>CM077672.1:72389055-75325737 GCA_039707655.1 Elymus sibiricus | reverse complement strand
CCAAATGGCAAGTGGGAATGTGCCATTCTCGCCACCAATGACATCATTCTAACCGTTCTTTTCTTAGCTTCTATGTCCCTGTCCTACTAGGTCGATGCGCTAATTACAACTACTCATCTCTTAAGCACGCGCACCGCAAAACCTCTCAAACTTTCTACTCCCATGAGGTTTTTTTGGTCAACCGCCTGGCTGCAATCACTTAAGGTGAGGGTTTATGGATGTCTTTGTTTTATGGACATTGCCGTTACCGTCCTTGATAAAACTCTTTCCTCGGTTTCTTCCTTGATTTTTCATTGGTTGTGCTACTGAACACAAGGGATACGATGTCTCGATCTCAAAACAAACTACATATACATCTTTTGCAGCATGACCTTTGACGAAGGCATTTTCCCTTTCGCCACGGTGCACACTCCTAAGACACCGGTGTTTGATATTTTTAATGATTCTCTTTTATTGCATGCTATCTCTCACCTGGTGTTGTCTCCCCTCCTGTGCCACGGCCTACAAACCCTAATCCCCAACCCAACACCTCTACCTCCGCTTCACAGATCATTCCATTCTTGGCCCTTCCCTTGGCTCATACCCCCCCCCCCCCCCCCCCCTCTACATCATCTCTCGAGCCCACCATTCCTTAGCCAAGCCCTAAACACCAGGGTGACCAAGCCAATGATGCCATAAGTCTTAGTGAACGTTGGGAAGATCTGATAGAGGTCGCCATCACTGTTGCATCGCAAAGATGTAGTTGAAGCTGGAAATATCTGATAGAACTGTTTCCTTGGCTCAAAGATCCTTTACAGAGAGACCGAATAGATCAATGAACAAAGATAGTTAGTGCTGAAACGACGAATGTAGAGAAGATTTTTAATAAGATTAGGAGCAAAATGAATGTTCTGGAGATAAAGTGGACGAGAGCATGTGTTAAGTACGGAATGACCTCGATGAGTAATGGGAAGAGACGATCGATTGCCAATGATAACCGGAGTAAAATTATTAGCAGGTCTAGAGGAGAGCAGGGTTCCTTGGTTTGCTTTGACGTGAGCCGAAATGCGGAGTCGGTGTACCACCCGCTGGAGTTGGTTAGGGATATATTGTGATGGGCGCAAAACTAAGAGCGGACTGGTTGAAGCAGGTGCTGGCATGGCATGTTGTCGACGGGTCGACAGCTGTGGCACTGGAGCTGGTGCGTTGAATCCGGATGTAGCAGACGGTGGCGGGGGCATGCCGTATGGGAACCAACAGGTGAGACTGTCCGTCATACACCTCAGGCTGCTACCGTGGGGTAAACGTTGAGTAGGCGTAGTGTTGTGGCATTGGGCAGGGGCCAAGGATGCCCGACGCATGACCAGGGTGTGGCGCAGTAAATGTCATGTGGCATGCCTAAACCATGTTGGTCCAGGGGCTCAAGCTTGCGTTCTACGGAGATGGACCAAGGTTGTCGTAACCTACTAGAGTGCTTGCGCTTCAGCTTCCCCTGGTTCAGCGATAGTGAGCTTGACTAGCCATAGGAATCGTGCCTGGATGATGGGGAGCTAGCAGACGAGGAGTGGCTGATGGGGAGCAGCGTGAGTTGGATGTCAGACATGTCAGAGGATCGAGCTTGCGCCTCATCCATGAGGAGAATGTTCTACACGTCAGCAAAGAAATCTTTAGCATCTTCAACTAGATAATCTTGCCGTTGTCTGATGACGCTACTGCAGGTTCTGGACGAGCGCAAGGACAAGGACATCATCGAAGATGGACGTAATGCAAACGCCATAGGAGGCAATGCCCCGGGTGCCTTGCACCTGCTCTTTCAGCTCAAGCGATAGGTGTAGTGCACGGGTGCTTGTTGTTGAGGAAAATGTCCTCAACGTTAGTCCACATCTACCATGTGGAGTTTTAGCCGTCTATGATCATGTCGAGCAACTTTGGCGGAGATCCAAAACTTCAGAATGAGATTGACAAGCGGCCACTTTGATAGGCACAAGGGTGTCTTGATCTTTCGACAAGAGATACTCTTTCGATTTGGGTGGAGTCAAAATTTTACGATCAACCTGTCCACGAAGATCTTATCCCTGCAAACAATCGAAAAGCAAGCAAGAAGCCAAGAATTATGATTTGCAATCTAGATATTGCGAATATACATGAAGTATAGATGAAAGTCGGGGTTTTGTAATCGATCTTGGCTTGGTCGTTGGACACAAACGAAGTGCACGAATTTTGCAGCTATGGCGAATTTTTTAAGTAAACAAAACCCAAGTCTAAACGATGCCTTCAGCCAGCCCCGAGGGGGGGTGGGGGTGAAATCCACCCTAATTCAGTTACCTCCACTAATATGGACTCTGAAAACTGCCTATGGTTACTTGGGCCTGGCCCAAACGTAAGGTGTCGTGGCACGTATAGAAAGCTATGAATGAAAATATGAAGTCTCATCTTGTATATTTCATCCATGTTTTCATGTGTCATCATGGTGGCTTCGAAGTTCTTAAATCTCCACTTGAGGCTCCATTGTCTTTCCCTACGCGTTCTCCTTCACCTCTATGCTTGATCATGCTCCAATGCTAGTACCTTTTTTTCGACATTGGCAAGGGGGCAAAAAACCCACCGTTTGTTATATTCCAACTCGAAGGTAACTCGGCATTTAGTACAAGTACATGTAAGAGCACACGAGGCGCAAAAGGAAATTACAGAGGAAGGCACCCAAGAGAAGAACCCAACACTAGAAGAAAGAAACAAACAAACAAACTGAGGGGAAGGTTGGCTACAGAAACCAACCGAAACCCCTGGAAGCCGGCACCTCGAGAACGAGCTCCGCTGGGCAGCTCGTTCCACCACCGACAAAGAACCACAACAAGGCCTAGGGAGAAAAAGACAGGCACCAAAACAACAGCTCTCAAGGGAACATCACTGGAACGAACAAAGGGCGTCGGATAGCCGAGTCCGTGCGGCAACAACAGTGTGCCCCCGGCGAAGCCGAAAGTACAACGCGCCACCGAGACCAAAAGGCGCGGCACCGGTGTACTGCCGCCAAGGTCGAAGGACAGCGTGTCGTCGAGGCCACCCCAGGATGTCCACGCAAATGTCTTCCGGGCCACCATGAAACACAGCCCTGTCAGAAAGGAGACATCAAAGAAGAAGCATACCGAGAAGCGTCAATGGCGCGAACAAAGGGCATCAGATAGCCGAGTTCGAGCAGCGGCACTGGTTGCCGCCGGCGAAGCCAAAAAGGCAACGCGCCACCGAGACCGAAGGACGCAGTACCCGGTGTGCTGCCGTCGAGGTCGAAGGGTAGTGTGCTGCAGAGGCCACCCCAGGACGTCCAGGCAACCTCCACCCGAGTCGCCTGGAACAAAGGCCAGCCGGGAGCAAAGCCAAGATGAGGATGGAGCATCAAGAGGCGAGTCCGACCGAAGCAGAAATAATCCAAGACGATGCCTCCAAGGAGAAACTGGTGTTGAGACATCGACATTATCCGACTCGGGGAACCCCGAGTCTAAGATTTTTCTCGGGATCTGAGAGCATGGGGGGAGGGAAACAATGCCAAAAATCGATGCCTTCAAGAAGGAAAAATGGCGCCAGCAGGCGTCACCGTCGATGAAGTTTTCACATGGCAGTGCCTCCTCCACCTCGCATCCGGAGCAAGTCGGCTACCCACCACCGTAGCCCATCAGCCCAGGCAGCGAAGAGCCGTGAGCCGAGCTATGGAGGGCCGAAGAAGCAGCAACACGCCGGCCCGCCGCATGCAGGACAGGGTGAGGTCGAGGTGCACGGCGGCCGCCGGCGCGAGGCAGCATCGAGGGTGCAGGGGCTGAATGCAGACGAGGCCCACCCAAACCTGCTGGATCTAGCGCAGAGATGGGGAAGGGACGGAACGTGGGGGCGCGACCCCCGGAAACCAGCGACGACCACGTAGCTAGCGTAGGCAGCCAGCCGAAGGGGGTCGGCCAGGCGGCGCGCGGGCGGCATGCATGCGGGTGAGGGCGGATCCGAGACCTCGGGGTCAGGGGGAGGCTGAGCGCATCTAGCAGAAGGACAGCCCACCGCCGAATGGAGGCCACCGCGCACCGGACTCCAACCAGAGACCACCACCAGCAAGCACGGCAGCAGACGCGAGGATCCGGCCGGAGGATGCCATGGGCTGCTGGATCTCGACGCCGGGGAGGCACAGGCCGAAGGGCGGCCAGACTATGCCCGCCCCGCCCCCATAAATCTGACGCTGGGAAGCGGTTATGGACAGGGCGCAGCAAGCCGACGACCCCCACCAGGCATTGAGGCGGGAGATGGCAGAAGAGGTGGCGCTGCCGGATGGGAGGCGTGCGCACCGTGCAGTGCACCAGCACAACGGAGGGAGTTGGAGAGGAGGTGGATGGAAGGCCAGGGAGCATGCGACCTCGCCGCAGGAGGAGCACAGCCTCACAGAGGGAAGTCCCGCCGCGGCCAGTCGCTGACGTGCTTTGCCCGGCAACGTGTGCTGATAGCGGCGAGGGGAGGAGAGGCGGATGGGGGTGGCGGTGGCTGAGGGTTTGGGGGCGCCCCGGTGTCGCCCTTTAGAGCGACACAGGAGCGAGAGCTCGAAGATCTTTTTCACCAGATTGCAATGTCATGCACTCCCATTCTAGTCCCTTCATTCCTGAGCAATGCAAACATATGTAATTTAGGCAGCATCGTACTCTCGTGAACTTTAGAACTAGTCCCGAGAAACGAAAGTACCTGATTTTTTTTTTTTTTTGAGAATCAAGAGTAATAAATTACTCAAGAGAGGGATTACACTCCGAGAGCATCAGGCTACGTAAGCTATCCGGAACACCGGCAATGATTAGCATGTCTCCCGATTGTCTAGTCTTTGCTGCCAGCTCATGAGCAAGTCTGCATCCCCTCCCAGCAAAAGAGATTTTGTGGGTAGCAAAACCAGACAAGACCACTTTGATATCCTGAATTACTCCATAGCAGGAAGACCGGATCTGACCTGTAGTTTTTAAGTCCTCAATCACTGATTTGCAGTCCATCTCCAACTCAGCTGGTCCATTATACACTGCAGCCAATGCCTGAAGTCCTGTTAGAGCTGCTTGAGCCTCGGCTTCCTCCACACTGCCCGATATCCCGAGTTGTTTACCTACAGACAGGAAGACGTGACCGTTGTGATCCCTAGCAACGCCTCCCGCCCAACTCTGCCCGCTGTCAGGCATCCGAATTGATTTTAGTTGTTCCCAGTACAGGAGCTGTCCACTGCATGCATTTTTGGACGGGAATGCTCGGTGCCTGGTCGTACAGGGAGGGAACACAGGTCCTTCCCAAGCTCCGACATATTGCTTTGAGCCACTTTTAACAGATCATCCTCGTAACGCAGTAGGAAAATCACAGACTGCATAATTAATTCTTTTCCATTCCCATGCACGCAATCCTCACGCAGGTGCCAACTCCTCCATAGCAGCATAAGAATTCTTGCCCTCATTTTCTCTGTGACATAACTAAGCAGCAGCTGCAACCAGTCCACCCAAAGATTCTCACTTTTGGAGGGACACTAGTCTTCCAAATGAGATCCCAAATGCTCCGGTCAAGCGCAACGCTAGACGAACTGGAAGGAGCTTGAGAGACTTGGCCATGGATGGATGCAGCAAGTCTGTACGCACTTTTGACAGAGAAGATCCCATTCTTTTCATGGTGCCATGCAATGCAATCTTCCGTATCGGAGCTTGGGATATGAATTTTGCAAATTTCATCTGCGTCAAAATCATGGAAAATTTGCCTAATGAGTTCAACGTTCCATTCCTTTCTGTCCTGTCTCATTAGTTGGTTCACCCACCGTAGCCTCGAGCGACGAATGAATGTGGCTGTTTTTAGTCCCTCCTGTCGCGGGATCCACTGATCTCTCTGAATCTGAATACTCTTTCCGTTCCCCACTCTCCATATTAAGTAGTTCCAAACCAGCCTCAATTCCTCTCCAGACTGGTGACGCATCCGACGCAAACACAGTATCAAGCAAGTTACCATGGGGATAATATTTAGACTTGAGTACTCTAGCACACAGGCTATCTGGATTTTGAAGGAGTCTCCAACTTTGTTTAGCAAGAAGGGCGATGTTGAAAAGATGCATATCTCTGAAGCCAATTCCTCTCGCCCGCTTAGGACGGGTCATGCGCTCCCATGACATCCAGTGAACTTTCTGGTGTCCTTCCTCATCACCCCACCAAAAGTCTCGGATCATTTTCTCATACTTATCACAAAAGCCTTTAGAGAGCAAGAACACACCCATCGTGTAACAAGGAAGGGCCTGCACCACAGATTTTACATGAACCTCCTTAGCCGCATATGACATGAACTTTTCCGACCAGTCATTGCATCTTTTCCCAAACCCGTCCATGATAGGTTGGAAATTCTCATCCTTCATTCTTCCTTCCGGTGTTGGGAGCCCCAAATACTTACTTTCAAAGGTTGCTGACACAACACCCAAGGTACTCTTAATTTCTTCCCTTATTTCCTCTGGGCAGTGTTCACTAAAGAGAATCGAGCATTTGCTTTCACTCAATAATTGTCCCGTGCACTTCCCTGTGGACTCGTCCTTGTTTTCCTGTAACTTGAACATGTGTAGCGGCAGGGGTTGTGGGTGTAGTGTAACAGTGGTATGCCCTCATTACATTTGTTGTCGTCGAGCTGCAGCTCCCCATCGGTGTCGATGTGATCGCTGATGTTGTAGCTGGAGACGAGGGGCTCCATGAGCCTCTTTCCCTGTGGGGTGGAGTATGGCTTAGTGTGGAGGTCGAGCACGACGGTGATGACCTGTTCCCGCGCGAAACTGAAAGGAGAGAGGGAGAAGAGCAGCGGGAAGGAGGTGGGTTGCAGGGCGCGAGAGCGCAGAAGTGGCGGTGGCTGTAGCCGTGACGGCCCCCTACTTGGGAGCCATGGCAGGATCTGCGATTAATCTGGTACCATGATGGTCATATTTTGTGTGCATGTGATTACAGCAACAAACACTCAAAGAGGTACAATAAATAGAGAAGTACAACAATGGAGAGAGAATTACATGCGCTAGTTGTGTGAGCACGTTGGTGCATGGATAGATAGATTCCTTGCAGATCCCATAGAATAGGAGTAGGACTCATTCAGCAGCAGACTAGGTACTCATTTGCCAACAGTTGAGATGGAACATCTCAAACACCAACGGTTATAATTGTTTGATGTGATTACGAAGCTCTAGATGTTGTGCTGAGGTGAAGAACCACCAACAGAAGAAACAACCCAAACTTGCTACTTGTTGATTTATTCCATTTGCTTCACCATGCAAGGTAATGGTTGCTACTGTTCGCTGTGATGAAATTGCAAATGAGAGGTTTGGCTGCCTAACCACGGATGCTGTAAGAACTTCACTTATCATTTAATACTCATCGATGTTTTGCTATCGCTGATATGTTTGTGATCTTTAGGAATGGCTAGATTTGGAGAATGATGTGCAGGCTGGTTCAGTACTCGGTTTTGGGAAAAAACTTGGCTATATCGTGGAGGTCCACATGGAAGAGTAAGCCCGTGTGTTATTTAAGTTTTTGATTCTGGTGGTTTGTTCGGAGGGGAGCCTTGGCGCAGCGGTAAAGCTGTTGCCTTGTGACCTTGAGGTCACGGGTTCGAGTCCTGGAAACAGCCTCTTGCAGAAATGTAGGGAAAGGCTGCATACAATAGACCCAAAGTGCTCGGACCCTTCCCCGGACCCTGCGCAAGCGGGAGCTACGTGCACCGGGCTGCCCTTTTTTATTCTGGTGGTTTGTCACAAAGTTATTGCACTAGAATAAACTTGTATATTCTATGCATCTACCAGTAGATTGATAAACATGTTGTACTTCACAAAGAAAATCTCTAAAATTTCCAGCACTCTTGACATATGGTAAATGTGAGTACTGGGATATTTATCAAAGAAATAATATTGGTTTGCCTCTCTTTTTTAGTTAAGGGGCTCCTTTCATTTCTTTCAACTGATAATACAAAGTTTGGCTCAGAAAACAGAGAAAATACAACATTTTCTGAATCAAAGTAACCACCCCTGAAGCAACAATTCATCTCTACTAGATCTAAAAACTCTGCCAGCCAACGATACAATGTCGCAAGAATGAGACACTTGATCACTATTTAGGGCACATTTCACTATACTCCAAACATTCTTTGCTACTGGACACCAATTTTTTTGGTGATCTACTGTTTCAAGATTATGACAGAATATACATTTCTTACTCCGCCTCCTTTTTTTTAAAATTGCATATAAAATTGCTGGTGCCTTTCTTTTCTCTGTGATCCAATCACCGAAGTACTGGCATTGAATCTAGAAGTTGTTATTTGACTGTCTATCTTGGCCTTTGTGAATTCCCTATGTTTGGTGATAACAGGAAACTAATGTTGACGAATAAAACTAAGGCGCATCATTATTTGTCAGGTATGACAAAGAAGCTGTCTATTTTGATGAAGCTGTTAGGAAGGCCAAACGGCAACTTCTGGAATCTAGAATACTGAATGTAAGGTGCTCTTGTACATAGGCATCATTACGCCTTCCCCTTTATGTCACTTATTTTGTCCCATATTCTTCGCAGCTTGTCCAGCCTGCATTCCAGAAAAATTTGAGTCATCTACGTACTAAGGCTCTTGAAAAATTTAAAACCAACCTTAATCTATCTCTCGAGAGTGGAAAAGGTTTCGCAGCATCTGTTCGAGAAACTACTGAATCCTCTCTCGATGAATTTAATCAAGGGTGCGCAGGTAAATTTGCACGCTTGATAATTTGTATAAATATTTTTTTCCCAATGATATAGAATTTATTCAAGGACTACATTGATGGGGATTGGTAACAAGAATGCCAGTTGGATTCCCAGGAATCAGAGGGTAATCCTATAAGTTTCCTGAGTTCGACACAAGAACCTAGAAAAATTAGGAATATTAGATTACGGAGGAACAAGATTCTGGGATTTAGGAGTTTTGCATTCCCTTTGAAATAGGAAGGTATCTGAGATTCCCACCACATTCTTATTGCTATCTCATTTCTGCGGTTACGATTGCCAGCGATCCTGAGATTCCCATAAATCTAACTTTCAAGCTACCAAATGCTCCCTGAAGGATGTAGTAATAGCCATCACATAATTGTATTGAAGTAGTATGATGTTTCAAGTCCAAGTACATTAGGTTTGCCTAGAGCCGGTGTACCTTATTGTTCTGGTATTGCATTTTTATCCCTGTATCTACTTCATGTGCCTGCAAGATATGCAATTTGTGAAGGCAATTTTGTCTGTTTCTTTGGAATACCAACCCTTTAAAGCGAAACTGCAATCTGACAAGTCTTCATATTCTAGATTCTGTAATCAAGCAGGCGGATTGGGACTACTCTAAAATCCTAGAGAAAGTTCGGCGTGATATTGAAGACCATGCACTTTCAATTCGTGAAAGCAAGCTAACAGAACTAACAAGACATGCTAAGGTTGAGTATGGAAACCTAGAGAATGTTTTTTTTATTAGTTTCTCAGCACATACTTCGCTTCTGCATATTTTTGGCACTTGCTATAGCATTTGGTTACCTCGTGGTCATAATTTAAGTTATGTATACTTGCAGGAGAAACTAAGAAAAGCACTTGTTGAACCTGTGGAATCTCTTTTTGATGCCGCCGGCCAAACAACTTGGTCATCAATAAAAAACCTCTATAAACGTGAGACAGAGGTCATCCTGCCAGAGTTTTTTAAAGCCCTTTCTGGTTTTGAAATGGAAAGCGAATTGTCAGAAGGAATGGTGTCAAAATTAAAGGATTATGCCCAAAGCATTGTGGAAAATAAGGCTAAAGAAGAAGCTAGCAAAGTTTTGATGCATATGAAGGAAAGGTACAGAAATACTTATTGCTTGTTCCGTGTACCAATCAATATTATAACTTTCTGATAAAGTTCCTTGCTATTGCCAGGTTCACAGTGGTGTTTAGTCATGACAAGGACTCAATACCAAGGACCTGGACAGGAAAGGAAGATGTCCGTGCAATAGCAAAGGAGGCTCGATCTGCTGTACAGGACTCTCACCTTTCTAACATGATGACAAACAATATATCCCTTTGTTTTATTGTTAAGTGCTCTTACACTTACGTTGCAGGCTCTCAAACTTCTGTCTGTATTAGCCGTCATTCGCTGGGATGACAAACCAGATAGGATTGAAAACAACCTGATTTCCACACTTCTAGATGGTTCTGTTGAGTCAAAGAGTTCAAGTGCTTCTTCTGGTGACCCACTTGCTTCAACTACCTGGGAAGAGGTAGCTTTGTGTTTATTTGTTCTCCATGCAGCAAAAAAATGGAATTGCTTATACCGAGGATCCATCACTTTGCCGAACAACTGAAACAGGTTCATCCAAAGCATACACTCATTACTCCAGCTCAGTGCAAGTCAGTGTGGAAGCAGTTCCAATCAGAAACTGAGTTCACCATTACACAAGCAGTATCAACGCAGGTTTGAATTTATTTAATACATAGTTTTGGTCTCTTTTAGTGTATTTAATATTCAGAGATGTTGTGCTAGCACATTTATCTATTTCTGTAGAACAACTCTTTTGAGGAACCATGGCAGGTATGATGCCTTTGCATTTAAGAAGTAAAGAGCTTTAGAATACCTCTATAGTTGCATTAGAGAATCCTTCAGTTGTTCTATAGACGAGCCTATCACGGAGGAGGAGATCCTTGCCAACATCAGGGAACTCGATGGAAGCAGGGCACCTGGGCCCGACGGCTTTACAGGGTTGTTTTATAAGCGATGTTGGCCCATAATCAAGACTGATCTGACCACGGCTATCAGGGCCGTGCAGGCCAACGCGACGACACATCTGCACTGTCTGAACCAGGCAACAATGATTCTGCTGCCAAAGAATGCAGAGGCCCTAACCGCGAAGGATTACAGGCCAATCAGCCTCGTCTGCAGTTTCGCCAAATTGATCACCAAAATCATGGCGTCCCGGTTGCAGAAGAGGATGAATGACCTTATTGGACCATGTCAAAACGCATTCATAAAGGGAAGAGCCATACAAGATAATTTCTGTTACGTCAACGGACTGGCCAAAGCTTTCCGCAGAACAAAAACGCCGGCATTGATGCTTAAGCTCGACATCCAACGTGCCTTTGATACGGTGTCCTGGGAGTTCTTGCTTGAGCTGTTGGCCGCAAGGGGTTTTGGAAGGAGTTTCACCAACTGCCTGTCCGCGCTGCTCTGCACCTCGTCCACTCGAATTCTGGTTAATGGGGAACTCTCAGAGAAGATCGATCTGATGAAGGGGCTCAGGCAGGGAGACCCCCTCTCCCCACTTTTGTTCGTGCTAGTGATGGATTGCCTGGCCGTCATGGTCGACAAGGCGGTGAGCATGGGGATCCTAGGTCCAATTGGAAATCAAAAACTGCCGTTCAGAACTTCGTTGTACGCCGATGACGCAGTTCTCTTCATCAATCCTTGCCGAAGGGAGGTCCTTGCGGTGATTCAGCTACTCAAGTTGTTCGGAGACGCTACGGGCCTGCGCACAAACTTTGCAAAATCCTCCGTCTCCACTATCTGCTGCACCGGGATCGACCTTCAAGAGCTTTTACAAGACTTAGGCTGCCCCATCAAGGAATTACCATGCACTTATCTCGGCATGCCTCTGGTGGACACGAAACTGAAGAAGAATGACCTTCAACCGATCTGCGATAAGATCATTGGCAGGATGAAGGGCTGGAAGCTGGCCTTACTTACCCTCGATGGGAGACTGGATCTGGTCAGAACGGTGCTCTCGGCAATGCCGATCTTCCAGATGATCGCGCTGATCTTACCGGCATGGCTTGCTAAGCTTATTGACAAGGTACGACGTGGGTTCCTCTGGGAGGGCAGCGAGGTCGCGTCCGGAGGGAAATGTCTTGTCAGTTGGAGAACAGTCTGTAGGCCGAAGGAATTCGGCGGGCTCGGCATCATCAACCTGATGGCCCAAAGTCGGGCCCTACGGATGAGGTGGCTGTGGCAATCCTGGACTGACAACAACAAAGCTTGGCATGGACTGGATCTTCCAACTGACCCTACGGTGAAAGCACTTTTCAACGCCTCTGTCGATTTCAAGCTGGGCAACGGCGAGCGTATCCTATTTTGGAAGGAGCCGTGGTACAAGGGCGTCAGTCTCCAACATGCCTTCCCAGCGCTGTTTGAGCAATGTACCAGGAAAAATCTTACGGTAGCTCAAGCCATGGGAGATAGACGATGGATCAGACACCTCAAAACAAACCTTCCAGCGCAGGCAACAAGGGAGTTCTTGGCTCTATGGGCAGGGATCAACAGCACTAATCTAACTGAAGAGCAAGACCAGGTACGTTGGAAATGGACAGCCAGCGGCATCTACACGGCCAAATCTGCATATCTCATTCAGTTTGAGGGCTGCTCACGGTATGGGTTCGCCGATTTCGTATGGAAGACCGACGCGCCGGGCAAATGCAAACTCTTTGCATGGTTGGCAATGCTTGGACGTTGCAACACTGCCGACGTGCTTGCTAGGAAGGGATGGCCACACAACCCGGCATGCTCTTTGTGTGCTGGGCCAATGGAGGACGTGGTTCACCTGCTGGCCTCCTGCCCCTTCACTGTCCAGATTTGGCAGGCCATCATTCGTCGATGCAACCTGCAACCGGACCTCTCCACAACAACAGGCACAACCTCGCTTACGCAATGGGTGGAGCAGACCACCGGCATGTTACCTGCTTCGACGAAGAAACAATGGAGCGCCCTGGTCCAGTTAGTATGGTGGTCGACATGGAACGAGCGCAACGCCAGAATCTTCAGGAACCAACACTCGCCGGTGAGGACAGTGGTGGAGAGGATGATCGAGGAAGCGGGTGTTTGGCAAGCTGCGGGACGACGCAAGGCAAACTCGTTGCTGAACAGACCCAGGGAGCCTGACTAAGAAACCGCGATATAGTCGTTGTATTGTTGATGGCATGTCCAACAGTTTGTTGTTTGGACATATAAATCCTCTGTAAACAAACCCTCTTACCCCCCCAATTATCAATGAAAGGCTGCGCTGTCAGCATTTTCGTTAAAAAAAAAAAAGAATCCTTCAGTTTGAAGGAATTATTGCTCCCCCTCCATAAATTGGATCAATTATGATTGTCAGGCTGGATTCGATTTTTATTTTCTGATTATGCGTTATTTTTTCTAGCAGGTGAAATAGATTCCTATTGTATTGTCTTTGACTTGAACCTTTTTTTATCTCACTCCAGCAAGCTCACAGGCGCGGTAATGGCAGACTGCCTCCTCCTTGGGCGATGGTTGCTATGGCAGTTCTTGGTTTTGATGAGATCATGATGCTTCTGAGGTACGTAGCTCAACAGTATGTGCAGGGGTTTCTTACACAAACTAAAAACTATTAACATGGTGCTGTCATTCTTGTTCTGCTGTGCAGGAATCCTATATACATGTTCTTGCTATTTGTGGGTTATTTACTTGTCAGAGCTTTAGCAGTGCAGCTAGATATTGGCAGAGAATTCCAAAATGGAATGGTAAGATGTTGAACATTTGTTAAAATGGAATGGAGTAGTATTTTTCTTGTTGTACAATGCTATCGTGAAATCATCTGTGCAGAAGGTGTGTTGAAAAAATGCACAGAATGTCAACTAACTTCATACTTATTATACATCTTTTGATGACTGGTTATGTTTCATCAGAAAGCAACATATTGTGGAGGAAGCACGAGTTTAGAGACCAGAAAACTGCATTGTCTATTGAGCTACAGTACTTTATAGAACAAGTAAATTACGAGGCATGGGTTTCTATGCTCCTAAAATCAGTTGTTCCTAACATTGAATAGCCTATTTTAGGAGGACAGAAGAGACCTATTAGTTAGCTTTAACTCGTTTATTCCGAAATAAGCTTGTGACAAATTGAACTGAACCCTCTTCATCTTCATGAACACAGAAATTAAAATGATGTTACTCTGCAGGTTCCTGGGATCCTATCTGTTTCAGCAAAACTACTACCTACTATGCAAAATCTTCTAAACAAAGTCGCAACTGATCAGCAGCAGCCGCAACAACAAGGGCAGCAGCACCGCCCTCAGGCCGCAGAAGCTCCGGAGGCACAGCAACCACCACCCCCGCTACTCCTGAGCCCCAAAAGCTCGATGAGTGAACTGCGGAGGCTACACACGCCGCCGAGCCCGGTGCGCAGATCGGTATCATCCCCGTCACACTCCTCGCCGCCATCACCCATGGCATCGCCCCGCAAAGTGGCAGAGGAGCAGAAACCAAGACGAGCAGTAGAGCCTGACAACGAGTCCAGCAGTGCTTACTCCATAGTGTGATCCCGTGGGGGTTTGAGCATCTTCTTCCCCCAACTGAATTCATATAGCAAACGATCTTGGTGAGTAGATACCCGGAGAGAATAATGTAGCACCCTTTCTCTCTTGCAATTTTGTAAGGAAGGTTAT
The DNA here is from genome assembly GCA_039707655.1 of Elymus sibiricus. Classification (NCBI taxonomy): domain Eukaryota; kingdom Viridiplantae; phylum Streptophyta; class Magnoliopsida; order Poales; family Poaceae; genus Elymus; species Elymus sibiricus. Next base: position 75,311,324 of record CM077672.1, on the reverse strand, counting down.
AATGTGTAGAGTGGACAAGCAGCTGTCACCATATGACATTTTCATCGGCATGTATAGAACTATATATACAAGCATAGAGGAAGCTACTTGCGTTGACATGTAGGACACGTCCAGACTTCAGTAACAAGATTCTCAACCATATTTTTTCCCTAGTCCTGATGTCAAATTTTTTTTTTAAGCCAAATGTCAATTCTTTTTTCATGACATATACCTTGATATTAATTAATGCTTGTGAGAAGCAGGTTTCTCAAGGGAATTGGGAAGGCATGTCAGCAGTCAGCTGTGTGCATACTCCTACTGCAGAGCACAGTAAGCTGCCGAGTTTGGCGATCGCCGGGTAGAATGTTTTAAGCTCAGAGGCATGGTTCCTTTTGCTTCCGCCCATAAAAGCTTGTGGAATGCACGTTGGAGCGTCTCATACGCTGCGAGGCGATCCTCCGTCGCAGTCACCAAGTTGTGATAAGCTCGTTGTCAGTGGTACCCTGTAGTTGGCGCATTCACTGATAGCAGCGCAAAGGTACGTACAACCTGTCTCTCTCATTCTTTTTTGTCAGTAAGCAACAGCAGACGGTCATTTAGAAGCACCCCTCTTTGCAACACCCCTGTGTTGTGTACCACCAATACAGTAGATCACATCGTATGGACTCACATCACATCACACTGAAAGAAAAAGAAAACGAGAGAGAAGAAAAGAAGAGACCAAAATACACCAACCACTGCTATGAACGCACACCAATCCAACAACCAGCCTTTTTTGAACCAACCAAGCATACATTTTCAATGCATGCATGGCTGGCTTAATTTTGGGTCATGATCGACTTATTGGGACTGGGAGCGGATGGTCTTGGGGTAGAGGAACTTCTTGCCGCCGACGGCCATGAGGATCTTCTTGCTGAGCGCGTCGCCGTCCTTGTCGCTGGACTTGGAGACGTAGAAGGCCCTGGAGAAGCAGTCGACGAGCTCCGGCGCGGCGCACATCACCATGTGGAACGGCCAGTACCACCCGGGCCACGTCACGTAGTGGTCGCCCCGCCGCACGCTCGCCACCACCACCTCCGCCAGCGTCTCCGTCTTCCCCACCGGCAGCGGCCCCACGTTTATCTGCAATCCCATCACCGGCCGATGCCGATCCATCATCAATAAGCTAACCTATCGATCGAGGAACTGCCATGAATGTAATGGTGGTTCAGGGAGATGGATGTGTATGTGCGTACGTCGCGGGCCTCCTCGTCGAAGCCGACGTTGCCGTCTTTCTGGACGCCCTTGCCCATGGTGAGGTTGGAGACGACGTAGCCCGGCACGAGGATGGTGACGCGGACGTGCGGCCCCAGCTCCGCCCGCAGCGTCTCGAAGAAACGGATCACCGCGCCTTTGCTCGCCTGCAATGGAGTACGTACGCACGGTACATCCACCGACCGGAGCGTTAATTCTCATGTGACACGTAGCGATCGATAAAGATGTTTGGTGAGCTGCTGATCTCGAATTTATTGCGGTGATTAAATTTAAATCTGGGTTAGTGCGTACGTTGTAGAAGCTCATTCGGGCCACCGGGACCCTGCCGGCGACGGAGGCGGTGACCACGATGTTGCCACGGCTTGCTTTCAGGTAGGGCAGCGCGAAGTAGGTCGGGTACACCGCGCCCCAGAAGTTGAGGTCCTACAAGGGTAGAGGGTGGAGAAAGAAGAGGATTACGAATTGCTCCAAATAATTTGTTTCTCTATGGAGCGAAAGAAATTAATCGTCGATTTGTGTCATGTGTGTTGGTTGCTTACCATGACGTTTTGGAAGGCGGATATGTTGGTGATCTCCTCGAAGAAGCAGCTGGACCACACGCCTGCGTTGGCCACCAGGTGATTCACTGCATGCACATGCAGAATTCAGCGAGATAGGAACTGTTAGCAGCTGAAACTCATTGGAGTGGTACCATTTTTTTTGCTAGTAGCTACTCCAATTGATCCATTCGCTTTTAGCCATTATATATGCTCCGTACGTACGTTCATCTTAGTAAGTACTCGGACGGACTTGAATTAGCAAGCTGAACTGACTACGACCACGCACTCACTCACTCAACACTTGATCGGTGCAAACAACTGTAAGTAGCTGGGGTACATTCCTATCAACCGGACTGGACAACCTCACATGCATCACTGCTCTGGAAAGTGATTTGCTTTAACTAACCATAGTGCACATATAGTTCATTCTATGTCATCATCTGAGAGCTTGCTGTCAGGTGCCGTACGCTGAGATTAACAGAGCTGGTGGTCGTGGAGTGCTTACGTTTGCCGAAGTGGGCGACGGTCTCCTCGACGGCCCGCTTGGCCTCCTCCACGTTGGTGATGTCCGCCGGCACCACCAGCGTGTCCGGCGCGCCCAGCTCCCGCGCCGTCTTGGCCACGGCGCGCAGCGCGATCTCCGTCCGGGCCACCAGCGCCACGCACGCGCCTTTCCTCGCGTACTCGTACGCCAGGTGCTGCAAACCAAATCACAAACCCAAATTTCCCAACAGTCAGAGAGTTAATTCTACGGAGCAGCGGCAAAAGCAGCAACGGTCACTAATTTTTGCATGCATGGTGTCGATAATTTAGTGATTCTGCAGCAATAATTTTAGGGAAAAGTCAACGGAAATGCAATTCGGCTCCCAAGAGCATGTGCTCCTGCCTATGGAAAATGATTTTTGAAATGTCAAAAAAATTGGGACAAATTTTTTTGGTGATCTTTGTCACATACAAATGCTACATGTAATTTTTGAGGCAAAAAGGTTAAGCATTTTGGCCTGCACAAAAAAAACAAATCGAAGACAAAATGTCGCCACAAAATGACAACCCAAAATTGTTTTTTTCACCGACGAAACACCGCTGCTCCGTTTCGCATGAAAATTGTCAAGCATGCTTGCGACACCAACACGATCATCTACAAATTTTTTCAGAATTTTTTGAAAACATTTTTTATTATTTTTGTGGTTACTGTTCATCCGGGTGCAAATGCAGCCGGGAGCCAAAACGCCGGCCTCGAAAGTCAAGGCTATGTATAATTTCTTATACGTAATAGTAGTACACCGCTTATGATTAAAAATTCGTACGGCGCTGTGCTGCCACCTTCTTTGGTTTACGTAAATAAATCATTCATGACCACCGCCTTATAATTGAGGCTCTCCTTTATAATTACTCGCTCCGGTGACTGCAGAGCCACATGCAGCGGCGGCAGGCGGCACGAAAGGTGCCGCTGCTCGCAAGTTTCCAGGAGGGTGATGCGACGGGCAGGGTGCCCATGCTCCAGGATTTATGGGGTGGGCGGTGAGAATTCAATTCAACGCTGCGCTGGCAGGCCAGGGAATTACTCACCACATCAGCGATTGATAGCATCATGTGTACAGTACACTATCTTGATACTCCTGGCACTACGCTAGCTACCGGCAGCTTTCAAGGCCTTCACGGTGGTATATACTCCTATCACCCGTATGTTGTTCCTAAATTCATTTGAGGGCCCCTGTATCTCCTCTCCTCACATTCTTCCTGCAGCTCTTACAACACATACATATTTTTACTTATTCTATTATGAGTGGTTTTTTATTCAGTACTATATGTGTTTTACCAAAAATGGTGCGCATTTTTTGTGTGAACTTTTTGGTTTTAAATGTCACTATCCGAAAAGAGGAAAGCAGCTAGAGAAGGTGTTCACACGTGGTAGTGGATTATAGAAACCCTGGGCCACACAGCCACGGAGAAGCATAATTTCTTTTCACGGCACGACATTTCGAAAAAGGGATGTTTGAACAGCATTTCAAGACCGATAAAAAATCAGTGCTAATCAGCGCTCCTCATGAGTGTACATGAAATCTAAATGGGGTCCCAAAGGGGCAGAAGCTATCATCATCAAATCACTCTCACGTATATCTGTATAGAACAAAAAGCATACCAACAAGGGACAATTCCATTTCTCCCCCTAACTCGAACCCACACCTGGCATTTACCCCTAATTTTCGAGTATGATCAAATTTACCCCTTTGCCATTAGGTGGTGTTATAAAAATACCCTTCTGCTCCTTTACCGTCCGGTCAAAGGCCTTTGACTGTGACCGAGGCATTCACAGGACATTTTTACCCTTCCTGACAAGTGGACCCATGCAAAAAATAAAGAGAAAGGAATAAAATAAAAATGGGAAAACACACACACTCTCTCTCCCTGCCAGCCCGACCCCACCATGCACAATCCCCTTCTTCCTCCTCCCAGCCCCGTTCTCCGGCAGCAACCAGCGCTGGGCGCGCGATCATGCACGGCGGTTCGCACGGGGGTGCACGGGAGCAAGATTGCTGGGGGGTGGTGGACCATGCCCAGCACGGACGACGGGGAGGCCGGAGTAAGGTCTCCGACCACGTTGGCGACCGGCGGAGCTTGGCTTCGCGGGAAGGATGCGTCGAGGTCGTGGGACTCGGGGGGGGGGGGGGTCCCAGGAGCTTCGCATCCACGTCCGGTTGCCCGAGGAACACGAGGAGGGAAGCCAGACTCCGGAGCGGGAGATCGGGGCGCGAATGTGGCCGCCCGGAGGCGAAGAAAATGACCATGGCGTGGCCGCTCGTCAATTCCTTCCGTGGGGAGAGAAAGGAGATCATGGCGGAGCTCCTGGACATGGAGGATGGTCACGAGGAGGTTGTTGGCCTCGCAGAGACGAAGGAAGCGGCGACGAAGCTTTGGTGCGGCGCGGGAGGCGATCTAGAGCAGCTCCTCGTCCCCGTCTCAGTGAAGCCCTTGCGAAGCTTCCTCCGTCGTTCCTAATCAGTGCCTCATCCCGAAGTTGATGCGCCCGCGTCAACTTGCTCCGGCCGCTGGCTGAGAAACTTGTCGCCGACGAGATTCCCGGCCGTCCCGTGCGTGCTCGCCACTCCAGGACGGTGCCAACTCACACCAGCAAGCCCCTGCGTCCCGCACAGCTGTGCCTGCGCTCGTCGCCGGCGTTCCAAGCCATCCCGTAGTCAGCGCTGTGCCTGCGCTCGTCGCCGGCGTTTAAATCGCCGGTGAGACATGTGGGCCCTATCATTAGCCCTAATCCTTTTTAGTGCATAGCTGACTAGTGGGCCCTTCCTGGCCAATAGATCTAATTATAGTGCTAAAACATAGCTAATTATTACAGGAAATAACTAATGAGTCACTGCCATGTGGGCCAAGTCCTCTGTTGAATGGGAGAGTTTTTTTATTTTTATTTTGGATGGGTCCCACCTGTAAGTGGCATACACGAAGAGGGGCAAAATTGTCTAGAAAATGTATTGTGGACGGTCAAAGGTCTTTGACCGGATGAAAACGGAGCAGAAGGGTATTTTTATAACACCACCTAACGGTAGAGGGGTAAATTTGAGCATACCTGAAAATTAGGTTAGGGGGGATGGAATTGTCCCTACCAACAAAATCAGCAAAAAAAAAAAAACAATTCAGCCGAGCCACTAATATTACGATCCGCCATGGATCCCATGCCGCTATATATGCCAGGCTGCCAGCAATGGAACAGAAACAACCAACATAGAATTCCAGTAGAACGGTAAAAGGGTGGCGAGTACAAACCAACACGTACAGGGAGTGAAGTCTATCTAGTTATACCGCGTACGTACATGCAGGGAATGGTCAAACACTGACGGATGGGTCTAGATCTTACTGCATGGGTGGAACCCAAGCCATCAATGACCTGCGCAACGGGAAGTCGGGAACGACTGTACTACGTACATGAGACTAGCTTTACTGACCTCGCCGATGCCGGAGGAGGCGCCGGTGATGAGCACGACCTTGCCGCGGAGGTCCTCGCCGGCGGCGAAGGGCCTAATCAGCAGCCTGTAGACGAGGCGGCAGAGGAAGGCGACGGGGAGGTATGCGAGGAGCACCAGCGCCAGCCCCACGTGCATGAAGCCGCTGAGGAACCCGTTCGTCAGGGCTTGCCTCGCCATGCTTTCCAAAGCTTCGCTAATGGCGGCTATCCTTTCTGCTGCCTTCCTGCCGGAGGCGAAAGTGTTGGATGGCTGTAGCTCAGGTGGTGGTGGAGATGGGGAGCTCGTGGCCGGTGTCTATTTATTTATGGCTCCGGCCGCCTATGTGCCCGTGTGTGGAGTTGAGGGGTTGAGAGGGAATTGATGAGTGGGTGGGGTACCGGGCCATAGAAATGTGGTATTCAACCCAAAAATAAAATGAAAATGTAGTCTAAAAAACTTAAAAAATATATAGTAAAGCAGCCTTTTGGCACTCAGGCACTAGTGCTCCTGGTGCATGAAAATAATTTTCAAAATTTCTAGTAATACTAAAAGTCATCTAAAAAATCATGCATGCAGATTGGGGTGTTCTTTACCATCGCAGAAAGTTTCAAAAAATAACACTTAGATTTGCATGCTGTACAAAAATACAAAGCAGCAGGGGTCGAAAAGGCTGATTTAAACTTGTACAAAAACGACCAGGCTTCTTATTTGCACATGAAATATCCGTCAGAATTATTTTATAAAAAATTATTAGTTTAACATACATGTAGACACATGTGTCAATTTCTTTTGGTGATCTTTTGACAAGCCTAAAAAAAGTGGAAGGGGTGAGTGCCACCGAAATGCAAATGTTTTGCTTGGTTGATAATTCAAAACAGAGTGTGGACGGCTGATCGTTTGCAACGCCATGGGTGGCAGAACTGTAACCTTTGACCGCTTTGCAAGCAATTGCAGGAGACCGCGGTGCACATTCTCTTCCAGTGCAGGTTCTCCCGGCGGATCTAGACTGAGGTTGTTGTGTGGATTGGCCTACACGCTGATGTGACGAGGAGCTGGCGAATTGAGGCTTCAGTTTGAGATTGGTGGACTAAAAAATTTATTGATCGTGGAAATCGAAGAAAGGCCCTCACCTCCTTGTTCATGCTTGTGTCCTGGGAGATTTGAAAAGAGCGCAATGCTAGGGTCTTCCGTAACTCCGTTGTTATAACGACGATCGTCTTCGCGAGGATAAAGGTGGTGGCTCGGCTCTGGGCCCTTACCGGTGCCACGCACTTGTGTAATGTAATGCCACGAGAGTAGTCCTTTGTACCGCGCTTCACGGAAATTTGTGTAACACCTCCTTTCTTAATCAATGAAAATGGCAAATCTTTTGCCTTGTTTAAAAAAGTGAAAAATATTTTTGGCACCAGGAGCATTGGTGCCCGAGAGCGAAAGTTTTTTTTTCTTCCAATACACATAATAGAATTGTGTGTCTTTTGTATTAATGTAGGAGAGAGAGAGAATCAGATTATAGATAACACGGTAAATTTCATTGATGGTATCCCAACTCCGTAGCAGAAAACATACGGTTGGTTACACACAATTGGTACTGTAGCTACAATCACTGACGAAACATATCGACACTCTCCATGCCCTCAACCCCATTGTCCGGGGTCTCGCTACGTCATGGGCACTATGTTCCTTTCATTTAATTGTGTTGTCGTCTCATAAGCGAGGTGTCTAGCTACCGTATAGTGTGTGTTTTTTTTTGCGGGAATATCGTATAGTGCTGTCGTGTGCATGTGTTTGAAAAGAAAATAGAATGGCAGTAACATGTCATCTTGAAATTAGGAAATCAAGGAAAACAGTGCTTGATGCAAAAAAAAAAGTGCCAACAGGTTTGAGCCAACGAATATTTTTCTTGTTCAGAATAGAGTGCATATATCAATCCGTACAAATTTCTCCCGAGTATTTCAATCCTACTTTCTCCGTTCCCTAAAGAAAGTCATATAACTTTTGGAGCAAGTCAAACTGCGCATAGTTTATATGAGAAACTACCAACAACTACAGTACTAAAAATAATATAAAACCTATTTTATTATGGATTTAACAATACGAGGCGATGAGGTGGATTCTATTTCATGGGACTGGGAGGCGAATGGGGAATACTCGGCAAGATCGGCACACGAGGCGAAGATCATGGGACGAGAGGTTGTGCCCACGGCGGCATTTACGTGTAAATCCAGGGCCCCATTACGTTGCCGGTTCTTTGCGTGGCTCGCGCTCCAAACCGATGTTGGACATCCGACCGACTGGCGAGGCGCGGGCTGGACCACTAGGAGACGTGTCCTTTCTGTGCACAACATGAGGAGTCCATTGGCCACATTCTTCTGGATTGCGTCTTTGCGAGGGAGATTTGGTCTATCGTTTGCTTAGCTTGGGGAAAGCCAGATTGGGGGCCTACTTAGGACTCGAGCCTAGCGGAGTGGTGCACCACTAGAAGCGGGAACGGCTCCGGTGCGAAGGATGACCGGGCGATCTTGATTCTCGTTTTGTGGAAACTATGGAAGCACCCGAATGCGATTGTGTTCGACGGCGCCTTCCCTTCCCTACGTGTGCTCGTGCGCCGCATCGAAGAGGAGGGACGTACATGGAGCAAAGCTGGGCTCTTGAAGGGGAATGTGGAGCCTCTCTTTGGAGGGCTAGCTAGGTGGGCGACTACGAGGAGTTAGCATAGTTTTCTTTCGTTGTTTCGATGGAGTTGGTCCACATATAACTTGTAACATGTACTCGCCAACGTGGAGGGGTTTCTACCCCATCCTTTTCTTTAATATATAGTACGCACACTCGTGCATATTCGAGAAAAAGATTTAACAATACTAATTTGGTTATAGTTGTTGATATTTTTTGGTCAAACTTTGTACCGCTTGACTTTGAGCCGAAAGTGTGTCTTCCTTTTAAATACAAATGGAGTACAAATCAAACGACCTATATAAAAAAGTACACGAAGCCTTTTTTAAGGATCTAAATCTTTTCAGAAAAAAAAAGCTATAAATTCCGTTGAATCAAAGGAGCCATGATCATCAGTCACTGTCTAGATTGGTGGTGTAGTGAGGTGATGGGCAGGGAGGAGCGGGACGTGAGGTGATGACCAAAGTTAATACCGGTGGGCTTGTCCGTCGAGGGGTTGGCTTCCCTTGGAAGCAAAGCCAACCATGCAAATTAATTTCTGCCTAGCTTGGAGACGTTCACAACTTACTCTAGATTAGGATTAAAACAAGCTAGCTAAATCTAGTTTGCTACTGTGATGCAGTGAGAAATCTATGTGAGGATGCCCTAAAAAAGAAATCTATGTGAGTACTTGCCCAGTTCTTGTTTAATTTAGAGGACACATATCATACACTAGTATCATGACCATCATAGTACACTAGTATCATTTGCTCAATACTTTCTTTTTTTTTTTTTTGCGAATCTTTGCTCAATACTTTCCATTGTGACCATCATGAACACATCGATGTCACAGTCGCAACATCTCCCGGGGCCGGGCCAAAGCACGGTGGACACGGGTACTGGCGCCGTCCCATGCTAGTCAAAGTCAACAGTGTCTATACCTTGCCCAGCCCATATGAGGCCATGAAATTTATTAAATCTTGCAGCGAGTTAGTTGGAACTGTGGCGAAAAGTACTTGAGTCGCCGCGTGGACGATTAATGATGCCGAAAGCCTGGCGGCAACAAATGCCAGCGTTGACCCGGTGACTTGTAGTACTAGTAGTAAGTAGTATTTTTTTTTCCTTTTCACTAGGAGTACTCCTGCAGAGCCACTTACGGTTCGACGTTCACATTTTTGTAGATTGACGTTCCCGTCAGTTGGATGAATAGATTGACGTTCCCGTCAGTTGGATGGATCCACCCAACACTTTGGTGGCCGTAACTCTCACCCCCAACACCAACACCAACAGGAAACCACCGAGGAAGAAGACGGAGAGGCTAGCTACTTGCCGACCGGGACACCCCAACGTGGCGAAACCATCAACAATGCTGCTACTAGAGAACATATCTAGTGATACGGGCTGTCATATGATACGATGCTCCACTGGGTTCTGGACTGTTAGATCATGATCGGATGGACATGATGAGTGCACACATGATGGGCAGCTCCTCCACCGTGAATATACAAACACACCCTTTATGTTCTTAATTATGCGTCAGGCCCTTTTCCTACTACTAGTCTACCAGCCTTAGTTTTAGACAAAAGGATTATGTTTCATCGTGCAAACACACCTCAAAAACATGTGTTCCTCTCAAGCGTACTGTTGTGCCATCTCCATATAAAAATATAGACGTGCATGTTCAATACTCAAAGTACAAGAAATTTACCACTGAGAAATAAGATTATATCACAGAAAACTGATGTGATATGCAACATTCTAAGATAATTTCTTCTTTGAAATATTCAAGGCGTGCTCCAATACATATGGATAAACAAAGTGGAGAACACGGCGAAACTGAATCCTTTTGTATTAAAAACTGAATCCTTTTGTATTAAACTGACGCTGGTAGACTAGTAGTAGTAGATAAAGAGCCTCACGCATAATTAAGATCATTGTCAAGGTTCTGTGTGTAAATTCGCGGTGGAGAAGCTGTCCATCACGTGTGGACTCACCATGTCCATCAGAACATATCTAACGGTCCAGAACACGTTGGAGCATCGTATCATGTAACAGCTTGTATCACCAGATATGTTCTCGCGCAGATAGAGCAGCCATATCAATCAGGGTTCTTGCTACCAATTTTGTTCGTGCATACTCGACCAAACAATCGGAGAGGAAGAATGATCAAATATGGAAACGACCATTAAGCGAAGTAATAAAAATTAATGTCAACGCTTCTTTCCAACCTGAAACTCTGTCAGGTGCAACAGGAGCCATCGCACGTGATTGTCAAGGGAAACTAATAGCAGCAGCGAACTGGTTTCTTCCTCATATCACCAGCGTCGACTCAGCTGAAACTGTGGCAATTCGCAATGGTCTTTATTTAGCTGACAGAATTGGCTGCAACAAGGTACATATCGAGTCGGATAATAGCTTTGTGGTGGAAGCGGTTCGAAACCCAGAGGAGTATTCGGGAGAGAATGTGGCGACTGTGATGGAATGCAGACATCTAGCTCTAAATTTCGCCAAAGTCGAATTCTCACACTGTCTTCGTGAAGCAAATGAGGCTGCTCATTTATTAGCAAGCAATGCTTTTAGTAATAGAACTTCTTTGTTCTGGGAATCTGTTATCCTTGACTTTATTTCTCATGCTATTGTAAACGATGTGGCTATTATTTGAGGAATAAAGTCTTGATGGTTTAAAAAAAAAAAAACTAGGACGCGCCTACGGCTCCAGGAAGGTGGGCGTATTGAATGCAACGCTATTCATCGTACCGGCGGAGACAGACGGAGGAGCCCAGACGCTGCTGCTGCCGCCACATAAATCTCTCTGCTTTTGACTTGACCGCTGCCATTTCCTGTTACCTTCCTCCCTCTTCACTGCGTGCGTCCGCGTGTTTGACGCATTCGCGCCGTGAACTTCACTGTCATCGTTCAAGCCACGCGTGGTGTGTTGCATGCATAGTACCACAAAACTGCCCTGTCAGTGTTCAAGATATGGCAGAGGCGTGCCGATCGACGGGAGAGAGTTCGTAGAATTTGACTTGGACGGCCGGGAGAGCGAGCTGAGGTGAAGTCGTAGCCTGCCCATGCCCATGCATAGATAGATGTGGAAGTGGTAGTGGGGCATCGGTTTCCTGGCGAGAAGTGATTGACCCGGTGCATAATTGGATTGCCCATGCTGCTTTGTGGGCAAAGAAAGGTACTTATCCGACGCTTACCCGCTCCCACTGAGTAATGAGTGCCATTCTTCTTGGGTCTACTTAAATAACTATGGTCAAACTAAGATTCAATTTGGCTTAATTTCGCTGTAGGAGGAAATATCCTAGTTTTTTTTTTTAAAGTTGGGCAATAACCACTAGTAGAAAACAGGGCTTTGGTTCTAGCCGGATGGGAGCAATAGTCCCGGTCGCATTACGAACCGGGACTAATGTGAGCATCAGTCCCGGTTCGAGTGGCTAGGAAGCCGGCCGGGGCTCGGCAGGCATCAATCCCGATTCGAATGGGACCTTTAGTCCCGCACCAACCGGGACTAAAGGGGTTGTCACCCTTTAGTCCCGGTTGATGTCTCCAACCGGGACTAAAAGGTCTGTCTTCAGTCCCGGTTCTAGACACCAACCGGGACTAAAAAAATGCCTATATATATCCTCGCCCCTGCCTGCCCTCTCCTCTGTTTTTGGCTCATAGAAGGTGGAGGTGTGTGCTACTTTGCTCTCCCTTCCTATGCACATGAGGTGTTCGATGAAATGCCTGAGAGCATGATGCCACTTGAGTTCACACAAAACAAACATGATATGAGGTGCCCGAGCCACACTTAAGTTTTCTCATCTTTCTTCTCCTCTGTTCTTCCTCCAAGCCCGTCCCCGTCCCCGTCCTCACCGCCGTCGATCGCCCACGCCGATCTCGTCGCCGGCACCACCGTGGTGAGCCTCTTGTTCTTATCTTTTTTTAAAAAAGAAGATAGCTACTTGTATAATTTTCTTACTTGTATTATTATTTGTTATTATATAGTGCCATGGTTTTGATATCCGCCCCCGTCGGCTCTCGTCCGGTCTATGATTCGGATGTGGTATATTATCTTTTATAACTATTTGTTTCATTTAGTGTTTATGACAATTATGCCGACCAACTTGACATAGATGTTTTTATCTAGGAGGTATGTGAACCGGAAATTCCAACCGACCCTCTTGTCGAGAGGTTAAATTTAGTTGAAAAAGAAAACAATTATTTGAAAGAAAAATTGAAAAGAATTGAAGAAGAGAAGATGAAATTGGAGTTGCATGTTGCCGATGTCGTCGATCTACACAAGATCCAGATGGATGCAATGCGCTTGAAGATTAGAAAGATTAGAAAATATGACATTGATAAAGAGGCTTGGTGTCATTATGCTGTTGGATCAATTGTTACCTTAGTTGCGATTTTGATCGCATTTGTTGTTGCATTTAAATGTTTTACATAGTTGTATGTTGTTTTATGAGAACTATGTATGAACTTTATGTATTTATTTTTGCAGTAATAACATTTGATCACTACTGTACTTTGGTTTTAATGTGATGATGAACTTGTATTAATTTGGTCATTTCTCTATTCATGATGTTCTGTAATGGTTTTTGATATACTTAATTATATAATGCAGATGAACCGGCAATGGATGTACGGTGACCGACGCATTTCCGAGTACATTACGGGCCTGCATAATTTTATCGATGTGGCTGAGGCAAACAGTCAGAATGGTTTTATGTATTGTCCATGTGTTGTCTGTGAGAATACGAAGGATTACTCTTCCTCGAAAACCCTTCACTTCCACCTGCTTAAGAAGGGTTTCATGCCCCACTATAATTGTTGGACCAAGCACGGAGAAAGAGGGGTTATGATGGAAGACAATGAAGAAGAAGAGGATGATGACAACTATCCTATATTCCCTGAATACGGTGATACTGCAACGGGGGAAGCTGAAGATCAAGAGGCACCAGATGTGCCCGCTGATGATCTTCGCCGGGTCATTGTTGATGCACAGAGAGAATGCGAAAGTGAAAGAGAGAAGTTGAAGTTCGATCGCATGTTAGAGGATCACAAAAAACGGTTGTACCCAAATTGCGAAGATGGCAACACAAAGCTCGGTACCACACTGGAATTGCTGCAATGGAAGGCAGAGAATGGTTTATCTGACAAGGGATTTGAGAAGTTACTAAAAATAATGAAGAAGAAGCTTCCAAAGGATAACGAATTGCCTGACAGTACGTACGAAGCAAAGAAGGTTCTCTGCCCTCTAGGATTAGAGGTGCAGAAGATACATGCATGCCCTAATGACTGCATCCTTTATCGCGGTGAGGAGTACGAGAATTTGAATGCATGCCCGGTATGCGGTGCATTGCGGTATAAGATCAGACGAGATGACCCTGGTGATGTTGAGGGCGTGCGCCCCAGGAAGAGGGTTCCTGCCAAGGTGATGTGGTATGCTCCTATAATACCACGGTTGAAACGTCTGTTCAAAAACAAAGAACATGCCAAGTTGTTGCGATGGCACAAAGAAGACCGTAAGAAAGACGGGATGTTGAGAGTACCCGCTGATGGGTCGCAGTGGAGAAAAATCAAGAGAAAGTGGCTGGAGTTTGCAGATGACACAAGAAACTTATGGTTTGGTATAAGTGCAGATGGCATTAATCCTTTTGGGGAGCAGAGCAGCAATCATAGCACCTGGCCTGTGACTCTATGTATTTATAACCTTCCTCCTTGGTTGTGCATGAAGCGGAAGTTCATTATGATGCCAGTGCTCATCCAAGGCCCTAAGCAACCCGGCAACGACATTGATGTGTACCTAAGGCCATTAGTTGAAGAACTTTTACAGCTGTGGGATATCAAAGGTGTACGTGTGTGGGATGAGCACAAACAGCAAGAATTTGACCTACGAGCGTTGCTGTTTGTAACCATCAATGATTGGCCTGCTCTTAGTAACCTTTCAGGACAGACAAACGAGGGATACAATGCATGCACGCACTGTTTAGATGAGATTGAAAGTATATATTTGGACCAAATGTAAGAAGAATGTGTACCTGGGACATCGTCGATTTCTTCCGACCAAGCATGCCTTAAGAAAGAAAGGCAAGCATTTCAAAGGTGAGGCAGATCACCGGAAGAAGCCTGTCCCCCGTACTGGTGATGATATATTTGATATGGTCAAGGATTTAAAAGCAATCTTTGGAAAGGGTCCTGGCGGACAATCTGTTCCGAATGACGCTGACGGACACGCACCCATGTGGAAGAAGAAATCTATATTTTGGGAGCTACCCTATTGGAAAGTCCTAGAGGTCCGCTCTGCAATCGACGTGATGCACGTGACGAAGAATCTTTGCGTGAACCTGCTAGGCTTTTTGGGCGTGTATGGGAAGACAAAAGATACACCGGAGGCACGGGAGGACCAGCAACGTATGAACGAAAAAGACGGCATGCCTCCAAAGCAGTATCAAGGTCCTGCCAGCTACGCTCTTACCAAAGCAGAGAAGGAAATCTTTTTTGAATGCCTGCTCAGTATCAAGGTCCCGTCTGGCTTCTCGTCGAATATAAAGGGAATAATAAATATGGCAGAGAAAAAATTCCAGAACCTAAAGTCTCATGACTGCCACGTGATTATGACGCAATTGCTTCCGGTTGCATTGAGGGGACTTCTACCAGAAAATGTTCGATTAGCCATTGTGAAGCTATGTGCATTCCTCGATGCAATTTCTCAGAAGGTAATCGATCCAGAAATCCTACCAAGGTTACAGAATGATTTGGTCCAATGTCTTGTCAGTTTCGAGTTGGTGTTCCCACCATCCTTCTTCAATATTATGACGCACGTCCTAGTTCACCTAGTCGACGAGATTGCCATTCTGGGTCCTGTATTTCTACACAATATGTTCCCCTTTGAGAGGTTCATGGGAGTCTTAAAGAAATATGTTCATAACCGTGCCAGGCCAGAAGGAAGCATCTCCAAGGGCCATGAAACAGAGGAGGTTATTGAGTTTTGTGTTGACTTTATTCCTGACCTTAAGCCGATTGGTGTTCCTCAATCGCGGCATGAGGGAAGACTGAGTGGAAAAGGCACGCTAGCACCGAAAGCAATAATATGTAGGGACGGGCATTCTTGGGCGCAAGCACACTACACAGTTCTACAAAATTCTACCTTGGTGGCCCCGTATATCAATGAACACAAGAATATTGTACGCTCCCAACACCCGGGGCAGTCTGACGACTGGATTACATGTGCACACATGTCGACTTTCGGCGGTTGGTTGCAAACACATCTCATGAGTAACAACACTGTTGGAGATGAGCTGTACTTGTTGGCCAGGACACCATCTTCGACTGTATTGACTTTTCAAGGGTACGAGATAAATGGAAATACATTTTACACGATCGCCCAAGATAAAAAGAGCACCAACCAAAACAGTGGTGTCCGCTTTGATGCAGCAAACACCAATAGGGCAAAGGACACATATTACGATTACATAGAGGAGATATGGGAACTTGACTATGGACGTGATTTTAAGGTCCCTTTGTTTCGGTGCAAATGGGTCAATCTCACAGGAGGCGGGGTACAGGTAGACCCGCAGTACGGAATGACAACAGTGGATCTCAACAATCTTGGGTACACAGACGAACCATTCGTCCTAGCCAATGATGTGGCGCAGGTTTTCTATGTGAAGGACATGTCTACCAAACTGAGAAAAAGAAAAGATAAGGAAGCGAATACATCATACGATGAGCCAAAGCGCCACATAGTTCTTTCAGGGAAAAGAAACATCGTGGGAGTGGAGGACAAGACAGACATGTCAGAAGATTATGAAAAGTTTCATGAAATTCCTCCCTTCACAGTGAAGACTGACCCAAGCATCCTGTTAAATGATGAAGATTATCCATGGTTACGGCGCAATAAGCAAGGGACACACGCGAAGAAAAAGTTTTAGCTGGAAAGTGCCACTTCGGACAAACCGGAGGGAATTTTTGTAAGAGCTAGCTAGGGCATTTTGGCATTTGAAACATGATTTTAGAATAATTATTTATTAAGTTATGAAATTTCAATTATTCCTATCCTTTTAGTATTTTAATTATACACAGGAGTTAATCAATGCAATTATGTCCAAACAAAATATGAATGTCTTCTGAGCATTCCAGATAAGTCGCTTGAGGTTGACAGGCATAGGCCATACACACCCTCACCAGTTGTAGTGATTTCAGTCCCAAGTTTTGCAAGGTTGGTCATACGCGGTTAGTCCCGGTTGGTGGCTCCATATAAAATAACAAGGTTAATATAGACATGGCTTAAACGTCTTGACATAGATGAATACAGCAGAAGCATCGGAGATGATAAGAGAGAAACGTTGTATGACATAAAGTTGGAGGTCCAGATGAGGAGTTCTCTGGTTGCTTTCTGGTGAAACTGAGGACAACATATCAGATGGCCATTCTCGAGAATAGTCTATTGTTTTGGCATATCTCATGAACATCCAGGCACCTTTATACTATCTTGCATCAAGAGTACAAACCCACATCATGAGTATGTTGGGTTATACTCAGAGGGCTTTAGATTCTGGAAGAAAGATTTTGACAGCATTGATCGCCTTGTGTCATATTTTCAAAAACATATTGACAAACCTGATGCTGGCCCTTCAATGCGAAATGTTGCGGCAATGGTACCTATGAAAAATAACTTGATAGAACTATTTGTCACTATCTGATGAAAATCTATATCATCAAATAAAGTTATATAAAATTCTAGTTATGATCAACTAAAAGAAAACTATAATATTCTTCAATAGTAAAAAGAATTAAATCAAAACTAGGCATGTATGCTACAATTTTTGAATCTGTTTAAAAGAAAACTAAAACTAAAATATCCTAAAAAAGTCTAAAACCAAAAATAGGAAAAACAGATTTAGTCCCGGTTGGTGCCCCCAACCGGGACTAAAGGCCTACCTTTAGTCCTGGTCCGAGCCATCAACCGGGACTAAAGCTGTGGGTATTTAACCGCGTCGTCCCCAATCTTGCTCTCGACTCCAACCACGACGCCGAACCACACCACGACGCCGCCAGGCTGCCGGAGATCGCCGTCGCCTCCGAGCCGTCCCCGAGCCCGCTAACCGTCGCCGGACCTCCTCGCCCTCCTCCCCGAGCATCGCCGCCCCCGAGCCCGCTCCTCGTCACCGCCCCCGAGCCCGTCCTCGTCGTCGTCGCCGCCCCCGAGCCCGTCCACGTCCTCGTCGCCGCCCCCGAGCCCGTCCTCGCCGTCGCCTTCAAGCCGTCCCCGAGCCCGCTGACCGTCGCCGGACCTCCTCGCCCTCCTCCCCGAGCATCGCCGCCCCCGAGTCCGCTCCTCGTCGCCGCCCCCGAGCCCGTCCTCGTCGTCGTCGTCGCCCCCGAGCCCGTCCTCGTCGTCGCCGCCCCCGCTCGCCGGACCTCCTCGCCTTCCTCCCCGAGCATCGCCGCCCCCGAGCCCGCTCCTCGTCGCCGCCCCCGAGCCCGTCCTCGTCGTCGCCGCCCCTGCTCGCCGGACCTCCTCGCCCTCCTCCCCGAACATCGCCGCCCCCGAGCCCACTCCTCGTCGCCGCCCCCGAGCCCGTCCTCGTCGTCATCACCGCCCCCGAGCCCGTCCTCGTCGTCGCCGCCCCCGCTCGCCGGACCTCCTCGATCGCCCTCCTCCCCGAGCCTCGCCGCCCCCGCTCCCCGGCAACGCCGCCCCCGCTGTGTGAGCCGCCGCCATTCAATTCCCCTCGATCGGGCTTATATATTTTTGTGACATAGAAATTTTTGTAACATGTACGTACGTATGTGTTTGCATTGATCACCGCGGGCTTATATAGTTGATTGCACTTTGGAGTACTTAGTTGAGTCCAACATCAAGTTTGAAGAAATATGTCTAAGTCATAAGTTTAGCAAACAATTGAGTAATTGCGGAATTATTATTACCGATCACCGGAGGAGTCCTCGACGATCGCCGGAGGAGGCCCCGACGATCGCCGGAGGAGTCGTCCCCGACGATCGCCGGAGGAGGCCCCGACGATCGCCGGAGGAGTCGTCCCCGACGATCGCCGGAGGAGGCCCCGACGATCGCCGAAGGAGGCCCCGACGATCACCGAAGGAGTCGTCCCCGACGATCGCCGGAGGAGTCCCCGACGATCGCCGGAGGGTTACCTAACATGCAACTGATAAAACTTGCCATTTTGTTATTTTTGTGTGATTTAATGCAAGCATCATATGAATAAACTTTGTACATGTGTTTGGTGCATTTTCATGTCTATTTGCTGCTGGTATTTTTCCCATGCCATGGTAAACATGTTTAGGCACTGTAACAAGCTTGCAAACATGCTATGATACTGTTGCTGTTTTACACTTGCTGAAAAACTGCTAAGTCTGAAACTGACTGTTATAAAACTTGTCAACTTTGCATGATGTTTACCACTAATCCATTGCTCATATGCATATGATTCCTTCTTGTGATTTGGTTTATGTAATGTGTACTTTGATGCCATGCCCATGGTTGCCATGTAAAGTTGTTGTAGCATGACTCAATCTTGCTCTCAAGTTGTCATCATAATGTTACTGTTTTGCCATGTTGTAATATTTGCAGAAACTATGGAACACGACAGAGACTTAGAACAAGAAGAGATGTTGGGGGAAATAATCCGCGACGGAGATGATGATATCACCTCACAGTTTCTCAACGACGACTCCGATGGTGAGGGAAGAGAAGATGACGCCTTAACTGTTGCAAAGTCCGGCGAGGTATATTAATTAAGCCTCTGCTGACTAGATGCATTAATTGATTTGTATGTACATATATTAACGCTTCTTTCTTCTTTTAGCCCTCCGGATCGAGCCAAACTTCTATAAAGAGACGAGGCCCGAAGAAAAGGTTGGGCCAGAATTAAAGGTTCACGATCGAAGAACTCGTTGCAGATGGAAAACCGACTGCTCCCAAGCGGACCGCAGACCGATTTATTAGTCAGTGCGGAGTTGTTGTTAGGGACAGCATCTCGATCAGCATTCAAGAATGGAATAAGCCAAAGGCGGATGGAGTTTCTTATGTCGACGATAGATCCAAAGATGAGCTTTGGAATACGCTCATGACAAATTTCACCCTACCGCCAGAGGTGGAGCAAAAAGTCAAGGCATGGGCTCTTAAGAAGATGGCCCAACAATTCAACAACTGGAAGAAAAGATTGCACGAAAAGTATGTCCTGAAAGGGAAGACTCCAACATTCACCGAAGCAGATGAGAAGTTAAAAGATCACTGGCCCGCATTTGTGGAGTACAAGACATCGGAGGCAGGTAAGAAAAGGTCAAATATAAATAAGCAAAATGCTGCAAAGAAGGAATATCACCATGTTACGGGGTCAGATGGCTACAAGGCTGTCCGGCCTAAGTGGGAGAAAGCTGAGAATGACCTGCTTGATAAAGGGATCCATCCAGAGACATTGGACTGGACCGAACGGGCAAGGACTTGGTTCTTCGGGCATGGGGGAACTTTGAACCCAGAAACAGGGAAGTGTGTTTATACGAAAGCTCAACTTGCAACACCCATCAAAGCCATTCAAGCTGCAATGAAGGACGTGCAGGAGGGGAAGTTCCATCCCGACAGAGAGAAGGACGAGCTGGCACGCGCCCTCAGGAATCCTGAACACCCTGGACGAACACGAGGCACATCAGGCTCCGTTCCGTGGAAGGTTGGGTTTCCCGACAGCAGTGACACTTACAGAAGCCGAGGGAGAAAGAAGAAACAGGATGCAGACCGGCTGCAGAAGGTAGAAGAAAGATTAGCGTTGCAGCAGAAGCAAATAGAGGCACTTACCAGCCAGCGAGCTACCGGCCCATCATCTCAACGGCACGAAGATCCTTCATTCGATACTGCCCACGGAGCTACCCCACCATCTCAGCGAAAAAGCAGCGTGGCTTCCACGGAGCTCGTTCGGCCGCCCATAGATGATATCACGGCTCCTAATCGCTACCCCGTGGATGATATCACGGAGAGGGAACATTGTGATCTACATGCAAAATGCATGAACATAACCTTGAAGGTGGCGGGCGGCTATGCCTTACCTCGTGTACCTGATGGAACTTACCATTGCTCTCCGATTCCAGATGGCTATGCTGTTGTCGGGGTGGATGAAGTTACCAACGGATTTGAGCAGCTGGAGCTTGAGTACCCTACAGGTGAAGGGAAGACTCGTCTGGGAGATGCCATAAGGACTACCATTCTATGGAGAAAGGAACACGTCGTGCTTCCATACTGGACGCCGCGTCAGCAGACTCAGCCGGAGGAGGCCCCTCAGCAGACTCCTCACAGTCCAGCTCTATCTCCGCTGCCTCAGCCGTCTCCGCTGCCTCAGCCGTCTCCGCCGCGTCAGCACACTCCGTCGCCTCAGCTGTCTCCGCCGCGTCAGCGGACTCCGCCGGAGGAGGCCCCTCAGCAGAATCCGCCGCGTCAGCTGACTCCGCCTCCCCCGCCGCCTCAGCACCGGCAGAAGAGATCCGCCGCCGCTCCGGCGGCTAGTAGTACAACAGCGAAGAAATCCAGAGCAGGTAGCGTCAAGAAGGCTCCTGCCAAGTTACCATACGACATGACTGAGGAGGAAACCAAGGAGATCGTGGCTGCCGACGTGAAACGCCAGCTTGCACAGACCCGTCCAGATCCAACAGAGAAAATAGATCCGGTAAAAGCGAGGCGCTTGCTGGAAAACCTTACAAAACCACCGCCGCCTCCGCTGCTATCAAACTATGACCGCTCTATTGTAAAGTCGTATAGAGATCCACAGCAGCGGTCGGGAAGTAGCAGTAGTGCAAGGGGGAAAACAATTCCCCAGCTCGGCGAACAGAAAAACCAATCGTGCCCCCCGCTCAAGGTGTTTACCGATATCGCTAATGATCCGGGGGTAGCGACCGCTGATCCTGGTTTCACTCTTGGTGATTACTTAGGCGATGAGGTACAGTTCGAAATGGCTGAGTTAGCCTTTAAATTCGAGCACGGGAAGCCTCTCGTCAGACCTGAGGAGCTCCCGCATCTACCAACGATGATGCGAAGATTGCATGACTGGTACTTGGAAGCCTCGAAGCAAGGGAGCAAATATATCATTGCGGGAATTAAAGATGGGCATTACTTCAATGGAGACGAGGAGATTTTCATTGATTTTGAAGAATTATTTCAGTTATACAATCAAGACGCCATCGACAAATCTATCGTCAGTTGCTATTGTTTGTAAGTATCATTTCTGTAATTAAGTCTCTAGCTCAGCTCGTTCATTGCATGTATAATTATCCTCACTATATATATTATGCAGAAAGAAGATCCTCGAATGCAAAAGAGGACAAATCTATGACATTGGGTTCATTAACCCAAATACTATTCATGAGGCTACGGTAAAATGGAACGCCAAGGATACAGAGAAGAACTTGCTAAGGGCGTTAATTAAACAACAAACCAAAAGGGAAATACTATTTCCTTACAACTTCCAGTGAGTGTTATACTGTCTTGTACACATCATTCTGTTTCGCTTACTCGATGTTAAGTGTAATTGATGAGCTATGCGTGCGCAGGTTCCACTTTATTCTGCTATCATTCAGTTTGACACAGGAAAAGTACTTGTCATGGACTCGTTACGTAAAGACCCTGAGATGTGGGCGGACCTGAAAAAAAATTCTTCAGAGGTAATTTCAATAATTATCGCACTATATCGGCAACTATCGTTCATTTCCTGATATCAAGTAATTAATATAACTCCTTTATTCATTTTCTTTGCCGGGCAGGGTTTGGAAAGAGTTCACCAAGCAGGTTAGGGGTGAATGGAGAGAGGAGCTGCGATTTGAACAACTCAGTGTAAGTAGTACTAGCTAGGTCTGCGCATCTCTTTGATTCTAGTTTCAATACCACTATCATGCTTGATTATTATTTTGATTAAACTCTATTCTCGTAAAGTGCTCGAGGCAGGGATCCGGGAATAACTTATGTGGATACTACGTTTGCGAGTTCATTCGCCAGACGACCTCTGAGACGGGCAGATTTTTTGAAAAACTTGAAGTACGTAAACAATATTCACAAATTTATTTTATTACCATCAATTATGTTGAGTTTCATTCATATATATATATATATATATTGACCCCCTTCTTTAAATTAGATCGAACGGAAGCGGGACGAACTCCTACCAAAGGCTCGCATACGAGCAATTCAAGAGGAATTGGCGGGATTCTTCCTTCAAGAGATCATAGCTAAAACCGGAGAATGCCATCGAGAAATGGTAGTGAATGTTGGTAATTAGATATTAAGGATCGTAAGAGATGTTACATTGTATATATGCATGAACGTGTACTATACGTAGTAGCATCGAATAGATATACGAAAACTTGTTGTTCGACCAAGCACGGAGAAAGAGAGGTCACTTCTCTCTATATTCATGACGATTTGTGTAATGGTTTGTTCATTGCTATATATAGTAGCAGCTAGCGTCGAGTTGAATGGAAAACGTAAAATAAAAACGAAAACCCTAAATGTAAAAGAATTGAATGGTAAACACAAAAAGAAAAGGGGGAAACACAATATGAAACCCCTAAACCCTCCAAAACCCTAAACCCCTCATTTAAAAAAAAACCCAACGCTTGGCAGGTGCTGACGCGTGGCTGCCTTTTAGTCCCGGTCGGTGTTACCAACCGGGACTAAAGGTCCTCCTGCCTGGGCGCCCCACAGCGGCCACGTGGAGCTCCTTTAGTCCCGGTTCGTAACACAATCGGGACTAAAAGTGGGGGCCTTTAGTCCCGATTGCTTAGTCCCGGTTGCAAAATCGGGACTAAAGGCCCTTAGGAACCGGGACTAATGCCCTGTTTTCTACTTGACCCACATTTGTAACCGGACTTGCCTAATTAAACACTCTATACGGTGCATACGTAGTGAACTTGACCCACATTTGCCCGTTCGGAGAGCCACAGCCACACATTCCCATTTGCAAACCCTCATTTTCATTTAAACTCATGCATGTGGGTTACTAAACCATACAAATAGCACACAACAATCAAAATAACAAAAGGCAACTCAATATTGTATTTTTAAATTTAAAATAAATACATAGTTCAAACATAAAATATTGTCCGAAGTGCATAGTTCAAACATAAAATCAAAAAATTGTGATACATTGTCAAAAGCTAAGAGTGGCAAAAGTGAAATGTAAAAATCTACAGTGGCATAAGCAAAGTGGGAAAAAGCTAGAGTTGCAAAAGCAAAGTTACCTTTCAATTTAACGGTCCCTAGTGTGAATCCACATATGTTTCACAAGATTATTGAGTAGTGTGCACATGCGCTAGCTTGCTGATCTTGAAATCGTCAATGCATGTCTAAGAGGTTGACAACATATGTTGCATCTCTAAGAGGTTGACAACACATGTCTTATGAACATTGGGGTTTATTTGAATTTTTTTGAAGCATTAAAATGTGTTTCTCGGTAGATAGTAGCATATGAGCATTTGAGGGGTGGGAGCGCATGGTATGCACTCTCCGGGCCGCAAATCTGATACAACTAACACTACTTAATAAATAAAATATACATACAAATAAATAATGAAATTAATTGTGAAGGGTGCATCCTATATATCTAATAGAGTCATCCCACTAACTTATTTATCTTAACATCTACTCTCTCCATCCTTGAAAGAGTGTACTTCCAACTTTGTTGGAGGCTCAAACTATCTCAAAGTTTGACCGAGTTTGTGCAAAAATATATTAATGTTTGTGAAACCAAATAGGTATATGATGAAAATATATTTTATCATGAATCTAATGCTACTAATTTGATGGCATAAATGTTGGTGTATTATTGTATAAACACGATCCAAAATAAAAAAGTTTGACTTTTCAACAAAGTTGGAAGTACACTCTTTCAAGGACGGAGGAAGTAAGCATGTCATCTCACCATACAACTATGAATGGGGTAAGACACACCACAGCATGCAATCATGCATGAAAAAACACCTCAGCATGTTTTCCATTCAATTATTTTAGTTATTTTAATAAATATTGTTATAACTATACATAATCAAATATAATAAGTCATATGTATTTTAAATTTTTGTTCTCATGTTATCAATCCAAATTTCTATCAACCAATTCTTACAGCGGGGTGGCCTCTAGTTTATGCACAAGTCCTCAAGTAGTCTATGAATAAAGAAATAATAATTGTAAAAGACTATAAAATAAGTTAAAACAAAAGACAAGGTAAACAAAGTTAAAAAAAAGGTAAAAAGCCATAGTCTTGATGTAACACTACGATATTTTTAGTGGGTTGAAAACATAAAATGTAGAGCCCTCCAGAACGGATACAATAATTAAAGTGGCTAAGCTATCCCTCACCATGTGCATTTCACATTGTAGCTACTGCTTCATCTCTAAGTGACACGTGTAAGCACCTGAACTTTGGATTTTCTCTTTTATTTTTGAATTTTTTTACTGCCTCCGTTGAGAAATTACGTGGGGATGTCTTACAACTACAGTGGTCGGTTTCACTTCCAGAAATATCTTGCCCCGGGTCCCACGCTCAGCGCTTATCTCACCTCTTTTTTTTCTTTCACTTCCAAAAATATCTCGCCCCGGGTCCCACGCTCAGTGCTTATCTTGCATCTTTTTTTTTCTTTCTCTTCCTACCGCACCTTCCTCTCCCCTATCCCGTTTTGAATTTTCAAATAATTCCCAGCCCTGCTGCACATCCTCCTCCCCACTTCATCCCCACCGTGCCGCCTCTCCTCTACTTTCCGTCCTTGGCATTGATGGGGTAGGCCACCTTCGTTTCCGGTGCGGCACTTGGAAGCACCTCCTTCCCCAACCCTAGCTATCTCGATCTCTAGCGCGGCGTCGGCCGTTGAGGCGGGCCATGCACCTCCAAGCAAACCGCAACACCTCTATGCATGTGCCCTCGCCAGTGACCCCAGTCCATCAGCCCACACCATCGAGGTCGTCGACGTTCCACCTGGCATGCTACCCCATGATAGTGAGGAAGGCGACGAGTGCGCACGTTGTCTGCCAGGTGGGCCTCCGCACCGCACGGCGTGAGGATGACGAGCTCAAGGACGATGCGGGCTGGGCGGACGTGCTCCTCGCCCTGCTAGTGGCGCTCTTCCCGTAGTCCAAGGCGGCGAGGCCTATTTTGATCAGCAGCCGGCGATGGACAGGTTTGCAACCATGTTGTGCTCTGGCCTCACGCTACTCTTCTCCACCTTTCACGGTGCCACTATTGGCATTCCTACATTTTTTCAAGATGTGTAGAATCTAATTATGGCAATAGAGATTCAGGTTAGTCTAAAACTTTTAGCTAACAGTAAAATTTCACTAGAAACAACCAGCTAAAGTAGAGTGTACTGATATATCTTTTCGCTATTGAAAAATATAAACAATTATCATTTTATCTATGGGATTTTATGGCTAAGGTTATTTATTTGCCATGACATGCCACACTGGAATGAGTGTTGTCGGGGGTAGTTTAGAAAACTAACAATAACATTGTTTCATGTAAGCAGATATAAAAATGTAGACAAATGATTTGCCGTGGAATCTTGAGGCATATTAAGCAGCGGAGGATAATATGAAGAATATCATAATCCTCACTAAAGATGGCGGAGCTTGAAAGTGCAACCAGTTGCAGCTCTGTTCATTGGGAGAAGCCCATGTCATCGCTCTCATCTGTTGCTATTTTCCGTCAATCGTACAATCTTGAGCATCAGTTTGATAGTTGATCCTCGAGGCATTTCCTTTGGCAGCACATATTAGGTATAATACTCCACCCTTCCTGATTGTTGCACTCTCTTAGTTCCTTCCCCCAAGAGTAAGATGTGTTCATCCTTTTAGCTCCATCTATTTCCGGTCAGAAATATGCTACAACTTGCTTTCTTATGAATCAAAAATTGATATAGGTCACATTTACCATAGTACTCCCTCTCTAAACTTTTATATGACTGTTTAGATCACTACTTTTACTCAACACCGCTTTCTTGTCTCTTCTACATATCAAAATTACCGTATCCTACACAACTTGGAATTGCAGGTGATATACAGATTTGCTGTTTTTATTTTCAGAATTCTCTTGGACAAATTTTAAGCAACTGCCCAAACTTATTGGAAGCCTGGAAGGGAGAATTCTCTTGGACAAATTTTAAACTGTATAAAGGTTAATCTTTTCTATTTTTTAATTCACGTTTTCTGTTCTTTTTCCTTCTTCCGTATCTTGCTTCATTCACTAATACAAATTTTCATCTTTTGCAGGATGGGGTACTATCTGCAAAACGCGATCTTTAAAATGTGTGCTGGAGCAATTTTCCTTCGGTTCGAAGGAAACTTCATTTTGTACAACTTTTGATTGTACCAGACGATTTTCAAATTGTGACTATTTTGTTAGGAACAGTTTTGACTGGAACATTTAAGATATATATAGCTAAATGTTTGTAACCATGGGTGAACTGTCTTTTGGTACCTTTTGGTACTTATCTATGTTAAATTGGCTTGCACATTATCAACTTCCAACTCACTTACACACTGCCTTTTTCTCTTCCATAAAAATAACAACGTAGCCATGCACACCTACTTCACGACGGGCGCGGCGTGCCGCAGCGCCTTCTACCTACTAGTATATATATGGAAATCCCTATTCCTCCACCTAATTCCACTCTCTATACACGCTAATCTTTCAACCCGGTAAATAAATTATTTTATTTTTCTAGAAACTTCCCTTGTCCGATTTTTTCTTTTTCCTTTTTTCCCCTTTGCAGGGTTTATCAGTTTCTTCCATGTTTTTTATTTTTTCCCTCCATTTTTTAAGTTGGTGTATATATTCAAAATCCAGGAACATTTCTGCAATTCAAGAACATTTTCAATTACTGAACGATATTTGAGTTTCATGAATATTTTTTAAATTTAATAAGAATTGTTTTAATCCATGCACATTTTAAAAAAAATGTGATTTTTTTGAATTCATGAAAACTGAGAAATAAAAATAAAATAATGAAAGTA
Organism: Elymus sibiricus; assembly: GCA_039707655.1. Classification (NCBI taxonomy): domain Eukaryota; kingdom Viridiplantae; phylum Streptophyta; class Magnoliopsida; order Poales; family Poaceae; genus Elymus; species Elymus sibiricus. Next base: position 75,283,947 of record CM077672.1, on the reverse strand, counting down.
AAAAAAGAAGACAAGAGCACAGGATACACGTTTGCTAGCCTCCTGTAGCCGTATGCGCAGACTAGGAGGTCCCACGTATATATATCCGCAGCATGTGACAGTGCTAGTCACGTTTACTACGAGACGAAAGGAAGGGTGGCCTCAAGCGTTCGTGTTAGTGGGTTGGCCCAATCGTGTGGTTTTGGGAAGATTCAATGGACCAGTACAGAACGGTTTTAGAACCTTATGCCTGGTTTTGGCAAGGTTCTATGCAAAGAAAAATGTGTGTTTTAACTATCCATTTTGTATTCAGTTTTTTTCTTTTTTTTCCTTATTATACATGTTGAATTTTTTAAATACATGTTGAATTTTTCATATACATGTTGAATTTTTTAAATATACGATGAACATATTTCGTATACAGCTTGACCATTTTTTAAATACATGCTGACCATTTATCCAAATACATGTTGAATATTATTTGAATATGCAAGGAAATTTTTTAAATAAGATGACAAATATTTTAAAAAATGTTGAACATGCAAAATATTTTTAAGCGTTTTATGAACTAGTTCTTAAATGGCGAAAACATTTTTTTATACGTAATGAACATTTTTTAGAAATTGCGTAAATACTTTTTTTTTTGCGTTTCATGAGCTTCCTAAAATTTCAAGAACATATTTCTAAAAGCTCAGACATTTTTGAATATCATGAACTTTTTTTGAAAGTTACAAACATTTCTCTAAATTATTCAGACAATTCTACATCTTCATGAATATTTTAAAATTTTCATGAACATATTTTTAAACGTGTGAATTTCTTTAACTGTCACAAATATTTTTGAACTGTACAAACATTTTTTTTTAAATCACACGAACAAGCTTTTATATTTCATGCAAATTTTTAAATATGCAGTAAATATTTCATAAAACTGATTTCTAAATGTCACAAACAATTTTTAAGGTTCTGCACCTTCAAAAAAAAATTAGAACATGCACTCTAAAAGCATCTCCAATAGAAGATGCAAATTTGAGATGTAAAAACAGGAGATGTAAAAATTTACATCTCCAAAAAAGGGCCAACTCCAACAGATGATGCAAAACGGAGATGTAAAAAGTGCAACTCCAATAGATGATGCAAAATGGAGATGTAAAAACTAGTGGGCGGCGGCCGAATCGGGGCGGCAGCGGTGTCGGGGTGGTGGCGGAGGAGCGCCGGAGGGCGGCGGGGGTGGCGAATCGGTGCGGCGACAGCGCGAATCGGGACGGCGGAGCAGCGGCGGCGGCGCGAATCGGGACGGCGGAGCAGCGGCGGCGGCGCGAATCGGGGCGGCGGAGCAGCGGCGATTCGAGGCGGAGAGAGGAGGAGGAACGACGTAGGGGCAGCGGTGGAGGTGGAGAAGGGCCTCTTTGGCCGAAGGAGGAAGCCATGGCCGCCGGCGGCAGCCAATCGCCCGCCGCAGCCGCGTCTGGGTTCGAAATTTTGGGGCCGAGGTTGGTTCGCCGCCGGGTTGCGCCCCCGCGCCATCTGCCGCTTCACGCCTCCACCACGTGGCTTGGCGGCCCGCTGCTTCTTCGCAGGCAGCTCCGACGCGACGGCGACCGGCCGAGGTGGGGCAAATCCGGGGCGACGACGGGCAGGCGGAGGCCAAATTGGGGGCCGTGGTCGCGCCGACGGCGGCTGCGGCGAGGTGGGTCAGACCAGCAGCGGGCAGGCGGCGCAGCGGGGTCATCGGCCGTCAGGCGGACGGGCGGTGGTCGCGCGGAAGCCAAATGAAGGCAGTTGGGCGGTTGGCGCGCGACCGCCGTTTTTACATCTCCTGTATGTGGAGATGCAAATTTGCACCGCGAGGTGTTGTATTTTACATCTCCGGAAGGCGGAGATGTAATTTTTTTTGCATCTACATCATCTGTTGGAGAGGGGTTTTTGGGCCTCGGAGATGCAAAAGTTAGTTATTTTTGCATCTACATCATCTATTGGAGATGCTCTAAAGGTATGTTATGTGCATGCTCATGAACCAGAAAATTTCTACAGCTTAAAAGGGTAGAAAATTTCCTCGACAGAAACATGAACCAGGAGTCCAGGACCAAGCGGGAACCTCTGCAGGCAGGCTACATCTTCCTGGTACATGTGAGGTATTCTTTGCGGGGTGCGGCTATGTGCCGCCCGCAGCGGTTCCTATCGCAGGGTCGCCTGCAAGGAGCCGCTGCTGCCGAGACTTCCTATACGCCGCTCTCTGCGGCAAACAGTCACGGTTTCGCACAGGCGGGTCTCCAACTGGGCCGGCCCATGAAAACGGGCAAACAACAGCGCGCTGTAGCTAAAAAAAAGGAGCTTTGGCGGGAATTCGAAACCAGGACCAACCCGCACGACGTGGTACTACCGGTTGAGCTAGCGGTCGTTACTGATTTATAGCAGCACCAAATCTAAAGAACCAACCCGCAGCGCAGATCCGAATTATTTCTGGAATTTCAGATGCATTTTTTTTTTGGAAAAAATGAAGTGATCTGTGAAACGCAAACAATTTCCAAATTTGCGAACAAAATTTTTAAACTGAAATATTTTCAAAAATCAGGAACAATTTTTTTGAAACGGGAACATTTTTTGAAATTCCAAAACAAGATTTGGAAACCCGAACATATTTTGAAACTCCCGAACAAAATTTGAAAACAAGAACATTTTTTGAAATTTGTGAACAAAATTTTGAAACAGAACAATTTCAAAACTCCTGAAAAAATGAAAACATGAACATTTTTTGAAATTTGCGAACAATTTTTGAAAACGGGAACATTTTTTTGAAATGCCCAAACATTTTTTGAAATTTTTTAAAAAAAGCATTCAAAACATTTTTTGAAAGACAAGAACATTTTTTGAAATTCCCGAACATTTTTTGAATTTCTGAAAAGACGACCATTTTTGAAATTTTGAACGTTTTTTAAAAGCAAGAACATTTTTCAAAAAAAGGGTATACAAATTTAAAAAAAAATGTTGCGCAGAGTAAAGTAATGTTTTGTACCATTAAAAAATGTACGTGACAGTTTAAAAAATATTCCTGTGTTGCAGAAAAATGTTCGTAATTTTTTTTTAAATGTTCAAACAATTAAAAAAAATGTTCGTGTAGTTTTAAAAAAAAAATATTGCCCATAAAGAATGTACAACGACTAGATGGACCATTTATCATGGATTCAAAAAAGTGTTCAAAACATGTACTTTTTAAAATAATGTACAACATACATTTAAAGAATGTCCAAAATGTATCAGAAAAATGTTTCACGTGTGCTCTAAAAATGTACATACCGAGAAAAAGTAGACATGAGTTAGAAAAAACCCGATAAAACCACAAGGAAAGCAAAAAAAACCAGAGAAAATGAAGAAATACAAAGAAAAAAAAGAAAGAAGGCCAAATATAATGAAGAAAGAATGAAAACCTTGAAAAATCGACAAGAAAACAAAAAAACAAAGTAAAATAAAGGAAAAAGAAAACCAAGGAAAATGAAGAAAACCAGACCGATCGAATGTACAGTAATACCTACGAACGGACTACCGCACTAAATGGGTCAGCCCACTAGTGTGTCGCCCGTAGGCGATTCCTATTAGAAATATATATGAGGGACACATAGTTGTCGCGCTCTTTGCATCGATTTGTCGGTTAGTGAGCGACTAGCTGAGCCAGCCCGTTGAGATAGCTCGCAGGAAGTCTTTAAACTCTAGTTTTCTTGGTTTTACGATTCTTCCCGAATGTTTCGTTCTGGTTTTTTTGTTGGCTTTATGTCTACATTGTATTTAGGTAGCTTTTTTATTTTATTTTTCTTTTTTGGTTTTTCTTTTCTCTTAAAAAATGTTCCCAAATTTTTCAAAATGTTACTATTTTTAAAAAAATGTTCAATTTATGATTCGAGATTTATTCAAAAAAGTAAATCACTTTTTTTAATCCGTGAACACTCATAAAAAAATCAGATTTTTTTAGTCAGGAACAAATTCAAATTCAAGAATATTTTTGTGCAACTTTTAAATTCGAATTTCAGATTGTTTTTATAAAATTTTGAGAACACTTTTCATATTCCTAGAACATTTTTTCAAATTTGATAACATGTTTAGTATTTATGAAAAAAATTGAAATTTTAAATTGTTTTTGAAAACATGACCACTTTTAAAATTTGAATATTTTCTGTATTCGAGACAATTTTCAAAGTCGGGAAGATTTTATAATGTGTGAGATCATTTCTAAAAATTTGAGAACATTTTTTTTATTCGAGAACAATTTTAGACCATTTTTTCAAAACATGAAGTTTTTAAAAATTCATGAACATTTTATAGATCTTTTGCTCAAAAGGGAACATCTGTTGAAAACATTACACTTTTTAAGTTATGTGAACAAGTTTAAAAATTTGAAAACATTTTTGTAAATTATGTACTTTTTATTTTTCATGTATATTTTCTTATGTTTACAATATTTTAAAACTTCTGTACTATAGTTGGTGTTGGGAGAAACCGGCTAGAACGGAACTACGTGTAAAATAAAACCAGTACATACACCTGAAGCATGGTCCAACCCAGTCAGGGGCACCCTGTGCATCAACCCTTCTATTTGATGCAAAGTTCTCATATAGAAGCGCCCTGCAACATGTCTCACAATTTTTTTTTCCTGCTAAAACCTTACTGGGTAAACCTATGTGCAGCCTAGTGCACAACAACTGGAACGTAGCAAGCCCGTGCACAACAAAAAAAACCATTACATACACCTGAAGCATGCATGGTCCAACCCAGTCGAGAGCACCCTCTGCATCAACCCTCCTATTTGACGCAAAGTTCCCATGTAGAAGCTCCCTGCAGCATGTCTCATAATATATTTTTTTTCTGCTAAACCCTTACTGGGTAAACCTGTGTGCAGCCTAGTGCACAACAACTGGAACGTAGCAAGCCCGTGCACAACAAAGAAAACCATTACATACACCTGAAGCATGGTCCAACCCAGTTGGGGGCACCCTCTGCATCAACCCTCCTATTTGACTCAAAGTTCCCATGTAGAAGCGCCCTGCAGCATGTCTCACAATATTTTTTTTCCTGCTAAACCCCTACTATATAAACCTGTGTGCAGCCTAGTGCACAACAACTGAAACGTAGCAAGCCCGTGCACAACAAAGAAAACCATTACATACACCTGAAGCATGGTCCAACCAAGTCGGGGGCACCCTCTGCATCAACCCTCCTATTTGACGCAAAGTTCCCATGTAGAAGCGCCCTGCAGCATGTCTCACAATATTTTTTTCCTACTAAACCCTTACTGGGTAAACCTGTGTGCAGCCTAGTGCACAACAACTGAAACGTAGCAAGCAATCGTGCGTGAGGGTTTCTTCGAAGGTTACAACAACTGTCCCCACCACCAGAGAAACTTTGGTCCCCTCGCCTCCGAGTGTCATCTTGCACTGAGAGGTGTGGATCTTGGATCTTCAAGAGTTCCATGTTCTTCTAGTGATCGTCGTAGTTTTAAGAGAATAAAATTACTCTTGTTCTTTTGGCGGTGCCGTGAAATTAGAGAATTTTGTGTCCATGCAGATTTGATTATTCGGATCTGTTGAGTGTATGTTAGTGTGTCAATTTTTTCGTTGGCTTCATTCTTTATGGAGGTGAAATCTTTCATCCACATCATGGTAAAAATATTGTGATTCGACAACCTACACTCTAGGGGATCATCTCCGGACTAAGTACGTTCATTGATCAAGGCTTTCCATCTTTTAGGATGGGTGACTCAAGGCGCTTTCAATAACTTTTATTGGTAAAATGCTCGTGCGGGTGAAAGAGTGACAATAACGTTGTTTTAGTCTAATTGCAGTCTCTTTACCGACATCTTGAAAGTATTTATTCTAGAAGAGCTTGATCCCACGAAGAAAGTATTTCCAAGAGATCCCATTTAATTCTTAGTCATAAGATTTAATTTGTTTTTTTTCTATTTTAGTGGCTCGAGTGGTTAGCTAGGTTTTCTATGGTGGAACCAATCCATCAGGTTTCAAGTCCTAGTACATTGGTGCATGCATTTTTTTGGGTATGATTTTAGTCTTTTCGACGATATTCGTTCAGTGGGAGGAGACGTTCCCGTCGACTACGAGGTGCCCGTGGTGACTCGTCAATCTTAAAATATTAAAATATTGTGTCGACTCGGTATCTCGAAGGTGTGCATGCATTCATAGGGATAGATGTATGTACATGGTACGTGGACATCTTTGATTGTATTATGTTCAAAAAAATCAGTATATTTGTAATTGTTATAAGCACGAATTAATACAAGTGTTTCTAAACATACACACGCACAAAATCTGTACGTGTATCCATGTATCTCTCGAAACAGGCTTTCACCTCGTTTTATATATAAATCACGAACCAAACAAAGTACACGGCCGAACGATACAAGGGGATGGGGTAGCCCTCAAACAATGCCGATCCCAGGCTAACCGGATCACACACCACGCAAGCGACAACGCTACCGAAATAGAGGTACATGAGGAACTGAGAACAACACCACACTAAGCCCTGTAACACCTAAGTTCCACGACAACGCCCCCAGGAGGGAGAACGGCGCTAAGCGTCGCCGTTGCCGAGTCCCGAACAGACATAGGTTTTCACCCGGAACCCGGACACAAAGAGGAGCACCATGACGACGTATTCAAGAAGATAACGGCGCCCGCGAGCGTTGCCGTCGTCGGCGACAAAGCGCAGACTTTCGCTCGGCAACTCCTCCGCGTCACCAAACGAGGTCTCCAGGGCAAGCACGACGAGCCCAGAACTCCAGATTCGGATCGGGGCGCCGCCATCGTCAGAGACAAAGAGCGTGCCCGAGCCACCCGCTGCACCACATCTCGCCGCCCACACGACCAAGAGAGAATGCCATCACCACTGCCATGGTGCCCGCCGGAGAGCCAACCATGCGGACCGCCATCCGGGACCGCCACCCCGGCATCCATGTCCAAGGCTCCACTAACCGTCCACGTCTCGGTGCATCCACCACTGCAGGAGGAGTAGAAAGGATCTCCTTTCACTCCTAGCCCGGCATCAGTCACGGAGTATGGGTCGATGCCTCCACAGTAGGAGGCACCTACGTCTGCGTCTCCAGCCGGTCCCGGTGGACCGGGGGATACACTACCCCGAGACTCCCGACGGCCGTCGCCGAGCGCGCTCGCACGACGCCATGTCCATGGCCCATAGCGCCGATCCGCCCGACAGTGTAGCTGAACCCCGACCACCACCAACTCCCACCGTACCCGTGAGGAGAGGGACCTCAACGCCCACGGGCACCACCCGGATCGAGCCCAAGCACACCAACCCGGAGCGCGAACTCCGACTCGCCCCGGGCCCCGACAAGATCCGACCGAGCACGAGCCCCGACTCGCCGCCATGCCGCTGGCTTAGAGCTAGGGGAAAGGAGGCCTGCTTCCGCCACCCAGCGCCACCGGCAGGGAAACGACACCAGCATGCGCTGACACCCCCACCGACCCGCACCACTCGCGCCCCTGGACGAGGCCAGCCCAGCTGCGGACGCCGCTGGCCACCCCACCATGGCATGCCCCCACTCCAGCCACCTCCAGCATCCAAGGGCCGCCGGAGGCCGTCGGACCTCGCCGGCTCAGCCCGCGCCGCCCGCGTCCAGCCGGCCGGGGGAGCAGGCCGCCAGATCTGAAGTGGCCAGCCACACCACGACGCAGCCCACCTGCGCAGGCACAAACCGCCGCTCGCCCAGCAGCCCACCACGCATCACCACCAGTCGCCGCCGTTGCCGGGACGGCCGTCGTCGCCGCGCCGCCGCGCCCTGCCCAGCGCCGCGCAAACGCCTGAGGAAGCTGTCCCGCGCCAGCACTCCCCGCGCGAAGGGTGACAGGGCCCGCCGCCGCCAACGCCGGCCGGGCTTTGCCCGGCGGCGCGCTCCGGCGACGACGGGGGGGGGGGGGGGGGGGGGGGGGGGGGGGAGGAGATCGAGGAGGGGTGGGGGCTGGCGGCGGTGGTCGAGGGTTTCGCCCCCCCGCTTGCGGGACCGAGATCAGGTGACTTGCCTCTGTGCAGTCACGTTGTAACTTGCGGCCATGTATCAGCCATCCAAGTCATATCCAACGGATAGCAACGCTCTAAAGCAAAACATCCTCCACACTTCCGCCTGGGCATCCATCCAGCACAACTGAACAACATAAGTGCTTCAGACGAGTGCAGAATTGATTAGTGGCTGCAGAGAAAGAAAAATGCATCGAGTAATTTCAGCAACTAGTGCTATGAGTGGACCATATAAGACAAAGAAATATGCTCCAGACTTTGCTGCTAGGCATCTATCCAGCACAACAGAACAAGAAAAATGCTTCAGACTTGGATGATTTCAGCCATTAGAAAATACAAACAGCAGTTCTTCAGTTAGTTAGCAATACAAATATTAGTCTTCAGTTAGTTAGAAATACAAACAGCAGCAATAAATATTGTACATACATTAGAAAATTTGCTACGTATACGCACTGAATAAATGTTGTACATACATTAGAAGAGATAAGGTACAGAGTTATGCAAATAAATGAACCAAGAAATTGCAGAGAAACAGCAAACAATGTTGCCATTCTTCCACAGTATACATTTCTTCAGATTTCTTAAGAGACAACAAGACACTTGTCAATGAAATTCAGTACCACTTGTCATTGAAATTCAGTACCACTTGACATTCAAATTCAGAAGCAATCGTTCAAGTGTGGAAATTTGGCCATTTCACTTGTACACTTAGGCCACAAAATACTATAGTTAGCCCCAAAATACTATAGTTAACCATGTCCAAAATACTATCTAACGAACTTGCATGCTAGAACAAATCAACATCATCATCACAAGGTGGAGCCATCAAGAGTTGGGTGAAACTGATGATGCCATTGCACACTTGAAGCTCCAAATTTGCTCCTTTGTCGTTTTCATACTTCTCATCTTGTACTTGAGGCTGGACACCATCCTTTTTCTTTTGCTGCACACCAACCTTTTTCTTTTGTTGCTGCCAATGAAAATTATAGTAATTAGTTTACAAATGAATAATACAACATATCATGCACCGTTTGCAACATACCTTTGCTCCCTTTTTTGTTGGTGTGGTTGCTTTAGTTGGTTTGTGCTTCCTCATGAGTAACTTATCAAGCCAAGTTTTCTTTCTCCTTAAGTTTGATGAGTGAACCTCTTTTTTCTTCAACCGTGCAGAACTAAGTAACTCATCTATTTGCTGCACTTTTGGGTCAACATTTTCTTTGTCTTTATATGGTTCGGTCATAGCACTAAGGGTTGCATTGAGTAACTCATCTATGCATGGAGCAACGGAATCAAGTGCACTTTCGAGTACCACACAACATTCTGGAGAGTTGGCTGCTCTATGTGCCATATTGTGAAATTTATGAGACAGATCCTTGTATCAAAGTTGAGCTTCTAATTTTGGATTTTCCATCACGTTCCTTCCTTGCCTATCTTGTATACTTCCATTGCGTGCTTCTCTAGTCCATCTCTTTAAGAGATAATGTGTGTGGCAATGTCTTTATATTCATCAAATCAAGAACTTTTAGACCATGCCCACACAATATCCCTGTCCTATTAAACATTCCACAACTACATGAAACCGTTTGGGTCAAAGGATCACCTATCACTATGCGCTCCTCCTCAAACTGCAAATCACCGTGCAAACTCCCAATAGCAACTGAAGGTAGTGGTTGTGTTCCAGCACAATATCAGTAACTTCATAATTTTCTGCCGCTCGATCCAATGTAATACTCATCCGAACTCTACAATCAGTTCTTGTTTCAGCTCTAAAACGCTTTGGCTCACGATCGGTTTGGCCTTTCCTTCGAAGACCCTCATTGGAGAAAACAAATCTGCATGAAGTCACCTTTTCATCGAATTTGCTTTTGTTGGTGCATCTTTTCCTCACATCAAAGCCTATGTGACCCCATATTCTACCCAAAACACCCAAGCCTCATCCGAATCTCTGAATCTCATACCAACTTGAGGTGTCCTCTTGTCAATTTCTGCCATTGCACAACACTTTGACAGTTGCATAATACCCAAATTCTGCCGAAATTCATAACGACATGTATAATCAGTGGCAGACCGTATGGCTACTAAACAATACAATAAGACATGTACAGATGCAAAAAAAAAAAGGAAGCACCGGAACCTCTCTAAATTGAACTGAACGCTGCCATCAGTACATATATAGGATTGGGCTTCATGTCCACATTAGTTCATAAACTGAAACTAGTCATCATGGCATGACCACCATAAATAAAAATTGCAGAAAACTAGCAAATGTGCAGGTTTCTTGTCCTCTCTGATTTGTTGTTACTAAATCAAACAACATTGCTGAGATGGGACGTTGTATACTTGTTACTAAATCAAACAACATTGCAAAGGAGCTATATTATATACTTCAATTTTATAAACAGGAGCAGACATAAGCTACAATTTCAGAGATGTGGGTATGCTGTACGAATAAGAACATCTTCAGCCAAAGCAAAATTTCAGAAAAATGTTAGTCTGAATATTAACAGGCAGGGGACTCACGACAAAATCGTCCGATGAGATTCACCTAGAATCGCGTGGTGCGGTGGCGGCGGTTCTCCTCCCTCCTCTACAGCGACGCCGCAGCCCCTCGTCGCTTTCCTCCGCGGCGGCGCTGCCCCTGCTCGCTCTCCTCCGCGACGGCGTTGGGCTGCCTCGCTTCGACCGTCGGGGCGCAGCTTTCCTCCCTCTCCCCTGCGTGGCAGCTCGTCGTCCTCTCCTTCGCGACTGCGACGATCTGCTTCCACCCTTTCTTCCGCGGCGCGGCGCGGGAGAGCAGGAGGCTCCCGCCAAATCCCTAGCTTTTCCCCGCCATAGCCCCCGTGCTCCCCTCAAGTCTCTAGCTGTGGCTTGTTTTCACTTGGGCCAATGTAAAGCGTTGGATATGGTTTGAATGTTTGAACACTCGTGCTGAAAAAACTGTATCCACATATCTGATGGCTATACCACCTGGTTGGAGAATAGATTTCCCTTTTTATTTTTATACAATACACACACGTACACGTATACTCCGTGCAAGGACATTGTATCTCGAAACAGACACATCAAACGCCTGCGAACATATTCAGACTTGTCCGATCGTTCAACCGTATGCATCATAAAGGCATCAAATCCGAACAGTAGGGTGAGCCATACGGACCTAAGAAAAAAAAACATATGTGTTGTGAGGACGAGCGGTTCAACTGATAGTGAGCCAAACAGGCTAATTTTTTTTAAATAATACATTTTTTTTATTAAATTTGAAAAATAATACACGGTTTCGATATTTTCGGAAAATAGAATCCAGTCGGCTGTAGGTAAGCCGACAGGCTCCAGTCGGCTGGGCCTGGGCCGACTAGGCCCACTCGTCCACGCATCAGCCGACGAGTGGCTTGAAGACGTTAGTCGGCCTTGGACGCGCCTGTCGGCTGCGCCTTAGACGACAGGCAGCCTATCGGCCTGGGCTAAGCCGATAGGTGCCTGTACAGCTGCCTAATGGACCTATGCATGCATGCACGTATATAACTCAACCAGCGTGTTAATCCTTTGATCGAATAAGCATGAATGCTAGCAAACTAGCTCTCAGCAGGTACGTAATTACTAGCCGGCCACCTGGTCATGTACACGTACATGTAGACCCGTCGGTTGCATAATCAAACTATATTTGACATTTATATATATTACCGATTACTAACGAACAAACTAAAAATGGAGTATTTGACATTTATATATACCCAGCACGCAAATCCAACTTAGAGAACCACTGTGCTCCATGTAACTCATCTACTAACTCATCAATCACAGGTAATCGAAAATTTCCCTTGAGAGTTAGAGCATTGAGATGCCTGTAATCCACTACCAATCGCCAAGTGCCATCCTTCTTTTTAATCAGCAAGATGGGAGAAGAGAAAGGGTTGTTACTTCTCTGTATAACACCAGAGTCCAGCATCTATTGTATTTGCCTCTCTATCTCATCCTTAAGTTCAAGGGCAAATATGTATGGTCTCAGGGAAAAAGGCCTTGCACCAGGTACTAAAGGAATGGAGTGGTTGCAGTCTCTGTCAGGAGGTAAACCTTGTGGTACAGCAAAAACTTCAGGGTATTTGTCCTGTTTGATGAGATTTTGTCACTTATTTATCAGGCCCGCATGGCATATAGAAAATATAAACAGTAAAATGAAGCACTAGTGTGTACAATCAAGAGTACCAGTGAATATGATGGTACGTGCATATTTTTATCGTGCTAATCTCTCTGGCTTAATTAAGCGGGCTTGACATGTTCCAGCCCGCGTCTTGATCAATGTATTCATGCATGACCAGAGATTATCAATCAATTATTTAAGCTTGCTAAAATAGTTTGATTATGCAACCGGCGGGTCTACATGTACGTGTACATGACCAGGTGGCCGGTTAGTAAATACGTACCTGCTGAGAGCTAGTTTGCTAGCATTCATGCTTATTCGATCAAAGGATTAACACGCTGGTTGAGTTATATACGTGCATGCATGCATAGGTCCATTAGGCAGCTGTACAGGCACCTATCGGCTTAGCCCAGGCCGATAGGCTGCCTGTCGTCTAAGGCGCAGCCGACAGGCGCGTCCGAGGCCGACTAACGTCTTCAAGCCACTCGTCGGCTGATGCGTGGACGAGTGGGCCTAGTCGGCCCAGGCCCAGCCGACTGGAGCCTGTCGGCTTACCTACAGCCGACTGGATTCTATTTTCCGAAAATATCGAAACCGTGTATTATTTTTCAAATTTAATAAAAAAATGTATTATTTAAAAAAAATAGCGCCAAACAGACTATCAGTGGTCTCATAGTTCCCCTATCTTTGGTTCAGGTTTGTGAAAAATCACACATACAGGCTGCTTCGCAAATGTTTATGCACGACGTTGAAGGCAAAAAATGTTCAAACCACACGGTCCAAACATTTAGGGCCTATTTGATTCAAAGGATTCCTAGAAAAATCTTGGAGGAATCCCATCCTTAGTTTTTTTTTTATTTAACTTGTTTGATTCGTAGGACTACAATTCATAGAATTTTTCTCATACGATTCGTTTGTACTAGTTTTCATAGAAAAAAATTATCCACCAGAACCTCGTATGAAAATACTAATCCAATAATATGAAAGATGTCATGCCACTTCATTCCTACTTTTTTTTTATTCCTATGTTTTACAAATCCTGTGAATCAAAGAAGCCCTTACGGCATCTCCAACACAGACCCTTAAACCGCACGGATACGTCCGAACCGCGCGGTCCGTACTTGACCTGCCATCTAACGCGGTCTTGTATCGGTTCGCTTGCCGGTCCAGACGTGTGTTTTCATGCAAACCAGAGACAAAGTGTGTGTGTGTGTGTGGGGGGGGGGGGGGGGGGTTGCGGGCGTCGGACCACTGCCACGCCCGCGTCTGACTGTCTGGCCCACAAAAAAGACCACCCGTCTCTCCCGCGCTATCCATCGAACGCCCGCGCCGCTTGCCGTGCTGCATTCATGTCGGCCCAGAGCATGCAGCGGCCGACATTGATGCCCCCGATTTGACCGGACGGGAGGGCGGCGCTGACGGGCGTGACCTCTCGGGCGTCGCCGCTTCAATGCAGGCACCGCGTCCACAGAAACCAACTCCGGCCGCTGCACCGCATTGAAGCGGGCTGACCGCCTCTTCGCCTGGCTTGTCCGCGGCTATTTAAGCCGTGCACCAGCGATGCACAGAGCCGCACTCCCCCTTCCCATCACCGTCCCCGAGCCCTTCCTCCTCTCCGAGCCCAACGACCATGCCGAAGTCGTGGTTCTCCGCGCGGGCAGGCGGAGGCGGTGGAAGCTCCTCGTCAGGCGGATCTTGGCGCTGCCGCCCTCGCTCTCTTGGCCCCTCAGCATCCACGGCGCCCGGCTCCTTCGGCAAGGATATGAGACCAGACAACACAGCAGCAGCCACAACAACCGCCGCAGCACAGGCACCGCCTTCTCTCGGAGACCGCTATGACGAACGAAGAATTCGTCTGTCAGATCGAGTTAATGACGGAGCGATCGCTCCGTCACCACCATCGCCGGTGCGCGTCAAGGAGGAGTCGCCGTCCCCGCCACGACACCGCATGAAACGCGAGCCGGCGTCCCCGCTCCGGCGGGTCAAGGACGAGCTGGCATCACCCAAGCGCAACCGCGGTATCCAGATCGGTAGCTGCGTCAAGGACGAGCCGCCCCCGCCCCCGCGCTACCACATCGTCCAGTTCGGACGCCGGGTCAAGTATGAGCCGACGACGCCCCCGCACAGCCGGTACGCCCGCAATGACGGGCCTGCCTCGCCGCGCCGTCTAGGAGGAGCTGCTGCCCGCGATCGCGAAGGCGCGGGGCCGCGTCCTCCACTACCCGCGAGGCAGCGGTGTCGGCGAGCACTCGGGCTCCAGGATCGTCGTCTCCGGCGAGGCAGCAGGCGCAGTACGACCGGCGCAACGCTAGCGGCCGCTCCGCGTTCGCCAAAAGCGACATCGCGTCGGATTGGGTCCTGAACGACCCCGACCTGGCTGCCGCGTGGGCACTAGACCGCTCCGTCACCACCGCGGATACGGCCGCAGGCGCCGGTGCCGCCTTGACAGCGAGCCCGCCAAGATCGGCGAGGAGCGGTCGCTTAGCGACTGCTGCGGCAACGCCGGCCGCGGCAAGGCCGCCGCTAGGGCTCCGAAGGCTACATCGGCACAGTGGCCGCGGCGGCACTCCGCATCGCGCAGCAGGAGGCGGAGCGGCTCCTCCGCGAGCGGCAGGCAGCTGCCGGATAAGGTTGCCGCGGCCCTTCGACGCCTTTCCGCTGCTGAAGGGACCACGACGACGGCACGGACAGCGACGTCGGTGCGGCAGGGCAGGGCGGCCACGCTTACGAGGTTGTCGTCCGTTGTAGGGTTTAGGTTTTTTTTTTCTAGTTTTTTAGTTAAACGGTCGAAATATCGAGCTTTTTTATGTAAATTATGACTGAACTTGAATGAATGTCACCGTGCTTGCATGAATTTCGTCCGTCTAGTTCAAACAGTGGTTGAAATGTATGCGGATAGTGTTGGATGGCCGGCTCTCGCATCCGTATCCACGGACTGGTCACCCCGTTCACGGACGGACGCGGGGCAAATTTGCGGGTCAGCGTTGGAGATTCCGTTAGAGGCGTTCTGACGAAGATGCCCTAATCATACTCCCTGAGTCATAAATCATAGGCACGCAGGCTAGAGTGCGGGTGTCACATCCTAAAAGACCAGGACAAAAGGGAGAACGTGTGTATACAGTGCTATACAAACATGACATAACAGTTTAACTTTAACGGGGATTTTACTAATTCTGCAAATCCGTTAACGAATACACGTGCGGTCCCCGGTATTCCTGCCGACGGTCCGCCGGGGCCGGGAGGCGGGGGTCGCTCTCGGCACGAACAGGAAACGATGCCAATTGCCAGGGCCTGGAGAAGAGTCGTCCATCCGCTCCACGCGGGTCAGACGCAGAGTCAGCAGGTATCCTCACCGCCCGACGCCCGCTCACCTCGTTGGTCGCCGGCAGGGCCCCTTCTATAGAAAACAGCCGAAATTCTGTCGCTCTTCTGATCAAAATTTCCGTGACGCACACGTGGGCTGTAGGTTAAACATATACTCTCTTGCCACTTTGACGCAAATCAAAGGTTCCGTTAGCGTTCACAAAAATAGAAAGTGATAGCAAATTTGGTAAGAGGAGGGCTGCGTGCGTCACGAGGTGAATAAGCCGAAGCACTACCCCCCCCCCCCCCCCCCCCCCCCGCGTAAAAAACACGCTTTTGGGTGTTTTTCTTTTGTTATAGGAGCATCACTACTATTTTTTAATGTGGTCATACCCTGTGAAGCTATCATTTACAATCATTCATATAATAAATCGCTATAAAGCTAGCATTTTTTTCCACCTTCTCTCTTTTCTTCTTCTTCGTATTTACCGTATTTGCATAAGAGTAGATGTAGAGACCGACTTTTGCATCAGAATATACTCCTTTTACTTTTTCATATGTCTCTCCTCTACATAGGCAAAACATGACACGTAAGCGGGCCATAAGCCGGAAGTGTCGTTCTCAGCTCGAGCTCATATGTGAGCTCGTGTGAAGAGTAAACCAAAAAAAAAGAAACAAAATTATAAAAAAAATCTGTTTTTCTTTTGTGACAAACTTTAACAAATGTTTTCAATGTTTACAAAGTTTTATCTTGAAATGACATTCGTGGAAGTCATGGCAAAAAAAAATGATGCTCCAAAATGCTTTTGAAAGCAACTTTTTTGGAGCATCGATTTTTTTTTATCACGACTTCCACGAATGTCATTCTATGATGAAACTTTGCAAGAATTGAAAACATTTGTCAAAGTTTACCACAAAAAAAAGAATATTTTTAATTTGTTTTTTGGATTTTACTGTTCATCTGAGCTCTCAGTTAATCCGCGTCTGCCATAAGCCTACTATTATACTTAATCTAAGGTGTGCAAGTCAATTCATGTCCCGCACTTCTATTTCTATGTACTTATTACACAAACGCCGTGTTTATTTGTGGAGCAAGCATTAACTACCAATAATCAGGGTTTGTCGAATCGAAGAACTCAGTCACATAACAATCATTGTCGATGACAAGAATAAGCATTGCCGATGACAAGAATGATGGGTCAACTAAGGGTATGGTTCTTTGAAACTCTAGTTTTGAACATGGGATATGATCCCAAGTCACTTGATGTGGTGAACAATGCTCGCTTTAGATTTTTATTAGTTTACATTGGACATGATTGTGTCGGTCCTCGGCTTTGACTACCGTCCGGTAAAACGGCAACCAGAACATCCGTGTGGCACGACAACATCCGGACTATGTTGTCCGACGACGAGGAGGTTGTGTCCTTCTTAGCAACGACCGCCATGCACCAGAGTCGCCGTCAGAATGAACCGGAACAGGAAGGAGGGAGCTTGCGCGGGCGTGCAGAAGTGGCGTGGCCCGTAAGGCTTGCGAGGGGCGACGGACGGAGGGAGAAAATCCTTCTCATATTAGGTAGAGATAGAGGTTTGATTGAAGTCCGGCCGTTGTAACTCAAATTACTACATGGACACATGCATGAATTTTCTGTTGACTTGCGCATATCTTACCGGGAACTTAGTGTTACAACACATAATAACTACGCCCTCTATTACAAGGTGTATTAATTTTCATAAAAGTCAAACAATTTCATGTTAGACCCATATTATAGAATTAAATATCACATCCACGATATCAAATAAAAAAATATGAAAAATACTTTTCATGATTAATCTAATGATACGATTTTGGTACTGTAGACATTGTTTTTTTCCTAAAAAATTGCCAAACACGGACAAATTTTACTATAATAATACTCTATTTTCCATTGCGTTCAAATGCAGGGAGGGCAGCACGGTACTTGTGTGCGTTTTGCAGCCCTGTATTTCCTCTTTCTGCCAACTATAGTGGTGGGCCATTTATCTCAGCCTTATCCTTTTCTCGGCTTTTCGATTCTTCCTTCCACACCGTCGACGCCACCTCCCTGGCCTCGCCGCCGGCCCGCGCCTCACCGGAGCCCCTATCTCCCATCCCGGCGTCGGTCCCCCATCTACCCTTACCTCGGCTGAGGGGGTGGCGGACACATGAGCCATCCAAGAAGACATACGGGAGGTGTGCGCAAAGGCCACGACCGAGGAAAGGAAGCAATGGTGGCGTGCATGTGTGCGGGAGGCATAACTCAAGGCAAAGAGGCATTCTGTCCCATTGCCGTTGTCGATGTCCTCGCCGTAGTTGTGGGGCTCGTGCGCTTTGTTCCTGGCATCGAGCCCGTCCAACCCGCCGGCGCCTCGAGATCGCACCCGCCCACGCCGTTGATGCCCTGTTGTCCTGTGTCACCCAAACGTACACCGGAGCCCTCTGTCTTGCATCATCGACGTGGGTAATTCCCGCCTTGACTAGGCTACCACCGAAGCCGACGTGAGGAGGCACCCCAAACCTCTCTCTTCGCCTCCACACCAACTGCAAGACAACGAGCGGACAATGGTTGCCTCATCCTCACTCCCCTGGTCGCGCGCCCCGACCTCTCGTGTGTGCTCAAGTCTTGCACATTTTTAGGCTGTTGTTGTTTGCGTCGTGTGCGTGTTGGTGTTGCATCACATGGTCTTGGTGCGCATGTGTGTGCTATGTTGTTCGGTTCATGTGTGCACCCACGCTTCCTAGTTGATGTGCAAACCAACGGACGACCAGCGATGAAAAGGAGGAAGAAAATTTCTCTTTTTAATATTAGATATGTGGGTAGAGATGCAAGTGTGATTCCCATCTTTCTTCACATGTCGAAATAAGGAAAATAGCATAGAGCCAAGACAGATGATGTCAATAACATGCAAATCTATTTTGAAATTTCAAAATCACATTTCTTTTAGCATGAACGCGCATCCAAATCAAAATTTAATTTCATCACTGTGTATCTCATGACAAGACGTTCAAAATTAAATCCCACACAAACATTGTTCGAAAAATATTTCTGAAAAAAGAACTCTACATCACACAAATCAAGTTTATAGTACAAACATGCTTTTCTACCACAACAATGAGTCAATGATTTGTCATGACCAACTCTCCTATGATTAATAGTGTATAAGAGTATCTCCAGCCGGGCACCCTAAACCATTCTCAAACTCCTGGGCGGACGGCCCAGTCACTGACTGGTCAAAAAAACCTGACCTCGCCTCAAACGGGCCTCAAACGCCCGGGTTGATCGGCACCCGTCATATCCAGCCCCAATGTAGAGCGGATATGGCCCGGGCACATCCGCCACGTTGGACCCGACACCCCGACCCCACCCCAAATTGCACCAAATCCACCAAACCCTTCGCCCTCCTCCTGCCTCCCTCCACCAATTTCCGCGTCCGAGCCCTCGACATGGGCCACGCTTGCTCCCCATCCTCGCCGCCCATCACAATCCGCCGCCCTAGATGTGGTTCAGCCCGTCCCCCACCGCCGCAACGGCGGCTGCGTCGGCGTCGTCTGTCGGTGTCCCGTCCTCGGGTACATCGTGCAAACTAGAAAACATGACGGAGGCAAGGTGAAAGGGAAGCGACGTCGCAAGGAGCGGATGCGGACCTCGACGAGCATTTGTCCCCCCTCCCCTCGCCGCGCCCGGGACCCCGAACCCCGTCCATCCAGCCGCCGACAAGGATCGCGTCGTCGGACCAGGTTGGGACAGAGGAGGATCCGACGGCCAGTTGGGGCATTCCGGTGAGCTTTCCGCCAACGCAGATACCGCTGGTGGACGTCTGTCAGTCGCCACAGCTCGTTCGGGCGCGGACAAGCACGGGCACTGGCGGCGCCCGGGTTGCCCACGACCTGTTCGACGGAATGACACAACAAGACTCGGCATGTTCTTTTTGCTCCTCTCCGATCAACTTTGCATATGCCATGATCAATATTTTACACAAACCGTTATTAGTTCATTTGGGACCTGATCAATGCTTGCAAACCATTATAATTTAGGACTTGATCATGTCGCACATGATCAATGATGGTCATGATCTGACTCGAATGGACTACATGTTGGGGGATCCGGCTTGCCCTTCATTTCAACTTGGGGCAACATCAAATCCCAAACCGAGCAAGAACAAAAAGAAGCCAAAGACGGCGAAGACAAGAGGTCTGGCATTCTCCACTTTAGAGGATATCTTGTTGGTTAAATCTTGATTAGGCACAACAATGGATCCCATATGTGGCACGGAGCAAAATGGGAATAAGTATTGGGAGAAGATTTGGAAGGAGTATCATGAACACAACTTGTAGTCGATCTCAAGGCTGGCAAGAAGAGGAATGATGGCTCTCAAGCTCCCACCAATCAATTGGGTTAGACGAAGAAGAGGAAGATGTTGTAGGGGAGAATGGAAGAGCCATTGTGCCAAAGGATAACCGACAAGTGATGGGAAACAAGTGGGAGAAGGCGAGGGCCTCCCGTGACGTCGCGGATACAAAAATGTCCTCCACATGCGCAGATATTTTTTCGGTTAAGGAGAGCAAGAAAGAGGAGAGGTACAAGCTCATGTTGGATACGCAAAAGGGGAGGATGGATTGAGACCGGGAGAGGGCGAAAAAGAAGCTGAAAATTGAGGGGGAGAAGATCGAGTTGGAGAAGAAAGAGGTGGCGATCAAATGGGAGCTCGAGAAGGCCAAGCCATTTGGAGAGATTGAGCTTGAGAAGAAGAGGCTGCAAATCGCACGGGACGCGAAGGATGCCAAGATAATGTTGACGGACGAAGGCTTCTTAGATGAGCATGCAAAGAAGTGGCTTGTGAAGGTGAAGAAGGAGATCAACGAACGTAAGGAGTATGAGGCGACGAGGGCGGCTATGGCAACAGCCGAACATGAGGCAAGGATGCAGGCGGAGCAGGAGGCAAGGATGGCCGCGCGACATGGATGGCGTCCGGCGAGTGATCCGGCCAGTCAGTGAGTGATCCGTCACGGTCGGACTTTGATTTCATTTTGGCATGTCCGGATCGTTGAACTATGATTTGTTTTACTTTGTCGTATTTGTTTTGAACTGTTGAATTGTGATGAACTCGTATCGTAAGATATTGCATGGATTTGATGATCCCACATTTGAGATGTGTGGATGTTCGACGGTCCAAATGAGGGGCCGTCCGACGCTGTCCGCGGACGCACCCGCTGGCGTATAGGGGGCCGGATTTGCCAAGTCCGGTCGTAGATGCTACATGCCAAAGATTAAAGTTTAATTTTCCAAAAAAGGTTAAAGGTTAATAGTAGTAAAGATAAATCGAATTTATACTCCACTACCAGGCATCAGAAACTACGAAGACAGACGGAAAAAACAAGACAAATAACCGTCCAGTCCCTGCAAACCACAGCACAAGTTGAGAGAGACAAACGGCTGCCTTCACACGACACCCCCGGTATTCTCACCTCCGCGGGGCACAGCAGCTGAGCTGCCCCCGCTATCTGGCTCGTCTTCCACCCCAACAGCTCATGATTTCCCCACTAAACCACACCAAAAACCGAGCCCCCTCCCACTTCCGCCCACTTGTCCACGAATCCCCAGCCATTAATTTCCAGCGCCTCCACCTCTGCCTTCCCGTCTCCTCTCCTCCGCTTCAGGGCTCCAGCCATGGAGGAGGACTTCGAGCGCGCGGTGGAGGACGGCCTCCGGCTCTCCAAGCGGCTCGTCCTCCCGGGCGGCGCGGCCCCGCCGCGCCCGCACGCCGGGATGGACCGCTACGGCGCGCCGGACGCCGTGGCGTCGTCGCTGCTGCCCGTGGCCCCCATGGCGTACGCGGTCGTCACGGACCCCGCCGCGGTCGACAGCCCCGACGTCCCCAGCTACCAGCCGCACGTCTACGGCCGGCTCTGCCCGCCCGCGCTCATCCCGCTCCAGATGCGCGAGGTCGAGCTGCGGGTGGACTGCGCCGCCGGGTGCACCACGGCCGAGGTCACCCTCGTCGCGCGCTGGTGGCTGCACTGCCTCGCGCGCAGCCGCGATTGCGACTGCCGCCTCGTCGTGCCCATGGGCGAGGAGGTGATCTGATTTGAACCCTCCCCCTCTTTGCTATTTCGCCGTCGATTGGAATTTGCTGTGCCTGTTGCCGTTATGCTTGATTTTGTTGCCGTTAGGCGCTGGAATGATTATACCAATAAAGTTTGCGGTTATGTTAATTTGGTTTTGCTTTAGGTGGTCGGGGCCCATGAATTTGGCTTTGCGCATAAATCATTTGCGTTGGACCGCACATGTAGCCAGCCACTTGCGAATGCGTGTCATTATTCATTATAGATAGTTATGCTTGGTGGAACATTGGGGTTGCCGTTATAGACGATTCCATTTGGAGCTCTTTGCTCTTGAACGGAGCTAGCTCTCTGCTGGCTGTGGGCTCCATCGTTGTTTTGGAAGCAAGCGAGGCCAATTCCTTGCTTACCAATCGTACAAATAAGCATCATCAAGAAAGAAATATTCGGTTTGGACTAGGGAAAGTAACCCGACTTTCTAGGGATAACCAATGTTTAAAATCGCCGGCTATTGGAAAAAGCGGCAGGCTTCAGTACCAGCTATCAGCCGCTATTGCTGGCATTAGCTGCCGCTATCTCAAATAGCGGTTTTCAGAAAATTCAGAAAAACAGTGAACATAAACATTCAGAAAATTCAGACAAACAGTGGACATAAACATTCAGAAAAACAGTGAACATAAACATGGATGTACTCTCTAGTCTCTACTGTCATCAACATGAACTGAAGAACAACATGGATGAACTAATGAACAGAAATTTGAATCTAACCGTGAGGACTGAGACTGATTGACTGAGGCGTGAGCAGGAATTTGTGTAGAAGTTGAAACAAAAGATGTAGAACTAGACATGGCCCTTCTCGCGTCGCCGTCGCCGTCGCCTGAGATGAGATCCAATCGGGATTCGGGGAAGAGCAGCGGCGGTTCTGTTTTGGTCTGGTTCGCTAGGGTTAAGGATTTGAGGCTCTGGTTTTGTCTTTGATTTTGGGCCGCTGCGCGATGCCGATGATGAAAAGGGCCAAGTTCCTCCCGTACTGCTCTGGCCCAATACAAATAGCGGCGCAATTCTTTCCCAAAAATAGCGGCTATAGCCTGCTAATGGCCGCGATTAGCGTTCCAGTTTGTATAGCGCTAAAATTTGCATAGCTTTGCCTCGAGCGCTTCCAGCAGCTATTTGCGGCAAATAGCGCCGCAATAGCCGGCAATTTAAAACTTTGGGGATAACTAAGTAGTTTGTACACTTGTCCACTAAATGCTTTAGTTGACGCAGTCATACTATTTTTAGGAAGTGCATTGTTTTTTAACTTGTCATTTCCGTTCGTCGTTGTCAAATATCTTCCGGTGGCCCAAACAGATCATTCCTTTCAGCTGTTTTAGAGAAATGTAAGTTGAATGGCATATTAGGTAGTGCATTTATATGGCCTATAGTCTTTGTTTTTTATGTTCATGTTTACGAAATGCTGTTAGGGTTCTGTTGTTTTGGTTGCATTTGTGTGTAACTTGGCAAAGACTTTAGTCTAAGCTCAGAAGTGAGAGCAGTGCATGGAAGCTTGATTTCTATCTATTTTTCCGTTTTCTATTATTTGATTTATTAAACTTAGCCACAAATAGGGCGTGACAGCACGTGCGACAGGCTTAATGCATGACTGTATTCTGGATTGTAATTCGGTTTAGGTATGCCCGTTACTGATGCATCATTTGTCTCTCAAACAACCATGGAACTTCAAACATGCTCCATTTCTGCTGCATATGAACATAAAAAATATGGCAGCCTTGATAAGAGCGTGGCGACAAGATATTAGGAAGCAGTCATACTACATGTTTGATATTCCTAATCTGTTCCAGGTTACAGCAGAGGCTCTCTTAAAGAAATATTCACAAAAAACTATGTTCTTTATGAAGTTACATAGTACTGAATACATGTAGTATTAAAATTGAAGTTCCGGTCACTTTGTCTGATTGAGATGTTGTCCACGCGGCCATGAATACAAGGGTTGAAATCACCTGGAAATATGTGCATAAACAGTGAGAAAAGAATAGCAGTTCAACAAGTCATGTTGAGCATTGCGAGTAGTCATCAAATCATGAGTAGTCATTGTAGCATTTGTGGTAACCCTACCATGATGGACAAATGCGATGATTGAATTTGTTTGCTAATTTGAATTGAATAAATTGGTAAGTACACACATCTATAATGGTTATTGTTTACTAGAACACCTCGGTAACTGGCTAACTGCATCACTGCTATGTTGGTCATTGTTACTACGACCTTTGTTTATTAACACCATGCTAACTACATGACGACTACAGTTTAATATTAATTAGAATAGCCAGATAACTACATCACAATGGTGGTGACATATTCATCACTTAACAACTTGATGTTTACAACAACGAAATAGAACCTCTACTATTTCTCTAGTCAACATCGAATGCAAACAGTGCAAGTGATATCAGTCATCACTGTATGCATTTTAAAAAGCAAACATACACTTGCTATTCTGTTTTATGTTGCAATATTTCTTAATGCATATGTGTATATATCCAGAATGCAGTTATTTTTTTTGAATTTACTGCTGATCTCATTCTAAGAACAACAGTTTGGCTAACAGGGTTCAATTCTAGGCGCTGAGGTTACTGTTGGGAAAAAATCGTACAATACTCATGTAATTGATGTAGATGGTAACAGTCCTGTGAAGATTGTAAAAACTGAGAGTGGTGGTATTCTGAAGCGCCAGTTTTTTCAATTGACAATACCACAGGTACTTGTTTCGTAGTCATCAGTTTCCCAACTGCTAGCTTGTCAAGATTCAAGCTTTCAGCAGCCATATCTGCCTGTGCTAACTATTTTCTTTCATTCCATCAAGGTTGTAGGAGGAGAAGACATTTTTGCCACAGTTAGATGGTCACAGAAGTTGTTGTATGATAATGGGCAGTTTTCTGTTAATATTCCGTTTCGGTTTCCACATTATGTGAACCCTTTACCTAAACTTTTCACAAAAAAGGAGAAAATTCAGTTAACTGTGAATAGTGGTGTGAGTAAAGAGGTTTTATTGCAGGGGACCAGCCATCCCTTGAAGGTAATCAACTTTTTTAAGCACCATTTGGTAATCTGTCCGATGTCATGGTTATCATGAGATGTTCTTGTGCATTTTCAGGAAAAAACCAGGCAGAGTGAGAAATTGTTTTTCTTGCATGAAGCTGTGGTTGAGAATTGGTCAATCAAAGATTTCACCTTTTCATATAGTGTAAGTTATTCTCTAGTTATCTATTTATTTGGTTAACTTTACCTTCTCTTCGGTACTTCTAAAATAATTTCGTGCTCATTATGTTCCACGGCCTATCATATGCGAATATTGAAAGCAATATGTGTGTTATGTGTTCAAATATGAATTTATGAATATGTTATGCACATACAGTACATGGCCCATCCAGCACCAACTTAGGCAGAGGATCCTCTTGATCTCTCAGTTACAAAGTTTATCATTTAAATTAGGAATATATATTTTAGCTTGGGACTTAAACCAATTGCAGATAATATCTGCGATTTGTTACATAGATTGGATTGTTAGACCTCTATGTAAAGAGGACCCCCTATGAGTAAAGCAAGCAAGATCTAGAAGAATAGTTCTTCTATCTTGCATCCAGGGGCGAGAACCTCTTCCAGTCTTCCTAACCCTAGTACACGGTATAATAATACCTTCATATTAGTAGTTTAGTCATTAGCATGCTACAAGACTGCAGCGAAGGAAAAGATGATTGTCTTCCAAACAAATAACTACAGGGAGTGGGCCACATCACTGCCACATCAGTAGGTGAGACTGCACGGTGCAGTCTTCCTGAGTGCGGTCCGATGAGACTCCTGCCAATGAGTAGTGGGCCCTCTCCCTTTACTGATCTGTTTGAGGTCCCAAGTCATACAGATTCAGATTTTAGGGTTGAAGGACAAACCTTTTCCAAATTTAAACACTTTATTTAATTAATAACTTTTGTTAACATGGAGACTACGTCGTTTACTGCATGGTTGCCATTGAGATCAGTGTCATTATCTAATGCATCATTCATGTCTGTAGGTTTACTCAGGTGATGTGTCCGGTGGAGTGCTTGTGCAGCGCTCAACATTACGTGACTATGATGACAGAGACATTTTCAGCATTTTTCTCTTACCTGGAAATAACCAGAACAGGAAGGTAGTTCCTTTTACTTATTGTCTTGTTATCTCGACACTAGTAACTAAACTATGTCAGTGCGGAAATCACTTGATGCTTGAAGATAACTGTACTGAGAAATCTTTCTTTAGCCCTACTGAGTTTCTCGTGAGTCGTGTTCATTCTGTTTTTCATGTTGACATTTCTTTAGCCCTACTTTCTGTGTGAAAATTTTACCAATCTAATTCAACATGAGACAATATTTTTTATCTGCTTTTGTGCTTCATAAAATATTTCTGTGAATGGATATTTATCTCATTCGGGTTATGTGATAGATCTTCAGAAAGGCAGTTGTGTTTATTGTTGATACAAGTGGAAGCATGCAAGGAAAGCCTATTGAGAATGTTAAGAATGCCATCTCAACTGCTGTCTCCGAGCTTGAGGAAGGAGATTACTTCAACATAGTAACATTTAATGATGAACTTCATTCATTCTCATCCTGTTTGGAGAAAGTAAATGGCAAAACAACAGAAAATGCAATAGACTGGATGAACTCAAAATTCATCGCCCAGGGTGGCACTGACATCATGCATGCTTTGACCGAGGTACAATATTTGGAAGACTATACCAGTTGACATTTATATATGATTGATGCCACCTTCAGTGCTCACATTACCTCTCGTGCTGTAAGGCATTGGCGTTGCTGTCAAACTCTCATGGCGCACTTCCACAAATATTTCTTGTGACCGATGGTTCAGTTGAGGATGAACGGAATATCTGTCACACTGTGAAAACTCAGCTCACAAACAAAGGATCTATTTCCCCTCGGATTTCCACTTTTGGACTAGGTAATAGCAAATATGATTTTTCTTATTTACGACTTAACATATCGCTCTAAGATATACTGAAAGGAAATACTGTTTGATTTTGTGGTGATGTATCATGTCTAAGGTGTTGTCCCTCCACACAACACATACAACTTTACCAATTATAAAATACTCCCTCCATCCCAAAATGTAAGTCCTATTTGTTTTGTCCCAAGTCAAACTTCTTTTGTTTGGCAAAGTTTATAGAAATAAATATTGGTAGCTATAATACCAAATAAATATAGTATGAACATATATTCCATGATGTTGATTTATTTGGTATATCCTGGGACACCCAAAACAACACACACCCAACTACTATCCTGGGATCAGATTGAGCAACCCCAGGGCACCCCCACGGGACCAGGCCCGGGACTCATCTTGAATGACATGGAGGGGGCGACGAACGTCAGGGGTTGCACCATTGAAAGTTATTCATTCTCATGTTGAAAATACATCTAACTTCATTCTCTTACGTATCCATTCTTATGTGTAAATTCTTTTGGATTACTCAAGTTTGTTCAGTAAAGAGGGATGATAGTGGAGATATCAAAATTTTATTTTACTTGTATGATTGCCAATTTTTTTACTCGGAATAGTTTTTAATTATTTGTACTTACCCTTGAATATTAGGTTCATACTGTAACCACTATTTCTTGCGGATGTTGGCATCAATTGGCAAGGGGCATTACGATGCTGCATTTGATACAGGTACGATCAAATTGCCCCCTTAATCCTCGAACCGGGCAGTGTTTTGTTCTACGCACTACTGAAACTCAAAACTCTGCATTATGCTCTAATGATCCAACTTTGGCAAGTTCTGGCTAGGACAATCTTATGGATTTCAGTTCTAGCCTACCCCAACTTGTTTGGGACTAAAGGCTTTGTTGTTGTTGTTCCCAACTTAGGTTTTTCGTTTATAAACTGTGTACATTGTGAGTCCTCTCCTCGTACACATTCTTACTTTGTTAATAAGATCATTTTCATTAGGGCCCTTCACCATTGTTTCTAGTCAAACCAAAAAACTTGACGTGCATATTGATTGTACAAACTCATTAGAATTTGTGCTGAGCAGAGAGTAGAATTTGATGAGATGATTTAAAGGTGTTCCATGGAATCATTTTGTTCCTGTTAAGTTTTACACTCAACAGCATGTTGCATTATGGAATCATATGATTTACTAAGTTGGCAAATTAGTTCTATGGCTTTTTATAACACATAAGTTTTGGCTTCTTTATTTTTTTTATTTCATCCAACAACTCTGGTGGCAGAATGAAATTGTGCAGCAAATTTAATTGTTTATAAGTGTTTTGGCTGTACTAGAATTAGCAGGATTTTTTCCAAAGTCCAATGCTATACTTTGCAAAACTGAAGTTTTTCATTCTGATTTTTGACACCAGGATCAATTGAGGGTCGAATGCTTCAATGGTTCCAGAAAGCTTCATCCACAATCGTGGCAGACATTTCGATTGATGTCACAAAGCATACCCAAGATTTTGAAGTGAGTTCTATCCCAGCAAACCTGTCAGGCTGTCACCTTTTAGCCATGTCACGAAAAAGCAACATGTGACAGTCATTTATTATTAATCTTGTGGTGACATATGCATGTACTATTAGTAAAACACTTTGTAGTAAGTTGTGTGTAAATGCTGAGTGGAGAGGGAGATAGGGAGAGTGAGGGGGCATAAAGTGCTTCCGTGTTTTGGGGTATTCAGTTGACTGCTCATTTTGGGAGCACTCAACAGCATGTTGCATCTTTAATTTTATGAAATAAATGCCTTAATGCATTTGCTCATTTTCTTCCGATATAAACGTGTGGATAGTTGGTATTGGTACTTAAGACCATCTAACTTTCTTTCTTCATATAAGCATAGCTGGATTATCCATGTCTCTTACAATTGAACCTTTTTCCCATTCAGGTGGATTGTGAATATATTCCTGACGTTTCAGCAAAATATCCATTATTTGTATCTGGAAGATTCCAAGGTGAACTGCCGGAGACTCTTTATGCTGAGGGCTATTTGTCTGACATGAGTAAGATATCGATTGAATTGAAGGTCCAACATATAAAGGATATACCTCTTGACAAAGTAAGTTTTTCACCCTTTATTCTAATTCTATTCAAAGGCACTCTGCAGTTACTTATGGAACTTCCTCATTGACCTAATTTTGGTTGTGGATGATTTTTTTTTTTTGGGGGGGGGGGGGGGGTGGTATGGTAACAATTCAACTTTCGCCAGTCATCAAAATACAAGGTAGCTTAGGAACTTCAGTAGTTTTTACGAACGCGGAACTCCGGTAGTTACTTGCATATGCAATCTAAAGCATCTTGTTGACCCCAACCAGCAGTTATGATAACCAGATATCACGTCAGCTTACCAAAATGGTAAAATTTGTCTGGAACATCTCTGGAAGTATTTACTGTCCATGGATTTTTTGAAAGGATTTACTGTCCATGGAGTGAATGGCATGGCAATCAATTAAATAAAATATGTCACCTATAGCTTACCAAAATGGTAAAATTTGTCTGGAACATCTCTGGAAGTATTTACCGTACATGGATTTTTTAAAAGGATTTACTGTCCATGGAGTGAATGGCATGGCAATCAATTAAATAAAATATGTCACCTATAGCTTCACTTTGTGCACCGAGACCATTGTTTATCGTCGCAGTGACCAGACACAAGGAGAGGGCGACAAAAACTAGATATTAGCATTGTTTTTAAATCGATGACTGGTCCACTATTATTCACCTAGCCGGTTTTGCCAAACGACTCGGCTAGCAGATGAAGTCAAAGTGACTCGTCGGCTGGTTTACCAGCTAGCTCCGAGCCTCCGACTGGTAGTCGAGTTGTCAGTTAGAAACCCCAAAATATGTGTCCAACTAAAAGTAGTCCTAGGCAACACTATGTGACTTGAAACCTCCTTCTGGCCTGAACTCCCTGACTATTAGGCAATAACAGTCGCTCGACTAGTCTGAGTCAGCACTTGCCTGCCAACTGAATACCTCGACTAGCTGTGACTAGTTACGACTATCTAGTACTGCGACTAGTCCATGAGTTGGTATCCTGGAGACACGGCTCGACTTGTCGACTTGTAATCCGGTGGTTGATTAGTCACTTAGCCAGTTGGGTGGTGCCTTGGCTCGACTTGTCTGACTTGAAAATGTTAGTTGCATATAAGAATTTAGAACCATTGTTGTCCTAACAAGATTATAGAGCCGTTGAGCTCAAGATGTGCTCTAAGTGTGCGTCGAATAGTAAGCTTGTGGAATTGTTGTTTAGGGTAGTAACTGGGAAATATTATGTGAAAGATTACTCAAGTTTTTATAATCCATTTTATTTTCAAATTTCAGGCGTTGGCAAAGCAACAGATGGACCTTCTAACAGCAAAAGCATGGCTTTCTGAAAACAAGCAACTGGAGCAAATGGTAACGTATATTCTGGGCTAATACCGGCTAATACCTCTCATCACATCTGATTCTGGCTTCACATTGTTAAATTAAGCTCTGCCTGTTAGTGTTAGGTATTTACTTGATACGACAATGTTCAAGTGGTTACTTTAAGGGCACTCTACTCCACTGAACTCGATGTCAAAATTATAGCAAAATGTGAGAGGATGACTAAACACAAGACATGGTTATCACGTACTTGTAGTGTTTTGGCGTTATTAGCACAATTAGAGTCCAGTTTGGGAGTGCGGCGTTGCAGAGGCCGGGCTCCATGGAGCCCGTTTTGCCAAAAATAAATAAATCAAAATATACTTTAAAGTTTCAAAAAATATCAATTTTTTTTATACAAATACATATGCATGTTCATAAAGTATGTAAAAAGTTTCATCAAGTAATTCGATTATTTGCATGCTACACAGAAAAGATAAATATCTGGCCCAAAAACAACAAAGATAAAGCCCATTTTAATCTGTGTATTTTTCTTTTTTGTATACATTACATGTGAACATATATGTTCATGAAATTTTATACGTGTATACTACAAATATACATCTATGTATATACTTTTTTTCAGATTTTTTCAATATGTGGAAATACTAGTATTTTCGCTGAAAAAAAAAATAAAGAGCTCTATGAAGCTCGGCCTCTGCAATGCTTTTTCGCCAGTTTGGTTACTACAGCAGTGTAGCCGGATTAAAGAAATAGGGATATGTGAGTCAGTTGTGTCAGAGTCGAAGCAGAGCCCTAGTGCTAGTTGAGCACTACAAGTCCTAAGCGCATCTATATCCCTTCCCCTAAAAATTGTCACCGGAATCTCGCCAGAGGTCGGCAGGGAAGACGAGAAATAAAAGAGAATTTACTGAGATTGGGAGTTTTCTGCCTAAATTTGAGCAGGTGGGGGTGGGTTTGGGGTTAAAAGCTAAACTACTTGAGGAAGGTATTTTGAAGTGAGAAGTGGGTGAACTGGGAGCATGTAGGAAAGAAAAGATGAACTCAAAGCAGTGATAATTTTGAGGGATTAAGTTTTTAGGGGAAGGGCTAGCTGGGGCTAACTTCCTAAATGGTTTTTTCAGGGGGCTAAAGGCCTTCAAGAAAGGGCTAGAGATGCTAATCTATTCGGTTTGTATGCATCAGGCGTTGGTCATCCTATAAGAAGGCATGCATCCCATGTCTTTTGGGACAAGCAGAAATAAACCCTTGATCTTCGTGTTGCTAATCGCTATCCCTCTAACTTCTTGTATTGATAACTCCTTTTTTGTTCCTGTTTCATTATTGTTAATCCTAGGCGTATGAGTATTAAATTCATGACCACTACGTTTCCGTACATGCTGGCCACTTCCTTTCTCTACGTGAGGTGCAGCATACTTTTGCATATTATAGGACATCAAGCTTTCTTTTTTCTGCGAAGTCATTTCGTTCTTTTTACTGCAATCAAAGTTTAATATATCCTTGCTTGAAATTGTCTTTTGTGATGTGTCCGGAAGCTTAAAGTTGGAATATTCACCTTAATGAATAACATTGTTTCTAAAATCTGCTCCAGCGCTCACATTATTTGAATAAACAGGTGGCAAAAATGAGCATACAAAATGGCATTCCTTCGGAGTACACACAGACGGTCCTACTTCAAACCATCATGGAAAAAATAGATCCAGCACAACAGGTAATCATATATTGTCCCAACAGATTCATCCTTTTTTATTATGTCTCGGTTGATATTGCCAACTCCGAATAATCAAAGATTAAAGAGAGAAGTGCATATTTCAACCCTCAACTCTTGCCCTAGTCTAATATACACCCCTCAACTTCAAAACCGTCTAATCTACAACCCCCAACTCTCAAAACCGTCTAAGATTCAACCCTGAGACCGGTTTTAAACCCGTTGACCGTCCAGTCAGCGCGCCACGTTAGTGGTACTGTTCATAACACTGTTCATAAATTCATTTTCTGCAAAAAAGTTCCAAAAACTCTGAAAAAATCATTTTCTGGGGAAAAAAAATTCCTGCGTGAACAGTAAATTCTGAAAAAATCAAAATATTTTTAAAAGCTTTTCCCGAATTCACTGTTCACGCGGTGAAAAAATCATTTAGAAAAACATACTGTTCAAATGGCGAAAAAGCCGAAATTTTAAGCTTTTCCTGAATTTACTGTTCACGCGGTGAAAAAAATCATTTAGAAAAAAGTTTGAAATTTTCCTTTTTCGCCGCGTGAACAGTAATTCGGAAAAGTTCGAAGTTCCCATTTTTTCACCGCGTGAACAGTGCATCCAGGAATTTTCGTTTCCGAACTTACTGTTCACGGGTGAAAAACTGGGGTTTCCCGAAAATCCGTACTTTTTTTGAACTTTTTTTGAGTACTGTTCACTTGGTGAAAAAATGTTTTTTTCCCGAAAAATTGTTAGTCCTTTTAAAAAAAAATGAATTTACTGTTCACGCGGGATTTTTTCCACAGAAAATGAATTTTCCAGTTTTTTGGATTTTTTTTGCAGAAAATGAATTTCGTGAACAGTGTTTGTGAACAGTGCGCTGACGTGGCGCGCTGACTGGGCGGTCAACGGGTTCAAAACTGGTCAACAGGGTCAAAACCGGTCTCAGGGTTGAATCTTAGACGGTTTTGAGAGTTGGGGGTTGTAGTTTAGACGGTTTTGAAGTTAAGGGATGTATATTAGACTAGGGCAAGAGTTGGGGGTTGAAATATGCACTTCTCTCAAGATTAAATTCGATCGATCTAGAAAACAAACGGAGCAGGTCTTGCTTAGAATTCAGTATACTGCATTGCCTATTAATGTAATTCTTCAGACGATATGTACTACATTCAGTGTCTACAAAGAAAGTTAATAGAATGTGTGGTCAAGCTTGCTGCTGCACTTACGCAGGGAAAACGGAAACCAAAGAAACCAGAGGAGCCTTCAGCGACGCCGCTTCAGGGCCTGACACTCGGTTTCGGCAACGTGCCGGCGACGACGGTGAACCTGACCTCGGGATTCGGGGACACGAGGGCACCGGATAAATTCGAGATGTTCGGGAAGGCGGTGGGCGGCTGCTGCGGCCGCGCGGCGGACTGCTGCTGCTGCATGTGCTTCATCAACTGCTGCAGCAAGATGAACGACCAGTGCGCCATCGTGCTGGTGCAGCTCTGCGCCGCCCTCTCCTTCCTCGGGTGCTTCGAGTGCTGCACGGAGCTGTGCTGCGGCGGGGGCGGCTCAGACTGACGACGGCCCGAGGAAAGGCGTGGTGTGTTGTACAGTAAAGTGTGCATAGTATTGCTGTATAGGATGCGCGTCACGTATATTTATTTATATACTGCTTGATTGTGAGGCCTCTCGTCAATATCGGCCGGTAATAAACTGTCTGATGCGAGCTAAGCGAAATTAAACGAAGAGAAATGAGTACTTGTACTACAAGAACAGTTTTTTTTTCCTCTGAAATGCACAAGAATAGTTGAATATGGGCAGAGAACCTTGAGTTAACCTGCATTTAACCTCCTTTTGCGATATAATCTCAGGCGACTACTGTTTTGCTGGGCTGTCTAACGTCCTCCTTCCGGCTTCTCCGCTGTGCGGTGGTCTCCGTGGTGTGTCCACCAACTCGCTTAGTCGAGCCTGCTGTCTCGCAAGGGATTTTTTTTTAATTATTTGGATTGCTTACCACATGTGTCTCGCAAGGTATTGGCATGGTACTCAGATAGAACACAGATGATCATAATGAACGAGTATATATAAAATAACATCCAAAACATTACTGGCTGCCATCTTCCTTTGATTATACGCATCTCCGATGGAGTTTGAAAAATGCACTGAACGGGAACGCCCCCCACCATACCAGGCTTTGAAGACATCCACGCAAAGCAGGTTTGCAATAATTCACCCCCAGTATAAGGGTTGAAAAAAACAGGCTATATCACATAGCAACTCAAAATAAAAGGTGGAAGTCGCTGCACCAATATCCATCCAACTACTTCCCATGATTAAGACTTCAACTGCCAAGATCTAACGAGACCCAACAAATCTGGCAACACCTATACTCGCAGGCTCTTCATCGGCATCGGATCGGATGTCATCGAGGTAGGAAGAGGCTGGAAAGACCTTATTCCAACGCGTCATAGCCGCCACCATCTTGTCGATGCCAATTTCGCTTTTTCACGTTATCTTTAGTCAGGAAGACATTACGATCAAAATACCACATGAGATTTTAAGCTTCAACGAGACTTTCATCTTCCAAGTATATTTGTGGAAAGGTTGTCCATCATTGATAAGGTTCGTATACATGGATTTGACTGTGAAGACACCGGAAGTACTTAACTTCCAACGGAATGTGTCTGATTCATGTGAAAGATTGACCATCATCAACCTTTCAATAAGATTTAACCCGGTTGTCCATTTGTCACCAATCAGTGCGTGGTCTCTGAAAGGAAACATGCAATGAAACCTGACCCATCACAGAGCCAACAGAGACATCTTTCCGTTGCACAATATGATAGGGGCACATATATTGCATGACTAAAGGCGTGTCCCCAGCCATGTATTTTCCTAGAACCTAGTAGTTAGGCCATTGCCTACCAAAAATATCCCTTTGCGAAAAAAGTCATTTTTGACCCCCATGAGGCCTTTCCAGAAGGGTGAATCAGTTGGTGTTGCCAAAACCTCACAGAGAGTTTTAGAATGTAAATACTTATTTCTTAGCAATTCTTGTACAGTCATTTGCTCAACAAACACTTAATTTTTAATCTCAAGGTCCTCCACCTGAGATCACCTTGGTCCTTTGGGCGACAAATGACATCCCAGAATAAATCGGAAACTGTAGTAATCCAACATTTTTCTTACCCCTTTGTTCAAAGTCAACCTTGCCCCATAAGACATGAGCTTTCCTATCCAACATGCCAACTTTCTCTCGAATCAGTCTTCAATACCTTTCCATTCCTTGTTGAGCAATCTACAAAAATGCATCAGAATACCAAGATATTTAAACAGGAATGAGCCAGCCACACAACCAAAAAGTTTGTTTGTACTGATTCACTTCTGCTTCAGCATTTCCAAACCAAAAGAGTTTGCGATTATGAAAGTCTATTTTGAGCCTAGATAACTATTCGAAAAGACAAAGAATCAATTTCATGTTTTTGGCTTTCTCAATGCTATGCTCCATAAAGATGATAGTGTCATCGGCGTATTGCAGGACACATACTCCAGCATCCACTAGATTTGAAATAAGTACTGCAACATTACCCGCTTCTTTAGAACGACTAATAAATACCGCTAGAAGGTCTGCAATAATATTGAAAAGGATGGGCGATAGAGGATCCCCCAGCGTACTGATACTACACTACCCCCACTAACAAATGAATCGACTGATCAACACCATTTTATCGGAAAGCCTTTCATGTGCATAGCTTGTTGCAAAAACGGCTATTCGACTTTATCATACGTCTTTTCGAAGTCCACCTTGAGGAAAACTCCATCGGGTTTCTTAGAGTGCAACTCGTGGATGGCTCCATGCAAAACTACAACCCCCACTAGGATTTGTCTTCCAGACATGAAAGCCGCTTACGTAGGTCTCACCACCTTGTGAGCAATCGCAGTCACACGATTAGTTGCGAGTTTGATGAAAATCTTAAAGCTAACATTGAATAAACAAATTGGACGAGACTGTTGTATCATAATAGCCTCTTCATTTTTTTACGAAGAAGGGTGATAATGCGGAAGTTTTGTTCACACAAGGGCAAATTCTCATTGTACATCTCTACTAACATAAGCATAATATCACCCTTGATGACCGGCCAGAATTTCTGATAGAACTCAGCCGGAAACCCATCTGGCCCGGTGCCTTATTATGCTCCATCTGTGAGATTGTATCCCACACTTATTTTTCCAAAAAAAAAGGACCGTCGGAATGGCTCACCACACTTGAAACTCCTGCTGCCCACTGTAGTACTATGCCCATAAACCCTCAAGAAAGAATCAGGGGGGAAGATGAACATAACGTATTTCCAAAACTCATCTCGAGAAACGAGAGGCCCTGTATGATAAATAAAAGCACATTTTGAATGATGTGTATAGTAAGTTCATTAGCTAGAGTACTTGTATATAGATTACCAATGGAAGTTGCTTGGCAAAGACTCAAGAGACTAACCCCAAGAATCTAAGATGGATCATGGATGCAAGGGACAACCGGACAAGGAGACTGTTCTCCATCTCCATCTACACGGTACCATTGCCTCTGCGACGCCTGCAAGGCGCCAAGACATACCCCGTGCGCCGTGCTCCCGAGATCCACGCCATCGTTCTCTTCTCCCCTCTCATATCAAAAGCAGCTGGGCACATGGGGAGATTCGGCCCCGTGCCAAACCCCCAGGTTCTTGTTTTTGTTTTCTCGTCACCACATGGCCACGCCGCGCCGTTTGGCAGCTACCCCAGCTGAGATCCTTGCTTGTTTAAGGACAAGCCATGGTTTAAATTCAGCTTGGAATCAAGCTACGCACACAGACACAGGGCTAGTTTTTTTTTTTTTTTTACAGTAATATCTGGATTCATTAAGTAAGGAAACTCTGAGTACAAGATACATCCAGAACTGGGACAGCTGTCCCAACATTACTGCAACCAAGTCCTTGGGAACTCTGCATCACAGAAAGATCCGCCGCCGCTCGATCTGGCATCGTCGCACCGCCGTAGAGGAAGACGAAGCCTGCCGAAGCCGCCGCTGAGTCGCTGGACCGAACCTGTAGAGGACCCAGCCTCGTTGAAGTCGCCGCTGTGGCCACCCGCCGCGAACAGCGGGATCTGGAGCAGGACAGAAGAACATCGGCGGGGGCAACGCCCCGATTCGATCCAGCCGTCAGGCCCGCCTCGCCAGCAGAAACCAGCAGCAAGGCCCGCTCAGACAAGCACAAAAGGACAGCCGCCCACAGGCAAAACACCGATGCCGCAATCCCCGTCACAAGCACCACCGCCCGAAGCAGCACATCGCCATCGGCACCACCTGTACAACTCAAACTCCCGCCGGCCAAACCCAGCGAAGCAACACCGCCGCCAGCTCCCCGGCGCTGCCGAGGTGAGGGAGGAGCTGCGGGAACCCTTATTCCACTCGACGCCGTTACCCTCACCACAGCGGCGCCGCCGGAGACCCTACTACTACCGGTATGTACAAGCCTGACGCGACACCCTGGTGCTCCCCCATCCACCCGTCACCGGAGCGGCGGACAGCGGAGGAGAGAGCACCCAGGCTCGCCGGCCGACACCCGTAGCCCCTCTGTCGCCTCCCTTTTCGCCTCTACCTCACTGTAGCAGGAGAAGGAGAAAAGGAAGCGAGGTGGGAAGTAAGTGGTGGTTCCGACACAGGGCTAGGTTAGGTGCATGGCATCTACCCGTCCACGCATGAATTTTCAAGTCAGAATAACATAAAAGCTTCCATTAAAGCATTTTTATAGTTACTAGCTAGGTTTTTAGGAAGCATAGGATTCTTGCATTGACCCAATCAGGAGACAGATCATGGCGTAGGCATAGATAGAGGATCATGGCATGATTGAAATGGGGCAAGGCAGGCAGCATGGCTACAAGGGTTCAAGATAATGCCAGATCAGGGTTCCAGCTTAGTACAATTCTACTACTGCTACTGCTACTACTGCTGCTACTAGTGAACTGGGGTTACTTACTAGCTATAGCTAACAAGTCAGGGCAACAGCAACACTGAGATGGTGTTTGCTTTGGTCCCAGCAGCTAAACTTCAGGCCTAACACCGATTTAATCCAACTACCTCAGCTACGTCAGTCGGTCGCGCATCACGTTACAAAAATGGCGACCGACCGACCGACCGTGGAGACGGGGGGCCGCTACGTCGTCTCCTTGAAGCTCTTTGAGAGCCAGATGGCCGTCTCCCTGGGGGACGCCTTCTCGGGGCCGAACGGCTTCAGCAGGATCCCCAGCTCGTCGTACCTCTCCTGCTGCAGCAGCTGCGCGCTGAACTCCAGCAGCCCCTCCAGCGCCTCCGCGCGCTGCTGGAACGACGACATGTCGAACCGCTGCAGCCTCGAGTCGTTGGAGCCACGGCTCGACGCGGCCGTGGCGTTGCGGCCCGACGAGTCGCTCCCGTTGTCCCCGCCGTCCGCACGGAGCACCTGGATCGTGCACTTGTCCTTGGTGATCGACCGGTTGATGAAGGGAGGGGTAGAGCATGAGCCATGGGCTGAAGAGAGCTTGTGGATGGAGTGGAAAGGGTCCTCTGATGAAGCCAGTGGAAACTCTGCGATCCTGTCGATTCGAGGTGCATTCATGGAGACATCAGGGGAGCCTAGCTGGTCAAGAATGCTGATGCTGCGCTTGATGGGCGTTTCGTATGTCGACAACGGGAGGGATACTCTTCGAGCCAGTCGGGCACTCTTGTTCACAGGTGTCACTGAGGGCGGCTGCACAGGAGAAATTAGACGCTTAATGAATATTCAAACATTTGCTTAAGCAAGTAGCAAGACATGCATAACTAAAGAATGCAAATTCATGTTACAGCCAAAAATTAAAAATGTGCTATGACAGGAAAGACAGTTAGCCTCCTCAGGACTATGGCACCTCAAAGTGGAGTGCAGCGAGCATATGTGTGCTACACCTATAATTGAGGACTATGGCATTTCACTAACAAATGGAGAACAAGTTTATCAGTAATATTTAGAGCATAAAGAATCAATGGTGAAAAATACCTCAGCGCGGTTTGTTCTGTTATAAGATGTTTTTGGAGTTTCAAGCCTGTTTCTACTTGTGAATGTCTTGGCTGGATTACTCTTGGGAGTCCTTAGGATGCTTGATGTCTTGGTTATCATGGCTATACTGGTAACCTCGTCATCCTCAGCCTGACTGCTGTCAATGGATAACTCTTTGCAGCTCTGAGTAGTTGTATATTCCTTGATGCTCCGAGTAGAACTAACAGAGTTCCGCTCGGGTGATGGTTTGCTAAATGTCACAATCCTATGACTTCCCAAAGAGTTTCTCCTGACCATTCTTCTGCGCGCAGAATCAGGGACATCATCAGGAACTGTCATCTTCTTAACTTTGTCGGTCAGAGATTCATTGATGGGATGTATATTGCGAGTAGGACTAGACTTCAATTGGACTTGAAACACATAAGGCTGAAGTTGAGGATGTTTCAGTAGTTCTCCAGCCTATACAGGTATTAAGTGGGTATGTGCATCAGAGAACAAATTTGTATGAAAAAAAAAAATAGTAGATTAGCAAATGACTAAGAGGGCACTGAGGAATTACGCTTGGCCTGTGCTCTGGGCTTTTCCGCAGCATGCTCTTAATAAGTCCCCGACTGCATGAAGGAAGTAAAAGTTAAGCATGCTCCATTCGGGTAAGATGACAAGCAAAATTGAGTGAGAAACAAAAAAGCTTGCTAACTTACAATGGACCAGAATATTTGGTAGGCAATGGTGATACTATTGACTTCGTGATCTTGTTAATCAAAGCTTGCATGTCCTGCCATGAATTAATGACAACCAAACCCTCATTAATTTCTGGGGCCTTACATGGTTAGTACAATGTGAGCCTAGTAATTACTAATTAGTACAATGCAGGTTTACTAATAATAGAACATAAACGTCCTAGACGTGTCAAATAATCTAACTTAAAGAGCATAAAGTGCTCAGCAGGTAAACAATAATGTTACTTTGTAGTTATGATGTTTGACCAACAATTTGCAACAATCTATAAACTAATTACATCCATGGGCACAAAAAAGAAGGCAATGTAGAGACTTACGAAAGCTTTAAATGCAGGCCTGAGAGCAGTCATTTCGTATATACAACATCCTGAAACAGAAAAATATGTAAGTATGAAATCACAAGTTTTCTGTCTAGGTTCAGGAAAGTGATTTATCACATAGAAGTGATACATACCTAGAGACCAAATATCAGACTTGCTACCATATGGTATATCAGCAAGAAGTTCTGGGCACATATAACTTGGTGTTCCTACCACCTAGGTTCAGAGCAATATAGTACTAAGTACACCATCGAATATGCATAAGAAAGACAAAAGATATTCTGATCGCTTACGGAAGATGCCAGATCATCAGAAGTCAATATTTTTGCAAGCCCAAAGTCCCCTGCATGTTATTAAATTTGGAATCACATCATTACCAGGATTGCATAACTCATACATAAAGTATTGCACTTTTTCTGGGACTAAGCTACGTACCGAGTCTTATAGTTTGGTCCCTGGCAATGAAAATATTGGAGCACTGAAACAAATTAGCAGCTTCAGTACACATTATTATCACGCCTTACAAATATAAGTACCATCATATTCTGCAATTGAAGCACTGTCAGTTGTCACTGACCTTCACATCACGGTGAAGAATGTGGTTTGTGTGCAAGTAATCAAGAGCCATAAGGAGCTGCACAAGCCACTTGCAAAGCTTCTGCAAAATGAGAATAGTTAAAAGTGTGTTCCTCGACAAAACAACTTAAAGATGCCAAAATAAAAGCAAGGCAAGAACTGCACCTCCTCAGAGAAATAGGTACCATTAGCTCTTTTAATAGCTTCAGACCTGGACCAATACATATTGTGTCAACTACAGGGACTAAAGTTTGTGAAAAACTATTTAAAAGGACATCACAGGGTAACATACATGTCTCCTCCCTGACAATAACCAATAACAATGCAGACATAGCAACCCTGAAAGTTCAAAGACACAGAATGAGCAGAACGCATATTAAGTAAAACTGAAACAATTTCGCCTTCCTGCTTGCCAGTTTCACCCTTTTTTGTCCTTTTACCTACCTTCTCTACCCACGAATCTTTGTACTCCACGATGAACGGATTTCTCACAGTTGCAATAAGCTGCATCTGCATGAAGAACATTTCCG
This sequence comes from Elymus sibiricus, assembly GCA_039707655.1. Classification (NCBI taxonomy): domain Eukaryota; kingdom Viridiplantae; phylum Streptophyta; class Magnoliopsida; order Poales; family Poaceae; genus Elymus; species Elymus sibiricus. The sequence goes on along the minus strand of CM077672.1, from coordinate 75,243,111 downwards.
CACAATTCAGTGAAAGGAAAGCACAACACAAGACAATATATCTTGCTAGTTCAATGATTCAGATCAATTCATCACTAGCCAACTAAACTCAATAGCACCATCAGGTGGTAATTTATTTACATAACCAAATCTGCACCGCATCTAGTTATAGTTTGTACCGGTCTTGATGAACAAAAGGTTTTCCCTTCAAATCATAAATAGGCACCAAAAAATGAGAAGTGTAGCTTGGGAAGATGAAGATTTACCTCCTGGTGGGCAGACCGGCGAGTGCGGTCCGTTTGCCGTGCAAGCCGGATCTTCTTCAGCACATACCTGCACGAGACACAGAGCATCAAGATGACTGAAACAAAACTGATCCTAGAAGGCGAGTGAAGGGGGTACTAGTCAGCCTCACTTCTTCTTCTCCACCTTGTGCCTCACCAACAGAGCAGAGCCGAATGCTCCTTTCCCAATCTGCTCCAATACCTCATACTGATCCATCCTTGTTGAGTCTGCTGCAGCTCACACGCAGCAAGATATGCTCTTTTCAAACTATCCTGGGGGTAAAAAAGAACGAAAACAAATCAGTACTTCTGAAGAATAAGTGCATTGAAGTACCAAGTACCAAACAACTCCACACACACCCACACACAAAAAAAAATGTTCAGAGTGAAAAAAGGTACTAGTATTATACAGAGAAAACAAATCAAAATGGATGGCAAAGTTGCCAATAGTCCAAGAGATATATCTTGGGTTGGGGAGGGGGGGGGGGGGGGGGGGGGGGGGGGGGGGGGGGCGCGGAGAAGACCAAAAGCGTGAGCTCACATGAAAACACAAGAAAAGACAAGTGATCCGTAATTACGGATGCAAAAGCAAAGCACTGGGTGACAAAACCTGCCGACTGCCCCACTAAACTGTTCTGAGAACAGAAGAAAGAGGAAACGGTGGAGCTCTGGGCCGAAATGTCACATCTCCAAGGAGCAAATCGGAATTCAAGACGCAGGGGGAGAAAAACAATCAGCCCCGGGTCCAAGCGCTACCAACTCCGAATCAAGCCACCCCCAATGATTTGGTTTTTTCTTTTAATCAACAACGAATCCCAAATGCCAACTCCATGAGCGCATCAAAATGGATGCGAAATGGCGGCGCACAGCGCGGCTCTCGATCCAACCCAAGGAAGCAAGAGCACAGCCTAGCTGCACATAGAAAAAAGCAGAGGAAAAAAAAGGAAAGAACAATCCAATCTAATCCGAGCTCGGAGGCTGAAATGCCAGCTCCAAGAACCCCACCACGGCCAGGGGAAAGGCCGCTGGACGGGAGGGGGCAGGGCGCGGTGTACTTACGGGGTCACGCGCGCAGATCTCGCCGCATTTGATCGGGGACGGAGGCGGGGGGAGCAGCTGCGATTTGAAGGGGCGGCGGCGGGGAGAAGGAGAGAGAAAGATGGGGTTTTGGCTTGGGGTGGGTTCAACTTCAAACTCGGCGAGAGCCCCGCCCGCTCGCTCGCTGCCGCTTTCCAATCCCCCAAAGCTTATATAGCCCAAAGGTAAAAGGAGGAGGAGGGGGAGAGCTAGGGGAGAAGCCTCCCCGAGGAGAGAGAAAAAGAACAGGGCTAGAGAGAGAGAGAGAGAGGGAGGGGTGTGAACTGGGAAGGCGATGGCAGTGAAGAAGAAAATGTGATGACTGATGAGGGAGGGTGGGGAGAGGTGGGCCCTCCTGGTATGGTCAACTTGGGTGTATTTTTTTATTTTTATTTTGGAGGGGGTGTATTTTTTTTAGTTTCTTGGATTGCATCCATATGATATGATGAGAAACAAAAAGGAGCCATTAGTGTGAGTGCTTATGGGCTGATGGCATCTTTGCTACTCCATGATAATAATGGACATTCAAAAGGCATTTTAGAGCAAAGTTTCCAAACAAAAATTTACTACACAATTTCAAGAAAGTCATATATTCACAACAAAATATATTTGCATACTAGAGACCGCATCCGATTCTTGTACGATACTAATCTAAACCGAAATGGTTGAAAAAGTAGAACGATCCTGTGGCGCAGATGGTTCGTCGTACATGGATCGTATTGACACCGTCGTATGCACATCATCTCTGTATTTACAATCAGATGGAGTACTACTTTTTTTTTTGCGAGTAGATGGAGTACTACTTAGCTAGATGTGGAGCAGTTCGCATCGACTCCGCGTATCTTTCATAGTAGTAGTATTTTCTTGGAAGATATGCACAAATCTACAACCATTTTCAATGACACTAGGCTATATAGGGTTGGGGCTCACACTACAGGAAAAGCATTTTCTTATGACAAGGGCATAATTTGAAGAGGAACTTACCAGGGTTATCTATTGGGTAACCATCAATCATTGATTGATTGTTATGCTGCAATTGTCTCTTATAGCATATATAATCAAACCATTGGAAAAAGGATAAACTCGACTTGCTACAATGAAAAGAATTCTACTCCCTTCCCCAGATGACATTTATGCATTGACATAGGGCCTGTTCTGAACTCCTCTGGCTTCTCAAAACTTCACATATCCAGCTTCTGAACTTAGCTTCTCGCTCCATGCAGCGATTCCCAATCCGTTCGGTAACAAAATCAGCTTCTCAATCGCTAATTGGGCTGCCAGCAGGTCTAGCGCCATATTGGGCTGGGTATAGATGTCCCATGGGCTGGAAACCCAACTTAGAGGCAGGCTGGAAGCCCAAGAAGGCAGGGAGACAGGTGATTCTGTTCGTTGACGAAGAAAGAAGAGAGGAGAGAGACTGATCGAACCGTTTTCTATCACTTGGCGGTGGCACATCTTGTAATTTCATCGAACTTCACGTTTTTGAGGATTTCGTGAAGCTGCTATTTCTCAGCTTCTCTAAACTCCCGGAAAATACACTACAGCTTCTCAAAGCTAGCTTCTCATAGCTAATCCGTTCGGCTCTGCTCCATCCGTGGAGTTCGTGAAGCGTGGAGTGTGGATGACTTCCGAACAGGCCCATAGTCTCCAATATGCATCTTGGATCATTAATTTTTTACACGTATGAAAATGATAGCTCAAATGGTGTTGCTTTCATTTCACTGATAAAAAAAAGTTTTGTGTACACTATTAGTCAAAGTTTTAAAGTTTTTTTTTTTGCGAAAAAAAAGTTTTAAAGTTTTAACTACACAATTTCTAGAAAGCTATCTATTTACAGACATATGTGATGATATTTAGCTTAGACGTGGAGCAGTTTGCATCGACTCTGGATTTCTTTCATATATTTTCTTTGAAGATGCCCATCTACAACCATTCTTAATGACACTAGGGTGTGTAGGTTTGGGGCTCACATTAGGAGAATCATTTTCTTATGCAGCCAATACTACTAACACAACTTGCACTACAATTAGTCCACAACATCTTTATAACCCACACAGATTTATAGGAATCCTGGACCGATCGGAATGACTTCTTTATAAAAAGTGTAGACCCAATCCCTACGGATGTAGGACAGAAATTTTGATTCGCAGGATTCTCAGAATACAGGAATAGAAAAACGCAGAAATTGGGTGACATGTCCTCTTGTACCCTATAGGATCTGGAAGAGTGTTTGATAGCATGGAAAAAACAAAGGAATCCAACAAAGAGGTTGGATTGGATGGAAATTTTCCTCCAAAATGTAGTACAAATAAATCCTATGAAAAAATTCCTAACAATTTCAATCCTGCGAATCAAATGACCATCGTAGGAAAAAATTCTAATGTTCCAAATCCTTAAAAAATCCTACGAAATTCCTTTGTATCAAAGGAGGCCTAAAGAGGAATTTAACAAGAAGGGTTATCTGTATGGCAGCCAGCAAGTCTTGCTCTTTTATCTATATTCTAATCATGGATTTGACGGATTTGCGTGCCCCAGTCGATTAAGCACTATTCACTCCTAGCTTTCTTTTGCATATCTAAAAAATATACTCCCTCCGTTCCATAATGTAATGCCTATAGATATTTTTTAAAAGTCTAACATTACAATCTTTGACCATATTTATAGAGAAAAATAGGTACATCTAGAATACCAAATGCACATCATTGGATACATCATGAGTTATATTTTCATAATGTACATGTTTGGTAGTGTAGATGTAGACGGTTTTCTCTGTAAACTTAGTAAAAGTTGGCAAAGTTTGACTTTCAGAAAATCTATATACACTACATTATGGAATGGAGGGGGTAGTATAAATATATGTATCAAGGCCATTGGATGCAGCCTCGTTGGCGTCTTGTGAATTCAGGTTCAAATTTAACCAATAATGGACCCATGATATGTGAATGACATGACAGAAAGGTCATGAAAGAATCTTGGTTCCATAAGAATCATCAAACTGATGAAAAGCAAATGTTCAAAGCCCCTTTAGGTTGCAAAAATAAATAAATAAATGTAGAATGAACAACACAGGAATTTGACATTTAGTTTTCATAACAAAAGGCTTTGTTGGTCTTACTGGTCCATCATTCTCAGTCTTTGCGTATGAATACGCAAAGAACCACAATAACCACCACCCAAGAGAGAATGTTGTCCATAAACACAAACAAGGAAAAAAATGTGTAGCGTGTTAGAATAAATGGGCTTGAACCGAAAAGATTTTCTTAAACCCCACAAAAAAAGGTTTTCTTAAATTCCTAATGTAAATCTCAAAGCCCTGCGTATAAATGGCAAGTGGAGGTGCAATCTTCAGTCCCACTCCCGAAGGAGGAGGTGTGAGACCAACTTAAATAGTGGAGTAAAATCTAAATTTTTTGCTGGCGTGCGTTGCGCGGTATAATTCCTCTGAAATCAATTGTCGTGGTAATTTCACGGCAGATGCCAGGGGGTGGCTTATCGTGGGTGGAGACATGAGAGCGCCGACGGGTTCTGGAAGCGGGAGTGGGCACGAGCACGTAGCACCCGAGACGTACCCAGGTTCAGGGCTCTCCGGAGAGATAACACCCCTAATCCTGCCGAGATGACTATGCTCAAAGTGGTACAGAGTTGCTCCTAGAGTTGTTCGGCTAGAGGAGGAAGAAGGAGTAGAGCTCTCCCTCTCCTCTCGGCTAATGTATGAGTGTGTGTGTGTGTGACTAAGAAGCTGAACCCTTTGCATGGGAGGCCTCACGGGGGTCTTATAGCCTGACCCCCCGAGGGTACAAGGGTAAAACTACTGGGGACGGGGCCCCCTTGTCGGTGTCTGCGATCGCCGGGTATCCCGCCGGCTGCCGAGGCCCGCAGCCTGCGGGCCCCGCCGACTGCCGAGAATCCGGCCGACAGCTAGGGCCCGCCGCCTGCGGGGCCCGCCAGCTGCCGAACACTGTGGCACGCCGCTGCTGACGCGGGCCGTGTCACGCTCGGCGCTGCTACAGGGCCGCGCCGTGCGGGTAGGTGGTCGTCTGGTTAGAGCTGCACTGTAGCCACGCTCTCCCGGAATTCGGGGGAGCCGGAGGTACTGTAGCCATGCCCACCGTACTTGGGGTAGGTGAGCACTGACTTCTAGAGGAGGCCGACTGCTGGGAGCCGGCCCGTGCTGGAGGCCGCCTTCGGCTGGCCAGCCGTCATGAGGAGCCGGCCGCGCTGTTCTAGCCGGCCCGAGGAGCCGGCCACGCGGCGATCCGGCCTGAGGGACCTTAGCCGTCCCGATGTCTTGAATCGTCCTTTATCCTTGATGAGGCTACCCGGGGTACATCCCCCCGACAGTAGTCCCCGAAGCTGGTGAGGTGCCACGGCTCTCAGTCGGGACACCTCGGCAGTTTCCCCCCTCGGCGGGAGTCTTCGTCTTTGTCTGTCCGGCTGACGGGTGCCGGATGCTGGAGGCCGGTTGGAGCGCAGCCGGCTGGCGACGAAACCCAACGGCCACGACGAGCGCCGGATGGAGGGCTACGGGGCTCCGTGCCAGCCGCCCAGCCTGCGCGCGCCACGTGTCGCCCGTGGGCCGGCCGGCCAGCGAGGCCACACGCGCGACGGGACGCCGCAGTAGGCCGGGGGCCCGCCACTACAGGGCCTCGGCACGCGCGCGGATCCGCTGCGGCCGAGGGCGACCGCTGGCCTTCCGTGGCCTTAACTGCGCGTGTAACTACACGAGAAACGCGGGGACGTGGGGGTCGTGGGCGCAATCAATCCCACGTCCCCCCAGGCACGCCGCGTCCGTTTAAATAGGGGAGAGGGGGCGGCCTGGAACGCCCGCACACCACCCCGCCCGCTCTTCTCCTCTCCTTCTCCCTCGCTGCCTCTTACTCTTCTGCCTCCCGCTAGCACCGCAGCGCCGCCGCACCGTGAGTCGCCAGCACGCCGTCGGAGGCCGAGGCGCAACGCTGCTCCGCCGCCCCATAGCCGTTCCCGCATCCATCCATGGCGCGCGACGACTGGGAGGGCTCCAGGTTTGACGAGGACGACATCACGTACCTCCGCGCGACGCGGAGGCTCCCGCTGGCGGAGGTGGAGGTCGCATTCCTGGTGCGGAGGGCTCGCCGACGCCTAACACCGACGAGCGGGTAGTTTTCCGCAGCCATTTCCTCCGCGGGTTTGGCCTACCCGCGAGCGGATTCTTCCGCGAATTCTTAGACTTCTTTCGCCTCCAACCGCATCATCTCCCCGCCAATTCCATCGTTCTCCTTTCGGCCTTCGTTACTTTCTGCGAAGGCTACCTCGGCATCTTGCCCCGGCTGGACCTGTGGGGCAAGCTCTTCTACCTGAAGCTTGGCACCTCTGCCAAGGATACGCCAGTTGAGTGCGGCGCCGCCATCATCATCAGGCGCGGCGGGTCCGGACCCGGCTTTCCGGGTATTGCCTTGGAGGAGTCAGCCAAAAAGTGGCAGAAGATGTTCTTCTACGTGCGCAACATCGACCCGGCCAACGACCGCATCAACCTCCCGCCGTACGTCAGGGGCCCACCGGCTAAACCGCGGGCGAACTGGGGATTCCAGCCGACGCATGTGTCGGCTGAGATTCGGAATATTCTTCACCGGCTGCAGGAGCTAACCGACCAGGAAGGGCTCCAGCCGGCCGACCTGTTGGCCGGCTTCATCCAGCGCCGGGTGCTGCCCCTCCAGAGCCGGCTGCACCGAATCTGGAACATGAGCAGGCACTGGGACCCCTGCCGGATGTCAACCCGCGAGCTGCCCTTGGTGGAAGTCATCCGCCGCGTGAACGCCTTCTCCAGCAGCGGGCTGAGCGAGACGGACTGGCAATTCAGCAAGGAGCCGTACAACCGAGCCAACCCACCCCCGCCGGTTAGTATCTGGAGTCCCTTTTTCACCCACACTATTCTTCTTATCCGGCCTGAACATGCGGACCCGCTGCAGCGATTTCTGAGTCAGGTGGCCAACGAGGTGCCGGCTCCCGGCGAATGGGCGCTGGATCGTGAAGTTAGCGACGCGGCTGACCCAGAGGTGGAGGCAGCCGGGGTCGAGGTGCTGGGCGGAGGAGGCGGAGCCGGCGCAGAAGCGGATGACGCCGCTTGGGAAAGCGGAGCCGGCGGAGATGGTGCGGGCGGAGCCGGCGGGCTCTGGGACTGGCCGGATGACGGCGAACCCAGCGAGCGAGGGCGCCGGCCGGAGGGCGCCGGGGCGACGGGCGCCGGCTCTTCCTCGACGCGACCCCATGGCAAGGCGCCGGCTACGGCACCCGGCGTGCCCAAGCGTCGCGCTGATGGGGGACCGGCTGGAGCGAAGCCGGTGAAGAAAAGCTGGCCGAACGCCGTGACGAGGCGGCTGGAGGCCCAGAAGGCGGCGGCTGGTCGGAAGTCGACCAAGAGGACTCCGACGCCGATCCCGATGGGGTCCGGGTAAGTGTACTCATTATGCGTTGTCTTTGGTTGTTTCTTCTGTAAATCTTATCGCGTTGTCTTTGATGTGCAGGCTGGCGATAGCAGCACCCCGGGCCCCGTCCGCCTCGCTGGTGGGATCTGCAGGTGGCTCCCAGGGGGTCCGGATCGTGGACCCGGCCGCCGCCCACCGGGAGGCGACGGAGAGGAACGCCCGCGAGGCGCGTGAGGAAGAGGCCAGGACCTAGGAGCTGGCCAAGGAGGCCGCCGCGCTGCTATCTCGAGCGGCAGCGACCTCGCGGGCGGAGGAGGAGGCCAGGGCGCGGACGGAGGCCGATGCCAAGGCCGCGGCGGATCCGGCGGCCGGCTCGAACCCGGAAGCCGGTGACCCAGAGCAGCCGCCCCCCATGCAGATAGACGCCGGGACGGCGGTCGAGACGACCGGTCCGGGCCAGCCGGCGCAGTAGCAGGCGGATGCCGGCCCCGCGTCCGCACCGAAGACGGACACGGCCGGGGGCCCGCCCGGCGCGGGGGGGGGGGGGGGGGCGAGGGGACGGCCACCAAGAGGCGCCGGAGATGCCGTTGGCCGGCGCCGATGACCAGGTGAGTCGCGCGGTGGTGGTGCGGGTTCCTCTGCGCCACCGCCATGAGCAGGCCGCCTCCGAGCCGCGGCAGGCGGCCAGCACCGGAGCCACGAGCTCCTCCTCCCAAAGCTGGGCCGTGACACCCGGAAGGGCCGCGCTGAACCAGTCGGCGAAGGACATCATGGACGGGTTTGCCTCCTGCTCCAACTTCTACAAGCAGGGGTTTAGCCAGCTGCAGCGCGTGCAGAAGGCCGTCCGGGCAAGAATTTTTGTTTTTTGCTGTTCTTCTTGCTTTCTAGTGGGGGCGCGCCAGCGCACCCACTGGGTGTAGCCCCCGAGTCCCGAGCCGGCTGCGGAGCAGGCGGGTCGGGACTTATTGCGTAAGTCTGATTGTTGAAGTGTGGTCCTTGATGCAGGATTATCATAATCTGCACGTGGGCACCTGCAACTCGCTCCGCGACGAGTTCCTCGCCAAGGCCACCAAGGTGGAGCAGGCTCGAGGTATGTAGGTTGACTTCCAGTGGGGGCACGCAAGCGCACCCACTGGGTGTAGCCCCCGAGATTCGGGCCGGCTGCTGAGCAGCCGAGCCGGATCTTCCCGGTGGTCTTTCTTTGTCTTTTCTGGTGTTGGCGCTGACGGCTGTTCTTGAATGTTGCGGAGGCCACCGCCCAGCTGCAGGGCTGCCTGCAGGAGGTTGAGGCCCAGCTCCAAGCAAAGGAGCAGGAGCGTAGCCAGGTGGCCGTTGAGCGTGACCGGCTGGCGAAGGAGCCGGCTGAATAGGCCGAGCGGCACGGCGTGGAGTCGGCCGGCTGAAGCAGGTGGAGTCCGACCTCCAGGCCGAGTTTGAGTCGCAGCAGTCGGCCTGGGCCGACGGGGAGCGGGATCTGCAGCGGCTACACGGAGATCGAGGAGCTTCTGGAAGGTAGAACATGTCCTTTGCTCAGTCGGCGGTCGGCTGCTGCAGGGTTGCCGGCCTCTCACCCTTGATTCTTTGTCTTTCTTGCAGAGCACTTCCCGGATTTCGCCGGCACGATCCACCAGGCCATCGAGTAGAGGCGCGAGGAGCAGAGGGCCGTCGGCATCGATATTACGCAGGACAGGCCCTGGACCCTGGGCGAGCAACTCAAGGCGGTGGAGATGCGGCTCTCTCCAGTGAGCCGGCTGATCCGCCGGTTCCAGCGAGCCGGAAGGGCGGTGCTGGAGGGCCTTTGGCCGGGTGTGCAGCTGCCCCGGACCACCGACCGGACGGTTCGGTGGCTGGAGGCGGCAGGCGAGCGGCTTGATGCTTGGAAGGGCGCCGCGGCTCGAGCCGGCGCCAAGCTGGCGTTGGAGTTTGCCAAGTCTTGGTACCCCGACATCAACATGGCGCAGCTGGCCACATTCCGGAGGAAGGCGGCGGAGGACTTGGCGCAGGACCGGGAGGCGATCGCTATTCGCGCGGCCGCCCTCGCGTCTTACACCGATCCGGATGTCTTCATCCTGGACCGGGCGGAAGACGGCACTGAGGTGCCGCCGGACTGGTTCGGCTTGGACCCCAACGAGGAGGAGGACCCGGCCGAGCAGGTCGCCTCCAGCAACGAGGAGGAGGAAGCGGGTGATGACAACGACGCCGCGCCGGATGACGGGGCGACCAGCCGGACTCAGCCCGAGCCGACTGCAGCAGCCGACCAGCCGGAGGCCTCGTCGCCTGCCTCTGCCGACCAGCCTGGAGTCGGCCAGCCAGAATCCCCGCTAGCCAGCACGACTGCCGCCGCAGACCAGCCCAGCCAGCCAGAAGCCCTGCCGACCTAGATGGTCGTTTTTATCCGTTTTTATTTGTTCTTGTCCTTATTTCCAGACATTTATCGTTAGTCGTATGCAGTTCCACCCACTGGGGGTGTATTTAAAACCTCGATGGATTCTGGCCTTGGGCCTTTTGCTATGTAGATAAGCGTGCTTGCTTATGTGCTTGTGTGTTTGCTGGGTTCCGGCTTGGTTTTGCCTTTGCTTTCTTTGGCCTTTTCTTATGCACTTGTTCTTTTGGCCTCCGCCCCGCCAGCCGGACAGCCGCACTACGGTCTGTGGCCGGGTCAGGGACTTGGCCACCAGAACAGACACAATACTTCAGCCGCCTAAAGTGTAGGCTAGCCAAGCGAGTGACCGGCCGGCTGCTGAGCAACCGGATGCGAGAGATAAGTAGCCGGCTTTGCCCGAACCGAACGTTCTTCCTTAGTCGTTTTTCGTGCGGGCAGCGTTTCCGGCCTTTAGCTCTTGCCAGCCGGACAGTCGCGCTGCGAGCTGCGGCTGGGGCGAAGAGAGGGCTTTGGCGCCATGCACACTACTAGGCCAGCTTCGGATGTAGACGGCTTGGGCTTAGCCGGCGAGCCCTCGGGCCGGTTGACCGGACCCGGGCAGGGCGAAAAATAAATATGCATGCGGAGAATGCTCATCATAGAGATGGAAAAGGTAGCCCCCGAGTGTGCCTCGGGGTACCTGTTGTCTTTACTTAACACAAAAGGTGGCGATAGAACATACATTGCATCAACTATAAAACGGACGGAGGAGCTCCGCGTTCCAGGGGCGCTCTGTTTCTTCGCCGGCTGCGTCTTTCTTGCGTGCTCTGGGCTTCTGCGCATCGATCAGGTAGTAGGCGTTGTTGCCCAGAGCCTTGCTGTCGATGAAGGGCCCCTCCCAAGGGGAGGAGAGCTTGTGCTGGCCGGCTGTCCGCTGGACTAGCCGGAGCACAAGGTCGCCCTCGCGGAATGCGAGTGACCGGATCTTCTTGTTGTGGTAGCGACGCAAGCTCTACTGGTAGATGGCAGACTGGCTGAGGGCCAGCAGCCGGGCCTCTTCGAGCAGGTCGACGCCGTCTTCACGCGCCTCCTTTGCTTCCGCCTCCGTGTATAGGGTGACGCGAGGCGAGTTGAACTCGATGTCAGTTGGGATGACGGCCTCGGCCCCGTACATGAGCAAGAGAGGGGTGAAGCCGGTTGAGCGATTCGGCATTGTCCGGAGACTCCAGAGGACGGCTGACAGCTCCTCGATCCAGCAGCTGGCCTAGCTCTCCAGCGGCTCGACCAGCCGTGGCTTGATGCCAGATAGGATGAGGCCGTTGGCCCTTTCCACCTGGCCGTTGGACTGCGGGTGGGCAACCGAAGCGAGGTCCAGCCAGATGCCCTGCGCCGCACAGAAACAAGCCAGTGCTCCCTTGGTGAAGTTCGTGCCGTTGTCCGTGATGATGCTGTGCGGTATGCCGTATCGGACGGTGATGTCTTTGACGAATGTGATGGTTGTGGGTCCGTCCAGCTACTTGATCGGCTTCGCTTCGATCCACTTGGTGAACTTGTCCACGGCGACCAGCAAATGGGTCATGCCGCCACGTGCCGTCTTGAATGGGCCCACCATGTCCAGTCCCCACACGGCAAATGGCCAAGTGATGGGGATGGTCTTGAGTGCTGCAGCCGGCTGGTGGCGTTTGGCGCTGAAGCGTTGGCAGCCGTTGCACTTCCGGACCAGCTGCTTGGCGTCCTCCAAAACAGTCGGCCAGAAGAAGCCGTGGCGGAAAGCTTTGGCCACGAGGGCCCTGGAGGCGGCATGATGGCCACACTCGCCCTGGTGGATGTCCTTGAGAATGGTGATGCCCTTGTCCGGCTCCACGCAGAGCTGGAAGACGCCGGTTGCGTTGCGCTTGACAAGCTCTCTGTTGATGATCGTGTACGCGCCGGCTCGGTGCTGCACATGCCGGGCTACCACCTCGTCGGCTGGGAGCTGGCCGCTCACCAGGAAGTAGAGGATGGGTTGTGCCCAAGACGGAGCCTCTACCACCGTTAAGATGGCTGTCGGCACTGGGGCGGCTGGGTCGGGAGGCGGCTGGGCAGAGCCGGCCACTCCTTGTTCAGCTGTAGCGGTCCCCGGGCCGGGATCGGACGAAGCCCCCAAGCCGGATGACGGAGTCCCCGGGCCGGATGCTGAAGCCCCCGGGCCGGATGCTGAAGCCCCCGGGCCGGATGCTGAAGTCCCCGGGCCGGATCCAGCTGCTCCTGGGTCAGCCGGCACGAAGATGGACTCCGAATCCGGCGACGGCTTGATGGACGGCTTGAGTAGACGCTCGAGGGAGACGCCGGCTGGGATAGCCTGCCGGGTCGAACCAATTTTTGCCAAAGCATCGGCTGCCTCGTTGTCGGCTCGTGGCACATGGATGAACACGCAGCCGTCGAAGTGGCCGCTGATCTGCTGGACGAGGAAGCGGTAGCTGGCCATGTTGGCGTCCCACTTGCCAGAAGATTGTTGGACCACCAGATCCGAGTCGCCGTAGCATAAGATGCGCCGGATGCCGATCTCCTTGGCTAACCGGAGCCCGTGGATGAGTGCCTCGTACTCGGCCACGTTGTTGGAGGCGGCGAAGTGGATCTGCAAGGTGTACTTCAGCTTGTCGCCCTTGGGGGAAGTTAGCACGATGCCGGCTCCCAAGCCGGTGCGCATTTTGGAGCCGTCGAAGTGCATCCGCCAATGCGTTCAGTCCGGCGCGGGCGGCAGATACTGGGTCTCGGCCCAGTCGACTAGGAAGTCGGCCAGCGCTTGGGACTTGATGGCAGTGCGGGGCTCGTAGAGGATTGTGTGGGGAGCCAGCTCGATGGCCCACTTGGCTACCCGGCCAGATGTGTCTCTGTTGCCTATGATCTCGGCCAAGGGGGTCGTGCTGACGAGGGTGATGGTGTGCTCCTGGAAGTACTGCTTTAGCTTCTTGGCGGCAAAGTACACGCCGTAGCACATCTTCTGGTAGTGGGGATAGTTCTGCTTGGAGGCAGATAGCACCTCGCTCAGGTAATAGACTGGCCTCTGGACCGGATGCGCCCTGCCAGCCTCTGGGCGTTCAACTGCTATCATCGTGCTGATGACCCGGTTGGTGGCCGTGATGTAGAGGAGCATCGGTTCCTTCTCAGCCGGAGCAGCCAGGACGGGCGGCGTGGACAACATGCGCTTGAGGTGACGGAATGCCTCGTCCGCCTGGTCAGTCCACTCGAAGCTCTTCGTCTTCTTCATCAGCTGGTAAAGGGGTAAGGCCTTCTCACCCAACCGGCTGATGAACCGGCTGAGAGACGCCAGACAGCTGGTGAATTTCTGGACGTCGCGCAGCTTGGTCGGCTTCTTCATCCGTTCGATGGCCTTGATCTTCTCGGGGTTGCACTCTATCCCACGCTCAGAGACAAGGAATCCAAGGAGCTGGCCGGCTGGCATGCCAAACACGCACTTCTCCGGGTTGAGCTTGATCTGGAACCGGCGCAGGTTGGCAAAGGTCTCCTTGAGATCCTCCAAGAGGGTGCCGCTGTTCTCCGTCTTCACCACAATGTCATCCACATAAACGTGCGCATTCCTGCCGAGTTGCGGCAGGAGGCACTTCTGCATGTAGCGCTGGAAGGTGGCACCGGCGTTCCTCAAGCTGGACGTCATGGTGATGTAGCAGAACGCGCCAAAGGGAGTGATGAAGGCGGTCTTCAGCTGGTCAGCCGGATCCAACTTGATCTGGTGGTAGCCGGAATAGGCGTCCAAAAAGGACAGTAGCTCGCAGCCGGCTGTGGAATCGATCACTTGATCGATCCGGGGCAAGGCAAATGGATCCTTGAGGCATGCCTTGTTCAGGCTCGTGTAGTCGATGCACATGCGCCACTTGCCATTCTTCTTCAGGACGAGGACTGGGTTGGCCAGCCACTCGGGGTAGAACACTTCCATGATGAAGCCGGCTGCCAACAACCGGGTGATCTCTTCACCAATGATCCTTCTCTTCTCTTCTGACAGACGGCGGAGGGGTTGCTTGACCGGCTTTGCATCCGGCCGCACATGCAGCTTGTGCTCGGCGAACTTCCCCGGAACACCCGACATGTCTTTGGGGGACCATGCGAAGATGTCCCGATTCTCACGCAGGAAGTCGACGAGCTCGCTTTCCTATTTGCTGTCGAGGCGCGAGCCTACGACCGCAAACTGCTCAGGGTGCTCCAGGTCCAGCTGGATCTTCTTCGTGTCCTTGGACAACTGGAAGGAGGCTTCGCTATCCGTTACCTTGGGCAGAGCCGACATGACCGGCTGCTCGCTGGCCATGGCCACTGCTCGGTCAAGGAGATGCTTCTCCTCGACGATGACAAGGGACTCCGCCAGCCGGGAGCCGGCTGCTGCACACTCGAGGGACTTCTTGTAGTCGCCGGCTATGGTGATGATGCCCTTGGGGCCCGGCATCTTCAGCTTCAGGTAGGCGTAATGGGGGACCGCCATGAACTTGGCCATCGCTGGCCGGCCCAAGAGCGCGTGGTAGGGGCTAGCCAGGTCGGCTACCTCAAACCAAATTGGCTCGCGGCGGAAGTGAAGCTTGTCGCCGAACAGGACGTCCAGCCAGATCTTGCCGATGGGGGAGCAGGAAAGCCCAGGGACAATGCCATGGAAGATGGTTCGGCTGGGCTGGAGCTGGCTCTCTCTGATGCCCAGCTTCTCCATGGTGTCACGGTAGAGGATGTTGATGCTGCCGCCGCCGTCTATCAGCACCCGCGAGAAGCGGCAGGTGCGCCTCTCGGTTGAGAAGGTGGGGTCCAGCACCATAGCGTAAGCACCCGGCGAAGGCATCACGGCCGGATGGTCTTCGCGGCTCCAGGTGATTGGCCATTCGGACCAGTGCATGAACTGAGGGACCTCAGGGACGATGGCGTTCACCTCTTGCTGATGCCGACGTCGGCTGTGCTTGTCGTCACCTTCACTGGTGAAGACGACGTAGGCTGCGTGCTCGTTGGGATATTCGTCTTGGAGCATGCCGGCCGGACGGGCCGGCTGCTGAGGAGCCGGAGCTGCCGGCCCAGGAGGGGGAGGCGGCAAGCTTTTGCCCTTGGTGAGCGGCGCTAGCCAGCTGCATTGCCGGGTTGTGTGGTTGGACGGCTTCGCGCCGCTGTGGAACTTGCATGGGGCATCGAGGGTCTGCTCGAAGGAGAAAGCCGGCTGCCAGGCACCCTTGCCGCCCCGCTGGCGCTTGGGGCCGGGTTGCCCGGCCGTTTGCTGGTCCTCGACGGCTACCACTTGCCGGCTGTTCAAAGCTGGCTGCTGGGCCTCGCGCTTGTTGTCGTTCGGCTGCTGACGCCGGCTGGACTCACCAGCCGGCCTGGCGTGGCCGGCTGGATCACCTTGCCAGCCGCGTCCACCCGGATCTCCGTCTTCATGGAGGAATCAGCTGTTGCGTACTTATCCGCCACAACCAGGAGCTCATCCAGGGTGGCCGGCTCGTCGCGCAGGAGCTTGTGCTTGAGCAGAGTGCCTTCTCTGCACCCGGAGGTGAAGTACTCGATTGCCTGCACCTCATGCACCCCTTCGCAGGAGTTGCGGAGCTCGGTCCAGCGCGTCAGGTAGTCGCGGGTGGACTCATCCGGCCCCTGAACACACATGGAGAGCTGGCGTGGCTTTGGAGGCCGCTTGTAGGTGCCGTTGAAGTTGCGCACGAATACCTCGCTGAAGTCGAGCCAACTGTTGATGCTGTTTGCCTTGAGGCTATTTAGCCAAGTCCGGGCCAATCCCAGCAGCATGAGCGGGACGTACCACACGGCAACACTCTTGTTGCCGCCTGCGATGCCAACAGCTATGGCATAGTCGGTTAGCCAGTCCTCCGGCTTGACGGTCCCATTGTACTTGGGAGTATCGCGGGGGAGCGAGAACCCTTTGGGGAAGGGCTCATCGCGGATGTGCGGGCCAAAGCAAGCCGGGCCGACTGCATCTTCGTCCTCCATCGCCAAGGACTGAGCCAGCTGCTCGATGCGGCGACGGGCGTCGTTCTCGCCGATGGCCTCGCGGGGGCCCAGCCGGTCCATAACGGTGGGGCGTCCAGCCGGCGCCAGAGAAGCCGGCCGCTCCCCGTGCGGGAGGGGCGGGCGATCTGCCGGCTGGCATTGGCCGTCTGTCCTCGGAGGGGCACACCAGCTATCCACAACTGACGGGTCGTGGGAGCACCGGCTACGGCCAGCCGACGGCTCATCGTCTCGCCGGCTGCGGCTAGCCCCGCGTCGGTTGCTGCCGCTGCCACTTGGAGACCGCGAGGTCGCTCCATTCTCACTGCGAGGGTGAAGGTTGCCTTCAGGGAGGTCGGCTTGAACGCCGGCTCCGACTAAGCGCTCACACGCGTCTTGCTGCTCGTTTGCAGCGTCAATGAGCTCTTGCAGGCGCTGCACCTGGCTACGCAGCTCCTCGCCCTCCAAGTGCTTGAGCTCATCTATAGCCGCCTGCGCAGCTCGCAGGTTCTGCGCTGGGGTGCCGTAGGTGGGCCGCCCAATGCCCAGCATGTGCGCGATGGCGGCGCCGTGCTGCCTCACGGGGCCGGCTCGGCTAGAGCCGGTGTGGCGCCCTCTATGCGGTCGATCTCGCGCTAGGTAGCCTCAGCTCGACGCCGCATGGCGTCCATCTTGGTGGCACTGTCGAAGAGCGTCTAGCAGATCTTCTCCAGCTCGGCCTGGGTCGCGGCCGGGTCGGCATCAGCACCAATGGGAGCGGCCAGGTCCCGCACCGCTGCTCGCAGTGGGTCCCCGCCACTCACATCGCTGCGCCGGCTGTGCCCGGTGGTCATCACCTCAGCGTGGACACAGACGTCCAGCGCGTCAGCAGAGGCGTCACCGGCAACAGGAGGCAGCGGGTCGTCGATGACCACGACGTCGCTGGGGTACTCGTTGGAGGCGAGTGCGACGGAGATGCTGAGCTTGTCGAATGGGATGATGAGGCAGCTCGCGGGGCAGACGGCACCCGCATCAGTCGAGGCGCCGTTGCAGGCGCAAGCGAACGCATCAGGCTGGCTAGTCAAGCCAGACGCGACGCGCTTGCCAGATGGAAAGAGGGTTCCCGTCTGTAACATGACTCCGGCGCCGCGGATGGCCCCACGGTGGGCGCCAACTGTCGTGGTAATTTCACGGCAGATGCCAGGGGGTGGCTTATCGTGGGTGGAGCCATGAGAGCGCCGACGGGTTCCGGAAGCGGGAGTGGGCACGAGCACGTAGCACACGAGACGTACCCAGGTTCGGGGCTCTCCGGAGAGATAACACCCCTAATCCTGCCGAGATGACTATGCTCAAAGAGGTACAGAGTTGCTCCTAGAGCTGTTCGGTTAGAGGAGGAAGGAGTAGAGCTCTCCCTCTCCTCTCGTCTAGTGTATGAGTGTGTGTGTGGCTAAGAAGCTGAACCCTTTGCATGGGAGGCCTCAGGGGGGTCTTATAGCCCGCCCCCCCGAGGGTACAAGGGTAAAACTACTGGGGACGGGGCCCCCTGTCGGTGTCTGCGGTTGCCGGGTATCCCGCCGGCGGCCGGGGCCCGCCACCTACGGGCCCCGCCGGCTGCCGAGAATCCGGCCGACAGCTAGGGCCCGCTGTCTGTGGGCCCCGCCGGCTGCCAAACACTGTGGCACGCCGCTGCTGACGCGGGCCGTGTCACGCTCGGCGCTGCTACAGGGCCGCGCCGTGCGGGTAGGTGGTCGTCTGGTCAGCGCTGCACTGTAGCCATGCTCTCCCAGGATTTGGGGGAGCCGGAGGTACTGTAGCCATGCCCACCGTACTTGGGGTAGGTGAGTGCTGACTTCTAGAGGAGGACGGCTGCTAGGAGCCGACCTGTGCTGGAGGCCGCCTTCGGCTGGCCAGCCGTCATGAGGAGCCGGCCGCGCTGTTCTAGCCGCCCCGAGGAGCCGGCCATGCGGCTATCCGGCCTGAGGGACCTTAGCCCTCCCGATGTCTTGAATCGTCCTTTATCCTTGATGAGGCTACTGATACGTCTCCAACGTATCTATAATTTTTGATTGTTCCATGCTATTATATTATCTGTTTTGGATGTTTTATATACATTAATATGCTATTTTATATTATTTTTGGAACTAACCTATTAACCCAGAGCCAAGTGCTAGTTTCTGTTTTTTTCCCTGTTTTTGAGCTTTATAGATAAGGAATATCAAACGGAGTCCAAACAGAATAAAACTTTCACGATGATTTTTCTTGGACCAGAAGAAACCCAGGAAACTTGGAGTTGAAGTCAGAAGAGTCTCGAGGCGACCACAAGCCGCCAGGGTGCGCCCTAGGGGGGGGGGGCGCCCCCCTGGCTTGTGGGCCCCACAGGAGTCCACCGACCTCCCTCCTTCGCCTATATATTCTCATATATTCCAAAACCCTAAGAGGAGTCCACAAAAAAATATTTTTCCGCCGCCGCAAGCCTCTGTTCCCGTGAGATCCCATCTGGGGACCTTTTCCGGTACTCCGCCGGAGGGGGAATCGACCACGGAGGGCTTCTACATCAACACCATTGCCCTTCCGATGAAGCGTGAGTAGTTTACCACAGACCTTCGGGTCCATAGCTAGTAGCTAGATGGCTTCTTCTCTCTCTATGTTCTTCAATACCATGTTCTCCATGATCTTCATGGAGATCTATCCGATGTAATACTCTTTTGCGGTGTGTTTGTCGAGATCCGATGAATTGTGAGTTTATGATCAGATTATCTATGAATATTATTTGAATCTTCTCTGAATTCTTATATGCATGATTTCATATCTTTGTAATTCTCTTCGAGTTATTGGTTTGGTTTGGCCAACTAGATTGGTAATTCTTGCAATGGGAGAAGTGCTTAGCTTTGGGTTCAATCTTGCGGTGTCCTCACCCAGTGACAAAGTAGGGGTAGCGAGGCACGTATTTGTATTGTTGCCATCGAGGATAACAAGATGGGATTTTCATCATATTGCTTGAGTTTATCCCTCTACATCATGTCATCTTACTTAATGCGTTACTCTGTTCTTCATGAACTTAATACTCTAGATGCAGGCAGGAGTCGGTCGATGTGTGGAGTAATAGTAGTAGATGCAGGCAGGAGTCGGTCTACTTGACACGGACGTGATGCCTATATGCATAATCATTGCCTTGGATATCGTCATAATTATTCGCTTTTCTATCAATTGCTCGACAGTAATTTGTTCACCCACCATATTATTTTTCTTCAAGTGAGAAGCCTCTAGTGAAACCTATGGCCCCCGAGTCTATTTTCCATATTATATTTTCAGATCTATATACCAAAAATACCAAAAATACCTTGCTGCAATTTATTTACTTTTACTTTGATTATCGTTTTAGTAATCTTTTATATCTATCTCTATCAAATCTCATCCTTGCAAGTGACCGTGAAGGGATTGAGAACCCCTTTTTCGCGTTGGGTGCAAGTGTTTGATTGTTTGTGTAGGTACACCAATTGGGGTTTTGCTTGATCCTCCTACTGGACTGATACCTTGGTTCTCAAAACTGAGGGAAATACTTATCTCTACTTTGCTGCATCACCCTTTCCTCTTCAAGGGAAAACCAACGCAAGCTCAAGAAGTAGCAGGAAGAATTTCTGGCGCCGTTGCCGGGGAGGATTCATAGCAAGACAAGAAGCTTACCAAGTACCCATCATAAACTCATATCTTGCATTTACATTATTTGCCATTTGCCTCTCGTTTTCCTCTCCCCCACTTCTAAAACGAGTTTCAGAAAAAACCAAAAAGATTTGCCTTTTTATTTGCCCTTCTTCCGTTCGTCTTTCCGTTTGCTTTTTTGTTTGCTTGTGTGCTAGATTGCTTGCTTTGTCACGATGACTCAAGAGAATACCAAGTTGTGTGACTTTTCCAATACTAATAATAATGATTTTATTAGTACTCCGATTGCTGCCGCCACTAGTGCGGAATCTTATGAAATTAATGCTGCTTTGCTAAATCTTGTTATGAAAGAACAATTTTCCGGCCTTCCTAGTGAAGATGCCGCATCCCATCTAAATACTTTCGTTGAATTGTGTGATATGCAAAAGAAGAAAGATGTGGATAATGATATTGTTAAATTGAAGCTATTTCCGTTCTCGCTACAAGATCGTGCTAAAACTTGGTTTTCGTCTTTGCCTAAAAATAGTATTGATTCATGGAATAAGTGTAAAGATGCTTTTATTTCCAAGTACTTTCCGCCCGCTAAGATCATCTCCCTTAGGAACGATATAATGAATTTTAAGAAACTTGATCATGAGCATGTTGCACAATCTTGGGAGAGGATGAAATTAATGATTAGAAATTGTCCCGCGCATGGCTTGAGTTTATGGATGATTATACAATTTTTTTATGCGGGATTAAATTTTGCATCTAGAAATCTTTTAGATTCCACCGCGGGTGGTATTTTTATGGAAATCACATTAGGAGAAGCTACTAAACTCCTAGATAATATTATGACAAATTACTCTCAATGGCATACCGAAAGATCCTCTACTAGTAAAAAAGTGCATGCTATTGAAGAAATAAATACTTTGAGTGAAAAGATGGATGAATTAATGAAATTGCTTGCTAGTAAGAGTGCTCCTATTGATCCTAATGATATGCCTTTGTCTTCTTTGATTGGAAATAATAATGAATCTATGGATGTGAATTTTGTTGGTAGGAACAATTTTGGTAATAACGCGTATAGAGGTAATTTCAACCCTAGGCCGTTTCCTAGTAATTCCTCTAATAATTATGGTAATTCCTACAGCAATTCTTATGGAAATTATAATAAGATGCCCTCTGATCTTGAGAATAATATTAAAGAATTTATTAGTTCGCAAAAGGCTTTCAATGCTATGGTTGAAGAAAAATTGCTCAAGATTGATGATTTGGCTAGGAACGTTGATAGAATTTCGCTTGAGATTGATTCTTTGAAAAATAGATTTATTCCTCCTAAGCATGATATTAATGAGTCTTTAAAAGCTATGAGAATTTCTATTGATGAGTGTAAAGAAAGAACCGCTAGAGTACGTGCTAAGCGAGAATGGCTTGAAAAAGTGTGTTCTTCGATTTCTTGTGATAATAATGATGAAGATATTAAAGTAATTGATGTGACTCCTATTGAATCTTTGTTTTCTAATATTAATCTTGATAAATATGGGACTGGAGATAAGTCAACTTTAGTTAAAGGGCGTCCCAATGATTCGGAGTTTATAGATCTTAATGCTAAAATTGATAAAAGTGGGATTGAAGAGGTCAAAACTTTAAATAGCAATGAACCCACTCTTTTGGATTTCAAGGATTTTAATTATGATAGCTGTTCTTTGATAGATTGTATTTCCTTGTTGCAATCCATGTTGAATTCTCCGCATGCTTATAATCAAAATAAAGCTTTTACTAAACATATCGTTGATGCTATGATGAAATCTTTTGAAGAAAAACTTGAGTTGGAAGTTTCTATACCTAGAAAACTTTATGATGAGTGGGAACCTAATATTAAGATTAAAATTAAATATTATGAGTGCCATGCTTTGTGTGATTTGGGTGCTAGTGTTTCTACTATTCCAAAAACTTTATGTGATGTGTTAGGTTTCCGTGAATTTGATGATTGCTCTTTAAATTTGCATCTAGCGGATTCCACTATTAAAAAACCTATGGGAAGGATTAATGATGTTCTTATTGTTGCAAATAGGAATTATGTGCCCATAGATTTCATTGTTCTTGATATACATTGCAATCCTATATGTCCTATTATTCTTGGTAGACCTTTCCTTAGAACGATTGGTGCAATTATTGATATGAAAGAAGGAAACATTAGATTTCAATTTCCATTAAGGAAGGGCATGTAACACTTTCCAAGAAAGAAAATTAAATTACCATATGAATCTATTATGAGAGCTACTTATGGATTGCATACCAAAGATGACAATACCTAGATCTATTGCGTTAAGCCTAGCTAGGGGCGTTAAACAATAGCGCTTGTTGGGAGGCAACCCAATTTTGTTTTATGTTTTTTGTTTTTGCTTCTGTTCTTGAATAAAATACACATTTTTTACTTCTGTAGTAATTGTGTCTTGGTGTTTTAATTAGTGTTTGAGCCAAGTAAGACCTTTGGGATGGTCTATGGTGATAGTTGATTTGATTTTGCTGAAAAACAGAAACTTTGATGCCCAGTACAGAATTTTTATAAATTCACAGAAGCGTTAATTGGATCTGAATTTTATACACAAGATTTATATACAAATTTCCCAGATTTTCCTAATTTTTCAGAATTTTTAGAGTTAAGGAAGTATTCGAAGTTTACAGATTGCTACAGACTGTTCTGTTTTTGACAGATTCTATTTTCTTTGTGTTGTTTGCTTATTTTGATGTATCTATGGGTAGTATCGGGGGGTATGAACCATGGAGAAGTTGAAATACAGTAGGTATAACACCAATATAAATAAAGAATGAGTTCACAACATTACCAAAAGTGGTGATTTATTTTTCTTATACTAACGGATCTCACGAGTTTTCTGTTGAGTTTTGTGTTGTGAAGTTTTCAAGTTTTGGGTAAAGATTTGATGGACTATGGAATAAGGAGTGGCAAGAGCCTAAGCTTGGGGATGCCCAAGGCACCCCAAGGTAATATTCAAGGATACCAAGAGCCTAAGCTTGGGGATGCCCCGGAAGGCATCCCCTCTTTCGTCTTCAATCCATCGGTAAATTTACTTGAGGCTATATTTTTTTTTCACCACATGATATGTGTTTTGCTTGGAGCGTCTTGTATGATTTGAGTCTTTGCTTTTTAGTTTGCCACAATCATCCTTGCTGTACACATATTTTGAGAGGGACACGCATGAATCGTGAATTTATTAGAATACTCTATGTGCTTCACTTATATCTTTTGAGCTAGGCAATATGCTCTAGTGCTTCACTTATATCTTTTTAGAGCACGGTGGTGGTTTTATTTTATAGAAATTGTTGAACTCTCATGCTTCACTTATATTATTTTGAGAGTCTCTAAACAGCATGGTAATTGGCTTAGGTTATGAATTTAGTCCTAATATAATGGGCATCCAAGAGGGATATAATAAAAACTTTCATATAAAGTGCATTGAATACTAAAAGTTTGATTCCTTATGATTGTTTTGAGATATAAAGATAGTGATATTAAATTAATGCTAGTGAGTAATTGTGGATTGGTAGAAATACTTGTGTTAAAGTTTGTGATTCCCGTAGCATGCACGTATGGTGAACCGTTATGTGATGAAGTCGGAGCATGATTTATTTATTGATTGTCATCCTTTGTGTGGAAGTCGGGATAGCGCGATGGTTAACTCCTACCAACCCTTCCCCTTGGGGCATGCGTCTAATGCTTTGTTTTGATAGCTAATAAAACTTTTGCAATAAGTATGTGAGTTCTTTATGAGTAATGCTAAGTCCATGGATTATACGCACTCTCACCCTTCCACCTTTGCTAGCCTCTCTAGTACCGCGCAACTTTCGCCGGTGCATTAAACACACCTTCCTCAAACAGCCACCATATATCCTTCCTCAAAACAGCCACCATACCTACCTATTATGGCATTTCCATAGCCATTCCGAGATATATTGCCATGCAACTTCCACCGTTCCGTTTATTATGACACGCACCATCATTGTCATATTCACATAGAGTCATATATTTTGTTCTAAGTATCGAGTTGTAATTCTTGAGTTGTAAATAAATAAAAGTGTGATGATCATCATTATTAGAGCATTGTCCCATGTGAGGAAAGGATGATGGAAGCTATGATTCCCTCACAAGTTGGGATGAGTCTCCGGACTTAAAAAAATAAAAGAGGCCAAAGAAGCCCAAATAAAAAAGAGAGGCCAAAGAAGCCCACCAAAAAAAATGAGAGAAAAGAGAGAAGGGACAATGTTACTATCCTTTACCACACTTGTGCTTCAAAGTAGCACCATGATCTTCATGATAGAGAGTCTCCTATGTTGTCACTTTCATATACTAGTGGGAATTTTTTATTATAGAACTTGGCTTGTATATTCCAATGATGGGCTTCCTCAAATTGCCCTAGGTCTTCGTGAGCAAGCGAGTTGGATGCACACTCACTTAGTTTTTATTTGAGCTTTCATACACTTATAGATCTAGTGCATCCGTTGCATGGCAATCCCTACTCACTCACATTGATATCTATTGATGGGCATCTCCATAGCCCGTTGATACGCCTAGTTGGTGTGAGACTATCTCCTTCTTTTTGTATTCTCCACAACCACCATATTCTATTCCACCCATAGTGCTATGTCCATGGCTCACGCTCATGTATTGCGTGAGAGTTGAAAAAGTTTGAGAATACTAAAGTGTGAAAACAATTGCTTGGCTGAAACCGGGGTTGTGCATGATTTAATACTTTGTGTGATGAAGATGGAGCATAGCCAGACTATATGATTTTGTAGGGATAACTTTCTTTGGCCATGTTATTTTGAGAAGACATGATTGCTTTGTTAGTATGCTTGAAGTATTACCGTTTTTATGTCAATATTAAACTTTTGTTTTGAATCTTATGGATCTGAACATTCATGCCATAATTAAGAATATTACATGGATAAATATGTTAGGTAGAATTCCACATCAAAAATTCTGTTTTTATCATTTACCTACTCGAGGACGAGCAGGAATTAAGCTTGGGGATGCTTCATACGTCTCCAACGTATCTATAATTTTTGATTGTTCCATGCTATTATATTATCTATTTTGGATGTTTTATATACATTAATATGCTATTTTATATTATTTTTGGAACTAACCTATTAACCCAGAGCCAAGTGCCAGTTTCTGTTTTTTTTTCCTGTTTTTGAGCTTTATAGATAAGGAATATCAAACGGAGTCCAAACGGAATAAAACTTTCACGATGATTTTTCTTGGACCAGAAGAAACCCAGGAGACTTGGAGTTGAAGTCAGAAGAGTCCCGAGGTGACCACAAGCCGCCAGGGCGCGCCCTAGGAGGGGGGCGCGCCCCCCTGGCTTGTGGGCCCCACAGGAGTCCACCGACCTCCCTCCTTCGCCTATATATTCTCATATATTCCAAAACCCTAAGAGGAGTCCACAAAAAAATATTTTTCCGCCGCCGCAAGCCTCTGTTCCCGTGAGATCCCATCTGGGGACCTTTTCCGGTACTCCGCCGGAGGGGGAATCGACCACGGAGGGCTTCTACATCAACACCATTGCCCTTCCGATGAAGCGTGAGTAGTTTACCACAGAACTTCGGGTCCATAGCTAGTAGCTAGATGACTTCTTCTCTCTCTATGTTCTTCAATACCATGTTCTCCATGATCTTCATGGAGATCTATCCGATGTAATACTCTTTTGCGGTGTGTTTGTCGAGATCCGATGAATTGTGAGTTTATGATCAGATTATCTATGAATATTATTTGAATCTTCTCTGAATTCTTATATGCATGATTTCATATCTTTGTAATTCTTTTCGAGTTATTGGTTTGGTTTGGCCAACTAGATTGGTAATTCTTGCAATGGGAGAAGTGCTTAGCTTTGGGTTCAATCTTGCGGTGTCCTCACCCAGTGACAAAGTAGGGGTAGCGAGGCACGTATTTGTATTGTTGCCATCGAGGATAACAAGATGGGGTTTTCATCATATTGCTTGAGTTTATCCCTCTACATCATGTCATCTTACTTAATGCGTTACTCTGTTCTTCATGAACTTAATACTCTAGATGCAGGCAGGAGTCGGTCGATGTGTGGAGTAATAGTAGTAGATGCAGGTAGGAGTCGGTCTACTTGACACGGACGTGATGCCTATATGCATAATCATTGCCTTGGATATCGTCATAATTATTCGCTTTTCTATCAATTGCTCGACAGTAATTTGTTCACCCACCGTATTATTTTCCTTCAAGAGAGAAGCCTCTAGTGAAACCTATGGCCCCCGGGTCTATTTTCCATATTATATTTTCAGATCTATATACCAAAAATACCAAAAATACCTTGCTGCAATTTATTTGCTTTTACTTTAATTATCGTTTTAGTAATCTTTTATATCTATCTCTATCAGATCTCATCCTTGCAAGTGACCGTGAAGGGATTGACAACCCCTTTTTCGCGTTGGGTGCAAGTGTTTGATTGTTTGTGTAGGTACACCAATTGGGGTTTTGCTTGATCCTCCTACTGGATTGATACCTTGGTTCTCAAAACTGAGGGAAATACTTATCTCTACTTTGCTGCATCACCCTTTCCTCTTCAAGGGAAAACCAACGCAAGCTCAAGAAGTAGCAGCTACCCGGGGTACATCCCCCCGACATCAATCCTTGCAAATAAGCACATTCCTGTAAATGGAGAGTGTCATGTATGTCGTCAAGGGCCTGAAGATATACGACATCTCCTGTTTCAGTGTGAGTTAGCTAAGAGTCTATGGACTAACCTCGGGCTGTTGGAACGTATAAAGATTGCTATGCAGGTTGACCGAGCTGGATCAGCTATCTTGGAGTTTTAATTGACTAAACAAGATTCCCCGTTAGATCTTATGCCAAGCATAAATTGCAAAGAGGTAATTGTTGGGGAACGAAGCATGAAATTCAAAAAATTTCCTACGCTCACGCAAGATCTATCCATGAAGATGCATCACTACGAGAGGGGAGAGTGTGTCTACGTACCCTCGTAGATCGTTAGCGGAAGCGTTTATTCAACGCGGTTGATGTAGTCGAACTTCTTCGCGCTCCAACCGATCAAGTACCGAACGTACGGCACCTCCGCGTTCTGCACATGTTCAGCTCGGTGTCGTCCTCGCCATCTTGATCCAGCAAGCGTAGCGAGGTGGTGATGAGTTCCGGCAGCACGACGGCGTGATGACGGTGATGGTGAAGTAATCTCAGCAGGGCTTCGCCTAGGCACCGTGAGAATATGACCGAGGGACTAAACTGAGGAGGGGGGCGCCGCACACGGCTAAGCAATTGTCGTGGCTATGTGTGGGGAGGAGGGAGCAGCCAAGGAGGCACCCCAAGTAGGCCGAATCCTACTTGGGGTCTCCCCCCAATTCGCCCCCCCTTCCTTGTTTAAGTGCGGGAGGAAGGAAGGAGGAGGAGGCGCCCCCCCCTTCCTTTCTCTCACGAGGAGGGAAAGGCAGGAGGGGCCACCCCTCCCCTTTCCTTCCCCTAGGGCCGGCCGGCCAGGGAGAGGGGCGCGCCAGCCCCCTAGTGGGCTGGTCTGTCCCCCCTTTGGCCCATTAGGCCCATACACTTCCCGGGGGTGTCCGGAACCCCTTCCGGTGCCCCGATGACTACTCGGTGCCCTCCAAAACTTTTCCGGTGTCCAAATACCATCGTCCTATATATCAATCTTTACCTCCGGACCATTCCGGAACTCCTCGTCATGTCCGTGATCTCATCCGGGACTCCGAACAACATTCGGTCACCAATTCACATAACTCATATAACACCCAATCGACATCGAACGTTAAGCGTGCGGACCCTACGGGTTCGGGAATGATGAAGACATGACTAAGACGACTCTCCAGTCAATAACCAATAGCGGAACCTGGATGCCCATATTGGTTCCTACATATTCCACGAAGATCTTTATCGGTCGAACCTTTATGACAACATACGTAGTTCCCTTTGTCCAGCGGTATGTTACTTGCCCGAGATTCGATCGTCGGTATCTCCATACCTAGTTCAATCTCGTTACCGGCAAGTCTCTTTACTCGTTCCGTAATACGTCATCTTGTAACTAACTCTTTAGTCATGTTGCTTGCAAGGCTTCTATGATGCTGTATTACCGAGAGGGCCCAGAGATACCTTTCCGACAGACGGAATGACAAATCCCAATCTTGATCCATGCCAACCCAACAAACACTTTCGGAGATACCTGTAGTGCACCTTTATGATCACCCAGTTACGTTGTGACGTTTGATACACCCAAAGTATTCTTACGGTATCCGGGAGTTGCATGATCTCATGGTCAGAGGAACATGTATTTGACATAGTGAAAGCAGTAGCAATAAACTGAACGATCATATGCTATTCTAACTGTTGGGTCATGTCCATCACATCATTCTCCTAATGATGTGATCCCGTTATCAAATGACAACTCATGTCTATGGTCAGGAAACCTTAACCATCTTTTGATCAACGAGCTAGTCAAGTAGAGGCATACTAGGGACACAGTATTTGTTTATCTATCCACACATGTATTTAGTTTTCGGTCAATACAATTCTAGCATGAATAATAAACCATTATCATGAACGGAGGAATATGATAATAAACATTTTATTAATTGCCTCTAGGGCATATTTCCAACAGTCTCCCACTTGCACTAGAGTCAATAATCTCGATTACATTGTGATGAATCTAACACCCATCGAGTTCTGGTGCTGATCATGTTTTGCTCGTGGAAGAGGCTTAGTCAACGGGTCTGCCACATTCAGATCCGTATGTACTTTGCAAATCTCTATGTCTCCATCCTTAATGTAATTACGAATGGAGTTGAAGCGGCGCTTGATATTCTTGGTTCTCTTGTGAAACCTGGGCTCCTTTGCTATGGCAATTGCTCTAGTGTTGTCACATAAGATAGTCATTGGACCCGATGCACTAGGTATTACACCTAGATCGGATATGAACTCCTTCATCCAGACTCCTTCATGTGTTGCTTCGGAAGCAGCTATGTACTCTGCTTCACATGTAGATCCCGCCACGACGCTCTGCTTGGAACTGCACCAACTGACCGCTCCACCATTAAGAATAAATACGTATCCGGTTTGTGACTTAGAGTCATCCAGATCTGTGTCGAAGCTAGCATCGACGTAACCCTTTACGACGAGCTCTTCGTCACCTCCATAAACGAGAAACATGTCCTTGGTCCTTTTCAGGTACTTCAGGATACTCTTGACCGCTGTCCAGTGATCTACTCCTGGGTCACTTTGGTACCTCCCTACCAAACTAATGGCAAGGCACACATCAGGTCTGGTACACAGCATGGCATACATTATAGAGCCTATGGCTGAGGCATAGGGGATGACACTCATCTTCTCTATATCTTCTGCCATGGTCGGGCATTGAGTCTTACTCAACTTCACACCTTGCAATACAGGCAAGAACCCTTTCTTTGACTGATCCATTTTGAACTTCTTCAAAATCTTGTCAAGGTATGTGCTTTGTGAAAGTCCAATGAGGCGCCTCGATCTATCTCTATAGATCTTGATGCCTAATATGTAAGCAGCTTCTCCGAGATCCTTCATCGAAAAACTTTTGTTCAAATAACCCTTTATGCTTTCCAGAAATTCTATATCATTTCCCATCAATAATATGTCATCTACATATAATATGAGAAATGCTACAGAGCTCCCACTCACTTTCTTGTAAATACAAGCTTCTCCATAAGTTTGTATAAACCCAAACGCTTTGATCACTTCATCAAAGTGAGTATTCCAACTCCGAGATGCTTGCACCAGTCCATAGATGGATCGCTGGAGCTTGCATACTTTGTTAGCGCCTTTAGGATCGACAAAACCTTCCGGCTGCATCATAAACAATTCTTCCTTAAGAAATCCGTTAAGGAATGCCGTT
The DNA here is from genome assembly GCA_039707655.1 of Elymus sibiricus. Lineage (NCBI taxonomy): Eukaryota > Viridiplantae > Streptophyta > Magnoliopsida > Poales > Poaceae > Elymus > Elymus sibiricus. Next base: position 75,213,488 of record CM077672.1, on the reverse strand, counting down.
TTGACGTCCATTTGCCAGATTTCATAATCATAAAATGCGGCAATTGTTAACATAATTCTAACAGACTTTAGCATCGCTACGGGTGAGAAAGTATCATCGTAGTCAACCCCTTGAACTTGTCTATAACCTTTAGCGACAAGTCGAGCTTTATAGACGGTGACATTACCATCAGCGTCCGTCTTCTTCTTGAAGATCCATTTATTCTCAATAGCTCGCCGATCATCGGGCAAGTCTACCAAAGTCCACACTTTGTTCTCATACATGGATCCTATCTCGGATTTCATGGCCTCAAGCCATTTGTCGGAATCCAGGCTCGTCATCGCTTCTTCATAATTCGTAGGTTCGCCGTTGTCTAACAACATGACCTCCAAGACAGGATTGTCGTACCAATCTGGCGCGGAACGTGTCCTGGTTGACCTACGAGGTTCAGTAGTAACTTGATCCGAAGTTTCATGATCATCATCATTAACTTCTTTTCTGGTCTGTGTTGGTGTCACAGAAATTTCTTTCTGTGATGAACTACTCTCCAGAGGAGGTACAATTACCTCATCAAGTTCTACTTTCCTCCCACTCACTTCTTTCGAGAGAAACTCCTTCTCTAGAAAGGATCCATTCTTAGCAACGAATATTTTGCCTTCGGATCTGTGGTAGAAGGTGTACCCAACGGTCTCTTTTGGGTATCCTATGAAGACGCACTTATCCGCTTTGGGTTCGAGCTTATCAGGCTGAAGCCTTTTGACATAAGCGTCGCATCCCCAAACTTTCAGAAACGACAGCTTAGGTTTCTTGCCAAACAACAGTTCATACGGTGTCATCTCAACGGATTTAGACGGTGCCCTGTTTAAAGTGAATGCAGTTGTCTCTAATGCATAACCCCAAAATGATAGTGGCAAATCGGTAAGAGACATCATAGAACGCACCATATCCAATAGAGTACGATTACAACGTTCGGACACACCATTACGCTGTGGTGTTCCAGGTGGCGTGAGCTGTGAAACAATTCCACATTGTCTTAAGTGAGTGCCAAACTCGTAACTCAAATATTCCCCTCCACGATCAGATCGTAAGAACTTTATTTTCTTGTTACGATGATTCTCTACTTCACTCTGAAATTCTTTGAACTTTTCAAATGTTTCAGACTTATGTTTCATTAAGTAGACATACCCATATCTACTTAAATCATCTGTGAACGTGAGAACATAACGATATCCACCGCGCGCCTCAACACTCATCGGACCGCATACATCGGTATGTATTATTTCCAACAAGTCGGTTGCTCGCTCCATTGTTCTGGAGAACAGAGTTTTAGTCATCTTGCCCATGAGGCATGGTTCGCACGTCTCAAATGATTCATAATCAAGTGATTCCAAAAGTCCATCGGCATGGAGTTTTTTCATGCGTTTAACACCAATATGACCTAAGCGGCAGTGCCACAAGTATGTGGTACTATCATTATCAATTTTGCGTCTTTTGGCATCAATATTATGAATGTGTGTATCACTACGATCGAGATTCAACAAGAATAAACCATTCACAAGCGGTGCATGACCATAAAAGATATTACTCATCAAAATAGAACAACCATTATTCTCTGATTTAAATGAATAACCGTCTCGCAATAAACAAGATCTAGATATAATGTTCATGCTCAATGCAGGCACCAAATAACAATTATTCAGGTTCATAACTAATCCTGAGGGTAGATGTAGAGGTAGCGTGCCGACGGCGATCACATCAACCTTGGAACCATTTCCGACGCGCATCGTCACCTCGTCCTTAGCCAATCTTCGCTTGTTCCGCAGCTCCTGTTTCGAGTTACAAATATGAGCAACCGAACCAGTATCAAATACCCAGGTGCTACTACGAGCATTAGTAAGGTACACATCAATAACATGTATATCAAATATACCTTTGTTGACGTTGCCAGCCTTCATATCTGCCAAGTACTTGGGGCAGTTCCGCTTCCAGTGACCAGTCCCCTTGCAGTAGAAACACTCAGTCTCGGGTTTGGGTCCAGCCTTGGGTTTCTTCGCGGAAGCAGCAACTGTTTTGCCGTTCTTCTTGAAGTTCCCCTTCTTTCCCTTGCCCTTCTTGAAACTGGTGCCCTTCTTCACCATCAACACTTGATGCTCTTTCTTGACTTCAACCTCCGCAGCTTTAAGCATCGCGAAGAGCTCGGAAATAGACTTGTCCATTCCTTGCATATTATAGTTCATCACGAAGCCCTTATAGCTTGGTGGCAGTGATTGGAGAATTCTGTCAATAACCGAATCATCTGGAAGATTAACTCCCAACTGAGTCAAGCGGTTATGCAACCCAGACATTTTGAGTATATGCTCACTGACAGAACTATTCTCCTCCATCTTACAGCTAAAGAACTTATCAGAGACATCGTATTTCTCGATCCGAGCATTGGCTTGAAAAACAAGTTTCAGCTCTTGGAACATCTCATATGCTCCATGGTGCTCAAAACGTCTTTGGAGCCCCGGTTCTAGGCCGTAAAGCATGGCACACTGAACTATCGAGTAGTCATCTTTTCTCGTCTGCCAGACGTTCATAACATCTTCAGTCGAGCCTGCAGGGGGCGCGACACCCAGCGGTGCATCAAGGACATAAGCCTTCTGTGCAGCAATGAGGATGATCCTCAGATTACGGACCCAGTCCGCATAGTTGCTTCCATCATCTTTCAACTTAGCTTTCTCTAGGAACGCATTAAAATTCAGTGGAACTACAGCGCGGGCCATTGATCTACAACATACAATTGCAAAGACAGTTAAGGCTATGTTCATGATAATTTAAGTTCAATTAATCAAATTACTTAAGAACTCCCACTTAGATTAACATCCCTCAAGTTGTCTAAGTGTGACATGATCCACATCAACTAATCCATGTCCGATCATCACGTGAGATGGATTAGTCATCAATGGTGAACATCTTCATATTGATCATATCTACTATATGACTCATGTTCGACCTTTCGGTCTCTTCTGTTCCGAGACCATGTCTGTACATGCTAGGCTCGTCAAGTTTAACCCGAGTATTCTGCATGTGTAAAACTGGCTTACACCCGTTGTATGCGAACGAAGAATCTATCACATCCGATCATCATGAGATGCTTCGAAATGTCGAACCTTCGCAACGGTGCATACTAGGTGAGAACACTTATCTTGAAATTTAGTGAAGGGATCATCTTATAATGCTACCGTCGTCCTAAGCAAAATAAGATGCATAAAAGGATTAACATCACATGCAATTCATAAGTGACATGATATGTCCAATATCACTTCGTGCCTTGATCTCCATCTTGAGGCGCCGGCATGATCTCCATCGTCACCGGCTTGACACCATGATCTCCATCACCTTGTCTCCATGTAGTTGTCTCGCCAACTATTGCTGCTACTACTATTGCTAATGCATAGCGATAAAGTAAAGCAATTACATGGCATTTAGAGAGTGACACGCAGGTCATACAATAAATTAAAAACAACCCTATGGCTCCTGCCGGTTGCCGTACTCATCGACATGCAAGTCGTGAACCTATTACAAACATGATCAGCTCATACATCCACATATATCATATCACACTTGGCCATATCATATCATAGCATACCCTGCAAAAACAAGTTAGACGTCCTCTACTTTGTTGTTGCAAATTTTACGTGGCTGCTACGGGTTGACAAGAACCGTTCTTACCTACGCAAAACCACAACGTGGTATAGTGATTGCTTTTTGATCTTCTAAAAGAACCCTGTTCATTGAATCCGATTCAACTAAAGTGAGAGAGACAAACACCCGCCAGTCACCTTTATGCAACGAGTGCATGTTAGTCGGTGAAACCAGTCTCATGTACGTGGACATGTAATGTCGGTCAGGGCCGCTTCATCTCACAATACCGCCGAATCAAGAAACAACTAGTGACGGCAAGCAATATGTATATCCCACGCCCACAACTCTTTTGTGTTCTACTCGTGCATACACATCTACGCATAGACCTGGCTCATGATGCCACTGTTGGGGAACGAAGCATGAAGTTCAAAAAAATTCCTACGCTCACGCAAGATCTATCCATGAAGATGCATCGCTATGAGAGGGGAGAGTGTTTCTACGTACCCTCGTAGATCGTTAGCGGAAGCGTTTATTCAACGCGGTTGATGTAGTCGAACTTCTTCGCGCTCCAACCGATCAAGTACCGAACGTACGACACCTCCGCGTTCTGCACACGTTCAGCTCGGTGTCGTCCTCGCCGTCTTGATCCAGCAAGCGTAGCGAGGTGGTGATGAGTTCCGGCAGCACGACGGCGTGATGATGGTGATGGTGAAGTAATCTCAGCAGGGCTTCGCCTAAGCACCGTGAGAATATGACCGAGGGACTAAACTGTGGAGGGGGGCGCCGCACACGGCTAAGCAATTGTCGTGGCTATGTGTGGCGCCCCCCTGTATATATATAGGTGGGGGGAGGAGGGAGCAGCCAAGGAGGTGCCCCAAGTAGGCCGAATCCTACTTGGGGTCTCCCCCAATTTGCCCCCCCTTCCTTGTTTAAGTGCGGGAGGAAGGAAGGAGGAGGAGGCGCCCCCCCTTTCCTTTCTCTCACGAGGAGGGAAAGGCAGGAGGGGCCACCCCTCCCCTTTCTTTCCCCTAGGGCCGGCCGGCTAGGGAGAGGGGCGCGCCAGCCCCCTAGTGGGCTGGTCTGTCCCCCCCCTTTGGCCCATTAGACCCATACACTTCCCGGGGGTGTCCGGAACCCCTTCCGGTGCCCCGATGACTACCCGGTGCACTCCGAAACATTTCCGGTGTCCGAATACCATCGTCCTATATATCAATCTTTACCTCCGTACCATTCCAGAACTCCTCGTCATGTCCGTGATCTCATCCGGGACTCCGAATAACATTCGGTCACCAATTCACATAACTCATATAACACCCAATCGACATCGAACGTTAAGCGTGCGGACCCTACGGGTTCGGGAATGATGTAGACATGACTGAGATGACTCTCCGGTCAATAACCAATAGCGGAACCTGGATGCCCATATTGGTTCCTACATATTCCACGAAGATTTTTATCGGTTGAACCTTTATGACAACATACGTAGTTCCCTTTGTCTGGCGGTATGTTACTTGCCTGAGATTCGATTGTCGGTATCTCCATACCTAGTTCAATCTCGTTACCGGCAAGTCTCTTTACTCGTTCCGTAATACGTCATCTTGTAACTAACTCTTTAGTCACGTTGCTTGCAAGGCTTCTATGATGCTGTATTACCGAGAAGGCTCAGAGATACCTTTCCGACAGACGGAATGACAAATCCAAATCTTGATCCATGCCAACCCAACAAACACTTTCGGAGATACCTGTAGTGCACCTTTATGATCACCCAGTTACGTTGTGACGTTTGATACACCCAAAGTATTCTTACGGTATCCGGGAGTTGCATGATCTCATGGTTAGAGGAACATGTATTTGACATAGTGAAAGCAGTAGCAATAAACTGAACGATCATATGCTATGCTAACGGTTGGGTCATGTCCATCACATCATTCTCCTAATGATGTGATCCCGTTATCAAATGACAACTCATGTCTATGGTCAGGAAACCTTAACCATCTTTTGATCAACGAGCTAGTCAAGTAGAGGCATACTAGGGACACAGTATTTGTTTATATATCCACACATGTATTTAGTTTCCGGTCAATACAATTCTAGCATGAATAATAAACCATTATCATGAATGGAGAAATATGATAATAAACATTTTATTAATTTCTTCTAGGGCATATTTCCAACAGTAATTGCAGCCGAGTCTTGGTATCTTTGATGGCTGCGGTGTTAGCATACCCACCATAATGCCTGCCCTCCCCCTTTCTGATGGCATAGTTCAGTGCTTGCTATTGTTGCAAATTATCATGGATCAATTCGGAAGGCAGCGAGTGGAGGCCATAAATGGGAGAGACCGGAACTGAACTTTATCAAGCTGAATGTTGATGCCTCGTTCCATGCCGAGGAAGGCTCAGGCGCAACAGGGGCTGTCTTGAGAGATGAGAAGGGGCGATTTCTAGCAGCACAATGCAAGTTTATTCAGAATGCAGGAGATGTGATGACTGTGGAAGAAATGGCTATGCGTGATGGTCTAGCTTTGGCAAATGCTATGGGCTTTAGTAGGATTGAAGCGGAGTCTGATTCTCTCAATGTGGTGAATTATTGCCAAGGACAGAACCAATGGTGGGATGTAGGAGCGGCGATTTTTGCGGAATGCATAGATTTGGCAACGTTAGTAGGAAAGGTCATCTTCAAGCATTGTTTTCCTGATGCAAAATTTGTAGCACGTGAGCTAGCTAAATTTAGTTTTTGTAATAACTGTGATGATAGTTGGACTGATGAGCCTCCTGGGTTCTTAATTAGCCAACTAGTAAACGATGTAACAATTCTTTAATTTATTAAAGCTAGCCATGATGGCCTTTCCCCAAAAAAATAGTGGAGTCTCCGCACTCCACCGAGTGATGAGTATGAGGAGAGAAAGACAACACCACGCGCGCGCTCGTCTCGTTTGGCCTGGGTGAAGGAAGCGGGTATGTGACAAAACCCGGTCTGTAACCTTGCAGGAGTGTTTTCCTTTTGCAGTTTGTTTTTTCTTTGTTTTTTGGCAGACAAGTTAATTGTTTTCTTGCTCGGTAAGTTTATGACTTGGAAACTAAGTCGGTTTAATATCGTGATCGCGACACGATACCGCTCGGTTTGAGATCGTGATCGCGACACGATACCGCGTGGGTTAGCGTTTTCCCTTCTCTAACTACTTGTGCTGCCATAGTAGACTACTCCATCCCGAACGCCGGCGTGCATCTGCGAGTTGGAGAGCAGGTCTTCAGAACTCCCGTCCTTGTGACCCTGCACCGGGAGAGGATGAATTAGGTTTTTGGAAAGTGCTATGCATGACTGCCCAAGTTCATCATCAGGGGTCGTCTTCCACCAAGTCGAGCGGCGTCGCGTACCGACGTCTCCAACGTCGTCTTCTTCGACCGGTCTTCACCAACGTCGTCGTCAACAACATCTCCTTTGCAACAGCCACGTGTGCCGTGATCTGATCCTGTCTTTTATTGTGACTGCAATGTTGGTGTACATGATTTTCTGTTCATATAGTATGATAGTGTTGCATGCTAATTGTTTTAATCATGGTTTATATTCTCAAATTAATCACTAATATGTCTAAACTTCCAACATAGTGTGTAGTCTAGATATTGAGTGAATGCATGTGCAAGTACAACACCTGATGTGGTGGGAAAAATCTCTCTTAACATAAGTGAAAATGCAAAAAATAGAACATGACAAAACACATGAAAATTAGTCGCTTGGACAGAACACTTCGTAAGGTGTGTCGGTCCTCTATGCAGGAAATTATTCGAGTGGACGTTCAGATTCGTACATAACATAGCGTAGAAAAACAAGCTATAAAAACCTGGTATCATTGTTTCGTTACTTTATCTATAAAAGCGGGCGCGATTCTTTTTTGTTTTTTTAACACAGTATAAACACAGACACTTATACACATGCACATATATTTATCCGTATGAACGCACGCACACACACTATTTCTATGAGCACATCCGAGACACTGAGGCGACACATCATTTTGAGTCGACGGGAATGTCTCCTCCCGCTGAACGCATATCGCCGGAAAACCTGAAATAAATCCAGAAAAATGCGAGTATCAGTGCCAAATCTTGCTGGGTTGGTTCCACCACAAGGAACCTAACCATCTGAGCTACACCGCAGATTCTTTTTTCGTTGTTTCCATTGATCCAAACACCGTTTGTGGGGTAATCTCAAAGGACCAGAACCCTAGAATACAAGAAATCCCATGGAACCCCCACAAATCCAAGCAGAGCTGGTGACATTCTTCTTTCCCTTTCCCTTTTGCAGTCTCGCCCCTTCTACTAGGCCCTTTTGGTTGCATGCCATGGCTCCTTTTCCCTGTATTGTTCCATCTGCGTTTGTATCGCCTCCTTTTGATGCATCATCTGATGCTGCTCGCTAAAGCTGCCCGATCTCATTCACATACAAATTAATAAATGCTAAATATTTAGCTGACGCTGAAGGTACTGTTTCATTTAGCTTCTGGCCGGTTGCTCTCTGTGCCGAAGTACCCGCACCAGATATTTGTACTCGCACAAAAGAGAGAGGGCAAAACGGTGGTTAATGTAAGTCGCCATCATCCACTGCTTAAAAAACCAGCGCCAAAATGGACCATCTGGTCTGTTATCTCCGTTCCGTTAGGTGCGGCTTTGTACAAAAAATCTTGATTTCTGTTAACATGCCATGTAATGAGAAAAAGTGACTTTGGTTCTATTCTCTTTTGACTTTGACTTTGAGATGCATGTCGTGTGGATGGATATACTCCGGCGACAGTTCTGTTAGGAAAAACTAGCTGGCTTGAGTGTGAAATAAAGGAGGTGTTTGGCCGTAGGAGCACGAACCCGGACAATGGAAAGCGAATCCTTTTCCCTCTCGACGTACTCCCTCTGCCTGGAAATATAAGATGTATTTTAATTGCTTGATGATTAAAACAAAATAATATAGATGACACAAAACCAATGCCAATATATTTGTATTACGAAATCTTATTATAATTATGATTTTGTATCGCATAAGCCAAATATTAATGGATCAACTATTGGTTAGCAAGTTTCTCTATACCTCAGTCTGTCGTCTCCCTAAGTCGGATTTGCTGGAAATAGCACAGATTAGCTTTTCCTTCCCCATCCCTTGGCGGTCCGGGCCAACTATCCCCTTCAGCCTCCGCCGACGAGCCCGTGGATTCGCCCCCACCCCTCTGACTGCCGCTTCGGCAGCTGGTGGCTAGAAGGGGAATCCCGACGCCTCTGCTCTAGTTATTAGTTTAGGTGTGAGTTTTTTTAGTTCTCGCGGGTGGCGCGCGGGCGATGGTGACACTTCTTCTTCGAATTTGTCTTTTGGGTTCCGATCCTCCTCAAGTTCGTTCGTCGGATGTTGGACATGCCCGTGCCATATGCTGTGAAATTTCATCGAATCTCTATGTATGGAAAGAGAGGGAGACGTTCGAAAGTGTCATTCTACTCGCGGATGCATATGCACCGGGAATGGATAGTGAAAAATCCACATTATAAAAAACAAAAAATGTTTTTTTCCTCAACGATTGAATGACATGCATGCAGGTCTGAGTAAAACAACCGGTACTCCAAAATGCTTTCCACATTAGCATTTTTGAGCTCTTTTTGTTGTGAACATCATTAATGTTTTCTTTTTCACAGAACTTTGCACACAGATGGAACACCGAACACTCAACCATGTTTGTCATAAGAAAACATATTTTTTCCCTATTTTTCTTATTTTTGATTCATCCGGATATATGTGCACCCAGGAGGCCAGGAGCAGAAACTCCGTGTCAGGGGAGACGTTTTGGATCTCAGGCATAACCGGAAGAAGAGAAAAAAAAAGTAGAAGAAAAGGTGTGGATCATTTTTTTTTTGTCTGCTGCACTACTGTACATATAATGGTACGTACATATACAGATGCAGGAAATGAAATCCGACAGGGACCGGAGCGGGTCTCACACGGAGGGAGCAGTGGTATCCAATGCACGACGAATCGAGTTAAATACGGCATACCACCGCAATTAGACGCACGTCACATGATATTGATGGCCTGACCTGAGAAAGTGACCCGTACTACTTAACCACTACTGCTGCCACTACTGTACTTACGCATAACTGTAGAAAAAAGAATGTCAACCTCAGGTCGGATCTATCGGTTTGGTTGGGTCCTGAGCTGGAGTGAACTGCGTGAGCATCTTGTGCTTGCACCCTTCTTCAATACACATATTTGTTTTTTAAGTGAAGCCAATGTTGCAATGTTGTTCATGTTTAAAGAAGAAAAATGTTGCAATGTTGTAGCTCACCTCAAGTGAAACCACCACGACAAGATCAATGTTTAAAATAGTTTTTCTTCCTTTTAACTGAGGCCAGTTGATCAGGATGAGCGCATGGTCAGTGTCGCAATATTGTGATTCACCCCAAGCCATGCTGTGAATTTATAACCGCCACAGAAGGAATTTTAGTCCTTTGAGGCCCTGTTTGTTTGGGTTTTTTTCTTCTGTTTTTGCAGCTTTTTCACTTTAGAAAAAAAAATCAAAAAACTTCTAAATATGTATTTTTTGCTTCGGCTTTTGGATTATACCATCATATACCAATATTGATTCATAAGCCAAAAGCCGAAGCAAAAAAAGCCCTTATTTAAGAGTTTTTGTGGCTTTTTTTGCCAAAGTGGAAAAACTGCAAAAGCAAAAGCAAATGCCCAAACAAATAGGGCCTGAGTATGGTTGCGAGTTTATAACTGCTACAAAGGGAATTTTGAGGCAGCCATGCTCTGAACGTCACATCTATGTTTAAGTACACATGATCTCCATTTTCACTTCAATATATGTGCTCTTTTTTGTATATGTATCAACTCTCCACCTTTTGTACTTCATCCTGGATGAGTTTGATTTTTATACATTCTATCGTTGAATAATTTAGTACTCCCCCCGTCCCATAATATAAGAGCATTTTTTACATTACATTAGTGTCAAAAACGCTCTTATATTATGGGACGGAGGGAGTAACATATATGCACCCAGTTGTTGTTTTCAGGTCTCCTATCATTAGAAGGTAGCCGCGCTCTGTCCTGACCAATGTCCTTCAGCCTCTCTGGTAATTCACTGTTTAGTGTTCCCGCCATCTCCTTCTGATAATGTTTAGGGCTTGTTTGGGACTGCTCCGCTTCACCAAAATCAGCTTCACTCCACCAAATCAACTTTGGAGTAGTTTCATATAGAAGTCGTAGCACTACCAAAGAGAATGTTTGGCTTCCAACTAGCTCCAGCTTCAAGAATGAGAAATTTGGTGGAAAGGATCTATTTGATTGGACGAGGGGAGAGAAACGAAGGGGTATCCACTTACTGGTGGCAGTGGTGGGTAATTTCCCCCCAACTCTAGCTTCTAGAATTTTGTGGAGCACCCCCTGAAGAGCTTCATAAAAAACTGGGAGTTGTACCCCAGATTCTAGTTTTTTTGTGGAACGGCATCTCGTGGAGCTACCCCGTTTGGCTTGCGTTTTCTGGAGCGGAGCTGGATTTTAAGAAGCAGAGCAGTCCCAAACAGGCTCTTAATATTCTTATATTATTTTTCTGACGGATGGTCATTGTTTCTTTTATGCATACATATACAAATTTTAGAGAGACCAAATGCTTGTTATGTTATGTTTAGTCCCTCCTCCGATTTGTGCATGAAACTAGGTACATGTTATTGAGATATGTATTTGAATAATAATTTGAATAGGTCCAAGCAAACAGTAGAGTACTTAACTGTCTGTGCATAGGATTGAATAACTCTCAGTTGTTCATATTGAGAACCACAAAAAATCAGTGTTTAGTAGGTTTTGTCTACCATGCAGGAACTGTAGGAGAATTAGAATGAATCACATATGCAAAAAAGATTAGGATAGTTTATATTCTTTACTTTAGAAAGGAGGAAAATTGTAAAAAAATGTGTAGTATGAAGTAGTATGACATTATCAAATTGGTAGGGATTGTGTCGTTGGGGAGGCACTAACGACGAGGCGAGCCATTGCCGAGGAGACGCCATGGACACCCTCCCCCCGGAAACCACCGCAGGGGAGGAGCCAGGGGTCCCCATCTCCATGGGGATGAGTTGGGGAGTCGTGGACGCAACTGTCCCTGGCAGGCAGTCGACCATCCACGAGCGGCGATGGAGCCACACCGCCCATGGGAAATAATATGGGGAACTCCGGCAGCGGCAGCGCCTGTCAGCGGACAGGAATCTTCTCCTAAGGCTGTGGCGGTCAGCTTGGTTTGGCTTGTGTCAAGAGGAAGGAGAAAGAGGTAGGTGAAGGACTAGATGCTGTTTTCAGTGAATATGGGGCGTGCGACGTGTCAATCATTTCAAGGGCATGGTAGTGTTGCTCAATACCGGTTAGTATTGAGATTCGTTTCCACATCTCAATTTAGAGGCCATCAAAACAGTCGTATTCGAGAGGCCCAATACCAATTCCGAAATCCGGGCCTCAAACATCCAAACGAGGCCTTAGGCTATTATTTTGTATGTGTGATTTCAATCCTTGGGTAGGTGCGTTTGTACGGCTGGAACTATCAGCTCTCATGCAATGCTAAAAAAGGAAAACGAGAAGACTTTGGTATTTTTGATGTATAACATCGAAAAATTGTTTTGAGAAACCACTGAATTTGTCATTTCTTTGAGGTGGGAGCGGCGAATGCTGCAAGTCATCCGAAATTAGTGAAAGAAAACTAAAGCGGAATTGGAGCAAGCTGATAACATAGCAAAGCGGCACGATGACCGAAGAGCTGAATTCGAGATGCTCGTTACAGTTTCATTTGTTGGCCCGTGGAAACGCACGGGTATTTAACTAGTAACATACTAGTGGGTTCTCTATCCACACTTGTCGTATTCATAATTCAGGCTGCATCCCACCAATATTCACTTAGCCACAATGACATGGTGGAAAACACAAAAGAATAGTTTGTCCTGCTCGAAAACAATCTCCATTACCGATTACATGATGTAAATCTACCATGAAAGAATGTCATAGAACAAAAACAAAAACTGAATGAGCAACCACCTAAATATAACCAAGTTACATTACTACAAATGCAGGGAATAGTGAATCAAAATGACAGGCTGACGGTACCACATGAATTAAATCAAGTCCAAATGTAGTATTCAAAAACATGAACAAAACCCTTTACCGATTGTATAACATCACTTCCACCAAGGTGGTTGGCGGTCCTCATCACCATGTGGCCTAGATGCCCTGGTGACGCATCACTTTTGTCCAGATTCAGCTCGGGCCCTTGCTCGGGTCTGGTAAACTCTTCTTTCATTTGTCGCTCAGAAAGTACCAGCGGATTGTGCTTTGTGGAGACCCCGGAAGAACACCATCCACGAGGGGAATGCAATGTGTTGACCTGCCAGTCTTCATGTCAAAGACCATGCCCTGATCCCTACCCCTCCCGCCGATCCAATACACACAATCACCCTTGAGTCCCTGAACTCCTTCCGCATATATCGACACTGAATTGTTCCTCCCAATAAACACTGAGTATCCCCTTAAGTCGGCCACAACATCCCAACATGGCCAGCGTTGGGGGTCATACCTCAAAACAAATATTTCATCATGTGCCACACGGCGTCGACCCCCTTCTGGCAGCTACAAAGTAACTATGCATGCCGCATTCCTCCAGATTTGGTATAGGTTACCATCACATAACACCAGGTTCTTGACACTAGTGAAAGTCGAGATTGTGTTGTATGGCGGGGCGAAATTGGTGGCGGCGTCGAACGATAGGTTGCTTCCCACAGACGACAACAATGTATTAATGGTGGCCGGAGCATTTAGATCCGGTCCTGTCCCATGCATCTGGATGATTTTCCTATTATGCACTGCAGGATATACTGATGTGTCACCCTCGATGATGATAGGTTCCCGACGGCGGCGCTGCGGCAGGAGGAGCACATGGACGTTTCCAAACCGAGTGAGGCAGTAGACCCTACCATTTTCATGGTAGAGGAGGTCGGCGATCTTGTCTCCAACGGTGAGGCAGATGGGGTCGAGGACGGCCCACCTCCTGGCCCCTGCGGTGACATAGGCAACCCTATTGATGTCACATATCACAGCGGCCACGAAGTCGTCAGTGGTGGGGTTGGGCGCGAAGACCATCTTGGAGACGAGGCAGCTGTCGTAGACAAGTGGGGGTAGGAGGATCTCGGCGGCCGTGATGGGGTGGAAGAGGCTGAGTAGGCTACGAACGTCGTCGATGCGGACGGAGAGGGCGAGCCATCCGCTACAGCAGCCGAGACAGGTCCTGACCGACGGGATGGTGGTGAGCTTGAAGGAGCGGCGCGCAGCGGGGCACAGCTTGCCCGAAGGGATGGCGTTGAGCTCGAAGGAGCGACGAGCAAGGATTGAGGATGTAGTGGTACGCCGCTTAATGGCATCGGCGGTGCAGCGCCTAGCAGGGTCGTCGCCGTGGTCGATGAGCAGCGACGGCGATGGCGGCGCAAGCGCGCAACACCATGTCCTGCAGGCGCCCCGCGCACTCGCGTAGCACTTGAGGTCATCAAGGCTGTCAGTGATGTGATAGACAAGCTCCAGTGGCAAGTCCGTCCAGCCTCGGCCTGGCGGCATGGTGGGGCTAGGATTTCGTCGAGGTTGGGAAATTTCTAAATAAATAACGAGGGGCTTTCGCTCACACAAACAAAGAAATAAAGGAAGAAGCTTTATGCCCTGGCTTACTATGGAAATCTTTTAAAGCGTCCAACTGAGCCACAGAGACGTCCAGGCAGAAACTGCTTCCAGAAATTGTGGTAACAACTCTTTTTTCTGCTGTTTTTGGTAAGTCATGATTTGCTTCCACCAAATCAATATAAATTTAATTAATGGTTCCAGAAATTACATAAAATACTCAAATCTTGTTTTCCTCGGTAAGTCGTGATTGCTTCCTGTTTTTTGTTTTTGGTAAGTCATGATTTCTTGAATTAGATATATACTCCCAAAGTCTTGAATTAGTTGTCTCAGATTTGTCTAAATGCACATGTATCTAGACACGTTTTAGTGTTTGATACATTCGTATCTGAATATATCTAATTCAACTAATTTGGAATGGAGGTTGTACAAAAGATTAATGCTTTCCAGAAATTACAGATTTGCTTCCAACAAACAACTAAAATATTATTTTCCCTTAACACTAGGGTGGCATGGACACTTTAATTTTGGCCAACGCTCAGCATGGGACGACCGACATGCTCGATCGTCACCGTGTTGGCCGTCCATTGCGAGTCATGTGGGTTGTTTCAATGGTAAAAGCTTTGCCCCAGCTCCCCACCTCAATCTCCCGGAGGTCCCTAAGAAAATTAAGGTGGAAAAAACATTGTTGAAACACGGGTTGTCCCGCAGTAATGTCCCTCGCATCTAGCAACAGCTCGCCATCCCCTCCGCTCCAACACCACACTCTCCACCCTACAACCGTGATGGTCGTGATCGTAGCATCCCCGCAGGCCAGCACCAACATCCCATCTGCGAGCCGCATGATCACCGGGTGGCATCGCAACATCATTTTTGTTGGTCACAACACATAGCGACGTTGGTCCCAACACATCAAGGTGCCAATCCCAACACGCGGAGCATGGTAGTAGCACGCTGAGGTGCCGTTCCCAGCACAGGGTGACCATGGTCGCATACTCCCCCCCCGTTTTGCTATTTGGTTGTCATCACCGTATCATCACAACACACAACAGTTCACTACCTCACATAGTGGTCATGGCCAGTCGCCGGAAGGCATCAACGTGTGTTTCGGCTTGCCGCGTTGATGCCACGACAATAACGGGGGAGGTGGAGAAGGGGGCCTATGACGATCATGGCGGAGCGATTCCATGGGAGAAACTTCCCTTTGGGAGGGGGAAATCGAAGCCATCGTGATCACCAACACTTTGTTCATCATCGGGATTATCATCTCCATCAACATCTTCACCCGCACCATCGCATCTTCAAACCATAGATCATCCTCTTGCTCAATCTTTGTATCAAAGCTCAGATTGGTACCTGGGAGTACTTGTATGTGTTGATTACACCTTGTAGTTGATGCATAGGAGAATTATTGGTGAAAGATTGTTATGTTCAGATTGTTCTTCATATATTCATACCTACTAATCATGATCCATATTGTGACGCCCCCGGCTTAATCCTGCACTAACCATACACGCAAATGTACACGATCAAGCCTAAGGACTCACTTGAAGATATCACAACACAACTCTAAACACAAATAAAAGTCATACAAGCTTTATATTACAAGCCAGGGCCTCGAGGGCTCGAATACATAAGCTCGATGTCGTACAAGCATCAGCGGAAGCATTAGATATCTGAGTACAAACATAAGTTAAACAGATATGCCTTTAAGAAGGCGGGGCAAAATAAAAGCACTAGATCGAAAGGCGCAGGCCTCCTGCCTGGGTGCCTCCTAAACTACTCCTGGTCGTCGGCGGTCTCCACGTCGTAGTAGGCACCACCCTGGTAGTAGTAGTTGTCGGCGAGGGCAGCTGTCTCCTGGGATCCACCATCTGGTCGCAGCAATCGGGTATGGGGAAAAAGGGGAAGCAAAGCAACCGTGAGTACTCATCCAAAGTACTCAGCAAGACTTACATCAGATCTATTCTATGTATGCAACATTATCAAAGGAAGGTTGTATATGTGGACTGGACTACAGAAATGCCAGAATAGAGAGAAGGCCTAGTCCTATCGAAGACTAGCATCTTCAGCATCTTGCAGTGCAGATTAGTTCATAAATGTGGTAGTAGTATCATGTATCATCTCGGAGCCAACTTATTCAACCCACTTCCAAAGTAATAGATCGGGATATAATCCAAGCGTCCTGTTACCGTGGACACGGCTATTCGAATAGATTAACTTCCCTGCAGGGGTGCACCAACTTACCCAACACGCTCGATTAACTCTGGTCGGACACACCTACTCGGTACATGCCCGGCCTCGGCTGATCGACACGCCGCAGCCCTACCTAGGCTCATCAGAGAGGCCAGCACACCGGTCTACATCCTAAGTGCGCAGGGGTCTTGGGCCCATCGCCCATTGCACTCCTGCACATTGCGAGTGCGGCCGGTGAGCAGACCTAGCCCCCTTAATACAAGTGCGGACTTTCCCAGTCCAACCCGGCGCGCGCCGCTCAGTCGCTGACGTCTGAAGAGCTTCGGCTGATACATACGACGTAGAGTGCCCATACTATTCTCACGTGCTGGTTAGCGCAAAAAAGGCCAGAGGCCTACTCAGATCACATATCCAAACCCGTTAAAGCCTTAGGAGCTCGCGGTGACGATCAGCGCTCACGATAATGTGGTCCCGTCACACCGTCTCGAGGACTTACGGCAAAGGGCTCAGAATGCCCGGCCGTGCCTCATGGAAATCTCGCGGGTACCCTCACGGTTACCCGTCTGCACACCACTCTTGCGGGTACCCCTCGGGGTCGACCCGCATGTGACCAGTATCAGTAGTAAAGTAACAGCGGCATAGTACAGTAACCGTGTGTCTATCACATCAAGAAGGAATCCGAGGAATCACCCTTGTTGGATTACTACTCGATGTAATCGTCAAGGTGAACTCGGAGGAATCACCCTCGAAGAATTCACACTTGAAGTGTTGCCGACAACGTATCATCGGAGGTGGAGTAAGAGGAATCACCCTCGGTAACTCACATCCGACTAGCTACGTTACTTCATCGGAGGTGGAGTAAGAGGAATCACCCTCGGTCACTCACATCCGACTAGCTACGTTACTTCATCGGAGGTGGAGTAAGAGGAATCACCCTCGGTAACTCACATCCGACTAGCTACGTTACGGAGATATCATCCGAAGTGAGTTCGGAGGTATCACCCTCGTCACTCGATGTTATCTCTGCGGAGTCGGGCAACTATAGGGGTGTGTCGGTGATGTGATGGGCTCAGCCCGCTCGATCTCATCGATCGGGACACAGAACTATAGCGGGGCAACTAGAACAAGAAGAGGGGCCACAAATGGTTCACTGACCAACCTATACTAAGTGAAATGGCATGTAGCCCCTAAATGTGGTTTTGGTAATTAATGACAATCTCTATGGACTAATGTTTTCAATGAGATATATTTGAAGGTTTTGTCCATAGATGGTGCCTCAAGGATATTGGATGGAATCAAGGATGAAGTCCATATATATGAAGATAATGCCTCAAGGATATTGGATGGAATCAAGGATGAAGTCCATATATATGAAGATAGTGCCTCAAGGATATTGGATGGAATCAAGGATGAAGTCCATATAGATGAAGTTATATTTGCTCTAAGCTTTGGTATTAAATGACAATTCCTATGGAGCATCAAGTGCATTGGATCTTATATGAAGATATGTTCCATAGTGATGCTTGAAGTTCTTTGGGTTGTTATGTGAAGATTGCCATCAAAGCATCCGAAGAAGTCCTCATGATATCCCTCTCTGGATACCCCGTGCACATGGGCTTATAGCGTGCACACGGGGTCGAGTGTCAACTCTCTAGATACCCCATGCTCACGGGGCCTAGGTGTTGGCTCTCGAGATTCCATATCCAGCGAGGTTTCAAGTTGGTCTTCTAAGGATCAAGGCTTGAGAGAATAATCAAAGAGAAGAATTCGAGTTATGGTTTCAAGATACGATCATGTGAGCTCAGGTTGGGTTTCGATTGATCAAGTCTTGAAGCAAGCAACTAGAGTGAAGAATTCATTATGCCTCTCAAGAGATTGTGATGGAGTTTTTAGAAGGGAAAGTGATGACCAAGATGATATTCATAGTGGAACTTGATATGGTCATGAAAGAGTCTTTGGTGATATTGTCTTGAAGCAATGAAGGGAAATGAAGAGTTCATTGTGGCTTTCAAGAAACCAATATGGGGCATAAAGTAAAGATGTTGGTTGACCAAGATGAAGCTCGAAGATTATGTCTAGTTGGTCAACTCACAAAGCGCAAACATTGTACCACGTGGGATCAAGTGATCTAGTGGTATGGTAAGTAGTTATGAATTGTGCTTTGTTACCTAACCCATGCTATGTGTTTGTTATGTCTATGTGGGTTAGGTGTTTCTCATGGGCTTGCATCAAAAGGAAAGATTTCAAGTAGCCCATGTGTGGATGACATCAAGTGGTGATTGTCATCGGGTTCGAGGAGTCCAAGTGCAAGATGAGAAGCCGGAGGTTATATGCTTTGAAGCTTGCGGTCCACATCATGATATTGCATATGTGAAGATGGGCTTAAGTGAAGGCTTCCCTCATTGCAATATGAGGAAGCAATTCGAGTATCTTCACCAAGTAGTTGTGGACAAGTAAAGGATTTCAACTTGAGGCAAGCCTTAACGTCATCAAGAAGCTCAAGTGGAATATGCAAGGCAAAGGTATAACTTAGCTAGGTTTTCCTAGTTTTGCCGGTCTCATGGTGCTTGGTAAGAGACCGGATTATAGGTTTGATAGCCGTACTATCAAGAGGGACTTTCGGGCGAGTAGCTTGATCACGTCGCATGTAGAGAGCTCAAACCTTTGCATAAGTTGCATCATTTTTTCTTGTTGATCTTGGGTGGTTCTCTATGTGAGGACCTTGGGCTTTTCGAT
This sequence comes from Elymus sibiricus, assembly GCA_039707655.1. NCBI lineage: Eukaryota > Viridiplantae > Streptophyta > Magnoliopsida > Poales > Poaceae > Elymus > Elymus sibiricus. The sequence continues at coordinate 75,194,273 of CM077672.1, read as the reverse complement.
AGCTTCAAAACGAGCCCAAGATCATCGAATTCGGAGTCCGTATGCCAAAGTTATCAAAGTTTTAGTGGGCTGCTGCTGGCTGTCCTGGGGACTCCGTGTGCACGGGGTTTTTGACCCCCGTGCGCACGAGGTGTCCAGAATTCGGGGTACCCCGTGCACACGGGACCCCGTGCGCACGGGGTCTCAACCCCCGTGTGCACGGGGTGTCCAGAATCAGCCCGTTGGAGCCCCAACGGCTAGTTTCGGTGTTTGGCTATTTAAGGGCCCTTTCCTCCCACCGGTTGGGGGTTGGTTCTAACACTTTCTAAACATCATTTTGAGCCTCTCTTCACCTCTCCCAAACCCCTATCTCCCCTCTATGTGAAGGGGGATTTGTGGATGGATTTGTGAGCCATTTGTTGATCTCCTCCATTACTACTTCTCTCTTCAATCTCCTACTTTCTTGAGTTGTATCTTGTGAGATTGAGAGAGTGAGTTGAGCATTTGTTGCTTGACCTTGGATTGCATTTGTTGCATTGGTTTGAGCTCCCCGCATCGATTAGTTCGAGTGAGAGTTCGTGAGTTTATTACTCTTGGAGGTTTCCACCTCCTAGACGGTTTAATGATATTCTTGAGAAGATTGTGAAGAGGCCTATGTGGCCGAGGTTCCCTCGGAAGCTTCCTCTTGTGGTGTGCTCCGGGGAAGGGTGAAGTGGCCTAGGTGGTCAAGGTTCCTCCGGAAGCTTCCTTGCTTGTGGTGTGCTCCGGAGAAGTTTGTAAAGGTGTGGTGGTCGCCTTCAAGACCAACCCCGAGTGAATCGAGGCTCATCCGTTGGGGATGACTCGAAAGGGAGAATACGGTGAGTCACTTGGTGGCGCCCTGAATCTTTGGCTTCGGCACCGCTCTAACGGAGATTAGCACTCTCACGAGTGTGAACTTCAGGATAAATCCGTGTCCCCGACTCACTTGTGGTTATCTCATACCCACACCCTTTACTTTCCGCAATTCATACTTGCTCATATTGATATATCTTGTGCTAGTTGAATTGCTTAGTTGTTCCTACATTTCCATATCTTGTGATATAGTTTGTGCTTGCTAGTTTCCTTAAGTGCCTATCTTGCTTAGCATAGGTTGTTGGTGCACTTAGTTGAGCCTAGCATATTTAGGATTTGTGCTTGAAAAGTATCCGTTAGTTTAATTCCGCATTAGGATAAAGCCAAATCCGTAAAAGTTTTAAAACGCCTATTCACCCCCCTCTAGTCGTTATCTAGTTCCTTTCAATTGGTATCAGAGCTTTGGTCTCTCCTTGCTAGGCTTCACTGCCTAGAGAGTAAAGATGTCGACTAGTGGTTTAGTGCACGATGACACTTTTTTTTAGTGGCACAAACTATCACTTGTGGAAAATTCGCATGCTTTGTCATTTTCGGGCCATGGGTCCAAATTTTGTGCGAATTGTACTTGTAGGGGCTTCTCCGTGGAAGGATGAACTTTTTCCAACTAGTGAGAAAAATGATGATATGCTTTGTGGGTTTGGTGCTAAGAATGCCATAATCCGGTCTATATCCCTCGAAGTGTTTGAGTCAATTATGACTTGTGTGTCGGCTCATGAGATGTGGACCAAACTTGAAGAAATATATGGTGGGTCCAATCTTGATGAGGTTCATTATCTTTCGGAGGAGTCAATTGAGGAGTTCTCCACATCTTCATATCATGAAGAACTCCATATTGCTTCTTCCTCCGTGTGCTTGGACATTTCAACTTCTTCCACCTCACCATCATATGGCATGTCCCAAGGTAATGACATGGTGAGTGGAAATATCATTTGTGATGATGATGTTGTGCTCAACATTGATGATATTTCATGCATAAATGCTAATGTTGTAGCTTCTTTGGACTTAAACACATCTAGCAAAAATGACATACATTCTTGTGTTGATAGTCCATGCATATCATATAGAGATTCCTTGAATACTTCTTGTGATGATATGCTTGATATTCCTTGTTGCCATAATCTATATGCTTCTATTTCCTCTAGTTGTTGTTTGACTAACAATGTAGAGGAAATAAAGAAAAATAGTGCACACATCATTAATGAAGAAATTGCTAGAAGAGCAAAGAAGGACATCACCTCGTTGGAGAGGAAATGATATGAGTGTCAAGAGGATGGACATGGATATCCTACTCTTGATGATGAAGAATCTCCCTCTCCAAAAGAATCATCATCAACCTCCGATGTTCACATGTGCCTCATGGCAAGAGGTACTACCGAGGTATCATCTACTCATAGTAATGATAATGATGAGAGTGATGATGAATGTGATAGGGATATGAGTCAAGAAATATATGATATTGGTAATTCTCTTCGTGGGGTTAATAAGAACACTTATGAGATGTTTAAAGATCTTATTACTCATTTTGGAAAGTGAAATGATTTACTTCACGAAGAGCAAGAACAAAATGATAAACTTGATTGTAACCTTCTTGATGCTCTAGAAACTCTTAGAGACTTAGAATCTTCCAAAGAAGAGATTGAAGTTGCTCATGATCAACTTAAAGAGGATTTTGAGCACTTTGACCTTGGCTACAAGAATGTCAAAGGCGAGTTCACCAAACTCTCTAAGTCTTATGAGGAACTTCAAGCTACTCATGTGAAGTCTCTAGTTTCTTCTAGCTCCTCTCATATTGTCAATGATGCTTGTGCTACTAACTCTACTTCTTGTGAAGCATCTATCTTGAAGGAGAATGTTGAGCTAAGGGCTCAACTTGTTTTGCTAACTAGCAATTATGGGAAATTAGAAGAAAGTCATGAAAAGCTCTCGGGCTCTCATGATGACCTTCTAATCTCCCATGAAAGGCTAAAGTTAGCTCATGAGGCTATTGTGACTAAGGTAACATCTCGTGAGCCTCATGTGGACATTAGCACTATTTCTACTCAAAATGCTTTATTGACATGTGCTAGTCCTAGTGATTCATCTAGACATATTATTGCCAACTCTTGTGATGAATTGCTCTCCTTGCCTTGTTGCTCTAACAATGAAGTTTCTACTTCCTCTAGTACTTTTGTTGATACTAACCTTGTAGAGGAAAACAAAGAGCTCAAGGCCCAAGTCACTATTTTGAAGAAAGACTTGGAGAAGTGTCATGAAGGGAACTCCACTCTCAAAAATATCTTGAGTGTTCAAAAATCCCCTCATGACAAGGGTGGACTTGGTTTCATCTCCAACAACAAGAAGTCCAAGAACAAGAAGAAGGGACAAGACCAAGTCAAGAATGAGGCCAATATTACTTGCTTCAAGTGCAAGAATGTTGGACACCATGTGAGATCTTGTCCATTGAAGAAGAAGGCTTCAAATGTGAAGCAACAAGGGAAGTGGCCTCAAGTTCAATCTCAAGGTGAACCTCAAGTTCAATCTCAACGTCAACCTCAACTTGAAGAAAGGCCACTACCAATGAGGAACCAAGATAATGCTCCCCAAGTTTAGAAAATAAAGAAGAAGAGAAAGGGGAGCACATGTTGCTATAATTGTCGTGAGAAGGGACAGATATCCTCATCTTGTCCCAACGGTAACATCCCTAAGCCTCCTCTAGTCAATGATCATTATTCGCTTAGGAAGGATGTTGTTGGCAATTTGTTTGCTAAGTTTGTTGGCGCCCAAAGTGGTTTGGAAATGGAAAAGGCCATTTGGGTTGCCAAGCCTATTGTGACTAACTTCTTAGGACCCAACTTGGTTGGGGACCATCAAGCTCAACCTTGATCAATAGGTGTGTGGAGGACATTGGAGATTTGGCTAGTTCATGAAGAAAAGAATATTCACCATTTATTTGTTCGAGGCAAGTCATGTGGATTATCTTCATATTATCTATCCAATGTTCCTCTTTGCGGCAACTTGTATTTATATTGCTTACATTGAAATTTACTCGCCCCTTGCATGCTTAGGTTTTGTATCTAGCATGTGCATTTATATGTTGTGTTTCCTAGTATGCTTGATTTGTTATCTAGCATGTGTAGGTTGCATTGCACATCATATAAGTGGTGTTTGTAGTCTTGAGCCTTTTGTATCTTGTTTGGCTCTTGCGAGATATTAGTGGATCATCACATTATGTGGGAGTGTTATGTTTTGTGCACATCACAAACCCAAAATGTGAATATGAGAAATACCACCTAGTATTGATATTCAATATTATCTAGTCACTATGTGGTATGTCAAGCTCATTTGAAATTCAAGTTCTCAAAGTATCCACTAATTATATCTTGTTAGTTTTTATTTTGCCTTTGTAGCGTGCTTCGCCGAGGTGTCCTTAGAGTTTCACAGAAACTTACTGGACACCCCGTGCGCACGGGGTGGTCAGTAACTCTCTAGACACCCCGTGCGCACGGGGTCTTTGACCCCCGTGCGCACGGGGTGCCACGAAACTCTCTGGACACCCCGTGCGCACGGGGTCCTGGACCCCCGTGCGCACGGGGTGGTGTTTTCTTCTCTGGACACACCGTGCGCACGGGGTCCAATGGGCAGAAATGCCCACCCAGCCAAGTACGCTATAAAGCTCTCTTATGCTTTGGATTGATTTTGATCTTGTGCTTCTTCGGAATCTACCACCGAGTGTTAATTCCAAATACCATTTGTATTCTCTTACAATTGGTATTTCTTCATGTGGTAGAACTTTATGATCATCTTCTTCTCGGCTTGTGCTTCAACTTGCCGTATCTCACTGCTCGTACTATCTATTATCTACTTGAGTGAGATAAGCCTTTGAGCATGTGTGTAATGTATATCCTATATGCTCATTGGTTTTTGCTTAGTTCATATGTTGTTCTTTGTGTGTGGTCCTGTGTGGATTCGTCACTGTGATATATTTTGGACAACTTGAATGCTTTATGTTATTATTGAAGTATTCTTCGTTTATGTGTTCTTTTGTCCAAACTGTATCTCTGTGGATCTTGGTAGGCATGTGCATGCATATTTATTTATATTCTTCTTCATGCCTTGCTTGCTCTTCTTGATCCTCTATATAGGGTAAACTCCATAATACCCTTAATGGTTAAAGATGTGCATGGATTTCGAGTTCATATCCTTTTGCACATATTTAATGTGGAGTTTGCCCTATGTATTGTAGTTGGACTAACTACTTTGGACCCAATAAGTTTGGGGACCAAATTGTACCTTAAATGTGTTTTAGGTATGTTGGAGAAGCATTGGATGCTTGGCTTATTCATGAGGAAGGTGGAGACACCGTGAAAAATTATTAGAGCCAAGCTTGGTTGATTCTTTGATTTGAGGGAGAAGATAAATGAAAACCCGGTTCGGTTGTAAGTATTTCACTCTCATCATGAAAACCCGGTTAGATAAAATTTGGGTCAATTTCTTGGATATGCATCAAACTCCCACACTTACTGTATTCTCAATAAATTCACGAGATGTATTGAGGAAATGGCGAATGTGGAGTGTGATGAGGATAACGGCTTCCATGTGGAGCAATTTGTTTCAAGTGTTGTAGGTGATGAGGCTCCTTCCCAAGCTACAAGTACAATGGGGATTGGTCATATTCTTCCACAAGAAACACCCCATGTCCATGTAGAACAAGAAGGAGTAAGAGCCCCTGTTGTGGATCCATCACAAGGGAAGTCATCACCCCCAACACAATAGCAAGATGCTATGGGAGATCATGTACCTATCCAAGAACAAGATCAAGTCCCTCATGTTCGCGTGCTAGATCAAGGGCCCCTTGAACCAATGCTCTCTCGGTAACAAGTACTTACCTCATGCATTTATTTAAATTAGAGTCAACATTATGTATGTTGCATCATGGCATGATTAGTACTTGTTGAGTTTGTGTTTCTTGCAAAAGCTTAAACCTCCTTATTGCATCTTTGAGACTTTTGAGAAGGAGCATATCATGGGGATCTATAAAACCATGCTCATGGTTCACTTATCCCAAATATGCCAATTAAGCAATTTATTGCATACCAATTCCTCAAAGTGCTCTTATGTGCAATATTGATAAAATTGCAAGAAACAATCTTTTTGGTTGTGGAATTTTCTCTCATGCTTAGTAATTCATTTTTATGCAAATGAGATCAATTTGCGCCATGTGCCTTGTGCCATGTGCCATGTGACAAAGCTCTTATGCTAAGATCAAGTTTGTATAATAATGGACTCATTCATGGATATCATGTTCTTATCTTCTGTATCTTTTTGTGTGTGCAAGTTCCTTTGTGGATGCTCATCTTGATGATTATTGGCCACTTAAGAAACTTATACACATGAGAAAATGCATATCCTTCTTTGATATCCTTTTTTCCTTGCCAGTCACTTGGATTGTCTCTTTTTATTCTTTGGTGGATCCGGTAAGAGGTTGAGAAGTGAGTGCTTGTATGCATTTCTTATATCTTTGCACTCATGGGTTTTTGGATATATTTTGGACCCATGCTTAGTCAAGTGATGATCCTACTTTGTGCACGTTGTATCCAAATACAAAACTAAATAATGCACAAATCATGGGGAGCTTCTCTATGTTCTTTAGAACACTCCTATGCTCATATCATAATATCTTTTTGGTGCATTCTATGGATCCTCAATATAGTATAAATTTCTTCGTTTGTTCGTAACTGGATATGTGCATTTGATTCCACTCACAATATGAGAAATGCACAAACTAAGGAGGAACTCATACTATATTGGTCTTCTAGATTTTTCCTCCATTTTGGCACTTGTTGCCAATGGGGGAGAAGTTTAGAGGGTTTAGGAAAAGTGGGTTGGTTCTTGTCAATCCTGTATATCTACATTTGTTGTGCTTACTTGTTGCATGGATATGTATATAGAGAAAACTCCACCAAGTTCTTTCATGTGCATATATTACGGGGGAGTTTGCTCTATATAGTGTGGTTCTACTAGCATCAAATTCATGTGTAGTATTTCGATGCTAGTACAACCGGTTTTGATAACATCAACTATCTTTGTGATATTTGAGGCTATCAAAACCACCTCAAGTATACAATTTATTCTCGGATAGATTGCATACTTGTTTTAAATTCATTATATAAACCCTCTTGTTGAGATTGTCATCAATTATCAAAATGGGGGAGATTGAAAGGGCATGTAGCCCCTAAATGTGGTTTTGGTAACTAATGACAATCTCTATGGACTAATGTTTTCAATGAGATATATTTGAAGGTTTTGTCCATAGATGGTGCCTCAAGGATATTGGATGGAATCAAGGATGAAGTCCATATATATGAAGATAATGCCTCAAGGATATTGGATGGAATCAAGGATGAAGTCCATATATATGAAGATAGTGCCTCAAGGATATTGGATGGAATCAAGGATGAAGTCCATATAGATGAAGTTATATTTGCTCTAAGCTTTGGTATTAAATGACAATTCCTATGGAGCATCAAGTGCATTGGATCTTATATGAAGATATGTTCCATAGTGATGCTTGAAGTTCTTTGGGTTGTTATGTGAAGATTGCCATCAAAACATCCGAAGAAGTCCTCATGATATCCCTCTCTGGATACCCCGTGCACACGGGCTTATACCGTGCGCACGGGGTCGAGTGTCAACTCTCTAGATACCCCGTGCTCACGGGGCCTAGGTGTTGGCTCTCGAGATTCCATATCCAGCGAGGTTTCATGTTGGTCTTCTGAGGATCAAGGCTTGAGAGAATAATCAAAGAGAAGAATTCGAGTTATGGTTTCAAGACACGATCATGTGAGCTCAGGTTGGGTTTCGGTTGATCAAGTCTTGAAGCAAGCAACTAGAGTGAAGAATTCATTATGCCTCTCAAGAGATTGTGATGGAGTTTTTAGAAGGGAAAGTGATGACCAAGATGATATTCATAGTGGAACTTGATATGGTCATGAAAGAGTCTTTGGTGATATTGTCTTGAAGCAATGAAGGGAAATGAAGAGTTCATTGTGGCTTTCAAGAAACCAATATGGGGCATAAAGTAAAGATGTTGGTTGACCAAGATGAAGCTCGAAGATTATGTCTAGTTGGTCAACTCACAAAGCGCAAACATTGTACCACGTGGGATCAAGTGATCTAGTGGTATGGTAAGTAGTTATGAATTGTGCTTTGTTACCTAACCCATGCTATGTGTTTGTTATGTCTATGTGGGTTAGGTGTTTCTCATGGGCTTGCATCAAAAGGAAAGATTTCAAGTAGCCCATGTGTGGATGACATCAAGTGGTGATTGTCATCGGGTTCGAGGAGTCCAAGTGCAAGATGAGAAGCCGGAGGTTATATGCTTTGAAGCTTGCGTTCCACATCATGATATTGCATATGTGAAGATGGGCTTAAGTGAAGGCTTCCCTCATTGCAATATGAGGAAGCAATTCGAGTATCTTCACCAAGTAGTTGTGGACAAGTAAAGGATTTCAACTTGAGGCAAGCCTTAACGTCATCAAGAAGCTCAAGTGGAATATGCAAGGCAAAGGTATAACTTAGCTAGGTTTTCCTAGTTTTGCCGGTCTCATGGTGCTTGGTAAGAGACCGGATTATAGGTTTGATAGCCGTACTATCAAGAGGGACTTTCGGGCGAGTAGCTTGATCACGTCGCATGTAGAGAGCTCAAACCTTTGCATAAGTTGCATCATTTTTTCTTGTTGATCTTGGATGGTTCTCTATGTGAGGATCTTGGGCTTTTCCATAGCTTCAAAACGAGCCCAAGATCATCGAATTCGGAGTCCGTATGCCAAAGTTATCAAAGTTTTAGTGGGCTGCTGCTGGCTGTCCTGGGGACTCCGTGTGCACGGGGTTTTTGACCTCCGTGCGCACGGGGTGTCCAGAATTCGGGGTACCCCGTGCACACGGGACCCCGTGCGCACGGGGTCTCAATCCCCGTGTGCACGGGGTGTCCAGAATCAGCCCGTTGGAGCCCCAACGGCTAGTTTCGGTGTTTGGCTATTTAAGGGCCCTTTCCTCCCACTGGTTGGGGGTTGGTTCTAACACTTTCTAAACATCATTTTGAGCCTCTCTCCACCTCTTCCAAACCCCTATCTCCCCTCTATGTGAAGGGAGATTTGTGGATGGATTTGTGAGCCATTTGTTGATCTCCTCCATTACAACTTCTCTCTTCAATCTCCTACTTTCTTGAGTTGTATCTTGTGAGATTGAGAGAGTGAGTTGAGCATTTGTTGCTTGACCTTGCATTGCATTTGTTGCATTGGTTTGAGCTCCCCGCATCGATTAGTTCGAGTGAGAGTTTGTGAGTTTATTACTCTTGGTGGTTTCCGCCTCCTAGACGGTTTGGTGATATTCTTGAGAAGATTGTGAAGAGGCCTATGTGGCCGAGGTTCCCCTGGAAGCTTCCTCTTGTGGTGTGCTCTGGGGAAGGGTGAAGTGGCCTAGGTGGTCAAGGTTCCTCCGGAAGCTTCCTTGCTTGTGGTGTGCTCCGGAGAAGTTTGTAAAGGTGTGGTGGTCGCCTTGAAGACCAACCCCGAGTGAATCGAGGCTCATCCGTTGGGGGTGACTCGAAAGGGAGAATACGGTGAGTCACTTGGTGGCACCCCGAAGCTTTGGCTTCGGCACCGCTCTAACGGAGATTAGCACTCTCACGAGTGTGAACTTCGGGATAAATCCGTGTCCCCGACTCACTTGTGGTTATCTCATACCCACACCCTTTACTTTGCGCAATTCATACTTGCTAATATTGATATATCTTGTGCTAGTTGAATTGCTTAGTTGTTCCTACATTTCCATATCTTGTGATATAGTTTGTGCTTGCTAGTTTCCTTAAGTGCCTATCTTGCTTAGCATAGGTTGTTGGTGCACTTAGTTGAGCCTAGCATATTTAGGATTTGTGCTTGAAAAGTATCCGTTAGTTTAATTCCGCATTAGGATAAAGCCAAATCCGTAAAAGTTTTAAAACGCCTATTCACCCCCCCTCTAGTCGTCATCTAGTTCCTTTCACTAAGCAGTTTAGGATAACAGGTAAGTATCAATAATAGGTTACAATAAATAGGCTATGCATCAGAATTGGATAAAACAGTAGCTGCAGCAATTTCTAATGCAAGCATAAGAGAGAAAGGAATGGGCGATATCGAAATGATCAAGGGGGTTTTGCTTGCCTGGAAGCTCTGCAGCAAGGGAAGGCTCGTCAACGGTGTAGTCGGTCTCCTGAGCTGCGTCAGTCTCGGGGACTACGTCGGTACCGGGATCTCCCGAGAGAGAAGAGGGGGAAGAAACAGATGAACACACAGCAATCATATGCAACACAGAGCATGACATGCTAGGATGCAGTGCAGGGTTGCCTAAAAGTATGTCTAAGTCACATTAGTTATTTTAGGGTTAAAGTTGGAATTATAAACCGGTATGTATGCACTATTCATCTACCGGAAACGGGCAAAAAGTTGCGGGTTCACCTACGTAGAGGGTCCCGACACGGAAACAGATAGCACGGTTAGATTCGTGGGATTTTTCTGAGCAACTTTCATGTAGAAAGTTTTTCGATCCGAGCTACGGTTAATTTTCTACGAGTTAATCAAGTTTTAGCTATTTTCTGAAATATTTAAATTAACAGATATTGTCAAAAGTGGAATATGACGTCTGCATGATGTCACTACTGCGTCAGCCAGTCAAACGACCAGCTGACTGGTCAAACTGACCAGTGGGTCCCACTGGTTAGTGACTGACTTAATTAACAGGGGTTAATTTGACTAAACTAACCTAATTAACTTGCGGGACCCAATTGTCAGTGGCTATACTAATTAACCGTTTAATTCAAATTCAATTAGCCTAATTAATCGAGTGGGCCCCACATGTTAGTGGCTGGGCCAGCCCAGTCAGCAGTTGACTGGGTCAACCCAGTCAACTGGGGCCCGTGGGGCCCGCGGTCAGGCCACGTCGGACGCCGGCACCGGAGTGCTCCGGCGAGGCCGAACAGCGGCGAAAACGGCCAGAAACGCCGTTCCAGCCACGGTTTCGAGCGCCGTTTGGTCCTACGAGAAGCTGCTGGAGTGCCGCATCGAGTGGGGGTGGTGACGACGCCGGGGACGCACCGGAGCGGCGACGGCGAGCACGGAGATGGGCGGCGGCGCTCGGGCGTGGTGGCAAATGGCGATACGGCGCACGCACGAACGATGTGAGGGGCTAGGCGGGGTCTACGGTGCTCTAGGAGCACGCTGGCGCTACTGGCTCGAGCCATAAGGGCTCGGAAGCGCGGCGCTCGCGGCCATGGCGGCGGCCAGAGCTCGGCTACGATGGGAGTTGGCTACGGGGCGACATTGAGCGAAGCAGAGGCAGGGGAGGCTCGCGGCTCACCTAGCAGGCACACGGAGGCCCTTCGGGTCCACGGGAGTGCAGTAACGGCGGCGAATCGGCGGTGGCAACCTCGGTAGCCGGAGGTTGGGGACGAGCTCGAATCGGGAGCTGCGAGGCACCCCGGCTCCAGCTGGTGGTCGAGGAAGAAGAGGGAGTGGTCGGCACACCTCCCGGACCGCGTTGCCGGACGCGGGGCAGTCGGTGGCCGCGGGGTTGGCCGGCGCGCGGCGTCGGCTGCGCCCAGGCAGAGAGAGAGAGGAGTGGGCGAGCGAGGGAGAGGGGGAGGAGAATGGAGGAGGCGACCAGGGGGAGAGGCCCGGGGCGCCCTTATCCAGGGGCTCACCTGCCCCGGCGCCGTGGCGGCCAACGGCCGGAGCCGTGCGAGCTCGGCCATGGTGCAGGCGACACGGGGGAAGGGGAGCAGGTAGGGGCGGCCGCAGAGGGCTGGGCCGGCACCAGGTAAGTGGCCTCGCCCACTTCTTTTCTTTTCTTTCTGCCTTTTATTTAAAAACAGAGAGGGAAAAGGAATTGTTTGGGCATCCAAATGACTTTGGAAAATTATGGAACTTGGTCCATGAAATCCATTGCATTTTTAGGTAGTGCCACAAAAAGTTTGGAGGCCAGGGGAATTCAAATGCATTTTCCACAAATAAAACAGCACTTTAAAATGCTGAAATTGCATTGTTTCAATTGCTACTGTTCATCCTAGCATTTGAGTGATGTTGTTTTCCTCAACATTCCATTGTTTTGGAATTTTTACTAATTGATGAACATTTTTCCAGCAACTTTTGTGCAACTTCAAATTTCACTTATGTTTTGAATTTGAATTCAAGTAGGAATTTGAAATGAGATATTTCACCACCGTGATCAAGCATTGCAAATGATGATGACTTGGCATGATTATCAAAAGGTCACAATGCTTCATTACACAGGGGTGTTACACATATGATGTCTTATGAGTAGATCCATTAGTTCTTGAGGACATGGTAGAAGTCTGGTTGCCAGTAGTCATGTGAAGTTGATTACTGTTTGTCCCTGGGTGTGCTCGGAAGCACGCGACACAAGGGGTAGAGGCAGCCTCTTTTTCTGGTTCGAGGACGGCGCGGCGAACAAAAACTAAGATATTCACTCCGATAGTGCTACTAATGTCTAATGAATGCAAAGGATTCCAAATATCTGATCTTTATTTTGTTTCCATAGGAAACAGACTATCTATGGACGAAATCAAGTCAATACATGGAAAGAAGTAAAGAGGAGATAGAGGAGATCAAGTGGGAGGCGCACCAGAGAAGACAGAGCAAACGACGAAGTTCCATATGACCCCACACACTCATATGCGCGCTCGGATGGACTGCCAAAGGCGCCACATGATCCACCTGAACAGACTATATTAAAGGCCCCATGCCAGAAGAGCAACATAACATACACAGAAAACGTCGAGACCTTCATCCTCATCAAGAAACCTAGACGCCGCCATTTCCCATCTCCATAGCCACCACCATCACCACCACCGTAGCACTCATCCATCTAGCCTTACTTTCTAATCGTGTATCACATCCAGCAACTATTGTAAGACATATCATCAACCAATCAATCTTCACTGGTGCAGTCACGTCCTATACAAACGGTTTTTACCCCATTTCTGCGACAGAGTTTTAAACCGTCACCTTGCATGTGTGTGCGATAGGGGGCTTCCATCCCACACGACCCAGAAAATCGTCGGCGATAGGGCGAGCAGCTGCTGATGATTTCCTAAAGTAATCGTATGTGAAGTCGCGGATTATCCCACACGTTAGACCTCGATGTTATGTTTGCGATCCGTGAGACATCCGAAACGATTACGAAGATATACTCATGTGCAAAAGGTTAATATCGCAAACATTTATTTCTACCGATCTGTTTGCGATAGGTACATTATCACACATTGTTAAAAACTGTAAAATGTGTGCGGTGCCTTTACTATCGCCAACGTGTCCATTTCATAAGTGTGTGTGATAGGTATTCCTACCACACAAGCGCTTCATATGTGAACCGTCTTCTTTTTATTCCGATATTACATACGCATACAGGTTTGCAACGTTTGTGGTATTACCATGAATCGCACACGCATATGGTATGGAAACATGTGTGGTACTGTTGGCAACCCCCCACGCATATGAGACGGAACCGTGTGTCATACCTGTTGGAAATATGCCCTAGAGGCAATAATATTGTATTATTATATTTCTATTTTCATAATTAAGAGTTTAGATTTCATGCTATAACTGCTACGATCCTGGAATATGCGATTTAGTGGAAAACTCATATGCACGTGTGAAATGATAAACAGTAGAGAATAGGTTCCTAGTCTTGCCTCTAAGGCTGGCTCAAGTGTTGTTGGTGATCACGTTTTCCAGATCTTAGGATATCATTAAGTGTAATGATATTCCTAAAAACAACATTGAGAGTATGACGTTAGAAGAATGATCATATTGAATCGACCCAAACTTGTTTGTTATACTCTGTGATAATATCATCTGAAATTAATTGTTATAACATGGAGTGTTAGCATTTGTTTTAGTTCCTCAGACCACGAGAGTATCATAGTCACTTCCTACCATACGGTGGACTTTGGGGTTTCTCAAACATCATCTGTAACAAGGTGATCATAACGACAACTTTTAGGTTCATGCTAGCACACAACATCAACTATTCATAATGCATGGGAATGAAAATAGTGCTCTTAGGTCTGGTGCTTATGTAAGAAGGTGATGACTCAGCATAAAAATAAATAGATAGGCCCTTCGTAGAGGGAAGCATGGATTTGCAGCGGTGCCAGAGCTCAAAGTTTAAAATCAGAGATAAATTTAATTTTGGGAGGTATGCTTTTCCTGTCAACGTTACGACCGAGAGTTTTCAATATCTTCCCTGCTAAACACATTAGTGGCGGTTCCCATGTTTTATGGTTGGATGCACAAGCTCTTAATGGAAAGGAACATCACGTTGTATTGCCCCTTATGATAGCAACCTTTATTATGCAGTCTGTCGCTTTTATTTCTATGCCATCACAAGTTCGTACAATGCTTATTTCCCTTACACTAAAAGTTCAGACATATTTAGTAATTAAAGGCAATTTTTGATTGTGGAACTGGGTATCCCTATTACCGGCCCTTCTCGTGCAATGACAAGTGAATAAACCCTCATCGTGAGAATAACCCGCTTAGCATGGAAGATACTGACAATCCCCCGTCGCTCCATGAGCGGTACGGGCACACAAAACAGATGTTCATTTGAATATTTTTAGAGTTGGCACATGCAAATTTACTTGGAACAGCAGGGTAATGCCGTATATAGGTAAATATAGTGGACTCATCTAGCATAACTGGGTTTAAGGGTTTTGGATGCACAAGCAGTATTCCTGCTTAGTACAGGTGAAGGCTAGCAATTAGGTTGAGAAGCGGCCTGCTAGAGAGCGAAAATGGTCATAAACATGCATCATAAATAATCATCATTGAACACTAGCATGAGTAGGATATAGACATCATGAACATAAATATCATGGAGGCTATGTTGGTTTTGAATCAACTACATGCGTGAACATGTGCCAAGTCAAGCCACTTGAAACATTCAGAGGAGGATACCATATCATCATACTACATCACAACCATTTTAATGCATGTTGACACTCAAGATAAATCATTATCCACTCCTAACTACTTAAGCATGGCATGAGCAACTATAATCTCTAAGGGTCATCATAAACATGTTTAATCATGACATGCTGAATCATGGATACTGAGTTAAACATATTTACAAAGACAAAAACAAGTTAAGTTCATACCCGCTTTTCCTTGCCACAATCACTTCATCAAATTATCGTCATTATTGCCTTTCACTTGCACGACCGAATGATATGAAAATAATAATAGTGCAAGAGTGTTGTGGACTAAGCTGGAATCTGCAAGCATTTTATTCAAAGGAGAAGACAAGGTAAAATGAGTTTTTTTGTTATATCAACAATAATGCATATGAGACCCACTCAACATTTTCATCGTGGTCTTCTCCTTACAATGACTCAACAAAATAAAAGAATTTCATAGAAACACACCAAAATATTTTTGGAGTTTTTAGGTTTTCTGAAGAAAGCGAAATAAAGAAGAAAACGAAAAATGAGAAAAACCATTTACACGGGAAAGCTCCCAACAAGCAAAAGAAGAAACGAGAAATCTTTTTGGGTTTTCTTTTAATACTACAAAACTACAACTAATAAAACTGAAAAGAAAAACCGAAAAGAAATGAGATTTTTTTTGGATTTTCTCAAGTTTTTCAAACACACAAGAAGAAAGCGAGAAGATAAAACTAGAATGGATTATACAATGAAGAAGTATGAGCACCGACAACTCGAATGAAGTGTGTAAACATGAATGTAATGTCGGTGAGAAATACGTACTCCCCCAAGCTTAGGCTTTTGCCTAGCTTGGTCTATGGCCATGGCTGTCCTGGATAATAATTGAAATGGTACCTCGTGGAAGCGTTCCGAGCTGCCTCCTCAGCCTGCCGAGCGGCCTTGACAGCCGCATCATAATCGCGCACCTCACTCTCCATTAGAAAATATCTCCTTTTGTTCTGAAAATCAAAAACGAGCAGGAGTAGGCAAAGCAACATACACATGTCGACGTTTGTCAAAAATTAAGTTATACTCATAACCCTGTTCAGTACTTTTCAAAAACTTATGTTCTAGCATTGCTTCAGCATTCAAATATTTACATGGCAAGATGGGATCATTGAATTTTGGCAACACTCCTATCCGTGCTGCTAAACGGGAAGCATAAATCCCTCCATACAAATCACCATTACCCGCATTACATTACAATCTACATGCAACAATAGCCCCAAGATTATAACTCTGTATACCAGTCACAGCTGTACGAATGAGACTTCGATCAGGGGAACAGAGCGCACTACAGTCTTGCTTACCAGCAACACATTTATCATTAAAAAGCGCAAAAGACCGAATAGCGGGAAAGTGAATGCTAGATATTCTAGCTTGCGTGACTCCCCTATCTTCACCGCTGCAAAGGCTATTAAGGAATAACTCGTAATCAGCTCTTGGTGGTTCAGCTAATGAGCCCCAATATGGAATTTTGCATGCCTCACAAAACTCTTCTAGAGACATAGTATAGGGTTTCTCATAGAGGTGGAATATAACTCTAGATGTGTGCGGGCAGTAATTAAAGTTTCGAGTGAAGATATGAGTAAGTTGGTAATACTGTGATGGCTTATCTGCGATTAAAGCGGAGAGACCGGCATTGTGAATATATTGGTCAAATTCTTCCTTGATGCCTATCCCCAGCATGAACTCATCGCATGGCAATCGACACGATTGGGCATCGACATCTCGTACTGAACTTTCCCTTGGTTCCTCATATGATTGGCATGACGAGCTTTCACCTAAGGACGCTTCAGAGGATCTCCTCCTCGAAGAACTTCTTCGGAATATGTTCATTTTCCTACGAACAATTTTCTGAAATTTTTGGACCACAAAATGATATCAATAAAATTTAACAAGATTGGTAGCAACTACTCATATGGCTGTTCAGAGGCTATATCAAGCATTCAAACTACTTGGAACTCAAAGAATTAAACATGCAAGCTCATTTTTAGTAGCACCAAGAGCAACTAATTATGAAAAATATAAACCACTAGAGCAAAAACTAATTGGAGCGATGGAGGAGTCACATACCAAGGAGCAATCCCCCAAAACAGTTTCAGAAATGGAGCTTCGAGCAAAGAGATCGAAAATTTCGGGTTTGAGAGCAAGAGCATGGGAGACAGAGCAACCATGATTTTTCTAGAGGAAGGAGTGGGCTGAAGGGATAAGTGAGAGGGGCCCCGTGGGGCCTACGAGCCACCTAGGCGCGCCCAGGGGTGGGGGCGCGCTCTCGTGCAATGTGGGCACCTGGGTTACCCCCTGGGGTGATTCCAGTGCCAAAAATTCTTAAATATTTGACAAAAAATCATGTTAAAATTTATTGCATTCTGAGCACTTTTATTTCTGGGCACTTTTTATTGCACGGATAATTCGGAAAACAGGATAATCATGGCATTTTCTTTTATTTCAGTAAGAAGAACAGAAAATAAAAAGTAGGTACAGAAGGTTGTGATTACTAAATTCATCGACAACATGCCCCTCAAAAAGAATCCATTAATAAGGTTGATCAAGTCTTATTAACAAACTTCTTTCGAGTAACATGAAACCGAAGAACCTTCATAAAACACTAAGTTACCTCAACGGGGATATGCACCTCCCCGACAATAAGGATATCATACTTCTTTTTAGGAATAGGGAATTGAAAACTTCCAATAGTAATTGTCGGAGCCTTTTCGATAATATGAATACCATTCACTTGAAATTGTTTCGGAAGTGTACCGTATGCTCATTACCATTGATATGAAAAGTGACCTTGCTTTTGTTGCTATCAATAACAGACCCTGCAGTATTCAAGAAGGGTCTACCAAGGATAATCGACATGTTGTCATCCTCGAGCATGTCAAGTATAACAAAGTCTGTTAGAATAGTAACATTTGCAACCACAACGGGCACATCCTCACAGACACCGATAGGTATGGCTGTTGATTTGTCAGCCATTTGCAATGATATTTCAGTGGGAGTGAGTTTGTTCAAATCAAGTCTTTTATATAAAGAGAAAGGCATAACACTAACACCAGCTCCTAAATCACACAAAGCAGTTTTGACATAATTTCTTTTGATGGAGCAAGGTATAGTTGGTATTCCAGGATCTCCTAATTTCTTAGGTACTCCACCCTTAAAAGAATAATTTGCAAGCATTGTAGAAATTTCAGCCTCAGGTATCTTTCTTTTGTTTGTAACAATGTCTTCCATATATTTAGCATAAGGAGGCATCTTAATAATATCAGTCAAGCGAGTGCGCAAAAAAGACTGGCCTCAGCATTTCAACAAAGCGTTCAAAGTCTTCATCATCCTTTTTCTTGGATGGTTTAGGAGGAAAGGGCATGGGTTTTTGAACCCATGGTTCTCTTTCTTTACCAAGTTTCCTAGCAACAAAGTCTCTTTTATCATAACGTTTATTTCTAGAAGGTGGGTTATCAAGATCAACAACAGGCTCTATTTCAACTTCATTGTCTGGTTCTTTATCATTATGTGGTTGAGTATCATCATGAGAATCTTCATTATCATCATCATCAGATGGTTGTTCATTACCAGACTGTGTTTCAGCATCAGAGATAGAAGCATCATTACTATCTTCCAAAGGTTTTTCTACCTCGGGTTCACTAGAAGCATGCAAAGTCCTATCATTTTTATTTTTATTTTATTTTAGAAGGACTAGGTGCATCAACATTATTTCTTTGAGAGTCTTGTTCAATTCTTTTTGGGTGACCTTCAGGAAAGAGTGGGTCCTGAGTCATTCTACCTCCTCTAGTCATTACTCTAACAACATGATCATTCATACTGTTATTCATTTCATCAAGCAATTCACTTTGAGATTTAGCAACTTGTTTGAACCATAGAAGCATGTTTACCAACACCTTTAACATCATTAGCAATTCTAAATAACAAGTCACTCAAGCGATCAATCATGTAGGAGTTTCATTTCAATTGTTTCATAACATTAGCATTGAAATGTTCTTGCTTGATAATATAGTTGTCAAATTCATACAAGCATTGGCTAGGAGATTTATTGTAAGGAATATCACCTTCATCAAACTTTATGAGAGAATTTACCTCTACTACCTGTGGCGGTGTGTCAAGACCATGTATTTCTTCAATAGGTGGTAAATTCTTAACATCTTCAACTTTAATACCCTTTTCATTCATACTCTTCTTTGCTTCTTGCATATCCTCAGGACTGAGATACATAATACTCCTCTTCTCCAGAGTGGGTTTAGGCGGTGGTTCGGGAAGTGTCCACTCATTATCATTCTTCAATATATTATTCAATGATTCCGCAGCTTGTTCAATAGTCCGTTCCCTGAAAACACAACTCGCACAACTATCTAGGTAATCCCTAGAAGCATCGGTTAGTCCATTATAGAAGATATCAAGTATTTCATTTTTCTTGAGAGGATGATCAGGCAAAGCATTATGTACTTGGAGAAGCCTCCCCCAAGCTTGTGGGAGACTCTCTTCTTCAATTTGCACAAAGTTAAATATTTCCTGTAAAGCAGCTTGTTTCTTATGAGCAGAAAAATATTTTTCAGAGAACTAATGAACCATATCCTGGGGACTACGCACAGAACCAGGAGCAAGAGTATTATACCAATCATTAGCATCACCCTTTAGTGAAAAAGGAAACAACTTAAGAATATAGTAATAGCGAATTTTTTCCTCGCGAGCAAACATGGTGGCTATATCATTTAATTTAGTAAGATGTGCCACAACAGTTTTAGTTTCATAACCATGGAAAGGATCAGATTCAACCAAAGTAATTAACTCAGGATCAACAGAGAATTCATAATCCTTATCAGTAAGAAATATGGGAGAGGTAGCAAACTTAGGATCATATTTCATTCTCTCCCTCATAGATTTTTCTTTCATTTCAGCAAGCAACTCTATAACTTCATGTCTATCCTTACAGGCAAGAATGGCTCTAGCAGGATCCCTATCAAAGCAATCTTCATCAGGTGTTTCAACTCTAGTAGGAGAGCTAGGCATAATAGGTGAATCACAATTCTCAAGATTTTCAGCATTTTCATTTTCTTTGACTCTATCAATTTGTTCAGTAAGAAATTCACCAAGTGGCATAGGCATATCAGGCAAAGTACTAGCATCATCATGAGTATCATTCATAGCAGAAGTAGCATCATCAATTACTTGCGACATATCAAAATTAATAGCAGGTGGTGGTGTTGCAAGTCTAGTCAAAACAGAAGGTGAATCAAGTGCAGAGCTAGATGGCAATTGCTTACCTCCCCTCGTCTTAGAGGGGACAATCTGGGTCTTAGCATCTTTCAGATTCTTCATAGTGATCAACAGATATAAATTCCAAGTGACTTAGCAAATAAAGCTATGCTCCCCGGCAACGGCGCCAGAAAAAGGTCTTGATAACCCACAAGTATAGGTGATCGCAACAGTTTTCGAGGGTAGAGTATTCAACCTAAATTTATTGATTCGACACAAGGGGAGCCAAATTATATTTGCAAGTATTAGCAGTTGAGTTGTCAATTCAACCACACCTGGAGACTAAATATCTGCAGCAGAGTGATCGGTAGCACATTAGTATGATAGTTTGATAGCAGTAGCAAATATAGTAACGATATCAGTAACGGTAACATCAGTGATTTCGTAGCAATTGTAACAGTAGCAACAGTAGTAGTAACTTAGCAAAGATCAATATGTGAAAAACTCGTAGGCATTGGATCGGTGACTTATGTTGGATGACATTCATCATGTAACAGTTATAACCTAGGGCGATTCAGAACTAGCTCCAATTCATCAATGTAATGTAGGCATGTATTCCGTATGTACTCATACGTGCTTGCAATAAGAACTTGCATGACATTTTTTGTCCTACCCTCCCGTGGCAGCAGGGTCCATAAGGAAACTAAGGGATATTAAGGCCTCCTTTTAATAGAGAGCTAGAGCAAAGCATTAACACATGATGAATACATGAACTCCTCAAACTACGGCAATCACCGGAAAGAATCCCAATTTATGTCACTTTGGGTATGCGGATCATAACACATAGCAGGTGCGTATACCTTGCAAGATCGGATCAAGAAATCAAATATAATCATGAAAACACAATAGGTTCATATCTGAAATCATGGCACTTGGGCCCTAGTGACAAGCATTAAGCATAGCAAAGTCATAGCAATATCAATCTCAGAACATAGTGGATACTAGGGATCAAGCCCTAACAAAACTAACTCGATTACATGATAGATATCATCCAACCCATCACCGTCCAGCAAGCCTACAAAGGAATTACTCACTCCCGGCGGTGAGCATCATGAGATTAGCGATGAAGAAGGGTTGTTGATGACGACGGCGACGAACCCCCCTCTCTGGAGCCCCAAACGGACTCCAGATCAGCCCTCCCGATGAAGAACAGGAGGTGGCGGCGGCTTTGTCTCGTGAAACGTGATAAAACTTTTTGTCCTATTTTTTCTCCGGGAATGTGAATTTATAGACGGAAGATTAGGGTTGGCAGAGCCACGTGGGCCCCACGAGCCAGTAGGGCGCGCCCTGGTGCCTCGTGGGCCCAGGGTGGCCCCCCTCCAGTGGGTCTTCGTTCCATTATTTTTTATATATTCAATAAAAAAACCTCCAGAAAGTTTTGTCCAATTCCGAGAACTTTTATTTCTGCACAAAAAACAACACCATGGCAATTCTGCTAAAAACAGCGTTAGTCCGGGTTAGTTCCATTCAAATCATGCAAATTAGGGGCCAAAACAAGGGCAAAAGTGTTTGGAAAAGTAGATACGCTGGAGATGTATCACTACTTAAGCATGGCATGAGCATCTATGATCTCTAGTTGTGATCATAAACATGTTTAGTCATAATATGTCGAACCATGGATACCGAGCTAAACATATTTACAAAAACAGAAAACAAAGAGAGTTCATACCAGCTTTCCTTGCCACATTCACTTCATCAAAATATCGTCATTATTGCCTTTCACTTGCACGACCAAATGATATGAAAATGATAATAGTGCAAGTGTGCCGTGGACTAAGCTGGAATCTGCAGACAATTTATTCAAAGGAGAAGAGAGGGTAACATTGACTCTTTGTTAAAGCAACAATAAAGCATATGAGAGCCTCTCAACTATTATAGCATAGTCTTCTCCTTACGAAGACTCAAATAAAAGAAAAGAAATTCAAAGAAACATACTGAAATATTTTTGGAGTTTTTAGTTTTTTCTGAAGGAAAGCAAAAGAAAGAAGAAAAATGAAAAGCGAGAAAAACTATTTACATCAAAGAACTCCCAACAAACACAAAAGAATAAACGAGAAATCTTTTTGGGTTTTCTTTTAATGCTACAAACTAAAACAGGAAAGAAAAACTAAAAAGAAACTACAACTATTTTTTTGATTTTTCATAAAAAAATTCAAGCACACAAAAGAAAGCGGAAATAAAACTGAGCATGGATAATACAATGAAAAAGGATGAACACCGACAACAGGAATGAAGTGAGTGATACATGAATGAAATGTCGGTGAGAAATACGTACTACCCCAAGCTTAGGCTTTTGGCCTAACTTGGTCTACGCCCATGGATCAAAGTCGTGCGATCGAGGGTAATATATGTTCTCCACTGGCTCCTGAGGCTCATACTGATAGTCAAGCTCTAGGGCTAACTCATTCTAAGGTTCTGGCTCAGGTGCTGTGGGAGGTGTCACACCCCAATCCTCATAAATTTCTTCTGGCATAATAATGTAACTGCCTATAAAAAGGTTGAACAAAGCAGGAGCAGGCAAGGTAATAGTTTGACGGGTTCCCTAACAAAATACTAAATTGTAATGGAATGGAATTTTCTTTTTCCCGTCAAAGAAATTGTGGTGAACCATGTTGGCGTAATCTAAATATTTTATAGGTAAGATCATCTCCTCATCATACCTAATAGGAATGTTGAAATGTTTAGCAAGGCGAGTGGCATAAATGTCACCATAAATAGGACCCTTGGAACTGTTTATGTGTAACCATTGCACAACAATGGCCCCCAAACTAAAAGTCCTGTCACCATGCAAGACATGGCGCAGAATAGCAAGGTCAGGTGAACTCAGGGTGCAGCTCTCTCCCATATCAATAATACATCTCTCAGCAAGTAATGAGTAATAGCGCAAGACATGAAAAATGTATACTAGCAACTCTCGCCTTGGAAATTCCTCTCTCTTCCCCCACGACAATTTCAGGTATGAAACCTTCCACATCTCTTACGCGAGGCTCTCGCGTCTCACCCTCATAAGGAATTCTACATGCATGGCAAAATTCCTGAAGGGATATTTCCCTTGCTTCATCATAGAGGTAGAACTCTAGTATAGATGCATTAACATTGAAACGGAAATTTTGCACGGAAGTATTTGTGAGGACGAGGTATTGGTCACACTTATCTTCAAGAAACGGTGTCAACCTAGCATTGTTCGCCAAATAATAGAAATCCTCATAAATTGCCGCAGCCGCCAAGAATGTGTCACACGGCCATTCGCACGGCCGCACTTCAGTGCGACGTGGAGTGCGATACCTGGGTGCTGCTACTGGGGTCTCCTCCAAACTCCGGCTCAAAGAACCCCTCAACAATCACCTCATTGTTCTCTGGAAATTTCTGAAATTTTTAGTCCCCGCAATAAAAGTGAACAAAACTTAACAAAATTGATAGAAACTACTCCCACAAGTGTCTAGAGGCTATATCATGCATCAAAACTACTTAGAACCATATGAATCCAACATGCAAGCTCAAGAACGTAGTCACCAACAGTAGCTAAATATGCAAATAATATACCACCAAAACAAAAACTAATTGGACCAATGGAGGAGTCACATACCAAGGAGTAATTCCTCAAAACAGTTTCGGAAACAGAGTTCCAAGCAAGGAGATCGAAAATCGCACGAAAATGAGCAAGAACACGGGTTTGAGAGCAATGTTGATTTTTTCTGGAGGAAGAAGGAGTTGGTGGGCTGGTGCACTATGTGGGTGGGTCCCTGTGGAACCCACAAGCCTTGGTGGCGCGCCTAGGGGGTGGCGCGCCCTGTGAGCTTGTGGTTCACAGGTGCACCCCCCTGGGGTGTGTCCAGTGCCAAAAATTGTAAATAAATATGGAAAAAAAATCATACTAAATTTTCAAGGCATTCTGAGAACTTTTATTTTCGAGACACATTTTTATTGCACTGAAATTTTAGAAAATGGTAAAAACTTGGTATTTTTGCTTTAATTAACTAAAATAACAGAAAGTAAATGATGGGTACATAAAGTTGTGCTTACTAGATTCATCGACCACATGTGAAAGGATCGATATGGTTGACTAGAGGGGAGGGGGGTGAATAGGCAACTAACAATTTTTAGCTTTTCTTGACCAATTTAAACTTAGCATCAAATAGGTTGTCTAGATGTGCAACCAGGTGATCAACCTATATGATGCAACAACAACAAGCACACAAGCAAGCAAGGGATACAACACAATAATAGCTTGCACGAAGTAAAGGTAAGAGATAACCAAAAGTGGAGCCGGTGGAGACGAGGATGTGTTACCGGAGTTCCTTCCCTTTGAGAGGAAGTACGTCTCCGTTAGAGCGGTGTGGAGGCACAATGCTCCCCAAGAAGCCACTAGGGCCACCGTATTCTCCTCAGGCCCTCACACAATGCGAGATGCCGTGATTCCACTATTGGTGCCCTTGAAGGCGGCGACCGAACCTTTACAAACAAGGTTGGGGCAATCTCCACACCTTAATTGGAGGCTCCCAACGACACCATGAAGCTTAATGAAGTGGGGGGAATCAAATTTCTCTTGGTGGAAGTGTAGATCGGGGCCTTCTCAACCAATCCCTAGAAAATCAACAAGTTTGATTGGCTAGGGAGAGAGATCGGGCGAAAATGAAGCTTGGAGCAACAATGGAGCTTGGGGATGGAAGAGGTGGTCTTCTTGGGGAAGAAGACCCCTTTATATAGTGGGGGAAAGAATCCAACCATTATCCCCACTCACAGCCCGTGCACAGCGGTACTACCGCACCACGTTGCGGTATTGCCGCTGGACATTGCGGTACTACCGCTGCCTGGTGCGGTACAACCGCTCGCACGGTAGTGACACAATGACGAACTACTGCACTAGGCAACGTGCGGTAGAACCGCCAGAGCGGTACTACCGCAGGCCCTTGCGGTACTACCGCAGGGTAGTTTTCAACGGCCACTGGAGGTGCACGGAAGTAAAAAATTACTTCCGTGTCTACATCCGCTGGAGTAGGAAGTGTGCAAAAGTCCGGCACGGAAGTACCGGAAGAAACTTTGCGGTACTACCGCCCGAGGACGGAAGTAAAAAATTACTTCCGTGACTACTTCCGTAGGCGCACGCTACAGGTGCTGGAGACAGCGGTACTACCGCTGGCTCCTGCGGTACTACCGCTCCGGGGAGCGGTACTACCGTTAGCCACTGAAAACTAGCACCTTGCTGCCTTCAATTACACAGCTAGGGAAAACGGACTGGAGCTCCATCGAAGTGAAGGAAAGGTGGTGCAATAGAGAAGATGTGTACGTGTTGATTCCAGCCTAACCTTTCCAAAGCGGACCCCCTCTTAATAGTACGGCTTTCCTACGACTCAAATCCACCGAAAAGAAACGTAGAGAACAACCGTCTTCGATAGACTCCGAGGGGCACCGAATCGTCTTGTGCCTAGACATGAGATATATGAAATGCTCAATGCACACGATTAGTCCGCAAATGCATTGTCATTAATCACCAAAACCACTTAGGGAGAAATATGCCCTTATAATCTCCCCCTTTTTGGTGGATTGATGACAATACGGGATTTGCTCATAAGGAAATATAATGAACATAAGCAAACCCAAAATCTATAAAATATAGACAGGCTCCCCCTAGATGTGTGCATTCTTTAGATATGCTTTGGACTGCAAAGCACACACACTAGGATCAACGCTCCCCCTATATTTTATAGATAAGGCACTCCTTGCAACAAGATAAGTAACACTAAGCATGGAAGCAAGGCATAGCATGTGAGCATGAAGATAAAGGCACAAAGTAAACAAACTCACAAGCTACTAATCATACTGGACAGTAATAAGATAGAGTGATAGCATATGTCTCACACCATATGATAGAATAGGTCTCCTGGTCTCACACACGAATAAAACCAAAGCAATGAAGAAGGTTCAACGAAAGCAAGCAGAAAAACCAACCAACAACACTCGCAAATCACTCGCAAATCCTACACTTTCTCCCCCTTTGGCATCGAGACACCAAAAAGGCAGAGATGACACCTAAGACACAGGTGATAGCTCCCACTAGGCAGAGAAATCATCATCAAACTCCTCCTCATCATGATCTGGAGAAGCGGCTGGAAGGGACTCCTCATCAAACTCAGGCCACTGGAAGTTCTGCTTCTTCATCCAGGCAGCCTCTGGTGTAATGTTCTTGTCAGAACCACTCCTGATGTCCTCGCCAAGCCTCCTCAGAATCAGCTTGTCGCGCTGGCGACCCTGCTTCCGAGCCACATGTGTCAGATACTGCCCCTTAACCTACATGCAAAACAAGGTCTTCATCCTGTCCTTTAGCTTCGTGGCCCAAGAGGGCTCCGCAGACGGTGGCTCATACATCTCGGGACTGTCCTCCTCCTCAATCTCATCCTCATCCTCATCAACCTCCATGTTGGCAGCAGTAGGTTTAGTGGTAGTGTTATCCCACTTGTCCTTCTGATGCAGGCGAATAGGCTCATGACGGATCCAGTTGGGAGCATGAAACTCCTCACCTGGAAAGGTCACCTCCCACTTCTCCCTAATCCAGTAGAACAAGTAAGGCCCATAGATGGGGACCTTACGGTGAAACACAGCAGACTGGATCACGCACCACATGATGTGGGAAACATCAAGTGGTCCAGGAAGGCTGATCCACCCTTTCTCACAAATGAGGAGCATATCCACCAGATAGGAATGCACCCTGTCCTTGTCTCCCATACGAGGAAAGAGAGTGTTGCGAAAAATTCTGTGCATCACATCCAAAAAAGGGTTCAGCACCCACGATTCCTTGCCAGTGCCTGAGACCTTTTTGATATAATATGGCAGTAGTTTCTCCTTAGGGGTAGCAGCTGGCTTCTCGTGCGGGCGCACACCAACTGGCTTCTCAAGCCCCTCATCGCGAATGCCCAGAAGATCCATGAACTCCTTCCATGTACCTGACAGCTGCTCACCATTGGTCATCCAAGTCAGGGTCCGCTCCGCATTAGTGTGGAAGTGGACGGAGGCAAAGAACTGAGCCACAATCTCTGGATCATAATCAAGATGAAAAGAGATGATCCCCTCAATGTCAAACTGCTCCACCATATCCAGAGCCTCACCAAAATATGCCCTGTCCTTCTTCAGATGATCCATGTCAATCCACTGAACCGGCACATTGATGTTCTTCTTTGCCTTCATCACATCCAGGTAGATAAGATTCTGTTGCTTGGTCCAGAGCATGTGATTGCTCATGACAGATTCCCTAGGGTTGACATAGGGATTGATCCTGCGGCGAAGCTGAAACTCCCCTTGAGGCATCTCATCCATGTTGACAATGGGCTCCTTGAGCTTGGTTGCGGTCCTCTTGAAGTTCTGCTTTGGCGGTGCATTAGACCCCTCTGGTGCATCTTGATTGCGAAGGCGCTTGGAGCTCGTATCACGAGAGGGATTCTTGCGTCTTGCATAGTGACGGGAGCCGGAGCTACCACCTGGAACACGCAACGCAACACGAGAAAAGAGCAAGGAAAAAGTCATTGCAAAGACCATGGCAACAAAAGAACCACATAGAAATGAGGATTGGCCAGGCAAAACAGGTTAGATCAAGCTCAAGCGGTAGTACCGCCGGTTGTGCGGTAGTAAAATTTTACTACCACCGCCACCGCGGTAGTACCGCACCGGGAAAGGGCGGTAGTACCAGGCGACGTGCGGAAGTAAATTTTTACTTCCGCCTGACGGGCGGTAGTACCGCTCCGTTAGGTGCGGTAGTACCGTGTGGGGCGGATTCGCAAGGAACAGACGGATCTGACTACATCCGTCTTCAGATCGGTACTACCGTAGATCAAATCTACCAAGTTGTGTCCTGCCAAACAACATTTCTACCGCACAAGTACTCTCCAACAATCTACTCATGCAGTGATTTATCCAAAAATCAATGAAACCAACTCATATTGCCCCCAAACCTAGATTCAAAATAGAGACACAAAGAGGCAAGAACGAGGGGCAATACCGGGCTACATGGCACGAGGAAGAGGTGGGGAACGATCCCACCGGACGGAATGGAAGGAGAGCGGCCGGAGACGGAGATCCGGCGAGGACCTCCGGCGCCGTTCTTCGTGAGGAGAGAGAGACACGAGAGGAGGAGTGAATGGGTATGGGGGAGTTAGAACTCCCCCTGCCCGGCCTTAACCCCTCGCGCACTCGACGGCGTGGTAGTACCGCACGGCTGTGCGGTAGTACCGCCTGGCCAGCGGCAGTAAAAGATTACAGCCGCTCACTGGGCGGTAGTACCGCTCTTCGAGCGGCAGTAAAAAATTACTGCCGCGCTCAGTGCGGTAGTACTGTGCCGGAGCTGCTGCTGCGCGAGCACGGCAGTAGCCCCTCTCCAGTGGTAGTACCGGCATTGACCACGGTAGTACCGCGCGACCAAAGAAGTGCAGGTTCTGGAGAAGAGAAAAAATGGCCTTTACAAAAAAATTCGAAACGATTTTGGAGACACAAAGACCAGTCGAAAGGCCAAAGAGGCTTCAAGCAAAGAAGACAAACACGAGAGAGCACATTTGAAGCAACTCGAACAAAAACATGGTCCAAAAAACTAGACGAGATAAACGAGGACCAAACACCGAACCAAATCCTCTCATGAAGAGAGGGCGGTGGCCGGAGCCACCTATGTTTGAGTCAATTGGTATGGCACCGCGAAGAATTATCCTTGGGCCCATGACCAAAACTCGTCTTTGAAGCACAAGTGCCATAAAAAATGGCGAATGTGAAAGAGTTGATCGATTTATGCATAATGGGGGGAGGGAGAGTTCATTGAGAGAACAACACTCCCCCTATGTCCATGCCTACACCTAAACAAGATAACAAGATGAGTATGGCGGGGTGTGCAAAGTTTCAAACCACATTGCTCAAATCAATGATATTTAGCTCATGCCTTAACTCGCGAAATCTTGCTTCATCCAAAGGCTTCGTGAAAATATCTGCAAGGTTATCATGAGTGTTGACATAGTTAAGATCAATCTCTCCTCGCCTAATGTGTTCCCGGATGAAGTGATAACGGATCTCAATATGCTTCGTCTTGAAGTGTTGCACCGGGTTGAGAGAAATCTTGATGGCGCTTTCATTGTCACACATAAGAGGCACTTTGTCACAAGTGACACCGTAGTCCTTTAAAGTTTGCCTCATCCATAACAATTGAGCACAACAACTACCGGCGGCCACATACTTGGCTTCGGTGGAGGAGAGAGACACACAACTTTGCTTCTTCGAAGACCAACTCACCAAAGAGCAACCAAGGAATTGGCACCCTCCGGAAGTTGACTTCCTATCCACCTTGTCTCCCGCCCAATCCGAATCTGAATATCCCATGAGGTTGAAGCTTGCTCCTTTGGGGTACCATAAGCCAAAGTTTGGGGTATGTGCCAAATATCGAAAGATTCGCTCGACCTCCACATGGTGGCTTTCCTTTGGTGCGGCTTGAAACCGTGCACAAATTCCCACACTCAACATGATATCCGGTCTAGATGCACAAAGGTAAAGCAAGGAGCCAATCATAGAACGATATACCTTTTGATCCACCGCTTTATCATTGGGATCAATGTCAAGTTGGCATTTGGTTGGCATCGGTGTAGTAGCCGGCTTGACATCACTTAAGTTGATCTCTTTAGCATGTCTTGAGTGTATTTGGCTTGGTTGATGAAGGTTCCTTCTCTTCTTTGTTTGACTTCGAACCCGAGAAAGAACTTTAACTCTCCCATCATGGACATCTCAAACTCCGCAGTCATGAGTGCGGCAAACTCATCATTGAAAGCTTTGTTAGGCGAACCAAAGATAATATCATCAACATATAGTTGGCATACTAACAACTCCCCTTTGACCTTCTTAGTAAAAAGAGTGGGGTCGATTTTCCCAATTTCAAACCCACGATCTTGCAACAACTCGGTAAGGTGCTCATACCACGCACGTGGGGCTTGTTTAAGGCCATAGAGCGCCTTATCGAGTTGGTATACATGATTGGGGAACTTGGGATCCTCAAACCCCGGGGGTTGTTTGACATACACCAACTCATTAAGAGGGCCGTTAAGAAATGCACTCTTCACATCCATTTGTTGCAACTTGAAGTTATGATGAGATGCATATGCAAGCAACAAACGAATAGATTCAAGGCGGGCAACGGGAGCAAAGGTTTCACCGTAGTCGATACCCTCGACTTGGGAGTAGCCTTGTGCCACCAAACGTGCATTGTTGCGAATGACAATGCCGTGAGCATCTTGCTTGTTCTTGAAGATCAATTTGGTTCCAATGACATTATGGTTCTCCTTTGGCCTTGGCACCAATCTACACACTTTGTTGCGCTCGAAGTTGTTGAGTTCCTCATGCATGGCATCAAGCCAATCCGGATCCTCGAGCGCCTCATAGACCTTTTGGGGTTCAACACAAGAAACAAACGCATGATGTTCACAATAGTTTGCTAATTGTCTACAAGTGCTTACCCCCTTTCTTAAGCTTCCAAGCACATTCTTCATGAGATGCTCTTTGGTCTTGAGCTTGGAAGCACTTGGCGGCACGACGCTCCAATTGCTCCTCAAGAGAGAGTTGTGGAGCAGTAACTTCATCATCATGAGCGTCGTCATGAGCTTGTTCTTGATCTTGAGCTTGCTCTTGATCTTGAACTTGCTCGGTAACATGAACTTGATCTTGGGCATCATTTGGTGAACCACCAACATCTTGAGGTTGATCTTGCCCTTGATCTTGTTCACTTGGTTGAGGGCCTTCACTTTGTTCTTCGAAAGCGTGTGGGTCTTGGGTTGGTGATGGTTCCACTTGAGTGGAACATTGTCCTTCTCCTTCGGCCACAAGGGGTTCCTCAATGGGTAGGATATGACCAACACCCATTCTTCTTATGGCTTGGGGAGGAATTTCATCACCTACATCACAAGTACCACTTTACTCCACTTGGGAGCCGTTATTTTCATCAAACTCCACATTACACGTCTCCTCAATGAGTCTGGTGGACTTGTTGAGGACACAATAAGCACGAGAGTTTGTAGCATAACCAACAAATATGCCCTCATCAGCTCTAGACTCGAATTTAGACAAGCGAACACCTTTCTTGAGAATGAAACACTTACAACCGAACACCTGGAAGTACTTGAGGTTGGGCTTGTTGCCGGTCAGTATCTCATATGGGGTCTTGTTCAAGCCACAATACCTCTTGAAGTCGATGACAGTTTGTTGGGTATCACTCTTCCTCTTGAAGAAATATACCCAAGTATATCTTGAATAGTCATCCACAATCACCAAGCAATACCTTCTACCCCCAAGACTATCAAAGGATGGAGGCCCAAAGAGATCCATGTGAAGGAGCTCCAAAGGCCTCGTCGAGTAGATAATAGTCGTGGGAGGGTGAGCCTTCTCATGTAGCTTTCCTTCGATACAAGCACTGCAAGCACGATCTTTGGCAAAACTAACATTTGTTAGTCCAAGGACATGGTCCCCCTTGAGAAGACTTTGCAAAGATCTCATATTAACGTGGGCTAAACGGCGATGCCAAAGCCATCCCACGTCAACTTTAGCCATTAGGCAAGTCGCGGTCTTAGTGGGTCGCTCCGAAAAGTTAATCACATAAAGACCGTTCTCGACATGCCCAACAAAGGCTACTTTAAGATTCTTGCTCCACTAGAGGGCCACGGAATCAATATCAAAGAAAGTGGCAAAGCCCGTGAGTGCAAGTTGACGAACGGAAAGTAAATTGTATGCAAGAGACTCAACAAGCATGACTTTCTCGATCGTGAGATCATGAGAAATGACAACCTTGCCAAGACCCAATACCTTAGAAGATGAAGCATCACCCCATTCGACATTGGTGGGCATAGATGAAACCTTGCGCACGTCCACCACCAAGTCCTTGCTTCCGGTCATATGATTTGTTGCTCCACTATCGAGCAACCATGATCCCCCACCGGAAGCAAACACCTACAAGAGATCAATGCTTGGTTTTAGGTACCCATTTTGTAATGGGTCCTTTGATGTTAGCAACAAGGGTCTTAGGAACCCAAATAGACCATTCAATGTACTCATAATAAGAACCAACAAATTTGGCATAAACATGCCCATCACTAGCACGGCATAACACATAAGAAGGGTTAAAGTCGTCGACTTTGTTGGGAGGTGTTGCATTGCCCTTCTTGGCAACACCACCCTTCGCATTGTTCTTCTTCTCCTTAGGATCACCCTCTCCCTCCTTCACAAACGTTTGCTTGAGAGGAGGAGGTTGTTTGGTCTTGTCATTCTTCTTCTTCTTCTTGGACTTGGGTGCAAACCCAATCCCCTCCTTGCCCACAACTTCCTTTTGATTACTCAAAAGGTCGTTGAGGTTCTTCTCACCTTGTATGCATGACACAAGGCCTTTCTCAAGTTGCTCCTTCAACTTGGCATTCTCCTCCACAAGATGCACATGCTCACAACAAGGGTTAGTAGCATTTGCATTATCAATTAAAACCATATGAGGAAATGTGGATTTCTCCTTGGTTAGCTTCACTTGGAGTTGATCATGAGACTCTTTGAGGATAGCATGAACACTCTTCAAGGCCTTGTGAGCCTTGTCAAGTAGATCAAACTCCTCCTTGTGTCTAGCATGGTCAACCCCAAGCTCGGCCATCTCAGATTTGAGCACACGAGAAACAACAAGAGCATGATCAAGATCTTTCTTTAACTTGCATGATCATCGTTGTGTGACTCCTCAAGAGCCAAACGATGACCATGCTCTTCCTCAAGCGCATTGGAAAGATCCGATATCTCATCGGCATAGTCACGACTATGCCCTTCCATCTTAGAGATGGTCTCTTCGTGAGCCTCGATCATGTAATTGGCTTCACCAAGTTGTTCCAAGAGAGCAATGAAGTGCTTCTTGGTTTTACCTTTGAGCTTACTCATGAATGACTCAAATTCATTTTCCTCCTCCTTTGCCCCCTCACTTTCATCAATGCAATCCGTCAAGGAAGGATTAGTAGTGATGGAAGTTTTGATGTTGGGGGTTACCTTGTTGGTGGCTTTAGCCATGAGGCACTTGGTGGTGATGTTCTCGTTGGGTGGATCGAAGAGGGACACCCGTGGAGTTGATGCAATGGCAACGGAGGCCATGGCAACCATTCCACCATCTTCATCATCATCATCATCCTCATTGTACTCTTCTTGTGCCACCAACCCCTTTTGAGGAGTCTTCTTGGTGAAGTTGTTCTTGTTAGGGAAAGACTTGGTCTTGTCTTTCGGATAAGCTTGCCACCATTGTCTTCCCTCTTCTCGTAAGGGCAATCCACCACAAAGTGACTCACATTGCCACAATTGTAGCATGTCCTCACACGTTGCTTGCCCTTGGCGCCACTTGAGCTATTCTTGTTGAAGTTGGGCCTTGTGTTCTTCTTCTTGCCCCAAAATTGCCATGAAGCAAGAGCCATGTGCTCATGATAGGCATATTTGGTGTCCTCGGGGCAACTCTCCCCTTCTTCCTCTTCATCCTCTTCTTCCGCGATAGCCTTGGCCTCAAAGCAAGGTTGGGCTTCTTTGACCGTTGAGCTCGCAAAACCGCGTTGTCGGCGGTCTTGTCCAAGATCTTCATAGCAACAAACTCATCCAACACCTCACTAGAGGACAAGGCGTGGAAGTCCGGTCTTTGACGAATGACGGAGGACATGGCCTTGTGGTAGGGCATCATGGCCTTGAGAATCTTACGCTTGATCCAATTGTCATACGTATCCTTGCTCCCATGATCTCGAAGTGAGACCGCGAGAGTAGTCAATCTTCGGTAAAGCTCTCGAGGGTCTTCATCTTCAATCATGGCAAACTCATCGGCTTCATCTTGCACCACTTCAAAGTTTGAGCGTTGGATACTTGCGCTTCCCTTGTACAAGGAAACAACATGCTCCCATGCTTCCTTGGCCACGGTGAAAGGTCGGAGATGCGCAATATCTTTGGGTGGAATGGCTTCTTGGAGAATAAAGAGTGCGGACTCGTTAAATTGATGATCCGCGGCTTCTCTTGGAGTGAAGTTGCTTGGATCGTGCGGGTAGAAACCTTGCTCAATAATTCTCCAAAGGTGAGTAGAACTATGATTTAAATGATGTTTAAAGCGATACACCCAAGCGGCAAAATCATTTTCACAAGCTTAGGAGGAGGACCAACATGATTAATATGCGTAGAAGGAACCGGTCCTCCATAGGTCACGGAAGGTTCGACATGGGAAAAGATCCCACTGCCAATCTTTTCTCTAGAAGAAGGAGCTTGGCCACTACTAGCCCCCCCCCTTACCGGAGTTAGCATCCGCCTCCGTGTTAGCGGGATCAACCACTTCCAACGGTGTGGTAGATAATTTAAGGCCTTCAAGAAAATCCTTAAACATTCACCTCGGTCATCATGGAGGTTTTCAATGTGTCTAACGCCACATTGAACTCCTCACAAGAGACCATGGAAACCCCCTCGGCCGTAGGCAAGGGCCGGATAACACCAGAGTGCTCTTCCCCCTCGTCTACGGTGTCAACCAAACTCTTCAGACGGTAAAGTCCTTAATAAAGAGCCCTCGCTCTGATACCAATTGAAAGGATCGATATGGTTGACTAGAGGGGGGGGGGGGTGAATAGGCAACTAACAATTTTTAGCTTTTCTTGACCAATTTAAACTTAGCATCAAATAGGTTGTCTAGATGTGCAACTAGGTGAGCAACCTATATGATGCAACAACAACAAGCACACAAGCAAGCAAGGGATACAACACAATAATAGCTTGCATGAAGTAAAGGTAAGAGATAACCAAAAGTGGAGCCGGTGGAGACGAGGATGTGTTACCGGAGTTCCTTCCCTTTGAGAGGAAGTACGTCTCCGTTAGAGCGGTGTGGAGGCACAATGCTCCCCAAGAAGCCACTAGGGCCACCGTATTCTCCTCACGCCCTCACACAATGCGAGATGCCGTGATTCCACTATTGGTGCCCTTGAAGGAGGCGACCGAACCTTTACAAACAAGGTTGGGGCAATCTCCACAACTTAATTGGAGGCTCCCAACGACACCACGAAGCTTCACCACAATGGAATGTGGCTCCGAGGTGACCTCAACCGTCTAGGGTGCTCAAACACCCAAGAGTAACAAGATCCGCAAGGGATTAGTGGGGGGAATCAAATTTCTCTTGGTGGAAGTGTAGATCGGGGCCTTCTCAGCCAATCCCTAGAAAATCAACAAGTTTGATTGGCTAGGGAGAGAGATCGGGCGAAAATGAAGCTTGGAGCAACAATGGAGCTTGGGGATGGAAGAGGTGGTCTTCTTGGGGAAGAAGACCCCCTTTATATAGTGGGGGAAAGATTCCAACCGTTATCCCCACTCACAGCCCGTGCACAGAGGTACTACCGCACCACGTTGCGGTACTGCCGCAGGACATTGTAGTACTACCGCTGCCTGGTGCGGTACAACTGCTCGCACGGTAGTGACACAATGACGAACTACTGCACTAGGCAACGTGCGGTAGAACCGCCGGAGCGGTACTACCGCAGGCCCTTGCGGTACTACCGCAGGGTAGTTTTCAACGACCACTGGAGGTGCACGGAAGTAAAAAATTACTTCCGTGTCTACATCCGCTGGAGTAGGAAGTGTGCAAAAGTCCGGCACGGAAGTACCGGAAGCAACTTTGCGGTACTACCGCCCGAGGACGGAAGTAAAAAATTACTTCCGTGACTACTTCCGTAGGCGCACGCTACAGGTGCTGGAGATAGCGGTACTATCGCTCCTTGGAGCGGTACTACCGCTGGCTCCTGCGGTACTACCGCTCCGGGGAGCGGTACTACCGCTAGCCACTGAAAACTAGCACCTTGCTGCCTTCAATTACACAGCTAGGGAAAACGGACTGGAGCTCCATCGAAGTGAAGGAAAGGTGGTGCAATAGAGAAGATGTGTACATGTTGATTCCACCCTAACCTTTCCGAAGTGGTCCCCCTCTTAATAGTACGGCTTTCCTATGACTCAAATCCACCGAAAAGAAACGTAGAGAACAACCGTCTTCGATAGACTCCGAGGGGCACCGAATCGTATTGTGCAGACATGAGATATCTGAAATGCTCAATGCACACGATTAGTCCACAAATGCATTGTCATTAATCACCAAAACCACTTAGGGAGAAATATGCCCTTACAACATGCCTCTCAAAAATAATCCATTAATAAGGTTGATCAAGTCCTATTAACGAACCACTACCAATTGACATGAAACCGAAGAATTTTCGTATAACACTATGTTACCTCAACGGGAATGTGAATTTCCCCAACAATAAGAATTTGGTATTGCTTTCAAATAGTTGGAAGAGGAAATTCAAAACCACCAATAGTGTTTGTCATTAGTTTTTCAATGGAATTGACACTATTCACTTGATATTGTTTTTTCGGAAAATAAACCGTATGCTGATTTCCATTAACATGAAAGGTAACCTTTCTTTTGTTGCAATCAATAACAGCCCCTGTAGTATTAAAAAAATGGTCTACCAAGGATGATTGACATGTTGTCGTCCTCAAGCGTATCAAGTGTAACAAAGTCTGTCAAGATAGTAACGTTAGCAACAACAACGGGAACATCCTCACAAATACCGATAGGCATAACGGTGGATTTATCGGCCATTTGCAAAGATATTTCTGTAGGTGTGAGCTTACTCAAATCAAGTCTTTTATATAAAGAGAAAGGCATAACACTCACACGGGCTCCCAAAACACACAAAGCAGTTTTGACATAATTATTTCTAATGGAGCAAGGTATAGTTGGAATTCCCGGATCTCCTAATTTTTGAGGTGTTTTACTTCCTAATGAGTAATTTGCTAGCACGGTGGAGATCCCAGCTTCCAGAATTTTTCTTTTATTAGTAACAATGTCTTTCATGTATTTTGCACAAGGAGCCATTTTAATAAGATCAGTAAACCGAGCTTTCACAGACAAGGGTCTAAGCATTTCAACGAAACTCTCAAAACCCTCTTCATCTTTATTCTTAACGGTCTTACTAGGGAAAGGCATGGGTTTCTGAACCCATGGTTCCCTGTCTTTACCGTGTTTTCTAGCAATAAATTCACTCTTATCATATCTTTTCTTTTTAGGAGGTGGGTTATCAAGATCAAATGGAGGTTCTATTTCTACCTCATTATCAGGTTCTTTATCATTATCTGGCTGAGCATCAACATGAGCATCATTATCATTATCACTTAGTGAATGCTCACTACCAGACTGGGTCTCAGCATCTTAAATAGAAACATTATTGGGATTCTCAGAAGGTTTATCAACCTCAAGTTCACTAGAAGCATGCAAGTTTCTATCCGTCTTCTTTTTGTTTTTCTAGTTCCTAGGTGAACTTGGTACATCATTATTAGTTCTCTGAGAATCTTGCTCAATTCTCTTAGGATGACCTTCAGGATATAGAGGATCCTGAGTTATTGTCCCTCCTCTGGTAACAACTTTAACAACATGAGTGTTTTTTTATTATTCATCTCATTAAGCAAATCATTTTGTGACTTGAGTACTTGTTCTAACTGTGTTTGAACCATAGAAAAATGTTTATGTAAACCTTTGACATCATTGGCAAGTCTAAACATTAAGTCACTCATGCGTTCAACTGTAATAGCATTATATTTCAGCTTGTTTCCAACATAATTAATGAAGTTTTCTTGCTTCACAATAAAATTATCAAATTCATCCAAGCATTGACTAGGATATTTATTGTAAGGAATATCACCTTCATCAAATCTATAAAGAGAATTTACCTCTACTACCTGTGTCGGGATATCAAGTCCATGTATTTCTTCGATGGGTGGTAAATTTTTAACATCTTCAGATTTAGTACCTTTCTCCTTCATAGATTTCTTTGCTTCTTGCATATCTTCAGGACTGAGGAATAGAATACCTCTCTTCTTTGGAGTTGGTTTAGGTGGTGACTCAGGAAGTGTCCAATCATCGACATTTAATTTTCTCAATATATTATTCAATAAGTCTTGTGCCCGTTCAACAGTTCGTTTCCTGAAAACACAACCAACACAACAATCTAGGTAGTTGTCGGTGTCAAAACTGGCAGACCTCGGGTAGGGGGTCCCGATTTGTGGATCTTACGCTAATGGCCTAACAAGGACAAGGGAGACGATGTTTACCCAGGTTCGGGCCCTCTCGAAGAGGTAAAACCCTATGTCTTGCTTGTATTGTATTGATGATGGAGTACAGAGTACAGAGTCGATCTGCCTTGAGATCTATTGTCTAGAACCCTAAAGGTATGGTTATGAATAATGCGGATGATCTATATCGACTAGGGTCTGGGGTTTATATATATACCCCGAACTCCTAGGGTTACACAGGGCCATCGCACCGGTCAGGTCTTCCTTGGAGTACGCGCCAAGTCTTCGGGTGTCCCTTTTCCTTATGTAGTACGACCTGGACTCCAATAATTGATCTTCAGTGGCCCCATCCAAACAGGCTTACAACTCGTAGGACCCACAGGTGAGGGGCCCACTAGTCCAGGACTCCCTCAGTAGTCCCTAGAAGCATCAGTTAGTCCATTATAAAAGATATCAAGTATTTCATTTTTCTTAAGAGGATGATCAGGCAAAGCTTTTAATAGCTGGAGAAGCCTCACCCAAGCTTCAGGGAGACTCTCTTCTTCAATTTGCACAAAGTTAAATATTTGCAGCTTGTTTCTTGTGAGCAGGAAAATATTTTTCAGAGAAGTAATAAATCATATCCTGGGGACTACGCACACAACCAGGAGCAAGAGTATTAAACCATTCTTTAGCATCACGCTTTAGTGAGAAAGGAAATAACTTAATAATATAGTAGTAGCAAATTTTTCCTCGTGAGCAAATAGGGTGGCTATATCATTCAGTTTAGTAAGATGTGCCACAACAGTTTCAGATTCATAACCATGAAAAGGATCAGCGTCTACCAAAGGAATAAG
This sequence comes from Elymus sibiricus, assembly GCA_039707655.1. NCBI lineage: Eukaryota > Viridiplantae > Streptophyta > Magnoliopsida > Poales > Poaceae > Elymus > Elymus sibiricus. The sequence continues at coordinate 75,155,174 of CM077672.1, read as the reverse complement.
TTCAGGATCAACGGAGAATTCATAATCCTTATCAGTAACAAAGATAGGTGAGGTAGCGAATGCAGGATCATATTTCATTGTTTCAAACAAAGTTCTTTCTTCCATCACAGCCAATAAGTTTTCAAGATCCTCACTATCTTTACAAGCAAGTATTTCCCTAGCAATATCTCCTTCAAGAACATAACCCTCTGGTATTTTAGACATGGTAGTTATAACAGGAGATCTAGGTGTAGGAGGAGATTCAGTAGTTTCATCAATTTCAGATTGTTTAGCTAGTGCAATTTGATTAGTACGAAAATCACCTAGTGGCATATCAGGTTCAGGCATAGAAGCAGTATCATCAATAGTTTCATTCATATCATAAGTAGCATCATCAATTACTTGCGACATATCAGATTGAATAACAGGTGGTGGTGTCACAAACTGACTTAAAACATAAGGTGAATCAAGTGCAGAGCTAGATGGCAGTTCCTTACCTCCCCTCGTAGTAGAGCGAATGATCTTCGTTCTAGTGTATTTCACATTCTTCATAGTGATAATAGTATAATTCCTCAAGTGAACTCAATAAGTAAAGCTATGCTCCCCGGCAACGGCGCCAGAAAAAGGTCTTGATAACCCACAAGTATAGGGGATCGCGACAGTCTTCACGGGTAGTATTCACCCAATTTATTGATTAGACACAAGGGGAGCCAAAGAATACTTATGAGCCTTAGCAGTTGAGTTGTCAGTTCAACCACACCTGGGAATTAGTATCTCTGTAGCAAAGTGTTTAGTAGCACAGTAGTTTGATAGTTTTGATATCAGCGGTAACAGTAACAAGAGTAGCAGAACAGTAACAGTAGTAGTAATAGTGACTATAACAGTAGCAACAGCAGTAATAACCTAGCAAGAATCAATATGAGCAAAGCGTAGGCATTGGATCATCGATGGGTATTTCTATGTGTTGGATGACATCTATCGTGTAACAGTCACAACCTAGAGCGATCAACAATAGCTCCAGTTCATCAATTCAATGTAGGCATATATTCCGTATATAGTCATACGTGATTATAATAAGAACTTGCATAACATCTTTTGTCCTACCCTCCCGTGGCAGAGGGGTCCATTAGGAAACTAAGGGATATTAATGCCTCCTTTTAATAGAGAACCGGAACAAAGCATTAACACATAGTGACTACATGAACTCCACAAACTACGGTCATCACCGGAAAGAATCCCAATTTTTGTCACCCAGGGGTATACTGATCATAACATGTAGTAGGTAACTATAACTTGCAAGATCGGATCAAAGACTCAATTATATTCATGAAAACATAAAGGGTTCATATCTGAAATCATGGCACTCGGGCCCTAGTGACAAGCATTAAGCATAGCAAAGTCATAGCAACATCAATCTCCGAACATAATGTATACTAGGGATCAAGCCCTAACAAATTGACTCGATTACATGATAAATCTCATCCAACTCCATCACCGTACAGCAAGCCTACGAAGGGATTACTCACTCCCGGTGGTGAGCATCATGGAATTGTTGATGGAGGATGGTTGATGATGACGACGGCGGCGAATCCCCCTCTTTGGAGCCCCAAACGGACTCCAGATCAGCCCTCCCGAGGATGAACAGTAGGTGGTGGCGGCTTCGTCTCATAAAACACGATGATTTCTTCTCTCTGATTTTTGTCTCCGCAAAAGAGTTTATATGGAGTTTTTTTGACTATGTACTGCAAGGCAACAGCCTCACAGTGTCTTTATTAAATCAAAAAGTCCACTGTACAGAAATACAAAAGAAGGGGGAAGGAAAACAATACTTACAAGACCTACCTATGGGAGGGAAGAAATCCAGGAGAGAAGGCTATCTCTATATTTACATTTATCCTATGAGCTAGCAAAGATAAATCATGAATAAAATTCCTCCTCCAGGCTCTGAAGCTGGGTCTCTCATATCTGAAGATCTTGCCATTGCGCTGGGTCCAGATGTTCCAAGTGGCTATGAAAACCACCTCAGAGAAGAAAGGCCTTCCAAAGTCCTTCCTAGCAGCAGAAGCCATCAAGAATGTGGTTTGCCCTGGTTGAGAAGTCCATGAAATCCCTAGATAATTCCAAACCCTCTGGCTGAAGACACAAGTGAAGAAGAGATGGGTCCTATCCTCATGTGCCAAAGTTTGACATAATACACATGTGTCATCTTGGACATGCCAGTGCCTTCTCTGCATCAAATCCCTAGTGTTCAATCTGTCCATCAAAAGCAACCATCCAAAAACCTTGAACTTCAATGTGCATGAGCATTTCCAAATCCAGGAGAAAATTGGGTCAACCACCAGATGGGAGAATGTATACTCATAGTATGTCTTGGATCTGAATTCTCCAGACTTTGAGGGCCATTTCCAGATGTCTTTAGCATTAGGGTCTAAGGTCACTTCTGCCAGAAGAGCCTGAAGCTGAGTTAACTCAATGTGGGTTTCATTTGTCAGGGGCAGATGCAGATTGTCTAAAATTGATGGTAGCTCCAAAATATCCTTGACAGATAACAAATCATCAATGACAAAGAATGGAGCCTGGGGAATCTATCCTTCAAAGGATTAGCTCTACCATCAAGTTGCCATTTGTCCAACCAGAACAGGACAAAATCACCTGCATGTACATTTGGAGTGGCCAGCTAACAAAATTTGTCATAAAGCTTCATAACATCTCTCCACCAGAAGGAGCCACAAACTTCAGTAGCTTGTGGAGCAGAAGACCCATAATATGAATCCCAAATCAAATGAACCCATGGGAAGTCCATTTTGTTGAAAAATTTGAACAGATGCTTGAGTAGCAGAGCTTCATTTTGAATTCCCAAGTTGATCACTCCCAGACCTCCAAATTTCTTAGGCCTGCAGACTAAGTCCCAGGCAGCAAGGGATTGCCGAGGGGTATCAGAATTACCTCTCCAAAGACACTGCCGTTCAATCCTCTCCAACCTCTTTAAAATCCCTTGGGGGTATTGAGAGGGAACAGAGGAACAAAATGGGCATGGAGGTGAGTACTGACTGAAGGAGTTGCAACCTGGTGCCTTGATTCAGAAAACATGAGGAAGCAGACAAACGACGCTCAACCCGATCAACTAGTGGCATGAGCTCATAGATTGTTGGCTTGGTCATGCCCATGGGCAGCCTAGGTATGTGAAAGGCATTGAGCCAATGGGACAACCTAGTAGATTGGCTTCCTCATCAAATAGGTTGATTGGGATCATGGATGACTTGCTGAAATTTACCCGAAGACCAGTCGAAGCAGCAAACACATTCAACATATCTTTGAGAGCAAGCAATTGATCATCAGCAGCTGGTAATACAATGAGTGTATCGTCACTGTATTGCACTATCGGTTAGTCAGAGGATTGAGTGGGAATTGGCAGAGAAAGAATCCCTTGACTGCACATATCATTAACAACAGACTGTAATAGGTCAACCGCAATGACAAATAAGAGTGGTGATAAAGGATCCCCCTGACGGACACCACATCTGCACATGAAATGATTACCAGACACTCCGTTGAGATGGACCGAGGAAGAGCCTGAGGATAGCAAGCTAGTTACCCAACTGATCCAACAATCATAAAAACCCTTGCATTTCAAAATCCTCAAAATGGCAGCATGCTCAATGGTGTCAAATGCTTTAGTGAAATCCAGTTTGAGGAGAATAATTGGTCGTTTAGAGGCTTTACATTGGTGGAGATACTAGAAACACCAAGCCAGACAATCCTGGATAGATCTGCTACAAAGAAAACCATACTGATTGCGATGAATGCACGCAAGGATTACTCTCTGTAATCGATTAGCCAAGAGCTTAGTTAGGAATTTGAGGCAGGTATTAGTTAATGAAATTGGTCTGAAATCACCAACAAGCTCCGGACTGATCTTCTCGGGGATTAGTGCAATAAGAGAGGTATTAATGCATTCAAGATTACATTTACCCTCATAAAATTCCTGCACCAGCTTCAGAAAATCATCCTTCAAAATCCCACAACACTTCTTCAAAAACAGCCCAGTAAACCCATCTGGCCCAGCAGCCCGGTCCGTGGGCATTTGCTTGATGACCTCGTTGATTTCCTCGTAAAAAAAGGGCTTCGACAACTCATCGAGCCCATCAACTTTCTGGAGCAGCCTATCAAGATCAAAGCCCATTTAAATGCCCTTGGACTGGCCCATCCGCTGTTTGAAATCATTCCAAAACATTCCCGCCAATTGCTGATGATCAGAAACAACATCCCCATTTGAATCCTTGATGTTAGAAACCGTATTCCTCCTGTGTCGTTCTGTCGCCATTGCATGAAAAAACTTGGTGTTTTCCTCACCAATTTTAATAGACCAAATGGCACATCTCTGCTTCCAGTATATAAACTGTAAATGAAGAATCCCCTCCAGATGTAACTTCACAATTCGTCTGAAGTTGATTTCTGGCCAAGTGAGAGAGCGAATCTCCTCAAGCTCATCAAAATATAAGATAACTTTGTTACAGTCTTGAATGAGTAATTTGATCTTGGACAAATTCAAATGCGACCGTTTCAAAGCATATCAAAGAGCTATCAACTTAGCAGAAATATTAGCTGCAGCAGAAGATTTACCAGTGTGTTGTGACCAAACCTGTGAGACACAATCCATAAAATCTAGTAATTGAGTCCAATAATTTTCAAAACGGATTTTTTTTGCCTTGGGAATGGATGTTGCCACCGTAACAACACACGGTACATGATTCGAAGCAGTACGTGCCATGGGGAGTTTATATGGAGTTGGAGGTAGGACAAACGGAGACTCGTGGGGTCCACAAGCCTTGGGGGTGGCGCGCCCCCTGAGCTTGTGGCTCAGGTGTGGCCCCCCTCCAGCAAGTCTTGACGCCAATAATTTTTATTAATTCCAAAAATATTCCCCGTAGACTTTCAGCCCAATCGGAGAACTTTTATTTTTGCACAAAAATAACACAATGGCAATTCTGCTGAAAACAGCGTCAGTCCGGGTTAGTTCCATTCAAATCATGCAAATTAGTGTCCAAAACAAGAGTAAAAGTGTTTGGAAATGTAGATACATTTGATATGTTTCAGACGACATCCATTATCATCTGGCTAGACATAGGTGACTATGTCACAGGGATGCCGGGACACTTCAACGAGAAAGAACAAAACAGGTAACGGGAGAAACGGTATAGTCAACATAGTGATACCTCTGGAGGACACCGAAGCACCCTGGGTTTTGTAAAGTATCGTGAAGCAAAGGGAACATCACATGATAACCAAAGGTTCACTCGAATATCATTCGTATAATCATAAGGATCGATATGGACGTCCACGGTTCCGCTATCAGTCATTGAACGAAGGAGTTTCGTTCATGTCTATGATTTACCGAACCTACGGGGTCAAGAGCTTAAAGTAAACACGATCTGCTGAGAGTTTGTAGGACAAGAGTATTGAGGATTTATTTGTGAAATAGTTTCTTTAATATTGGGAATAGTTCCGAGAGTAACCGAAAGCATTTCGGAGTCACCGAAAGGGTTCCGGAGAGTATCGGGTAATACTGTGTATTATCGATAATTAATATATAGGTGGAAAATGTTTCTGGAGGTGTTAAATTATATATAATATGCTCTAGTAATTGTTAGAGGGATTTTATGTTTAATTTAATATCAACAGACCTTAAAAGTCCAAGTGGTGAAAGGTATATTGGGCCAACTTGGCCCATAAGGAAGTGGCGCCCCCTTGCCATATGGTGGGGGGCGAATTGGACTAGGGGAGGAGTAGGACTCCCCCCTTGGCTGGCACCCCAAGGAGGGCCTTTCCCTCCTTGGTGGCTGCCCCCTTGATACGTCCATCTTGCATCATGTTTTCATACATGTATTTATTATGTTCTGGATGATTATTTCACTTTATAATATAATTCTTATGCCTTTTCTCTCTTATTTTGCAAAATCCATCTCAAGAGGGAAAATGCCGACAGCTGGAATTCTGGACCTGGAGAGGAGTAAATCAGAGGCATTTATTTTTCAGACTCCAAATGAGCTGAAAATTTATGGAGAATTTTTTTGGAATATATTAAAAAATATTGCCAAAAGAAATACCAGGAGGGGACCCACCAGTGAGCCACAAGCTCAGGGGGCGCGCACACCCCCCTGGGCACGCCCTCCAAGCTTATGGCCCCACCAGCAAGCCTCCAGGGCCCATCTTCTCCTATATGTTACCATTTGCCCTAGAAGACTTCGGGACGAAGCGCCGCCGTCTCGAGGCGGAAACAGGAGCAGGGGCGCTTTTGCTCTCCGACGGAGTGATTCCGCCAGGGGAACTTCCCTCCGGGAGGGGCAAATCGAAGCCATCGCCATCACCAACGTTCCTCTCATTGTGGGAGGACCAATCTTCATCAACATATTCACCAGCACCATGTCATCCAAAACCCTAGTTCATCTCTTGTATTCAATCTTTGTCTCAAAACCTTAGATATGTACCCGTGGGTTACTAGTAGTGTTGATTACATCCTGTAGTTGATGCTTGTTGGTTTACTTGGTGGAAGATTATATGCTCAGATCCTTGATGCTATTCAATACCCCTCTGATCATGAACATGAATATGATTTGTGAGTAGTTACTTTCGTTCTTGAGGACATGGGAGAAGTCTTGTTATAAGTAATCATGTGATGGTTGTATTCGTTCACTATTTTGATGGTGTCTATGTTGCTATTCCTTTAGTGGTATCGTGTGAACGTCCACTACATGACACCTCACCATATTTGGGCCTAAGGGAAAGCATTGGAGTGTAACAAGTAGATGATGGGTTGCGAGAGCCACAAAAGCTTAAACCCTAGTTTATGCGTTATACCGTAAGGGCTTGATTTGGACCCATATGTTTCATGCTATGGTTAGATTTATCTTAATTCTTCTTTCGTAGTTGTAGATTCTTGCGAGAGGGGTTAATCATAAGTGTGTTGTTTGTTCAAGTAATAACAACACCCTAGCACCGGCCCACCACATATCAAATTATCAAAGTAATGAACACGAATCAACTAAACATGATGAACGTGACTAGACGATAATTCCCATGTGTCCACGGGAGTGCTTTGCTTCATACAAGAGAACTTTCCGGATTGTCCTTCGCTATAAAAAGGATTGGGCCACCTTGCTGCATGCTTGCTACTTTTATTTTGCTGAAAACCGCTTATCATTTCCTTCTGCTCCTCGTTGGGTTCGACACTCTTACTTATCGAAAGGACTACGATTGATCCCCTATACTTGTGGGTCATCAAGACTCTTTTCTGGTGCCGTTGCCGGGGAGTGAAGCGCCTTTGGTAAGTGGAAATTTGTAAGGAAACATTTATAATATGTGCTGAAATTTATTGTCACCTATGGATGTGGAAAGTAATCCTTTGAGGGGCTTGTTCATGGTATCTTCACCTCGACCGGAAGCCGTAAGAGTTGTTTCTCAACCTTCGCAACACGTTGCACCTACTGAAAACATTTATTTTGAAACCCCCTCGGGTATTCTTGAGAAAATGCTGGCTAATCAATATGTAGGAGATGAAACCTTACATCCTGATATGCATCTAATCTTTATCGATTAAGTTTGTGGATTATTTAAGCTTGCAGGTCTATCAGGGGATGAAGTTAAAAGGAAAGTATTCCCTTATCCTTGAAGGGAAAAGCATTGCTACGGTACATGCTATTGGATGATATTGAATTATGGGATTGGAACCGAATGAAGCTGGAATTTCACCAGAAATTTTATCCCATGCAGTTGGTTCATCGTGATCGGAATTATATATATAACTTCTAGCCTCGTGAAGGAGAAAGCATCGCTCAAGCTTGTGGGAGTCTTAAATACATGATGTATATTTGCCCCAATCATGAGCTTGGAACAGGAATGATATTACAAAACTTTTATGGGCGGCTTTCTAATAATGGTTGTTCAATGCTTGATACTTCTTGTTCTGGATCCTTTATGAAAAGAACTATTGAATTCAAATGGGATCTTCTGGAAAGAATTAAACGCAACTCTGAAGATTGGGAGATCGACAAGGTAACGAGTCAGGTATAAATTTCCAGTTTGATTGTGTTAGGTCTTTTTTAGAGACAAATGCTTGCCATTCATTTAGTGCAAAATATGGTCTTGACTCTGAGATAGTAGCTTAAATTATGTGAATCCTTTGCTGCTCATATTGATCTCCCTAAGGAAAAATAGTTTAAATTTCATCCACCTATTGAGGAAATTAAGGAAGAACCAAAAAATTGCCGAAGCAGAAACAATTATCTATGCTAATAATCCAGTTGTGCCTACTGCTTATGTCAAAAAACCTCCTTTCCCTGTCAGAATTAAGGAACATGCTAAGGCTACAACTGTGGTTCATAAGAGTAATATTAGAACATATAGACCCTGTGAACAAGTTAAAGTGGAACCTATAATTTCAATGGTTAAAGATCTTTTGACTAATGATATGGATGGGTATGTTATATTCTTCTTGGTGATGCTACCAAAATTGCTAAAGAAGTAGAGAATGAGCGAGATAAGATTGATAAAAATAAGCCTATTGTTCTCCTACCTGTTGTTTCTGTTAAGATTGGAGATCATTGCTATCATAGTTTATGTGATATGGGTGCTAATATAAGTGCCATTCCGCAAACTCTATACCAAGAAATTATGCATGATATAGCACCCATTGAATTGGAAAGTATTGATTGCAATGTTAAGCTAGCAAATAGAGACACTATTACACCACTTGGGATTGTAAGAGATGTTGAAGTCTTGTGTGGTAAGGTCAAATACCCTACTGATTTCCTAGTACTTGGAACAACACAAGATAATTTTTGTCCCATTATATTTTGTAGACCTTTCTTGAACACTGTTAATGCTGAAATTGATTATGCAAAAGAAACAGTCAGTGTCAAGTTTGGTGATATGTTTCATGAATTTAATTTCTAAAAGTTTAGTAGACAACATCATGATGTAGTAACCTGATAAAGATGAAATTATCGGTCTTGCTTCTATTGCTGTACCGCCTGTTGATCCATTAGAATAGTATTTGCTAGACCACGAGAATGATATGCATATGAATGAAAGAAATGAAATAGATAAGATATTCTTTGAACAAGTGGCTATCCTCAAACATAGTTTACCTATTTATATCTTGGGAGACCCTCTCCCACCTAAGGGTGATCCTGTGTTTGAATTAAAGAAATTGCCTGATACTTTGAAATATGCTTATCATGATGAAAAGAAGATATATCCTATTATTATTAGTGCTAACCTTTCAGTGCGTGAAGAAAAGATATTATTCAAAACACTGAGGAAGCATCATGCCACTATAGGATATACTCTTGATGATCTTAAGGGCATTAGTCCCACCTTATGTCAACACAAAATTAAGACAAAGCCTGGCGCTAAACCAGTTATTGATCATCAACGTCGCCTCAATCCTAAAATGAAGGAGGTGGTAAGAACTGAAATACTAAAGCTTCTGGAAGCGGGTATAATCTACCCTATAGCTGATAAGCATATTTCTTCTTTTCATCAAGATAAGCATATTTCAAATATGCTTATCTATCCTGATACTTCTGGAAACAGATGTGTGTTTTGCCATTTGGCAGCTACCGCCGTAGAGATTGAAATCTCCGAGCCGAGCTGAAGAAAGCTCGGCCAGAAGCTGAGCAGCAGAAGGTTGCGGCCGAGAAGGCCACCACGTACCTATCCAAGGAACAAGTAACATGTATCCAACATGAGGCCCGGGTACTTGAGGTCCAACAAGAACTGAAGGGTGTGTACGCACAATGCGACACCCTTCAGGACGAGAAGAAGAAGGACACCGAACTCCAGTCATTGGAGTTTGCGTGTCAACAGGCCCGAACACAAGCGAGGGCGGACCGAGAAGAGTTCAGCAAGTGAAGCAATATGCTGTTGGTAAGCCGTACTTCCTGCAATGCGTCTTTGGTGATATCAGGTTCACCTAGCTGATGCAAATCTGGCGTTCCTCAGGCGCCTTCATGGACCTCACGAGGAGTGTGTTTGAGGTCTGCCAGTACTATGCCTCCCAGGAAGGCGACGCCGAGCTAAAGGCATTCTGGGTACAATTCCAAGTGCCTGCACATCCCACCTCCTCAACAGCCAAATGAAGCAACTAATAGAGTTGCATCAGATGGCGAGGCCGGAAATGGAGGACCTCTGCATCCATATGTGGCCAACGGAGCCGCTGCCAAGCAGCTACTTTGGCATGGTGCAGAGGCTGAGAGGCGTCGTCCCGCAGATTAACGTCTGGAAGCGCTTCGCCTTCCTGGAGGGTGCTTAGATGGCGTATGCTCGCTTGATGACGCCCTATCCGAAGCTCAAGCCGGTGGAAATGGCTGCAGGGCCTCCCGCAGGGAAGGAGCACAGGCGCCCCAAGGACTATTTTGTCGAGGTGGCAGAAGGTGCTCGGATGACCAAGGCCCAATGTAGCAAGGATGTAATTATAGATTAGATATATCCTCTATATCCGAGATTCTACGCAAACATGCTTGATTTTGCAATATATGGGTCTTTTTCTATCCGATGTATTATTTTGACTCCTGTGCGACCGTTTAAAACTGAAAGTGACTAGTCGTCGGCTTCGACCCCCTTGTAGATACTACATGGGGTGATTCCTTAACACTATAACCCTTAGTCATATATAGGAGCATGACTGTGGGGGCCTGTGACTAGCCCACGGTATATAGAGTGCCCGGGCATGCCGAGGTTAAGACATTAACACTTCGGTTGACAAGAACCCTTCGTTTAACATGGATTAACATCTATCGATTTTTAGTTTTACACTGTCATCGGATGGTTGACCAGTTTACGCTTATCATGATAGTCAGTTTTCGGCTTTTTCCACCGAGGTACTTAACCAATCAAGCTGGAAGTACAATTGCGGTGGTTCTCCATTTACACCCTTAGTCGAACAATGCGGAACGTAAGGGGGTAAGCAGAGCCGGGCAACCCAACTATGGACCAAAGACATGATTCGAAAGTGATACATATAATGCAATATCCGAGACGCCGAGCACTTTACATAAGTACCGGAGCGATGTAATGGGCAATATTTTATATTCAAGCCCCCGATCGAAAAAACCAAACACATCCAAAGATGAGGTATCGCGAGAGTTTACTTCGGCTCATAAGCAAAAAAGAAAAATGTTGCACACAAATAAATGCACCACGACCATAGAAAGGGCCTTTTTCCTTTAGTTTAAATTGTAAGGTCAAACCGTACAAGCCGAGCTGTCGAAGAAACTTTAAAGATACATTAAAAAGATAAAAAAAAAGGAGGGAAGGTTTACACAGGGCCTCCATAAATGGTTTGAACTTCCTAGTTTTGCCCTGCCACACGTCTGCGCCTCTGTGCTGTGTACCAACCGTTCCTTGTTGATTCCAAGATGTTTTCGTGCTGCGGGCCGCATCGCCATTGTTATGCTTAAATATGCATTCAACAAGAGAGTCCTCTGAAGAGGCTCTACCAAGAAGCCGCAGAGTAACAGCTTAACGCTGTTGTGATGTTGTTCCTGGCATGCCTTTACTGGTGCCTTGAAAATAGCCGAGATGTACTTCAGCCACTGTTTGGTTGAGCCGAATAGTGACCCCCTGCTGTTATGCTCCACAACCTCCCATGGTATTTTAAGTGCAAAGTTATGTACTCGAGGTACATAATCCTAGGCTAAGAGGGCGAAGTTGTGGAGCATGCTTCCCTATTTGTGGTTGCCGCGTGACTGTCCGGGGGCCGAGGGAATACCTTGTATGCGTTTGGAAGAACCCTTTGCATTTGACATGGCCGGAGTTTTTGACGCCTCCTCGGCGGCCGGAACCTCCGCTGTGAAAGCCGCAGTTTTCTCCTCGGTCCGGCGAGAGCGTTCAGTGTTACCATTGACTGTGATAACACCGTTTGTTCACGACATTTTGAGCTTTAGATGAGCGTAATGTGGGACGACATTGAACCGAGAAAATGTGGTTCTCCCGAGGAGTGTGTGGTATCCGCTACAGAAGGGAACGATATCAAAGATCAAGTCCTCGCTGTGGAAGTTCTTGGGAGAGTCAAAGACTACTTCCCGTGTGATTGTCCCCAAGCAATGTGCCTCACCACCTAGGATTATACCTTTAAAGGTAGTGTTATTGGGCTTAATCCTTGATGGATCGATGCTCATTTTCCTGACTGTGTCAGCATAGATCATGTTTAGGCTGCTGCCTCCGTACATAAGGACCCTTGTTATGTGATACCCATCAACAATGGGATCGAGCATCAGAGCCGTTGATTCTCCATTACGTATACTGGTCGGATGGTCTCGTCGGTCAAAGGTGATCGGGCAAGCCGACAGGGGGTTACACTTCGGCGCCACTGGCTCTAAGGCGTAGACGTCCTGAACTGAGCACTTCCTCTCCTTTTTAGGAATGTGAGTGACATAGATCATATTCACATCCTTAACTTTGGGAGGGAACTGTTTTTGGCCTCAATTGTTTAGCCTACGAGGTTCGTTATCGTCCTCGCTACGAGATGGGCCCTTGCCCTGCTCCTCGGCTGCAATCTTCCCGGCCTGCTTGATAACCCAACAATTACGGTTGGTATGGTTGGCAGGTTTATTCGAGGTTCCATGAATCAGGCAAGATCTGTCCAGGATTTTGTCCAGCTACGTCGGACCATCTTTGTTCCCTTTAAAGGGCTTCTTCCTTGGCCCGGACTTTGAGTTGCTAAATCTAGCGTTGACAGTCGCCTCATCGGCGTCGCTGGTACGTCTCCAACGTATCTATAATTTTTGATTGTATCATGCTATTATAGTACCAATCTTAGATACTTTTGATGCAATTCTTTATCATTTCCTGGGACTAACCTACTAACTCAGTGCCCAGTGGCAGCTTCTGTTTTTTGCATGTTTTTGGTTTCTACAGAAAATATTCTCCAAATACCATAAAAATTTACGGGGGACCTATATGGACCAGAAGAGGCCCAGAGAGCACCAGAGGGGGGCCAGACGCCAGAGGAGGGCGCCACAAGCCTTTGCGGCGCGCCCTAGGGGGTGGCGCACCACGTGGGCTTGTGGCCCCGTCGTCCATCGAACCGACCTCGTTCCACCTCTATATATCCATAATTACCCTAAAACATCACAAGCAAACCCGAAGAAACTTTTCCGCCGCTGCAAGCCTCTGTTCTTTCGCGATCCCATCTGGAGTCTGTTTCCGACACTTTGCCGGAAGGGGGGTCAACTCTGGAGGGGCTCTTCATCAACCTTGATACCCTTCCGATGATGCGTGAGTAGTCTACCTTAGACCTATGGGTCCATAGGCAGTAGCTAGATGGCTTCTTCTCTCTCTTTGATCTTCAATACAATGTTCTCTTTGGAGATCAATCCGATCTTTTTGATGTAATCTTCTTTGCGGTGTGTTTGTTGGGGTCCGATGAATTGTGGGTATATGAGATCGTTCTTTGAAAGTAATTGAGTCAATCTGAAATCTTGATTATGCATGATTATTATAGCTTTGTATTTCTCTCCGATGATTCTATGCGGTTTGGCTAACTATGCTGATTTATCTTGCAATGGGAGAGGTGCTTTGTAATGGGTTCAATCTTGTGGTGTCCTCACCCAGTGAATGAAGGGGTAGCGAGGCACATATTGTATTTTTGCTATATTAAGGGTAAAACAATGGGGTTTATTCATAATGGTTGAGTTTACTTTGTCTACATCATGTCATCTTGCTTAAGGCGTTCCTCCGTTTGTCATGAACTTAATACCATTGATGCATCCCGGATAGCGATCAATTGGTGGAGTAATAGTAGTAGATGCAAAGTTGTTTCGGTCTACTTGTCTCGGACGTGATGCCTACATACATGATCATTGCCATGAATGAAATCATAATTATTTGCTTTTCTATCAACTGCCCAACAGTAATTTGTTCACCCACCGTATGCTTTCTGTTTCTTCGAGAGAGAAGCCTCTAGTGAAATCTATGGCCCCCGGGTCTACCTCTATCATATATACTAAAACCCTAATTTACCTTCCTGCAATTTATTTTACTTTAGTTTATCTTCACTTGCTATCAAAATCTATCTATCACCATTACCGTTTTAATCGTGCCTGAGACGAGCCAAGGGGATTGACAACCCTCTTGTTCGCGTTAGGTGCAAGTTTGTATCTCTTGTTTGCAGTGGCTGACGACGTGGTCTTGCTTGTTGCTCCTACTGGTTCGATAAACCTTGGTTCTCACTAAGGGAAATACTTATCTTCACTTTTGCATCAAACCTTTCCCCTTCAAGGGGAAGACCTAACGCAACTATAAAGTAGCAGTCGTTGCCATTGTTTTTGTGCCGACACTTATTATTTCTGTTGCGCGGTGGCTTCCCGCACTTCCGAGGTACCTGGTTCATCGGGATGGTTGCTGCTTTGAGCTAACCAGTTGTCCTCACCCGCACAGGAACGGGTCATCAACAAGGTAAGAGCCGCCACTGTTCTCGGCTTATCTTGTCCGAGCTGTCGCGCCAGCCACTCATCGTTGGTACTATGTCGGTAAGCGGCGATCTCTTTGGCATCAGGACAATCAATTATCTAGTTCTTTTTAATTAAGAACCGATTCCAGAATTTCCTAGTGGACTCGTCAGGCTGCGGGCTAACGTGGCTGAGGTCATCAGCATCCGGGGGCCACACTTATGTGCCCTGGAAGTTAACTCGGAAAGCATCCTCGAGCTCTTCCCAACTGCCAATAGTGTTTTCGGGAAACTGTTCAGCCAGTGCCTCGCCGGCCCTTTAAGCTTCAGCGGTAGGTATTTGATGGCGTGGAGATCATCTCCTCGAGCCATATGAATGTGGAGAAGGAAATCCTCAACCCACACAACCGGATCAGTTGTTCCATCATATTGTTTAATATTTGCGTGTTTGAACCCTTCCTAAGACTAGTGTTGCATCACCTATAAAACACATCGTGTGTGCAGCTCCTCTAACGCGGGCTGCGTTGTGCCGGAGATCGGCTGACATATGAGCATGAGTATGTTGTCGAATCTTGTCGTGCCTGTCGAGCCAGGCCTGATATCTATCCTGTCTAGCAGATGCTTGCCCTCTGGATCCGTAGATGGGCCTTGTTGGGGCAGCATTCACGATTAATTTACTCCGCAGATCGTATGAGTCATCAGGCTGGACCGTGTCCTTGTCTTCTAGGCGAGGGATTAAAGGTGGGTTGTTAGCTCCACCAGCCGTCATATCCCGTAAATTTCCCCATCATCGGCTTTAAGTCCGATCTGATCATAAACCGAGGACTACTCGTCCGAGATCCCTAGATTTTGGATCCGGTCCAGCATCTCGTTTAAGAGCGAGAGGTCCGTCGGGCCCATCTTCTGGCAGTAGTCAGGGCGGACCCGGAGTATTCTCGTCGGGTCACTTGACGCCACCTTGGAGCTATGGTCAGCCAGGGTTAACCCCTGATCCGCTGGCGACGTAACCGGATCCGAGCTCAAAGTTAGGTCCGAAGTGAAGGGTGACCCGAGATTGGGGTCGAAAGCTGGATCCGAGGTCAAGGCCTCAGCTCCATGGGGCTCTCAGGCTGCGATGATGCCAAACCTGAGAGAACTAGATCACCGCGGGAATCGGAGACATACTCAAGGTTCCCGAACGTGGTCGTCTTCTCAAGGGTGAAGTTGTCGACCTGGCCGAGATGGCCGGTTGAATCAGCATGAAGCACGATGCTGCTGAACACGAAATGCTGGCCAAGCGGAAGCAACCCCCATAGCCGATGTTGTTGTTGATGTTCAGACGAGCCATTGATCCTTGGTGACCACACATCGGAACTCTCAATGAAAACACCAATGTTGGTACTAAAACTGGAAGACCTCGGGTAGGGGGTCCCGAGCTGTGGGTCTGGAGTCAATGGATAACAGGAGACGAAGGGGACGTTGTTTACCCAGGTTCGGGCCCTCTCGAAGGGGTAATACCCTACATCCTGCTTTGATTATATTGATGTGATGGAGTACAGAGTACAATGGATCTACCTCGAGATCGTATGAGTATGAGCTAAACCCCGAGGCTTATAATTGTGCCTCTATGGACTAAACCCTCTTGTTTATATAGACACCAGGGGTACCTAGGTTTACATATGGCCGGTCGCCAACTGGGGATAGATGTCTACTACGCAACCTTTCTTCTTGTAGACTTTGTTGAGCCTCCAAGCGCAGAGTTTTATAGGACAGTAGCAAATTTCCCCTCAAGTGGATGACCTAAGGTTTATCAATCCGTCGGAGGCATAGGATGAAGATGGTCTCTCTCAAACAACCCTACAATCAAATACAAGAAATCTCTTGTGTCCCCAACACACCCAATACAATGGTAAATTGTATAGGTGCACTAGTTCGGTGAATAGATGGTGATACAAGTGTAGTATGGATAGTAGATATAGGTTTTTGTAATCTGAAATATAAAAACAACAAGGTAACAAATAGTAAACATGCGTAAAAACGGTATTTCAATGCTTAGAAACAAGGCCTAGGGTTCATACTTTCACTAGTGCGATCTCCCAACAATGTTAACATAGTTGAATCATATGACAATCCCTCACGTGCAACAACGAGTTCACTCAAAAGTCACTCTCATAGCTGACAACAAACGAAGAAATTGTTGTAGGGTACGAAGCCACCTCAAATTTATCCTTTCCGATCAATCTTATGAGTTATCCCTATAAGTGTCACGAACACCCTAGAGTCCGTACTAAAATAACACCTTAAGATATACATCAACCAAAACCCTAATGTCACCTAGATACTCCAATGTCACCACGAGTACCCGTGGGTTGGTTATACGACATGCATCACACAATTTTAGATTCATCATATTCAATCCAACACAAAGAACTTCAAAGAGTGCCCCAAAGTTTCTACCAGAGAATCAAGACGAAAACGTGTGCCAACCCCTATGCATAGATTCCCAATGTCATGGAATCCGCGAGTTGATCACCAAAACATACATCAAGTAACTCAAGTGAATATCCCATTGTCACCATAAATATCCATATGCAAGACATACATCAAGGGTTCATCCTTAAATACTTAATCCGATAACAAAACTTCAAAGGGAAAACTCAATCCATCTCAACACGAAAGAGAGGGAAGAACATCATATGATCCATCTATATTAACAAAGCTCGCGGTACATCAAGATCGTGCCATATCAAGAACATGAGAGAGAGATCAAACACATAGCTACTGGTACATACCCTCAGCCCCGAGGGAGAACTACTCCCTCCTCTTCATGGAGACCTCTGGGATGATGATGATGGCCTCCGGTGATGATTCCCCCCTCTGGCAGGGTGCCGGAACAGGGTCCCGATTGGTTTTTCGTGGATATAGAGGCTTTGCAGCGGCGGAACTTCTCATCTAGGTTTAGTTCTGGAGTTTCCTATATTTATAGGAAATTTTTTCATAGGAATCACGTCACGGGGATCTCGAGGGGGCCACAAGCTCTAGGGGTGCACCCCTAGGGCTTGTTGCTCCCCTGACCTCCCTCTAGCACCCCTCAAGTGCTCCGTGGGTCACTTCTAGTCCACAAAAATCACCGTAAATTTTCAGCCCATTTGGAGAACTTTTATTTCTGGCCAAAAAAAAAGAACTGACACTGATTCAATAGGTTAGTCCATTATAATTATGTAAAAGTGCACCAAAACCATGTAGAATTCATATTAATATGGCATGAATACTTCATAAATTATCTATACGTTGGAGACGTATCAGCATCCCCAAGCTTAATTCATGCTCGTCCTCGAGTAGGTAAATGATAAAAGAAATAATTTATGAAGTGTGAATGCTAGCATAGTGCATAAGTTTGATCAATGATAATTTTAATCACTTTTATAGCATTATAAAAAACAACTCTTTCTCATAAAACTCATCATGATAAAGTAGCAATCAATTCACATGTTATAGTTCAAGCAATGCATTCCCTTGAAACTTAACAACCGTATGTTCTTAGTCATCAAGCAATTACAATTCAGAAAAAGTTTAAGTAAGAGCTCAGCATACTCAATTATCATATAGTCTTCTATGATTGCTAGTACTCATGGCATATTTTTAGAAAAAATAGCATCCATCGAACACAGAGGAAGATAGGGGCTTAATGTTTCGCCTACAAACTTACTTATCATAGAGATAAATGCCAACAATAATAATTCATGATCAAATATATTTGACTGGATATATGTGTTTGGATCTTTCCTCACCATATGATGCTTGCCAAGTGGAGAATAATTGAGGTTGGAATAAGAAGTTGACTCAACATGAAAATATATAGATAGGCCCTTTGCAGAGGGAAGCATGGATTTGCTTATGTGCCAGAGCTCATTGCTTAAAACAGACTAATTTCATTTGAGCGATGTACTTTTCCTGTCAACGTCACGACAAAGGTTTTCAATATCTTCCTTGCTAAACTCATTTTTGGCGGTTCCCATGCATAAAAGTAAAGGTTTACTCCTCCTCCACCAATCAAACACAAGTCATGGCTAACCGAATCCACGAGTGCCCTCCATACAATCAACTTTCCGGGGGAGTTTGTTTTATTTTTCTTTGTTTTTCTTCTGCGGGACTGTGCATCCCTTTACCAACCTCTCTCATGCAATGACAAGTGAATAAACACTCGTCGTGAGAGTAACTTACTTAGCATGGAAAATATTGACCGCCACGTCGCTCCATGAGCGGTACGGGTACACAAAACATATGTTCATTTGAAGGTTTTAGAGATGGCACATGCAAATTTACTTGGAACGACAATGAAATACCATATATAGGTAGGTATGGCGGACACTCATGGAAGAAACTTGGCTCAAGGATTTGGATGCACAAGCAGTATTCCCGCTGAGTACAGAAATTTTGGGTAGCAAAATATTATAAACAAGCACCACATGTTGGAGGATCCATAACAATATACCTTCTATGCAAATATACCCAAACATAACTCATTACGTTGTCTTCCTTGTCCAACTTCAACTTATTTGATCAAGTTTGAAAATAATTAATGAGTATTCACTCTCATAAGAGATGTCCAAGATAATATATTTGTATGTGAATTTCTCTTCCTTATACTAATCCTTCATGAATTGTCTAAATGATCAATATGTGATTATCAAACTTCAATAGATATTACTTTATAAACACAATGTGAAGTTAATAGTAAGCATTTGGAACATGGATAACTTCAGTTTTATGATATTCATTTCATTCAACAATTTATAAGTGAAGCACAAGAATGAATGACAAACTACTCCCAACAATATAAGTGAAGATAAATGAGTAGTCAAACAATTAAGTAGCTATGTGAGGACTCTATCCTTAAAAAGTTTCAGATATAAGCACCTTATTCAAACAACAAGCAAAACAAAAGGACGCTCCAAGCAAAACACATATCATGTGACGAATAAAAATATAGCTCCAAGTAAAGTACAGATGGATTAAGATGAAAGAAGGGATGCCTTCCAGGGCATCCCCAAGCTTAGAAGCTTGGGTATTCCTTGAGTATTACCTTGGGGTGCCTTGGGCATCCCCAAGCTAGAGTCTTGCCTCTCCTTATTCTTTCATCCATCGTGACCTCACCCAAAACTTGAAAACTTCAATCACACAAAACTTAACGGGACTTCGTGAGAACAGTTAGTATGATAAAGAATAAACCATCACTTAGGTATTGCCCCAAACAAGATTCATAAATATTCCTAGATGATACCTACTGTATTCTATCATTTCCATAGTTTATATCACATAATATAAGCTATGGAAACATTAAAACAAGCAAACTATGCATTGAAAACAGAATCTTTCAAAAACAGAACAGTCTGAAATGATCTGAACAACTATCATACTTCTGTAACTCTAAAAATTATGAAAAAGTAGGACAACGTAGAAAATTTTCATATAAACCATGTGTAAGAATTTTAGATCATTTTGACACTCCAGTAAAATTTGGAAAATTAAACACTGGAGGCAAAAGTTTCTGTTTTTGCAAAGAATTGAGTCAACAAGTATCCACACCATCCTAAAGGCTTTACTTGGCACATTATTGAAAGAAAACATATAAAACATGATTACTACAGTAGCTTAATCATGTGAACACACTAAAATAGAAAGGAAAGATATTGGGTTACCTCCCAACAAGCGCTTTTCTTTAAAGCCTTTTAGCTAGGCATGATAATTTTGAATGATGCTCACATAAAAGTAAGGACTTGAAACGCAAAGGGAGCATCATGAGAAATATATAAAACACATTTAAGCCTAACCCACTTCCTATGCATAGGGATTTTGTGAGCAAACAATTTATGGGAACAAGAATCAACTAGCATAGGAAGGCAAAACAAGTACAACTTCAAAACATTCAACACATAAAGAGGAAACTTGATATTATTGAGGTGTTTATAAGCATAAGTTCCTCCCTCATAATAATTTTCAGTAGCATCATGAACAAATTCAACAATATAACTATCACATACAACACTCTTTTCATGATGTACAAGCATATAATTTTTATTACTCTCCACATAAGCAAATTTCTTCCCATTCATAATAATGGGAGCAAACTCAAACAAAATAACTATCATATGATACTTGATTGGCATAACCCAATTGAAAATTAAAATCATGATGAAAAGTTTCATGGTTATCGTTATTCTTTATAGCACACATGTCATCACCATAATCCTCATAGATAGCAACTTTGTTGGAATAATCAATTGAAACCTCTTCCGAAATAGTGGATGCATTACTAAATAAAGTCATGACATCACCAAATCCACTTTCATAATTATTACAATAAGGTTCAACACCCTCCAGAATAGTGGGATCACTAGTACCTAGAGTTGACACTCCTCCAAACCCACTTTCATCAATGTAATCATCATAAACATGAGGCATGTTATCATCATAATAAATTTGTTCATCACAAGTAGGGGGACTAAAAGGATCATATTCATTATGCAAAGCATCCCCAAGCTTAGGAAAAACATTATGTTCAGCAAATATATTCTCAAACATGTCATACTCATCAAACATAGCAACCCCAAGCTTGTGGTTTTGCATATCATTATCATAACCATTATTATCATCAATAGCACGAATGGCACCAATAGTATAACAAACATTATTATCATATTCTTCCAAGTAGGTGCCAAAATGATTTTCAAGATCATAAGAGACATCATTGTCTTCCCAATCATAATCATCACATCAAGTTGTAGGCATCACAAAATCATACTCGATATCATCATCCTCCACAATCATATTTGATTCATTTTCATGAGGCACAATGGTAATAGGAGCAACATTACTTGGCAGAGATACATTTTTACCTCTACTTTTACTTCTTTCCTTATTCTTTACCACATTGTGTGTGGGATTAATCATTTTTTTTGTGCTCTTTATCGAAGAGATTGGTTGAATAAGAAGCTCATCCTCGTCACCTGAGTCATCATAAGAAAGAATAGGAGGATACTGGGAAATCTCTTCCCCTTCATTAGTATTTTGTTCATCTTCTATTGGTTTTCTTGTCTTTATATAATTGGAAATATAAGGATTCTCAATGCAATTTACCGCACAATACATATAGATTTCATTTAGATCAAAATTGAGAGATCTCAAGAGATTCCATTCTGGAATATCCCTAGTTTCATGTTTTATTTCTTCAGACCCCAAAAACAGACTAAGCTCATTATAATGCTCATGGGTAATCAAGTTATCACAATTTTTTGGACACGATTCGATCATGAAACAATTTGCATTCGATATTAAAATGACCACGTTCATTGAAAAGTTCACAACGGCGAGAACAAGACAATTTTTCAGCACAAACATCTAGCATCTCTTGTAACCATCTAGTTTCTAAATATTTATGCCTCTTACAAAATCTATTTCCCTTTTTGGTATGTATTTGCAATCTCTATGCACTCCACAAAAATTGACATCCTTGTAGGAGACATTTTCATCATGACTAGTGCGGTCATCATTAGTATTATGGATATTTGTAGGAAGCACACTAACAACATTGCAATCATGATTATCATCCGAAGGTTTTGTCCCATATATTTTATTGAATTCTTCTTCTAGCACTTGAGCACAATTATCGGAATCCTTATTTTCAAGAAATACATTATAAAGACGAACAATGTGAGAGAACCTCACATCCATTTTTTTGTTTTTGAAGTTGCCTTATATTAACCAAACTAGTGATAAAACAAGAAACTAAAAGATTCAATTGCAAGATCTAAAGATATACCTTCAAGCACTCACATCCCAGGCAATGGCGCCAGAAAATAGCTTGATGTCTACTACGCAACCTTTCTTCTTGTAGACTCTGTTGGGCCTCAAGCGCAGAGTTTTGTAGGACAGTAGTAAATTTTCCCTCAAGTGGAGGACCTAAGGTTTATCAATCCGTGGGAGGCATAGGATGAAGATGGTCTCTCTAAAACAACCCTGCAATAAAATACAAGAAATCTCTTGTGTCCCCAACACACCCAATACAATGGTAAATTGTATATTTGCACTAGTTCGGCGAAGAGAGGGTGATACAAGTGTAGTATGGATAGTAGATATAGGTTTTTTGTAATCTGAAAATATAAAAACAGCAAGGTAACGAATAGTAAACGTGCGTAAAAATGGTATTGCAATGCTTAGAAATATGGACTAGGGTTCATACTTTCACTAGTGCGATCTCCCAACAATGCTAACATAGTTGAATCATATGACAATCCCTCACGTGCGACAAAGAGTTCACTCCAAAGTCACTCATAGAGGAGAACAAACGAAGAAATTGTTGTAGGGTACGAAACCACCTCAAAGTTATCCTTTCCGATCAATCTTATGAGCTATCCCTATAAGTGTCACGAACAGCCCTAGAGTTCGTACTAAAATAACACCTTAAGATACACATCAACCAAAACCCTAATGTCACCTAGATACTCCAATGTCACCACGAGTACCCGTGGGTTGGTTATACGACATGCATCACACAATTTCAGATTCATCATATTCAATCCAACAGAAAGAACTTCAAAGAGTGCCCCAAAGTTTCTACCAGAGAATCAAGACGTAAACATGTGCCAACCCCTATGCATAGATTCCCAATGTCACGGAATCCGCGAGTTGATCACCAAAACATACATCAAGTAACTCAAGTGAATATCCCATTGTCACCACATATATCCATATGCAAGACATACATCAAGTGTTCTCAAATCCTTAATACTCAATCCGATAACAAAACTCAAAGGGAAAACTCAATCCATCACAACATAAAAGAGAGGGAAGAACATCATATGATCCATCTATATTAAGAAAGCTCGTGGTACATCAAGATCGTGCCATATCAAGAACACGAGAGAGAGAGAGAGAGATCAAACACATAGCTACAGGTACATACCCTCAACCCCGAGGGAGAACTACTCTCTCCTCATCATGGAGACCTCCGGGATGATGATGATGGCCTCCGGTGATTATCCCACCCTCCGGCAGGGTGCCGAAACAGGGTCCCGATTGGTTTTTCGTGGATACATAGGCTTTTCGGCAGCAGAACTTCTCATCTAAGTTTAGTTTCAGAGTTTCCTATATTTATAGGAAATTTTGGCGTAGGAATCACATCAGGGGGATCTCCAGGGGGGCCACAAGCACTGGGGCACTCCCTAGGGCTTGTGGCTCCCTGGCCCCCCTCTGGCACCCCTCTGGTGCTCTGTGGGTCTCTTCTAGTCCATAAAAAATCAATGTAAATTTTCAGCCCATTTGGAGAACTTTTATTTCTGCACAAAAATAGCCAAAAAACAAGAACTGGCACTGCGCACCGAGTCAATAGGTTAGTCCATTAAATCATATAAAAGTGCACCAAAACCATGTGGAATTCATATCAATATGGCATGAATACTTCATAAATTATCGATACGTTGGAGACGTATCAGGGATAAACATGCCGATAATACTAGTTATCCTTGAAGTGCACGCCAAGTCTTCGGAGGTTTCCACCTTGCTCACGATGAGGTTCACAATTCGGCTATCCTTCAGGCGATGGTAGACGGCCCACTAGTCCGGCCCACAGATGACAAGCCGCATGGGTTAGGACCCCTTAGTCCGGGACACCCTCACCGACCTCATCGCCCAACGGACCTTCGAAGCCGCAGGCCTCATTGTCAGCCTCCTCGCGCCGGCATCAGTGTCGGCCTACTCCCACCGGCCTCGTCCCTCGACGGATCATCTCCAACAGCTTCAAGGCAAGCCGAGACAAGGTCGACTTCTTCCTCAAGTCCTCGCCAAGTAGTCCAAGACGACGCGTTTGGTTCAACATCAACCCTAATGCAGACAAGCTACCGACGAAACAATACACTGAGGGTGCCCAGGAGGCCACACGCCTGGCGACCCGAGTGTTCCCAACGTCGGATTCAAGAAGACAGGCCAT
Source organism: Elymus sibiricus (assembly GCA_039707655.1). Classification (NCBI taxonomy): domain Eukaryota; kingdom Viridiplantae; phylum Streptophyta; class Magnoliopsida; order Poales; family Poaceae; genus Elymus; species Elymus sibiricus. The sequence goes on along the minus strand of CM077672.1, from coordinate 75,130,779 downwards.
GAACATCATCAATACGCGTGAGGGAAGAGACTTCATTAAAAATCTCTAGCCCCACACTAAACTTCGTCAATATGCGTGACCCCCTAGAAGATCAAACATCTTCATTGCCCTCTTGTGTTTGTGGCAGTTCACTATTCTTGAATATGACGAAGTCCAAAGAACTGTTGGCAGATCGACGACAGCCAGAGCCGATCGATTGTCAGAACTTTGTGAAAAGCGACATCATGTCGTCAATGAACTGAACCGAAGGAACACTCGACGGAAGCATAACAAGAACATCTAACCCTCACATCCACATGTGATCTTGATCGAAACCTTCATCTACTCATAGAACCGCTCATGATGCCACTGTTGGGAAACGTTGTAGAAAACAAACAAAATTACCCTACGATCTCCCAGGAATAATATGAAGATGCATATAAGGTTTGGATCAATGATCGTTACCGACTCCGGAATGCAGCGGAAGTAAATGATTGGGTGTAGATCGTACTTGGAGTCCCAAAAACCATTGATGACAATCCCGCGAACCGCCCTCGAATGACCCCTCGAACAGAAAACTGAAAGCATGGTCTCTACACTTGGTTGCAAGCATACAGTCTTCACGATCTGACAATGCTTCGCCGTCCAAAAATAATCATCGCCGGAGAATTAGAGGGAGGAGATTAGAACCACACTAGGCTTCTAATTATTAGGAATAGAGGAACCAGGTCTAGCACTAATTAGATCAACTAGGATCAACTAGAACTAGAACTAGATGAACTAGAGGAGGCTCCAAAACTTGTGTATTCAATTGGGCACCAAACCTCCACTATATATAGGTTAGAGGGGAGAGGGAGGGCTGCCACCAAGGAGGGTAACCCTCCTTGGGGCGTCCAACCAAGGGGAGGAGGAGTTGGACTCCTGCCCCACTCCTATTCGGCCTCCTTCCTTAGGGAAGGGGCGCAACACCCCACTTGGGCCCTTGTGGCCCAAGTTGCTTTCCACCTCTTGGCCTTTTTAGGCCCGTTGATATTAAATTAAATATAAATCCTCCTAAGGATTACTAGAGAATTTTATTGTTAATTTAGCATTCCCGGAAACATTTTCCACCTATATTATTTATCGGTAATACCCCGTAATGCCCGATAAGCTCTGAAACCTTTCGCTGACCCCGAAACACTTCCAGTTCCTCTTGAAACTATTTCAAATATTAATGAAACAATTCCATGAATAAATCCTTCATACTCTCATCCTACTAACACTCAGCAGTTTGTGATTACGTTAAGTTTGTGACCCGTAGGTTCGGAAAACCATAGACATGAACGAACCCCTTTGTTCAATGACGATAGCGGAACCGTGGACGTCCATATCGATCCCTATGATTAAACGAATGACATTCAAGTGAAACTTTGGTTATCAGTGATGTTCCCCTTGCTCCGTGGTACTTTACAAAAGCCGATGTGAGATGTTTTGGTTTCCTCTTGAGTCATACCATGCTCACTATACTGGTCTCATTGTTGTCGGTTTTGTTCTTCTTTCTCGTTGACATGTTCCGGCATCCCCATGACGTAGTCACCTGTGTCTGGCGAGATGATGATATATGTCATCACACCTAGAAGGCCCTAAGAATATCTCTCCATCGTTGGACTAGCAAATTCCACTCTCAGGCTATCGAGTCCCTTGTCAAACTTTCCGACAAACCTGTAAATTGTCGTTATGATCACCTAGTTACAGATGACGTTTGAGAAACCCAACCATTGTACGGTAAGAAGTGACTGTGATACTCTCACAGTCTAAGGAACTAAATCACACGCTAACACTCCGTGTTATAGCAGTTGACTTCTAACGATTGCATCTCAAAGTATAACAAACAAGTTTTGGGTCGATTCAATAGGATGGTTCTTCCAATGTCATACTCTCAATGTTGTTTTAGGACTATCGTTACACTTAACGATATCCTAAGATCCTGAAAACATGATCACCAACAACACTTGGGCTAGTCTTAGAGGCGAACTAGGAACCTTATTTACCATTTGTCATTCCAGACGTGCACATGAGTTTTCCATTGAATCACATATTCCAGGATCATAGCAGTTATAGCATGGAATATAAACTATTAGTTATAAATATGGAAATATAATAATACAATATTATTGCCTCTAGGGCATTTTACCAGCAGTCCCATGCTCTACCCTTCCTCGCTGTCGCCGGTGCCTGCGCCCCGACTTCGTGGTCGTGGCGGCGGAGCGTGGCTGTGGCAGAGCTAGAAACCTCGTCCTTGTCATCGTTGTTGCCATACACTTCATCGCCCACCTCATAAATCTCCTTGAAGGCGGCTTCTAACTCCGCCTGATGGAGTCGTTACCGCTAGTGGTCGCGACAGATGTTGCAGGCAGAGTGATAGGAGTCGAGCAGCGTCTCCTGCTTAGGCATGTCCACATCCGGCGCGATGGCCATGCCGGCAGCGAGTTGCTCCTCTACGTTGCTGCTCGTCGAGGAGCCAGAGTTTGTACTCCTGGTCGGCATGAGCCTGCCGGAACGCGCCCACCGCTCTTCCAACACCATCTCGATGTAATGAGCACGAGCCTCACCCATGGTGATGCCGGCATTGGCCGGCAAGGATGGGGGTATTGGCTCGTCTTCGGACACCTCTTCCATTGGCGCATCTACAGTGTTGGCCTCCGTCTTCGTAACACTTGGCCCATTTTATTTTCAAATTTTTATTTGGATTTATTTGAAAACTTGATATTGGATTTCATTTGAATTGCTCTCACTGGTGCAACGACGTCCTACACAAATGGTTTTTAACCCCTTTCCGCGACAGAGTTTTAAACCGTCGCCTAGTGAGTGTGTGCGATAGGGGGGTCCATCCCACACGATCAGGAAACCGTCGGCGATGGTGACCCATGATGCAGATGCTCTGCCAAATGTAATCGTATGCGATGCAGGAACATATCACACACACACTATATTCTGGCACTCATATGGGATTGGGGTTCAATCACACACGCCTCTCACGAGTCAAACGTTTCTAATTGCTCAGGAAACCAAACGGTTCTAGACACTCGACTGTTTGCGAAACACAATCTAAGCCACACGGGCCATCATACAAGCCCGTGCGTGATATGTGGACGATCGCACATGAGTATTCTATGGCTAGCATCTGCCTTGCATGGTATCATCGCACACGTTTCCTTGACAATTTACGAGTGGGATTGCATTTTGCATTGGGCATGGGTTTCTCTACACACACACGTGTGCGATAATGTGCTATCGCAAATGGTTTAGGATCAACTACACACACGAGGGTTGCTGCAAATCGTGTGCAATTTGTTGTTCATCACCGACGGTTCAGTTCACAACCTATGTGCTTTTCCTGTAGATCATAGGCGGTTGCACTACGAGTGACGTGTGCTTTTTCGTTCTGGATCCCACACGCTCGGTTGTTAATTGAACCGTGTGCGCATTAATGGCCAGGTTAAAATAAAAAAATGCATTTGAATCGCCCTACAAAAAGCAAATTCACCACAATATGAAATTGGAAAAATAGTGTCCACAGGAAGAACATTTATCAAAATTCGCCACAATATGAAATTGCACAAATGCTAGCTAAATTCCACTGATTTATCAACTTATGCAGTAAATAATCATAATGTACGAAATGTGAAGACCTCATCACATGAAAAAACAATGCATCCATGCATATATGTTTAGCTGCTAACACTAGCTGACTTCATACTTAATGTTGCAGAAAAAGATTTCCTGAAATCTGGATCATCTTTGTCGGGCATGATATAGTGGGTCAGGAAGAATTGGCTGATATGTTTCCTGACAGCCAGCAATTCAGCCACGGTGAGCGGTTTATCAGTCATCGGTCCAAAGATGAGCTGCAGGATTTTTAGATTAGGATGTGCCATACGTGTGGAGTAGAGGATAGTAATTAAGATACAGACTTACTGATTTTATCTTGGAACCATCGGTACAACACTGAATACTATTGAATATGGAGATCATGTGGCTGCAAACATAGTATCCACAAAGGTTGGTCCCTCCTTGTTGTTGAGGACACTGAATTTTTTTGTACAGAATTAGTCATGTATTTGCCCTGTTAGGAACAACCTAACCGGTGTAAGTTGCTTAACTATTTTCTTTGGTGAGAAATAGAAAGAGGTTTATTTAGAACCTTGAACATTTCACTAGAATAAGAAAGGGTATTTGCGAACCTTTGGATACATTTTCTGAAAATAATGGATTTCGGTGTCTTACCGGAGAAACAATGATGTGCTGCAGAGGTTTTTTACAGTCAAACCTGCCCCCTTTTTTGTACGTATTTTACCAATACACTGCAAATGAAGATGAATTTTCACATACTCAATTCTTGAACCAGATATGAATACAAATTTCAATATCAAAGAATTCAATACCTATCCATGAATTTCTGAAGATGTGTCAGATCCTGAGGATTTTCTTTCTTTCTGAGAGAATCCAGGTAGTAAACTTCATTGAGCTTTGGAACAATGACTACCAAGATCCAGTGATTGCTACAGATTAATATAACCATGAACTTACGAACTATATCAAAAACAGAAAGACGATCAATGTATGTGTGGTTGTATATTTAACTTACCGTTCCTGATATGGCTAGAGAAAGAATTCTGTAAATGTTGTGTATTGCATGATTCGGGTGACCTGTTCAATGGACGTCGTCCTATCTTCTGGCTTGTCACTCAATAATAAACTGCCGTTTGCTAGATCAGGATCTATGAAATATGCATATTGCCTTATTGATCTCACCGCGATCAATTCCCTGAGAGGAATACGATACAGTTAGATTTTTTCATTTACAGCCTTCTATGGAGAAGTTGATCAAAGTTTGTGAAGTACTTACAACATCAAGCATTTAACAAGAGTGATAGAGAGGCAATCAAAGTTGAAGAAGAGATGAAAGTTCTCGAAGTCCACACTTATAGCACCTTGAGCATGACAGAAATGTCCTCTATCGTAGTGGACCTGCAGAATGTTAACATCTGCTGACATTTTCTCCATGCAATATTTATGTAACTTGCGGCAACTGGTACTGCACTCCTCAAGGTATTCGCCAACAAGAAATGGCTGGCCATGGACGTACTTGTGTGCTACAAGTATGTCTGCTTTATTATTAGAAAGTATCTTGTCAAATTCTTCATTGGTCATTCCGTTATTACCAGTATTACTCTCCGTTATGAACAACTCGCTAGTAATTCAGTTCTGGGCGATGATTCTTCTTAGTAAGAGGCTATCGGCCTCATCCCTCTTTTGTCTCTTGATCTACTTCTTTGCGTGATCCGCATTGCCCGATTTCTTCAGGGCAGATAAAGCACCTCTGGTGCGAGGTCTGGGTGAAAGATCGACCGACTGCTGAGCAGACGATGAAGCTATGACGGACTACTGAGCAGACGCTGTAGCTATGCCAGACTGCTGAGCTGGTGGTGCTGTTGGGACTGACTGCTGAGCTGTAGGAGACGGTGTAGCTACACCGGACTGCTGTGCATACGGTGAAGCTATGACGGACTGCTGAGCAGACGGTGTAGCTATGACGGACTGCTGAGCATATGGTGTAGCTACGCTGGACTGTTGAGCTGGCGGTGCTGCTAGGACGGACTGCTGAGCTGTAGGAGCAGAGGCATCGGACCGCTGACCAGGTGTTGAAGCTATGTCGGGCTTTTGTGCAGGTGGTGCCAACGTGTCGGTGTGCTGAGGAGGCTGTGCCAATGTGTTGGTTTGCTTAGCAGGCAGTGCCGCCGCATCGGTATGCTGATCACGCGGCTGCGAACCGACCGACTGATGAGCATGTGGTTCCGGAGCTTTGGACTGCTTAGCATGCGATTCCAAACCGTCAGACTGCTGAGCAGGGGGTTTCGAAGCATCGGAATGCTTAGCAGTCCGTTCCACCGGTTTGGTATGCTGAGCATGCGGTGCCGCTGTGTCTCCCCCTGCTGCTTCAGTGGCCGGCACCTGAACTGGTTGTGCGTCTTTAGCAGTCGTAGGCCTTGCCACAGGCTGCTCAGGAGCGGACGATGACATGGCATGTACAGCAGGAAGGCGGGCGGGCTGATCACAGGTTGATGCTTCAGCCGTCGAAGAACGAATAATACGTTCCCCTGGGGAAGCACACGAGAGCTGCTGTGGCGAGGAGAGAGTCACTGGTTGAAGGGCGACATTGGTTGCTCTTGGCGGGCTTGAGGGATCTCATCCAGGAAGACTATTTCCTTTCATGGCCACTGGATAAAATTTAACAGTGCATCTCCCAAGGTCATCTCCTCAACATAGTCCCTTAGGACATTCTTCAAGCCAAATTCATTGAATCCAGGGTTTACTTCAATCACAGAGCACTTCACACAACCCGGCTTCAATGGCACATTGTCCAACAAGAGGCCCCCGTCCGAGAGGGGGGATAAACCCATGCTGTTGCACATTTTAATGTACCTTCATAATGTGTAAGCACGCCCTTCAGTTTGCATGTCATTCCATATAGATCAGATATAGCATCATCATGTGCAGTTGCAGTCCATGTGTTGCTGGGGTCAGCTGATGCACAGCTACTCTTGTGCGGTGTTGTCGCGCAGCCAGCATCATCCTCCATGCCCATATCCCCTCCCATCTGCTGGCTATCTCTCAGTGTTAGAGTCTTCTGCATCATCATTGACTCCTCAAGATCTTTTCCAACTTTCGGATTCAACTCTTCCTTCAACATTTCGTACAACGCTTTCTTCTTCATTTCAGTCTTCACTTTTTTCATGGCGAGCCTCTCTTCTTTGCTGAGTGTGAAAGCCCTCTTGTGCGGGACATTGACACCTATACCCCTTGCACGGCCGGGGGGCTCTTTGGTTTTCAGAGCATCAGCCAGAATGTCACATGGCCCTGAGTTTTTATACAACCTTCCAGTGTTCCTTGAAGCCTTTACCATCTCGTCGTACAGTTCTCGATCATGTGAGTTTTCAAAGTAATAAGAACCGTCATCATTCCTCTTTGCACGTGCCCGCAAGTAGTCTCTAGCGCGCTCGCCCCTAATTTGACTAAAGGCCGGTAGCCCACCAGCAGCAACTACTTCTTTGTCCTCCCGTTCCCATATCGGTTTCATGCCGTAGTATCCTGCCACACCCATACGATGGGTGTGTGTGTTTTTCTTCTGTAGTTCCAATTGCTTGGCACTCTTTTTAACAAACTCCTCAGTGGCCCTGATCCTTTTGAATTCTGCCCAGTCTGTCATTGTGATTTGGGGGTATGCGGGGATTGGGTTCTTGTCTTCCATGATGTACTTCTTGTACAACACGTGCTTCCAGTTTCTCCAAGCATCCCTGGCCTTCTTCAGTGCAGCATTTTCCACCTGCATTCTCCACTCCTCTGGAACATTGAAGTGATCCATGATCTCCCGGACTATCTTGTGCCGCGTTTCTCTGTCAGCCTTCCGAAACTCCGGCAGATTAATGTTGAGCCATGCCCTGCCAACAAATCCACACACACTCCTGGACCTCGTGTGTCCTTTATGTGGTTTAATTGGAGCCCAAGTCTTCATATCGATCTCGGTTACTTCATATACACCTTTAGGCTGATGTGTGGGCTTTCTAGGAGCGTTCTTCTGTGTCCTGACCGGAAGGGTGATTGCGGCAGCTCTATCCCGTTCCAGACTACTTGATCCCAGATCATCTGCTAGAGACACAGGGCTTTCGGACTCGGATGAAGATACCATTATACGCTAGGTTTAATTTTTTGGTGCATTTCACGGCTCGTTTGCTATATTTAAGTCATTTTTTGCATTTACCTAGCATTAAGTGCACTATACATCAAATCCCAACTGCAAGTGCATCTGATGGTGAAAGGGACGAGGATTGCCGTTCGATCTGGGTGCATCCTACGGCGCAGACGTATGATCCGCCGGGTTTGTGTTCTGGCCAATCAGAATGCACGACTCACATCGTGTAGAGTAGGGTGTCATCGGCCATGGTTTGGCACAGCACACGGCTTTCGTGAATGAACCGTGTGCTATCGTTAAACATGTGCATGAAGGAGCAACATAATTTCGTTTGAAATGAATACGTGGCAATTTTCAAATGAAGATGTGGCCTCATCCTTTATCCTCGACATTTTCCCATGGTTCATAATGGCCATTACACCCTAGTTTTGATTTTCTGATGCTTTTCGGGTCTCGTTTGCTATTTTAAGCTATTTTCGCATTTACCATGCATTTGGTGCATATAAATCAAATCCCAAGTGCAACTACATGTGCGTTTTGGCAAGAAGGCCAGAAAAATCAGTTGTGTGTTGCTGTGCATGTTTTCATTCATTGTCCAAGGAATGGGAATAATTTTTAAACATTTCGGCTACAAGACGCGGCCACGGGCATATGTGTTGTTGGTAATTTAATTACAGAAAATGCGGATGGACTCGAAAAATCACGAAAATTGTTGTGTTATCGTGGCGTGATTTCAAGACCCAGTGGAATTTTTTTGGTGAAGTTTAGAACAAGTTACGATGATCATTCCTTGGAAACCGGAGCAACTCAGAAGAAGGATCATGGTTTCCAAAAGGAGACGTGGCAATTCAATCTCCAGCCGCTAGTGACTTCATCGTTTTGCCTCTAATTTTTTTCCGCGAGACGCAACCACCATACTACCCTAGGTATGATTTTCTGACGCATTTTAGGGCTCGTTTGCTATATTTAAGCATTTTTTGCATTTACCATGCATTTAGTGCTTATAAATCAAATCCCAACGACACCTACATGTGGGTTTTCGCAAGGAAGGTCTAAAAAATAATGTCGGTGTCGCTCTGCGTGTTTTCATTCAGTGTCCAAGGAATGGGAAGAATTAGTAAACATGTCAGATGTCAGACGCGGCCGACATAGGGTTTGTTGGTATTTTAATTACAACAGACGGATTCTGAAAATCATGAAAATCGGTGTGTCACCATGGCATGGTCTCAAGACCCCGTGGAATTTTTTTGGTAAAGTTTGGCATAGGTTGCGATGATCGCTCCTTGGAAACCATAGCATCTCACAAGAAGAATCGTAGTTTCCAAAAGGAGACGTGACAGTTCGAACCCCAGTTGGTGGTGACTTCACCGTTTCTCCTCCAAAAATTTCCCACGGTAGGCAATCACCATTATACGCTAGGTTTGATTTTCTGGTGCATTTCACGGCTCGTTTGCTATATTTAAGTCATTTTTTGCATTTACCTAGCATTAAGTGCATATAAATCAAATCCCAGCTACAAGTGCATGTGGTGGTGAAAGGGACGAGGATTGCCGTTCGATCTGGTGCATACTACGGTGCAGACGTATGATCCGCGGGGTTTGTGTTCTGGCCAATCCGAACGCACGACTCACATCATGCAGAGTAGGGTGTCGTCGGCCATGGTTTGGCACGACACACGGCTTTCGTGAATGACCGTGTGCTATTGGTAAACCAGATTGCACATGTGCAGTTCATACATACTGGAGTGAGATCAGTTGTGTGTGCTAGCTCTATGGTATATAATCATAAATAGTTAAAATTTATTGCTAGGGCTGACAACACATTAGTCGTTCTTAGATCAACAGAAGGCCGGGCATAACTCACAATTCTTAGTACATCCGACAGTTCTAATTGAATGAATTAAAGTTGCAGAATAGACATAATATTACTATCACGGCTTAGTAATTCCCATGTACATGTGCCAACTGGGATCATTAGGTTGACCCCAAATGAATTTAGGAATTTTGATGGCTTTACGGTACTCTGTATGAGCCGTGCGTGATCCCTTGTCTGGCAACTCATGACATTCATTGTAGTCCTCCTCATCAGCAACATTATCGACGCCCGGTACCCTCCTCTTCCCATGCATCACTACATGGCAGTTCTTATGCAAGGGGTCTTCCACATAGAAAATATGTGTAGCAGTTCTGGCAAGAATGAACGGGTCCTTGTTATATGCCATCTTTGTGAGGTTAACATATGTCTTCCCGTAATCATCAACCTTTACCTCACTAAGAGGTACCCATCTGCACTTGAATAATGCGACCTTGAATTTCACATAGTCAAGCTCCCAAATCTCATCGATGGTTCCATAGTATACATCTTTATGAACTTCATCTGAATTCAGGCATTCTACTAGAATAGAGCTGTTCTGATATGAGCTCTTTTTATCACGTCCCTCAGTGTAGATTATGTAGCCATTTATGTCATATGCTTGGTACTTCATAACCGTAGGTGATGTCTTTTGTGTGTACCACGTTGCAAGGTCATCCATGGATCCGCGTGCCAAACGAGCCTTCAGCCATCTGACATACTCTTTATTGTGCTGATTATTGATCTTTGCATTTGTTAGCACCGATGGTAAAAAACTTTTTCGTATCTCCTCCTTGTGTTCTACAGCATAAGCGTTGAGATCTAGGTTGTTAAGCAGTACCGTCAAATGGGCCTGATTGGTCTCATCCCTAGGTGCACAAACTTGCGTGCCAGCAAGGACCGGCTTACCATCCAGCCTTCTTTCGTGGCAAGAGATGGTCAAACCTATAGGTCTTTGTTTCATGTATTCGGTTTAAAACTCAACCACCTCCTCCGCGGTATAACCCTGTAGGATGCTTGCCTCTGGATGGCCGCCGGGAGGATTTGTTGAAGAAATCACAGAGGTCAATGAGTGTGTTTCTTATGTCCGTGTCCATCAAATTCCTGATGGCCACCGGGAGGATTTGTGTCATCATTACGTGGCAGTCATGTGACTTCATGTGCGCCAACTTATTTTTACCTGAGCTATCATCCACGAGACTTCTGATGTTTCCGGAGTAGGAAGAAGGTGTCTTAATTGACAGCAAATAGTCGAAGAATGTTTTTGCTTCTTGTGGAGTGAAATTGCAACTCTGGCTAATGTGGAGCAATTTGTCATCATCTTCTGTTCCCTTCCTGTGTTTTGCTTTATGACCAAGTATATCGCGTCGTGCACGGTCACCATCCTTTGTTTTGCCTTTAATCTTGAGCAGGGTACCAAGGATGCTTTCACATACATTCTGCTCTATGTGCATGTCATTGATGCAGTGACGTACAATTGGTAACTTCCAGTAAGGTAAATCCCAGAACATTGATTTCTTCTTAAACACTTGATCCTTGGGTGTTAGTTTCGACGACGAACCATGTCCCTTGCCAATCACAACATCAATTTGTTCAGCCATGCTGTGGACATCCTCCCCAGGATAAGGTCTTGGGCCCACTCCTTTCTCATGCGTACCATCAAATTCAGCTCTCATCTTTCGGTATGGGTGATACTTATGTAAGTACCTATGATGACGCAAATACACGGTTTTGCACGATTTGGAAAGATATGTACTCGCTGTCCTATCCATGCACGTGACACATCCTACATCTCCCCTTGTTTTCTGCCCCGATGTGTTGCCTAATGCCGGCATATCTTGAATGGTGTGCAGCAGCAAAGCATGTAGCTTGAAAAATTGCTCTCCATAAGCATCATAACAGGTTACACCATGCCTCGACAATGTTAGCAGCCCTTCTACCAGTAGCTGAAAGTAAATGTCGATGTCATTTCCTGGTTGCTGGCCTTGGATAATCATTGACATCATGATGTATTTTTTATTCATACACAACCAAGGAGCAAGGTTGTATATGCACAGAAGCACCGGCCATGTGCTGTGTTGGGTGCTCATATCGCCAAATGGATTCATTCCATCAGTACACTCCCCGAGCCTTAGATTTCTAGGATCCTTGGCAAAATCGACATATTTGCGGTCGATTGCGTCCCACTGATCACCATCTTTCGGGTACCACATATATTTATCCACAGTTCGCTCATCATGATGCCATTGCAACCTCTTTGCCTCTCTAGGGTTTGCAAGTACCAAACAACCTTGAACAGGACTCCTGACTTGATCTCCTCGTCTGTTTTGTACTTGTCCCTTGCACTCCTGCGCTTGTATCGTGGATGTTTGCATATGCGACATGAACGCAAATCTTTGTAGTCACCGCGTGTGACGCCCCCGATTTGATCGTACACTAATCATACACGCAAATGTGTACGACCCGATTAGGGACTCACGGGAAGATATCACAACACAACTCTAAACACAAATTAACATAAAAACAAGCTCCATATTACAAGCCAGGGGCCTCGAGGGCTCGAATACAAATCTCGATAACAAGCGAGTCAGTGGAAGCAACAATATCTGAGTACAGACATAAGTTGAACAAGTTTTGCCTTAAGAAGGCTAGCACAAACTGGGATACAATGGATCGAAAAGGCAAGGCCTCCTGCCTGGGTGCCACCGAACTACTCCTGGCCATCGGCGTCCTCCACGTAGTAGAAGGCTCCGTCGGGGTAGTAGTAACCATCGGCGGTGGCAGCTGGCTCCTGGGATCCGTCATCTGATCGCAGCATTTATATAAAGGGGGAAAGGGGGAGCAAAGCAACCGTGAGTACTCATCCAAAGTACTCGCAAGACTGACATCAGAACTATGCTACCTATGCATAGGTATCAAATGACAAGGGGGGTAGTATATGTGGACTATACGGCAGAATGCCGGAACAAGGGGGGAGAAGCTAGTCCTATCGAAGACTACGCTTCTGGCTGCCTCCATCTTGAAGCAGGGGAAGAGAAACAGATGGCGAGTAGCCAAGTAACACGTATAGCATAATCCTAACCCGACGATCCTCTCCTCGTCACCCTATGGGAAAGCGATCACTTGGCGCATCTGGCACTTGTAAAGGTGTATTTTATTAAGTATCCGGTTCTAGTTGTCATAAGATAGAGATACAACTCCAAGTCATCCTTTTACCGAGGGACATGGCTATTCGAATAGATAAACTTCCCTGCAGGGGTGCACCACATTTCCCAACACGCTCGACTACTCAGGCAACTCTGCCGTGCTCAAAGATCAACACGACGCAGCCCCACCTAGGCTCAACAGAGAGGTCAGTACGCCGGACTAAACCCTATGCGCGCAGGGGTCTGGGCCCATCTCCCATTGCGCTCATGCACGTTGCGTGGGCGGCCGGTGAACAGACCTGGGCAACCTCCAGTACGTCGGCAGGTGCCTTATGCGGTCCAACCCGGCGCGCGCCGCTCAGTCACTGACGTCAAATCAAGCTTTGGCTGATACCACGACGCCGAGAGCCCATATCTTACTCGCGTAGTCGGTTAGTGCGTATAAGGCCAGTGGCCTACTCAGATCAAATATCCAAATCTTGTTAAGCGTGTTATTATGAAACAACCGCGGACACGCCCAGGGCCAGGCCCACCTCTCTCCTGGTTGGTCACAACCTGCCCTGTCGCTCCGCCATCAAGACCCACTTAGGAGGCAGTCGGGATGATCAGTCCTTCCCACCCCTGTCTGTGAATCACCTACGGGTACTCCACGAGCCGACCCGACTTTAGTATTCATCAGGTGTATCTATAATAAGTAATATATATATCCGCGATCGCCACCCGTAGCGATCACGGCCCAATAATATAGCATAGCAGACGGACAAGATGTATGGCCACTGATGAATAATCTAGCATCCTATACTAAGCATGTAGGATTGCAGGTAAAGTATCAACAGCAGTTGTCAAAGACAGGCTATGCATCAGGGTAGGATCTACCGATAACAGTAACAGCTACACTACTCTAATGCAAGCAGTAGAGAGAAGTAGGCGATATCGGGATGATCAAAAGAGTGGGGAATGCTTGCCAAGAAGCTCTGTCGAGAGAGATGGGTCGTCGACGTAGTAGTCGTACACGACAGCGTCGTCAGCGGTCTCAGCGTCTATCGAGAGAGAAGGAGGGGGGAAGAAACAGTAAATACAAAGCAGACAAATGCAACACAGGTATGACATGACAATATGCAGTGCCGGGTGTGTTCTATCGTATACCTACACAGTATAGGAGAAGGGCGAATTCAACCGGGAAAGTATTCCCGGTTCCGGACCTGTGACAGACAGATGACCGGAGGGGGAAAGTTCCATGTTCAGGTAGTTAGAGGCATCTGACAGGTGTGTGGTTAGCGTATTCGTATTCGTCTCGTTTTTCTGATCAACTTTCATGTAGAAAACATTTGCATCTGAGCTACGGTTTAATTTCTATGATTTTTCAAAGATTTAAACCATATTCTACAATTATTTTAAAATAGAAATTGATTTATGACATCAGCATGATGTCATGCTGACATCAGCAGTCAATAGGGGTGTTGACTGGTCAAACTGACAATGGGGGTCCCACATGTCATTAACTCAGAATTAAATTAGAGTTTAAATCTAATTAAACTAAACTAACAGTGGGGGACCCACCTGTCAATGAGACATAACTAACTAACAATTAACTAAATTAACCTAATTTAATTAGTGCCTAATTAGGGGGGTGTGGCCCACGTGTCAGACCAGTTGACCAGGTCAACTGGTCAACAATGGCCCACGGGCCCACCTGTCATAGGCCCGGGGGGGCCCAGGGGTGGCCCACGGGTGGCCACGTCAGCCCGGCCACCGGAGCGGCTCAGGCGAGCGCGCTCGCGGCGGCAGAGCGCTGGCGGGGCTCGGGATCGAGCCACGGTGGACCATTTTGCGTGATTTTGGTGGCGTTCGAAAGCTAGACGAGTCGCACGTCGACTGGAGGTGGTCGGAGCGGCCGTGGTTGCCGGAGTCGAGCGCCACGACGACCGTGGCGGAGCGAAGCTCCGGTGAGCGACGGGGATGGCGATGCGGTGGGTTTTCGCGTGCGCATTCGACGCCAAACGAACGAGCAAACAACGCTGCGACCAACAGAGCAAAAACGCGGCCCCGAGCGCGACCACAGTGGCCGGACGGTGAGTTGCCGCGGCGGCCGAAGCACAGCAACGCGGCGAGGCGGCAACGGCGAGCAAGCGAGCCAGCGAAGGGGCAGGGGAGAGAGGAGAGCTCACAGAGGAGGCGTAGCCGTGCAAGTCAGCTCGGAGAAGGCGCGGGGCGGCCGAATTTGTTGACAGACGGCGGCGGCATCCCGAGGAGGAAGAAGAAGTAGCCGAGGCGGTGGAGGGCTCCCTGGCTCGAATGGACGGCACCAACCGTCGTAGCCGAGCGAGGCGGAGACGATGGACAGGCCGGAGACGCGGACGGAGCATGGCGGCCGCGTGATTTACGGCGACGCGCCCATGGCCGCGCCTGCGAGGTGGGGAAGAGAGGTGGCGGCGGATCTGGAGGGGAGGTGTCGCTAGGGTTCGGGGGAGTGGGTGAGGGTGCCCCGGTGGCCATCTTATCCTCCCCGGCAACGGGGTTGGACGGCGACGGCGGGGATGGCGCCTGTAGCGACCGCGCCAGTCGCTACAGGGAAGAAGGGGGCGCGGGAGCGAGCTGGTGGGCTGGGCCGGCGCCAGGTAAGTGGCCTCGCCCATCTCTTTTCATTTTTACAGTTTTGTCTTTTATTTGAAAACAGAGAGGGAAAAGGAATTGTTTGAACATCCAAACCACTTTACAAAATTATGGAACTTTGCCCATTAAATCCACTGCATTTTTAGGCAGTGCCACAAAAAGTTTGGAGACCAGAGGAGTTTAAGTGCATTTTTCACAATTAATTTAGTATTGCAAAATGCTGAAATGGCATTGTTATAATTGCTACTGTTCATCCTTGCATATGAGTGATGTTGTTTTCCTCAACATTCCATTGTTTTGGAATTTTAGCAAAATGATGAACATTTTTGCAGCAACATTTGAACAACCTCAAATTTCACTTTGAATTTGAATTGAATTCAGTGGAGGAATTTGAAATGAGATATGATACTAATGACTATTAAGCATTGTTGATCATGGTGATCTGGCATTATCAAAAGAGTGATCACTGTAGCATATTACAATCAGGGTGTCACAATGCTCCCCCTCTAAAAGAAATTCTCGTCCCGAGAATCAAGAGGTAGAAGGGAAGAGGTCGGCGTATTCCACACGAAGTTTATCCTCGCGCTCCCAAGTGGCTTCATCTTCTGAATGATTCGACCACTGAACTTTGAGGAACTTGTTAACCTTCTGACGGGTCCGACGTTCAGATTCCTCGAGAATGCGAACCGGATGTTCCTTGTAAGACAGGTCTTGTTGCAATTCAAGCATCTCGTGGTCCACTCCTCGAATAGGGTCTTTGAAGCAGCGGCGGAGCTGTGACACATGAAAGACATCATGAACCTGAGAAAGGTTCGGTGGAAGCTCCAATTGGTATGCCACTTTTCCACGCCTTTCAAGGATAGTGAAACGACCAATAAAGCGAGGAGCAAGTTTGCCCTTGATTCCGAAGTGGTGTGCACCCTTGTTTGGTGTAACTCGGAGATAAGCCTTTTCGCCAGGTTGATAGACCATATCTTTATGATGGCGGTCATACTGACTCTTTTGACGTGACTGAGCAGTCTTGAGATTCTCGCGAATAATGCGAACTTGTTCTTCGGCATGTTGGATAATATCCGGACCGATGAGTGGACGTTCCCCAGTTTCTGACCAGTTCAGAGGGGTCCGGCACTTTCGTCCATATAACACTTCAAAGGGGGCCATCTTCAGACTGGCTTGATAACTGTTGTTATAAGAGAACTCAGCATACGGGAGAGATTCCTCCCATTTCTTCCCAAAAGAAATGACGCAAGCTCGAAGCATGTCTTCGAGAACTTGGTTGCCTCGTTCAACTTGTCCCTGAGACTGCGGGTGAAAAGCAGTGCTAAACGACAGATGAGTTCCCATAGCTTCCTGGAAACTTGCCCAGAACCTTGAAGTAAACAAGCTGCCACGGTCTGAGCTTATCACCAGCGGAATACCGTGGAGTGAAACAATCCTGGACATATACAGAGTTGCCAGTTGATTAGCAGTGATAGTTTCCTTGACGGCTAGAAAATGTGCCACTTTGGATAACCGGTCAATGACGACAAGAATAGCATCATTACCTTTCTACGATTTGGGAAACCCAGTGACGAAGTCCATTTCAACATGGTCCCATTTCCATTCAGGAATAGTGATAGGTTGCAGAGTTCCGGCAGGCCTTTGATGTTCTGCTTTGATACGACGGCAGACGTCACACTCAGAAACATAGCGGGCAATGTCTTGCTTCATGTTCGACCACCAGAACCTCTGACGAATGTCTTGATACATCTTGGTGCTACCTGGTTGAATCGACAGAGGCGTATCATGAGGTTCTTTCATAACCTCCAGAGTCTTACTATGGTTTTTCTCTTTACTCGGTACCACTAGGCGGTCTTTGAAGTATAGAGCACCATCATCAGCAATAGTGAAGAACGAGGGCTTCCCTTCTGCGATATAGAGTTTAATCCTCTCGACTTCGTCGTCAAATTTCTGAGTCCACTTGATGGAGCTTATGAGATCTGGTATGACAGTCATGGTATTAAGAGAACCCTTTTGCACAACATGGAGGTTCATCTTTCAAAATTCTTCAGGCGGGGGAGCGAGTGCACCAGGAGGAACAATATGGAGGTTCAACTTCCGGAATTCTTCAACAAGTGAAGACTGAACCTTGCGACCTTGAAGGTGGTTGCAGTAAGACTTGCGGCTTAAAGCATCAACCATTACATTAGCCTTGCCTGGGGTATATGAAATACCCAAGTCAAAATCTGCTACGGTCTCCATCCATCTCTGCTGACGGAGATTCAGGCCAGGCTGAGTAAACAACTACTTCAGGCTTTGGTGATCGGTGAAGATCTCGTAACGATTACCGAGAAGGTAATGTCGCCACTATTTCAGTGCATAGATAACTGCAGCAAGTTCTAAGTCATGAACTGGATAGTTCTCTTCATGAGGACGCAGTTGTCGTGAGGCATAATCAATCACCTTGCGCTCTTGCATTAGGACACAGCCTAATCCCATACGAGAAGCGTCACAATAAATGACAAAGTCCTTCTGAGAGTCTGGCGGAGCAAGCACTGGGGCAGTTGTCAGCTTGTCTTTGAGCGCCTGGAAACTTTCCTGGCATTTGTTTGTCCATTCATACTTAACGCCTTTATGAAGCAGACCAGTTAAAGGCTTGGCAAGCTTGGAGAAGTTCTCGACAAATCGACGGCAATAGCTGGCGAGTCTGAGAAAACTTCTGATCTGTTTAACATTCTTCGGGGGAGTCCAATCTTGAATAGCCTGAACTCGCTCTGGGTTAACAGCAATACCATCCTTGGAGATGACATGACCCAGATAGGTGACTTCGGGCAACCAGAATTCACACTTGGAATACTTAGCTTATAATTGATGCTCTCGAAGCTTTTCCGGTACAAGACGGAGATGTTCAGCATGTTCTTTCTCATTCTTAGAATATACCAGGATGTCATCCAGATATACCACGACGAACTTGTCGAGGTATTCCATGAAGATATAGTTCATCAGGCGAGAGAATGTGGCTGGAGCATTGGTCAAGCCAAAAGACATGACGGTATACTCATATGATCCATATCGAGTGACGAAGGCAGTCTTGGGGATATCCTCTTCACGAACACGGATCTGGTGATAACCCAACCTCAAGTCGAGTTTGGAGAAGACTGATGATCCAGTCAGTTGATCATACAGATCATTGATCCGAGGAGGGGGATATTTGTTTTGAATGGTTGCTTGGTTGATAGGACGATAATCTTGAACCAATCGGTTCGTCCCATCTTTCTTCTTGACAAAGAGATAAGGTGCTCCCCAAGCAGAGGAACTTGGACGGATGAAGCCTTGTCGAAGTGCAGTGTCGATTTCTTCCTTAAGCTCAAGAAGTTCATGCGGCGGCATTTTGTAGGGTCGCTTGGCTATAGGAGTAGTGCCTGGTTTCAAGTCGATGACAAACTCGACAGCTCGAGCAGGGGGTATCCCTGGGAGTTCTTCGGGAAAGACATCTTGGAAGTCGCGAACGACTGGAATGTTTTCAATCCCATCAAGAGGTGATGCGTTTAATGCATTTAAGGCATAAAACCTTGCCTCGGCATTTTTAGTCAGATGAGCGTGGTAGCTCACTATTTCATCGGAAGGGTGTAGAAGATGGATGGTTTTAGTGGCGCAAACTATGGAAGCAGTATGCGCTTTCAACCAATCCATTCCCAGAATAAGATCAATGTTGGAAGATGACAGGATAATGGGAGAGACATAGAATTCCATCCCTTCGATCTCAACAGGAACGTCATGGCTAACCATAGAGGATCGACATTGGCCGGCAGGGGTTTGTATCACAAGTGTAACATCCATGACCTCGCATTTAATGTCGTGCTCGTATGCAAATGCTTCGGACATGAATGAAAGTGATGCTCCCGAATCAAATAAAACAGAAGCTGGTACAGAATTAACAAGGAGTGTACCCATCACAGTAGCAGGCTGGTCTTGAGCTTCATTGAGATCAATGTTGTTTGCTTGATACTGACCATAAGGCCTGGCACTGTTGTTGCGGGGCTGGTTGTTTCCACGGGCGTTGCCACGTCCAGTTGACGGCAGAGCCAGCTGGTTCTGATTCAGATTGCAGTTCCTTGCCATGTGACCAGGTTGGCCACACTTGAAGCACAGACCATTATTGGGTGTGGGAGCAGGAGCTCTTGGTGGTGGTCCTGGAAGCCTTGGCTGCATAGCTGGTGGAGCAGGCATACGCGGTGCAGCATATGACCGTATTGGAACAGGTGCAGCTGGACGGTAAACACTGTTGGGAATCCAGATCCGACGCTTCGGCGGTGTCGCGCCCGAAGATGAGCCGGGGTCACGGGTGCGTCTAGTAGCACCATGGTGTTTCTGCAGACCAGTTTCAACCTGGATAGCCTTGTTCACCAAGGTGGCGAAATCAGCAAAGTCATGCACCAGTAGTGCTATCTTGATGTCAGCTTGAAGCCTATCACGGAACTTTTCCTGTCTGCGAGCATCAGTAGCAATGTCTTCTTCAGCATAGCGAGATAAATCCAGGAATTCCCACTGATAAGCATCCACAGTTTTGTTACCTTGGATAAGGTTGTGGAACTCACGCTTCTTCCTGTCCATAATTCCCTAAGGAATAAAGCGGGCATGGAAGGCAGCCTTGAAGTCCGGCCATGTGATGAATGTTCCATCAGGCTGTGAACGACGGTGGCTGTCCCACCATTGAGCAGCTGGACCCTTCAGAAAGTAGGTGGCAAAGTTGACATAGCTGGCAGGGGCAACCTCGGCAGACTCCAGTTCATAGGTGAAGTCGCGGAGCCAATCATTAGCATCAAGGGGCTGAGTTGAGCTGCGGTAGATAGTGGGGTTGAGCCGCATAAAGTCTTGCAGGGTGACTTGGTTTGGCTGCTGGTTCATGTTGGGGCGTGGGAACTGTTCCATGAGCCCTTGCATGAATTGGCGATTCAGTTCAAACTATTGCATCATTCCAGCCATGTAATCTGGCGGTGGTGGAAAGTTGGCACCACGACCATGAGGACCTGGTCTAACCATCCTGCTAAAATGCAACATGGATAGTTTAGCATTGAGCAATTTCATCGATATGAAAGCATTTACGAGGTAGCATGCACAGAGATAGTAGTGCAAAAGATACATCATAGCAGTCAAGCATAACATACAGATCCAGACATAATTCGGTTACAAGCCAGTCGTTCAAGTACGAAAGGGAAATAAGCTAGACCAACTAGGCGACGCGCAGGCATGCGGTGGAGGGATACAACAACGAGACATAGCGATATGCTACATCAACGTCGGGGAAGACCATGGTAACCAGGTAACTGCCTGTGACTAAACATTAGCCTGCCCTCAGTCTCAGCTGGCTGCATCCCGTGGATACTCTCGTGTCGGATCCGGTCTGAAGCCGGAAGAAGAGGTCCACGTGCAGGGGTTTAACCCCCAAGTGCAGGCCACGCAACACCCGGAGGAAACTCCGTCCTGCTCGGAAAGAGGATGTACTCAGGGTGGATCCCACGGTAGACTGCTCACATCAACCGTGTCAGAGCATCGTAAAGACGAGCACGAGTCGCGAACAGCTCAACAGTAAGATCTCGGGCAGTGCGATCCAGAGCCTTTGTGTACCGTACCAAGTACCGCGGGTCATAGCGACGCGCCTCGTACGGAGTACAGACTGCAGAGTAGTAAGCTGTCTCGTCACCAGCAGGGGCATACGGGATGTAGCGGAATCCCGTAGTCTCCAAGCGGGGGTACTCCCTGCGGAGGCGGGTGATAGCAACAAAGGCAGCCTCCTGAACTGACATCTCCTCGGTCACACCGAAACCAACAAAGGTGTGTATCTCGTTGGTGGAGCGATCTTGACGATCGAAGATACGGACCATAGTGCGGTACAGCTCCTGGTTGAACTCGCGGTAAACCTCGTAAACAGTGTACTGAGGGTACCGGCGATATCCCAGCATGGTTAAGAGGTCGACCAGGATATCCGGGAATCCAGTCGCACCAATCGCCACAGTGTGGCGCACGATCTGCGTTGCGGGACGCATCTGAAACAAAGGAGTTCAAAGACATCAAATGACAGTGATGTGCATTGTTCAGTAACTTGAAGGAAATTGTAGATAATCCAGCTCTCCGGGTAGATGTGATTCCGAGATCCTAATGTCAGAGTTAGTAAAACTTTTACCCGAATAGAAGAGAGATCAGAGTCCCAGAGTATAGACGAGGAATAAAAGATCCTAACACCACCCATTGGTGTTGTGGGCCCGTAAGCCACACAACAAGTTAGTAAATTTGTTATTCAAACACTAGACTCAACTTCAGCGAAGGAGTTGGAAAGGGGGCTACCTACGGGCAGTCGGCTCTGATACCAACTTGTGACGCCCCCGATTTGATCATACACTAATCATACACGCAAATGTGTACTACCCGATCAGGGACTCACGGGAAGATATCACAACACAACTCTAAACACAAATTAACATAAAAACAAGCTCCATATTACAAGCCATGGCCTCGAGGGCTCGAATACAAAGCTCGATAACAAGCGAGTCAGCGGAAGCAACAATATCTGAGTACATACATAAGTTAAACAAGTTTTGCCTTAAGAAGGCTAGCACAAACTGGGATACAATGGATCGAAAAGGCAAGGCCTCCTGCCTGGGTGCCACCTAACTACTCCTGGCCATCGGCGTCCTCCACATAGTAGAAGGCTCCGTCGGGGTAGTAGTAACCGTCGGCGGTGGCAGCTGGCTCCTGGGATCCGTCATCTGATCGCAAAATTTATATAAAGGGGGAAAGGGGGAGCAAAGCAACCGTGAGTACTCATCCAAAGTACTCGCAAGACTGACATCAGAACTATGCTACTTATGCATAGGTATCAAATGACAAGGGGGGTAGTATATGTGGACTATACTGCAGAATGCCGGAACAAGGGGGGAGAAGCTAGTCCTATCGAAGACTACGCTTCTGGCTGCCTCCATCTTGAAGCAGGGGAAGAGAAATAGATGGCGAGTAGCCAAGTAACACGTATAGCATAATCCTAACCCGACGATCCTCTCCTCGTCGCCCTGTGGGAAAGCGATCACCGGGCGTATCTGGCACTTGTAAAGGTGTATTTTATTAAGTATCTGGTTCTAGTTATCATAAGATAGAGATACAACTCCAAGTCGTCCTTTTACCGAGGGACACGGCTATTCGAATAGATAAACTTCTCTGCAGGGGTGCACCACATTTCCCAACACGCTCGACTTCTCAGGCAACTCTGCCGTCCTCGAAGATCAACACGACGCAGCCCCACCTAGGCTCAACAGAGAGGTCAGTACGCCGGAATAAACCCTATGCGCGCAGGGGTCTGGGCCCATCTCCCATTGCGCTCCTGCACGTTGCGTGGGCGGCCGGTGAACAGACCTGGGCAACCTCCAGTACGTCGGCAGGTGCCTTACGCGGTCCAACCCGGCGCGCGCCGCTCAGTCACTGACGTCAAATCAAGCTTCGGCTGATACCACGACGCCGAGAGCCCATATCTTACTCGCGTAGTCGGTTAGTGCGTATAAGGCCAGTGGCCTACTCAGATCAAATATCCAAATCTCGTTAAGCGTGTTATTATGAAACAACCGCGGACACACCCAGGGCCGGGCCCACCTCTCTCCTGGGTGGTCACAACCTGCTCTGTCGCTCTGCCATCAAGACCCACTTAGGAGGCAGTCGGGATGATCAGTCCTTCCCGCCCCCGTC
The DNA here is from genome assembly GCA_039707655.1 of Elymus sibiricus. Lineage (NCBI taxonomy): Eukaryota > Viridiplantae > Streptophyta > Magnoliopsida > Poales > Poaceae > Elymus > Elymus sibiricus. Next base: position 75,107,745 of record CM077672.1, on the reverse strand, counting down.
TGTGAATCACCTGCGGGTACTCCACGAGCCGACCCGACTTTAGTATTCATCAGGTGTATCTGTAATATGTAATATATATATATCCGCGATCGCCACCCGTAGCGATCACGGCCCAATAATATAGAATAGCAGACGGACAAGATGTATGGCCACTGATGAATAATCTAGCATCCTATACTAAGCATGTAGGATTGCAGGTAAAGTATCAACAACAGTTGTCAAAGACAGGCTATGCATCAGGGTAGGATCTACCGATAACAGTAACAGCTACACTACTCTAATGCAAGCAGTAGAGAGAAGTAGGCGATATCGGGATGATCAAAAGAGGGGGGAATGCTTGCCTGGAAGCTCTGTCGAGAGAGAAGGGTCGTCGACGTAGTAGTCGTACACGACAGCGTCGTCAGCGGTCTCAGCGTCTATCGAGAGAGAAGGAGGGGGGAAGAAACAGTAAATACAAAGCAGACAAGTGCAACACAGGTATGACATGACAATATGCAGTGCCAGGTGTGTTCTATCGTATGCCAACCCAGTATAGGTGAAGGGGGAATTCAACCGGGTAAGTATTCCCGGTTCCGGACCTGTGACAGACAGGTGACTGGAGGGGGAAAGTTCCATGTTCAGATAGTTAGAGGCATCTGACAGGTGTGTGGTTAGCGTATTCGTATTCGTCTCGTTTTTCTGATCAACTGTCATGTAGAAAACATTTTCATCTGAGCTACGGTTTAATTTCTATGATTTTTCAAAGATTTAAACCATATTCTGCAATTATTTTAAAACAGAAATTGATTTATGACATCAGCATGATGTCATGCTGACATCAGCAGTCAACAGGGGTGTTGACTGGTCAAACTGACAATGGGGGTCCCACATGTCATTGACTCAGAATTAAATCAGAGTTTAAATCTAATTAAACTAAACTAATAGTGGGGGACCAACCTGTCAATGAGACATAACTAACTAACAATTAACTAAATTAACCTAATTTAATTAGTGCCTAACTTGGGGGGGTGTGGCCCACGTGTCAGACCAGTTGACCAGGTCAACTGGTCAACAGTGGCCCACGGGCCCACCTGTCATAGCCCGGGGGGGCCAGGGGGTGGCCCACGGGTGGCCACGTCAGCCCGGCCACCGGAGCGGCTCAGGCGAGCGCACTCGCGGCGGAAGAGCGCCGGCGGGGCTCGGGATCGAGCCACGGTGGACCATTTTGCCCGATTTTGGTGGCGTTCGAAAGCTAGACGAGTCGCACGTCGACTGGAGGTGGTCGGAGCGGCCGTGGTGGCCGGAGTCGAGCGCCACGATGACCGTGGCGGAGCGAAGCTCCGATGAGCGACGGGGACGGCGATGCGATGGGTTTTCGTGCGCGCATTCGACGCCAAACGAACGAGCAAACAACGCTGCGACCAACAGAGCAAAAACGCGGCCCAGAGCGCGACCACAGTGGCCGGACGGTGAGTTGCCGTGGCAGCCGGAGCACAGCAACGCGGCGAGGCGGCAACGGCGAGCAAGCGAGCCAGCGAAGGGGCAGGGGAGAGAGGAGAGCTCACAGAGGAGGCGTAGCCATGCAAGTCAGCTCGGAGAAGGCGCGGGGCGACCGAATTTGTTGACGAACGGCGGCGGCGGCCCGAGGAGGAAGAAGAAGCAGCCGAGGCGGTGGAGGGCTCCCTGGCTCGAATGGACGGCACCAGCCGTCATAGCCGAGTGAGGCGGAGACGATGGACAGGCCGGAGACGCGGACGGAGCACGGCGGCCGCGTGATTTACGGCGACGCGCCCATGGTCGCGCCTGCGAGGTGGGGAAGAGAGGCGGCGGCAGATCTGGAGGGGAGGGGAGGTGTCGCTAGGGTTCGGGGGAGTGGGTGAGGGTGCCTCGGTGGCCATCTTATCCTCCCCGGCGACGGGGTTGGACGGCGACGGCGGGGATGGCGCCTGTAGCGACCGCGCCGGTCGCTACAGGGAAGAAGGGGGCGCGGGAGCGAGCTGGTGGGTTGGGCTGGCACCAGGTAAGTGGCCTCGCCCATCTCTTTTCATTTTTACAGTTTTGTCTTTTATTTGAAAACAGAGAGGGAAAAGGAATTGTTTGGACATCCAAACCACTTTAGAAAATTATGGAACTTGGCCCATTAAATCCACTGCATTTTTAGGCAGTGCCACAAAAAGTTTGGAGACCAGAGGAGTTCAAGTCTATTTTTCACAATTAATTTAGTATTGCTAAATGCTGAAATTGCATTGTTATAATTGCTACTGTTCATCCTTGCATATGAGTGATGTTGTTTTCCTCAACATTCCATTGTTTTGGAATTTTAGCAAAATGATGAACATTTTTGCAGCAACATTTGAACAACCTCAAATTTCACTTTGAATTTGAATTGAATTCAGTGGAGGAATTTGAAATGAGATATGATACTAATGATGATTAAGCATTGTTGATCATGATGATCTGGCATTATCAAAAGAGTGATCACTGTAGCATATTACAATCAGGGTGTCACACCGCGGTACAACATACAATCATTCACACAAGCGTGTATCTTCTGGACTTCAAGTTCCAATGGGCAAACAACTTTCTTCGCTTTGTTCGTGCTTTTGGGGAGCACATTATCTTTTGGAAGAATGTCTTTGGAAAGACCTAACAACTCTGTGAAGCCCTTGTTTGATAGACCGTTTGTTGCTTTAAATTTGAGAAGTGACAATGTGACACTCAACTTGGAATGTTTCTTTTTGCAACCTGGATAAAAATTTGTCTTGAAGTCCAGAAGAATGCTTTTTAGTTCCTTATACCCAGCTATATTTTTATCTGCGCCCTCGAAATCTGCAACATCGCAGCAAAATCTAGCATATCACCAAGGTCGTCGGTGTCATCTGCATCGCAGTCTTGTTTTTTCAGTGGGGTGTTTGGCATGTCTATGTTCGGTCAGTAGCTTGACGTATGAGCCCCGTGGTTAGATTCAACATCCATGTGACTCTTCTTGGGGTTTGGCATCTCGCCGACCTGGTTACCTTCACCCATGACCGGCTCTTCGCCGTGTCTAGTCCAACGTGCATATCCATCCATGAATCCCCGCTTGCATAAGTGGTACTCGACCTCTAAAACTAGATGTGACTCTGTATTTTTGCAATCACAGCATGGACAGAGGATGTAATATTCATCACCGATTCTCCTCTTTGTCCTTTCAGCCAAAGTCGTGAACTCCTGCACGACACTATAAAACCTGGGGTTTCTCCGATCCATCAACCTTTCACTTCGTTCCATCGTCACCACACTAGGGGCAATTCAAAACAAAAAAACCATTAATAAATAGATTAATGGATGCAGAATTTAATGAACATTTATTTACACAATCGCATACTATGGGCAGGTAATCACAAGCTAACGAAAGCCACACAACGAAAGGAATACCGTAATTAATTAGCCACGCGGCGACCTCCACCGAGTAGACAGAGCAGTGCGTAGCCGCGGCACGCCAAGACAGCAGGGTCAAGGAGCAGCGCTTAGTGGGGCAACCGCCTGAAGTTCCAGCTCCACTATCCCGCCATCGACCGCGAGGGATTTGCTCCAATCACGCCGTCGCCGACCTCTACGATTGAGCTCCTCCTATCTCCCGCCGCCGACCTCTAGGATTGAGCTCCTCCTATCTCCCGCCGCCGACCTCTTGGATTGAGCTCCTATCACGCCGCCACTGCCGACCGATCGAGGTTTGACCTCCTATCCGGTAGCCACTGCCTCAGCCGCTGCCCCCATCTCTATCTGCAGAGCGGCTGTTTTTATTTTTATTTTTTGACGGGTATCCGCAGAGCGGCTGTTTACCCTAAGGCAAGTATTACCGATCAGTTGTTGCATCCCCATATGTCTCGGGCAGTACATCACATACGATTATGTTACGGGAACCGTGCCTCACGCACGTTGTCATCTCACACAATTTGGTGTGGCAATCGAGTGTGAAGTAGTAACGTCGAACACAAATGATATGTACAAACCGTGTGCCGTATACAACAGAGTGTGATAAGTAGTTCCCCGACCGTTATGAGATGGCCACACTTTCCCCATTTCCCCCAAATCCCTAGATAGCCTCCAAATCCCTAGCCCCAAATTCCCTCGCGTGGCGCTGACATTGGGGGAATGCGGACGAGTGGTGCTGATGGTTTCGGTGCGGCTGCTCTGGCTCGTATCGTCGCTCTCGGCAGCTCGATGGGCGGCGCCGCCACGACGGCGGTCACTGTCGAGCACTTGCATAAGGTCGTCAGAAGGCCGGTGTACTACGGATGCGAATCGTCTTATCAGGTTCCAACCAACCTTGATCTTTCTACCATGTCCAAAGTAAATCCCTCAATCAGTCCCGAGTGACCCCCCACACACACATAGGAAAGAGATCAACTGCTGGATCCAGAGTATGACTCCAGACTCCCGCAACATGAGCTCGACTCCGAGTTTTGCGCTACCGAGAAGTGCCAAAAGGTCACTTGTGTGCAAGGACACACTCCCGCTCGACGTATATGCACGGAGGGATTCAACATTGGCAGACAGTTTCTCAGTTGCCCCTTAAAGGTAATTAGTGATAAGTTCATCTTTTAAGTTGAGTTAATGCCCCACTCATCCTGAATATTTTACATTCACAGGGATATGAGGCTTGTGCCTTTGTTAACTGGTTGGATGATGAATGGCATGGCAGGGCTCGGAGTGTTATCACCAAGCTCGCAGAAGATAACGTAAAGCTCAAGAAGAAACTGACTGACCTGGAGTGTACAATCACTACGATGAAGCAAGAAAGAATCAATCACAGGCAACAGATGAAAGCAAGAGATAAGAAGGAACTAGCATGTGTAGTTGTAGTTGTCGCGTTAGCCATCTTCTATGCGCTGTTTGCAATGATGATTAGGGGTTTTGTTTTGATTATTACTGGCTACATCAATAAGCAGAGATCATCTGTTGCTTGCTGTTAATTGCTTGTTTCACATTTGGACGCTCCAACCCGTGTGCAACCGCAGGAATTTGGAGCGACTGGTACTAATAATTGCGGTTGATTATATCATAATTCTAACCGCCTGCCGAGGCGCCAATATAATCCATCAATTAATCCCTCGCTTCAACTACCATTCCTCTTTTCTTCATACCCCGCTTCAGTCATCTTCCACAGCAGTCTTGCTTTCTCGCGGTTTGTATACGTAGCGTAGCCATGTCGAGCAACAACGAGGATGACAGTTCCGCCAGCATTCTGGCCCCCGATCTAATGTCAACCCCGGAATCAGCGCGCTCGTCTTCCATGAGTCCGGCGTCGAGCCCTGACCTCGATTATATCCGGCTCATGGAAGGGACGCCGCCGCCCGAGTCGTCGGACGACGACCAGACGGATGAGGAGCCGCCAAAGGACGAAGAAGACGATGACGATGACGATGATGATGAGGAGGAGGAATGGTCGAATAAGGAGGAGGACGACGAGGACATCAACAACGATGATGACGATGACGAAGGCGGCGGCGGCACTGAAATGCCAACGGTCAGCGGCAAGAAGCATCCTCGCCAAGACGATGTCGCGGGGCCATCCAAAAACAACAACAAGAAGAAGGAATAACCTTGTATATATCTATTATTGTTCCCTCATTTTAATTCCTTCTCTCTGTTTCCCCTGTCAATCTCATCGCAAACAGTTAGCAATACCGATTCGACAGCGATATTTCATATCATCACACACAGTTGTTTCCTTCAATTGTGTGCCCTGTTGGGCACACAATTCAACGCAAAAAATTGTATGCGATGTCTAGAGTTATCGCACACAATTCTAATTACCGATGTGTTTGCTGGGTATCACACACATCTTGTTAAGCGGAATCGTTTGGGTTATTTTGGCTCATCGCAAACAGTTCATCTGAGTGAATTGTATGCCGTATATCGCACACATCTTGCCATGGTAGTCGTTTGTGTTCTTCTCGATCATCGCCCACAGTTCATCCGAGTGAACTGTATGCCGTATAACGCACACATCTGGATTTAGATAACTGTGTGCGTTCTTTTGTCTTGTCGCAAACAGTTTGTAGGAATCAACTGTATGCCACGTATCGCGCACGCACCACTTTTTTGATTTGTATTTGATGGAGCACACATCGCACACAGTTCATTTCATTGGTGACGGTTTTGTTTCCATGCCGTTTTTATTATTGCATCGCACACAGTTTCGTCGATTGGTCTCCGATACATGTGTCACGTTAGGACCATCCTGCAGTCGTGTCTATGGACTTAAAACTTGGGAAGATCTCAAGTCTTTTCTTCTCCCAAGTGGTTTTCATTCTAAAGCATTTCCCCAACTCAAGTCTTTTTCATCCAAGTCCAACCATAATTTTCATTTCCATCAAATATTCCTTTAAAGGAATAAATCATTTTTAAGCTAGGTTGTAAAGCAACTTATATTTCTGCCTTGCAATTAATTCCCACGAAATTCTCATAAATCATTTGGATCATATCTTGTCCAAATATGCCAAAACCCTTCTTTGCCTAGTTCAAAAATAATTCTGGAATATTCATTTTCTATTCTGCCATGTGTAGCACTTTTGTGAAGGAAGTGCTATTTATCTTTCTTTTTTTGCCCTCAAACTTTTTGCGTATTCTCTCATATCCAAATCATTGCTCCATGCCAAAATTCAGCTTTATTTGCCTAGCCAAACTCCCTGAGCAAAATTCTTAAGTTTTTGTCCAGTGGAAACATTTGTGAAGGAAGTGCTAGCTAGGAATATTAAAATGAGTTAAGATTTTGCAAGATCATTCATGTGCTCAAATAATTGCTCTCCTCCAAATTTCACATCCATCCAATCATATATGTGAGCTTAGCATCAAATCTTTGTTTCTGGTGACATTTTTAGTTTATGAAGCAACTACAATTTATATTGCCTCAAAATTTCTGAAAAATTACCAGAACACTCCCCCCTTCTAAAACTCCTGTCGACCAAAATTTGTATCATTATTTCAAGCTATTAATTCCCAGTAATTTTTCCAAGTTTCTCGCCAGAGAAGATCATTGTGAAGAAAGTACCATTTTGGCAGATCCAAATGGCATGATACTTTTACAGTGGCTTCTTATATCCAAATCATCATGTTTTGCCCAATTTAAGCCAAATTCAAAATTTTATGTGAGTGCCACTTCATGATTCAGTTTCTGGACCAGAATTGCAGTTTCAAAGCAACCCTATGCTAACCTTATCCAAATGATCTCAAATTTTACCAGACGGTAGTCCTTCTTACCCTCAGCCCCTTTGACAACTTTTTTTACTTAGTTACCAAGTCAAATGACCCTAGCACTGTGTCAAAACTTGTTGCTGCCTTTTTCTATTGATGCTACCCTTCAACATAAAGCTCTTTTTGTCGATCTATCAACTCAAGGTGGCCTCAGTATGAGAATACTTCCCTCTGGACATCCTTGGCCACGCTAGGTCTTCATGTGTGCGGCGTTCGGCGTGGTGACCATGCTGCTAGCATGACAGAGTGCGCGCTCTGCCTGTCGGCCGCGCTCTATAGCCACCCAAACACCCAGCGCATGCCACCTCTCTTCGTCGCAGCTCCCTCCCCTGCTTCCATCGTTTCCCCAGACCTCTCTCCCTTGCTAAGAGCTCGCCGGAATGAGCCAAATCCCTCGAGCACGTGGGAACAGTGGCCGTCCGCGCGTGCTCTTCCTCCTGCCATCCCGTGTATGCCTTTCTGCCATCCCGCGTCGCTGGCCCGCCGCTCAGCCTCTCTCCCAGCGCCGCCCAAGCTTGCACGCGTGCCTGGCCCCTCGCCAAAGCTCGCCTGTCCGGTGAAGGCGGCATCCAGCCCGTGTTTCCTCCTCAGCCTATTTAAAGCCCTCCCCGGCCTCGGTTCTCTTCACCCATCACCTCTCCCACCTCTCAATTGCCCTCCAGAGCCAAAGTGCCAAGCCAGAGGCCCCTCCTTCCTCCTCTTCAGTGGACGCTCCGCCGCTCGGCCTCTGCCATGGCTAGCTTCCTCCATATCCTCTCCGATCCAGCCAAGCCCCTCGAGCTCCCCTAGGTTCTCCAGTCCTCCCCAAACCGTCTGCGGCCCGAATCGTCACCGGAATCGCCAAGTTCGCTGGTGCCCGAAGCTTGTCGTCGCCAGAGACGAAGGGGGCAACGCCATCAGGTCCCCATTCGAGGAGCTGCGGGTACGGGCGAGTGCGCCGTTGAACGTCTGATCCATCCCCGCCGTCTCCCAGCCCCGTCGTGGTCTCTACGCTGGCGAACGGCCGTCGGTGAGTCGCCGTCTCTCTGCTGCCTCATTTCTCTTTTAAAATTAACAACCCGAACCCACCTGTCAGCCCCTCAGCCTCGCCCAAAGCGGTACGTAAGTGGAGGCGTACTTCTGAAATACGCCTTCGACGTCACCCCTCCGGGTATTTTCTGAAAATTGTTTAAATCAATTTTAAATTCAAATTGGACCAGAACTTTGACAATGAATATCTCCCAATCTATAAGTCCAAATAAGTTGAGTCTATTTTGCATTATTTTTCTTGTGAGCTCCTTTATTTTCTGGTAGAGTTTTGTATTTTTACTTCTGTCTATAATTTCTAGATGGAATAAGAGGCTTTGTGTGTTATTTACAACTACTTTCAAAAATATATTTTAGAAGGTTTTGAGTGCTTGTTGAAGACCAGGAGTGCTTGCAACATTTCTTTGGAGCAAGGCAAGCCACACCCTCCATTTGCATGAATGCAAAGCAATGCCATGGTTTACTTTAATTAAACTATTTAAAATATTGCATTAGTTAAACATGATTATTGCATGGCATTACTTGGAGAAATATATGATCTTACTACTGCCATGATGATGCTTGGATTTTTCATTTCTAATATCTTGCATGTTGACAGGGCTATGACATCATTGGATTTGTAGGAAGTATAGAATTATTCTCAACATGCTCATAATAGAGTTGATAATGATGCTAGGACTATATTAGTGCTTGGATTATTAGTTGCATATTGTTATCACTTGAATCACCGGTTGGCTCATCATATTGGAGTAACAACTATCACAGATATAACTTGGGGATTCATGGCGCACCTGGAGATAGCGCGTGCTTGCGTTGGTGGCTTCCCTGAAGAGGAAGGGATGATGTAGCAAGCGGAGAATAATTTCCCTAAGTTAAGAACCAAGGTTATCGAACCAGAAGGAGAATCACCCAACACCACGTGTTCAGCACCTGCACACAAGAAAACAAATCCTCGCACCGCAACGCGATCAAGGGGCTGTCAATCCCTTGACGGTAAGATGAAAGATGGAAACGGCGATGAAAAATTGCAGCAAAGTGATTGTGGTTTTTTTTAGATCTGAAGATCTGAAAACAAAAGCGAATGAAAAAGAGATCGAAAGCAATATGATGAAGAAGAGACCCCGGGGGCCGTAGGTTTCACTAGTGGCTTCTCTCAAGAAAATAGCAAACGGTGTGAAAACAATTACTGTTGGGCAATTGATAAAACTTCAAATAATTATGACGATATCCAGGCGATGATCCATTATATAGACATCACGTCCAAGATTAGTAGACCGACTCCTGCCTGCATCTACTACTATTACTCCACACATCGACCGCTATCCAACATGCATCTAGTGTATTAAGTTCATGGAAAAACGGAGTAATGCAATAAGAACGATGACATGATGTAGACAAGATCTATTCATGTAGGAATAGACCCCATCTTTTTATCCTTAGTAGCAACGATCAACACGTGTCTTGCTACCCCTTCTGTCACTGGGAAAGAACACCGCGAGATCGAACCCACTACAAACCACCTCTTCCCATGGAAAGAAAAATCAATCTAGTTGGCCTAACTAAACCAAAGTTTCGAAGAAGAAATACGAGGCTATAAGAAATCATGCAAATAAGAGATCAAAGAACTCAAATCACTTTCATGGATATAAAAAGATAGATATGATCATAAACTCAAAGTTCATCGGATCCCAACAAACACACCGCAAAAAGAGTTACATCAAATAGATCTCCAAGAGATCATTGTATTGAGAATCAAGAGAGAGAGAAAGCCATCTAGCTACTGCCTACGGACCCGAAGGTCTACAATGAACTACTCACGCATCATCGGAGAGGCACCAATGGACATGATGAACCCCTCCGTGATGGTGTCTAGATTGGATCTGGTGGTTCTGGAACTTGCGGCGGCTGGAATTGATTTTCGTCGACTCCCCTAGGGTTTCTGGAATATTGGGGTATTTATAGAGCAAAGAGGCGGTGCGAGGGGTCTCCGAGGAGGGCACCACCCACCATGGTGCGCCTGGGCCCTCTGGCGCGCCGTGGTGGGTGCTGCCCACCTCGGGCCCCCTCTCCGGTACTTCTTCGGCCCTCTGGATGTCTTCTGGCCCAAAAAAATTCTCCAAAAAGTTTCGCTGCGTTTGGACTTCGTTTGATATGGATTTTCTGTAAATCAAAAACAGGGCAGAAAACAGCAACTGGCACTTGGCACTATGTCAATATGTTAGTCCCAAAAAATGATGTAAAGTTGCTATAAAATCATTGTAAAACATCCAAGATTGATCATATATCAGCATGGAACAATCAAAAATTATAGATACGTTGGAGACGTATCAGCATCCCCAAGCTTAATTCCTGCTCGTCCTCGAGTAGGTAAATGATAAAAACAGAATTTTTGATGCGGAATGCTGCCTATCATGTTCATCACAATCTTTTTCTTTTCTAGCATAGACATATGGACTTTTTATATGGTTCAAAGCAATAGTCTAGTTTTGACATGAAAACATAAATACTCAACCATATCAACAAGCAATCATGTCTTTCAAAATATCAACGCTAAAGCAAGCTATCCCTAGCCCATTATGCTCAATCATTGATCCATTCATGTAACATATCCGAATATTAGCTAACCCAAAGCACAAGCACGACCATAGTGCTCCCCGATTGGTGCCTTTATAAGAGAGGATGGAGACTCAAGAAAAATAAAAACTGCATAAAAGTAAATAGATAGGCCCTTCGCAGAGGGAAGCATTGATTTGCTTTATGTGCCAGAGCTCTTTGTTTGAAAAAATTGAGAGATAAAAAATTATTTTGAGAGGCATGCTTTTCTGCCAGCGAAAACGGTCAAGAATGTTTCGTCATCTTCCATGCTAAGCACACCATAGGTGGTTCCCAACAGAAAATAAATTTATACTCCCCTTCATTAAGGTATTATTCCCTTCCGAGAGAGTTTTATTATTCCTTTTTCCACCATACAACCACACTCCACGGCTAGCCGAATCCACGGATACCGTGCAAACCAACACTTTCCAAGGAATTTATTATTATTATTATTTTTAGCAATTCGGGACAGGCATCCCTATTACCAACTATTCTCTCGTGCAATGACAAGTGATAACACTTATCGTGAGAATGACACACTTAGCATGGGAAGATAACGAGCACCCCCTTCCGCCTCATGAGCGGTACGGGCACACAAAAGAGAAGTTTATTTTGAAAATTTAGAGATGGCACATGCAAATTTACTTGGAACGGTTTAGAAATATCGCATATAGGTAGGTATGATGGACTCATATGGCAAAATCGGGTTTAAAGATTTTGGATGCACAAGTAGTATTTCTACTTAGTACAAGTGGAGGCTAGCATGAGATTGAGAAGGCGACCAACCAAAAATAAAAAAGATCACACCCACGCCTCAAGCAAAACTAACAACGAAAATATGCACACAAGGAGGATGTAATTTCATTGCATAATTATTGACTTTCATGTGCTTGCATAGGGAATCACAAACCTTAACACGAATATTCTTACTAAAGCATAATTACCCACTAACATGGCATCACATATTATCGTTCCCATATCTCAAAACCATTACAAAGAACCAAATTTATTTTGTCCAATGATCTTCATGAAAGTTTTTATCTATATCCTTCTTGGATATCTATCACTTTGGGACTATTTTAATATGTTGCTTTTGAAAGCTCCAACAACTCTAAGTGAAAAACATGAGCATAAAATTTCTATCTCTCAAAAGAGTATAAGTGAAGCAAGAGAGATTTTCTTCAAAATTTCAGTAACTCTCAAATAAATCTAAGTGAAGCATGAGAGCATTTCTTTAAAACTAACAAAGCACACCGTGCTCAAAAAGATATAAGTGAAGCACTAGAGCAATTCCATAGCTCAAGAAATTTAAGTGAAGCATATGAGCCATTCTAACAAATCATAGCATATTTTTGGCTCTCTCAAATAGGTGTGTACAGCAAGGATACTTGACTTAAAACAAAAATCAAAACAAACAAAAATTCATATCATACACGACGCTCCAAGCAAAACACATATCATGTGACGAATAAAAATATAGCTTCAAGTAAAATACCGATGGTTGTTGGAATAAAGAGGGGATGCCACTCGGGGGCATCCCCAAGCTTAGACGCTTGAGTCTTCTTAAGATATTACCTTGGGATTCCTTGGGCATCCCCAAGCTTAGGCTCTTGCCACTCCGTATTCTGTCATCCATAAAGATCTCACCCAAAACTTGAAAACTTCAATCACACAAAACTTAACAAAACTCCGTGAGATCCGTTAGTATAAGAAAGCAAATCACTACTTTAGGTACTATTGAAAACCCATTCATATTTTATTATTGCATAATATCTACTATATTCCGACTTTGCTATGGCTTATACACCCTGGAAAAGTCCATAGAATCATCAAAACAAGCAAACAATGCAAACAAAACAGAATCTGTCTTAAACAGAACAGTCTGTAGCAATCTGAAAACTTCGAATACTTCTGTAACTCAAAAAATTCTGAAAAATTAGGACAATTTCGAAAATTCATATACCAATACTGTGTAAAAATTTCATAATTTTCTCACGCTCCAGTACAGAAAATTAATTCCTGTACTGGACGCAAAAGTTTCTGTTTTAAAAACAGCATCACTTATACTATCTTCCAAATCATCCCAAAGGTATTGCTTGGCACAAACACTAATTAAAACACAAAAAACACTATCATACCAGTAGCATGACAGCAAAAACAAAACAAAATAGAAACTTCAAAAAGAAATTTATTTTATTTATTGGGTTGCCTCCCAACAAGCGCTATCGTTTTATGCCCCTAGCTAGGCATAACGCGTGGATCTAAGTATTGTCATCTTTGTTGGTTTCCAAATCTTCAATCAAGCACTTAGAATCTCTCAAGGATTTAGCACATAAATTTTCAATAACAATACTTCTAGGAACGAAGTTGAAAAATTCACTCTTGTAAATTGCTTCGACAAAATTGGGGTGAATACTAATCATCTTAAGATCCCCTTTGTTACTATTAGAAGTTTCACCCTTGCTTTTAGTTCCTTGAGTAATCTTACTAATTTTTGTAGGAGTTTTTTCAGTAGTAATGATGGAAGAGAAAGCCGAACTTAAGTTACTGAAAATTTCTTCCAACTTGTCAATTCTAGCGGGACTCTCTTCTAATCTTTTATAAATTATGGGTTCCTTTTCCCTTAGTATCTTGATGGCATCGCCCAATTTTAACCCAAATTTATTAGCAAGATTTTGCATCTTTGTATCCAATTTTTCAATTTGCTCTAGGGTGATCATCTTTCTTTCAATAGCATCTAACCTTTGCATAACATGCTCAAGAGTTAAGACTGTTTCATTAATCATGAGAGGTGGTGATCCTACTATGCTCCCCAAAGCATTAAAAGCGTCCAAAGATGGACACATCAAGAAATTCCCACCAGTAATCGTATCAAGAATGAATCTATACCAAGTGGTGATGCCCATGTAAAAACAGCGAAGAAGGACAAAGGTAGATTGCTTATGGGTAGATCTATTATGAGCATTGCAAATTCTATACCAAGCATCCTTTAAATTCTCCCCTTCCCTTTGCTTAAAATTCAGAACTTCATTCTCGAGAGTAAACGCGATAGAGGAAGAGTTGGCCATAGTAACCAAGTGAAGCAAACAAGATCACACACAAAAACAGATCTGTTGAGAAAAACGGCGAACGAAAAAGAGGGGCGAATAAAACCAGCAAATTGGTGAAGTGGGGGAGATGAAAACGAGAGGCAAATGGCAAATAATGTAAGTGCGGAGAGATGAGATTTGTGATTAGGAACCTGGTGGATGTTGATGATGTTTCCTCGGCAACGGCGCCAGAAATCTTCCTTGATGGCGCGCCTGGAGATAGCGCGTGCTTGCGTTGGTGGCTTCCCTGAAGAGGAAGGGATGATGTAGCAAGCGGAGAAGTATTTCCCTCAGTTAAGAACCAAGGTTATCGAACCAGAAGGAGAATCACCCAACACCATGTGTTCAGCACCTGCACACAAGAAAACAAATCCTCGCAACCCAACGCGATCAAGGGGTTGTCAATCCCTTGACGGTAAGATGAAAGATGGAAACGGCGATGAAAAATTGCAGCAAAGTGATTGTGGTTTTTTTTTAGATCTGAAGATCTGAAAACAAAAGCGAATGAAAAAGAGATCGAAAGCAATATGATGAAGAAGAGACCCTGGGGGCCGTAGGTTTCACTAGTGGCCTCTCTCAAGAAAATAGCAAACGGTGGGAAAACAATTACTGTTGGGCAATTGATAAAACTTCAACTAATTATGACGATATCCAGGCGATGATCCATTATATAGGCATCACGTCCAAGATTAGTAGACCGACTCCTGCCTGCATCTACTACTATTACTCCACACATCGACCGCTATCCAGCATGCATCTAGTGTATTAAGTTCATGGAAAAACGGAGTAATGCAATAAGAACGATGACATGATGTAGACAAGATCTATTCATGTAGGAATAGACCCCATCTTTTTATCCTTAGTAGCAACGATCAACACGTGTCTTGCTGCCCCTTCTGTCACTGGGAAAGAACACCGCGAGATCGAACCCACTACAAACCACCTCTTCCCATGGAAAGAAAAATCAATCTAGTTGGCCTAACTAAACCAAAGTTTCGAAGAAGAAATACGAGGCTATAAGAAATCATGCAAATAAGAGATCAAAGAACTCAAATCACCTTCATGGATATAAAAAGATAGATCTGATCATAAACTCAAAGTTCATCGGATCCCAACAAACACACCGCAAAAAGAGTTACATCAAATAGATCTCCAAGAGATCATTGTATTGAGAATCAAGAGAGAGAGAAAGCCATCTAGCTACTGCCTACGGACCCGAAGGTCTACAATGAACTACTCACGCATCATCGGAGAGGCACCAATGGACATGATGAACCCCTCCGTGATGGTGTCTAGATTGGATCTGGTGGTTCTGGAACTTGCGGCGGCTGGAATTGATTTTCGTCGACTCCCCTAGGGTTTCTGGAATATTGGGGGTATTTATAGAGCAAAGAGGCAGTGCGGGGGGTCTCCGAGGAGGGCACCACCCACCATGGCGCGCCTTGGCCCTCTGGCGCGCCGTGGTGGGTGCTGCCCACCTCGGGCCCCCTCTTCGGTACTTCTTCGGCCCTCTGGATGTCTTCTGGCCCAAAAAAATTCTCCAAAAAGTTTCGCTGCATTTGGACTTCGTTTGATATGGATTTTCTATAAATCAAAAACAGGGCAGAAAACAGCAACTGGCACTTGGCACTATGTCAATATGTTAGTCCCAAAAAATGATGTAAAGTTGCTATAAAATCATTGTAAAACATCCAAGATTGATCATATATCAGCATGGAACAATCAAAAATTATAGATACATTGGAGACGTATCAGGGATAAATTTCGTCATTTCATTGGTCAGGTGCTACCGAATTGAGCTCACCAGTGCAGCCACATTTGCCAGTATGGGAGGCCCTAATGCAGTCTGGTTTCATGCCTCTCGCTGGTGCCTCTAACTAGGGAAGGTTATGTACGCGTGCTACCCTGGCCTGATAGGCGGCATAAGCCTTGTGTGCCCAAGTTGTGTTGTACCCGGGTGTCCCCGTTTGGGACGAGTTTTGTTTTAACCACGATGGTGGTAGCCACGAGGTAGCACGGATGTCACATGTTGACATGAGGGCCACCCATGACATAGCCCAAAGGGGAGTTTGTCGGAGTGTCCGGGAGAGTGTCATGCAATAGGTTGGTTTTGTCGGAATGTCGTTGGTCCACCCGAATGGGAGCAGGAGGCCATGAGTTCTGTGGTGTGGGTACAGTGTACGACCTCAGTAGAGTGTATAATTTATCGATAGCCGCGTCCTCGGTCATGTACACAGTTCGTTTTAGGTCACATCATATGATCAACACTCACGATGATGGAATAACATTTACAATGACTTATATTTTGAATCGGGGATGGCTATCCCGCGGGCGCGCGCATTGGAGCGGCCATTTTCGGACAATGTTTATTTGGAAAGTGGCCACAACTCCCTCGTATGATTAGGCGTATTAATTAGGGTCCCCTCCCACTCCCACACACCAAAAATCAGGGGGGCGGTGATTAGTGTTGGTTTTGGGTGGGCCCAACTTCCTTACCCAGTCTTCACATGTATACGTGCAAAGAAGTCACACGTGGTGGGGCTCCACAAATTCCTGTCGGCTGATAGCTCCTCGCTGGATAGAATCGCGCGTTAGAGCGGCCGCACGCGAGGGAGTTCTTTCATTTTAAATCATGTTATTATGAGAGCGAGCAACCTTTTGGCAGGTATCATATGGTGATATTGGGATGATCTTGATGATGATCATCGGTTTGTGATGATGGGATGATCACGAGGATATATGGATCACTGGGTGATCGAGAGGATATGTGTTTCTTGGCCGGATAGCCAAGAGTGAGATGGTCCATGCGACACATGACGATGGTTCATCAGTTATTCGGGATTTACCATATCATGATTTACATCTACATCATAGTAGTTTTCAATAGTTTAACCTGTTAATGCTATGTTATTGTCTTTCCTTGATGCTTTTGGTTCTTGTGAGCTTGCGAGTACATTCAAAGTACTCACCTGGAGTGTCATGCCAGATTACAGGTGATGCCATGTTTGACTGCTTGTCGAGGACCCCGTGTGCGCGCGCTAGGATGCGTTCCAGCCAGAGTCCGTGCGGAGTGGAGACCATCACCATCGTCATTATTCTGCTGCTAGAATTCATCCCGCTGCTACGAGTTGTTATGCTGCTAGCATAGAGCCACCTTAGCAGGAATAGCGTCGCCATGCTAATGTAATCCTTTTAGCATTAAACCCGTGTACTTGTATTCTTTGTAATAAGAGTTGATTTTTCTATGCTAATCAGTGTCGTATTCCAGATGACTTGATCTCTGGGCTGGAATATGGGGTGTTCCGGTTCCTCTGAGCCGGGGTGCCACAAAGCTTGGTAGCAGAACAGGTTTGGCTGTAGGACACCCTAGGTAGCGCGAGCGTTAGAAACCGGTAGTATAGGCGCTAACTTGTTTGTTGCATTTGGTTGATTTGATTGATGCATAGCATATAGATTTCTGTTGTCTCTAACCGTTAATTCCATGGGTGTAGATGGCCACTGTCCCTATTGAATTCAATCCAGCCACTGCACGGCTCAACTTCGCAGCTCTGCTTGACGAGGCATGGCATAATCTCTATCCCAATGGAGATGAGCCGAGGTATCAAGCCCTCCAGGTCTCTCTTGAAGGAGGGTTACAAGAGTTTGTCGCCCATGTTTTACTGTCAGCCGATATCTCTCTCGGAAGGCATACCTACAATTTCCATGGCGGATACACTGCCACTCCGGATCGTGCAATTCAGCTAGCCGCCCTGTCTGGACTCACTCGCCTTCGTCATCAAGAGCGGATGAAGCAAGAGAATCGTGCTTATCAGTTCTACCCAACCATAGTTGACGACACCAAGCGAGTCAGGTTCCCCGCTGCTAGTCCTCAAGATGATGTGGCTATTCCTTTTATGTCCCGCTACATGATGGCCGAATACATCCTCATTATCGAGTTGGTCCGAGATGCGACCAGGGCCAGAAGACTTCTTAGCACCGCAGTTGCTTCACCCTCACCGATGTCTGCTTCAAGCTCCCCAGACCCCAGTAGCAACTATTTTACCCACCCCTCCTTCCACGATCTCATCAGCCACCCAGCCATCGTTAGAGCGTAAGGCCTAAGTATCCGTGTAGTACGAGCTGCATCAGTGTAGTGTCATGCATGATGTATGCCAGTAGTAATAAATGCAATGTTAATTATGTGTGATTTTGATGTTTGGTGTGCTTTTATCTGTCATTTCATTTGCTTCTATCTTTGGGCCTTGGTGTTACGTTATTTTTCCCCCTTATGAAAGTTGCTCCTCCATCAACGCCGAACCCGAAGAATCAGTGAAGAGTTCAAATATTTGGATGCTCAGCAAGACATTTTGGGATTTTCCGTTGACTGAGTCATATTATGAATATCTGGGCTAAAGGCAAATGATATCCAGGAGTGATTAACAGCATCAATATTACACCAGTGGTACTATTTTCACATCAACAAGGCTTAAAACAGCAGGTAGAAATATCAACGGTGCATATATATGAACATGGCATTCATTCCGCATATCACCATGGAAAATTTTGGTCTACGAAATCCAGTCTTCCTCCGTAAGCTACCAAGGAAGTGTACAAGGCCCGACTTCTCAACCTTCTTCAGCATGATATGTGGGTAACTTTCAGCACAAGGTACTCTGTCTTCTTCAGTAAGCTACCCCGAAAAGCTTCCTGTGTAAGCCAACCAATCTTCTTGAATAAGCAACCCGAGGAGCAGCTTCTCAGGTATGGAACCCAGCCTTATCTAGCACACTACCTCGGCGAAAGCTTCGAGTGTAAGATATCCAGCCTTCCTCAGCACGCTACCCAGTCTTCCTCAGTACGACACTTCACCCCGCTATGGGTATTGCTACAAGATATTATGCTGTGAAATGGCAGTATGTGACAAAGCAACCCAAGGGTTACATCTGCAATGGTTTTCTCAGGAGCACCAATCAGTCAGGACACATATCTTGGAAATCTTGCATCCAGTTACACCCACTCCTTTCTATTGCAAGCATGAAGCATAGGTCATGCAAGGATTCAAATATTCTCAAACAAATATACCAACGGAAGGTGAGGAGATGGTCCAGCGGATTCCGCATAGTCAGGCCAAAGGGAGGAAATCAGAAGTACATCTAATGAGGTGCAAGAACCAACAGATGGTAAAGAAGACACCATGGGAACAATAGTCTTGACAAAGGTACCCAACTCAATTTTTATGCAATCAACAAGGAACGAGAACAAGGACGAATGTCAGAGTGCCGCACAAATATCACAAGAAGGATCGATGATAAATGGGGACAAGCTAGGGTCGCAAGGCCCTCCGGTCCAGCTAATCCCTTTGTCGAGTTGCCCATGCTCTGAATTATCAGTATGGAATATCCAACTCTGTCCCATCGAACCCAAGATTCCTTACCCATCTCAGCAGTTTGGCTTCCTCAACAGTGTTAAGGCAGCTCACAACCTATTACACAGATGGACGCACCAACAGCATAGGTAAGCCAAAGATCAAACAGCAAGCGCCGATCATGTGCTCTCACATATGAATAAGTTCAAGTACAACCTACCATGAAGAATATCTTCCCGCCAGAACGACCGTCAGTCCAGACTTCAAATATTACTGTTTGAGGTATACACATCTTCATACAGCTCCCGACAAGAGGCAGTCGTACAGGTTTCATGCGCAAGATGAGAAACAGGTCAGGATAATTTTGTGCACCTAAGAGGAGTCAGGTTCCAGCAAAACAGTGGTTATGGCTCTCAACACTGGTTGAACCCGAGAGGTATGACATTAGATGAGCAACCCGATGGAATTAAGAGGCTTTCGTGCCCACAGGAAATTTATTTTTAGATTCCCTGACATTACCAGCAATGGATCAGAGAGTGATGTGTCAATCGGGAATCGTGGTTATTATGTCTCAGGATGAAGCAAACCACCCAGGAGCCAGATATTCAGATCTTATGAAATCCAAAGCGGACAAAATATCATGGAAAAAGGATACCCGAGTTGGAAACGGTTTCCTTCAGGCAGGCCAATTATTCATATTCCTTGAGCAACCAAATCTCGAGGATGAAATTTTTGTAAGGGGGAGATTTGTAATACCCCAAATTTTGGCCCATTTTATTTCCAAATTTTTATTTGGATTTATATGAAAACTTGAAATTGGATTTCATTTGAATTGCTCTATGGACTTAAAACTTGGGAAGATCTCAAGACTTTTCTTCTCCCAAGTGGTTTTCATTCTCAAGCATTTCCCCAGCTCAAGTCTTTTTCATGCAAGTCCAACCATAATTTTCATTCCCATCAAATATTCCTTTAAAGGAATAATCTTGTTTAAGCTAGGTTGTGAAGCAACCTATATTTCTGTCTTGCAATTAATTCCTACAAAATTCTCATAATTCATTTGGATCATATCTTCTCCAAATACGCCAAAACCCTTCTTTGCCTAGTTCAAAAATAATTCTGGAATATACATTTTCTATTCTGTCATCTGTAGCACTTTTGTGAAGGAAGCGCTATTTATCTTTCTTTCTTTGCCCTCAAACTTTTTACGTGTTCTCTCATATCCAAATCATTGCCCCATGCCAAAATTCAGCTTTATTTGCCTAGCCAAACTTCCTGAGCAAAATTCTTAAGTTTTTGTCCAGTGGAAACATTTGTGAAGGAAGTGCTAGCTAGGAATATTCAAATGAGTTAAAATTTTGCGAGATCATTCATGTGCTCAAATCATTGATCTCCTCCAAATTTCATATCCATTCAATCATCTATGTGAGCTTAGCATCAAATCTTTGTTTCTGGTGACATTTTCAGTTTATGAAGCAACTACAATTTATATTGCTTCATAATTTCTTTACCAGAACACTCTCCCACTTCTAAAACTCATGTCCACCAAAATTTAGCTCATTATTTCAAGCCATTAATTCCCAGTAATTTTTCCAAGTTTCTGGCCTGAGAAGATCATTGTGAAGAAGTACCATTTTGGCAGGTCCAAATGGCATGATACTTTTACAGTGGCTTCTTATATCCAAATCATCATGTTTTGCCCAATTTCAGCCAAATTCAAAATTTTATGCGAGTGACACTTCATAATTCAGTTTCTGGACCAGAATTGCAGTTTCAAAGCAACCCTATGCTAACCCTATCCAAATGATCTCAAATTTTACCAGACAGTAGTCCTTCTTACCCTCAGCCCCTTTGACAACTTCTTTTACTTAGTTACCAAATCAAATGACCCCAACACTATGTCAAAAGTTGCTGCTGCCGTTTTCTATTGATGCTACCCTTCAACCTAAAGCTCTTTTTGTCGATCTATCAACTCAAAGTGGCCTCAGTATGAGAAGACTTCCCTCTGGACATCCTTGGCCGCGCTAGGTCGTCGTGTGCGCGGCGATGGGCATGGTGAGCATGCTACTGGCAAGCCAGAGCGCGTGCTCTGCCCGCAGCGCGCGTGCTTTGCTCGTCGGCCCCGCTCTGTAGCCACCCCAAACGCCTAGTGCACGCCACCTCTCTTCGCCGCAGCTCCCTCCCCTGCTTCCATCGTTTCCCCAGACCTCTCTCCCCCGTTAATAGCTCGCCGGAACGAGCCAAATCCCTCGAGCATGCGGGAACAGTGGTCGCCCGCGTGTGCTCTTCCTCCTGCCATCACGCGTATGCCTTTCTGCCATACCGCGTCACTGGCCCACTGCTCAGCCTCTCTCCCAGCGCCACCCAAGCTTGCATGCGTGCCTGGCCCCTCACCGGAGCTCGTTTGTCAGGTGAAGGCTGCATCCGGCCCGCGCTTCCTCCTCAGCCTATTTAAAGCCCTCCCCGGCCTCAGTTCTCTTCACCCATTGCCTCTCCCACCTCTCAATTTCCCTCTAGAGCCAAACTGCCAAGCCAGAGGCCCCTTCTTCCTCCTCTCCGGCGGACGCACTGCTGCTCGGCCTTCACCATGGCCAGCTTCCTCTAGAGCCTCTCCGGTCCAACCAAGCCCACCCTTGTGACACCCCCAGATTACTAACCACAAGTTATGCTAATTAACTTGCCATGTCATCATGATCATCTTAATGGAAATGCATTCAGGTAATAATCCAACTCAAATTCAATTTTTAATTGCAAGTCAAAATAATATTTCTTCAAACAGTAAAACTAAAATGTTCGAACTATTCAATAAATTCTCCTGATCTTTTTCATGTTGAAACCAACATAATGTGACTCACCAACTAATCCCGAGGAAATTATAAAGTGGTCCAACGGTAGCTAAAATAGACATTTCAAAATAAACAAATGTTTTAGACTTTTCAAAATAACCACAAACCTTGTGCACAAACTCCATAATATTGCCAAGTATATTTCTGGCAAGTCTCACATTTTACAAAAATCATTTAGTGTCAAAAGAAATGACAAATCAGAGACAAAATAGAAAACAGAAAAATAAAAGGAAGAGAGCTAAGGCACTACTGTCCACTTAAGGCCCAAAAGACCAGTATCTAGCCCAGCCCAACTCCCCCATCTCCTTCTTTCTCTGTTCATGGAGCAGAGTCGTGGCAGGCATCCACCGGTGCCATGGCCGCGCCTGGCAACGTGTCGGCCATCCACCACCTTCCCCGCGCGCATATAGACCACCCGCGCCTCCCCCCGCAAACCCTAGCCCACCGTTTTGCCCTCTCACTCGCTTGTCCTCTCCCTCTGCATCTTCCCGACGCAGCCGTTGCCGCGCTGCCCTTGCTGCCGCGTCCACCGGCTGCCCCGCGCTACCCCGCCATGTCCAGGGGGATTGTCTCGGATGGTTTCGTCTTCTCCGAGCCTCAATTCGAGCTAGGACAACCCATGTGCTTGCCATCGAGCTCCTCCCCGCGCACGGCTACCACGACCTCGTCGGCGCACGCCGCTGCTCCGGGCATCCTCGACCCCCTTCGAGCTCGCCCGCGGCCTCACCAGTGAGCCCTCTCTCGATTCCCCCATTTTCATGTTCGAATCCGGCAAGTGTCTGCCGCCGCCCGCGAAATTCCGTGGCCACGCCCGAAGCTCCACCCCGTCGCGTCTGCCGCGCCAGGCCGCGCACACTCGCACCCACCGCGCCCTGGCCACGCCCAGGCGTGCCCCCGCAGCCACTCGCTCCTGCACAGCCGCCGCAAGACCTCACCGTCGCCTGGGCCATTGCCGCCCGAGGCCGTGCACGCACGCTCCCCGCCTCGCCTGGCCATCTCAGTTCACGCGCGCGCCCGTCCCTTTGTCCGGCCGCGCGCACCCGACCCTGTGTTTGGCTGCGCCTCCACGCGTGCGCCGGCTGACGCTGACCTCGCCAGCTCACTGCTCCCCCTGCTACTGCCGCTGGCTATGGCCGCCGGCCCTCTGTGGCCGTGCTTGGCCAACACAGCTAGTGGCCGGCTGTGTCTCTACAGCTGGGCCCGACTGACTTGATTAGGAGAGCTAATCCCCATTAAATCTAACCCCCTCCTATTAGTCTAATGTGTTACTGACAGGTGGACCCCTGCTGATAATTAAAAAGTTAATTTAAATTAAAAGTAGCTAAGTCTATGACATGCGGGGCCCGCTGTTACTATTCACCTGTTGACCAGTCAATATTGACTGGGTCAACTGGGCCCTCTGGCCCCACCAGTCAGCCTCTGTGGCTAGCCCACAGCTGGGTGCACTTAGTCTTTAATGTTTTTTTCGAATTAAATAAATTCAGAAATTCTTAAAATCATTTAAAACTTTAGAAATTCATATAAAATAAACCGTAAGTCAGATGAAAAAGTTTTCTACATAAAAGTTGATCAGAAAAACCAAACTAGTGATAAAACAAGAAACTAAAAGATTCGATTGCAAGATCTAAAGATATACCTTCAAGCACTCACCTCCCCGGCAACAGCGCCAGAAAATAGCTTGATGTCTACTACGCAACCTTTCTTCTTGTAGACCTTTGTTGGGCCCCCAAGCGCAGGGTTTTGCAGGACAGTAGCAAATTTTCCCTCAAGTGGATGACCTATGGTTTATCAATCCGTGGGAGGCGTAGGTTGAAGATGGTCTCTCTCAAGCAACGCTGCAATCAAAAACAAGAAATCTCTTGTGTCCCCAACACACCCAATACAATGGTAAGTTGTATAGGTGCACTAGTTCGGCGAAGAGATGGTAAAACAAGTGTAGTATGGATAGTAGATATGGGTTTTTGTAATCTGAAATTATAAAAACAGCAAGGTAGCAAAAGGTAAATGGGCACAAAAACGGTATTGCAATGCTTAGAAACAAGGCCTAGGGTCCGTACTTTCACTAGTGCGATCTCTCAACAATGTTGACATAGTTGAATCATATGTAAATCCCTCACGTGCGACAAAGAGTTCACTCCAAGATTACTTGTTGTATAGAAATTGTTGTTGGGTACGAAACTACCACAAAGTTATTCTTTCCGATCAATCTTATGAGCTAGAGTTCGTACTAGAATTCTTTCCGATCAATCTATGAGCTAGAGTTCGTACTAGAATAACACCTTAAGATGCAAATCAATCAAAACCCTAATGTCACCTAGATATTCCAATGTCACCGCAAATATCCGTGGGTTTGGTTATACGATAAGCATCACACAATTTCTGATTCATCTATTTGATTCCCAAGGAGTGCCCCAAAATATCTATCGGAGAGTCAAGACAAGAGCGCGTGCCAACCCCTATGCATAGGCCCCAAAGTCACGGAACCCGCAAGTTTATCACAATAACATGCATCAAGTAACTCAATTGGATATCCCAATGTCACTACAGATATCCTCATGCAAAACACATATCAAGTGCTCTCAAATCCTTAAATACTCAATCCGATAAGAAAACTTCAAAGGGAAAACTCAATTCATCAAGAAGATAGAGAGGGGAAAAACTCCATATGATTCATCTATGTCAACAAAGCTCGCGATACATCAAGATCGTGCCATCTCAAGAACACGAGAGAGAGAGAGATACAACACATAGCTACTGGTACATACCCTCAGCCCCGAGGGAGAACTACTCCCTTCTCATCATGGAGACCTCCGGGATGATGATGATGGCCTCCGGTGATGATTCCCCCCTCCGGCAGAGTACCGGAAAAGTGTCCCAATTGGTTTCTCGTGGATACAGAGGCTTGCGGCGGCAGAACTTCTCATCTAGGGTTATTTCTGGGGGTTTCTGTATTTATAGGATTTTTCAGCGTTGGAAACACGCGAAGGTGGGCCACGAGGAGGGCACAACCCACCATGGCGCGCCTGGGCCCCCTGGCGCGCCATGGTGTCTTGTGCCCTACTCCTTCATCTTCTGGTCCTTCCACGAAGCTTCGGGGGTCTCTTTCCTTCCAGAAAAAATCGTCAAAAAGTTTCGTTCCATTTGGAGAACTTTGATTTTCTGCACAAAAACAACACCACGGTAGTTCTGCTGAAAACAACGTCAGTCCGGGTTAGTTCTAATCAAATCATACCAAAACCATATAGAATTGTTATAAATATGGCATGAATACTTCATAAATTATAGATACGTTGGAGACGTATCAGCATCCCCAAGCTTAATTCCTACTCGTCCTCGAGTAGGTAAATGATAAAAGAAATAATTTATGAAGTGTGAATGCTAGCATAGTGCATAAGTTTGATCAATGATAGTTTCAATCACTTTTCCTAGCATCATAACAGCAACTTCCTCTCATAAAAGTCATCAAGACAAAGTAGCAATTAAAAACTTTTGATATGGAATGCTACCTATCATAATCATCATATAATCTTCCCTTTTGTTGCATGGACATTGGACTTGAATGATTCAAAGCAAGATCATTATTATAACAGAAATATTTATTATCATAAAGCTTCTCATGAGCAAGTAACAATTCATCACAACAATGAAGTATAAGGCATAAACTTTCTTGGAAACTAACAAACTATGTTCTCAGTCAACTTTGCAACTACAATTCATCATATTTTCAGGAAGGGTCACGTATCGGAGCCTCTAGGCAAGTCCACATACTCAACCATCATTTAATCTTCTATGATTGCTAACACTCACAGCGTACCCATGAACAAAAAGTTTCGACCAGACACATAGAAAGATAGGAGCTTATAGTTTCGCCACCCAACGCATTCACCTCAAGAGTGATGTCAACAATAATAACTCATGCCCACTCATATCCAACTGGATATATGTGCCTAGATCTTTCCTCACCACATGATGCTTGCCAAAAGAGAAAAATAAAAAGGAATAGAGAAGAAAACTTTTGACTCAAACATAAAAGTAAATAGATAGTCCCTTCGCAGAGGGAAGCATTGATTTTCAGTGGTGCCAGAGCTCAGATTTAAAAACAGAGGTTAATGAAATTTTGAGAAATGCACCCTTCATGTTTACTTCGCGACCATCAGTTATCAATATCTTCCATGCTAAACACATTAGTAGCGGTTCCCAAACGATAAAAGTAAAGGTTTACTCCCCCTCCACCAACAATCACACTCCACGGCTAGCCGAATCCACGGGTACCGTCCATACCAACATCATTCCTGGGGGGAGTTTTGTTTATTTATTTGCAATTTTTGAATTTGGGACTGGGAATCCCTTTTACCGCCCCTCTCGTGCAAGGACAAGTGAATAAACACTCATCATGAGAATAACCCACTTAGCATGTAAGATATTGACTACCTCCTATCACTCTATGAACAATCCAGGCACACAAAAACGGATGTTTATTTGAAATTTTAGAGGTGGCACATGCAAATTTACTTAGAACGGCAGGGTAATACCGCATATAGGTAGGTATGGTGGACTATCGAAATAGGATTTGGGTTAAGGGTTTTTGGATGCACAAGTAGTATCTCTACTTAGTGCGGAATTTTTGGCTAGAAAAGATATTGAGCAAGCACCACATGTTAAAGGATCTATGACAATATAACTTCTATGTGAATATGAACAAACATAAATCATTACGTCGTCTTCCTTGTCAACGTCAACTATTTTGACACAAAATATTTAATGGGGGCTCACAATCATAAAAGATGTCCAAGATAGTGTATTTGCATATGAATCTTCTCTTCCTTTATTAATTCTTTCATGAATTGCATCATTGACTAATGCCATGCTTGTTAACCTCCAATAAATTTTACCACTTATACTTTTCTTTATGTAATGTCATTACTTCCCATGGGACAAGCATATGAAGCATGTAAATTTCAACTTTATGATATTCAATTCATTTCAACAATTTACTCATAGGATATAAGTGAAGAACAAGAGTAAATGACATACTACTCCAAAAAGATATAAGTGAATACTGAATGAGTAGCTAAACAATCAAGTAGCTATGCGAGGACTCTCTCTCATTAAAAAGTTTCAGATCTTGATATTTTATTCAAACAGCAAACAAAACAAAGACTCAAGCAAGTATAGCACACATCATGTGGACAAGTAAAAGCTTGGGTTCAACCGAGACTAACCGATAGTTGTTGAAGAAGAAAGGTGGGATGCCAACCGGGGCATCCCCAAGCTTAGATGCTTGAGACTTCTTGAAATATTAATTTGGGATGCCTTGGGCGTCCCCAAGCTTGAGCTCTTGAATCTCCTTAATTCCTCTCATACCATGTCATCTCACCCGAAACTTGAAAACTTCAATCACACAAAACTTAACGGAACTTCGTGAGAACGGTTAGTATGATAAAGCGTAAACCATCACTTAGGTACTGTCCAAGACAAGATTAATAATGTTTCCACATGATACCTACTGTATTCTATCATTTCCAAAATTTATATCACATAATATAAGCTATGGAAATATTAAAACAAGCAAACTATGCATTGAAAACAGAATCTGTCAAAAACAGAACAGTCTGTAATGATCTGAACAACTACCACACTTCTGGAACTCTAAAAATTCTGAAAAATTAGGACAACTTCAGGAATTTTCATATAAATACTGTGTAAAAATTTCAGAAATTTTTGACGCTCCAATAAAACCTGATAATTCAAATACTGGACGCAAAAGTTTCTGTTTTTGCACAGAATCAAATCAACAAGTATCCACACTATCCCAAAGGCTTTGCTTGGCACTTTATTAAAAGAAAACATATAAAACATGATTACTACAGTAGATTAATCATGTGAAAACACTAAAACAGAAAGGATAAATATTGGGTTGCCTCCCAACAAGCGCTTTTCTTTAAAGCCTTTTAGCTAGGCATGATAATTTTGAATGATGCTCACATAGAAGTAAAGAATTGAAACGCAAAGGGAGCATCATGAGAAATATATCAAACACGTCTAAGCCTAACCCACTTCCTATGCTTGGGGATTTTGTGAGCAAGCAATCCATGGGAACAAGAATCATCTAGCATGGGAAGGCAAAACAAATGCAACTTCAAAACCATCAACACACAGAGAAGAAACTTAATATTATTGAGATATGTAAGAGTATATGTTCCTCTCTCATAATAATTTTCAGAAGCATCATGAATGGATTCAACAATATAACTATCACATACAGCACTCTTTTCATGATGCACAAGCATAGAAGATTTATTATTCTTTATGGCATACATGTCATCATAATAATCATCATAGATAGCAACTTTATTGTAATAGTCAATTGAAACCTCTCCCAAAATAGTGGATGTATCACTAAATAAAGTCATGACCTCTCCAAATCCACTTTCATCAATATTTTAATAAGATTCAACACCCTCCAAAATAGTGGGATCACTAGTAACTAGAGTTGACACTCTTCCAAACCCACTTTCATCATTGTAATCATCATAAATAGGAGGCATGCTATCATCATAATAAATTTTCTTATCAAAAGTAGAAGGAATCAAAGGATCATAATAATTATGCAAAGCATCCCCAAGCTTAGGACAAGCACTATTTCCAGCAAATAAATCTTCAAACATTTCATACTCATCAAATATAGCATCCCCAAGCTTGTGGTTTTGCATATAATCATAATCATTCTTATTAATAGCATGAATGGCACCAATAGTATAGCAAACATTATTATCATATTCTTCCAAGTAAGTGCCAAAAAGATTTTCAAGATCATAAGAGACATCATTGTCTTCCCAATCACAATCATCACAACAAGTAGTAGGCATCACAAAATCATACTCAATATCATCATCCTCCATCAACATATTTGATTCACTTTCATGAGGCACAATGGTGATAGGAGAAACATTACTTGGGAGAGATACCTTTTTACCTCTACTTTTCCTTCTCTTCTTCTTCTTCTTCACCCCCTCACGTGTGGGTTTAATCAATTTGTTTGAGCTTCTTGTTGAAGAGATTGATTGGATAGGAAGCTCCTCCTCATTACCTTATTCATCATAAGAAACACTAGGAGGGTATTGGGAAATATTTTCCCTTTCATTAGTACTCTCTTCATATTCTATTTGTTTTCTTGTCTTTAGATAGTTGGAAATATAAGGATTCTCAATGCAATTTACCGCACAAAACATATAAATTTCCTCTAGATCAAAATCAAGAAATCTCTTGAGATTAAATTTTGGAATACCTTCAGTTATACGTTTCATTTCTTCATACCCCAAAAGAAGACTAAGCTCTTTATGATGCTCAAGGGTAATCAAGTTATCACAATTTTTGGACACGATTTGATCATGAAACAAATAGCATTGGAGATTTAAATGACCACGTTCATTGCAAAGTTCACAAGGATGGCAAGAAAAATTAAATCTTTCAGCACAATCATCAAGCCTCTCTTGCAACTTTTTCGTTTCTAAATATTTATGCTTCTTACAAAATCTTTCTTCCCTTTTTGGTGTGCATTTGCACTTCCAATTCACTCCGCAAAAATTGACATCCTTGTAGGAGACATCATTACCATGACTAGTGCAATCATCATTAGTATCATGGATATTCAAAGAATTCATACTAGCAACAATGCAATCATGCTCATCATCCAAATGTTTAATGCCAAACATTCTATTGAATTCTTCTTCTATCATCATAGCACAATTATCGGAATCCTTATTTTCAAGATAGACATCATAAAGATAAAGAACTTGATGCCACATCAATTCCATTTTTTTTTGTAGTTTTCTAATATAAAACCAAACTAGTGATAAAACAAGAAACTAAAAGATTCGATTGCAAGATCTAAAGATATACCTTCAAGCACTCACCTCCCCAGCAACGGCGCCAGAAAATAGCTTGATGTCTACTACGCAACCTTTCTTCTTGTAGACCTTTGTTGGGCCCCCAGGCGCGGGGTTTTGCAGGACAGTAGCAAATTTTCCCTCAAGTGGATGACCTAAGGTTTATCAATCCGTGGGAGGCATAGGTTGAAGATGGTCTCTCTCAAGCAACCCTGCAATCAAAAACAAGAAATCTCTTGTGTCCCCAACACACCCAATACAATGGTAAGTTGTATAGGTGCACTAGTTCGGTGAAGAGATGGTACAACAAGTGTAGTATGGATAGTAGATATGGGTTTTTGTAATCTGAAATTATAAAAACAGCAAGGTAGCAAAAGGTAAATGGGCATAAAAACGGTATTGCAATGCTTAGAAACAAGGCCTAGGGTCCGTACTTTCACTAGTGCGATCTCTCAACAATGTTGACATAGTTGAATCATTTGAAATCCCTCACGTGCGACAAAGAGTTCACTCCAAGATTACTTGTTGTATAGAAATTGTTGTCGGGTACAAAACCACCACAAAGTTATTCTTTTCAATCAATCTTATGAGCTAGAGTTCGTACTAGAATTCTTTCCGGTCAATCTATGAGCTAGAGTTTGTACTAGAATAACACCTTAAGATGCAAATCAATCAAAACCCTAATGTCACCTAGATATTCCAATGTCACCGCAAATATCCGTGGGTTTGGTTATACGATAAGCATCACACAATTTCTGATTCATCTATTTGATTCCCAAGGAGTGCCCCAAAATATCTATCGGAGAGTCAAGACAAGAGCGCGTGCCAACCCCTATGCATAGGCCCCAAAGTCACGGAACCCGCAAGTTGATCACAATAACATGCATCAAGTAACTCAATTGGATATCCCAATGTCACTACAGATATCCTCATGCAAAACACATATCAAGTGCCTCAAATCCTTAAAGACTCAATCCAATAAGAAAACTTCAAAGGGAAAACTCAATTCATCAAGAAGATAGAGAGGGGGAAAACTCCATATGATTCATCTATGTCAACAAAGCTCGCGATACATCAAGATCGTGCCATCTCAAGAACACGAGAGAGAGAGAGATACAACACATAGCTACTGGTACATACCCTCAGCCCCGAGGGAGAACTACTCCCTTCTCGTCATGGAGACCTCCGGGATGATGATGATGGCCTGTGGTGATGATTCCCTCCTCCGGCAGAGTACCGGAAAAGTGTCCCGATTGGTTTCTCGTGGATACAGAGTCTTGCGGTGGCAGAACTTCTCATCTAGGGTTATTTCTGGGGGTTTTTGTATTTATAGGATTTTTCAGCGTTGGAATCACGCGAAGGGGGGCCACGAGGAGGGCACAACCCACCATGGCGCGCCTGGGCCCCCTGGCACGCCATGGTGTCTTGTGCCCTACTCCTTCATCTTTTGGTCCTTCCACGAAGCTTCGGGGGTCTCTTTCCTTCCAGAAAAAATCATCAAAAAGTTTTGTTCCATTTGGAGAACTTTGATTTTCTGCACAAAAACAACACCACGGTAGTTCTGCTGAAAACAACGTCAGTCCGGGTTAGTTCTAATCAAATCATACCAAAACCATATAGATTTGTTATAAATATGGCATGAATACTTCATAAATTATAGATACGTTAGAGATGTATCAGGTACCCATGAGAGATGTGGTGTCGGGTGGACCGTGAGGTACCCGAGAGATAATTACGTGGCACGGCCGGGCATTCCTAGCCCTTGCCGTAAGTCCATGAGATGGGATGACGGGACCACAGATCGTGGATCACTGCTCACCGCCGCGTGCTACCAAGTCACTAAGGGTTTGGATATTTGATCTGAGTAGGCCTCTGGCCTTTTCGCACTAACCACCACACGGGAATAAGTATGGGCACTCTTCGTCGTACGATTCTCTGAAAGCTCTGCGGACGTCAGCAATGGAGTGGCGCATGCCTGGTTGGACGTAGCCACTCGCGCTTGTATTAAGGGGGTGGTAGTCTGCTCCAGGCCGCCCTCGCAACATGCAGGAGTGCAATGGGCGATGGGCCCAAGACCCCTGCGCGCTTAGGATTTAGACCGGTGTGCTGGCCTCTCCAAGGAGCCTAGTAGGACTACAGCGTGTCGATCAGCCAAGGTCGGGCATGACTCGGAAAAGTGTGTCCGGCCAAAGTTAATCGAGCATGTTGGGTAAGTTGGTGCACCCCTGCAAGGAAGTTAATCTATTCGAATAGCCGTGTCCACGGTAACGGACGCTCAGAGTTGTATCCCGATCTAATACAACTAAAACTGGATACTTGAGATGATGAATGGATATGTTGGCTCCGGGATCGCTTTCTTGCAGGGAGTCGAGGAAGGATCTCTGGGCGTTACTTATATATTATTATTGTTACTATTACATGTTGCTCTACTCTCTTCTGATGCTGCAAGATGCTAGTCTTTGATAGGCTAGGCCTTCCCTCTATTCTGGCATTTCTGCAGTACAGTCCACAGATACAGCCTTTCCCTTTGACAATGATGCATACTTAGTTTAGATCTGATGTAAGACTTGCGAGTACTTCGGATGAGTACTCACGGCTGCTTTGCTCCCCTTTTCTCCCTATACCCGATTGTTGTGACCAGATGACGGAGCCCAGGAGTCTGCTGATCCCACTGACGGCTACTACTACCCCGACGGAGCCTACTACTACATGGAGGACACCGACGACAAGGAGTAGTTAGGAGGCTCCCAGGCAGGAGGCCTGCGCCTTTTCGATCCGGGTATCTTGTTTTGCTAGCCTTCTTAAGGCAGACTTGTTTACTTATGTCTGTACTCAGATATTGTTGCTTCCACTGACTCGTTTGTATTCGAGCTTATGTATTCGAGCATTCTAGGCCCCTGGCTTGTAATATAAAGCTTGTATTTTTTCAATTTGTGTTTAGAGTTGTGTTGTGATATCTTCCCGTGAGTCTCAGATCTTGATCGTGTACACTTGCGTGTATGATTAGTGCACGATCAAGTCAGGGGCGTCACAAGTTGGTATCAGAGCCGACTGCCTGTAGGAAGCCCCTTTCCAACTCCTTGGCCGAAGTTGAGTCTAGTCTTTGAAAAACTATTTTACTAACATTGTTGTGTGGCTTACGGGCCCACATCGCAAATGGATGGGATTAGGATCATTTATTCCTCTCCTTTACTCTGGTATTCTGATCTCTCTTCTTTTCGGGTTAAAGATTTTACTAACTCTAACTCTAGGTTCTTGTAACTACTTCCTCCCGGAGAGCCCCTCATTCCAGATGATCGCTTGATTCACCAAAAGATTCTGAAGATACCCTTCGATGGTTTCCTGAGAACTTTGTGCTCATCGCCTTTGCAATTATCTACCCTCGCTAAGTCCCTATGTATAAATACATACACTTGTCATTCATCCAATCATTCCCCATTATTCTTGTTATTACAAGAAACTTCGAAACATTTTACTATATTTTGAGAATCCATTGTGCCTGCTACCTTGCAGCTCCATTTTTCGCATGAATACATCTACGAATAATTCCTCACACTTAGCGAGGATCCATTCATCCCTAGTTGTTCATGTGTTTCTCAAAATACTTCATAATGCTATTCGACCTTCCGATAATCCTCTACAGCCTATTGCTATTGAAATTCTTGCCTGCTTGCATTATGGTTAATTCCATATGTCTAGTAGTCTTCGTTGACATCCCTTGTCATTGCCATTTTGAGCCTAATGATTCAATGTGTGCGAACGCACGCAATCATTAGTTGATCCTTTTAAAGTATCTTTCCAGCTCAGACGTCTTTCCGAACATGAACTGGCTCTCGGCAATTCAAACCTTTATTGATTTCCATCTAAGTCTATTCAACTTACTCGTATTTGATCAGAGCATCTAATTCTGATACACCGATCTGGAAATCATATAACCACTTTTCCTTTCCATTGGCCTGTTTAACCGTTCCTGTTATCTATATAAACTAAGCAGTAATAATTCCCTGCTTATGTAAACACCTCGGTGTACAACCCCATCAATAAGACCTTGTTACTATTGTTGTTAACGATCCGGTAACCGCCGGTGGACGAGAACTTTGCCTATTGGTCCGCCTCGTTACAACGAGCAGGAAAATGGTTCTCTTAGTCCCCCGCCCTTGGTATCGACGTTGTTGACGACATAGCTGACAAGCTATCCTCTGACATGCCTTCCTATCGTGACCGTACAAGATGTGGGCCCATAACCCACAGGTCCACAGGATCGAAACTTGACTCTCCTGCACGCCCTGTTTCCAAAGTGATTTCCTCATGCTAGTCTTCACATGTAATTCACGAGCCACCGTCATAGAGATGATCTATTCCGGCTTCAGATGCAATATTATTCTCACTGCTCTGAACCCCATTCACACCCTAGTTTAGGCATTACATTATTGCCTATCCATTGGGAACTTCTTTCACCTTATTATATTGCTCTTGATGATTCCTCTGAGTTTCAACTCAAGAAATACGTTGTGTCTTATTCTCTGAGATAATTACCAAAAATCAGCCCTTGCGGACCTCCGTCCTTAAGGTTGTCCCCTCTTGTCCTATTCGTAAGTACGATGGAGATTCTAAAAAAAAGGATGACGACTTCATCATGATGCCCCGATGCAGTGAATTGAACACATCAACGTAATGAATCAATCTCTTCGATGAGAGCAACAAGAACAAGAAGATCCGTTAGATTTTTCGTAACCACACCTTTCCCCCCTTACTCTACCTCTTAATTCTCGGGACGAGAATTTGTTTGAGTGGAGGAGAGTTGTGACACCCTCAGAATACTAACCACAAGTTATGCTAATTAACTTGCCATGTCATCATGGTCATCTTAATGGAAATGCATTCAGGTAATAATCCAACTCAAATTCAATTTTTAATTGCAAGTCAAAATAATATTTCTTCAAACAGTAAAACTAAAATGTTTGAACTATTCTATAAATTCTCCTGATCTTTTTCATGTTGAAACCAACATAATGTGACTCACCAACTAATCCCGAGGAAATTATAAAGTGGTCCAACGGTAGCTAAAATAGACATTTCAAAATAAACAAATGTTTTAGACTTTTCAAAATAACCCCAAACCTTGTGGACAAACTCCATAATATTGCCAAGTATATTTGTGGCAAGTCTCACATTTTACAAAAATCGTTTAGTGTCAAAAGAAATGACAAATCAGAGACAAAATAGAAAATAGAAAAATAAAAGGAAGAGAGCTAAGGCACTACTGTGCACTTAAGGTCCAAAAGACCAGTATCTAGCCCAGCCCAACTCCCCCATCTCCTTCTTTCTCAGTACATCGAGCAGAGCCGTGGCAGACATCCACCGGCGCCATGGCCGCGCCTGGCCACGTGCCGGCCATCCACCACCTTCCCCGCGCGCATATAGACCACCCCCCCCCCCCCCCCGCAAACCCTAGCCCACCGTTTTCCCCTCTCCCTCGCTCATCCTTGCCCTCTCCATCCCCCCGACACAGCCGTCGCCGTGCTGCCGTTGCTGCCGCGTCCACCGGCTGCCCCGCGCTTGATACGTCTCCAACGTATCTATAATATTTGATTGTTCCATGTTGTTATATTATCATTCTTGGATGTTTTACAATCATTTTATAGCAACTTTACATCATTTTTTGGGACTAACCTATTGACATAGTGCCCAGTGCCAGTTGCTGTTTTTTTGCTTGTTTTTTACTTCGCAGAAAATCAATACCAAACGGAGTCCAAATGCAGCGAAACTTTTTGGAGAATTTTTCTGGGCCAGAAGACATAGGATGGGCCAAAGAAGTACCAGAGGGGTGCACCAAGGGGGGCACAACCCACCTGGGCGCGCCTGGGGGCCCAAGCGCGCCCTGGTGGGTTGTGCCCACCTCGGTGGCCTCCCGCACTGCCTCTTTGCTCTATAAATACCTTGGAAATCCAAAAACCCTAGGGGAGTCGACGAAACACAATTCCAGCGGCCGCAAGTTCCAGAAACACCAGATCCAATCTAGACACCATCACGGAGGGGTTCATCATCCTCATTGGTGCCCCTCCGATGATGCGTGAGTAGTTCATTGTAGACCTACGGATCCATAGTTAGTAGCTAGATGGCTTCCTCTCTCTCTTTTGATTCTCAATACAATGGTCTCTTGGAGATCTATTTGATGTAACTCTTTTTGCGGTGTGTTTGTTGGGATCCGATGAACTTTGAGTTTATGATCAGATCTGTCTTTTTATCCATGAAAGTTATTTGAGTCTTTTTGATCTCTTATATGCATGATTACTTATAGCCTCGTATTTCTTCTTCGAATCTTTGGTTTAGTTAGGCCGACTAGATCGATTTTTCTTGCCATGGGAAGAGGTGCTTTGTGATGGGTTCGATCTTGCGGTGTTCTTTCCCAGTGACAGAAGGGGCACCAAGACACGTATTGATCGTTGCTATTAAGGATAACAAGATGGGGCCTATTCCTACATGAATAGATTTTGTCTACATCATGTCATCGTTCTTATTGCTTTACTCCGTTTCTCCATGAACTTAATACACTAGATGCATGCTGGATAGCGGTCGATGTGTGGAGTAATAGTAGTAGATGCAGGCAGGAGTCGGTCTACTAATCTTGGACGTGATGCCTATATAATGATCATTGCCTGGATATCGTCATGATTATTTGAAGTTCTATCAATTGCCCAACGGTAATTTGTTTACCCACCGTATGCTATTTTCTTGAGA
Organism: Elymus sibiricus; assembly: GCA_039707655.1. Classification (NCBI taxonomy): domain Eukaryota; kingdom Viridiplantae; phylum Streptophyta; class Magnoliopsida; order Poales; family Poaceae; genus Elymus; species Elymus sibiricus. Next base: position 75,070,997 of record CM077672.1, on the reverse strand, counting down.
GAAGCCACTAGTGAAATCTACGGCCCCCGGGTCTATTCTCCATCATATTTGCTTTGAGATCTATTTTTATTCGCTTTTGTTTTCAGATCTATTAATCCAAAAACTCAAAAATACCTTGCTGCACTTTATTTTATTTGCGTTCTATCGAGATCTATCTATCCAATCTATCACAATTTTTATCCCGTCAACTTGACAATTTCTGGCACCGTTACCCGAAAGGAATTGACAACCCCTTTAACACGTCGGGTTGCAAGTATTTGTTCTTTGTGTGCAGGTACCGTTTACATAGTGTTGCTTGGTTCTCCTACTGGTTCGATAACCTTGGTCTCATCACTGAGGGAAGTACCTACCGTAGCTGTGCTGCATCATCCCTTCCTCTTTGGGGAAATATCGACGTGGTTCAAGCGACATCAAAAGGAACTTTCTGGCGCCGTTGCCGGGGAGACATCATCAACATCTATCAGGTTCCTAATCACAAATCTCATCTCCTTGCAATTTACAATATTTGCCATTTGCCTCTTGTTTTCATCTCCCCCACTTCACCAATTTGCCGTTTTATTCGCCCCTCTTTTTCGTTCGTCGTTTTCTCGTCAGATCTGTTTTTTGCGTGCAATCTTGTTTGCGTAGTCAAGATGACTCAAGAGAACACCAAGTTGTGTGATTTTTCCAATACCAATAATAATGATTTTATTAGCACTCCGATTGCTCCTCCCGCCACTAGTGCAGAATCTTGCGATATAAATGCCGCTTTGTTGAATCTCGTTATGAAAGATCAATTTTCCGGTACTCCTAATGAGGATGCCGCGTCACATCTAAACATATTCGTAGAATTGTGTGATATGCAAAAGAAAAAATATGTGGAAAATGATATTGTGAAGTTGAAATTATTTCCGTTTTCCTTGCGAGATCGTGCAAAAATTTGGTTTTCTTCTTTGCCTCGCAATAGTATCGATTCTTGGGACAAGTGCAAAGATGCTTTCATCACTAAGTATTTTCCGCCCGCGAAAATTATTTCTCTTAGAACCCAAATTATGAATTTTAAGCAAATTGAGCGTGAACATGTTGCACAATCTTGGGAAAGAATTAAATTGATGCTTAGAAATTGTCCCACTCATGGTTTAAGTCTTTGGATGATCATACAAAAAATTTATGCGGGATTGAACTTTGTTTCTATAAATCTTTTAGATTCCGTCGTGGGTGGTACTTTTATGGAGATTACTTTGGGTGAAGCTACTAAATTGCTTGATAATATTATGGCAAATTATTCACAATGGCATACCGAAAGAGCCCCAACTAGTAAAAAGGTTAATTCGGTTGAAGAAATTTCTACTTTGAGTGAGAAAGTTGATGCTCTTATGAAGTTGGTTGCTAATAAAAATGCTCCTATTGATCTTAATGATGTACCTTTGTCCACTTTGATTGAGCAAAATAGTGATGCCGTAGATGTGAATTTTATCTCGTGAAATAATTTCAATAACAATGCTTATAGAGGTAATTTTAATCCTTGGCCTTTTCCTAGTAATTCCTCTAATGATTATGGTGGTTCCTATGGTAATCCTTCTTATAATAATAATAGAAACACCTCTGATTTTGAGAATAATATCAAAGAATTTATCAATACTCAAAAAGTTTTCAATGCTACGATAGAAGAAAAGTTGAATAAGATTGATGATATGTCTAGAAGCATTGATAGAATTTCTCATGATGTGGAAAATCTCAAGTTGAAAATTTTTGTGCCTAAGGTTGATGAATCAATTAAAGCTTTATATGTTTCTATGGATGAAAGTAAGAAAAGAACCGCCATGCTTAGAGCTAAAAGAGAATTTTTAGAAAGAGCATTTTCTAGTGATTACTTTCATAAAAATGATGAAGATCTTAAAGTGATTGGTGTTTCTTCTATTGATTCCTTGTTTAGCAAAATTAAAATTGATGATAAAGGGACTGGAGAAGAGTCAACTTTAGCTAGAAGGCATCCCGATAATTCGGAGGGTGAAAATCTTGATGAAAAAATTGATAAAAGTGGGTTTGGAGAGGTCAAGACTTTAACTAGTGATGTGCCCACTCTTTTGGATTACAAAGACTTTAATTATGATAGTTGCTCTTTGATTTAATGCATTTCTTTGTTGCAATCCATGATAAATTCACCTCATGTCTATGAGCAAAATAAAGCTTTTACTAAACATATTGTTGATGCCATGATGAAAGCTTTTGAAGAAAAGTTGAATCTAGAGATTTCAATTCCTAGAAAATTACATGATGAATGGGAACCTACTATCAAAGTCAAGATTAAGAATTATGAGTGTTTTGCTTTATGTGATTTGGGTGCTAGTGTTTCCACAATTCCGAAATCATTATGTGATGTGCTTGGTCTTACCGATATTGAAGAGTGTTCCTTGAATTTACACTTGGCGGATTCTACTATTAAAAAGCCTATGGGAAGAATTAATGATGTTCTTATTCTTGCAAATAGGAATTATGTGCCCATAGATTTCGCTGTTCTTGGTATTGGTTGCAATCTGTCTTGTCCAATTATACTTGGTAGACCGTTTTACGCACTATAGGTGCCGTGATTGATATGAAAGAAGGGAATATTAAATTCCAATTTCCCTTGAGGAAGGGTATGGAACACTTCCCTAGAACAAGAATTAAGCCACCATATGAATCAATCATGAGGGCATCCTATGGATCCAAAACCAAAGATGACAATACTTAGATCTATGCGTTATGCCTAGCTAGGGGCATAAAACGAAAGCGCTTGTTGGGAGGCAACCCAATGAATAAAATTTCTTTTTGCCTTTTTCTTTCTGTTCTTGGGTGTTTGCACAATTATGCTACTGTTATTATTGTGTTTTTTATGTTTTAGTTAGTGTTTGTGCCAAGTAAAGCCTTTGGGATAATTTGGAAGATACTATAATTGATGTTGTTTGGAAAACAGAAAGTTTTGCGTCCAGTGCAGAAATTTTGGTTCTGTACTGGAGCATCAAAAAAATCTGAAATTTTTACACAGTATTGGTATATGAATTGGCCTCGTTGTCCTAATTTTTCAGAATTTTTGAGTTACAGAAGTATTCGAAGTTTTCAGATTGCTACAGACTGTTCTGTTTTTGACAGATTCTGTTTTCTTTGCGTTGTTTGCTTATTTTGATGAATCTATGGTTAGTATTGGAGGGTATAAGCCATGGTAAATTTAAAATACAGTAGATATAATGCAAGAATAAAATATGAATGGGTTTGCAACAGTATCTATAGTAGTGATTTGTTTTCTTATACTAACGGATCTCACAAAGGTTTTGTTAAGTTTTGTGTGATTGAAGTTTTCAAGTTTTGGGTGAGATCACGATGGATGAAGGAATAAGAAGTAAGAAGAGCCTAATCTTGGGGATGCTACCGCACCCCAAGTTAATATCCAAAGATGAACAAGCAACTAAGCTTGGGGATGCCCCGAGTGGCATCCCCTCTTTCTTCTAACGACCATCGGTATTTTACTTGGAGCTATATTTTTATTCGTCACATATCATGAGTTTTACTTGGAGCGTCTTGTATGATGTGAGTCTTTGCTTGTTTTGCTTTTTAGTTTGTGTCAAGTATCCTTGCTGAACACACCTATTTGAGAGAGCCAAAATTATGCTATGATTTGTTAGAATTGCTCGTATGCTTCACTTAAAAATAATGAGCTATGGAATTGCTCTAGTGCTTCACTTATATATTTTTGAGCACGGTGTGCTTTAATATTTTTGAAGAAATGCTCTCATGCTTCACTTAGATTTATTTGAGAGTTAGTAAAATTTTCGAAGAAATTCTCTCATGCTTCACTTATATTATTTTGGGAGATAAAATTTTCATGCTCATGTTCTTCACTTAGATTTGTTTGAGCTATCAAAAGCAACATATTAAACTAGTCCCAAAGTGATAGATATTCAAGAAGGATATAATAAAAATTTCATAAAGATCGTTGGACAAAATACACTTGGTTCTTTGTAATGGTTTTGAGATATGTTGATAATGATATGTGAGTCATGTTAATGAGTAATTATGGCTTAGTTAGAATATTGGTGTTAAGGTTTGTGATTCCCTATGCAAGCACGAAAGTCAATAGTTATGCAATGAAATTACATCCTACTTGTGGTGCATTATTCGGTGTTAGTTATGCTTAATGCTCGCTTATGTGATTTTTCGTTTCTTGGTTGGATGCTTCTCAATCTTTTTGCTTGCCTTCACTTGTACTAAGTGGGATTACTACTTGTGGATCCAAAATCCTTAAACCCAGTTTTGCCATATGAGTCCACCATACCTACCTATATGCGGTATTCCCGTGCCGTTCTAAGAAAATTTGTATGTCCCATCTCTAAATTTTCAAAATAATTTCCTTTTTGTGTGCTCGTATCGCTCATGAAGCAGCAAGGGGTGGCCAATATTTTCCATGCTAGATGTGTTATTCTCAAGATGAGTGTTTATTCACTTGTCATTGCACGAGAGTACGGGAAAGGTATTAGGGATGCCCAGTCCCGAAATGAAAAATGAATTTACTTTATGTTGTCAAATAATAAATTCCTTGGAAAGTGTTGGTATGGAGGGCACCCGTGGATATGGCTAGCCATGGATTGTGAAAGAATGGTGGAAAAAGGAATAAACTTTAATTTCTGTTTGGGAACCGCCTATGATATATCTAGCATGGAAAGTGTTGGGAATTACTCGGTCGTTTTCGTTGACGGGAAAAGTATGCCACCCAAAATGTTTTATCTCTTTTCCGCTTTGAGCTCTGGCACCTCTACAAATCCCTACTTCCCTCTGTGAAGGGCCTTTCTATTTACTTTATGCAATTTTCATTTTAATTTGAGTCTCCATCCTCTCTTATAAAGCACCAACTAAGGGGCACTATGATCATACTTGCGCATTGGATGTAGCTAATATGCGAGTGTGTTTCATGAATGGATCAATGATTGAGCATGATGGGCTAGGGTTAACTTGCTTTAGTGTTGATATTTTGAAAGACATGGTTGCTTGTTGATATGCTTGAGTATTGAAATCTTCATGTCAAAACTAGACTATTGCTTTGAACCATATAAAAGTCCATATGTCCATGCTACAAAAGAAAAGAATGTGATGAACATAATAGGCAGCATTCCACATCAAAAATTCTATTTTTATCATTTACCTACTCGAGGACGAGCAGGAATTAAGCTTGGGGATGCTGATACGTCTCCAACGTATCTATAATTTTTGATTGTTCCATGCTGTTATATTATCATTCTTGGATGTTTTACAATCATTTTATAGCAACTTTACATCATTTTTTGGGACTAACCTATTGACATAGTGCCCAGTGCCAGTTGTTGTTTTTTGCTTGTTTTTTACTTCGCAAAAAATCAATACCAAACGGAGTCCAAATGCAGCGAAACTTTTTGGAGAATTTTTCTGGGCCAGAAGACACAGGATGGGCCAAAGAAGTACCAGAGGGGTGCCCCGAGCGGGGCGCGCCTGGGGGCCCAGGCGCGCCCTGGTGGGTTGTGCCCACCTCGGTGGCCTCCCGCACCGCCTCTTTGCTCTATAAATACCCTGGAAATCCAAAAACCCTAGGGGAGTTGACGAAACACAATTCCAGCCGCCGCAAGTTCCAGAAACACCAGATCCAATCTAGACACCATCACGGAGGGGTTCATCATCCTCATTGGTGCCTCTCCGATGATGCGTGAGTAGTTCATTGTAGACCTACGGGTCCGTAGTTAGTAGCTAGATGGCTTCCTCTCTCTCTTTTGATTCTCAATACAATGGTCTCTTGGAGATCTATTTGATGTAACTCTTTTTGCGGTGTGTTTGTTGGGATCCGATGAACTTTGCGTTTATGATCAGATCTATCTTTTTATCCATGAAAGTTATTTGAGTCTTTTTGATCTCTTATATGCATGATTACTTATAGCCTCGTATTTCTTCTTCGAATCTTTGGTTTAGTTAGGCCGACTAGATCGATTTTTCTTGCCATGGGAAGAGGTGCTTTGTGATGGGTTCGATCTTGCGGTGTTCTTTCCCAGTGACAGAAGGGGCACCAAGACACGTATTGATCGTTGCCATTAAGGATAACAAGATGGGGTCTATTCCTACATGAATAGATTTTGTCTACATCATGTCATCGTTCTTATTGCATTACTCCGTTTCTCCATGAACTTAATACACTAGATGCATGCTGGATAGCGGTCGATGTGTGGAGTAATAGTAGTAGATGAAGGCAGGAGTCGGTCTACTAATCTTGGACGTGATGCCTATATAATGATCATTGCCTGGATATCGTCATGATTATTTGAAGTTCTATCAATTGCCCAACAGTAATTTGTTTACCCACCGTATGATATTCTCTCGAGAGAAGCCACTAGTGAAATCTACGGCCCCCTTGTCTATTCTCCATCATATTTGCTTTGAGATCTATTTTTATTCGCTTTTGTTTTCAGATCTATTAATCCAACAACCCAAAAATACCTTGCTGCACTTTATTTTATTTGCGTTCTATCGAGATCTATCTATCCAATCTATCACAATTTTTATCCCGTCAACTTGACAATTTCTGGCACCGTTACCCGAAAGGAATTGACAACCCCTTTAACACGTCGGGTTGCAAGTATTTGTTCTTTGTGTGCAGGTACCGTTTACATAGTGTTGCTTGGTTCTCCTACTGGTTCGATAACCTTGGTCTCATCACTGAGGGAAGTACCTACCGTAGCTGTGCTGCATCATCCCTTCCTCTTGTGGAAATACCGACGTGGTTCAAGCGACATCAGCGCTACCCTGCCATGTCCAGGGGGATTGTCTCAGGCGGTTTCGTCCTCTCCGAGCCTCGATTCGAGCTAGGACAGCCCGTGCGCTCGCCATCGAGCTCCTCCCCGTGCACGACTGCCACGACCGCGCCAGCGCACGCCGCTGCTCCGGGCATCCTCGACCCCCTTCGAGCTCGCTCGCGGCCTCACCAGTGAGCCCTCTCTCGATTCCCCCCATTTTCCCGTTCAAAACCGGCGAGTGTCTGCCGCCGCCCGCGAAATTCCGTGGCCACGCCCGAAGCTCCACCACGTCGCGTCTGCCGTGCCCAGGCCGCGCACCCTCGCACCCACCGCGCCCTGGCCACGCCCAGGCGCGCCCCCGCAGCCACTCGCTCCTGCACAGCGCCGCAAGACCTCGTCGTTGCCTGGGCCATCGCCACCCAAGGCCATGCACGCACGCTCCCCGCCTCGCCTGGCCATCTCAGTTCGCGCGCGCGCCCGTCCCTTCGTCCGGCCGCGCCCCGTGCGTGCCTGGCCGCGCGCGCCCGACCCTGCGTCCGGCCGCGCCTCCGTGCGTGCGCCGGCTCGCGCTGACCTCGCCCAGATCGCTGATCCCCCTTCTGCTGGCGCTGGCTGTGGCCGCCGGCCCTCTGTGGTCGTGTGTGGCCAACACAGCCAGTGGCCGGCTGTGTCTCTGCAGCTGGGCCCGGCTGACTTGATTAGGAGGGCTAATCCCCATTAGATCTAACCCTGCCTCCTATTAGTCTAATGTGTTACTGACAGGTGGACCCCTGCTGATAATTAAAAAGTTAATTTAAATTAAAAGTAGCTAAGTTTATGACATGCGCGGACCGCTGTTACTATTCACATGTTGACCAGTCAACGTTGACTGGGTCAACTGGGCCCTCTGGCCCCACCAGTCAGCCTCTGTGGCTAGCCCACAGCTGGGTGCACTTCTTTAATATTTTTTTCGAATTAAATAAATTCAGAAATTCTTAAAATCATTTAAAACTTTAGAAATTCATATAAAATAAACCGTAAGTCAGATGAAAAGGTTTTCTACATGAAAGTTGATCAGAAAAACGAGACGAACCCGAATACGCTATCCACATACCAGTCAAGTGCCCCTAGCTACCTGAACGTGGAACCGTCCCCTCCAGTTTATCTGTCTGACAGATGTCCCAAACCGGGAAAACATTCCCAGATGTTTTCCCACTTCGTCGGTAACGTGTAGCACTACGTTACTTCACACCCGGCACAACATATTGCCATGTCATGCATCGTGATACATTTGTTTGCTTTATATTTACTGTTTCTTCCCCCTCTTCTCTCCGGTAGACCCCGAGACTGACGCTGCTCCCGAGTTCGACTACACGCCTGACGAACAGTCCTTTTCCGCAGAGCTTCCAGGCAAGCATTCCACCCCCTTGACCATACCTATATCGCCCATTCATTCTCTCTCATGATTGCATTAGATTTTGCTACTGTTGTTAGATAGCTCCTATTCTGATGCATAGCCTGCTTTTGTAACCTGCTGTTGTACTTTACCTGTTATCCTATATGCTTAGTATATGTTGGTTAGTGATCCATCAGTGGCCCACTCACCTTGTCCATGTTGCCCCGTTTATCTTCGGATGCCTCGATCTACGTGATCGACGGTCAGAGACCGACACATCACCACACACCCCTTAGTTGTACGACTCTGCAGAGCTACTATCGAGTGCCGAGGGTGATACCTCATTAGCACTTCTGATGATATCTCTGTAGCGTAGCTAGTCGGTTGTGGGTTACCGAGGGTGATTCCTCTTTCACCACCTCCGATGATGACTCTGCCGTGCAACCCCTCAAGTATGAACCCATCGAGGGTGATTCCTCCAGGTTCATCTTGACGATGACATCGAGTAGAAATCCAGCGAGGGTGATTCCTTAGATTTCCCCTTTGATGTTATGGACACACGGTTACCTTGGTTTATATTATAGTCCCCTGTTGATGTCGGATCGGCCCTGAGGGATACCCGTGAGAGATGTGGTGTCGGGTGGACCGTGAGGTACCCGAGAGATAATTACGTGGCACGGCCGGGCATTCCTAGCCCTTGCCGTAAGTCCACGAGACGGGATGACGGGACCACAGATCGTGGATCACTGCTCGCCGCCGCGTGCTACCAAGTCACTAAGGGTTTGGATATTTGATCTGAGTAGGCCTCTGGCCTTTTCGCACTAACCACCACGCGGGAATAAGTATGGGCACTCTTCGTCGTACGATTCTCCGAAAGCTCTGCGGACGTCGGCAATGGAGCGGCGCGTGCCTAGTTGGACGTAGCCACTCGCGCTTGTATTAAGCGGGTGGTAGTCTGCTCCAGGCCGCCCTCGCAACATGCAGGAGTGCAAAGGGAGATGGGCCCAAGACCCCTGCGCGCTTAGGATTTAGACCGGCATGCTGGCCTCTCCAAGGAGCCTAGTAGGACTACAGCGTGTCGATCAGCCAAGGTCGGGCATGACCCGGAAAAGTGTGTCCGGCCAAAGTTAATCGAGCGTGTTGGGTAAGTTGGTGCACCCCTGCAGGGAAGTTAATCTATTCGAATAGCCATGTCCACGGCAACGGACGCTCAGAGTTGTATCCCGATCTAATACAACTAGAACTGGATACTTGAGATGATGAATGGATATGTTGGCACTGGGATTGCTTTCTCGCAGGGAGTCGAGGAAGGATCTCTGGGCGTTACTTATATATTATTATTGTTACTATTACATGTTGCTCTACTCTCTTCTGATGTTGCAAGATGATAGTCTTCGATAGGCTAGGCCTTCCCTCTATTCTGGCATTTCTGCAGTACAGTCCACAGATACAGCCTTTCCCTTTGACAATGATGCATACTTAGTTTAGATCTGATGTAAGACTTGCAAGTACTTCGGATGAGTACTCGCGGCTGCTTTGCTCCCCTTTTCTCCCTATACCCGATTGTTGTGACCAGATGACGGAGCCCAGGAGTCTGTTGATCCCACTGACGGCTACTACTACCCCGACGGAGCCTACTACTACGTGGAGGACACCGATGGCCAGGAGTAGTTAGGAGGCTCCCAGGCAGGAGCCATGCGCCTTTTCGATCCGTGTATCTTGTTTTGCTAGCCTTCTTAAGGCAGACTTGTTTACTTATGTCTGTACTCAGATATTGTTGCTTCCGCTAACTCATTTGTATTCGAGCTTTTGTATTCGAGCCCTCGAGGCCCCTGGCTTGTAATATAAAGCTTGTATTATTTCAATTTGTGTTTAGAGTTGTGTTGTGATATCTTCCCGTGAGTCTCTGATCTTGATCGTGTACACTTGCGTGTATGATTAGTGCACGATCAAGTCGGGGGCGTCACAACCCTTGAGCTCCCGTAGGTTCTCCAGTCCTCCCCAACCCGTCCGCGGTCCGAATCGTCGCCGGAATCGCCAAGTTCGCCGGTGCCCGAAGCTTGTCGTCGCCGGAGACGAAGGGGCGACGCCGTCCGGTCCCCATTCGAGGAGCTGCGGGTACGGGCGGGTGTGCCGTCGAACGCCCGATCCATCCCTGCCGTCTCCCAGCCCCGCAGTGGTCTCTACGCCGGCGAACGGCCTCCGGTGAGTCGCCGTCTCTCTACTCCCTCATCTCTCTTTTAAAACTGACAACCCGGACCCACCTGTCAGCCCCTCAGCCTCGCCCGAAGTGGTACATAAGTGGAGGCATACTTCTAAAATACGCCTTCGATGTCACCCCTCCGGGTATTTTCTGAAAATTGTTTAAATCAATTTTAAATTCAAATTTGACCAGAACATTAACCATGAATATCTCCCAATCTATAAGTCCAAATGAGTTGATTCTTTTTGCATTATTTTTCTTGCGAGCTCCTTTATTTTCTAGTAGAGTTTCGTATTTTTATCTTCTACCTAGAATTTTTGGATGGAAGAAAAGGCTTTATGTGTTATTTACAACTACTTTCAAAAATATTTTTCAGAAGGTTTTGAGTGCTTGTTGAAGACCAGGAGCGCTTGCAACATTTCTTTGGAGCAAGGCAAGCCACACCCTCCATTTGCAAGAATGCAATACAATGCCATGGTTTACTTTAATTAAACTATTTAAAATATTGCATTAGTTAAACATGACTATTGCATGGCATTTCTTGGAGAAATATGTGATCTTACTACTGCCATGATGATGCTTGGAGTTTTCATTTCTAATATCATGCATGTTGACAGGGCTATGACATCATTGGATTTGTAGGAAGTATAGAGTTATTCTCGGCATGCTCATAATAGAGTTGATAATGATGCTAGGACTATATTATTGCTTGGATTATTAGTTGCATATTGTTATGACTTGAATCACCGGTTGGCTCATCATATTGGAGTAACAACTATCACAGATATAACTTGGGGATAAATTCCATCATTTTGTTGGTCAGGTGCTACCGAATCGAGCTCACCAGTGTAGCCACATTTGCCTGTATGGGAGGCCCTAATGCAGTTTGTTGTCATGCCTCTCGCCGGTGCCTTCAACTATGGAAGGTTATGTACGCGTGGTACCCTAGCCTGGTAGGCGGCATAAGCCTTGTGTGCCCAAGTTGTGTTGTACCCGGGTATCCCCGTTTGGGACGAGTTTTGTTTTAACCACGACGGTGGTAGCCACGAGGTGGCAGGGATGTCACATGTTGACATCGGAGCCACCCATGACATAGCCCAAACGTGAGTTTGTCGGAGTGGCCGGTAGAGTGTCATGCAATAGGTTGGATTTTTCGGAATGTCGTTGGTCCACCCGAATGGGAGCACGAGGCCATGAGTTCCATGGAGTGGGTACAATGTACTACCACTGCAGAGTGTATAATCTATCGATAGTCGCGTCCTCGGTCATGGACACAGTTCGTTTTAGGTCACACCATACGATCAACACTCACGATGACGGAATAACGTTTACAATGACTTATATTCTGAATCATGTTATTATGTGAGCAAGCAACCTTTTGACAGGGATCATATGGTGATATTGGGATGATCTTGATGATGATCTTCGGTTTGTGATCATGAGATGATCACGAGGATATATGGATCACGAGGTGATCGAGAGGATATATGTTTCTTGGCCGGATAGCCAAGAGTGAGATGGTTCATGTGACATAGGATGATGGTTCATCAGTTATTCGGGATTTACCATATCATGATTTACATCTACATCATAGTAGTTTTCAATAGTTTAACCTGTTAATGCTATGTTATTGTTTTGCCTTGATGCTTTTGGTTGTTGTGAGCTTGCGAGTACATTCAAAGTACTCACCTGGCGTGTCATGCCAGATTGCAAGTGATGCCATGTTTGACTGCTTGTCGAGGACCCCGTGTGTGCGCGCTAGGATACGTTCCCGCCAGAGTCCCTATGGAGTGGAGACCATCACCATCGTCATTATTCCGCTGCTAGAATTCACCCCGCTGCTACGAGTTGTTATGCTGTTAGCATAGAGCTACCTTAGCAGGCGTAGCGTCGCCACGCTAATGTAATCCTTGTAGCATTAAACCCGTGTATTCGTATTCCTTGTAATAAGAGCTGATTTGTTCTATGCTAAGCAGTGCCATATTCCAGAAGACTTGATCTCTGGGCTGGAATACGGGGTGTTCCGGTTCCTCTGGGCCGGGGTGCCACAGTCTTCATGTCGACTGCAATGGCGGCGATCTCCTGCTTCTGCTCAGACTAGAGGTTGTCCCATACAACTTTGGAGCTCGAGGAGGCCATGCCGGGTGTGGTGCCGAAAGGAGAAATGGAGCGGAGGATCTTTTGGATGCGGATATGACCCGAGCTGAGGTTTAAATAGCGGGCGGATGGCAGGGTAACCGGCGAGGTATTTAATGGTGGGCGGCAGACGGATGGACGGGTGGCATCGGAGCAGGTTCCTTGGCATCAGGACATGTTTAATGTAGGTAGGTGGATGGAAGGGCTGTCAGTTGAACGCGAAGCAGTCGCATGCATTGGGAAGTGGCGCAGGCGGAGCTCTTGGCCGGACTGACGTGAGAGGTCGCGTCCGCTCTGAGCCGACATGAATGCGGCACTCAACGGCGCTGACCGCTTTGGGTGGGAAAGGGAGCAGACGATGGAGAGTTTTGGGGTGGGCCAGATTTTTCACACACTTGCGTGGCTGCGGTCCAGACGTCCGCATACCTCCCCCCAGTTTGCTTCCGGTTTGCGAAAAAATGGACATCCGGACCGCTGAGCCGACCGATAGAGGATCGCGTTGGATGACAAAACACGTCCGGACCGCCTAGTCTAGACAGTTCTGGGCGGTTTGAGGATCGGCGTTGGAGATGCTCTTACTAAGAAAGCCTTAGAGCATCTACAGTCGGGCGTCTTAAACCAGTCTCAAACGCCCGGGCGTGCGGATCAGTCACTGACCGGTCACAAAAAATGACCCACCCGGGCGCCTTAAACCGGCATCAAACTCCTGGGCTGTCCGACGCCCCTAATATCCAGCCCAAATGTAGGGCGGATATGGGGCGGCCCAGGCACGCCCGGGCGCGTCCACCACGTTAGCCCGGCCCATCACCGACCCCACGGCTGTCCCACAAAAAAACCCAAATCCGTCCCCTCTCTGAACCCTAGCTCACTCACTCTACTCTCTCGCTCCGTCCCCTCCTCTCCCCTCTACGATTCCGATCCAATCCGGCGACATGTCAAGCTTCGGTTGCCACTTCGGCTCCGACCTCGACGTCGAGGAGGAGCTGGCCCTCCGCATTGCGTTGGAGCGGTCGAAGGTAGACAACGGGGGCAGCTCCGATCTGCACTGTCGCCGTTCTGGCGTCGACGCAACGCGGACGCCGGAGCTGGGCCCTCCCAGCCCGCGCGCAGCTCCGCCACCGCGCGTCCCCTTCCCCCGCCGGCCGCTGCTCCGCGCGGGCAGCGGTGGGTGCTAGTGCCCGCTCTGCCGACCCGCACGCGCACTCCGGAATCGTATGTGCACGCCGCAAGAAGGACGCGGCGGAGCAGTCCGTGCACCGCCGTCGCAAGTTGCCGGCGAAGCCCGGCGAGGACAAGCGGCTCCTCACTTGGGTCTACCGCCAGTCGCTGACGACGGCGGAGATGGACGCTCGCCGCCTACGGCGGAAGAACGCGAAGACGCCCCGGCTTGCCATTGAGTAGGTGGAGCACGAGGCAGCGGAGGCTGCGACGGAGGCGGCTCAGGTGGCCAAGTTGAAGCGGCAGCTGAACAGGGCCGTCCGCCGGATGAAGGGTCAGATCGTCCTCTCCGACTCCTTGTCCGACGACGAGGACCGCCACGCTCCACCTCCTCCTCCGATGACCAAGATCCTCCACCAGCCACATACGCATACAACTGCACCGGCGACCGGAAGGGCAAAGGCCCGGCGAGAAAATGGTGACGACGCTCCTCCGTTTATTATCGTTTTTAAGTTGTTTAAGTTAAGAACTTGTCCGACGATGAACTCCGATGATCTTTTGGATGTTGTAGAGTGGGTTTATATGCATTTGGTTGTCCGTTTGATGCTAATTTCGTTGGTTGTTGTTTGATGACGTAGAGTAGTTCATCACGTTGCATGCGTAGTATGGATATAGGGTGCCGGATATGAGGTACGCGGATGTGAAATGCATTATTTGAGACGTGACCGATCAGTGTCCGCGGACACGTTCGCGGGCGTTTGAGGGTCCGGATTTGCCAGGTCCGGCTATAGATGCTCTTATCTTTTTGGCTCTCTTTTTTCTTGCTTGGACTTTTTGGCTCTCTTTGACCAGGGTTTACAAAGCCGAATGAAGATTCATTCGTTCTCAAGATTTGACCGCGTGCGCTTTACTTATTTTGCCTTCGCTTTGCTCGACATATGGGATGATATATAGTATAATCGGACGGTCCCCGACCCACTGGCACGACGGCCCCACACCAAGATCTTCCACTGCTACATCACCATCCAGGTATACCAGGTCAGCACCGTCAGGCGAACGCGAAGAATTTTCGGGAACCATGCATGGCCGGTGCTCTGCTCGCAAGAAAGCAACCACGAAGAATCAGTGTGGTACATCTACAGAAACTTTCTTGCGGGCTGAATCACGGGACGAGGTGTGAAAATTAGAGAAATGTTTGTGCAGAAAAGGACATGTACGTCCGTAACCCAGCCATCCCATATGCTATCGTTCGCAATTTTATACGGAGAATACCTGGAGAGAAAGAAAAAAAGGGAGAGAACGGAGAACATGTGTGTCTAGGTAGCACGACATTGGTGACTGGAGGGCCTCAAAAGAAGAGATGGAGGAGCAAACTTAAAGCCGACGGGTCATGCGACGCTTCTGAGTTTTGATGGATCATCCATCCATAGTCGTGAAAAACGACAAAACTGGCCCTTTGGCCAAAGTTCAGCACAAAATGAACCCGTTCTTAAAAAAATTCACAAAATGGCCCTTCAAGCATGACACCCGCAATCGGGGCGCCATGCTAGAATGCATAACGCCCTGGTCAAAGGCGTCATGGTCCATCGCTGACCTGCCACGTCGGCTCCTGTTGGGCCCATCTGTTGGGCTCATGACGCCCCAAGCCGAGGCGATGTGTGGACATGTATGACGCCCTGGCCCGGGGCGCCATGCCCCTTCGCTGAAAATCCCCCGCGGCCCAGGCGAGACGCTGCACACCTTTAGGGGTCGAAGGGGAGGACAAATCACCGATTTGGAGCTCCGATCCGAGAAATTTTGTGGGGATTAGAGAGTGGCATGAGTGGGGCGGACTGGTGGAGAAAGAGGAGGGGAAAACAGAGTGTTTGGAGGGAAATGAGGGGAAACAGAGGGGCCAGCGGGTTTTGTTCATTGAAGGGGCATGGCGCCTTGGGCTGGGGCGTCGTGCCCCTGACCATGGCGCCCTGGCTTAGGGCGCCATACAACCAGGCCCTGCCAACGTGGCAAGTGACCGGTGACCAATATGGTGCCCTTGACTAGGGCGTTATGCAATCTATCATGGCGCCCCGGCTGCGGGCGTCATGAAGGAAGGGCCATTTTATGATTTTTTTTGAAAATGAGTTCATTTTGTGCTGAACTTTGGTCAAAAAGGTCAATTTTGTCGTTTTTCACTCCATACTCAGTCATGGATGTGTTTACTTTGTGCGTACTTTTGTGCCGGCCGGCATATGCATGTGTAGTACCTTTTCCTCTCTTGTTTCTATCCCCGGGCGCGCGCGGAGGCAGTCACGTCACGCGTCGCGGCATCATAAATCCATCGGTTTGTTTGGCCGGCGCGCAGTACGCGGCCGTGCCGCATGCATATTCCTCTTTCATTAATATAAACTTTATTTTTTAAAAGACCTGCATCTATTTTTTTAACACAGTACAGACGCAAACGCTCATACATACGCACATACACTCATCCCTATGAATGCACACACGCACACCCTACCTCTATGAGCACCTTCGAGATACTGAACCGGCCTATCATCTTGAGATTTACGAACTCACCGTAGGCGCCTCGTCGTCGACGGGAACGTTTCCTCTCACTGAAAACGCATCGCCGGAAATCCTGAAATAAATCCAGGAATAATGCGAGCACCAGGACTTGAACCCTGGTGGGCTGAGGATATCACTGTCCCTCTAACCATCTAACCACAGGTTGGTTCACAAGACCTGCATCCATTATTATTAAAGAATAAAGCACCTCAAACATATTAAAATGTGAAGGAATGTTAAAATTAGTAGTAAAATTTTGAAAGAAAAAAATGATTTGTGATGTTCTCTGTCACAAACGCACAATTTAGGGGTTAAAAATGGAATTTATCAAGGTCCCTGAACCATCGAACGACCACTGCCATGGTCAGAACGAGCAGCTAAGTTCACCCGCAAAAAAAAAGAGCAGCTAAGTCTTTGTCGTCGCTTCTGTACCGAACCGGCCTGACCTCTCAGTGCATCGATTCTGAACAGACGGATGGACCCGAGCAGGTTCATAGCCTGGAAGACCAACTCAACGAAGAAGTGTTGTCTTTGTGAGGAGTGGAAAACCTTAACCTACACTACTAGATTCAGTCGAGGCACCGAGGTTCTCCTCCCCGTCAGACAGCCGGAGCTGTAGGCAGAAGGGAAACGAACCATGAACTCGTCGAGGGTGCCTGGAGGGGACGAGTTCGCCATAGCCACCTCTTATGATGGGAAGGAAAAAAACAATAAATATAACCTTTTGGCCTTTCATTGAGTTTTTATATCAGTGTAGAACAAAAAAAACTTTTTTACCACCGTCACACCTTTATTCTGCGTCCTCTCTTTTATTTTACCTTTTTCTTTCAATGGTAGACGGACCCACACGTCATTTGTTTTAATGATCCTTCGGTTACATGACGTAGTGTATAAAGAATTTTTTTAAAGACAAAAATTGCATTCTTTAAACAAATTTATAGAGAAAAGTGCCAATATATATCCTACCAAACATATACAATTTTATTTTTGTGAAATATCAAATATACAGTATAAAATTATGTCTCATGATGTACTCCCTCCGTTTCATTTTACTCCGCATATAAATTTATTTGAAGCCAAACTACGCAAAGTTTGACCAAATTTATATAAAAAATTATCAACACCTACAACACAAGAGCTATACGGTATGGAATCCAATTTCATGATGCATAATAATATTGATTTCATATTATGCATGTTGATATTTTTCCTATAAAGTTAGTCAAACTTTATCAAGTTTGACTTTGACCAAATTTTTTATGCAAAATAAAAAAGAAATGGAGGGAGTATCTAGTGAATGTACGTTTTGCGGAAAAGACCCCAACTCATACATTAAAGAACACCAGTTGTACAAGCTCCCCAAAGAAAACAAAATTACAACCGGTCCTTGGGGCTCCGACCCACCACAAACTCCGATGCGGGCTGAAGGCGCGCCGCCGCCGCTCCCACGTAGAGCCGGCGTGACTGATAGAGGCGAGGTGTCCCGATCTTTCGATGAGATAATAACTATCGATTTGGTGGAGACGACTTTGATGATCCGACTACAAACGTGCACGACGTTGCGCCTTAGTAATCGCTAAACCAATCTCCGGAAGGTTACTGACGATGCTGGAAGCACGATCAGCCTGACCACGAAAGTCTATTCCTGCAAGCAATCGACGAACGAGCAAGAATATGATAAAATCAATCTGAATATTACGAATATAGATGAAGTATTGATAAAGGTGGGGATCCGGAAGCGGTCTTGGCCTGGTCGTTGGACACAAATGAAGTACACGAAGTTGCAATGGCTAACTTTTAACTAAACAAATCCCAAGAAAAAAGCTACTAGATTGATCTACTTATTTAGGACAGTAAAACTGAGCCTAATCCCAGCCCTCTCACGCCATCAGATGTCTGGGCCGTCCATTTTCCCGATCAGCCGCTCCCAGCCGTTGGATCTGATCCGTTCGCCACGTTTTCCGTCTCGTGGGCCGGCTGTCCTAAGGGGACGCTATTCCGGTGGAAAAAACGCAGTTATCTGGTTGATTGGGCTGTTGGGCCGAAGGGACCGGCCCCTTGGGCAGCAATGCGTTCCAGGCTTCCATTCCCTACTCTCCTCGGCTCCCCGACCTCTCCTCTTTCTTTCTACGCCGCAGCGACATGGCTGTTGGGCGAATCCTTCTGCGCCGCAGCCCTCCCTCCAGCGTCGCCCCTTTGGTTCCCCGTCTCCTGGCTGTGCCGTCGAGAGCAAAGCTCGTCACGGTCCCTTCTTCTCCATGGCGACGTCTTCAGATCCGCGACGGAGGTCGCGCGCCGTGAGTGGAGGACCGAGTGGTCGTGGTCCGCCCCTACTTCCTCCGTCCGCGTGCTTCTTCTCGGGACGACATGGAGATCTTCAAGGTGCCCCCACTCCCCTCCCTCCATCTTTGTTCACTTTGATTGGATTGGATTTGGTTTGTCTGTTCGCGTGGATGCGGTTTCCTTATGCCTTGTTGCTCTGTTTGTGTTCGTGCTGCAGGCATACCCCTGTCTGGATCCAGGACGTGGTGTTGGAGATGAAGCCTCCAAAACTTTGGCTTCAGGAACAGTATAGGTGAGCCCCTTCTCCATCCCTTCCTCCCTCTGCTTCTCACGTGTGAGATCAACATCGATGTAGATTTGTTCCTGTGAAGAGTACGGATAGGCTGTATACAACTCTTCTTCTTCTCCTTCTTTGTAATGGCAGTATTCGTTTAATTAGAGTCGAAAACATAGGACACAAGTTACTACTAGATAAATTTCCAGTCATACATATATGCCACTGTTGTCACTGGTTATTGCTTTCCCATGCGCCATTGGTGCCCAACAGTCTGGCTTGGGCCACAATAGATCCACAAGCCAAGCCGGCGTGTATTGTCGTGATGGATGCCTACATAATCCAAAAAAAATTAGATGTGCAACAAAATATTCACACACTAAAGTGCCACTGTTTTAGGTTGGATTCTCTGTTCAAGTGATTGCCTTGCTGAGCTGCTAGCTAGGCCTGGCCAGATGCTTCAAACTCTAGCCAGTAGCGCCCCTCCCCCGTCCTCAACCTCCACCGGTGGTGCCCACCGTGAAGCGCAAGCTTGCAGCGACACCAGATCCCGCGTCCACAAGTACACTGCCGTTCAAGTCGGTGGCCACGCTTCCGCACTCCCTCGACCTCGCCCGTGGCCCGCGACCTTGGAAAGTCCCTAGGTACCGCCGCCAGGCCCTCTTACTCGCGACTCCCTGAATCGCTGCACTCTGCACCTGAACCTCCCAACTAGGCATGCGTCCTCGGTGTACTGCAGTCTCTCCTCGTTTAGAGGATGAATTGATGTCGGCTCCAGCAACAGACTCCGTGGTATGAACCTTATGTTGTGTGGCTTAGTAATCAGATGTATCTATTTACAAGCAGTATTGATGGTGATATTAACAAAACTATGCGCTTTTATTTCATTTCAGTATTTGGGGTTGTTTCAAACTTTCAATTGATTATGAATATGGTGATATGATGAGATGCTGATGTACATCGGTGGCCACGTCAAGGGATCAATCCCGTTGTGTCACTATTGCTTATTAAAAACTAATTTGATGTATTTCTGGTGAGAAATTTCCCGACTATGATGCAAATTTACCTATTTCTTTACCTGGACGACTGGGTGATTTTCTACTGATTGCTCCAGATGATCTTTTCCTGTAGGTTTTGAAGACTCGAGGTCATAGAGCCTCATCAAGGCATCTAACATGGAGCGACCTTTTAATGTTGACGGCATATCTTATTCTACTTGATTATGTATGCTCCTATGTTACAGACTTTTTTATATCTATGCACATATGCCCATGTCCTCAAGTTATCATGAGCAGTTCTACATACAAATTTAATCTCAGAACACATTGCTACTTCTTTGCATAAGTTACTTTGACCTTTAACATGCTATCCCCGCATGTAATTTTCTTGAAATGACAAGCCCTTGTGCTATGGTGTATTTTGCAATGTGTCTTTTGATTATTGTGTTCAAATTGGACTGGACACCATTTGCGTGTAGATGCTTCAATCTTCAATTCCAATTTCTTTTGTCTGGATACCATTTGTGTCTAAATGAATCAATCTTCAATTCCAAATTCTTTTGTCCTGCCTTCTCAGTTTCATTCCATGATTTTGTGATGCCTTTTGCTTTGTTAAGGAAATTTAACCAAATACATGAGAGTAACTAATGGTTCATTGTGTACATTTTTTTACAAATAAGAAGAGCAAATGGATATGCGGTAAGATAGCTTTGTGTAACACATGAAACCAGATGGCTGATACTGACTGTACAAAAATAACTTTGCTCCATTGCTTTTCGTTAATGCTATGCCCAGCGATGATTTGGATGGTGTCACACTAACATGTCGATTTTGATGATCCAACACTTCAAGATTTGAGTAAATGTACCCCATGTGCCATCTACAGCCAGGTGATGCTGAAGTATTCAAAGTTTTGTTAAATCTTTCTGTTATCTAATTATTCCATATAAATTTCTCAAAATCACCTCTTTGATCATTGAGAAATATAACTTAACTTCCATGTTTTGTGTCCATATATTTAAGCAAATTATTATCATTTAGGAATACATGGGCGAGGCAACCCCTGAGATGGTGGCTTTGTTGCTGTCAGGATAACGGAAGCAGCTGTGGTGGGTCATGATGCACTGCTAATGCTTAGACGTCCAAATGGCTTCAGGAACGACCTCCTGTGGTATTCTGTTGGGGCTACAACAAATCGCCTAATCCTCAGTTCTTTACCGGTGTTGTGTTTTCATGTCTTTTGTCCCATAGAATAGATTTTAATGTTGGATTTGTTATACAAGTTTGAAAATTGTTTCAATCACTCAAAGGTTCTTTGCTTATTGTAAATTAAATCTGCTAGCTGGTCATATCCTGTAGCTTGGTTTAGATCTATAGATTGGTTAAACCATGTTCTAAAATATATTGAGGTTTAATTTATGAGCTTATGAGTAAATGTATGGTCAAATGCAAGATGTACTCCCTCCGTCCGAAAAAGCTTGTCCCTCAAATGGATGTATCTAGCACCAAGTTAGTGCTAGATACATCCATTTGAGAGACAAGCTTGGGACAAGTTTTTTCGGACGGAGGGAGTATTTATGAATTATATCATTTTATTGCCAAATTGGATGGACGCAACAACCTAGGTCAATAAAGATGGAACAATAAAGCTCATAACCAGCACAATGGAAATGATGGAACTTCTATTATGCACTCTCTTATTTATTCTAACAAAAAGCAACTCCATATTTTTACAAAAAAAAAATGTAAACTCCATCATATAACATTCCAAATAGACGGACGCAGCAACGCGCGCCATCCACGATCTAGTATAGGAGTAAAGGAGGACGTCCCAAGGCATCCTAAAACCAACCCTAGGTCGTACAAGGCCTATGGGCCCAAGTAGAGGTGACGTAACACCTTTGGACTTGTAGTTTGACTCGGATTCTGCTGCAACATCAGATTGTTTCGGCCATATCTCCAAGCTCCAGACGAATTTTAAGGTCAATCAAATTGGTCTGGAAAGTACATGAAATCTACTTTCCAACAAAAACAGAATCACCCAATTCGGAGTCCGGATGCAAAAGTTGTTGGCGTTTTGAGTCAGGTATGTCTGTGCAGTCCGAATCTGAGTCCAGAGCGTGGGGGACTTGGTCTCTATCTTCTGTTGGGCCAAAAGTAACGTGAGAGAACTTCTTGAACAGCACCAAATCATTTTCTTTGATGTGAGTGGACTTCTTGAACAATACATAATCATTTCTTTTTCCTTTGTCTTTACACATGGTTCGTACAAGTGTTGAGCAATTCTGCATTTAGGCATGAAATCAAAATAGGTGAAGTATTTTTGTTCCGGATAACATAAATAAATTATAAAATAATTCTTATAAGAAATCACCTCACAAATATGCATATATGCAATATTTCTGGTCGTATCCAAGGTAGCCATGTCCTCACCAGTGACCTTGTCGGCCGCGGATGGTTCCTCGCAAAAATAATAATGCCCTAACCTTTTTTTTTTCAGAAGTGGTAGGTATCTCAGGAGGTCGCGCGGCATTCAGACACCTCACCTAATCTCACCTCGTGCTCTGCTTCGCAAGGTTTTTGTTTTCGGGGGGCTTCGCACGGCCATTTTATTACATGCAAGAAAGCAACAGCAACGAAGAACGGGAAAGGAGCGGGACTGCGTCAAAAGGAGGAGCGAAATTTAGAGCTGACGGTCATCATCATGCGAGCGAACGATCCCGAGTTTCTGATGGATCGACGGATCGGCATTCATCACGGACGTGTTTGCGTTGTGTTGCGCGGCGGCACCTTTTCTTTTGGAACAGTGCTCGGTTTGTGTTGTGCGTACTTTGCGGCATATGCATGCACGTGTACCTGTTTTTCTCTCTCTCGTTTTTTCTCTCTCCCGTTTTTCGCAGAGGCAGGCGGTCACGTCGCCCGTCGCGGCATCCATAAAACCCATCGGCGAGTTTGGCCGGCGCGGCCCTGTGTCATGCATATGCCTCATGCGTCTTCTTTTATGACGCTTTGGGCGCTCTTCTGCTTTTGCCCATTCCTTTTTCTTTCTCGTCCACGCATGGTACGTAACGTACGCGCAGTCCTTTGTACGCACACTTGGCCCTTGGTGCACTTCTATTTTCTTTCGGAGGAAAAAAAAAACTAATCACCCTTCTGCCACTACGTATCTCTGCACACATGGTATGTCGCTGAACTATCTCACCTCACACACATACAAAAAAAAACTATGGATCGTGTACTAGTATTTATTTAGGTGTAATTTGTCCCGACCCTGGCACCGATCCGGTGTAGTATTGGATCTTCAGTGGCATGCAGTGCAGAGGGACTGAACGGAACAGAGCGATCTCATCCATTACTACCGCGAAAGCACCCACCCAGGCCTGGGCGACGGTGTACCGTGTACGGGTGTAGGTGCCTGCCGCGGCCTGCACAGCTGCATCGGTCGCGTGTGACGGCGTAAATACGCGCCTCGCCACGCCGCCCATTAACACCCGTCACAATGACACTTACGCTTGGTCACATGCTCCTCGCTCGCTTGCTGGCGGCGTCGCTCTCGCCGGAAACGGAACATGGGGGGAAGGAACGGAGAGGACCCCCCCCCAAAAAAAAAAGAACTATTCATTTGCCTACAACGATCCTGCCATAGCGTTTTTGTTTTGTTTTTTTTGAGAATCCCATAGCGTTTATTTGTATGGAGAGCGACTCGTGCTGATGCTTTGCTGCCTCTCCAATCCTATATAGTTTGTATGCGAAATGCTAATCATTGCATCTGTATAGTACATTTTAGTTGGTCAATTCACACACGCACTCGAGTATCTGATGATTTAGACAAAAGAATAGGTGGAGGCACTACACATATATATGCATATACATCACCAAATTGCTCACGGGTTTAGTTTAGTTTAATTAGGTCTCGATGCGGGTACGGCTCTACTATCTTTAAATCAAACCATCATGCGCCTGAAAAAGCAACGGATGGCGATGCATCACTTGCCATATTTCAGGGTACCGTTTCATCATTATCTATCCATGGAGATTGCTCAGGAGAGCACCCGCAAAGAAAAAATTGCTCAGGAGAGAATTTCGGTGTCCTTCAACATCAGAGCAGAGTGGGGCCAGCCAAATCACAAAAAAAAAAAATCTGAGCACAAGCATCTTAATGTATACTCGAATATATATTTTCCTTCCACAAATCAAAGAAATGCAACCAGCATAATAACCCCACCAAAGCTTGTATACGCTGCAAACGAAACAGATCACTGCATACAGCGAAAAACCACACAGCAACAAAATTGGAGTGCCTGGGTGTACACTGACACCGACACAGGATCGTCGGTTTACAGGATACGGCATTCAGTTCTTCCTGTGTGAGAAATTACCTGCCCCCTTCTCAACCGGAAACCGCCGCGAGGCATACAGATCACGCAGTCAGGGGTGGTAGAATCAAGATCTCGTCGACGGTGCATCTGTCGTTCAAGCACTAGTTTCGTTCTCTTTGAATATACGAGGAAGGATCTCGTGGATGGTAATGTCCAAGGGCTCAGGGCTCCTGCCAAAAAAGTGTCAAAGAGGAGGCATGGTACGCTATAAAAGCTTGTGATTACCATAAAGGGCAGGCAAGAGTGATGGTTATCCAACAGGTTGCGAAAGCAACCCCAAAGGCATCAACTCAAGGTTGTAAAGTACTTAGCGGTGCAACAGCAGATGCATCTAAAGTTCACAAAAAAGGTGTTGTTGAGCATCACAAGATGGTGATGCGTAACTGGATACATGCCAGCTAAAATGGAAGGCTAGCAGTTTCCTTTCTAAGCATGTAGAAATACCGGTAGACTTCTAGAAGAATACCCATGTGAGTGCATTATGTTCGTATCCTGGGTTGCTTGAGTCTTGTTAACGAAATTAATAATGCGGTGGTACAACTAGTTGATTATTTCATTGCCGTGTTGACTTACTAATGCTGTCGATGCCTATCCTGAATTTAAGAGGAATCTTGAAGGATCAGCAAAACTTTAGCACAAGCAACATTAATAAATAGACAATCATGACAACAGGAGCTACAATAGAGACATATTCGGATAAGATTTTGACTTCATAGCTTTCAAATTGCCAAGTCACAGGTAGATGAATATATACAAATCTTTGGGCTGAAGAAGGGGAATTACCTGCACAATGCTCGTCCCTTCTCTGTTGTGCTAGCAACAAACCATATCTTCCGTAAAATTGGTGATTCAAATTGTACAAAGAACCCATCACTCTGGTCAAGCTTCCATTTTCTTGATCCTTGACCTTTCCAGACCTGCATACAACGGGTCATGTTAGTCTCATCTTGTTCATTCTAGCACCAAAGATACCATGCATGATACCATTACTTATCAAGGATGAAACAAACTGAATTGTAAAGAAGAAAAACTACCGGTTCAAGGGACGCAACATCACACTATAGAAACACAGATCACACTAAAACGGAGAAGAGGTGAATCAAACCTGTGGATAGGAGATGATGCTCTTAGGTGCTACCATACAAGCAGCCTTTGAAAAAGACTCCTCGGAGTATTGCCGTAAATATGCAAAGCAACTGCCATGGGTATGGGGTGACTCAAAGGCCTACCAGAAAAGAGCATATAAGTGTTGATAAGTCGTAATTGGGATACAAGTTATAATGGAAAATCAACAAATAGATATCCCAAATTAATTCAGATCCTTAGTACTATAAAAGTTAAGGATTTCCCATTGTTTATGCATCGTATAAGTTTGAGAAGCAGCAAACAAAGAGTCCTGAAGCAGCATAATACCTTCTCAATGTTAACAACTGGGGCATATTTTTCAGTGTCAGTCTTCTGATCATCAAGAAGAAAATTGACCTTTGCATCCACCTTTCCTGTGTCATGCCAAACCTTTATCGCTGATTCAATCACACTGATAACAAATGAGAATATATTTTGTCCCATTTCTGCATCTCCATACTTTGTAGCCTGCAATTGAAATACATAAATCATGAAACATACATGACAGGCCATGTTTTGTCCACAACAGATGTCAATATCTTCTGTAATTTATGCAACGATCAAACTCGTAGCACGAAATATTTTATGCACGTGATCCAACCTACGACGTGCATCTGTATACATATTTGAATTTTGAGAAGTGTATTCAAGTGCATCTGAAATTAAAATAAAAAGGAATTGAAAAGATTATTCACGGAATGCCTTGCTGATAAAACTTCTAGGTTCCTGTTTCCGCACTTTTATGAGGGTGGCAATGGCTGCAGTAAAAAAACTCACCAGCTCCTTTTTCAATGACTGCAAGTTCTTCCCGATGTCAATATTGGAACGCAGGTTCTCCACATCAACAGCTCGCTTCTGTTCCCTTGCTAACTGAGTAAGCCTCTTGATCTTTCTCGAGACTTCTGTATTTTGTGGATTGTGCTGCAAAGCTATTTGAAAAGCAGATATTGCCTGCATGAGAACATAACGTAACATAATCTTAGTTATGGATTTAGCACTGGTTCATCTCAATACAGAAATGTACAGTTTGAGCAGATATTTTCAAGAGTTTGGTCAGATAAAGGAAAACAAGGGCCATGGTTAAATAATTTGGCCACAAAAAACGGGCTTTGTATGTGGATGCATGCAAACGGCAACAATAAAGGAATGCCATTGTATGGTTCATATAAAACCTCAACACAAAATATCACATTCAAGAACAAGATGCATCTTATATTTGTTGGAACAATAGCATGTATGATGTAATATAGTGAAATAGACGACATTTTCAAAAAGCTTAAGACCTTGATTCATCCATTATTTATCAGTTTCACTACAAGGAGTATCAACTGAGTAGTCAATCTGATCTACATCCTCAGATCTTTATTTTTCATACTTGCAATCAACAGAAACACTACTTAAAGCATGAACTTCTGAATGTTATTGTTTCTCAACTTGCTACAAGATAGTAGACTTGGACACTTGGTCAAAGTGTACACTTTGCGGAACAGGAAAAAGAGAGGGTGTGACCAAATCCCTCTCCCCTGTCGATCAAAAGTAGTAAGTCATTTGCCTTTTACTCTAACCTCCTCATACTGCTCCATGGCCTCCAAAACACATCCTTTCCTGAAATAACCCTGTATTGTGAAAGACGTTAGGCTGTAAAGCCTGGTAGCAAAATAAATGACAGTAGGTGAAGCAGAGTGCAATTTGGCATTTCTATACCTTCTCCCATTGTGGCTTGAGTTTTATTGTCGTCTCAGCATCAGCAAGTGCCTTATTAAGCTTAACCAGCTGCAGAAATGCAGCAGCTCGGTTGCTGGCAGTGATTTAAATAAAAAGGATATTAGAAGTTTCCAAAATGTTTATTTCAATAAAAGGGATACATCACAACTCTCCAACTTAATGCCTGCTTTTTGCTACTTGAAAGATGGCATGGCTCTGAGCCTTTTTTTTGGTGAGATTTCAGACCAATTAATTTGACACCTACTTAGCTGCATAGATACCTTCAAGTTGCTGTTGCCAAATTTTGTAAGCTGTAAGAAGATAACGCAATCATTCTTAACTCTATTTTTGGCTAGCAAATAAGGCCTCCCAAATCGTTTGATTATTGTAAGCCTAAAACAACATTGTCTATAATAGGTTCCAACTTAACTTCTCAAATAGAATTTACCGAATGATTTGTTTAGAACACATTGCATGATTGATTGCTTCCATAATCTATATACACAATAACAGATCCTCCTCGTTTCCCTCTATGTAGTTCCATTGCCTGCCCCCCATGATTGGATGGTTTAGGATTCAGTATCTCTGCCTGACCGCTGGGGAGAATATCTGGTGCACCGGGGCTTGTGGTGCATCAGGTGACCCAGTCCCAGTTGGCATCCTTTAAAGTTTCAAAAGATTCTGAAAACTATATACATAACAGATAATATTGGTACCTAACATGTCACAAAATATCAAATCAAAATTCATAGCACAGGTCAAGATTTCTTTTTGACAAATTCAACTCTGAATAGTACCTAATGTAAGTTGGCTTTAAAAATGGGCCATTATCAATATTGATACCAAATTTATTACTTTTGTTTTACGATTTATGTTGTGAATTTCTGTCAATAATAGATTCCAACTTAACTTCTCAAATATAATTACCGAATTATTTGTCAAGAAAACATCACATGACATGATTGATTGTTTCCTTAATCTATATGCAATACCAGATCCTCCTCATTTCTTTCTATGTAGTTTCATTGCCCGCCCCTCATGATTAGATGGTTTAGGATCAGTCTCTCACCTGAGGGCTGAGGTGCTGACTGCATAAACCAGTTAGTAGGGTTTCTTAACTTTCCTCCACACTCATTCTCATCAGTCATCATGTGCTTATATAGTCATATTGCAATCTATGTCAAACAGGCAAAGTGTGGGTTTATGATAGAATCAACAACACTACTTCCACAACAATCAACAGCATGTAAGGTATACCTTAATCATAACCATCTATGCGAAGTAAGAACTCTTAGAATGCTTATACATAACAACTGAAGAAGTCACATCTTTTTGCTTGTAGGCTTGTAGCAGAAAGTACTGGGCATAGAAGGTTTTCCTACATTTGACAATATTAATTGCATCCAGAAGTAAGCAATGATAGAAAGATTTTCTGTGTCTTGGCTTGTATAACAGGCACTTTGGAAATGGTTTGTCTAGTCACATGTATGCTAAATCTGCCGCATGGTAGTGCACAGCAAACACTGTGTATCGATGGGCTATATCGCAGGAATGTGAATAATCGCTAACATCAGATTATTGGAAGCATACAAGCCTAATTTCCAGTGACATCAAAACAACACTACGGAAGACTTGTTAGCTGTTAATGTAGTTTCAACACCAATACAGCTATTTATGTCTAAAGCTCCGGAATTTAGTCCATATGATAGGAATATTATAGGAATTGGAAAACTGTAGGAAATGAGATGGCATGTGTCTCAATTCCTATAGGAAAAAAGATGTGATTTGGTTCATAGGATGGAAAATTGCAATGCTCGCCAGGCGGCAACACGGCGACACGCAAATCAAACCTCAGGGCACATCGATCCCAAAGCCTAAATCCACAACACCGCAACATATGTGCTAACGCCGCGCATTTCCTCATTCCATCTGACCAGCTGACCAAACAAGCGCACGCACGATCTCAACTCATCTCCGCCCGAGGAGATCGATCAGAGCAGTAGGGTTTCGCGCACTGAACGAGTGGAGATGGGAAGGGAGGGAGAGGAGGTACCTATAGAGGGTGGGATTGTCGGAGTCGAGCTTGATGGCCTGCGTGTAGAGCGCGGCGGCCTTGAGGTAGTTCCCCGACTTGAACTGCTCGTTCCCCTGGTCCTTCAGCTCCGCCGCCCGTCCACCGCCGCCGTCCGCCATCGCCGCCGCCGCCGAGGGTTACAGGGGTTAGGGTTTTGGGGTCGCGAGCTCCTCGTCTTCTTTCTGTTTTTAGTCCTCTTTTTTCCCCTAAAAACGTGTCGTTCACATTCACGAGCTTTTTTTTTATAGCAAAAGAGCCCGTGCGTTGCAACGGGAGAGAAAACATAACACACGCTCTTAACCCAACAACCATCACTCAAGACCACAACAGGTCCATCTCCTTTATTTTAGCGAGGCATCATATTTGTGTTGCCGCTTATCCTCCTTCTCGCCCTCGCCGCCGGTACGAAAGAAAAACGGATCGTACGCTATAAATTATAAGTTTGCTTTCAAAACAATATTTAAAAAATATTTAACAGGTAAAATTAACATCATATTCAGATTTCACACATTTTTCTAATCAAATTTCATATATAACATGTTAAAATCGGAGTTACGGTTTAAAAGATACGGATAATTTAGAAAATCATTTGTTTGACTTAAATATCTTTTAAAATAATATTTAAAAATACTTAACAGGTAAAAATAATCTCATATTCATATTCTACATATTTTTCTAATCAAATTTCATATATAACATGTTCAAATCGGAGTTACGGTTTAAAAGATATGGATGATTTAGAAAAATATTTGTTTGACTTAAATATGATCCGTGGATGAATTACGTAAAAGATCAGGAGGGTTTTCGAAAAATGTAAAATAACGGTTCGGGTGTGACTTAAATCCGGACTGCGGGTTGATTTCAAGAAAACATAGGGGCTTTTGTGTAAAATACGAAAAAACGATTCGTTTTTACTTAAAACAGGACTGCGGGTTGAATTCTCTGAAATAGAGGGACTTTTCTGAAAAATGCCATGACGGACGACCAGAAACCCAATTTGCTTTATTATTAGGTAAAGATTTTCTAACACAGTACAAATGCAGGTACCCACATACACACGCATACATTGTAAGAGTACGCACGCGGTGGTGGTAACCGTGTCGATCTACTCTCTCCAATATCAGAACCAGCAAGTAGGTGATAGCACTATGATGAGAGGAAGTGGGGATGATGCAAATGAGGATAAGGATTTAGAGAGGGAACCAAAAAAGAAGAGACCAACACCGGAAAATTCGACAGCAGCTGCGGAGCAGCGCTGCCCGTCCCAATGAGTTGCATCAACTGGAACAGCCGGGGGCTTGGGAACCCCGAGGCAGTTCGCGAGCTTCACAATGTGGTGAAGCAAGAAGGGCCCGCCCTACTCTTTGTTATGGAAACGAAGATCAGGGCTGACAGAGTGGAGAATCTGAAGTATACTTTGGGTTTCTCTGGATGTTTTGCAGTCAGTAGTGTCGGTCTCAGTGGAGGAATTGGATTGTTCTGGTCCAAGGATGTCTCTGTTGAGCTAAAAAATTATAGTTCCGGGCACATTGATGTTGTGGTGCGGAAGACAGATCAAAGCTCGTTCGAGTGAAGATTTATTGGGTTCTATGGTGCGTCTAGGGTTGAGGAACGTCATCACAGTTGGCGATTTCTTCGTACCCTAAATGAGATACCTCATGAAGCATGGGTGTGTATGGGTGACTTCAACGAAACAATGTACGGCGATGAACACTTCAGCCGCTCCGCCCGTCCCGAGTGGCAGATGAGGGCGTTTCAAGAAGTTGTCGATGAATGTGCACTCCAGGACTTAGGTTGGCCAGGAGTCCCTTTCACCTGGGATAACCGACAGTCTGGTGGTGCAAACGTTAAAGCTCGGATTGATAGGGCCTTCGCAAATGAAGAATTTAGGCAGCAATTCGGGTTCACAAAAGTTCGTCATATTAGCGTTGTTGAATCGGACCACTGTTTTGTTCTTTTGGAATATAAGGCACAACGTGATGATCAAGGACGTAGGGGAGCAAGGCCCTTTTGTTATGAGAATGTGTGGCAAACACATTCAGACTATGAGAAAATTGTGGCTGACTGTTGGCGTCAACAGCAGCGCACACCAGACCTGCAAGGAGTTTTTGATTCCCTAACAGTCATGCAGCAGCGGCTAGAACCGTGGGGTAAAAAGGAATTTGGCTGCCTCGCGAGAACCGTCCGAAAGCTCCAACAGAGGCTTGATAAGTTGCGCAGACAGTCAGTAGGCCGAGGGCCATCAGAGGAGGAGAAAAGTTTAGTACTGAAGCTCCGCGAGGCTCTGCGGCAAGAGGAGATATGGCTTCGTCAGCGGTCTCGTGTACTGTGGTTGCGTGACGGTGATCGAAATACGGAGTACTTCCAAGTGCAAGCAAAACAGCGGCAAAGAATGAACAAAATCGTGGGTCTGAGAAGGTCTGACGGGTCACTGTGTGCTAGTGCAGAGGAAGACAAGTTAGATATTCTGAATTTTTATCAGCACTTATACACCTCACAGGGTATGTCTGATCCCAGTGAGCTGTTATCACATGTGCCAACGCGCGTCACACCGGAGATGAACCAATCCTTGGACAAACTGTTCGAACCGGAAGATGTACGCAAGGCTTTATTCCAGATGGCGCCGTCTAAGGCGCCGGGAGTTGACGGTTTTACTGCCGGATTCTTCTAGAAGCATTGGGATTTACTTCGCGATGACGTGACCAATGCTGTATTGGGTTTCTTGAATGGAGGAGAGTTGCCTGTGGGGTTGAACGACACTTCAATTACTTTTATACCTAAGGTACGGAACCGCAGTCAATCTCACAATATCGTCCTATTTCCCTATGTCATGTTCTATATAAGGTGGCAGCCAAGGCTATCACTAACAAAATCAGGGAGTTTATGGATGCGATTATTAGTGAGGAACAAAGTGCTTTCATCCTTGGACGCCTAATCACTGATAATGTACTGGTCGCTTTGTAAGTATTCATGCGAGGAAGAAGGGGAAGAACTATGCTTGTGTTGTCAAACTTGACATGATGAAAGCGTATGACCGAGTCGAATGGAGTTATCTTGAAGCTATCTTGACAAAGTTCGGCTTTGGTATGAATTTGATTAGACTGATTATGAAGTGTGTTACTTCAGTTCGGTTCTCTGTGCGTGTCAATGGAGAACTTCTGCCCTTTTTCATCCCCACATGTGGATTGCGACAGGGTGATCCAATGTCACCTTTTTTATTCCTCTTATGTACAGAAGGATTTTCATCACTGCTCAAATATTATGGCACTATTGACAGAGGAATCAAAGTTAATTTTCGAGCTCCATGGGTCAGTCATTTGCTCTTCGCAGATGATAGTCTTATATTCATGAAGGCCGACACTCAAAGTGCGGCTAGACTGAATGACATTCTGCATATATACGGTGTGGCTTTGGGACAATGTGTAAACCGCGAGAAGAGTGATATATACTTCAGTCCGAATACACCAGCCGAATGCAGACAAGCAATCAAGAATGTCTTGGACGTGCAGGTCGAGGCATTTAGTGAGCGATACCTTGGTCTCCCTACTGCTGTGGGCAAAATCACGAGCGGCACCTTTGATCACATAGGGGAGAGATCGAGGAGCAAGATGCAAGGATGGTTGATACGTCTCCGTCGTATCTATAATTTTTGATTGTTTCATGCCAATATCCTACAATTTCCACATACTTTTGGCAACATTTTATATTATTTTTGGGACTAACCTATTGATCCAGTGCCCAGTGCTAGTTCCTGTTTTTTGCATGTTTTTTGTTTCGCAGAATATCCATATCAAACGAAGTCCAAATGCAATAAAAATTTACGAAGAATTATTTTGGAATATTTATAAATTTTGGGAGGTGGAATCAACGCAAACGGAGGCCCACAGTGACCACAAGACACCTAGGCGCGCTAGGCAGCCTAGGTGCGTGGTGGTGGGTTGTGCCCTCCTCATACGTCGGTTGGAGCTCTACTTCGGGTGCAAGGAAGCTTATATCCAGAAAAAAATCGTGTTAAAATCTCAGTGCGATCGGAGCTACGGATCTCCGGATATTTAAGAAACGGTTTTCGGCCAGATCGAACGCGAAACAGAAGAGAACAGAGAGGGAGATCCAATCTCGGAGGGGCTCCCACCCCTCCGCCGCCATGGAGGCCATGGACCAGAGGGGGAACTCTCCTCCCATCTAGGGGGAGGCCAAGGAAGAAAAAGAAGAAGGAGGGGGGCTCTCTCCCCCTCTCTCCCGGTGGCGCCGGAGTGCCGCCGGGGCAAGGATCGTGACGGCGACCTACATCAACAATCTTGCTACCGTCAACACCAACTTTCTCCCCCTCTATGCAGCGGTGTAACACCCCTTCTCTCCGCTGTAATCTCTACTTAAACATGGTGCTCAACTCCATATATTATTTCCCAATGATATTTGGCTATCCTATGATGTTTGAGTAGATCCGTTTTGTCCTATGGGTTAATCGTGATCTTGGTTGGTATGATTGTATATTTTATTTATGGTGCTGTCCTACGGTGCCCTCCATGTCGCGCAAACGTGAGGGATCCCCGCTGTAGGGTGTTGCAATACGTTCATGATTCGCTTATGGTGGGTGGCGTGAGTGACAGAATACACAGATCCGAGTAAGTGGGTTGTTGCGTATGGGAGTAAAGAGGACTTGATACTTAATGCTATGGTTGGGTTTTACGACCTTAATGATCTTTAGTAGTTGCGGATGCTTGCTAGGGGTCCAATCATAAGTGAATATGATCCAAGTAGAGAAAGTATGTTAGCTCGTGCCTCTCCCTCATATAAAATTGCAAGAATGATTACCGGTCTAGTTATCGATTGCCTAGGGACAAATGACTTTCTTGTTTGACAAAAGTGTAGGAGATATGCCCTAGAGGCAATAATAAATGCTATTATTTATCTCCATGTTCATGATTAGGTTTGTGTTCCATGCTATAACTGCTATGGTTCTCGAGTCTACAAATAAAACGAGGCTCGGAGGAAGACTCATATGCACGTGTGGGATAATAAACGGTAAAATGTATTCCTAGTCTGGCCTCTAAGACTGGCTCAAGTATTGCATGATGATCCTGTTTTCCTGATCATGGGCATGGCTATGCCGGCAATTTTGAGGGCACAATGTTAGAAGAACATTTGTGTTGAATCGACCCGTATTGATGTTATGCTATGAGATACATTCGTCATAAGTTAATGGTTAATAACACAGAGAAGTTAATGTTTGCATAATTCCTTAGACCATGAGAGTATTGAGTTTCTTCATGCTTGCTTCATGAACTTTGGGGTTTGTTAAACGTCATCCGTAAATGGGTGGCTATTACGGCGGCTTACGGGTTCATGGAAAAGTATGTCAAGTAACTTGATAGCTCAAGATTGGGATTTGCTCCTCCGACGATGGAGAGATATCTCTGGGCCCTCTCGGTGTTACGGTATCCATCATCGTCTGGCCAGACACTTTTGTGATTTGATCACGGGGATGCCGGAACACGGGAATGAGAAAAGAGAACAATACCGGTAACGAGGTAACTGGCATTGTGGACAAGTTGTTGATCCAAGGGGATGCCTACATGTCTCACCTCAGGTATTTGTAACATATCGTGAAGCAACAGGAATAGCACACGGCAACTGGAGGTTCACTCGAATATTAATTCGTGTGGGTATAGGGATCAATATGGGTGTCCACGGCTCCGATGCTGATCATTGATTGGAAAGTGTTCCGGTCATGTCTATACTTCACCGAACCTATAGGGTCACACGCTTAAGGGTTATCTATCTGCTGAATACTAGACAAGGAGTCCGAGAGAAAGTCACTGAAATAGTTTCGGAGACAGCGGAAAAGTTCCGGAGAGAACACCGAAAAAGTTTCGGTAAAACCGAAAAGTTGTTTCGGATAAAACCATTGATCCAAAAAGGTTTTGGCAAGCACCGGGAATGTTTTGGAGGTTGCCAGATTGGTATGGTAATTTCTGGAATTTTTCTGGAGAAAAACCGAAAAATAAGTTTCGGAGCTGCCGGACTTGTTTACCGGGTAAACGAAGATGGTTTTAAATTAAACCACCATACTGGAAATGTTCCGGAGCGTGTCCAGATAATTTTAGAGGGTGCCGGAAATGTTCTGGGACCTTCTGGAATTTTCAGAAGAAATAGTTTCGGAAAACATCTTGTCCCAGCGAGAGGGGACAAGATCCCACGGATCGTGGGGGCTGTTTTTGGGCTGTTTTTGGGGGCGCCCCCTTTAGGGGACAGCCCCCTTGTGGCTGGACAAAGTGTTGGGTGGGGCCCCCATGGTGGGGGGCAGCCCCCACAAATGGTGGAGAGTGTTGGGAGGAAGGTGGGGCCCCATGGGGGAACACCATGGACAAGGGAACATGTTTTCTCCATGTTTGGTGGGAACATGCTTCCTTGTTTGGTGGGTGCATGTTTAGTGGGCTGAAATTTCAGCCCCCCCCTCACCCCTCCCACCACTATATAAGGAGGTGGAGAGGAGCTCTCCATCCTCACTCCAACTCTCATACACAAGCCATGCATGATCTGGCATTCTCTCTCCCTCCCAGCGAAATAGTTTCGTAGAGCCGAAAGGCTGTCTGGGTTCCGGTGGGAACTAGTTCTGGATGGCGAAGCCCTGCCGGATAGATGACACCGTATGTGTGCAACTCTGTAGAGAGATCATAGTTTCGGTCTTAGTTCGAGAGTGCCTCCCGAAGGGCTGTCCGTGTGACCGTCCGAGTTTTGGAGGTCCTCCCGAAGGGCTGTCTGAGTGACAGTCCGAGTTTCGGAGGTCCTCCCGAAGGGCTGTCCGCGACACCGTCCGGGGGACTGTCCGATTGCCTCCCGGAGGGCTGTCCGCGGGGCAGATGAGGGTATTCATCCTCGCGGTTGGGAGGTTGTAAATCCTAGCTGCGGGGATCTGCACCGCCGTTCGTCATCGACTCTACTTCCGCT
Organism: Elymus sibiricus; assembly: GCA_039707655.1. NCBI lineage: Eukaryota > Viridiplantae > Streptophyta > Magnoliopsida > Poales > Poaceae > Elymus > Elymus sibiricus. Next base: position 75,035,029 of record CM077672.1, on the reverse strand, counting down.
GCGCTACGAGTCGGTAACGAAAAGATCAAACCTTGTATGCAGTCTCCATAGTGGTCCTGGGCTGGTGCGTAGGTCGGAAAATTTTGTTTTCTGCTGCGTTACCCTACAAAAAGCTATCCATTTTTATTATCTTGCAATTTATTCGTAGTTTTATTCTCTCAAAGTACTCGTAGTTTTATTCTTGCAAAATAGTTTCATGCTTGTTCTAGGTAAAGCAAACGTTAAGTGTGCGTAGAGTTGTATCGGTGGTCGATAGAACTTGAGGGAATATTTGTTCTACCTTTAGCTCCTCGTTGGGTTCGACACTCTTATTTATCGAAGAAGGCTACAAACGATCCCCTATATTTGTGGGTTATCAAGACCTTTTTCTGGCGCCGTTGCCGGGGAGAATAGCGTGGGGTGAATATTCTCGTGTGTGCTTGTTTGCTTTACCACTAAGTAGTTTTTATTTTCTGTTCTAAGTTGTTCTCTATCTTTAGTTATGGATATGGAACACGAAACACCAAAAAAATTAGTTGTACTTGCTACTCATGGAGATGGGGAACCTCCTAAAACCCTCGATGCTCGTTATGTGAAAAATGTTATGCACTACTTTGATAATCCTGAGAAAACCCCATTCAACTTGATAATGGGAGACACGTTGGATCAACGTGAATACTTTAGGGATTGTCGCTTGACACAAAAAGGGAAACTGTTATGGGATCAAATTGATATGTTGCATTGGTATGCTTGGAATTTATGCCAGAGATATGATTTTACTTGTTGCTCTAGGATGAATGCTCCACACCTTCCTTTTTCATGCAAATTTAACGATAATGAAACCTTAGCTTCTTATGCTAATGGTATATATGATTACTATGATGTGGAAAGAATAGAAGAATTCGTTGCTTTTAAGGGTGCTTATGAAATTGAATCTTTGTTTGAAAAGTACGAAGATTTTGATGATTCAGTTTATAGACCTGAAAATTTTGCTATACTTAAATATTTTTATGAGAATTATAAATACAATTCCGATATTGATGCATTTATTGAGAAAGTCCCCGCTGTCCAAGAAGAGACTAATATTTTGCAGGAGTCTATGGAAGAAGGAATTAATGAAACTGTGAGCTCATTGGATGAAAAAGAGGATGAGGAGAGCGAAAACAAATGGAGGTAGAGCGGATTGATCACCCGTGCCCACCTTCTAATGAGAGTAACTCTTCAACTCATACATTGTTTAATGTCCCTTCGTTCTTACCAAAGGATGAATGCTATGATAATTGCTATGATCCCGTTGATTCATTTGAAATATCCCTTTTTGATGAAATTGATGCTTGCTATGCTTGTGGCCAAGATGCCAATATGAATTATGCTTATGGAGATGAACTTGCTATAGTTCCTTATGTTGGAAATATGCCCTAGAGGCAATTAATAAAATGGTTATTATCATATTTCCCCGTTCATGATAATAGTTTATTATTCATGCTAGAATTGTATTGACCGGAAACTAAATACATGTGTGGATACATAAACAAATACAGTGTCCCTAGTATGCCTCTACTAGACTAGCTCGTTAATCAAAAGATGGTTAAGGTTTCCTGAGCATAGACATGAGTTGTCATTTGATAACGGGATCACATCATTAGGAGAATGATGTGATGGACAAGACCCAACCGTTAGCATAACATATGATCGTTCAGTTTATTGCTACTGCTTTCACTATGTCAAATACATGTTCCTCTGACCATGAGATCATGCAACTCCCGGATACCGTAGGAATACTTTGGGTGTATCAAACGTCACAACGTAACTGGGTGATCATAAAGGTGCACTACAGGTATCTCCGAAAGTGTTTGTTGGGTTGGCATAGATAAAGATTGGGATTTGTCATTCCGACTATCGGAAAGGTATCTCTGGGCCCTCTCGGTAATACAACATCATAGAAGCCTTGCAAGCAACGTGACTAAAGAGTTAGTTACAAGATGACGTATTACAGAACGAGTAAAGAGACTTGCCGGTAACGAGATTGAACTAGGTATGGAGATACCGACGATCGAATCTCGGGCAAGTAACATACCGCCAGACAAAGGGAACTACGTATGTTGTCATAAAGGTTCGACCGATAAAGATCTTCATGGAATATGTAGGAACCAATATGGGCATCCAGGTTCCGCTATTGGTTATTGACCGGAGAGGTGTCTCGGTCATGACTACATAATTCCCGAACCCGTAGGGTCGCACGCTTAACGTTCGTTGACGCTAGAGTAGTATTGGGATATTTGACGAGTGGTAACCAAATGTTGTTCGGAGTCCCGGATGAGATCCCGGACATCACGAGGAGTCTCAGAATGGTCAAGAGGTAAAGATTTATATATGGGAGGTCATATTTTGGGTTCCGGAAAAAGGTGCAGTTTTTTCGGTATTGTACCGGGAAGCTTCTAGAAGGTTCCGGAGGATTCCGGAGGGGTCCGGAAGTCCACAAGTGGGTTCACCACGACCCAAGGGCTAGCATGGGCTGCGGGGAGGCGCCCTGGCCTTATTGGGCTAGGCGCACCAAGTCCTCAAAAGCCCATGTGGCTAGGGAAGGCAAAAAAGGAAGGAGTCCTAGTAGGAATAGGATTGGACTTGGAGTCCAAATCCTCTCCCCCTTAGCTGCGCCCTAGGGATTGGAGGGGCTGTTTCCCACGCCCCTCCACCTATATATAGAGGGGAGGGGCGCCCCAAGAGGATACACCAAGCCCTTGGCGCCCCTCTCTCTCCCGTTACTTCGTAGTTCCACCGCCTCGTCCCGGCGACGCTTAGCGAAGCGCTGTCGGTGCTCCACCACCACCATCACCACCACGCCGTCGTGTTGGTTGTGATCTCATCTACTTCTCCTCTCCCGCTTGCTGGATCAAGAAGGAGGAGACGTCATCGAGCCGCACGTGTGCTAAACTCGGAGGTGCCGTCCGTTCGGCACTAGATCGGTTGGAGCGCGAAGAAGTTCGACTACATCAACCGCGTTGAATAAATGCTTCCGCTTACGGTCTACGAGGGTACGTAGACACACTCTCCCCTCTCGTAGCGATGCATCTCCATGGATAGATCTTGCGTGAGCGTAGAAATTTTTTGAATTCCATGCAACGTTCCCCAACAGTGGTATCAGAGCCAGGTCTATGCGTAGATGTGTTTGCACGAGTAGAACACAAAAGAGTTGTGGGCGTGGGATATACATATTGCTTTCCGTCACTAGTTGTTTCTTGATTCGGCGGTACTGTGAGATGAAGCGGCCCGGACCAACATTACATGACCGCGTACATGAGACTGGTTTCACCGACTAACATGCACTCGTTGCATAAAGGTGACTGGCAGGTGTCTATCTCTCCCACTTTAGTTGAATCAGATTCAATGAACAGGGTTCTTTTCGAAGATCAAAAAGCAATCACTATACCACGTTGTGGTTTTGCGTAGGTAAGAACGGTTCTTGCTTGTCAACCCGTAGCAGCCACGTAAAATTTGCAACAACAAAGTAGAGGACGTCTGACTTGTTTTTGCAGGGTATGCTATGATATGATATGGCCAAATGTGATATGATATATGTGGATGTATGAGATGATCATGTTTGTAATAAGTTTCACGACTTGCATGTCGATGAGTACGGCAATCGGCAGGAGCCATAGGGTTGTCTTTAATTTATTGTATGACCTGCGTGTCACTCTTTAAACGCCATGTAATTGCTTTACTTTATCGCTATGCGTTAGCAATAGAAGTAGTAGCAATAGTTGGCGAGACAACTACATGGAGACAGGGTGATGGAGATCATGGTGTCAAGCCGGTGACGATGGAGATCATGCCGGCGCCTCAAGATGGAGATCAAGGCACGAAGTGATATTGGCCATATCATGTCACTTATGAATTGCATGTGATGTTAATCCTTTTATGCATCTTATTTTGCTTAGGACGACGGTAGCATTATAAGATGATCCCTTCACTAAATTTCAAGATAAGTGTTCTCCCCTAGTATGCACCGTTGCGAAGGTTCGACGTTTCGAAGCATCTCGTGATGGTCGGATGTGATAAATTCTTCGTTCGCATACAACGGGTGTAAGCCAGTTTTACACGTGCAGAATACTCGGGTTAAACTTGACGAGCCTAGCATGTACAGACATGGTCTCGGAACACAAGAGACCGAAAGGTCGAACATGAGTTATATAGTAGATATGATCAACATGAAGATGTTCACCATTGATGACTAATCCATCTCACGTGATGATCGGACATTGATTAGTTGATGTGGATCATGTCACACTTAGACAACTTGAGGGATGTTAATCTAAGTGGGAGTTCTTAAGTAATTTGATTAATTGAACTTAAATTATCATGAACATAGTCTAAGTGTCTTAGCAAATTTATGTCGTAGATTATTGGCCCGCGTTGTAGCTCTCCAGTTTTTAATACGTTCCTAGAGAAAACAAAGTTGAAAGTTGATGGAAGCAACTATGCGGACTAGGTCCGTGATCTGAGGATTGTCCTCACTGCTGCACAGAAGGCTTATGTCCTTAATGCACCACTCGGTGAACTACCCCTACGACTTCGTCTGAGGACGTTATGAACGTCTGGCAGACAAGAAAAGATGACTACTCGATAGTTGAGTGCACCATGCTTTACGGCTTAGAACCGGGGCTCCAAAAATGTTTTGAGCACCACGGAGCATATGAGATGTTCCAAGAGCTGAAAGTTTGTTTTTCAAGCTCATGCCCGGGTCGAAAGGTATGACACCTTCGACAAGTTCTATAGCTGCAAGATGGAGGAGAACAGCTCCGTTAGTGAGCATGTACTCAGAATGTCTGAGTACTACAATCACTTGAATTAAGTGGAAGTTAGACTTCCGAATAAAGTGGTGATTGATAGAGTTCTCTAGTCACTATCACCAAGCTACTAGATCTTCGTGATGAACTATAAACATGCAAGGGATGGACGATCCTTAAGCTATTCGCGATGCTACAAGCTGCGGATGTAGAAATCAAGAAGGAGCATCAAGTGTTAATGGTTAATAAGACCACTAGTTTCAAGAAGGGCAAGGGAAAGAAAGGGAACTTCAAGAAGAACGGTAAAACAGTTACCGCTCCCGCGAAGAAACCCATGGCTGGACCCAAACCCGAGACTTAGTGCTCCCATTGCAAGGGGAAATGTCACTGGGAGCGGAACTTCCCCAAAGTAACTGGCAGATAAGAAGACTGGCAATGTCAACAAAGATATATTTGATGTACATGTTATTGATGTGTACCTTACTAGTACTTGTAGGAGCACCTGGGTATTTGATACTGGTTCAGTTGCTGTCGTTTGCAACTCGAAACATGGAGCTTCGAAATAAATGAGGGCTAGCTAAGAACGAGGTGACGATGTGCATTGGAAGTGTCTCCAAGGTTGATGTGATCACCGTCGGCACGCTCTCTCTACCTTCGGGATTAGTTGAAACCTAAATAAATTGTTATTTGGTGCCTGCGTTGAGCATGAGCATTATATCTGATAGTGTTTATTGCAAGACGGTTATTCATTTTCAGAGAATAATTGTTATTCTATTTGGATAATATCATTGATGATCATGCACTTAATGTGAATGGTTTACTGAATCTCGATCGTAGTAATACACATGTTCATAACACAAATGCCAAAAGATAATGATAGTACCACATATTTGCGGCACTGCCGCTTAGGTCATATTGGTGTCAAACGCATGAAGAAACTCCATGCCGATGGATTTTTGGAATCACTTGATTATGAATCATTTGAGACATGCGAACCACCTCATGGGCAAGATGACTAAAACTCCGTTCTCCGGAACAATGGAGCGAAGCAACCAACTTGTTGGAAATAATACATACCGATGTATGCGGTCCGATGAGTGTTGAGGTGCGCGGTGGATATCGTTATGTTCTCACCTTCACAGATGATTTAAGTAGATATGAGTATGTCTACTTAATGAAACATAAGTCTGAAACATTTGAAAAGTTCAAAGAATTTCAGAGTGAACTAGAGAATCATCGTAACAAGAAAATAAAGTTCTTACAATCTGATCGTGGAGGAGAATATTTGAGTTATGAGTTTGGCACTCACTTAAGACAATGTGAAATTGTTTCGCAGCTCACGCCACCAGAAACACCATAGCATAATGGTGTGTCCGAACATCATAATCGTACTCTATTTGATATGGTGCGTCCTGTGATGTCTCTTACTGATTTTCCACTATCATTTTGGGGCTATGCATTAGAGACAACTGCATTCACTTTAAACAGGGCACCGTCTAAATCCGTTGAGACGACACCGTATGAATTGTGGTCTGCAAGAAACCTAAGCTGTCGTTTCTTAAAGTTTGGGGATGCAACGCTTATGTCAAAAGGCTTCAGCCTGATAAGCACGAACCCAAAGCGGATAAGTGCGTCTTCATAAGATACCCTAAAGAGACCGTTGGGTATACCTTCTGCCACAGATCCGAAGGCAAAATATTCGTTGCTAAGAATGGATCCTTTCTAGAGAAGGAGTTTCTCTCGAATGAAGTGAGTGGGAGGAAAGTAGAACTTGATGAGGTAGTTATACCTCCTCTGGAGAGTAGTACATCACAGAAAGAAATTTCTGTGAGACCTACACCAACCGGAGAAGAAGTTAATGATGATGATCATGAAGCTTCGGATCAAGTTACTACTAAACCTCGTAGGTTGACCAGGACACGTTCCGTGCCAGATTGGTACGGCAATCCTGTCCTGGAGGTCATGTTGTTAGACAACGGCGAACCTACGAACTATGAAGAAGCGATGACGAGCCCGGATTCCGACAAATGGCTTCAGGCCATGAAATCCGAGATAGGATCCATGTATGAGAACAAAGTATGGACTTTGGTAGACTTGCCTGATGATCGGCGAGCTATTGAAAATAAATGGATCTTCAAGAAGAAGACGGACGCTGATGGTAATGTCACCGTCTATAAAGCTTGACTTGTCGCTAAAGGTTATCGACAAGTTCAAGGAGTTGACTACGATGAGACTTTCTCACCTGTAGCAATGCTGAAAGTATGCAAGCTCCAGCAATGGACTGGTGTGAGCATCTCGGAGTTGGAATATATACTTTGATGAGGTGATAAAGTTTTTTGGGTTTATACAAGTTTATGAAGAAACTTGTATTTACAAGAAAGTGAGTGGGAGCTCTATAGCATTTCTAATAGTATATGTGGATGACATATTGTTGATTGGAAATGATGTAGAATTTCTGGAAAACATAAATAATTAATTGAAAGGATTTTTTCAATAAAACATGTTTTTGAGTTGTCCACAGATTGGGCATCGAGATCTATAGAGACAGATCAAGACGCCTGATAAAGATTTTCACACACCTTGATGAGATTTTTTAAGAAGTTCAAAATGAATCAGTCAAAGAAGGAGTTCTTGCCTGGTGTGAAGTGGAGTAAGACTTGAAGACCTAGGTAAAGTTTGTTTACATGTTAGGCATCAAAATCTATAGAGATAGATTGAGACGCCTCATAGGACTTTCACAAAGCACATACCTTGACAATTTTTTGAAGAAAGTTCAAAATAGATCGGTCAAAGAAGGAGTTCTTGACTGTGGTGCAAGGTGTAAAGTTGAGTGAGACTCAAATCTCGACCACGACAGAAAAATAGATAGGATGAAAGTCATCATCTATGCCTCGGCCATAGGTTCTATAAAGTATGCCATGCTGTGTGCCTTGCCATGTGTCTGGCAAAAGGGGTACCAAAGTGATCCAGGAGTAGATCACTGGACAGCGGTCAAAATATCCTTAAGATGACTAAGGAAATATTTCTCGGGAATGGAGGTGATAAAGAGTTCGTCGTAAAGGGTTACGTCGATGCAAGCTTTAAACACCGATCCGGATGACTATGAGTCTCAGACCGGATACGTATAGTGGGGCAGTCGTTTTTGGAGTAGCTCCAAGCAGAGTGTGGTAGCAGCATCTACATATGACATAGAGATTTGCCAAGAACACACGGATCTGAATGTTACAGACCCGTTGACTAAAACCTCTCTCAAGCAAAACGTAATCAGCTCTAGAACTGATTGAGTGTTAATTACATGGAGATGTAATCTAGATTATTGACTCTAGTGCAAGTGGGAGACTGTTAGAAATATGCCCTAGAGGCAATTAATAAAATGGTTATTATCATATTTCCCCGTTCATGATAATAGTTTATTATTCATGATAGAATTGTATTGACCGGAAACTAAATACATGTGTGGATACATAAACAAATACAGTGTCCCTAGTATGCCTCTACTAGACTAGCTCGTTAATCAAAACATGGTTAAGGTTTCCTGACCATAGACATGAGTTGTCATTTGATAACGGGATCACATCATTAGGAGAATGATGTTATGGACAAGACCCAACCGTTAGCATAGCATATGATCGTTCAGTTTATTGCTACTGCTTTCACTATGTCAAATACATGTTCCTCTGACCATGAGATCATGCAACTCCCGGATACCGTAGGAATACTTTGGGTGTATCAAACGTCACAACATAACTGGGTGATCATAAAGGTGCACTACAGGTATCTCCAAAAGTGTTTGTTGGGTTGGCATAGATCAAGATTGGGATTTGTCATTCTGACTATCGGAAAGGTATCTCTGGGCCCTCTCGGTAATACAACATCATAGAAGCCTTGCAAGCAACGTGACTAAAGAGTTAGTTACAAGATGACGTATTACGGAATGAGTAAAGAGACTTGCCGGTAACGAGATTGAACTAGGTATGGAGATACCGACGATCGAATCTCGGGCAAGTAACATACCGCCGGACAAAGGGAACTACGTATGTTGTCATAAAGGTTCGACCGATAAAGATCTTCATGGAATATGTAGGAACCAATATGGGCATCCAGGTTCCGCTATTGGTTATTGACCGGAGAGGTGTCTCGGTCATGACTACATAATTCCCGAACCCGTAGGGTCGCACGCTTAACGTTCGTTGACGCTAGAGTAGTATTGGGATATTTGATGAGTGGTAACCAAATGTTGTTCGGAGTCCCGGATGAGATCTCGGACGTCACGAGGAGTCTCGGGATGGTCGAGAGGTAAAGATTTATATATGGGAAGTCATATTTTGGGTACACCAAGCCCTTGGCGCCCCTCTCTCTCCCGTTACTCCGTAGTTCCACCGCCTCGTCCCGGCGACGCTTAGCGAAGCGCTGTCGGTGCTCCACCACCACCATCACCACCAAGTCGTCATGTTGGTTGTGATCTCATCTACTTCTCCTCTCCCGCTTACTGGATCAAGAAGGAGGAGACGTCATCGAGCCGCACATGTGCTAAACTCGGAGGTGCCGTCCGTTCGGCACTAGATCGGTTGGAGCGCGAAGAAGTTCGACTACATCAACCGCGTTGAATAAACACTTCCGCTTACGGTCTACGAGGGTACGTAGACACACTCTCCCCTCTCGTAGTGATGCATCTCCATGGATAGATCTTGCATGAGCGTAGAATTTTTTTGAATTCCATGCAACGTTCCCCAACACCTTATGTTAAGAATGAAATTGTTGCTATTGCACCCACACATGATAGTCCTATTATCTTTTTGAATTCTCCAAACTACACCATATCGTAGAAGTTTGCACTTATTAAGGATTACATTGATGGGTTGCCTTTTACCTTTGCACATGATAATCTTGATCAATATAATATGCATGTGCTTGCTGCTCCTACTTGCAATTATTATGAGAGAGGAACCATATCTCTACCTCTCTATGTTTCCCACACGATAAAATTGCAAGAAACTGCTTATGCTATGTATTGGCCTTTACTTGATGTGCATGAATTGTTCTTATATGACATGCCGATGCATAGGAAGAGAGTTAGACTTCGTCACTGCATGATATATGTTGCTTTGTGCTCACTACTAAATTATAAATCATTGCTAATTAAAATTGGCTTTGATATACCTTGGGATATGGGTGGATTCATTACTTGAGCACTTTATGCCTAGCTTAATGGCTTTAAAGAAAGCGCTGCCAGGGAGACAACCCAAAAGTTTTAGAGAGTCATCTATTTCGGTTGAGTGCTTTTATAAAGTTTAAAAACAAAAAAAAATATAGAGGGGAACCTAAAAAACTTTTTTAAAAAGGAAAGTGAAAGTAAGAAAGACGAGCACCGTTAAAGTGGGGGAGCTCCTTGAACTTTGTTCATGCCCATGGAAACTTTGTGAATCTTGATTACATAAACTTTTCAACAAAAATAATTATCCCCTTGTATAAATCCATTGTATTATAAAAATAGTGTGCCAAGATTTACCGTTAGGATGGTTAAATTGCTTGTTTGGTATGTGCGGTGCAAAAATAGAAACTTTTCCTGTAGTATTTGAATTTACATATTTTACTGGAACATGGAAAAATTCTGAAATTTTGACAAAGTACTTATATACAAATTCTTGACCACATCCTAATTTTTGAGAATTTTGTGATTTACAGAAGTATACTTTTCCTTTGCATCTTTACAGACTGTCCTGTTTTCATAGATTGCTGTTATAGCTTCTTTGTTTGCTTATGTTTTGAATTCTTGTTGTGCCCCATTGACTTGGGAGCCATAGAATAGTGATAGCATACAGTGGGCAAGGTTTGATTATAATTATACAATAATGTGAACGGTGGGACATAAGTGGATTTGGATTTATATGTACTAACTTCGCTGATGAAAATTCTGTTAAGTTTTGTGTGGAATAAGTTTTCAAGGATCGAGGAGGTATTGATATGCGAAGAATGAGGAGAGGCAAGAGCTCAAGCCTGGGGATGCCCAAGGCACCCCAAGTAAATATTCAAGGAGACTCGAGCGTCTAAACTTGGGGATGCCCGGAAGGCATCCCATCTTTATTCAACAAGTATCGGTATGTTTCGGTTTTTGTCTTGTTCACATGATATGCGTAAATTCTTGGAGCGTCTTTTGTGTTTAATTTTTCCCTTTTTGTTAGGATCGAGAGTATATCGACCAGAGGGGGGGGGGGGGTGAATGGGAGATTCAAAAATTCTTCCGAATGTTTTGAACAAAACCCACACACTGCAGCGGAAATAAAGTTTGGTAGATAAGCACTTGATTTAGCTCGCTATAGAGGACCAAATCTATCGACAAGGAATGCGGAAATTTTATCACACGATGAACATCACAAGTCGGACATGGTCGATGGAAATGCAACTAACAATCAGGAACACAATTATGAGAGAAAACTAGATATGACTGTGATAGAAATACTCTGGGAATGATGACTAGGTGAAAGAATATAGCATGAATGAAATCACAGTTGAACACCACTTCGAAATAAACCAGTCAGAGATGATGCACTATAACAATGAGAATCTGACAGACAATTGAAGAACTGTAATTGACCAGATACAACTATCGGCACAGAGCACGAATGTAAACTGCTGAAGGAAATGCAGTAATGTAAAGCGAACCAGTGGTGCTCGATGGCGACAGAAGGATTTGGTAGACCAGTTCGCCCTTCTGCCAAAGGACTACGTCTGGTTGGAGGGGTTGTGATTTAACATAGAGGATAAACTCTCCTCGCCCTGTTCTCCATCAACTTCGGAGCTGATCAGACTCCAGTTGATTTCACTCGTGGTAGATACTTGTCGGCGATCTCCAAACCTTCACTGAAGATAAACTCTCTTCAGCACTGAAGATAAACTCTCTTCAGCTCTCTTCGCGAACCACAATACTCTTGGTTGCTGAAGATCTCGCTCGGTGAAGACAATACTCTTCCACACTCGAGCCGACACCTATCCGTCTAGAGAGTGGGCAGCTCTCAAGAGTAATAGGTTCAAGAACCCTAAATCAGAACTATTGTGATGCTCAACCACTGTCTAAGTTTCGGCTCTTGATTTATCTCTCGGTGGATTTTAAACTCAAATCTCTCGGAGAGGGGTTGCTCAATCAATCTTCTCAGAAATCTTAAGCGGAGCAGCCAACGGGCAACGTTGGAGCGGGGTGGCTATTTATAGCCGCAGCCTTCCCTGATGGGAAATGACCAAATTGGACATGTGGAGCAGCCAATGGCCGAACGACACGAGTCCAACGGTCGGAAATTGAGCACAACGGTAACATTACGTGCGGAGCAAGTAATGCTAACTCCTCAGTTCGAAAGATATCTCCCACAGCGAAGAAGAACAGCGTCTCTTGCTGGTAGGTAATCATTCGAAGCATAAAGAGATTTCTCTCGGTCTCGCATAGGTTTGGGCTAAGCATCACAGCGGATCTAAGCTTCGAGAACCTATACCCCTCTTAATAGTACGGAGGTCCTATGACTCAAATGAATGAAAGAAGAATGATGAAAAGAATGCTACGTCTTCACTTCATCTTCATCTTCCATTGCTGCAGTCAATTTCTTCGGACGCGATCACCGAACTAATTGCTTTACGTCAGCAATAAACTTTCGAGGGGTCATCTCCTTCACTTCATTCATCTTCGACTAACAGTCTGAGTCGATGTAGCTCATTCATTTTCTTCGGCATAGATAATCTCTGGTGAAGTTCCTCGAACTGATCACCTGAGACAGCATTCTCTTCGGCACTGCATGGACTATTTCTTTCTGTGTGCACTAGCAAACAAATCAGTCCATGCCTGTTTCTGTCAACAATCTCCAAAACACAGGAGGGCAAGTATTGCACCAACAATCTCCCCCTTTTTGGACGATTGTTGACAAAACAGACTACATCGAAAGATAGATAAAAAAATGGAATGAAATGTGAAGTAAATTTGATGACGAGAGATAATTACGAAGATAAAGCGCGCTCCCCCTAAAGATATGCATATTCTGATTTGAGTGAGCATAGGAGTTAATATGGAGGGTAGCGAGGCGAATCTTCGTATGAGTGACATTGGCAGATTATCTCATTTGAAGTTTCATCCAATGCACTCGACGGTGTCTGAGGTATTTCCTGCCACACACAATCTTTGACAAAGATTAGTTAAATAGTGAAGATATATTAAAGAGTGATGTGACAATGGATAAGCCATGAAGATTTTCTCAGAACACAGGTTAATTCCACTCGAGATAGATATCCTGCTAATTAGATGTTCGAAGAATAATCTGAGCAAACGAGGAATAATCAGAGCAAAGAATTCACAAGAATATTGTTCGGAGTGGATATGCAAGACTGTTTTCCTGCAACAAAGATGATTCATAGATATATGCAAGGGAAAACATCTTGTCAGACAGATAGATTGAATTTTCTTTCGAATTCATGAATGACTTTATTCTGAATCTATTTTTCTTCTCCTGCATCGTTAGATATTGAAAGATAAGCATAGGAGAGAGATAAATGAAGTTTTAAGTAATGAGAATTCTCTCTTCGAGAGACACAACTTCCAATTGCTTTCACTTAACCTTGCATGAAAGATGAGTATCGAGGATAATCATTGCAAGGAAGTAAAAAATTCGATAGTCCCTGCAAACAAATAGCTGGAAGCAAATATAGTATAGCAGGGATTATTAACGGTACATGACGACGCAGAGTGCCATCACCACATGCGGTGAGATTGAGTTTCACGACCGAAAAGTTCAACGACCAAAAGCAAATTTGTTCGAACGAAAAGCAAATGGCAAATAGAAACACCCTGCAAATAGCCCGCTTTTCTATCTTCTCGATGTTCTTCTCCCCCTTTTTGTCAACAAGTGTCAAAAAAAAGGAAGAGAGAGCACACGAGGAACTACTCGTCCGAAGAATCCCCAGAACTCGAACTATTCGGCGAAGCAGAACGAGCGATGGTCAAAGCCGAGGCAAGAGTCGGAGATGCAGCACAGGCTTCAGGATCAGCTTCAGGAGGAGTAGAGCGAGGTACATCAGCCTTGTATATGAAAGTGCCTGCTGTGTCTTCGAGTTCATCATCGGGTTTGACAAAAAGTAGGTCGGTTGAGGCAGAGCGCTGAGGGAGCACAGGAGTTTGCCTTCGGATGCGAGGAACTTCAAACAACTCCAGATGATCATAATCTTTCTCGATCCCCTTCGCAGACAGTTGTTTACGAGAGTAATGCTTGCGGAGAAGGGTCCATGAGCGTTTCTTCTGTTCCTTTTCATACAGCAGGGCTTGACGAGCATAATTATGTAGCAGATTGATTTCAATCATCATTTCCACTTTTTCTTTGCGATCGAGCTTGATGTGACTTTCCAGTGATTGCTGAGTGCGAAGACAGATCTCGTACAGTGAGGGATTTTCTTCACAAGGAATATCAACTTTGATCTTCTTAACTTTCGGAGCTCTTGCAGAGGCAGAAACAGGTGCATCAATTGGTGTCTTTCCTTTCCCAATATCCTTCACAATCCGGAGAGTGTCTCGAATTGGTGGCATGAAAACTTTCGGGACATGTGACCAGAAATACTTTTTCTCAAGAAGCTGTTCAATGGCGAACATGATCCAAGGTGCATATGGCTTTAAAGCTTGAGGGGTATCAGCAGCATAGGCCAGGTTGCGAATAAGAAGATCAGGAACATCAAATCGAACACCATGCGTTGTTTGCCGCATTTGCCACAATGCCTTGAATAGATTCGGGCCGGTTTGTTGGCGTGATAGAATTGCATAAGATATAGAACAACACTTTGTTCTCATAGGCCAGATGCTTCGGATTTGCTTCGGCACACTCATCACCAACAAGCTTGGGGTCCATCAGCATATGCAGTTGAGCTTCGGATACATCCCAGAAGTGCAGTCTATGCTCTCGTGAGGCGTCAAATTCACAGCGAGGTAAATTCAACAGTGCCAAAAACTGATCAGCCGAGCATTTTATCTTTTCTTCCTCAGTCATCCATTCGAGGATCCAGGTGCTGCAATCAGCAAGATCTCCTGATATGTATAAGGTGGCATAGAACTGAAGAATAACTTCACGATTCCAGCCATGGTTGAATCGAAGAAAACTTTTCAGGAACACTTGTTCAATCTGCTCGATTGTGTGATGGAAGCACGGTAGACTTTCGAGCTCAGCGAAATCCAGTGTCTTGTGCTCGAATATGCGATTCTTGCCATACAGAATGCGAGCATAATATACAGCTTGTTCCTTTGTCCAGAACCTAGCTGACAGTGAAGTCTTCTCTCCATCATATGGGCTGGTCCCAAAGAATGCAAGTTTTGAATGATGAAACTGTTTATTAAATGCTGGACCATTCGGGCCATCATCGACGGGAAACAGAGGAAAGGTCTCCAGTGGATTACTCAGAGGTTCTTCATCGGTCATGGATTTGGTTCGGACATCATCAGGTGCAGGCACACCTTCATCAATGGGCTTGAGAGGAGCATGATGCTTCCTCGATTTCTCTCGTGCAAACACCTTTGACGAACTTGACTGACTGCTGTTCTTGTTTGCCGGAACTCCTTCGGCATCTTTTTGTCTTTCAGGCACTAGGGCCTTTTCTTTTCTTGCATTTTTATCGGCGGGAGGCGCAACAACTTCTTCCTCGGTAGCTTGTGTCACAATAGGTGGGATAGGTTCTTCTCGAGCCATCGGCTCATTAGGTTTCTCTTCTTCCTGTACCAACTGTGGGGCAGTGGTACTAGGAGCAGGATCAACATCCATCTGGGTAGGGGCACCAGATGATGAGACCGGGGGTGTTTCCTTTCGGGAAGCATTTTGCTCCCCCTCAATCTTATCACTTTTCTCTTTCTGTTCAGTTTGCTCAGTTTGCATTGTCCTCGGAGGCGATGAATCTGGCTTCTCAACCTCAATTTCTTCATCAACTTCATCAGCTGGGGATTGCTGCTTGGGAGGTGCTTTTTCCTCATCAGTCCTTACCAGGAATATATCAACTTCTTCATGTTGCACTTGGGCAACTGGATCAGGAATGTGAACTTCTACATTACCAGCCTGTTGCATGGGTTCATCTTTGCGAGGAGGAGAAGGTGGAACTTGCTGCAAGTGTATTGGGGTAGGATCAGCAGAGACGTTCTGAAGGCGTCGTTCCTTGTATGTTTTCTGCTTGCTTGCTCTTGCCATAGCCTTCTGACGCTTTTCTTCTTGAGCTCTTCTCCGAGCAAGATCTTCCTGGTGAGCAATCTCCTCGTTTCTCCTGTCACACAGTTGAGATACTTCCATGTGCAAGCGAGAGTGCCACTCAATTTTCTCATTACGCAAGACGCTCAGGGCCTTGGTGAGTTCAACAATTTCTTTGTTCCTCTTTTTTCTTTCGGACTCAGATTTGGCCTCATTTCTCATTTCCTCGACAGCTTGTTTTTCTTTGACAACCTTGTTGAGCTTCTTAGAGATTTTCTTCAGCAGAATGAAATGCTTCGTTACCAACTCCGTAACATCATCGAGCAGACCCAGATCGCACACGTCATTTGCATTTGCATCATAAGCAGCGCTGTCAATTACATCAATCATAAAATTGAAGTCATATTTTTGTTCCTCTGTGGAAGCAGGAACATTGAGCTTGGTCCTTTTGGCAGTCACATCAGCTTTCTCTTCTGACTGTAGCTTTCTCTTAGTAACCGCACCTGACAAAGTTCTCGGAGCCGCAGAACCCGAAGGTTTATTAGTGGATGGCATGGATGTATGCCTCGGAGACTTCCTCGGAGATGACAATGTTTTCACTGGCGAAGGACTCATGTGTGGCTTGTTGAGAATGGCGGGACGATCATGCAAGGGAATTTCATCAGCGGTCTCTTCATCAGATGGTTCATCAGATGAGTCGGGAACAACCTTCTTGGATCTCTTGGTGAGTGTTTTCTTACGAGGTGCACGAGGGGAAACTGACTTCTCAGACTTGCTTCCCTTCGAAGCTGATGCGCGTTCCTTCTTTTTCTGCATGTCTTGCTGGGTTAGCGCGACGTTTTTCGCTTCGACTTGATGCTTCTTCGCTACTCTGGCTTCATGTTTGGCCTTGGCTTTCGCCCTTCTAGCCACTTCCTCGGAAAAATCAGCGATAGTTTTGAGGGAGTCAGGAAGAGCATTTTCTGGCTGAGGTGGCCTGACTTTTTCATCATCTGGGCCTATGCAATTTTCTGCAATGCAGTCATTCCATGGTGGCGTGAAGGCAAATAGGATCTGGTACTTTTCGCGAACATTTTGATAACGGAACCATTTGCCAGCCCAGTGGCGGCGAATTCTCTGCAACCTGTTGTTGCGATCTATTGTGGATTCTCCTTCAGGCGGAGTTTTGTAACTTTCGGTATCTGACATCTCAGCAGTAGTGTTCTTCTCTCTGCCACGACCACCCTTTTTGGGATTTCTATCGGAGAAAATGGTTAGAGCGTCAGTGACCAGTTCGTCCTCGGGCTGACTGTGAGCAGAGGGAATTTCATCCCAATCTTCTTCGGACACCGACTCTTGTTTCTTCTTCGGGCCCTTGGGTGGCTTTAAGGATTTTCCTCCTCCTGTCATTCTCATTCGTTCTGACCTTGGTGGGAACTGAGACAAATACCCTTCAGAATCAGAGTGTTCTTCCGAGATCTGTGACATGACCAACATGTGAAAGAGAGTAGATGCGAGGGAAAAACAAGGTAGGGTCATAAGCATGCACAGAACCATTTTTGAATGAAAATGATTTTCAGGAAGATTAGGAAACCCATGGAAATCCAAACAGATATCCTTGATAGATTTTACATTCTAGCCTCAGATGATACAAGGCAGATTTAAAAACCATCTAATCTTTCGGATTACACATGTGAGCCCAAGATGAGGAGACCAAGTACGAGGAAGAACTACAAACCGCACTAGTCAAGTCCTAGTGATTCCTACAGATCTACTGCCGTGAAATAAATCGAGATAAATTGCGACGGTAAGAACTGCCCAAGAACAGAAAACAATGAAGACGAGCAGTTCCAGATCTAGGCGCCCTAACTTGGCAACTTAGATCAACTACGGCAATGCGGGAAGGAGGATTACCGCACTGGCGTGATCAGCTACGACGAGGCTTCACCGGAGTTGCACGGACGAGATTCTCGCCGGAGTTGCTTCGAGCTCGGGCTCGGATGAGGGTGAAATCGAGGGTTTCGCAAATGAGGAAGAAGACATGGTGAGAGGTATTTATAGCAGGAGGGCTGAACCACCCTTCCGAAATCTACGGCCTACAGACGCGGGACGTTCCGCATTCAATGGACACGACCACGATCAAAGAGATCGTGGGCACGTGGCAACCGTTTCCTGTGAAAATCTCGGGACGAGAGCGGGAGGACGAAAGGTTTGAAGGGCACAACGCCGAAAATGAGTAAATGTTCGAAGATAATTTCTTTCGCGACCAAGGATGTCGGAGAGAAATTTACTTCGGATCAAATTGCATGCTCATGATGGACAACACAGATTTAGATGAGAGAGAATAGAGGGATAAAAGGGTCCGAAACAAATCACTCAGGCAAACGAGAAGAACCACCAAACAAGGAGCTATGAGTGAGTTGTTCATCGGACGAAACACAAACACGGCAACTCGAATACAAACAACAATCATAGAATAAATAAACACAAAGAACCAGCACCAACTTATATAGACCTCAGGGCAATGGATAGAAAGTATAGAATTCCTGAGAGCGAGTTCCTTCAAGAAGGATTAGTTCTTTCTCGCAACCCACGCTTGTGTGGGCAGCGCAGACCTCATTTGTCTTGACTAAGCAGGAACATTCCTTCGTTGGTCTCTGTAGTTTACCTGTTCATCTCGAGAGTAATTATATGAGTAAGCATTAAAATTGTTCCCAGAGACATGAGCATAATGGTTCGAGGAGATACGCATGTACTCCTTTTGTCGAGAGTTTGGTTGATATTCTTTCGAAGAAGTTTCGGTGCCAAACTAAGAGGAATTATAATATCCTCGAAGAGAACTACCCTGCATATTCAGGTTAGCAGTGACAAAATGGTGCACTTTTTCACCCATATTTGTTTCTTGGGTGAGCTAGACCTGCAGTTAGTTCCAACATACCGAGCGAAAACCTTACCATTCTGCTGTTTAAATAATTTGTAGTTTGAGTCATCAGACTCGTCAGAAATAACAGGAATGGGTGAGTCATATCCGGACAGGAGCGCAGGTTCGAGGGTTTTGCTCTTAGCCAGAACCCAACTTGTTCATGGATATTGCTCGGGGGTCCAGTATGTTCCATCAACGTTGAGTTTCCTTTCGAAACCCAATCCTTCTTTTTGGGGGTTTTTGTGCAGTATTGACTTCTTGAGCACATCACAAAGTAATTGATGCCCTTTGAGGCTCTTTAGCATACCAGTCTCAAGCAAGTTCTTTAGCCTGCAATTTTCATCAGAAATAGCAACAAATTCCTCGGAGGAGGGGTTAGATATATCATTCGAAGCATTTGCAATATTCTCGACGACAGCATTTGACTCAGCATTGCTACGTTCTAGGCATTTTGAGCATGGAGGCACAAAATCATCAGGAAGGTTGTTAGATTGCTCGGCGAAGAGAGAAGCTTTTTCTTTCGTGAGCCCGTTATAAGAATCTTTCAGTGACTCGAGTTCTTGATTCCTGTTAAGGAGTTCATCTGATAAACTCTCGAAGTCGACTGTTAGAGAATCATATCGTTCAGAAAGATCATCAAACGTTGAAGAAAAAGCATCATGCTTTTCAGTCAACTCTTGATTCTTCTTCATCTCTTCGACCAGTAATCCTTCGGTTTTCCTAAGATTCATCTCAAGTTGTTCCAGCTCATCTTGTTGAGATTTTGCAATCTTAACAAGTTTGGCAAGTTCAATGTATTCAGGGGTTTTGTGCTTTGCTGATACCTGATCCTTTGAAGTTTTTGACATGAGACAGAATGCGATAGGTTCATCTTCACTTGAAGCATTTTCATCAGTGTCTGATTCGAAAGACTTCTCGGATGATTCATAGGCGACGAATGCATTGCCTCTTCCTAGATTTCTGTAGAATTCTTCGTCTTCTGATTCGGAGTCAGATGATTCATCTTCAGATTCCATATTCATTTCTGCACACACTCTAGTCAACTGCGATATCTTCTTCAGATTTGATTCAATGGTTGCTCTTGTTTGTACGTCAGTGACTGGTCTCGACGAAGAAGATGATGCAGTATTTTCATTTTTCTTCGAGAGCTTAGTGTGACGATCCACTTGAATGAATCCAGAGCAGTGTCGATTAGTCCATCTGTTGCTGTGTTTTTCATCTTGTTCCCAACAAGGACAGTCTGCTATGAAGTGACCAGGTTGTTTGCACTTGAAGCACTTCATTTCTTTCGGTGGTAATTTCTTCGAAGATCCAGACGTGTCACCTTCATCATCATTTGTGAGACATAGATTCTGTCTTCTGAGATAGTTTAGTCTTTCAGTGAGCATTTCCATTTCTCTTGTGATAGAGTGTTGATTCTTGATATCTTCTTCTTGAGGACTGCCATAATGTGAGAGAACTTGTCCTTCCCTTTCCGAAGAGGATTCTTGCTGACCATTTTCAAGTTCCATCTTTTCTTCGTGAATGGATAGCAGCGTCATAACTTCGACGTAGTGAAGTTCTTCATAGTCTGGTCTTTGCTTGATTTCAACCACGATTGGATCATAGGTTGCATCAAGAACGCTCAGCAGCTTGTTAACCACATCTCTATCGGTGATATCAGTTACTTCTCGTTGACGAAGTCTTTCAACAATGTTTGTCAATCGATCGGTGAGTTCCATAACACTTTCCTTATGAAGACTTCTAAAACCAGCAAACATAGCACGAAGCATATCTGTGTTTCGATCTGTTCTGGCGATAAATTCTTCATGAACATCTTTGATGGCATCCCAAAGTTGCTTAGCAGTGTCTAGCTTTCGGAACCGAATAAAGATATCTCTAGAGATGCTGTCAGAGATAATATCTTTTGCTTGAGCATCCAACCGTCACATCTTCATCGGAAGTAGGAGCATCAGGGTGTTGAATAGAGTATCCATTTTCCACAATGTTCCAAAGATCTATGTTGATAGCTTGAAGTCTAATTTTCATTCGATCTCTCCAGTAGATATAATCATTTCCATCGAAGATAGGAAACCTTTCAGAGAGCGAGGATCTACCTGCATGCGACATACTCAAAACTCCAAGGTTGTTAGTCCGTTAATAAACAGAGACAGGGAGTACCTGCTCTGATACCAATTGTTAGGACCGAGAGTATATCGACCAGAGGGGGGGGGGGTGAATGGGAGATTCAAAAATTCTTCCAAATGTTTTGAACAAAACCCACATACTGCAGCGGAAATAAAGTTCGGTAGATAAGCACTTGATTTAGCTCGCTATAGAGGACCAAATCTATCGACAAGGAATGCGGCAATTTTATCACACGATGAACATCACAAGTCGGACATGGTCGATGGAAATGCAACTAACAATCAGGAACACAATTACGAGAGAAAACTAGATATGACTATGATAGAAATACTCTGGGAATGATGACTAGGTGAAAGAATATAGCATGAATGAAATCACAGTTGAACACCACTTCGAAATAAACCAGTCAGAGATGATGCACTAGAACAATGAGAATCAGACAATTGAAGAACTGTAATTGATCAGATACAACTATCGGCACAGAGCACGAATGTAAACTGCTGAAGGAAATGCAGTAATGTAAAGCGAACCAGTGGTGCTCGATGGCGACAGAAGGATTTGGTAGACCAGTTCGCCCTTCTGCCAAAGGACTACGTCTGGTTGGAGGGGTTGTGATTTAACACAGAGGATAAACTCTCCTCGCCCTGTTCTCCATCAACTTCGGAGCTGATCAGACTCCAGTTGATTTCACTCGTGGTAGATACTTGTCGGCGATCTCCAAACCTTCACTGAAGATAAACTCTCTTCAGCACTGAAGATAAACTCTCTTCAGCTCTCTTCGCGAACCACAATACTCTTGGTTGCTGAGGATCTCGCTCGGTGAAGACAATACTCTTTGACACTCGAGCCGACACCTATCCGTCTAGAGAGTGGGCAGCTCTCAAGAGTAATAGGTACAAGAACCCTAACTCAGAACTACTGTGATGCTCAACCACTGTCTAAGTTTTGGCTCTTGATTTATCTCTCGGTGGATTTTAAACTCAAATCTCTCGGAGAGGGGTTGCTCACTCAATCTTCTCAGAAATCTTAAGTGGAGCAGCCAACGGGCAACGTTGGAGCGGGGTGGCTATTTATAGCCGTAGCCTTCCCTGATGGGAAATGACCAAATTGGACATGTGGAGCAGCCAATGGCCGAACGACACGAGTCCAACGGTCGGAAATTGAGCACAACGGTAACATTACGTGCGGAGCAAGTAATGCTAACTCCTCAGTTCGAAAGATATCTCCCACAGCGAAGAAGAACAGCGTCTCTTGCTGGTAGGTAATCATTCGAAGCATGAAGAGATTTCTCTCGGTCTCGCATAGGTTTGGGCTAAGCATCACAGCGGATCTAAGCTTCGAGAACCTATACCCCTCTTAATAGTACGGAGGTCCTATGACTCAAATGAATGAAAGAAGAATGATGAAAAGAATGCTACGTCTTCACTTCATCTTCGTCTTCCATTGCTGCAGTCAATTTCTTCGGACGCGATCACCGAACTAATTGCTTTACGTCAGCAATAAACTTTCGAGGGGTCATCTCCTTCACTTCATTCATCTTCGACTAATAGTCTGAGTTGATGTAGCTCATTCATTTTCTTCGGCATAGATAATCTTTGGTGAAGTTCCTCGAACTGATCACCTGAGACAGCATTCTCTTCGGCACTGCATGGACTATTTCTTTCTGTGTGCACTAGCAAACAAATCAGTCCATGCCTGTTTCTGTCAACAGTCTCCAAAACACAGGAGGGCAAGTATTGCACCAACACTTTTCTTTTATGCACCATGCTGGTATGAGATAGTCCTTGGTTGATTTATAGAATGCTCTTTGCACTTCACTTATATCTTTTGAGTATGGCTTTATAGAATGCTTCATGTGCTTCACTTATATCATTTGAAGTTTGGATTGCCTGTTTCTCTTCACATAGAAAACCGTTATTTGTAGAATGCACTTTTGCTTCACTTATATTTATTAGAGCATGGTCTTTTGTAGAAAGAATTAAACTCTCTTGCTTCACTTATATCTATTTAGAGAGTCAACAGGAATTGGTCATTCACATGGTTAGTCATAAAATTTTGCATAAAACTTGTAGATCATTGAATATGATATGTTTGATTCCTTGCAATAGTTTTGCGATATAGTTATGGTAATATATGGGAGGTGTAGGAGATATGCCCTAGAGGCAGTAATAACAGTTACTTTGTATCTCCGAGTTTGTAATGAATGTTTATGTTCCATGCTATAACTGCAATGATTCTCGAGTCTGCTATAACACGAGGCTCGGAGGGAAACTCATGTGCACGTGTGGTATAATAAACGGAAAATGTATTCCTAGTCTTGCCTCTAAGACTGGCTCAAGTATTGCATGATGATCCTGTTTTCCTGATCATGGGCATGTCTATGCCGGCAATTTTGAGGGCACAATGTTGGTAGAACACTTGTGTTGAATCGACCCGAATTGATGTTATGCTATGAGATACATTCGTCATGAGTTAATGGTTAATAACACAGAGATAGTTAATGTTTGCATAATTCCTTAGACCATGAGAGTGTCGAGTCTCTTCATGATTGCTTCATGAACTTTGGGGTTTGTTAAACGTCATCCGTAAATGGGTGGCTATTACGGCGGCTTACGGGTTCATGGAAAAGTATGTCAAGTAACTTGATAGCTCAAGATTGGGATTTGCTCCTCTGACGATGGAGAGATATTCTCGGGCCCTCTCGGTGTTACGGTATCCATCATCGTCTGGTCAGACACTTTGTGATTTGATCACTGGGATGCCGGAACACGGAAACGAGTAAAGAGAACAATACCGGTAACGAGGTAACTTGCATAGTGGACAAGTTGTTGATCCACGGGGATTGTAACAGCCCGGAACCGACGCTCCAGAAGATTCCCCTTTTATTCCATCGTCGTCGTGTGATTCGTTTGGTTGTCGCATTCATCATCGCATCATTCGCATCATCTTGCATAGCATCGTCACTCGTTTTTGAAAACTTGCATCCGTTCGTAGCTGCCGGTTCTCTCCGTTCGTGTCGTTGACCGTTTCAAGACCAACCACACCCGCACGCGCCCGCGGCATCATTTATAAAAAAAGATATTGTTTTTAATAGCGCGCATAAAACTTTCTCGGATTGGGTCGAAAGTTGGCATGCGGTCTTGTTATATTGTAGGTAGACTGCCTGCCAAGTTTCATCGCAATCAGAGGTCGTTTGGTATCCGAACGGTCGACCGTAGCGGCACCGTATCGGTTTATTCGTTGGACGTTTGCGGTATTTGAAAAACCTGTCACGGGCCTCAAATCTTCCTCTCATCTCAGCCCAACCCACTCTACACAGCCCACTAGCCTAGCCTAGCCCCTAACCATCGCCAGAGCCGTTTGATCGCAATCCAACGGTCCGAAAACGGATGAAAACAGCTAACCCTAGACCCCTGCCTATAAATAGATGCCCATCCCCGCCTAATCTGGAAAAAACCCTAATCCCTCCTCGAATTCCGTGCCAAACCACCCACCAGCCGCCACCCAGCCAACCTCTCTCTCCTCCCACCTACCGGACATTGTCCATGGCCGCCGGACATTGTCCGGACGACCACACAGCCGCAGCGCGCCCGCCGCCGCTGTCCCGAGCGCTGCTCCCGTGGGTGCCCCGAGCCCCGCCGGCCCTCGCCGGACTTGCCCCGCCGGATCCGTTGCCGGCGACCCCGAGTCCAGGCCCGAGGCCACCCTCATCGCGCCGCCCGACCCTGGGAGCCGCCGGTCGCCGAGCATCGCCGCCGCTCGCAGCTCCGACCTCACCTTGCAGCCCCGGCCTCGCAGCAGCTCGCCGCCGAAGCTCCCTCTGCCGCCTAGATGGAGCGCCCCCGACTAGATCCGGCCATCCCCGCCATTGCCCTCGCCAGATCCCGCCTTGGACGCCGCATCGGAGCTCGCCCAGCCGCACCTTCGCCCGTCGTCGCCAGGTCTCGCCGCCTCCCTGCTTCGGCCTCGACTCAGGAGGACGAGCGCCTCGCCCGTTGACCCGCTCGCCGCTCCAGCGCCCTCGCATAGGCCTGCCCTGCGCCGGCCCAGCCGCTCCTCCGACCGGGCCAAGAGCCCATGGTGAGCGCCCCTCTCAGCCCAATCCCTCGCCCGCATGCGTGACTTTGCTATGTTGTGCTCACCTGTTGTGTAGCCCAGTTCGTCAGATTCGGCCCACTAGTATTTTTTTTATCCAACGTTGCGAATTTTGTCATTAACCCTGCACATTTAGTAATTTCAGAAAAAGGCATTGTTTTAAAACGTTAATAAATAATTAACCGTGTGCCGGATTAAAATGTTTTATATATGTAATATGCTCAGAAAAATGCGTAGATTAATCATATGTCATTTTCATCCATGTTTAAAATGCCTAAGCTCGCTGTTTGCATCATTTGCATAATTGCCATCATTTTTGCATTGCCATATTTATTTATCCATGCATTGAAATTAATCCAACAATATATTAAAAATGTTCATGTTATCGGCATCGCATTTTCATACATGACAAAATGGTTCATTGTAATATTTGCATTTAACTTGCATTTATAATTGCTAGAAAGGGGATTAGGCCATAAATTTGCATAATTAATTGTGACATATTTCCCACATGAACCTAGGCATATTATATATGTTTTCGGGGTAGAAAAATCCATAGAATTTAACTGTGCATTTAGTTTTGTCATTGGAGGAAGTTCTTGTGCATGTCATTTTTGCCATGATGCCCTTTTGTCTTTTTCGTGTGATTTAATCCGTGCATCATATGAAATAATTTCGAACATGAGATATGCCCTCGGACATGTATGCTAAGCCCTGGTATTTTTGGTTGTCATAGAAATGCATGTTTAGGTGTTGTTTTCTTGTTGCCAACATGCTATAAAAAAAACTGCTGTTTTGAGGGTCCAAAATATTTCTAAGTCTGGAATCTGTTATTCTGTTGCTGTGTTGCCATGTGATTTGCTAGTGTTCTAGGAGTCCTTTGGTGATGCCACCAAGGAGTCTTTTGTTAAGCATGTTATGCTCTTTCATGTTGGGCCATTATTTTGCATAAATAGATTTTGCATCATAATTATTTCTGTTGCTCAATATGTCAATCTGTTAAAACTGCTGCACATGCCCACTCTAATTTTTACTAAGTCTGAGAATCTGTTTTCTTCAATATGCCATGTTGTGTTGATGGTTGCCATGAATCTGAGCATAATTTGATGTTGCCCTAATGTAATGATTTGTAGTGCATCATGTCTACTACCATGCTGTTAATTTTCATGCCATTATATGCCCTGTAGCATATAGTTTTACTGCTGTCAATATGCCTCCATGAAAATCTGCCATGCTAAAAACTGTTATTTTCACTAAGTCCTAATCTGCCATATTTTGTTGCCATGTTGTGAGCTTCGTACCATGTGATCCATGACTCTTTTGAGTATGATATGTGAAGTGGGAATGAAGTGTATGTTGTATGCTACTGCCCCATGCTTAGTTTGTGCATTTTAGAATCTTGTAGCTTGTTGTTTTCATGTGTGCAAAATGCTATCTTGCTGTTTTGGGCAGATTTCATCTAAAACTTGTGTTGCTTGTTATTGTTGAACCGTAGCTCCGTTTTGAACATGTTGCATATGAAGCTTGCTTAGAATTTCATGTAGTTTCATAATATCTTGCTGCATCTATGATTTAACATGTTTGTGGTGGGTGTTTGCATGCATTTTGCATTCATGTCACGTGCATCTTGTGAATGTCATATCTTTTAAACCGTAGCTCCGTTTCAAATGTTCTATATATGTAAATCGACTAGAATGACGTGTAGAATTGCATGGTTCACTTTATTTTGCTATTTAACAAATATAAAACCTGATTAATTCAGATCTGGACCAATTTCGAAATTAACATATGGGGTCGTTTCGGAAATGCTATATGTTGTTTCCGGCCTCATTTAAACTTGCCTTTATGTGTAGTTTACTTATGCTTCACCTCTTGCCATGTTTAACAACATTTAATGTTGTCGTGTACCTAAACGAGAGTGAACGAAATATTCAAATGTGGAGTTTCGTCAATATGCAACTCGTTGCATATTGAGCTTCACTTAATGTGTAGTATTTGATTGTTGTGGTTGCCATGCCTTGCATATTTAAACCGGACATGCATCATATTTGTTTGCGCATCATGTCATGCATATGTTGTGGTGTTGTTCATGTGTTGATTGTTGTTTCCGATTGCTTCTTCTCGATAGAGTTCCGAAACCGCTTCGGAGTGTGAAGATTCGTTCGTCTACGTCGGCTCGTCTTCTTCATGGATTCGTTCTTCTTCCAAGCGGGATCTCAGGCAAGATGATCATTTCCCTGGATACCATTACTATCATTGCCATGCTAGATGTCTCGTTTCTATCGTTGTCTCGCTACCTACCATTTGTATGTCAAGCCTCCCAAATTGCCATGAAAAGCCTCTAACCCTCCACTACCTAGCAAAACATTGTTTGGCTATGTTACTGCTTGCTCAGCCCTTCTTATAGCGTTGCTAGTTGCAGGTGCAAGCTCTTTCCATGTGCAACATGGATATCCTTTTGTTATATCACAATATTATTGCTATTTAATTTAATGCACATATATACTTGGTAAAGGGTGGAAGGCTTGGCCTTTTGCTCGGTGTTTTGTTCCACTCTTGCCGCCCTAGTTACTTGTGTACCGGTGTTATGTTCCATAAATGAGCGCTCCTTACATGCGCGGGGTTGTTATGGGGACCCCCTTGATTTTCGTTTTAGGATAAAACTTGTCTGGCAAGGCCCAACATTGGTACTACATTTGCCTAATAACTAATAAACCTGCATAGGGAGTAATTACCCCGAGGATCTTTAATCAACAACCCGGGCCAGTGCTCCTCATGAGTGTTGGTCCAAACTAGAGTCGTGTGCGGGGCCAACCCGGGGCAACTCGGGTGATGTCTATCAGGCCACTGTACGCTGCGCTCATCTGGTCATGTCCTGAGAACGAGATACGCGGCTCCTATCGGGTTATGTCGACACGCCGGGCGGTCTTGCTGGACTTGTTTTACCTTTCTCGAACGTCTTGTGCGAGGAATTCCGAAAAATACTTTGGGCTATCTCGAGGTTGCGGTTTTCCAGTGGAATTGCCTAGGAAGATCACGAGATTCGTGGTCGAGGTTATTCTCGCTGCGTGTGGTTAATTTGTGATGGATGAGTTGGAGCACCCCTGCAGGGTTAAATCTTTCGGAAAGCCGTGCCCGCGGTTATGTGGCAAACTTGGAAACTTTGTTTAACACCCGGTCATAGCAAACTTGAAGTAAACTCAAATAAAATACACCAACTGTGTGCGTAACCGTGACTGTCTCTTCTCGTGAGTCCTTATCCGAGAGAGAACACGGTGGGGTTATGTTTGACGTAAGTAGGTGTTCAGGATCTCTTAGAGATCATTACTAGATCACGACCGTTTATTCGACAATCATCCCCCCTTATTCTTGTACTCGTAAGTTAGCCACCCAAATAAATGCTTAGTCGCTTGCTGCAGCCTCACCACTTAACCTTACCTCACCCATTAAACTTTAATAGTCTTGATACCCTTGGAAATGAGATTGCTGAGTCCCCGTGGCTCACAGATTACTACAACAACAGTTGCAGGTACAGGTAATGCGATGATATGACGTGAGCGCGATGCTTTGTTTGATTTGGAGTTCTTCTTCTTCTTCTTCATCGATCTAGGATGGGTTCCAGGCGGCAGCCTGGGATAGCAAGGATGGATGTCATTTTATCGTTTGTTTTCGTCCGTAGTCGGACCCTGCTCTTCTGTATGATGTTTGTATTTGTTGTTGTATTGATGTGATGTTGATGTAGCTTGTGGCGAGTGTAAGCCAATTCCATATACTCATCTCTTCTTTACATGTACTTGTAATGATATCCATTCTTGCAACACGACGAGATGCGCTTCTATCCCTGTCGAGGCCCTCGTGCCAAAATAAGGATAGGATCGCATCTTGGGCGTGACAAGTTGGTATCAGAGCCTGTACCGACCTAGGAGCCCCCTTGATTGATCGAACTTGGCCGAGTCGAGTCTAGTTAAAACTATTTTGAGTCTAGTTATATCGGAGAGTAGGATTCTTTTACTCCTCTTCTATACTCTGGTGAGGTGTTCGACTTAGGAATTTTCATTCTACTCCTCTTCTCGCTCAAATTTTTTTTAGGATCACGCGGGTATTTTGGAATCTATATGATACCGATGTGACGGAGTTCTGTCTTGGTGCCTCCTGTCTGACTTGATTTCTTCCGGGGAGTTGAGCTCCAGGGGATTCTTGACACATCGTTATCATTCAGTTTCCTTAGTATCTCAGGACGGAGGATATTCGAAATTGCTTCAATACTGGTAGTGGCGAGAGGAGTCCGGCATCCCCAGTACTGGTGGAGAGAGTTCGGATGTACTGCCATACTTAGTATCGTTGTGATTACGAGTGTCTGAGGTAGATGAGTTTGCGGAGTTTCTTGGATTATGGTGTGGAAGGTTGCGGGTGCAGTTGTAGCTGATTACCTTGGGTACGTTCCTGGGTCCGCAACCCGAATCGCATAAACAAGAAAGACTTCGGGAATTCTTAGGTGGGAATTCAAGTAGTTTACCTAGGATTATCCTTCCAACAAATGCAAATGGGTTTGTATTTGTTTCCGGCTTAATTTGCAAGCCTCATCCTTTGTTTTGTTGGAGTATGGTTATTCGAGTTGCTTCGATGTCAAGTGGTGAATTCATATCTTTCTAAATGGTGTTCTCGCATTTTTATGGGAATGCTAATCCTTTTGTTCAACCGGAGTTGTCATGTCAATTCTTTCCAACCGGTGTGCTTCTCTTCTAGATGATTCGATCCCTTCCAAATTTTTTTTGCAAGATCAATCCTCATATTTCTTTCTGGAGTTCGTCTCATCTGTCTCAAGTTGTATTTGTTTTTCCCACCCTCCCGCCCTTTTTCTTCAATAATTAAATTCTCATGCAAGTGCTTTTCTTTTCATGTCATGCTTCTGCTATTTCTTTTCTTCCATTTGATATCCGGTGATTCATTATGGAGATGCTCAAGTGATTCAAAGTTCATCATTCCTTGTATTGTTTTCTTTCCCGGTGGATTCAATTCAAGCTTTCGGTGCTCATCATTTCCTTTTCATTCTCTAAATGCTTTCCCATGTTGGAAGTTCTTATCCAAGCCTCTCTGTTTGTTCGTTTCTATTCTATCCGGTGTGGCAAGATATCTCAGAAGACTTTCATTTCCATTCAGATCCTCTTAAATTATTTTGAGGTTCTCACCTCATCAAGTTCTCAATTTGTACCGGTGCAATCTCTCTTTCTAAGCAATCATTTCAACGGTGTTTCCTTCAGTGGGCTCATAACCCACAGGTGTTCCCCAGGATCTTACCTGACTCTTCTAATCTTTTCCGGAGATTTCCTCAAGTTCTTTTCAATATGACGTAAGAATGAATTCCATCAGTCATATTCCTTCCCGAAGATCGCTTCTAAATCATTCTCATCATTGGCTCAACCTTTTCTTATTCATTATTCCGGAGTATCTCAGTAATTCTTGGTGGTGTTTCTCGCCATCGTTCTCAGCATGAAGACCAAAGGAGTGTTTCTCTTAAATCTTATTCCGTTATCCTAGAGATTCATGGTTTCAGCTTCGTGCTATCCTCTTAATTGTTTTTGATAATGAGGAATTCTTTCCATATCTATCCGGTGTATTTCAGAGTTGTTATCATTTCTCGATCCTCCGAAGGCCATCATTTCAGAAGATTTCTTCGTTCTCAGCTTTCAGCTTTCGTTCTCCAAGTCTTCTCAATTGTTGTCCCTTTGTTTGTATCTCAATTATTCCGGTGCTTCAATCAAGTTTTCCATTAGGCGGATCATGATCTCTTCATTCCGATGTATCTTATTCATTCATTATATCCTCATTCATTGCAATTCTTACCGGTGCTCTCGTTCAAGTCTTCTTTAAGCTGTTTATCTCTCTCTTCAGTTCTTTTCAAGAAGAATAAGTCGTATGCTAAATCCGTGCTTGTCATCAATTTAACTTGATGAAGGGTAGGCATAACATAATTCTTATTCTTGTCTGATCAATCGAGTCAATCCTTCTTCCAGAGGTTGTTCATGATATCAATTCTTGGTTCTAAGTGTTTCGTCTTCTCTTTTTCGGAGTTCCATGTTTTCCCAAGCTTCTCGTCATGAAGCTTCATCTAATCTTGGAGGTCATAATCTTTTTCTTTTCACCCTTCAATTCTTTTCTATCATCCTCTCATTCTGCTGTTCTCCAAGAAGTTCTTCATGGTGGTTCATCAAGATTTCTCTCATTCTCAAGTGTTCTTCAAGATTTTGTTGGAGGTCCTCAAGTATTCTTATATTACATTTCAAGTGCAATTCTTCTCCCTTATCTTTGAGATGGTGTTTTAGCATTCTTGAGTCGTGAGGAGTCTCGAAGAGAAGTTATCAAGAATGAGATATTAAATCCATCATTCCTTTCTTAGAGTTATCTTGGATTGGATTTCACCTAAAGCTCTTCCTAAAGATTGTTGCTATCATGGTGTTTATCAATGATCCAAGTTCTCCATGTATCCTCTTGTTGAAAGAAGCTTGCATATCTTGTTGCTCCCAAGCAATCAATTGTTTCCGTTAGTGGCAGGTTGTCACCTCATTATTTTGAGATGTTTTCCATGAGCCCACAACAAGTCTTTTCTTTCATTGATTGATTTCCAACAACTCCGTTCAATCTCTTCTTGGTAGGGATGCTTTTCTAATTCAATGGTGGTAGAAGTTGTCATTTTCTTCTCCGCTCTTTTCCTTCCATCGATCTAGCTTCTATTCTTATTCCGGAGGCCTTGTGATGTTGCTCTCTTCAATCTATCATCTTGTTTTGTCAAGATCATGTTCCTTCTTTGCTTATTCATTAACCGGAGTGTTGTGTCATCTTTTCAAGTTCTACCATCTTATAATTTTTTTTTCTCTCCTTCCTACCGAAGTGCTGCCGAAATTTCTTGTGGATTCTTGCTGTTCCTCATATCATTCTTCATCTCTTCCAACCTTCATGTTTTTATGGTTTCTCTCGTTTGTCAAAGAAGCAACTAAGTTTTACCCTCCATTCTCTTCTCTTCCCCTTCTCATTCTAAGATCTCGGGGCGAGATCTCTTGTAAGTGGAGGAGAGTTGTAACAGCCCGGAACCGACGCTCCAGAAGATTCCCCTTTTATTCCATCGTCGTCGTGTGATTCGTTTGGTTGTCGCATTCATCATCGCATCATTCGCATCATCTTGCATAGCATCGTCACTCGTTTTTGAAAACTTGCATCCGTTCGTAGCTGCCGGTTCTCTCCGTTCGTGTCGTTGACCGTTTCAAGACCAACCACACCCGCACGCGCCCGCGGCATCATTTATAAAAAAAGATATTGTTTTTAATAGCGCGCATAAAACTTTCTCGGATTGGGTCGAAAGTTGGCATGCGGTCTTGTTATATTGTAGGTAGACTGCCTGCCAAGTTTCATCGCAATCAGAGGTCGTTTGGTATCCGAACGGTCGACCGTAGCGGCACCGTATCGGTTTATTCGTTGGACGTTTGCGGTATTTGAAAAACCTGTCACGGGCCTCAAATCTTCCTCTCATCTCAGCCCAACCCACTCTACACAGCCCACTAGCCTAGCCTAGCCCCTAACCATCGCCAGAGCCGTTTGATCGCGATCCAACGGTCCGAAAACGGATGAAAACAGCTAACCCTAGACCCCTGCCTATAAATAGATGCCCATCCCCGCCTAATCTGGAAAAAACCCTAATCCCTCCTCGAATTCCGTGCCAAACCACCCACCAGCCGCCACCCAGCCAACCTCTCTCTCCTCCCACCTACCGGACATTGTCCATGGCCGCCGGACATTGTCCGGACGACCACACAGCCGCAGCGCGCCCGCCGCCGCTGTCCCGAGCGCTGCTCCCGTGGGTGCCCCAAGCCCCGCCGGCCCTCGCCGGACTTGCCCCGCCGGATCCGTTGCCGGCGACCCCGAGTCCAGGCCCGAGGCCACCCTCATCGCGCCGCCCGACCCTGGGAGCCGCCGGTCGCCGAGCATCGCCGCCGCTCGCAGCTCCGACCTCACCTTGCAGCCCCGGCCTCGCAGCAGCTCGCCGCCGAAGCTCCCTCCGCCGCCTAGATGGAGCGCCCCCGACTAGATCCGGCCATCCCCGCCATTGCCCTCGCCAGATCCCGCCTTGGACGCCGCATCGGAGCTCGCCCAGCCGCACCTTCGCCCGTCGTCGCCAGGTCTCGCCGCCTCCCTGCTTCGGCCTCGACTCAGGAGGACGAGCGCCTCGCCCGTTGACCCGCTCGCCGCTCCAGCGCCCTCGCATAGGCCTGCCCTGCGCCGGCCCAGCCGCTCCTCCGACCGGGCCAAGAGCCCATGGTGAGCGCCCCTCTCAGCCCAATCCCTCGCCCGCATGCGTGACTTTGCTATGTTGTGCTCACCTGTTGTGTAGCCCAGTTCGTCAGATTCGGCCCACTAGTATTTTTTTTATCCAACGTTGCGAATTTTGTCATTAACCCTGCACATTTAGTAATTTCAGAAAAAGGCATTGTTTTAAAACGTTAATAAATAATTAACCGTGTGCCGGATTAAAATGTTTTATATATGTAATATGCTCAGAAAAATGCGTAGATTAATCATATGTCATTTTCATCCATGTTTAAAATGCCTAAGCTCGCTGTTTGCATCATTTGCATAATTGCCATCATTTTTGCATTGCCATATTTATTTATCCATGCATTGAAATTAATCCAACAATATATTAAAAATGTTCATGTTATCGGCATCGCATTTTCATACATGACAAAATGGTTCATTGTAATATTTGCATTTAACTTGCATTTATAATTGCTAGAAAGGGGATTAGGCCATAAATTTGCATAATTAATTGTGACATATTTCCCACATGAACCTAGGCATATTATATATGTTTTCGGGGTAGAAAAATCCATAGAATTTAACTGTGCATTTAGTTTTGTCATTGGAGGAAGTTCTTGTGCATGTCATTTTTGCCATGATGCCCTTTTGTCTTTTTCGTGTGATTTAATCCGTGCATCATATGAAATAATTTCGAACATGAGATATGCCCTCGGACATGTATGCTAAGCCCTGGTATTTTTGGTTGTCATAGAAATGCATGTTTAGGTGTTGTTTTCTTGTTGCCAACATGCTATAAAAAAAACTGCTGTTTTGAGGGTCCAAAATATTTCTAAGTCTGGAATCTGTTATTCTGTTGCTGTGTTGCCATGTGATTTGCTAGTGTTCTAGGAGTCCTTTGGTGATGCCACCAAGGAGTCTTTTGTTAAGCATGTTATGCTCTTTCATGTTGGGCCATTATTTTGCATAAATAGATTTTGCATCATAATTATTTCTGTTGCTCAATATGTCAATCTGTTAAAACTGCTGCACATGCCCACTCTAATTTTTACTAAGTCTGAGAATCTGTTTTCTTCAATATGCCATGTTGTGTTGATGGTTGCCATGAATCTGAGCATAATTTGATGTTGCCCTAATGTAATGATTTGTAGTGCATCATGTCTACTACCATGCTGTTAATTTTCATGCCATTATATGCCCTGTAGCATATAGTTTTACTGCTGTCAATATGCCTCCATGAAAATCTGCCATGCTAAAAACTGTTATTTTCACTAAGTCCTAATCTGCCATATTTTGTTGCCATGTTGTGAGCTTCGTACCATGTGATCCATGACTCTTTTGAGTATGATATGTGAAGTGGGAATGAAGTGTATGTTGTATGCTACTGCCCCATGCTTAGTTTGTGCATTTTAGAATCTTGTAGCTTGTTGTTTTCATGTGTGCAAAATGCTATCTTGCTGTTTTGGGCAGATTTCATCTAAAACTTGTGTTGCTTGTTATTGTTGAACCGTAGCTCCGTTTTGAACATGTTGCATATGAAGCTTGCTTAGAATTTCATGTAGTTTCATAATATCTTGCTGCATCTATGATTTAACATGTTTGTGGTGGGTGTTTGCATGCATTTTGCATTCATGTCACGTGCATCTTGTGAATGTCATATCTTTTAAACCGTAGCTCCGTTTCAAATGTTCTATATATGTAAATCGACTAGAATGACGTGTAGAATTGCATGGTTCACTTTATTTTGCTATTTAACAAATATAAAACCTGATTAATTCAGATCTGGACCAATTTCGAAATTAACATATGGGGTCGTTTCGGAAATGCTATATGTTGTTTCCGGCCTCATTTAAACTTGCCTTTATGTGTAGTTTACTTATGCTTCACCTCTTGCCATGTTTAACAACATTTAATGTTGTCGTGTACCTAAACGAGAGTGAACGAAATATTCAAATGTGGAGTTTCGTCAATATGCAACTCGTTGCATATTGAGCTTCACTTAATGTGTAGTATTTGATTGTTGTGGTTGCCATGCCTTGCATATTTAAACCGGACATGCATCATATTTGTTTGCGCATCATGTCATGCATATGTTGTGGTGTTGTTCATGTGTTGATTGTTGTTTCCGATTGCTTCTTCTCGATAGAGTTCCGAAACCGCTTCGGAGTGTGAGGATTCGTTCGTCTACGTCGGCTCGTCTTCTTCATGGATTCGTTCTTCTTCCAAGCGGGATCTCAGGCAAGATGATCATTTCCCTGGATACCATTACTATCATTGCCATGCTAGATGTCTCGTTTCTATCGTTGTCTCGCTACCTACCATTTGTATGTCAAGCCTCCCAAATTGCCATGAAAAGCCTCTAACCCTCCACTACCTAGCAAAACATTGTTTGGCTATGTTACTGCTTGCTCAGCCCTTCTTATAGCGTTGCTAGTTGCAGGTGCAAGCTCTTTCCATGTGCAACATGGATATCCTTTTGTTATATCACAATATTATTGCTATTTAATTTAATGCACATATATACTTGGTAAAGGGTGGAAGGCTTGGCCTTTTGCTCGGTGTTTTGTTCCACTCTTGCCGCCCTAGTTACTTGTGTACCGGTGTTATGTTCCATAAATGAGCGCTCCTTACATGCGCGGGGTTGTTATGGGGACCCCCTTGATTTTCGTTTTAGGATAAAACTTGTCTGGCAAGGCCCAACATTGGTACTACATTTGCCTAATAACTAATAAACCTGCATAGGGAGTAATTACCCCGAGGATCTTTAATCAACAACCCGGGCCAGTGCTCCTCATGAGTGTTGGTCCAAACTAGAGTCGTGTGCGGGGCCAACCCGGGGCAACTCGGGTGATGTCTA
Organism: Elymus sibiricus; assembly: GCA_039707655.1. Lineage (NCBI taxonomy): Eukaryota > Viridiplantae > Streptophyta > Magnoliopsida > Poales > Poaceae > Elymus > Elymus sibiricus. The sequence goes on along the minus strand of CM077672.1, from coordinate 74,998,786 downwards.
TCAGGCCACTGTACGCTGCGCTCATCTGGTCGTGTCCTGAGAACGAGATACGCGGCTCCTATCGGGTTATGTCGACACGCCGGGCGGTCTTGCTGGACTTGTTTTACCTTTCTCGAATGTCTTGTGCGAGGAATTCCGAAAAATACTTTGGGCTATCTCGAGGTTGCGGTTTTCCAGTGGAATTGCCTAGGAAGATCACGAGATTCGTGGTCGAGGTTATTCTCGCTGCGTGTGGTTAATTTGTGATGGATGAGTTGGAGCACCCCTGCAGGGTTAAATCTTTCGGAAAGCCGTGCCCGCGGTTATGTGGCAAACTTGGAAACTTTGTTTAACACCCGGTCATAGCAAACTTGAAGTAAACTCAAATAAAATACACCAACTGTGTGCGTAACCGTGACTGTCTCTTCTCGTGAGTCCTTATCCGAGAGAGAACACGGTGGGGTTATGTTTGACGTAAGTAGGTGTTCAGGATCTCTTAGAGATCATTACTAGATCACGACCGTTTATTTGACAATCATCCCCCCTTATTCTTGTACTCGTAAGTTAGCCACCCAAATAAATGCTTAGTCGCTTGCTGCAGCCTCACCACTTAACCTTACCTCACCCATTAAGCTTTAATAGTCTTGATACCCTTGGAAATGAGATTGCTGAGTCCCCGTGGCTCACAGATTACTACAACAACAGTTGCAGGTACAGGTAATGCGATGATATGACGTGAGCGCGATGCTTTGTTTGATTTGGAGTTCTTCTTCTTCTTCTTCATCGATCTAGGATGGGTTCCAGGCGGCAGCCTGGGATAGCAAGGATGGATGTCATTTTATCGTTTGTTTTCGTCCGTAGTCGGACCCTGCTCTTCTGTATGATGTTTGTATTTGTTGTTGTATTGATGTGATGTTGATGTAGCTTGTGGCGAGTGTAAGCCAATTCCATATACCCATCTCTTCTTTACATGTACTTGTAATGATATCCATTCTTGCAACACGACGAGATGCGCTTCTATCCCTGTCGAGGCCCTCGTGCCAAAATAAGGATAGGATCGCATCTTGGGCGTGACAGGGATGCATAAATCTCACCTCGGGTTTTGTAACATATCGCGAAGTAAAAGGAATAGCACACATCAACTGGATGTTCACTCGAATATTCATTCGTGTGGGTATAGGGGTCAATATGGGTGTCCACGGCTCTGATGTTGATCATTGATCGGAAGGTGTTCCGGGTCATGTCTATACTTCACCGAACCTATAGGGTCACACGCTTAAGGGTCATCTATCTGCTGAATACTAGACGGGGAGTCTGAGAGAAAATCACCGAAAAAGTTTCTCGCGACATGACCCGAAAATGACGGGGATATTACCCCGCGATATGACCCGGCAGACATGCAGACCCGGCAAACAGTACTGACCCGGAGAACAGTACTGACCCGGCAGACATGCTGACCCGGCAAACAGTACAGACCTGGTTACAGTTCTAACCCGGCAGCTACAGTGTCAGGGTGTAACCCGGCAGCTACAGTGTCAGGGTATAACCCGGCAGCTACAGTGTCAGGGGTGTAACCCGCAGCTACAGTGTCAGGGGTGTAACCCGGCAGCTACAGTGTCAGGGGTAACCCGGCAGCTACAGTACCAAGATGGTAACCCGGCTACAGTGTCAGGAGGCTAACCCGGCTACAGTGTCAGGAGGCTAACCCGGATGCTACAGTGCCCGGAGGTGAACAGTGTTATCAGACAGTCACGGAGACGAGTCTCTGAAGATAAGCCCTGGTTGTAACCCGCCCGGTGTAAGCCGCCCGGGACAGGTTACAAGCCCAGGACTCGGAAGCCCATGAAGAGAAGCCCGCGATGGGAAGTCATCAATCCGACTTAGACTCTACATGTAAACCGCCCCTTCAGCCTTTATAAGGAGGGGCGGGTCACCCCAAGAGGGTCAGGTTAGACGTCTCATAGACAGGTCTCATAGACAGGTCAGAAAAGATAGTCAGATTAGAGGGTCTCGAGATTAGAGGTGCTGACTCTACACCCTTGTAACCGAGATCGTCATCGTCATGAATATAAGACACAAAGCAGGACGTAGGCTTTTACCTCCATCGGAGGGGCCGAACCTGGGTAAAAACTCCGCGTCTCTCGTCCCGCTCAACCCCTCTCAAGCTACCAGTTACGTGCGCCGGACCTCACGACTAAGTCCTCACACTAGGACATCTGCCGTGACAAAACCACGACAGTTGGCGCCCACCGTGGGGCCACGCACGATGGTGTTGAGTTCTTGGAGGGATCTCTCTCAGGGATCGAGGAGGTAGCAATTTTTTCGGATGAAGAAGAGTCAGCTTGGAAGGATCTACGTCAGCTTCAAATTCATCAGTCTGGATTTGCGATTTTTTGAGATCCGAGGTTAAAGAGAAAAATTAGGGTTGCGGTTGATTCCGCCCTGTTATCTCGCAAGTCGCCGGAATCGTCAGGAAAGTTTTTCGCCACAACCAAAGCATACAGCAATAAATCATCGAAGTCATTAGGAATTTTCCGCTGCAAAAATTGGCAACCAGGCCTGACGGCTGCCATGTCAGCATCAGTTATCATCAAAGATCAAGGTCTCCATATTTACGGATCAGTCAGACACTCCAGGACAGAATAAATCAATTAAAGGAATCTCCTGGGAGTATTTGCAGAGTACTGCATAAAAAAACACACAACAGCTCAACCACGATCTGGAGAAGGACCTGAACGTGGGTTGGTCAGAGCCGACCACGACCCGGAAGAAAAACGCAGACGCGGTTTCGTCCAATTGACCGCGACTCAGAAGTAGGCTGCGGTCTCCGCCCCTACGACCCTGCCTCCTACTCTGCCTGGTCGCCGCCTCTCGCCGTTCGCGCTGAACCGCCGGTCGGCGCGCCCGGTGAGCCGCCCCGCCGTTCGTTTCACCTCGCCTTCGGGCCGGCTTGCCCCCGCCGGCTAGCTGGTTCCGGCCGCTTCGCCAAGCCGCCCGGCCATCAAATCGCCGTCGCTCTTACCAGCAAGCCGTCGCGTCAAAGTCGCCGTCGCTCTGCCCGTGAACCGCCATCGCTCTGTCGCCACAGCCGCCGGCGCTCCATGCCGACCCGTGAGCCGCCGTCGCGCGCTCCCCGTGAGCCGCCGTCGCGCGCTCCCCGTGAGCCGCCGTCGCGCGCTCCCCGTGACCCGCCGTTGCGCCTCTCCGGCCGCGCCGTCGCCGCCTCGCCTCGCGGGTGAGCCGCCGCGTCCAAACCGGCGCGTCACCTCGCCGTCGCTCCTTCTCCGAGCCGCCGGCGCTCCATCCCGCCCCGCGTCCGGCTCGCCGCCTCCGCCCCGTGCTGCCAAGCCGCCGCCCGGCCGCCACCGAGCCGCCTCCGCCCCGTGCTGCCAAGCCTCTGCCGCACCTGCACCTCGCTTCTAAGTTGCCGGACCGCCTCGAGTAGCCGCCTCCGCCACGGTCTCGCCTCCAAGTCGTCGCTACAGCCGCGGCCGCCCGAGCCGTTTCGCCGCGCCAAGCCGGCCCTGCCTCACCGGCCTCACCCGCCGCTTCTGCAGGCCCCGCCCTTCAAGACGCACTGCCGGCTCTGCCACGCTCGGTCGCCTCCCGCAAACCCGCCGGTTTCGCTACCCGGCCCGGTCGGGTGCTCGCGTCGCCGGTGCGCCTCGCTCCGCCCCATCGCGCCGCTCGCCCCTCTGAACCGGCTGCTGCTGAGCCACCTGCGCGTCGCCGGTGCGCCTAGCTCCGCCCCGAGTTGACCCGGCTCGCAGCTGCGACCCGCCTCGCTCGCTTCCAAGCCGCCGCCGCGCGCTGGCGCTGTCTCCGAGCCGCCGCAGCACCAGAGCCGCGCTTCACGGTTTCTCCAAGCCGCCGGCGCTCCAGTCCCGCCGTGCGGCCGCACCGTCGCCGCCTCTCGTCGTGCTGAGCCGCCCCTCACCGTGCCTCCCGCCGCGGCCGTCTCTGAGTGGTTGTTCCGCCGCTCCTCGCCAGCTCTACTCCGCCCCGGCCGGCGTCACTTTACCGCTCCGCCCCGCCCGTGCAGCTGCGGCCTACACGCCGGGCCAGCCAGCCGGCTTCATTACACCTCTGAATGACCCGCCACGGTCGTCTCCCCTCACCCGTGGAAGGAGGAGAAGTGGGGATCGGTTTGGATGGATAAGAGGTGGTGGAACTGATTAAAAAAAAAAAGAAAGAAAGAAAGAAAGAAAGGGGAGGACCCGCCTGGTCGACATGCCGCCACGCGAGAGCCGCCCTGGCCCGGCACTGTCTCCGAGCCGCTGTGGCTGCTCTCCCGATCGTGGTCACAACCATGCACTGGCCCACCGCCTGTTGGCCTTTCTGAGCCGCCATGCGCCCGCGACGCTACGGATCATCTGTCAATTCAAGACATCAGGTGATATCCGTCTAAAGACTATTTTATTACCACATATTGTTTTTGTCAAAGAACAATTACGTTGGTCTGTATATTTTTTATATGCAGGACAGTTATTCTCTACAAACGTGGTCTATACCACGTGTACGGAGCACGCGTTGGCAATATCCCACACCAGCGTTCGAACGTGCCACATGACCCGGTGAATGGACGCGCGCAAGCCGCCGCCCTTGCGGCCCAGTTGACATCAACTTGCCGGGATCACGCTTGCCCGTTGTTCAATGGGCGTGTGCAAACCGCCGACCCCTTGGTTTCGACTACATCAACAAAACGCCGCGGTGGTCTCTCGCGGCCGCACCGGCTTAACAACGCCGCGGGTGACTTCTACGTCTACATCAACACGTCAGGAGCTGTGTACATCAGTACGAGTCGCCCGACGGGCGGTTCTGGGACGCCGCCCAATGGACGCGCGCAAGACGCCGCCCACAGTCTGATTCACATCAGCGTATCGGTGCAGTTCATCTATACGAGCCACCCAAATGGACAGGCGCACAAGTCGCCGCCACTGCAGTTTGGTTAACTTCAACAACCAGCCGGGACGAACCATCGACCGGATTATTGAAGCAATTCATGCGGGATCATCTATCACCCGCCACGGTCAACCTCAACCTTCAGCGGAGATTCTCATGCCGCCTCTTCGAGTCAACTTAAGAACTCGGGGGCTATAGACATGGCTTGATACACTTGGCCGTTTTCAACGAGAGCCACAGATCATGGCAAGAAAGTTAACCCGATCTCGGGGGATACTACATTATTGGCGGAAGGATTAAAAGTTACCCCAGAAGACGAGTCGCCATGATGCACCGTTCAAACTTGGGGGCTTCTGCTATTTCTTCATACAAGATGGCGGCTTACAAGATGCTGCCAAAACGTTGACTACGTCAACAAGGTCGTTTGGGGGCTTTCAATCCGCCGGGTTAAGCTTCAACCCTCTCGGTCAGGCTCTTCAGCCAATATAAGATGGGTCGTGGACCCAAATGTTGACTCCGTCAACAAAGATCACTAGGGGTGCAGCGAGTTCTAAAACTTACCTCCTTTTCGATCTGCAAGGCCGGGTTATACCTGCCTGTAAGTAGATGCGCTTTGTCAGGGGTGCAGCGAGTTCTAAAACTTACCCTCTGCAAAGGCCTCTTACAGCGGCGAGGCAAACCCTTACATCCGCAAATCCGAGTTATACCTGCCTGTAAGTTGATGCCGCTTTGTCAGGGGTGCAGCAAGTTCTAAAACTTACCCCCTGCAAGGGCCTCTTACAGCGGCGAGGTAAACTCTCCCACCTGCCGTGTCTCTCTCTGGTTCGTTGCGCTCTTATCAGTTAATCTCGCCTAGAGACCCCGAGCCGTTCAAAGGAGTTGACGGTCAATCTCGTTAGAGACCCTGCACTGGTATGAGTTCAAGCATCGAGTCCACCCAGAAGAACCATCATATGAATTTTTTGGAAGGCAAAGCAAGAAAAATCATACATTGCATTGCATCATACATTACATCATGCATTGCATCATATTTACATATCATGCCGGTTTGCCAAACCGGGTCAGAGCAAGATTGTGAAAGAGGAAGCAAGGCTATACGAGATTTTAACATCTCCGGGTTGTGCTTTTTCAAGCCGCCCTTACAACAATGCAGAATATACTCTGTTTTGTTTATTTTTGCAGGACTTGTCTTATAAGATAAGCCGCCAGAACAAAATAGATCTTTAATAGCCAACATGGCTGGATCTTCATCATGGATTTATCATATATTCGCCGGGTTGCACCGCAACTACGGGCAGGGATTTCATATCAAAGACAAAGGAATTATTCCAGGATATTCATTCCGGGTTATATTACAACCACGGCCAAGGATTCATCCAACAAATTATGATGAGTCATATTATTATCACAATAGTCCCGAGTCGCCGCAGGCAAACGACCCGGCACTTGGGGGCTACATTATTCAAATCAAGTTTATATCAAGTATGCAAAGTCCCATGTCGCTGCAAGCATGCACCATGGCACTTGGGGGCTAATGCAAGCTGGTTTTCAAATCATTACATTGTCAGCAAGACCCGGTTATCTCAAGGAGATGAGCAAGCCTTTCAATATTTTTCTAAGTCCCAAGTCGCCGCAGGCGTGCGACCCGGCACTTGGGGGCTACAGTATTCAGTTGTTCAAAACAGATAATAAGGTACAAATTGAAGACCCGGCGCATCACATATTGATGAGCCGGCCCTTGGGGGCTACACCAGCTGAAGTTTTATAAGGTATAAGACAGTTATAAGTCCCAGGCTGCTGCAGGCAAGACAACCTGGTACTTGGGGGCTACACAATCAAAGATATTATTGCAAAGCGCCAAGTCATCATGGATCAACTTGGAGCTTGGGGGCTACAGGTAGTATGAATATATCAAAAAATTGGAGAGAGTTTTCAAGATGTCAATTTTAACTGCAGTCCAGTTATTTGACCCGGCGGCACCATCAATGATTATAACCCGGCGGAGGAGACCCGCCAAGAGCGTTGAAGGCTGATTCAACGGCATATGGGTATTGTATTCCCAATATTTTATTTCAAAAGGCATATACCTGCAAGACGATGGAGCTTACCATGAATAAATTCAAGCTAACCTGGGGGCTAATGACGGGGATATTACCCCGCGATATGACCCGGCAGACATGCAGACCCGGCAAACAGTACTGACCCGGAGAACAGTACTGACCCGGCAGACATGCTGACCCGGCAAACAGTACAGACCTGGTTACAGTTCTAACCCGGCAGCTACAGTGTCAGGGTGTAACCCGGCAGCTACAGTGTCAGGGTATAACCCGGCAGCTACAGTGTCGGGGGTGTAACCCGGCAGCTACAGTGTCAGGGGTGTAACCCGGCAGCTACAGTGTCAGGGGTAACCCGGCAGCTACAATACCAAGATGGTAACCCGGCTACAGTGTCAGGAGGCTAACCCGGCTACAGTGTCAGGAGGCTAATCCGGATGCTACAGTGCCAGGAGGTGAACAGTGTTATCAGACAGTCACGGAGACGAGTCTCTGAAGATAAGCCCTGATTGTAACCCGCCCGGTGTAAGCCGCCCGGGACAGGTTACAAGCCTAGGACTCGGAAGCCCATGAAGAGAAGCCCGCGATGGGAAGTCATCAATCCGACTTAGACTCTACATGTAAACCGCCCCTTCAGCCTTTATAAGGAGGGGCGGGTCACCCCAAGAGGGTCAGGTTAGACGTCTCATAGACAGGTCTCATAGACAGGTCAGAAAAGATAGTCAGATTAGAGGGTCTCGAGATTAGAGGTGCTGACTCTACACCCTTGTAACCGAGATCGTCATCGTCATGAATATAAGACACAAAGCAGGACGTAGGCTTTTACCTCCATCGGAGGGGCCGAACCTGGGTAAAAACTCCGCGTCTCTCGTCCCGCTCAACCCCTCTCAAGCTACCAGTTACGTGCGCCGGACCTCACGACTAAGTCCTCACACTAGGACATCTGCCGTGACAAAACCACGACAGGGAGTCTGAGAGAAAATCACCGAAAAAGTTTCGGACGAAACGGAAACGTTCCGGAGAGAACTCCGGAATAGTTCCGGTGAAACTGAAAAGTTGTTTCAGGGTATTCCATTAAGTCAAATTGGTTCTGGCACATGCCTGGAAATTCTTGGAGGATGCCAAAAGTGTTCTGGAAACTTCTGGGAATTTTCCAGGACAAAAACCGGAAATGTTCCGGAGCAGGCGGAACCGCTTTGGTTGCTTTTCGCTGAAGAAACATTGTTCCGAAATTGTTTCGAAATGCGTTCAAAATTATTTTGGTGGGTGCTAGAATTATTCTAGGCACACAGAAATAATTTGGGTTTTATCGGACGCAGAAAAATGTCTTCGTGAATAGTGAAAGTGCTTTTTGGATTTTTTATGGAAAGCACCTTTTGGGATTTTTCCCAAAAGGCTTCCAGAAGCCTTGGGCACTAAGTAAGCCCCCTTGGGGGGGGGCAAGGGGTGGCCGGCCATGGAGGGTGGAGCTCCACATGGCACTCCTTTTTGCTTTATTCTTTATGTAAATGACATAAAGTGGAGGTACTTTTGGTATTTGTGAACGCCAACTTTACCCCTTAGCTTTCCTATAAATAGAGGTGTGTGGGCAGCCACATATGCATCATCCATGCTCTCATACACATGCCATTTGACTTGTCTGGCTTCTCTCTCCCTCCCACGAAATAGTTTCGTAGAGCCGAAAGGCTGTCTGGGTTCCGGCAGGAACTAGCTCTGGACGGCGAAGCCCTGCCGGATAGCTGACACCGTATGTGTGCAACCCCGTAGAGAGATTGTAGTTTCGATCTTTTGCCCGACGGGCTGTTTTCGAGTGTCCTCCCGAAGGGCTGTTCGAGTTACCGTTCGAGTTTCCGGCGTCCTCCCGAAGGGCTGTCCGGGTTACTGTTCGGGTTCCGAGGGTCCTCCCGAAGTGTCGTGGATTTGTCACGGCAGATGTCCTAGTGTAAGGACTTAGTCGTGAGGTCCGGCGCACGTAACTGGTAGCTTGAGAGGGGTTGAGCGGGACGAGAGATGCGGAGTTTTTACCCAGGTTCGGCCCCTCCGATGGAGGTAAAAGCCTACGTCCTGCTTTGTGTCTTATATTCATGACGATGACGATCTCGGTTACAAGGGTGTAGAGTCAGCACCTCTAATCTCGAGACCCTCTAATCTGACTATCTTTTCTGACCTGTCTATGAGACCTGTCTATGAGACCTGTCTATGAGACGTCTAACCTGACCCTCTTGGGGTGACCCGCCCCTCCTTATAAAGGCTGAAGGGGCGGTTTACATGTAGAGTCTAAGTCGGATTGATGACTTCCCATCGCGGGCTTCTCTTCATGGGCTTCCGAGTCCTGGGCTTGTAACCCGTCCCGGGCGGCTTACACCGGGCGGGTTACAACCAGGGCTTATCTTCAGAGACTCGTCTCCGTGACTGTCTGATAACACTGTTCATCTCCTGGCACTGTAGCATCCGGGTTATCCTCCTGACACTGTAGCCGGGTTAGCCTCCTGACACTGTAGCCGGGTTACCATCCTGACACTGTAGCTGCCGGGTTACACCCTGACACTGTAGCTGCCGGGTTACACCCTGACACTGTAGCTGCCGGGTTAGAACTGTAACCAGGTCTGTACTGTTTGCCGGGTCAGCATGTCTGCCGGGTCAGTACTGTTCTCCGGGTCAGTACTGTTTGCCGGGTCAGCATGTCTGCCGGGTTATACCGGGGGGTAATATCCCCGTCATTAGCCCCCAGGTTAGCTTGAATTTATTCATGGTAAGCTCCATCATCTTGCAGGTATATGTCCTTTGAAATAAAATATTGGGAATACAACACCCATATGCCGTTGAGTCGGCCTTCAATGTTCTTGGCGGGTCTCCTCCGCCGGGTTATACTCATTGATGGTGCCGCCGGGTCAAATAACTGGACTGCAGTTTAAAATTGACATCTTGAAAACTCTCTCCAATTTTTTGATATATTCATACTACCTGTAGCCCCCAAGCTCCAAGTTGATCCATGATGACTTGGCGCTTTGCAATAATATCTTTGATTGTGTAGCCCCCAAGTACCAGGTTGTCTTGCCTGCAGCAGCCTGGGACTTATAACTGTCTTATACCTTATAAAACTTCAGCTGGTGTAGCCCCCAAGGGCCGGCTCATCAATATGTGATGCGCCGGGTCTTCAATTTGTACCTTATTATCTGTTTTGAACAACTGAATACTGTAGCCCCCAAGTGCCGGGTCGCACGCCTGCGGCGACTTGGGACTTAGAAAAATATTGAAAGGCTTGCTCATCTCCTTGAGATAACCGGGTCTTGTTGACAATGTAATGATTTGAAAACCAGCTTGCATTAGCCCCCAAGTGCCATGGTGCATGCTTGCAGCGACATGGGACTTTGCATACTTGATATAAACTTGATTTGAATAATGTAGCCCCCAAGTGCCGGGTCGTTTGCCTGCGGCGACTCGGGACTATTGTGATAATAATATGACTCATCATAATTTGTTGGATGAATCCTTGGCCGTGGTTGTAATATAACCCGGAATGAATTTCCTGGAATAATTCCTTTGTCTTTGATATGAAATCCCTGCTCGTAGTTGCGGTGCAACCCGGCGAGTATGTGAGAAATCCATGATGAAGATCCAGCCACGTTGGCTATTAAAGATCTATTTGTTCTGGCGGCTTATCTTATAAGACAAGACCTGCAAAAATAAACAAAACAGAGTATATTCTGCATTGTTGTAAGGGCGGCTTGAAAAAGCACAACCCGGAGATGTAAAAATCTCGTATAGTCTTGCTTCCTCTTTCACAATCTTGCTCTGACCCGGTTTGGCAAACCGGCATGATATATAAATATGATGCAATGTATGATGCAATGCAATGTATGATGCAATGTATGATGTTTCTTGCTTTGCCTTCCAAAAAATTCATATGATGGTTCTTCTGGGTGGACTCGATGCTTGAACTCATATCAGTGCAGGGTCTCTAACGAGAGTGACTGTCAACTCCTTTGAACGGCTCAGGGTCTCTAGGCGAGATTAACTGATAAGAGCGCAACGAACCAGAGAGAGACACAGCAGGTGGGAGAGTTTACCTCGCCGCTGTAAGAGGCCCTTGCAGGGGGTAAGTTTTAGAACTCGCTGCACCCCTGACAAAGCGGCATCAACTTACAGGCAGGTATAACTCGGATTTGCGGATGTGCGGGTTTGCCTCGCCGCTGTAAGAGGCCTTTGCAGAGGGTGAGTTTTTAGAACTCGTTGCACCCCTGACAAAGCGCATCTACTTACAGGCAGGTATAACCCGGCTTTGCAGATCGAAAAGGAGGTAAGTTTTAAAACTCGCTGCACCCCTAGTGATCTTTGTTGACGGAGTCAACATTTGGGTCCATGACCCGCCTTATATTGGCTGAAGAACCTGACCGAGAGGGTTGAAGCTTAACCCGGCGGATTGAAAGCCCCCAAACGACCTTGTTGAAGTATCAACATTGTGGCAGCATCTTGTAAGCCGCCATCTTTTATGAAGAAATAGCAGAAGCCCCCAAGTTTGAACGGTGCATCATGGCGACTCGTCTTCTTGAGTAACTTTTAATCCTTCCGCCAATAATGTAGTATCCCCCGAGATCGGGTTAACTTTCTTGCCATGATCTGTGGCTCTCATTGAAAACGACCAAGTGTGTCGAGCCATGTCTGTAGCCCCCGAGTCTTGAGTTGATTCAAAGAGGTGACTTGTGAATTTCCACTGAAAGTTGTGGTTGGCCGTGACGGGTGATAGATGATCCCGCATGAATTGCTTCAATAATCCGGTCGATGGTTCGTCCCGGCTGGTTGTTGAAGTTAACCAAACTGCAGTGGCGGCGACTTGTGCACCTGTCCATTTGGGTGGCTCGTATAGATGAACTGCACCGATATGCTGATGTGAATCAGACTGAGGGCGGCGTCTTGCGCGCGTCCATTGGGCGGCATCTCAGAACCGCCCATCGGGCGACTCGTACTGATGTACACAGCTCCTGACGTGTTGATGTAGACGTAGAAGTCACCCGCGGCGTTGTTAAGCCGGTGCGGCCGCGAGAGACAACCGCGGCGTTTTGTTGATGTAGTCGAGACCAAGGGGTCGGCGGCTTGCACACGCCCATTGAACAGCGAGCAAGCGTGATCCTGGCAAGTTGATGTCAACCGGGCCGCAAGGGCGGCGGCTTGCGCGCGTCCATTCACCGGGTCATGTGGCACGGTCGAACGCTGGTGTGGGATATTGCCAACGCGTGCTCCGTACCCGTGGTATAGACCACGTTTGTAGAGAATAACTGTCCTGCATATAAAAATATACAGACCAACATAATTGTTCTTTGACAAAAACAATATGTGGTAATAAAATAGTCTTTAGACGGATATCACCTGATTTGTTCGGACGACAAATTATTCGGATATAGCGTCCGTGGATCACCCCCAGTAATATCAATGACGGTTTAACCACTCTTTCGAGGCCGCGGCGGAGGCGGCGGGCCGTAACGGCGAAAACGGCTCGATGCGAGACCGCAGATGATAAGGTAGAGGCGACTCGCAGCGGACGCGCGACGGCTCAGAATAAGGCCGAATGGGTGCGGCTCAGCGCGAGGTTGCGACCATGAGGACGAAAGCGGCGACTTAGCCACGGCGGCTCGGAGACAGCGCCGGGCCGGGGCGGCTCTCGATGAACGCGTGGCGGCAAATTGACCAGGCGGGTCCTCCCCCCCCCTTTTTTTTTTTTTTTTTTTTTTTTTTTACACCCTACTTTTCTGAATCGGCTCTCCCACCTCTTATCCATCCAAACCGATCCCCTCTCCTCCTTCCACGGGTGAGGGGAGACGACCGCGGCGGGTCATGCGCCAGACAGGCCTGAAAGTGGCGGCGAGCCGGCAGGCGCAGGAAGATCGGCGAGGCGGGGCCAGCGAGGGCGAAGCATGGTCGCTGAAGGGAGGCAGAGCCGGCGGGTCGGGGCGCGCGCACTGGCCATGGGTGGCGCTTCGCGACGGGGAGAGGCAGGCTGGCGGCTGAGCCTGCTGGTGCGCAGAGGCGGCGGCGAAGAGCCGGCGTGCAGCAGGGCGCAGGGCGGTGAAGAGCCGGCGTGCAGCAGGGCGCAGAGCCAGTAAGGCGAGGCGGGCGAAGCTGAGGTCAAGCCGGCGGCGGCCGTGGCGACTTGGCGGCGGCGACTTGGCGGCTCGGGCCAGCGACGGCAGGTTGCGGGGCGGCTCGCCACGGCGGCTCGGGCAGGCGGCGGCTCAGAGGCGCTTCGAGGCGGAGGCGCGAAGCGGGGCGGACGGCGTCCTGGCCACGGGCGGCTCAACGCGACGGCGACATAAGCGAAGACGGCGACGGCCGGGCTGTCGGAGCGACGGGCGGCTCTCGAAACGGCGCGAGGTCACGGCGTGACGAACCTCGGCGGCTCGCGGGCCGGCGGCTCGTGCAGGCGGAACCGGCCCTCGGGGCGCGGCAAGGCAGGTAGGCGCAGTCCGGCGGAGCGAAGGGCGATGCGGCGGTGGGTGGAGCCGGCCGGCTTGGACGCGGCGGCTCAGCGGCGGGGCGAGGCGGCTCGCGCAGGCGGAACCGGCCCTCGGGGCGGCTCGAAGGTTGACTCGCAGCGAAGGCACGAGTCCAGGTCGTAGCCGGCGGAGGTGACGCCGGGGCGACTCAGAGGCAGCGGCTCGCGGCCGGCCTTGACGGAGCCGGCGACGGCGGCTGTGGCGACAGGGCCAGCCCGCGGCAGCTCGAGGCGAGGGGAGGCCGTGGCGGCGGACGGCTCGACGGGGAGCGGAAGCGGCTCGGTGGCGGCCGTGGCTGGGGAGGCGCCAGGCGGGACCACGTCGGCAGGGGGAGAACCGGCGAGGCGAGAGAGGCAAGGCTTCTCGGCCGCGGCGGCTTACGGCGACGGAGGAGGCGAGTCCAAGCAGAAAACGGCTCAACGCAACATGGCACGAGGCGGGCGACAGCTTTGGAAGTGAAGTCGCGGTCGTGGCCGCGGGGTGGCGGCTTGTGGTGGAGCAGCAGCAGGGGAACGGCGCGGCTCAACGTGCGGCGCGCTTGGCGGGCCATGGCAGCAGCAGGAGCAATCCGCGGCGGATCACGGTGAAGGCGGGCTGTCCTGGCACAGGCGACGACTCGGCGGTCGGCGGCTCAACGTGCAGGCAACCGCAGTCTGTTTTCCGGGCCGTAGTCAATTTGATCATCCTCGAAAGTTGCTTCCTTTTTCCGGGTTGTAGTCAATTTGAACGGCTAAGCAATTTGGCTCAGCAATTTGGCTGCAACTGTGGCTGCAAAGGCGAAGTGTGGTACGGTGGCAACTCAACCACGGCGGCGACTCAACCACGGCGGCGACTCGGGAAAAACGGCGATGACCATTGACGCGGAGCTCACGGGGCGGCCTTCATAGCAGCGGGAGAGGTTCGAGGCGGAACCGGGGCAGCTCGACATGGCCTGCAGGGCGAGGCGACCAACGGCTGGCGAAGCGAATCCGGGTTGCGGTCGTTGACTCCAGGTTGGAGGGTGTGTTGACACGGATCAATATGACGCGGCGTTCGGTGGTTGCAGCAAGATTCTTGTCTGTCCCGGTGACCCGCCATTGCAGCAGCGAACATTGACCTCCTTTCAGGTTGTAGTGGTCTTGGATAACCCACGCCCGAGTTGTGGTGGTCCTCTACTCAAGTACTGCACACTTTTAAAAATTCCTTTTTGACACTTCCGGTTTTCCAGGATGTCTTGGCTTGCGTGGCGGCCACTGTAACAGATATCGATTCGTCTCCAGATTCGACGGATCGCCGGGTCACATTGTAACCCTAATTTTCTCTTAAACTTTGAACGGGCGTTAGATCTGACTGCTCGCCTTCGAGGCAATGTGAATCCTTCCACAAGGACTCTTCTTCGTCCGGATAATTGTGAACTTCTTGAAACCCTAGAAAAGATCCCTCCAAGAACTCATCACCACCGTGCTCGGGTCCCACGGTGGGCGCCAACTGTCGTGGATTTGTCACGGCAGATGTCCTAGTGTAAGGACTTAGTCGTGAGGTCCGGCGCACGTAACTGGTAGCTTGAGAGGGGTTGAGCGGGACGAGAGACGCGGAGTTTTTACCCAGGTTCGGCCCCTCCGATGGAGGTAAAAGCCTACGTCCTGCTTTGTGTCTTATATTCATGACGATGACGATCTCGGTTACAAGGGTGTAGAGTCAGCACCTCTAATCTCGAGACCCTCTAATCTGACTATCTTTTCTGACCTGTCTATGAGACCTGTCTATGAGACCTGTCTATGAGACGTCTAACCTGACCCTCTTGGGGTGACCCGCCCCTCCTTATAAAGGCTGAAGGGGCGGTTTACATGTAGAGTCTAAGTCGGATTGATGACTTCCCATCGCGGGCTTCTCTTCATGGGCTTCCGAGTCCTGGGCTTGTAACCCGTCCCGGGCGGCTTACACCGGGCGGGTTACAACCAGGGCTTATCTTCAGAGACTCGTCTCCGTGACTGTCTGATAACACTGTTCATCTCCTGGCACTGTAGCATCCGGGTTATCCTCCTGACACTGTAGCCGGGTTAGCCTCCTGACATTGTAGCCGGGTTACCATCCTGACACTGTAGCTGCCGGGTTACACCCTGACACTGTAGCTGCCGGGTTACACCCTGACACTGTAGCTGCCGGGTTAGAACTGTAACCAGGTCTGTACTGTTTGCCGGGTCAGCATGTCTGCCGGGTCAGTACTGTTCTCCGGGTCAGTACTGTTTGCTGGGTCAGCATGTCTGCCGGGTTATACCGGGGGGTAATATCCCCGTCACGAAGGGCTGTCCGCGACATCATCCGGGGGACTGTCCGACCGCCTCCCGAAGGGCTGTCCGGAGTGGGAGTACATCCTTGCGGTTGGGAGGTTGTAAATCCTAGCTGCAGGGATCTGCACCGACGATCTACACCGACTCTTCTTCCGCTGCGTTTCGAGTCGGTACAAATCAGATCAAACCTTGTATGCAGTCTCCATAGTGATCCTGGGCGTGCTCGCTGTACCGATTTTTTTTGTTTTCTGTTGCGATACCCTACAGTGGCATCATGAGCCGTGCTATGCGTAGATGCAGGTTACGATCTAGAATACATGGTGATGTATGGGTATTGCATAATATAATTTCGGAGTAGATGGGATCTATTGCTGAAAATTATTTATGCGTGTAACAGATGAAATCTGTTACCTGATGTTCTTGTTGCTTCCCTAGAATTTGCGTTTGCTCAATCTCGAGACAGCATGGTGGAATTTCACAAAGTTCTGGCAATCCGCGATCCTGATTGATCAACGAAGTGCTATCAGTTCTTTGGGTTCCGCCATAGTCGAAAGAAAGATGAAATTCGCAGATGAAAGGGCATTGCAGATATGATCTGCACGGGGGTCATGCGTATGACGAAGTTTAGTATGGGGCTCGAGATTTAATTATCTCGTGTTTCATACACCCCGAGATGTTAATCTAGCAACTTGAATAATCATACTTGATGATAAAACGTTGGTAGCTGCGGTTTAAGTCAAAACCTTAGAAGCCACGTAAAATAAAATTTTGCATAAACCGATTAGAGGCGTCTAACTTGGTTTTGCAGGATGTGCATGTGATGTGATATGGTATAGCAATGCTCATATTAATTCGATTATTTATGAGATGACTATATAATGTAAATTTGTTAACATGACCTGCGTGTCATGATTCGGCATGATGGCTGGAGCCATATGATTGTCACTTTAATGACCTGCGTGTCAACCTTATGTAATGCACTTATATTTTATTAGCTATAGAGATAGCAATATTATTTGGTGCATCGACAAGGTGGTGGCAATCTTTGCGAAGGTGAACTCCGACGCAAATGCCAAAGACGAAGAAATACTTGACTTCTCCGTCAGAAAGGGCTATACCATATCATGCTATTATGAATTTCCTGAGATGTTTATCCCTTATGATGCACCCTTTTGATTGTGCGGTAGTCGCTTTTTATTAGGGTGATCTGTCACTTAAAAATATCAAGTAGTTAGTGTTCTCCCAAGTGTAGCACCGTCACGGCACCTATCTCTTCGGGGCATCACATGATCTCCATGGGTGCGAACGATTAGAGAAGTGTGAGGCGGGTGAGTTGAGACCTCGCAGCGAGATCACTTGGTTGTCTTGACGTTCAGGCATGAAAGTCATGAGCTCGGAACACATGCATCGAAAGATGAACAAGAATCACATAGAGATGTGATCGGCAAGTTTGCCTACCGATTGAAGATCACGCCATTTGAGTTCATCTCGAACCGTGACGTTGAATTTAAATGCGGATCTTGAATCACTCATAATCAATTTTGAGAGATATTGATTTTGAGTGGGAGCGCACTTTAGAATAAAATTGTTTATTCACTAGTGCCAAAATCATTATAAACAAAGTCTAAGTGAAACTTGTGTTTACCGTTGTAGATCAAATGGCTCGCAACACCGCGTTCCCCATGGGCTCATTGTTAGAGAAAGAGAAGTTAGCTGCGACTGGAAACAACTATGCGGACTGGGTCCGTAACCTGAGGATTGTCCTCAGGAGCGCTAGGAAACTGTATGTGCTTGAAACTGCTCTTCCAGCTGAACCGGCGGCAGATGCCCCGGAAGATGAACGTAATGTCTGGGCCACTAAGGATGATGATCATAACTTAGTGCAGTGCCTATACTAGCTTGCTTGAGTCCAGGGCTTCAAAAGCGTTTTGAATTCCATAAACCCCGTGATATGATCCGGGAATTGGACGCCCTGTACAAGGAAACCACAAGGTCTGAACGATTTGATGTCATGAAGGCCTTGATGGATTGCAAGATGGTTGAGGGTAGTTCAGTTAGCGAACACGTAGTCAAAATGATTGGCTATGCTGAAAGGCTTAAAACCCTGGAATTTCCTCTTCCACCTGACCATATGATGGACATGATGCTTTCTTCACTCCCCCCGTCTTTCGACGGTTTTATCATGAACTACAACATGAATGGGATGAACAAAACACCGGAAGAGGTGCTCGCCATGCTGAAAACTACAGAGGGAGGACTGCGGAAAAATCGCAAGCAAGTGTTGCTTGTGAATAAAACCGCCAGTTTCAAAAAGAATGGCAAGTCCAAGAAAGGCAAGGGCGCCGGTAAGACCAGCTCCCAACGCAAGTCTAAGGGCGGAGTCAAGAATGAAACTGAGTGCTTCTACTGCAAGGGCACAGGACACTGGAAGAGAAACTGCAAGAAGTATCAGGAAGATAAGAAGTCCGGGAAAACCGGCAAAGGTATAATTGTTATACAAGTTAATGTCATTGACGTTTTGCTTGCTAGCGAAAGTTCTAAGTCTTGGGTATTTGATACCAGATCGGTTTCTCACATTTGCAACTCGATACAGGGACTTCAGAAGGTGCGCAAGCTAGCAAAGAATGAAGTCGTAATGCTTGTCGGGAACGGTGCAGGGATCGCCGCTCAAGCCGTTGGCATTATGCCTCTACGTCTCCCTTCAGGATTTATTTTGGAACTTAATAACTGTTACCTTGTTCTGGCATTGTGTAGAAACATTATCTCTGGATCATGTTTAGTACACGATGGGTACTCTTACAAGTCTGAGAACAATGGTTGTTCGCTATATTGTAAGGATATGTTTTATGGATTTGCACCCATTGTTGGGGGCCTTTTCATACTGAATCTTGAATGTGGAAATGATGTCTTTAACGTGAATGCTAAACGCCTTAAGAAGGCTGATACCACCACCACTTACTTGTGGCACTGTGGACTTGGCCACATCGGAAAGAAACGCATGAAAAGACTCCAGCCAAATGGAGTTTTACCGTCCTTTGATTTTGAATCATTTGACACATGTGAAGCTTGCCTGATGGGGAAAATGACCAAGACGCCGTTCATGGGTCATCCTGAACGGGCGGGTGAATTATTGGAAATAATACATAGTGATGTATGTGGTCCAATGAACACGGCCGCACGGGGTGGGTATTTTTACTTCGTGACTTTTACTGATGATTTAAGTCGGTATGGCTATATCTACTTGATGAAGCATAAGTCAGAAACCTTTGAAAAGTTCAAAGAATTTCAGAATGAGGTAGAAAATCATCGTAACAAAAGGATTAAGTTTCTGCGGTCTGATCGCGGGGGTGAATATCTTAGTCACGAGTTTTGCCATCATCTGAGTGACCGTGGAATCGTTTCACAACTTACGCCTCCCGGAACTCCACAGAGAAATGGAGTGTCGGAACGACGTAACCGAACCTTGTTAGACATGGTAAGGTCGATGATGTCTCTTACAGATCTTCCGATATCCTTTTGGGGTCATGCACTGGAAACTGCCGCTTATACATTAAATAGAGCACCGTCTAAGTCTGTTGAGACGACGCCATTTGAATTATGGTATGGGAAGAAACCCAATGTGTCGCATCTCAAGGTTTGGGGTTGTGAAGCTTATGTAAAACGTTTACAACCAAGCAAACTTGATCCTAGATCAGACAAAAGTTACTTTGTGGGTTATCCCAATAACACGATTGGGTATTCCTTCTACCACCAGTCCGAGGGCAAAGTGTTTGTCGCAAGAGTTGGACACTTTCTTGAGAAAGAGTTTCTCGCCAAAGAATTAAGTGGGAGGACAGTACAACTTAATGAGATTAGTGAATCTTCGGCAACAGTTGATATGGCTAAGGAAGCGGAAGAAATTCCGCTAATTATCCCTACAACCGAGCCGGAAGTTGTCGCATATGATGCGGAAACTTCAGACAATGTTGTAACTGAACCGCGCAGATCAAGTAGGGCTATCCAGCCACCTGAGTGGTTTCATAATGAAATCTTCATTCTTGAAGACGATGAACCTGCGCACTACAAAGAAGCGATGGCGGGGCCCAGCTCAAGGGAATGGCACAAGGCCATGAAATCCGAGATGGAATCCATGTATGAAAACCAAGTTTGGAACTTGGAAGAACTTCCAGATGGCATAAAACCCATCGGTTGTAAATGGATTTTCAAAAGAAAAACGAATGCGGATGGTAACATTACTATCCACAAAGCTAGACTTGTCGCGAAAGGGTTCACGCAAGTTCCAGGAGTGGACTACGATGAGACTTTCTCGCCCGTAGCTATGCTTAGGTCTGTTCGGATATTACTAGCAATAGCTGCTTATTTCGATTATGAAATATGGCAGATGGATGTCAAAACGGCTTTCCTAAATGGAAACCTCAAAGAGGTTGTATACATGATACAGCCAGAAGGTTTTGTCGATCCTAAGAATGCTGGAAAGCTATGCAAGCTTCAGAAAGCCATTTATGGTCTGAAGCAAGCATCAAGGAGCTGGAACATTCGTTTTGATGAAGTAGTCAAACAGTTTGGCTTCATCAGGAATGACGAAGAATCTTGTGTTTACAAGAAGTTTAGTGGGAGCGCAAAAGCATTTCTAATCTTGTATGTGGATGACATATTGTTGATTGGAAATGACGTGAATTTCCTTAGCGAAATAAAAGACTCATTGAAGAAGAGTTTTTCAATGAAAGACTTAGGCAAAGCGGCATATGTATTGGGCATCAGAATCTATAGAGATAGATCAAGATGCCTGATAGCGCTTAGCCAAAGCACGTACATTGACAAGGTGTTGAAAAGGTTCAACATGGAGAACTCCAAGAAAGGCCTACTCCCCATGTCACCCGGCACAGTGCTTTGCAAGAATCAGTGTCCTCGGACCCTCGATGAGCGAGTACAGATGAATGATGTTCCATATGCTTCGGCAGTTGGTTCTATTATGTATGCCATGCTATGTACAAGACCGGACGTTTCCTATGCGCTAAGTGTTAGCAGCCGGTACCAAAGTGATCCAGGATTGGAACACTGGGCCGCAGTCAAGGGTATTCTTAAGTACCTCAGACGGACCAAGGATTTACTCCTTGTGTACGGAGGTGATGAAGAGCTCATTGTAAATGGTTACACTGATGCAGGCTTCATGACTGACCCAGATGACTTCAAATCTCAATCAGGCTATGTTTTCATATTGAACGGCGGCGCAGTTGATTGGAAAAGTTCCAAACAAAAGACTGTGGCGGATTCTACGACGGAGGCGGAATATGTTGCTACTTCAGAAGCCTCCAAGGAGGCGGTATGGATCAAGCAATTTCTTGAAGACCTTGGTGTGGTTCCAAGTGCTCTGGACACGGTGGAGATCTATTGTGATAATAGTGGCGCCGTGGCTCAAGCAAGGGAGCCAAGTTCGCACCATAAGACAAGACATATTGAACGCAAATATAAACTCATTCGACATCATGTCGAAGCGGGTTTAGTGAAAGTACGCAAAGTTCACACGGATCTGAATGTGTCAGACCCGATGACGAAGCCTCTACCACGAGCAAAGCATGAGCAGCACCGGATTGCCATTGGTGTTAGGGAAGCCATGTAACTAGATTATGACTCTAGTGCAAGTGGGAGTCTGTAGGAGATATGCCCTAGAGGCAGTAATAACAGTTACTTTGTATCTCCGAGTTTGTAATGAATGTTTATGTTCCATGCTATAACTGCAATGATTCTCGAGTCTGCTATAACACGAGGCTCGGAGGGAAACTCATGTGCACGTGTGGTATAATAAACGGAAAATGTATTCCTAGTATTGCCTCTAAGACTGGCTCAAGTATTGCATGATGATCCTGTTTTCCTGATCATGGGCATGTCTATGCCGGCAATTTTGAGGGCACAATGTTGGTAGAACACTTGTGTTGAATCGACCCGAATTGATGTTATGCTATGAGATACATTCATCATGAGTTAATGGTTAATAACATAGAGATAGTTAATGTTTGCATAATTCCTTAGACCATGAGAGTGTCGAGTTTCTTCATGCTTGCTTCATGAACTTTGGGCTTTGTTAAACGTCATCCGTAAATGGGTGGCTATTACGGCGGCTTACGGGTTCATGGAAAAGTATGTCAAGTAACTTGATAGCTCAAGATTGGGATTTGCTCCTCTGACGATGGAGAGATATTCTTGGGCCCTCTCGGTGTTACGGTATCCATCATCGTCTGGCCAGACACTTTGTGATTTGATCACTGGGATGCCGGAACACGGAAACGAGTAAAGAGAACAATACCGGTAACGAGGTAACTTGCATAGTGGACAAGTTGTTGATCCACGGGGATGCATAAATCTCACCTCGGGTTTTGTAAAATATCGCGAAGTAAAAGGAATAGCACACAACAACTGGAGGTTCACTCGAATATTCATTCGTGTGGGTATAGGGGTCAATATGGGTGTCCACGGCTCCGATGTTGATCATTGATCGGAAGGTGTTCCGGGTCATGTCTATACTTCACCGAACCTATAGGGTCACACGCTTAAGGGTCATCTATCTGCTGAATACTAGACGGGGAGTCTGAGAGAAAATCACCGAAAAAGTTTCGGACGAAACGGAAACGTTCCGGAGAGAACACCGGAATAGTTCCGGTGAAACTGAAAAGTTGTTTCAGGGTATTCCATTAAGTCAAATTGGTTCTGGCACACGCCTGGAAATTCTTGGAGGATGCCAGAAGTGTTCTGGAAACTTCTGGGAATTTTCCGGGACAAAAACCGGAAATGTTCCGGAGCAGCCGGAACCGCTTTGGTTGCTTTTCGCTGTAGAAACATTGTTCCGAAATTGTTTCGGAATGCGTGCAAAATTATTTTGGTGGGTGCTAGAATTATTCTAGGCACACAGAAATAATTTGGGTTTTATCGGACGTAGAAAAATGTCTTCGTGAATAGTGAAAGTGCTTTTTGGATTTTTTATGGAAAGCACCTTTTGGGATTTTCCCCAAAAGGCTTCTAGAAGCCTTGGGCACTAAGGAAGCCCCCTTGGGGGGGGGGCAAGGGGTGGCCGGCCATGGAGGGTGGAGCTCCATGGAGCTCCACATGGCACTCCTTTTTGCTTTATTCTTTATGTAAATGACATAAAGTGGGGGTACTTTTGGTATTTGTGAATGCCAACTTTACCCCTTAGCTTTCCTATAAATAGAGGTGTGTGGGCAGCCCCATATGCATCATTCATGCTCTTATACACATGCCATTTGACTTGTCTGGCTTCTCTCTCCCTCCCACGAAATAGTTTTGTAGAGCCGAAAGGCTGTCTGGGTTCAGGCAGGAACTAGCTCTGGACGGCGAAGCCCTGCCGGATAGCTGACACCGTATGTGTGCAACCCCGTAGAGAGATTGTAGTTTCGATCTTTTGCCCGAGGGGCTGTTTTTGAGTGTCGTCCCGAAGGGCTGTTCGAGTTACCGTTCAAGTTTCCGGCGTCCTCCCGAAGGGCTGTCCGGGTTACTGTTGGGGTTCCGAGGGTCCTCCCGAAGGGCTGTCCGCGACATCGTCCGGGGGACTGTCCGACCGCCTTCCGAAGGGCTGTCCGGAGTGGGAGTACATCCTTGCGGTTGGGAGGTTGTAAATCCTAGCTGCAGGGATTTGCACCGACGATCTACACCGACTCTTCTTCCGCTGCGTTTCGAGTCGGTACGGATCAGATCAAACCTTCTATGCAGTCTCCATAGTGATCCTGGGCGTGCTCGCTATACCGAAAATATTTGTTTTCTGTTGCGATACCCTACAGGAGGTACTAGTGAATGATTGTGGTTTAGTAGGAATATTGGTGTTAAGGTTTGTGATTCCTGAAGCATGCACGTATAGCCTCTCGTTATGCTAAGAAGTTGGAGCATGATTTATTATTGATTGTCTTCCTTTGCGTAGAGGTCGGGGGCGCACGATGGTTAACTCCTACCAACCTCCCCCCTAGGGGCATGTGTAGTAGTACTTTGCTTCGAGGGCTAATAAATTTTCGCAATAAGTATGTGAGTTCTTTATGACTAATGTGAGTCCATGGATTATACGCACTCTCACCCTTCCGCAATTTGCTAGCCTCTACGGTACCGTGCATTGCTCTTTCTCACCTTGAGATGTGGTGCAAACTTCGTAGGTGCATCCAAACCCCGTGATATGATACGCTCTATCACACATAAGCCTCATTATATCTTCCTCAAAACAACCACCATACCTACCTATTATGGCCTTTCCATAGCCATTCCGAGATATATTGCCATGCAACTTCCACCGCCTCCGTTTTGATGACTTGAGCATTCATTGTCATATTGCTTTGCATGATCGTAAGATAGCTAGCATGATATTTCCATGGCTTGTCCGTTTTTTGATATCGTTGTTACGCTAGATCATTGCACATCCTGGTACACTACCAGAGGCATTCATATAGAGTCATACTTTGTTCTAGGTATCGAGTTGTAATTTTATTTCTTTTGAGTTATAAGTAAATAGAAGTGTGATGATCATCATTATTCATTATTAGAGCATGTCCCAGTGAGGAAAGGATGATGGAGACTATGATTCCCCCACAAGTCGGGATGAGACTCCGGACAATGAGAGAAAAAAAGAGAAAAAAGGGAAAAAAGGAAAAAAAGGAAAAAAAAAGAGAAAGGCATATTGGATGCACACCCACTTCATTCCGATGATGGGCTTCCTCAAATGCCTGAGGTCTTCATGAGCAAGCAAGTTGGATGCACACCCACTTAGTTTTCATATTGAGCTTTCATACACTTATAGCTCTTAGTGCATCCGGTGCATGGAAATCCCTACTCCTCACGTTGATATCAATTCATGGGCATCTCCATAGCCCGTTGGTTAGCCGCGTCGATGTGAGACTTTCTTACTTTTTTGTCTTCTCTATATTTACCCCTATCATTATACTCTATTCCACCTATAGTGCTATGTCCATGGCTTGCGCTCATGTATTGCGTGGGGGTTGAAAAAGCTGAAGCGCGTTAAAAAGTATGAACTAATTGCTTGGCTGACACCGGGGTAGTACATGATTTATACTTTGTGTTAAGAAGATGGAGCATGACAAGGCTATATGATTTTGTAGGGATAGCGTTCTTTAGCATTTTTATTCTGAAAGGCATGATTGTTTGTTGGGATGCCTGAGTATTGATGTCTTTATATCAAATTATAGACTATTGCTTTGAATCACTCGTGTCTTAATATTCATGCCATGATTAGATTATATGATCAAGATTATGCTAGGTGGCATTCCACATCAAAAATTATCTTTTTTACCATTTACCTACTCGAGGACGAGTACGAATTACGCTTGGGGATGTTGATACGTCTCCGTCGTATCTATAATTTTTGATTGTTTCATGCCAATATCCTACAATTTCCACATACTCTTGGCAACATTTTATATTATTTTTTGGAACTAACCTATTGATCGAGTGCCCAGTGCCAGTTCCTGTTTTTTGCATGTTTTTTGTTTCATAGAATATCCATATCAAACGAAGTCCAAATGCAATAAAATTTTACGGAGAATTATTTTGGAATATTTGTGAATTTTGGGATGTGGAATCAACGCAAACGGAGGCCCATAGTGACCACAAGACACCTGGGCGCGCCAGGCAGCCCAGGCGCGTGGTGGTGGGTTGTGCCCACCTCGTACGTCAGTTGGAGCTATACTTCGGGTGCAAGGAAGCTTATATCCAGAAAAAAATCATGTTAAAATCTCAGCGCGATCGGAGTTATGGATCTCCGGATATTTAAGAAACGGTTTTCGGCCAGATCTGGGGGAACACGAAACAGAAGAGAACAGAGAGGGAGATCCAATCTCGGAGGGGCTCCTGCCCCTCCACCGCCATGGAGGCCATGGACCAGAGGGGGAACTCTCCTCCCATCTAGGGGGGAGGCCAAGGAAGAAGAAGAAAGAGGGGGGCTCTCTCCCCCTCTCTCCCGGTGGCGCCGGAGTGCCGCCGGGGCAAGGATCGTGACGGCGACCTACATCAACAATCTTGCTACCGTCAACACCAACTTTCTCCCCCTCTATGCAGCGGTGTAACACCCCTTCTCTCCATTGTAATCTCTACTTAAACATGGTGCTCAACTCCATATATTATTTCCCAATGATATTTGGCTATCCTATGATGTTTGAGTAGATCCGTTTTGTCCTATGGGTTAATCGTGATCTTGGTTGGTATGATTGTATATTTTATTTATGGTGCTGTCCTACAGTGCCCTCCATGTCGCGCAAACGTGTGGGATCCCTGCTGTAGGGTGTTTCAATACGTTCATGATTCGCTTATGGTGGGTGGCGTGAGTGACAGAATACATGGATCCGAGTAAGTGGGTTGTTGCGTATGGGAGTAAAGAGGACTTGATACTTAATGCTATGGTTGGGTTTTACGACCTTAATGATCTTTAGTAGTTGCGGATGCTTGCTAGGGTTCCAATCATAAGTGCATATGATCCAAGTAGAGAAAGTATGTTAGCTCATGCCTCTCCCTCATATAAAATTGCAAGAATGATTACCGGTCTAGTTATCGATTGCCTAGGGACAAATGACTTTCTTGTTTGATAAAAGCTATCCATTTTTATTATCTCGCAATTTATTCATAGTTTTATTCTCGCAAAGTACTCGTAGTTTTATTCTTGCAAAATAGTTTCATACTTGTTCTAGGTAAAGCAAACGTTAAGTGTGCGTAGAGTTGTATCGGTGGTCGATAAAACTTGAGGGAATATTTGTTCTACCTTTAGCTCCTCATTGGGTTCGACACTCTTATTTATCGAAGAAGGCTACAAACGATCCCCTATACTTGTGGGTTATCAATGGTCAGAGAGGCTCTTTGCTTGTGCTTGGCGGGAAACTTTGATAAAGTCAATTATTCAGGCGATCCCCACATTTAGTATGAGTGTCTTCCTCTTGACAAAGAAAGTATGCAAGAGTCTCACGTCTTGCATGGAAAAAATTTTGGTGGAGCAGTTCGATTGATAAACGATCATTACATTGGATTTCTTGGAAGAAACTAGCAACACCAAAGTGTACTGGTGGAATGGGATTTCGTGATCTACACCTTTTTAACTTGGCACTCTTGGGTAGGCAGGGTTGGCGACTGATTACTAATCCAAATACCCTATGTGCCAGAGTACTCAAGGGAAAATACTAGCCAGATTCAGATTTTATGCAAGCTACTACTCCAGGTTCGTCCTCGGCCACCTGGAGAGCCATCATTGCTGGGAGGGAAGCTTTGCTCACTGGTCTTATTAAACGGGTTGGATATGGCGCTACAATATCGATCTGGAATGATCGCTGGATACCAGCGACGCATACAATGACCCCTTTATTCCACCCGTCTAATACTACTGTCTCCATGGTCAGCAACTTCATTGATACTGACAACTGGTCATGGCGGAGGGATTTGATACGTGATACATTCATACTGTCGGATGCTGAAGCAATATTGAACATCCCTCTAAGGTTTGGTGGTAGTGATGATTTTTTAGCATGGGCACATGAAACTTCTGGCAACTACACCGTCAAGTCGGCGTACCGAGCTCTAATGACTCGCAACGAGCGTCAAGCTCCAGAGGAAGGGCAAGCTACCGGTCCCTCAATTGACAATCAACGGTTGTGGAATGCTCTATGGAAGTTACAAGTGCTTCCTAAGGTGCGGGTCTTTTTCTGGCGGGTCCTCAGAGGAATTCTACCTCATGAATGTACTCTGTTATATCGCCACCTAAGGCAGTCCGGCCTTTGCAAAATATGTCTGGCCAAGGAGGAGAATATGGAGCATGCACTGATCAAGTGCTCACATGCAAAACGCTTCTGGGTTGAGGCGCAACAGCTCTTCGACTTCCGTATGCCGCGGCTGCACCCAGCTACATGGGCACAAGATGTTGTGTGTGATGATCGCTTTACTTCAAGAGACAGAGCGATTATAGTTTCTGTGATGTGGTGTATATGGCACTCGAGGAACAAGCTGACGCATGGGGAAGAACAGCTGGACCCGGCGAACTCCGTTCGTCGTACTAGGGAGGCCCTTGCTCTCCTGGACATCCCGCGGCAGCATGCACTTGATATGCCAGGACATGGGTGGTGTCCCCCTGATCCAAACTTTGTCAAGATCAACACCGATGTTGCGGTCAATCTGGACGAAGGAAGAGGAGGAGCTGCTGGTGTTGCTCGCTCTTCGAGCTCTTTCCTCGGGGCATGGAGTAAACCACACATTGGGATTACAGACCCTCTCATAGCAGAGGCGAAGGCTGTGCGAGATGGTGTCATCTTCGCCAAGTTGTGAGGTTTTTCAAACATTGCTCTAGAGACAGATTGCTTGGAGTTTGTCAACCTTTGGTCTTCGCGCCGCGACTCGCGATCGGTCGTGGCTCCTATCTTAGTAGATATTGGAGAGCTTGCTAGTACTTTTAATTCTTTTTCTATTCATCATGTTGTAAGATCAGTGATGCTTGTGGATCTTCCCTAGTAACGGCGCCAGAAATTGGTGAGTTGATGGAGACTATCTTGACGGCACGTTACCCGAGTTGGTGTTTTTCCCCGAAGAGGAAGGGATGATGCAGCAAGCGTAGAAGTATTTCCCTCGATTATGAAACCAAGGTTATCGAACCAGAAGGAGAATCACGCAACACCCAATAAACAACACCTGCACACAAACAAACAAATCCTCGCACCCAACGCAAACAAGGGGTTGCCAATCCCTTGGCGGTAAGATTGCAACATTAAAACGGCGATGGAGATTGAAAACAAACTAAAGTAAATAAAATTGCAGCAAGGTATTTTTGGGTTTTTGGATTAATAGATCTGAAAACAAAAGCGAATAAAAATAGATCTCAAAGCAAATATGATGAAGAAGACCCCGGGGGCCGTAGATTTCACTAGTGGCTTCTCTCAAGAAAATAGCATACGGCGGGTAAACAAATTACTGTTGGGCAATTGATAGAACTTCAAATAATCATGATGATATCCAGGCAATGATCATTATATAGGCATCACGTCCAAGATTAGTAGATCGACTCCTGCCTGCATCTACTACTATTACTCCACACATCGACCGCTATCCAACATGCATCTAGTGTATTAAGTTCATGGAGAAACGGAGTAATGCAATAAGAATGATGACATGATGTAGACAAGATCTATTCATGTAGGAATAGACCCCATCTTGTTATCCTTAGTAGCAACGATACATGCGTGTCATGTCCCCTTCTGTCACTGGGATTGAGCACCGCAAGATCGAACCCACTACAAAGCACCTCTTCCCATGGCAAGAAAAATCGATCTAGTCGGCCTAACTAAACCAAAGATTCGAAGAAGAAATACGAGGCTATAAGAAATCATGCATATAAGAGATCAAAGAAACTAAAATAACTTTCATGGATAAAAAGATAGATCTGATCATAAACTCAAAGTTCATCGGATCCCAACAAACACACCGCAAAAAGAGTTACATCAAATAGATCACCAAGAGACCATTGTATTGAGAATCAAAAGAGAGAGAGAAAGCCACCTAGGTACTGACTACGGACCCGAAGGTCTACAATGAACTACTCACGCATCATCGGAGAGGCACCAATGAGGATAATGAACCCCTCCGTGATGGTGTCTAGATTCG
Source organism: Elymus sibiricus (assembly GCA_039707655.1). Lineage (NCBI taxonomy): Eukaryota > Viridiplantae > Streptophyta > Magnoliopsida > Poales > Poaceae > Elymus > Elymus sibiricus. The sequence continues at coordinate 74,969,452 of CM077672.1, read as the reverse complement.
ATCTGGTGTTTCTGGAACTTGCGGCGGCTGGAATTGTTTTTCGTCGACTCCCCTAGGGTTTCTGGAATATTGGGGTATTTATAGCGCAAAGAGGCGGTGCGGGAGGCGGCCGAGGTGGGCACAACCCACCTGGGCGCGCCTGGGCCTCCTGGCACGCCCAAGTGTCTTGTGCCCCCCTCGGGGCCCCCCTCTGGTACTTCTTTGGCCCACTGGATGTCTTCTGGTCCAAAAAAAATCTCCAAAAAGTTTCGCTGCATTTGGACTCCGTTTGATATTGATTTTCTGTGAAACAAAAACAGGGCAGAAAACAGCAACTGGCACTGGGCACTATGTCAATAGGTTAGTCCCAAAAAATAGGTAAAATTGCAATGAAATGATTATAAAACATCCAAGAATGATAATATATCAGCATGGAACAATCAAAAATTATAGATACGTTGGAGACGTATCAATCAGCTAATGGTCCGGGTCACATTTGTGGAAAGCGCGCTTGCACGGTTGACGTGACCGAAAGCTGGATTGATAACACTCCTAGCTTCCTGATCAGTAGCCTATTGGCGGACTGTTCGGCGAATGATTTTACTAAATAAAGCTCTCAGTATTCAGCCTGGGCATTCGGGTACCCAAAACCGAAAACTGAACCCGAACCGACCCGAATTGACCGAATTGTCGGGTATTTCAGTTTTCGGGTTCGGGTTCGGTTCCTATTTCATTTGCTATTCGGGTCTTTTTTTTGAGTATCCAAATTACCCGTAAACCGAATTACCCGAACCAATAAAACCAAAAGAACCGAATGCCTAGGGTGACTCAGTATTACCGTGCAAAAAAAAATACTCTCTCCAATATCGATTACAGGTATCCTGCAAAAAAAATCGATTACAGGTAGCGTTTACAGGAATTGTTCGATCGGCAGAGGAAGGAGGAGGAAGGTAGGTGGGGAAGAGTCGTGCCGTTCGGGCCGATGATCCTCTAGATGCCTCTTCCCTTGCTTGGACTTGGTTCAGTGGTGCGGGTAGTGGCGCTGACAGCGGTGGCCCACTCCGGTCCCGCGTAGCGGCTGCTGGCTTGGCGTGCGTGACGAGGTCGCGCCACTGTGGCAGCTGACTTGTCCTCCACCTGAGCGGCCACGTCACTGGTGTTGACATCCCCCCTCCTTGCGACAAGGCTTGCCCACAAGCTTCAGCTGCCGGAAAACGAGCTTGGAGATCGACCTTATCCTCCCAAGTATCCGCGAGGATGTCAGAGTTGGACCAGCGGACGCGCACCTCTCCAAGCCGTACATACGACTTTCATCGAATACGACTTTCCACAGAATTCTATAGGTATCTATGAGATCGAGTATGGAATTCTGTTTACTCACTTTAAATTGAGTATTTGTTTCCCTCCTTTTCCCGCTAGGATCGAAAATCCTGTATTTTCCATATCCATACGATCGAGTCCTTAGGTTTCCGAAATAGTGTAATGGAAAAAGAAGTGCTTTGAATCATTGCTATTTGATATAGATCCTTGTTTCTTGCGCCAGCGATGCTGCAGTATAGCTGCTAGAACCACAGGCGTGTCAAAATGTTGAGGAAGAGTAACAACAGCGTCCGTACTAGGGCTCAGATGGCGTCGCAGCTACTGTTGGAAATATGCCCAAGAGGCAATTAATAAAATGGTTATTATCATATTTCCTCATTCATGATAATGGTTTATTATTCATGCTATAATTGTATTGACCGGAAACTAAATACATGTGAGGATACATAAACAAATACCGTGTCCCTAGTATGCCTCTACTAGACTAGCTCGTTGATCAAAAGATGGTTAAGGTTTCCTAACCATAGACATGACTTGTCATTTGATAACGGGATCACATCATTAGGGGAATGATGTGATGGACAAGACCCAACCGTTAGCATAACATATGATCGTTCAGTTTATTGCTACTGCTTTCACTATGTCAAATACATATTCCTCCGACCATGAGATCATGCAACTCCCGGACACCATAGGAATACTTTGGGTGTATCAAACGTCACAACGTAACTGGGTTATCATAAAGGTGCACTACAGGTATCTCCGAAAGTGTCTGTTGGGTTGGCATGGATCAAGACTGGGATTTGTCATTCCGTATGTCGGAAAGGTATCTCTGGGACCTCTCGGTAATACAACATCATAGAAGCCTTGCAAGCAAAGTGACTATTGAGTTAGTTACAAGATGACGTATTACGGAACAAGTAAAGAGACTTGCCAGTAAAGAGATTGAACTAGGTATGGAGATACCGACGATCGAATCTCGGGCAAGTAACATACCGCCGGACAAAGGGAACTACATATGTTTTCATAAAGGTTCGACTGATAAAGATCTTCGTAGAATATTTAGGAACCAATATGGGCATCCAGGTTCCGCTATTGGCTATTGACCGGAGAGTCGTCTCGGACATGTCTGCATCATTCTCTAACCCGTAGGGTCCGCACGCTTAACGTTCGATGTCGATTTAGTATTATATGAGTTATGTGGTTTGGTGACCGAATGCTGTTCGGAGTCCCGGATGAGATCACGGACATGACGAGGAGCTCCGGAATGGTCCGGAGGTAAAGATTGATATATAGGACGGTAGCATTTGGTCTTCGGAATGGTTTCGGAAAAGCACTGGAAAGTTATCGGATCACCAGAAGGGGTTCCGGGGGCACCGGGAGTCTATTGGGCTTAATTGGGCCATACGAAGGGGAACACATCCGCCCACATGGGCTGGTGCGCCCTCCTTATGGCAGCCAAGCCTATTAGATGGAAGGAGGAGGGGCGCCACCCCTCCTGCCTTTTCTCCGAGATAGAAGAAGGAAGGGGTGGGGCGCCTCCTCCACTTTCCTTCCCCTCGCGCACCACTAGGAAACCCTAGGGCTGCGCCGGCCCCAATAAGGGTGCCCCTAGGGGCTGCCCTTCCCCTCCCACTCCTATATATATGTGGGGAGGGGTGCCACACATAACATAGCTTATTCCACGCCGTGTGTCGGCACCCCTCCGCCTCTAGTTTACTCCTCCGCTCTAGATCATCGCAGTGCTTAGGCGAAGCCCTGTGGGATTGCTTCACCACCACCGTCACCACGTCGTCGTGCTGCCGGAACTCATCTACTATCTCGCCCCGCTTGCTGGATCAACACGGTGAGGACGTCATCGAGCTGAACGTGTGCTGAACACGGAGGTGTCATACGTTCATACTTGATCGGACGGATCGCGAAGGTGTACGACTACATCGACCGCGTTGATTAAACGCTTCCGCTTAGCGATCTACAAGGGTATGTAGATGCTCTCCCCCTCTCGTAGCTATGCATCTCCATGGATAGATCTTGCGTGTGCGTAGAAATTTTTTGTTTTCCATGCAACGTTCCCCAACAGTGGCATCATGAGCCAGGTCTATGCGTAGATGTGTATGCACGAGTAGAACACAAGGGAGTTGTGGGCGTTGATATTCATATTGCTTGTCGTCACTAGTTGTTTCTTGATTCGATGGTATTGTGGGATGAAGCGGCCCGGACCAACATTACATGTCCGCGTACATGAGACCGGTTCCACCGACTGACATGCACTCATTGCATAAAGGTGGCTGGCGGGTGTCTATTTCTCTCACTTTAGTTGAATCGGATGCAATGAGCAGGGTTCTTTCGAAGATAAAAAAGCAATCACTATATCACTGTTATGGTTTTGCGTAGGTAAGAACGGTTCTTGCTAGTAACCCATAGCAGCCACGTAAAATTTGCAACAACAAAGTAGAGGACGTCTAACTTGTTTTTGCACGGTATGCTGTGATATGATATGGCCAAATGTGATATGATATATGTGGATGTATGAGATGATCATGTTTGTAATAGGTTCATGACTTGCATGTCGATGAGTACGGCAACCGGCAGGAGCCATAGGGTTGTCTTTTAATTTGTTAATTCGCCATGTAATTGCTTTACTTTATCGCTATGAGTTAGCAATAGTCGTAGTAGCAATAGTTGACGAGACGACCACGTGGAGACAAGATGATGGAGATCATGGTGTCAAGCCGGTGACGATGGAGATCAAGCTGGCGCCTCAAGATAGAGATCAAAGGCGAGAAGTGATAATGGCCATATCATGTCACTTATTGAGTGCATGTGATGTTTATCCTTTTATGCATCTTATTTTGCTTAGGACGACGGTAGCATTATAAGATGATCCCTTCACTTAATTTCAAGATAAGTGTTCTCCCCGAGTATGCACCGTTGCAAAGGTTCGTCGTTTTGAAGCACCTCGTGATGATCGGGTGTGATCGACTCTACGTTCGCATACAACGGGTGTAAGCTAGTTTTACACACGCAGAATACTTGGGTTAAACTTGACGAGCCTAGCATGTACAGACATGGTCTCGGAACACAAGAGACCGAAAGGTCGAACATGAATCATATAGTAGATATGATCAACATGAAGATGTTCACCATTGATGACTAATCCATCTCACGTGATGATCGGACATGGGTTAGTTGATTTGGATCATGTGTCACTTAGACAACTTGAGGGATGTTGATTTAAGTGGGAGCTCATTAGTAATTTGATTAATTGAACTAAAATTATCATGAACATAGTCTAAGTGTCTTAGCAAATTTATGTCATAGATTATTGGCCCGCGTTGTAACGCCCCTGTTTTAATACGTTCCTAGAGAAAACAAAAGTTAAAAGTTGATGAAAGCAACTATTCGGACTAGGTCCGTAATCTGAGGATTGTCCTCACTACTGCACAGAAGGCTTATGTCCTTAATGCACCGCTCAGTGAACCACCCCTACGGCTTCGTCTGAGGACGTTATGAACGTCTGGCAGACAAGAAAAGATGACTGATACGTCTCCGTCGTATCTATAATTTTTGATTGTTTCATGCCAATATTCTACAATTTCCACATACTTTTGGCAACATTTTATATTATTTTTGGGACTAACCTATTGATCCAGTGCCTAGTGCCAGTTCCTGTTTTTTGCATGTTTTTTGATTCGCCAAAAATCCATATCAAACGAAGTCCAAACGCGATAAAAATTTACGGAGAATTATTTTGGAATATATGTGATTTTTGGGACTTGGAATCAACGCAAACGGGGGCCCACGGTGCCCACCGCCCACCATGGCGCTCCTGGCAGCCAAACCGAGACGTGATGGGTGGTGCTCACCTCGTACTTCGGTTGGGGCTCTACTTCGGGCGCAAGAAAGCTTATATCCGGAAAAAATCGTGTTAAAATCTCAGCGCAATCGGAGTTACGGATCTCCGGATATTTAAGAAACGATGAAGGGCCAGAAAACCAGTTCGGGAAACAGAAGAGAACAGAGAGGGAGATCCAATCTCGGAGGGGCTCCCGCCCCTCCGCCGCCATGGGAGCCATGGACCAGAGGGTAAATCCTCCTCCCATCTAGGGAGGAGGTCAAGGAAGAAGAAGAAGGAGGGGGGCTCTCTCCCCCTCTCTCCCGGTGGCGCCGGAACGCCGCCGGGGCAATCATCGTGTGACGGCGATCTACTCCAACAACTCCGTCATCTTCATCAACACCTCCATCACCTTCCCCCATCTATATTCAGCGGTCCACTCTCCCGCAACCCGCTGTACCCTCTACTTGAACATGGTGCTTTATGCTTCATATTATTATCCAATGATGTGTTGCCATCCTATGATGCTTGAGTAGATTTTTGTTGTCCTATGGGTTAATCGTGATCTTGGTGGTATGATTGTATATTTTATTTTGGTGCTGTCCTATGGTGCCCTCCGTTCTCGCGCAAACGTGAGGGGTCCCCGCTGTAGGGTGTTGCAATATGTTCATGGTTCGCTTATGGTGGGTGGCGTGAGTGACAGAATACACAGACCCGAGTAAGGGGGGTATGACGTATGGGAGTAAAGAGGACTTGATACTTAATGCTATGGTTGGGTTTTACGACCTTAATGATCTTTAGTAGTTGCGGATGCTTGCTAGAGTTCCAATCATAAGTGCATATGATCCAAGTACGGAAAGTGTGTTAGCTCATGCCTCTCCCTCAATATAGAATTGCAAGAATGATTACCGGTACTTGCTATCGATTGCCTAGGGACAATTCCGCAAATCCTACCACCACTTTTCCACACTCGTTTTAGTTACTTTTTGCTCTTATATTTAAATAGTACCTAACTTTTATTTTCACGTTCTTTATTATCTTGCAAACCTATCCTACGACACCTACAAAGTACTTCTAGTTTTATACTTGTTCTAGGTAAAGCGAACGTTAAGCGTGCGTAGAGTTGTATCGGTGGTCGATAGAACTTGAGGGAATATTTGTTCTACCTTTAGCTCCTCATTGGGTTTGGCACTCTTATTTATCGAAGAAGGCTACAAACGATCCCCTATACTTGTGGGTTATCAAGACCTTTTTCTGGCGCCGTTGCCGGGGAGCAATAGCGTGGGGTGAATATTCTCGTGTGTGCTTGTTTGCTTTACCACTAAGTAGTTTTTATTTTCTGTTCTAAGTTGTTGTCTATCTTTAGTTATGGATATGGAACACGAAACACCAAAAAAATTAGTTGTACTTGCTACTCATGGAGATGGGGAACCTCCTAAAACCCTCGATGCTCGTTATGTGAAAGATATTATGCACCACTTTGATAATCCTGAGAAAGCCCCATTCAACTTGATAATGGGAGACATGTTGGATCAACGTGAATACTTTAGGGATTATCTCTTGACACAAAAAGGGAAAATCTTATGGGATCAAATTCATATGTTGCATTGGTATGCTTGGACTTTATGCCGGAGATATGATTATACTTGTTGCTCTAGGATGAATGCTCCACACCTTCCCTTTTCATGGGAATTTAACGATCGTAAAACCTTGGCTTCTTATGCTAATGGTATATATGACTACTATGATGTGGAGCAAATAGAAGAATTTGTTGCTTTTAAGGGTGCTTATGAAATTGAATCTTTGTTTGAAAAGTACAAAATTTTTGATGATTCAGTTTATAGGCCTGAAAATTTTGCTATACTTAAATATTGCTATGAGAATTATGAATGCAATTCCTTTATTGATGAATTTATGAAGAGAATGTCTACTGCCCTGGAAGAGACTAACCTTTTGCAGGAATCTATGGAAGAAGAAATTGATGAAACTGTGAGCTCATTGGATGAAAAAGATGATGAGGAGAGCGAAGAACAAATGGAGGAAGAACGGATTGATCACCCATGCCCACCTTCTAATGAGAGTAACTCTTCAACTCATACATGGTTCAATTGCTCTTCGTGCATACCGAAGGATGAATGCTATGATGATTGCTATGATCCCTTGGATTCGTTTGAAATATCCCTTTTTGATGATGATTGCTATGCTTGTGGCCAAGATACCAATATGAAATATGCTTATGGAGATGAACTTGCTATAGTTCCTTATGTTAAGAATGAAATTGTTGCTATTGCACCCACACATGATAGTCCTATTATCTTTTTGAATTCTCCAAACTACACTATATCGGAGAAGTTTGCACTTATTAAGGATTACATTGATGGGTTGCCTTTTACCGTTGCACATGAGGATTTTGATGAATATAATATGCGTGTGCTTGCTGCTCCTACTTGCAATTATTATGAGAGAGGAACTACATCTCCACCTCTCTATGTTTCTAGTACGATAAAATTGCAAGAAACTGCTTATGCTATGTATTGGCCTTTACTTGATGTGCATGAATTGTTCTTGTATGACATGCCGATGCATAGGAAGAGAGTTAGACTTCGTAATTGCATGATATATGTTGCTTTGTGCTCACTACTAAATGCCAAATCATTGTTGATTAAAACTGGCTTTGATATACCTTGGGATCCGGGTGGATCCATGACATGAGCACTATATGCCTAGCTTAATGGCTTTAAAGAAAGCGCTGCCAGGGAGACAACCCGGAAGTTTTAGAGAGTCATTTATTTCTGTTGAGTGCTTTTATAAAGTTTAAAAACAAAAAAATATAGAGGGGAACCTAAAACTTTTTCAAAAAGAAAAGTGAAAGTGAGATAGACGAGCATCGTTGAAATGGGGGAGCTCCTTGAACTTTGTTCATGCCCATGGAAACTTTGTGAATCTTGATTACAGAAACTTTTCAACAAAAATAATTATCCCCTTGTACAAATCCATTGTATTATAAAAATAATGTGCCAAGATTTGCCTTTAGGATGATAAGATTGCTTGTTGGTATGTGCAGTGCAGAAACAGAAACTTTGGCTGTAGTGCGTGATTTTACATTTTTTACTGGAACGTCAAAATCTTCTGAAATTTTTGTACAGTACTACTATACAATTTTTTATTTTGTCCTAATTTTTCAGAATTTTTTGAGTTACAGAAGTATGGTAAATGTTCAAATCTTTACAGACTGTCCTGTTTTCACAGATTGCTGTTATAGCTTCATTATTTGCGTATGTTTGAATTCTTGTTGAAGCCTCCTTGACTTGGGGCCATAGAATTGTGATAGCATACAGTGGGTAATGTTTGATTATAATTATACAATAATGTTAGAGCAGTACATGATGGGATTTCATTTATCATATGCACTAACCCCGCTAAAAGTTCGGTTAAGTTTTGTGTGGATGAAGTGTTCGAAGATCGAGGGGGTCCCGATGTGACGAGAAGGAGGAGAGGCAAGAGCTCAAGCTTGGGGATGCCCAAGGCACCCCAAGTAAATATTCAAGGAGACTCAAGCGTCTAAGCTTGGGGATGCCCCGGAAGGCATCCCATCTTTCTTCAACAAGTATCGGTATGTTTTCGGATTCGTTTCGTTCACATGATATGTGTAAATCTTGGAGCGTCTTTTATGTTTAGTTTTCATTTTTATTTTATGCACCATGCTGGTATGAGATAGTCCATGGTTGATTTATAGAATGCTTCATGTGCTTCACTTATATCATTTGAAGTTTGGATTGCCTGTTTCTCTTCACATAGAAAACCGTTATTTGTAGAATGCTCTTTTGCTTCACTTATATTTATTAGAGCATGGTCTTTTGTAGAAAGAATTAAACTCTCTTGCTTCACTTATATCTATTTAGAGAGTCAACAGGAATTGGTCATTTGCATGGTTAGTCATAAAATCCTACATAAAACTTGTAGATCATTGAATATGATATGTTTGATTCCTTGCAATAGTTTTGCGATATAAAGATGGTGATATTAGAGTCATGCTAGTGAGTAATTGTGTATTGGTAGAAATACTTGTGTTAAAGCTTGTGATTCCCGTAGCATGCACGTATGGTGAACCGTTATGTAAAGAAGTCGGAGCATGATTTATTTATTGATTGTCTTCCTTTGTGTGGAGGTCGGGATCGCGCGATGGTTAACTCCTACCAACCCTTCCCCTAGGAGCATGCGTGTAGTACTTTGTTTCGATAACTAATAGACTTTTGCAATAAGTATGTGAGTTCTTTATGACTAATGTTGAGTCCATGGATTATACGCACTCTCACCCTTCCACCTTTGCTAGCCTCTCTTGTACCGCGCATCTTTCGCCGGTGCAATAAACCCACCATATACCTTCCTCAAAACAGCCACCATACCTACCTATCATGGCATTTCCATAGCCATTCCGAGATATATTGCCATGCAACTTCCATCACCATCATATTTATGACTTGAGCATTCATTGTCATATTGCTTTGCATGATCGTAAGATAGCTAGCATGATATTTCCATGGCTTGTCCGTTTTTTGATGTCATTGCTACGCTAGATCATTGCACATCCCGGTACACCACCGGAGGCATTCATATAGAGTCATATTTTGAGTTGTAATTCTTGAGTTGTAAGTAAATAAAAGTGTGATGATTATCATTATTAGAGCATTGTCCCATGTGAGGAAAGGATGATGGAAGCTATGATTCCCTCACAAGTTGGGATGAGTATCCGGACTTTATGAAAAATAAAAGAGGCCAGAGAAGCCCATATAAAAAATTAAAAGAGGCCAAAGAAGCCCACCAAAAAGAGAAAAAGTAAAAAAGGAAAAAAAAGGAAAAGAAAAAAAAATGAGAGAAAAGAGAGAAGGGGCAATGCTACTATCCTTTTTCCACACTTGTGCTTCAAAGTAGCACTATATTCTTCATGATAGAGAGTCTCCTATATTGTCACTTTCATATACTAGTGGGAATTTTTTATTATAGAACTTGGCTTGTATATTCCGATGATGGGCTTCCTCAAATGCCCGAGGTCTTCATGAGCAAGCAAGTTGGATGCACACCCACTTAGTTTTCAGTTTGAGCTTTCATACACTTATAGCTCTAGTGCATCCGTTGCATGGCAATCCCTACTCACTTGCATCGATATCGATTGATGGGCATCTCCATAGCCCATTAATTTGCCTAAGTTGATGTGAGACTATCTACTTCTTTTTTGTCTTCTCCACAACCACCATAGTCTATTCCACCTATAGTGCTATATCCATGGCTCACGCTCATGTATTGCGTGAAAGTTAAAAAGGTTTGAGAATACTATAAGTATGAAACAATTTCTTGGCTAAAACCGGGGTTGTGCATGATTTAATACTTTGTGAGATGAAGATGGAGCATAGCCCGACTATATGATTTTGTAGGGATAGCTTTCTTTGGCCATGTTATTTTGAGAAAGACATGATTGCTTTATTAGTATGCTTGAAGTATTTTTGTCTTAATGTCAAATGATAGACTATTGCTTTGAATCACTCGTGTCTTAATATTCATGCCATGATTGGATATATGATAAAGTTTATGCTAGGTGGCATTCCACATCAAAAACTATCTTTTTATCATTTACCTAATCGAGGACGAGCAGGAATTAAGCTTGGGGATAATGATACGTCTCCATCGTATCTATAATTTTTGATTGTTTCATGCCAATATTCTACAATTTCCACATACTTTTGGCAACATTTTATATTATTTTTGGGACTAACCTATTGATCCAGTGCCTAGTGCCAGTTCCTGTTTTTTGCATGTTTTTTGATTAGCAAAAAATCCATATCAAACGAAGTCCAAACGCGATAAAAATTTACGGAGAATTATTTTGGAATATATGTGATTTTTGGGACTTGGAATCAACGCAAACGGGGGCCCACGGTGCCCACCACCCACCATGGCGCGCCTGGCAGCCAAACCGAGACGTGATGGGTGGTGCTCACCTCGTACATCGGTTGGGGCTCTACTTCGGGCGCAAGAAATCTTATATCCGGAAAAAAATCGTGTTAAAATCTCAGCGCAATCGGAATTACGGATCTCCGGATATTTAAGAAACGGTGAAGGGCCAGAAAACCAGTTCGGGAAACAGAAGAGAACAGAGAGGGAGATCCAATCTCGGAGGGGCTCCCACCCCTCCGCCACCATGGGAGCCATGGACCAGAGGGGAAACCCTGCTCCCATCTAGGGAGGAGGTCAAGGAAGAAGAAGAAGGAGGGGGGCTCTCTCCCCCTCTCTCCCGGTGGCGCCGGAACGCCGCCGGGGCAATCATCGTGTGACGGCGATCTACTCCAACAACTCCGTCATCTTCATCAACACCTCCATCACCTTCCCCCATCTATATTCAACGGTCCACTCTCCCACAACCCGCTGTACCCTCTACTTGAACATGGTGCTTTATGCTTCATATTATTATCCAATGATGTGTTGCCATCCTATGATGCTTGAGTAGATTTTTGTTGTCCTATGGGTTAATCGTGATCTTGGTGGTATGAATGTATATTTTATTTTGGTGCTGTCCTATGGTGCCCTCTGTTCTCGCGCAAACGTGAGGGGTCCCCGCTGTAGGGTGTTGCAATATGTTCATGGTTCGCTTATGGTGGGTGGCGTGAGTGACAGAATACACAGACCCGAGTAAGGGGGGTATGACGTATGGGAGTAAAGAGGACTTGATACTTAATGCTATGGTTGGGTTTTACGACCTTAATGATCTTTAGTAGTTGCGGATGCTTGCTAGAGTTCCAATCATAAGTGCATATGATCCAAGTACGGAAAGTGTGTTAGCTCATGCCTCTCCCTCATTTTAGAATGGCAAGAATGATTACCGGTACTTGCTATCGATTTCCTAGGGACAATTCCGCAAATCCTACCACCACTTTTCCACACTCGTTTTAGTTACTTTTTGCTCTTTTATTTAAACAGCACCTAACTTTTATTTTCACGTTCTTTATTATCTTGCAAACCTATCCTACGACACCTACAAAGTACTTCTAGTTTTATACTTGTTCTAGGTAAAGCGAACGTTAAGCGTGCGTAGATTTGTATCGGTGGTCGATAGAACTTGAGGGAATATTTGTTCTACCTTTAGCTCCTCGTTGGGTTCGACACTCTTATTTATCGAAGAAGGCTACAAACGATCCCCTATACTTGTGGGTTATCAATGACTACTCGATAGTTCAGTGCGCCATGCTTTACGGCTTAGAACCGGGGCTCCAAAGACGTTTTGAGCACCATGGAGCATATGAGATGTTCCAAGAGCCGAAGTTGGTTTTTCAGGCTCACGCCCGGGTCGGAAGGTATGACACCTTTGACAAGTTCTATAGCTACAAGATGGAGGAGAACAGCTCCGTTAGTGAGCATGTACTCAGAATGTCTGAGTACAACAATCACTTGAAGTAAGTGGGATTTAGACTTCTGAATAAAGTGGTGATTGATAGAGTTATCTAGTCACTATCACCAAGATACTAGATCTTCGTGATGAACTATAAACATGCAAGGGATGGAGACGATCCCTAATCTATTCGCGATGCTTCGGGCCGTGGATGTAGAAATCAAGAAGGAGCATCAAGTGTTGATGGTTAATAAGACCACTAGTTTCAAGAAGGGCAAGGGAAAGAAGGGAAACTTCAAGAATGGCAAGCCAGTTGCCGCTCCAGTGAAGAAACCCATGGTTGAACCCAAACCCGAGACTAGTGCTCCCATTGCAAGGGGAAATGTCACTGGGAGCGGGGCTTCCCCAAAGTAATTGGCAGATAAAGAAGACCGGCAACATCATCAAAGGTATATTTGATATACATGTTATTAATGTGTACCTTACTAGTACTCGTAGGAGCACCTGGGTATTTGATACCAGTTCAGTTGCTATCGTTTGCAACTCAAAACATGAAGCTTCAGAATAAACGAGGGCTAGCTAAGAACGAGGTGACGATGTGCGTTGGAAGTGTCTCCAAAGTTGATGTGATCGCCATCGGCACACTCTCTCTACCTTCGGGATTAGTTAAAACCTAAATAATTGTTATTTGGTGCCTGCATTGAGCATGAGCATTATATCTGATAGTGTTTATTGCAAGACGGTTATTCATTTAAATTGGAGAATAATTGTTATTCTATTTATTTGGATAATATCATTGATGATCATGCACTCAATGTGAATGGTTTATTGAATCTCGATCGTAGTAATACACATGTTCATAACACATATGCCAAAAGATGCAAAATTGATAATGATAGTAACACATATTTGTGGCACTGCCTCTTAGGTCATATTGGTGTTAAACGCATGAAGAAACTCCATGCCGATGGACTTTTGGAATCACTTGATTATGAATCATTTGAGAAATGCGAATCATGCCTCATGGGCAAGATGACTAAAACTCCGTTCTCCGGAACAATGGAGCGAGCAACCGACTTGTTGGAAATAATACATACCGATGTATGCGGTCCGATGAGTGTTGAGGCGCGCGGTGGATATTGTTATGTTCTCACCTTCACGGATGATTTGAGTAGATATGGGTATGTCTACTTAATGAAACATAAGTCTGAAACATTTGAAAAGTTCAAAGAATTTCAGAGTGAAGTAGAGAATCATCGTAACAAAAAAAAATCTTACGATCTGATCGTGGAGGAGAATATTTGAGTTACGAGTTTGGCACTCACTCAAGACAATGTGGAATTGTTTCACAGCTCTCCTTTTCCAAGTTGACGTACTGAGTCCCAAGCTCATAGGTTTTCTGAAATCAGCAAAGAAGCAATTCAGTCGACACTAATGTTTCTCCACTCCCGAGTGAGAAAGAACAAGTTCAGTCGACTGAATGGCGGCCCGCCGCCTCCCCCCTCCCACCCCTACAAAGCGTCATATCATGGTTGATGGAAAGGTCCGAACTGACAAGACATATCCTGCTGGTTTCATGGACATCATTTCCATTCCTAAGATAAGCATTCAGAGGTGGAGACACTCAGAACAAGGAACTCACTCGGCAGACCGAGCGACAAGCGTACTCCAAGTACGAAAAAGGACCCTGAGTCCAAGTTCTTAAGACTACTACCGATCGTAAACGATCGACAGTAGTCTCGGGGACTACACCCAGTGGGTGCACTCAGCGTGCCCCCACTGGATACGACACCACTTGACCAGGTCAGACCTGTCCGAGTATAAAAAAACGTGCAAACAATGTCTCTATCAGACCCCCGCCGATGCAAGCACTCGACGGCGGTCTCGGGGACTACACCCAGTGGGTGCACTCAGCGTGCCCCCACTAGACCTACCATCACTCGACCAGGTCCGGCCTGTCCGAGTGACAAGCAAATAACAAAATAAAACTAAGACCCCTGCCGACATCACCACCATTCGACAGCGGTCTCGGGGACTACACCCAGTGGGTGCACTCAGCGTGCCCCCACTGGATCAGAAACCACTCGACTAAGACCCGATCTACTCGAGAGGAAAACAAGCAAATATGCACCAAAAGAAAACACCCAGTGGGTGTAGAGTCAAGATGGACAGGAAGTGATTCAATCAGAAATGAACTTACAATCGCACTTACTCGGACGTTGGCATGAAGCGCTGAGCTGGCATCGTAAGCCAACTTGCTGGCCTCGTATGCCTCCTTCGTATGCCGCATCATTTGCTCATCTTGGATCCTGGCCTCTTTGCCGGCCCCAGTCTGATCCTCTGGGACGCGGTACAGAGGGAACGCAGGCGTCGGAAGGGTCGGTGCTGCAGTCGGAAGAATCAGTGCCTGGGGTTGCTCAATCGGCGCTGAAGTCACAAGAGTTGAGGCTGAGGGCGGAGCAGTTGACGGTGGGACAACAAGGTCAGCTCTGGCTCGGGAAGAGTCGCCAAGTTCTTGGGATGATGCGGCAGTCGACCTGCGAGGTGCCTGCCCCGACGATGCCCTCCGAGTGCGTACGCGAGGGGTGCCGAAGGTCACGCCTTCACCCTCCGCGCCAGGCTGAGGCTCCTCATCATCGTCCACTTGGATGACGTCTGCAACTTCCAATCGACAATAATAACTTATTCAATCGACGAATCACCTTCAAAAAACAAAGCAGAGTGAAGATTTGTTATACCTCGTTGAGAGGTGGCCGCGTCAGCAGTGTCCACTTCCATGTGTTCCTCATCATCTCGCGGAAGCGATGTCACCGAGGTAGCAGCTCTGGCACACAAATTGCACTCAATTAGTAAAGACACGAAACTCCACAATAGCGAAAGGAGGGAGATGGACACTCACGTTGAGGCAACGGGCACGGGGATCTTCATGCGGGGCAGAGCCTTCCGAGGTTTCGGCGCGTCAGACCTGGGCTGTTTCGCGATCTTTTCGGTCGACTCAGGCGTTGCGGCCCAGTCACGCTTCGGATTCCTGGTGCTTGATGCCAAGGTTTTGCTTCGGACAGCCGCTGGATCTTGGCACTGCTTGGAACGATGCTCGGTGCGCGGAGGAGACTGAACTTCGTCTTCGCTCTCCTCCGAATCGTTGTCACTGCCATAGCTGTTCTCAGCATAATCGACGTCCACGTTGCCGCCCTCGCTTACTTCTCCGTCATTGAGCTGCTCTCCGTTCGGCATGGGCGAGAATATGTTCGTAGTCTCCTACAAGATGCAAACAGTAAAGTCAGTCGGTTGAAGATCCAATCACTCGACAAAATATGAAAGTATTCGACAAAGTTATAATTCACCACATTCGGGGGATGCTCGGTGGAGAAAGGCAAGATTCGCTTGGATCCTTGGGGGTTGTTGCGCACCCCGGTGATGCTGCGGAGCCACTGTGCAACTACTTCCTCCGAGACCACCTCCGGATGTGTCCGAGTGCTATCATCAGCACCCGAGTAGTTCCACATGGTATGATCCCGCGCCTGAAGTGGCTGGATCCGTCGACCAAGGAACACCTCCAACAGGTCCAGGCCAGTCACCCCACCGCGGATCATTTCTACTACGCCGTTCACCAAAGTTCCTACCGCGGCCTTCTCTTCCTCAGTCACAGTCCGTGATCTGGGTGCGGTGGGCCGCGTCAATGTGAAAGGGGGAAGACCAGTCGACATGTTAGGAGATGCAACATCGTTGCAGTAAAACCAAGTCGACTGCCAGCCCCGCACGGATTCTGGGAAAGTCAATGCTGGGAAGGCACTCCCCGTCCTCTTCTGGAGACCCAGACCCCCGCACATCTGGATGACATTGGTCTTACTATCACTAGTATTGGCCTTCTTGACCGATTGAGACCGGATGGTGAAGATATGCTTGAACAAGCCCCAGTGAGGGGGACAACCCAAGAAACACTCGCACATCGTTACGAACACAGCAAGATATGCAATGGCATTGGGAGGAAAATGATGGAGCTGCGCCCCAAAGAAGTTCAAGAAACCGCGGAAGAACGGGTGAGGAGGCAGAGAAAAACCTCGCTCCACATGAGTGGTGAGGAGGACCCGCTTGCCCTCGCGAGGCTCCGGCTCAGCTTCTCCCTCTGATAGCCTCCACGACCCAGGAGCTATTAGGCCGTCGGTGACGAGATCCTCGACGTCCTTCGTTGTGACCGTCGAGGGCAGGAAATCGCCCTGGATCCAACCCGGCGGCGCCATGGCCCGGGCGCCCGACGGCTTCTTCGCCTTCGCCGCCCTCTTGACGCGCTCCATCTTCGCCGTCTTGTCCTTCGTCATCGCCGCGACGGTTGGCAGAGTCGAGGTGGGTGGCGCGGTGTCGAGGCAGAGAAAGCAGGGGAGAGGAGGGGAAAAGAGAGGCACTGTTCCAATCCCCTCCGCTCTCGCCTCTTATGGCCGTCGATTCGAGTCACTGATTCGTGGGCCCTCCGGATCCCGGTGTATCTCATTTACAGAGGAGACGCGATACGTGGCATAAAAGGCGGCGCGAAAGTCGAGGCATCGTGCCCCCACTTGTCCCACTCGCTGCGTCATCGCCGCTCAGCGCGCGCTTTCCAAAATTTTGAATCCCGTGAAATCCAGGTCAGGCGAAGCGTCTCGTCACATCAAAAGATCCCGTTGACCACTCGGACCTGAGTCTGTGCTCAAATTCACTCGGACGCGCCACGAAGCAGAATCGATCAGGGTGAATGCTAAAGAGTCCAGTCGACACAGGCATCAGCAAAGCCTCGAAGCTCATTCGGAATGCTGGATTTGTCGGAACCTGCACCGACCCCTTTCTCACTCGAACCCCGATCCATTCAGGGGCTAATGATGGGGATATGTACTTAGGGTAGGGTCCTAGGCATGACCTATATGCCCTACCTAAGGACACCGCATGCAAGAATCTAAAGATTACAAGATTACAAGGAAGACTCCGACTGAAATGACCATAGCATATAAGTCACTCGACAGAAAGTCCACTCGGAGGTTTCTCCCTCCATTCGACAGTCAACTTTCACTCGGAAGAACCAGAAGCCACTCGACCACAGAAGACCAGAAGCCACTCCAGGGAGGGCAACAGACAGGCGGTCGACTCGTCGCCATAAGTAGCATTTATTACGTACGTTATCAGTAACGTCCTCCTTTACTCCCCACGATCGAACCCTTGGTTGCTTGACATTCATGAGGGGCAGCGCACTCTATATAAGCCGCCCCTCCCCTCTGGCACAAGGGTTCGCACCCCCTGTAACTTACACATTCCACACGACAGAAGCTCCCGCAGCACTGAGACGTAGGGCTATTACCTCCACGAGAGGGGCCTGAACTCATACATTCATGTGTACAACCTCGCTGTAGCTAAGGCTCCGCCCTCTCCTTATGTACCCCTAACCTCTACTGTCAGGCTCGTTCCCACGACAGGTAGTAGTGGCTGTCAGTGGTGGCAGTTGGCTCCTGGGATCCGTCATCTGATCGCAGCATTTATATAGGGGGGAAAAGGGGGAGAAAAGCAACCGTAAGTACTCATCCGAAGTACTCGCAAGACTGACATCAGAACTATTCTACTTATGCATTGGTCTCAAATGAAAGGGGGTAGTATATGTGTACTAGACTGCATAATGCCGAAATAAGAGGGGGGAGAAGCTAGTCCTATCGAAGACTACACTTCTGGTCACCTCCATCTTGAAGCAGGGGGAACGAACAGATGGTAAGTTAACCATGTAACCGCGTATAGCATAATACTAAACCGACGATCCTCCCCTCGTCGCCCTGTGGGAAAGCGATCACCTGGTGTATCTGGCACTTGTAAAGGTGTATTTTATTAAGTATCTTGTTCTAGTTGTCATGAGGTAGAGATACAACTCCAAGTCATCCTTTTACCGAGGGATATGGCTATTCGAATAGATAAACTTCCCTGCAGGGGTGCACCACATATTCCCCAACCGCTTGACTTCTCTGGCATAACTGCCGTCCTCGAAGATCAACACGTCGCAGCCCCACCTAGGCTCAACAAAGAAGTCAGTACACCGGATTAAATCCTATGCGTAGGGGTCTGGGCCCATCTCCCATTGTGCTCCTGTACGTTGTGTGGGCGGCCGGTGAGCAGACCTGTGCAACCTCCAGTACGTCGGTAGGTGCTCTACGCGGTCCAACCCGGCGCGCGCCGCTAAGTCACTGACATCAAATCAAGCTTCGGCTGATACTACGGCGCCTAGAGCCCATATCTTACTCGCATGGTAGGTTAGTGCGTATAAGGCCAGCGGCCCTACTCAGATCAAATATCCAAATCTCGTTAAGCGTGTTATTATGAAATAACCGCGGACAACGACCAGGGCCAGGCCCACCTCTCTCTGGGTGGTCACAACCTGCCCTGTCGCTCCGCCACCAAGAGTCACTTTAGGGGGCAGTCAGGGAGATCAGTCCTTTCAACCCCCATATGTGAATCATCTGCGGGTACTCTACGAGCCGACCCGACTTTAGTATCAAACTTGTATCATATGTAATATGTATAACTTTACCCGTGATCGCCACCCGCAGCGATCACGGCCCGATAGATAGCATAGCAGACGGACAAGGATGTGGGGCCACTGATGAATAAACTAGCATCCTATACTAAGCATTTAGGATTGTAGGTAAAGTATCAACAACAGTATCAAAGACAGGTTATGCATCAGAATAGGTTCTACCGATAACAGTAAAAGCTACACTACTCTAATGCAAGCAGTAGAGAGAAGTAGGCGATATCAGGATGATCAAAAAGGGGGGGGGATGCTTGCCTGGAAGCTCTACTGAAGGAGTTGGGTCGTCGACGAAGTAGTCGTACTCGGTAGCATCGTCGACGGTCTCAGTGTCTATCGGAAGGAAGAGGGGGGAAGAAACAATAAATACAAAGCAGGCAGATTCATCACAATGTGTGACATGGCAATATGCTGTGCCGGGTGTGTTCTAACGTATGGCTATACGATATAGGTGAAGGGGGAATTCAACCGGGAAAGTATTCCCGGTTCCGGACCTGTGTGAAACACATGACCGGAGGGGGAAAGTTCCATGTTCAGATAGTTAGAGGTATCTGACAGGTGTGTGGGTAGCGTATCCGTATTCGTCTCATTTTTCTGATCAACTTTCATGTAGAAAACATTTTCATCTGAGCTACGGTTTATTTTCTATTAATTTCTGAAGTTTAAAACAATTTCTGGATTTATTTTTAAACAGAAAATAGATTTATTGCATCAGCATGACCTAGGCTGACGTCGACAGTCAACAGACCATTTGACTGGTCAAATATGACATGTGGGACCTACTGTCATAGACACAGTGTTAACCAGTGTTTAAATTAAGCTAATTCTAATTAGTAAGGGGGGCCCACAATTCAGTGACTGTTTTAGTTTATCAAATTAGTTAACTTAACTAACAGAGTGATTAGGGGGAGGGGCCCCACCAGTCAGTGACTGGGGCATGCCCAGTCAGCACAGTTGACCAAGTCAACTGGTCAACTGGGCCAGGGGGCCCACTGGTTAGTGGCCCTGGGCGTGGGCCAGGCCAGCCACGTCAGCGCCGGCCGCGGGAGCAGCTCCGGCGAGCCCCAAAACGCTGCCAAGGCATCGGCCAACGGCGGGTTTCGCCTACATGGCACAGGGAGGGGCGTGGTTAGGCTCGTTAGAACGAGCATCGAGCGGTGGTTCGAACGGTGGTGGTGGCGTCGCCGGAGGTGGCCGGAAATGGCACCGGCGATGATGTTTGGCGGCGGCGCATTCGGGTGGTCGATGCAACGGCATCTACGGTGAGCAAGCGAGTGAACTAATGCGCTAGGAAGGACCTACGCGACGCGGTGAGTGATTTGCGCGCGGGCCTGAAGCCATTTGGTCGCCGGAGCATCGCCAGCGACGAGCTCAGGCGGATCCGCGTTCGGGCATGACGTGTAGGGGCGGCTACGGTGGCGGAATCGTACAGGGAGAAGAGGGGAAAGGACCGCCGGCTCATAGTGCTCCTGTAAACGTGCAAAGACTGCTCGGGGGAGGCTTGCTGTCACCGGGACCGACGGAGATGCTCGTCGGAGCAGAGGAGGGAGAAGGTGGCAATTCGCGCGTCGCAGTGGTGTTCGGCTTCGGCTCGTTGGCGTAGGAGAGGTAGACGAGCACGACGGAGAGGATGGAGAAGCTCCTAGTCGCCATGGTCGCCGGTGGTCGCGTGGACGAGGTCGGCCATGGCGACGGCAGCGCTCGGTGGTCGGGGAGGAAGAGGGTGGCGGCGGATCTGGAGAGGGGGGAACGGGTCTAGGGTTTCGGGGAGGGTGAGAGGGTGCCGGGGGGTTCACTCATATAGCCCCAGCGACGGCCGGCGAGCCTGGTGCGGCGGCGACGGCGCCCTGTAGCGACCTTGCGGTCGCTACAGGAGGAAGGAGACGCGGGTGCGGGGTGGGCCGGGGTGCGAGCGCGCTGGCCAGCTGGCCCAGTTCGGCCAGGGGGCTTTGGGGGGTTTTTCCTTTTCTATTTTTGCTTTTGTTTTATTTCTTTTTCTTCTTTGTTGTTTCTTTTTATTTATTTCACATTTTATTTATGTTTTGTAAAATATGTAAATGGTCCCTAAAATAGTGTTACCACTAGCACTACTGCCTCAATAAGTTTTACCTATAATTACATTAGTTTGACATTTTAATTAATTACAAAAGGCATTTAATTAATTGTTTTGCTACTGTTTTAATTGTTTAGCCCAATTAAATATATTATTTAAAGTTGGATCTTTGCATGTTTATTAACCAGAGAATATTTGCCACAAGATGAACATTTTAGTTCACATGTTTGTGGATATAATTTATTCACTTGCAATTTGAATTTGAATTCAAATGGAATTTGAAATGAGATATGATCACAAAGAGATTAAGCATTGATTAGCAAAATGATTAGCTTAATCATAGTGGTCACTGTAGCTCATTACATCCAGGGTGTCACAATTCTCCCCCTCTAAAAGAAATTCTTGTCCCGAGAATCAAGAGGTAGAAGGGAAAAGATCGGGATATTCCGCACGAAGTTTATCCTCGCGCTCCCAAGTGGCTTCATCTTCAGAATGATTCGACCACTGAACTTTGAGGAACTTGTTAACCTTCTGGCGGGTTCGACGTTCAGATTCTTCAAGAATGCGAACCAGATGTTCTTTATAGGAGAGGTCTTGTTGCAATTCAATCATTTTGTGGTCCACTCCTCGAACAAGGTCCTTGAAGCAGCGGCGGAGCTGCGATACATGGAAGACATCATGAACTTGAGAAAGGTTCGGTGGAAGCTCCAATTGGTATGCCACTTTTCCACGCCTTTCAAGGATAGTGAAAGGACCAATATAGCGAGGAGCTAGCTTGCCCTTGATACCGAAGCAGTGAGCACCCTTCATTGGTGTAACTCGAAGATAAGCCTTTTTGCCAGGTTGATAGACCATATCTTTATGATGGCGGTCATACTGACTCTTTTGACGTGACTGAGCAGTCTTGAGATTCTCGCGAATAATGCGGACTTGTTCTTCGGCATGTTGGATAATATCCGGACCAACGAGTGGACGTTCTCCAGTTTCTGACCAGTTCAGAGGGGTCCGACACTTTCGTCCATATAACACTTAACAGGGGGCCATCTTCAGACTACCTTGATAGCTGTTGTTATAAGAGAACTCAGCATATGGAAGAGATTCCTCCCATTTCTTGTTGAAAGAAATGACGCAAGCCCGAAGCATGTCTTCGAGAACTTGATTGACTCGTTCAACTTATCCCTGAGATTGAGGGTGAAAAGCAGTGCTAAAGGACAGATGAGTTCCCATAGCTTATTGGAAACTTGCCCAGAATCTTGAAGTAAATAAGCTGCCACGGTCTGAGCTGATTACCAGTGGAATACCGTGGAGTGAAACAATCCTGGACATATACAGATTTGCCAGTTGACTAGCAGTGATCGTTTCCTTGACGGCCAGAAAATGTGCCACTTTGGATAACCGGTCAATGACGACAAGAATTGCATCATTACCTTTCTGCGATTTGGGGAACCCAGTGACAAAGTCCATTTCAACATGATCCCATTTCCATTCAGGAATAGTAATAGGTTGCAGAGTTCCGGCAGGCCTTTGATGTTCTGCTTTGATACGACGCCAAACGTCACACTCAGCAACATAGCGAGCAATGTCCTGCTTCATGTTTGACCACCAGAACCTCTGACGAATGTCTTGGTACATCTTTGTGCTACCGGGATGAATAGACAGAGGCGTATCATGAGCTTCTTTCATAACCTCCGGAGTCAAATTCTGATTTCCCTCCTTACTTGGTACCACTAGGCGGCCTTTGAAGTACAAGGTGCCATCATCAGCAATCATGAAAAACGAGGGCTTTCCTTCTTTGATATAGTTTTCAATCCTCTCGACTTCATCGTCACATTTCTAATCCACTTGATGGTGTCTATGACATCTGGTACGACAGTCATGGTATTAAGAGAACCCTGGGAAACAACACAGTGGATCAGCTTTGGCCATTGTTCAGGCGGGGGAGCGAGTGCACCCGGTGGAACAATATGGAGGTTCAACTTCCGGAATTCTTCAACCAACGAGGGCTGAACTTTATGAACCTGAAGATGATTGCAGTAAGACTTCCGACTCAAAGCATCAACCATTATATTAGCCTTGCCTGGGGTATATGAAGTACCCAAGTCAAAATCTGCTACGGTTTCCATCCATCTCTGTTGACGGAGATTCAGGTCTGGCTGAGTAAACAGATACTTCAGACTTTGGTGGTCGGTGAAGATCTCGCAACGATTACCGAGAAGGTAATGTCGCCACTGTTTCGGTGCATAGATGACAACAGCCAACTCTAAGTCATGAACTGGATAGTTCTCTTCATGAGGACGCAACTGTCGTGAGACATAAGCAATCACCTTGCGCTCTTGCATTAGGACACAGCCTAATCCTAGTCGAGAGGCGTCGCAATAAATGACAAAGTCCTTCTTAGTGTCTGGCGGAGCAAGTACTGGGGCAGTTGTCGGCTTGTCTTTAAGCGCCTTGAAACTTTCCTGGCATTTGTCTGTCCATTGATACTTAACGCCCTTATGAAGCAGATCAGTTAAAAGCTTGGCAATCTTGGAGAAGTTCTCGACAAATTGACGGCAATAGCTGGCGAGTCCGAGAAAACTTCTGATTTGCTTAACATTCTTCGGGGGAGTCCAGTCTTGAATAGCCTGAACTCGCTCTGGGTTAACAGCAATACCATCTTTGAAGATGACATGCCCCAGGTAGGTGACTTCGGGCAACCAGAATTCACACTTGGAATACTTAGCATATAATTTATGCTCTCGAAGCTTTTCCAGTACAAGACGGAGATGTTCAGCATGTTCTTTCTCATTCTTAGAATATACCAGGATATCATCCAGATAAACCACGACGAACTTGTCGAGGTATTCCATGAAGATATAGTTCATCAGGCGAGAGAATGTAGCGGGGGCATTGGTCAAGCCGAAAGACATGACGGTATACTCGTATGATCCATACCGAGTAACGAAAGCCGTCTTTGGGATATCCTCTTCACGAACACGGATTTGATGGTAACCCAACCTCAAGTTGAGTTTAGAGAAGACTGATGATCCAGCCAGATGATCATACAGATCATTGATCCGAGGAAGGGGATATTTGTTTTGAATAGTTGCTTGGTTGATAGGATGATAATCTTGGACCAATCGGTTCGTCCCATCCTTCTTCTTAACAAAGAGAGAAGGTGCTCCCCAAGCAGAGGAACTAGGACGATGAAACCCTGACGAAGTGCAGTATCGATTTCCTCCTTAAGCTCAAGGAGTTCATGCGGCGGCATTTTGTAGGGTCGCTTGGCTATAGGAGTAGTGCCTGGTTTCAAGTCGATGACAAACTCGACAGCTCGAGTAGGGGATATTCCTGGGAGTTCTTCCGGGAAAATATCTTGGAAGTCGCGAACGACTGGAATGTTTTCAATTCCATCAAGAGGTGATGTGTTTAACGCGTTTAGGGCATAAAGCCTTGCCTCGGCATTTTTAGTCAGACGAGCGTGATAGCTCACTATTTCATCGGAAGGGTGTAGAAGATGGACAGTCTTAGTGGCGCAAACTATGGAAGCAGTACCCGCTTTCAACCAATCCATTCCCAAAATAAGATCAATGTTGGAAGACGACAGGATAATGGGGGAGACATAGAATTCCATCCCTTCGATTTCAACAGGAACGTTATGGCTAACCATAGAGGTTAGACATTGGCCGGTAGGGGTTTGTATCACTAGTGCAATGTCCATGACCTCACATTTAACGTCGTGTTCGTATGCAAATGCTTCTGACATGAATGAAAGTGATGCTCCTGAATCAAATAAAACAGAAGCTGGTGCAGAATTAACAAGGAGTGTACCCATCACAGTAGCAGGCTGGTCTTGAGCTTCATTGAGGTCAATGTGGTTTGCTTGGTGACGACCATAAGGCCTGGCAGTGTTGTTGCGGGGCTGGTTGTTTCCACGGACGTTGCCACGACCAGTTGAAGGCAGAGCCAGCTGGTTCTGATCCAGATTGCAGTTCCTGGAAATGTGACCAGGTTGGCCACACTTGTAGCACAGACCATGATTGGGGTTGGGAGCAGGAGCTCTTGGTGGTGGTCCCAGAAGCCTTGGCTGCATAGTTGGTGGAGGAGGCATACGCGGTGCAACATATGACCGTATTGGAACAGGTGCAGCCGGACGGTAAACGCTGTTGGGAATTGATACGTCTCCAACGTATCTATAATTTTTTATTGTTCCATGCTGATATATGATCATTCTTGGATGTTCTACCATGAATTTATAGCAACTTTATATCATTTTTTGGGACTAACCTATTGACATAGTGCCAAGTGCCAGTTGCTGTTTTCTGCCCTGTTTTTGATTTACAGAAAATCCATATCAAACGGAGTCCAAACGAAGTGAAACTTTTTGTGGATTTTTTCTGGGCTAGAAGACACCCGAGGGACCGAAGAAGTGCCGGAGAGGTGGCCAAGGGTG
Organism: Elymus sibiricus; assembly: GCA_039707655.1. Classification (NCBI taxonomy): domain Eukaryota; kingdom Viridiplantae; phylum Streptophyta; class Magnoliopsida; order Poales; family Poaceae; genus Elymus; species Elymus sibiricus. The sequence goes on along the minus strand of CM077672.1, from coordinate 74,943,914 downwards.
GGCACCACCCACCAGGCCACGCCAGGGGGCCCAGGCGTGGCCTGATGGGTGGTGGCCCCCTGGATGCCCCTCTCCACCGCCTCTCTGCTCTATAAATACTCTAAAATCCCAAAAACCCTCGGGGAGTCGACGAAAATCAATTCCAGCCGCCGCAAGTTCCAGAGCCACCAGATCCAATCTAGACACCATCTCGGAGGGGTTCATCATGCCCATTGGTGCCTCTCCGATGATGCGTGAGTAGTTCATTGTAGACCTTCGGGTCCGTAGGCAGTAGCTAGATGGCTTTCTCTCTCTCTTTGATCTTCAATACAATGGTCTCTTGGAGATCCATATGATGTAACACCTTTTTGGCGGTGTGTTTGTTGGGATCCGATGAACTTTGAGTTTATGATCAGATCTATCTTTTTATATCCATGAAAGTGGCTTGAGTTCTTTGATCTCTTATTTGCATGATTTCTTATAGCCTTGTATTTCTTCTTCGAAACTTTGGTTTAGTTAGGCCGACTAGATTGATTTTTCTTGCCATGGGAAGAGGTGCTTGGTAGTGGGTTCGATCTCACGGTGTTCTTTCCCAGTGACAGAAGGGGCAGCAAGACACGTGTTGATCGTTGGTACTAAGGAGAAAAAGATCGTGTCTATTCCTACATGAATAGATCTGATCTACATCATGTCACCGTTCTTATTGCATCACTCCGTTTTTCCATGAACTTAATACACTAGATGCATGCTGGATAGCGGTCGATGTGTGGAGTAATAGTAGTAGATGTGATGCCTATATATAGATCATTGCCTGGATATCGTCATGATTATTTGAGGTTCTATCAATTGCCCAACAGTAAAAGTTTTCCCACCGTTTGCTATTTTATTTGAGAGAAGCCACTAGTGAATCCTACGGCCCCAGGGGTCTCTTTTCCATCATATTGCTTTCGATCTCTTTTGCTTTCGCTTTTGATCTAAGACTTTCAGATCTGAAACTTCAACCACTTTGCAACAATTTTCCATTGCCGTTTCAATCTTTCATCTTACCGTCAAGGGCTTGACAACCCCTTGGTCGCATTGGGTGTGGAGATTTGTTTTCTTGTGTGCAGGTGCTGAACACGTGGTGTTGCGAGGACCTCCTTCTGGTTCGATACCTTGGTTCTTAACCGAGGGAAATACTTCTCCGCTTGCTACATCATCCCTTCCACTTCGGGGAACCATCAATGCGAGCATGAATTTTCTCCATCAACAAAGAAGATTTCAGGCGCCATCATCCGCGCCATCAGGAATCCAGATCCGACGCTTTGGCGGTGCCGCGCCCGAAGACGAGCCGGGGTCACGGTTGCGCCTAATAGAACCATGGTGTTCCTGCAGACCAATTTCAACCTGGATAGCCTTGTTCACCAAGGTGGCGAAGTCGGCAAAGTCAGCAAAGTCATGCACCAGCAACGCTAGCTTAATGCCAGCTTGAAGTCCATCACGGAACTTTTCCTGTCTACGAGCATTAGTGGCAATGTCATCTTCAGCATAACGAGATAAATCCATAAATTCCCGCTGATAAGCATCCACAGTTTTGTTGCCCTGGACGAGGTTGCGGAACTCACGCTTCTTCCTGTCCATGATTCCCTGAGCAATGAAGCGGGCACGGAAAGCAGCTTGGAAGTCTGGCCAGGTGATGAATGCTCCAGCAAGTTGTGAACGCCTGTGACTGTCCCACCATTGAGCAGCTGAACCTTTCAGAAAGTATGTCGCAAAAGTGACATAGTTGACAGGGGCAACATTGGCAGACTCCAGTTCATAGGTGATGTCACGGAGCCAGTCATCAGCATCCAGGGGCAGAGTTGAGCTGCGGTAGACCGTTGTGTTGAGCCTCATGAAGTCCTGCAGAGTCACTCCGGCAGGCTGTTGGTTCATGTTGGGACGTGGGAACTGGTCTATGAGTCCTTGCATGAATTGGCGGTTCAGTTCAAACTGCCGCATAATTCCAGCCATGTAATCAGGCAGTGGTGGATCATTGGCACCACGGCCACGAGCACCTGGTCTAACCATCCTGCTAAAACGTAACATGGATAGTTTAGCATTGAGCAATTTTAGCGGTATGAAAACATTTATGAAGTAACATGCACAGAGAGAGTAGTGCAAAAGATACATCATAGTAGTCAAGCATAGCGTACAGATCCATACATAAGTCAGGTACAAGCCAATAGTTCGAATGCAAAAGGGAAATAAGCTAGACTAACTAGGCGGCACGCAGGCACGCGGTGGAGAGATACAACAACGAGACATAGTGATATGCTACATCAACGTCGGGGAAAACCAAGGTAACCAGGTAGCTGATGATGACTAAACATCAGCCTGTGCTCGGTCTCAGGTGGCTGCATCCCGTGGATACTCTGGTGCCGGATCCGGTCCGGGGCCGGAAGAAGAGGTCCACGTGCAGGGGTATCACCTCCGATAGCAGGCCACGCAATACCTGGAGGAAACTCTGTCTTGCTCGGGAAGAGAATGTACTCAGGGTGGATCCCCCAGTAGACTGCTGGCATCAACTGTGTCAGAGCATCGTAAAGACGAGTACGAGTCGCGTACATCTCAACAGCAAGATCTCGAGCAGTGCGATCCAGAGCCTCAGTGTACCGAACCAAGTACTGCGGGTCGTAGCGACGCGTCACGTACGGGGTACAGACCACAGTGTAGTATGCAGTCTCGTCCCCAGCAGGAGCATACGGGATGTATCGGAACCCAGTAGTATCCAAGCGGGGATGCTCTCCACGGAGACGGATGATAGCAACAAAGGCAGCATCATGGACTGCCATCTCTAGAGTCACACCGTAACCACAAAAGGTGTGTATCTCATTGGTGGAGCGATCCCGTCGATCGAAGATACGGACCACAGCGCGGTACAGCTCCTGGTTGAACTCGCGGTAGATCTCATAAACAGTGTACTGAGGGTACCAACGATATCCCAGCGCGGTCAAAAGGTCGACCAGAATAGCCGGGAATCCAGTCGCCTCAAGCGCCACAGAGTGGCGCACAATCTGCTCTGCGGGACACATCTGTAACGAAGGAGTTCAAAGATGTGAAAAGACAGTGATGTGTATTATTCAATAACTTGAAGGAATTTGCAGATAGTCCAGCTCTCCGGGTAGATGTGATTACGAGATCCTAATGTTAGAGTTAGTAAAACTTTTACCCGAATAGAAGAGAGATCAGAGTCCCAGAGTATAGACGAGGAATAAAAGATCCTAATCCCACCCAATTGTGATGTGGGCCCGTAAGCCGCACAACAAGTTAGTAAAACGGTTTTCCAAAGACTAGACTCAACTTTGGCCAAGGAGTTGGAAAGGGGGCTACCTACATGCAGCCGGCTGTGATACCAACTTGTGACTCCCCCGATTTGATCGTACACTAATCATACACGCAATGTGTATGACCCGATCAGGGACTCACGGGAAGATATCACAACACAACTCTAAACACAAATTAACATAAAAACAAGCTCCATATTACAAGCCAGGGGCCTCGAGGGCTCGAATACATAAGCTCGATTACAGACGAGTCAGCGAAAGCAACAATACCTGAGTACAGACATAAGGTAAACAAGTTTTGCCTTAAGAAGGCTAGCACAAACTGAGATACAAGGATCGAAAAGGCACGTCCTCCTGCCTGGGTGCCACCTATCTACTCCTGGGTGTCGGCGTCCTCCATGTAGTAGTAGGCTCCGTCGGGGTAGTAGTGGCCGTCAGCGGTGGTAGCTGGCTCCTGGGATCCGTCATCTGATCGCAACATTTATATAGCGGAAAAAAGGGGGAGCAAAGCAACCGTGAGTACTCATCCGAAGTACTCGCAAGACTGACATCAAAACTATTCTACTTATGCACTGGTATCAAATGAAAGGGGGTAGTATATGTGGACTAGACTGCAGAATGCCGGAATAAGATGGGGGAGAAGCTAGTCCTATCAAAGACTACTCTTCTGGTCACCTCCATCTTGAAGCAGGGGGAAGGAACAGATGGTAAGTTAACCATGTAACCGCGTATAGCATAATCCTAACCCGATGATCCTCCCCTCGTCGCCCTGTGGGAAAGCGATCACCGGGTATATCTCACACTTGTAAAGGTGTATTTTATTAAGTATCCAGTTCTAGTTGTCATGAGGTAGAGATACAACTCCAAGTCGTCCTTTTACCGAGGGACACGGCTATTCGAATAGATAAACTTCCCTGCAGGGGTGCACCACATATTCCCCAACCCGCTTGACTTCTCTGGCAGAACTGCCGTCCTCGAAGATCAACATGTCGCAGCCCCACCTAGGCTCAACAGAGAGGTCAGTACACCAGACTAAACCCTATGCGCGTAGGGGTCTGGGTCCATCTCCCATTGCGCTCCTGCACGTTACGTGGGCGGCCGGTGAGCAGACCTGTGCAACCTCCAGTACGTCGGCAGGTGCTTTATGCAGTCCAACCCGGCGCGCGTCGCTAAGTCACTAACGTCAAATCAAGCTTCGGCTGATACTACGGCGCCGAGAGCCCATATCTTACTCACGTGGTTGGTTAGTGCGTATAAGGCCAGCGGCCCTACTCAGATCAAATATCCAAATCTCGTTAAGCGTGTTATTATGAAATAACCGCGGACAACGACCAGGGCCAGGCTCACCTCTCTCTGTGTGGTCACAACCTGCCCTGTCGCTCCGCCACCAAGAGTCACTTTAGGGGGCAGTCAGGGAGATCAGTCCTTTCAACCCACATATGTGAATCATCTGCGAGTACTCTACGAGCCGACCCGACTTTAGTATCAAACTTGTATCATATGTAATATGTATAACTTTACCCGTGATCGCCACCCGCAGCGATCACGACCCGATAGTATAGCATAGCAGACGGGCAAGGATGTGGGGCCACTCATGAATAAACTAGCATCCTATACTAAGCATTTAGGATTGCAGGTAAAGTATCAACAACAGTATCAAAGACAGGCTATGCATCAGAATAGGTTCTACCGATAACAGTAACAGCTACACTACTCTAATGCAAGCAGTAGAGAGAAGTAGGCGATATCGGGATGATCAAAAAGGAGGGGATGCTTGCCTGGAAGCTCTACTGAAGGAGTCGGGTCGTCGACGAAGTAGTCGTACTCGGCAGTGTCGTCGGCGGTCTCAGTGTCTATCGGAAGGAAGAGGGGGAAGAAACAATAAATACAAAGCAGACAGATTCATCCCAATGCATGACATGACAATATGCTGTGCCGGGTGTGTTCTAACGTACACTGGTGCAGCGACGTCCTATACAAATGGTTTTTAACCCCTTTCCGCGACAGAGTTTTGAACCATCGCCTGGACAGTGTGTGCGATAGGGGGGTCCATTCCACACGACCGAGAAATCGTATGCGATAGGGAGTAGGAATGCATACGTTTTGCATAACTAAGCGTATGTGATGACCGCATCTGTCCCAAACGGTAGTTGTCAGATAACTTTTTCCGATATATCACCTATCCCAAACGCTTCATCCTTGTTGTTCGTGTTGGTTGTCAGAACCATCGCATGCTCTATTCTGTGGTGCAACATTTGCGATATGCGCCCCATCACAAACAATTCACGATTGTAAAGCGTGTATGATAGGTGGACTATCACACACATTTACCTTTACTGCACCGTATGCGATTGTATGTAAGAGTGCATACAGTTGTCACCATGAAACTATATGCGAAGCTTGATTATATCCCACACATTTCTCTGCCATTAATCGTTTCTAATATATAAAATGTCCCAAACGATTCGTCCGTAGTACCCATGTCGGATGAAGGCCTATCGCACGCATTCTTCTGTGAGCAACGTTTACGATGCTCACGACATCATAAACAGTTCATGATTTCAAAGCGTGTGCGATCAGGAAACTATCACAAACATTTAATGAGAAAGAACTGTGTGCGATGCTGTTGTTAATCTCAAACGTTTTTTATTTGTTGATCGTGTGTGCAGTACAGATTCATCACACACATAGTGATCAGAGAAATGTCTCTGATCATGTCGTTTATCGCACACGTTTCGCTTTCAGAAACTGTGTGCTTTCTACTGGCGTGCAGAGCATTATTTATCCCTAATTTAATCCATGCATTTGAAATTCCCAGAATTTGAATTTGAATTTGAAACAGATTTTGAATTTGAAAGTAGGCAATCATTTATTAAATATAGAATCATGCTTATTACAAAGGTTCAGGAACGAATGAATAATTGGATTCACAGGTACATATAGACTGAAGAACTACAGGAGCATCAAGTAAAGAATGATGAACTACAGTTGTACTAAAGACGGTAAAGAGAGAGGCGAAAGACATTATGGCTGGTGGAGAAGGTGAAGCGGAATGCCCATATAGTGCCCTCCTCCAAGCCTAACGTGTGCATGACTCTAGGCCAACCCCTTGTGATGGCCGCCCGCCCATTCTTCACTGTCTTCATTACGACTTCTCGATGCTCATTGTAGTCTCGATGAAATACTTTAACCTTCATTTCATGCCCACCAATCATGTACTTTGCGAGGTAATCTTGAGTAAACTGCTTTGGGAACCACTGCAAACGAATAAGATTCAGACATTGTTGACTAACAACTCATTACGGGCAGTAAAAAGACAAGGCTACAGAGTTCGTAGTTACCATCCTACAGCTCACTGTTGTGTTGGATAGAGCGTAAACAAATAGCTTAATTGGCATCGTTCGTATATTTTTGCTAACAATCCTTATCAGTTTCCTCACTTGATGCTGGTTCACGAATATCTTGTTGCCCCAAACGCAGAAGGGGTCGAGGCGTGGATCTTTGCCGAGGACATATGTACCTAGCTACAAGCTACAAGTCAATATTAGAAGATAAAAAGTGTCCAGGCGTGGATCTATATGGACTACGTTATGGAAACTAGGGAGTATAAGCCGAGGGATGAAACTAACCTCGGTGGAAGACGTTGGCCACTCCCGTTGTTGTCCTGTGTAAGTACATGGAAAGGCATGGTAAGTAGAGTGGGCTTAACATCAACCAAATATAGACATGGTAAACAACATAATCTCCAAATGGTAAGTTGAATGTGTTTGTTTTAGCATGCTGTTAAAGCAGAAAAAAATGGAAGGGGGTGTTAACTACAACAGGCTTAACAGCGACAAAATATTGTAATTCAAACTGGTACTATTGTTGAATAGAACATAGCTTATGCTTAAACATCACACTGGATAAATGTGTAAAACTGAAATAAAGGGCATGTGCAAACTACACCAGGCATAACTAGAACCAAACATAGCCGTTCAAACTGGTGTTGATGAAAATTGAACTGCACAGTTCATGCTTGCACATAATGAACATCACATTGTGAATAACTGAAATAAACAAGGCCGATATGTTCACTAATTTAAACAACCAAATATAGCCATTGAAACTGGACAACTGCTTACTGCAACAAACCTAACTAACAATAACTAAAATAAACAAGTACTATATTCACATTACATTTTTGCATAACTGTAATAATTAAAAACGGCATAGTTAAAACATAGCATGGAAAAAGCTAGTACAACTATGGGTACGAGTTGGGTAGCTAGAAAAGGTAAGATTTGCTGATAGGATATTGCCTCACTTGTGATGGATGGGATCCTACCACTTGGAAGAGCACCTGCCCAGGGTGTGTTCCGTGATGTCGCGGATGGGCTGTTTCACCTTGTAAGAGCCGTAGTGGGTGCCCTTCTCGTCGTCGTTGATACGTCCATTTTGCATCATGTTTTCTTACTGTTATTTATAATGTTTTCATGCATAATAATGCTTTTGGGAGTGATTCTAATGCCTTTTCTCTAATAATTTGCAAGGTTTGCACAAAGAGGGAGAATACCGGCAGCTGGAATTCTGGACCTGAAAAAGCACCGTCAGGATACCTATTCTGCACAACTCCAAATAAGCTGAAACTTCACGGAGAATTTTTGTGGAATATATGAAAAATACCGGAGCAGATAAGTACCAGAGGGGGCCCACCAGGTGGGCATCACCCACCACGGCGCGCCAGGCCCCCTGGCGCGCCATGGTGGGTTGTGCCCAGCCTGGCCCATCTCCGGGGCCCCTCTTCTGGTATATAAGTCATTTTACCCTAGAAAAAATAGAGAGAGGACTTTCAGGACAAAGCGCCGCCGTCTCGAGGCGGAACTTGGGCAGGAGCACTTTTGCCCTCCGGTGGAGCGATTCCGCCGGGGGAACTTCCCTCCCGGAGGGGGAAATCATCGTCATCATCATCACCAACAACTCTCCCATCTTGGGGAGGGTAATCTTCATCAACATCTTCAACAGCACCATCTCCTCTCAAACCCTAGTTCATCTCTTGTGTTCAATCTCGGTACCGGAACTCTAGATTGGTACTTGTGGGTGACTAGTAGTGTTGATTACATCTTGTAGTTGATTACTATATGGTTTATTTGGTGGAAGATTATATGTTCAGATCCATTATGCTATTCAATACCCCTCTGATCTTAAACATGTTTAATATTTGTGAGTAGTTCTCTTTGTTCTTGAGGTCACGGGAGAAATCATGTTGCAAGTAATCATGTGAAATTGATATGTGTTCGATATTTTGATGATATGTATGTTGTGATTCCCTTAGTGGTGTCATGTGAACGTCGACTACATGGCACTTCACCATACTCGGGCCTAAGGGAATGCATTGTGGAGTAGTTATTATATGATGGGTTGCTAGAGTGATAGAAGCTTAAACCCCAGTCTATGCGTTACTTCGTAAGGGACCGATTTGGATCCAAAAGTTTAATGCTATGGTTAGATGTTCATCTTAATACTTTCTCGTAGTTGCGGATGCTTGCGAGGGGGCTAATCATAAGTAGGAGGTTTGTTCAAGTAAGAACAGCGCCTAAGCAACGATCCACCCACATATCAAATTATCAAAGTAGCGAACACAAAACAACTCAACATGATGAAAGTGACTAGATGAAATTCCCGTGTACCCTCAAGAACGCTTTGCTCATTATACGAAACCGTTTTGGCCTGTCCTTTGCCTCGAAAGGATTGGGCTACCTTGCTGCACTTTTGTTACCGTTACCGTTACTTTCTCGTTACAAAACACCTTGCCACTAAACAACTTGTCACCGACTATTTCAGTGCTTGGAGAAATTACCTTGCTGAAAACCACTTGTCATTTCCTTCTGCTCTTCGTTGGGATCGACATTCTTACTTATCGAAAGGATTACGATTGACCCCGTGCGCTTGTGGGTCATCAAGGCTCTTTTCTGGCGCCGTTGCCGGGGAGTGAAGCGCTCTTGGTAAGTGGAAATTGGTAAGGAAAAATTATTTTGTGTGCTGAAATTTACTGTTACTTGTCACTATGGAATCTAATCCTTTGAGGGGATTGTTCGGGGTATCTTCACCTCGAACGGAACCACAATTAGAAGCCCCTCAACCTACTGCACCTACTGAAAATATTGGCTATGAAATTCCTTCGGGTATGATAGAACAGCTGCTAGCTAATCCTTATGCAGGAGATGGAACCCAACATCCTGATATGCACCTGATATATGTGGATGAAATTTGTGGATTATTTAAGCTTGCAGGTTTTCCCGGAGATGAGGTTAAGAAGAAGGTTTTCCCTTTATCTTTGAAGGGAAAAGCATTGGCATGGTATAGGCTATGCGATGATATTGGATCTTGGAGCTGGAATCGCTTGAAATTGGAATTTCACCAAAAAATTTATCCTATGCATCTAGTTCATCGGGATCGAAACTTCATATATAATTTTTGGCCTCGTGAAGGAGAAAGTATCGCTCTAGCTTGGGGGAGGCTTAAGTCAATGTTATATTCATGCCGCAACCATGAGCTCTCGAGAGAAATGATTATTCAGAATTTTTATGCTCGGCTTTCTCATAATGATCGCTCCATGCTCGATACTTCTTGTACTGGTTCTTTTATGAAGAAAACTATTGAATTCAGGTGGGATCTTTTGGAAAGAATTAAATGCAACTCTGAAGATTGGGAACTCAACGAAGGTAAAGAGTCAGGTATAAAGCTTGAGTATGATTGTGTTAAATCTTTTATGAATACCGATGATTTTCAAAAGTTTAGCACTAAATATGGACTTGACTCTGAGATAGTAGCCTCTTTCTGTGAATCATTTGCTACTCACGTTGACCTCCCTAAGAAGAAGTGGTTTAAATATCACCCACCTATCAAAGAAGAAATTAAAGAACCCGTCATAGCTAGAGATGAAACTATCATCTACAATGTTGATCCAGTTGTTCCTACTGCTTATATTGAAAAACCACCTTTTCCTATTAGGATAAAGGAACATGCTAAGGTTCCAACTACAGTTCGTAAGAGTCACATTAGAGCACCAAAGCCCGCTGAACAAATCAAAGTAGAACCTAGTGTTGCTATGGTTAAAGATCTCTTGGTAGAAAATGTTGATGGGCATGTTTTTTTACTTTTGTGATGATGCTGCTAGAATTGCTAGACCCGATGAAAGGGATAAACACAGACCCGTTGTTGGCATGTTTGTTATCTCGGTTAAAATAGGAGATCATTGTTATCATGGTTTATGTGACATAGGTGCTAGGGTGAGTGCTATTCCTATTACCTTATATCAAGAAATTATGAATGATATAGCACCCGCTGAAATAGAAGACATAGATGTTACTATTAAACTTGCTAATAGAGACACCATCAAACCACTTGGGTTCGTTAGAGATGTTGAAGTCTTGTGTGGGAAAGTGAAATATCCTACTGATTTTCTAGTTCTTGGTTCCCCACAAGATGACTTTTGTCCCATTATTTTTGGTAGACCTTTCTTGAACACCGTTAATGCTCAAATAGATTGCAAGAAACAAACCGTCGGTGTTAGTTTTGGTGGAGAGTCTCATGAGTTCAATTTCTCTAAGTTTAATAGGAAACCTCGTAAGGAAGAACTACCTAGCAAAGATGAAATAATTGGTCTTGCTTCTATTGCTGTGCCACCTACTGATCCATTAGAACAATACTTCTGGAACATGAAAATGATATGCACATGTATGAGAGAAATGAAATAGATGAAGTTTTCTTCCAGCAGCCTCCTCAGCTTAAACACAATTTGCATGTTGAAACTCTAGGAGGTCCTCCTCCACCTAAGGGCGATCCTGTGTTTGAATTAAAACAATTGCCTGACACTCTGAAATATGCTTATCTTGATGAGAAAAAGATATATCATGTTATTATTAGTGCTAACCTTTCAGAACACGAAGAAGAAAGATTATTGAAAATTCTGAGGAAGCACCGTGCTGCTATTGGATATACTCTTGATGATCTTAAGGGCATTAGTCCCACTCTCTGTCAGCACAAGATTAATATGGAACCTGATGCTAAACCCGTTGTTGATCATCAACATCGGTTGAATCCCAAAATGAAAGAAGTGGTAAGAACTGAAATATTAAAGCTTCTGGAAGCAAGTATAATCTATCCCATAGCTAATAGTAGATGGGTAAGCCCCGTTCATTGTGTCCCTAAGAAAGGAGGTATCACTGTTGTGCCTAATGATAAAAATGAGCTTATTCCTCAAAGAATAGTTACTGGCTATAGGATGGTAATTGATTTTAGAAAATTAAATAAAGCTACTAGAAAGGATCATTACCCCTTGCATTTTATTGATCAAATGTTAGAAAGACTATCAAAGCACACACATTTTTGTTTCTTAGATGGATACTCTGGTTTTTCTCAAATTCCTGTTTCACAACCTGATCAAGAGAAAACCACTTTCACTTGCCCTTTTGGAACTTATGATTATAGACGTATGCCTTTTGGTTTGTCCAATGCACCTGCTACCTTTCAAAGATGTATGACTGCTATATTCTCTGATTTTTGTGAAAAGATTGTTGAGGTTTTCATCGATGATTTTTCTGTTTATGGAACTTCTTTTGATGATTGCTTGAGCAACCTTGATCGAGTTTTGCAGAGATGTGAGCAAAGTAACCTTGTCTTGAATTGGGAGAAGTGCCACTTTATGGTCAATGAAGGTATTGTCTTGGGGCATAAAATTTCTGAGCGTGGCATTGAGGTGGATAAAGCTAAGGTTGATGCAATTGAGAAGATGCCATGTCCCAGAGATATTAAAGGTATTCGTTGTTTCCTCGGTCATGCTGGTTTCTATAGGAGATTTATTAAAGACTTCTCTAAAACTTCTAGGCCTCTTACAAATATTTTACAAAAGGATGTTCCATTTGTTTTTGATGATTATTGTGTAGAAGCCTTTGAAACACATAAGAAAGCCTTGATTTCTGCACCTATTGTTCAACCACCTGATTGGAACTCGCCTTTTGAAATTATGTGTGATGCTAGTGATTATGCTGTTGGTGATGTTCTAGGACAAAGAGTTGACAAGAAATTAAATGTTATCTATTATGCTAGCAAAACTCTAGACAGTGCCCAAAGAAACTATGCTACTACCGAAAAGGAATTTTTAGCAGTTGTGTTTGCTTGTGATAAATTCAGGTCTTATATAGTTGATTCTAAAGTAATTGTTCACACTGATCATGCTGCTATCAAATATCTTATGGAAAAGAAAGATGCTAAACCTAGAGTTATTAGGTGGGTTCTCTTGCTTCAGGAATTTGACTTGCACATTATTGATAGAAAAGGAGCTGAGAACCCCGTAGCTGATAACTTGTCTAGGCTAGAAAACATTCCTGATGACCCGCTACCTATTAATGATAGTTTTCCTGATGAACAATTAGCGGTCATAAATGTTTCTCATAGTACTCCTTGGTATGCTGATTATGCTAATTTCATCGTTGCTAAATTTATACCACCTAGTTTCACATACCAACAGAAGAAGAAATTCTTCTATGATTTAAGACATTACTTTTGGGACGATCCACATCTTTATAAAGAAGGAGTAGATGGTATTATTAGACGTTGTGTACCTGAGCATGAACAGGAACAAATCCTACGGAAATGTCACTCCGAAGCTTATGGAGGGCATCATGCTAGAGATAGGACTGCTCATAAGGTATTGCAATCAGGTTTTTATTGGCCTACTCTCTTCAAAGATGCCCGTAAGTTTGTTTTATCTTGTGATGAATGTCAACGAATAGGTAATATTGGTAAGCGTCAGGAAATGCCAATGAATTATTCTTTTGCTGTTGAACCTTTTGATGTTTGGGGTTTTGATTACATGGGACCTTTTCCTTCCTCTAATGGGTACACTCACATTTTGGTTGCTGTTGATTATGTCACTAAGTGGGAAGAAGCTATTCCAACTAGTAGTGCTGATCATAACACCTCCATTAAAATGCTTAAGGAAGTTATCTTTCCGAGGTTTGGAGTCCCTAGATACCTAATGACGGATGGTGGTTCATGCTTTATTCATGGTGCTTTCCGTAAAATGCTTGCTAAGTACGATGTTAACCATAGAATTGCATCACCCTATCACCCTCAATCTAGTGGTCAAGTAGAACTTAGCAATAGGGAAATAAAATTAATATTACAAAAAACTGTCAATAGGTCTCGAAAGAATTGGTCTAAGAAACTAGATGATGCACTTTGGGCCTATAGAACAGCGTATAAAAATCCTATGGGTATGTCTCCATATAAAATGGTTTATGGAAAAGTTTGTCACTTGCTTCTTGAGTTAGAACATAAAGCGTACTGGGCAATTAAAGAGCTCAACTATGATTTCAAACTAGCCAGTGAAAAGAGGTTATTTGATATTAGCTCACTAGATGAATGGAGAACCCAAGCTTATGAAAATGCTAAGCTCTTTAAAGAAAAGGTTAAGAGATGGTGTCGGGGAATGATCCGCGATCACCTATGGGACCTTGGTCCCTTCTGGTTCGGCGGGGGGATCACGTTGCACAAAGAGCGGAGGCCATGGAGCACACACACACGCACACGATGACACGGCAATCTTTACCTAGGTTCGGGCCGCCGTGAGGCGTAATACCCTACTCCTGCTTTGGTGGATTGAGGTGGAAGAAGGTGGTGGGTGCGAGATGCAAGTCCCCGGCAAGGTGCCTCGGGAATGCAACTACGCATGTACAGTGGATGGTGTATGGCGAGGTCGGGCCGAGAGTCGAACCCGCAGGTGTCTAACTAAGTGACCGGGTGTCGAACCCCTTGCTAGATTGCCTTGGACCTCCTTTTATAGCTCAAGGGGTTACCACAGTGGAAAAACAGTCTTTTATCCCATGATTAGATAGCCAACAGTGCTACCATACCTAACTCTGGCAGTGCATTAAATGCGCTACTAGGTGTCTCGCTGTGGGTGAACCCGGCAAGCCTGCTGCGCCGCCGAGCTCTGCTTTTCTTCCTGTCTTGACACGCCCCTGGACGGGTGTCACATGGGCGTGGAATCTGTCTTCCACGTGGCCGCCACATGCATGCGGTGACCACCTAACCTCTCGGGAGCTTGACACCGCACTGATAAGTGACTGGCGTCACTACCAGGTGGAGCGGTGGAGTCTTGGCGGGGATTCTGGGGTAAAGGCGCCTCGGCAGGCTTGCCGGGGCTGGTCTTGGACTTGCATCCACAGGGTGGCCTCGACCTAGCCAGACTCTCCCGCCCGGCAAGGGAGGCTTCCTCCGGATATACCTTGCTGTCTTGCTGGTTTTGATGCGCTTCTTGATCCCCAGGAGAGAGGCTCACTGCTCTCCGGGCTCGGCCTTGGTCTTGGTGAAGCTGTTTTCTTTGCGAAGCTCGGGGCTGCCGGGGGTTGGATCTTCCTATCCATGCACAAGTCAGGGGAAAACAGACGCCCTGTGTTTGTGTACCCCGACAGAAGCCCCCGGGCCTGACTCATACATGTCGCTGGGCACGTTGGGTTAGGCCCCAACAGTGCACGGACACGCGTCGAGAGGTGTTGTTTATGCAGCGGTTTGTCATGATGACTCGCCCCATCTATTGCCCACTCCGTGCGATTAACGCGGGCCATGGGCAGTTAATGGGGAATCGTGCTGGTGAAACGGTAACTTTCTTCGGGAGGAGATAGCGAAGATTCAGCCCCCGCGCCCGTTGCCAAATAAAAGAGGGCAACGTGCTAGGCCGTTGCTCATTCGTATCTCTCTCTCCTGCCTTCATCTTCTTCCTCAAGCCAACTCTGCCTCCTTTCGCCATCGCCCGCCCCTAATCCCCGCCATTCCCCTCCCCCTGCACCGCTCGTCGAACCAGCGGGATGGGGAAGAAGACAGCAGCGAACAAGGGAAAGCAAGCCGCCGCCGCAGTGAGGGAGCCCGCAACGGAGGGAAAGAAGAAGAGAGCGGCGGAGATGGATAAAAAGCGCCGGGAAGGGGTGGTTTTCTTCCCGTCGAATCTGGATGCCCGTACTCTAGAGGCGAGGTACGGATTTATGTGGGGGAGGAATGTCCCATTGGGGCATGGAGCGCCGGTGGTCCTGGCCGGGGACCAGAACCCGCCGGACGGGTACCGCTTCTTCTGCGCGTACTTCCTCTGTGGGCTCTCCTCCCCTTACTCTGCGTTCATGGAGACCTTGATGTTGGTGTATGGCTTCCATATCCTGGATTTCACGCCCAATGCGGTGGCGACCATGGCGATCGTCGCTCATCTGTGCGAAGGTTTCGTCGGAGTCGCCCCCGACGTGGATCTGTTCCGACATTTCTTTGTCCCGCGGATTGAGGATAGAGGGCATCGTTCGGGGAATATCAGCTGGATCCCCCGATGCAAGAAGGAGCATTGGGACTATATTTCCAGCGTGCAGCGCGGCAAGTGGGAAGAGTTGCGAGCTGATTGGTGCTGGATCCATGACAAAAAAATGACGGAGTACTGCCGGGAACGGACGGAATGCATCGTCCGCAGCAGCGAATGGAGTGAGCTGGGCCTGACCGAGGAGAAACTCCGGCCAGCCATGCGCAGGATCTTCCGTCTCAAGGCTGCCGGGCTCACTACTGCCCATGTGGGGGCTGATTTCCTCAGGCGCCGCATTGCGCCCCTGCAACAGAGGGATAGGTTTGCGTGGCAGTATGCCAATGCCGCCGACAGGATGCGCCTCTGGCCCGGCCTGGCCAACAACCTCATGGTGTACGGCCACAGTTGGCTGTGCGAGTAGTTGTTTGGCGAATTGGGCACATTTCATTTGCCGGCAGGTATCATCCCGCTGCACCTCAATTCTGCCCGAGATCAGATCTTGAAGTGGATGCCGGAATGTGATGCGAGCGGGGTCCGGGAAGACTGGGATCTGCCGGACTCGGCCATGGAGCTGGCGTGGTTCGATACCTTGGTTGAAAGGGCCACCAGGGTGGAGAATGATTTGGTCAAGGCCACCTCTGAAGCAGAGGCGGCCTATATCCGCAAGCGGATCGCCAAAGACAAGGCGTTCCGGGAGGCCAGCGGAATAAAGCTCGGGGAGGAGGAGGACGCGGGAGGCGCGGGCTCCTCCGAGGAGGGAAACGAGGTGCCCACTGGAGAGGGAGCTGCCGGGCTCAATCTTGCCGGGCTGGAGCTTATTGAGGACGAGGTCCTCCGGGCTGTGGCAGCAGAGATCCGGGAAGAGACGGAGGCAGAGACTGCCGGGCAGCCCGGAGAGGAGTGGCTCTCCAAGGGTCTTCAAGGCCCCGAGTCCTACCCGGGCCAGCGCCCTCGCCGCCAGGCCGTCCGTAAAACCACGGCGGCCGCTCCTCAACCTGCCGCTAGGAAGGAGAAGAGGGCCGCCCCCGCGGATGACGCCCCGGAGGTGACGCGTCGCCAGTCTTCTCGCCTGAAGGAGGCCAAGATCTCTCCCGCCAAGCGGCGGGGTGTTTCTGGTGTCGATCCCAGCACGGAGATCAGCTCCACTTCTTCGAGCAGCTCAGCTTCTCCGGAGGAGTCGGCCCTGGAGGTGAGTTCGGAGCTGCCGGGGAGTTCTGCCCGGCCGTCGCTGAAGAGGGCGCGGACGACCCCGCCGCCCGCGTCGTACGCTCTGAACTCCATGCTTGAAGATTCAGAGTAAGTTTGAACTTGTCGATCTCCTGGTCGATGCACCTTGTAGTTGTCTGTTACTGACGTGCGTTCCTTGTCTCCCCGGCAGGGAGGAAGAGGAGGAGGAGACTCTGGCCCAGCGCGTCAAGCGGTCGAGACGCGTGGTGTCGATCCCCCTGGCGGGCTTGGGCTCGGCGGGAGCCAGGGCGGGGGACCCAGCCCCCAGCCCCCGTCGTGAAGTCACTGGCCAGCCCTCATCGGCTCATGGAGGAGCAGAGGAGCCGGTTCCCTCCCTTGTTAGGGGAGGGGACGTGACTCCCTCCAGCGGGGCCCGCCAGGAGGAGCAGGTCCCCACCATGGTCCAGGGAGAAGGATCCCCGGCAAGGCCGCTCGTCGAGGGGCCCGTCTCAGCAGAGATCGTGGCCATCGGGGAGGAAGAGGTCGCGGTCGACTCCCCAGTAGCCACTGCCGAAGAACACGACGCTCATCTGCATCACTCCCCGCCAGGTAATCTGTCTTCTGGTATTTCTGTCTCTTTGCTCTTGGTTGATGATGTTGGGTGTTTCTTCACACTTTCTGCTATCTTCGCTTGTAGCCTCACCTCCCGAAGAGACGGAGCCCCTTGAAGAGGTGGTTAAGATCGGCAAGAGCGCTGCTGAAGAGGCAGCCCAGATAGCTGCCGGAGAGGGCCAGGGGGAGGTTGCCGGGCAGCCCAAGAGGATCCAGGAAGATGCGGAGGGGAGCACTGCCAGGGCATCCAGCCCAGAGCTGGTTGTGGAAGAGAAAACGCCCCTCCAGACCCGAGCTCCCTCTCCTGCCGCCGACCCCTCGAGAGGGAACCTGGAGATCATCCCCTCGTCACCGCGCCCGACGATCTCTGACCCCTTCACCCTGGTGGGCCCTGACTTCAATGAAGAAATCAGGGGCATTCTGGCGCCGCTGTCGCTAAGGACCGATGAGGCCGGTGACTCCTCCGGCGATGCCAAGGACTCAGCCTTCTTCGAGTTGGTGGCGACGGGGCTAAAGGAGGTGCAGGACAGGCACGACTCCAGACAGTGGGCGCTCAAGGAGCGGCTTGATTCCGTCGCCCTCGTGGAGCAGAAGCTGAAGGACCGCGGTGGTGATCTACGCGTCTGGCACAAGCGACAGTCCTCCGCAATCCGGCAGTAGGAGAACGCCCTGGCCTAAGCCAGGGAAGAACTCACAGCCCGGGAGGCCAGGCTGACGGAGCGCGAGGCGTTGCTGAACGCTCGGAAAGAAAAGATCTCCGCCCGGGAAGGCACCCTCGAGGCCACTCTCCGCGGCAAGGATGAGGAACTTGACGCCCTGGTCCAGCAGCGCGTCAAGCACCTGGAGGACAGCCACAAGGATGCGCTGGAGGCGCTCGCTCGTGACTCTGCAGCCCAGCTGAAGAGGATATCTGAAGACCTCGCCTCTGCGTCCGTCGCCAAGGCAGACCTCGATCAGCGTGTGAACAAGCTGACGGAGGACCTTGCCGGGAGTACCAAGGAGGCCATGGCCCTCAGGGAGGAGGCGCATAAGACGGAGTCTGCTCTGAAGGAGACGCAGTCGCAGCTTTCCGCCACGGACCAGGAGCTCGCCCTTGCCAACAGCGTCGTCTCCGACCAGAAAGCCAGGGTGGGCTCCTTGGAGAAGGAGGTGGAGTCGATCTCCGCCAAGGTGAAGCTGCTGACGGCCGACTTGGCCAGTGCCTGAACCCTCCGGCAGGACGCTGAGGACAGGATCGAGAACCTGGTGGAGCAGCGCAACCTTTGGGTCCGGAGCTTGGAGGACATCGCCACGCGTCTCTCGACCCAGATCTCCGGCATGAAGATGAAGAGTTGGGCCTACTCCGTTGGTGAGCATGAAGTTCCGAGCGTCAAGCTGGCGATCTTCTTCGAAGGTTTGATCAATGGGCTGAAGGAGTACGAAGACGACCAGGACGCCTGCTTCGAAGAGGAGTCCTGGCAACTAGCCCGTGACGCCCTTCTTCTGGTTTTGAGCAACCTCGCCCACTTCTACCCAGAGATCGATCTCTCTGCCGGGTTCAAGAAGCTTCCGGAGGGAACGGATCTTTTTGCCGCCAAGGCAAAGGCCGCCCCTCTGGCCGCCCGAGTCCTCAAGGTGAAAAGGACCCCCGGCGGAAAGTAGAGCTGATGATTGGTCTCCTTCCGACGTCGTGCCGCCCTATAACAAAAACATGACATGCACTTTGTCTTTTAGGCTTTGTAGTATTATTGCTGCGGGAACTTTATCTAATCTGTATTTCGTATGAACGCATGCTTATCCCCTTTGCTTCCCGTTGACATTCGTATGGATATTCTTTTTGCGCATTACGGTTGCCCGCCAGCATCAAGTTGCCGCAATTGCCTTTGGGGAGCATGTCCCCGGTGGCTCGGTGGGCAGAACAAGCTTGCCGGCGCGTTTTCCCCAACAACTCCAGACGCAGCCCCCTGTTTCGTCGAGTTTGACTTGAGTCGAGGCGGGGGTGCGAATCAGGATGAAGTGGGGTGCCGCCACGCATAGGGCCATCCATACGAAATCTGAGGGGCACTCGAGGGATACGCTGATGTAAATTTCAGAGAGAAATTCACGAGTGCGCAAACTTAGCTTTTTGCTCGTGTTTTCCTCTTGCCGGGACACATGCTCTGGTTCCTGCGCGGTTTCTTTCTATAGCTGCTTCTCTTTTCTTTGAGGTCTTTGGTATAATCGCAAACACGCCCCATCTCTTATTCCTCCCTTCCCTCGCCCCCGCCAACTCATCGGTGGCTGGTGTGTAGCAACACGCAGGCACGTGAGAGCCCGTCGTGGAACGTCTGCCGGGGATACCAATTGGCGGACTCGCTCTAGTGCTCAGCTCGAGATTCGTCCTCATCAGGATGAATGTAGGATCGCACTTTGCGTGAGCTCATCGACACCAATGGTGTTACCGTGGTGCATCCAGACTTCTAGGGGTAGGCAGAGGGAAGGAAAAGAGGAGGGGGTGAGTGTGTACCGCATTTCTGGCTAGCTGGGCCAAGCGGCGCCGCTCGATGGGTCGAGCGGGCCTAATCGAGGCCACAGCGGCGGCGTCCCCAGTTCCGAGCGCAGTCGTCGCCGCCGGTCGGAACACGGGGCGCGGCGCTGGGAAAGGGACGGGACCGCGCTGAACTTTCCTTCGAGCGCCATGGACATAGATGGCGACGATGATGATGATGGCGAGCGTGGTTCTCACAACCTCGGATTCGCACGAGTCAATCCCCCTACCTGGCGTGCCAAAGATGTCGGGGAATGATCTGCGATCACCTATGGGACCTTGGTCCCTTCTGGTTCGGCGGGGGGATCACGTTGCACAAAGAGCGGAGGCCATGGAGCACACACACGCACACGATGACACGACGATCTTTACCCAGGTTCGGGCCGCCGCGAGGCGTAATACCCTACTCCTGCTTTGGTGGATTGAGGTGGAAGAAGGTGGTGGGTGCGAGATGCAAGTCCCCGGCAAGGTGCCTCGGGAATGCAACTACGCATGTACAGTGGATGGTGTATGGCGAGGTCGGGCCGAGAGTCGAACCCGCAGGTGTCTAACTAAGTGACCGGGTGTCGAACCCCTTGCTAGATTCCCTTGGACCTCCTTTTATAGCTCAAGGGGTTACCACAGTGGCAAAACAATCTTTTATCCCATGATTAGATAGCCAACAGTGCTACCATACCTAACTCTGGCAGTGCATTAAATGCGCTGCTAGGTGTCTCGCTGTGGATGAACCCGGCAAGCCTGCTACGCCGCCGAGCTCTGCTTTTCTTCCTGTCTTGACACGCCCCTGGACAGGTGTCACATGGCCGTGGAATCTGTCTTCCACGTGGCCGCCACGTGCATGTGGTGGCCACCTAACCTCTCAGGAGCTTGACACCGCACTCATAAGTGACTGGCGTCACTACCAGGTGGAGCGGTGGAGTCTTGGCGGGGATTCTGGGGTAAAGGCGCCCTGGCAGGCTTACCAGGGCTGGTCTTAGACTTGCATCCAGAGGGTGGCCTCGACCTAGCCAGGCTCTCCCGCCCGGCAAGGGAGGCTTCCTTCGGATACACCTTGTTGTCTTGCTGGTTTTGATGCGCTTCTTGATCCCCAGGAGAGAGGCTCACTACTCTCCGGGCTCGGCCTTGGTCTTGGTGAAGCTGTTTTCTCTACGAAGCTCGGGGCTGCCGGGGGTTGGATCTTCCTGTCCGTGCACAAGTCAGGGGAAAAGAGACGCCCTGTGTTTGTGTACCCCGACAGATGGCATGATTAAAAAATCCAAAAGCGAGAATTCAAAGTAGGAGAATATTTCCTCTTGTACAACTCTCGTTTCAGATTCTTTGTAGGTAAACTTCTCTCCAAAGAGGTCTATCGCTCTGGAGCTATCAAAATAAATAATCCCGAAGGCACCAACCCAAAGGTGGTCAATGGTCAAAGAATTAAACACTATATCTCAGGTACGCCTATTAATGTTGAAAACAATGTTATTCAAACCATGACACCTGAGGAACACATAAGGGAGACCTTCCGGAACACTCCAGAATAACTGAAATAAAGGAGGTACGTGATACGGTAAGTAAACGGACTCCGAAAAATCCGCAAAAATATTTTTTGTCAGTTTTGGAAAATAACAAAAATTTGGAAAATAAGAAACAGCCAGGAAGGCACCCGAGGGGGGCACAAGACACCACGGTGCGCCAGGCCCCCCTGGCGCGCCATGGTGGGTTGTGCCCACCTCGGGAATCTTTCGGACTCCGTTTTTCTCTCGTTTGCTTGTCTCCCAAGATAAAAATTCTTTATATAATCCCCGAACGTATTGACCTCCGCATCGAGGAGAAATCTTCTGTTCTTCTATCTTGTTGTTTTTCTGACAGATCTGAAATTATGTCGTCTCAAGACTCGGAGGGTGAAAGCTATGTTGCTGATTATATTGCAAACCCCAAGGGTTATGGAGATGTAGAACATTATGGTTGGACTACGAAGGAAGAAGAAGATCATGAGCCTAAAGGGAAGGAGGAGACGAGCTCATATGAAGAAGATGATCCACTACCCCAACCTGGGGACATGCACGTGGAATTCAAGAAGTCAAGCCTCCCCAATAAGGCCAAGAATCCTAATATTCAATTTATTCCTTCCCGATTTCTGCAGGAAAGCAAGGAGGCATTATGTAAAAAGGTATTAAAGCTAGAGCAAGAAAACGATGATTTGAGGGAGCAGAGTTTCATCCTCAAACATAAGCTGGCCAAGCTTGCAACTTCCTCTTCATCACCAAAGGATACTTGATCATATGGTATGGGCACTCCCTTGGCTTGTGCCAAGCTTGGGGGAGGTGCCCCGGTATCGTATCACCATCACTATCTTTGCTTTTACCTTTTCTAGTCCGATCTTCAGTTTTCCTTTACTTTAGTCGAATAAAAGCTTAGTTCGATCCTTTCTTCTCAAGTGCTTGCTTAGTGATCTATCTATGTAATCGTGTTCGAGATATATAATAAAGATTAGTTCAAGTTTTGCTCTTTTTACTTTAGTGTTGCTTTGAAAAGAAAAGGAAAATAAATATATGAAAAGATCATATGCTAATCTCATGGTAAGTAATGACATCACATAAGGAAAAGTATAAGTGGTGAAATTTATTGGAGATTGACAAACATAGCATTGGTCAATGATGCAATTCATGAAAAAGTAATAAGGGAAGAGAAGATTTGCATGCAAATACACTATCATGGACATCTTTTGTGATTGTGAGCCCCCATTAAATATTTTGTGTCAAAATAGCTGAAGCTGGACAAGGAAGACAACTTAATACTTTATGTTTGTTTGTATTCACATAGAAGTTATATTGTCATAGATCCTTTAACATGTGATGCTTGCCCAATACCTTTTCTAGCCAAAAATTCCGCACTAAGTAGAGATACTACTTGTGCATCCAAAACCCTTCAACCCAAACCTATTTTCAAGAGTCCACCATACCTACCTATGGATTGAGCAAGATCCTTCAAGTAAGTTGTCATCGGTGCAATAAGGAAATAAAAATTGCTTCTAAAAGTGTTGGATCAATTAGTGTAAGAGAAAATTGAGCGTTGTACGAACTTTGATGGCAAAGATAAAGGCGACAGACCGCATAATAAGGTTGCTATCATAAGGGGCAATATAACGTGACGTTTTTTGCATTAAGGGATTTGGCATACAAAGAAATAAGCACATGACAACCTCTGCTTCCCTCTGCGAAGGGCCTACCTTTTACTTTTATGCATTTACTTTTATGTTGAGTCAAAGTATTCCCTCCTTCTCTCTATCTTGGCAAGCATTATGTGGTGAAGAAAGATCTAGGCACATATATCTAGTTGAATATGAGTGGGCATGAATTATTATTGTTGACCTCCCCCTTGAGGTGAATACGTTGGGTGGCAAAACTATAAGCCCCTATCTTTCCATGTCTCTGGTTGAAGCTTTTTGTTCATGGGTAAGCCATGAGTGTTAGTAATCATAGAAGATAAAATGATGGTTGAGTATGTGGACTTGCCTAAAGGCTCCGATACGTGACCCTTCCTGAAAATATGATGAATTGTAGTTGCAAAGTTGACTAAGAACATAGTTTGTTAGTTTTTCAATAAGGTTTATGCATCATACTTCAATGCTGTGATGAATTGTTACTTGTTTATGAGAAGTATATGATGAAAAGCTTTATGAAAGGAGTTTTATGATAAAATTCCTTGTTGTTATAATAATGAGCATGATGCTTCTATGTCCGTATCTTGTTTTTATCGACACCTCTCTCTCAAAGCATGTGGACATGTTTTTTGATTTTGGTTTTCGCTTGAGGACAAGCGAGGTCTAAGCTTGGGGGAGCTGATACGTCCATTTTGCATCATGTTTTCTTACTGTTATTTATAATGTTTTCATGCATAATAATGCTTTTGGGAGTGATTCTAATGCCTTTTCTCTGATAATTTGCAAGGTTTGCACAAAGAGGGAGAATACCGGCAGCTGGAATTCTGGACCTGAAAAAGCACCGTCAGGATACCTATTCTGCACAACTCCAAATAAACTGAAACTTCACGGAGAATTTTGTGGAATATATGAAAAATACTGGAGCAAATAAGTACCAGAGGGGGCCCACCAGGTGGGCATCACCCACCACGGCGCGCCAGGCCCCCCAGGTGCGCCATGGTGGGTCGTGCCCAGCCTGGCCCATCTCCGGAGCCCCTCTTCTGGTATATAAGTCATTTTACCCTGGAAAAATAGAGAGAGGACTTTCGGGACGAAGCGCCGCCGTCTCGAGGCGTAACTTGGGCAGGAGCACTTTTGCCCTCCGGCGGAGCGATTCCGCCGGGGGAACTTCCCTCCCGGAGGGGGAAATCATCGTCATCATCATCACCAACAACTCTCCCATATTGGGGAGGGTAATCTTCATCAACATCTTCAACAACACCATCTCCTCTCAAACCCTAGTTCATCTCTTGTGTTCAATCTCGGTATCGGAACTCTAGATTGGTACTTGTGGGTGACTAGTAGTGTTGATTACATCTTGTAGTTGATTACTATATGGTTTATTTGGTGGACGATTATATGTTCAGATCCATTATGCTATTCAATACCCCTCTGATCTTGAACATGTTTAATATTTGTGAGTAGTTCTCTTTGTTCTTGAGGTCATAGGAGAAATCATGTTGCAAGAAATCATGTGAAATTGATATGTGTTCGATATTTTGATGATATGTATGTTGTGATTCCCTTAGTGGTGTCATGTGAACGTCGACTACATGGCACTTCACCATACTTGGGCCTAAGGGAATGCATTGTGGAGTAGTTATTAGATGATGGGTTGCTAGAGTGATAGAAGCTTAAACCCCAGTCTATGCGTTACTTCGTAAGGGACCGATTTGGATCCAAAAGTTTAATGCTATGGTTAGATGTTCATCTTAATACTTTCTCGTAGTTGCGGATGCTTGCGAGGGGGTTAATCATAAGTAGGAGGTTTGTTCAAGTAAGAACAGCGCCTAAGCACCGATCCACCCACATACCAAATTATCAAAGTAGCGAACACAAAACAACTCAACATGATGAAAGTTACTAGATGAAATTCCCGTGTACCCTCAAGAACGCTTTGCTCATTATACGAAAACGTTTTGGCCTGTCCTTTGCCTCGAAAGGATTGGGCTACCTTGCTGCACTTTTGTTACCGTTACCGTTACTTGCTCATTACAAAACACCTTGCTACTAAACAACTTGTCACCGACTATTTCAGTGCTTGCAGAAATTACCTTGCTGAAAACCACTTGTCATTTCCTTTTGCTCCTCGTTGGGATCGACATTCTTACTTATCGAAAGGACTACGATTGACCCCGTGCGCTTGCGGGTCATCAGTCGTGCTCAATGAGATCTGACTTGGCAGCCAAGCCACCGGCGTAGAACTCGTGCTTCAGATATGACAGAACGGGCTCGATGGCGTCCAAGCATCGCAAATCATTGACCACGAGGCGGAGGAGATAAGCGGCTGGGCGTTTGAAGAGATTGACGGCGGACGAACCAGAGGCGTTGGGGATGGGGCACTTAACCTATGACATAGCCCGCGTCAGGCCGTCGCTGTCGACGAGCTTGGTGTCGTAGCCGGCTCTCATGAGATACCGAAATACGATAGCCTGCTGCCTTGAAGCATTGGGCATGTCAACGAAGTCAACGTGCTTGCCGGCTTCCACGGCGAGGTGCTTTTCCGGGATCGACTGGACTGCACGAACGGCGGCCACGTTGCCATCGTCCGGCGGAGAGGCCGCGATAGACCTCTTTTTGGCCGTACGCTCCTAGGGCTCACCGGGATAAGTGGTCGGGCTTAGGATGCGACTCTCTGGAGTAGGGGATGCGGATCTGAGGGGAGGGACACCGCATGCCTCATCTAAAAACTCAGGGCGGCGAGGGTATGGGGATAGGTGGGTAACCTTAAATTGTCTAAGCTAGGAGGCACGGGCAGACCGGCGGATGTTGGTGGTGGTGGGCGGCGGCGGCGGCGGCGAGCTAGGGTTCGAGGGGGGGGGTGTTTGAGGATATGCCACGACTACTGAAAATTGTAGTAATGGTGGCTGGAGATATGGTGGTGGACGAGGGAGGGCGACGGTTGAAATGCATTGGCTACTGAAATTGAGAGGGAGGGCGACTTTTGAAATACCGCTGCTACGTACTAAAATTTGGGTAAAGGAATTGAAGCGCGGCGGGAGCAACAAATATCACACAGTGTACCACGAAATTTTGCATCGCTCAAGGCAGGTAATTTTCTTTTGAGATTACATGTAGCTGGTTCATCGCACACGGTTCATCATAAATTTCAGCTGCATACGTGTAATTCATCCTAGATTTCCACGCGCCCACAAACATTTGGCTAATTTTAACAACAGAATGCCTAATTTAGTAGCGGAAAAGTTGACATTACTAATTCATACGCTCGCTAATTTACAAACAGTTCACCAATTTACATCAAGATGAACTGCACAAAATATTCACTACGCCATGGATGCAAACAAATGCCGCATCGTCGTCGTGACCTTCCTCGGCTCAGAAGGAGTTTTCAGAGGAGATCGTCAAGTCGATGATCTCCACTGGTTTCGCGGCGGCGACCGGCGGGGCTACCTCGACCGGAGCTGTGGTGGCGACCGCATGGGCCATCCGGTCACAGACGGGCACCGCTCTCGCCAGGGCTGCGTCCGTGGTCGCCGTGGCCACCAACGCGGGCGCTATTGCCATGGCTGCCGCCGCAGCTACAAAGCCTGTACTAGCCTCAAACGCGGCTGAGAGGCATGATCCGGCCTGTTCCGCCGCCTTCTGGTCGTGCTCCCGCCTCTTCTTGCCGCGGGCATTGGTGCTATTTTTCGTGTCTCCGCCCGCTGCTTTGGCATCTGCCTTCCTCAGCCGCTTCCTCTTCGCAATCTCCCGCCATTTCTGCCGCCGCAGATCCCTAGCCGCGTTGTAGATGGCATCCGCACAAGCGATGGCTTGTTCCACACCGACACTGAGACGACGCTCGTCCTCGTCGTGCAGGAACGCATCGAGGCGCGATTCCTGGACGGGCAGAGCGATGGCCTTCTGCAACCGACGATGAAACTCCGGGTCGTCGTCGTCGTCGGCCGAGGCAACTGGCGGTTGTCCGTTGACCGGCATGGCGGCCAGCGCGTCGGAATCCTCTATCCCGTCGTCGTCCACGTCGATCAGGACGGTGCCATACACATCCCCGTGGTTGTGCACCCATTCCATTGGGTGGGTGGGTGTGAGGTGGTGGCGAGCTATCGACGGGGAGAATAGGCCGAGAGCCGCTGTCGCCCGTCGGTTTTTTTTTATAACTCGTTGTCGGATTTGGGTTTCACTGTACAAATTACCCCCTTTGCCCTGGCTGGGGCTTGCGAGGTCGTGGGCTCGTTGGCATCGCACACAGTTCTCACTATCCACCCGTGTCTATTTTCGTTACAATCGCAGACAATTGTTCATTCGAGTCGTCTCCTATATTATATACCAGCATATGGCAAAAAAAAAAAACGAGAGAGGGTCAGAACACAACCGCAACAGCATGTGACCCAGCTATATATATGTATGCAAAGGGTGGTGTGATGGTTCAAATTCCCAATGCACAACTTTGATGTGGCACATGATGCATTATGCTTGCAAAAAAGCGGTTAGTCCGACAGAAAAAGGTTCATGACATAAACGTAGGGTGTTTGGCCCCTCCACTTAATGCCGACGGAGGGAATCATATGAACGTGTGACCTTGCTTAAAATATGCCTCGCATTTAGCCATGACATGTCGTAACACAACCAAAGAGCATATATATATATGTATATATATATATATATATATATATATATATATATATATATATATATATATATATCTCTTTGGTTAAACCCCTCTCGATGTAGGTCTAGAGAGGGGCGCGCGAGCCCATGGATGGGTGTGTCGTCGAAGATCGGGTGATAGGAGCCAAATACCACTGCCACCTGCATGTGGCCAAATATATGTCGGAAAAGAGGTGGTGCGATGTTTAAATACACAATGCACAAGAACTTTGATGTGGCACCTGCTTCGCAAATACCGGACACCCCCCTTCGATATGTATACAGATTAACTAGGTCGCATGGAGTCCGTGCCCCTCCCCCACTTCGTGTCGGCGGGACACATGCACTCATATACTTTGGTTGGACATGTCACCATTATTGCGCCTAGCTGTATACAGATTAACTAGGTCGCGTGGAGTCTATGCCCCTCCCCCACTTCGTGTCGGCGGGACACATGCACTCGTATACTTTGGTTGGACATGTCACCATTATTGCGCCTAGCTACCACAACACAGACCAAGCAAATCTATCTTGGTCGAATGAACTCTATTGTTGTTGGTCAAGAAGGGATAGACCCACGAGGTCCACAGATGGGCATGTCATCAAAAACCGCACGAGAGGTCAAGATGACCAACACTGCATGCAGGCGGCCCTTATGAAAACCCATGGGAAGCAACTGGACGAATTGTCCGCAATTGGACATGGAAAATAGAAATACTTTTTGGTGGTATGATGCCTCTCTTTTAAGAGGTGTGAAGCCAAAATATTTTTCCATTATCTAAAAAACACGAAAGGAAGAAAGGAATAGAAAGGAATAACTATGATATTTTTTACTTAAAAGAATCTTTCTATGATTTTTATAACATTAAATATCATTTGCTATTTTAAAATGTACATTTATTCCAGAAAAAATATTTGGATTTTTTGAAAAAAATATTTCTATATTTTTTATAATGTCTAGTGGACCTCCCTGAACTATTATGAAAGTTCAATTTACCTCCCACATGGCTGACGTGGCGTCACATAAGCCAGTTGACGCGACGCCATGTCAGAAAAACCGCTTTGAAAACCGCATAGGGAGGTGAATCGACCGGTTTCAATAGTTCGAGGAGCATAAACATCCGGTTCTCTAGTTTAGGGAGGAAATGCTGACTCTCACAGAAGTTGAGGGTGGTAATATGGACTTTGTCCTAGGCTGGTCCAGCAGCTCCACACGGTAGGATTTCACTTTCAGACCAGCTGGGCCCATTCAGCCCACACTGCGCCTCAATCTAGGGTTTTGTATTCCCTTCTCTCTTACTTAGGGCCAGTTCTTTTGGTGGCTTTTTGGGGCTTCTAAAATAAGCTGCCAGGCAGCTTATTCTAGAAGCCCAACCACAAATATATTTTTAGAAGCCTACTAGTCAAGTCTCAATTAGTAGGCTTCTAAAAAAATTAATTTGGTTGGGCTTCTAGAATAAGCTGGAGCCCCCTACCCAGCTTATTCTAGAAGCCACCAAAAGAACTGGCCCTTAGGCCTTGTACAATGCTAGGTGCTTAGGGAGATGCTTAGAAAATAAAACCGTGTTTTTCTGAAGCACCAGTGACTATTTCTATAGGAGAGACGTCTAACTAAGCGTCTACCCTATACAAATAAGCATCGGTGCTTAAGAAAAACCTGGTTTATTTTCTTAAGCATCTCCCCTAAGCACCTTGCATTGTACAAGGCCTTATACAATGCTAGATGCTTAGGGAGGTGCTTAGAAAAATAAACCGGGTTTTTCTGAAACACCGGTGCCTATTTCTATAGAAAAAACGCCTAACTAAACGTCTACCCTGTACAAATAAGCACCAGCGCTTAAGAAAATACTGGTTTATTTCTCTAAGCACCTCCTCTAATCACCTTGCATTGTACAAGGCCTGAGCCTCCCCCGCCGCCTGCAGTCAGTTGCCTTCGCGCACAGCCTCCACCCCGCTCCGCCGCCGCCTCCGCTTTGCCCCTGACGCTGCAACCGCTACCGTCGCCATGGGTAAGCATCATTGCGTCCGTCCTTACTAGTTTCTTGTGGATCTGACGCCTCCGTTGTTGTGCGGCAGACCCGGTCAAGTCGGCGGAACTTAAGGCGCAGCTTAAGGAGATCAAGGCGAAGCTGAAGGAACATTCTCTCCCCGGCGCCAAGGTCACCGACGGTGTCCCCTCCGAGATGTGCGCGCGCCCTCTCTCTTGTTCGCTCGCTTGCGCGTATGTCTATCTTGGGGAATTAAATTGATTCTAACTAACCGAGCGAAATTGAATCTATCTGGGTTGTTCAGCCACCCTCTTCTCGCGGAGGAGGTGAAGAAGAAAAGGGCGGCGCTGCGGGAGGCGTACAGCAACCGCGAACCACTCATCCTCCGTCTCAACTCCCAGCAAGACCCGTGCGCATCACCACCAGGCGTTGTCATGCTCCCAGGTTGATATACCATCACCAATGCTACTCACTGCGGTCTATGTCAGTATCTGATGGCGTTATTTTTCGTTCGTAAGATGTTTTTTAGAGAATATTAATAATAATAATATAATAGTAGCTTAAATTAGGTGACTGTTTTATTTGGGAACCCATCATAAGATAGATATTCTTGATTATCTGTGACTGGAGGGGTAGCTCTTCTTTTGAAGAGTCTTGTTTCGACGACTGTTTACTCTTCTTTTGAAGAGTGTTGTTTCTGACGATAGGACTGACTGTTAGCTTAGCGGATTAGTCTGCACCCAAGGGCTGTGGGGCCATGGATTTTAAGTGCTTAATCCGAAAGGTTTTTTTTTTTCCTGCTTTTTGCTGCTTTAGTGTGTCACTGATTCATGTTTCCAATACTTATTTAGTGATTCTTGCATGCTACTGTCTCCTGCATGACAACAGGAACAGTGGGTAGTGATAGAGGAGGAGGAAAAGTGACATGTATGGAAACTCTATTTAGTAAATATATCGTTGATCGAAACATTCATCCTTGTCAAATTAAAACATTTACAGTTTATAATGAAGAGTATATACACTTTGCTCTGTTCTCTGCAAAACGCCTAGAAACACTAGGCAGCGCGTGGGTGCTAGGTGGAGCTGGAGCGCTTGCTTCTCTCTACGGCTTGTTAAGTATTGGTGTTTTTTGCTTAAACATTTTGGATGTGGTAGCAATTCTGCTTGCTGGTGTAATTGTTAATTCAAAGTTCACTCCTTATGCGCTTTTATGAAATTGTGCATTTCTAGCACTTTTCATGTAAAAGGACTGTTATTATCCCTAACATAGGTTGAAATAGTGGGATCTTTTGAAGACTGTTGTTCCAGATGATAGTAGTGACTGCACTAGTCTTATTAGTTTCTTGATAGCAGATGTTATGTCAAAGTTACCTTAGTAGTTTAGTGTTTAAAAAGCTGCGCCTAAGGTCTTTCATCTAAGCGATTGCTTTTAAGTGCCTGGATGCTTAAGCATTCGAAAAGGTGTTTTTTTCCTGCTTTTTGCTGCTTTAGTGTGTCAGTTGCACAGCACCGGTCCGTGTTCCCAATACTTATTCAGTGCTTCTTGCATGCTACTGCCTACTTTGCAGGACAGGAACAGTGGGTAGTGAAGAGGATAAGTGGGAGATGTATGGAAACCGTGTCTAGTAAATATCTGACTGATTGAAGTACTCATCCTTGTCAAATTTAAAATTTTACAGTGTATAATGAAGTATATATACACTTGGCTCTTTTTTTTTTTGCGAAATGCCTAGAAATGCTAGGCAGTGGTCTAGTTGCTAGGTGGAGCTGGAGCGCTTTCTCTACCACTTTTTAAAACATTTGTGTTTTTTTGCTTAAACATTTTAAATGTGGTAGCAAGTCAGCTTGCCGGTGTAACTGGTATTTCAAAGTTGACACCTTATGCAATGTTATGAAATTGTTTGTGCATTTCTAGCACTCTTCAAGTAAATGGACTGTTTCTAGACAACTATAGTACCCTTAACATAGGTTGAAATAGTGGGATAATATTTTCATGTTGGTATGCCACATTCAATCCACTGTTTTTTAATCATTGTTTTTCTTATGTTCTGACATTTTATTTTTCCATTTTTGGAGATACCACTGGTTTTGCATCATACAAATGGGATGGACGTACCTTTTTTTTTTTGTTGGTTTAACCACACTGACCCAACATTTTATTGATTTGTCCCACAGCTTTCTCTGAAGATGGAGAGGGAAAGGAAGCATAAGAACTACTTCTCCATGAGGAAGTATAATAAAGGCCTAGGTCAGAACTGCGATGCAATGCCTAGCATAGTGTGTAAGTATTTTGTGTTTGCTCTGTTACCTGAAATGCCTAGATTGGTGTAAGTGGCATATTCTATTGACACTGAAATCTTACATGTTTCGTGGGAGCTTTGCTTTGTCTTCGTGAAATCTTACTTGTTTTGTGGAGCTTTGCATGAGAATGAAGTTGTCCTGCTTTTGGTCCAAATGTTTCTATTTCCATCTTCCATGCTAGACGGCTACTCATAATAACACTTTTAAACCCATACGTCAAGATTCTGCTCAATTGTTCTGAAAGAGTTTTCTGGACAGTTTAACTTACTGTGCTAACGTTTATCTGTTCATGCATCCAATATGTTCCTGGTAACCCGGTTGGTCGATAAAAACTAAGTTGGGGGGTTATAATCGAAGGGGTTGTTTCTACTCGTTCATGCTGTTTCATCAAGCCTGTTGATGCGCACTTGGGACGGAAGCATCAGAGGACTTATGTACGTTTAACTTGCATGGCTCGTTGATCACTGAAATGAAGCTCCTGAATGCAGCCATGCCAACACATTTCTCAGTCCACAGCAATTTCCATGGCCGGGTAGGGCGGGTTTCCATGGGGCCAGAACTTGCCTCCGGAGGATGGGGGATGGCGGCCGGCGGGCGGCGATGCTTCGACGGGATTTGGCGGTGGTGCATGGCGATGAAGGGAAGAGGTGGGAGCGAGAGGTGGAAAAACGGTTTCCTGCGGATGGGTGAGAGATGCATAAAATATAGTATAGATGGAGAGGAGGTTTTGATGCATGTAAAAGAGAGGATGGAGTAAGAGCTGGAGCAAGCTTTTCGCCCTCTCATGCATCAAATGACAGTTTTTTTTCTGAGAACTGTTGAATTGCTCTTACAACCTAGTTCAGGAAGGGGACAAGATTTCACCTAACAGATGTAGTAATATACAACATGATTAAACATTTATTCTCATCAAAATAAAAATATCAATCTTCTCTAGAAATCACGAGTCCTTCTCACTATTAAACAAAAATAATTTTTTTAAATCTTGTTCGGTTATGAGATTAGAAATATATTTAAAATATTATTGCCATGTGACAGACCACATATAATGACGCGTAGGAAAAACACCTTCAATAACATTTTAGCGGCTTATTTATATGGTTTTAGATAGTTCAGAAGTAGAATAACTGGTTTTATAGGTGAGTGGGTTAAGGTAAACCAGCCTCAAATAAGCGAGGAGGTAAAGTAATCTTATTGAAAAAAAAAGATTGCCTTCACCCGTAAGTAAATAAACTACCTAAAGCATAGGGAGCGAACGTCAGGTGGTTTGTCACCTGGCGCGAACTCCCATCCAGCCGTTCGATGTGCACCTGCGCACGTCATAGATGACTCAGTTCGCGCAGTGGGCGTCCTGGCGCGAACGATACTAGAACTAGGCAGAAAACGTACCTAACAAAAGAACTATCCCAGTCCACTGACTAGGGAGGAGGGCTCCTTCCTAGTAGACCAGGGTTCAAGACCAACGACTGACCATTTTTGTAGTTTTTTATTTTTTTTATTTTATAAGGTGGTAAAATGTTTAAATAATTATTTTATAGTATGGTATTTGTAGTTGTTGGACATGGCATTTTTGTAGTATATATATAGCATAATTTTTGTAGTATATATAACATGACATTTTTTAACCCTAAGTATATATAACATGACATTTTTGTAGTATATATAACATGTCATTTTTGTAGTATATATAACATGACATTTTTAACCCTAAGTATATGGAGCGAACGTCAGCTCCCTCGTCATCTCACGCGACCCTTTTTTCCATCGTTTGATCTAGTGTACAGATCTTGAAGCAGTGGGAACATGCAACGTTAGTTAATACAACGGTTCACGCGGAATAAAACACCTTTAAACCAGACACATGTAGCGCAGCGGTTGTACTAGTGCGGTTGTACCCTACAGACCAGGGTTCTAAACCCATATCCTCTTTTTTTTTGTTTCTTTTTTTAAGAGATAAAAACATACAAAAAATGTTCATAATACATGGTAACTTTTTACAACAAAAAATTATACATGGTAGTTTTTTTATCCCAGTCCACTGACTAGGGAGGGAAGCTCCTTCCTAGTAGACCAGGGTTCAAGACCCACGACTGACCATTTTTGTAGTTTTTTATTTTTTTTATTTTATAAGGTGGTAAAATGTTTAAATAATTATTTTATAGTATGGTATTTGTAGTTGTTGGACATGGCATTTTTGTAGTATATATATAGCATAATTTTTGTAGTATGTATAACATGACATTTTTTAACCCTAAGTATATATAACATGACATTTTTGTAGTATATATAACATGACATTTTTGTAGTATATATAACATGACATTTTTAACCCTAAGTATATGGAGCGAACGTCAGCTCCCTCGTCATCTCGCGCGACCCTTTTTTCCACCGTTTGATCTAGTGTACAGATCTTGAAGCAGTGGGAACATGCAACGTTAGTTAATACAACGGTTCGCGCGGAATAAAACACCTTTAAACCAGACACATGTAGCGCAGCGGTTGTACTAGTGCGGTTGTACCCTACAAACCAGGGTTCTAAACCCATATCCTCTTTTTTTTTGTTTCTTTTTTTAAGAGATAAAAACATACAAAAAATGTTCGTAATACATGGTAACTTTTTACAACAAAAAATTATACATGGTAGTTTTTTTATCACACACAAATGGTCACATAGCATGGCAATTTGTAAGTCATGGAGCATGGCATTTCTTCTTCTTCAATTTATCATAATAAGCATGGCAATTGTAGGTTATAAAGCATGGCATTTTTTCTTCAATTTATCATAATAAGCATGGCAATTGTAGGTTATAAAGCATGGATTTTTTTTTGCAACATGGTAAAAATATATATTTTTAAGGGAGCATGGCAAATGTATTTTTTTGAACATGGCAAATGAAGTTTATGCCATGGCAAATGAAGTTACGTAGCATGGCAAATGTTTCTTTCTGACATGGCATTTGTAGTATATATAGCATGTGTGGCGCCCCCGATACAGGGCGGGGACCCACGGTAAGGATATCACAGCACAACTCTAAAATTAAAATAACACAAGCTTTATATTACAAGCCAGGGGCCACGAGGGCTCGAATACAACAGCTTGAGGTACACAAGTCAGCGGAAACAATAGTATCTGAGTACAGACACAAATAAACATGATTGCCTTAAGAAGGCTAGCACAAATAACAACATCGATCGAAAAGGCGCAGGCCTCCTTCCTGGGAACCTCCGAACTACTCCTGGTCGACGAGGATCTTCACGTGGTAGTAGTCTCCTGGAATCTCCTGCTCCTGGACTCCATCGTCTGGTCGCGGCAAACGGGTGGGGGAAAAGAGGTGAAAGCAACCGTGAGTACTCAACCAAAGTACTCGCAAGACTTACACTCTACTACCCTAAATATGCATGAATATCAAAGGAATGGGGCTATATATGTGGACTGAACTGCAGAAATGCCAGAGTGGAGGAAAGCCCTAGCCTATCGAAGACTAGTAGCTTGTCACATTCTTGCAGCAGTAGAAGAGTATAGCCATAGCAGTATACAATATCATATTTATAATGGTTATAATAATGATAATAGCATATAATAACCAGCCCCGAGATCCTTTCTCGACAACCCGGCGAGAAAGCAATCCCGGGAACAATTATAACAGTTATAGTATAGTAGTCTTGTTCGTAGTTTGTATTGGATCCGGATACAACACCAAGCGTCCTGTTACCGTGGACACGGCTATTCGAATAGATTTACTCCCTGCAGGGGTGCACTACTGTTACCCTATACGCTCGAATACCTCCGCTTGGCCACACCTTTCTGGGGAATGCCCGGCCGGAAGCATTCGACACGACGTGGTCCTACCTAGGCTCATCAGAGAGGTCCCCGCCGGTCTACTCCTAAGAGCTCGGGGGTCTTGGGCCATCGCCCCTCGCACTCCGGGTCGTTGTGTGCAGTGTCGATCCAGGCAACTCTACATGGATGCCGATCAGACGCGGCCACAATGCTGAACTGGCCGTCTTTCAGAGCTTTCAGGAGAATGTACGCAGCGGAGGAGCCCATACTCATGATCCCACGTGGAGGTAGTGCGTATAGGCAAGCAGGCAACTCAGATTCTGACACCCGATCCATTAGGCGTTTTATTATTATCTCGCGGAGACGACCGTTATCGCCGCTCCGACTGGGTAACTCGCGGACAACGAACAAGAGCCAGGCCCACCTCCCATAACAAGAGCAGGTAGTATCCGCCTGCCCTGTCGTCCCGCCGCAACATATCTCGCGGGTACCCTTAGGGGTGGCCCATCTCCTTACCTTATCTCGCGAGCGCTCTTGGAGTCGCCCGACTTTCGTGGTTCAAAGGGTAACTCTCGCGGACAATGATCAGGGTCCAAGCACACCGCACACCGGTAGTACCCGCCTACCCTGTTGTCCCGTCGCAATACCTCTCGCGGGCACCGTTGGGTCACCCGACTCCTTACCTTGTCCCGCGTAATGTTTGAAGTTACAGTAATGTAAATATCCCGCGTCACTCTCCTGAGTGATCACGGCCCGATAACTAAGCATAGAAGATGGACAAGGCGTAGGGCCAACTGCTGAATATTTATTACCAGGCAACATAGGATAAGGTAGGGTACAACAATAAGGGGCGACAAAAATAGGATATGCAGCAGAATAGGAATTATCGAACAACAGCAACAGCAATGCCTAATGCAAGAATAAGGGGGATTGAATAGGCGATATCTGGAGGATAGAAGGGTTGCTTGCCTCGAAGCTCAACGGTAGGGGCCTGGTCGTCGACGTAGTAGTCGTACCCGGCAGCGTCGTTGGCGGTAGCCGCGGGGTCTACCGGAAGGAAGGGGGGAAGAAACAGTAAATATAATGCAAACATATGCAAACACAGATGCATGACATGCCGTTATCTAGGCTAAGGGAGTTGTGACGCAGTGCTAGGCACGTTGCTCGGAGCGGGAATCATCCGGGGACAAATTACCGGCTCCGGGTGTTTACCGGACAGGCAATCCGGAGGGGGAATGTCCCGTGTTCGGTATGTTAGAGGGGGGCTGGTGGGTATACGGGTAGCGTATTCGTATTCATTGTATTTTTCTGAGCAACTTTCATGTATAAAATATTTTCATGTGACTTACGAATTAAAAGATATGAATTTCTATAGTTTTAATCAATTTCTAGAATTTATTTTATTAAACAATTGCAACATTATCCAAAACAGTGCTGTTGACTGGTCAACCTTACATGTGGGGCCTACATGTCATAGGCTGGGGCCTTTGACTTGGTCAACTGACCAGTGGGTCCCACATGTAATACACAGTGACAAAAATAAATCATTTTATTTATTTAATAGCACATGGGCCCACATGTTATACACTGCTTATTTATAATCCATTTTATTTAATTTAAATAGGTCGTGGGGCCCAGCTGTCATTGAGTCAGAGACAACTAACCAGTTATTTAATTTAACTAATGGCTAGGGCCAACCTGTCATACTAATAGTGACTTAACTAACAGTTTAAGTTAACCAGGGGACAACCGTGCATAGGGGCCCACATGTAAGTCTCAGTGGGGCAGCTTAATTAGTGATAATTAACATTCTGACGCGGGGGCCCCACATGTCAGCCACCCAGGCCATCGCCAGCGACGACAGAGCTCGCCGGACTTGACCGTGCGCTCGTTTTCGAGCACCATTCGGGGCATGGTTTGTTGCTACAGGTTCCTGGGAGTGAGCCACGTCGAGTGGGGGTGGTGGTTAGTGCTGGGAGTGGACGGGGCGTCGACGGCGACGAGGTTTGGCGGCCGACAGAAAACGAGTTCGACGGTGACGTTGTTTTGGTGCGTTATTTCGGCCGTTCTTTCGTTCGTTCGGTTCCTGGGAGCGTGTGGAGTACAACGACATGCTTGGCGGCCATACGCGCGCTCTGTGGCCACAGCACGGTCGACGGCCGCGACGATGGAGCACGGCATCCATGGCGGCGAATGCTACCGCGAGAAGGAGACAAAGGGGAGGGTTGGCGACGGTGGCCGCACTCACAGTGATCCTGGAGGTGTGCTCAGACTGCGCAGGGGGAGGCTCGAGGCGGCGCGAATTCGTCGGCGATCGACGGCGGGTGCAGAAGGGGAACCGCGACCGTGTGCTCGCAGGAGGGGCTCCTGGCTCGATTCCTATTGCATGCGGACGTAGACGATGACGACGAACATCTTGGACAACACGGCGGGGCTCGGGGAGGTCAGTGGCCACGCGGGTGCGCAGCCATGGCGACAGCGGCTACTGGACGAGTTGGGGACGACGATGGCGAGGCGAGGAAGGGAGGAAATGGATCTAGGGTTCGTCTACAGGTGCGTGGGGGCGTTCTTATCCCCGAGATTCATCTCCAGGGCACCGCGGATGAGCGACACGACGACAATCAGCGTCGAACACCATCTGCCATGGCGACACGAGGGCTCGGGTGAGCAGCGCGAAGGGGAAGACCCCAGGTGGGCTGGGCTGGCTGGTGGGCTGCTACTGTGCACTTGAAGGACCAGGCTGGCGGGATGATTTCCTTTTTCTCCTTTTCTTTCTTTTTGTTCCACATTTATTTTCTATTTTTATATTGCTTGGCTATCACTTGATTTTTGCAAAAGGTGAAACTAGTCGTATTATTCGTGTTGCACTTTACTGTAATGCTACAAAAATTTGAGCCTCAATAAATTTCATTTGTATTTTACTTAACTTTTAAATGACTAATTGGGGCTATTTTGCTACTATTTTTATTTATTTATGTTACTTAAACATTTCAACAAATGTTGGTTGCTATCATACCATGGTCTAATGATTATTTGAAAGTTTTAGAATATTTTTCCACAATTTTTGGTGCAACTTTATTTTCCACTTTTGTTTGAATTTTTATTTGGGTTGGAATTTGAATGAGCTATGATCAAGGGTGATCATCACATGCCTAATCAGGGTGACTTGGCATTATCAACAGTTGATTACTGTTACATGACACAGGGGATGTTACAATTCTCCTCCTCTAAAAAGAATTCTCGTCCCGAGAATTAAGAGGCAGGAAGAAAGAAGGTGGGGTTTGCTTCGCGTAGACGATCCTCGCGCTCCCAGGTGGCTTCATCCTCAGAATGATGCGACCACTGGAACTTGAGAAACTTGATGGTCTTCTGACGTGTTCGGCGTTCGGCTTGATCAAGAACGCGGGCTGGAAATTCTGGATAAGAGAGGTCTTCACTCAAATCGAGCATTTCATGATCCACTGCTCGGATAGGATCCTTGAAGCAGCGGTGGAGTTGCGACACGTGAAAGACAACATGAACTTGGGAGAGGTGCGGCGGCAATTCCAACTGATATGCTACTTCTCCACGCCTTGCAAGAATGTGGAACGGGCCGATGTAGCGAGGAACTAGCTTGCCCTTGATCCCAAAGCGATGTGTGCCCTTCATCGGAGTGACACGGAGGTACGCATATTCGCCAGGTTGATAGACCATTTCCGTGTGCTTGCGATCATAGTTGCTCTTCTGACGAGACTGAGCGGTCTTCAGATGTTCACGCACAATGCGGACTTGATCTTCGGCTTGTTGGATAATATCCGGGCCGAAGAGTGGTCGTTCCCCAGTTTTTGACCAATTCAGAGGGGTTCGACACTTACGTCCATATAGAACTTCGAAGGGTGCCATCTTCAAGCTAGCCTGATAGCTATTGTTGTAGGAGAATTCAGCATACGGGAGAGATTCCTCAAATTTCTTACCAAATGAGATGACACATGCGCGAAGCATATCTTCCAGCACTTGGTTGACACGTTCGACTTGACCCTGTGACTGAGGGTGAAAGGCAGTGCTGAAGGATAAATGTGTGCCCATTGCTTGTTGGAAACTTTCCCAAAATCTGGAAGTGAAGAGGCTGCCACGGTCGGAACTGATCTCCAATGGAACACCGTGGAGTGACACGATTCTGGAAACATACAAGTCCGCTAACTGACTAGCAGTGATCGTCTCCTTGACTGGCAGAAAGTGAGCTACCTTAGAGAATCTGTCGATGACGACAAAGATAGCATCATGACCCTTCTGTGATCTGGGAAAACCAGTGATGAAGTCCATTTCAACCTTGTCCCATGATGACCCACAAGTATAGGGGATCAATCGTAGTCCTTTCGATAAGTAAGAGTGTCGAACCCAACGAGGAGCAGAAGGAAATGACAAGTGGTTTTCAGCAAGGTAGTTTCTGCAAGCGCTGAAACGAGCGGTAACAGATAGTTTGGTGGCAAGATAATTCGTAGCAAGTAACTAGTAACAAATGTAAATAAGGTGCAGCAAGATAGCCCAATCCTTTTTAGTGCAAAGGACAGACCGGAACGAGTACTTATAGTGATGCAAACGTTCTTGAGGACACACGGGAATTTCATCTAGTCACTTTCACCATGTTCATTTGATTCGCGTTCGCTACTTTGATGATTTGATATGTGGGTGGACCGGTGCTTGGGTGTTGTTCTTACTTGAACAAACC
Source organism: Elymus sibiricus (assembly GCA_039707655.1). Taxonomy (NCBI): domain Eukaryota; kingdom Viridiplantae; phylum Streptophyta; class Magnoliopsida; order Poales; family Poaceae; genus Elymus; species Elymus sibiricus. Next base: position 74,903,453 of record CM077672.1, on the reverse strand, counting down.
TCCCACTTATGATTACCCCCTCTCGCAAGCATCCGCAACTATGAAAAGAGAATTAAGACAAAGTCTAACCATAGCAATAAACGTTTGGATCCAAATCAGCCCCTTACGGAATAGCGCATAAACTGGGGTTTAAGCTTCTGTCACTCTAGCAACCCATCATCTAATTAGTACTCCACAATGATTTCCCTTAGGCCCATGAATGGTGAAGTGTCATGTAGTCGACGTTCACATGACACCACTAAGAGAATCACAACATACATATCATCAAAATATCGAACGAATACCAAATTCACATGATTACTTATGACAAGACTTCTCCCATGTCCTCAAGAACAAAAGTAACTACTCACACATCATCATCATGTTCATGATCATAGAAGTAATGAATGACATAAAGGATCTGAACATTTAATATCTCACGAGGCAAACCAACTAGCATCAACTACGATAAGTAATCAACACTACAAGCAAATCACAAGTAGCAATCTATAGTTTTGACACAAAGATTGGATACAAGAGATGAACTAGGATTTGATATGAGATGGTGCTGTTGATGATGATGAGGAAGATTGGTCCTCCCACGATGAGAGGGTTGTTGGTGATGACGTAGGCCTCGATTTCCCCCTCCCGGAAGGAAGTGTCCCCGGCAGAATCTGCCCGCCGGAGAGCAAAAGTGCTCCTGCTCTAGTTTTGCCTCATGGTGGCGGCGCCTCGTCCCGAAAGTGTCTCCATAAAAGTTTTAGGGTAAAATGACTTATATACCAGAAGGAGGGAGCCTGAGGTGGGCCAGGGCCTCCACACAACACCTGGGCGCTCCCCAGGGGGGGGGCCCAGGTGCTGTGTGGGCACCTGGCACACCTCCTCCCGTGGATCTTTGGCCCAATATTTTTTATATATTCCAAAATAATTCTCCGTGAAATTTCAGCCCATTTGGAGATGTGCAGAATAGGTATCTCTGCGGTAGCTTTTTTAGGCCCTGAAATCCAGCTGTCGGTATTCTCCCTCTTTGTGTAAACCTTGCATATTAAGAGAGAAAAGGCATTAGAAATACTCCATGAAGTGCTATATTGATCAAATACTTTATAAATAGCAGCAATAAAACATGATGCAAAATGGACGTATCAACTCCCCCAAGCTTAGACCTCGCTTGTCCTCAAGCGAAAGCCGAAATCGAAAAACATGCACACATGCTTCGAGAGAGAGGTGTCGATAAAAATAAAATACGGACATGGAAGCATCATGAACAGTAGTATAGCAGCAATAAATATCATCATAAACTTCTCATGAGCAAGTAACAATTCACCACAATGCTGAAGTATGAAGCATAAACTCTCTTGAAAGCTAACAAACTGTGTTCTCGGTCAACAACACAATTGCAATTCATTGTACTTTCAGGAAGGGCCACATGTAGGAGCCTTTTGGCAAGTCCACATACTCAACTATCATTTAATCTTTCATAATTGCTAACACTCACACCATACATATGGAGCATCAAGTTTCAGCCAGACACAGAGGAAGATAGAGATTCCAACTTATTCACCTCAAGGGTGATGTCAACAATAATAACCCATGCTCATCCACATTCAGCTGGACATATGTGCCTAGATCTTTCCCCACCACAATATGCTTGCCAAAGGATAAAATAAAAAGGAGTAGAGAGAATAACTTTGACACTTTGCATAAAAGTAAAGGATAGGCCCTTCGCAGAGGGAAGTAGAGGTTGCCATGTGCTTTCAATGTTGGATGCACTTAACTCTTATTGCAAAGGAACGTCACGTGATATTGCCCCTTGTGATAGCAACATTTATTATGCAGTTTGTTGCTTTTATTCTTCACCATCACAAGTTCGTACCACGCTTGTTTTCCCTTACAATAAAAGATCATACATATTTAATAGAAATTTTTATTGCCTTATTGCACCGATGACAACTTACTTGAAGGATCTTGCTCAATCCATAGGTAGGTATGGTGGACTCTCATGACATGAATTTGGTTAAGGGGTTTGGATGCACAAGTAGTATTTCTACTTAGTGCGGAATTTTGGCTAGCAAAAGGTGTTGGGCAAGCACCCCATGTTGGAGGATCCATGACAATATACCTTCTATGTGAATATGAACAAACATAAATCATTACGTTGTCTTCCTTGTCCAACCTCAACCGTTTGACATACAATACTTAGTGGGTGGTCACAATCACAAAAGATGTCCAAGATAGTATATTTGCATGTCACTACACAACTTGTTCTTGTAGACACATGTTGGGCCTCCAAGTGCAGAGTTTTATAGGACAACAGCAATTTTCCCTCAAGTGGATGACCTAAGGTTTATCAATCTGTGGGAGGCGTAGGATGAAGATAGTCTCTCTCAAGCAACCCTGCAACCAAATAACAAAGAGTCTCTTGTGTCCCCAACACACCCAATACAATGGTAAATTGTATAGGTGCACTAGTTCGGCGAAGAGATAATGATAAAAGTGTAGTATGGATAGTAGATATGAGTTTTTGTAGTGCGAACAATAAAAAACAGGAAGGTAGCAACTAGTAAAACGGAGCACAAATGGTATTGCAATGCTAGAAAATGAGGCCTAGGATACATACTTTCACTAGTGCAATCTCTCAACAATGCTAACCTAGTTGGGTCATATGATTATCCCTCAAAGTGCAATAAAGAATCACTCCCAAGTTCCTATTAGTGGAGAACATAAGATAGAAATCGTTTGTAGGGTACAAAACCACCTCAAAGCTATTCTTTCCGATCGATCTATTGGGCTATTCCTATAAGTGTCACAAACAGCCCTAGAGTTCGTACTAAAATAGCACCATATGACACACATCAACCAACTCTAATGTCACCTAGATACTCCAATGTCACCACAAGTATCCGTGAGTTGATCATACGACATGCATCAAACAACTTCATAATCATAATATTCAATCCACACAAAGATCTACAAGGAGACCCCAAAGTTTCTATCGGAGAAAATATAATGAAAACGTGCATCAAGCCCTATGCATAGATTACCCCAATGTCACCGTGGGAATCCGCAAGTTGAGTGCCACAACATACATCAAGTGAATCAATATGATACCCCATTGTCACCTCGAGTATTCATTATGCAAGACATATATCATGTGTTCTCAGATCTGAATATTCAATCCGATAATAACAAAACTTCAAAGGGAAAAGATTCAATTCATCACAACAAAGGTAGAGAGGGGAGAAACATCGTATGATCCATCTATATTAACAAAGCCCATGATACATCAAGATTGTGACATCTCAAGATCACGAGAGAGAGAGATGAGACACAAAGCTACTGGTACATACCCCTAACCTCGAGGGTGGACTACTCCCTCCTCGTCATGCTAGCCTCTGGGATGATGAATATGGCCTCCAGTGATGATTCCCCCCTCCGGCAGGGTACCGAAACAGGGTCCAGATTGGTTTTTGGAGGATACAGAGGCGTGCGGCGGCAGAGTCCAAGTTCTAGGTTAACTTTCGGAGGTTTCTATATATATGTAGATTTTTGGCGTTGGTTTCACGCGAAGATGGGCCTCAGGGGGCCCACACAACACCTGGCCGCGCCTAGTGGGGGGGCGTGCCCAGGTGTTGTGTGGTCACCCCCTGGCCCCTCTGGTCCTTCCTCGAAGCTTCTAGGGTCTCTTTACTTCTATAAAAAATCGTCAAAAAGTTTCGTTGCATTTGGAGAACTTTTATTTCTGCACAAAAAACAACACCACGGTAGTTCTGCTGAAAACAACGTTAGTCCGGGTTAGTTCTAATCAAATCATACCAAAACCATATAGAATTGTGACAAACATGGCATGAATACTTCATAAATTATAGATATGTTGGAGACGTATCAGCATCCCCAAGCTTAATTCCTGCTCGTCCTCGAGTAGGTAAATGATAAAATAAATAATTTATGAAGTGTGAACGCTAGCATAGTGCATAAGTTTTATCAATGATAATTTCAATCACTTTTCCTAGCATCATAACAGCAACTTATTCTCATAAAACTCATCATGACCAAGTAGCAATCAATTCACATGTTATGGTTCAAACAATGCATTCTCTTGAAACTCAACAATCTATGTTCTTAGTCACCAAGCAATTGCAATTCAACTTTATTCAACAAAGTCTAAGAAAGAGCTCCACATACTCAATTATCATTTAGTCTTTCATAATTGCTAACACTCACACCATACATATGGAGCATCAAGTTTCAGCCGGACACAAAGGAAGATAGAGATTCCAACTTATTCACCTCAAGGGTGATGTCAACAATAATAACTCATGCCCACCCACATTCAACTGGAGCTTTCAATGTTGGATGCATTTAACTCTTATTGCAAAGGAACGTCACGTGATATTACCCCTTGTGATAGCAACATTTATTATGCAGTTTGTCGCTTTTATTCTTCACCATCACAAGTTCATACCACGCTTGTTTTCCCTTACAATAAAAGATCATACATATTTAGGAGCAATTTTTATTGCCTTATTGCACCGATGAAAACTTACTTGAAGGATCTTACTCAATCCATAGGTAGGTATGGTGGACTCTCATGGCATGAATTTGGTTAAAGGGTTTTGGATGCACAAGTAGTATTTCTACTTAGTGCGAAGTTTTGGCTAGCATAGATATTGGGCAAGCACCCCATGTTGGAGGATCCATGACAATATACCTTCTATGTGAATATGAACAAACATAACTCATTACGTTGTCTTCCTTGTCCAACCTCACCCGTTTGACATACAATACTTAGTGGGTGGTCACAATCAGAAAAGATGTCCAAGATAATATATTTATATGCGAAAGTTCTCTTCCTCATACTATTCATTCATGAATTGCTTGTATGACCAATATTGTGATTGTCAAGCTTCAAAAGATTTCACCATCTAAACCAAATGTGCTACTACTAGGCATGATACAAGCATATGCAGCACATATAATTTCAACTTTATGATATTCAACTCTTTCATAATTTACTCATAGGATATAGGTGAAGCACAAGAGTAAATGACAAACTACTCCAAAAAGATATAAGTGAAGATCAAATGAGTAGTCAAACAATTAAGTAGCTATATGAGGACTCTCTCTAAATAAAGATTTAAGATCTTGATGATCTTATTAAAACAGAAAACAAAAGGGAAATAAAAATAACACACCAAGTATAGCACAACTCATGTGAAGAAGCAAAAACTTAGGCTCAACGAAAAACTGACCGATAGTTGTTGAAGAAGAAAGGTGGGATGCCTACCGGGGCATCCCCAAGCTTAGTTGCTTGAGACTTATTGGAATATGAACTTGGGATGCCTTGGGCATCCCCAAGATTGAGCTCTTGTGTCTCCTTAATTCCTCTCATATCACGGTTTTTCTAAATCTCAAAAACTTCATCCACATAAAACTCAACAAGAACTCGTGAGATAAGTTAGTATAGATCAATGCAAAACATTATCATTTTATACTGTAAAAAATCACTAAAATTATAATTTAAAATTTCATACTAAATGCCTCTGCATATTTAATACTCCCATCCTCAAATAGAACCATTAAACAAGCCAACATATGCAAACAATGCAAACATAACAGCAATCTGTCTGAACAGAACAGTCTGTAAAGAATGCAGCAAGATCCATACTTAATTAACTCCAAAAATTCTGAAACTTTACCACACTGTAGAGAATTTATAAGATCATGCTGTGTCAAAATTTCAAGATTTTATGACATACTGACTTTTCTAGGGAATTTTTCCAATAACAGCAAACTTTCTGTTTTGAAACAGCAACTCATTCACTTGCAAATTGAGCATGGTAAAGGCTACACTTGACATTTTTATTGAAGTAAAAGATACAAAAATTTATTCTAAATAACAGCAAGCAAATTTCAACAAAATAAAATGACGCTCCAAGCAAAAAACATATCATGTGACGACTAAAAATATAGTCCCAAGTGAGGTTACCGATAATGTTGAAGACGAAAGAGGGGATGCCTTCCGGGGCATCCCCAAGCTTAGTTGCTTGGGTATTCCTTGAATATTACCTTGGGGTGCCTTGGAATCCCCAAGCTTAGGGTCTTTCCACTCCTTATTCTCCTCATATCTATATCTCACCCAAAACTTGAAAACTTCAATCACACAAAACTTAACGGAACTTCGTGAGATGGGTTAGTATGATAAAGAGCAAATCATTCACTTAGGTACTGTCAAAGACAAGATCCATAATTGTTCTCACATAAAACCTACTGTACTATATCATTTACACAATTTATATCACTTAATATAAGCTATGGAAATGCTAAAACAAGCAAACTATGCAAACAAGGCAGATTCTGTCAAGAACAGAACAGTCTGTAATGATCTGAAAAATCACCAAACTTATGCAACTCCAAAAATTCTGAAAAATTAGGAAAACGTGGGAAATTTGTATATAAATCATGTGTAAAAATTTCAGAAGCTTTTGACGCTCTAATGAATTTATAAAAATTCTGCACTGGTCACAAAAGTTTCTGTTTTTGCACAGAATCAAGTCAACTATCAACCACACTATCCCAAAGGCTTTACTTGGCACTTTATTGAAATAAAACATATAAAACATGATTAATACAGTAGCTTAATCATGTTAACATACAAAAACAGAAATTAAAAGTGTTGGGTTGTCTCCCAACAAGCACTTTTCTTTAATGCCTTTGAAGCTAGGCATGATGATTTCAATGATGCTCACATAAAAGATAAGAATTGAGACATAAAGAGAGCATCATAAAGCATATGACTAGCACATTTAAGTCTAACCCACTTCCTATGCATAGGGATTTTGTGAGCAAACAATTTATGGGAACAAGAATCATCTAGCATAGGAAGGCAAAACAAGCATGACTTCAAAACTTTCAACACATAGAGAGGAAACTTGATATTATTGCAATATGTAAAAGCACATGATCCTCTCTCATAATAATTTTCAGTAGCATCATGAATGAATTCAACAATATAACCATCACATAAATCATTATTTTCATGATCCACAAGCATAGAAAATTTATTACTCTCCACACAAGAAAATTTCTTCTCATGAATAATAGTGGGAGTATCATAAAAGACTTGAATACTACAAATTGTTGCCACATTAAAAGAGTAATGTTCAGTAAAAGGGTATTCATAATTATGACAAGTATCATAATAATAATCATCACTCTTTTTCATAGCATAAGTATCATCACAATAATCATCAGAAGTAGGAGGCATGCAATCATCATAACAAATTTGATCATTCAAAGTAGGGGGACTAAAAAGATCATCCTCATTAAGTATAGCATCTCCAAGCTTGGGACAAACATCAATTGCAGCAAATAAATTCTCAAACATGTCATTCTCATCAAACATAGCATCCCCAAGCTTGTGGTCTTGCATATCATTATCATAATCATCCTTATCATCAATAGCATGAATGGCACCAATAGTATAACAAACACTATCATCATACTCTTCCAAGCAAGTGCCAAAAAGATTTTCAAGATCATAGGAGACATCATTATCTTCCCTATCATAATCATCAAAACAAGTAGTATGAATCATAAAATCATACTCAATATCATCATCCTCCACAATCATATTTGATTCATTTTCATGAGGCACAATGGTAATAGGAGCAACATTACTTGGGAGATATACCTTTTTACCTCCACTTTTCCTTCTTTTCTTTTTCTTCTTCACCACCTCATGTGTGGGTTTAATCAATTTTTCCGTGCACTTTATTGAAGAGGTTGGTTGAATAAAAAGCTCCTCCTCATTACCTGATTCATCATAAGAAAAAATAGGAGGATATTGGTAAACCTCTTCCCCTTCATTAGTATTCTCTTCATCTTCTATTTGTTTTCTTGTCTTTAAATAATTGGCAATATAAGGATTCTCAATGCAATTAACCGCACAATACATATAAATTTATTCTAGATCAAAATCAAGAAATCTCTTAAGATTATATTCTGGAATATCCCTAGTTATACGTTTCATTTCTTCATACCCCAAAAGCAGACTAAGTTCATTATGATGCGCAAGGGAAATCAAGTTATCACAATTTTTGGACACGATTTGATCATGAAACAATTTGCATTGGAGATTTAAATGACCACGTTCGTTGCAAAGTTCACAAGGATGGCGAGAAAAATTAAATCTTTCAGCACAATCATCTAGCCTCTCTTGCAACCATTTAGTTTCTAAATACTTATGCTTCTTACAAAATCTATTTTCTCTTTTCGTTATGCATTTGCACTCCCAATTCACTCCACAAAAATTGACATCCTTATAAGAAACATCATTATTATGACTAGTGCAATCATCATTAGTATTATGGATATCCAAAGAATTCATACTAGCAACATTGCAATCATGCTCATCATTTGTGCTAAACATTTTATTAAATTCTTCTTTTATCAATTGAGCACAATTTTCAGAATCCTTATTTTCAAGAAAGATATCATAAAGGTAAAGCATTTCATGCAACTTCAATTCCATGTTTTTATAGTTTTATTTTATAAAACCAAACTAGTGATAAAACAAGAAACTAAAAGATTCAATTGCAAGATCTAAAGATATACCTTCAAGCACTCACCTCCCCGGCAATGGCGCCAGAAAAGAGCTTGATGTCTACTACACAACTTGTTCTTGTAGACACATGTTGGGCCTCCAAGTGCAGAGTTTTATAGGACAACAGCAATTTTCCCTCAAGTGGATGACCTAAGGTTTATCAATCCGTGGGAGGCGTAGGATGAAGATAGTCTCTCTCAAGCAACCCTGCAACCAAATAACAAAGAGTCTCTTGTGTCCCCAACACACCCAATACAATGGTAAATTGTATAGGTGCACTAGTTCGGCGAAGAGATAATGATAAAAGTGTAGTATGGATAGTAGATATGAGTTTTTGTAGTGCGAACAATAAAAAACAGGAAGGTAGCAACTAGTAAAATGGAGCACAAATGGTATTGCAATGCTAGAAAATGAGGCCTATGATACATACTTTCACTAGTGCAATCTCTCAACAATGCTAACATAGTTGGGTCATATGATTATCCCTCAAAGTGCAATAAAGAATCACTCCCAAGTTCCTATTAGTGGAGAACATAAGATAGAAATCGTTTGTAGGGTACAAAACCACCTCAAAGCTATTCTTTCTGATCGATCTATTGGGCTATTCCTATAAGTGTCACAAACAGCCCTAGAGTTCGTACTAAAATAGCACCATATGACACACATCAACCAACTCTAATGTCACCTAGATACTCCAATGTCACCACAAGTATCCGTGAGTTGATCATACGACATGCATCAAACAACTTCATAATCATAATATTCAATCCACACAAAGGTCTACAAGGAGACCCCAAAGTTTCTATCGGAGAAAATATAATGAAAACGTGCATCAACCCCTATGCATAGATTACCCCAATGTCACCGTGGGAATCCGCAAGTTGAGTGCCACAACATACATCAAGTGAATCAATATGATACCCCATTGTCACCTCGAGTATTCATTATGCAAGACATATATCATGTGTTCTCAGATCTGAATATTCAATCCGACAATAACAAAACTTCAAAGGGAAAAGATTCAATTCATCACAACAAAGGTAGAGAGGGGAGAAACATCATATGATCCATCTATATTAATAAAGCCCATAATACATCAAGATTGTGACATCTCAAGATCACGAGAGAGAGAGAGAGATGATACACATAGCTACTGGTACATACCCCTAACCTCGAGGGTGGACTACTCCCTCCTCGTCATGGTGGCCTCCGGGATGATGAAGATGGCCTCCGGTGATGATTCCCCCCTCCGGCAGGGTACCGGAACAGGGTCCAGATTGGTTTTCGGAGGATACAGAGGCGTGCGGCGGCGGAGTCCAAGTTATAGGTTAACTTTCGGAGGTTTCTTTATATATGTGAATTTTTGGCGTTGGTTTCACGCGAAGATGGCCCTCAGGGGGCCCACACAACACCTGGCCGCCCAGTGGGGGGGGGGGGGGGGGGCGTGCCCAGGTGTTGTGTGGCCACCCCCTGGCCTCTCTGGTCCTTCATCGAACCTTCTAGGGTCTCTTTACTTCTATAAAAAATCGTCAAAAAGTTTTGTTGCATTTGAAGAACTTTTATTTCTGCACAAAAAACAACACCATGGTAGTTCTGCTGAAAACAGCGTCAGTCCGGGTTAGTTCTAATCAAATCATACCAAAACCATATAGAATTGTGATAAACATGGCATGAATACTTCATAAATTATAGATACGCTGGAGACGTATCAATAGCATAATTCCTTTGGGCAGTGTCCAAAGTCTTACTAGCATAATGAATAACATTCAACTTCTTATCAACTATCTGCCCTAAAACAACACCAATAGCATAATCACTAGCATCACACATAATTTCAAAAGGTAAATCCCAATCAGGTGGCTGGACAATAGGTGCAGAAATTAAAGCTGACTTAAGAGTTTCAAAGGCTTCTACACAATCATCATCAAAATCAAAAGGAACATCTTTTTGCAAAAGATTGGTAAGAGGCCTAGAAATTTTAGAGAAGTCCTTAATAAATCTCCTATAGAAACCAGCATGACCGAGAAAACTTCTTATACCTTTGATATCCGTCGGGCATGGCATCTTCTCAATAGCATCAACTTTAGCCTTATCAACTTCAATGCCTCTTTCTGAGATCTTGTGGCCCAAGACAATACCTTCATTAACCATAAAGTGGCACTTCTCCCAGTTCAAGACAAGGTTTGTTTCCTCACATCTCTGCAAAACTCGATCAAGGTTGCTCAAGCAATCATCAAAAGAAGTTACGTAAACAGAAAAATCATCCATTAAAACCTCAACAATCTTTTCACAAAAGTCAGAGAAGATAGCAGTCATACATCTTTGAAAGGTAGCAGGTGCATTACATAAACGAAAAGGCATGCGTCTATAAGCAAAAGTTCCAAAAGGACAGGTAAATGTGGTTTTCTCTTGATAAGATTGTGCAACAGGTATTTGAGAAAAACCAGAATAACCATCTAGGAAACAAAAGTGTGTGTGCTTAGACAACCTTTCTAACATTTTATCAATGAAAGGCAAAGGATAATGATCTTTCCTAGTAGCTTTATTCAATTTTCTAAAATCTATCACCATCCTATAACCAATTACTATCCTCTGAGGAATAAGCTCATTCTTATCATTAGGAACAACAGTAATACCACCCTTTTTAGGAACACAATGAACTGAACTCACCCATCTACTATCAGCTATGGGATAAATTATACCTGCTTCCAGAAGCTTTAATATTTCAGTTCTTACCACCTCTTTCATTTTTGGATTCAACCAACGTTGATGATCAACAACTGGTTTAGCATCTGGCTCCATATTAATCTTGTGCTGACATAGATTAGGACTAATGCCCTTAAGATCATCCAGAGTGTATCCAATAGCGGCACGATGTTTCCTTAGAATTTTGAACAACCTCTTCTCTTCATGTCCTGAAAGGTTAGCGCTGATAATAACATGATATATTTGCTTTTCATCAAGATAGACATATTTCAATGTATCAGACAATGGTTTCAATTCGAAAACAGTATCACCCTTTGGTGGAGGGGGACCTCCCAGAGTTTCAACAGGCAAATTATGCTTAAGGATAGGTGGCTGATTAAAGAAAACCTCATCTATTTCATTCCTTTCATTCATATGCAAATCATTCTCATGCTCAGTAGGAGGCACAGCAATAGCAGCAAGACTAACAATTTCATCTTTGCTAGGCAACTCTATATCATGTGGTTGTCTATGAAACTTAGAGAAATTAAATTCATGGGACACACCACCAAAGTTGACACTAACAATCTCCTTGACACAATCAATTTGAGCATTAACAGTATTCAAGAAAGGTCTACCAAATATGATTCTACAAAAGATATCTTGTGGAGAACCAAGAACAAGAAAATCAGTAGGGTATTTGATCTTACCACACAAGACTTCAACATCTTTGACAATACCAAGTGGTGAAATAGTATTTCTGTCGGCAAGCTTAATAGTGACATCAATATCCTCAATCTCAGCAGGTGCAATATCGTTCATGACTTATTGATATAATGTAAAAGGAATATCACTAATGCTAGCACCCACATCACATAAACCATGATAGCAATGATCTCCAATTTTAACAGAAATAACAGGCATGCCAACTACGGGTCTATTTTTATTCTTATGATAAGGACTAGCAATTCTAGAAGCATTATCACAGAAAGAAATAACATGCTCATCCAATTCATCAGCTAAAAGATCTTTAACTAAAGCAATGCTAGGTTCAACCTTAATTTGCTCAGAAGGTGCAAAAGTTCTAACCTGACTTTTTCTAACAACAGAAGAAGCTTTAGAATGCTCTTTAATTCTAACAGGAAAATGAGGTTTCTCAAAATAAGTAGTAGGAACAACTGGATCAACATTGTAGACAATAGTTTTCTCCTCCTTAACCTCTGGAGGTTTTTCCTTAATAACTATAGGAGGGTGGTATTTGAACCACTTCTCTTTAGGGAGATCAACATGTGCAACAAATGATTCACAAAAAGAGGCTACTATCTCAGAGTCAAGTCCATACTTGGTGCTAAATTTCTGAAAAGCATCTGTTTCCATAAAAGACTTAACACAATCAAATTCAAGATTTATACCTGACTCATTACCTTTGTCGGTCTCCCAATCATCATAGGTGCGCTTAATTTTCTCAAGAAGATTCCATTTGAATTCAATAGTCATCTTCAAAAAAGAACCAGTCGAAGAAGAATCAAGTATATTCCGATCATTAAGAGAAAGGTGAGCATAAAAGTTTTGAAGAATTATTTCTCTTGAGAGCTCATGATTGGGGCATGTATGAAGCATATACTTGAGCCTCCCCCAAGCTTGAGTGACACTTTCTCATTCACGAGGCCAGAAGTTATAGATATAATTCCGATCACGATGAACCAACTGCATAGGATAAAATTTCTAGTGGAACTCCAGTTTGAAACGATTCCAATCCCATGTGTCAGCATCATCACATAGCCTATACCATGTCAATGCCTTTCCCTCCAAAGATAAAGGGAATACTTTTCTCTTAGCTCTATCTCCAGATAAACCTGCAAGCTTAAACAATCCACAAATTTCATCCAAATAGATCAAGTGCGTATCAGGATGTTTAGTACCATCTCCTGCATAAGGATTAGCCAGCAGTTTTTCAACAAGACCAAAAGGAATTTCATAAGCAATATTTTCAGTAGTTTCAATAGGTGGTGGAGAAGCAACTCTAGTGATTTCCGGTTGAGGCAAAGAGACCCCAAACAAACTTCTCAACGGATTACTTTCCATAGTGACAAGTAGCAGTAAATTTCAGCACGTAACAAAAATGTTTCCTTACCAATTTCCACGCTTCACTCCCCGGCAACGGCGCCAGAAAAGAGTCTTGATGACCCACAAGTATAGGGGATCAATCGTAGTCCTTTCGATAAGTAAGAGTGTCAAACCCAACGAGGAGCAGAAGGAAATGACAAGTGGTTTTCAGCAAGGTAGTTTCTGCAAGCACTGAAATGAGCGGTAACAGATAGTTTGGTGGCAAGATAATTCACAGCAAGTAACTAGTAACAAATGTAAATAAGGTGCAGAAAGATAGCCCAATCCTTTTTAGTGCAAAGGACAGGCCGGAACGAGTACTTATAGTGATGCAAACGTTCTTGAGGACACACGGGAATTTCATCTAGTCACTTTCACCATGTTCATTTGATTCGCGTTCGCTACTTTGATGATTTGATATGTGGGTGGACCGGTGCTTGGGTGCTGTGCTTACTTGAACAAACCTCCCACTTATGATTACCCCTTCTCGCAAGCATCCGCAACTACGAAAAGAGAATTAAGACAAAGTCTAACCATAGCAATAAACGTTTGGATCCAAATCAGCCCCTTACGGAATAGCGCATAAACTGGGGTTTAAGCTTCTGTCACTCTAGCAACCCATCATCTAATTACTACTCCACAATGAGTTCCCTTAGGCCCATGAATGGTGAAGTGTCATATAGTCCACGTTCACATGACACCACTAAGAGAATCACAACATACATATCATCAAAATATCAAACGAATACCAAATTCACATGATTACTTATGACAAGACTTCTCCCATGTCCTCAAGAACAAAAGTAACTACTCACACATCATCATCATGTTCATGATCAGAGAAGTAATGAATGACATAAAGGATCTGAACATTTAATATCTCACGAGGCAAACCAACTAGCATCAACTACGATAAGTAATCAACACTACAAGCAAATCACAAGTAGCAATCTATAGTTTTGACACAAAGATTGGATACATGAGATGAACTAGGGTTTGAGATGAGATGGTGTTGTTGATGATGATGATGAAAATTGGTCCTCCCACGATGAGAGGGTTGTTGGTGATGACGTAGGCTTCGATTTCCCCCTCCCGGAGGGAAGTGTCCCCGGCAGAATCTGCCTGCCGGAAAGCAAAAGTGCTCCTGCTCTACTTCCGCCTCGTGGCGGCGGCGCCTCATCCCGAAAGTCTCTCCATAAAAGTTTTAGGGTAAAATGACTTATATACCAGAAGGAGGGAGCCTGAGGTGGGCCAGGGCCTCCACACAACACCTGGGCGCGCCCTGGGGGGGGGGGGGGCGCCCAGGTGCTGTGTGGGCACCTGGCACATCTCCTCCCGTGGATCTTTGCCCCAGTATTTTTTATATATTCCAAAATAATTCCCCGTGAAATTTCAGCCCATTTGGAGATGTGCAGAATAGGCATCTCTGCTGTAGCTTTTTCAGGCCTTTAAATCCAGCTGCCGGTATTCTCCCTCTTTGTGTAAACCTTGCATATTAAGAGAGAAAAGGCATTAGAAATACTCCATGAAGTGCTATATTGATCAAATATTTTATAAATAGCAGCAATAAGAAATGATGCAAAATGGACGTATCATCCCATTTCCACTCTGGAATAGCAAGTGGTTGCAGAGTTCCGGCAGGTCTTTGGTGTTCTGCTTTGACACGACAGCAAACGTCACACTCAGCAACATAACGAGTAATGTCTTGCTTCATACCAGACCACCAGTACCGCTGACGAATGTCTTGGTACATCTTGGTGCTACCGGGGTGAATCTATAGAGGTGTATCATGAGCTTCTTCCATGACGCATATGGTTAAGTCCAGGTTGTCCTTACTCCTATGAACCACTAGACAATTATTGAAGAACAAGGTGTCATCTTGATCAACAGTGAAGAATGAGTGCTTTCCTTCTGCGAGAAGGCACTTAATCTCTTCGACTTCAGAGTCATATTTCTGCATCTCCTTGATGGTGTTGTCGAGGTCCGGTTCAATAGCGAGGGTATTCACATAACCCTGAGGAACAATCTCGATGTTCAGCTTCTGAAGTTCGGCATACAGGAGGGGTTGCTGTAGTTGAACCTCAAGTTCGCTGCAGTAGGCTTTACGGCTTAAGGCATCGGCCATCACATTAGCCTTTCCGGGAGTATACGAAATGTCCATGTTGTAATCGGCTATTGTCTCGAGCCATCTTTGCTGGCGGAGATTCAGTTCGGGCTGAGAGAAGAGGTACTTCAGGCTTTGGTGATCGGTATAGATCTCACAACGATTACCGAGGAGGTAATGTCTCCACAACTTCAAAGCATAAATAACAGCGGCAAGTTCAAGATCATGGGTTGGATAGTTCTCTTCATGAAGACGCAACTGTCAAGAGCCATAAGCAATCACGCGGCGCTCTTGCATTAGGACACAGCCTAATCCTTGACGAGACGCATCGCAATATATCACGAAGTCCTTGCGGGTATCAGGGGGAGCAAGCACTGGAGCAGAGGTGAGCTTGTCCTTAAGAGTCTGGAAGCTTTCCTAGCATTTATCAGTCCACTCAAACTTGACACCTTTGTGAAGCAGATTGGTCAGAGGCTTCGCAATCTTGGAGAAGTTCTCGACAAAACGGCGGCAATAGCTTGCGAGGCCGAGGAAACTTCTGACTTGTTTGACATTCTTCGGAGGAGTCCAATCAAGAATAGCTTGAACTCGTTCAGGGTTGACGGCAATGCCATCCTTGGAAATTACATGACCAAGGTAGGTGACTTTGGATAGCCAGAATTCACACTTGGAATACTTGGCATATAACTGATGTTCTCGAAGCTTTTCCAGCACAAGACGAAGGTGTTCAACATGTTCTTCTTCAGTCTTGGAATATATCAGGATATCATCCAGGTAAACCACGACGAACTTGTCGAGGTATTCGATGAAGATGTAATTCATCAATCGGGAGAAGGTGGCTGGAGCATTGGTCAAGCCAAAGGATATAACAGTGTACTCGTATGAACCATAGCGAGTAACGAAGGCAGTCTTGGGAATGTCTTCCTTACGAACCCGGATCTGGTGGTATCCCAATCTCAAATCAAACTTGGAGAATACTGAGGAACCAGCAAGTTCATCATACAGATCGTTGATCCGTGGAAGCGGATACTTGTTCTGAATTGTTGCCTGGTTGATAGGTCGGTAATCTTGGACCAAACGATTCGTACCATCCTTCTTCACAAAGAGAGAAGGTGCTCCCCAAGCAGAGGAACTTGGACGAATAAAGCCTTTCTAAAGGGCTTTGTCGATTTCCTCCTTAAGTTCAAGGAGTTCATGCGGCGGCATCTTGTAAGGACGCTTAGCAATTGGGGTTGTGCCAGGCTTCAAGTCGATGACGAACTCGACAACTCTTATTGGGGGTACTCCAGGGAGTTCTTCTGGAAAGACGTCGGGGAATTCTCGAACGATTGGAACGTTCTCGATCCCCTCAAGAGGTGAAGCGTTCAAGGCATTCAGAGCATATATCTGGTTCTCGACATGCTGAGCTGCTCGGGCTGAGTATAGGATTGTCTGGCCAGAAGGGTGAGTGAGCTGAACTGTCTTAGTGCCACAGTGGATGTGAGCATCATGCGCTTTCAGCCAATCCATACCAAGAATGACATCTATGGTAGAAACCTTGAGGGCCATGAGGGAAGCAGTAAACACCAATCCTCCGATTTCAAGCTGGTTGTTGTGGGCTATCATTGAGGTCTCCCACCTGGATCCTGAGAACTAACTACTAGCGAAGGGTGCATGTTGTCGAATGACAAGCCTTGCTTACGTGCAAACGCCTCAGACATGAAGGAATGTGACGATCCTGAATCAAACAGGACAGAAGCTGGTACTGAATTAACAGGGAGGGTTCCCATCACGATAGTCAGATCCTTCTGAGCCTTTTCAGCATCAACATGATTGACACGACCCCGTACAACAGCAGGAGGCTTGGCATTATGGTTGTTGGCACGACGGGTTCGACAGTTTTTCTTCTGACCAATAGACGGACGTGGTACATCTTGAGACTGAACCGGGCGACAATTGCTGGCAAGGTGTCCTGGCTGTCCACACTTGTGGCATAACCCGTTATTATGGGGAGGAGCCATAGCATTGGGCTGTTCAATCTGAGTCATTATCTTTCGTGGTGGCGGAGGCAAACGAGGCGCAACATAAGACGGCCTTGGCGTGGGAGCAGGTCGGTGATGAACATTGTGCGGAATCCAGATTCGAAGTTTTTGAGCAGGCCGACCCGAGGATGGGCCAACATCTCGAGTACGCTTGAGCGATTCCTGACGTTCAGTTAGAGCAGTTTCAACTTGGAAAGTTTTGCTGACCAGCGTCGCAAAGTCTGCACAATCAAGGGCAGCAAGTGCGACCTTTAAATCAGGATTCAGTCCTTCACGGAATTTCTCCTGCTTGCGAGCGCCAGTGTCGACGTCATCCTCAGCATAGCGGGACAATTCAAGGAATCTCCTATGATATTCAACAATAGTTGTCTGGCCCTGTCTGAGTTTGCGGAACTCCTCCTTCTTATGGTCCATCAGACCTCGAGGAATGTGCCATGCACGGAAGGCTAACTGGAATTCTTGCCAAGTGGTTCCAGGTCCAGCAGGCAACATACGCCTGTGGCTTTCCCACCATTGAGCAGCTGGACCCTTCAGGTGAAATGCCGCAAAGGTGACGTAACTGGCAGGGGCAACATTAGCTGACTCCATCTCAAACAAGATGTCACGGAGCCAATCATCAGCATCCATAGGATTAGTGGAGTTGCGGAAGGTGGACAGGTTGAGGCGCACGAATTCTGGTAGTGCTACTGGGGCAGGCTGTTGATGAACATTCTGGTTTGGAAGCCGAGCCATCATCCCGGTCATAAGCTGACGATTCAGATCAAACTGTTGCAGCAGTGCGGCAATATAAGGCGGAGGTGGGGGATCGTCAGCCATCCTGCTAAAATAACAGGGCAGTTTAACGAGAGCAACTGCATGCGTTTGGAGTCATTTAGGATGTAACATGAGAAATGAACGAGAAGTGTAATAGATACATATTAGTAGTCATAAAGACTTATAGATCTATACACATAGTCGGTTACCCGCGGATGGCATAACGTCGTAAAATGAATAGATAGAGATACTAGGCGGCGCGCAGACCGTGGTATGGGAATACACAACACTGTATAGCAAACGCTACCTTGACGTCAGGGGAAGACACTGAAACCAGGTAACTGCAGGTGTCGACCACGAGTGCTCACAGCAAAAGGATACTCCGTGACCACTCTGGTGCAGTACGCGATCTCGACTGGTAGGAGAGGTCCATGTGCATCACGTGCAAGCGTGTAATCTGCATGGAACAACGCAGGGTGTCCTCGATAAAAGGATCCTGTGGTTCGGGAAAGCAGCAAAACCTGTTCCACGACTCGAAGAGGGGTTGGGAAAGGAACTCCGTGTGGATGTGATCACGAGAACCTAATGTCAGTGTAAGTAAAATTTTACTCGAAAGGAAGAGAGAGCAGATTCCCAGAGTAAAGGTGCGGAGTAAAAGATCCTAATACCACCCAGTTACGACGTGGGCCCTTAAGCCACACATCAAGTTAGTAAAATAGTTTTTGCCAAGACTAGACTCAACTTCGGCCAAGGAGTTGAAAGGGGGTGTCCTATAGGCAGTCGGCTCTGATACCAGCTTGTGGCACCCCCGATACAGGGCGGGGACCCACGGTAAGGATATCACAGCACAACTCTAAAATTAAAATAACACAAGCTTTATATTACAAGCCAGGGGCCACGAGGGCTCGAATACAACAGCTTGAGGTACACAAGTCAGCGGAAACAATAGTATCTGAGTACAGACACAAATAAACATGATTGCCTTAAGAAGGCTAGCACAAATAACAACATCGATCGAAAAGGCGTAGGCCTCCTGCCTGGGAACCTCCGAACTACTCCTGGTCGACGGGGATCTTCACGTGGTAGTAGTCTCCTGGAATCTCCTGCTCCTGGACTCCATCGTCTGGTCGCGGCAAACGGGTGGGGGAAAAGAGGTGAAAGCAACCGTGAGTACTCAACCAAAGTACTCGCAAGACTTACACTCTACTACCCTAAATATGCATGAGTATCAAAGGAATGGGGCTATATATGTGGACTGAACTGCAGAAATGCCTGAGTAGAGGAAAGGCCTAGCCTATCAAAGACTAGCAGCTTGTCGCATTCTTGCAGCAGTAGAAGAGTATAGCCATAGCAGTATACAATATCATATTTATAATGGTTATAGTAATGATAATAGCATATAGTATAGTATAGTAGTCTTGTTCGTAGTTTGTATTGGATCCGGATACAACACCAAGCGTCCTGTTACCGTGGACACGGCTATTCGAATAGATTTACTCCCTGCAGGGGTGCACTACTGTTACCCTATACGCTCGAATACCTCCGCTCGGCCACACCTTTCTGGGGAATGCCCCGCCGGAAGCATTCGACATGACGTAGTCCTACCTAGGCTCATGAGAGAGGTCCCCGCCGGTCTACTCCTAAGCGCTCGGGGGTCTTGGGCCATCGCCTCTCGCACTCCGGGTCGTTATGCGCAGTGTCGATCCAGGCAACTCTACATGGATGCCGATCAGACGTGGCCACAATGCTGAACTAGATGTCTTTCAGAGCTTTCGGGAGAATGTACGCCGCGGAGGAGCCCATACTCATTATCCCACGTGGAGGTAGTGCGTATAGGCACGCAGCCAACTCAGATTCTGACACCCGATCCATTAGGCGTTTTATTATTATCTCGCGGAGACGACCGTTATCGCCGCTCCGACTTGGTAACACGCGGACAATGAATAGGAGTCAGGCCCACCTCCCGTAAGAAGAGCAGGTAGTATCCGCCTACCTTGTCGTCCCGCCGCAACATATCTCGCGGATAGCCTTAGGGGTGGCCCGTCTCCTTACCTTATCTCGCGAGCGCTCTTGGAGTCGCCCAACTTTCAGGGTTCAAAGGGTAACTCTCGCGGACAACGATCAGGGTCCAGGCACACCACACACCGGTAGTACCCGCCTACCCTGTCGTCCCGTCGCAATACCTCTCGCGGGCACCGTTGGGTCACCCGACTCCTTACCTTGTCCCGCGTAATGTTTGAAGTTACAGTAATGTAAATATCCCGCGTCACTCTCCTGAGTGATCGTGGCCCGATAACTAAGCATAGCAGACGGACAAGGCGTAGGGCCAACTGATGAATATTTATTACCAGGCAGGATAGGATAAGGTAGGGTACAACAATAAGGGGCGACAAAAATAAGATATGTAGCAGAATAGGAATTATCGAATAACAGCAGCAGCAATGCCTAATGCAAGAATAAGAGAGATTGAATAGGCGATATCTGGAGGATAGAAGGGTTGCTTGCCTCGAAGCTCAACGGTAGGGGCCTGGTCGTCGACGTAGTAGTCGTACCCGGCAGCGTCGTCGACGGTAGCCGTGGGGTCTACCGGAAGGAAGGGGGGAAGAAACAGTAAATATAATGCAAACATATGCAAACACAGATGCATGACATGCCGGTATCTAGTCTAAGGGAGTTGTGACACAGTGCTAGGCACGTTGCTCGGAGCGGGAATCATCTGGGGACAAATTACCGTCTCCGGGTGTTTACCGGACAGGCAATCCGGAGGGGGAATGTCCCGTGTTCAGTATGTTAGAGGAAGGTGGTGGGTATACGGGTAGTGTATTCGTATTCGTTGTATTTTTCTGAGAAACTTTCATGTATAAAATATTTTCATTTGACTTACGGATTAAAAGATATGAATTTCTATAGTTTTAATCAATTTCTAGAATTTCTTTTATTAAACAATTGCAACATTATCCAAAACAGTGCTGTTGATTGGTCAACCTGACATGTGGGGCCTACATGTCATAGGCTGGGGCCTTTGACTTGGTCAACTGACCAGTGGGTCCCACATGTCATACACAGTGACAAAAATAAATCATTTTATTTATTTAATAGCACATGGGCCTACATGTAATACACTGCTTATTTATAATCCATTTTATTTAATTTAAATAGACCGTGGGGCCCAGCTGTCATTGAGTCAGAGACAACTAACCAGTTATTTAATTTAACTAATGGATAGGGCCCACCTGTCATACTAACAGTGACTTAACTAACAGTTTAAGTTAACAGGGGACAACTGTGCATAGGGGCCCACATGTAAGTCTCAGTGGGGCGGCTTAATTAGTGATAATTAACATTCTGACGCGGGGGCCCCACATGTTAGCCACCCAGGCCATCGCCGGCGATGACAGAGCTGGCCGGACTTGACCGTGCGCTTGTTTTCGAGCACCATTCGGGGCAGGGTTTGTTGCTACAGGTTCCTGGCAGTGAGCCGCGTCGAGTGGGGGTGGTGGTTAGTGCTGGGAGTGGACGGGGCGTCGACGGCGACGAGGTTTGGCGGCCGGCAGAAAACGAGTTCGACGGTGACGTTGTTTTGGCGCGTTATTTCGGCCGTTCTTTCGTTCGTTCGGTTCCTGGGAGCGTGTGGAGTACAACGGCACGCTTGGCGGCCACGACACGGTCGACGGCTGCGGCGATGGAGCACGGCATCCATGGCGGCGACGGCTACGGCGAGAAGGAGACAAATGGGAGGGTTGGCGACGGTGGCCGCACTCACAGTGATCCTGCAGGTGTGCTCAGATTGCGCGGGGGGAGGCTCGAGGCGGCGCGAATTCGTCGGCGATCGGCGGCGGGTGCAGAAGGGGAACGGCGACCATGTGCTCGCAGGAGGGGCTCCTGGCTCGATTCCTCTTGCGTGCGGACGTAAACGATGACGACGAACAACTTGGACAGCACGGCGGGGCTCGGGGAGGTCAGTGGCCACGCGGGTGCGCGGCCATGGCGACGGCGGCTACTAGACGAGTTGGGGACGACGATGGTGAGGCGAGGAAGGGAGGAAATGGATATAGGGTTCGTCTACAGGCGTGTGGGGGCATTCTTATCCCCGAGATTCATCTCCAGGGCACCGCGGATGAGCGACACGACGGCAATCGGCATCGAACACCATCTGCCATGGCGACACGAGGGCTCGGGTGAGCAGCGCGAAGGGGAAGACCCCAGGTGGGTTGGGCTGGCTGGTGGGCTGCTACTGTGCACTTGAAGGACAAGGCTGGCGGGCTGATTTCCCTTTTCTCCTTTTCTTTCTTTTTGTTCCACATTTCTTTTCTGTTTTTATATTGCTTGGCTATCACTTGATTTTTGCAAAAGGTGAAACTAGTCCTATTATTTGTGTTGCACTTTACTGTAATGCTACAAAAAGTTTGAACCTCAATAAAATTCATTTGTATTTTACTTAACTTTTAAATGACTAATTGGGGCTGTTTTGCTACTGTTTTTATTTATTTATGTTACTTAAACATTTCAACAAATGTTGGTTGCTATCATACCAAGGTCTAATGATTATTTGAAAGTTTTAGAATATTTTTCCACAATTTTTGGTGCAACTTTATTTTCCACTTTTGTTTGAATTTTTATTTGGGTTGGAATTTGAATGAGCTATGATCAAGGGTGTGCGGCCATGGCGACAGCGGCTACTGGACGAGTTGGGGACGACGATGGCGAGGCGAGGAAGGGAGGAAATGGATCTAGGGTTCGTCTACATGTGCGTGGGGGCGTTCTTATCCCCGAGATTCATCTCTAGGGCACCGCGGATGAGCGACACGACGGCAATCAGCGTCGAACACCATCTGCCATGGCGACACGAGGGCTCGGGTGAGCAACGCGAAGGGGAAGACCCCAGGTGGGCTGGGCTGGCTGGTGGGCTGCTACTGTGCAGTTGAAAGACCAGTCTGGCGGGCTGATTTCCCTTTTCTCCTTTTCTTTCTTTTTGTTCCACATTTCTTTTCTATTTTTCTATTGCTTGGCTATCACTTGATTTTTGCAAAAGGTGAAATTAGTCCTATTATTCGTGTTGCACTTTACTGTAATGCTACAAAAATTTGAGCCTCAATAAATTTCATTTGTATTTTACTTAACTTTTAAATGACTAATTGGGGCTATTTTGCTACTATTTTTATTTATTTATGTTACTTAAACATTTCAAAAAATGTTGGTTGCTATCATACCATGGTCTAATGATTATTTGAAAGTTTTAGAATATTTTTCCACAATTTTTGGTGCAACTTTATTTTCCGCTTTTGTTTGAATTTTTATTTGGGTTGGAATTTGAATGAGCTATGATCAAGGGTGATCATCACATGCCTAATCAGGGTGACTTGGCATTATCAACAGTTGACTACTATTACATGACACAGGGGATGTTACAGCATGGCAAATGAAGTTATGTAGCATGGCAAATGTTTCTTTTCGGTATGACAAATGAAGTTTATGCAGCATGGCAAATGTATGTTGTAGGACATGGCAAATGAAGTTTTTGCAGCATGACAAATGAAGTTAGGTAGCATGGCAAATGGTTTTTTATTCGACATGGCATTTGTAGCATATATAGCATGGCAAATGAAGTCATGTCGCATGGTAAATGTTTCTTTTCGACATGGCAAATGAAGTTTATGCAGCATGGCAAATGTATGTTTTAAAACATGGCAAACAAATTTTATGCGGCATGGCAAATGACGTTACGTAGCATGGCAAATGTTTTCTTTCTGACATGGCATTTGTAGTATATATAGCATGGCAAATGAAGTTATATAGCTTGGCAAATGTTTCTTTTCGACATGGAAAATGAAGTTTATGCAGCATGGCAAATGTATGTTTTAAAACATGGCAAACAAATTTTATGCGGCATGGCAAATGACGTTACGTATCATGGAAAATGTTTCTTTCTGACATGGCATTTGTAGTATATATAGCATGGCAAATGAAGTTTATGCAGCATGGCAAATGTTTCTTTTCGACATGGCAAATGAAGTTTATGCAGCATGTAAAATGTATATTTTAAAACATGGCAAACAAATTTTATGCGGCATGGCAAATGACGTTATGTAGCATGGCAAATGTTTCGTTCTGACATGGCATTTGTAGTATATATAGCATGGCAAATGAAGTTATGTAGCATGTCAAATGTTTCTTTTCGACATGGCAAATGAAGTTTATGCAGCATGGCAAATGTATGTTTTAAAACATGGCAAATACATTTTATGCGGCATGGCAAATGACGTTACGTAGCATGGCAAATGTTTCTTTCTGATATGGCATTTGTAGTATATATAGCATGGCAAATGAAGTTATGTAGCATGGCAAATGTTTCTTTTTGACATGGCAAATGAAGTTTATGCAGCATGGCAAATGTATGTTTTAGAACATGGCAAATAAATTTTATGCGGCATGAAAAATGTATGTTTTAGGACATGGCAAATGTTTCGTTTTAACATGGCATTTGTAGTATATATAACATATCATTTTTGAGTCATGTAGCATGGTAAATATAGTTTTTGAACATGACATTTTGTAGTATATATAACATGACAAAATGGATTTTTTAGACATGGCAATTTCAGTTCATGCGGCATGGCAAATGTATTTTTTTAGATATGGCAATTATTGGTCATGATGCATATCATTTTTTTGGTACATGGCAGTTGTCATACTAAGCATGGTAAGGTGTAGATCATGAATGGCAATTGATAGTTTTTTATTTTCAGATCACGACAATTGTTGATTATGGAGCATGTCTGTCGGGGACATAATTTCAGGATATGACCCGCCCGTTCAGGGCCGGGTCAACGGGCAAGGCGACTTACAGAAGGGCCCGACCAGGTAGGCCGTGGCTTGTCAGAAGACCTGCAAGGAGGCTAAGCCGCCCACTCCATGGGCCGGCCTACAGCACGCCGGATAGAAGCCCACTTGTAAACCGACATGTAGACTTTCCTTAAGGAGCAAGAAACAGACTTGGGCACGGATCATATTCCGTCTCGGACTCTATGTACACCCCGGACCTCACCCTATATATAAAGGGGAGCCCCGGGGTCAGAAAGATAAAGTTACAACCTCTCGAGTATTAGGGCTAGCCACGCGCAACCTTGTAATCGAGGTCATCAATACACTCAAGCAGGAGTAGGCCTTTACCTCCGCCGTGAGGGGCCGAACCTGGGTAAACCCTTGTGTCTCTCGTTTAACCCCTTCGATCTGCCACTCGACGTGATGGCCTCGCGACTAAGTCCTATGAGGACATCTGCCGTGAAAATACCACGACAGTTGGCGCCCACCGTGGGGCTGTCGCACGGTGGTGTTGAGTATTCGAAGGGTCCTCCTCCAGGACTCGAGGGATACGTCATCGGCCGCATGACCAGGAGTCGCCGCGGCAACCTCTACATCGACGATTCAGGCTGGGGCCCCGAGGCCGACTCAATCGAGTACGGGTACCGGGTCCCCTTTGGCGGAATCCACGTCTTCATCAGCAAAACTGGCGGATCTGAATCCGAGCCGGACATCGTCACCGACGTCTTTGAGTCGGCCCGCCGCGTGCAACCCGCCGCAGCTAGAGTCGCCTCGAGACCCGCCGCGCCTTGCCAGGCCGGTGGATCTAAACCTGGGCCGGATATCTTCACCAACATCGTCAAGCCGGCTCAGGACGAGCAACCCGCCCGGACAGAGCATGTGTTCGTCGGTTTCACCCAAGGGGTTGAATACTCTGACGGCTCAGCCTCCGACGGCGACACGGTCGTCCACTCTGATGGCGACTATTCTTCAAGCGAGGGCGAGTCAATCTACTCCCTTCATGATGGCATGCTTGGGGGCTACCCGAACGGTGAGCCGGCCCAAGACTCCTTCAACCCGCCCGTTCGATCTGCCGTTTACATGGCTGGGGCGGCTCTCACGACTAATCCAGCGGCGGCGGCTACCACGGCCGCCACGGGGACTTCAAACTCTGCTCCGGTGATGTCGCCGGCTCAGGCTCTGGCCGGGTTAGCCACGGCTCTCGCTACGCTCCTCGCCACGCCGGTGACGCCTGAGAACCAGGCGGAATGCAACGCAGAGGTGGACAAGATTCGTGACCAGATGACCCAGGTCCAGGCTGACATCGATGCGGAAAACACTCGCCTGGCGGCTCGACAGGCGAAGATACAGGCTGAAACAGAACGCTTGAGGAACGAGGGCTGGTACTTGGAGCAGCGTCGGACTGCTTCAGAGGCGGTTCACGAGCGGAGACACAGGAGCCGTCTGCCGGCTAACCTGGAACCTCAGAATATACCGTTCACCACCCCTCAGGGAACGCTCCTCCGCGGCCCTTCAACTAGATCACCCGTAGCGATACCGAACACGGGGGCTCAGCCGACGCAGCAGCCACAGCTGGAGCCAAATCCGCGCCCTGAGGTGCCCTCTCACCATGTCTTAACACTGGCGGGTCACTTTACCAACCCGGTGGATAACCTCGTGGTAGCAACAGCCATCTTGGCCGCGCTCCCCATCATGGGTCAGACGCCCATCGAGATAGCAGCACTCAATTCAATTGAGATGCTGAAGACTGCGGTGGTGCAACAGGCCAACTACTCGTATAGTAGGGAGCGCCTTCACTCCACCTAGCCCCAAGCCGAAGCCGGAGCAGGAGTCGCCACGCTGAGTCACCGGCAGGATCCAGCAGCACTCGTCGACATCGTGAGCCACCCTTAGGCTTACCACATACAGGGGCTCCCAATGCCCAGGACATAGTTAATTCTGCGCGGGCTCAGGCGGCGAACGAGGCGGCTCTGGCTCCGCCAGTCACAACCCAGTTGACTCCTACTGGAAGGACCCTTGGAGTACCTTGTCTTTCTCCGGCTCTACGCGGTGAGCGCATGCCCAAGGATTTCAAGGGGCCTAGGAAGGTTCCCAATTACACGCCGGATCTTGAGCCGGCGGCTTGGATTGAGAGTTATGAGCTCGCCATGGACATGTTGGACGTCAGTGATGCGGTGTGCGCAAAATACTTGACCATGATGTTGGAAGGGCCGGCTCGTACGTGGCATAAGAATCTACCTCCCAATTCCATCAACACATGGGCTGAGTTGAAGGAGCGTTTCATCAAAAACTTCCAGGGGACTTGCAAGCGTCCTAAGATGATTATCGATCTTCAACACTGCATTCAGCGTGACAATGAGTCGGCTCATCATTGGGTAGGTCGGGTGGCGGAGATCATCCACTCTTCGGATAACATCACGGCGGCTCAGGCGGTCTTGATCCTGGAGAAGAACTGTCACTTTGATCCCCTTGTCCAGAAGCTTGGGCGGCTCAAGAGAAGCGTCAAAGATATGGAGGAGCTTATGAACGCCCTCACCAAGTATGCCGAATCTGACTCTACGAAAGACCCTGGTGCAGATGAGGCGCCGGATAGTAAGGGGAAGAAAGGCAACGGTGGTAAGGGCCAACAACAGAATAATGGTAACAATGGTGGAAAGCGCAAGAACCCGGAGGGCGGGTCAGATCTTGTCGCAAACGCCAACGCAGGAGCCAGGTATCAGAAAGGGAACAACGGTGGAAAGAATTTTAAGGCAAAGAATTTCGAGGAAGTCCTGAAGGGGCCATGTCCGAAACACAACTTCCCTAATAAGCCGGCCACCCACTCTTGGGAGGAGTGCAGCATCATGCGAGCTTTTTCACAGCGTTTCCAGAACCATCCAGGTGGTGGTGGCGGCGACCCTGGGCCATCAGGTCGCGGCTCATCTAGAGGATACCATCAGCAGAACTCCCAGCAACCTGGCGGCTCAGGTGGAGGCTTTCAGGTAAATAGCGGCGGCAATCAGCAGCAAAGCAACCAGCCAGGTTATCAGAGTCATCCCAAACAGTTGAACAACGGCCAGTACCACGTGTTTACGACCTACACGGATAAGAGAGACCGCAAGCTTAAGAAGCGTCACGTTAACATGGTTGAGCCGGCGATACCAGAGTATTTGAGATGGCCAGAGTGCCCTATCACCTGGAGCCGGGAGGATCACCCGTCCAGGGTTGAGAATCCGGGTCATCCAGCCTTAGTGGTGGTGCCTCAGGTTGGAGGCTATGCTCTTACCAAGCTACTTATGGATGGAGGGAGCAGCATTAATATTCTCTATTATGACACCTTTCGGTGCATGGGCCTGACTGAGAAAGATCTTTCACCATCCACCACCGTGTTCCACGGGATCATCCCTGGCAAGTCGGCATATCCAGTTGGCCGGATCAGATTGGATGTGGCCTTTGGGTCAGATGATAACTCCAGATGTGAGTCCCTGTCCTTTGAGGTGGTCAAAATCAAGAGTCTGTATCATGCCCTTTTCGGACGGCCGGCTTATGCCAGGTTCATGGCTAGGCCCTGTTACATCTACCTCAAGCTAAAGATGCCTGGCCCTAATGGTCCCATCACAGTCAACGGTAACAGAAAAATTGCTCTGGAATGTGAGGAAGGTGATGCTGCATATGCAGAGGCGGCTTGCGCTACGGAGGAGCTTAAGTTCTACACCAGTAATGTAGACCCGGCTGACATGACGCCTCTCAAAAAGCCCACCACTGAGGTTGAGCCGCCCCTCAAGTTTCAGGCAGCCAAGGACACCAAGGAGGTCGAGTTCACACGTGGCGACTCTTCCAAGAAGTTCACTATTGCGACTGATATGGATCCCAAATAGGAAAACGCGCTCGTCGAGTTTATCCGTGAGAATCAGCACATCTTTGCATGGAAACCTTCTGACATGTCGGGTGTACCGAGAAGACTCGCCGAGCACCGCCTTATTGTGGATCCTAAGTTTAAGCCTGTTAAGCAATACCTCCACCGTTTTAACGAGGAGAGACGCAAAGCGATTGGTGAAGAGTTGGCCCGGCTCCTAGCTGCCGGGTTCATTGTGGAAGTTTTTCATCCTGAGTGGTTGGCCAACCCGGTGCTTGTCCTCAAGAAGAACGACACTTGGCGCATGTGTATTGACTACACGGATCTCAACAAAGCCTGTCCGGCTGATCCATTTGCTCTCCCCCGAATCGACCAGATCATTGATGCAACGGCGGGTTGTGAGAGGTTATGTTTCCTGGATGCTTATTCGGGTTATCATCAGATCAAGATGGCAGTAGAAGACCAAGAGAAGACGGCTTTTATCACCCCTTTTGGTGCTTTCTGCTATGTTTCTATGCCTTTTGGACTCAAGAGTGCCCAGGCGACTTACCAGCGTTGTGTCCAGAATTGCTTCCACGGGTAGATTGGGCGCAATGTTCATGCTTATGTTGACGACATCATTTTTTGTTCCGAGATGTCTCTGAAGCACGGGGTGATCTTATGGGACCGTCCCCAAGAGTCTCAGTTTTGGCCAATTGGGGCCCGTTTTGTGAGCTATTACTCACGTTTTGGTGTCCCGGGACGTCTCCGGACCACGGGGTGATCTATGGGAACGTCCCCAAGACTCACAATTTTGGTTGATTCGAGCTCGTTTCATGGGTTATTGCTCACGTTTCGGTGTCTCGGGACGTCTCCGAAGCACAGGGTGATCTTATGGGAACGTCCCCAAGACTCGCAGTTTTAGCCGATTCGGGCCTGTTTTGTGAGCTATTGCTCACATTTTGGTTTGTCGGGACGTCTCCGAACCACGGTATCATTTTATGGGAACGTCCCCAAGACTCGCATTTATTGCCAATTTGGGCCAATTTCATGGGCTATTGCTCACGTTTTGGTGTCCCCAAGACTCGTGGTTTTGGCCGATTCAGACCCATTTTGCGGGTTTATTGCTCCTGTTTTTGTGTCCCAGGACGTCTCCGTAGCATGGGTGATCTTATGGGACCATACCCAAGACGCGCAGATTTGGCAATTGGGGCCCGTTTTGTGAGCTGTTGCTCATGTTTTGGTGTCCCGGGAAGTCTCCGGACCACGGGGTGATCTTATGGGAACGTCGCCAACACTTGTGGTTTTGCCCGATTCAGGCCCGTTTAGTTGGTTTATTGCCCATGTTTTGTTGTCCCGGGACGTCTCCGAAGCATGGGGTGATCTTATGGGACAGTCCCCAAGACTCGTAGTTTTGGCCAGTTGGGGCCCGTATTGTGAGCTATTGCTTACGTTTTGGTATCCCGGGAGGTCTCCAGACCATGGGATGATCTTATGGGAACGTCCCTAGGACTCGTGGTTTTGGCCGATTCAGGCCCGTTTTGTGGGTTTATTTCCCATGTTTTGGTGTCCCGGGACGTCTTCGAAGCATAGGATGATCTTATGGGACCGTCCCCAAGAGTCACAGTTTTGGCCAATTGGGGCCCATTTTGTGAGGTATTGCTCATGCTATGGTGTCCCGGGACGTCTCTGGAGCACTGGGTGATCTTATGGGAACGTCCCCAACACTCGTGGTTTTGCCCGATTCAGGCCCATTTTGTGGGCTTATTTCCCATGTTTTGGTGTCCCGGGACGTCTCCGAAGCACGGGGTGATCTTATGGGACCGTCCCCAAGACTCGCAGTTTTGGCCAATTGGGCCCGTTTTGTGAGCTATTGCTCACGTTTGGGTGTCCTGGGACGTCTCCGGACCAAGGGTTGATCTATGGGAACGTTCCCAAGACTCGTGGTTTTGGCCGATTCAGGACCGTTTTTTGGGTTTAATGCCCATGTTTTGGTGTCCCGGGACGTCTCCGAAGCATTGGGTGATCTTAAGGGACCATCCCCAAGAGTCACAGTTTTGGCCAATTGGGGCCCGTTTTGTGAGGTATTGCTCACGTTATGGTGTCCCGGGACGTCTCCGGCCCACTGGGTGATCTATGGGACGTCCCCAACACTGGAGGTTTTGCCCTATTCAGGCTCGTTTTGTTGGTTTATTGCCCATGTTTTGGTGTCCCGGGACGTCTCCGAAGAACGGGGTGATCTTATGGGACCGTCCCCAAGACTCGCAGTTTTGGCCAATTGAGCCCGTTTTGTGAGCTATTGCTCACATTTGGGTGTCCTGGGACGTCTCCGGACGAAGGGGTGATCTATGGGAACGTCCCCAAGACTCGTGGTTTTCGTCGATTCAGGCCCGTTTTGTGGGTTTATTGCCCATGCTTTGGTGTCCCGAGACGTCTTCGAAGCAAGGGGAGATCTTATGGGACTGTCCCCAAGAGTCTCAGTTTTGGCCAATTGGGGCCCGTTTTGTGAGCTATTACTCACGTTTTGGTGTCCCGGGACGTCTCCGGACCACGGGGTGATCTATGGGAACGTCCCCAAGACTCACAATTTTGGTTGATTTGAGCTCGTTTCATGGGATATTGCTCACGTTTCGGTGTCTCGGGACGTCTCCGAAGCACAGGCTGATCTTATGGGAACATCCCCAAGACTCGCAGTTTTAGCCGATTCGGGCCTGTTTTGTGAGCTATTGCTCACATTTTGGTTTGTCGGGACGTCTCCGAACCACGGTATCATTTTATCGGAACGTTCCCAAGACTCGCATTTATTGCCAATTTGGGCCCATTTCATGGGTTATTGCTCACGTTTTGGTGTCCCCAAGACTCGTGGTTTTGGCCGATTCAGACCCATTTTGTGGGTTTATTGCTCCTGTTTTTGTGTCCCGGGACGTCTCCGTAGCATGGGGTGATCTTATGGGACCATACCCAAGACTCGCAGATTTGGCAATTGGGGCCCGTTTTGTGAGCTATTGCACATGTTTTGGTGTCCCGGGAAGTCTCCGGACCACGGGGTGATCTTATGGGAACATCGCCAACACTCGTGGTTTTGCCCGATTCAGGCCCATTTAGTGGGTTTATTGCCCACGTTTTGGTGTCCCGAGATGTCTCCGAAGCACAGGGTGATCTTATGGGACCGTCCCCAAGACTCGCAGTTTTGCCCAATTGGGCCCGTTTTGTGAGCTATTGCTCACGTTTGGGTGTCCCGGGACGTCTTCGGACCAAGGGGTGATCTATGGGAACATCCCCAAGACTCGTGGTTTTGGCCGATTCAGGCCCGTTTTGTGGGTTTATTGCCCATGTTTTGGTGTCCCGGGAAGTCTCCGAAGCACGGGGTGATCTTAAGGGACCGTCCCCAAGAGTCACCGTTTTGGCCAATTGGGGCCCGTTTTGTGAGGTATTGCTCACGTTATGGTGTCCCGTGACGTCTCCGGCCCACTGGGTGATCTATGGGAACGGGGAACGTCCCCAACACTCAAGGTTTTGCCCTATTCAGGCCCGTTTTGTGTGTTTATTGCCCAAGTTTTGGTGTCCCGGGACGTCTCCGAAGCACGGGGTGATCTTATGGGATCGTCCCCAAGACTCGCAGTTTTGGCCAATTGGGCCCGTTTTGTGAGCTATTGCTCACGTTTGGCTGTCCCGGGACGTCTCCGGACCATGGGGTGATCTATGGGAACGTCCCCAAGACTCACAATTTTGGTTGATTCGAGCTTGTTTCATGGGATATTGCTCACGTTTCGGTGTCTCGGGACGTCTCCGAAGCACGGGCTGATCTTATGGGAACATCCCCAAGACTCGTAGTTTTAGCCGATTCGGGCCTGTTTTGTGAGCTATTGCTCACATTTTGGTTTGTCGGGACGTCTCCGAACGACGGTATCATTTTATCGGAACGTTCCCAAGACTCGCATTTATTGCCAATTTGGGCCCATTTCATGGGTTATTGCTCACGTTTTTGTGTCCCCAAGACTCGTGGTTTTGGCCGATTCAGACCCATTTTGTGGGTTTATTGCTCCTGTTTTTGTGTCCCGGGACGTCTCCGTAGAATGGGGTGATCTTATGGGACCATACCCAAGACTCGCAGATTTGGCAATTGGGGCCCGTTTTGTGAGCTATTGCACATGTTTTGGTGTCCCGGGAAGTCTCCGGACCACGGGGTGATCTTATGGGAACATCGCCAACACTCGTGGTTTTGCCCGATTCAGGCCCGTTTAGTGGGTTTATTGCCCACGTTTTGGTGTCCCGAGATGTCTCCGAAGCACAGGGTGATCTTATGGGACCGTCCCCAAGACTCGCAGTTTTGCCCAATTGGGCCCGTTTTGTGAGCTATTGCTCACGTTTGGGTGTCCCGGGACGTCTTCGGACCAAGGGGTAATCTATGGGAACATCCCCAAGACTCGTGGTTTTGGCCGATTCAGGCCCGTTTTGTGGGTTTATTGCCCATGTTTTGGTGTCCCGGGAAGTCTCCGAAGCACGGGGTGATCTTAAGGGACCGTCCCCAAGAGTCACCGTTTTGGCCAATTGGGGCCCGTTTTGTGAGGTATTGCTCACGTTATGGTGTCCCGTGACGTCTCCGGCCCACTGGGTGATCTATGGGACCGGGAACGTCCCCAACACTCAAGGTTTTGCCCTATTCAGGCCCGTTTTGTGTGTTTATTGCCCATGTTTTGGTGTCCCGGGACGTCTCCGAAGCACGGGGTGATCTTATGGGATCGTCCCCAAGACTCGCAGTTTTGGCCAATTGGGCCCGTTTTGTGAGCTATTGCTCACGTTTGGCTGTCCCGGGACGTCTCCGGACCATGGGGTGATCTATGGGAACGTCCCCAAGACTCACAATTTTGGTTGATTCGAGCTTGTTTCATGGGATATTGCTCACGTTTCGGTGTCTCGGGACGTCTCCGAAGCACGGGCTGATCTTATGGGAACATCCCCAAGACTCGCAGTTTTAGCCGATTCGGGCCTGTTTTGTGAGCTATTGCTCACATTTTGGTTTGTCGGGACGTCTCCGAACCACGGTATCATTTTATCGGAACGTCCCCAAGACTCGCATTTATTGCCAATTTGGGCCCATTCCATGGGCTATTGCTCACGTTTTGGTGTCCCCAAGACTCGTGGTTTTGGCCGATTCAGGCCCATTTTGTGGGTTTATTGCTCCTGTTTTTGTGTCCCGGGACGTCTCCGTAGCATGGGGTGATCTTATGGGACCATACCCAAGACTTGAAGGTTTGGCAATTGGGGCCCGTTTTGTGAGCTATTGCTCATGTTTTGGTGTCCCGGGAAGTCTCCGGACGACGGGGTGATCTTATGGGAACGTCGCGAACACTCGTGGTTTTGCCCGATTCAGGCCCGTTTAGTAGGTTTATTGCCCATGTTTTGGTGTCTCGGGACGTCTCCGAAGCACGGGGTGATCTTATGGGACAGTCCCCAAGACTCATAGTTTTGGCCAGTTGGCGCCCGTTTTGTGAGCTATTGCTCATGTTTGGGTGTCCCGGGACGTCTCCGGACAAAGGGGTGATCTATGGGAACGTCCCCAAGACTCGTGGTTTTGGCCGATTCAGGCCCGTTTTGTAGGTTTATTGCCCATGTTTTGGTGTTCCGGGACATCTTCGAAGCACAGGATGATCTTATGGGACCATCCCCAAGAGTCACAATTTTGGCCAATTGGGACCCATTTTGTGAGGTATTGCTCACGTTATGGTGTCCCGGGACGTCTCCGGGCCACTGGGTGATCTTATGGGAACGCCGCCAACACTCGTGGTTTTGCCCGATTCATGCCTGTTTTGTGGGTTTATTGCCCACGTTTTGGTGTCCCGGGACGTCTCCGAAGCACGGGGTGATCTTATGGGACCGTCCCCAAGACTCGTAGTTTTGGCCAGTTGGCGCCCGTTTTGTGAGCTATTGCTCATGTTTGGGTGTCCCGGGACGTCTCCGGACAAAGGGGTGATCTATGGGAACGTCCCCAAGACTCGTGGTTTTGGCCGATTCAGGCCCGTTTTGTAGGTTTATTGCCCATGTTTTGGTGTCCCGGGACATCTTCGAAGCACAGGATGATCTTATGGGACCATCCCCAAGAGTCACAATTTTGGCCAATTGGGACCCATTTTGTGAGGTATTGCTCACGTTATGGTGTCCCGGGACGTCTCCGGGCCACTGGGTGATCTTATGGGAACGCCGCCAACACTCGTGGTTTTGCCCGATTCAGGCCTGTTTTGTGGGTTTATTGCCCACGTTTATTGTCCCGGGACGTCTCCGAAGCACGGGGTGATCTTATGGGACCGTCCCCAAGACTCGCAGTTTTGCCCAATTGGGCCCTTTTTGTGAGCTATTGCTCACGTTTGGGTGTCCCGGGACGTCTTCGGACCAAGGGGTGACCTATGGGAACGTCCCCAAGACTCATGGTTTTGGCCGATTCAGGCCCGTTTTGTGGGTTTTTTGCCCATGTTTTGGTGTCCCGGGACGTCTCCAAAACACGGGGTGATCTTAAGGGACCGTCCCCAAGAGTCACCGTTTTGGCCAATTGGGGCCCGTTTTGTGAGGTATTGTTCACGTTATGGTGTCCCGGGACGTCTCCGGCCCACTGGGTGATCTATGGGACGTCCCCAACACTCGAGGTTTTGCCCTATTCAGGCCCGTTTTGTGGGTTTATTGCCCATGTTTTGGTGTCCCGGGACGTCTCCGAAGCACGGGGTGATCTTATGGGACCGTCCCCAAGACTCGCAGTTTTGGCCAATTGGGCCCGTTTTGTGAGCTATTGCTCACGTTTGGGTGTCCTGGGACGTCTCCGGACCAAGGGGTGATCTATGGGAACGTCCCCAAGAGTCGTGGTTTTGGCCGATTCAGGCCCGTTTTGTGGGTTTATTGCCCATGCTTTGGTGTCCCGGGACGTCTCTGAAGCACGGGGTGATCTTATGGGACCGTCCCCAAGAGTCTCAGTTTTGGCCAATTGGGGCCCGTTTTGTGAGCTATTACTCACGTTTTGGTGTCCCGGGACGTCTCCGGACCACGGGGTGATCTATGGGAACGTCCCCAAGACTCACAATTTTGGTTAATTCGAGCTTGTTTCATGGGATATTGCTCACGTTTCGGTGTCTCGGGACGTCTCCGAAGCACGGGCTGATTTTATGGGAACATCCCCAAGACTCGCAGTTTTAGCCGATTCGGGCCTGTTTTGTGAGCTATTGCTCACATTTTGGTTTGTCGGAACGTCTCCGAACCACGGTATCATTTTATGGGAACGTCCCCAAGACTCGCATTTATTGCCAATTTGGGCCGATTTCATGGGCTATTGCTCATGTTTTGGTGTCCCCAAGACTCGTGGTTTTGGCCGATTCAGACCCATTTTGTGGGTTTATTGCTCCTGTTTTTGTGTCCCGGGACGTCTCCGTAGCATGGGTGATCTTATGGGACCATACCCAAGACTCGCAGTTTTGGCCAATTGGGGCCCGTTTTGTGAGCTATTGCTCATGTTTTGGTGTCCCGGGAAGTCTCCGGACGACGGGGTGATCTTATGGGAACGTCGCCAACACTCGTGGTTTTGCCTGATTCAGGCCCGTTTAGTGGGTTTATTGCCCATGTTTTGTTGTCCCGGGACGTCTCCGAAGCACGGGGTGATCTGATGGGACAGTCCCTAAGACTCGTAGTTTTGGCCAAGGGGCCCGTTTTGTCAGCTATTGCTTACGTTTTGGTATCCCGGGACGTCTTCGAAGCACAGGATGATCTTATGGGACCGTCCCCAAGAGTCACAGTTTTGGCCAATTGGGGCCCATTTTGTGAGGTATTGCTCATGCTATGGTGTCCCGGGACGTCTCCGGACCACTGGGTGATCTTATGGGAACGTCCCCAACACTCGTGGTTTTGCCCGATTCAGGCCCATTTTGTGGGCTTATTGCCCATGTTTTGGTGTCCCGGGACGTCTCCAAAGCACGGGGTGATCTTATGGGACCGTCCCCAAGACTCGCAGTTTTGGCCAATTGGGCCCGTTTTGTGAGCTATTGCTCACGTTTGGGTGTCCTGGGACGTCTCCGGACCAAGGGTTGATCTATGGGAACGTCCCCAAGACCCGTGGTTTTGGCTGATTCAGGCCCGTTTTTTGGGTTTATTGCCCATGTTTTGGTGTCCCGGGATGTCTCCGAAGCACGGGGTGATCTTAAGGGACCGTCCCCAAGAGTCACAGTTTTGGCCAATTGGGGCCCGTTTTGTGAGGTATTGCTCACGTTATGGTGTCCCGGGACGTCTTCGGCCCACTGGGTGATCTATGGGACGTCCCCAATACTCGAGGTTTTGCCCTATTCAGGCTCGTTTTGTTGGTTTATTGCCCATGTTTTGGTGTCCCGGGACGTCTCCGAAGAACGGGGTGATCTTATGGGACCGTCCCCAAGACTTGCAGTTTTGGCCAATTGAGCCCGTTTTGTGAGCTATTGCTCACATTTGGGTGTCCCGGGACGTCTCCGGACGAAGGGGTGATCTATGGGAACGTCCCCAAGACTTGTGGTTTTCGTCGATTCAGGCCCGTTTTGTGGGTTTATTGCCCATGCTTTGGTGTCCCGAGACGTCTTCGAAGCACGGGGTGATCTTATGGGACCGTCAGCAAGAGTCTCAGTTTTGGCCAATTGGGGCCCGTTTTGTGAGCTATTACTCACGTTTTGGTGTCCCGGGACGTCTCCGGACCATGGGGTGATCTATGGGAACGTCCCCAAGACTCACAATTTTGGTTGATTCGAGCTTGTTTCATGGGATATTGCCCACGTTTCGGTGTCTCGGGACGTCTCCGAAGCACGGGCTGATCTTATGGGAACATCCCCAAGACTCGCAGTTTTAGCCGATTCGGGCCTGTTTTGTGAGCTATTGCTCACATTTTGGTTTGTCGGGACGTCTCCGAACCACGGTATCATTTTATCGGAACGTCCCCAAGACTCGCATTTATTGCCAATTTGGGCCCATTTCATGGGCTATTGCTCACGTTTTGGTGTCCCCAAGACTCGTGGTTTTGTCCGATTCAGGCCCATTTTGTGGGTTTATTGCTCCTGTTTTTGTGTCCCGGGACGTCTCCGTAGCATGGGGTGATCTTATGGGACCATACCAAAGACTTGAAGTTTTGGCAATTGGGGCCCGTTTTGTGAGCTATTGCTCATGTTTTGGTGTCCCGGGAAGTCTCCGGACGACGGGGTGATCTTATGGGAACGTCGCCAACACTCGTGGTTTTGCCCGATTCAGGTCCGTTTAGTAGGTTTATTGCCCATGTTTTGGTGTCTCAGGACGTCTCCGAAGCACGGGGTGATCTTATGGGACATTCCCCATGACTCGTAGTTTTGGCCAATTGGGCCCGTTTTGTGAGCTATTGCTCACGTTTGGGTGTCCCGGGACGTCTTCGGACCAAGGGGTGATCTATGGGAACGTCCCCAAGACTCATGGTTTTGGCCGATTCAGGCCCGTTTTGTGGGTTTATTGCCCATGTTTTGGTGTCTCGGGACGTCTCCGAAGCACGGGGTGATCTTACGGGACAGTCCCCATGACTCGTAGTTTTGGCCAGTTGGCGCCCGTTTTGTGAGCTATTGCTCACGTTTCGGTGTCTCGGGACGTCTCCGAAGCACGGGCTGATTTTATGGGAACATCCCCAAGACTCGCAGTTTTAGCCGATTCGGGCCTGTTTTGTGAGCTATTGCTCACATTTTGGTTTGTCGGGACGTCTCCGAACAACGGTATCATTTTATGGGAACGTCCCCAAGACTCGCATTTATTGCCAATTTGGGCCGATTTCATGGGCTATTGCTCATGTTTTGGTGTCCCCAAGACTCGTGGTTTTGGCCGATTCAGACCCATTTTGTGGGTTTATTGCTCCTGTTTTTGTGTCCCGGGATGTCTCCGTAGCATGGGTGATCTTATGGGACCATACCCAAGACTCGCAGTTTTGGCCAATTGGGGCCCGTTTTGTGAGCTATTGCTCATGTTTTGGTGTCCCGGGAAGTCTCCGGACGACGGGGTGATCTTATGGGAACGTCGCCAACACTCGTGGTTTTGCCCCATTCAGGCCCGTTTAGTGGGTTTATTGCCCATGTTTTGTTGTCCCGGGACGTCTCCGAAGCACGGGGTGATTTGATGGGACAGTCCCTAAGACTCGTAGTTTTGGCCAAGGGGCCCGTTTTGTCAGCTATTGCTTACATTTTGCTATCCCGGGACGTCTTCGAAGCACATGATGATCTTATGGGACCGTCCCCAAGAGTCACAGTTTTGGCCAATTGGGGCCCATTTTGTGAGGTATTGCTCATGCTATGGTGTCCCGGGACGTCTCCGGACCACCGGGTGATCTTATGGGAACGTCCCCAACACTCGTGGTTTTGCCCGATTCAGGCCCATTTTGTGGGCTTATTGCCCATGTTTTGGTGTCCCGGGACGTCTCCAAAGCACGGGGTGATCTTATGGGACCGTCCCCAAGACTCGCAGTTTTGGCCAATTGGGCCCGTTTTGTGAGCTATTGCTCACGTTTGGGTGTCCTGGGACGTCTCCGGACCAAGGGTTGATCTATGGGAACGTCCCCAAGACCCGTGGTTTTGGCTGATTCAGGCCCGTTTTGTGGGTTTATTGCCCATGTTTTGGTGTCCCGGGACGTCTCCGAAGCACGGGGTGATCTTAAGGGACCGTCCCCAAGAGTCACAGTTTTGGCCAATTGGGGCCCGTTTTGTGAGGTATTGCTCACGTTATGGTGTCCCGGGACGTCTCCGGCCCACTGGGTGATCTATGGGACGTCCCCAACACTCGAGGTTTTGCCCTATTCAGGCTCGTTTTGTTGGTTTATTGCCCATGTTTTGGTGTCCCGGGACGTCTCCGAAGAACGGGGTGATCTTATGGGACCGTCCCCAAGACTTGCAGTTTTGGCCAATTGAGCCCGTTTTGTGAGCTATTGCTCACATTTGGGTGTCCCGGGACGTCTCCGGACGAAGGGGTGATCTATGGGAACGTCCCCAAGACTTGTGGTTTTCGTCGATTCAGGCCCGTTTTGTGGGTTTATTGCCCATGCTTTGGTGTCCCGAGACGTCTTCGAAGCACGGGGTGATCTTATGGGACCGTCAGCAAGAGTCTCAGTTTTGGCCAATTGGG
Organism: Elymus sibiricus; assembly: GCA_039707655.1. Taxonomy (NCBI): domain Eukaryota; kingdom Viridiplantae; phylum Streptophyta; class Magnoliopsida; order Poales; family Poaceae; genus Elymus; species Elymus sibiricus. Next base: position 74,863,443 of record CM077672.1, on the reverse strand, counting down.
GCCCGTTTTGTGAGCTATTACTCACGTTTTGGTGTCCCGGGACGTCTCCGGACCATGGGGTGATCTATGGGAACGTCCCCAAGACTCACAATTTTGGTAGATTCGAGCTTGTTTCATGGGATATTGCTCACGTTTCGGTGTCTCGGGACGTCTCCGAAGCACGGGCTGATCGTATGGGAACATCCCCAAGACTCGCAGTTTTAGCCGATTCGGGCCTGTTTTGTGAGCTATTGCTCACATTTTGGTTTGTCGGGACGTCTCCGAACCACGGTATCATTTTATCGGAACGTCCCCAAGACTCGCATTTATTTCCAATTTGGGCCCATTTCATGGGCTATTGCTCACGTATTGGTGTCCCCAAGACTCGTGGTTTTGGCCGATTCAGGCCCATTTTGTGGGTTTATTGCTCCTGTTTTTGTGTCCCGGGACGTCTTCGTAGCATGGGGTGATCTTATGGGACCATACCAAAGACTTGAAGTTTTGGCAATTGGGGCCCGTTTTGTGAGCTATTGCTCATGTTTTGGTGTCCCGGGAAGTCTCCGGACGACGGGGTGATCTTATGGGAACGTCGCCAACACTCGTGGTTTCACCCGATTCAGGCCCGTTTAGTAGGTTTATTGCCCATGTTTTGGTGTCTCGGGACGTCTCCGAAGCACGGGGTGATCTTATGGGACAGTCCCCAAGACTCGTAGTTTTGGCCAGTTGGCGCCCGTTTTGTGAGCTATTGCTCATGTTTGGGTGTCCCGGGACGTCTCCGGACAAAGGGGTGATCTATGGGAACGTCCCCAAGACTCGTGGTTTTGGCCAATTCAGGCCCGTTTTGTAGGTTTATTGCCCATGTTTTGGTGTCCCGGGACATCTTCGAAGCACAGGATGATCTTATGGCACCATCCCCAAGAGTCACAATTTTGGCCAATTGGGACCCATTTTGTGAGGTATTGCTCACGTTATGGTGTCCCGGGACGTCTCCGGGCCACTGGGTGATCTTATGGGAACGCCGCCAACACTCGTGGTTTTGCCCGAATCAGGCCTGTTTTGTGGGTTTATTGCCCACGTTTTGGTGTCCCGGGACGTCTCCGAAGCACGGGGTGATCTTATGGGACCGTCCCCAAGACTCGCAGTTTTGCCCAATTGGGCCCTTTTTGTGAGCTATTGCTCACGTTTGGGTGTCCCGGGACGTCTTCGGACCAAGGGGTGATCTATGGGAACGTCCCCAAGACTCGTGGTTTTGGCCGATTCAGGCCCGTTTTGTGGGTTTTTTGCTCATGTTTTGGTGTCCCGGGACGTCTCCAAAACACGGGGTGATCTTAAGGGACCGTCCCCAAGAGTCACCGTTTTGGCCAATTGGGGCCCGTTTTGTGAGGTATTGCTCACGTTATGGTGTCCCGGGACGTCTCCGGCCCACTGGGTGATCTATGGGACGTCCCCAACACTCGAGGTTTTGCCCTATTCCGGCCCGTTTTGTGGGTTTATTGCCCATGTTTTGGTGTCCCGGGACGTCTCCGAAGCACGGGGTGATCTTATGGGACCGTCCCCAAGACTCGCAGTTTTGGCCAATTGGGCCCGTTTTGTGAGCTATTGCTCACGTTTGGGTGTCCTGGGACGTCTCCGGACCAAGGGGTGATCTATGGGAACGTCCCCAAGAGTCGTGGTTTTGGCCGATTCAGGCCCGTTTTGTGGGTTTATTGCCCATGCTTTGGTGTCCCGGGACGTCTCTGAAGCACGGGGTGATCTTATGGGACCGTCCCCAAGAGTCTCAGTTTTGGCCAATTGGGGCCCGTTTTGTGAGCTATTACTCACGTTTTGGTGTCCCGGGACGTCTCCGGACCACGGGGTGATCTATGGGAACGTCCCCAAGACTCACAATTTTGGTTGATTCGAGCTTGTTTCATGGGATATTGCTCACGTTTCGGTGTCTCGGGACGTCTCCGAAGCACGGGCTGATTTTATGGGAACATCCCCAAGACTCGCAGTTTTAGCCGATTCGGGCCTGTTTTGTGAGCTATTGCTCACATTTTGGTTTGTCGGGACGTCTCCGAACCACGGTATCATTTTATGGGAACGTCCCCAAGACTCGCATTTATTGCCAATTTGGGCCGATTTCATGGGCTATTGCTCATGTTTTTGTGTCCCCAAGACTCGTGGTTTTGGCCGATTCAGACCCATTTTGTGGGTTTATTGCTCCTGTTTTTGTGTCCCGGGACGTCTCCGTAGCATGGGTGATCTTATGGGACCATACCCAAGACTCGCAGTTTTGGCCAATTGGGGCCCGTTTTGTGAGCTATTGCTCATGTTTTGGTGTCCCGGGAAGTCACCGGACCATAGGGTGATCTTTTGGGAACGTCGCCAACACTCGTGGTTTTGTCCGATTCAGGCCCGTTTAGTGGGTTTATTGCCCATGTTTTGTTATCCCGGGACGTCTCCGAAGCACGGGGTGATCTTATGGGACAGTCCCTAAGACTCGTAGTTTTGGCCAAGGGGCCCGTTTTGTCAGCTATTGCTTACGTTTTGGTATCCCGGGACGTCTTCGAAGCACAGGATGATCTTATGGGACCGTCCCCAAGAGTCACAGTTTTGGCCAATTGGGGCCCATTTTGTGAGGTATTGCTCATGCTATGGTGTCCCGGGACGTCTCCGGACCACTGGGTGATCTTATGGAAACGTCCCCAACACTCGTGGTTTTGCCCGATTCAGGCCCATTTTGTGGGCTTATTGCCCATGTTTTGGTGTCCCGGGACGTCTCCGAAGCACGGGGTGATCTTATGGGACCGTCCCTAAGACTCGCAGTTTTGGCCAATTGGGCCCGTTTTGTGAGCTATTGCTCACGTTTGGGTGTCCTGGGACGTCTCCGGACCAAGGGTTGATCTATGGGAACGTCCCCAAGACTCGTTGTTTTGGCCTATTCAGGCCCGTTTTTTGGGTTTATTGCCCATGTTTTGGTGTCCCGGAACGTCTCCGAAGCACGGGGTGATCTTAAGGGACCGTCCCCAAGAGTCACAGTTTTGGCCAATTGGGGCCCGTTTTGTGAGGTATTGCTCACGTTATGGTGTCCCGGGACGTCCCCGGCCCACTGGGTGATCTATGGGACGTCCCCAACACTCGAGGTTTTGCCCTATTCAGGCTCGTTTTGTTGGTTTATTGCCCATGTTTTGGTGTCCCGGGACGTCTCCGAAGAACGGGGTGATCTTATGGGACCGTCCCCAAGACTCGCAGTTTTGGCCAATTGAGCCCGTTTTGTGAGCTATTGCTCACATTTGGGTGTCCCGGGATGTCTCCGGACGAAGGGGTGATCTATGGGAACGTCCCCAAGACTCGTGGTTTTCGTCGATTCAGGCCCGTTTTGTGGGTTTATTGCCCATGCTTTGGTGTCCCGAGACGTCTTCGAAGCACGGGGTGATCTTATGGGACCGTCAGCAAGAGTCTCAGTTTTGGCCAATTGGGGCCTGTTTTGTGAGCTATTACTCACGTTTTGGTGTCCCGGGACGTCTCCGGACCACGGGGTGATCTATGGGAACGTCCCCAAGACTCACAATTTTGGTTGATTCGAGCTTGTTTCATGGGATATTGCTCACGTTTCGGTGTCTCGGGACGTCTCCGAAGCACGGGCTGATTTTATGGGAACATCCCCAAGACTCGCAGTTTTAGCCGATTCGGGCCTGTTTTGTGAGCTATTGCTCACATTTTGGTTTGTCGGGACGTCTCCGAACCACGGTATCATTTTATGGGAACGTCCCCAAGACTCGCATTTATTGCCAATTTGGGCCGATTTCATGGGCTATTGCTCATGTTTTTGTGTCCCCAAGACTCGTGGTTTTGGCCGATTCAGACCCATTTTGTGGGTTTATTGCTCCTGTTTTTGTGTCCCGGGACGTCTCCGTAGCATGGGTGATCTTATGGGACCATACCCAAGACTCGCAGTTTTGGCCAATTGGGGCCCGTTTTGTGAGCTATTGCTCATGTTTTGGTGTCCCGGGAAGTCACCGGACCATAGGGTGATCTTTTGGGAACGTCGCCAACACTCGTGGTTTTGTCCGATTCAGGCCCGTTTAGTGGGTTTATTGCCCATGTTTTGTTATCCCGGGACGTCTCCGAAGCACGGGGTGATCTTATGGGACAGTCCCTAAGACTCGTAGTTTTGGCCAAGGGGCCCGTTTTGTCAGCTATTGCTTACGTTTTGGTATCCCGGGACGTCTTCGAAGCACAGGATGATCTTATGGGACCGTCCCCAAGAGTCACAGTTTTGGCCAATTGGGGCCCATTTTGTGAGGTATTGCTCATGCTATGGTGTCCCGGGACGTCTCCGGACCACTGGGTGATCTTATGGAAACGTCCCCAACACTCGTGGTTTTGCCCGATTCAGGCCCATTTTGTGGGCTTATTGCCCATGTTTTGGTGTCCCGGGACGTCTCCGAAGCACGGGGTGATCTTATGGGACCGTCCCTAAGACTCGCAGTTTTGGCCAATTGGGCCCGTTTTGTGAGCTATTGCTCACGTTTGGGTGTCCTGGGACGTCTCCGGACCAAGGGTTGATCTATGGGAACGTCCCCAAGACTCGTTGTTTTGGCCTATTCAGGCCCGTTTTTTGGGTTTATTGCCCATGTTTTGGTGTCCCGGAACGTCTCCGAAGCACGGGGTGATCTTAAGGGACCGTCCCCAAGAGTCACAGTTTTGGCCAATTGGGGCCCGTTTTGTGAGGTATTGCTCACGTTATGGTGTCCCGGGACGTCCCCGGCCCACTGGGTGATCTATGGGACGTCCCCAACACTCGAGGTTTTGCCCTATTCAGGCTCGTTTTGTTGGTTTATTGCCCATGTTTTGGTGTCCCGGGACGTCTCCGAAGAACGGGGTGATCTTATGGGACCGTCCCCAAGACTCGCAGTTTTGGCCAATTGAGCCCGTTTTGTGAGCTATTGCTCACATTTGGGTGTCCCGGGATGTCTCCGGACGAAGGGGTGATCTATGGGAACGTCCCCAAGACTCGTGGTTTTCGTCGATTCAGGCCCGTTTTGTGGGTTTATTGCCCATGCTTTGGTGTCCCGAGACGTCTTCGAAGCACGGGGTGATCTTATGGGACCGTCAGCAAGAGTCTCAGTTTTGGCCAATTGGGGCCTGTTTTGTGAGCTATTACTCACGTTTTGGTGTCCCGGGACGTCTCCGGACCACGGGGTGATCTATGGGAACGTCCCCAAGACTCACAATTTTGGTTGATTCGAGCTCGTTTCATGGGATATTGCTCACGTTTCGGTGTCTCGGGACGTCTCCGAAGCACAGGCTGATCTTATGGGAACATCCCCAAGACTCGCAGTTTTAGCCGATTCGGGCCTGTTTTGTGAGCTATTGCTCACATTTTGGTTTGTCGGGACGTCTCCGAACCACGGTATCATTTTATCGGAACGTCCCCAAGACTCGCATTTATTGCCAATTTGGGCCCATTTCATGGGTTATTGCTCACGTTTTGGTGTCCCCAAGACTCGTGGTTTTGGTCGATTCAGACCCATTTTGTGGGTTTATTGCTCCTGTTTTTGTGTCCCGGGACGTCTCCGTAGCATGGGGTGATCTTATGGGACCATACCCAAGACTCGCAGATTTGGCAATTGGGGCCCGTTTTGTGAGCTATTGTTCATGTTTTGGTGTCCCGTGAAGTCTCCGGACCACGGGGTGATCTTATGGGAACGTCGCCAACACTCGTGGTTTTGCCCGATTCAGGCCCGTTTAGTAGGTTTATTGCCCATGTTTTGGTGTCTCGGGACGTCTCCGAAGCACGGGGTGATCTTATGGGACAGTCCCCAAGACTCGTAGTTTTGGCCAGTTGGCGCCCGTTTTGTGAGCTATTGCTGATGTTTGGGTGTCCCGGGACGTCTCTGGACAAAGGGGTGATCTATGGGAACGTCCCCAAGACTCGTGGTTTTGGCCGATACAGGCCCGTTTTGTAGGTTTATTGCCCATGTTTTGGTGTCCCGGGACGTCTTCGAAGCACAGGATGATCTTATGGGACCATCCCCAAGAGTCACAATTTTGGCCAATTGGGACCCATTTTGTGAGGTATTGCTCACGTTATGGTGCCCGGGACGTCTCCGGGCCACTGTGTGATCTTATGGGAACGTCGCCAACACTCGTGGTTTTGCCCGATTCAGGCCTGTTTTGTGGGTTTATTGCCCACGTTTTGGTGTCCCGGGACGTCTCCGAAGCACGGGGTGATCTTATGGGACCGTCCCCAAGACTCACAGTTTTGCCCAATTGGGCCCTTTTTGTGAGCTATTGCTCACGTTTGGGTGTCCCGGGACGTCTTCGGACCAAGGGGTGATCTATGGGAACGTCCCCAAGACTCGTGGTTTTGGCCGATTCAGGCCCGATTTGTGGGTTTATTGCCCATGTTTTGGTGTCCCGGGACGTCTCCAAAACACGGGGTAATCTCAAGGGACCGTCCCCAAGAGTCACCGTTTTGGCTAATTGGGGCCCGTTTTGTGAGGTATTGCTCACGTTATGGTGTCCCGGGACGTCTCCGGCCCACTGGGTGATCTATGGGACGTCCCCAACACTCGAGGTTTTGCCCTATTCAGGCCCGTTTTGTGGGTTCATTGCCCATATTTTGGTGTCCCGGGACGTCTCCAAAGCACGGGGTGATCTTATGGGTCCGTCCCCAAGACTCGCAGTTTTGGCCAATTGAGCCCGTTTTGTGAGCTATTGCTCACGTTTGGCTGTCCCGGGACGTCTCCGGACGAAGGGGTGATCTATGGGAACGTCCCCAAGACTCATGGTTCTCGTCGATTCATTCCCGTTTTGTGGGTTTATTGCCCATGCTTTGGTGTCCCGGGACGTCTCCGAAGCACGGGGTGATCTTATGGGACCGTCCCCAAGAGTATCAGTTTTGGCCAATTGGGGCCCGTTTTGTGAGCTATTACTCACGTTTTGGTGTCCCGGGACGTCTCCGGACCACGGGGTGATCTATGGGAACGTCCCCAAGACTCACAATTTTGGTTGATTCGAGCTCGTTTCATGGGATATTGCTCACGTTTCGGTGTCTCGGGACGTCTCCGAAGCACGGGGTGATCTTATGGGAACTTCCGCAAGACTCGCAGTTTTAGCCGATTCGGGCCTGTTTTGTGAGCTATTGCTCACATTTTGGTTTGTCGGGACGTCTCCGAACAACGGTATCATTTTATGGGAACGTCCCCAAGACTCGCATTTATTGCCAATTTGGGCCGATTTCATGGGCTATTGCTCATGTTTTGGTGTCCCCAAGACTCGTGGTTTTGACCGATTCAGACCCATTTTGTGGGTTTATTGCTCCTGTTTTTGTGTCCCGGGACGTCTCCGTAGCATGGGTGATCTTATGGGACCATACCCAAGACTCGCAGTTTTGGCCAATTGGGGCCCGTTTTGTGAGCTATTGCTCATGTTTTGGTGTCTCGGGAAGTCTCCGGACCATAGGGTGATCTTTTGGGAACGTCGCCAACACTCGTGGTTTTGCCCGATTCAGGCCCGTTTAGTGGGTTTATTGCCCATGTTTTGTTGTCCCGGGACGTCTCCGAAGCACGGGGTGATCTTATGGGACAGTCCCTAAGACTCGTAGTTTTGGCCAAGGGGCCCGTTTTGTCAGCTATTGCTTACGTTTTGGTATCCCGGGACGTCTTCGAAGCACAGGATGATCTTATGGGACCGTCATCAAGAGTCACAGTTTTGGCCAATTGGGGCCCATTTTGTGAGGTATTGCTCATGCTATGGTGTCCCGGGACGTCTCCGGACCACTGGGTGATCTTATGGAAACGTCCCCAACACTCGTGGTTTTGCCCGATTCAGGCCCATTTTGTGGGCTTATTGCCCATGTTTTGGTGTCCCGGGACGTCTCCGAAGCACGGGGTGATCTTATGGGACCGTCCCTAAGACTCGCAGTTTTGGCCAATTGGGCCCGTTTTGTGAGCTATTGCTCACGTTTGGGTGTCCTGGGACGTCTCCGGACCAAGGGTTGATCTATGGGAACGTCCCCATGACTCGTTGTTTTGGCCTATTCAGGCCCGTTTTTTGGGTTTATTGCCCATGTTTTGGTGTCCCGGAACGTCTCCGAAGCACGGGGTGATCTTAAGGGACCGTCCCCAAGAGTCACAGTTTTGGCCAATTGGCGCCCGTTATGTGAGGTATTGCTCACGTTATGGTGTCCCGGGACGTCCCCGGCCCACTGGGTGATCTATGGGACGTCCCCAACACTCAAGGTTTTGCCCTATTCAGGCTCGTTTTGTTGGTTTATTGCCCATGTTTTGGTGTCCCGGGACGTCTCCGAAGAACGGGGTGATCTTATGGGACCGTCCCCAAGACTCGCAGTTTTGGCCAATTGAGCCCGTTTTGTGAGCTATTGCTCACATTTGGGTGTCCCGGGATGTCTCCGGACGAAGGGGTGATCTATGGGAACGTCCCCAAGACTCGTGGTTTTCGTCGATTCAGGCCCGTTTTGTGGGTTTATTGCCCATGCTTTGGTGTCCCGAGACGTCTTCGAAGCACGGGGTGATCTTATGGGACCGTCTGCAAGAGTCTCAGTTTTGGCCAATTGGGGCCTGTTTTGTGAGCTATTACTCACGTTTTGGTGTCCCGGGACGTCTCCGGACCACGGGGTGATCTATGGGAACGTCCCCAAGACTCACAATTTTGGTTGATTCGAGCTCGTTTCATGGGATATTGCTCACGTTTCGGTGTCTCGGGACGTCTCCGAAGCACAGGCTGATCTTATGGGAACATCCCCAAGACTCGCAGTTTTAGCCGATTCGGGCCTGTTTTGTGAGCTATTGCTCACATTTTGGTTTGTCGGGACGTCTCCGAACCACGGTATCATTTTATCGGAACGTCCCCAAGACTCGCATTTATTGCCAATTTGGGCCCATTTCATGGGTTATTGCTCACGTTTTGGTGTCCCCAAGACTCGTGGTTTTGGCCGATTCAGACCCATTTTGTGGGTTTATTGCTCCTGTTTTTGTGTCCCGGGACGTCTCCGTAGCATGGGGTGATCTTATGGGACCATACCCAAGACTCGCAGATTTGGCAATTGGGGCCCGTTTTGTGAGCTATTGTTCATGTTTTGGTGTCCCGTGAAGTCTCCGGACCACGGGGTGATCTTATGGGAACGTCGCCAACACTCGTGGTTTTGCCCGATTCAGGCCCGTTTAGTAGGTTTATTGCCCATGTTTTGGTGTCTCGGGACGTCTCCGAAGCACGGGGTGATCTTATGGGACAGTCCCCAAGACTCGTAGTTTTGGCCAGTTGGCGCCCGTTTTGTGAGCTATTGCTCATGTTTGGGTGTCCCGGGACGTCTCTGGACAAAGGGGTGATATATGGGAACGTCCCCAAGACTCGTGGTTTTGGCCGATTCAGGCCCGTTTTGTAGGTTTATTGCCCATGTTTTGGTGTCCCGGGACGTCTCCGAAGCACGGGGTGATCTTATGGGACCGTCCCCAAGACTCGCAGTTTTGGCCAATTGAGCCCGTTTTGTGAGCTATTGCTCATGTTTGGGTGTCCCGGGACGTCTCCGGACAAAGGGGTGATCTATGGGAACGTCCCCAAGACTCGTGGTTTTGGCCGATTCAGGCCCGTTTTGTAGGTTTATTGCCCATGTTTTGGTGTCCCGGGACATCTTCGAAGCACAGGATGATCTTATGGGACCATCCCCAAGAGTCACAATTTTGGCCAATTGGGACCCATTTTGTGAGGTATTGCTCACGTTATGGTGTCCCGGGACGTCTCCAGGCCACTGGGTGATCTTATGGGAACGCCGCCAACACTCGTGGTTTTGCCCGATTCAGGCCTGTTTTGTGGGTTTATTGCCCACGTTTTGGTGTCCCGGGACGTCTCCGAAGCACGGGGTGATCTTATGGGACCGTCCCCAAGACTCGCAGTTTTGCCCAATTGGGCCCTTTTTGTGAGCTATTGCTCACGTTTGGGTGTCCCAGGACGTCTTCGGACCAAGGGGTGATGTATGGGAACGTCCCCAAGACTCGTGGTTTTGGCCGATTCAGGCCCGTTTTGTGGGTTTTTTGCCCATGTTTTGGTGTCCCGGGACGTCTCCAAAACACGGGGTGATCTTAAGGGACCGTCCCCAAGAGTCACCGTTTTGGCCAATTGGGGCCCGTTTTGTGAGGTATTGCTCACGTTATGGTGTCCCGGGATGTCTCCGGCCCACTGGGTGATCTATGGGACGTCCCCAACACTCGAGGTTTTGCCCTATTCCGGCCCGTTTTGTGGGTTTATTGCCCATGTTTTGGTGTCCCGGGACGTCTCCGAAGCACGGGGTGATCTTATGGGACCGTCCCCAAGACTCGTAGTTTTGGCCAATTGGGCCCGTTTTGTGAGCTATTGCTCACGTTTGGGTGTCCTGGGACGTCTCCGGACCAAGGGGTGATCTATGGGAACGTCCCCAAGAGTCGTGGTTTTGGCCGATTCAGGCCCGTTTTGTGGGTTTATTGCCCATGCTTTGGTGTCCCGGGACGTCTCTGAAGCACGGGGTGATCTTATGGGACCGTCCCCAAGAGTCTCAGTTTTGGCCAATTGGGGCCCGTTTTGTGAGCTATTACTCACGTTTTGGTGTCCCGGGACGTCTCCGGACCACGGGGTGATCTATGGGAACGTCCCCAAGACTCACAATTTTGGTTGATTCGAGCTTGTTTCATGGGATATTGCTCACGTTTCGGTGTCTCGGGACGTCTCCGAAGCACGGGCTGATTTTATGGGAACATCCCCAAGACTCGCAGTTTTGGCCAATTGAGCCCGTTTTGTGAGCTATTGCTCACATTTGGGTGTCCCGGGATGTCTCCGGACGAAGGGGTGATCTATGGGAACGTCCCCAAGACTCGTGGTTTTCGTCGATTCAGGCCCGTTTTGTGGGTTTATTGCCCATGCTTTGGTGTCCCGAGACGTCTTCGAAGCACGGGGTGATCTTATGGGACCGTCTGCAAGAGTCTCAGTTTTGGCCAATTGGGGCCTGTTTTGTGAGCTATTACTCACGTTTTGGTGTCCCGGGACGTCTCCGGACCACGGGGTGATCTATGGGAACGTCCCCAAGACTCACAATTTTGGTTGATTCGAGCTCGTTTCATGGGATATTGCTCACGTTTCGGTGTCTCGGGACGTCTCCGAAGCACAGGCTGATCTTATGGGAACATCCCCAAGACTCGCAGTTTTAGCCGATTCGGGCCTGTTTTGTGAGCTATTGCTCACATTTTGGTTTGTCGGGACGTCTCCGAACCACGGTATCATTTTATCGGAACGTCCCCAAGACTCGCATTTATTGCCAATTTGGGCCCATTTCATGGGTTATTGCTCACGTTTTGGTGTCCCCAAGACTCGTGGTTTTGGCCGATTCAGACCCATTTTGTGGGTTTATTGCTCCTGTTTTTGTGTCCCGGGACGTCTCCGTAGCATGGGGTGATCTTATGGGACCATACCCAAGACTCGCAGATTTGGCAATTGGGGCCCGTTTTGTGAGCTATTGTTCATGTTTTGGTGTCCCGTGAAGTCTCCGGACCACGGGGTGATCTTATGGGAACGTCGCCAACACTCGTGGTTTTGCCCGATTCAGGCCCGTTTAGTAGGTTTATTGCCCATGTTTTGGTGTCTCGGGACGTCTCCGAAGCACGGGGTGATCTTATGGGACAGTCCCCAAGACTCGTAGTTTTGGCCAGTTGGCGCCCGTTTTGTGAGCTATTGCTCATGTTTGGGTGTCCCGGGACGTCTCTGGACAAAGGGGTGATATATGGGAACGTCCCCAAGACTCGTGGTTTTGGCCGATTCAGGCCCGTTTTGTAGGTTTATTGCCCATGTTTTGGTGTCCCGGGACGTCTCCGAAGCACGGGGTGATCTTATGGGACCGTCCCCAAGACTCGCAGTTTTGGCCAATTGAGCCCGTTTTGTGAGCTATTGCTCATGTTTGGGTGTCCCGGGACGTCTCCGGACAAAGGGGTGATCTATGGGAACGTCCCCAAGACTCGTGGTTTTGGCCGATTCAGGCCCGTTTTGTAGGTTTATTGCCCATGTTTTGGTGTCCCGGGACATCTTCGAAGCACAGGATGATCTTATGGGACCATCCCCAAGAGTCACAATTTTGGCCAATTGGGACCCATTTTGTGAGGTATTGCTCACGTTATGGTGTCCCGGGACGTCTCCAGGCCACTGGGTGATCTTATGGGAACGCCGCCAACACTCGTGGTTTTGCCCGATTCAGGCCTGTTTTGTGGGTTTATTGCCCACGTTTTGGTGTCCCGGGACGTCTCCGAAGCACGGGGTGATCTTATGGGACCGTCCCCAAGACTCGCAGTTTTGCCCAATTGGGCCCTTTTTGTGAGCTATTGCTCACGTTTGGGTGTCCCAGGACGTCTTCGGACCAAGGGGTGATGTATGGGAACGTCCCCAAGACTCGTGGTTTTGGCCGATTCAGGCCCGTTTTGTGGGTTTTTTGCCCATGTTTTGGTGTCCCGGGACGTCTCCAACACACGGGGTGATCTTAAGGGACCGTCCCCAAGAGTCACCGTTTTGGCCAATTGGGGCCCGTTTTGTGAGGTATTGCTCACGTTATGGTGTCCCGGGATGTCTCCGGCCCACTGGGTGATCTATGGGACGTCCCCAACACTCGAGGTTTTGCCCTATTCCGGCCCGTTTTGTGGGTTTATTGCCCATGTTTTGGTGTCCCGGGACGTCTCCGAAGCACGGGGTGATCTTATGGGACCGTCCCCAAGACTCGTAGTTTTGGCCAATTGGGCCCGTTTTGTGAGCTATTGCTCACGTTTGGGTGTCCTGGGACGTCTCCGGACCAAGGGGTGATCTATGGGAACGTCCCCAAGAGTCGTGGTTTTGGCCGATTCAGGCCCGTTTTGTGGGTTTATTGCCCATGCTTTGGTGTCCCGGGACGTCTCTGAAGCACGGGGTGATCTTATGGGACCGTCCCCAAGAGTCTCAGTTTTGGCCAATTGGGGCCCGTTTTGTGAGCTATTACTCACGTTTTGGTGTCCCGGGACGTCTCCGGACCACGGGGTGATCTATGGGAACGTCCCCAAGACTCACAATTTTGGTTGATTCGAGCTTGTTTCATGGGATATTGCTCACGTTTCGGTGTCTCGGGACGTCTCCGAAGCACGGGCTGATTTTATGGGAACATCCCCAAGACTCGCAGTTTTAGCCGATTCGGGCCTGTTTTGTGAGCTATTGCTCACATTTTGGTTTGTCGGGACGTCTCCGAACCACGGTATCATTTTGTGGGAACGTCCCCAAGACTCGCATTTATTGCCAATTTGGGCCGATTTCATGGGCTATTGCTCATGTTTTGGTGTCCCCAAGACTCGTGGTTTTGGCCGATTCAGACCCATTTTGTGGGTTTATTGCTCCTGTTTTTGTGTCCCGGGACGTCTCCGTAGCATGGGTGATCTTATGGGACCATACCCAAGACTCGCAGTTTTGGCCAATTGGGGCCCGTTTTGTGAGCTATTGCTCATGTTTTGGTGTCCCGGGAAGTCTCCGGACCATAGGGTGATCTTTTGGGAACGTCGCCAACACTCGTGGTTTTGCCCGATTCAGGCCCGTTTAGTGGGTTTATTGCCCATGTTTTGTTGTCCCGGGACGTCTCCGAAGCACGGGGTGATCTTATGGGACAGTCCCTAAGACTCGTAGTTTTGGCCAAGGGGCCCGTTTTGTCAGCTATTGCTTACGTTTTGGTATCCCGGGACGTCTTCGAAGCACAGGATGATCTTATGGGACCGTCCCCAAGAGTCACAGTTTTGGCCAATTGGGGCCCATTTTGTGAGGTATTGCTCATGCTATGGTGTCCCGGGACGTCTCCGGACCACTGGGTGATCTTATGGAAACGTCCCCAACACTCGTGGTTTTGCCCGATTCAGGCCCATTTTGTGGGCTTATTGCCCATGTTTTGGTGTCCCGGGACGTCTCCGAAGCACGGGGTGATCTTATGGGACCGTCCCTAAGACTCGCAGTTTTGGCCAATTGGGCCCGTTTTGTGAGCTATTGCTCACGTTTGGGTGTCCTGGGACGTCTCCGGACCAAGGGTTGATCTATGGGAACGTCCCCAAGACTCGTTGTTTTGGCCTATTCAGGCCCGTTTTTTGGGTTTATTGCCCATGTTTTGGTGTCCCGGAACGTCTCCGTAGCATGGGGTGATCTTATGGGACCATACCCAAGACTCGCAGATTTGGAAATTGGGGCCCGTTTTGTGAGCTATTGTTCATGTTTTGGTGTCCCGTGAAGTCTCCGGACCACGGGGTGATCTTATGGGAACGTCGCCAACACTCGTGGTTTTGCCCGATTCAGGCCCGTTTAGTAGGTTTATTGCCCATGTTTTGGTGTCTCGGGACGTCTCCGAAGCACGGGGTGATCTTATGGGACAGTCCCCAAGACTCGTAGTTTTGGCCAGTTGGCGCCCGTTTTGTGAGCTATTGCTCATGTTTGGGTGTCCCGGGACGTCTCTGGACAAAGGGGTGATATATGGGAACGTCCCCAAGACTCGTGGTTTTGGCCGATTCAGGCCCGTTTTGTAGGTTTATTGCCCATGTTTTGGTGTCCCGGGACGTCTCCGAAGCACGGGGTGATCTTATGGGACCGTCCCCAAGACTCGCAGTTTTGGCCAATTCAGCCCGTTTTGTGAGCTATTGCTCATGTTTGGGTGTCCCGGGACGTCTCCGGACAAAGGGGTGATCTATGGGAACGTCCCCAAGACTCGTGGTTTTGGCCGATTCAGGCCCGTTTTGTAGGTTTATTGCCCATGTTTTGGTGTCCCGGGACATCTTCGAAGCACAGGATGATCTTATGGGACCATCCCCAAGAGTCACAATTTTGGCCAATTGGGACCCATTTTGTGAGGTATTGCTCACGTTATGGTGTCCCGGGACGTCTCCAGGCCACTGGGTGATCTTATGGGAACGCCGCCAACACTCGTGGTTTTGCCCGATTCAGGCCTGTTTTGTGGGTTTATTGCCCACGTTTTGGTGTCCCGGGACGTCTCCGAAGCACGGGGTGATCTTATGGGACCGTCCCCAAGACTCGCAGTTTTGCCCAATTGGGCCCTTTTTGTGAGCTATTGCTCACGTTTGGGTGTCCCAGGACGTCTTCGGACCAAGGGGTGATGTATGGGAACGTCCCCAAGACTCGTGGTTTTGGCCGATTCAGGCCCGTTTTGTGGGTTTTTTGCCCATGTTTTGGTGTCCCGGGACGTCTCCAAAACACGGGGTGATCTTAAGGGACCGTCCCCAAGAGTCACCGTTTTGGCCAATTGGGGCCTGTTTTGTGAGGTATTGCTCACGTTATGGTGTCCCGGGATGTCTCCGGCCCACTGGGTGATCTATGGGACGTCCCCAACACTCGAGGTTTTGCCCTATTCCGGCCCGTTTTGTGGGTTTATTGCCCATGTTTTGGTGTCCCGGGACGTCTCCGAAGCACGGGGTGATCTTATGGGACCGTCCCCAAGACTCGCAGTTTTGGCCAATTGGGCCCGTTTTGTGAGCTATTGCTCACGTTTGGGTGTCCTGGGACGTCTCCGGACCAAGGGGTGATCTATGGGAACGTCCCCACGAGTCGTGGTTTTGGCCGATTCAGGCCCGTTTTGTGGGTTTATTGCCCATGCTTTGGTGTCCCGGGACGTCTCTGAAGCACGGGGTGATCTTATGGGACCGTCCCCAAGAGTCTCAATTTTGGCCAATTGGGGCCCGTTTTGTGAGCTATTACTCACGTTTTGGTGTCCCGGGACGTCTCCGGACCACGGGGTGATCTATGGGAACGTCCCCAAGACTCACAATTTTGGTTGATTCGAGCTTGTTTCATGGGATATTGCTCACATTTCGGTGTCTCGGGACGTCTCCGAAGCACGGGCTGATATTATGGGAACATCCCCAAGACTCGCAGTTTTAGCCGATTCGGGCCTGTTTTGTGAGCTATTGCTCACATTTTGGTTTGTCGGGACGTCTCCGAACCACGGTATCATTTTGTGGGAACGTCCCCAAGACTCGCATTTATTGCCACTTTGGGCCGATTTCATGGGCTATTGCTCATGTTTTGGTGTCCCCAAGACTCGTGGTTTTGGCCGATTCAGACCCATTTTGTGGGTTTATTGCTCCTGTTTTTGTGTCCCGGGACGTCTCCGTAGCATGGGTGATCTTATGGGACCATACCCAAGACTCGCAGTTTTGGCCAATTGGGGCCCGTTTTGTGAGCTATTGCTCATGTTTTGGTGTCCCGGGAAGTCTCCGGACCATAGGGTGATCTTTTGGGAACGTCGCCAACACTCGTGGTTTTGCCCGATTCAGGCCCGTTTAGTGGGTTTATTGCCCATGTTTTGTTGTCCCGGGACGTCTCCGAAGCACGGGGTGATCTTATGGGACAGTCCCTAAGACTCGTAGTTTTGGCCAAGGGGCCCGTTTTGTCAGCTATTGCTTACGTTTTGGTATCCCGGGACGTCTTCGAAGCACAGGATGATCTTATGGGACCGTCCCCAAGAGTCACAGTTTTGGCCAATTGGGGCCCATTTTGTGAGGTATTGCTCATGCTATGGTGTCCCGGGACGTCTCCGGACCACTGGGTGATCTTATGGAAACGTCCCCAACACTCGTGGTTTTGCCCGATTCAGGCCCATTTTGTGGGCTTATTGCCCATGTTTTGGTGTCCCGGGACGTCTCCGAAGCACGGGGTGATCTTATGGGACCGTCCCTAAGACTCGCAGTTTTGGCCAATTGGGCCCGTTTTGTGAGCTATTGCTCACGTTTGGGTGTCCTGGGACGTCTCCGGACCAAGGGTTGATCTATGGGAACGTCCCCAAGACTCGTTGTTTTGGCCTATTCAGGCCCGTTTTTTGGGTTTATTGCCCATGTTTTGGTGTCCCGGAACGTCTCCGTAGCATGGGGTGATCTTATGGGACCATACCCAAGACTCGCAGATTTGGCAATTGGGGCCCGTTTTGTGAGCTATTGTTCATGTTTTGGTGTCCCGTGAAGTCTCCGGACCACGGGGTGATCTTATGGGAACGTCGCCAACACTCGTGGTTTTGCCCGATTCAGGCCCGTTTAGTAGGTTTATTGCCCATGTTTTGGTGTCTCGGGACGTCTCCGAAGCACGGGGTGATCTTATGGGACAGTCCCCAAGACTCGTAGTTTTGGCCAGTTGGCGCCCGTTTTGTGAGCTATTGCTCATGTTTGGGTGTCCCGGGACGTCTCTGGACAAAGGGGTGATATATGGGAACGTCCCCAAGACTCGGGGTTTTGGCCGATTCAGGCCCGTTTTGTAGGTTTATTGCCCATGTTTTGGTGTCCCGGGACGTCTCCGAAGCACGGGGTGATCTTATGGGACCGTCCCCAAGACTCGCAGTTTTGGCCAATTGAGCCCGTTTTGTGAGCTATTGCTCATGTTTGGGTGTCCCGGGACGTCTCCGGACAAAGGGGTGATCTATGGGAACGTCCCCAAGACTCGTGGTTTTGGCCGATTCAGGCCCGTTTTGTAGGTTTATTGCCCATGTTTTGGTGTCCCGGGACATCTTCGAAGCACAGGATGATCTTATGGGACCATCCCCAAGAGTCACAATTTTGGCCAATTGGGACCCATTTTGTGAGGTATTGCTCACGTTATGGTGTCCCGGGACGTCTCCAGGCCACTGGGTGATCTTATGGGAACGCCGCCAACACTCGTGGTTTTGCCCGATTCAGGCCTGTTTTGTGGGTTTATTGCCCACGTTTTGGTGTCCCGGGACGTCTCCGAAGCACGGGGTGATCTTATGGGACCGTCCCCAAGACTCGCAGTTTTGCCCAATTGGGCCCTTTTTGTGAGCTATTGCTCACGTTTGGGTGTCCCAGGACGTCTTCGGACCAAGGGGTGATGTATGGGAACGTCCCCAAGACTCGTGGTTTTGGCCGATTCAGGCCCGTTTTGTGGGTTTTTTGCCCATGTTTTGGTGTCCCGGGACGTCTCCAAAACACGGGGTGATCTTAAGGGACCGTCCCCAAGAGTCACCGTTTTGGCCAATTGGGGCCTGTTTTGTGAGGTATTGCTCACGTTATGGTGTCCCGGGATGTCTCCGGCCCACTGGGTGATCTATGGGACGTCCCCAACACTCGAGGTTTTGCCCTATTCCGGCCCGTTTTGTGGGTTTATTGCCCATGTTTTGGTGTCCCGGGACGTCTCCGAAGCACGGGGTGATCTTATGGGACCGTCCCCAAGACTCGCAGTTTTGGCCAATTGGGCCCGTTTTGTGAGCTATTGCTCACGTTTGGGTGTCCTGGGACGTCTCCGGACCAAGGGGTGATCTATGGGAACGTCCCCAAGAGTCGTGGTTTTGGCCGATTCAGGCCCGTTTTGTGGGTTTATTGCCCATGCTTTGGTGTCCCGGGACGTCTCTGAAGCACGGGGTGATCTTATGGGACCGTCCCCAAGAGTCTCAGTTTTGGCCAATTGGGGCCCGTTTTGTGAGCTATTACTCACGTTTTGGTGTCCCGGGACGTCTCCGGACCACGGGGTGATCTATGGGAACGTCCCCAAGACTCACAATTTTGGTTGATTCGAGCTTGTTTCATGGGATATTGCTCACATTTCGGTGTCTCGGGACGTCTCCGAAGCACGGGCTGATATTATGGGAACATCCCCAAGACTCGAAGTTTTAGCCGATTCGGGCCTGTTTTGTGAGCTATTGCTCACATTTTGGTTTGTCGGGACGTCTCCGAACCACGGTATCATTTTGTGGGAACGTCCCCAAGACTCGCATTTATTGCCACTTTGGGCCGATTTCATGGGCTATTGCTCATGTTTTGGTGTCCCCAAGACTCGTGGTTTTGGCCGATTCAGACCCATTTTGTGGGTTTATTGCTCCTGTTTTTGTGTCCTGGGACGTCTCCGTAGCATGGGTGATCTTATGGGACCATACCCAAGACTCGCAGTTTTGGCCAATTGGGGCCCGTTTTGTGAGCTATTGCTCATGTTTTGGTGTCCCGGGAAGTCTCCGGACCATAGGGTGATCTTTTGGGAACGTCGCCAACACTCGTGGTTTTGCCCGATTCAGGCCCGTTTAGTGGGTTTATTGCCCATGTTTTGTTGTCCCGGGACGTCTCCGAAGCACGGGGTGATCTTATGGGACAGTCCCTAAGACTCGTAGTTTTGGCCAAGGGGCCCGTTTTGTCAGCTATTGCTTACGTTTTGGTATCCCGGGACGTCTTCGAAGCACAGGATGATCTTATGGGACCGTCCCCAAGAGTCACAGTTTTGGCCAATTGGGGCCCATTTTGTGAGGTATTGCTCATGCTATGGTGTCCCGGGACGTCTCCGGACCACTGGGTGATCTTATGGAAACGTCCCCAACACTCGTGGTTTTGCCCGATTCAGGCCCATTTTGTGGGCTTATTGCCCATGTTTTGGTGTCCCGGGACGTCTCCGAAGCACGGGGTGATCTTATGGGACCGTCCCTAAGACTCGCAGTTTTGGCCAATTGGGCCCGTTTTGTGAGCTATTGCTCACGTTTGGGTGTCCTGGGACGTCTCCGGACCAAGGGTTGATCTATGGGAACGTCCCCAAGACTCGTTGTTTTGGCCTATTCAGGCCCGTTTTTTGGGTTTATTGCCCATGTTTTGGTGTCCCGGAACGTCTCCGTAGCATGGGGTGATCTTATGGGACCATACCCAAGACTCGCAGATTTGGCAATTGGGGCCCGTTTTGTGAGCTATTGTTCATGTTTTGGTGTCCCGTGAAGTCTCCGGACCACGGGGTGATCTTATGGGAACGTCGCCAACACTCGTGGTTTTGCCCGATTCAGGCCCGTTTAGTAGGTTTATTGCCCATGTTTTGGTGTCTCGGGACGTCTCCGAAGCACGGGGTGATCTTATGGGACAGTCCCCAAGACTCGTAGTTTTGGCCAGTTGGCGCCCGTTTTGTGAGCTATTGCTCATGTTTGGGTGTCCCGGGACGTCTCTGGACAAAGGGGTGATATATGGGAACGTCCCCAAGACTCGGGGTTTTGGCCGATTCAGGCCCGTTTTGTAGGTTTATTGCCCATGTTTTGGTGTCCCGGGACGTCTCCGAAGCACGGGGTGATCTTATGGGACCGTCCCCAAGACTCGCAGTTTTGGCCAATTGAGCCCGTTTTGTGAGCTATTGCTCATGTTTGGGTGTCCCGGGACGTCTCCGGACAAAGGGGTGATCTATGGGAACGTCCCCAAGACTCGTGGTTTTGGCCGATTCAGGCCCGTTTTGTAGGTTTATTGCCCATGTTTTGGTGTCCCGGGACATCTTCGAAGCACAGGATGATCTTATGGGACCATCCCCAAGAGTCACAATTTTGGCCAATTGGGACCCATTTTGTGAGGTATTGCTCACGTTATGGTGTCCCGGGACGTCTCCAGGCCACTGGGTGATCTTATGGGAACGCCGCCAACACTCGTGGTTTTGCCCGATTCAGGCCTGTTTTGTGGGTTTATTGCCCACGTTTTGGTGTCCCGGGACGTCTCCGAAGCACGGGGTGATCTTATGGGACCGTCCCCAAGACTCGCAGTTTTGCCCAATTGGGCCCTTTTTGTGAGCTATTGCTCACGTTTGGGTGTCCCAGGACGTCTTCGGACCAAGGGGTGATGTATGGGAACGTCCCCAAGACTCGTGGTTTTGGCCGATTCAGGCCCGTTTTGTGGGTTTTTTGCCCATGTTTTGGTGTCCCGGGACGTCTCCAAAACACGGGGTGATCTTAAGGGACCGTCCCCAAGAGTCACCGTTTTGGCCAATTGGGGCCTGTTTTGTGAGGTATTGCTCACGTTATGGTGTCCCGGGATGTCTCCGGCCCACTGGGTGATCTATGGGACGTCCCCAACACTCGAGGTTTTGCCCTATTCCGGCCCGTTTTGTGGGTTTATTGCCCATGTTTTGGTGTCCCGGGACGTCTCCGAAGCACGGGGTGATCTTATGGGACCGTCCCCAAGACTCGCAGTTTTGGCCAATTGGGCCCGTTTTGTGAGCTATTGCTCACGTTTGGGTGTCCTGGGACGTCTCCGGACCAAGGGGTGATCTATGGGAACGTCCCCAAGAGTCGTGGTTTTGGCCGATTCAGGCCCGTTTTGTGGGTTTATTGCCCATGCTTTGGTGTCCCGGGACGTCTCTGAAGCACGGGGTGATCTTATGGGACCGTCCCCAAGAGTCTCAGTTTTGGCCAATTGGGGCCCGTTTTGTGAGCTATTACTCACGTTTTGGTGTCCCGGGACGTCTCCGGACCACGGGGTGATCTATGGGAACGTCCCCAAGACTCACAATTTTGGTTGATTCGAGCTTGTTTCATGGGATATTGCTCACGTTTCGGTGTCTCGGGACGTCTCCGAAGCACGGGCTGATTTTATGGGAACATCCCCAAGACTCGCAGTTTTAGCCGATTCGGGCCTGTTTTGTGAGCTATTGCTCACATTTTGGTTTGTCGGGACGTCTCCGAACCACGGTATCATTTTGTGGGAACGTCCCCAAGACTCGCATTTATTGCCACTTTGGGCCGATTTCATGGGCTATTGCTCATGTTTTGGTGTCCCCAAGACTCGTGGTTTTGGCCGATTCAGACCCATTTTGTGGGTTTATTGCTCCTGTTTTTGTGTCCCGGGACGTCTCCGTAGCATGGGTGATCTTATGGGACCATACCCAAGACTCGCAGTTTTGGCCAATTGGGGCCCGTTTTGTGAGCTATTGCTCATGTTTTGGTGTCCCGGGAAGTCTCCGGACCATAGGGTGATCTTTTGGGAACGTCGCCAACACTCGTGGTTTTGCCCGATTCAGGCCCGTTTAGTGGGTTTATTGCCCATGTTTTGTTGTCCCGGGACGTCTCCGAAGCACGGGGTGATCTTATGGGACAGTCCCTAAGACTCGTAGTTTTGGCCAAGGGGCCCGTTTTGTCAGCTATTGCTTACGTTTTGGTATCCCGGGACGTCTTCGAAGCACAGGATGATCTTATGGGACCGTCCCCAAGAGTCACAGTTTTGGCCAATTGGGGCCCATTTTGTGAGGTATTGCTCATGCTATGGTGTCCCGGGACGTCTCCGGACCACTGGGTGATCTTATGGAAACGTCCCCAACACTCGTGGTTTTGCCCGATTCAGGCCCATTTTGTGGGCTTATTGCCCATGTTTTGGTGTCCCGGGACGTCTCCGAAGCACGGGGTGATCTTATGGGACCGTCCCTAAGACTCGCAGTTTTGGCCAATTGGGCCCGTTTTGTGAGCTATTGCTCACGTTTGGGTGTCCTGGGACGTCTCCGGACCAAGGGTTGATCTATGGGAACGTCCCCAAGACTCGTTGTTTTGGCCTATTCAGGCCCGTTTTTTGGGTTTATTGCCCATGTTTTGGTGTCCCGGAACGTCTCCGAAGCACGGGGTGATCTTAAGGGACCGTCCCCAAGAGTCACAGTTTTGGCCAATTGGGGCCCGTTTTGTGAGGTATTGCTCACGTTATGGTGACCCGGGACGTCCCCGGCCCACTGGGTGATCTATGGGACGTCCCCAACACTCGAGGTTTTGCCCTATTCAGGCTCGTTTTGTTGGTTTATTGCCCATGTTTTGGTGTCCCGGGACGTCTCCGAAGAACGGGGTGATCTTATGGGACCGTCCCCAAGACTCGCAGTTTTGGCCAATTGAGCCCGTTTTGTGAGCTATTGCTCACATTTGGGTGTCCCGGGATGTCTCCGGACGAAGGGGAGATCTATGGGAACGTCCCCAAGACTCGTGGTTTTGGTCGATTCAGGCCCGTTTTGTGGGTTTATTGCCCATGCTTTGGTGTCCCGAGACGTCTTCGAAGCACGGGGTGATCTTATGGGACCGTCAGCAAGAGTCTCAGTTTTGGCCAATTGGGGCCTGTTTTGTGAGCTATTACTCACGTTTTGGTGTCCCGGGACGTCTCCGGACCACGGGGTGATCTATGGGAACGTCCCCAAGACTCACAATTTTGGTTGATTCGAGCTCGTTTCATGGGATATTGCTCACGTTTCGGTGTCTCGGGACGTCTCCGAAGCACAGGCTGATCTTATGGGAACATCCCCAAGACTCGCAGTTTTAGCCGATTCGGGCCTGTTTTGTGAGCTATTGCTCACATTTTGGTTTGTCGGGACGTCTCCGAACCACGGTATCATTTTATGGGAACGTCCCCAAGACTCGCATTTATTGCCAATTTGGGCCCATTTCATGGGTTATTGCTCACGTTTTGGTGTCCCCAAGACTCGTGGTTTTGGTGGATTCAGACCCATTTTGTGGGTTTATTGCTCCTGTTTTTGTGTCCCGGGACGTCTCCGTAGCATGGGGTGATCTTATGGGACCATACCCAAGACTCGCAGATTTGGCAATTGGGGCCCGTTTTGTGAGCTATTGTTCATGTTTTGGTGTCCCGTGAAGTCTCCGGACCACGGGGTGATCTTATGGGAACGTCGCCAACACTCGTGGTTTTGCCCGATTCAGGCCCGTTTAGTAGGTTTATTGCCCATGTTTTGGTGTCTCGGGACGTCTCCGAAGCACGGGGTGATCTTATGGGACAGTCCCCAAGACTCGTAGTTTTGGCCAGTTGGCGCCCGTTTTGTGAGCTATTGCTCATGTTTGGGTGTCCCGGGACGTCTCTGGACAAAGGGGTGATATACGGGAACGTCCCCAAGACTCGTGGTTTTGGCCGATTCAGGCCCGTTTTGTAGGTTTATTGCCCATGTTTTGGTGTCCCGGGACGTCTTCGAAGCACAGGATGATCTTATGGGACCATCCCCAAGAGTCACAATTTGGGCCAATTGGGACCCATTTTGTGAGGTAATGCTCACGTTATGGTGCCCGGGACGTCTCCGGACCAAGGGGTGATCTATGGGAACGTCCCCAAGAGTCGTAGTTTTGGCCGATTCAGGCCCGTTTTGTGGGTTTATTGCCCATGCTTTGGTGTCCCGGGACGTCTCTGAAGCACGGGGTGATCTTATGGGACCGTCCCCAAGAGTCTCAGTTTTGGCCAATTGGGGCCCGTTTTGTGAGCTATTACTCACGTTTTGGTGTCCCGGGACGTCTCCGGACCACGGGGTGATCTATGGGAACGTCCCCAAGACTCACAATTTTGGTTGATTCGAGCTCGTTTCATGGGATATTGCTCACGTTTCAGTGTCTCGGGACGTCTCCGAAGCACGGGGTGATCTTATGGGAACTTCCCCAAGACTCGCAGTTTTGGCCGATTCGGGCCTGTTTTGTGAGCTATTGCTCACATTTTGGTTTGTCGGGACGTCTCCGAACCACGGTATCATTTTATGGGAACGTCCCCAAGACTCGCATTTATTGCCAATTTGGGCCGATTTCATGGGCTATTGCTCATGTTTTGGTGTCCCCAAGACTCGTGGTTTTGGCCGATTCAGACCCATTTTGTGGGTTTATTGCTCCTGTTTTTGTGTCCCGGGACGTCTCCGTAGCATGGGTGATCTTATGGGACCATACCCAAGACTCGCAGTTTTGGCCAATTGGGGCCCGTTTTGTGAGCTATTGCTCATGTTTTGGTGTCCCGGGAAGTCTCCGGACCATAGGGTGATCTTTTGGGAACGTCGCCAACACTCGTGGTTTTGCCCGATTCAGGCCATTTAGTGGGTTTATGGCCCATGTTTTGTTGTCCCGGGACGTCTCCGAAGCACGGGGTGATCTTATGGGACAGTCCCTAAGACTCGTAGTTTTGGCCAAGGGGCCCGTTTTGTCAGCTATTGCTTACGTTTTGGTATCCCGGGACGTCTTCGAAGCACAGGATGATCTTATGGGACCGTCCCCAAGAGTCACAGTTTTGGCCAATTGGGGCCCATTTTGTGAGGTATTGCTCATGCTATGGTGTCCCGGGACGTCTCCGGACCACTGGGTGATCTTATGGAAACGTCCCCAACACTCGTGGTTTTGCCCGATTCAGACCCATTTTGTGGGCTTATTGCCCATGTTTTGGTGTCCCGGGACGTCTCCGAAGCACGGGGTGATCTTATGGGACCGTCCCTAAGACTCGCAGTTTTGGCCAATTGGGCCCGTTTTGTGAGCTATTGCTCACGTTTGGGTGTCCTGGGACGTCTCCGGACCAAGGGTTGATCTATGGGAACGTCCCCAAGACTCGTTGTTTTGGCCTATTCAGGCCCGTTTTTTGGGTTTATTGCCCATGTTTTGGTGTCCCGGAACGTCTCCGAAGCACGGGGTGATCTTAAGGGACCGTCCCCAAGAGTCACAGTTTTGGCCAATTGGGGCCCGTTTTGTGAGGTATTGCTCACGTTATGGTGTCCCGGGACGTCCCCGGCCCACTGGGTGATCTATGGGACGTCCCCAACACTCGAGGTTTTGCCCTATTCAGGCTCGTTTTGTTGGTTTATTGCCCATGTTTTGGTGTCCCGGGACGTCTCCGAAGAACGGGGTGATCTTATGGGACCGTCCCCAAGACTCGTAGTTTTGGCCAATTGAGCCCGTTTTGTGAGCTATTGCTCACATTTGGGTGTCCCGGGATGTCTCCGGACGAAGGGGTGATCTATGGGAACGTTCCCAAGACTCGTGGTTTTCGTCGATTCAGGCCCGTTTTGTGGGTTTATTGCCCATGCTTTGGTGTCCCGAGACGTCTTCGAAGCACGGGGTGATCTTATGGGACCGTCAGCAAGAGTCTCAGTTTTGGCCAATTGGGGCCTGTTTTGTGAGCTATTACTCACGTTTTGGTGTCCCGGGACGTCTCCGGACCACTGGGTGATCTATGGTGACGTCCCCAAGACTCACAATTTTGGTTGATTCGAGCTCGTTTCATGGGATATTGCTCACGTTTCGGTGTCTCGGGACGTCTCCGAAGCACAGGCTGATCTTATGGGAACATCCCCAAGACTCGCAGTTTTAGCCGATTCGGGCCTGTTTTGTGAGCTATTGCTCACATTTTGGTTTGTCGGGACGTCTCCGAACCACGGTATCATTTTATCGGAACGTCCCCAAGACTCGCATTTATTGCCAATTTGGGCCCATTTCATGGGTTATTGCTCACGTTGTGGTGTCCCCAAGACTCGTGGTTTTGGCCGATTCAGACCCATTTTGTGGGTTTATTGCTCCTGTTTTTGTGTCCCGGGACGTCTCCGTAGCATGGGGTGATCTTATGGGACCATACCCAAGACTCGCAGATTTGGCAATTGGGGCCCGTTTTGTGAGCTATTGTTCATGTTTTGGTGTCCCGTGAAGTCTCCGGACCACGGGGTGATCTTATGGGAACGTCGCCAACACTCGTGGTTTGGCCCGATTCAGGCCCGTTTAGTAGGTTTATTGCCCATGTTTTGGTGTCTCGGGACGTCTCCGAAGCACGGGGTGATCTTATGGGACAGTCCCCAAGACTCGTAGTTTTGGCCAGTTGGCGCCCGTTTTGTGAGCTATTGCTCATGTTTGGGTGTCCCGGGACGTCTCTGGACAAAGGGGTGATATATGGGAACGTCCCCAAGACTCGTGGTTTTGGCCGATTCAGGCCCGTTTTGTAGGTTTATTGCCCATGTTTTGGTGTCCCGGGACGTCTTCGAAGCACAGGATGATCTTATGGGACCATCCCCAAGAGTCACAATTTGGGCCAATTGGGACCCATTTTGTGAGGTAATGCTCACGTTATGGTGTCCCGGGACGTCTCCGGGCCACTGGGTGATCTTATGGGAACGTCGCCAACACTCGTGGTTTTGCCCGATTCAGGCCTGTTTTGTGGGTTTATTGCCCACGTTTTGGTGTCCCGGGACGTCTCCGAAGCACGGGGTGACCTTATGGGACCGTCCCCAAGACTCGCAGTTTTGCCCAATTGGGCCCTTTTTGTGAGCTATTGCTCACGTTTGGGTGTCCCGGGACGTCTTCGGACCAAGGGGTGATCTATGGGAACGTCCCCAAGACTCGTGGTTTTGGCCGATTCAGGCCCGTTTTGTGGGTTTATTGCCCATGTTTTGGTGTCCCGGGACGTCTCCAAAACACGGGGTGATCTCAAGGGACCGTCCCCAAGAGTCACCGTTTTGGCTAATTGGGGCCCGTTTTGTGAGGTATTGCTCACGTTATGGTGTCCCAGGACGTCTCCGGCCCACTGGGTGATCTATGGGACGTCCCCAACACTCGAGGTTTTGCCCTATTCAGGCCCGTTTTGTGGGTTTATTGCCCATGTTTTGGTGTCCCGGGACGTCTCCAAAGCACGGGGTGATCTTATGGGTCCGTCCCCAAGACTCGCAGTTTTGGCCAATTGGGCCCGTTTTGTGAGCTATTGCTCACGTTTGGCTGTCCCTGGACGTCTCCGGACGAAGGGGTGATCTATGGGAACGTCCCCAAGACTCATGGTTCTCGTCGATTCATGCCCGTTTTGTGGGTTTATTGCCCATGCTTTGGTGTCCCGGGACGTCTCCGAAGCACGGGGTGATCTTATGGGACCGTCCCCAAGAGTCTCTGTTTTGGCCAATTGGGGCCCGTTTTGCGAGCTATTACTCACGTTTTGGTGTCCCGAGACGTCTTCGGACCACGGGGTGATCTATGGGAACGTCCCCAAGACTCACAATTTTGGTTGATTCGAGCTCGTTTCATGGGATATTGCTCACGTTTCGGTGTCTCGGGACGTCTCCGAAGCACGGGGTGATCTTATGGGAAGTTCCCCAAGACTCGCAGTTTTAGCCGATTCGGGCCTGTTTTGTAAGCTATTGCTCACATTTTGGTTTGTCGGGACGTCTCCGAACCACGGTATCATTTTATGGGAACGTCCCCAAGACTCGCATTTATTGCCAATTTGGGCCGATTTCATGGGCTATTGCTCATGTTTTGGTGTCCCCAAGACTCGTGGTTTTGGCCGATTCAGACCCATTTTGTGGGTTTATTGCTCCTGTTTTTGTGTCCCGGGACGTCTCCGTAGCATGGGTGATCTTATGGGACCATACCCAAGACTCGCAGTTTTGGCCAATTGGGGCCCGTTTTGTGAGCTATTGCTCATGTTTTGGTGTCCCGGGAAGTCTCCGGACCATAGGGTGATCTTTTGGGAACATCGCCAACACTCGTGGTTTTGCCCGATTCAGGCCCGTTTAGTGGGTTTATTGCCCATGTTTTGTTGTCCCGGGACGTCTCCGAAGCACGGGGTGATCTTATGGGACAGTCCCTAAGACTCGTAGTTTTGGCCAAGGGGCCCGTTTTGTCAGCTATTGCTTACGTTTTGGTATCCCGGGACGTCTTCGAAGCACAGGATGATCTTATGGGACCGTCCCCAAGAGTCACAGTTTTGGCCAATTGGGGCCCATTTTGTGAGGTATTGCTCATGCTATGGTGTCCCGGGACGTCTCCGGACCACTGGGTGATCTTATGGAAACGTCCCCAACATTCGTGGTTTTGCCCGATTCAGGCCCATTTTGTGGGCTTATTGCCCATGTTTTGGTGTCCCGGGACGTCTCCGAAGCACGGGGTGATCTTATGGGACCGTCCCTAAGACTCGCAGTTTTGGCCAATTGGGCCCGTTTTGTGAGCTATTGCTCACGTTTGGGTGTCCTGGGACGTCTCCGGACCAAGGGTTGATCTATGGGAACGTCCCCAAGATCGTTGTTTTGGCCTATTCAGGCCCGTTTTTTGGGTTTATTGCCCATGTTTTGGTGTCCCGGAACGTCTCCGAAGCACGGGGTGATCTTAAGGGACCGTCCCCAAGAGTCACAGTTTTGGCCAATTGGGGCCCGTTTTGTGAGGTATTGCTCACGTTATGGTGTCCCGGGACGTCCCCGGCCCACTGGGTGATCTATGGGACGTCCCCAACACTCGAGGTTTTGCCCTATTCAGGCTCGTTTTGTTGGTTTATTGCCCATGTTTTGGTGTCCCGGGACGTCTCCGAAGAACGGGGTGATCTTATGGGACCGTCCCCAAGACTCGCAGTTTTGGCCAATTGAGCCCGTTTTGTGAGCTATTGCTCACAGTTGGGTGTCCCGGGATGTCTCCGGACGAAGGGGTGATCTATGGTGACGTCCCCAAGACTCACAATTTTGGTTGATTCGAGCTCGTTTCATGGGATATTGCTCACGTTTCGGTGTCTCGGGACGTCTCCGAAGCACAGGCTGATCTTATGGGAACATCCCCAAGACTCGCAGTTTTAGCCGATTCGGGCCTGTTTTGTGAGCTATTGCTCACATTTTGGTTTGTCGGGACGTCTCCGAACCACGGTATCATTTTATCGGAACGTCCCCAAGACTCGCATTTATTGCCAATTTGGGCCCATTTCATGGGTTATTGCTCACGTTGTGGTGTCCCCAAGACTCGTGGTTTTGGCCGATTCAGACCCATTTTGTGGGTTTATTGCTCCTGTTTTTGTGTCCCGGGACGTCTCCGTAGCATGGGGTGATCTTATGGGACCATACCCAAGACTCGCAGATTTGGCAATTGGGGCCCGTTTTGTGAGCTATTGTTCATGTTTTGGTGTCCCGTGAAGTCTCCGGACCACGGGGTGATCTTATGGGAACGTCGCCAACACTCGTGGTTTGGCCCGATTCAGGCCCGTTTAGTAGGTTTATTGCCCATGTTTTGGTGTCTCGGGATGTCTCCGAAGCACGGGGTGATCTTATGGGACAGTCCCCAAGACTCGTAGTTTTGGCCAGTTGGCGCCCGTTTTGTGAGCTATTGCTCATGTTTGGGTGTCCCGGGACGTCTCTGGACAAAGGGGTGATATATGGGAACGTCCCCAAGACTCGTGGTTTTGGCCGATTCAGGCCCGTTTTGTAGGTTTATTGCCCATGTTTTGGTGTCCCGGGACGTCTTCGAAGCACAGGATGATCTTATGGGACCATCCCCAAGAGTCACAATTTGGGCCAATTGGGACCCATTTTGTGAGGTAATGCTCACGTTATGGTGTCCCGGGACGTCTCCGGGCCACTGGGTGATCTTATGGGAACGTCGCCAACACTCATGGTTTTGCCCGATTCAGGCCTGTTTTGTGGGTTTATTGCCCACGTTTTGGTGTCCCGGGACGTCTCCGAAGCACGGGGTGACCTTATGGGACCGTCCCCAAGACTCGCAGTTTTGCCCAATTGGGCCCTTTTTGTGAGCTATTGCTCACGTTTGGGTGTCCCGGGACGTCTTCGGACCAAGGGGTGATCTATGGGAACGTCCCCAAGACTCGTGGTTTTGGCCGATTCAGGCCCGTTTTGTGGGTTTATTGCCCATGTTTCGGTGTCCCGGGACGTCTCCAAAACACGGGGTGATCTCAAGGGACCGTCCCCAAGAGTCACCGTTTTGGCTAATTGGGGCCCGTTTTGTGAGGTATTGCTCACGTTATGGTGTCCCGGGACGTCTCCGGCCCACTGGGTGATCTATGGGACGTCCCCAACACTCGAGGTTTGGCCCTATTCAGGCCCGTTTTGTGGGTTTATTGCCCATGTTTTGGTGTCCCGGGACGTCTCCAAAGCACGGGGTGATCTTATGGGTCCGTCCCCAAGACTCGCAGTTTTGGCCAATTGGGCCCGTTTTGTGAGCTATTGCTCACGTTTGGCTGTCCCGGGACGTCTCCGGACGAAGGGGTGATCTATGGGAACGTCCCCAAGACTCATGGTTCTCGTCGATTCATGCCCGTTTTGTGGGTTTATTGCCCATGCTTTGGTGTCCCGGGACGTCTCCGAAGCACGGGGTGATCTTATGGGACCGTCCCCAAGAGTCTCAGTTTTGGCCAATTGGGGCCCGTTTTGCGAGCTATTACTCACGTTTTGGTGTCCCGGGACGTCTTCGGACCACGGGGTGATCTATGGGAACGTCCCCAAGACTCACAATTTTGGTTGATTCGAGCTCGTTTCATGGGATATTGCTCACGTTTCGGTGTCTCGGGACGTCTCCGAAGCACGGGGTGATCTTATGGGAAGTTCCCCAAGACTCGCAGTTTTAGCCGATTCGGGCCTGTTTTGTGAGCTATTGCTCACATTTTGGTTTGTCGGGACGTCTCCGAACCACGGTATCATTTTATGGGAACGTCCCCAAGACTCGCATTTATTGCCAATTTGGGCCGATTTCATGGGCTATTGCTCATGTTTTGGTGTCCCCAAGACTCGTGGTTTTGGCCGATTCAGACCCATTTTGTGGGTTTATTGCTCCTGTTTTTGTGTCCCGGGACGTCTCCGTAGCATGGGTGATCTTATGGGACCATACCCAAGACTCGCAGTTTTGGCCAATTGGGGCCCGTTTTGTGAGCTATTGCTCATGTTTTGGTGTCCCGGGAAGTCTCCGGACCATAGGGTGATCTTTTGGGAACATCGCCAACACTCGTGGTTTTGCCCGATTCAGGCCCGTTTAGTGGGTTTATTGCCCATGTTTTGTTGTCCCGGGACGTCTCCGAAGCACGGGGTGATCTTATGGGACAGTCCCTAAGACTCGTAGTTTTGGCCAAGGGGCCCGTTTTGTCAGCTATTGCTTACGTTTTGGTATCCCGGGACGTCTTCGAAGCACAGGATGATCTTATGGGACCGTCCCCAAGAGTCACAGTTTTGGCCAATTGGGGCCCATTTTGTGAGGTATTGCTCATGCTATGGTGTCCCGGGACGTCTCCGGACCACTGGGTGATCTTATGGAAACGTCCCCAACACTCGTGGTTTTGCCCGATTCAGGCCCATTTTGTGGGCTTATTGCCCATGTTTTGTTGTCCCGGGACGTCTCCGAAGCACGGGGTGATCTTATGGGACCGTCCCTAAGACTCGCAGTTTTGGCCAATTGGGCCCGTTTTGTGAGCCATTGCTCACGTTTGGGTGTCCTGGGACGTCTCCGGACCAAGGGTTGATCTATGGGAACGTCCCCAAGATCGTTGTTTTGGCCTATTCAGGCCCGTTTTTTGGGTTTATTGCCCATGTTTTGGTGTCCCGGAACGTCTCCGAAGCACGGGGTGATCTTAAGGGACCGTCCCCAAGAGTCACAGTTTTGGCCAATTGGGGCCCGTTTTGTGAGGTATTGCTCACGTTATGGTGTCCCGGGACGTCCCCGGCCCACTGGGTGATCTATGGGACGTCCCCAACACTCGAGGTTTTGCCCTATTCAGGCTCGTTTTGTTGGTTTATTGCCCATGTTTTGGTGTCCCGGGACGTCTCCGAAGAACGGGGTGATCTTATGGGACCGTCCCCAAGACTCGCAGTTTTGGCCAATTGAGCCCGTTTTGTGAGCTATTGCACACAGTTGGGTGTCCCGGGATGTCTCCGGACGAAGGGGTGATCTATGGGAACGTCCCCAAGACTCACAATTTTGGTTGATTCGAGCTCGTTTCATGGGATATTGCTCACGTTTCGGTGTCTCGGGACGTCTCCGAAGCACAGGCTGATCTTATGGGAACATCCCCAAGACTCGCAGTTTTAGCCGATTCGGGCCTGTTTTGTGAGCTATTGCTCACATTTTGGTTTGTCGGGACGTCTCCGAACCACGGTATCATTTTATCGGAACGTCCCCAAGACTCGCATTTATTGCCAATTTGGGCCCATTTCATGGGTTATTGCTCACGTTGTGGTGTCCCCAAGACTCGTGGTTTCGGCCGATTCAGACCCATTTTGTGGGTTTATTGCTCCTGTTTTTGTGTCCCGGGACGTCTCCGTAGCATGGGGTGATCTTATGGGACCATACCCAAGACTCGCAGATTTGGCAATTGGGGCCCGTTTTGTCAGCTATTGTTCATGTTTTGGTGTCCCGTGAAGTCTCCGGACCACGGGGTGATCTTATGGGAACGTCGCCAACACTCGTGGTTTTGCCCGATTCAGGCCCGTTTAGTAGGTTTATTGCCCATGTTTTGGTGTCTCGGGACGTCTCCGAAGCACGGGGTGATCTTATGGGACAGTCCCCAAGACTCGTAGTTTTGGCCAGTTGGCGCCCGTTTTGTGAGCTATTGCTCATGTTTGGGTGTCCCGGGACGTCTCTGGACAAAGGGGTGATATATGGGAACGTCCCCAAGACTCGTGGTTTTGGCCGATTCAGGCCCGTTTTGTAGGTTTATTGCCCATGTTTTGGTGTCCCGGGACGTCTTCGAAGCACAGGATGATCTTATGGGACCATCCCCAAGAGTCACAATTTGGGCCAATTGGGACCCATTTTGTGAGGTAATGCTCACGTTATGGTGTCCCGGGACGTCTCCGGGCCACTGGGTGATCTTATGGGAACGTCGCCAACAGTCGTGGTTTTGCCCGATTCAGGCCTGTTTTGTGGGTTTATTGCCCACGTTTTGGTGTCCCGGGACGTCTCCGAAGCACGGGGTGACCTTATGGGACCGTCCCCAAGACTCGCAGTTTTGCCCAATTGGGCCCTTTTTGTGAGCTATTGCTCACGTTTGGGTGTCCCGGGACGTCTTCGGACCAAGGGCTGATCTATGGGAACGTCCCCAAGACTCATGGTTTTGGCCGATTCAGGCCCGTTTTGTGGGTTTATTGCCCATGTTTTGGTGTCCCGGGACGTCTCCAAAACACGGGGTGATCTCAAGGGACCGTCCCCAAGAGTCACCGTTTTGGCTAATTGGGGCCCGTTTTGTGAGGTATTGCTCACGTTATGGTGTCCCGGGACGTCTCCGGCCCACTGGGTGATCTATGGGACGTCCCCAACACTAGAGGTTTTGCCCTATTCAGGCCCGTTTTGTGGGTTTATTGCCCATGTTTTGGTGTCCCGGGACGTCTCCAAAGCACGGGGTGATCTTATGGGTCCGTCCCCAAGACTCGCAGTTTTGGCCAATTGGGCCCGTTTTGTGAGCTATTGCTCACGTTTGGCTGTCCCGGGACGTCTCCGGACGAAGGGGTGATCTATGGGAACGTCCCCAAGACTCATGGTTCTCGTCGATTCATGCCCGTTTTGTGGGTTTATTGCCCATGCTTTGGTGTCCCGGGACGTCTCCGAAGCACGGGGTGATCTTATGGGACCGTCCCCAAGAGTCTCAGTTTTGGCCAATTGGGGCCCGTTTTGCGAGCTATTACTCACGTTTTGGTGTCCCGGGACGTCTTCGGACCACGGGGTGATCTATGGGAACGTCCCCAAGACTCACAATTTTGGTTGATTCGAGCTCGTTTCATGGGATATTGCTCACGTTTCGGTGTCTCGGGACGTCTCCGAAGCACGGGGTGATCTTATGGGAACTTCCCCAAGACTCGCAGTTTTAGCCGATTCGGGCCTGTTTTGTGAGCTATTGCTCACATTTTGGTTTGTCGGGACGTCTCCGAACCACGGTATCATTTTATGGGAACGTCCCCAAGACTCGCATTTATTGCCAATTTGGGCCGATTTCATGGGCTATTGCTCATGTTTTGGTGTCCCCAAGACTCGTGGTTTTGGCCGATTCAGACCCATTTTGTGGGTTTATTGCTCCTGTTTTTGTGTCCCGGGACTTCTCCGTAGCATGGGTGATCTTATGGGACCATACCCAAGACTCGCAGTTTTGGCCAATTGGGGCCCGTTTTGTGAGCTATTGCTCATGTTTTGGTGTCCCGGGAAGTCTCCGGACCATAGGGTGATCTTTTGGGAACATCGCCAACACTCGTGGTTTTGCCCGATTCAGGCCCGTTTGGTGGGTTTATTGCCCATGTTTTGTTGTCCCGGGACGTCTCCGAAGCACGGGGTGATCTTATGGGATAGTCCCTAAGACTCGTAGTTTTGGCCAAGGGGCCCGTTTTGTCAGCTATTGCTTACGTTTTGGTATCCCGGGACGTCTTCGAAGCACAGGATGATCTTATGGGACCGTCCCCAAGAGTCACAGTTTTGGCCAATTGGGGCCCATTTTGTGAGGTATTGCTCATGCTATGGTGTCCCGGGACGTCTCCGGACCACTGGGTGATCTTATGGAAACGTCCCCAACACTCGTGGTTTTGCCCGATTCAGGCCCATTTTGTGGGCTTATTGCCCATGTTTTGTTGTCCCGGGACGTCTCCGAAGCACGGGGTGATCTTATGGGACCGTCCCTAAGACTCGCAGTTTTGGCCAATTGGGCCCGTTTTGTGAGCCATTGCTCACGTTTGGGTGTCCTGGGACGTCTCCGGACCAAGGGTTGATCTATGGGAACGTCCCCAAGATCGTTGTTTTGGCCTATTCAGGCCCGTTTTTTGGGTTTATTGCCCATGTTTTGGTGTCCCGGAACGTCTCCGAAGCACGGGGTGATCTTAAGGGACCGTCCCCAAGAGTCACAGTTTTGGCCAATTGGGGCCCGTTTTGTGAGGTATTGCTCACGTTATGGTGTCCCGGGACGTCCCCGGCCCACTGGGTGATCTATGGGACGTCCCCAACACTCGAGGTTTTGCCCTATTCAGGCTCGTTTTGTTGGTTTATTGCCCATGTTTTGGTGTCCCGGGACGTCTCCGAAGAACGGGGTGATCTTATGGGACCGTCCCCAAGACTCGCAGTTTTGGCCAATTGAGCCCGTTTTGTGAGCTATTGCTCACAGTTGGGTGTCCCGGGATGTCTCCGGACGAAGGGGTGATCTATGGGAACGTCCCCAAGACTCGTGGTTTTCGTCGATTCAGGCCCGTTTTGTGGGTTTATTGCCCATGCTTTGGTGTCCCGAGACGTCTTCGAAGCACGGGGTGATCTTATGGGACCGTCAGCAAGAGCCTCAGTTTTGGCCAATTGGGGCCTGTTTTGTGAGCTATTACTCACGTTTTGGTGTTCCGGGACGTCTCCGGACCACGGGGTGATCTATGGGAACGTCCCCAAGAGTCACAATTTTGGTTGATTCGAGCTCGTTTCATGGGATATTGCTCACGTTTCGGTGTCTCGGGACGTCTCCGAAGCACAGGCTGATCTTATGGGAACATCCCGAAGACTCGCAGTTTTAGCCGATTCGGGCCTGTTTTGTGAGCTATTGCTCACATTTTGGTTTGTCGGGACGTCTCCGAACCACGGTATCATTTTATCGGAACGTCCCCAAGACTCGCATTTATTGCCAATTTGGGCCCATTTCATGGGTTATTGCTCACGTTTTGGTGTCCCCAAGACTCGTGGTTTTGGCCGATTCAGACCCATTTTGTGGGTTTATTGCTCCTGCTTTTGTGTCCCGGGACGTCTCCGTAGCATGGGGTGATCTTATGGGACCATACCCAAGACTCGCAGATTTGGCAATTGGGGCCCGTTTTGTGAGCTATTGTTCATGTTTTGGTGTCCCGTGAAGTCTCCGGACCACGGGGTGATCTTATGGGAACGTCGCCAACACTCGTGGTTTTGCCCGATTCAGGCCCGTTTAGTAGGTTTATTGCCCATGTTTTGGTGTCTCGGGACGTCTCCGAAGCACGGGGTGATCTTATGGGACAGTCCCCAAGACTCGTAGTTTTGGCCAGTTGGCGCCCGTTTTGTGAGCTATTGCTCATGTTTGGGTGTCCCGGGACGTCTCTGGACAAAGGGGTGATATATGGGAACGTCCCCAAGACTCGTGGTTTTGGCCGATTCAGGCCCGTTTTGTTGGTTTATTGCCCATGTTTTGGTGTCCCGGGACGTCTTCGAAGCACAGGATGATCTTATGGGACCATCCCCAAGAGTCACAATTTGGGCCAATTGGGACCCATTTTGTGAGGTAATGCTCACGTTATGGTGTCCCGGGACGTCTCCGGGCCACTGGGTGATCTTATGGGAACGTCGCCAACACTCGTGGTTTTGCCCGATTCAGGCCTGTTTTGTGGGTTTATTGCCCACGTTTTGGTGTCCCGGGACGTCTCCGAAGCACGGGGTGATCTTATGGGACCGTCCCCAAGACTCGCAGTTTTGCCCAATTGGGCCCTTTTTGTGAGCTATTGCTCACGTTTGGGTGTCCCGGGACGTCTTCGGACCAAGGGGTGATCTATGGGAACGTCCCCAAGACTCGTGGTTTTGGCCGATTCAGGCCCGTTTTGTGGGTTTATTGCCCATGTTTTGGTGTCCCGGGACGTCTCCAAAACACGGGGTGATCTCAAGGGACCGTCCCCAAGAGTCACCGTTTTGGCTAATTGGGGCCCGTTTTGTGAGGTATTGCTCACGTTATGGTGTCCCGGGACGGCTCCGGCCCACTGGGTGATCTATGGGACGTCCCCAACACTCGAGGTTTTGCCCTATTCAGGCCCGTTTTGTGGGTTTATTGCCCATGTTTTGGTGTCCCGGGACGTCTCCAAAGCACGGGGTGATCTTATGGGTCCGTCCCCAAGACTCGCAGTTTTGGCCAATTGAGCCCGTTTTGTCGGCTATTGCTCACGTGTTGCTGTCCCGGGACGTCTCCGGACGAAGGGGTGATCTATGGGAACGTCCCCAAGACTCATGGTTCTCGTCGATTCATGCCCGTTTTGTGGGTTTATTTCCCATGCTTTGGTGTCCCGGGACGTCTCCGAAGCACGGGGTGATCTTATGGGACCGTCCCCAAGAGTCTCAGTTTTGGCCAATTGGGGCCCGTTTTGCGAGCTATTACTCACGTTTTGGTGTCCCGGGACGTCTCCGGACCACGGGGTGATCTATGGGAACGTCCCCAAGACTCACAATTTTGGTTGATTCGAGCTCGTTTCATGGGATATTGCTCACGTTTAGGTGTCTCGGGACGTCTCCGAAGCACGGGGTGATCTTATGGGAACTTCCCCAAGACTCGCAGTTTTAGCCGATTCGGGCCTGTTTTGTGAGCTATTGCTCACATTTTGGTTTGTCGGGACGTCTCCGAACCACGGTATCATTTTATGGGAACGTCCCCAAGACTCGCATTTATTGCCAATTTGGGCCGATTTCATGGGCTATTGCTCATGTTTTGGTGTCCCCAAGACTCGTGGTTTTGGCCGATTCAGACCCATTTTGTGGGTTTATTGCTCCTGTTTTTGTGTCCCGGGACGTCTCCGTAGCATGGGTGATCTTATGGGACCATACCCAAGACTCGCAGTTTTGGCCAATTGGGGCCCGTTTTGTGAGCTATTGCTCATGTTTTGGTGTCCCGGGAAGTCTCCGGACCATAGGGTGATCTTTTGGGAACATCGCCAACACTCGTGGTTTTGCCCGATTCAGGCCCGTTTGGTGGGTTTATTGCCCATGTTTTGTTGTCCCGGGACGTCTCCGAAGCACGGGGTGATCTTATGGGATAGTCCCTAAGACTCGTAGTTTTGGCCAAGGGGCCCGTTTTGTCAGCTATTGCTTACGTTTTGGTATCCCGGGACGTCTTCAAAGCACAGGATGATCTTATGGGACCGTCCCCAAGAGTCACAGTTTTGGCCAATTGGGGCCCATTTTGTGAGGTATTGCTCATGCTAT
Source organism: Elymus sibiricus (assembly GCA_039707655.1). Classification (NCBI taxonomy): domain Eukaryota; kingdom Viridiplantae; phylum Streptophyta; class Magnoliopsida; order Poales; family Poaceae; genus Elymus; species Elymus sibiricus. The sequence continues at coordinate 74,825,315 of CM077672.1, read as the reverse complement.
GGTGTCCCGGGACGTCTCCGGACCACTGGGTGATCTTATGGAAACGTCCCCAACACTCGTGGTTTTGCCCGATTCAGGCCCATTTTGTGGGCTTATTGCCCATGTTTTGTTGTCCCGGGACGTCTCCGAAGCACGGGGTGATCTTATGGGACCGTCCCTAAGACTCGCAGTTTTGGCCAATTGGGCCCGTTTTGTGAGCCATTGCTCACGTTTGGGTGTCCTGGGACGTCTCCGGACCAAGGGTTGATCTATGGGAACGTCCCCAAGATCGTTGTTTTGGCCTATTCAGGCCCGTTTTTTGGGTTTATTGCCCATGTTTTGGTGTCCCGGAACGTCTCCGAAGCACGGGGTGATCTTAAGGGACCGTCCCCAAGAGTCACAGTTTTGGCCAATTGGGGCCCGTTTTGTGAGGTATTGCTCACGTTATGGTGTCCCGGGACGTCCCCGGCCCACTGGGTGATCTATGGGACGTCCCCAACACTCGAGGTTTTGCCCTATTCAGGCTCGTTTTGTTGGTTTATTGCCCATGTTTTGGTGTCCCGGGACGTCTCCGAAGAACGGGGTGATCTTATGGGACCGTCCCCAAGACTCGCAGTTTTGGCCAATTGAGCCCGTTTTGTGAGCTATTGCTCACAGTTGGGTGTCCCGGGATGTCTCCGGACGAAGGGGTGATCTATGGGAACGTCCCCAAGACTCGTGGTTTTCGTCGATTCAGGCCCGTTTTGTGGGTTTATTGCCCATGCTTTGGTGTCCCGAGACGTCTTCGAAGCACGGGGTGATCTTATGGGACCGTCAGCAAGAGCCTCAGTTTTGGCCAATTGGGGCCTGTTTTGTGAGCTATTACTCACGTTTTGGTGTTCCGGGACGTCTCCGGACCACGGGGTGATCTATGGGAACGTCCCCAAGAGTCACAATTTTGGTTGATTCGAGCTCGTTTCATGGGATATTGCTCACGTTTCGGTGTCTCGGGACGTCTCCGAAGCACAGGCTGATCTTATGGGAACATCCCGAAGACTCGCAGTTTTAGCCGATTCGGGCCTGTTTTGTGAGCTATTGCTCACATTTTGGTTTGTCGGGACGTCTCCGAACCACGGTATCATTTTATCAGAACGTCCCCAAGACTCGCATTTATTGCCAATTTGGGCCCATTTCATGGGTTATTGCTCACGTTTTGGTGTCCCCAAGACTCGTGGTTTTGGCCGATTCAGACCCATTTTGTGGGTTTATTGCTCCTGTTTTTGTGTCCCGGGACGTCTCCGTAGCATGGGGTGATCTTATGGGACCATACCCAAGACTCGCAGATTTGGCAATTGGGGCCCGTTTTGTGAGCTATTGTTCATGTTTTGGTGTCCCGTGAAGTCTCCGGACCACGGGGTGATCTTATGGGAACGTCGCCAACACTCGTGGTTTTGCCCGATTCAGGCCCGTTTAGTAGGTTTATTGCCCATGTTTTGGTGTCTCGGGACGTCTCCGAAGCACGGGGTGATCTTATGGGACAGTCCCCAAGACTCGTAGTTTTGGCCAGTTGGCGCCCGTTTTGTGAGCTATTGCTCATGTTTGGGTGTCCCGGGACGTCTCTGGACAAAGGGGTGATATATGGGAACGTCCCCAAGACTCGTGGTTTTGGCCGATTCAGGCCCGTTTTGTTGGTTTATTGCCCATGTTTTGGTGTCCCGGGACGTCTTCGAAGCACAGGATGATCTTATGGGACCATCCCCAAGAGTCACAATTTGGGCCAATTGGGACCCATTTTGTGAGGTAATGCTCACGTTATGGTGTCCCGGGACGTCTCCGGGCCACTGGGTGATCTTATGGGAACGTCGCCAACACTCGTGGTTTTGCCCGATTCAGGCCTGTTTTGTGGGTTTATTGCCCACGTTTTGGTGTCCCGGGACGTCTCCGAAGCACGGGGTGATCTTATGGGACCGTCCCCAAGACTCGCAGTTTTGCCCAATTGGGCCCTTTTTGTGAGCTATTGCTCACGTTTGGGTGTCCCGGGACGTCTTCGGACCAAGGGGTGATCTATGGGAACGTCCCCAAGACTCGTGGTTTTGGCCGATTCAGGCCCGTTTTGTGGGTTTATTGCCCATGTTTTGGTGTCCCAGGACGTCTCCAAAACACGGGGTGATCTCAAGGGACCGTCCCCAAGAGTCACCGTTTTGGCTAATTGGGGCCCGTTTTGTGAGGTATTGCTCACGTTATGGTGTCCCGGGACGGCTCCGGCCCACTGGGTGATCTATGGGACGTCCCCAACACTCGAGGTTTTGCCCTATTCAGGCCCGTTTTGTGGGTTTATTGCCCATGTTTTGGTGTCCCGGGACGTCTCCAAAGCACGGGGTGATCTTATGGGTCCGTCCCCAAGACTCGCAGTTTTGGCCAATTGAGCCCGTTTTGTCGGCTATTGCTCACGTTTGGCTGTCCCGGGACGTCTCCGGACGAAGGGGTGATCTATGGGAACGTCCCCAAGACTCATGGTTCTCGTCGATTCATGCCCGTTTTGTGGGTTTATTGCCCATGCTTTGGTGTCCCGGGACGTCTCCGAAGCACGGGGTGATCTTATGGGACCGTCCCCAAGAGTCTCAGTTTTGGCCAATTGGGGCCCGTTTTGCGAGCTATTACTCACGTTTTGGTGTCCCGGGACGTCTCCGGACCACGGGGTGATCTATGGGAACGTCCCCAAGACTCACAATTTTGGTTGATTCGAGCTCGTTTCATGGGATATTGCTCACGTTTCGGTGTCTCGGGACGTCTCCGAAGCACGGGGTGATCTTATGGGAACTTCCCCAAGACTCGCAGTTTTAGCCGATTCGGGCCTATTTTGTGAGCTATTGCTCACATTTCGGTTTGTCGGGACGTCTCCGAACCACGGTATCATTTTATGGGAACGTCCCCAAGACTCGCATTTATTGCCAATTTGGGCCGATTTCATGGGCTATTGCTCATGTTTTGGTGTCCCCAAGACTCGTGGTTTTGGCCGATTCAGACCCATTTTGTGGGTTTATTGCTCCTGTTTTTGTGTCCCGGGACGTCTCCGTAGCATGGGTGATCTTATGGGACCATACCCAAGACTCGCAGTTTTGGCCAATTGGGGCCCGTTTTGTGAGCTATTGCTCATGTTTTGGTGTCCCGGGAAGTCTCCGGACCATAGGGTGATCTTTTGGGAACATCGCCAACACTCGTGGTTTTGCCCGATTCAGGCCCGTTTGGTGGGTTTATTGCCCATGTTTTGTTGTCCCGGGACGTCTCCGAAGCACGGGGTGATCTTATGGGATAGTCCCTAAGACTCGTAGTTTTGGCCAAGGGGCCCGTTTTGTCAGCTATTGCTTACGTTTTGGTATCCCGGGACGTCTTCGAAGCACAGGATGATCTTATGGGACCGTCCCCAAGAGTCACAGTTTTGGCCAATTGGGGCCCATTTTGTGAGGTATTGCTCATGCTATGGTGTCCCGGGACGTCTCCGGACCACTGGGTGATCTTATGGAAACGTCCCCAACACTCGTGGTTTTGCCCGATTCAGGCCCATTTTGTGGGCTTATTGCCCATGTTTTGTTGTCCCGGGACGTCTCCGAAGCACGGGGTGATCTTATGGGACCGTCCCTAAGACTCGCAGTTTTGGCCAATTGGGCCCGTTTTGTGAGCCATTGCTCACGTTTGGGTGTCCTGGGACGTCTCCGGACCAAGGGTTGATCTATGGGAACGTCCCCAAGATCGTTGTTTTGGCCTATTCAGGCCCGTTTTTTGGGTTTATTGCCCATGTTTTGGTGTCCCGGAACGTCTCCGAAGCACGGGGTGATCTTAAGGGACCGTCCCCAAGAGTCACAGTTTTGGCCAATTGGGGCCCGTTTTGTGAGGTATTGCTCACGTTATGGTGTCCCGGGACGTCCCCGGCCCACTGGGTGATCTATGGGACGTCCCCAACACTCGAGGTTTTGCCCTATTCAGGCTCGTTTTGTTGGTTTATTGCCCATGTTTTGGTGTCCCGGGACGTCTCCGAAGAACGGGGTGATCTTATGGGACCGTCCCCAAGACTCGCAGTTTTGGCCAATTGAGCCCGTTTTGTGAGCTATTGCTCACAGTTGGGTGTCCCGGGATGTCTCCGGACGAAGGGGTGATCTATGGGAACGTCCCCAAGACTCGTGGTTTTCGTCGATTCAGGCCCGTTTTGTGGGTTTATTGCCCATGCTTTGGTGTCCCGAGACGTCTTCGAAGCACGGGGTGATCTTATGGGACCGTCAGCAAGAGCCTCAGTTTTGGCCAATTGGGGCCTGTTTTGTGAGCTATTACTCACGTTTTGGTGTTCCGGGACGTCTCCGGACCACGGGGTGATCTATGGGAACGTCCCCAAGAGTCACAATTTTGGTCGATTCGAGCTCGTTTCATGGGATATTGCTCACGTTTCGGTGTCTCGGGACGTCTCCGAAGCACAGGCTGATCTTATGGGAACATCCCGAAGACTCGCAGTTTTAGCCGATTCGGGCCTGTTATGTGAGCTATTGCTCACATTTTGGTTTGTCGGGACGTCTCCGAACCACGGTATCATTTTATCGGAACGTCCCCAAGACTCGCATTTATTGCCAATTTGGGCCCATTTCATGGGTTATTGCTCACGTTTTGGTGTCCCCAAGACTCGTGGTTTTGGCCGATTCAGACCCATTTTGTGGGTTTATTGCTCCTGTTTTTGTGTCCCGGGACGTCTCCGTAGCATGGGGTGATCTTATGGGACCATACCCAAGACTCGCAGATTTGGCAATTGGGGCCCGTTTTGTGAGCTATTGTTCATGTTTTGGTGTCCCGTGAAGTCTCCGGACCACGGGGTGATCTTATGGGAACGTCGCCAACACTCGTGGTTTTGCCCGATTCAGGCCCGTTTAGTAGGTTTATTGCCCATGTTTTGGTGTCTCGGGACGTCTCCGAAGCACGGGGTGATCTTATGGGACAGTCCCCAAGACTCGTAGTTTTGGCCAGTTGGCGCCCGTTTTGTGAGCTATTGCTCATGTTTGGGTGTCCCGGGACGTCTCTGGACAAAGGGGTGATATATGGGAACGTCCCCAAGACTCGTGGTTTTGGCCGATTCAGGCCCGTTTTGTTGGTTTATTGCCCATGTTTTGGTGTCCCGGGACGTCTTCGAAGCACAGGATGATCTTATGGGACCATCCCCAAGAGTCACAATTTGGGCCAATTGGGACCCATTTTGTGAGGTAATGCTCACGTTATGGTGTCCCGGGACGTCTCCGGGCCACTGGGTGATCTTATGGGAACGTCGCCAACACTCGTGGTTTTGCCCGATTCAGGCCTGTTTTGTGGGTTTATTGCCCACGTTTTGGTGTCCCGGGACGTCTCCGAAGCACGGGGTGATCTTATGGGACCGTCCCCAAGACTCGCAGTTTTGCCCAATTGGGCCCTTTTTGTGAGCTATTGCTCACGTTTGGGTGTCCCGGGACGTCTTCGGACCAAGGGGTGATCTATGGGAACGTCCCCAAGACTCGTGGTTTTGGCCGATTCAGGCCCGTTTTGTGGGTTTATTGCCCATGTTTTGGTGTCCCGGGACGTCTCCAAAACACGGGGTGATCTCAAGGGACCGTCCCCAAGAGTCACCGTTTTGGCTAATTGGGGCCCGTTTTGTGAGGTATTGCTCACGTTATGGTGTCCCGGGACGGCTCCGGCCCACTGGGTGATCTATGGGACGTCCCCAACACTCGAGGTTTTGCCCTATTCAGGCCCGTTTTGTGGGTTTATTGCCCATGTTTTGGTGTCCCGGGACGTCTCCAAAGCACGGGGTGATCTTATGGGTCCGTCCCCAAGACTCGCAGTTTTGGCCAATTGAGCCCGTTTTGTCGGCTATTGCTCACGTTTGGCTGTCCCGGGACGTCTCCGGACGAAGGGGTGATCTATGGGAACGTCCCCAAGACTCATGGTTCTCGTCGATTCATGCCCGTTTTGTGGGTTTATTGCCCATGCTTTGGTGTCCCGGGACGTCTCCGAAGCACGGGGTGATCTTATGGGACCGTCCCCAAGAGTCTCAGTTTTGGCCAATTGGGGCCCGTTTTGCGAGCTATTACTCACGTTTTGGTGTCCCGGGACGTCTCCGGACCACGGGGTGATCTATGGGAACGTCCCCAAGACTCACAATTTTGGTTGATTCGAGCTCGTTTCATGGGATATTGCTCACGTTTCGGTGTCTCGGGACGTCTCCGAAGCACGGGGTGATCTTATGGGAACTTCCCCAAGACTCGCAGTTTTAGTTGATTCGGGCCTGTTTTGTGAGCTATTGCTCACATTTTGGTTTGTCGGGACGTCTCCGAACCACGGTATCATTTTATGGGAACGTCCCCAAGACTTGCATTTATTGCCAATTTGGGCCGATTTCATGGGCTATTGCTCATGTTTTGGTGTCCCCAAGACTCGTGGTTTTGGCCGATTCAGACCCATTTTGTGGGTTTATTGCTCCTGTTTTTGTGTCCCGGGACGTCTCCGGAGCATGGGTGATCTTATGGGACCATACCCAAGACTCGCAGTTTTGGCCAATTGGGGCCCGTTTTGTGAGCTATTGCTCATGTTTTGGTGTCCCGGGAAGTCTCCGGACCATAGGGTGATCTTTTGGGAACGTCGCCAACACTCGTGGTTTTGCCCGATTCAGGCCCGTTTAGTGGGTTTATTGCCCATGTTTTGTTGTCCCGGGACGTCTCCGAAGCACGGGGTGATCTTATGGGACAGTCCCTAAGACTCGTAGTTTTGGCCAAGGGGCCCGTTTTGTCAGCTATTGCTTACGTTTTGGTATCCCGGGACGTCTTCGAAGCACAGGATGATCTTATGGGACCGTCCCCAAGAGTCACAGTTTTGGCCAATTGGGGCCCATTTTGTGAGGTATTGCTCATGCTATGATGTCCCGGGACGTCTCCGGACCACTGGGTGATCTTATGGAAACGTCCCCAACACTCGTGGTTTTGCCCGATTCAGGCCCATTTTGTGGGCTTATTGCCCATGTTTTGGTGTCCCGGGACGTCTCCGAAGCACGGGGTGATCTTATGGGACCGTCCCTAAGACTCGCAGTTTTGGCCAATTGGGCCCGTTTTGTGAGCCATTGCTCACGTTTGGGTGTCCTGGGACGTCTTCCGACCAAGGGTTGATCTATGGGAACGTCCCCAAGATCGTTGTTTTGGCCTATTCAGGCCCGTTTTTTGGGTTTATTGCCCATGTTTTGGTGTCCCGGAACGTCTCCGAAGCACGGGGTGATCTTAAGGGACCGTCCCCAAGAGTCACAGTTTTGGCCAATTGGGGCCCGTTTTGTGAGGTATTGCTCACGTTATGGTGTCCCGGGACGTCCCTGGCCCACTGGGTGATCTATGGGACGTCCCCAACACTCGAGGTTTTGCCCTATTCAGGCTCGTTTTGTTGGTTTATTGCCCATGTTTTGGTGTCCCGGGACGTCTCCGAAGAACGGGGTGATCTTATGGGACCGTCCCCAAGACTCGCAGTTTTGGCCAATTGAGCCCGTTTTGTGAGCTATTGCTCACAGTTGGGTGTCCCGGGATGTCTCCGGACGAAGGGGTGATCTATGGGAACGTCCCCAAGACTCGTGGTTTTCGTCGATTCAGGCCCGTTTTGTGGGTTTATTGCCCATGCTTTGGTGTCCCGAGACGTCTTCGAAGCACGGGGTGATCTTATGGGACCGTCAGCAAGAGTCTCAGTTATGGCCAATTGGGGCCTGTTTTGTGAGCTATTACTCACGTTTTGGTGTTCCGGGACGTCTCCGGACCACGGGGTGATCTATGGGAACGTCCGCAAGACTCACAATTTTGGTTGATTCGAGCTCGTTTCATGGGATATTGCTCACGTTTCGGTGTCTCGGGACGTCTCCGAAGCACAGGCTGATCTTATGGGAACATCCCCAAGACTCGCAGTTTTAGCCGATTCGGGCCTGTTTTGTGAGCTATTGCTCACATTTTGGTTTGTCGGGACGTCTCCGAACCACGGTATCATTTTATCGGAACGTCCCCAAGACTCGCATTTATTGCCAATTTGGGCCCATTTCATGGGTTATTGCTCACGTTTTGGTGTCCCCAAGACTCGTGGTTTTGGCCGATTCAGACCCATTTTGTGGGTTTATTGCTCCTGTTTTTGTGACCCGGGACGTCTCCGTAGCATGGGGTGATCTTATGGGACCATACCCAAGACTCGCAGATTTGGCAATTGGGGCCCGTTTTGTGAGCTATTGTTCATGTTTTGGTGTCCCGTGAAGTCTCCGGACCACGGGGTGATCTTATGGGAACGTCGCCAACACTCGTGGTTTTGCCCGATTCAGGCCCGTTTAGTAGGTTTATTGCCCATGTTTTGGTGTCTCGGGACGTCTCCGAAGCACGGGGTGATCTTATGGGACAGTCCCCAAGACTCGTAGTTTTGGCCAGTTGGCGCCCGTTTTGTGAGCTATTGCTCATGTTTGGGTGTCCCGGGACGTCTCTGGACAAAGGGGTGATATATGGGAACGTCCCCAAGACTCGTGGTTTTGGCCGATTCAGGCCCGTTTTGTTGGTTTATTGCCCATATTTTGGTGTCCCGGGACGTCTCCGAAGCACGGGGTGATCTTATGGGACCGTCCCCAAGACTCGCAGTTTTGGCCAATTGAGCCCGTTTTGTGAGCTATTGCTCACAGTTGGGTGTCCCGGGATGTCTCCGGACGAAGGGGTGATCTATGGGAACGTCCCCAAGACTCGTGGTTTTCGTCGATTCAGGCCCGTTTTGTGGGTTTATTGCCCATGCTTTGGTGTCCCGAGACGTCTTCGAAGCACGGGGTGATCTTATGGGACCGTCAGCAAGAGTCTCAGTTATGGCCAATTGGGGCCTGTTTTGTGAGCTATTACTCACGTTTTGGTGTTCCGGGACGTCTCCGGACCACGGGGTGATCTATGGGAACGTCCGCAAGACTCACAATTTTGGTTGATTCGAGCTCGTTTCATGGGATATTGCTCACGTTTCGGTGTCTCGGGACGTCTCCGAAGCACATGCTGATCTTATGGGAACATCCCCAAGACTCGCAGTTTTAGCCGATTCGGGCCTGTTTTGTGAGCTATTGCTCACATTTTGGTTTGTCGGGACGTCTCCGAACCACGGTATCATTTTATCGGAACGTCCCCAAGACTCGCATTTATTGCCAATTTGGGCCCATTTCATGGGTTATTGCTCACGTTTTGGTGTCCCCAAGACTCGTGGTTTTGGCCGATTCAGACCCATTTTGTGGGTTTATTGCTCCTGTTTTTGTGTCCCGGGACGTCTCCGTAGCATGGGGTGATCTTATGGGACCATACCCAAGACTCGCAGATTTGGCAATTGGGCCCCGTTTTGTGAGCTATTGTTCATGTTTTGGTGTCCCGTGAAGTCTCCGGACCACGGGGTGATCTTATGGGAACGTCGCCAACACTCGTGTTTTTGCCCGATTCAGGCCCGTTTAGTAGGTTTATTGCCCATGTTTTGGTGTCTCGGGACGTCTCCGAAGCACGGGGTGATCTTATGGGACAGTCCCCAAGACTCGTAGTTTTGGCCAGTTGGCGCCCGTTTTGTGAGCTATTGCTCATGTTTGGGTGTCCCGGGACGTCTCTGGACAAAGGGGTGATATATGGGAACGTCCCCAAGACTCGTGGTTTTGGCCGATTCAGGCCCGTTTTGTTGGTTTATTGCCCATATTTTGGTGTCCCGGGACGTCTTCGAAGCACAGGATGATCTTATGGGACCATCCCCAAGAGTCACAATTTGGGCCAATTGGGACCCATTTTGTGAGGTAATGCTCACGTTATGGTGTCCCGGGACGTCTCCAGGCCACTGGGTGATCTTATGGGAACGTCGCCAACACTCGTGGTTTTGCCCGATTCAGGCCTGTTTTGTGGGTTTATTGCCCACGTTTTGGTGTCCCGGGACGTCTCCGAAGCACGGGGTGATCTTATGGGACCGTCCCCAAGACTCGCAGTTTTGCCCAATTGGGCCCTTTTTGTGAGCTATTGCTCACGTTTGGGTGTCCCGGGACGTCTTCGGACCAAGGGGTGATCTATGGGAACGTCCCCAAGACTCGTGGTTTTGGCCGATTCAGGCCCGTTTTGTGGGTTTATTGCCCATGTTTTGGTGTCCCGGGACGTCTCCAAAACACGGGGTGATCTCAAGGGACCGTCCCCAAGAGTCACCGTTTTGGCTAATTGGGGCCCGTTTTGTGAGGTATTGCTCACGTTATGGTGTCCCGGGACGTCTCCGGCCCACTGGGTGATCTATGGGACGTCCCCAACACTCGAGGTTTTGCCCTATTCAGGCCCGTTTTGTGGGTTTATTGCCCATGTTTTGGTGTCCCGGGACGTCTCCAAAGCACGGGGTGATCTTATGGGTCCGTCCCCAAGACTCGCAGTTTTGGCCAATTGAGCCCGTTTTGTGAGCTATTGCTCACGTTTGGCTGTCCCGGGACGTCTCCGGACGAAGGGGTGATCTATGGGAACGTCCCCAAGACTCATGGTTCTCGTCGATTCATGCCCGTTTTGTGGGTTTATTGCCCATGCTTTGGTGTCCCGGGACGTCTCCGAAGCACGGGGTGATCTTATGGGACCGTCCCCAAGAGTCTCAGTTTTGGCCAATTGGGGCCCGTTTTGCGAGCTATTACTCACGTTTTGGTGTCCCGGGACGTCTCCGGACCACAGGGTGATTTATGGGAACGTCCCCAAGACTCACAATTTTGGTTGATTCGAGCTCGTTTCATGGGATATTGCTCACGTTTCGGTGTCTCGGGACGTCTCCGAAGCACGGGGTGATCTTATGGGAACTTCCCCAAGACTCGCAGTTTTAGTTGATTCGGGCCTGTTTTGTGAGCTATTGCTCACATTTTGGTTTGTCGGGACGTCTCCGAACCACGGTATCATTTTATGGGAACGTCCCCAAGACTTGCATTTATTGCCAATTTGGGCCGATTTCATGGGCTATTGCTCATGTTTTGGTGTCCCCAAGACTCGTGGTTTTGGCCGATTCAGGCCCGTTTTGTGGGTTTATTGCCCATGCTTTGGTGTCCCGGGACGTCTCCGTAGCATGGGTGATCTTATGGGACCATACCCAAGACTCGCAGTTTTGGCCAATTGGGGCCCGTTTTGTGAGCTATTGCTCATGTTTTGGTGTCCCGGGAAGTCTCCGGACCATAGGGTGATCTTTTGGGAACGTCGCCAACACTCGTGGTTTTGCCCGATTCAGGCCCGTTTAGTGGGTTTATTGCCCATGTTTTGTTGTCCCGGGACGTCTCCGAAGCACGGGGTGATCTTATGGGACAGTCCCTAAGACTCGTAGTTTTGGCCAAGGGGCCCGTTTTGTCAGCTATTGCTTACGTTTTGGTATCCCGGGACGTCTTCGAAGCACAGTATGATCTTATGGGACCGTCCCCAAGAGTCACAGTTTTGGCCAATTGGGGCCCATTTTGTGAGGTATTGCTCATGCTATGGTGTCCCGGGACGTCTCCGGACCACTGGGTGATCTTATGGAAACGTCCCCAACACTCGTGGTTTTGCCCGATTCAGGCCCATTTTGTGGGCTTATTGCCCATGTTTTGGTGTCCCGGGACGTCTCCGAAGCACGGGGTGATCTTATGGGACCGTCCCTAAGACTCGCAGTTTTGGCCAATTGGGCCCGTTTTGTGAGCCATTGCTCACGTTTGGGTGTCCTGGGACGTCTTCCGACGAAGGGTTGATCTATGGGAACGTCCCCAAGATCGTTGTTTTGGCCTATTCAGGCCCGTTTTTTGGGTTTATTGCCCATGTTTTGGTGTCCCGGAACGTCTCCGAAGCACGGGGTGATCTTAAGGGACCGTCCCCAAGAGTCACAGTTTTGGCCAATTGGGGCCCGTTTTGTGAGCTATTGCTCACGTTATGGTGTCCCGGGACGTCCCCGGCCCACTGGGTGATCTATGGGACGTCCCCAACACTCGAGGTTTTGCCCTATTCAGGCTCGTTTTGTTGGTTTATTGCCCATGTTTTGGTGTCCCGGGACGTCTCCGAAGAACGGGGTGATCTTATGGGACCGTCCCCAAGACTCGCAGTTTTGGCCAATTGACCCCGTTTTGTGAGCTATTGCTCACAGTTGGGTGTCCCGGGATGTCTCCGGACGAAGGGGTGATCTATGGGAACGTCCCCAAGACTCGTGGTTTTCGTCGATTCAGGCCCGTTGTGTGGGTTTATTGCCCATGCTTTGGTGTCCCGAGACGTCTTCGAAGCACGGGGTGATCTTATGGGACCGTCAGCAAGAGTCTCAGTTATGGCCAATTGGGGCCTGTTTTGTGAGCTATTACTCACGTTTTGGTGTTCCGGGACGTCTCCGGACCACGGGGTGATCTATGGGAACGTCCGCAAGACTCACAATTTTGGTTGATTCGAGCTCGTTTCATGGGATATTGCTCACGTTTCGGTGTCTCGGGACGTCTCCGAAGCACAGGCTGATCTTATGGGAACATCCCCAAGACTCGCAGTTTTAGCCGATTCGGGCCTGTTTTGTGAGCTATTGCTCACATTTTGGTTTGTCGGGACGTCTCCGAACCACGGTATCATTTTATCGGAACGTCCCCAAGACTCGCATTTATTGCCAATTTGGGCCCATTTCATGGGTTATTGCTCACGTTTTGGTGTCCCCAAGACTCGTGGTTTTGGCCGATTCAGACCCATTTTGTGGGTTTATTGCTCCTGTTTTTGTGTCCCGGGACGTCTCCGTAGCATGGGGTGATCTTATGGGACCATACCCAAGACTCGCAGATTTGGCAATTGGGGCCCGTTTTGTGAGCTATTGTTCATGTTTTGGTGTCCCGTGAAGTCTCCGGACCACGGGGTGATCTTATGGGAACGTCGCCAACACTCGTGGTTTTGCTCGATTCAGGCCCGTTTAGTAGGTTTATTGCCCATGTTTTGGTGTCTCGGGACGTCTCCGAAGCACGGGGTGATCTTATGGGACAGTCCCCAAGACTCGTAGTTTTGGCCAGTTGGCGCCCGTTTTGTGAGCTATTGCTCATGTTTGGGTGTCCCGGGACGTCTCTGGACAAAGGGGTGATATTTGGGAACGTCCCCAAGACTCGTGGTTTTGGCCGATTCAGGCCCGTTTTGTTGGTTTATTGCCCATGTTTTGGTGTCCCGGGACGTCTTCGAAGCACAGGATAATCTTATGGGACCATCCCCAAGAGTCACAATTTGGGCCAATTGGGACCCATTTTGTGAGGTAATGCTCACGTTATGGTGTCCCGGGACGTCTCCGGGCCACTGGGTGATCTTATGGGAACGTCGCCAACACTCGTGGTTTTGCCCGATTCAGGCCTGTTTTGTGGGTTTATTGCCCACGTTTTGGTGTCCCGGGACGTCTCCGAAGCACGGGGTGATCTTATGGGACCGTCCCCAAGACTCGCAGTTTTGGCCAATTGAGCCCGTTTTGTGAGCTATTGCTCACAGTTGGGTGTCCCGGGATGTCTCCGGACGAAGGGGTGATCTATGGGAACGTCCCCAAGACTCGTGGTTTTCGTCGATTCAGGCCCGTTTTGTGGGTTTATTGCCCATGCTTTGGTGTCCCGAGACGTCTTCGAAGCACGGGGTGATCTTATGGGACCGTCAGCAAGAGTCTCAGTTATGGCCAATTGGGGCCTGTTTTGTGAGCTATTACTCACGTTTTGGTGTTCCGGGACGTCTCCGGACCACGGGGTGATCTATGGGAACGTCCGCAAGACTCACAATTTTGGTTGATTCGAGCTCGTTTCATGGGATATTGCTCACGTTTCGGTGTCTCGGGACGTCTCCGAAGCACAGGCTGATCTTATGGGAACATCCCCAAGACTCGCAGTTTTAGCCGATTCGGGCCTGTTTTGTGAGCTATTGCTCACATTTTGGTTTGTCGGGACGTCTCCGAACCACGGTATCATTTTATCGGAACGTCCCCAAGACTCGCATTTATTGCCAATTTGGGCCCATTTCATGGGTTATTGCTCACGTTTTGGTGTCCCCAAGACTCGTGGTTTTGGCCGATTCAGACCCATTTTGTGGGTTTATTGCTCCTGTTTTTGTGTCCCGGGACGTCTCCGTAGCATGGGGTGATCTTATGGGACCATACCCAAGACTCGCAGATTTGGCAATTGGGGCCCGTTTTGTGAGCTATTGTTCATGTTTTGGTGTCCCGTGAAGTCTCCGGACCACGGGGTGATCTTATGGGAACGTCGCCAACACTCGTGGTTTTGCTCGATTCAGGCCCGTTTAGTAGGTTTATTGCCCATGTTTTGGTGTCTCGGGACGTCTCCGAAGCACGGGGTGATCTTATGGGACAGTCCCCAAGACTCGTAGTTTTGGCCAGTTGGCGCCCGTTTTGTGAGCTATTGCTCATGTTTGGGTGTCCCGGGACGTCTCTGGACAAAGGGGTGATATTTGGGAACGTCCCCAAGACTCGTGGTTTTGGCCGATTCAGGCCCGTTTTGTTGGTTTATTGCCCATGTTTTGGTGTCCCGGGACGTCTTCGAAGCACAGGATGATCTTATGGGACCATCCCCAAGAGTCACAATTTTGGCCAATTGGGACCCATTTTGTGAGGTATTGCTCACGTTATGGTGTCCCGGGACGTCTCCGGGCCACTGGGTGATCTTATGGGAACGTCCCCAACACTCGTGGTTTTTCCCGATTCAGGCCTGTTTTGTGGGTTTATTGCCCACGTTTTGGTGTCCCGGGACGTCTCCGAAGCACGGGGTGATCTTATGGGACCGTCCCCAAGACTCGCAGTTTTGGCCAATTGAGCCCGTTTTGTGAGCTATTGCTCACAGTTGGGTGTCCCGGGATGTCTCCGGACGAAGGGGTGATCTATGGGAACGTCCCCAAGACTCGTGGTTTTCGTCGATTCAGGCCCGTTTTGTGGGTTTATTGCCCATGCTTTGGTGTCCCGAGACGTCTTCGAAGCACGGGGTGATCTTATGGGACCGTCAGCAAGAGTCTCAGTTATGGCCAATTGGGGCCTGTTTTGTGAGCTATTACTCACGTTTTGGTGTTCCGGGACGTCTCCGGACCACGGGGTGATCTATGGGAACGTCCGCAAGACTCACAATTTTGGTTGATTCGAGCTCGTTTCATGGGATATTGCTCACGTTTCGGTGTCTCGGGACGTCTCCGAAGCACAGGCTGATCTTATGGGAACATCCCCAAGACTCGCAGTTTTAGCCGATTCGGGCCTGTTTTGTGAGCTATTGCTCACATTTTGGTTTGTCGGGACGTCTCCGAACCACGGTATCATTTTATCGGAACGTCCCCAAGACTCGCATTTATTGCCAATTTGGGCCCATTTCATGGGTTATTGCTCACGTTTTGGTGTCCCCAAGACTCGTGGTTTTGGCCGATTCAGACCCATTTTGTGGGTTTATTGCTCCTGTTTTTGTGTCCCGGGACGTCTCCGTAGCATGGGGTGATCTTATGGGACCATACCCAAGACTCGCAGATTTGGCAATTGGGGCCCGTTTTGTGAGCTATTGTTCATGTTTTGGTGTCCCGTGAAGTCTCCGGACCACGGGGTGATCTTATGGGAACGTCGCCAACACTCGTGGTTTTGCTCGATTCAGGCCCGTTTAGTAGGTTTATTGCCCATGTTTTGGTGTCTCGGGACGTCTCCGAAGCACGGGGTGATCTTATGGGACAGTCCCCAAGACTCGTAGTTTTGGCCAGTTGGCGCCCGTTTTGTGAGCTATTGCTCATGTTTGGGTGTCCCGGGACGTCTCTGGACAAAGGGGTGATATTTGGGAACGTCCCCAAGACTCGTGGTTTTGGCCGATTCAGGCCCGTTTTGTTGGTTTATTGCCCATGTTTTGGTGTCCCGGGACGTCTTCGAAGCACAGGATGATCTTATGGGACCATCCCCAAGAGTCACAATTTTGGCCAATTGGGACCCATTTTGTGAGGTATTGCTCACGTTATGGTGTCCCGGGACGTCTCCGGGCCACTGGGTGATCTTATGGGAACGTCCCCAACACTCGTGGTTTTTCCCGATTCAGGCCTGTTTTGTGGGTTTATTGCCCACGTTTTGGTGTCCCGGGACGTCTCCGAAGCACGGGGTGATCTTATGGGACCGTCCCCAAGACTCGCAGTTTTGGCCAATTGAGCCCGTTTTGTGAGCTATTGCTCACAGTTGGGTGTCCCGGGATGTCTCCGGACGAAGGGGTGATCTATGGGAACGTCCCCAAGACTCGTGGTTTTCGTCGATTCAGGCCCGTTTTGTGGGTTTATTGCCCATGCTTTGGTGTCCCGAGACGTCTTCGAAGCACGGGGTGATCTTATGGGACCGTCAGCAAGAGTCTCAGTTATGGCCAATTGGGGCCTGTTTTGTGAGCTATTACTCACGTTTTGGTGTTCCGGGACGTCTCCGGACCACGGGGTGATCTATGGGAACGTCCGCAAGACTCACAATTTTGGTTGATTCGAGCTCGTTTCATGGGATATTGCTCACGTTTCGGTGTCTCGGGACGTCTCCGAAGCACAGGCTGATCTTATGGGAACATCCCCAAGACTCGCAGTTTTAGCCGATTCGGGCCTGTTTTGTGAGCTATTGCTCACATTTTGGTTTGTCGGGACGTCTCCGAACCACGGTATCATTTTATCGGAACGTCCCCAAGACTCGCATTTATTGCCAATTTGGGCCCATTTCATGGGTTATTGCTCACGTTTTGGTGTCCCCAAGACTCGTGGTTTTGGCCGATTCAGACCCATTTTGTGGGTTTATTGCTCCTGTTTTTGTGTCCCGGGACGTCTCCGTAGCATGGGGTGATCTTATGGGACCATACCCAAGACTCGCAGATTTGGCAATTGGGGCCCGTTTTGTGAGCTATTGTTCATGTTTTGGTGTCCCGTGAAGTCTCCGGACCACGGGGTGATCTTATGGGAACGTCGCCAACACTCGTGGTTTTGCCCGATTCAGGCCCGTTTAGTAGGTTTATTGCCCATGTTTTGGTGTCTCGGGACGTCTCCGAAGCACGGGGTGATCTTATGGGACAGTCCCCAAGACTCGTAGTTTTGGCCAGTTGGCGCCCGTTTTGTGAGCTATTGCTCATGTTTGGGTGTCCCGGGACGTCTCTGGACAAAGGGGTGATATATGGGAACGTCCCCAAGACTCGTGGTTTTGGCCGATTCAGGCCCGTTTTGTTGGTTTATTGCCCATATTTTGGTGTCCCGGGACGTCTTCGAAGCACAGGATGATCTTATGGGACCATCCCCAAGAGTCACAATTTGGGCCAATTGGGACCCATTTTGTGAGGTAATGCTCACGTTATGGTGTCCCGGGACGTCTCCGGGCCACTGGGTGATCTTATGGGAACGTCGCCAACACTCGTGGTTTTGCCCGATTCAGGCCTGTTTTGTGGGTTTATTGCCCACGTTTTGGTGTCCCGGGACGTCTCCGAAGCACGGGGTGATCTTATGGGACCGTCCCCAAGACTCGCAGTTTTGCCCAATTGGGCCCTTTTTGTGAGCTATTGCTCACGTTTGGGTGTCCCGGGACGTCTTCGGACCAAGGGGTGATCTATGGGAACGTCCCCAAGACTCGTGGTTTTGGCCGATTCAGGCCCGTTTTGTGGGTTTATTGCCCATGTTTTGGTGTCCCGGGACGTCTCCAAAACACGGGGTGATCTCAAGGGACCGTCCCCAAGAGTCACCGTTTTGGCTAATTGGGGCCCGTTTTGTGAGGTATTGCTCACGTTATGGTGTCCCGGGACGTCTCCGGCCCACTGGGTGATCTATGGGACGTCCCCAACACTCGAGGTTTTGCCCTATTCAGGCCCGTTTTGTGGGTTTATTGCCCATGTTTTGGTGTCCCGGGACGTCTCCAAAGCACGGGGTGATCTTATGGGTCCGTCCCCAAGACTCGCAGTTTTGGCCAATTGAGCCCGTTTTGTGAGCTATTGCTCACGTTTGGCTGTCCCGGGACGTCTCCGGACGAAGGGGTGATCTATGGTAACGTCCCCAAGACTCATGGTTCTCGTCGATTCATGCCCGTTTTGTGGGTTTATTGCCCATGCTTTGGTGTCCCGGGACGTCTCCGAAGCACGGGGTGATCTTATGGGACCGTCCCCAAGAGTCTCAGTTTTGGCCAATTGGGGCCCGTTTTGCGAGCTATTACTCACGTTTTGGTGTCCCGGGACGTCTCCGGACCACGGGGTGATCTATGGGAACGTCCCCAAGACTCACAATTTTAGTTGATTCGAGCTCGTTTCATGGGATATTGCTCACGTTTCGGTGTCTCGGGACGTCTCCGAAGCACGGGGTGATCTTATGGGAACTTCCCCAAGACTCGCAGTTTTAGCCGATTCGGGCCTGTTTTGTGAGCTATTGCTCACATTTTGGTTTGTCGGGACGTCTCCGAACCACGGTATCATTTTATGGGAACGTCCCCAAGACTTGCATTTATTGCCAATTTGGGCCGATTTCATGGGCTATTGCTCATGTTTTGGTGTCCCCAAGACTCGTGGTTTTGGCCGATTCAGACCCATTTTGTGGGTTTATTGCTCCTGTTTTTGTGTCCCGGGACGTCTCCGTAGCATGGGTGATCTTATGGGACCATACCCAAGACTCGCAGTTTTGGCCAATTGGGGCCCGTTTTGTGAGCTATTGCTCATGTTTTGGTGTCCCGGGAAGTCTCCGGACCATAGGGTGATCTTTTGGGAACGTCGCCAACACTCGTGGTTTTGCCCGATTCAGGCCCGTTTAGTGGGTTTATTGCCCATGTTTTGTTGTCCCGGGACGTCTCCGAAGCACGGGGTGATCTTATGGGACAGTCCCTAAGACTCGTAGTTTTGGCCAAGGGGCCCGTTTTGTCAGCTATTGCTTACGTTTTGGTATCCCGGGACGTCTTCGAAGCACAGGATGATCTTATGGGACCGTCCCCAAGAGTCACAGTTTTGGCCAATTGGGGCCCATTTTGTGAGGTATTGCTCATGCTATGGTGTCCCGGGACGTCTCCGGACCACTGGGTGATCTTATGGAAACGTCCCCAACACTCGTGGTTTTGCCCGATTCAGGCCCATTTTGTGGGCTTATTGCCCATGTTTTGGTGTCCCGGGACGTCTCCGAAGCACGGGGTGATCTTATGGGACCGTCCCTAAGACTCGCAGTTTTGGCCAATTGGGCCCGTTTTGTGAGCTATTGCTCACGTTTGGGTGTCCTGGGACGTCTCCGGACCAAGGGTTGATCTATGGGAACGTCCCCAAGACTCGTTGTTTTGGCCTATTCAGGCCCGTTTTTTGGGTTTATTGCCCATGTTTTGGTGTCCCGGAACGTCTCCGAAGCACGGGGTGATCTTAAGGGACCGTCCCCAAGAGTCACAGTTTTGGCCAATTGGGGCCCGTTTTGTGAGGTATTGCTCACGTTATGGTGTCCCGGGACGTCCCCGGCCCACTGGGTGATCTATGGGACGTCCCCAACACTCGAGGATTTGCCCTATTCAGGCTCGTTTTGTTGGTTTATTGCCCATGTTTTGGTGTCCCGGGACGTCTCCGAAGAACGGGGTGATCTTATGGGACCGTCCCCAAGACTCGCAGTTTTGGCCAATTGACCCCGTTTTGTGAGCTATTGCTCACATTTGGGTGTCCCGGGATGTCTCCGGACGAAGGGGTGATCTATGGGAACGTCCCCAAGACTCGTGGTTTTCATCGATTCAGGCCCGTTTTGTGGGATTATTGCCCATGCTTTGGTGTCCCGAGACGTCTTCGAAGCACGGGGTGATCTTATGGGACCGTCAGCAAGAGTCTTAGTTTTGGCCAATTGGGGCCTGTTTTGTGAGCTATTACTCACGTTTTGGTGTCCCGGGACGTCTCCGGACCACGGGGTGATCTATGGGAACGTCCCCAAGACTCACAATATTGGTTGATTCGAGCTTGTTTCATGGGATATTGCTCACGTTTCGGTGTCTCGGGACGTCTCCGAAGCACGGGCTGATCTTATGGGAACATCCCCAAGACTCGCATTTATTGCCAATTTGGGCCCATTTCATGGGCTATTGCTCATGTTTTGGTGTCCCCAAGACTCGTGGTTTTGGCCGATTCAGGCCCATTTTGTGGGTTTATTGCTCCTGTTTTTGTGTCCCGGGACGTCTCCGTAGCATGGGGTGATCTTATGGGACCATACCCAAGACTTGCAGTTTTGGCAATTGGGGCCCGTTTTGTGAGCTATTGCTCATGTTTTGGTGTCCCGGGAAGTCTTCGGACCACGGGGTGATCTTATGGGAACGTCGCCAACACTCGTGGTTTTGCCCGATTCAGGCCCGTTTAGTAGGTTTATTGCCCATGTTTTGGTGTCTCGGGACGTCTTCGAAGCACAGGATGATATTATGGGACCATCCCCAAGAGTCACAATTTTGGCCAATTGGGACCCATTTTGTGAGGTATTGCTCACGTTATGGTGTCCCGGGACGTCTCCGGGCCACTGGGTGATCTTATGGGAACGTCCCCAACACTCGTGGTTTTTCCCGATACAGGCCTGTTTTGTGGGTTTATTGCCCACGTTTTGGTGTCCCGAGACGTCTCCGAAGCACGGGGTGATCTTATGGGACCATCCCCAAGACTCGCAGTTTTGCCCAATTTGGCCCGTTTTGTGAGCTATTGCTCACGTTTGGGTGTCCCGGGACGTCTTCGGACCAAGGGGTGATCTATGGGAACGTCCCCAAGACTCGTGGTTTTGGCCGATTCAGGCCCGTTTTGTGGGTTTATTTCCCATGTTTTGGTGTCCCGGGACGTCTCCAAAACACGGGGTGATCTTAAGGGACCGACCCCAAGAGTCACCGTTTTGGCCAATTGGGGCCCGTTTTGTGAGGTATTGCTCATGTTATAGTGTCCCGGGACGTCTCCGGCCCACTGGGTGATCTATGGGACGTCCCCAACACTCGAGGTTTTGCCCTAATCAGGCCCGTTTTGTGGGTTTATTGCCCATGTTTTGGTGTCCCGGGACGTCTCCGAAGCACGGGGTGATCTTATGGGACCATCCCCAAGACTCGCAGTTTTGCCCAATTGAGCCCGTTTTGTGAGCTATTGCTCACGTTTGGCTGTCCCGGGACGTCTCCGGACGAAGGGGTGATCTATGGGAACGTCCCCAAGACTCGTGGTTCTCGTCGATTCAGGCCTGTTTTGTGGGTTTATTGCCCATGCTTTGGTGTCCCGGGACGTCTCCGAAGCACACGGTGATCTTATGGGACCGTCCCGAAGAGTCTCAGTGTTGGCCAATTGGGGCCCGTTTTGTGAGCTATTACTCACGTTTTGGTGTCCCGGGACGTCTCCGGACCACGGGGTGATCTATGGGAACATCCCGAAGACTCACAATTTTGGTTGATTCGAGCTCGTTTCATGGGATATTGCTCACGTTTCGGTGTCTCGGGACGTCTCCGAAGCACGGGGTGATCTTGTGGGAACTTCCCCAAGACTCGCAGTTTTAGTCGATTCGGGCCTGTTTTGTGAGCTATTGCTCACATTTTGGTTTGTCGGGACGTCTCCGAACCACGGTATCATTTTATGGGAACGTCCCCAAGACTCGCATTTATTGCCAATTTGGGCCGATTTCATGGGCTATTGCTCATGTTTTGGTGTCCCCAAGACTCGTGGTTTTGGCCGATTCAGACCCATTTTGTGGGTTTATTGCTCCTGTTTTTGTGTCCCGGGACGTCTCCGTAGCATGGGTGATCTTATGGGACCATACCCAAGACTCGCAGATTTGGCAATTGGGGCCCGTTTTGTGAGCTATTGCTCATGTTTTGGTGTCCCGGGAAGTCTCCGGACCACGGGGTGATCTTATGGGAACGTCGCCAACACTCGTGGTTTTGCCCGATTCAGGCCCGTTTAGTGGGTTTATTGCCCACGTTTTGGTGTCCCGAGATGTCTCCGAAGCACAGGGTGATCTTATGGGACCGTCCCCAAGACTCGCAGTTTTGCCCAATTGGGCCCGTTTTGTGAGCTATTGCTCACGTTTGGGTGTCCCGGGACGTCTTCGGACCAAGGGGTGATCTATGGGAACGTCCCCAAGACTCGTGGTTTTGGCCGATTCAGGCCCGTTTTGTGGGTTTATTGCCCATGTTTTGGTGTCCCGGGAAGTCTCCGAAGCACGGGGTGATCTTAAGGGACCGTCCCCAAGAGTCACCGTTTTGGCCAATTGGGGCCCGTTTTGTGAGGTATTGCTCACGTTATGGTGTCCCGTGACGTCTCCGGCCCACTCGGTGATCTACGGGAACGGGGAACGTCCCCAACACTCGAGGTTTTGCCCTATTCAGGCCCGTTTTGTGTGTTTATTGCCCATGTTTTGGTGTCCCGGGACGTCTCCGAAGCACGGGGTGATCTTATGGGATCGTCCCCAAGACTCGCAGTTTTGGCCTATTAGGCCCGTTTTGTGAGCTATTGCTCACGTTTGGCTGTCCCGGGACGTCTCCGGACCACGGGGTGATCTATGGGAACGTCCCCAAGACTCACAATTTTGGTTGATTCGAGCTTGTTTCATGGGATATTGCTCACGTTTCGGTGTCTCGGGACGTCTTCGAAGCACGGGCTGATCTTATGGGAACATCCCCAAGACTCGCAGTTTTAACCGATTCAGGCCTGTTTTGTCAGCTATTGCTCACATTTTGGTTTGTCGGGACGTCTCCGAACCACGGTATCATTTTATCGGAACGTCCCCAAGACTCGCATTTATTGCCAATTTGGGCACATTTCATGGGCTATTGCTCACGTTTTGGTGTCCCCAAGACTCGTGGTTTTGGCTGATTCAGGCCCATTTTGTGGGTCTATTGCTCCTGTTTTCGTGTCCCGGGACGTCTCCGTAGCATGGGGTGATCTTATGGGACCATACCCAAGACTTGCAGTTTTGGCAATTGGGGCCCGTTTTGTGAGCTATTGCTCATGTTTTGGTTTCCCGGGAAGTCTTCGGACCACGGGGTGATCTTATGGGAACGTCGCCAACACTCGTGGTTTTGCCCGACTCAGGCCCGTTTAGTAGGTTTATTGCCCATGTTTTGGTGTCTCGGGACGTCTCCGAAGCACGGGGTGATCTTATGGGACAGTCCCCATGACTCGTAGTTTTGGCCAGTTGGCGCCCGTTTTGTGAGCTATTGCTCACGTTTGGGTGTCCTGGGACGTCTTCGGACCAAGGGGTGATCTATGGGAACGTCCCCAAGACTCGTGGTTTTGGCCGATTCAGGCCCGTTTTTTAGGTTTATTGCCCATGTTTTGGTGTCCCGGGACGTCTTCGAAGCACAGGATGATATTATGGGACCATCCCCAAGAGTCACAATTTTGGCCAATTGGGATCCATTTTGTGAGGTATTGCTCACGTTATGGTGTCCCGGGACGTCTCCGGGCCACTGGGTGATCTTATGGGAACGCCCCCAACACTTGTGGTTTTGCCCGATTCAGGCCCATTTTGTGGGCTTATTGCCCATGTTTTGGTGTCCCGGGACGTCTCCGAAGCACGGGGTGATCTTATGGGACTGTCCCCAAGACTCGCAGTTTTGCCCAATTGGGCCCGTTTTGTGAGCTATTGCTCACGTTTGGTTGTCCCGGGACGTCTCCGGACCAAGGGGTGATCTATGGGAACGTCCCCAAGACTCGTGGTTCACGTCGATTCAGGCCCGTTTTGTGGGTTTATTGCCCATGCTTTGGTGTCCCGGGACGTCTCCGAAGCACGGGGTGATCTTATGGGACCGTCCCCAAGACTCGTGGTTTTGGCCGATTCAGGCCCGTTTTGTGGGTTTATTGCCCATGTTTTGGTGTCCCGGGACGTCTCCGAAGCGCGGGGTGATCTTAACGGACCGTCCCCAAGAGTCACAGTTTTGGCCAATTGGGGCCCGTTCTGTGAGGTATTGCTCACGTTATGGTGTCCCGTGACATCTCCGGCCGACTGGGTGATCTATGGGAACGTCCCCAACACTCGAGGTTTTGCCCTATTCAGGCCCGTTTTGTGGGTTTATTGCCCATGTTTTGGTGTCTCGAGACGTCTCCGAAGCACGGGGTGATGTTACGGGACCGTCCCCAAGACTCGCAGTTTTGGCCAATTGGGCCCGTTTTGTGAGCTATTGCTCACGTTTGGCTGTCCCGGGATGTCTCCGGACCAAGGGGTGATCTATGGGAACGTCCCCAAGACTCGTGGTTTTGGCCGATTCAGGCCCGTTTTGTGGGTTTATTGCCCATGCTTTGGTGTCCCGGGACGTCTCCGAAGCACGGGGTGATCTTATGGGACCGTCCCCAAGAGTCACAATTTTGGCCAATTGGGGCCCGTTTTGTGAGCTATTACTCACGTTTTGGTGTCCCGGGACGTCTCCGGACCACGGGGTGATCTATGGGAACGTCCCCAAGACTCACAATTTTGGTTGATTCGAGCTTGTTTCATGGGATATTGCTCACGTTTCGGTGTCTCGGGACGTCTCCGAAGCACGGGCTGATCTTATGGGAACATACCCAAGACTCGCAGTTTTAGCCGATTCGGGCCTGTTTTGTGAGCTATTGCTCACATTTTGGTTTGTCGGGACGTCTCCGAACCACGGTATCATTTTATCGGAACATCCCCAAGACTCGCATTTATTGCCAATTTGGGCCCATTTCATGGGCTATTGCTCACGTTTTGGTGTCCCCAAGACTCGTGGTTTTGGCCGATTCAGGCCCATTTTGTGGGTTTATTGCTCCTGTTTTTGTGTCCCGGGACGTCTCCGTAGCATGGGGTGATCTTATGGGACCATACCCAAGACTTGCAGTTTTGGCAATTGGGGCCCGTTTTGTGAGCTATTGCTCATGTTTTGGTATCCCGGGAAGTCTTCGGACCACGGGGTGATCTTATGGGAACGTCGCCAAGACTCGTGGTTTTGCCCGATTCAGGCCCATTTAGTAGGTTTATTGCCCATGTTTTGGTGTCTCGGGACGTCGCCGAAGCACGGGGTGATCTTATGGGACAGTCCCCATGACTCGTAGTTTTGGCCAGTTGGCGCCCGTTTTGTGAGCTATTGCTCACATTTGGGTGTCCCGGGACGTCTTCGGACCAAGGGGTGATCTATGGGAACGTCCCCAAGACTCATGGTTTTGGCCGATTCAGGCCCATTTTGTAGGTTTATTGCCCATGTTTTGGTGTCCCGGGACGTCTTCGAAGCACAGGATGATATTATGGACCATCTCCAAGAGTCACAATTTTGGCCAATTGGTACCCATTTTGTGAGGTATTGCTCACGTTATGGTGTCTCCGGGCCACTGGGTGATCTTACGGGAACGTCCCCAACACTCGTGGTTTTTCCCGATTCAGGCCTGTTTTGTGGGTTTATTGCCCACGTTTTGGTGTCCCGAGACGTCTCCGAAGCACGGGGTGATCTTATGGGACCGTCCCCAAGACTTGCAGTTTTGCCCAATTGGGCCCTTTTTGTGAGCTATTGCTCACGTTTGGGTGTCCCGGGACGTCTTCGGACCAAGGGGTGATCTATGGGAACGTCCCCAAGACTCGTGGTTTTGGCCGTCCCCAAGACTCGTGGTTTTGGCCGTTTTGTGAGTTTATTGCCCATGTTTTGGTGATCTTAATTGACCGTCCCCAGGAGTCACCGTTTTGGCCAATTGGGGCCCGTTTTGTGAGGTATTGCTCATGTTATGGTGTCCCGGGACGTCTCCGGCCCACTGGGTGATCTATGGGACGTCCCCAACACTCGAGGTTTTTCCCTATTCAGGCCCGTTTGGTGGGTTTATTGCCCATGTTTTGGTGTCCCGGGACGTCTCCGAAGCACGGGGTGATCTTATGGGACCGTCCCCAAGACTCGCAGTTTTGGCCAATTGAGCCCGTTTTGTGAGCTATTGCTCACGTTTGGCTGTCCCGGGACGTCTCCGGACGAAGGGGTGATCTATGGGAACGTCCCCAAGACTCGTGGTTCTCGTCGATTCAGGCCCGTTTTGTGGGTTTATTGCCCATGCATTGGTGTTCCGGGACGTCTCTGAAGCACGGGGTGATCTTATGGGACCGTCCCCAAGAGTCTCAGTTTTGGCCAATTGGGGTCCGTCTTGTGAGGTATTGCTCATGTTTTGGTGTCCCGGGACGTCTCCGGACCACGGGGTGATCTATAGGAACATCCCCAAGACTCACAATTTTGGTTGATTCGAGCTCGTTTCATGGGATATTGCTCACGTTTCGGTGTCTCCGGACGTCTCCGAAGCACGGGGTGATCTTATGGGAACTTCCCCAAGACTCGTAGTTTTAGCCGATTCGGGCCTGTTTTGTGAGCTATTGCTCACATTTTGGTTTGTCGGGACGTCTCCGAACCACGGTATCATTTTACGGGAACGTCCCCAATACTCGCATTTATTGCCAATTTGGGCCGATTTCATGGGCTATTGCTCATGTGTTGGTGTCCCCAAGACTCGTGGTTTTGGCCGATTCAGACCCATTTTGTGGGTTTATTGCTCCTGTTTTTGTGTCCCGGGACGTCTCCGTAGCATGGGTGATCTTATGGGACCATACCCAAGACTCGCAGATTTGGCAATTGGGGCCCGTTTTGTGAGCTATTGCTCATGTTTTGGTGTCCCGGGAAGTCTTCGGACCACGGGGTGATCTTATGGGAACGTCGCCAACACTCGTGGTTTTGGCCGATTCAGGCCCGTTTAGTGGGTTTATTGCCCATGTTTTGTTGTCCCGGGACGTCTCCGAAGCACTGGGTGATCTTATGGGACAGTCCCTAAGACTCGTAGTTTTGGCCAGTAGGGGCCCGTTTTGTGAGCTATTGCTTACGTTTTGGTATCCCGGGAGGTCTCCAGACCATGGGATGATCTTATGGGAACGTCCCTAGGACTCGTGGTTTTGGCCGATTCAGGCCCGTTTTGTGGGTTTATTGCCCATGTTTTTGTGTCCCGGGACGTCTTCGAAGCACAGGATGATCTTATGGGACCGTCCCCAAGAGTCACAGTTTTGGCCAATTGGGGCCCATTTTGTGAGGTATTGCTCATGTTATGGTGTCCCGGGACGTCTCCGGACAACTGGGTGATCTTATGGGAACGCCCCCAACACTTGTGGTTTTGCCCGATTCAGGCCCATTTTGTGGGCTTATTGCCCATGTTTTGGTGTCCCGGGACGTCTCCGAAGCACGGGGTGATCTGATGGGACCGTCCCCAAGACTTGCAGTTTTGGCCAATTGGGCCCGTTTTGTGAGCTATTGCTCACGTTTGGGTGTCCTGGGACGTCTCCGGACCAAGGGGTGATCTATGGGAACGTCCCCAAGACTCATGGTTTTGGCCGATTCAGGCCCGTTTTGTGGGTTTATTGCCCATGTTTTGGTGTCCCGGGAAGTCTCCAAAGCACGGGGTGATCTTAAGGGACCGTCCCCAAGAGTCACAGTTTTGGCCAATTGGGGCCCGTTTTGTGAGGTATTGCTCACGTTATGGTGTCCCGTGACGTCTCCAACCGACTGGGTGATCTATGGGAATGTCCCCAACACTCGAGGTTTTGCCCTATTCAGGCCTGTTTTGTGGGTTTATTGCCCTTGTTTTGGTGTCCCGGGACGTCTCCGAAGCACGGGGTGATCTTACGGGACCGTCCCCAAGACTCGCAGTTTTGGCCAATTGGGCCCGTTTTGTGAGCTATTGCTCACGTTTGGCTGTCCCGGGATGTCTCCGGACCAAGGGGTGATCTATGGGAACGTCCCCAAGACTTGTGGTTTTGGCCGATTCAGGCCCGTTTTGTGGGTTTATTGCCCATGCTTTGGTGTCCCGGGACGTCTCCGAAGCACGGGGTGATCTTATGGGACCGTCCCCAAGAGTCACAATTTTTGCCAATTGGGGCCCGTTTTGTGAGCTATTACTCACGTTTTGGTGTCCCGGGACGTCTCCGGACCACGGGGTGATCTATGGGAACGTCTCCAGGACTCACAATTTTGGTTGATTCGAGCTCGTTTCATGGGATATTGCTCACGTTTCGGTGTCTCGGGACGTCTCCGAAGCACGGGCTGATCTTATGGGAACATACCCAAGACTCGCAGTTTTAGCCGATTCGGGCCTGTTTTGTGAGCTATTGCTCACATTTTGGTTTGTCGGGACGTCTCCGAACCACGGTATCATTTTATGGGAACGTCCCCAATACTCGCATTTATTGCCAATTTGGGCCGATTTCATGGGCTATTGCTCTTGTTTTGGTGTCCCCAAGACTCGTGGTTTTGGCCGATTCAGACCCATTTTGTGGGTTTATTGCTCCTGTTTATGTGTCCCGGGACGTCTCCGTAGCATGGGTGATCTTATGGGACCATACCCAAGACTCGCAGATTTGGCAATTGGGGCCCGTTTTGTGAGCTATTGCTCATGTTTTGGTGTCCCGGGAAGTCTCCGGACCACGGGGTGATCTTATGGGAACGTCGCCAACACTCGTGGTTTTGCCCGATTCAGGCCCGTTTAGTGGGTTTATTGCCCATGTTTTGTTGTCCCGGGACGTCTCCGAAGCACTGGGTGATCTTATGGGACAGTCCCTAAGACTCGTAGTTTTGGCCAGTAGGGGCCCGTTTTGTGAGCTATTGCTTACGTTTTGGTATCCTGGGAGGTCTCCAGACCATGGGATGATCTTATGGGAACGTCCCTAGGACTCGTGGTTTTGGCCGATTCAGGCCCATTTTGTGGGTTTATTGCCCATGTTTTTCTGTCCCGGGACGTCTTCGAAGCACAGGATGATCTTATGGGACCGTCCCCAAGAGTCACAGTTTTGGCCAATTGGGGCCCATTTTGTGAGGTATTGCTCATGTTATGGTGTCCCGGGATGTCTCCGGACAACTGGGTGATCTTATGGGAACGCCCCCAACACTTGTGGTTTTGCCCGATTCATGCCCATTTTGTGGGTTTATTGCCCATGTTTTGGTGTCCCGGGAAGTCTCCAAAGCACGGGGTGATCTTAAGGGACCGTCCCCAAGAGTCACAGTTTTGGCCAATTGGGGCCCGTTTTGTGAGGTATTGCTCACGTTATGGTGTCCCGTGACGTCTCCAACCGACTGGGTGATCTATGGGAATGTCCCCAACACTCGAGGTTTTGCCCTATTCAGGCCTGTTTTGTGGGTTTATTGCCCTTGTTTTGGTGTCCCGGGACGTCTCCGAAGCACGGGGTGATCTTACGGGACCGTCCCCAAGACTCGCAGTTTTGGCCAATTGGGCCCGTTTTGTGAGCTATTGCTCACGTTTGGCTGTCCCGGGATGTCTCCGGACCAAGGGGTGATCTATGGGAACGTCCCCAAGACTTGTGGTTTTGGCCGATTCAGGCCCGTTTTGTGGGTTTATTGCCCATGCTTTGGTGTCCCGGGACGTCTCCGAAGCACGGGGTGATCTTATGGGACCGTCCCCAAGAGTCACAATTTTTGCCAATTGGGGCCCGTTTTGTGAGCTATTACTCACGTTTTGGTGTCCCGGGACGTCTCCGGACCACGGGGTGATCTATGGGAACGTCCCCAGGACTCACAATTTTGGTTGATTCGAGCTCGTTTCATGGGATATTGCTCACGTTTCGGTGTCTCGGGACGTCTCCGAAGCACGGGCTGATCTTATGGGAACATACCCAAGACTCGCAGTTTTAGCCGATTCGGGCCTGTTTTGTGAGCTATTGCTCACATTTTGGTTTGTCGGGACGTCTCCGAACCACGGTATCATTTTATGGGAACGTCCCCAATACTCGCATTTATTGCCAATTTGGGCCGATTTCATGGGCTATTGCTCTTGTTTTGGTGTCCCCAAGACTCGTGGTTTTGGCCGATTCAGACCCATTTTGTGGGTTTATTGCTCCTGTTTATGTGTCCCGGGACGTCTCCGTAGCATGGGTGATCTTATGGGACCATACCCAAGACTCGCAGATTTGGCAATTGGGGCCCGTTTTGTGAGCTATTGCTCATGTTTTGGTGTCCCGGGAAGTCTCCGGACCACGGGGTGATCTTATGGGAACGTCGCCAACACTCGTGGTTTTGCCCGATTCAGGCCCGTTTAGTGGGTTTATTGCCCATGTTTTGTTGTCCCGGGACGTCTCCGAAGCACTGGGTGATCTTATGGGACAGTCCCTAAGACTCGTAGTTTTGGCCAGTAGGGGCCCGTTTTGTGAGCTATTGCTTACGTTTTGGTATCCTGGGAGGTCTCCAGACCATGGGATGATCTTATGGGAACGTCCCTAGGACTCGTGGTTTTGGCCGATTCAGGCCCATTTTGTGGGTTTATTGCCCATGTTTTTCTGTCCCGGGACGTCTTCGAAGCACAGGATGATCTTATGGGACCGTCCCCAAGAGTCACAGTTTTGGCCAATTGGGGCCCATTTTGTGAGGTATTGCTCATGTTATGGTGTCCCGGGATGTCTCCGGACAACTGGGTGATCTTATGGGAACGCCCCCAACACTTGTGGTTTTGCCCGATTCATGCCCATTTTGTGGGCTTATTGCCCATGTTTTGGTGTCCCGGGACGTCTCCGAAGCACGGGGTGATCTTATGGGACCGTCCCCAAGACTCGCAGTTTTGGCCAATTGGGCCCGTTTTGTGAGCTATTGCTCACGTTTGGGTGTCCTGGGACGTCTCCGAACCAAGGGGTGATCTATGGGAACGTCCCCAGGACTCGTGGTTTTGGCCGATTCAGGCCCGTTTTGTGAGTTTATTGCCCATGTTTTGGTGTCCCGGGACATCTCCGTAGCATGGGGTGATCTTATGGGACCATACCCAAGACTTGCAGTTTTGGCAATTGGGGCCCGTTTTGTGAGCTATTGCTCATGTTTTGGTGTCCCGGGAAGTCTTCGGACCACGGGGTCATCTTATGGGAACGTCGCCAACACTCGTGGTTTTGCCCGATTCAGGCCCGTTTAGTAGGTTTATTGCCCATGTTTTGGTGTCTCGGGACGTCTCCGAAGCACGGGGTGATCTTATGGGACAGTCCCCATGACTCGTAGTTTTGGCCAGTTGGCGCCCGTTTTGTGAGCTATTGCTCACGTTTGGGTGTCCCGGGACGTCTTCGGACCAAGGGGTGATCTATGGGAACGTCCCCAAGACTCGTGGTTTTGGCCGATTCAGGCCCGTTTTGTTGGTTTATTGCCCATGTTTTGGTGTCCCGGGACGTCTCCAAAACACGGGGTGATCTTAAAGGACCGTCCCCAAGAGTCACCGTTTTGGCCAATTGGGGCCCGTTTTGTGAGGTATTGCTCATGTTATGGTGTCCCGGGACGTCTCCGGCCCACTGGGTGATCTATGGGACGTCGCCAACACTCGAGGTTTTGCCCTATTCAGGCCCGTTTTGTAGGTTAATTGCCCATGTTTTGGTGTCCCGGGACGTCTACGAAGCACAGGATGATATTATGGGACCATCCCCAAGAGTCACAATTTTGGCCAATTGGGATCCATTTTGTGAGGTATTGCTCACGTTATGGTGTCCCGGGACGTCTCCGGGCCACTGGGTGATCTTATGGGAACGTCCCCAACACTCGTGATTTTTCCCGATTGAGGCCTGTTTTGTGGGTTTATTGCCCACGTTTTGGTGTCTCGAGACGTCTCCGAAGCACGGGGTGATCTTTCGGGACCGTCCCCAAGACTCGCAGTTTTGCCCAATTGGGCCCATTTTGTGAGCTATTGTTCACGTTTGGGTGTCCCGGGACGTCTTCGGACCAAGGGGTGATCTATGGGAACGTCCCCAAGACTCATGGTTTTGGCCGATTCAGGCCCGTTTTGTGGGTTTATTGCCCATGTTTTGGTGTCCCGGGACGTCTCCAAAACACGGGGTGATCTTAAGGGACCGTCCCCAAGAGTCACCGTTTTGGCCAATTGGGGCCCGTTTTGTGAGGTATTGCTCATGTTATGGTGTCCCGGGACGTCTCCGGCCCACTGGGTGATCTATGGGACGTCGCCAACACTCGAGGTTTTGCCCTATTCAGGCCCGTTTTGTAGGTTAATTGCCCATGTTTTGGTGTCCCGGGACGTCTCCGAAGCACGGGGTGATCTTATGGGACCGTCCCCAAGACTCGCAGTTTTGGCCAATTGAGCCCGTTTTGTGAGCTATTGCTCACGTTTGGCTGTCCCGGGACGTCTCCGGACGAAGGGGTGAGCTATGGGAACGTCCCCAAGACTCGTGGTTCTCGTCGATTCAGGCCTGTTTTGTGGGTTTATTGCCCATGCTTTGGTGTGCCGGGACGTCTCCGAAGCACGGGGTGATCTTATGAGACCGTCCCCAAGAGTCTCAGTTTTGGCCAATTGGGGCCCGTTTTGTGAGCTATTACTCACGTTTTGGTGTCCCGGGACGTCTCCGGACCACGGGGTGATCTATGGGAACATCCCCAAGACTCACAATTTTGGTTGATTCGAGCTCGTTTCATGGGATATTGCTCACGTTTCGGTGTCTCGGGACGTCTCCGAAGCACGGGGTGATCTTATGGGAACTTCCCCAAGACTCGCAGTTTTAGTCGATTCGGGCCTATTTTGTGAGCTATTGCTCACATTTTGGTTTGTCGGGACGTCTCCGAACCACGGTATCATTTTATGGGAACGTCCCCAAGACTCGCATTTATTGCCAATTTGGGCCGATTTCATGGGCTATTGCTCATGTTTTGGTGTCCCCAAGACTCGTGGTTTTGGCCGATTCGGACCCATTTTGTGGGTTTATTGCTCCTGTTTTCGTGTCCCGGGACGTCTCCATAGCATGGGGTGATCTTATGGGACCATACCCAAGACTCGCAGATTTGGCAATTGGGGCCCGTTTTGTGAGCTATGGCTCATGTTTTGGTGTCCCGGGAAGTCTCCGGACCACGGGGTGATCTTATGGGAATGTCGCCAACACTCGTGGTTTTGCCTGATTCAGGCCCGTTTAGTGGGTTTATTGCCCTTGTTTTGTTGTCCCGGGACGTCTCCGAAGCACTGGGTGATCTTATGGGACAGTCCCTAAGACTCGTAGTTTTGGCCAGTAGGGGTCCGTTTTGTGAGCTATTGCTTACGTTTTGGTATCCCGGGAGGTCTCCAGACCATAGGATGATCTTATGGGAATGTCCCTAGGACTCGTGGTTTTGGCCGATTCAGGCCCGTTTTGTGGGTTTATTGCCCATGTTTTTGTGTCCCGGGACGTCTTCGAAGCACAGGATGATCTTATGGGACCGTCCCCAAGAGTCACAGTTTTGGCCAATTGGGGCCCATTTTGTGAGGTATTGCTCATGTTATGGTGTCCCGGGACGTCTCCGGACAACTGGGTGATCTTATGGGAACGCCCCCAACACTTGTGGTTTTGCCCGATTCAGGCCCATTTTGTGGGCTTATTGCCCATGTTTTGGTGTCCCGGGACGTCTCCGAAGCACGGGGTGATCTTATGGGACCGTCCCCAAGACTCGCAGTTTTGGCCAATTGGGCCCGTTTTGTGAGCTATTGCTCACGTTTGGGTGTCCTGGGACGTCTCCGGACCAAGGGGTGATCTATGGGAACGTCCCCAAGACTCGTGGTTTTGGCCGATTCAGGCCCATTTTGTGGGTTTATTGCTCCTGTTTTCGTGTCCCGGGACATCTCCGTAGCATGGGGTGATCTTATGGGACCGTACCCAAGACTTGCAGTTTTGGCAATTGGGGCCCGTTTTGTGAGCTATTGCTCACGTTTGGGTGTCCCGGGACGTCTTCGGACCAAGGGGTGATCTATGGGAACGTCCCCAAGACTCGTGGTTTTGGCCGATTTAGGCCCGTTTTGTGAGTTTATTGCCCATGTTTTGGTGTCCCGGGACGTCTCCAAAACACGGGGTGATCTTAAGGGACCGTCCCCAAGAGTCACCGTTTTGGCCAATTGGGGCCCGTTTTGTGAGGTATTGCTCATGTTATGGTGTCCCGGGACGTCTCCGGCCCACTGGGTGATCTATGGGACGTCCCCAACACTCGAGGTTTTGCCCTATTCAGGCCCGTTTGGTGGGTTTATTGCCCATGTTTTGGTGTCCCGGGACGTCTCCGAAGCATGGGGTGATCTTATGGGACCGTCCCCAAGACTCGTGGTTCTCGTCGATTCAGGCCCGTTTTGTGGGTTTATTGCCCATGCTTTGGTGTTCCGGGACGTCTCCGAAGCACGGGGTGATCTTATGGGACCGTCCCCAAGAGTCTCAGTTTTGGCCAATTGGGGCCCGTTTTGTGAGCTATTACTCACGTTTTGGTGTCCCGGGACGTCTCCGGACCACGGGGTGATCTATGGGAACGTCCCCAGGACTCACAATTTTGGTTGATTCGAGCTCGTTTCATGGGATATTGCTCACTTTTCGGTGTCTCCGGACGTCTCCGAAGCACGGGGTGATCTTATGGGAACTTCCCCAAGACTCGCAGTTTTAGCCGATTCGGGCCTGTTTTGGGAGCTATTGCTCACATTTTGGTTTGTCGGGACGTCTCCGAACCACGGTATCATTTTATGGGAACGTCCCCAAGACTCGCATTTATTGCCAATTTGGGCCGATTTCATGGGCTATTGCTCATGTTTTGGTGTCCCCAAGACTCGTGGTTTTGGCCGATTCAGACCCATTTTGTGGGTTTATTGCTCCTGTTTTTGTGTCCCGGGACGTCTCCGTAGCATGGGTGATCTTATGGGACCATACCCAAGACTCGCAGATTTGGCAATTGGGGCCCGTTTTGTGAGCTATTGCTAATGTTTTGGTGTCCCGGGAAGTCTCCGGACCACGGGGTGATCTTATGGGAACGTCGGCAACACTCGTGGTTTTGCCCGATTCAGGCCCGTTTAGTGGGTTTATTGCCCATGTTTTGTTGTCCCGGGACGTCTCCGAAGCACTGGGTGATCTTACGGGACAGTCCCTAAAACTCGTAGTTTTGGCCAGTAGGGGCCCGTTTTGTGAGCTATTGCTTACGTTTTGGTATCCCGGGAGGTCTCCAGACCATGGGATGATCTTATGGGAACGTCCCTAGGACTCGTGGTTTTGGCCGATTCAGGCCCATTTTGTGGGTTTATTGCCCATGTTTTTCTGTCCCGGGACGTCTTCGAAGCACAGGATGATCTTATGGGACCGTCCCCAAGAGTCACAGTTTTGGCCAATTGGGGCCCATTTTGTGAGGTATTGCTCATGTTATGGTGTCCCGGGATGTCTCCGGACAACTGGGTGATCTTATGGGAACGCCCCCAACACTTGTGGTTTTGCCCGATTCAGGCCCATTTTGTGGGCTTATTGCCCATGTTTTGGTGTCCCGGGACGTCTCCGAAGCACGGGGTGATCTTATGGGACCGTCCCCAAGACTCGCAGTTTTGGCCAATTGGGCCCGTTTTGTGAGCTATTGCTCACGTTTGGGTGTCCTGGGACGTCTCCGGACCAAGGGGTGATCTATGGGAACGTCCCCAAGACTCGTGGTTTTGGCCGATTCAGGCCCATTTTGTGGGCTTATTGCCCATGTTTTGGTGTCCCGGGACGTCTCCGAAGCACGGGGTGATCTTATGGGACCGTCCCCAAGACTCGCAGTTTTGGCCAATTGGGCCCGTTTTGTGAGCTATTGCTCACGTTTGGGTGTCCTGGGACGTCTCCGGACCACGGGGTGATCTATGGGAACGTCCCCAGGACTCACAATTTTGGTTGATTCGAGCTCGTTTCATGGGATATTGCTCACGTTTCGGTGTCTCCGGACGTCTCCGAAGCACGGGGTGATCTTATGGGAACTTCCCCAAGACTCGCAGTTTTAGCCGATTCGGGCCTGTTTTGGGAGCTATTGCTCACATTTTGGTTTGTCGGGACGTCTCCGAACCACGGTATCATTTTATGGGAACGTCCCCAAGACTCGCATTTATTGCCAATTTGGGCCGATTTCATGGGCTATTGCTCATGTTTTGGTGTCCCCAAGACTCGTGGTTTTGGCCGATTCAGACCCATTTTGTGGGTTTATTGCTCCTGTTTTTGTGTCCCGGGACGTCTCCGTAGCATGGGTGATCTTATGGGACCATACCCAAGACTCGCAGATTTGGCAATTGGGGCCCGTTTTGTGAGCTATTGCTAATGTTTTGGTGTCCCGGGAAGTCTCCGGACCACGGGGTGATCTTATGGGAACGTCGCCAACACTCGTGGTTTTGCCCGATTCAGGCCCGTTTAGTGGGTTTATTGCCCATGTTTTGTTGTCCCGGGACGTCTCCGAAGCACTGGGTGATCTTACGGGACAGTCCCTAAAACTCGTAGTTTTGGCCAGTAGGGGCCCGTTTTGTGAGCTATTGCTTACGTTTTGGTATCCCGGGAGGTCTCCAGACCATGGGATGATCTTATGGGAACGTCCCTAGGACTCGTGGTTTTGGCCGATTCAGGCCCATTTTGTGGGTTTATTGCCCATGTTTTTCTGTCCCGGGACGTCTTCGAAGCACAGGATGATCTTATGGGACCGTCCCCAAGAGTCACAGTTTTGGCCAATTGGGGCCCATTTTGTGAGGTATTGCTCATGTTATGGTGTCCCGGGATGTCTCTGGACAACTGGGTGATCTTATGGGAACGCCCCCAACACTTGTGGTTTTGCCCGATTCAGGCCCATTTTGTGGGCTTATTGCCCATGTTTTGGTGTCCCGGGACGTCTCCGAAGCACGGGGTGATCTTATGGGACCGTAAACAATAGTCACAGTTTTGGCCAATTGGGCCCGTTTTGTGAGCTATTGCTCACGTTTGGGTGTCCTGGGACGTCTCCGGACCAAGGGGTGATCTATGGGAACGTCCCCAAGACTCGTGGTTTTGGCCGATTCAGGCCCATTTTGTGGGCTTATTGCCCATGTTTTGGTGTCCCGGGACGTCTCCGAAGCACGGGGTGATCTTATGGGACCGTCCCCAAGACTCGCAGTTTTGGCCAATTGGGCCCGTTTTGTGAGCTATTGCTCACGTTTGGGTGTCCTGGGACGTCTCCGGACCACGGGGTGATCTATGGGAACGTCCCCAGGACTCACAATTTTGGTTGATTCGAGCTCGTTTCATGGGATATTGCTCACGTTTCAGTGTCTCCGGACGTCTCCGAAGCACGGGGTGATCTTATGGGAACTTCCCCAAGACTCGCAGTTTTAGCCGATTCGGGCCTGTTTTGGGAGCTATTGCTCACATTTTGGTTTGTCGGGACGTCTCCGAACCACGGTATCATTTTATGGGAACGTCCCCAAGACTCGCATTTATTGCCAATTTGGGCCGATTTCATGGGCTATTGCTCATGTTTTGGTGTCCCCAAGACTCGTGGTTTTGGCCGATTCAGACCCATTTTGTGGGTTTATTGCTCCTGTTTTTGTGTCCCGGGACGTCTCCGTAGCATGGGTGATCTTATGGGACCATACCCAAGACTCGCAGATTTGGCAATTGGGGCCCGTTTTGTGAGCTATTGCTAATGTTTTGGTGTCCCGGGAAGTCTCCGGACCACGGGGTGATCTTATGGGAACGTCGCCAACACTCGTGGTTTTGCCCGATTCAGGCCCGTTTAGTGGGTTTATTGCCCATGTTTTGTTGTCCCGGGACGTCTCCGAAGCACTGGGTGATCTTACGGGACAGTCCCTAAAACTCGTAGTTTTGGCCAGTAGGGGCCCGTTTTGTGAGCTATTGCTTACGTTTTGGTATCCCGGGAGGTCTCCAGACCATGGGATGATCTTATGGGAACGTCCCTAGGACTCGTGGTTTTGGCCGATTCAGGCCCATTTTGTGGGTTTATTGCCCATGTTTTTCTGTCCCGGGACGTCTTCGAAGCACAGGATGATCTTATGGGACCGTCCCCAAGAGTCACAGTTTTGGCCAATTGGGGCCCATTTTGTGAGGTATTGCTCATGTTATGGTGTCCTGGGATGTCTCCGGACAACTGGGTGATCTTATGGGAACGCCCCCAGCACTTGTGGTTTTGCCCGATTCAGGCCCATTTTGTGGGCTTATTGCCCATGTTTTGGTGTCCCGGGACGTCTCCGAAGCACGGGGTGATCTTATGGGACCGTCCCCAAGACTCGCAGTTTTGGCCAATTGGGCCCGTTTTGTGAGCTATTGCTCACGTTTGGGTGTCCTGGGACGTCTCCGGACCAAGGGGTGATCTATGGGAACGTCCCCAAGACTCGTGGTTTTGGCCGATTCTGGCCCGTTTTGTGAGTTTATTGCCCATGTTTTGGTGTCCCGGGACATCTCCGTAGCATGGGGTGATCTTATGGGACCATACCCAAGACTTGCAGTTTTGGCAATTGGGGCCCGTTTTGTGAGCTATTGCTCATGTTTTGGTGTCCCGGGAAGTCTTCGGACCACGGGGTGATCTTATGGGAACGTCGCCAACACTCGTGGTTTTGCCCGATTCAGGCCCGTTTAGTAGGTTTATTGCCCATGTTTTGGTGTCTCGGGACGTCTCCGAAGCACGGGGTGATCTTATGGGACAGTCCCCATGACTCGTAGTTTTGGCCAGTTGGCGCCCGTTTTGTGAGCTATTGCTCACGTTTGGGTGTCCCGGGACGTCTTCGGACCAAGGGGTGATCTATGGGAACGTCCCCAAGACTCGTGGTTTTGGCCGATTCAGGCCCGTTTTGTGGGTTTATTGCCCATGTTTTGGTGTCCCGGGACGTCTCCAAAACACGGGGTGATCTTAAGGGACCGTCCCCAAGAGTCACCGATTTGGCCAATTGGGGCCCGTTTTGTGAGGTATTGCTCATGTTATGGTGTCCCGGGACGTCTCCGGCCCACTGGGTGATCTATGGGACGTCGCCAACACTCGAGGTTTTGCCCTATTCAGGCCCGTTTTGTAGGTTAATTGCCCATGTTTTGGTGTCCCGGGACGTCTCCGAAGCACAGGATGATATTATGGGACCATCCCCAAGAGTCACAATTTTGGCCAATTGGGATCCATTTTGTGAGGTATTGCTCACGTTATGGTGTCCCGGGACGTCTCCGGGCCACTGGGTGATCTTATGGGAACGTCCCCAACACTCGTGATTTTTCCCGATTCAGGCCTGTTTTGTGGGTTTATTGCCCACGTTTTGGTGTCCCGAGACGTCTCCGAAGCACGGGGTGATCTTTCGGGACCGTCCCCAAGGCTCGCAGTTTTGCCCAATTGGGCCCATTTTGTGACCTATTGCTCACGTTTGGGTGTCCCGGGACGTCTTCGGACCAAGGGGTGATCTATGGGAACGTCCCCAAGACTCGTGGTTTTGGCCGATTTAGGCCCGTTTTGTGAGTTTATTGCCCATGTTTTGGTGTCCCGGGACGTCTCCAAAACACGGGGTGATCTTAAGGGACCGTCCCCAAGAGTCACCGTTTTGGCCAATTGGGGCCCGTTTTGTGAGGTATTGCTCATGTTATGGTGTCCCGGGACGTCTCCGGCCCACTGGGTGATCTATGGGACGTCCCCAACACTCGAGGTTTTGCCCTATTCAGGCCCGTTTGGTGGGTTTATTGCCCATGTTTTGGTGTCCCGGGACGTCTCCGAAGCATGGGGTGATCTTATGGGACCGTCCCCAAGACTCGTGGTTCTCGTCGATTCAGGCCCGTTTTGTGGGTTTATTGCCCATGCTTTGGTGTTCCGGGACGTCTCCGAAGCACGGGGTGATCTTATGGGACCGTCCCCAAGAGTCTCAGTTTTGGCCAATTGGGGCCCGTTTTGTGAGCTATTACTCACGTTTTGGTGTCCCGGGACGTCTCCGGACCACGGGGTGATCTATGGGAACGTCCCCAGGACTCACAATTTTGGTTGATTCGAGCTCGTTTCATGGGATATTGCTCACTTTTCGGTGTCTCCGGACGTCTCCGAAGCACGGGGTGATCTTATGGGAACTTCCCCAAGACTCGCAGTTTTAGCCGATTCGGGCCTGTTTTGGGAGCTATTGCTCACATTTTGGTTTGTCGGGACGTCTCCGAACCACGGTATCATTTTATGGGAACGTCCCCAAGACTCGCATTTATTGCCAATTTGGGCCGATTTCATGGGCTATTGCTCATGTTTTGGTGTCCCCAAGACTCGTGGTTTTGGCCGATTCAGACCCATTTTGTGGGTTTATTGCTCCTGTTTTTGTGTCCCGGGACGTCTCCGTAGCATGGGTGATCTTATGGGACCATACCCAAGACTCGCAGATTTGGCAATTGGGGCCCGTTTTGTGAGCTATTGCTAATGTTTTGGTGTCCCGGGAAGTCTCCGGACCACGGGGTGATCTTATGGGAACGTCGGCAACACTCGTGGTTTTGCCCGATTCAGGCCCGTTTAGTGGGTTTATTGCCCATGTTTTGTTGTCCCGGGACGTCTCCGAAGCACTGGGTGATCTTACGGGACAGTCCCTAAAACTCGTAGTTTTGGCCAGTAGGGGCCCGTTTTGTGAGCTATTGCTTACGTTTTGGTATCCCGGGAGGTCTCCAGACCATGGGATGATCTTATGGGAACGTCCCTAGGACTCGTGGTTTTGGCCGATTCAGGCCCATTTTGTGGGTTTATTGCCCATGTTTTTCTGTCCCGGGACGTCTTCGAAGCACAGGATGATCTTATGGGACCGTCCCCAAGAGTCACAGTTTTGGCCAATTGGGGCCCATTTTGTGAGGTATTGCTCATGTTATGGTGTCCCGGGATGTCTCCGGACAACTGGGTGATCTTATGGGAACGCCCCCAACACTTGTGGTTTTGCCCGATTCAGGCCCATTTTGTGGGCTTATTGCCCATGTTTTGGTGTCCCGGGACGTCTCCGAAGCACGGGGTGATCTTATGGGACCGTCCCCAAGACTCGCAGTTTTGGCCAATTGGGCCCGTTTTGTGAGCTATTGCTCACGTTTGGGTGTCCTGGGACGTCTCCGGACCAAGGGGTGATCTATGGGAACGTCCCCAAGACTCGTGGTTTTGGCCGATTCAGGCCCATTTTGTGGGCTTATTGCCCATGTTTTGGTGTCCCGGGACGTCTCCGAAGCACGGGGTGATCTTATGGGACCGTCCCCAAGACTCGCAGTTTTGGCCAATTGGGCCCGTTTTGTGAGCTATTGCTCACGTTTGGGTGTCCTGGGACGTCTCCGGACCACGGGGTGATCTATGGGAACGTCCCCAGGACTCACAATTTTGGTTGATTCGAGCTCGTTTCATGGGATATTGCTCACGTTTCGGTGTCTCCGGACGTCTCCGAAGCACGGGGTGATCTTATGGGAACTTCCCCAAGACTCGCAGTTTTAGCCGATTCGGGCCTGTTTTGGGAGCTATTGCTCACATTTTGGTTTGTCGGGACGTCTCCGAACCACGGTATCATTTTATGGGAACGTCCCCAAGACTCGCATTTATTGCCAATTTGGGCCGATTTCATGGGCTATTGCTCATGTTTTGGTGTCCCCAAGACTCGTGGTTTTGGCCGATTCAGACCCAT
This sequence comes from Elymus sibiricus, assembly GCA_039707655.1. Lineage (NCBI taxonomy): Eukaryota > Viridiplantae > Streptophyta > Magnoliopsida > Poales > Poaceae > Elymus > Elymus sibiricus. The sequence goes on along the minus strand of CM077672.1, from coordinate 74,784,082 downwards.
TTTGTGGGTTTATTGCTCCTGTTTTTGTGTCCCGGGACGTCTCCGTAGCATGGGTGATCTTATGGGACCATACCCAAGACTCGCAGATTTGGCAATTGGGGCCCGTTTTGTGAGCTATTGCTAATGTTTTGGTGTCCCGGGAAGTCTCCGGACCACGGGGTGATCTTATGGGAACGTCGCCAACACTCGTGGTTTTGCCCGATTCAGGCCCGTTTAGTGGGTTTATTGCCCATGTTTTGTTGTCCCGGGACGTCTCCGAAGCACTGGGTGATCTTACGGGACAGTCCCTAAAACTCGTAGTTTTGGCCAGTAGGGGCCCGTTTTGTGAGCTATTGCTTACGTTTTGGTATCCCGGGAGGTCTCCAGACCATGGGATGATCTTATGGGAACGTCCCTAGGACTCGTGGTTTTGGCCGATTCAGGCCCATTTTGTGGGTTTATTGCCCATGTTTTTCTGTCCCGGGACGTCTTCGAAGCACAGGATGATCTTATGGGACCGTCCCCAAGAGTCACAGTTTTGGCCAATTGGGGCCCATTTTGTGAGGTATTGCTCATGTTATGGTGTCCCGGGATGTCTCTGGACAACTGGGTGATCTTATGGGAACGCCCCCAACACTTGTGGTTTTGCCCGATTCAGGCCCATTTTGTGGGCTTATTGCCCATGTTTTGGTGTCCCGGGACGTCTCCGAAGCACGGGGTGATCTTATGGGACCGTAAACAATAGTCACAGTTTTGGCCAATTGGGCCCGTTTTGTGAGCTATTGCTCACGTTTGGGTGTCCTGGGACGTCTCCGGACCAAGGGGTGATCTATGGGAACGTCCCCAAGACTCGTGGTTTTGGCCGATTCAGGCCCATTTTGTGGGCTTATTGCCCATGTTTTGGTGTCCCGGGACGTCTCCGAAGCACGGGGTGATCTTATGGGACCGTCCCCAAGACTCGCAGTTTTGGCCAATTGGGCCCGTTTTGTGAGCTATTGCTCACGTTTGGGTGTCCTGGGACGTCTCCGGACCACGGGGTGATCTATGGGAACGTCCCCAGGACTCACAATTTTGGTTGATTCGAGCTCGTTTCATGGGATATTGCTCACGTTTCAGTGTCTCCGGACGTCTCCGAAGCACGGGGTGATCTTATGGGAACTTCCCCAAGACTCGCAGTTTTAGCCGATTCGGGCCTGTTTTGGGAGCTATTGCTCACATTTTGGTTTGTCGGGACGTCTCCGAACCACGGTATCATTTTATGGGAACGTCCCCAAGACTCGCATTTATTGCCAATTTGGGCCGATTTCATGGGCTATTGCTCATGTTTTGGTGTCCCCAAGACTCGTGGTTTTGGCCGATTCAGACCCATTTTGTGGGTTTATTGCTCCTGTTTTTGTGTCCCGGGACGTCTCCGTAGCATGGGTGATCTTATGGGACCATACCCAAGACTCGCAGATTTGGCAATTGGGGCCCGTTTTGTGAGCTATTGCTAATGTTTTGGTGTCCCGGGAAGTCTCCGGACCACGGGGTGATCTTATGGGAACGTCGCCAACACTCGTGGTTTTGCCCGATTCAGGCCCGTTTAGTGGGTTTATTGCCCATGTTTTGTCGTCCCGGGACGTCTCCGAAGCACTGGGTGATCTTACGGGACAGTCCCTAAAACTCGTAGTTTTGGCCAGTAGGGGCCCGTTTTGTGAGCTATTGCTTACGTTTTGGTATCCCGGGAGGTCTCCAGACCATGGGATGATCTTATGGGAACGTCCCTAGGACTCGTGGTTTTGGCCGATTCAGGCCCATTTTGTGGGTTTATTGCCCATGTTTTTCTGTCCCGGGACGTCTTCGAAGCACAGGATGATCTTATGGGACCGTCCCCAAGAGTCACAGTTTTGGCCAATTGGGGCCCATTTTGTGAGGTATTGCTCATGTTATGGTGTCCTGGGATGTCTCCGGACAACTGGGTGATCTTATGGGAACGCCCCCAGCACTTGTGGTTTTGCCCGATTCAGGCCCATTTTGTGGGCTTATTGCCCATGTTTTGGTGTCCCGGGACGTCTCCGAAGCACGGGGTGATCTTATGGGACCGTCCCCAAGACTCGCAGTTTTGGCCAATTGGGCCCGTTTTGTGAGCTATTGCTCACGTTTGGGTGTCCTGGGACGTCTCCGGACCAAGGGGTGATCTATGGGAACGTCCCCAAGACTCGTGGTTTTGGCCGATTCTGGCCCGTTTTGTGAGTTTATTGCCCATGTTTTGGTGTCCCGGGACATCTCCGTAGCATGGGGTGATCTTATGGGACCATACCCAAGACTTGCAGTTTTGGCAATTGGGGCCCGTTTTGTGAGCTATTGCTCATGTTTTGGTGTCCCGGGAAGTCTTCGGACCACGGGGTGATCTTATGGGAACGTCGCCAACACTCGTGGTTTTGCCCGATTCAGGCCCGTTTAGTAGGTTTATTGCCCATGTTTTGGTGTCTCGGGACGTCTCCGAAGCACGGGGTGATCTTATGGGACAGTCCCCATGACTCGTAGTTTTGGCCAGTTGGCGCCCGTTTTGTGAGCTATTGCTCACGTTTGGGTGTCCCGGGACGTCTTCGGACCAAGGGGTGATCTATGGGAACGTCCCCAAGACTCGTGGTTTTGGCCGATTCAGGCCCGTTTTGTGGGTTTATTGCCCATGTTTTGGTGTCCCGGGACGTCTCCAAAACACGGGGTGATCTTAAGGGACCGTCCCCAAGAGTCACCGATTTGGCCAATTGGGGCCCGTTTTGTGAGGTATTGCTCATGTTATGGTGTCCCGGGACGTCTCCGGCCCACTGGGTGATCTATGGGACGTCGCCAACACTCGAGGTTTTGCCCTATTCAGGCCCGTTTTGTAGGTTAATTGCCCATGTTTTGGTGTCCCGGGACGTCTCCGAAGCACAGGATGATATTATGGGACCATCCCCAAGAGTCACAATTTTGGCCAATTGGGATCCATTTTGTGAGGTATTGCTCACGTTATGGTGTCCCGGGACGTCTCCGGGCCACTGGGTGATCTTATGGGAACGTCCCCAACACTCGTGATTTTTCCCGATTCAGGCCTGTTTTGTGGGTTTATTGCCCACGTTTTGGTGTCCCGAGACGTCTCCGAAGCACGGGGTGATCTTTCGGGACCGTCCCCAAGGCTCGCAGTTTTGCCCAATTGGGCCCATTTTGTGACCTATTGCTCACGTTTGGGTGTCCCGGGACGTCTTCGGACCAAGGGGTGATCTATGGGAACGTCCCCAAGACTCGTGGTTTTGGCCGATTCAGGCCCGTTTTGTGGGTTTATTGCCCATGTTTTGGTGTCCCGGGACGTCTCCAAAACACGTGGTGATCTTTAGGGACCGTCCCCAAGAGTCACCGTTTTGGCCAATTGGGGCCCGTTTTGTGAGGTATTGCTCATGTTATGGTGTCCCGGGACGTCTCCGGCCCACTTGGTGATCTATGGGACGTCGCCAACACTCGAGGTTTTGCCCTATTCAGGCCCGTTTTGTAGGTTAATTGCCCATGTTTTGGTGTCCCGGGACGTCTCCGAAGCACGGGGTGATCTTATGGGACCGTCCCCAAGACTCGTGGTTCTCGTCGATTCAGGCCCGTTTTGTGGGTTTATTGCCCATGCTTTGGTGTTCCGGGACGTCTCCGAAGCACGGGGTGATCTTATGGGACCGTCCCCAAGAGTCTCAGTTTTGGCCAATTGGGGCCCGTTTTGTGAGCTATTACTCACGTTTTGGTGTCCCGGGACGTCTCCGGACCACGGGGTGATCTATGGGAACGTCCCCAGGACTCACAATTTTGGTTGATTCGAGCTCGTTTCATGGGATATTGCTCACGTTTCGGTGTCTCCGGACGTCTCCGAAGCACGGGGTGATCTTATGGGAACTTCCCCAAGACTCGCAGTTTTAGCCGATTCGGGCCTGTTTTGGGAGCTATTGCTCACATTTTGGTTTGTCGGGACGTCTCCGAACCACGGTATCATTTTATGGGAACGTCCCCAAGACTCGCATTTATTGCCAATTTGGGCCGATTTCATGGGCTATTGCTCATGTTTTGGTGTCCCCAAGACTCGTGGTTTTGGCCGATTCAGACCCATTTTGTGGGTTTATTGCTCCTGTTTTTGTGTCCCGGGACGTCTCCGTAGCATGGGTGATCTTATGGGACCATACCCAAGACTCGCAGATTTGGCAATTGGGGCCCGTTTTGTGAGCTATTGCTAATGTTTTGGTGTCCCAGGAAGTCTCCGGACCACGGGGTGATCTTATGGGAACGTCGCCAACACTCGTGGTTTTGCCCGATTCAGGCCCGTTTAGTGGGTTTATTGCCCATGTTTTGTTGTCCCGGGACGTCTCCGAAGCACTGGGTGATCTTATGGGACAGTCCCTAAAACTCGTAGTTTTGGCCAGTAGGGGCCCGTTTTGTGAGCTATTGCTTACGTTTTGGTATCCCGGGAGGTCTCCAGACCATGGGATGATCTTATGAGAACGTCCCTAGGACTCGTGGTTTTGGCCGATTCAGGCCCATTTTGTGGGTTTATTGCCCATGTTTTTCTGTCCCGGGACGTCTTCGAAGCACAGGATGATCTTATGGGACCGTCCCCAAGAGTCACAGTTTTGGCCAATTGGGGCCCATTTTGTGAGGTATTGCGCATATTATGGTGTCCCGGGATGTCTCCGGACAACTGGGTGATCTTATGGGAACGCCCCCAACACTTGTGGTTTTGCCCGATTCAGGCCCATTTTGTGGGCTTATTGCCCATGTTTTGGTGTCCCGGGACGTCTCCGAAGCACGGGGTGATCTTATGGGACCGTCCCCAAGACTCGCAGTTTTGGCCAATTGGGCCCGTTTTGTGAGCTATTGCTCACGTTTGGGTGTCCTGGGACGTCTCCGGACCAAGGGGTAATCTATGGGAACGTCCCCAAGACTCGTGGTTTTGGCCGATTCAGGCCCATTTTGTGTGTTTATTGCTCCTGTTTTCGTGTCCCGGTACATCTCCGTAGCATGGGGTGATCTTATGGGACCATACCCAAGACATGCAGTTTTGGCAATTGGGGCCCGTTTTGTGAGCTATTGCTCATGTTTTGGTGTCCCGGGAAGTCTTCGGACCACGGGGTGATCTTATGGGAATGTCGCCAACACTCGTGGTTTTGCCCGATTCAGGCCCGTTTAGTAGGTTTATTGCCCATGTTTTGGTGTCTCGGGACGTCTCCGAAGCACGGGGTGATCTTATGGGACAGTCCCCATGACTCGTAGTTTTGGCCAGTTGGCGCCCGTTTTGTGAGCTATTGCTCACGTTTGGGTGTCCCGGGACGTCTTCGGACCAAGGGGTGATCTATGGGAACGTCCCCAAGACTCGTGGTTTTGGCCGATTCAGGCCCGTTTTGTGGGTTTATTGCCCATGTTTTGGTGTCCCGGGACGTCTCCAAAACACGGGGTGATCTTAAAGGACCGTCCCCAAGAGTCACCGATTTGGCCAATTGGGGCCCGTTTTGTGAGGTATTGCTCATGTTATGGTGTCCCGGGACGTCTCCGGCCCACTAGGTGATCTATGGGACGTCGCCAACACTCGAGGTTTTGCCCTATTCAGGCCCGTTTTGTAGGTTAATTGCCCATGTTTTGGTGTCCCGGGACGTCTCCGAAGCACAGGATGATATTATGGGACCATCCCCAAGAGTCACAATTTTGGCCAATTGGGATCCATTTTGTGAGGTATTGCTCACGTTATGGTGTCCCGGGACGTCTCCGGGCCACTGGGTGATCTTATGGGAACGTCCCCAACACTCGTGATTTTTCCCGATTCAGGCCTGTTTTGTGGGTTTATTGCCCACGTTTTGGTGTCCCGAGACGTCTCCGAAGCACGGGGTGATCTTTCGGGACCGTCCCCAAGGCTCGCAGTTTTGCCCAATTGGGCCCATTTTGTGAGCTATTGCTCACGTTTGGGTGTCCCGGGACGTCTTCGGACCAAGGGGTGATCTATGGGAACGTCCCCAAGACTCGTGGTTTTGGCCGATTCAGGCCCGTTTTGTGGGTTTATTGCCCATGTTTTGGTGTCCCGGGACGTCTCCAAAACACGTGGTGATCTTTAGGGACCGTCCCCAAGAGTCACCGTTTTGGCCAATTGGGGCCCGTTTTGTGAGGTATTGCTCATGTTATGGTGTCCCGGGACGTCTCCGGCCCACTGGGTGATCTATGGGACGTCGCCAACACTCGAGGTTTTGCCCTATTCAGGCCCGTTTTGTAGGTTAATTGCCCATGTTTTGGTGTCCCGGGACGTCTCCGAAGCACGGGGTGATCTTATGGGACCGTCCCCAAGACTCGCAGTTTTGGCCAATTGAGCCCGTTTTGTGAGCTATTGCTCACGTTTCGCTGTCCCGGGACGTCTCCGGACGAAGGGGTGATCTATGGGAACGTCCCCAAGACTCGTGGTTCTCGTCGATTCAGGCCCATTTTGTGGGTTTATTGCCCATGCTTTGGTGTCCCGGGACGTCTCCGAAGCACGGGGTGATCTTATGGGACCGTCCCCAAGAGTCTCAGTTTTGGCCAATTGGGGCCCGTTTTGTGAGCTATTACTCACGTTTTGGTGTCCCGGGACGTCTCCGGACCACGGGGTGATCTATGGGAACATCCCCAAGACTCACAATTTTGGTTGATTCGAGCTCATTTCATGGGATATTGCTCACGTTTCGGTGTCTCGGGACGTCTCCGAAGCACGGGGTGATCTTATGGGAACTTCCCCAAGACTCGCAGTTTTAGTCGATTCGGGCTTGTTTTGTGAGCTATTGCTCACATTTTGGTTTGTCGCGACGTCTCCGAACCACGGTATCATTTTGTGGGAACGTCCCCAAGACTCGCATTTATTGCCAATTTGGGCCGATTTCATGGGCTATTGCTCATATTTTGGTGTCCCCAAGACTCGTGGTTTTGGCCGATTCGGACCCATTTTGTGGGTTTATTGCTCCTGTTTTCGTGTCCCGGGACGTCTCGATAGCATGGGGTGATCTTATGGGACCATACCCAAGACTCGCAGATTTGGCAATTGGGGCCCGTTTTGTGAGCTATGGCTCATGTTTTGGTGTCCCGGGAAGTCTCCGGACCACGGGGTGATCTTATGGGAACGTCTCCAACACTCGTGGTTTTGCCTGATTCAAGCCCGTTTAGTGGGTTTATTGCCCATGTTTTGTTGTCCCAGGACGTCTCCGAAGCACTGGGTGATCTTATGGGACAGTCCCTAAGACTCGTAGTTTTGGCCAGGAGGGGTCCGTTTTGTGAGCTATTGCTTACGTTTTGGTATCCCGGGAGGTCTCCAGACCATAGGATGATCTTATGGGAACGTCCCTAGGACTCGTGGTTTTGGCCGATTCAGGCCCGTTTTGTGGGTTTATTGCCCATGTTTTTGTGTCCCGGGACGTCTTCGAAGCACAGGATGATCCTATGGGACCGTCCCCAAGAGTCACAGTTTTGGCCAATTGGGGCCCATTTTGTGAGGTATTGCTCATGTTATGGTGTCCCGGGACGTCTCCGGACAACTGGGTGATCTTATGGGAACGCCCCCAACACTTGTGGTTTTGCCCGATTCAGGCCCATTTTGTGGGCTTATTGCCCATGTTTTGGTGTCCCGGGACGTCTCCGAAGCACGGGGTGATCTTATGGGACCGTCCCCAAGACTCGCAGTTTTGGCCAATTGGGCCCGTTTTGTGAGCTATTGCTCACGTTTGGGTGTCCAGGGACGTCTCCGGACCAAGGGGTGATCTATGGGAACGTCCCCAAGACTCGTGGTTTTGGCCGATTCAGGCCCGTTTTGTGGGTTTATTGCCCATGTTTTGGTGTCCCGGGACGTCTTCGAAGCAGAGGATGATATTATGGGACAGTCCGCAAGAGTCTCCGTTTTGGCCAATTGGGGCCCGTTTTGTGAGCTATTACTCACGTTTTGGTGTCCCGGGACGTCTCCGGACCACGGGGTGATCTATGGGAACATCCCCAAGACTCACAATTTTGGTTGATTCGAGCTCGTTTCATGGGATATTGCTCACGTTTCGGTGTCTCGGGACGTCTCCGAAGCACGGGGTGATCTTATGGGAACTTCCCCAAGACTCGCAGTTTTAGTCGATTCGGGCTTGTTTTGTGAGCTATTGCTCACATTTTGGTTTGTCGCGACGTCTCCGAACCACGGTATCATTTTGTGGGAACGTCCCCAAGACTCGCATTTATTGCCAATTTGGGCCGATTTCATGGGCTATTGCTCATTTTTTGGTGTCCCCAAGACTCGTGGTTTTGGCCGATTCGGACCCATTTTGTGGGTTTATTGCTCCTGTTTTCGTGTCCCGGGACGTCTCGATAGCATGGGGTGATCTTATGGGACCATACCCAAGACTCGCAGATTTGGCAATTGGGGCCCGTTTTGTGAGCTATGGCTCATGTTTTGGTGTCCCGGGAAGTCTCCGGACCACGGGGTGATCTTATGGGAACGTCTCCAACACTCGTGGTTTTGCCTGATTCAGGCCCGTTTAGTGGGTTTATTGCCCATGTTTTGTTGTCCCAGGACGTCTCCGAAGCACTGGGTGATCTTATGGGACAGTCCCTAAGACTCGTAGTTTTGGCCAGTAGGGGTCCGTTTTGTGAGCTATTGCTTACGTTTTGGTATCCCGGGAGGTCTCCAGACCATAGGATGATCTTATGGGAACGTCCCTAGGACTCGTGGTTTTGGCCGATTCAGGCCCGTTTTGTGGGTTTATTGCCCATGTTTTTGTGTCCCGGGACGTCTTCGAAGCACAGGATGATCCTATGGGACCGTCCCCAAGAGTCACAGTTTTGGCCAATTGGGGCCCATTTTGTGAGGTATTGCTCATGTTATGGTGTCCCGGGACGTCTCCGGACAACTGGGTGATCTTATGGGAACGCCCCCAACACTTGTGGTTTTGCCCGATTCAGGCCCATTTTGTGGGCTTATTGCCCATGTTTTGGTGTCCCGGGACGTCTCCGAAGCACGGGGTGATCTTACGGGACCGTCCCCAAGACTCGCAGTTTTGGCCAATTGGGCCCGTTTTGTGAGCTATTGCTCACGTTTGGGTGTCCAGGGACGTCTCCGGACCAAGGGGTGATCTATGGGAACGTCCCCAAGACTCGTGGTTTTGGCCGATTCAGGCCCGTTTTGTGGGTTTATTGCCCATGTTTTGGTGTCCCGGGACGTCTTCGAAGCAGAGGATGATATTATGGGACCGTCCGCAAGAGTCTTCGTTTTGGCCAATTGGGGCCCGTTTTGTGAGCTATTACTCACGTTTTGGTGTCCCGGGACGTCTCCGGACCACGGGGTGATCTATGGGAACATCCCCAAGACTCACAATTTTGGTTGATTCGAGCTCGTTTCATGGGATATTGCTCACGTTTCGGTGTCTCGGGACGTCTCCGAAGCACGGGGTGATCTTATGGGAACTTCCCCAAGACTCGCAGTTTTAGTCGATTCGGGCTTGTTTTGTGAGCTATTGCTCACTTTTTGGTTTGTCGCGACGTCTCCGAACCACGGTATCATTTTGTGGGAACGTCCCCAAGACTCGCATTTATTGCCAATTTGGGCCGATTTCATGGGCTATTGCTCATGTTTTGGTGTCCCCAAGACTCGTGGTTTTGGCCGATTCGGACCCATTTTGTGGGTTTATTGCTCCTGTTTTCGTGTCCCGGGACGTCTCGATAGCATGGGGTGATCTTATGGGACCATACCCAAGACTCGCAGATTTGGCAATTGGGGCCCGTTTTGTGAGCTATGGCTCATGTTTTGGTGTCCCGGGAAGTCTCCGGACCACGGGGTGATCTTATGGGAACGTCTCCAACACTCGTGGTTTTGCCTGATTCAGGCCCGTTTAGTGGGTTTATTGCCCATGTTTTGTTGTCCCAGGACGTCTCCGAAGCACTGGGTGATCTTATGGGACAGTCCCTAAGACTCGTAGTTTTGGCCAGTAGGGGTCCGTTTTGTGAGCTATTGCTTACGTTTTGGTATCCCGGGAGGTCTCCAGACCATAGGATGATCTTATGGGAACGTCCCTAGGACTCGTGGTTTTGGCCGATTCAGGCCCGTTTTGTGGGTTTATTGCCCATGTTTTTGTGTCCCGGGACGTCTTCGAAGCACAGGATGATCCTATGGGACCGTCCCCAAGAGTCACAGTTTTGGCCAATTGGGGCCCATTTTGTGAGGTATTGCTCATGTTATGGTGTCCCGGGACGTCTCCGGACAACTGGGTGATCTTATGGGAACGCCCCCAACACTTGTGGTTTTGCCCGATTCAGGCCCATTTTGTGGGCTTATTGCCCATGTTTTGGTGTCCCGGGACGTCTCCGAAGCACGGGGTGATCTTACGGGACCGTCCCCAAGACTCGCAGTTTTGGCCAATTGGGCCCGTTTTGTGAGCTATTGCTCACGTTTGGGTGTCCAGGGACGTCTCCGGACCAAGGGGTGATCTATGGGAACGTCCCCAAGACTCGTGGTTTTGGCCGATTCAGGCCCGTTTTGTGGGTTTATTGCCCATGTTTTGGTGTCCCGGGACGTCTTCGAAGCAGAGGATGATATTATGGGACCGTCCGCAAGAGTCTTCGTTTTGGCCAATTGGGGCCCGTTTTGTGAGCTATTACTCACGTTTTGGTGTCCCGGGACGTCTCCGGACCACGGGGTGATCTATGGGAACATCCCCAAGACTCACAATTTTGGTTGATTCGAGCTCGTTTCATGGGATATTGCTCACGTTTCGGTGTCTCGGGACGTCTCCGAAGCACGGGGTGATCTTATGGGAACTTCCCCAAGACTCGCAGTTTTAGTCGATTCGGGCTTGTTTTGTGAGCTATTGCTCACTTTTTGGTTTGTCGCGACGTCTCCGAACCACGGTATCATTTTGTGGGAACGTCCCCAAGACTCGCATTTATTGCCAATTTGGGCCGATTTCATGGGCTATTGCTCATGTTTTGGTGTCCCCAAGACTCGTGGTTTTGGCCGATTCGGACCCATTTTGTGGGTTTATTGCTCCTGTTTTCGTGTCCCGGGACGTCTCGATAGCATGGGGTGATCTTATGGGACCATACCCAAGACTCGCAGATTTGGCAATTGGGGCCCGTTTTGTGAGCTATGGCTCATGTTTTGGTGTCCCGGGAAGTCTCCGGACCACGGGGTGATCTTATGGGAACGTCTCCAACACTCGTGGTTTTGCCTGATTCAGGCCCGTTTAGTGGGTTTATTGCCCATGTTTTGTTGTCCCAGGACGTCTCCGAAGCACTGGGTGATCTTATGGGACAGTCCCTAAGACTCGTAGTTTTGGCCAGTAGGGGTCCGTTTTGTGAGCTATTGCTTACGTTTTGGTATCCCGGGAGGTCTCCAGACCATAGGATGATCTTATGGGAACGTCCCTAGGACTCGTGGTTTTGGCCGATTCAGGCCCGTTTTGTGGGTTTATTGCCCATGTTTTTGTGTCCCGGGACGTCTTCGAAGCACAGGATGATCCTATGGGACCGTCCCCAAGAGTCACAGTTTTGGCCAATTGGGGCCCATTTTGTGAGGTATTGCTCATGTTATGGTGTCCCGGGACGTCTCCGGACAACTGGGTGATCTTATGGGAACGCCCCCAACACTTGTGGTTTTGCCCGATTCAGGCCCATTTTGTGGGCTTATTGCCCATGTTTTGGTGTCCCGGGACGTCTCCGAAGCACGGGGTGATCTTACGGGACCGTCCCCAAGACTCGCAGTTTTGGCCAATTGGGCCCGTTTTGTGAGCTATTGCTCACGTTTGGGTGTCCAGGGACGTCTCCGGACCAAGGGGTGATCTATGGGAACGTCCCCAAGACTCGTGGTTTTGGCCGATTCAGGCCCGTTTTGTGGGTTTATTGCCCATGTTTTGGTGTCCCGGGACGTCTTCGAAGCAGAGGATGATATTATGGGACCGTCCGCAAGAGTCTTCGTTTTGGCCAATTGGGGCCCGTTTTGTGAGCTATTACTCACGTTTTGGTGTCCCGGGACGTCTCCGGACCACGGGGTGATCTATGGGAACATCCCCAAGACTCACAATTTTGGTTGATTCGAGCTCGTTTCATGGGATATTGCTCACGTTTCGGTGTCTCGGGACGTCTCCGAAGCACGGGGTGATCTTATGGGAACTTCCCCAAGACTCGCAGTTTTAGTCGATTCGGGCTTGTTTTGTGAGCTATTGCTCACTTTTTGGTTTGTCGCGACGTCTCCGAACCACGGTATCATTTTGTGGGAACGTCCCCAAGACTCGCATTTATTGCCAATTTGGGCCGATTTCATGGGCTATTGCTCATGTTTTGGTGTCCCCAAGACTCGTGGTTTTGGCCGATTCGGACCCATTTTGTGGGTTTATTGCTCCTGTTTTCGTGTCCCGGGACGTCTCGATAGCATGGGGTGATCTTATGGGACCATACCCAAGACTCGCAGATTTGGCAATTGGGGCCCGTTTTGTGAGCTATGGCTCATGTTTTGGTGTCCCGGGAAGTCTCCGGACCACGGGGTGATCTTATGGGAACGTCTCCAACACTCGTGGTTTTGCCTGATTCAGGCCCGTTTAGTGGGTTTATTGCCCATGTTTTGTTGTCCCAGGACGTCTCCGAAGCACTGGGTGATCTTATGGGACAGTCCCTAAGACTCGTAGTTTTGGCCAGTAGGGGTCCGTTTTGTGAGCTATTGCTTACGTTTTGGTATCCCGGGAGGTCTCCAGACCATAGGATGATCTTATGGGAACGTCCCTAGGACTCGTGGTTTTGGCCGATTCAGGCCCGTTTTGTGGGTTTATTGCCCATGTTTTTGTGTCTCGGGACGTCTTCGAAGCACAGGATGATCCTATGGGACCGTCCCCAAGAGTCACAGTTTTGGCCAATTGGGGCCCATTTTGTGAGGTATTGCTCATGTTATGGTGTCCCGGGACGTCTCCGGACAACTGGGTGATCTTATGGGAACGCCCCCAACACTTGTGGTTTTGCCCGATTCAGGCCCATTTTGTGGGCTTATTGCCCATGTTTTGGTGTCCCGGGACGTCTCCGAAGCACGGGGTGATCTTATGGGACCGTCCCCAAGACTCGCAGTTTTGGCAATTGGGCCCGTTTTGTGAGCTATTGCTCACGTTTGGGTGTCCTGGGACGTCTCCGGACCAAGGGGTGATCTATGGGAACGTCCCCAAGACTCGTGGTTTTGGCCGATTCAGGCCCATTTTGTGGGTTTATTGCTCCTGTTTTCGTGTCCCGGGACATCTCCGTAGCATGGGGTGATCTTATGGGACCATACCCAAGACTTGCAGTTTTGGCAATTGGGGCCCGTTTTGTGAGCTATTGCTCACGTTTGGGTGTCCCGGGACGTCTTCGGACCAAGGGGTGATCTATGGGAACGTCCCCAAGACTCGTGGTTTTGGCCGATTTAGGCCCGTTTTGTGGGTTTATTGCCCATGTTTTGGTGTCCCGGGACGTCTCCAAAACACGTGGTGATCTTTAGGGACCGTCCCCAAGAGTCACCGTTTTGGCCAATTGGGGCCCGTTTTGTGAGGTATTGCTCATGTTATGGTGTCCCGGGACGTCTCCGGCCCACTGGGTGATCTATGGGACGTCGCCAACACTCGAGGTTTTGCCCTATTCAGGTCCGTTTTGTAGGTTAATTGCCCATGTTTTGGTGTCCCGGGACGTCTCCGAAGCACGGGGTGATCTTATGGGACCGTCCCCAAGACTCGCAGTTTTGGCCAATTGAGCCCGTTTTGTGAGCTATTGCTCACGTTTCGCTGTCCCGGGACGTCTCCGGACGAAGGGGTGATCTATGGGAACGTCCCCAAGACTCGTGGTTCTCGTCGATTCAGGCCCATTTTGTGGGTTTATTGCCCCTGCTTTGGTGTCCCGGGACGTCTCCGAAGCACGGGGTGATCTTATGGGACCGTCCCCAAGAGTCTCAGTTTTGGCCAATTGGGGCCCGTTTTGTGAGCTATTACTCACGTTTTGGTGTCCCGGGACGTCTCCGGACCACGGGGTGATCTATGGGAACATCCCCAAGACTCACAATTTTGGTTGATTCGAGCTCGTTTCATGGGATATTGCTCACGTTTCGGTGTCTCGGGACGTCTCCGAAGCACGGGGTGATCTTATGGGAACTTCCCCAAGACTCGCAGTTTTAGTCGATTCGGGCTTGTTTTGTGAGCTATTGCTCACATTTTGGTTTGTCGCGACGTCTCCGAACCACGGTATCATTTTGTGGGAACGTCCCCAAGACTCGCATTTATTGCCAATTTGGGCCGATTTCATGGGCTATTGCTCATGTTTTGGTGTCCCCAAGACTCGTGGTTTTGGCCGATTCGGACCCATTTTGTGGGTTTATTGCTCCTGTTTTCGTGTCCCGGGACGTCTCGATAGCATGGGGTGATCTTATGGGACCATACCCAAGACTCGCAGATTTGGCAATTGGGGCCCGTTTTGTGAGCTATGGCTCATGTTTTGGTGTCCCGGGAAGTCTCCGGACCACGGGGTGATCTTATGGGAACGTCTCCAACACTCGTGGTTTTGCCTGATTCAGGCCCGTTTAGTGGGTTTATTGCCCATGTTTTGTTGTCCCAGGACGTCTCCGAAGCACTGGGTGATCTTATGGGACAGTCCCTAAGACTCGTAGTTTTGGCCAGTAGGGGTCCGTTTTGTGAGCTATTGCTTACGTTTTGGTATCCCGGGAGGTCTCCAGACCATAGGATGATCTTATGGGAACGTCCCTAGGACTCGTGGTTTTGGCCGATTCAGGCCCGTTTTGTGGGTTTATTGCCCATGTTTTTGTGTCCCGGGACGTCTTCGAAGCACAGGATGATCCTATGGGACCGTCCCCAAGAGTCACAGTTTTGGCCAATTGGGGCCCATTTTGTGAGGTATTGCTCATGTTATGGTGTCCCGGGACGTCTCCGGACAACTGGGTGATCTTATGGGACGTCGCCAACACTCGAGGTTTTGCCCTATTCAGGCCCGTTTTGTAGGTTAATTGCCCATGTTTTGGTGTCCCGGGACGTCTCCGAAGCACGGGGTGATCTTATGGGACCGTCCCCAAGACTCGCAGTTTTGGCCAATTGAGCCCGTTTTGTGAGCTATTGCTCACGTTTCGCTGTCCCGGGACGTCTCCGGACGAAGGGGTGATCTATGGGAACGTCCCCAAGACTCGTGGTTCTCGTCGATTCAGGCCCATTTTGTGGGTTTATTGCCCATGCTTTGGTGTCCCGGGACGTCTCCGAAGCATGGGGTGATCTTATGGGACCGTCCCCAAGAGTCTCAGTTTTGGCCAATTGGGGCCCGTTTTGTGAGCTATTACTCACGTTTTGGTGTCCCGGGACGTCTCCGGACCACGGGGTGATCTATGGGAACATCCCCAAGACTCACAATTTTGGTTGATTCGAGCTCGTTTCATGGGATATTGCTCACGTTTCGGTGTCTCGGGACGTCTCCGAAGCACGGGGTGATCTTATGGGAACTTCCCCAAGACTCGCAGTTTTAGTCGATTCGGGCTTGTTTTGTGAGCTATTGCTCACATTTTGGTTTGTCGCGACGTCTCCGAACCACGGTATCATTTTGTGGGAACGTCCCCAAGACTCGCATTTATTGCCAATTTGGGCCGATTTCATGGGCTATTGCTCATGTTTTGGTGTCCCCAAGACTCGTGGTTTTGGCCGATTCGGACCCATTTTGTGGGTTTATTGCTCCTGTTTTCGTGTCCCGGGACGTCTCGATAGCATGGGGTGATCTTATGGGACCATACCCAAGACTCGCAGATTTGGCAATTGGGGCCCGTTTTGTGAGCTATGGCTCATGTTTTGGTGTCCCGGGAAGTCTCCGGACCACGGGGTGATCTTATGGGAACGTCTCCAACACTCGTGGTTTTGCCTGATTCAGGCCCGTTTAGTGGGTTTATTGCCCATGTTTTGTTGTCCCAGGACGTCTCCGAAGCACTGGGTGATCTTATGGGACAGTCCCTAAGACTCGTAGTTTTGGCCAGTAGGGGTCCGTTTTGTGAGCTATTGCTTACGTTTTGGTATCCCGGGAGGTCTCCAGACCATAGGATGATCTTATGGGAACGTCCCTAGGACTCGTGGTTTTGGCCGATTCAGGCCCGTTTTGTGGGTTTATTGCCCATGTTTTTGTGTCCCGGGACGTCTTCGAAGCACAGGATGATCCTATGGGACCGTCCCCAAGAGTCACAGTTTTGGCCAATTGGGGCCCATTTTGTGAGGTATTGCTCATGTTATGGTGTCCCGGGACGTCTCCGGACAACTGGGTGATCTTATGGGAACGCCCCCAACACTCGTGGTTTTGCCCGATTCAGGCCCGTTTAGTAGGTTTATTGCCCATGTTTTGGTGTCTCGGGACGTCTCCGAAGCACGGGGTGATCTTATGGGACAGTCCCCATGACTCGTAGTTTTGGCCAGTTGGCGCCCGTTTTGTGAGCTATTGCTCACGTTTGGGTGTCCCGGGACGTCTTCGGACCAAGGGGTGATCTATGGGAACGTCCCCAAGACTCGTGGTTTTGGCCGATTCAGGCCCGTTTTGTGGGTTTATTGCCCATGTTTTGGTGTCCCGGGACGTCTCCAAAATACGGGGTGATCTTAAGGGACCGTCCCCAAGAGTCACCGATTTGGCCAATTGGGGCCCGTTTTGTGAGGTATTGCTCATGTTATGGTGTCCCGGGACGTCTCCGGCCCACTGGGTGATCTATGGGACGTCGCCAACACTCGAGGTTTTGCCCTATTCATGCCCGTTTTGTAGGTTAATTGCCCATGTTTTGGTGTCCCGGGACGTCTCCGAAGCACAGGATGATATTATGGGACCATCCCCAACAGTCACAATTTTGGCCAATTGGGATCCATTTTGTGAGGTATTGCTCACGTTATGGTGTCCCGGGACGTCTCCGGGCCACTGGGTGATCTTATGGGAACGTCCCCAACACTCGTGATTTTTCCCGATTCAGGCCTGTTTTGTGGGTTTATTGCCCACGTTTTGGTGTCCCGAGACGTCTCCGAAGCACGGGGTGATCTTTCGGGACCGTCCCCAAGGCTCGCAGTTTTGCCCAATTGGGCCCATTTTGTGAGCTATTGCTCACGTTTGGGTGTCCCGGGACGTCTTCGGACCAAGGGGTGATCTATGGGAACGTCCCCAAGACTCGTGGTTTTGGCCGATTCAGGCCCGTTTTGTGGGTTTATTGCCCATGTTTTGGTGTCCCGGGACGTCTCCAAAACACGTGGTGATCTTTAGGGACCGTCCCCAAGAGTCACCGTTTTGGCCAATTGGGGCCCGTTTTGTGAGGTATTGCTCATGTTATGGTGTCCCGGGACGTCTCCGGCCCACTGGGTGATCTATGGGACGTCGCCAACACTCGAGGTTTTGCCCTATTCAGGCCCGTTTTGTAGGTTAATTGCCCATGTTTTGGTGTCCCGGGACGTCTCCGAAGCACGGGGTGATCTTATGGGACCGTCCCCAAGACTCGCAGTTTTGGCCAATTGAGCCCGTTTTGTGAGCTATTGCTCACGTTTGGCTGTCCCGGGACATCTCCGGACGAAGGGGTGATCTATGGGAACGTCCCCAAGACTCGTGGTTCTCGTCAATTCAGGCCCATTTTGTGGGTTTATTGCCCATGCTTTGGTGTCCCGGGACGTCTTCGAAGCAGAGGATGATATTATGGGACAGTCCGCAAGAGTCTCCGTTTTGGCCAATTGGGGCCCGTTTTGTGAGCTATTACTCACGTTTTGGTGTCCCGGGACGTCTCCGGACCACGGGGTGATCTATGGGAACATCCCCAAGACTCACAATTTTGGTTGATTCGAGCTCGTTTCATGGGATATTGCTCACGTTTCGGTGTCTCGGGACGTCTCCGAAGCACGGGGTGATCTTATGGGAACTTCCCCAAGACTCGCAGTTTTAGTCGATTCGGGCTTGTTTTGTGAGCTATTGCTCACATTTTGGTTTGTCGCGACGTCTCCGAACCACGGTATCATTTTGTGGGAACGTCCCCAAGACTCGCATTTATTGCCAATTTGGGCCGATTTCATGGGCTATTGCTCATTTTTTGGTGTCCCCAAGACTCGTGGTTTTGGCCGATTCGGACCCATTTTGTGGGTTTATTGCTCCTGTTTTCGTGTCCCGGGACGTCTCGATAGCATGGGGTGATCTTATGGGACCATACCCAAGACTCGCAGATTTGGCAATTGGGGCCCGTTTTGTGAGCTATGGCTCATGTTTTGGTGTCCCGGGAAGTCTCCGGACCACGGGGTGATCTTATGGGAACGTCTCCAACACTCGTGGTTTTGCCTGATTCAGGCCCGTTTAGTGGGTTTATTGCCCATGTTTTGTTGTCCCAGGACGTCTCCGAAGCACTGGGTGATCTTATGGGACAGTCCCTAAGACTCGTAGTTTTGGCCAGTAGGGGTCCGTTTTGTGAGCTATTGCTTACGTTTTGGTATCCCGGGAGGTCTCCAGACCATAGGATGATCTTATGGGAACGTCCCTAGGACTCGTGGTTTTGGCCGATTCAGGCCCGTTTTGTGGGTTTATTGCCCATGTTTTTGTGTCCCGGGACGTCTTCGAAGCACAGGATGATCCTATGGGACCGTCCCCAAGAGTCACAGTTTTGGCCAATTGGGGCCCATTTTGTGAGGTATTGCTCATGTTATGGTGTCCCGGGACGTCTCCGGACAACTGGGTGATCTTATGGGAACGCCCCCAACACTTGTGGTTTTGCCCGATTCAGGCCCATTTTGTGGGCTTATTGCCCATGTTTTGGTGTCCCGGGACGTCTCCGAAGCACGGGGTGATCTTACGGGACCGTCCCCAAGACTCGCAGTTTTGGCCAATTGGGCCCGTTTTGTGAGCTATTGCTCACGTTTGGGTGTCCAGGGACGTCTCCGGACCAAGGGGTGATCTATGGGAACGTCCCCAAGACTCGTGGTTTTGGCCGATTCAGGCCCGTTTTGTGGGTTTATTGCCCATGTTTTGGTGTCCCGGGACGTCTTCGAAGCAGAGGATGATATTATGGGACCGTCCGCAAGAGTCTTCGTTTTGGCCAATTGGGGCCCGTTTTGTGAGCTATTACTCACGTTTTGGTGTCCCGGGACGTCTCCGGACCACGGGGTGATCTATGGGAACATCCCCAAGACTCACAATTTTGGTTGATTCGAGCTCGTTTCATGGGATATTGCTCACGTTTCGGTGTCTCGGGACGTCTCCGAAGCACGGGGTGATCTTATGGGAACTTCCCCAAGACTCGCAGTTTTAGTCGATTCGGGCTTGTTTTGTGAGCTATTGCTCACTTTTTGGTTTGTCGCGACGTCTCCGAACCACGGTATCATTTTGTGGGAACGTCCCCAAGACTCGCATTTATTGCCAATTTGGGCCGATTTCATGGGCTATTGCTCATGTTTTGGTGTCCCCAAGACTCGTGGTTTTGGCCGATTCGGACCCATTTTGTGGGTTTATTGCTCCTGTTTTCGTGTCCCGGGACGTCTCGATAGCATGGGGTGATCTTATGGGACCATACCCAAGACTCGCAGATTTGGCAATTGGGGCCCGTTTTGTGAGCTATGGCTCATGTTTTGGTGTCCCGGGAAGTCTCCGGACCACGGGGTGATCTTATGGGAACGTCTCCAACACTCGTGGTTTTGCCTGATTCAGGCCCGTTTAGTGGGTTTATTGCCCATGTTTTGTTGTCCCAGGACGTCTCCGAAGCACTGGGTGATCTTATGGGACAGTCCCTAAGACTCGTAGTTTTGGCCAGTAGGGGTCCGTTTTGTGAGCTATTGCTTACGTTTTGGTATCCCGGGAGGTCTCCAGACCATAGGATGATCTTATGGGAACGTCCCTAGGACTCGTGGTTTTGGCCGATTCAGGCCCGTTTTGTGGGTTTATTGCCCATGTTTTTGTGTCCCGGGACGTCTTCGAAGCACAGGATGATCCTATGGGACCGTCCCCAAGAGTCACAGTTTTGGCCAATTGGGGCCCATTTTGTGAGGTATTGCTCATGTTATGGTGTCCCGGGACGTCTCCGGACAACTGGGTGATCTTATGGGAACGCCCCCAACACTTGTGGTTTTGCCCGATTCAGGCCCATTTTGTGGGCTTATTGCCCATGTTTTGGTGTCCCGGGACGTCTCCGAAGCACGGGGTGATCTTACGGGACCGTCCCCAAGACTCGCAGTTTTGGCCAATTGGGCCCGTTTTGTGAGCTATTGCTCACGTTTGGGTGTCCAGGGACGTCTCCGGACCAAGGGGTGATCTATGGGAACGTCCCCAAGACTCGTGGTTTTGGCCGATTCAGGCCCGTTTTGTGGGTTTATTGCCCATGTTTTGGTGTCCCGGGACGTCTTCGAAGCAGAGGATGATATTATGGGACCGTCCGCAAGAGTCTTCGTTTTGGCCAATTGGGGCCCGTTTTGTGAGCTATTACTCACGTTTTGGTGTCCCGGGACGTCTCCGGACCACGGGGTGATCTATGGGAACATCCCCAAGACTCACAATTTTGGTTGATTCGAGCTCGTTTCATGGGATATTGCTCACGTTTCGGTGTCTCGGGACGTCTCCGAAGCACGGGGTGATCTTATGGGAACTTCCCCAAGACTCGCAGTTTTAGTCGATTCGGGCTTGTTTTGTGAGCTATTGCTCACTTTTTGGTTTGTCGCGACGTCTCCGAACCACGGTATCATTTTGTGGGAACGTCCCCAAGACTCGCATTTATTGCCAATTTGGGCCGATTTCATGGGCTATTGCTCATGTTTTGGTGTCCCCAAGACTCGTGGTTTTGGCCGATTCGGACCCATTTTGTGGGTTTATTGCTCCTGTTTTCGTGTCCCGGGACGTCTCGATAGCATGGGGTGATCTTATGGGACCATACCCAAGACTCGCAGATTTGGCAATTGGGGCCCGTTTTGTGAGCTATGGCTCATGTTTTGGTGTCCCGGGAAGTCTCCGGACCACGGGGTGATCTTATGGGAACGTCTCCAACACTCGTGGTTTTGCCTGATTCAGGCCCGTTTAGTGGGTTTATTGCCCATGTTTTGTTGTCCCAGGACGTCTCCGAAGCACTGGGTGATCTTATGGGACAGTCCCTAAGACTCGTAGTTTTGGCCAGTAGGGGTCCGTTTTGTGAGCTATTGCTTACGTTTTGGTATCCCGGGAGGTCTCCAGACCATAGGATGATCTTATGGGAACGTCCCTAGGACTCGTGGTTTTGGCCGATTCAGGCCCGTTTTGTGGGTTTATTGCCCATGTTTTTGTGTCCCGGGACGTCTTCGAAGCACAGGATGATCCTATGGGACCGTCCCCAAGAGTCACAGTTTTGGCCAATTGGGGCCCATTTTGTGAGGTATTGCTCATGTTATGGTGTCCCGGGACGTCTCCGGACAACTGGGTGATCTTATGGGAACGCCCCCAACACTTGTGGTTTTGCCCGATTCAGGCCCATTTTGTGGGCTTATTGCCCATGTTTTGGTGTCCCGGGACGTCTCCGAAGCACGGGGTGATCTTACGGGACCGTCCCCAAGACTCGCAGTTTTGGCCAATTGGGCCCGTTTTGTGAGCTATTGCTCACGTTTGGGTGTCCAGGGACGTCTCCGGACCAAGGGGTGATCTATGGGAACGTCCCCAAGACTCGTGGTTTTGGCCGATTCAGGCCCGTTTTGTGGGTTTATTGCCCATGTTTTGGTGTCCCGGGACGTCTTCGAAGCAGAGGATGATATTATGGGACCGTCCGCAAGAGTCTTCGTTTTGGCCAATTGGGGCCCGTTTTGTGAGCTATTACTCACGTTTTGGTGTCCCGGGACGTCTCCGGACCACGGGGTGATCTATGGGAACATCCCCAAGACTCACAATTTTGGTTGATTCGAGCTCGTTTCATGGGATATTGCTCACGTTTCGGTGTCTCGGGACGTCTCCGAAGCACGGGGTGATCTTATGGGAACTTCCCCAAGACTCGCAGTTTTAGTCGATTCGGGCTTGTTTTGTGAGCTATTGCTCACTTTTTGGTTTGTCGCGACGTCTCCGAACCACGGTATCATTTTGTGGGAACGTCCCCAAGACTCGCATTTATTGCCAATTTGGGCCGATTTCATGGGCTATTGCTCATGTTTTGGTGTCCCCAAGACTCGTGGTTTTGGCCGATTCGGACCCATTTTGTGGGTTTCTTGCTCCTGTTTTCGTGTCCCGGGACGTCTCGATAGCATGGGGTGATCTTATGGGACCATACCCAAGACTCGCAGATTTGGCAATTGGGGCCCGTTTTGTGAGCTATGGCTCATGTTTTGGTGTCCCGGGAAGTCTCCGGACCACGGGGTGATCTTATGGGAACGTCTCCAACACTCGTGGTTTTGCCTGATTCAGGCCCGTTTAGTGGGTTTATTGCCCATGTTTTGTTGTCCCAGGACGTCTCCGAAGCACTGGGTGATCTTATGGGACAGTCCCTAAGACTCGTAGTTTTGGCCAGTAGGGGTCCGTTTTGTGAGCTATTGCTTACGTTTTGGTATCCCGGGAGGTCTCCAGACCAGAGGATGATCTTATGGGAACGTCCCTAGGACTCGTGGTTTTGGCCGATTCAGGCCCGTTTTGTGGGTTTATTGCCCATGTTTTTGTGTCCCGGGACGTCTTCGAAGCACAGGATGATCCTATGGGACCGTCCCCAAGAGTCACAGTTTTGGCCAATTGGGGCCCATTTTGTGAGGTATTGCTCATGTTATGGTGTCCCGGGACGTCTCCGGACAACTGGGTGATCTTATGGGAACGCCCCCAACACTTGTGGTTTTGCCCGATTCAGGCCCATTTTGTGGGCTTATTGCCCATGTTTTGGTGTCCCGGGACGTCTCCGAAGCACGGGGTGATCTTACGGGACCGTCCCCAAGACTCGCAGTTTTGGCCAATTGGGCCCGTTTTGTGAGCTATTGCTCACGTTTGGGTGTCCAGGGACGTCTCCGGACCAAGGGGTGATCTATGGGAACGTCCCCAAGACTCGTGGTTTTGGCCGATTCAGGCCCGTTTTGTGGGTTTATTGCCCATGTTTTGGTGTCCCGGGACGTCTTCGAAGCAGAGGATGATATTATGGGACCGTCCGCAAGAGTCTTCGTTTTGGCCAATTGGGGCCCGTTTTGTGAGCTATTACTCACGTTTTGGTGTCCCGGGACGTCTCCGGACCACGGGGTGATCTATGGGAACATCCCCAAGACTCACAATTTTGGTTGATTCGAGCTCGTTTCATGGGATATTGCTCACGTTTCGGTGTCTCGGGACGTCTCCGAAGCACGGGGTGATCTTATGGGAACTTCCCCAAGACTCGCAGTTTTAGTCGATTCGGGCTTGTTTTGTGAGCTATTGCTCACTTTTTGGTTTGTCGCGACGTCTCCGAACCACGGTATCATTTTGTGGGAACGTCCCCAAGACTCGCATTTATTGCCAATTTGGGCCGATTTCATGGGCTATTGCTCATGTTTTGGTGTCCCCAAGACTCGTGGTTTTGGCCGATTCGGACCCATTTTGTGGGTTTATTGCTCCTGTTTTCGTGTCCCGGGACGTCTCGATAGCATGGGGTGATCTTATGGGACCATACCCAAGACTCGCAGATTTGGCAATTGGGGCCCGTTTTGTGAGCTATGGCTCATGTTTTGGTGTCCCGGGAAGTCTCCGGACCACGGGGTGATCTTATGGGAACGTCTCCAACACTCGTGGTTTTGCCTGATTCAGGCCCGTTTAGTGGGTTTATTGCCCATGTTTTGTTGTCCCAGGACGTCTCCGAAGCACTGGGTGATCTTATGGGACAGTCCCTAAGACTCGTAGTTTTGGCCAGTAGGGGTCCGTTTTGTGAGCTATTGCTTACGTTTTGGTATCCCGGGAGGTCTCCAGACCATAGGATGATCTTATGGGAACGTCCCTAGGACTCGTGGTTTTGGCCGATTCAGGCCCGTTTTGTGGGTTTATTGCCCATGTTTTTGTGTCTCGGGACGTCTTCGAAGCACAGGATGATCCTATGGGACCGTCCCCAAGAGTCACAGTTTTGGCCAATTGGGGCCCATTTTGTGAGGTATTGCTCATGTTATGGTGTCCCGGGACGTCTCCGGACAACTGGGTGATCTTATGGGAACGCCCCCAACACTTGTGGTTTTGCCCGATTCAGGCCCATTTTGTGGGCTTATTGCCCATGTTTTGGTGTCCCGGGACGTCTCCGAAGCACGGGGTGATCTTATGGGACCGTCCCCAAGACTCGCAGTTTTGGCAATTGGGCCCGTTTTGTGAGCTATTGCTCACGTTTGGGTGTCCTGGGACGTCTCCGGACCAAGGGGTGATCTATGGGAACGTCCCCAAGACTCGTGGTTTTGGCCGATTCAGGCCCATTTTGTGGGTTTATTGCTCCTGTTTTCGTGTCCCGGGACATCTCCGTAGCATGGGGTGATCTTATGGGACCATACCCAAGACTTGCAGTTTTGGCAATTGGGGCCCGTTTTGTGAGCTATTGCTCACGTTTGGGTGTCCCGGGACGTCTTCGGACCAAGGGGTGATCTATGGGAACGTCCCCAAGACTCGTGGTTTTGGCCGATTTAGGCCCGTTTTGTGGGTTTATTGCCCATGTTTTGGTGTCCCGGGACGTCTCCAAAACACGTGGTGATCTTTAGGGACCGTCCCCAAGAGTCACCGTTTTGGCCAATTGGGGCCCGTTTTGTGAGGTATTGCTCATGTTATGGTGTCCCGGGACGTCTCCGGCCCACTGGGTGATCTATGGGACGTCGCCAACACTCGAGGTTTTGCCCTATTCAGGTCCGTTTTGTAGGTTAATTGCCCATGTTTTGGTGTCCCGGGACGTCTCCGAAGCACGGGGTGATCTTATGGGACCGTCCCCAAGACTCGCAGTTTTGGCCAATTGAGCCCGTTTTGTGAGCTATTGCTCACGTTTCGCTGTCCCGGGACGTCTCCGGACGAAGGGGTGATCTATGGGAACGTCCCCAAGACTCGTGGTTCTCGTCGATTCAGGCCCATTTTGTGGGTTTATTGCCCCTGCTTTGGTGTCCCGGGACGTCTCCGAAGCACGGGGTGATCTTATGGGACCGTCCCCAAGAGTCTCAGTTTTGGCCAATTGGGGCCCGTTTTGTGAGCTATTACTCACGTTTTGGTGTCCCGGGACGTCTCCGGACCACGGGGTGATCTATGGGAACATCCCCAAGACTCACAATTTTGGTTGATTCGAGCTCGTTTCATGGGATATTGCTCACGTTTCGGTGTCTCGGGACGTCTCCGAAGCACGGGGTGATCTTATGGGAACTTCCCCAAGACTCGCAGTTTTAGTCGATTCGGGCTTGTTTTGTGAGCTATTGCTCACATTTTGGTTTGTCGCGACGTCTCCGAACCACGGTATCATTTTGTGGGAACGTCCCCAAGACTCGCATTTATTGCCAATTTGGGCCGATTTCATGGGCTATTGCTCATGTTTTGGTGTCCCCAAGACTCGTGGTTTTGGCCGATTCGGACCCATTTTGTGGGTTTATTGCTCCTGTTTTCGTGTCCCGGGACGTCTCGATAGCATGGGGTGATCTTATGGGACCATACCCAAGACTCGCAGATTTGGCAATTGGGGCCCGTTTTGTGAGCTATGGCTCATGTTTTGGTGTCCCGGGAAGTCTCCGGACCACGGGGTGATCTTATGGGAACGTCTCCAACACTCGTGGTTTTGCCTGATTCAGGCCCGTTTAGTGGGTTTATTGCCCATGTTTTGTTGTCCCAGGACGTCTCCGAAGCACTGGGTGATCTTATGGGACAGTCCCTAAGACTCGTAGTTTTGGCCAGTAGGGGTCCGTTTTGTGAGCTATTGCTTACGTTTTGGTATCCCGGGAGGTCTCCAGACCATAGGATGATCTTATGGGAACGTCCCTAGGACTCGTGGTTTTGGCCGATTCAGGCCCGTTTTGTGGGTTTATTGCCCATGTTTTTGTGTCCCGGGACGTCTTCGAAGCACAGGATGATCCTATGGGACCGTCCCCAAGAGTCACAGTTTTGGCCAATTGGGGCCCATTTTGTGAGGTATTGCTCATGTTATGGTGTCCCGGGACGTCTCCGGACAACTGGGTGATCTTATGGGACGTCGCCAACACTCGAGGTTTTGCCCTATTCAGGCCCGTTTTGTAGGTTAATTGCCCATGTTTTGGTGTCCCGGGACGTCTCCGAAGCACGGGGTGATCTTATGGGACCGTCCCCAAGACTCGCAGTTTTGGCCAATTGAGCCCGTTTTGTGAGCTATTGCTCACGTTTCGCTGTCCCGGGACGTCTCCGGACGAAGGGGTGATCTATGGGAACGTCCCCAAGACTCGTGGTTCTCGTCGATTCAGGCCCATTTTGTGGGTTTATTGCCCATGCTTTGGTGTCCCGGGACGTCTCCGAAGCATGGGGTGATCTTATGGGACCGTCCCCAAGAGTCTCAGTTTTGGCCAATTGGGGCCCGTTTTGTGAGCTATTACTCACGTTTTGGTGTCCCGGGACGTCTCCGGACCACGGGGTGATCTATGGGAACATCCCCAAGACTCACAATTTTGGTTGATTCGAGCTCGTTTCATGGGATATTGCTCACGTTTCGGTGTCTCGGGACGTCTCCGAAGCACGGGGTGATCTTATGGGAACTTCCCCAAGACTCGCAGTTTTAGTCGATTCGGGCTTGTTTTGTGAGCTATTGCTCACATTTTGGTTTGTCGCGACGTCTCCGAACCACGGTATCATTTTGTGGGAACGTCCCCAAGACTCGCATTTATTGCCAATTTGGGCCGATTTCATGGGCTATTGCTCATGTTTTGGTGTCCCCAAGACTCGTGGTTTTGGCCGATTCGGACCCATTTTGTGGGTTTATTGCTCCTGTTTTCGTGTCCCGGGACGTCTCGATAGCATGGGGTGATCTTATGGGACCATACCCAAGACTCGCAGATTTGGCAATTGGGGCCCGTTTTGTGAGCTATGGCTCATGTTTTGGTGTCCCGGGAAGTCTCCGGACCACGGGGTGATCTTATGGGAACGTCTCCAACACTCGTGGTTTTGCCTGATTCAGGCCCGTTTAGTGGGTTTATTGCCCATGTTTTGTTGTCCCAGGACGTCTCCGAAGCACTGGGTGATCTTATGGGACAGTCCCTAAGACTCGTAGTTTTGGCCAGTAGGGGTCCGTTTTGTGAGCTATTGCTTACGTTTTGGTATCCCGGGAGGTCTCCAGACCATAGGATGATCTTATGGGAACGTCCCTAGGACTCGTGGTTTTGGCCGATTCAGGCCCGTTTTGTGGGTTTATTGCCCATGTTTTTGTGTCCCGGGACGTCTTCGAAGCACAGGATGATCCTATGGGACCGTCCCCAAGAGTCACAGTTTTGGCCAATTGGGGCCCATTTTGTGAGGTATTGCTCATGTTATGGTGTCCCGGGACGTCTCCGGACAACTGGGTGATCTTATGGGAACGCCCCCAACACTCGTGGTTTTGCCCGATTCAGGCCCGTTTAGTAGGTTTATTGCCCATGTTTTGGTGTCTCGGGACGTCTCCGAAGCACGGGGTGATCTTATGGGACAGTCCCCATGACTCGTAGTTTTGGCCAGTTGGCGCCCGTTTTGTGAGCTATTGCTCACGTTTGGGTGTCCCGGGACGTCTTCGGACCAAGGGGTGATCTATGGGAACGTCCCCAAGACTCGTGGTTTTGGCCGATTCAGGCCCGTTTTGTGGGTTTATTGCCCATGTTTTGGTGTCCCGGGACGTCTCCAAAATACGGGGTGATCTTAAGGGACCGTCCCCAAGAGTCACCGATTTGGCCAATTGGGGCCCGTTTTGTGAGGTATTGCTCATGTTATGGTGTCCCGGGACGTCTCCGGCCCACTGGGTGATCTATGGGACGTCGCCAACACTCGAGGTTTTGCCCTATTCATGCCCGTTTTGTAGGTTAATTGCCCATGTTTTGGTGTCCCGGGACGTCTCCGAAGCACAGGATGATATTATGGGACCATCCCCAACAGTCACAATTTTGGCCAATTGGGATCCATTTTGTGAGGTATTGCTCACGTTATGGTGTCCCGGGACGTCTCCGGGCCACTGGGTGATCTTATGGGAACGTCCCCAACACTCGTGATTTTTCCCGATTCAGGCCTGTTTTGTGGGTTTATTGCCCACGTTTTGGTGTCCCGAGACGTCTCCGAAGCACGGGGTGATCTTTCGGGACCGTCCCCAAGGCTCGCAGTTTTGCCCAATTGGGCCCATTTTGTGAGCTATTGCTCACGTTTGGGTGTCCCGGGACGTCTTCGGACCAAGGGGTGATCTATGGGAACGTCCCCAAGACTCGTGGTTTTGGCCGATTCAGGCCCGTTTTGTGGGTTTATTGCCCATGTTTTGGTGTCCCGGGACGTCTCCAAAACACGTGGTGATCTTTAGGGACCGTCCCCAAGAGTCACCGTTTTGGCCAATTGGGGCCCGTTTTGTGAGGTATTGCTCATGTTATGGTGTCCCGGGACGTCTCCGGCCCACTGGGTGATCTATGGGACGTCGCCAACACTCGAGGTTTTGCCCTATTCAGGCCCGTTTTGTAGGTTAATTGCCCATGTTTTGGTGTCCCGGGACGTCTCCGAAGCACGGGGTGATCTTATGGGACCGTCCCCAAGACTCGCAGTTTTGGCCAATTGAGCCCGTTTTGTGAGCTATTGCTCACGTTTGGCTGTCCCGGGACATCTCCGGACGAAGGGGTGATCTATGGGAACGTCCCCAAGACTCGTGGTTCTCGTCAATTCAGGCCCATTTTGTGGGTTTATTGCCCATGCTTTGGTGTCCCGGGACGTCTCCGTAGCACGGGGTGATCTTATGGGACCGTCCCCAAGAGTCTCAGTTTTGGCCAATTGGGGCCCGTTTTTAGAGCTATTACTCACGTTTTGGTGTCCCGGGACGTCTCCGGACCACCGGGTGATCTATGGGAACATCCCCAAGACTCACAATTTTGGTTGATTCGAGCTCGTTTCATGGGATATTGCTCGCGTTTCGGTGTCTCGCGACGTCTCCGAACCACGGTATCATTTTGTGGGAACGTCCCCAAGACTCGCATTTATTGCCAATTTGGGCCGATTTCATGGGCTATTGCTCATGTTTTGGTGTCCCCAAGACTCGTGGTTTTGGCCGATTCGGACCCATTTTGTGGGTTTATTGCTCCTGTTTTCGTGTCCCGGGACGTCTCGATAGCATGGGGTGATCTTATGGGACCATACCCAAGACTCGCAGATTTGGCAATTGGGGCCCGTTTTGTGAGCTATGGCTCATGTTTTGGTGTCCCGGGAAGTCTCCGGACCACGGGGTGATCTTATGGGAACGTCTCCAACACTCGTGGTTTTGCCTGATTCAGGCCCGTTTAGTGGGTTTATTGCCCATGTTTTGTTGTCCCAGGACGTCTCCGAAGCACTGGGTGATCTTATGGGACAGTCCCTAAGACTCGTAGTTTTGGCCAGTAGGGGTCCGTTTTGTGAGCTATTGCTTACGTTTTGGTATCCCGGGAGGTCTCCAGACCATAGGATGATCTTATGGGAACGTCCCTAGGACTCGTGGTTTTGGCCGATTCAGGCCCGTTTTGTGGGTTTATTGCCCATGTTTTTGTGTCCCGGGACGTCTTCGAAGCACAGGATGATCCTATGGGACCGTCCCCAAGAGTCACAGTTTTGGCCAATTGGGGCCCATTTTGTGAGGTATTGCTCATGTTATGGTGTCCCGGGACGTCTCCGGACAACTGGGTGATCTTATGGGAACGCCCCCAACACTTGTGGTTTTGCCCGATTCAGGCCCATTTTGTGGGCTTATTGCCCATGTTTTGGTGTCCCGGGACGTCTCCGAAGCACGGGGTGATCTTATGGGACCGTCCCCAAGACTCGCAGTTTTGGCCAATTGGGCCCGTTTTGTGAGCTATTGCTCACGTTTGGGTGTCCTGGGACGTCTCCGGACCAAGGGGTGATCTATGGGAACGTCCCCAAGACTCGTGGTTTTGGCCGATTCAGGCCCATTTTGTGGGTTTATTGCTCCTGTTTTCGTGTCCCGGGACATCTCCGTAGCATGGGGTGATCTTATGGGACCATACCCAAGACTTGCAGTTTTGGCAATTGGGGCCCGCTTTGTGAGCTATTGCTCATGTTTTGGTGTCCCGGGAAGTCTTCGGACCACGGGGTGATCTTATGGGAACGTCGCCAACACTCGTGGTTTTGCCCGATTCAGGCCCGTTTAGTAGGTTTATTGCCCATGTTATGGTGTCTCGGGACGTCTCCGAAGCACGGGGTGATCTTATGGGACAGTCCCCATGACTCGTAGTTTTGGCCAGTTGGCGCCCGTTTTGTGAGCTATTGCTCACGTTTGGGTGTCCCGGGACGTCTTCGGACCAAGGGTTGATCTATGGGAACGTCCCCAAGACTCGTGGTTTTGGCCGATTCAGGCCCGTTTTGTGGGTTTATTGCCCATGTTTTGGTGTCCCGGGACGTCTCCAAAACACGGGGTGATCTTAAGGGACCGTCCCCAAGAGTCACCGTTTTGGCCAATTGGGGCCCGTTTTGTGAGGTATTGCTCATGTTATGGTGTCCCGGGACGTCTCCGGCCCACTGGGTGATCTATGGGACGTCGCCAACACTCGAGGTTTTGCCCTATTCAGGCCCGTTTTGTAGGTTAATTGCCCATGGTTTGGTGTCCCGGGACGTCTCCGAAGCACGGGGTGATCTTATGGGACCGTCCCCAAGACTCGCAGTTTTGGCCAATTGAGCCCGTTTTGTGAGCTATTGCTCACGTTTGGCTGTCCCGGGACATCTCCGGACGAAGGGGTGATCTATGGGAACGTCCCCAAGACTCGTGGTTCTCGTCAATTCAGGCCCATTTTGTGGGTTTATTGCCCATGCTTTGGTGTCCCGGGACGTCTCCGTAGCACGGGGTGATCTTATGGGACCGTCCCCAAGAGTCTCAGTTTTGGCCAATTGGGGCCCGTTTTTAGAGCTATTACTCACGTTTTGGTGTCCCGGGACGTCTCCGGACCACCGGGTGATCTATGGGAACATCCCCAAGACTCACAATTTTGGTTGATTCGAGCTCGTTTCATGGGATATTGCTCGCGTTTCGGTGTCTCGCGACGTCTCCGAACCACGGTATCATTTTGTGGGAACGTCCCCAAGACTCGCATTTATTGCCAATTTGGGCCGATTTCATGGGCTATTGCTCATGTTTTGGTGTCCCCAAGACTCGTGGTTTTGGCCGATTCGGACCCATTTTGTGGGTTTATTGCTCCTGTTTTCGTGTCCCGGGACGTCTCGATAGCATGGGGTGATCTTATGGGACCATACCCAAGACTCGCAGATTTGGCAATTGGGGCCCGTTTTGTGAGCTATGGCTCATGTTTTGGTGTCCCGGGAAGTCTCCGGACCACGGGGTGATCTTATGGGAACGTCTCCAACACTCGTGGTTTTGCCTGATTCAGGCCCGTTTAGTGGGTTTATTGCCCATGTTTTGTTGTCCCAGGACGTCTCCGAAGCACTGGGTGATCTTATGGGACAGTCCCTAAGACTCGTAGTTTTGGCCAGTAGGGGTCCGTTTTGTGAGCTATTGCTTACGTTTTGGTATCCCGGGAGGTCTCCAGACCATAGGATGATCTTATGGGAACGTCCCTAGGACTCGTGGTTTTGGCCGATTCAGGCCCGTTTTGTGGGTTTATTGCCCATGTTTTTGTGTCCCGGGACGTCTTCGAAGCACAGGATGATCCTATGGGACCGTCCCCAAGAGTCACAGTTTTGGCCAATTGGGGCCCATTTTGTGAGGTATTGCTCATGTTATGGTGTCCCGGGACGTCTCCGGACAACTGGGTGATCTTATGGGAACGCCCCCAACACTTGTGGTTTTGCCCGATTCAGGCCCATTTTGTGGGCTTATTGCCCATGTTTTGGTGTCCCGGGACGTCTCCGAAGCACGGGGTGATCTTATGGGACCGTCCCCAAGACTCGCAGTTTTGGCCAATTGGGCCCGTTTTGTGAGCTATTGCTCACGTTTGGGTGTCCTGGGACGTCTCCGGACCAAGGGGTGATCTATGGGAACGTCCCCAAGACTCGTGGTTTTGGCCGATTCAGGCCCATTTTGTGGGTTTATTGCTCCTGTTTTCGTGTCCCGGGACATCTCCGTAGCATGGGGTGATCTTATGGGACCATACCCAAGACTTGCAGTTTTGGCAATTGGGGCCCGCTTTGTGAGCTATTGCTCATGTTTTGGTGTCCCGGGAAGTCTTCGGACCACGGGGTGATCTTATGGGAACGTCGCCAACACTCGTGGTTTTGCCCGATTCAGGCCCGTTTAGTAGGTTTATTGCCCATGTTATGGTGTCTCGGGACGTCTCCGAAGCACGGGGTGATCTTATGGGACAGTCCCCATGACTCGTAGTTTTGGCCAGTTGGCGCCCGTTTTGTGAGCTATTGCTCACGTTTGGGTGTCCCGGGACGTCTTCGGACCAAGGGTTGATCTATGGGAACGTCCCCAAGACTCGTGGTTTTGGCCGATTCAGGCCCGTTTTGTGGGTTTATTGCCCATGTTTTGGTGTCCCGGGACGTCTCCAAAACACGGGGTGATCTTAAGGGACCGTCCCCAAGAGTCACCGTTTTGGCCAATTGGGGCCCGTTTTGTGAGGTATTGCTCATGTTATGGTGTCCCGGGACGTCTCCGGCCCACTGGGTGATCTATGGGACGTCGCCAACACTCGAGGTTTTGCCCTATTCAGGCCCGTTTTGTAGGTTAATTGCCCATGGTTTGGTGTCCCGGGACGTCTCCGAAGCACGGGGTGATCTTATGGGACCGTCCCCAAGACTCGCAGTTTTGGCCAATTGAGCCCGTTTTGTGAGCTATTGCTCACGTTTGGCTGTCCCGGGACATCTCCGGACGAAGGGGTGATCTATGGGAACGTCCCCAAGACTCGTGGTTCTCGTCAATTCAGGCCCATTTTGTGGGTTTATTGCCCATGCTTTGGTGTCCCGGGACGTCTCCGTAGCACGGGGTGATCTTATGGGACCGTCCCCAAGAGTCTCAGTTTTGGCCAATTGGGGCCCGTTTTTAGAGCTATTACTCACGTTTTGGTGTCCCGGGACGTCTCCGGACCACCGGGTGATCTATGGGAACATCCCCAAGACTCACAATTTTGGTTGATTCGAGCTCGTTTCATGGGATATTGCTCGCGTTTCGGTGTCTCGCGACGTCTCCGAACCACGGTATCATTTTGTGGGAACGTCCCCAAGACTCGCATTTATTGCCAATTTGGGCCGATTTCATGGGCTATTGCTCATGTTTTGGTGTCCCCAAGACTCGTGGTTTTGGCCGATTCGGACCCATTTTGTGGGTTTATTGCTCCTGTTTTCGTGTCCCGGGACGTCTCGATAGCATGGGGTGATCTTATGGGACCATACCCAAGACTCGCAGATTTGGCAATTGGGGCCCGTTTTGTGAGCTATGGCTCATGTTTTGGTGTCCCGGGAAGTCTCCGGACCACGGGGTGATCTTATGGGAACGTCTCCAACACTCGTGGTTTTGCCTGATTCAGGCCCGTTTAGTGGGTTTATTGCCCATGTTTTGTTGTCCCAGGACGTCTCCGAAGCACTGGGTGATCTTATGGGACAGTCCCTAAGACTCGTAGTTTTGGCCAGTAGGGGTCCGTTTTGTGAGCTATTGCTTACGTTTTGGTATCCCGGGAGGTCTCCAGACCATAGGATGATCTTATGGGAACGTCCCTAGGACTCGTGGTTTTGGCCGATTCAGGCCCGTTTTGTGGGTTTATTGCCCATGTTTTTGTGTCCCGGGACGTCTTCGAAGCACAGGATGATCCTATGGGACCGTCCCCAAGAGTCACAGTTTTGGCCAATTGGGGCCCATTTTGTGAGGTATTGCTCATGTTATGGTGTCCCGGGACGTCTCCGGACAACTGGGTGATCTTATGGGAACGCCCCCAACACTTGTGGTTTTGCCCGATTCAGGCCCATTTTGTGGGCTTATTGCCCATGTTTTGGTGTCCCGGGACGTCTCCGAAGCACGGGGTGATCTTATGGGACCGTCCCCAAGACTCGCAGTTTTGGCCAATTGGGCCCGTTTTGTGAGCTATTGCTCACGTTTGGGTGTCCTGGGACGTCTCCGGACCAAGGGGTGATCTATGGGAACGTCCCCAAGACTCGTGGTTTTGGCCGATTCAGGCCCATTTTGTGGGTTTATTGCTCCTGTTTTCGTGTCCCGGGACATCTCCGTAGCATGGGGTGATCTTATGGGACCATACCCAAGACTTGCAGTTTTGGCAATTGGGGCCCGCTTTGTGAGCTATTGCTCATGTTTTGGTGTCCCGGGAAGTCTTCGGACCACGGGGTGATCTTATGGGAACGTCGCCAACACTCGTGGTTTTGCCCGATTCAGGCCCGTTTAGTAGGTTTATTGCCCATGTTATGGTGTCTCGGGACGTCTCCGAAGCACGGGGTGATCTTATGGGACAGTCCCCATGACTCGTAGTTTTGGCCAGTTGGCGCCCGTTTTGTGAGCTATTGCTCACGTTTGGGTGTCCCGGGACGTCTTCGGACCAAGGGTTGATCTATGGGAACGTCCCCAAGACTCGTGGTTTTGGCCGATTCAGGCCCGTTTTGTGGGTTTATTGCCCATGTTTTGGTGTCCCGGGACGTCTCCAAAACACGGGGTGATCTTAAGGGACCGTCCCCAAGAGTCACCGTTTTGGCCAATTGGGGCCCGTTTTGTGAGGTATTGCTCATGTTATGGTGTCCCGGGACGTCTCCGGCCCACTGGGTGATCTATGGGACGTCGCCAACACTCGAGGTTTTGCCCTATTCAGGCCCGTTTTGTAGGTTAATTGCCCATGGTTTGGTGTCCCGGGACGTCTCCGAAGCACGGGGTGATCTTATGGGACCGTCCCCAAGACTCGCAGTTTTGGCCAATTGAGCCCGTTTTGTGAGCTATTGCTCACGTTTGGCTGTCCCGGGACGTCTCCGGACGAAGGGGTGATCTATGGGAACGTCCCCAAGACTCGTGGTTCTCGTCGATTCAGGCCCATTTTGTGGGTTTATTGCCCATGCTTTGGTGTCCCGGGACGTCTCCGAAGCACGGGGTGATCTTATGGGACCGTCCCCAAGAGTCTCAGTTTTGGCCAATTGGGGCCCGTTTTGTGAGCTATTACTCACGTTTTGGTGTCCCGGGACGTCTCCGGACCACGGGGTGATCTATGGTAACATCCAAAAGACTCACAATTTTGGTTGATTCGAGCTCGTTTCATGGGATATTGCTCACGTTTCGGTGTCTCGGGACGTCTCCGAAGCACGGGGTGATCTTATGGGAACTTCCCCAAGACTCGCAGTTTTAGTCGATTCGGGCCTGTTTTGTGAGCTATTGCTCACATTTTGGTTTGTCGGGACGTCTCCGAACCACGGTATCATTATATGGGAACGTCCCCAAGACTCGCATTTATTGCCAATTTGGGCCGATTTCATGGGCTATTGCTCATGTTTTGGTGTCCCCAAGACTCGTGGTTTTGGCCGATTCGGACCCATTTTGTGGGTTTATTGCTCCTGTTTTCGTGTCCCGGGACGTCCCCATAGCATGGGGTGATCTTATGGGACCATACCCAAGACTCGCAGATTTGGCAATTGGGGCCCGTTTTGTGAGCTATGGCTCATGTTTTGGTGTCCCGGGAAGTCTCCGGACCACGGGGTGATCTTATGGGAACGTCGCCAACACTCGTGGTTTTGCCTGATTCAGGCCCGTTTAGTGGGTTTATTGCCCATGTTTTGTTGTCCCGGGACGTCTCCGAAGCACTGGGTGATCTTATGGGACAGTCCCTAAGACTCGTAGTTTTGGCCAGTAGGGGTCCGTTTTGTGAGCTATTGCTTACGTTTTGGTATCCCGGGAGGTCTCCAGACCATAGGATGATCTTATGGGAACGTCCCTAGGACTCGTGGTTTTGGCCGATTCAGGCCCGTTTTGTGGGTTTATTGCCCATGTTTTTGTGTCCCGGGACGTCTTCGAAGCACAGGATGATCTTATGGGACCGTCCCCAAGAGTCACAGTTTTGGCCAATTGGGGCCCATTTTGTGAGGTATTGCTCATGTTATGGTGTCCCGGGACGTCTCCGGACAACTGGGTGATCTTATGGGAACGCCCCCAACACTTGTGATTTTGCCCGATTCAGGCCCATTTTGTGGGCTTATTGCCCATGTTTTGGTGTCCCGGGACGTCTCCGAAGCACGGGGTGATCTTATGGGACCGTCCCCAAGACTCGCAGTTTTGGCCAATTGGGCCCGTTTTGTGAGCTATTGCTCACGTTTGGGTGTCCTGGGACGTCTCCGGACCAAGGGGTGATCTATGGGAACGTCCCCAAGACTCGTGGTTTTGGCCGATTCAGGCCCATTTTGTGGGTTTATTGCTCCTGTTTTCGTGTCCCGGGACATCTCCGTAGCATGGGGTGATCTTATGGGACCATACCCAAGACTTGCAGTTTTGGCAATTGGGGCCCGTTTTGTGAGCTATTGCTCATGTTTTGGTGTCCCGGGAAGTCTTCGGACCACGGGGTGATCTTATGGGAACGTCGCCAACACTCGTGGTTTTGCCCGATTCAGGCCCGTTTAGTAGGTTTATTGCCCATGTTTTGGTGTCTCGGGACGTCTCCGAAGCACGGGGTGATCTTATGGGACAGTCCCCATGACTCGTAGTTTTGGCCAGTTGGCGCCCGTTTTGTGAGCTATTGCTCACGTTTGGGTGTCCCGGGACGTCTTCGGACCAAGGGTTGATCTATGGGAACGTCCCCAAGACTCGTGGTTTTGGCCGATTCAGGCCCGTTTTGTGGGTTTATTGCCCATGTTTTGGTGTCCCGGGACGTCTCCAAAACACGGGGTGATCTTAAGGGACCGTCCCCAAGAGTCACCGTTTTGGCCAATTGGGGCCCGTTTTGTGAGGTATTGCTCATGTTATGGTGTCCCGGGACGTCTCCGGCCCACTGGGTGATCTATGGGACGTCGCCAACACTCGAGGTTTTGCCCTATTCAGGCCCGTTTTGTAGGTTAATTGCCCATGGTTTGGTGTCCCGGGACGTCTCCGAAGCACGGGGTGATCTTATGGGACCGTCCCCAAGACTCGCAGTTTTGGCCAATTGAGCCCGTTTTGTGAGCTATTGCTCACGTTTGGCTGTCCCGGGACGTCTCCGGACGAAGGGGTGATCTATGGGAACGTCCCCAAGACTCGTGGTTCTCGTCGATTCAGGCCCATTTTGTGGGTTTATTGCCCATGCTTTGGTGTCCCGGGACGTCTCCGAAGCACGGGGTGATCTTATGGGACCGTCCCCAAGAGTCTCAGTTTTGGCCAATTGGGGCCCGTTTTGTGAGCTATTACTCACGTTTTGGTGTCCCGGGACGTCTCCGGACCACGGGGTGATCTATGGTAACATCCAAAAGACTCACAATTTTGGTTGATTCGAGCTCGTTTCATGGGATATTGCTCACGTTTCGGTGTCTCGGGACGTCTCCGAAGCACGGGGTGATCTTATGGGAACTTCCCCAAGACTCGCAGTTTTAGTCGATTCGGGCCTGTTTTGTGAGCTATTGCTCACATTTTGGTTTGTCGGGACGTCTCCGAACCACGGTATCATTATATGGGAACGTCCCCAAGACTCGCATTTATTGCCAATTTGGGCCGATTTCATGGGCTATTGCTCATGTTTTGGTGTCCCCAAGACTCGTGGTTTTGGCCGATTCGGACCCATTTTGTGGGTTTATTGCTCCTGTTTTCGTGTCCCGGGACGTCCCCATAGCATGGGGTGATCTTATGGGACCATACCCAAGACTCGCAGATTTGGCAATTGGGGCCCGTTTTGTGAGCTATGGCTCATGTTTTGGTGTCCCGGGAAGTCTCCGGACCACGGGGTGATCTTATGGGAACGTCGCCAACACTCGTGGTTTTGCCTGATTCAGGCCCGTTTAGTGGGTTTATTGCCCATGTTTTGTTGTCCCGGGACGTCTCCGAAGCACTGGGTGATCTTATGGGACAGTCCCTAAGACTCGTAGTTTTGGCCAGTAGGGGTCCGTTTTGTGAGCTATTGCTTACGTTTTGGTATCCCGGGAGGTCTCCAGACCATAGGATGATCTTATGGGAACGTCCCTAGGACTCGTGGTTTTGGCCGATTCAGGCCCGTTTTGTGGGTTTATTGCCCATGTTTTTGTGTCCCGGGACGTCTTCGAAGCACAGGATGATCTTATGGGACCGTCCCCAAGAGTCACAGTTTTGGCCAATTGGGGCCCATTTTGTGAGGTATTGCTCATGTTATGGTGTCCCGGGACGTCTCCGGACAACTGGGTGATCTTATGGGAACGCCCCCAACACTTGTGATTTTGCCCGATTCAGGCCCATTTTGTGGGCTTATTGCCCATGTTTTGGTGTCCCGGGACGTCTCCGAAGCACGGGGTGATCTTATGGGACCGTCCCCAAGACTCGCAGTTTTGGCCAATTGGGCCCGTTTTGTGAGCTATTGCTCACGTTTGGGTGTCCTGGGACGTCTCCGGACCAAGGGGTGATCTATGGGAACGTCCCCAAGACTCGTGGTTTTGGCCGATTCAGGCCCATTTTGTGGGTTTATTGCTCCTGTTTTCGTGTCCCGGGACATCTCCGTAGCATGGGGTGATCTTATGGGACCATACCCAAGACTTGCAGTTTTGGCAATTGGGGCCCGTTTTGTGAGCTATTGCTCATGTTTTGGTGTCCCGGGAAGTCTTCGGACCACGGGGTGATCTTATGGGAACGTCGCCAACACTCGTGGTTTTGCCCGATTCAGGCCCGTTTAGTAGGTTTATTGCCCATGTTTTGGTGTCTCGGGACGTCTCCGAAGCACGGGGTGATCTTATGGGACAGTCCCCATGACTCGTAGTTTTGGCCAGTTGGCGCCCGTTTTGTGAGCTATTGCTCACGTTTGGGTGTCCCGGGACGTCTTCGGACCAAGGGTTGATCTATGGGAACGTCCCCAAGACTCGTGGTTTTGGCCGATTCAGGCCCGTTTTGTGGGTTTATTGCCCATGTTTTGGTGTCCCGGGACGTCTCCAAAACACGGGGTGATCTTAAGGGACCGTCCCCAAGAGTCACCGTTTTGGCCAATTGGGGCCCGTTTTGTGAGGTATTGCTCATGTTATGGTGTCCCGGGACGTCTCCGGCCCACTGGGTGATCTATGGGACGTCGCCAACACTCGAGGTTTTGCCCTATTCAGGCCCGTTTTGTAGGTTAATTGCCCATGGTTTGGTGTCCCGGGACGTCTCCGAAGCACGGGGTGATCTTATGGGACCGTCCCCAAGACTCGCAGTTTTGGCCAATTGAGCCCGTTTTGTGAGCTATTGCTCACGTTTGGCTGTCCCGGGACGTCTCCGGACGAAGGGGTGATCTATGGGAACGTCCCCAAGACTCGTGGTTCTCGTCGATTCAGGCCCATTTTGTGGGTTTATTGCCCATGCTTTGGTGTCCCGGGACGTCTCCGAAGCACGGGGTGATCTTATGGGACCGTCCCCAAGAGTCTCAGTTTTGGCCAATTGGGGCCCGTTTTGTGAGCTATTACTCACGTTTTGGTGTCCCGGGACGTCTCCGGACCACGGGGTGATCTATGGTAACATCCAAAAGACTCACAATTTTGGTTGATTCGAGCTCGTTTCATGGGATATTGCTCACGTTTCGGTGTCTCGGGACGTCTCCGAAGCACGGGGTGATCTTATGGGAACTTCCCCAAGACTCGCAGTTTTAGTCGATTCGGGCCTGTTTTGTGAGCTATTGCTCACATTTTGGTTTGTCGGGACGTCTCCGAACCACGGTATCATTATATGGGAACGTCCCCAAGACTCGCATTTATTGCCAATTTGGGCCGATTTCATGGGCTATTGCTCATGTTTTGGTGTCCCCAAGACTCGTGGTTTTGGCCGATTCGGACCCATTTTGTGGGTTTATTGCTCCTGTTTTCGTGTCCCGGGACGTCCCTATAGCATGGGGTGATCTTATGGGACCATACCCAAGACTCGCAGATTTGGCAATTGGGGCCCGTTTTGTGAGCTATGGCTCATGTTTTGGTGTCCCGGGAAGTTTCCGGACCACGGGGTGATCTTATGGGAACGTCGCCAACACTCGTGGTTTTGCCTGATTCAGGCCCGTTTAGTGGGTTTATTGCCCATGTTTTGTTGTCCCGGGACGTCTCCGAAGCACTGGGTGATCTTATGGGACAGTCCCTAAGACTCGTAGTTTTGGCCAGTAGGGGTCCGTTTTGTGAGCTATTGCTTACGTTTTGGTATCCCGGGAGGTCTCCAGACCATAGGATGATCTTATGGGAACGTCCCAAGGACTCGTGGTTTTGGCCGATTCAGGCCCGTTTTGTGGGTTTATTGCCCATGTTTTTGTGTCCCGGGACGTCTTCGAAGCACAGGATGATCTTATGGGACCGTCCCCAAGAGTCACAGTTTTGGCCAATTGGGGCCCATTTTGTGAGGTATTGCTCATGTTATGGTGTCCCGGGACGTCTCCGGACAACTGGGTGATCTTATGGGAACGCCCCCAACACTTGTGATTTTGCCCGATTCAGGCCCATTTTGTGGGCTTATTGCCCATGTTTTGGTGTCCCGGGACGTCTCCGAAGCACGGGGTGATCTTATGGGACCGTCCCCAAGACTCGCAGTTTTGGCCAATTGGGCCCGTTTTGTGAGCTATTGCTCACGTTTGGGTGTCCTGGGACGTCTCCGGACCAAGGGGTGATCTATGGGAACGTCCCCAAGACTCGTGGTTTTGGCCGATTCAGGCCCATTTTGTGGGTTTATTGCTCCTGTTTTCGTGTCCCGGGACATCTCCGTAGCATGGGGTGATCTTATGGGACCATACCCAAGACTTGCAGTTTTGGCAATTGGGGCCCGTTTTGTGAGCTATTGCTCATGTTTTGGTGTCCCGGGAAGTCTTCGGACCACGGGGTGATCTTATGGGAACGTCGCCAACACTCGTGGTTTTGCCCGATTCAGGCCCGTTTAGTAGGTTTATTGCCCATGTTTTGGTGTCTCGGGACGTCTCCGAAGCACGGGGTGATCTTATGGGACAGTCCCCATGACTCGTAGTTTTGGCCAGTTGGCGCCCGTTTTGTGAGCTATTGCTCACGTTTGGGTGTCCCGGGACGTCTTCGGACCAAGGGTGATCTATGGGAACGTCCCCAAGACTCGTGGTTTTGGCCGATTCAGGCCCGTTTTTTGGGTTTATTGCCCATGTTTTGGTGTCCCGGGACGTCTCCAAAACACGGGGTGATCTTAAGGGACCGTCCCCAAGAGTCACCGTTTTGGCCAATTGGGGCCCGTTTTGTGAGGTATTGCTCATGTTATGGTGTCCCGGGACGTCTCCGGCCCACTGGGTGATCTATGGGACGTCGCCAACACTCGAGGTTTTGCCCTATTCAGGCCCGTTTTGTAGGTTAATTGCCCATGTTTTGGTGTCCCGGGACGTCTCCGAAGCACAGGATGATATTATGGGACCATCCCCAAGAGTCACAATTTTGGCCAATTGGGATCCATTTTGTGAGGTATTGCTCACGTTATGGTGTCCCGGGACGTCTCCGGGCCACTGGGTGATCTTATGGGAACGTCCCCAACACTCTTGATTTTTCCCGATTGAGGCCTGTTTTGTGGGTTTATTGCCCACGTTTTGGTGTCCCGAGACGTCTCCGAAGCACGGGGTGATCTTTCGGGACCGTCACCAAGACTCGCAGATTTGCCCAATTGGGCCCATTTTGTGAGCTATTGCTCACGTTTGGGTGTCCCGGGACGTCTTCGGACCAAGGGGTGATCTATGGGAACGTCCCCAAGACTCGTGGTTTTGGCCGATTCAGGCCCGATTTGTGGGTTTATTGCCCATGTTTTGGTGTCCCGGGACGTCTCCAAAACACGGGGTGATCTTAAGGGACCGTCCCCAAGATTCACCATTTTGGCCAATTGGGGCCCGTTTTGTGAGGTATTGCTCATGTTATGGTGTCCCGGGACGTCTCCGGCCCACTGGGTGATCTATGGGACGTCGCCAACACTCGAGGTTTTGCCCTATTAAGGCCCGTTTTGTAGGTTAATTGCCCATGTTTTGGTGTCCCGGGACGTCTCCGAAGCACGGGGTGATCTTATGGGACCGTCCCCAAGACTCGCAGTTTTGGCCAATTGAGCCCGTTTTGTGAGCTATGGCTCACGTTTGGCTGTCCCGGGACGTCTCCGGACGAAGGGGTGATCTATGGGAACGTCCCCAAGACTCGTGGTTCTCGTCGATTCAGGCCCATTTTGTGGGTTTATTGCCCATGTTTTGGTGTCCCGGGAAGTCTCCAAAGCACGGGGTGATCTTAAGGGACCGTCCCCAAGAGTCACAGTTTTGGCCAATTGGGGCCCGTTTTGTGAGCT
This sequence comes from Elymus sibiricus, assembly GCA_039707655.1. Lineage (NCBI taxonomy): Eukaryota > Viridiplantae > Streptophyta > Magnoliopsida > Poales > Poaceae > Elymus > Elymus sibiricus. The sequence goes on along the minus strand of CM077672.1, from coordinate 74,741,673 downwards.
ATTACTCACGTTTTGGTGTCCCGGGACGTCTCCGGACCACGGGGTGATCTATGGGAACGTCCCCAAGACTCACAATTTTGGTTGATTCGAGCTTGTTTCATAGGATATTGCTCACGTTTCGGTGTCTCGGGACGTCTCCGAAGCACGGGCTGATCTTATGGGAACATACCCAAGACTCGCAGTTTTAGCCGATTCGGGCCTGTTTTGTGAGCTATTGCTCACATTTTGGTTTGTCGGGACGTCTCAGAACCACGGTATCATTTTATCGGAACGTCCCCAAGACTCGCATTTATTGGCAATTTGGGCCCATTTCATGGGCTATTGCTCACGTTTTGGTGTCCCCAAGACTCGTGGTTTTGGCCGATTCAGGCCCGTTTTGTAGGTTTATTGCCCATGTTTTTGTGTCCTGGGACGTCTTCGAAGCACAGGATGATATTATGGGACGATCTCCAAGAGTCACAATTTTGGCCAATTGGGACCCATTTTGTGAGGTATTGCTCACGTTATGGTGTCCCGGGACGTCTCCGGGCCACTGGGTGATCTTATGGGAACGTCCCCAACACTCGTGGTTTTTCCCGATTCAGGCCTGTTTTGTGGGTTTATTGCCCACGTTTTGGTGTCCCGAGACGTCTCCGAAGCACGGGGTGATCTTATCGGACCGTCCCCAAGACTCGCAGTTTTGCCCAATTGGGCCCGTTTTGTGAGCTATTGCTCACGTTTGGGTGTCCCGGGACGTCTTCGGACCAAGGGGTGATCTATGGGAACGTCCCCAAGACTCGTGGTTTTGGCCGATTTAGGCCCGTTTTGTGAGTTTATTGCCCATGTTTTGGTGTCCCGGGACGTCTCCAAAACACGGGGTGATCTTAAGGGACCGTCCCCAAGAGTCACCGTTTTGGCCAATTGGGGCCCGTTTTGTGAGGTATTGCTCATGTTATGGTGTCCCGGGACGTCTCCGGCCCACTGGGTGATCTATGGGACGTCCCCAACACTCGAGGTTTTGCCCTATTCAGGCCCGTTTGGTGGGTTTATTGCCCATGTTTTGGTGTCCCGGGACGTCTCCGAAGCATGGGGTGATCTTATGGGACCGTCCCCAAGACTCGTGGTTCTCGTCGATTCACGCCCGTTTTGTGGGTTTATTGCCCATGCTTTGGTGTTCCGGGACGTCTCCGAAGCACGGGGTGATCTTATGGGACCGTCCCCAAGAGTCTCAGTTTTGGCCAATTGGGGCCCGTTTTGTGAGCTATTACTCACGTTTTGGTGTCCCGGGACGTCTCCGGACCACGGGGTGATCTATGGGAACGTCCCCAGGACTCACAATTTTGGATGATTCGAGCTCGTTTCATGGGATATTGCTGACGTTTCGGTGTCTCCGGACGTCTCCGAAGCACGGGGTGATCTTATGGGAACTTCCCCAAGACTCGCAGTTTTAGCCGATTCAGGCCTATTTTGTGAGCTATTGCTCACATTTTGGTTTGTCGGGACGTCTCCGAACCACGGTATCATTTTATGGGAACGTCCCCAAGACTCGCATTTATTGCCAATTTGGGCTGATTTCATGGGCTATTGCTCATGTTTTGGTGTCCCCAAGACTCGTGGTTTTGGCCGATTCAGACCCATTTTGTGGGTTTATTGCTCCTGTTTTTGTGTCCCGGGACGTCTCCGTAGCATGGGTGATCTTATGGGACCATACCCAAGACTCGCAGATTTGGCAATTGGGGCCCGTTTTGTGAGCTATTGCTCACGTTTGGGTGTCCCGGGACGTCTTCGGACCAAGGGGTGATCTATGGGAACGTCCCCAAGACTCGTGGTTTTGGCCGATTCAGGCCCGTTTTGTAGGTTTATTGCCCATGTTTTGGTGTCCCGGGACGTCTTCGAAGCACAGGATGATATTATGGGACCATCTCCAAGAGTCACAATTTTGGCCAATTGGGACCCATTTTGTGAGGAATTGCTCACGTTATGGTGTCCCGGGACGTCTCCGGGCCACTGGGTGATCTTATGGGAACGTCCCCAACACTCGTGGTTTTTCCCGATTCAGGCCTGTTTTGTGGGTTTATTGCCCACGTTTTGGTGTCCCGAGACGTCTCCGAAGCACGGGGTGATCTTATCGGACCGTCCCCAAGACTCGCAGTTTTGCCCAATTGGGCCCGTTTTGTGAGCTATTGCTCACGTTTGGGTGTCCCGGGACGTCTTCGGACCAAGGGGTGATCTATGGGAACGTCCCCAAGACTCGTGGTTTTGGCCGATTTAGGCCCGTTTTGTGAGTTTATTGCCCATGTTTTGGTGTCCCGGGACGTCTCCAAAACACGGGGTGATCTTAAGGGACCGTCCCCAAGAGTCACCGTTTTGGCCAATTGGGGCCCGTTTTGTGAGGTATTGCTCATGTTATGGTGTCCCGGGACGTCTCCGGCCCACTGGGTGATCTATGGGACGTCCCCAACACTCGAGGTTTTGCCCTATTCAGGCCCGTTTGGTGGGTTTATTGCCCATGTTTTGGTGTCCCGGGACGTCTCCGAAGCATGGGGTGATCTTATGGGACCGTCCCCAAGACTCGTGGTTCTCGTCGATTCACGCCCGTTTTGTGGGTTTATTGCCCATGCTTTGGTGTTCCGGGACGTCTCCGAAGCACGGGGTGATCTTATGGGACCGTCCCCAAGAGTCTCAGTTTTGGCCAATTGGGGCCCGTTTTGTGAGCTATTACTCACGTTTTGGTGTCCCGGGACGTCTCCGGACCACGGGGTGATCTATGGGAACGTCCCCAGGACTCACAATTTTGGATGATTCGAGCTCGTTTCATGGGATATTGCTCACGTTTCGGTGTCTCCGGACGTCTCCGAAGCACGGGGTGATCTTATGGGAACTTCCCCAAGACTCGCAGTTTTAGCCGATTCGGGCCTGTTTTGTGAGCTATTGCTCACATTTTGGTTTGTCGGGACGTCTCCGAACCACGGTATCATTTTGTGGGAACGTCCCCAAGACTCGCATTTATTGCCAATTTGGGCTGATTTCATGGGCTATTGCTCATGTTTTGGTGTCCCCAAGACTCGTGGTTTTGGCCGATTCAGACCCATTTTGTGGGTTTATTGCTCCTGTTTTTGTGTCCCGGGACATCTCCGTAGCATGGGTGATCTTATGGGACCATACCCAAGACTCGCAGATTTGGCAATTGGGGCCCGTTTTGTGATCTATTGCTCACGTTTGGGTGTCCCGGGACGTCTTCGGACCAAGGGGTGATCTATGGGAACGTCCCCAAGACTCGTGGTTTTGGCCGATTCAGGCCCGTTTTGTAGGTTTATTGCCCATGTTTTGGTGTCCCGGGACGTCTTCGAAGCACAGGATGATATTATGGGACCATCTCCAAGAGTCACAATTTTGGCCAATTGGGACCCATTTTGTGAGGTATTGCTCACGTTATGGTGTCCCGGGACGTCTCCGGGCCACTGGGTGATCTTATGGGAACGTCCCCAACACTCGTGGTTTTTCCCGATTCAGGCCTGTTTTGTGGGTTTATTGCCCACGTTTTGGTGTCCCGAGACGTCTCCGAAGCACGGGGTGATCTTATCGGACCGTCCCCAAGACTCGCAGTTTTGCCCAATTGGGCCCGTTTTGTGAGCTATTGCTCACGTTTGGGTGTCCCGGGACGTCTTCGGACCAAGGGGTGATCTATGGGAACGTCCCCAAGACTCGTGGTTTTGGCCGATTTAGGCCCGTTTTGTGAGTTTATTGCCCATGTTTTGGTGTCCCGGGACGTCTCCAAAACACGGGGTGATCTTAAGGGACCGTCCCCAAGAGTCACCGTTTTGGCCAATTGGGGCCCGTTTTGTGAGGTATTGCTCATGTTATGGTGTCCCGGGACGTCTCCGGCCCACTGGGTGATCTATGGGACGTCCCCAACACTCGAGGTTTTGCCCTATTCAGGCCCGTTTGGTGGGTTTATTGCCCATGTTTTGGTGTCCCGGGACGTCTCCGAAGCATGGGGTGATCTTATGGGACCGTCCCCAAGACTCGTGGTTCTCGTCGATTCACGCCCGTTTTGTGGGTTTATTGCCCATGCTTTGGTGTTCCGGGACGTCTCCGAAGCACGGGGTGATCTTATGGGACCGTCCCCAAGAGTCTCAGTTTTGGCCAATTGGGGCCCGTTTTGTGAGCTATTACTCACGTTTTGGTGTCCCGGGACGTCTCCGGACCACGGGGTGATCTATGGGAACGTCCCCAGGACTCACAATTTTGGATGATTCGAGCTCGTTTCATGGGATATTGCTCACGTTTCGGTGTCTCCGGACGTCTCCGAAGCACGGGGTGATCTTATGGGAACTTCCCCAAGACTCGCAGTTTTAGCCGATTCAGGCCTGTTTTGTGAGCTATTGCTCACATTTTGGTTTGTCGGGACGTCTCCGAACCACGGTATCATTTTATGGGAACGTCCCCAAGACTCGCATTTATTGCCAATTTGGGCTGATTTCATGGGCTATTGCTCATGTTTTGGTGTCCCCAAGACTCGTGGTTTTGGCCGATTCAGACCCATTTTGTGGGTTTATTGCTCCTGTTTTTGTGTCCCGGGACGTCTCCGTAGCATGGGTGATCTTATGGGACCATACCCAAGACTCGCAGATTTGGCAATTGGGGCCCGTTTTGTGAGCTATTGCTCACGTTTGGGTGTCCCGGGACGTCTTCGGACCAAGGGGTGATCTATGGGAACGTCCCCAAGACTCGTGGTTTTGGCCGATTCAGGCCCGTTTTGTAGGTTTATTGCCCATGTTTTGGTGTCCCGGGACGTCTTCGAAGCACAGGATGATATTATGGGACCATCTCCAAGAGTCACAATTTTGGCCAATTGGGACCCATTTTGTGAGGTATTGCTCACGTTATGGTGTCCCGGGACGTCTCCGGGCCACTGGGTGATCTTATGGGAACGTCCCCAACACTCGTGGTTTTTCCCGATTCAGGCCTGTTTTGTGGGTTTATTGCCCACGTTTTGGTGTCCCGAGACGTCTCCGAAGCACGGGGTGATCTTATCGGACCGTCCCCAAGACTCGCAGTTTTGCCCAATTGGGCCCGTTTTGTGAGCTATTGCTCACGTTTGGGTGTCCCGGGACGTCTTCGGACCAAGGGGTGATCTATGGGAACGTCCCCAAGACTCGTGGTTTTGGCCGATTTTGGCCCGTTTTGTGAGTTTATTGCCCATGTTTTGGTGTCCCGGGACGTCTCCAAAATACGGGGTGATCTTAAGGGACCGTCCCCAAGAGTCACCGTTTTGGCCAATTGGGGCCCGTTTTGTGAGGTATTGCTCATGTTATGGTGTCCCGGGACGTCTCCGGCCCATTGGGTGATCTATGGGACGTCCCCAACACTCGAGGTTTTGCCCTATTCAGGCCCGTTTGGTGGGTTTATTGCCCATGTTTTGGTGTCCCGGGACATCTCCGAAGCATGGGGTGATCTTATGGGACCGTCCCCAAGACTTGTGGTTCTCGTCGATTCACGCCCGTTTTGTGGGTTTATTGCCCATGCTTTGGTGTTCCGGGACGTCTCCGAAGCAAGGGGTGATCTTATGGGACCGTCCCCAAGAGTCTCAGTTTTGGCCAATTGGGGCCCGTTTTGTGAGCTATTACTCACGTTTTGGTGTCCCGGGACGTCTCCGGACCACGGGGTGATCTATGGGAACGTCCCCAGGACTCACAATTTTGGATGATTCGAGCTCGTTTCATGGGATATTGCTCACGTTTCGGTGTCTCCGGACGTCTGCGAAGCACGGGGTGATCTTATGGGAACTTCCCCAAGACTCGCAGTTTTAGCCGATTCGGGCCTGTTTTGTGAGCTATTGCTCACATTTTGGTTTGTCGGGACGTCTCCGAACCACGGTATCATTTTATGGGAACGTCCCCAAGACTCGCATTTATTGCCAATTTGGGCTGATTTCATGGGCTATTGCTCATGTTTTGGTGTCCCCAAGACTCGTGGTTCTCGTCGATTCACGCCCGTTTTGTGGGTTTATTGCCCATGCTTTGGTGTTCCGGGACGTCTCCGAAGCACGGGGTGATCTTATGGGACCGTCCCCAAGAGTCTCAGTTTTGGCCAATTGGGGCCCGTTTTGTGAGCTATTACTCACGTTTTGGTGTCCCGGGACGTCTCCGGACCACGGGGTGATCTATGGGAACGTCCCCAGGACTCACAATTTTGGATGATTCGAGCTCGTTTCATGGGATATTGCTCACGTTTCGGTGTCTCCGAACGTCTCCGAAGCACGGGGTGATCTTATGGGAACTTCCCCAAGACTCGCAGTTTTAGCCGATTCGGGCCTGTTTCGTGAGCTATTGCTCACATTTTGGTTTGTCGGGACGTCTCCGAACCACGGTATCATTTTATGGGAACGTCCCCAAGACTCGCATTTATTGCCAATTTGGGCTGATTTCATGGGCTATTGCTCATGTTTTGGTGTCCCCAAGACTCGTGGTTTTGGCCGATTCAGACCCATTTTGTGGGTTTATTGCTCCTGTTTTTGTGTCCCGGGACGTCTCCGTAGCATGGGTGATCTTATGGGACCATACCCAAGACTCGCAGATTTGGCAATTGGGGCCCGTTTTGTGAGCTATTGCTCACGTTTGGGTGTCCCGGGACGTCTTCGGACCAAGGGGTGATCTATGGGAACGTCCCCAAGACTCGTGGTTTTGGCCGATTCAGGCCCGTTTTGTAGGTTTATTGCCCATGTTTTGGTGTCCCGGGACGTCTTCGAAGCACAGGATGATATTATGGGACCATCTCCAAGAGTCACAATTTTGGCCAATTGGGACCCATTTTGTGAGGTATTGCTCACGTTATGGTGTCCCGGGACGTCTCCGGGCCACTGGGTGATCTTATGGGAACGTCCCCAACACTCGTGGTTTTTCCCGATTCAGGCCTGTTTTGTGGGTTTATTGCCCACGTTTTGGTGTCCCGAGACGTCTCCGAAGCACGGGGTGATCTTATCGGACCGTCCCCAAGACTCGCAGTTTTGCCCAATTGGGCCCGTTTTGTGAGCTATTGCTCACGTTTGGGTGTCCCGGGACGTCTTCGGACCAAGGGGTGATCTATGGGAACGTCCCCAAGACTCGTGGTTTTGGCCGATTTAGGCCCGTTTTGTGAGTTTATTGCCCATGTTTTGGTGTCCCGGGACGTCTCCAAAACACGGGGTGATCTTAAGGGACCGTCCCCAAGAGTCACCGTTTTGGCCAATTGGGGCCCGTTTTGTGAGGTATTGCTCATGTTATGGTGTCCCGGGACGTCTCCGGCCCACTGGGTGATCTATGGGACGTCCCCAACACTCGAGGTTTTTCCCTATTCAGGCCCGTTTGGTGGGTTTATTGCCCATGTTTTGGTGTCCCGGGACGTCTCCGAAGCATGGGGTGATCTTATGGGACCGTCCCCAAGACTCGTGGTTCTCGTCGATTCACGCCCGTTTTGTGGGTTTATTGCCCATGCTTTGGTGTTCCGGGACGTCTCCGAAGCACGGGGTGATCTTATGGGACCGTCCCCAAGAGTCTCAGTTTTGGCCAATTGGGGCCCGTTTTGTGAGCTATTACTCACGTTTTGGTGTCCCGGGACGTCTCCGGACCACGGGGCGATCTATGGGAACGTCCCCAGGACTCACAATTTTGGATGATTCGAGCTCGTTTCATGGGATATTGCTCACGTTTCGGTGTCTCCGGACGTCTCCGAAGCACGGGGTGATCTTATGGGAACTTCCCCAAGACTCGCAGTTTTAGCCGATTCGGGCCTGTTTTGTGAGCTATTGCTCACATTTTGGTTTGTCGGGACGTCTCCGAACCACGGTATCATTTTATGGGAACGTCCCCAAGACTTGCATTTATTGCCAATTTGGGCTGATTTCATGGGCTATTGCTCATGTTTTGGTGTCCCCAAGACTCGTGGTTCTCGTCGATTCACGCCCGTTTTGTGGGTTTATTGCCCATGCTTTGGTGTTCCGGGACGTCTCCGAAGCACGGGGTGATCTTATGGGACCGTCCCCAAGAGTCTCAGTTTTGGCCAATTGGGGCCTGTTTTGTGAGCTATTACTCACGTTTTGGTGTCCCGGGACGTCTCCGGACCACGGGGTGATCTATGGGAACGTCCCCAGGACTCACAATTTTGGATGATTCGAGCTCGTTTCATGGGATATTGCTGACGTTTCGGTGTCTCCGGACGTCTCCGAAGCACGGGGTGATCTTATGGGAACTTCCCCAAGACTCGCAGTTTTAGCCGATTCAGGCCTGTTTTGTGAGCTATTGCTCACATTTTGGTTTGTCGGGACGTCTCCGAACCACGGTATCATTTTATGGGAACGTCCCCAAGACTCGCATTTATTGCCAATTTGGGCTGATTTCATGGGCTATTGCTCATGTTTTGGTGTCCCCAAGACTCGTGGTTTTGGCCGATTCAGACCCATTTTGTGGGTTTATTGCTCCTGTTTTTGTGTCCCGGGACGTCTCCGTAGCATGGGTGATCTTATGGGACCATACCCAAGACTCGCAGATTTGGCAATTGGGGCCTGTTTTGTGAGCTATTGCTCACGTTTGGGTGTCCCGGGACGTCTTCGGACCAAGGGGTGATCTATGGGAACGTCCCCAAGACTCGTGGTTTTGGCCGATTCAGGCCCGTTTTGTAGGTTTATTGCCCATGTTTTGGTGTCCCGGGACGTCTTCGAAGCACAGGATGATATTATGGGACCATCTCCAAGAGTCACAATTTTGGCCAATTGGGACCCATTTTGTGAGGTATTGCTCACGTTATGGTGTCCCGGGACGTCTCCGGGCCACTGGGTGATCTTATGGGAACGTCCCCAACACTCGTGGTTTTTCCCGATTCAGGCCTGTTTTGTGGGTTTATTGCCCACGTTTTGGTGTCCCGAGACGTCTCCGAAGCACGGGGTGATCTTATCGGACCGTCCCCAAGACTCGCAGTTTTGCCCAATTGGGCCCGTTTTGTGAGCTATTGCTCACGTTTGGGTGTCCCGGGACGTCTTCGGACCAAGGGGTGATCTATGGGAACGTCCCCAAGACTCGTGGTTTTGGCCGATTTAGGCCCGTTTTGTGAGTTTATTGCCCATGTTTTGGTGTCCCGGGACGTCTCCAAAACACGGGGTGATCTTAAGGGACCGTCCCCAAGAGTCACCGTTTTGGCCAATTGGGGCCCGTTTTGTGAGGTATTGCTCATGTTATGGTGTCCCGGGACGTCTCCGGCCCACTGGGTGATCTATGGGACGTCCCCAACACTCGAGGTTTTTCCCTATTCAGGCCCGTTTGGTGGGTTTATTGCCCATGTTTTGGTGTCCCGGGACGTCTCCGAAGCATGGGGTGATCTTATGGGACCGTCCCCAAGACTCGTGGTTCTCGTCGATTCACGCCCGTTTTGTGGGTTTATTGCCCATGCTTTGGTGTTCCGGGACGTCTCCGAAGCACGGGGTGATCTTATGGGACCGTCCCCAAGAGTCTCAGTTTTGGCCAATTGGGGCCCGTTTTGTGAGCTATTACTCACGTTTTGGTGTCCCGGGACGTCTCCGGACCACGGGGCGATCTATGGGAACGTCCCCAGGACTCACAATTTTGGATGATTCGAGCTCGTTTCATGGGATATTGCTCACGTTTCGGTGTCTCCGGACGTCTCCGAAGCACGGGGTGATCTTATGGGAACTTCCCCAAGACTCGCAGTTTTAGCCGATTCGGGCCTGTTTTGTGAGCTATTGCTCACATTTTGGTTTGTCGGGACGTCTCCGAACCACGGTATCATTTTATGGGAACGTCCCCAAGACTTGCATTTATTGCCAATTTGGGCTGATTTCATGGGCTATTGCTCATGTTTTGGTGTCCCCAAGACTCGTGGTTCTCGTCGATTCACGCCCGTTTTGTGGGTTTATTGCCCATGCTTTGGTGTTCCGGGACGTCTCCGAAGCACGGGGTGATCTTATGGGACCGTCCCCAAGAGTCTCAGTTTTGGCCAATTGGGGCCTGTTTTGTGAGCTATTACTCACGTTTTGGTGTCCCGGGACGTCTCCGGACCACGGGGTGATCTATGGGAACGTCCCCAGGACTCACAATTTTGGATGATTCGAGCTCGTTTCATGGGATATTGCTGACGTTTCGGTGTCTCCGGACGTCTCCGAAGCACGGGGTGATCTTATGGGAACTTCCCCAAGACTCGCAGTTTTAGCCGATTCAGGCCTGTTTTGTGAGCTATTGCTCACATTTTGGTTTGTCGGGACGTCTCCGAACCACGGTATCATTTTATGGGAACGTCCCCAAGACTCGCATTTATTGCCAATTTGGGCTGATTTCATGGGCTATTGCTCATGTTTTGGTGTCCCCAAGACTCGTGGTTTTGGCCGATTCAGACCCATTTTGTGGGTTTATTGCTCCTGTTTTTGTGTCCCGGGACGTCTCCGTAGCATGGGTGATCTTATGGGACCATACCCAAGACTCGCAGATTTGGCAATTGGGGCCTGTTTTGTGAGCTATTGCTCACGTTTGGGTGTCCCGGGACGTCTTCGGACCAAGGGGTGATCTATGGGAACGTCCCCAAGACTCGTGGTTTTGGCCGATTCAGGCCCGTTTTGTAGGTTTATTGCCCATGTTTTGGTGTCCCGGGACGTCTTCGAAGCACAGGATGATATTATGGGACCATCTCCAAGAGTCACAATTTTGGCCAATTGGGACCCATTTTGTGAGGTATTGCTCACGTTATGGTGTCCCGGGACGTCTCCGGGCCACTGGGTGATCTTATGGGAACGTCCCCAACACTCGTGGTTTTTCCCGATTCAGGACTGTTTTGTGGGTTTATTGCCCACGTTTTGGTGTCCCGAGACGTCTCCGAAGCACGGGGTGATCTTATCGGACCGTCCCCAAGACTCGCAGTTTTGCCCAATTGGGCCCGTTTTGTGAGCTATTGCTCACGTTTGGGTGTCCCGGGACGTCTTCGGACCAAGGGGTGATCTATGGGAACGTCCCCAAGACTCGTGGTTTTGGCCGATTTAGGCCCGTTTTATGAGTTTATTGCCCATGTTTTGGTGTCCCGGGACGTCTCCAAAACACGGGGTGATCTTAAGGGACCGTCCCCAAGAGTCACCGTTTTGGCCAATTGGGGCCCGTTTTGTGAGGTATTGCTCATGTTATGGTGTCCCGGGACGTCTCCGGCCCACTGGGTGATCTATGGGACGTCCCCAACACTCGAGGTTTTGCCCTATTCAGGCCCGTTTGGTGGGTTTATTGCCCATGTTTTGGTGTCCCGGGACGTCTCCGAAGCATGGGGTGATCTTATGGGACCGTCCCCAAGACTCGTGGTTCTCGTCGATTCACGCCCGTTTTGTGGGTTTATTGCCCATGCTTTGGTGTTCCGGGACGTCTCCGAAGCACGGGGTGATCTTATGGGACCGTCCCCAAGAGTCTCAGTTTTGGCCAATTGGGGCCCGTTTTGTGAGCTATTACTCACGTTTTGGTGTCCCGGGACGTCTCCGGACCACGGGGTGATCTATGGGAACGTCCCCAGGACTCACAATTTTGGATGATTCGAGCTCGTTTCATGGGATATTGCTCACGTTTCGGTGTCTCCGGACGTCTCCGAAGCACGGGGTGATCTTATGGGAACTTCCCCAAGACTCGCAGTTTTAGCCGATTCGGGCCTGTTTTGTGAGCTATTGCTCACATTTTGGTTTGTCGGGACGTCTCCGAACCACGGTATCATTTTATGGGAACGTCCCCAAGACTCGCATTTATTGCCAATTTGGGCTGATTTCATGGGCTATTGCTCATGTTTTGGTGTCCCCAAGACTCGTGGTTCTCGTCGATTCACGCCCGTTTTGTGGGTTTATTGCCCATGCTTTGGTGTTCCGGGACGTCTCCGAAGCACGGGGTGATCTTATGGGACCGTCCCCAAGAGTCTCAGTTTTGGCCAATTGGGGCCCGTTTTGTGAGCTATTACTCACGTTTTGGTGTCCCGGGACGTCTCCGGACCACGGGGTGATCTATGGGAACGTCCCCAGGACTCACAATTTTGGATGATTCGAGCTCGTTTCATGGGATATTGCTCACGTTTCGGTGTCTCCGGACGTCTCCGAAGCACGGGGTGATCTTATGGGAACTTCCCCAAGACTCGCAGTTTTAGCCGATTCGGGCCTGTTTTGTGAGCTATTGCTCACATTTTGGTTTGTCGGGACGTCTCCGAACCACGGTATCATTTTATGGGAACGTCCCCAAGACTCGCATTTATTGCCAATTTGGGCTGATTTCATGGGCTATTGCTCATGTTTTGGTGTCCCCAAGACTCGTGGTTCTCGTCGATTCACGCCCGTTTTGTGGGTTTATTGCCCATGCTTTGGTGTTCCGGGACGTCTCCGAAGCACGGGGTGATCTTATGGGACCGTCCCCAAGAGTCTCAGTTTTGGCCAATTGGGGCCCGTTTTGTGAGCTATTACTCACGTTTTGTGTCCCGGGACGTCTCCGGACCACGGGGTGATCTATGGGAACGTCCCCAGGACTCACAATTTTGGATGATTCGAGCTCGTTTCATGGGATATTGCTGACGTTTCGGTGTCTCCGGACGTCTCCGAAGCACGGGGTGATCTTATGGGAACTTCCCCAAGACTCGCAGTTTTAGCCGATTCAGGCCTGTTTTGTGAGCTATTGCTCACATTTTGGTTTGTCGGGACGTCTCCGAACCACGGTATCATTTTATGGGAACGTCCCCAAGACTCGCATTTATTGCCAATTTGGGCTGATTTCATGGGCTATTGCTCATGTTTTGGTGTCCCCAAGACTCGTGGTTTTGGCCGATTCAGACCCATTTTGTGGGTTTATTGCTCCTGTTTTTGTGTCCCGGGACGTCTCCGTAGCATGGGTGATCTTATGGGACCATACCCAAGACTCGCAGATTTGGCAATTGGGGCCCGTTTTGTGAGCTATTGCTCACGTTTGGGTGTCCCGGGACGTCTTCGGACAAAGGGGTGATCTATGGGAACGTCCCCAAGACTCGTGGTTTTGGCCGATTCAGGCCCGTTTTGTAGGTTTATTGCCCATGTTTTGGTGTCCCGGGACGTCTTCGAAGCACAGGATGATATTATGGGACCATCTCCAAGAGTCACAATTTTGGCCAATTGGGACCCATTTTGTGAGGTATTGCTCACGTTATGGTGTCCCGGGACGTCTCCGGGCCACTGGGTGATCTTATGGGAACGTCCCCAACACTCGTGGTTTTTCCCGATTCAGGCCTGTTTTGTGGGTTTATTGCCCACGTTTTGGTGTCCCGAGACGTCTCCGAAGCACGGGGTGATCTTATCGGACCGTCCCCAAGACTCGCAGTTTTGCCCAATTGGGCCCGTTTTGTGAGCTATTGGTCACGTTTGGGTGTCCCGGGACGTCTTCGGACCAAGGGGTGATCTATGGGAACGTCCCCAAGACTCGTGGTTTTGGCCGATTTAGGCCCGTTTTGTGAGTTTATTGCCCATGTTTTGGTGTCCCGGGACGTCTCCAAAACACGGGGTGATCTTAAGGGACCGTCCCCAAGAGTCACCGTTTTGGCCAATTGGGGCCCGTTTTGTGAGGTATTGCTCATGTTATGGTGTCCCGGGACGTCTCCGGCCCACTGGGTGATCTATGGGACGTCCCCAACACTCGAGGTTTTTCCCTATTCAGGCCCGTTTGGTGGGTTTATTGCCCATGTTTTGGTGTCCCGGGACGTCTCCGAAGCATGGGGTGATCTTATGGGACCGTCCCCAAGACTCGTGGTTCTCGTCGATTCACGCCCGTTTTGTGGGTTTATTGCCCATGCTTTGGTGTTCCGGGACGTCTCCGAAGCACGGGGTGATCTTATGGGACCGTCCCCAAGAGTCTCAGTTTTGGCCAATTGGGGCCCGTTTTGTGAGCTATTACTCACGTTTTGGTGTCCCGGGACGTCTCCGGACCACGGGGCGATCTATGGGAACGTCCCCAGGACTCACAATTTTGGATGATTCGAGCTCGTTTCATGGGATATTGCTCACGTTTCGGTGTCTCCGGACGTCTCCGAAGCACGGGGTGATCTTATGGGAACTTCCCCAAGACTCGCAGTTTTAGCCGATTCGGGCCTGTTTTGTGAGCTATTGCTCACATTTTGGTTTGTCGGGACGTCTCCGAACCACGGTATCATTTTATGGGAACGTCCCCAAGACTTGCATTTATTGCCAATTTGGGCTGATTTCATGGGCTATTGCTCATGTTTTGGTGTCCCCAAGACTCGTGGTTCTCGTCGATTCACGCCCGTTTTGTGGGTTTATTGCCCATGCTTTGGTGTTCCGGGACGTCTCCGAAGCACGGGGTGATCTTATGGGACCGTCCCCAAGAGTCTCAGTTTTGGCCAATTGGGGCCTGTTTTGTGAGCTATTACTCACGTTTTGGTGTCCCGGGACGTCTCCGGACCACGGGGTGATCTATGGGAATGTCCCCAGGACTCACAATTTTGGATGATTCGAGCTCGTTTCATGGGATATTGCTGACGTTTCGGTGTCTCCGGACGTCTCCGAAGCACGGGGTGATCTTATGGGAACTTCCCCAAGACTCGCAGTTTTAGCCGATTCAGGCCTGTTTTGTGAGCTATTGCTCACATTTTGGTTTGTCGGGACGTCTCCGAACCACGGTATCATTTTATGGGAACGTCCCCAAGACTCGCATTTATTGCCAATTTGGGCTGATTTCATGGGCTATTGCTCATGTTTTGGTGTCCCCAAGACTCGTGGTTTTGGCCGATTCAGACCCATTTTGTGGGTTTATTGCTCCTGTTTTTGTGTCCCGGGACGTCTCCGTAGCATGGGTGATCTTATGGGACCATACCCAAGACTCGCAGATTTGGCAATTGGGGCCTGTTTTGTGAGCTATTGCTCACGTTTGGGTGTCCCGGGACGTCTTCGGACCAAGGGGTGATCTATGGGAACGTCCCCAAGACTCGTGGTTTTGGCCGATTCAGGCCCGTTTTGTAGGTTTATTGCCCATGTTTTGGTGTCCCGGGACGTCTTCGAAGCACAGGATGATATTATGGGACCATCTCCAAGAGTCACAATTTTGGCCAATTGGGACCCATTTTGTGAGGTATTGCTCACGTTATGGTGTCCCGGGACGTCTCCGGGCCACTGGGTGATCTTATGGGAACGTCCCCAACACTCGTGGTTTTTCCCGATTCAGGACTGTTTTGTGGGTTTATTGCCCACGTTTTGGTGTCCCGAGACGTCTCCGAAGCACGGGGTGATCTTATCGGACCGTCCCCAAGACTCGCAGTTTTGCCCAATTGGGCCCGTTTTGTGAGCTATTGCTCACGTTTGGGTGTCCCGGGACGTCTTCGGACCAAGGGGTGATCTATGGGAACGTCCCCAAGACTCGTGGTTTTGGCCGATTTAGGCCCGTTTTATGAGTTTATTGCCCATGTTTTGGTGTCCCGGGACGTCTCCAAAACACGGGGTGATCTTAAGGGACCGTCCCCAAGAGTCACCGTTTTGGCCAATTGGGGCCCGTTTTGTGAGGTATTGCTCATGTTATGGTGTCCCGGGACGTCTCCGGCCCACTGGGTGATCTATGGGACGTCCCCAACACTCGAGGTTTTGCCCTATTCAGGCCCGTTTGGTGGGTTTATTGCCCATGTTTTGGTGTCCCGGGACGTCTCCGAAGCATGGGGTGATCTTATGGGACCGTCCCCAAGACTCGTGGTTCTCGTCGATTCACGCCCGTTTTGTGGGTTTATTGCCCATGCTTTGGTGTTCCGGGACGTCTCCGAAGCACGGGGTGATCTTATGGGACCGTCCCCAAGAGTCTCAGTTTTGGCCAATTGGGGCCCGTTTTGTGAGCTATTACTCACGTTTTGGTGTCCCGGGACGTCTCCGGACCACGGGGTGATCTATGGGAACGTCCCCAGGACTCACAATTTTGGATGATTCGAGCTCGTTTCATGGGATATTGCTCACGTTTCGGTGTCTCCGGACGTCTCCGAAGCACGGGGTGATCTTATGGGAACTTCCCCAAGACTCGCAGTTTTAGCCGATTCAGGCCTGTTTTGTGAGCTATTGCTCACATTTTGGTTTGTCGGGACGTCTCCGAACCACGGTATCATTTTATGGGAACGTCCCCAAGACTCGCATTTATTGCCAATTTGGGCTGATTTCATGGGCTATTGCTCATGTTTTGGTGTCCCCAAGACTCGTGGTTTTGGCCGATTCAGACCCATTTTGTGGGTTTATTGCTCCTGTTTTTGTGTCCCGGGACGTCTCCGTAGCATGGGTGATCTTATGGGACCATACCCAAGACTCGCAGATTTGGCAATTGGGGCCCGTTTTGTGAGCTATTGCTCACGTTTGGGTGTCCCGGGACGTCTTCGGACAAAGGGGTGATCTATGGGAACGTCCCCAAGACTCGTGGTTTTGGCCGATTCAGGCCCGTTTTGTAGGTTTATTGCCCATGTTTTGGTGTCCCGGGACGTCTTCGAAGCACAGGATGATATTATGGGACCATCTCCAAGAGTCACAATTTTGGCCAATTGGGACCCATTTTGTGAGGTATTGCTCACGTTATGGTGTCCCGGGACGTCTCCGGGCCACTGGGTGATCTTATGGGAACGTCCCCAACACTCGTGGTTTTTCCCGATTCAGGCCTGTTTTGTGGGTTTATTGCCCACGTTTTGGTGTCCCGAGACGTCTCCGAAGCACGGGGTGATCTTATCGGACCGTCCCCAAGACTCGCAGTTTTGCCCAATTGGGCCCGTTTTGTGAGCTATTGCTCACGTTTGGGTGTCCCGGGACGTCTTCGGACCAAGGGGTGATCTATGGGAACGTCCCCAAGACTCGTGGTTTTGGCCGATTTAGGCCCGTTTTGTGAGTTTATTGCCCATGTTTTGGTGTCCCGGGACGTCTCCAAAACACGGGGTGATCTTAAGGGACCGTCCCCAAGAGTCACCGTTTTGGCCAATTGGGGCCCGTTTTGTGAGGTATTGCTCATGTTATGGTGTCCCGGGACGTCTCCGGCCAACTGGGTGATCTATGGGACGTCCCCAACACTCGAGGTTTTTCCCTATTCAGGCCCGTTTGGTGGGTTTATTGCCCATGTTTTGGTGTCCCGGGACGTCTCCGAAGCATGGGGTGATCTTATGGGACCGTCCCCAAGACTCGTGGTTCTCGTCGATTCACGCCCGTTTTGTGGGTTTATTGCCCATGCTTTGGTGTTCCGGGACGTCTCCGAAGCACGGGGTGATCTTATGGGACCGTCCCCAAGAGTCTCAGTTTTGGCCAATTGGGGCCCGTTTTGTGAGCTATTACTCACGTTTTGGTGTCCCGGGACGTCTCCGGACCACGGGGTGATCTATGGGAACGTCCCCAGGACTCACAATTTTGGATGATTCGAGCTCGTTTCATGGGATATTGCTGACGTTTCGGTGTCTCCGGACGTCTCCGAAGCACGGGGTGATCTTATGGGAACTTCCCCAAGACTCGCAGTTTTAGCCGATTCAGGCCTGTTTTGTGAGCTATTGCTCACATTTTGGTTTGTCGGGACGTCTCCGAACCACGGTATCATTTTATGGGAACGTCCCCAAGACTCGCATTTATTGCCAATTTGGGCTGATTTCATGGGCTATTGCTCATGTTTTGGTGTCCCCAAGACTCGTGGTTCTCGTCGATTCACGCCCGTTTTGTGGGTTTATTGCCCATGCTTTGGTGTTCCGGGACGTCTCCGAAGCACGGGGTGATCTTATGGGACCGTCCCCAAGAGTCTCAGTTTTGGCCAATTGGGGCCCGTTTTGTGAGCTATTACTCACGTTTTGGTGTCCCGGGACGTCTCCGGACCACGGGGTGATCTATGGGAACGTCCCCAGGACTCACAATTTTGGATGATTCGAGCTCGTTTCATGGGATATTGCTGACGTTTCGGTGTCTCCGGACGTCTCCGAAGCACGGGGTGATCTTATGGGAACTTCCCCAAGACTCGCAGTTTTAGCCGATTCAGGCCTGTTTTGTGAGCTATTGCTCACATTTTGGTTTGTCGGGACGTCTCCGAACCACGGTATCATTTTATGGGAACGTCCCCAAGACTCGCATTTATTGCCAATTTGGGCTGATTTCATGGGCTATTGCTCATGTTTTGGTGTCCCCAAGACTCGTGGTTTTGGCCGATTCAGACCCATTTTGTGGGTTTATTGCTCCTGTTTTTGTGTCCCGGGACGTCTCCGTAGCATGGGTGATCTTATGGGACCATACCCAAGACTCGCAGATTTGGCAATTGGGGCCCGTTTTGTGAGCTATTGCTCACGTTTGGGTGTCCCGGGACGTCTTCGGACCAAGGGGTGATCTATGGGAACGTCCCCAAGACTCGTGGTTTTGGCCGATTCAGGCCCGTTTTGTAGGTTTATTGCCCATGTTTTGGTGTCCCGGGACGTCTTCGAAGCACAGGATGATATTATGGGACCATCTCCAAGAGTCACAATTTTGGCCAATTGGGACCCATTTTGTGAGGTATTGCTCACGTTATGGTGTCCCGGGACGTCTCCGGGCCACTGGGTGATCTTATGGGAACGTCCCCAACACTCGTGGTTTTTCCCGATTCAGGCCTGTTTTGTGGGTTTATTGCCCACGTTTTGGTGTCCCGAGACGTCTCCGAAGCACGGGGTGATCTTATCGGACCGTCCCCAAGACTCGCAGTTTTGCCCAATTGGGCCCGTTTTGTGAGCTATTGCTCACGTTTGGGTGTCCCGGGACGTCTTCGGACCAAGGGGTGATCTATGGGAACGTCCCCAAGACTCGTGGTTTTGGCCGATTTAGGCCCGTTTTGTGAGTTTATTGCCCATGTTTTGGTGTCCCGGGATGTCTCCAAAACACGGGGTGATCTTAAGGGACCGTCCCCAAGAGTCACCGTTTTGGCCAATTGGGGCCCGTTTTGTGAGGTATTGCTCATGTTATGGTGTCCCGGGACGTCTCCGGCCCACTGGGTGATCTATGGGACGTCCCCAACACTCGAGGTTTTGCCCTATTCAGGCCCGTTTGGTGGGTTTATTGCCCATGTTTTGGTGTCCCGGGACGTCTCCGAAGCATGGGGTGATCTTATGGGACCGTCCCCAAGACTCGTGGTTCTCGTCGATTCACGCCCGTTTTGTGGGTTTATTGCCCATGCTTTGGTGTTCCGGGACGTCTCCGAAGCACGGGGTGTTCTTATGGGACCGTCCCCAAGAGTCTCAGTTTTGGCCAATTGGGGCCCGTTTTGTGAGCTATTACTCACGTTTTGGTGTCCCGGGACGTCTCCGGACCACGGGGTGATCTATGGGAACGTCCCCAGGACTCACAATTTTGGATGATTCGAGCTCGTTTCATGGGATATTGCTCACGTTTCGGTGTCTCCGGACGTCTTCGAAGCACGGGGTGATCTTATGGGAACTTCCCCAAGACTCGCAGTTTTAGCCGATTCGGGCCTGTTTTGTGAGCTATTGCTCACATTTTGGTTTGTCGGGACGTCTCCGAACCACGGTATCATTTTATGGGAACGTCCCCAAGACTCGCATTTATTGCCAATTTGGGCTGATTTCATGGGCTATTGCTCATGTTTTGGTGTCCCCAAGACTCGTGGTTCTCGTCGACTCACGCCCGTTTTGTGGGTTTATTGCCCATGCTTTGGTGTTCCGGGACGTCTCCGAAGCACGGGGTGATCTTATGGGACCGTCCCCAAGAGTCTCAGTTTTGGCCAATTGGGGCCCGTTTTGTGAGCTATTACTCACGTTTTGGTGTCCCGGGACGTCTCCGGACCACGGGGTGATCTATGGGAACGTCCCCAGGACTCACAATTTTGGATGATTCGAGCTCGTTTCATGGGATATTGCTGACGTTTCGGTGTCTCCGGACGTCTCCAAAGCACGGGGTGATCTTATGGGAACTTCCCCAAGACTCGCAGTTCTAGCCGATTCAGGCCTATTTTGTGAGCTATTGCTCACATTTTGGTTTGTCGGGACGTCTCCGAACCACGGTATCATTTTATGGGAACGTCCCCAAGACTCGCATTTATTGCCAATTTGGGCTGATTTCATGGGCTATTGCTCATGTTTTGGTGTCCCCAAGACTCGTGGTTTTGGCCGATTCAGACCCATTTTGTGGGTTTATTGCTCCTGTTTTTGTGTCCCGGGACGTCTCCGTAGCATGGGTGATCTTATGGGACCATACCCAAGACTCGCAGATTTGGCAATTGGGGCCCGTTTTGTGAGCTATTGCTCACGTTTGGGTGTCCCGGGACGTCTTCGGACCAAGGGGTGATCTATGGGAACGTCCCCAAGACTCGTGGTTTTGGCCGATTCAGGCCCGTTTTGTAGGTTTATTGCCCATGTTTTGGTGTCCCGGGACGTCTTCGAAGCACAGGATGATATTATGGGACCATCTCCAAGAGTCAAAATTTTGGCCAATTGGGACCCATTTTGTGAGGTATTGCTCACGTTATGGTGTCCCGGGACGTCTCCGGGCCACTGGGTGATCTTATGGGAACGTCCCCAACACTCGTGGTTTTTCCCGATTCAGGCCTGTTTTGTGGGTTTATTGCCCACGTTTTGGTGTCCCGAGACGTCTCCGAAGCACGGGGTGATCTTATCGGACCGTCCCCAAGACTCGCAGTTTTGCCCAATTGGGCCCGTTTTGTGAGCTATTGCTCACGTTTGGGTGTCCCGGGACGTCTTCGGACCAAGGGGTGATCTATGGGAACGTCCCCAAGACTCGTGGTTTTGGCCGATTTAGGCCCGTTTTGTGAGTTTATTGCCCATGTTTTGGTGTCCCGGGACGTCTCCAAAACACGGGGTGATCTTAAGGGACCGTCCCCAAGAGTCACCGTTTTGGCCAATTGGGGCCCGTTTTGTGAGGTATTGCTCATGTTATGGTGTCCCGGGACGTCTCCGGCCCACTGGGTGATCTATGGGACGTCCCCAACACTCGAGGTTTTGCCCTATTCAGGCCCGTTTGGTGGGTTTATTGCCCATGTTTTGGTGTCCCGGGACGTCTCCGAAGCATGGGGTGATCTTATGGGACCGTCCCCAAGACTCGTGGTTCTCGTCGATTCACGCCCGTTTTGTGGGTTTATTGCCCATGCTTTGGTGTTCCGGGACGTCTCCGAAGCACGGGGTGATCTTATGGGACCGTCCCCAAGAGTCTCAGTTTTGGCCAATTGGGGCCCGTTTTGTGAGCTATTACTCACGTTTTGGTGTCCCGGGACGTCTCCGGACCACGGGGTGATCTATGGGAACGTCCCCAGGACTCACAATTTTGGATGATTCGAGCTCGTTTCATGGGATATTGCTGACGTTTCGGTGTCTCCGGACGTCTCCGAAGCACGGGGTGATCTTATGGGAACTTCCCCAAGACTCGCAGTTTTAGCCGATTCAGGCCTATTTTGTGAGCTATTGCTCACATTTTGGTTTGTCGGGACGTCTCCGAACCACGGTATCATTTTATGGGAACGTCCCCAAGACTCGCATTTATTGCCAATTTGGGCTGATTTCATGGGCTATTGCTCATGTTTTGGTGTCCCCAAGACTCGTGGTTTTGGCCGATTCAGACCCATTTTGTGGGTTTATTGCTCCTGTTTTTGTGTCCCGGGACGTCTCCGTAGCATGGGTGATCTTATGGGACCATACCCAAGACTCGCAGATTTGGCAATTGGGGCCCGTTTTGTGAGCTATTGCTCACGTTTGGGTGTCCCGGGACGTCTTCGGACCAAGGGGTGATCTATGGGAACGTCCCCAAGACTCGTGGTTTTGGCCGATTCAGGCCCGTTTTGTAGGTTTATTGCCCATGTTTTGGTGTCCCGGGACGTCTTCGAAGCACAGGATGATATTATGGGACCATCTCCAAGAGTCACAATTTTGGCCAATTGGGACCCATTTTGTGAGGTATTGCTCACGTTATGGTGTCCCGGGACGTCTCCGGGCCACTGGGTGATCTTATGGGAACGTCCCCAACACTCGTGGTTTTTCCCGATTCAGGCCTGTTTTGTGGGTTTATTGCCCACGTTTTGGTGTCCCGAGACGTCTCCGAAGCACGGGGTGATCTTATCGGACCGTCCCCAAGACTCGCAGTTTTGCCCAATTGGGCCCGTTTTGTGAGCTATTGCTCACGTTTGGGTGTCCCGGGACGTCTTCGGACCAAGGGGTGATCTATGGGAACGTCCCCAAGACTCGTGGTTTTGGCCGATTTAGGCCCGTTTTGTGAGTTTATTGCCCATGTTTTGGTGTCCCGGGACGTCTCCAAAACACGGGGTGATCTTAAGGGACCGTCCCCAAGAGTCACCGTTTTGGCCAATTGGGGCCCGTTTTGTGAGGTATTGCTCATGTTATGGTGTCCCGGGACGTCTCCGGCCCACTGGGTGATCTATGGGACGTCCCCAACACTCGAGGTTTTGCCCTATTCAGGCCCGTTTGGTGGGTTTATTGCCCATGTTTTGGTGTCCCGGGACGTCTCCGAAGCATGGGGTGATCTTATGGGACCGTCCCCAAGACTCGTGGTTCTCGTCGATTCACGCCCGTTTTGTGGGTTTATTGCCCATGCTTTGGTGTTCCGGGACGTCTCCGAAGCACGGGGTGATCTTATGGGACCGTCCCCAAGAGTCTCAGTTTTGGCCAATTGGGGCCCGTTTTGTGAGCTATTACTCACGTTTTGGTGTCCCGGGACGTCTCCGGACCACGGGGTGATCTATGGGAACGTCCCCAGGACTCACAATTTTGGATGATTCGAGCTCGTTTCATGGGATATTGCTGACGTTTCGGTGTCTCCGGACGTCTCCGAAGCACGGGGTGATCTTATGGGAACTTCCCCAAGACTCGCAGTTTTAGCCGATTCGGGCCTGTTTTGTGAGCTATTGCTCACATTTTGGTTTGTCGGGACGTCTCCGAACCACGGTATCATTTTATGGGAACGTCCCCAAGACTCGCATTTATTGCCAATTTGGGCTGATTTCATGGGCTATTGCTCATGTTTTGGTGTCCCCAAGACTCGTGGTTTTGGCCGATTCAGACCCATTTTGTGGGTTTATTGCTCCTGTTTTTGTGTCCCGGGACGTCTCCGTAGCATGGGTGATCTTATGGGACCATACCCAAGACTCGCAGATTTGGCAATTGGGGCCCGTTTTGTGAGCTATTGCTCACGTTTGGGTGTCCCGGGACGTCTTCGGACCAAGGGGTGATCTATGGGAACGTCCCCAAGACTCGTGGTTTTGGCCGATTCAGGCCCGTTTTGTAGGTTTATTGCCCATGTTTTGGTGTCCCGGGACGTCTTCGAAGCACAGGATGATATTATGGGACCATCTCCAAGAGTCACAATTTTGGCCAATTGGGACCCATTTTGTGAGGTATTGCTCACGTTATGGTGTCCCGGGACGTCTCCGGGCCACTGGGTGATCTTATGGGAACGTCCCCAACACTCGTGGTTTTTCCCGATTCAGGCCTGTTTTGTGGGTTTATTGCCCACGTTTTGGTGTCCCGAGACGTCTCCGAAGCACGGGGTGATCTTATCGGACCGTCCCCAAGACTCGCAGTTTTGCCCAATTGGGCCCGTTTTGTGAGCTATTGCTCACGTTTGGGTGTCCCGGGACGTCTTCGGACCAAGGGGTGATCTATGGGAACGTCCCCAAGACTCGTGGTTTTGGCCGATTTAGGCCCGTTTTGTGAGTTTATTGCCCATGTTTTGGTGTCCCGGGACGTCTCCAAAACACGGGGTGATCTTAAGGGACCGTCCCCAAGAGTCACCGTTTTGGCCAATTGGGGCCCGTTTTGTGAGGTATTGCTCATGTTATGGTGTCCCGGGACGTCTCCGGCCCACTGGGTGATCTATGGGACGTCCCCAACACTCGAGGTTTTGCCCTATTCAGGCCCGTTTGGTGGGTTTATTGCCCATGTTTTGGTGTCCCGGGACGTCTCCGAAGCATGGGGTGATCTTATGGGACCGTCCCCAAGACTCGTGGTTCTCGTCGATTCACGCCCGTTTTGTGGGTTTATTGCCCATGCTTTGGTGTTCCGGGACGTCTCCGAAGCACGGGGTGATCTTATGGGACCGTCCCCAAGAGTCTCAGTTTTGGCCAATTGGGGCCCGTTTTGTGAGCTATTACTCACGTTTTGGTGTCCCGGGACGTCTCCGGACCACGGGGTGATCTATGGGAACGTCCCCAGGACTCACAATTTTGGATGATTCGAGCTCGTTTCATGGGATATTGCTGACGTTTCGGTGTCTCCGGACGTCTCCGAAGCACGGGGTGATCTTATGGGAACTTCCCCAAGACTCGCAGTTTTAGCCGATTCAGGCCTATTTTGTGAGCTATTGCTCACATTTTGGTTTGTCGGGACGTCTCCGAACCACGGTATCATTTTATGGGAACGTCCCCAAGACTCGCATTTATTGCCAATTTGGGCTGATTTCATGGGCTATTGCTCATGTTTTGGTGTCCCCAAGACTCGTGGTTTTGGCCGATTCAGACCCATTTTGTGGGTTTATTGCTCCTGTTTTTGTGTCCCGGGACGTCTCCGTAGCATGGGTGATCTTATGGGACCATACCCAAGACTCGCAGATTTGGCAATTGGGGCCCGTTTTGTGAGCTATTGCTCACGTTTGGGTGTCCCGGGACGTCTTCGGACCAAGGGGTGATCTATGGGAACGTCCCCAAGACTCGTGGTTTTGGCCGATTCAGGCCCGTTTTGTAGGTTTATTGCCCATGTTTTGGTGTCCCGGGACGTCTTCGAAGCACAGGATGATATTATGGGACCATCTCCAAGAGTCACAATTTTGGCCAATTGGGACCCATTTTGTGAGGTATTGCTCACGTTATGGTGTCCCGGGACGTCTCCGGGCCACTGGGTGATCTTATGGGAACGTCCCCAACACTCGTGGTTTTTCCCGATTCAGGCCTGTTTTGTGGGTTTATTGCCCACGTTTTGGTGTCCCGAGACGTCTCCGAAGCACGGGGTGATCTTATCGGACCGTCCCCAAGACTCGCAGTTTTGCCCAATTGGGCCCGTTTTGTGAGCTATTGCTCACGTTTGGGTGTCCCGGGACGTCTTCGGACCAAGGGGTGATCTATGGGAACGTCCCCAAGACTCGTGGTTTTGGCCGATTTAGGCCCGTTTTGTGAGTTTATTGCCCATGTTTTGGTGTCCCGGGACGTCTCCAAAACACGGGGTGATCTTAAGGGACCGTCCCCAAGAGTCACCGTTTTGGCCAATTGGGGCCCGTTTTGTGAGGTATTGCTCATGTTATGGTGTCCCGGGACGTCTCCGGCCCACTGGGTGATCTATGGGACGTCCCCAACACTCGAGGTTTTGCCCTATTCAGGCCCGTTTGGTGGGTTTATTGCCCATGTTTTGGTGTCCCGGGACGTCTCCGAAGCATGGGGTGATCTTATGGGACCGTCCCCAAGACTCGTGGTTCTCGTCGATTCACGCCCGTTTTGTGGGTTTATTGCCCATGCTTTGGTGTTCCGGGACGTCTCCGAAGCACGGGGTGATCTTATGGGACCGTCCCCAAGAGTCTCAGTTTTGGCCAATTGGGGCCCGTTTTGTGAGCTATTACTCACGTTTTGGTGTCCCGGGACGTCTCCGGACCACGGGGTGATCTATGGGAACGTCCCCAGGACTCACAATTTTGGATGATTCGAGCTCGTTTCATGGGATATTGCTCACGTTTCGGTGTCTCCGGACGTCTCCGAAGCACGGGGTGATCTTATGGGAACTTCCCCAAGACTCGCAGTTTTAGCCGATTCGGGCCTGTTTTGTGAGCTATTGCTCACATTTTGGTTTGTCGGGACGTCTCCGAACCACGGTATCATTTTATGGGAATGTCCCCAAGACTCGCATTTATTGCCAATTTGGGCTGATTTCATGGGCTATTGCTCATGTTTTGGTGTCCCCAAGACTCGTGGTTCTCGTCGATTCACGCCCGTTTTGTGGGTTTATTGCCCATGCTTTGGTGTTCCGGGACGTCTCCGAAGCACGGGGTGATCTTATGGGACCGTCCCCAAGAGTCTCAGTTTTGGCCAATTGGGGCCCGTTTTGTGAGCTATTACTCACGTTTTGGTGTCCCGGGACGTCTCCGGACCACGGGGTGATCTATGGGAACGTCCCCAGGACTCACAATTTTGGATGATTCGAGCTCGTTTCATGGGATATTGCTGACGTTTCGGTGTCTCCGGACGTCTCCGAAGCACGGGGTGATCTTATGGGAACTTCCCCAAGACTCGCAGTTTTAGCCGATTCAGGCCTATTTTGTGAGCTATTGCTCACATTTTGGTTTGTCGGGACGTCTCCGAACCACGGTATCATTTTATGGGAACGTCCCCAAGACTCGCATTTATTGCCAATATGGGCTGATTTCATGGGCTATTGCTCATGTTTTGGTGTCCCCAAGACTCGTGGATTTGGCCGATTCAGACCCATTTTGTGGGTTTATTGCTCCTGTTTTTGTGTCCCGGGACGTCTCCGTAGCATGGGTGATCTTATGGGACCATACCCAAGACTCGCAGATTTGGCAATTGGGGCCCGTTTTGTGAGCTATTGCTCACGTTTGGGTGTCCCGGGACGTCTTCGGACCAAGGGGTGATCTATGGGAACGTCCCCAAGACTCGTGGTTTTGGCCGATTCAGGCCCGTTTTGTAGGTTTATTGCCCATGTTTTGGTGTCCCGGGACGTCTTCGAAGCACAGGATGATATTATGGGACCATCTCCAAGAGTCACAATTTTGGCCAATTGGGACCCATTTTGTGAGGTATTGCTCACGTTATGGTGTCCCGGGACGTCTCCGGGCCACTGGGTGATCTTATGGGAACGTCCCCAACACTCGTGGTTTTTCCCGATTCAGGCCTGTTTTGTGGGTTTATTGCCCACGTTTTGGTGTCCCGAGACGTCTCCGAAGCACGGGGTGATCTTATCGGACCGTCCCCAAGACTCGCAGTTTTGCCCAATTGGGCCCGTTTTGTGAGCTATTGCTCACGTTTGGGTGTCCCGGGACGTCTTCGGACCAAGGGGTGATCTATGGGAACGTCCCCAAGACTCGTGGTTTTGGCCGATTTAGGCCCGTTTTGTGAGTTTATTGCCCATGTTTTGGTGTCCCGGGACGTCTCCAAAACACGGGGTGATCTTAAGGGACCGTCCCCAAGAGTCACCGTTTTGGCCAATTGGGGCCCGTTTTGTGAGGTATTGCTCATGTTATGGTGTCCCGGGACGTCTCCGGCCCACTGGGTGATCTATGGGACGTCCCCAACACTCGAGGTTTTGCCCTATTCAGGCCCGTTTGGTGGGTTTATTGCCCATGTTTTGGTGTCCCGGGACGTCTCCGAAGCATGGGGTGATCTTATGGGACCGTCCCCAAGACTCGTGGTTCTCGTCGATTCACGCCCGTTTTGTGGGTTTATTGCCCATGCTTTGGTGTTCCGGGACGTCTCCGAAGCACGGGGTGATCTTATGGGACCGTCCCCAAGAGTCTCAGTTTTGGCCAATTGGGGCCCGTTTTGTGAGCTATTACTCACGTTTTGGTGTCCCGGGACGTCTCCGGACCACGGGGTGATCTATGGGAACGTCCCCAGGACTCACAATTTTGGATGATTCGAGCTCGTTTCATGGGATATTGCTCACGTTTCGGTGTCTCCGGACGTCTCCGAAGCACGGGGTGATCTTATGGGAACTTCCCCAAGACTCGCAGTTTTAGCCGATTCGGGCCTGTTTTGTGAGCTATTGCTCACATTTTGGTTTGTCGGGACGTCTCCGAACCACGGTATCATTTTATGGGAATGTCCCCAAGACTCGCATTTATTGCCAATTTGGGCTGATTTCATGGGCTATTGCTCATGTTTTGGTGTCCCCAAGACTCGTGGTTCTCGTCGATTCACGCCCGTTTTGTGGGTTTATTGCCCATGCTTTGGTGTTCCGGGACGTCTCCGAAGCACGGGGTGATCTTATGGGACCGTCCCCAAGAGTCTCAGTTTTGGCCAATTGGGGCCCGTTTTGTGAGCTATTACTCACGTTTTGGTGTCCCGGGACGTCTCCGGACCACGGGGTGATCTATGGGAACGTCCCCAGGACTCACAATTTTGGATGATTCGAGCTCGTTTCATGGGATATTGCTGACGTTTCGGTGTCTCCGGACGTCTCCGAAGCACGGGGTGATCTTATGGGAACTTCCCCAAGACTCGCAGTTTTAGCCGATTCAGGCCTATTTTGTGAGCTATTGCTCACATTTTGGTTTGTCGGGACGTCTCCGAACCACGGTATCATTTTATGGGAACGTCCCCAAGACTCGCATTTATTGCCAATTTGGGCTGATTTCATGGGCTATTGCTCATGTTTTGGTGTCCCCAAGACTCGTGGTTTTGGCCGATTCAGACCCATTTTGTGGGTTTATTGCTCCTGTTTTTGTGTCCCGGGACGTCTCCGTAGCATGGGTGATCTTATGGGACCATACCCAAGACTCGCAGATTTGGCAATTGGGGCCCGTTTTGTGAGCTATTGCTCACGTTTGGGTGTCCCGGGACGTCTTCGGACCAAGGGGTGATCTATGGGAACGTCCCCAAGACTCGTGGTTTTGGCCGATTCAGGCCCGTTTTGTAGGTTTATTGCCCATGTTTTGGTGTCCCGGGACGTCTTCGAAGCACAGGATGATATTATGGGACCATCTCCAAGAGTCACAATTTTGGCCAATTGGGACCCATTTTGTGAGGTATTGCTCACGTTATGGTGTCCCGGGACGTCTCCGGGCCACTGGGTGATCTTATGGGAACGTCCCCAACACTCGTGGTTTTTCCCGATTCAGGCCTGTTTTGTGGGTTTATTGCCCACGTTTTGGTGTCCCGAGACGTCTCCGAAGCACGGGGTGATCTTATCGGACCGTCCCCAAGACTCGCAGTTTTGCCCAATTGGGCCCGTTTTGTGAGCTATTGCTCACGTTTGGGTGTCCCGGGACGTCTTCGGACCAAGGGGTGATCTATGGGAACGTCCCCAAGACTCGTGGTTTTGGCCGATTTAGGCCCGTTTTGTGAGTTTATTGCCCATGTTTTGGTGTCCCGGGACGTCTCCAAAACACGGGGTGATCTTAAGGGACCGTCCCCAAGAGTCACCGTTTTGGCCAATTGGGGCCCGTTTTGTGAGGTATTGCTCATGTTATGGTGTCCCGGGACGTCTCCGGCCCACTGGGTGATCTATGGGACGTCCCCAACACTCGAGGTTTTGCCCTATTCAGGCCCGTTTGGTGGGTTTATTGCCCATGTTTTGGTGTCCCGGGACGTCTCCGAAGCATGGGGTGATCTTATGGGACCGTCCCCAAGACTCGTGGTTCTCGTCGATTCACGCCCGTTTTGTGGGTTTATTGCCCATGCTTTGGTGTTCCGGGACGTCTCCGAAGCACGGGGTGATCTTATGGGACCGTCCCCAAGAGTCTCAGTTTTGGCCAATTGGGGCCCGTTTTGTGAGCTATTACTCACGTTTTGGTGTCCCGGGACGTCTCCGGACCACGGGGTGATCTATGGGAACGTCCCCAGGACTCACAATTTTGGATGATTCGAGCTCGTTTCATGGGATATTGCTCACGTTTCGGTGTCTCCGGACGTCTCCGAAGCACGGGGTGATCTTATGGGAACTTCCCCAAGACTCGCAGTTTTAGCCGATTCGGGCCTGTTTTGTGAGCTATTGCTCACATTTTGGTTTGTCGGGACGTCTCCGAACCACGGTATCATTTTATGGGAATGTCCCCAAGACTCGCATTTATTGCCAATTTGGGCTGATTTCATGGGCTATTGCTCATGTTTTGGTGTCCCCAAGACTCGTGGTTCTCGTCGATTCACGCCCGTTTTGTGGGTTTATTGCCCATGCTTTGGTGTTCCGGGACGTCTCCGAAGCACGGGGTGATCTTATGGGACCGTCCCCAAGAGTCTCAGTTTTGGCCAATTGGGGCCCGTTTTGTGAGCTATTACTCACGTTTTGGTGTCCCGGGACGTCTCCGGACCACGGGGTGATCTATGGGAACGTCCCCAGGACTCACAATTTTGGATGATTCGAGCTCGTTTCATGGGATATTGCTGACGTTTCGGTGTCTCCGGACGTCTCCGAAGCACGGGGTGATCTTATGGGAACTTCCCCAAGACTCGCAGTTTTAGCCGATTCAGGCCTATTTTGTGAGCTATTGCTCACATTTTGGTTTGTCGGGACGTCTCCGAACCACGGTATCATTTTATGGGAACGTCCCCAAGACTCGCATTTATTGCCAATTTGGGCTGATTTCATGGGCTATTGCTCATGTTTTGGTGTCCCCAAGACTCGTGGTTTTGGCCGATTCAGACCCATTTTGTGGGTTTATTGCTCCTGTTTTTGTGTCCCGGGACGTCTCCGTAGCATGGGTGATCTTATGGGACCATACCCAAGACTCGCAGATTTGGCAATTGGGGCCCGTTTTGTGAGCTATTGCTCACGTTTGGGTGTCCCGGGACGTCTTCGGACCAAGGGGTGATCTATGGGAACGTCCCCAAGACTCGTGGTTTTGGCCGATTCAGGCCCGTTTTGTAGGTTTATTGCCCATGTTTTGGTGTCCCGGGACGTCTTCGAAGCACAGGATGATATTATGGGACCATCTCCAAGAGTCACAATTTTGGCCAATTGGGACCCATTTTGTGAGGTATTGCTCACGTTATGGTGTCCCGGGACGTCTCCGGGCCACTGGGTGATCTTATGGGAACGTCCCCAACACTCGTGGTTTTTCCCGATTCAGGCCTGTTTTGTGGGTTTATTGCCCACGTTTTGGTGTCCCGAGACGTCTCCGAAGCACGGGGTGATCTTATCGGACCGTCCCCAAGACTCGCAGTTTTGCCCAATTGGGCCCGTTTTGTGAGCTATTGCTCACGTTTGGGTGTCCCGGGACGTCTTCGGACCAAGGGGTGATCTATGGGAACGTCCCCAAGACTCGTGGTTTTGGCCGATTTAGGCCCGTTTTGTGAGTTTATTGCCCATGTTTTGGTGTCCCGGGACGTCTCCAAAACACGGGGTGATCTTAAGGGACCGTCCCCAAGAGTCGCCGTTTTGGCCAATTGGGGCCCGTTTTGTGAGGTATTGCTCATGTTATGGTGTCCCGGGACGTCTCCGGCCCACTGGGTGATCTATGGGACGTCCCCAACACTCGAGGTTTTGCCCTATTCAGGCCCGTTTGGTGGGTTTATTGCCCATGTTTTGGTGTCCCGGGACGTCTCCGAAGCATGGGGTGATCTTATGGGACCGTCCCCAAGACTCGTGGTTCTCGTCGATTCACGCCCGTTTTGTGGGTTTATTGCCCATGCTTTGGTGTTCCGGGACGTCTCCGAAGCACGGGGTGATCTTATGGGACCGTCCCCAAGAGTCTCAGTTTTGGCCAATTGGGGCCCGTTTTGTGAGCTATTACTCACGTTTTGGTGTCCCGGGACGTCTCCGGACCACGGGGTGATCTATGGGAACGTCCCCAGGACTCACAATTTTGGATGATTCGAGCTCGTTTCATGGGATATTGCTCACGTTTCGGTGTCTCCGGACGTCTCCGAAGCACGGGGTGATCTTATGGGAACTTCCCCAAGACTCGCAGTTTTAGCCGATTCGGGCCTGTTTTGTGAGCTATTGCTCACATTTTGGTTTGTCGGGACGTCTCCGAACCACGGTATCATTTTATGGGAATGTCCCCAAGACTCGCATTTATTGCCAATTTGGGCTGATTTCATGGGCTATTGCTCATGTTTTGGTGTCCCCAAGACTCGTGGTTCTCGTCGATTCACGCCCGTTTTGTGGGTTTATTGCCCATGCTTTGGTGTTCCGGGACGTCTCCGAAGCACGGGGTGATCTTATGGGACCGTCCCCAAGAGTCTCAGTTTTGGCCAATTGGGGCCCGTTTTGTGA
Source organism: Elymus sibiricus (assembly GCA_039707655.1). Lineage (NCBI taxonomy): Eukaryota > Viridiplantae > Streptophyta > Magnoliopsida > Poales > Poaceae > Elymus > Elymus sibiricus. Next base: position 74,709,801 of record CM077672.1, on the reverse strand, counting down.
GCTATTACTCACGTTTTGGTGTCCCGGGACGTCTCCGGACCACGGGGTGATCTATGGGAACGTCCCCAGGACTCACAATTTTGGATGATTCGAGCTCGTTTCATGGGATATTGCTGACGTTTCGGTGTCTCCGGACGTCTCCGAAGCACGGGGTGATCTTATGGGAACTTCCCCAAGACTCGCAGTTTTAGCCGATTCGGGCCTGTTTTGTGAGCTATTGCTCACATTTTGGTTTGTCGGGACGTCTCCGAACCACGGTATCATTTTATGGGAATGTCCCCAAGACTCGCATTTATTGCCAATTTGGGCTGATTTCATGGGCTATTGCTCATGTTTTGGTGTCCCCAAGACTCGTGGTTCTCGTCGATTCACGCCCGTTTTGTGGGTTTATTGCCCATGCTTTGGTGTTCCGGGACGTCTCCGAAGCACGGGGTGATCTTATGGGACCGTCCCCAAGAGTCTCAGTTTTGGCCAATTGGGGCCCGTTTTGTGAGCTATTACTCACGTTTTGGTGTCCCGGGACGTCTCCGGACCACGGGGTGATCTATGGGAACGTCCCCAGGACTCACAATTTTGGATGATTCGAGCTCGTTTCATGGGATATTGCTGACGTTTCGGTGTCTCCGGACGTCTCCGAAGCACGGGGTGATCTTATGGGAACTTCCCCAAGACTCGCAGTTTTAGCCGATTCAGGCCTATTTTGTGAGCTATTGCTCACATTTTGGTTTGTCGGGACGTCTCCGAACCACGGTATCATTTTATGGGAACGTCCCCAAGACTCGCATTTATTGCCAATTTGGGCTGATTTCATGGGCTATTGCTCATGTTTTGGTGTCCCCAAGACTCGTGGTTTTGGCCGATTCAGACCCATTTTGTGGGTTTATTGCTCCTGTTTTTGTGTCCCGGGACGTCTCCGTAGCATGGGTGATCTTATGGGAACATACCCAAGACTCGCAGATTTGGCAATTGGGGCCCGTTTTGTGAGCTATTGCTCACGTTTGGGTGTCCCGGGACGTCTTCGGACCAAGGGGTGATCTATGGGAACGTCCCCAAGACTCGTGGTTTTGGCCGATTCAGGCCCGTTTTGTAGGTTTATTGCCCATGTTTTGGTGTCCCGGGACGTCTTCGAAGCACAGGATGATATTATGGGACCATCTCCAAGAGTCACAATTTTGGCCAATTGGGACCCATTTTGTGAGGTATTGCTCACGTTATGGTGTCCCGGGACGTCTCCGGGCCACTGGGTGATCTTATGGGAACGTCCCCAACACTCGTGGTTTTTCCCGATTCAGGCCTGTTTTGTGGGTTTATTGCCCACGTTTTGGTGTCCCGAGACGTCTCCGAAGCACGGGGTGATCTTATCGGACCGTCCCCAAGACTCGCAGTTTTGCCCAATTGGGCCCGTTTTGTGAGCTATTGCTCACGTTTGGGTGTCCCGGGACGTCTTCGGACCAAGGGGTGATCTATGGGAACGTCCCCAAGACTCGTGGTTTTGGCCGATTTAGGCCCGTTTTGTGAGTTTATTGCCCATGTTTTGGTGTCCCGGGACGTCTCCAAAACACGGGGTGATCTTAAGGGACCGTCCCCAAGAGTCACCGTTTTGGCCAATTGGGGCCCGTTTTGTGAGGTATTGCTCATGTTATGGTGTCCCGGGACGTCTCCGGCCCACTGGGTGATCTATGGGACGTCCCCAACACTCGAGGTTTTGCCCTATTCAGGCCCGTTTGGTGGGTTTATTGCCCATGTTTTGGTGTCCCGGGACGTCTCCGAAGCATGGGGTGATCTTATGGGACCGTCCCCAAGACTCGTGGTTCTCGTCGATTCACGCCCGTTTTGTGGGTTTATTGCCCATGCTTTGGTGTTCCGGGACGTCTCCGAAGCACGGGGTGATCTTATGGGACCGTCCCCAAGAGTCTCAGTTTTGGCCAATTGGGGCCCGTTTTGTGAGCTATTACTCACGTTTTGGTGTCCCGGGACGTCTCCGGACCACGGGGTGATCTATGGGAACGTCCCCAGGACTCACAATTTTGGATGATTCGAGCTCGTTTCATGGGATATTGCTCACGTTTCGGTGTCTCCGGACGTCTCCGAAGCACGGGGTGATCTTATGGGAACTTCCCCAAGACTCGCAGTTTTAGCCGATTCGGGCCTGTTTTGTGAGCTATTGCTCACATTTTGGTTTGTCGGGACGTCTCCGAACCACGGTATCATTTTATGGGAATGTCCCCAAGACTCGCATTTATTGCCAATTTGGGCTGATTTCATGGGCTATTGCTCATGTTTTGGTGTCCCCAAGACTCGTGGTTCTCGTCGATTCACGCCCGTTTTGTGGGTTTATTGCCCATGCTTTGGTGTTCCGGGACGTCTCCGAAGCACGGGGTGATCTTATGGGACCGTCCCCAAGAGTCTCAGTTTTGGCCAATTGGGGCCCGTTTTGTGAGCTATTACTCACGTTTTGGTGTCCCGGGACGTCTCCGGACCACGGGGTGATCTATGGGAACGTCCCCAGGACTCACAATTTTGGATGATTCGAGCTCGTTTCATGGGATATTGCTGACGTTTCGGTGTCTCCGGACGTCTCCGAAGCACGGGGTGATCTTATGGGAACTTCCCCAAGACTCGCAGTTTTAGCCGATTCAGGCCTATTTTGTGAGCTATTGCTCACATTTTGGTTTGTCGGGACGTCTCCGAACCACGGTATCATTTTATGGGAACGTCCCCAAGACTCGCATTTATTGCCAATTTGGGCTGATTTCATGGGCTATTGCTCATGTTTTGGTGTCCCCAAGACTCGTGGTTTTGGCCGATTCAGACCCATTTTGTGGGTTTATTGCTCCTGTTTTTGTGTCCCGGGACGTCTCCGTAGCATGGGTGATCTTATGGGACCATACCCAAGACTCGCAGATTTGGCAATTGGGGCCCGTTTTGTGAGCTATTGCTCACGTTTGGGTGTCCCGGGACGTCTTCGGACCAAGGGGTGATCTATGGGAACGTCCCCAAGACTCGTGGTTTTGGCCGATTCAGGCCCGTTTTGTAGGTTTATTGCCCATGTTTTGGTGTCCCGGGACGTCTTCGAAGCACAGGATGATATTATGGGACCATCTCCAAGAGTCACAATTTTGGCCAATTGGGACCCATTTTGTGAGGTATTGCTCACGTTATGGTGTCCCGGGACGTCTCCGGGCCACTGGGTGATCTTATGGGAACGTCCCCAACACTCGTGGTTTTTCCCGATTCAGGCCTGTTTTGTGGGTTTATTGCCCACGTTTTGGTGTCCCGAGACGTCTCCGAAGCACGGGGTGATCTTATCGGACCGTCCCCAAGACTCGCAGTTTTGCCCAATTGGGCCCGTTTTGTGAGCTATTGCTCACGTTTGGGTGTCCCGGGACGTCTTCGGACCAAGGGGTGATCTATGGGAACGTCCCCAAGACTCGTGGTTTTGGCCGATTTAGGCCCGTTTTGTGAGTTTATTGCCCATGTTTTGGTGTCCCGGGACGTCTCCAAAACACGGGGTGATCTTAAGGGACCGTCCCCAAGAGTCACCGTTTTGGCCAATTGGGGCCCGTTTTGTGAGGTATTGCTCATGTTATGGTGTCCCGGGACGTCTCCGGCCCACTGGGTGATCTATGGGACGTCCCCAACACTCGAGGTTTTGCCCTATTCAGGCCCGTTTGGTGGGTTTATTGCCCATGTTTTGGTGTCCCGGGACGTCTCCGAAGCATGGGGTGATCTTATGGGACCGTCCCCAAGACTCGTGGTTCTCGTCGATTCACGCCCGTTTTGTGGGTTTATTGCCCATGCTTTGGTGTTCCGGGACGTCTCCGAAGCACGGGGTGATCTTATGGGACCGTCCCCAAGAGTCTCAGTTTTGGCCAATTGGGGCCCGTTTTGTGAGCTATTACTCACGTTTTGGTGTCCCGGGACGTCTCCGGACCACGGGGTGATCTATGGGAACGTCCCCAGGACTCACAATTTTGGATGATTCGAGCTCGTTTCATGGGATATTGCTCACGTTTCGGTGTCTCCGGACGTCTCCGAAGCACGGGGTGATCTTATGGGAACTTCCCCAAGACTCGCAGTTTTAGCCGATTCGGGCCTGTTTTGTGAGCTATTGCTCACATTTTGGTTTGTCGGGACGTCTCCGAACCACGGTATCATTTTATGGGAACGTCCCCAAGACTCGCATTTATTGCCAATTTGGGCTGATTTCATGGGCTATTGCTCATGTTTTGGTGTCCCCAAAGACTCGTGGTTTTGGCCGATTCAGACCCATTTTGTGGGTTTATTGCTCCTGTTTTTGTGTCCCGGGACGTCTCCGTAGCATGGGTGATCTTATGGGACCATACCCAAGACTCGCAGATTTGGCAATTGGGGCCCGTTTTGTGAGCTATTGCTCACGTTTGGGTGTCCCGGGACGTCTTCGGACCAAGGGGTGATCTATGGGAACGTCCCCAAGACTCGTGGTTTTGGCCGATTCAGGTCCGTTTTGTAGGTTTATTGCCCATGTTTTGGTGTCCCGGGACGTCTTCGAAGCACAGGATGATATTATGGGACCATCTCCAAGAGTCACAATTTTGGCCAATTGGGACCCATTTTGTGAGGTATTGCTCACGTTATGGTGTCCCGGGACGTCTCCGGGCCACTGGGTGATCTTATGGGAACGTCCCCAACACTCGTGGTTTTTCCCGATTCAGGCCTGTTTTGTGGGTTTATTGCCCACGTTTTGGTGTCCCGAGACGTCTCCGAAGCACGGGGTGATCTTATCGGACCGTCCCCAAGACTCGCAGTTTTGCCCAATTGGGCCCGTTTTGTGAGCTATTGCTCACGTTTGGGTGTCCCGGGACGTCTTCGGACCAAGGGGTGATCTATGGGAACGTCCCCAAGACTCGTGGTTTTGGCCGATTTAGGCCCGTTTTGTGAGTTTATTGCCCATGTTTTGGTGTCCCGGGACGTCTCCAAAACACGGGGTGATCTTAAGGGACCGTCCCCAAGAGTCACCGTTTTGGCCAATTGGGGCCCGTTTTGTGAGGTATTGCTCATGTTATGGTGTCCCGGGACGTCTCCGGCCCACTGGGTGATCTATGGGACATCCCCAACACTCGAGGTTTTGCCCTATTCAGGCCCGTTTGGTGGGTTTATTGCCCATGTTTTGGTGTCCCGGGACGTCTCCGAAGCATGGGGTGATCTTATGGGACCGTCCCCAAGACTCGTGGTTCTCGTCGATTCACGCCCGTTTTGTGGGTTTATTGCCCATGCTTTGGTGTTCCGGGACGTCTCCGAAGCACGGGGTGATCTTATGGGACCGTCCCCAAGAGTCTCAGTTTTGGCCAATTGGGGCCCGTTTTGTGAGCTATTACTCACGTTTTGGTGTCCCGGGACGTCTCCGGACCACGGGGTGATCTATGGGAACGTCCCCAGGACTCACAATTTTGGATGATTCGAGCTCGTTTCATGGGATATTGCTCACGTTTCGGTGTCTCCGGACGTCTCCGAAGCACGGGGTGATCTTATGGGAACTTCCCCAAGACTCGCAGTTTTAGCCGATTCGGGCCTGTTTTGTGAGCTATTGCTCACATTTTGGTTTGTCGGGACGTCTCCGAACCACGGTATCATTTTATGGGAACGTCCCCAAGACTCGCATTTATTGCCAATTTGGGCTGATTTCATGGGCTATTGCTCATGTTTTGGTGTCCCCAAGACTCGTGGTTCTCGTCGATTCACGCCCGTTTTGTGGGTTTATTGCCCATGCTTTGGTGTTCCGGGACGTCTCCGAAGCACGGGGTGATCTTATGGGACCGTCCCCAAGAGTCTCAGTTTTGGCCAATTGGGGCCCGTTTTGTGAGCTATTACTCACGTTTTGGTGTCCCGGGACGTCTCCGGACCACGGGGTGATCTATGGGAACGTCCCCAGGACTCACAATTTTGGATGATTCGAGCTCGTTTCATGGGATATTGCTGACGTTTCGGTGTCTCCGGACGTCTCCGAAGCACGGGGTGATCTTATGGGAACTTCCCCAAGACTCGCAGTTTTAGCCGATTCAGGCCTGTTTTGTGAGCTATTGCTCACATTTTGGTTTGTCGGGACGTCTCCGAACCACGGTATCATTTTATGGGAACGTCCCCAAGACTCGCATTTATTGCCAATTTGGGCTGATTTCATGGGCTATTGCTCATGTTTTGGTGTCCCCAAGACTCGTGGTTTTGGCCGATTCAGACCCATTTTGTGGGTTTATTGCTCCTGTTTTTGTGTCCCGGGACGTCTCCGTAGCATGGGTGATCTTATGGGACCATACCCAAGACTCGCATATTTGGCAATTGGGGCCCGTTTTGTGAGCTATTGCTCACGTTTGGGTGTCCCGGGACGTCTTCGGACCAAGGGGTGATCTATGGGAACGTCCCCAAGACTCATGGTTTTGGCCGATTCAGGTCCGTTTTGTAGGTTTATTGCCCATGTTTTGGTGTCCCGGGACGTCTTCGAAGCACAGGATGATATTATGGGACCATCTCCAAGAGTCACAATTTTGGCCAATTGGGACCCATTTTGTGAGGTATTGCTCACGTTATGGTGTCCCGGGACGTCTCCGGGCCACTGGGTGATCTTATGGGAACGTCCCCAACACTCGTGGTTTTTCCCGATTCAGGCCTGTTTTGTGGGTTTATTGCCCACGTTTTGGTGTCCCGAGACGTCTCCGAAGCACGGGGTGATCTTATCGGACCGTCCCCAAGACTCGCAGTTTTGCCCAATTGGGCCCGTTTTGTGAGCTATTGCTCACGTTTGGGTGTCCCGGGACGTCTTCGGACCAAGGGGTGATCTATGGGAACGTCCCCAAGACTCGTGGTTTTGGCCGATTTAGGCCCGTTTTGTGAGTTTATTGCCCATGTTTTGGTGTCCCGGGACGTCTCCAAAACACGGGGTGATCTTAAGGGACCGTCCCCAAGAGTCACCGTTTTGGCCAATTGGGGCCCGTTTTGTGAGGTATTGCTCATGTTATGGTGTCCCGGGACGTCTCCGGCCAACTGGGTGATCTATGGGACGTCCCCAACACTCGAGGTTTTTCCCTATTCAGGCCCGTTTGGTGGGTTTATTGCCCATGTTTTGGTGTCCCGGGACGTCTCCGAAGCATGGGGTGATCTTATGGGACCGTCCCCAAGACTCGTGGTTCTCGTCGATTCACGCCCGTTTTGTGGGTTTATTGCCCATGCTTTGGTGTTCCGGGACGTCTCCGAAGCACGGGGTGATCTTATGGGACCGTCCCCAAGAGTCTCAGTTTTGGCCAATTGGGGCCCGTTTTGTGAGCTATTACTCACGTTTTGGTGTCCCGGGACGTCTCCGGACCACGGGGTGATCTATGGGAACGTCCCCAGGACTCACAATTTTGGATGATTCGAGCTCGTTTCATGGGATATTGCTGACGTTTCGGTGTCTCCGGACGTCTCCGAAGCACGGGGTGATCTTATGGGAACTTCCCCAAGACTCGCAGTTTTAGCCGATTCGGGCCTGTTTTGTGAGCTATTGCTCACATTTTGGTTTGTCGGGACGTCTCCGAACCACGGTATCATTTTATGGGAACGTCCCCAAGACTCGCATTTATTGCCAATTTGGGCTGATTTCATGGGCTATTGCTCATGTTTTGGTGTCCCCAAGACTCGTGGTTCTCGTCGATTCACGCCCGTTTTGTGGGTTTATTGCCCTTGCTTTGGTGTTCCAGGACGTCTCCGAAGCACGGGGTGATCTTATGGGACCGTCCCCAAGAGTCTCAGTTTTGGCCAATTGGGGCCCGTTTTGTGAGCTATTACTCACGTTTTGGTGTCCCGGGACGTCTCCGGACCACGGGGTGATCTATGGGAACGTCCCCAGGACTCACAATTTTGGATGATTCGAGCTCGTTTCATGGGATATTGCTCACGTTTCGGTGTCTCCGGACGTCTCCGAAGCACGGGGTGATCTTATGGGAACTTCCCCAAGACTCGCAGTTTTAGCCGATTCGGGCCTGTTTTGTGAGCTATTGCTCACATTTTGGTTTGTCGGGACGTCTCCGAACCACGGTATCATTTTATGGGAACGTCCCCAAGACTCGCATTTATTGCCAATTTGGGCTGATTTCATGGGCTATTGCTCATGTTTTGGTGTCCCCAAGACTCGTGGTTTTGGCCGATTCAGACCCATTTTGTGGGTTTATTGCTCCTGTTTTTGTGTCCCGGGACGTCTCCGTAGCATGGGTGATCTTATGGGACCATACCCAAGACTCGCAGATTTGGCAATTGGGGCCCGTTTTGTGAGCTATTGCTCACGTTTGGGTGTCCCGGGACGTCTTCGGACCAAGGGGTGATCTATGGGAACGTCCCCAAGACTCGTGGTTTTGGCCGATTCAGGCCCGTTTTGTAGGTTTATTGCCCATGTTTTGGTGTCCCGGGACGTCTTCGAAGCACAGGATGATATTATGGGACCATCTCCAAGAGTCACAATTTTGGCCAATTGGGACCCATTTTGTGAGGTATTGCTCACGTTATGGTGTCCCGGGACGTCTCCGGGCCACTGGGTGATCTTATGGGAACGTCCCCAACACTCGTGGTTTTTCCCGATTCAGGCCTGTTTTGTGGGTTTATTGCCCACGTTTTGGTGTCCCGAGACGTCTCCGAAGCACGGGGTGATCTTATCGGACCGTCCCCAAGACTCGCAGTTTTGCCCAATTGGGCCCGTTTTGTGAGCTATTGCTCACGTTTGGGTGTCCCGGGACGTCTTCGGACCAAGGGGTGATCTATGGGAACGTCCCCAAGACTCGTGGTTTTGGCCGATTTAGGCCCGTTTTGTGAGTTTATTGCCCATGTTTTGGTGTCCCGGGACGTCTCCAAAACACGGGGTGATCTTAAGGGACCGTCCCCAAGAGTCACCGTTTTGGCCAATTGGGGCCCGTTTTGTGAGGTATTGCTCATGTTATGGTGTCCCGGGACGTCTCCGGCCCACTGGGTGATCTATGGGACGTCCCCAACACTCGAGGTTTTGCCCTATTCAGGCCCGTTTGGTGGGTTTATTGCCCATGTTTTGGTGTCCCGGGACGTCTCCGAAGCATGGGGTGATCTTATGGGACCGTCCCCAAGACTCGTGGTTCTCGTCGATTCACGCCCGTTTTGTGGGTTTATTGCCCATGCTTTGGTGTTCCGGGACGTCTCCGAAGCACGGGGTGATCTTATGGGACCGTCCCCAAGAGTCTCAGTTTTGGCCAATTGGGGCCCGTTTTGTGAGCTATTACTCACGTTTTGGTGTCCCGGGACGTCTCCGGACCACGGGGTGATCTATGGGAACGTCCCCAGGACTCACAATTTTGGATGATTCGAGCTCGTTTCATGGGATATTGCTCACGTTTCGGTGTCTCCGGACGTCTCCGAAGCACGGGGTGATCTTATGGGAACTTCCCCAAGACTCGCAGTTTTAGCCGATTCGGGCCTGTTTTGTGAGCTATTGCTCACATTTTGGTTTGTCGGGACGTCTCCGAACCACGGTATCATTTTATGGGAACGTCCCCAAGACTCGCATTTATTGCCAATTTGGGCTGATTTCATGGGCTATTGCTCATGTTTTGGTGTCCCCAAGACTCGTGGTTTTGGCCGATTCAGACCCATTTTGTGGGTTTATTGCTCCTGTTTTTGTGTCCCGGGACGTCTCCGTAGCATGGGTGATCTTATGGGACCATACCCAAGACTCGCATATTTGGCAATTGGGGCCCGTTTTGTGAGCTATTGCTCACGTTTGGGTGTCCCGGGACGTCTTCGGACCAAGGGGTGATCTATGGGAACGTCCCCAAGACTCGTGGTTTTGGCCGATTCAGGTCCGTTTTGTAGGTTTATTGCCCATGTTTTGGTGTCCCGGGACGTCTTCGAAGCACAGGATGATATTATGGGACCATCTCCAAGAGTCACAATTTTGGCCAATTGGGACCCATTTTGTGAGGTATTGCTCACGTTATGGTGTCCCGGGACGTCTCCGGGCCACTGGGTGATCTTATGGGAACGTCCCCAACACTCGTGGTTTTTCCCGATTCAGGCCTGTTTTGTGGGTTTATTGCCCACGTTTTGGTGTCCCGAGACGTCTCCGAAGCACGGGGTGATCTTATCGGACCGTCCCCAAGACTCGCAGTTTTGCCCAATTGGGCCCGTTTTGTGAGCTATTGCTCACGTTTGGGTGTCCCGGGACGTCTTCGGACCAAGGGGTGATCTATGGGAACGTCCCCAAGACTCGTGGTTTTGGCCGATTTAGGCCCGTTTTGTGAGTTTATTGCCCATGTTTTGGTGTCCCGGGACGTCTCCAAAACACGGGGTGATCTTAAGGGACCGTCCCCAAGAGTCACCGTTTTGGCCAATTGGGGCCCGTTTTGTGAGGTATTGCTCATGTTATGGTGTCCCGGGACGTCTCCGGCCCACTGGGTGATCTATGGGACGTCCCCAACACTCGAGGTTTTGCCCTATTCAGGCCCGTTTGGTGGGTTTATTACCCATGTTTTGGTGTCCCGGGACGTCTCCGAAGCATGGGGTGATCTTATGGGACCGTCCCCAAGACTCGTGGTTCTCGTCGATTCACGCCCGTTTTGTGGGTTTATTGCCCATGCTTTGGTGTTCCGGGACGTCTCCGAAGCACGGGGTGATCTTATGGGACCGTCCCCAAGAGTCTCAGTTTTGGCCAATTGGGGCCCGTTTTGTGAGCTATTACTCACGTTTTGGTGTCCCGGGACGTCTCCGGACCACGGGGTGATCTATGGGAACGTCCCCAGGACTCACAATTTTGGATGATTCGAGCTCGTTTCATGGGATATTGCTCACGTTTCGGTGTCTCCGGACGTCTCCGAAGCACGGGGTGATCTTATGGGAACTTCCCCAAGACTCGCAGTTTTAGCCGATTCGGGCCTGTTTTGTGAGCTATTGCTCACATTTTGGTTTGTCGGGACGTCTCCGAACCACGGTATCATTTTATGGGAACGTCCCCAAGACTCGCATTTATTGCCAATTTGGGCTGATTTCATGGGCTATTGCTCATGTTTTGGTGTCCCCAAGACTCGTGGTTCCGGGACGTCTCCGAAGCACGGGGTGATCTTATGGGACCGTCCCCAAGAGTCTCAGTTTTGGCCAATTGGGGCCCGTTTTGTGAGCTATTACTCACGTTTTGGTGTCCCGGGACGTCTCCGGACCACGGGGTGATCTATGGGAACGTCCCCAGGACTCACAATTTTGGATGATTCGAGCTCGTTTCATGGGATATTGCTGACGTTTCGGTGTCTCCGGACGTCTCCGAAGCACGGGGTGATCTTATGGGAACTTCCCCAAGACTCGCAGTTTTAGCCGATTCAGGCCTGTTTTGTGAGCTATTGCTCACATTTTGGTTTGTCGGGACGTCTCCGAACCACGGTATCATTTTATGGGAACGTCCCCAAGACTCGCATTTATTGCCAATTTGGGCTGATTTCATGGGCTATTGCTCATGTTTTGGTGTCCCCAAGACTCGTGGTTTTGGCCGATTCAGACCCATTTTGTGGGTTTATTGCTCCTGTTTTTGTGTCCCGGGACGTCTCCGTAGCATGGGTGATCTTATGGGACCATACCCAAGACTCGCAGATTTGGCAATTGGGGCCCGTTTTGTGAGCTATTGCTCACGTTTGGGTGTCCCGGGACGTCTTCGGACCAAGGGGTGATCTATGGGAACGTCCCCAAGACTCGTGGTTTTGGCCGATTCAGGCCCGTTTTGTAGGTTTATTGCCCATGTTTTGGTGTCCCGGGACGTCTTCGAAGCACAGGATGATATTATGGGACCATCTCCAAGAGTCACAATTTTGGCCAATTGGGACCCATTTTGTGAGGTATTGCTCACGTTATGGTGTCCCGGGACGTCTCCGGGCCACTGGGTGATCTTATGGGAACGTCCCCAACACTCGTGGTTTTTCCCGATTCAGGCCTGTTTTGTGGGTTTATTGCCCACGTTTTGGTGTCCCGAGACGTCTCCGAAGCACGGGGTGATCTTATCGGACCGTCCCCAAGACTCGCAGTTTTGCCCAATTGGGCCCGTTTTGTGAGCTATTGCTCACGTTTGGGTGTCCCGGGACGTCTTCGGACCAAGGGGTGATCTATGGGAACGTCCCCAAGACTCGTGGTTTTGGCCGATTTAGGCCCGTTTTGTGAGTTTATTGCCCATGTTTTGGTGTCCCGGGACGTCTCCAAAACACGGGGTGATCTTAAGGGACCGTCCCCAAGAGTCACCGTTTTGGCCAATTGGGGCCCGTTTTGTGAGGTATTGCTCATGTTATGGTGTCCCGGGACGTCTCCGGCCCACTGGGTGATCTATGGGACGTCCCCAACACTCGAGGTTTTGCCCTATTCAGGCCCGTTTGGTGGGTTTATTGCCCATGTTTTGGTGTCCCGGGACGTCTCCGAAGCATGGGGTGATCTTATGGGACCGTCCCCAAGACTCGTGGTTCTCGTCGATTCACGCCCGTTTTGTGGGTTTATTGCCCATGCTTTGGTGTTCCGGGACGTCTCCGAAGCACGGGGTGATCTTATGGGACCGTCCCCAAGAGTCTCAGTTTTGGCCAATTGGGGCCCGTTTTGTGAGCTATTACTCACGTTTTGGTGTCCCGGGACGTCTCCGGACCACGGGGTGATCTATGGGAACGTCCCCAGGACTCACAATTTTGGATGATTCGAGCTCGTTTCATGGGATATTGCTCACGTTTCGGTGTCTCCGGACGTCTCCGAAGCACGGGGTGATCTTATGGGAACTTCCCCAAGACTCGCAGTTTTAGCCGATTCGGGCCTGTTTTGTGAGCTATTGCTCACATTTTGGTTTGTCGGGACGTCTCCGAACCACGGTATCATTTTATGGGAACGTCCCCAAGACTCGCATTTATTGCCAATTTGGGCTGATTTCATGGGCTATTGCTCATGTTTTGGTGTCCCCAAGACTCGTGGTTCTCGTCGATTCACGCCCGTTTTGTGGGTTTATTGCCCATGCTTTGGTGTTCCGGGACGTCTCCGAAGCACGGGGTGATCTTATGGGACCGTCCCCAAGAGTCTCAGTTTTGGCCAATTGGGGCCCGTTTTGTGAGCTATTACTCACGTTTTGGTGTCCCGGGACGTCTCCGGACCACGGGGTGATCTATGGGAACGTCCCCAGGACTCACAATTTTGGATGATTCGAGCTCGTTTCATGGGATATTGCTGACGTTTCGGTGTCTCCGGACGTCTCCGAAGCACGGGGTGATCTTATGGGAACTTCCCCAAGACTCGCAGTTTTAGCCGATTCAGGCCTATTTTGTGAGCTATTGCTCACATTTTGGTTTGTCGGGACGTCTCCGAACCACGGTATCATTTTATGGGAACGTCCCCAAGACTCGCATTTATTGCCAATTTGGGCTGATTTCATGGGCTATTGCTCATGTTTTGGTGTCCCCAAGACTCGTGGTTTTGGCCGATTCAGACCCATTTTGTGGGTTTATTGCTCCTGTTTTTGTGTCCCGGGACGTCTCCGTAGCATGGGTGATCTTATGGGACCATACCCAAGACTCGCAGATTTGGCAATTGGGGCCCGTTTTGTGAGCTATTGCTCACGTTTGGGTGTCCCGGGACGTCTTCGGACCAAGGGGTGATCTATGGGAACGTCCCCAAGACTCGTGGTTTTGGCCGATTCAGGCCCGTTTTGTAGGTTTATTGCCCATGTTTTGGTGTCCCGGGACGTCTTCGAAGCACAGGATGATATTATGGGACCATCTCCAAGAGTCACAATTTTGGCCAATTGGGACCCATTTTGTGAGGTATTGCTCACGTTATGGTGTCCCGGGACGTCTCCGGGCCACTGGGTGATCTTATGGGAACGTCCCCAACACTCGTGGTTTTTCCCGATTCAGGCCTGTTTTGTGGGTTTATTGCCCACGTTTTGGTGTCCCGAGACGTCTCCGAAGCACGGGGTGATCTTATCGGACCGTCCCCAAGACTCGCAGTTTTGCCCAATTGGGCCCGTTTTGTGAGCTATTGCTCACGTTTGGGTGTCCCGGGACGTCTTCGGACCAAGGGGTGATCTATGGGAACGTCCCCAAGACTCGTGGTTTTGGCCGATTTAGGCCCGTTTTGTGAGTTTATTGCCCATGTTTTGGTGTCCCGGGACGTCTCCAAAACACGGGGTGATCTTAAGGGACCGTCCCCAAGAGTCACCGTTTTGGCCAATTGGGGCCCGTTTTGTGAGGTATTGCTCATGTTATGGTGTCCCGGGACGTCTCCGGCCCACTGGGTGATCTATGGGACGTCCCCAACACTCGAGGTTTTGCCCTATTCAGGCCCGTTTGGTGGGTTTATTGCCCATGTTTTGGTGTCCCGGGACGTCTCCGAAGCATGGGGTGATCTTATGGGACCGTCCCCAAGACTCGTGGTTCTCGTCGATTCACGCCCGTTTTGTGGGTTTATTGCCCATGCTTTGGTGTTCCGGGACGTCTCCGAAGCACGGGGTGATCTTATGGGACCGTCCCCAAGAGTCTCAGTTTTGGCCAATTGGGGCCCGTTTTGTGAGCTATTACTCACGTTTTGGTGTCCCGGGACGTCTCCGGACCACGGGGTGATCTATGGGAACGTCCCCAGGACTCACAATTTTGGATGATTCGAGCTCGTTTCATGGGATATTGCTCACGTTTCGGTGTCTCCGGACGTCTCCGAAGCACGGGGTGATCTTATGGGAACTTCCCCAAGACTCGCAGTTTTAGCCGATTCGGGCCTGTTTTGTGAGCTATTGCTCACATTTTGGTTTGTCGGGACGTCTCCGAACCACGGTATCATTTTATGGGAACGTCCCCAAGACTCGCATTTATTGCCAATTTGGGCTGATTTCATGGGCTATTGCTCATGTTTTGGTGTCCCCAAGACTCGTGGTTCTCGTCGATTCACGCCCGTTTTGTGGGTTTATTGCCCATGCTTTGGTGTTCCGGGACGTCTCCGAAGCACGGGGTGATCTTATGGGACCGTCCCCAAGAGTCTCAGTTTTGGCCAATTGGGGCCCGTTTTGTGAGCTATTACTCACGTTTTGGTGTCCCGGGACGTCTCCGGACCACGGGGTGATCTATGGGAACGTCCCCAGGACTCACAATTTTGGATGATTCGAGCTCGTTTCATGGGATATTGCTGACGTTTCGGTGTCTCCGGACGTCTCCGAAGCACGGGGTGATCTTATGGGAACTTCCCCAAGACTCGCAGTTTTAGCCGATTCAGGCCTATTTTGTGAGCTATTGCTCACATTTTGGTTTGTCGGGACGTCTCCGAACCACGGTATCATTTTATGGGAACGTCCCCAAGACTCGCATTTATTGCCAATTTGGGCTGATTTCATGGGCTATTGCTCATGTTTTGGTGTCCCCAAGACTCGTGGTTTTGGCCGATTCAGACCCATTTTGTGGGTTTATTGCTCCTGTTTTTGTGTCCCGGGACGTCTCCGTAGCATGGGTGATCTTATGGGACCATACCCAAGACTCGCAGATTTGGCAATTGGGGCCCGTTTTGTGAGCTATTGCTCACGTTTGGGTGTCCCGGGACGTCTTCGGACCAAGGGGTGATCTATGGGAACGTCCCCAAGACTCGTGGTTTTGGCCGATTCAGGCCCGTTTTGTAGGTTTATTGCCCATGTTTTGGTGTCCCGGGACGTCTTCGAAGCACAGGATGATATTATGGGACCATCTCCAAGAGTCACAATTTTGGCCAATTGGGACCCATTTTGTGAGGTATTGCTCACGTTATGGTGTCCCGGGACGTCTCCGGGCCACTGGGTGATCTTATGGGAACGTCCCCAACACTCGTGGTTTTTCCCGATTCAGGCCTGTTTTGTGGGTTTATTGCCCACGTTTTGGTGTCCCGAGACGTCTCCGAAGCACGGGGTGATCTTATCGGACCGTCCCCAAGACTCGCAGTTTTGCCCAATTGGGCCCGTTTTGTGAGCTATTGCTCACGTTTGGGTGTCCCGGGACGTCTTCGGACCAAGGGGTGATCTATGGGAACGTCCCCAAGACTCGTGGTTTTGGCCGATTTAGGCCCGTTTTGTGAGTTTATTGCCCATGTTTTGGTGTCCCGGGACGTCTCCAAAACACGGGGTGATCTTAAGGGACCGTCCCCAAGAGTCACCGTTTTGGCCAATTGGGGCCCGTTTTGTGAGGTATTGCTCATGTTATGGTGTCCCGGGACGTCTCCGGCCCACTGGGTGATCTATGGGACGTCCCCAACACTCGAGGTTTTGCCCTATTCAGGCCCGTTTGGTGGGTTTATTGCCCATGTTTTGGTGTCCCGGGACGTCTCCGAAGCATGGGGTGATCTTATGGGACCGTCCCCAAGACTCGTGGTTCTCGTCGATTCACGCCCGTTTTGTGGGTTTATTGCCCATGCTTTGGTGTTCCGGGACGTCTCCGAAGCACGGGGTGATCTTATGGGACCGTCCCCAAGAGTCTCAGTTTTGGCCAATTGGGGCCCGTTTTGTGAGCTATTACTCACGTTTTGGTGTCCCGGGACGTCTCCGGACCACGGGGTGATCTATGGGAACGTCCCCAGGACTCACAATTTTGGATGATTCGAGCTCGTTTCATGGGATATTGCTGACGTTTCGGTGTCTCCGGACGTCTCCGAAGCACGGGGTGATCTTATGGGAACTTCCCCAAGACTCGCAGTTTTAGCCGATTCAGGCCTATTTTGTGAGCTATTGCTCACATTTTGGTTTGTCGGGACGTCTCCGAACCACGGTATCATTTTATGGGAACGTCCCCAAGACTCGCATTTATTGCCAATTTGGGCTGATTTCATGGGCTATTGCTCATGTTTTGGTGTCCCCAAGACTCGTGGTTTTGGCCGATTCAGACCCATTTTGTGGGTTTATTGCTCCTGTTTTTGTGTCCCGGGACGTCTCCGTAACATGGGTGATCTTATGGGACCATACCCAAGACTCGCAGATTTGGCAATTGGGGCCCGTTTTGTGAGCTATTGCTCACGTTTGGGTGTCCCGGGACGTCTTCGGACCAAGGGGTGATCTATGGGAACGTCCCCAAGACTCGTGGTTTTGGCCGATTCAGGCCCGTTTTGTAGGTTTATTGCCCATGTTTTGGTGTCCCGGGACGTCTTCGAAGCACAGGATGATATTATGGGACCATCTCCAAGAGTCACAATTTTGGCCAATTGGGACCCATTTTGTGAGGTATTGCTCACGTTATGGTGTCCCGGGACGTCTCCGGGCCACTGGGTGATCTTATGGGAACGTCCCCAACACTCGTGGTTTTTCCCGATTCAGGCCTGTTTTGTGGGTTTATTGCCCACGTTTTGGTGTCCCGAGACGTCTCCGAAGCACGGGGTGATCTTATCGGACCGTCCCCAAGACTCGCAGTTTTGCCCAATTGGGCCCGTTTTGTGAGCTATTGCTCACGTTTGGGTGTCCCGGGACGTCTTCGGACCAAGGGGTGATCTATGGGAACGTCCCCAAGACTCGTGGTTTTGGCCGATTTAGGCCCGTTTTGTGAGTTTATTGCCCATGTTTTGGTGTCCCGGGACGTCTCCAAAACACGGGGTGATCTTAAGGGACCGTCCCCAAGAGTCACCGTTTTGGCCAATTGGGGCCCGTTTTGTGAGGTATTGCTCATGTTATGGTGTCCCGGGACGTCTCCGGCCCACTGGGTGATCTATGGGACGTCCCCAACACTCGAGGTTTTGCCCTATTCAGGCCCGTTTGGTGGGTTTATTGCCCATGTTTTGGTGTCCCGGGACGTCTCCGAAGCATGGGGTGATCTTATGGGACCGTCCCCAAGACTCGTGGTTCTCGTCGATTCACGCCCGTTTTGTGGGTTTATTGCCCATGCTTTGGTGTTCCGGGACGTCTCCGAAGCACGGGGTGATCTTATGGGACCGTCCCCAAGAGTCTCAGTTTTGGCCAATTGGGGCCCGTTTTGTGAGCTATTACTCACGTTTTGGTGTCCCGGGACGTATCCGGACCACGGGTTGATCTATGGGAACGTCCCCAGGACTCACAATTTTGGATGATTCGAGCTCGTTTCATGGGATATTGCTCACGTTTCGGTGTCTCCGGACGTCTCCGAAGCACGGGGTGATCTTATGGGAACTTCCCCAAGACTCGCAGTTTTAGCCGATTCGGGCCTGTTTTGTGAGCTATTGCTCACATTTTGGTTTGTCGGGACGTCTCCGAACCACGGTATCATTTTATGGGAACGTCCCCAAGACTCGCATTTATTGCCAATTTGGGCTGATTTCATGGGCTATTGCTCATGTTTTGGTGTCCCCAAGACTCGTGGTTCTCGTCGATTCACGCCCGTTTTGTGGGTTTATTGCCCATGCTTTGGTGTTCCGGGACGTCTCCGAAGCACGGGGTGATCTTATGGGACCGTCCCCAAGAGTCTCAGTTTTGGCCAATTGGGGCCCGTTTTGTGAGCTATTACTCACGTTTTGGTGTCCCGGGACGTCTCCGGACCACGGGGTGATCTATGGGAACGTCCCCAGGACTCACAATTTTGGATGATTCGAGCTCGTTTCATGGGATATTGCTGACGTTTCGGTGTCTCCGGACGTCTCCGAAGCACGGGGTGATCTTATGGGAACTTCCCCAAGACTCGCAGTTTTAGCCGATTCAGGCCTATTTTGTGAGCTATTGCTCACATTTTGGTTTGTCGGGACGTCTCCGAACCACGGTATCATTTTATGGGAACGTCCCCAAGACTCGCATTTATTGCCAATTTGGGCTGATTTCATGGGCTATTGCTCATGTTTTGGTGTCCCCAAGACTCGTGGTTTTGGCCGATTCAGACCCATTTTGTGGGTTTATTGCTCCTGTTTTTGTGTCCCGGGACGTCTCCGTAACATGGGTGATCTTATGGGACCATACCCAAGACTCGCAGATTTGGCAATTGGGGCCCGTTTTGTGAGCTATTGCTCACGTTTGGGTGTCCCGGGACGTCTTCGGACCAAGGGGTGATCTATGGGAACGTCCCCAAGACTCGTGGTTTTGGCCGATTCAGGCCCGTTTTGTAGGTTTATTGCCCATGTTTTGGTGTCCCGGGACGTCTTCGAAGCACAGGATGATATTATGGGACCATCTCCAAGAGTCACAATTTTGGCCAATTGGGACCCATTTTGTGAGGTATTGCTCACGTTATGGTGTCCCGGGACGTCTCCGGGCCACTGGGTGATCTTATGGGAACGTCCCCAACACTCGTGGTTTTTCCCGATTCAGGCCTGTTTTGTGGGTTTATTGCCCACGTTTTGGTGTCCCGAGACGTCTCCGAAGCACGGGGTGATCTTATCGGACCGTCCCCAAGACTCGCAGTTTTGCCCAATTGGGCCCGTTTTGTGAGCTATTGCTCACGTTTGGGTGTCCCGGGACGTCTTCGGACCAAGGGGTGATCTATGGGAACGTCCCCAAGACTCGTGGTTTTGGCCGATTTAGGCCCGTTTTGTGAGTTTATTGCCCATGTTTTGGTGTCCCGGGACGTCTCCAAAACACGGGGTGATCTTAAGGGACCGTCCCCAAGAGTCACCGTTTTGGCCAATTGGGGCCCGTTTTGTGAGGTATTGCTCATGTTATGGTGTCCCGGGACGTCTCCGGCCCACTGGGTGATCTATGGGACGTCCCCAACACTCGAGGTTTTGCCCTATTCAGGCCCGTTTGGTGGGTTTATTGCCCATGTTTTGGTGTCCCGGGACGTCTCCGAAGCATGGGGTGATCTTATGGGACCGTCCCCAAGACTCGTGGTTCTCGTCGATTCACGCCCGTTTTGTGGGTTTATTGCCCATGCTTTGGTGTTCCGGGACGTCTCCGAAGCACGGGGTGATCTTATGGGACCGTCCCCAAGAGTCTCAGTTTTGGCCAATTGGGGCCCGTTTTGTGAGCTATTACTCACGTTTTGGTGTCCCGGGACGTATCCGGACCACGGGTTGATCTATGGGAACGTCCCCAGGACTCACAATTTTGGATGATTCGAGCTCGTTTCATGGGATATTGCTCACGTTTCGGTGTCTCCGGACGTCTCCGAAGCACGGGGTGATCTTATGGGAACTTCCCCAAGACTCGCAGTTTTAGCCGATTCGGGCCTGTTTTGTGAGCTATTGCTCACATTTTGGTTTGTCGGGACGTCTCCGAACCACGGTATCATTTTATGGGAACGTCCCCAAGACTCGCATTTATTGCCAATTTGGGCTGATTTCATGGGCTATTGCTCATGTTTTGGTGTCCCCAAGACTCGTGGTTCTCGTCGATTCACGCCCGTTTTGTGGGTTTATTGCCCATGCTTTGGTGTTCCGGGACGTCTCCGAAGCACGGGGTGATCTTATGGGACCGTCCCCAAGAGTCTCAGTTTTGGCCAATTGGGGCCCGTTTTGTGAGCTATTACTCACGTTTTGGTGTCCCGGGACGTCTCCGGACCACGGGGTGATCTATGGGAACGTCCCCAGGACTCACAATTTTGGATGATTCGAGCTCGTTTCATGGGATATTGCTGACGTTTCGGTGTCTCCGGACGTCTCCGAAGCACGGGGTGATCTTATGGGAACTTCCCCAAGACTCGCAGTTTTAGCCGATTCAGGCCTATTTTGTGAGCTATTGCTCACATTTTGGTTTGTCGGGACGTCTCCGAACCACGGTATCATTTTATGGGAACGTCCCCAAGACTCGCATTTATTGCCAATTTGGGCTGATTTCATGGGCTATTGCTCATGTTTTGGTGTCCCCAAGACTCGTGGTTTTGGCCGATTCAGACCCATTTTGTGGGTTTATTGCTCCTGTTTTTGTGTCCCGGGACGTCTCCGTAACATGGGTGATCTTATGGGACCATACCCAAGACTCGCAGATTTGGCAATTGGGGCCCGTTTTGTGAGCTATTGCTCACGTTTGGGTGTCCCGGGACGTCTTCGGACCAAGGGGTGATCTATGGGAACGTCCCCAAGACTCGTGGTTTTGGCCGATTCAGGCCCGTTTTGTAGGTTTATTGCCCATGTTTTGGTGTCCCGGGACGTCTTCGAAGCACAGGATGATATTATGGGACCATCTCCAAGAGTCACAATTTTGGCCAATTGGGACCCATTTTGTGAGGTATTGCTCACGTTATGGTGTCCCGGGACGTCTCCGGGCCACTGGGTGATCTTATGGGAACGTCCCCAACACTCGTGGTTTTTCCCGATTCAGGCCTGTTTTGTGGGTTTATTGCCCACGTTTTGGTGTCCCGAGACGTCTCCGAAGCACGGGGTGATCTTATCGGACCGTCCCCAAGACTCGCAGTTTTGCCCAATTGGGCCCGTTTTGTGAGCTATTGCTCACGTTTGGGTGTCCCGGGACGTCTTCGGACCAAGGGGTGATCTATGGGAACGTCCCCAAGACTCGTGGTTTTGGCCGATTTAGGCCCGTTTTGTGAGTTTATTGCCCATGTTTTGGTGTCCCGGGACGTCTCCAAAACACGGGGTGATCTTAAGGGACCGTCCCCAAGAGTCACCGTTTTGGCCAATTGGGGCCCGTTTTGTGAGGTATTGCTCATGTTATGGTGTCCCGGGACGTCTCCGGCCCACTGGGTGATCTATGGGACGTCCCCAACACTCGAGGTTTTGCCCTATTCAGGCCCGTTTGGTGGGTTTATTGCCCATGTTTTGGTGTCCCGGGACGTCTCCGAAGCATGGGGTGATCTTATGGGACCGTCCCCAAGACTCGTGGTTCTCGTCGATTCACGCCCGTTTTGTGGGTTTATTGCCCATGCTTTGGTGTTCCGGGACGTCTCCGAAGCACGGGGTGATCTTATGGGACCGTCCCCAAGAGTCTCAGTTTTGGCCAATTGGGGCCCGTTTTGTGAGCTATTACTCACGTTTTGGTGTCCCGGGACGTATCCGGACCACGGGTTGATCTATGGGAACGTCCCCAGGACTCACAATTTTGGATGATTCGAGCTCGTTTCATGGGATATTGCTCACGTTTCGGTGTCTCCGGACGTCTCCGAAGCACGGGGTGATCTTATGGGAACTTCCCCAAGACTCGCAGTTTTAGCCGATTCGGGCCTGTTTTGTGAGCTATTGCTCACATTTTGGTTTGTCGGGACGTCTCCGAACCACGGTATCATTTTATGGGAACGTCCCCAAGACTCGCATTTATTGCCAATTTGGGCTGATTTCATGGGCTATTGCTCATGTTTTGGTGTCCCCAAGACTCGTGGTTCTCGTCGATTCACGCCCGTTTTGTGGGTTTATTGCCCATGCTTTGGTGTTCCGGGACGTCTCCGAAGCACGGGGTGATCTTATGGGACCGTCCCCAAGAGTCTCAGTTTTGGCCAATTGGGGCCCGTTTTGTGAGCTATTACTCACGTTTTGGTGTCCCGGGACGTCTCCGGACCACGGGGTGATCTATGGGAACGTCCCCAGGACTCACAATTTTGGATGATTCGAGCTCGTTTCATGGGATATTGCTGACGTTTCGGTGTCTCCGGACGTCTCCGAAGCACGGGGTGATCTTATGGGAACTTCCCCAAGACTCGCAGTTTTAGCCGATTCAGGCCTATTTTGTGAGCTATTGCTCACATTTTGGTTTGTCGGGACGTCTCCGAACCACGGTATCATTTTATGGGAACGTCCCCATGACTCGCATTTATTGCCAATTTGGGCTGATTTCATGGGCTATTGCTCATGTTTTGGTGTCCCCAAGACTCGTGGTTTTGGCCGATTCAGACCCATTTTGTGGGTTTATTGCTCCTGTTTTTGTGTCGCGGGACGTCTTCGTAGCATGGGTGATCTTATGGGACCATACCCAAGACTCGCAGATTTGGCAATTGGGGCCCGTTTTGTGAGCTATTGCTCACGTTTGGGTGTCCCGGGACGTCTTCGGACCAAGGGGTGATCTATGGGAACGTCCCCAAGACTCGTGGTTTTGGCCGATTCAGGCCCGTTTTGTAGGTTTATTGCCCATGTTTTGGTGTCCCGGGACGTCTTCGAAGCACAGGATGATATTATGGGACCATCTCCAAGAGTCACAATTTTGGCCAATTGGGACCCATTTTGTGAGGTATTGCTCACGTTATGGTGTCCCGGGACGTCTCCGGGCCACTGGGTGATCTTATGGGAACGTCCCCAACACTCGTGGTTTTTCCCGATTCAGGCCTGTTTTGTGGGTTTATTGCCCACGTTTTGGTGTCCCGAGACGTCTCCGAAGCACGGGGTGATCTTATCGGACCGTCCCCAAGACTCGCAGTTTTGCCCAATTGGGCCCGTTTTGTGAGCTATTGCTCACGTTTGGGTGTCCCGGGACGTCTTCGGACCAAGGGGTGATCTATGGGAACGTCCCCAAGACTCGTGGTTTTGGCCGATTTAGGCCCGTTTTGTGAGTTTATTGCCCATGTTTTGGTGTCCCGGGACGTCTCCAAAACACGGGGTGATCTTAAGGGACCGTCCCCAAGAGTCACCGTTTTGGCCAATTGGGGCCCGTTTTGTGAGGTATTGCTCATGTTATGGTGTCCCGGGACGTCTCCGGCCCACTGGGTGATCTATGGGACGTCCCCAACACTCGAGGTTTTGCCCTATTCAGGCCCGTTTGGTGGGTTTATTGCCCATGTTTTGGTGTCCCGGGACGTCTCCGAAGCATGGGGTGATCTTATGGGACCGTCCCCAAGACTCGTGGTTCTCGTCGATTCACGCCCGTTTTGTGGGTTTATTGCCCATGCTTTGGTGTTCCGGGACGTCTCCGAAGCACGGGGTGATCTTATGGGACCGTCCCCAAGAGTCTCAGTTTTGGCCAATTGGGGCCCGTTTTGTGAGCTATTACTCACGTTTTGGTGTCCCGGGACGTCTCCGGACCACGGGGTGATCTATGGGAACGTCCCCAGGACTCACAATTTTGGATGATTCGAGCTCGTTTCATGGGATATTGCTCACGTTTCGGTGTCTCCGGACGTCTCCGAAGCACGGGGTGATCTTATGGGAACTTCCCCAAGACTCGCAGTTTTAGCCGATTCGGGCCTGTTTTGTGAGCTATTGCTCACATTTTGGTTTGTCGGGACGTCTCCGAACCACGGTATCATTTTATGGGAACGTCCCCAAGACTCGCATTTATTGCCAATTTGGGCTGATTTCATGGGCTATTGCTCATGTTTTGGTGTCCCCAAGACTCGTGGTTTTGGCCGATTCAGACCCATTTTGTGGGTTTATTGCTCCTGTTTTTGTGTCCCGGGACGTCTCCGTAGCATGGGTGATCTTATGGGACCATACCCAAGACTCCCAGATTTGGCAATTGGGGCCCGTTTTGTGAGCTATTGCTCACGTTTGGGTGTCCCGGGACGTCTTCGGACCAAGGGGTGATCTATGGGAACGTCCCCAAGACTCGTGGTTTTGGCCGATTCAGGCCCGTTTTGTAGGTTTATTGCCCATGTTTTGGTGTCCCGGGACGTCTTCGAAGCACAGGATGATATTATGGGACCATCTCCAAGAGTCACAATTTTGGCCAATTGGGACCCATTTTGTGAGGTATTGCTCACGTTATGGTGTCCCGGGACGTCTCCGGGCCACTGGGTGATCTTATGGGAACGTCCCCAACACTCGTGGTTTTTCCCGATTCAGGCCTGTTTTGTGGGTTTATTGCCCACGTTTTGGTGTCCCGAGACGTCTCCGAAGCACGGGGTGATCTTATCGGACCGTCCCCAAGACTCGCAGTTTTGCCCAATTGGGCCCGTTTTGTGAGCTATTGCTCACGTTTGGGTGTCCCGGGACGTCTTCGGACCAAGGGGTGATCTATGGGAACGTCCCCAAGACTCGTGGTTTTGGCCGATTTAGGCCCGTTTTGTGAGTTTATTGCCCATGTTTTGGTGTCCCGGGACGTCTCCAAAACACGGGGTGATCTTAAGGGACCGTCCCCAAGAGTCACCGTTTTGGCCAATTGGGGCCCGTTTTGTGAGGTATTGCTCATGTTATGGTGTCCCGGGACGTCTCCGGCCCACTGGGTGATCTATGGGACGTCCCCAACACTCGAGGTTTTGCCCTATTCAGGCCCGTTTGGTGGGTTTATTGCCCATGTTTTGGTGTCCCGGGACGTCTCCGAAGCATGGGGTGATCTTATGGGACCGTCCCCAAGACTCGTGGTTCTCGTCGATTCACGCCCGTTTTGTGGGTTTATTGCCCATGCTTTGGTGTTCCGGGACGTCTCCGAAGCACGGGGTGATCTTATGGGACCGTCCCCAAGAGTCTCAGTTTTGGCCAATTGGGGCCCGTTTTGTGAGCTATTACTCACGTTTTGGTGTCCCGGGACGTCTCCGGACCACGGGGTGATCTATGGGAACGTCCCCAGGACTCACAATTTTGGATGATTCGAGCTCGTTTCATGGGATATTGCTCACGTTTCGGTGTCTCCGGACGTCTCCGAAGCACGGGGTGATCTTATGGGAACTTCCCCAAGACTCGCAGTTTTAGCCGATTCGGGCCTGTTTTGTGAGCTATTGCTCACATTTTGGTTTGTCGGGACGTCTCCGAACCACGGTATCATTTTATGGGAACGTCCCCAAGACTCGCATTTATTGCCAATTTGGGCTGATTTCATGGGCTATTGCTCATGTTTTGGTGTCCCCAAGACTCGTGGTTTTGGCCGATTCAGACCCATTTTGTGGGTTTATTGCTCCTGTTTTTGTGTCCCGGGACGTCTCCGTAGCATGGGTGATCTTATGGGACCATACCCAAGACTCGCGGATTTGGCAATTGGGGCCCGTTTTGTGAGCTATTGCTCACGTTTGGGTGTCCCGGGACGTCTTCGGACCAAGGGGTGATCTATGGGAACGTCCCCAAGAGTCACCGTTTTGGCCAATTGGGGCCCGTTTTGTGAGGTATTGCTCATGTTATGGTGTCCCGGGACGTCTCCGGCCCACTGGGTGATCTATGGGACGTCCCCAACACTCGAGGTTTTGCCCTATTCAGGCCCGTTTGGTATGTTTATTGCCCATGTTTTGGTGTCCCGGGACGTCTCCGAAGCATGGGGTGATCTTATGGGACCTTCCCCAAGACTCGTGGTTCTCGTCGATTCAGGCCCGTTTTGTGGGTTTATTGCCCATGCTTTGGTGTTCCGGGACGTCTCCGAAGCACGGGGTGATCTTATGGGACCGTCCCCAAGAGTCTCAGTTTTGGCCAATTGGGGCCGTTTTGTGAGCTATTACTCACGTTTTAGTGTCCCGGGACGTCTCCGGACCACAGGGTGATCTATGGGAACGTCCCCAGGACTCACAATTTTGGATGATTCGAGCTCATTTCATGGGATATTGCTCACGTTTCGGTGTCTCCGGACGTCTCCGAAGCACGGGGTGATCTTATGGGAACTTCCCCAAGACTCGCAGTTTTAGCCGATTCGGGCCTGTTTTGTGAGCTATTGCTCACATTTTGGTTTGTCGGGACGTCTCCGAACCACGGTATCATTTTATGGGAACGTCCCCAAGACTCGCATTTATTGCCAATTTGGGCTGATTTCATGGGCTATTGCTCATGTTTTGGTGTCCCCAAGACTCGTGGTTTTGGCCGATTCAGACCCATTTTGTGGGTTTATTGCTCCTGTTTTTGTGTCCCGGGACGTCTCCGTAGCATGGGTGATCTTATGGGACCATACCCAAGACTCGCATATTTGGCAATTGGGGCCCGTTTTGTGAGCTATTGCTCACGTTTGGGTGTCCCGGGACGTCTTCGGACCAAGGGGTGATCTATGGGAACGTCCCCAAGACTCGTGGTTTTGGCCGATTCAGGCCCGTTTTGTAGGTTTATTGCCCATGTTTTGGTGTCCCGGGACGTCTTCGAAGCACAGGATGATATTATGGGACCATCTCCAAGAGTCACAATTTTGGCCAATTGGGACCCATTTTGTGAGGTATTGCTCACGTTATGGTGTCCCGGGACGTCTCCGGGCCACTGGGTGATCTTATGGGAACATCCCCAACACTCGTGGTTTTTCACGATCCAGGCCTGTTTTGTGGGTTTATTGCCCACGTTTTGGTGTCCCGAGACGTCTCCGAAGCACGGGGTGATCTTATGGGACCGTCCCCAAGACTCGCAGTTTTGCCCAATTGGGCCCGTTTTGTGAGCTATTGCTCACGTTTGGGTGTCCCGGGACGTCTTCGGACCAAGGGGTGATCTATGGGAACGTCCCCAAGACTCGTGGTTTTGGCCGATTTAGGCCCGTTTTGTGAGTTTATTGCCCATGTTTTGGTGTCCCGGGACGTCTCCAAAACACGGGGTGATGTTAAGGGACCGTCCCCAAGAGTCACCGTTTTGGCCAATTGGGGCCCGTTTTGTGAGGTATTGCTCATGTTATGGTGTCCCGGGACGTCTCCGGCCCACTGGGTGATCTATGGGAACGTCCCCAGGACTCACAATTTTGGATGATTCGAGCTCATTTCATGGGATATTGCTCACGTTTCGGTGTCTCCGGACGTCTCCGAAGCACGGGGTGATCTTATGGGAACTTCCCCAAGACTCGCAGTTTTAGCCGATTCGGGCCTGTTTTGTGAGCTATTGCTCACATTTTGGTTTGTCGGGACGTCTCCGAACCACGGTATCATTTTATGGGAACGTCCCCAAGACTCGCATTTATTGCCAATTTGGGCTGATTTCATGGGCTATTGCTCATGTTTTGGTGTCCCCAAGACTCGTGGTTTTGGCCGATTCAGACCCATTTTGTGGGTTTATTGCTCCTGTTTTTGTGTCCCGGGACGTCTCCGTAGCATGGGTGATCTTATGGGACCATACCCAAGACTCGCAGATTTGGCAATTGGGGCCCGTTTTGTGAGCTATTGCTCACGTTTGGGTGTCCCGGGACGTCTTCGGACCAAGGGGTGATCTATGGGAACGTCCCCAAGACTCGTGGTTTTGGCCGATTCAGGCCCGTTTTGTAGGTTTATTGCCCATGTTTTGGTGTCCCGGGACGTCTTCGAAGCACAGGATGATATTATGGGACCATCTCCAAGAGTCACAATTTTGGCCAATTGGGACCCATTTTGTGAGGTATTGCTCACGTTATGGTGTCCCGGGACGTCTCCGGGCCACTGGGTGATCTTATGGGAACATCCCCAACACTCGTGGTTTTTCACGATCCAGGCCTGTTTTGTGGGTTTATTGCCCACGTTTTGGTGTCCCGAGACGTCTCCGAAGCACGGGGTGATCTTATGGGACCGTCCCCAAGACTCGCAGTTTTGCCCAATTGGGCCCGTTTTGTGAGCTATTGCTCACGTTTGGGTGTCCCGGGACGTCTTCGGACCAAGGGGTGATCTATGGGAACGTCCCCAAGACTCGTGGTTTTGGCCGATTTAGGCCCGTTTTGTGAGTTTATTGCCCATGTTTTGGTGTCCCGGGACGTCTCCAAAACACGGGGTGATGTTAAGGGACCGTCCCCAAGAGTCACCGTTTTGGCCAATTGGGGCCCGTTTTGTGAGGTATTGCTCATGTTATGGTGTCCCGGGACGTCTCCGGCCCACTGGGTGATCTATGGGACGTCCCCAACACTCGAGGTTTTGCCCTATTCAGGCCCGTTTGGTATGTTTATTGCCCATGTTTTGGTGTCCCGGGACGTCTCCGAAGCATGGGGTGATCTTATGGGACCTTCCCCAAGACTCGTGGTTCTCGTCGATTCAGGCCCGTTTTGTGGGTTTATTGCCCATGCTTTGGTGTTCCGGGACGTCTCCGAAGCACGGGGTGATCTTATGGGACCGTCCCCAACAGTCTCAGTTTTGGCCAATTGGGGCCGTTTTGTGAGCTATTACTCACGTTTTAGTGTCCCGGGACGTCTCCGGACCACAGGGTGATCTATGGGAACGTCCCCAGGACTCACAATTTTGGATGATTCGAGCTCATTTCATGGGATATTGCTCACGTTTCGGTGTCTCCGGACGTCTCCGAAGCACGGGGTGATCTTATGGGAACTTCCCCAAGACTCGTGGTTCTCGTCGATTCGGGCCTGTTTTGTGAGCTATTGCTCACATTTTGGTTTGTCGGGACGTCTCCGAACCACGGTATCATTTTATGGGAACGTCCCCAAGACTCGCATTTATTGCCAATTTGGGCCGATTTCATGGGCTATTGCTCATGTTTTGGTGTCCCCAAGACTCGTGGTTTTGGCCGATTCAGACCCATTTTGTGGGTTTATTGCTCCTGTTTTTGTGTCCCGGGACGTCTCCGTAGCATGGGTGATCTTATGGGACCATACCCAAGACTCGCAGATTTGGCAATTGGGGCCCGTTTTGTGAGCTATTGCTCATGTTTTGGTGTCCCGGGAAGTCTCCGGACCACGGGGTGATCTTATGGGAACGTCGCCAACACTCGTGGTTTTGCCCGATTCAGGCCCGTTTAGTGGGTTTATTGCCCATGTTTTGTTGTCCCGGGACGTCTCCGAAGCACTGGGTGATCTTATGGGACAGTCCCTAAGACTCGTAGTTTTGGCCAGTAGGGGCCCGTTTTGTGAGCTATTGCTTACGTTTTGGTATCCCGGGAGGTCTCCAGACCATGGGATGATCTTATGGGAACGTCCCTAGGACTCGTGGTTTTGGCCGATTCAGGCCCATTTTGTGGGTTTATTGCCCATGTTTTTCTGTCCCGGGACGTCTTCGAAGCACAGGATGATCTTATGGGACCGTCCCCAAGAGTCACAGTTTTGGTTGATTTGAGCTCGTTTCATGGGATATTGCTCACATTTCGGTGTCTCGGGACCTCTCCGAAGCACGGGGTGATGTCCCCAAGACTCGCAGTTTTAGCCGATTCGAGCCTATTTTGTGAGCTATTGCTCACATTTTGGTTTGTCGGGGCGTGTCCGGACCACGGTATCATTTTATGGGAACGTCCCCAAGACTTGCATTTATTGCCAATTTGGGCCCATTTCATGGGCTATTGCTCACGTTTTGGTGTCCCCAAGACTCGTGGTTTTGGCCGATTCAGGCCCATTTTGTGGGTTTATTGCTCCTGTTTTTGTGTCCCGGGATGTCTCCGTAGCATGGGGTGATCTTATGGGACCATACCCAAGACTCGCAGTTTTGGCCAATTGGCGCCCGTTTTGTGAGCTATTGCTCACGTTTTGGTGTCCCGGGACGTCTCCGGACCACGGGGTGATCTATGGGAACGTCCCCAACACTCGACGTTTTGCCCTATTCAGGCCCGTTTTGTGGGTTTATTGCCCATGTTTTGGTGTCCCGGGACGTCTCCGAAGCACGGGGTGATCTTATGGGACCGTCCCCAAGACTCGCAGTTTTGGCCAATTGGTCCCGTTTTGTGAGCTATTGCTCACGTTTGGGTGTCCCGGGACGTCTCCGGACCAAGGGGTGATCTATGGGAACGTCCCCAAGACTCGTGGTTTTGGCCGATTTAGGCCCGTTTTGTGGGTTTATTGCCCATGCTTTGGTGTCTCCGAAGCACGGGGTGATCTTATGGGACCGTCAACAATAGTCACAGTTTTGGCCAATTGGGGCCCGTTTTGTGAGCTATTACTCACGTTTTGTTGTCCCGGGACGTCTCCGGACCACGGGGTGATATATGGGAACGTCCCCAAGACTCACAATTTTGGTTGATTTGAGCTCGTTTCATGGGATATTGCTCACATTTCGGTGTCTCGGGACCTCTCCGAAGCACGGGGTGATGTCCCCAAGACTCGCAGTTTTAGCCGATTCGAGCCTATTTTGTGAGCTATTGCTCACATTTTGGTTTGTCGGGGCGTGTCCGGACCACGGTATCATTTTATGGGAACGTCCCCAAGACTTGCATTTATTGCCAATTTGGGCCCATTTCATGGGCTATTGCTCACGTTTTGGTGTCCCCAAGACTCGTGGTTTTGGCCGATTCAGGCCCATTTTGTGGGTTTATTGCTCCTGTTTTTGTGTCCCGGGATGTCTCCGTAGCATGGGGTGATCTTATGGGACCATACCCAAGACTCGCAGTTTTGGCCAATTGGCGCCCGTTTTGTGAGCTATTGCTCACGTTTTGGTGTCCCGGGACGTCTCCGGACCACGGGGTGATCTATGGGAACGTCCCCAACACTCGACGTTTTGCCCTATTCAGGCCCGTTTTGTGGGTTTATTGCCCATGTTTTGGTGTCCCGGGACGTCTCCGAAGCACGGGGTGATCTTATGGGACCGTCCCCAAGACTCGCAGTTTTGGCCAATTGGTCCCGTTTTGTGAGCTATTGCTCACGTTTGGGTGTCCCGGGACGTCTCCGGACCAAGGGGTGATCTATGGGAACGTCCCCAAGACTCGTGGTTTTGGCCGATTTAGGCCCGTTTTGTGGGTTTATTGCCCATGCTTTGGTGTCTCCGAAGCACGGGGTGATCTTATGGGACCGTCAACAATAGTCACAGTTTTGGCCAATTGGGGCCCGTTTTGTGAGCTATTACTCACGTTTTGGTGTCCCGGGACGTCTCCGGACCACGGGGTGATATATGGGAACGTCCCCAAGACTCACAATTTTGGTTGATTTGAGCTCGTTTCATGGGATATTGCTCACATTTCGGTGTCTCGGGACCTCTCCGAAGCACGGGGTGATGTCCCCAAGACTCGCAGTTTTAGCCGATTCGAGCCTATTTTGTGAGCTATTGCTCACATTTTGGTTTGTCGGGGCGTTTCCGGACCACGGTATCATTTTATGGGAACGTCCCCAAGACTTGCATTTATTGCCAATTTGGGCCCATTTCATGGGCTATTGCTCACGTTTTGGTGTCCCCAAGACTCGTGGTTTTGGCCGATTCAGGCCCATTTTGTGGGTTTATTGCTCCTGTTTTTGTGTCCCGGGATGTCTCCGTAGCATGGGGTGATCTTATGGGACCATACCCAAGACTCGCAGTTTTGGCCAATTGGCGCCCGTTTTGTGAGCTATTGCTCACGTTTTGGTGTCCCGGGACGTCTCCGGACCACGGGGTGATCTATGGGAACGTCCCCAACACTCGACGTTTTGCCCTATTCAGGCCCGTTTTGTGGGTTTATTGCCCATGTTTTGGTGTCCCGGGACGTCTCCGAAGCACGGGGTGATCTTATGGGACCGTCCCCAAGACTCGCAGTTTTGGCCAATTGGTCCCGTTTTGTGAGCTATTGCTCACGTTTGGGTGTCCCGGGACGTCTCCGGACCAAGGGGTGATCTATGGGAACGTCCCCAAGACTCGTGGTTTTGGCCGATTTAGGCCCGTTTTGTGGGTTTATTGCCCATGCTTTGGTGTCTCCGAAGCACGGGGTGATCTTATGGGACCGTCAACAATAGTCACAGTTTTGGCCAATTGGGGCCCGTTTTGTGAGCTATTACTCACGTTTTGTTGTCCCGGGACGTCTCCGGACCACGGGGTGATATATGGGAACGTCCCCAAGACTCACAATTTTGGTTGATTTGAGCTCGTTTCATGGGATATTGCTCACATTTCGGTGTCTCGGGACCTCTCCGAAGCACGGGGTGATGTCCCCAAGACTCGTAGTTTTAGCCGATTCGAGCCTATTTTGTGAGCTATTGCTCACATTTTGGTTTGTCGGGGCGTGTCCGGACCACGGTATCATTTTATGGGAACGTCCCCAAGACTTGCATTTATTGCCAATTTGGGCCCATTTCATGGGCTATTGCTCACGTTTTGGTGTCCCCAAGACTCGTGGTTTTGGCCGATTCAGGCCCATTTTGTGGGTTTATTGCTCCTGTTTTTGTGTCCCGGGATGTCTCCGTAGCATGGGGTGATCTTATGGGACCATACCCAAGACTCGCAGTTTTGGCCAATTGGCGCCCGTTTTGTGAGCTATTGCTCACGTTTTGGTGTCCCGGGACGTCTCCGGACCACGGGGTGATCTATGGGAACGTCCCCAACACTCGACGTTTTGCCCTATTCAGGCCCGTTTTGTGGGTTTATTGCCCATGTTTTGGTGTCCCGGGACGTCTCCGAAGCACGGGGTGATCTTATGGGACCGTCCCCAAGACTCGCAGTTTTGGCCAATTGGTCCCGTTTTGTGAGCTATTGCTCACGTTTGGGTGTCCCGGGACGTCTCCGGACCAAGGGGTGATCTATGGGAACGTCCCCAAGACTCGTGGTTTTGGCCGATTTAGGCCCGTTTTGTGGGTTTATTGCCCATGCTTTGGTGTCTCCGAAGCACGGGGTGATCTTATGGGACCGTCAACAATAGTCACAGTTTTGGCCAATTGGGGCCCGTTTTGTGAGCTATTACTCACGTTTTGGTGTCCCGGGACGTCTCCGGACCACGGGGTGATATATGGGAACGTCCCCAAGACTCACAATTTTGGTTGATTTGAGCTCGTTTCATGGGATATTGCTCACATTTCGGTGTCTCGGGACCTCTCCGAAGCACGGGGTGATGTCCCCAAGACTCGCAGTTTTAGCCGATTCGAGCCTATTTTGTGAGCTATTGCTCACATTTTGGTTTGTCGGGGCGTTTCCGGACCACGGTATCATTTTATGGGAACGTCCCCAAGACTTGCATTTATTGCCAATTTGGGCCCATTTCATGGGCTATTGCTCACGTTTTGGTGTCCCCAAGACTCGTGGTTTTGGCCGATTCAGGCCCATTTTGTGGGTTTATTGCTCCTGTTTTTGTGTCCCGGGATGTCTCCGTAGCATGGGGTGATCTTATGGGACCATACCCAAGACTCGCAGTTTTGGCCAATTGGCGCCCGTTTTGTGAGCTATTGCTCACGTTTTGGTGTCCCGGGACGTCTCCGGACCACGGGGTGATCTATGGGAACGTCCCCAACACTCGACGTTTTGCCCTATTCAGGCCCGTTTTGTGGGTTTATTGCCCATGTTTTGGTGTCCCGGGACGTCTCCGAAGCACGGGGTGATCTTATGGGACCGTCCCCAAGACTCGCAGTTTTGGCCAATTGGTCCCGTTTTGTGAGCTATTGCTCACGTTTGGGTGTCCCGGGACGTCTCCGGACCAAGGGGTGATCTATGGGAACGTCCCCAAGACTCGTGGTTTTGGCCGATTTAGGCCCGTTTTGTGGGTTTATTGCCCATGCTTTGGTGTCTCCGAAGCACGGGGTGATCTTATGGGACCGTCAACAATAGTCACAGTTTTGGCCAATTGGGGCCCGTTTTGTGAGCTATTACTCACGTTTTGGTGTCCCGGGACGTCTCCGGACCACGGGGTGATATATGGGAACGTCCCCAAGACTCACAATTTTGGTTGATTTGAGCTCGTTTCATGGGATATTGCTCACATTTCGGTGTCTCGGGACCTCTCCGAAGCACGGGGTGATGTCCCCAAGACTCGCAGTTTTAGCCGATTCGAGCCTATTTTGTGAGCTATTGCTCACATTTTGGTTTGTCGGGGCGTGTCCGGACCACGGTATCATTTTATGGGAACGTCCCCAAGACTTGCATTTATTGCCAATTTGGGCCCATTTCATGGGCTATTGCTCACGTTTTGGTGTCCCCAAGACTCGTGGTTTTGGCCGATTCAGGCCCATTTTGTGGGTTTATTGCTCCTGTTTTTGTGTCCCGGGATGTCTCCGTAGCATGGGGTGATCTTATGGGACCATACCCAAGACTCGCAGTTTTGGCCAATTGGCGCCCGTTTTGTGAGCTATTGCTCACGTTTTGGTGTCCCGGGACGTCTCCGGACCACGGGGTGATCTATGGGAACGTCCCCAACACTCGACGTTTTGCCCTATTCAGGCCCGTTTTGTGGGTTTATTGCCCATGTTTTGGTGTCCCGGGACGTCTCCGAAGCACGGGGTGATCTTATGGGACCGTCCCCAAGACTCGCAGTTTTGGCCAATTGGTCCCGTTTTGTGAGCTATTGCTCACGTTTGGGTGTCCCGGGACGTCTCCGGACCAAGGGGTGATCTATGGGAACGTCCCCAAGACTCGTGGTTTTGGCCGATTTAGGCCCGTTTTGTGGGTTTATTGCCCATGCTTTGGTGTCTCCGAAGCACGGGGTGATCTTATGGGACCGTCAACAATAGTCACAGTTTTGGCCAATTGGGGCCCGTTTTGTGAGCTATTACTCACGTTTTGGTGTCCCGGGACGTCTCCGGACCACGGGGTGATATATGGGAACGTCCCCAAGACTCACAATTTTGGTTGATTTGAGCTCGTTTCATGGGATATTGCTCACATTTCGGTGTCTCGGGACCTCTCCGAAGCACGGGGTGATGTCCCCAAGACTCGCAGTTTTAGCCGATTCGAGCCTATTTTGTGAGCTATTGCTCACATTTTGGTTTGTCGGGGCGTGTCCGGACCACGGTATCATTTTATGGGAACGTCCCCAAGACTTGCATTTATTGCCAATTTGGGCCCATTTCATGGGCTATTGCTCACGTTTTGGTGTCCCCAAGACTCGTGGTTTTGGCCGATTCAGGCCCATTTTGTGGGTTTATTGCTCCTGTTTTTGTGTCCCGGGATGTCTCCGTAGCATGGGGTGATCTTATGGGACCATACCCAAGACTCGCAGTTTTGGCCAATTGGCGCCCGTTTTGTGAGCTATTGCTCACGTTTTGGTGTCCCGGGACGTCTCCGGACCACGGGGTGATCTATGGGAACGTCCCCAACACTCGACGTTTTGCCCTATTCAGGCCCGTTTTGTGGGTTTATTGCCCATGTTTTGGTGTCCCGGGACGTCTCCGAAGCACGGGGTGATCTTATGGGACCGTCCCCAAGACTCGCAGTTTTGGCCAATTGGTCCCGTTTTGTGAGCTATTGCTCACGTTTGGGTGTCCCGGGACGTCTCCGGACCAAGGGGTGATCTATGGGAACGTCCCCAAGACTCGTGGTTTTGGCCGATTTAGGCCCGTTTTGTGGGTTTATTGCCCATGCTTTGGTGTCTCCGAAGCACGGGGTGATCTTATGGGACCGTCAACAATAGTCACAGTTTTGGCCAATTGGGGCCCGTTTTGTGAGCTATTACTCACGTTTTGGTGTCCCGGGACGTCTCCGGACCACGGGGTGATATATGGGAACGTCCCCAAGACTCACAATTTTGGTTGATTTGAGCTCGTTTCATGGGATATTGCTCACATTTCGGTGTCTCGGGACCTCTCCGAAGCACGGGGTGATGTCCCCAAGACTCGCAGTTTTAGCCGATTCGAGCCTATTTTGTGAGCTATTGCTCACATTTTGGTTTGTCGGGGCGTTTCCGGACCACGGTATCATTTTATGGGAACGTCCCCAAGACTTGCATTTATTGCCAATTTGGGCCCATTTCATGGGCTATTGCTCACGTTTTGGTGTCCCCAAGACTCGTGGTTTTGGCCGATTCAGGCCCATTTTGTGGGTTTATTGCTCCTGTTTTTGTGTCCCGGGATGTCTCCGTAGCATGGGGTGATCTTATGGGACCATACCCAAGACTCGCAGTTTTGGCCAATTGGCGCCCGTTTTGTGAGCTATTGCTCACGTTTTGGTGTCCCGGGACGTCTCCGGACCACGGGGTGATCTATGGGAACGTCCCCAACACTCGACGTTTTGCCCTATTCAGGCCCGTTTTGTGGGTTTATTGCCCATGTTTTGGTGTCCCGGGACGTCTCCGAAGCACGGGGTGATCTTATGGGACCGTCCCCAAGACTCGCAGTTTTGGCCAATTGGTCCCGTTTTGTGAGCTATTGCTCACGTTTGGGTGTCCCGGGACGTCTCCGGACCAAGGGGTGATCTATGGGAACGTCCCCAAGACTCGTGGTTTTGGCCGATTTAGGCCCGTTTTGTGGGTTTATTGCCCATGCTTTGGTGTCTCCGAAGCACGGGGTGATCTTATGGGACCGTCAACAATAGTCACAGTTTTGGCCAATTGGGGCCCGTTTTGTGAGCTATTACTCACGTTTTGGTGTCCCGGGACGTCTCCGGACCACGG
This sequence comes from Elymus sibiricus, assembly GCA_039707655.1. Classification (NCBI taxonomy): domain Eukaryota; kingdom Viridiplantae; phylum Streptophyta; class Magnoliopsida; order Poales; family Poaceae; genus Elymus; species Elymus sibiricus. The sequence continues at coordinate 74,673,009 of CM077672.1, read as the reverse complement.
GGTGATATATGGGAACGTCCCCAAGACTCACAATTTTGGTTGATTTGAGCTCGTTTCATGGGATATTGCTCACATTTCGGTGTCTCGGGACCTCTCCGAAGCACGGGGTGATGTCCCCAAGACTCGCAGTTTTAGCCGATTCGAGCCTATTTTGTGAGCTATTGCTCACATTTTGGTTTGTCGGGGCGTGTCCGGACCACGGTATCATTTTATGGGAACGTCCCCAAGACTTGCATTTATTGCCAATTTGGGCCCATTTCATGGGCTATTGCTCACGTTTTGGTGTCCCCAAGACTCGTGGTTTTGGCCGATTCAGGCCCATTTTGTGGGTTTATTGCTCCTGTTTTTGTGTCCCGGGATGTCTCCGTAGCATGGGGTGATCTTATGGGACCATACCCAAGACTCGCAGTTTTGGCCAATTGGCGCCCGTTTTGTGAGCTATTGCTCACGTTTTGGTGTCCCGGGACGTCTCCGGACCACGGGGTGATCTATGGGAACGTCCCCAACACTCGACGTTTTGCCCTATTCAGGCCCGTTTTGTGGGTTTATTGCCCATGTTTTGGTGTCCCGGGACGTCTCCGAAGCACGGGGTGATCTTATGGGACCGTCCCCAAGACTCGCAGTTTTGGCCAATTGGTCCCGTTTTGTGAGCTATTGCTCACGTTTGGGTGTCCCGGGACGTCTCCGGACCAAGGGGTGATCTATGGGAACGTCCCCAAGACTCGTGGTTTTGGCCGATTTAGGCCCGTTTTGTGGGTTTATTGCCCATGCTTTGGTGTCTCCGAAGCACGGGGTGATCTTATGGGACCGTCAACAATAGTCACAGTTTTGGCCAATTGGGGCCCGTTTTGTGAGCTATTACTCACGTTTTGGTGTCCCGGGACGTCTCCGGACCACGGGGTGATATATGGGAACGTCCCCAAGACTCACAATTTTGGTTGATTTGAGCTCGTTTCATGGGATATTGCTCACATTTCGGTGTCTCGGGACCTCTCCGAAGCACGGGGTGATGTCCCCAAGACTCGCAGTTTTAGCCGATTCGAGCCTATTTTGTGAGCTATTGCTCACATTTTGGTTTGTCGGGGCGTGTCCGGACCACGGTATCATTTTATGGGAACGTCCCCAAGACTTGCATTTATTGCCAATTTGGGCCCATTTCATGGGCTATTGCTCACGTTTTGGTGTCCCCAAGACTCGTGGTTTTGGCCGATTCAGGCCCATTTTGTGGGTTTATTGCTCCTGTTTTTGTGTCCCGGGATGTCTCCGTAGCATGGGGTGATCTTATGGGACCATACCCAAGACTCGCAGTTTTGGCCAATTGGCGCCCGTTTTGTGAGCTATTGCTCACGTTTTGGTGTCCCGGGACGTCTCCGGACCACGGGGTGATCTATGGGAACGTCCCCAACACTCGACGTTTTGCCCTATTCAGGCCCGTTTTGTGGGTTTATTGCCCATGTTTTGGTGTCCCGGGACGTCTCCGAAGCACGGGGTGATCTTATGGGACCGTCCCCAAGACTCGCAGTTTTGGCCAATTGGTCCCGTTTTGTGAGCTATTGCTCACGTTTGGGTGTCCCGGGACGTCTCCGGACCAAGGGGTGATCTATGGGAACGTCCCCAAGACTCGTGGTTTTGGCCGATTTAGGCCCGTTTTGTGGGTTTATTGCCCATGCTTTGGTGTCTCCGAAGCACGGGGTGATCTTATGGGACCGTCAACAATAGTCACAGTTTTGGCCAATTGGGGCCCGTTTTGTGAGCTATTACTCACGTTTTGTTGTCCCGGGACGTCTCCGGACCACGGGGTGATATATGGGAACGTCCCCAAGACTCACAATTTTGGTTGATTTGAGCTCGTTTCATGGGATATTGCTCACATTTCGGTGTCTCGGGACCTCTCCGAAGCACGGGGTGATGTCCCCAAGACTCGCAGTTTTAGCCGATTCGAGCCTATTTTGTGAGCTATTGCTCACATTTTGGTTTGTCGGGGCGTGTCCGGACCACGGTATCATTTTATGGGAACGTCCCCAAGACTTGCATTTATTGCCAATTTGGGCCCATTTCATGGGCTATTGCTCACGTTTTGGTGTCCCCAAGACTCATGGTTTTGGCCGATTCAGGCCCATTTTGTGGGTTTATTGCTCCTGTTTTTGTGTCCCGGGATGTCTCCGTAGCATGGGGTGATCTTATGGGACCATACCCAAGACTCGCAGTTTTGGCCAATTGGCGCCCGTTTTGTGAGCTATTGCTCACGTTTTGGTGTCCCGGGACGTCTCCGGACCACGGGGTGATCTATGGGAACGTCCCCAACACTCGACGTTTTGCCCTATTCAGGCCCGTTTTGTGGGTTTATTGCCCATGTTTTGGTGTCCCGGGACGTCTCCGAAGCACGGGGTGATCTTATGGGACCGTCCCCAAGACTCGCAGTTTTGGCCAATTGGTCCCGTTTTGTGAGCTATTGCTCACGTTTGGGTGTCCCGGGACGTCTCCGGACCAAGGGGTGATCTATGGGAACGTCCCCAAGACTCGTGGTTTTGGCCGATTTAGGCCCGTTTTGTGGGTTTATTGCCCATGCTTTGGTGTCTCCGAAGCACGGGGTGATCTTATGGGACCGTCAACAATAGTCACAGTTTTGGCCAATTGGGGCCCGTTTTGTGAGCTATTACTCACGTTTTGGTGTCCCGGGACGTCTCCGGACCACGGGGTGATATATGGGAACGTCCCCAAGACTCACAATTTTGGTTGATTTGAGCTCGTTTCATGGGATATTGCTCACATTTCGGTGTCTCGGGACCTCTCCGAAGCACGGGGTGATGTCCCCAAGACTCGCAGTTTTAGCCGATTCGAGCCTATTTTGTGAGCTATTGCTCACATTTTGGTTTGTCGGGGCGTGTCCGGACCACGGTATCATTTTATGGGAACGTCCCCAAGACTTGCATTTATTGCCAATTTGGGCCCATTTCATGGGCTATTGCTCACGTTTTGGTGTCCCCAAGACTCATGGTTTTGGCCGATTCAGGCCCATTTTGTGGGTTTATTGCTCCTGTTTTTGTGTCCCGGGATGTCTCCGTAGCATGGGGTGATCTTATGGGACCATACCCAAGACTCGCAGTTTTGGCCAATTGGCGCCCGTTTTGTGAGCTATTGCTCACGTTTTGGTGTCCCGGGACGTCTCCGGACCACGGGGTGATCTATGGGAACGTCCCCAACACTCGACGTTTTGCCCTATTCAGGCCCGTTTTGTGGGTTTATTGCCCATGTTTTGGTGTCCCGGGACGTCTCCGAAGCACGGGGTGATCTTATGGGACCGTCCCCAAGACTCGCAGTTTTGGCCAATTGGTCCCGTTTTGTGAGCTATTGCTCACGTTTGGGTGTCCCGGGACGTCTCCGGACCAAGGGGTGATCTATGGGAACGTCCCCAAGACTCGTGGTTTTGGCCGATTTAGGCCCGTTTTGTGGGTTTATTGCCCATGCTTTGGTGTCTCCGAAGCACGGGGTGATCTTATGGGACCGTCAACAATAGTCACAGTTTTGGCCAATTGGGGCCCGTTTTGTGAGCTATTACTCACGTTTTGGTGTCCCGGGACGTCTCCGGACCACGGGGTGATATATGGGAACGTCCCCAAGACTCACAATTTTGGTTGATTTGAGCTCGTTTCATGGGATATTGCTCACATTTCGGTGTCTCGGGACCTCTCCGAAGCACGGGGTGATGTCCCCAAGACTCGCAGTTTTAGCCGATTCGAGCCTATTTTGTGAGCTATTGCTCACATTTTGGTTTGTCGGGGCGTTTCCGGACCACGGTATCATTTTATGGGAACGTCCCCAAGACTTGCATTTATTGCCAATTTGGGCCCATTTCATGGGCTATTGCTCACGTTTTGGTGTCCCCAAGACTCGTGGTTTTGGCCGATTCAGGCCCATTTTGTGGGTTTATTGCTCCTGTTTTTGTGTCCCGGGATGTCTCCGTAGCATGGGGTGATCTTATGGGACCATACCCAAGACTCGCAGTTTTGGCCAATTGGCGCCCGTTTTGTGAGCTATTGCTCACGTTTTGGTGTCCCGGGACGTCTCTGGACCACGGGGTGATCTATGGGAACGTCCCCAACACTCGACGTTTTGCCCTATTCAGGCCCGTTTTGTGGGTTTATTGCCCATGTTTTGGTGTCCCGGGACGTCTCTGAAGCACGGGGTGATCTTATGGGACCGTCCCCAAGACTCGCAGTTTTGGCCAATTGGTCCCGTTTTGTGAGCTATTGCTCACGTTTGGGTGTCCCGGGACGTCTCCGGACCAAGGGGTGATCTATGGGAACGTCCCCAAGACTCGTGGTTTTGGCCGATTTAGGCCCGTTTTGTGGGTTTATTGCCCATGCTTTGGTGTCTCCGAAGCACGGGGTGATCTTATGGGACCGTCAACAATAGTCACAGTTTTGGCCAATTGGGGCCCGTTTTGTGAGCTATTACTCACGTTTTGGTGTCCCGGGACGTCTCCGGACCACGGGGTGATATATGGGAACGTCCCCAAGACTCACAATTTTGGTTGATTTGAGCTCGTTTCATGGGATATTGCTCACATTTCGGTGTCTCGGGACCTCTCCGAAGCACGGGGTGATGTCCCCAAGACTCGCAGTTTTAGCCGATTCGAGCCTATTTTGTGAGCTATTGCTCACATTTTGGTTTGTCGGGGCGTGTCCGGACCACGGTATCATTTTATGGGAACGTCCCCAAGACTTGCATTTATTGCCAATTTGGGCCCATTTCATGGGCTATTCCTCACGTTTTGGTGTCCCCAAGACTCGTGGTTTTGGCCGATTCAGGCCCATTTTGTGGGTTTATTGCTCCTGTTTTTGTGTCCCGGGATGTCTCCGTAGCATGGGGTGATCTTATGGGACCATACCCAAGACTCGCAGTTTTGGCCAATTGGCGCCCGTTTTGTGAGCTATTGCTCACGTTTTGGTGTCCCGGGACGTCTCCGGACCACGGGGTGATCTATGGGAACGTCCCCAACACTCGACGTTTTGCCCTATTCAGGCCCGTTTTGTGGGTTTATTGCCCATGTTTTGGTGTCCCGGGACGTCTCCGAAGCACGGGGTGATCTTATGGGACCGTCCCCAAGACTCGCAGTTTTGGCCAATTGGGGTCCGTTTTGTGAGGTATTGCTCACGTTTTGGTGTCCCGGGACGTCTCCGGACCACGAGGTGATCTATAGGAACATCCCCAGGACTCACAACTTTGGTTGATTCGAGCTCGTTTCATGGGATATTGCTCACGTCTCGGTGTCCCGGGACATCTCTGAAGCATGGGGTGATCTTATGGGAACGTCCCCAAGACTCGCAGTTTTAGCCGATTCGGGCCTATTTTGTGAGCTAGTGCTCACATTTTAGTGTGTCGGGACATCTCCGGACCACGGTATGATCTTATCGGAACGTCCCCAAGACTCGCATTTATTGCCAATTAGGGCCCATTTCATGAGCTATTACTCACGTTTTGGTGTCCCGGGACGTCTCCGGACCACGGGGTGATCTATGGGAACGTCCCCAAGACTCACAATTTTGGTTGATTTGAGCTCGTTTCATAGGATATTGCTCACATTTCGGTGTCTCGGGACGTCTCCGAAGCACGGGGTGATGTCCCCAAGACTCGCAGTTTTAGCCGATTCGAGCCTATTTTGTGAGCTATTGCTCACATTTTGGTTTGTCGGGGCGTGTCCGGACCACGGTATCATTTTATGGGAACGTCCCCAAGACTTGCATTTATTGCCAATTTGGGCCCATTTCATGGGCTATTCCTCACGTTTTGGTGTCCCCAAGACTCGTGGTTTTGGCCGATTCAGGCCCATTTTGTGGGTTTATGGCTCCTGTTTTTGTGTCTCGGGATGTCTCCGTAGCATGGGGTGATCTTATGGGACCATACCCAAGACTCGCAGTTTTGGCCAATTGGCGCCCGTTTTGTGAGCTATTGCTCACGTTTTGGTGTCCCGGGACGTCTCCGGACCACGGGGTGATCTATGGGAACGTCCCCAACACTCGACGTTTTGCCCTATTCAGGCCCGTTTTGTGGGTTTATTGCCCATGTTTTGGTGTCCCGGGACGTCTCCGAAGCACGGGGTGATCTTATGGGACCGTCCCCAAGACTCGCAGTTTTGGCCAATTGGGGTCCGTTTTGTGAGGTATTGCTCACGTTTTGGTGTCCCGGGACGTCTCCGGACCACGAGGTGATCTATAGGAACATCCCCAGGACTCACAACTTTGGTTGATTCGAGCTCGTTTCATGGGATATTGCTCACGTCTCGGTGTCCCGGGACATCTCTGAAGCATGGGGTGATCTTATGGGAACGTCCCCAAGACTCGCAGTTTTAGCCGATTCGGGCCTATTTTGTGAGCTAGTGCTCACATTTTAGTGTGTCGGGACATCTCCGGACCACGGTATGATCTTATCGGAACGTCCCCAAGACTCGCATTTATTGCCAATTAGGGCCCATTTCATGAGCTATTACTCACGTTTTGGTGTCCCGGGACGTCTCCGGACCACGGGGTGATCTATGGGAACGTCCCCAAGACTCACAATTTTGGTTGATTTGAGCTCGTTTCATGGGATATTGCTCACATTTCGGTGTCTCGGGACGTCTCCGAAGCACGGGGTGATGTCCCCAAGACTCGCAGTTTTAGCCGATTCGAGCCTATTTTGTGAGCTATTGCTCACATTTTGGTTTGTCGGGGCGTGTCCGGACCACGGTATCATTTTATGGGAACGTCCCCAAGACTTGCATTTATTGCCAATTTGGGCCCATTTCATGGGCTATTGCTCACGTTTTGGTGTCCCCAAGACTCGTGGTTTTGGCCGATTCAGGCCCATTTTGTGGGTTTATTGCTCCTGTTTTTGTGTCCCGGGATGTCTCCGTAGCATGGGGTGATCTTATGGGACCATACCCAAGACTCACAATTTTGGCCAATTGGGGCCGTTTTGTGAGCTATTGCTCATGTTTTGGTGTCCCGTGAAGTCTCCGGACCACGGGGTGATCTTATGGGAACGTCCCCAACACTCGACGTTTTGCCCTATTCAGGCCCGTTTTGTGGGTTTATTGCCCATGTTTTGGTGTCCCGGGACGTCTCCGAAGCACGGGGTGATCTTATGGGACCGTCCCCAAGACTCGCAGTTTTGGCCAATTGGTCCCGTTTTGTGAGCTATTGCTCACGTTTGGGTGTCCCGGGACGTCTCCGGACCAAGGGGTGATCTATGGGAACGTCCCCAAGACTCGTGGTTTTGGCCGATTTAGGCCCGTTTTGTGGGTTTATTGCCCATGCTTTGGTGTCTCCGAAGCACGGGGTGATCTTATGGGACCGTCAACAATAGTCACAGTTTTGGCCAATTGGGGCCCGTTTTGCGAGCTATTACTCACGTTTTGGTGTCCCGGGACGTCTCCGGACCACGGGGTGATATATGGGAACGTCCCCAAGACTCACAATTTTGGTTGATTTGAGCTCGTTTCATGGGATATTGCTCACATTTCGGTGTCTAGGGACCTCTCCGAAGCACGGGGTGATGTCCCCAAGACTCGCAGTTTTAGCCGATTCGAGCCTATTTTGTGAGCTATTGCTCACATTTTGGTTTGTTGGGACGTCTCCGGACCACGGTATCATTTTATGGGAACGTCCCCAAGACTTGCATTTATTGCCAATTTGGTCCCATTTCTTGGGCTATTGCTCACGTTTTGGTGTTCCCAAGACTGGTGGTTTTGGTCGATTCAGGCCCATTTTGTGGGTTTCTTGCTCCTGTTTTTGTGTCCCGAGACGTCTCCGTAGCATGGGGTGATCTCATGGGACCATACCCAAGACTCGCAGTTTTGGCCAATTGGGGCCCATTTTGTGAGGTATTGCTCACGTTATGGTGTCCCGGGACGTCTCCGGACCACAGGGTGATCTTATGGGAACGTCGCCAACACTCGTGGTTTTTCCCGATTCAGGCCCGTTTTGTGGGTTTATTGCCCATGTTTTGGTGTCCCGGGACGTCTTCGAAGCACGGGGTGATCTTATGGGACCGTCCCCAAGAGTCACAGTTTTGGCCAATTGGGGTCCGTTTTGTGAGGTATTGCTCACGTTTTGGTGTCCCGGGACGTCTCCGGACCACGAGGTGATCTATAGGAACATCCCCAGGACTCACAACTTTGGTTGATTCGAGCTCGTTTCATGGGATATTGCTCACGTCTCGGTGTCCCGGGACATCTCTGAAGCATGGGGTGATCTTATGGGAACGTCCCCAAGACTCGCAGTTTTAGCCGATTCGGGCCTGTTTTGTGAGCTAGTGCTCACATTTTAGTGTGTCGGGACATCTCCGGACCACGGTATGATCTTATCGGAACGTCCCCAAGACTCGCATTTATTGCCAATTAGGGCCCATTTCATGAGCTATTACTCACGTTTTGGTGTCCCGGGACGTCTCCGGACCACGGGGTGATCTATGGGAACGTCCCCAAGACTCACAATTTTGGTTGATTTGAGCTCGTTTCATGGGATATTGCTCACATTTCGGTGTCTCGGGACGTCTCCGAAGCACGGGGTGATGTCCCCAAGACTCGCAGTTTTAGCCGATTCGAGCCTATTTTGTGAGCTATTGCTCACATTTTGGTTTGTTGGGACGTCTCCGGACCACGGTATCATTTTATGGGAACGTCCCCAAGACTTGCATTTATTGCCAATTTGGTCCCATTTCTTGGGCTATTGCTCACGTTTTGGTGTTCCCAAGACTGGTGGTTTTGGTCGATTCAGGCCCATTTTGTGGGTTTCTTGCTCCTGTTTTTGTGTCCCGAGACGTCTCCGTAGCATGGGGTGATCTTATGGGACCATACCCAAGACTCGCAGTTTTGGCCAATTGGGGCCCATTTTGTGAGGTATTGCTCACGTTATGGTGTCCCGGGACGTCTCCGGACCACTGGGTGATCTTATGGGAACGTCCCCAACACTCGTGGTTTTTCCCGATTCAGGCCCGTTTTGTGGGTTTATTGCCCATGCTTTGGTGTCCCGGGACGTCTTCGAAGCACGGGGTGATCTTATGGGACCGTCCCCAAGAGTCACAGTTTTGGCCAATTGGGGTCCGTTTTGTGAGCTATTGCTCACGTTTTGGTGTCCCGGGACGTCTCCGGACCACGGGGTGATCTATAGGAACATCCCCAGGACTCACAACTTTGGTTGATTCGAGCTCGTTTCATGGGATATTGCTCACGTCTCGGTGTCCCGGGACATCTCTGAAGCATGGGGTGATCTTACGGGAACGTCCCCAAGACTCACAATTTTGGTTGATTTGAGCTCGTTTCATGGGATATTGCTCACATTTCGGTGTCTCGGGACGTCTCCGAAGCACGGGGTGATGTCCCCAAGACTCGCAGTTTTAGCCGATTCGAGCCTATTTTGTGAGCTATTGCTCACATTTTGGTTTGTCGGGGCGTGTCCGGACCACGGTATCATTTTATGGGAACGTCCCCAAGACTTGCATTTATTGCCAATTTGGGCCCATTTCATGGGCTATTGCTCACGTTTTGGTGTCCCCAAGACTCGTGGTTTTGGCCGATTCAGGCCCATTTTGTGGGTTTATTGCTCCTGTTTTTGTGTCCCGGGACCTCTCCGTAGCATGGGGTGATCTTATGGGACCATACCCAAGACTCACAATTTTGGCCAATTGGGGCCATTTTGTGAGCTATTGCTCACGTTTTGGTGTCCCGGGAAGTCTCCGGACCACGGGGTGATCTTATGGGAACGTCGCCAACACTCGTGGTTTTCCCCGATTCAGGCCCGTTTTGTGGGTTTATTGCTCATGTTTTGGTTTCCCGGGACGTCTCCGAAGCATGGGGTGATCTTGAGGGACCACACCCAAGACTCGCAGTTTTGGCCAATTGTGGCCCGTGTTGTGAGCTATTCCTCACGTTTTGGTGTTCCGGGACGTCTCTGGACCATGGGGTGATCTTATGGGAACGTCCCCAAGACTCGTGGTTTTGGCCGATTCAGGCCCGTTTTGTGGGTTTATTGCCAATGTTTTGGTGTCCCGGGACGTCTTCGAAGCACAGGATGATCTTATGGGACCGTCCCCAAGAGTCACAGTTTGGGCCAATTGGGGCCAATTTTGTGAGGTTTTGCTCACGTTATGGTGTCCCGGGACGTCTCCGGACCACTGGGTGATCTTATGGGAACGTCCCCAACACTCGTGGTTTTTCCCGATTCAGGCCCGTTTTGTGGGTTTATTGCCCATGTTTTGGTGTCCCGGGACGTCTCCGAAGCATGGGGTGATCTTATGGGACTTGTCGGGGATATGGTTTCAGGATATGACCCGCCCATTCAGGGCCGGGTCAACAACAGAGGCGACTTATAGAAAGGGCCAGGACAGGTGGGGCATGGCTTGCCAGGAGACTCGCCAGGAGACTAAGCCGCCCACTTAATGGGCCGGCCCACAGTACGCCGGTAGAAGCCCACTTGTAAACCGCCATGTAACCTTTCCTTAGGGAACAAGAAATAGACTTGGGCACGGATCATATTCCGGCCCGGACACTAATGTACACCCCGGACCTCACCCTATATATAAAGGGGAGCCCGAGGGTCAGAAAGATCAGGTTACATCCTCTCGAGTACTAGGCTAGCCACGCGAACCCTTGTAATCGAGATCATCAATACAATCAAGTAGGAGTAGGCCTTTAACTCCGCCGTGAGGGGCCGAACCTGGGTAAACCCTTGTGTCTCTCGTTTAACCCCTTCGATCTGCCACTTGACGTGATGGCCTCGTGACTAAGTCCTATGAGGACATCTGCCGTGAAAATACCACGACAGGACCGTCCCCAAGACTCACAGTTTTGGCCAATTGGCGCTTGTTTTGTGAGCTATTGCTCACATTTTGGTGTCCCGGGAGGTCTCCGGACCAAGGGTTGATCTTATCGGAACGTCCCCAGGACTCGTGGTTTTGGCCGATTCAGGCCCATTTTGTGGGTTTATTGCCCATGTTTTGGTGTCCTGGGATTTCTCCAAAGCACGGGGTGATCTTATGGGACCGTCCCAAAGAGTCACAGTTTTGGCCAATTGGGGCCCGTTTTGGGAGGTATTGCTCACGTTTTGGTGTCCCGGGACGTCTCCGGACCACGGGGTGATCTATGGGAACGTCCCCAACACTCGACGTTTTGCCCTATTCAGGCCCGTTTTGTGGGTTTATTGCCCATGTTTTGGTGTCCCGGGACGTCTCCGAAGCACGGGGTGATCTTATGGGACCGTCCCCAAGACTCGCAGTTTTGGCCAATTGGTCCCGTTTTGTGAGCTATTGCTCACGTTTGGGTGTCCCGGGACGTCTCCGGACCAAGGGGTGATATATGGGAATGTCCCCAAGACTCGTGGTTTTGGCCGATTTAGGCCCGTTTTGTGGGTTTATTGCCCATGCTTTGGTGTCTCCGAAGCACGGGGTGATCTTATGGGACCGTCAACAATAGTCACAGTTTTGGCCAATTGGGGCCCGTTTTGTGAGCTATTACTCACGTTTTGGTGTCCCGGGACGTCTCCGGACCACGGGGTGATATATGGGAACGTCCCCAAGATTCACAATTTTGGTTGATTTGAGCTCGTTTCATGGGATATTGCTCACATTTCGGTGTCTCGGGACCTCTCCGAAGCACGGGGTGATGTCCCCAAGACTCACAGTTTTAGCCGATTCGAGCCTATTTTGTGACCTATTGCTCACATTTTGGTTTGTTGGGACGTCTCCGGACCACGGTATCATTTTATGGGAACGTCCCCAAGACTTGCATTTATTGCCAATTTGGGCCCATTTCTTGGGCTATTGCTCACGTTTTGGTGTCCCCAAGACTCGTGGTTTTGTTCGATTCAGGCCCATTTTTGGGTTTCTTGCTCCTGTTTTTGTGTCCCGAGACGTGTCCGTAGCATGGGGTGATCTTATGGGACCATACCCAAGACTCGCAGTTTTGGCCAATTGCGGCCCGTTTTGTGAGCTATTGCTCATGTTTTGGTGTCCCGAGAAGTCTCCGGACCACAGGGTGATCTTATGGGAACGTCGCCAACACTCGTGGTTTTGCCCAATTTAGGCCCGTTTTGTGGGTTTATTGCCCATGCTTTGGTGTCTCCGAAGCACGGGGTGATCTTATGGGACCGTCAACAATAGTCACAGTTTTGGCCAATTGGGGCCCGTTTTGGGAGGTATTGCTCACGTTTTGGTGTCCCGGGACGTCTCCGGACCACGGGGTGATCTATGGGAACGTCCCCAACACTCGACGTTTTGCCCTATTCAGGCCCGTTTTGTGGGTTTATTGCCCATGTTTTGGTGTCCCGGGACGTCTTCGAAGCACGGGGTGATCTTATGGGACCGTCCCCAAGAGTCACAGTTTTGGCCAATTGGGGTCCGTTTTGTGAGGTATTGCTCACGTTTTGGTGTCCCGGGACGTCTCCGGACCACGAGGTGATCTATAGGAACATCCCCAGGACTCACAACTTTGGTTGATTCGAGCTCGTTTCATGGGATATTGCTCACGTTTCGGTGTCCCGGGACATCTCTGAAGCATGGGGTGATCTTATGGGAACGTCCCCAAGACTCGTAGTTTTAGCCGATTCGGGCCTGTTTTGTGAGCTAGTGCTCACATTTTAGTGTGTCGGGACATCTCCGGACCACGGTATGATCTTATCGGAACGTCCCCAAGACTCGCATTTATTGCCAATTAGGGCCCATTTCATGAGCTATTACTCACGTTTTGGTGTCCCGGGACGTCTCCGGACCACGGGGTGATCTATGGGAACGTCCCCAAGACTCACAATTTTGGTTGATTTGAGCTCGTTTCATGGGATATTGCTCACATTTCGGTGTCTCGGGACGTATCCGAAGCACGGGGTGATGTCCCCAAGACTCGCAGTTTTAGCCGATTCGAGCCTATTTTGTGAGCTATTGCTCACATTTTGGTTTGTCGGGGCGTGTCCGGACCACGGTATCATTTTATGGGAACGTCCCCAAGACTTGCATTTATTGCCAATTTGGGCCCATTTCATGGGCTATTGCTCACGTTTTGGTGTCCCCAAGACTCGTGGTTTTGGCCGATTCAGGCCCATTTTGTGGGTTTATTGCTCCTGTTTTTCTGTCCCGGGATGTCTCCGTAGCATGGGGTGATCTTATTGGACCATACCCAAGACTCGCAGTTTTGGCCAATTGGCGCCCGTTTTGTGAGCTATTGCTCACGTTTTGGTGTCCCGGGAGGTCTCCGGACCAATGGTTTATCTTATCGGAACGTCCCCAGGACTCGTGGTTTTGGCCGATTCAGGCCCATTTTGTGGGTTTATTGCCCATGTTTTGGTGTCCTGGGATTTCTCCAAAGCACGGGGTGATCTTATGGGACCGTCCCAAAGAGTTACAGTTTTGGCCAATTGGGGCCCGTTTTGGGAGGTATTGCTCACGTTTTGGTGTCCCGGGACGTCTCCGGACCACGGGGTGATCTATGGGAACGTCCCCAACACTCGACGTTTTGCCCTATTCAGGCCCGTTTTGTGGGTTTATTGCCCATGTTTTGGTGTCCCGGGACGTCTCCGAAGCACGGGGTGATCTTATGGGACCGTCCCCAAGACTCGCAGTTTTGGCCAATTGGTCCCGTTTTGTGAGCTATTGCTCACGTTTGGGTGTCCCGGGACGTCTCCGGACCAAGGGGTGATCTATGGGAACGTCCCCAAGACTCGTGGTTTTGGCCGATTTAGGCCCGTTTTGTGGGTTTATTGCCCATGCTTTGGTGTCTCCGAAGCACGGGGTGATCTTATGGGACCGTCAACAATAGTCACAGTTTTGGCCAATTGGGGCCCGTTTTGTGAGCTATTACTCACGTTTTGGTGTCCCGGGACGTCTCCGGACCACGGGGTGATATATGGGAACGTCCCCAAGACTCACAATTTTGGTTGATTTGAGCTCGTTTCATGGGATATTGCTCACATTTCGGTGTCTAGGGACCTCTCCGAAGCACGGGGTGATGTCCCCAAGACTCGCAGTTTTAGCCGATTCGAGCCTATTTTGTGAGCTATTGCTCACATTTTGGTTTGTTGGGACGTCTCCGGACCACGGTATCATTTTATGGGAACGTCCCCAAGACTTGCATTTATTGCCAATTTGGTCCCATTTCTTGGGCTATTGCTCACGTTTTGGTGTTCCCAAGACTGGTGGTTTTGGTCGATTCAGGCCCATTTTGTGGGTTTCTTGCTCCTGTTTTTGTGTCCCGAGACGTCTCCGTAGCATGGGGTGATCTTATGGGACCATACCCAAGACTCGCAGTTTTGGCCAATTGGGGCCCATTTTGTGAGGTATTGCTCACGTTATGGTGTCCCGGGACGTCTCCGGACCACTGGGTGATCTTATGGGAACGTCCCCAACACTCGTGGTTTTTCCCGATTCAGGCCCGTTTTGTGGGTTTATTGCCCATGCTTTGGTGTCCCGGGACGTCTTCGAAGCACGGGGTGATCTTATGGGACCGTCCCCAAGAGTCACAGTTTTGGCCAATTGGGGTCCGTTTTGTGAGCTATTGCTCACGTTTTGGTGTCCCGGGACGTCTCCGGACCACGGGGTGATCTATAGGAACATCCCCAGGACTCACAACTTTGGTTGATTCGAGCTCGTTTCATGGGATATTGCTCACGTCTCGGTGTCCCGGGACATCTCTGAAGCATGGGGTGATCTTATGGGAACGTCCCCAAGACTCACAATTTTGGTTGATTTGAGCTCGTTTCATGGGATATTGCTCACATTTCGGTGTCTCGGGACGTCTCCGAAGCACGGGGTGATGTCCCCAAGACTCGCAGTTTTAGCCGATTCGAGCCTATTTTGTGAGCTATTGCTCACATTTTGGTTTGTCGGGGCGTGTCCGGACCACGGTATCATTTTATGGGAACGTCCCCAAGACTTGCATTTATTGCCAATTTGGGCCCATTTCATGGGCTATTGCTCACGTTTTGGTGTCCCCAAGACTCGTGGTTTTGGCCGATTCAGGCCCATTTTGTGGGTTTATTGCTCCTGTTTTTGTGTCCCGGGACCTCTCCGTAGCATGGGGTGATCTTATGGGACCATACCCAAGACTCACAATTTTGGCCAATTGGGGCCATTTTGTGAGCTATTGCTCACGTTTTGGTGTCCCGGGAAGTCTCCGGACCACGGGGTGATCTTATGGGAACGTCGCCAACACTCGTGGTTTTCCCCGATTCAGGCCCGTTTTGTGGGTTTATTGCTCATGTTTTGGTTTCCCGGGACGTCTCCGAAGCATGGGGTGATCTTGAGGGACCACACCCAAGACTCGCAGTTTTGGCCAATTGTGGCCCGTGTTGTGAGCTATTCCTCACGTTTTGGTGTTCCGGGACGTCTCTGGACCATGGGGTGATCTTATGGGAACGTCCCCAAGACTCGTGGTTTTGGCCGATTCAGGCCCGTTTTGTGGGTTTATTGCCAATGTTTTGGTGTCCCGGGACGTCTTCGAAGCACAGGATGATCTTATGGGACCGTCCCCAAGAGTCACAGTTTGGGCCAATTGGGGCCAATTTTGTGAGGTTTTGCTCACGTTATGGTGTCCCGGGACGTCTCCGGACCACTGGGTGATCTTATGGGAACGTCCCCAACACTCGTGGTTTTTCCCGATTCAGGCCCGTTTTGTGGGTTTATTGCCCATGTTTTGGTGTCCCGGGACGTCTCCGAAGCATGGGGTGATCTTATGGGACTTGTCGGGGATATGGTTTCAGGATATGACCCGCCCATTCAGGGCCGGGTCAACAACAGAGGCGACTTATAGAAAGGGCCAGGACAGGTGGGGCGTGGCTTGCCAGGAGACTCGCCAGGAGACTAAGCCGCCCACTTAATGGGCCGGCCCACAGTACGCCGGTAGAAGCCCACTTGTAAACCGCCATGTAACCTTTCCTTAGGGAACAAGAAATAGACTTGGGCACGGATCATATTCCGGCCCGGACACTAATGTACACCCCGGACCTCACCCTATATATAAAGGGGAGCCCGAGGGTCAGAAAGATCAGGTTACATCCTCTCGAGTACTAGGCTAGCCACGCGAACCCTTGTAATCGAGATCATCAATACAATCAAGTAGGAGTAGGCCTTTAACTCCGCCGTGAGGGGCCGAACCTGGGTAAACCCTTGTGTCTCTCGTTTAACCCCTTCGATCTGCCACTCGACGTGATGGCCTCGTGACTAAGTCCTATGAGGACATCTGCCGTGAAAATACCACGACAGGACCGTCCCCAAGACTCACAGTTTTGGCCAATTGGCGCTCGTTTTGTGAGCTATTGCTCACGTTTTGGTGTCCCGGGAGGTCTCCGGACCAAGGGTTGATCTTATCGGAACGTCCCCAGGACTCGTGGTTTTGGCCGATTCAGGCCCATTTTGTGGGTTTATTGCCCATGTTTTGGTGTCCTGGGATTTCTCCAAAGCACGGGGTGATCTTATGGGACCGTCCCAAAGAGTCACAGTTTTGGCCAATTGGGGCCCGTTTTGGGAGGTATTGCTCACGTTTTGGTGTCCCGGGACGTCTCCGGACCACGGGGTGATCTATGGGAACGTCCCCAACACTCGACGTTTTGCCCTATTCAGGCCCGTTTTGTGGGTTTATTGCCCATGTTTTGGTGTCCCGGGACGTCTCCGAAGCACGGGGTGATCTTATGGGACCGTCCCCAAGACTCGCAGTTTTGGCCAATTGGTCCCGTTTTGTGAGCTATTGCTCACGTTTGGGTGTCCCGGGACGTCTCCGGACCAAGGGGTGATATATGGGAACGTCCCCAAGACTCGTGGTTTTGGCCGATTTAGGCCCGTTTTGTGGGTTTATTGCCCATGCTTTGGTGTCTCCGAAGCACGGGGTGATCTTATGGGACCGTCAACAATAGTCACAGTTTTGGCCAATTGGGGCCCGTTTTGTGAGCTATTACTCACGTTTTGGTGTCCCGGGACGTCTCCGGACCACGGGGTGATATATGGGAACGTCCCCAAGATTCACAATTTTGGTTGAATTGAGCTCGTTTCATGGGATATTGCTCACATTTCGGTGTCTCGGGACCTCTCCGAAGCACGGGGTGATGTCCCCAAGACTCACAGTTTTAGCCGATTCGAGCCTATTTTGTGACCTATTGCTCACATTTTGGTTTGTTGGGACGTCTCCGGACCACGGTATCATTTTATGGGAACGTCCCCAAGACTTGCATTTATTGCCAATTTGGGCCCATTTCTTGGGCTATTGCTCACGTTTTGGTGTCCCCAAGACTCGTGGTTTTGTTCGATTCAGGCCCATTTTTGGGTTTCTTGCTCCTGTTTTTGTGTCCCGAGACGTGTCCGTAGCATGGGGTGATCTTATGGGACCATACCCAAGACTCGCAGTTTTGGCCAATTGCGGCCCGTTTTGTGAGCTATTGCTCATGTTTTGGTGTCCCGAGAAGTCTCCGGACCACAGGGTGATCTTATGGGAACGTCGCCAACACTCGTGGTTTTGCCCAATTTAGGCCCGTTTTGTGGGTTTATTGCCCAGGCTTTGGTGTCTCCGAAGCACGGGGTGATCTTATGGGACCGTCAACAATAGTCACAGTTTTGG
The DNA here is from genome assembly GCA_039707655.1 of Elymus sibiricus. NCBI lineage: Eukaryota > Viridiplantae > Streptophyta > Magnoliopsida > Poales > Poaceae > Elymus > Elymus sibiricus. The sequence goes on along the minus strand of CM077672.1, from coordinate 74,655,437 downwards.
CCAATTGGGGCCCGTTTTGGGAGGTATTGCTCACGTTTTGGTGTCCCGGGACGTCTCCGGACCACGGGGTGATCTATGGGAACGTCCCCAACACTCGACGTTTTGCCCTATTCAGGCCCGTTTTGTGGGTTTATTGCCCATGTTTTGGTGTCCCGGGACGTCTTCGAAGCACGGGGTGATCTTATGGGACCGTCCCCAAGAGTCACAGTTTTGGCCAATTGGGGTCCGTTTTGTGAGGTATTGCTCACGTTTTGGTGTCCCGGGACGTCTCCGGACCACGAGGTGATCTATAGGAACATCCCCAGGACTCACAACTTTGGTTGATTCGAGCTCGTTTCATGGGATATTGCTCACGTTTCGGTGTCCCGGGACATCTCTGAAGCATGGGGTGATCTTATGGGAACGTCCCCAAGACTCGTAGTTTTAGCCGATTCGGGCCTGTTTTGTGAGCTAGTGCTCACATTTTAGTGTGTCGGGACATCTCCGGACCACGGTATGATCTTATCGGAACGTCCCCAAGACTCGCATTTATTGCCAATTAGGGCCCATTTCATGAGCTATTACTCACGTTTTGGTGTCCCGGGACGTCTCCGGACCACGGGGTGATCTATGGGAACGTCCCCAAGACTCACAATTTTGGTTGATTTGAGCTCGTTTCATGGGATATTGCTCACATTTCGGTGTCTCGGGACGTCTCCGAAGCACGGGGTGATGTCCCCAAGACTCGCAGTTTTAGCCGATTCGAGCCTATTTTGTGAGCTATTGCTCACATTTTGGTTTGTCGGGGCGTGTCCGGACCACGGTATCATTTTATGGGAACGTCCCCAAGACTTGCATTTATTGCCAATTTGGGCCCATTTCATGGGCTATTGCTCACGTTTTGGTGTCCCCAAGACTCGTGGTTTTGGCCGATTCAGGCCCATTTTGTGGGTTTATTGCTCCTGTTTTTCTGTCCCGGGATGTCTCCGTAGCATGGGGTGATCTTATTGGACCATACCCAAGACTCGCAGTTTTGGCCAATTGGCGCCCGTTTTGTGAGCTATTGCTCACGTTTTGGTGTCCCGGGAGGTCTCCGGACCAATGGTTTATCTTATCGGAACGTCCCCAGGACTCGTGGTTTTGGCCGATTCAGGCCCATTTTGTGGGTTTATTGCCCATGTTTTGGTGTCCTGGGATTTCTCCAAAGCACGGGGTGATCTTATGGGACCGTCCCAAAGAGTTACAGTTTTGGCCAATTGGGGCCCGTTTTGGGAGGTATTGCTCACGTTTTGGTGTCCCGGGACGTCTCCGGACCACGGGGTGATCTATGGGAACGTCCCCAACACTCGACGTTTTGCCCTATTCAGGCCCGTTTTGTGGGTTTATTGCCCATGTTTTGGTGTCCCGGGACGTCTCCGAAGCACGGGGTGATCTTATGGGACCGTCCCCAAGACTCGCAGTTTTGGCCAATTGGTCCCGTTTTGTGAGCTATTGCTCACGTTTGGGTGTCCCGGGACGTCTCCGGACCAAGGGGTGATCTATGGGAACGTCCCCAAAACTCGTGGTTTTGGCCGATTTAGGCCCGTTTTGTGGGTTTATTGCCCATGCTTTGGTGTCTCCGAAGCACGGGGTGATCTTATGGGACCGTCAACAATAGTCACAGTTTTGGCCAATTGGGGCCCGTTTTGTGAGCTATTACTCACGTTTTGGTGTCCCGGGACGTCTCCGGACCACGGGGTGATATATGGGAACGTCCCCAAGACTCACAATTTTGGTTGATTTGAGCTCGTTTCATGGGATATTGCTCACATTTCGGTGTCTAGGGACCTCTTCGAAGCACGGGGTGATGTCCCCAAGACTCGCAGTTTTAGCCGATTCGAGCCTATTTTGTGACCTATTGCTCACATTTTGGTTTGTTGGGACGTCTCCGGACCACGGTATCATTTTATGGGAACGTCCCCAAGACTTGCATTTATTGCCAATTTGGGCCCATTTCTTGGGCTATTGCTCACGTTTTGGTGTCCCCAAGACTCTTGGTTTTGTTCGATTCAGGCCCATTTTGTGGGTTTCTTGCTCCTGTTTTTGTGTCCCGAGACGTCTCCGTAGCATGGGGTGATCTTATGGGACCATACCCAAGACTCGCAGTTTTGGCCAATTGCGGCCCGTTTTGTGAGCTATTGCTCATGTTTTGGTGTCCCGAGAAGTCTCCGGACCACAGGGTGATCTTATGGGAACGTCGCCAACACTCGTGGTTTTGCCTGATTCAGGCCCGTTTTGTGGGTTTATTGCCCATGTTTTGGTGTCCCGGGACGTCTTCGAAGCACGGGGTGATCTTGTGGGACCGTCCCCAAGAGTCACAGTTTTGGCCAATTGGGGTCCGTTTTGTGAGGTATTGCTCACGTTTTGGTGTCCCGGGACGTCTCCGGACCACGAGGTGATCTATAGGAACATCCCCAGGACTCACAACTTTGGTTGATTCGAGCTCGTTTCATGGGATATTGCTCACGTTTCGGTGTCCCGGGACATCTCTGAAGCATGGGGTGATCTTATGGGAACGTCCCCAAGACTCGCAGTTTTAGCCGATTCGGGCCTGTTTTGTGAGCTAGTGCTCACATTTTAGTGTGTCGGGACATCTCCGGACCACGGTATGATCTTATCGGAACGTCCCCAAGACTCGCATTTATTGCCAATTAGGGCCCATTTCATGAGATATTACTCACGTTTTGGTGTCCCGGGACGTCTCCGGACCACGGGGTGATCTATGGGAACGTCCCCAAGACTCACAATTTTGGTTGATTTGAGCTCGTTTCATGGGATATTGCTCACATTTCGGTGTCTCGGGACGTCTCCGAAGCACGGGGTGATGTCCCCAAGACTCGCAGTTTTAGCCGATTCGAGCCTATTTTGTGAGCTATTGCTCACATTTTGGTTTGTCGGGGCGTGTCCGGACCACGGTATCATTTTATGGGAACGTGCCCAAGACTTGCATTTATTGCCAATTTGGGCCCATTTCATGGGCTATTGGCTATTGCTCACGTTTTGGTGTCCCCAAGACTCGTGGTTTTGGCCGATTCAGGCCCATTTTGTGGGTTTATTGCTCCTGTTTTTGTGTCCCGGGACCTCTCCGTAGCATGGGGTGATCTTATGGGACCATACCCAAGACTCACAATTTTGGCCAATTGGGGCCGTTTTGTGAGCTATTGCTCATGTTTTGGTGTCCCGTGAAGTCTCCGGACCACGGGGTGATCTTATGGGAACGTCGCCAACACTCGTGGTTTTCCCCGATTCAGGCCCGTTTTGTGGGTTTATTGCTCATGTTTTGGTTTCCCGGGACGTCTCCGAAGCATGGGGTGATCTTGTGGGACCACACCCAAGACTCGCAGTTTTGGCCAATTGTGGCCCGTGTTGTGAGCTATTCCTCACGTTTTGGTGTTCCGGGACGTCTCTGGACCATGGGGTGATCTTATGGGAACGTCCCCAAGACTCGTGGTTTTGGCCGATTCAGGCCCATTTTGTGGGTTTATTGCTCCTGTTTTTGTGTCCCGGGACCTCTCCGTAGCATGGGGTGATCTTATGGGACCATACCCAAGACTCACAATTTTGGCTAATTGGGGCCGTTTTGTGAGCTATTGCTCATGTTTTGGTGTCCCGGGAAGTCTCCGGACCACGGGGTGATCTTATGGGAACGTTGCCAACACTCATGGTTTTCCCCGATTCAGGCCCGTTTTGTGGGTTTATTGCTCATGTTTTGGTTTCCCGGGACGTCTCCGAAGCATGGGGTGATCTTGTGGGACCACACCCAAGACTCGCAGTTTTGGCCAATTGTGGCCCGTGTTGTGAGCTATTCCTCACGTTTTGGTGTTCCGGGACGTCTCTGGACCATGGGGTGATCTTATGGGAACGTCCCCAAGACTCGTGGTTTTGGCCGATTCAGGCCCGTTTTGTGGGTTTATTGCCAATGTTTTGGTGTCCCGGGACGTCTTCGAAGCACAGGATGATCTTATGGGACCGTCCCCAAGAGTCACAGTTTGGGCCAATTGGGGATCATTTCGTGAGGTTTTGCTCACGTTACGGTGTCCCGGGACGTCTCCGGACCACTGGGTGATCTTATGGGAACGTCCCCAACACTTGTGGTTTTTCCGGATTCAGGCCCGTTTTGTGGGTTTATTGCCCATGTTTTGGTGTCCCAGGACGTCTCCGAAGCACGGGGTGATCTTATGGGACTTGTCGGGGATATGGTTTCAGGATATGACCCGCCCATTCAGGGCCGGGTCAACAACAGAGGCGACTTATAGAAAGGGCCAGGACAGGTGGGGCGTGGCTTGCCAGGAGACTCGCCAGGAGACTAAGCCGCCCACTTAATGGGCCGGCCCACAGTACGCCGGTAGAAGCCCACATGTAAACCGCCATGTAACCTTTCCTTAGGGAACAAGAAATAGACTTGGGCACGGATCATATTCCGGCCCGGACTCTAATGTACACCCCGGACCTCACCCTATATATAAAGGGGAGCCCGAGGGTCAGAAAGATCAGGTTACATCCTCTCGAGTACTAGGCTAGCCACGCGAACCCTTGTAATCGAGATCATCAATACAATCAAGTAGGAGTAGGCCTTTAACTCCGCCGTGAGGGGCCGAAACCTGGGTAAACCCTTGTGTCTCTCGTTTAACCCCTTCGATCTGCCACTCGACGTGATGGCCTCGTGACTAAGTCCTATGAGGACATCTGCCGTGAAAATACCACGACAGGACCGTCCCCAAGACTCGCAGTTTTGGCCAATTGGCGCCCGTTTTGTGAGCTATTGCTCACGTTTTGGTGTCCCGGGAGGTCTCCGGACCAAGGGTTGATCTTATCGGAACGTCCCCAGGACTCGTGGTTTTGGCCGATTCAGGCCCATTTTGTGGGTTTATTGCCCATGTTTTGGTGTCCTGGGATTTCTCCAAAGCACGGGGTGATCTTATGGGACCGTCCCAAAGAGTCACAGTTTTGGCCAATTGGGGCCCGTTTTGGGAGGTATTGCTCACGTTTTGGTATCCCGGGACGTCTCCGGACCACGGGGTGATCTATGGGAACGTCCCCAACACTCGACGTTTTGCCCTATTCAGGCCCGTTTTGTGGGTTTATTGCCCATGTTTTGGTGTCCCGGGATGTCTCCGAAGCACGGGGTGATCTTATGGGACCGTCCCCAAGACTCGCAGTTTTGGCCAATTGGTCCCGTTTTGTGAGCTATTGCTCACGTTTGGGTGTCCCGGGACGTCTCCGGACCAAGGGGTGATCTATGGGAACGTCCCCAAGACTCGTGGTTTTGGCCAATTTAGGCCCGTTTTGTGGGTTTATTGCCCATGCTTTGGTGTCTCCGAAGCACGGGGTGATCTTATGGGACCGTAAACAATAGTCACAGTTTTGGCCAATTGGGGCCCGTTTTGTGAGCTATTACTCACGTTTTGGTGTCCCGGGACGTCTCCGGACCACGGGTTGATATATGGGAACGTCCCCAAGACTCACAATTTTGGTTGATTTGAGCTCGTTTCATGGGATATTGCTCACATTTCGGTGTCTCGGGACCTCTCCGAAGCACGGGGTGATGTCCCCAAGACTCGCAGTTTTAGCCGATTCGAGCCTATTTTGTGAGCTATTGCTCACATTTTGGTTTGTCGGGGCGTGTCCGGACCACGGTATCATTTTATGGGAACGTCCCCAAGACTTGCATTTATTGCCAATTTGGGCCCATTTCATGGGCTATTGCTCACGTTTTGGTGTCCCCAAGACTCGTGGTTTTGGCCGATTCAGGCCCATTTTGTGGGTTTATTGCTCCTGTTTTTGTGTCCCGGGACCTCTCCGTAGCATGGGGTGATCTTATGGGACCATACCCAAGACTCACAATTTTGGCTAATTGGGGCCGTTTTGTGAGCTATTGCTCATGTTTTGGTGTCCCGGGAAGTCTCCGGACCACGGGGTGATCTTATGGGAACGTTGCCAACACTCGTGGTTTTCCCCGATTCAGGCCCGTTTTGTGGGTTTATTGCTCATGTTTTGGTTTCCCGGGACGTCTCCGAAGCATGGGGTGATCTTATGGGACCACACCCAAGACTCGCAGTTTTGGCCAATTGTGGCCCGTGTTGTGAGCTATTCCTCACGTTTTGGTGTTCCGGGACGTCTCTGGACCATGGGGTGATCTTATGGGAACGTCCCCAAGACTCGTGGTTTTGGCCGATTCAGGCCCGTTTTGTGGGTTTATTGCCAATGTTTTGGTGTCCCGGGACGTCTTCGAAGCACAGGATGATCTTATGGGACCGTCCCCAAGAGTCACAGTTTTGGCCAATTGGGGCCCATTTTGTGAGGTTTTGCTCACGTTATGGTGTCCCGGGACGTCTCCGGACCATTGGGTGATCTTATGGGAACGTCCCCAACACTCGTGGTTTTTCCCGATTCAGGCCCGTTTTGTGGGTTTATTGCCCATCTTTTGGTGTCCCGGGACGTCTCCGAAGCACGGGGTGATCTTATGGGACTTGTCGGGGATATGGTTTCAGGATATGACCCGCCCATTCAGGGCCGGGTCAACAACAGAGGCGACTTATAGAAAGGGCCAGGACAGGTGGGGCGTGGCTTGCCAGGAGACTCGCCAGGAGACTAAGCCGCCCACTTAATGGGCCGGCCCACAGTACGCCGGTAGAAGCCCACTTGTAAACCGCCATGTAACCTTTCCTTAGGGAACAAGAAATAGACTTGGGCACGGATCATATTCCGGCCCGGACTCTAATGTACACCCCGGACCTCACCCTATATATAAAGGGGAGCCCGAGGGTCAGAAAGATCAGGTTACATCCTCTCGAGTACTAGGCTAGCCACGCGAACCCTTGTAATCGAGATCATCAATACAATCAAGTAGGAGTAGGCCTTTAACTCCGCCGTGAGGGGCCGAACCTGGGTAAACCCTTGTGTCTCTCGTTTAACCCCTTCGATCTGCCACTCGACGTGATGGACTCGTGACTAAGTCCTATGAGGACATCTGCCGTGAAAATACCACGACAGGACCGTCCCCAAGACTCGCAGTTTTGGCCAATTGGCGCCCGTTTTGTGAGCTATTGCTCACGTTTTGGTGTCCCGGGAGGTCTCCGGACCAAGGGTTGATCTTATCGGAACGTCCCCAGGACTCGTGGTTTTGGCCGATTCAGGCCCATTTTGTGGGTTTATTGCCCATGTTTTGGTGTCCTGGGATTTCTCCAAAGCACGGGGTGATCTTATGGGACCGTCCCAAAGAGTCACAGTTTTGGCCAATTGGGGCCCGTTTTGGGAGGTATTGCTCACGTTTTGGTGTCCCGGGACGTCTCCGGACCACGGGGTGATCTATGGGAACGTCCCCAACACTCGACGTTTTGCCCTATTCAGGCCCGTTTTGTGGGTTTATTGCCCATGTTTTGGTGTCCCGGGATGTCTCCGAAGCACGGGGTGATCTTATGGGACCGTCCCCAAGACTCGCAGTTTTGGCCAATTGGTCCCGTTTTGTGAGCTATTGCTCACGTTTGGGTGTCCCGGGACGTCTCCGGACCAAGGGGTGATCTATGGGAACGTCCCCAAGACTCGTGGTTTTGGCCAATTTAGGCCCGTTTTGTGGGTTTATTGCCCATGCTTTGGTGTCTCCGAAGCACGGGGTGATCTTATGGGACCGTAAACAATAGTCACAGTTTTGGCCAATTGGGGCCCGTTTTGTGAGCTATTACTCACGTTTTGGTGTCCCGGGACGTCTCCGGACCACGGGTTGATATATGGGAACGTCCCCAAGACTCACAATTTTGGTTGATTTGAGCTCGTTTCATGGGATATTGCTCACATTTCGGTGTCTCGGGACCTCTCCGAAGCACGGGGTGATGTCCCCAAGACTCGCAGTTTTAGCCGATTCGAGCCTATTTTGTGAGCTATTGCTCACATTTTGGTTTGTCGGGGCGTGTCCGGACCACGGTATCATTTTATGGGAACGTCCCCAAGACTTGCATTTATTGCCAATTTGGGCCCATTTCATGGGCTATTGCTCACGTTTTGGTGTCCCCAAGACTCGTGGTTTTGGCCGATTCAGGCCCATTTTGTGGGTTTATTGCTCCTGTTTTTGTGTCCCGGGACCTCTCCGTAGCATGGGGTGATCTTATGGGACCATACCCAAGACTCACAATTTTGGCTAATTGGGGCCGTTTTGTGAGCTATTGCTCATGTTTTGGTGTCCCGGGAAGTCTCCGGACCACGGGGTGATCTTATGGGAACGTTGCCAACACTCGTGGTTTTCCCCGATTCAGGCCCGTTTTGTGGGTTTATTGCTCATGTTTTGGTTTCCCGGGACGTCTCCGAAGCATGGGGTGATCTTATGGGACCACACCCAAGACTCGCAGTTTTGGCCAATTGTGGCCCTTGTTGTGAGCTATTCCTCACGTTTTGGTGTTCCGGGACGTCTCTGGACCATGGGGTGATCTTATGGGAACGTCCCCAAGACTCGTGGTTTTGGCCGATTCAGGCCCGTTTTGTGGGTTTATTGCCAATGTTTTGGTGTCCCGGGACGTCTTCGAAGCACAGGATGATCTTATGGGACCGTCCCCAAGAGTCACAGTTTTGGCCAATTGGGGCCCATTTTGTGAGGTTTTGCTCACGTTATGGTGTCCCGGGACGTCTCCGGACCATTGGGTGATCTTATGGGAACGTCCCCAACACTCGTGGTTTTTCCCGATTCAGGCCCGTTTTGTGGGTTTATTGCCCATGTTTTGGTGTCCCGGGACGTCTCCGAAGCACGGGGTGATCTTATGGGACTTGTCGGGGATATGGTTTCAGGATATGACCCGCCCATTCAGGGCCGGGTCAACAACAGAGGCGACTTATAGAAAGGGCCAGGACAGGTGGGGCGTGGCTTGCCAGGAGACTCGCCAGGAGACTAAGCCGCCCACTTAATGGGCCGGCCCACAGTACGCCGGTAGAAGCCCACTTGTAAACCGCCATGTAACCTTTCCTTAGGGAACAAGAAATAGACTTGGGCACGGATCATATTCCGGCCCGGACTCTAATGTACACCCCGGACCTCACCCTATATATAAAGGGGAGCCCGAGGGTCAGAAAGATCAGGTTACATCCTCTCGAGTACTAGGCTAGCCACGCGAACCCTTGTAATCGAGATCATCAATACAATCAAGTAGGAGTAGGCCTTTAACTCCGCCGTGAGGGGCCGAACCTGGGTAAACCCTTGTGTCTCTCGTTTAACCCCTTCGATCTGCCACTCGACGTGATGGCCTCGTGACTAAGTCCTATGAGGACATCTGCCGTGAAAATACCACGACAGGACCGTCCCCAAGACTCGCAGTTTTGGCCAATTGGCGCCCGTTTTGTGAGCTATTGCTCACGTTTTGGTGTCCCGGGAGGTCTCCGGACCAAGGGTTGATCTTATCGGAACGTCCCCAGGACTCGTGGTTTTGGCCGATTCAGGCCCATTTTGTGGGTTTATTGCCCATGTTTTGGTGTCCTGGGATTTCTCCAAAGCACGGGGTGATCTTATGGGACCGTCCCAAAGAGTCACAGTTTTGGCCAATTGGGGCCCGTTTTGGGAGGTATTGCTCACGTTTTGGTGTCCCGGGACGTCTCCGGACCACGGGGTGATCTATGGGAACGTCCCCAACACTCGACGTTTTGCCCTATTCAGGCCCGTTTTGTGGGTTTATTGCCCATGTTTTGGTGTCCCGGGATGTCTCCGAAGCACGGGGTGATCTTATGGGACCGTCCCCAAGACTCGCAGTTTTGGCCAATTGGTCCCGTTTTGTGAGCTATTGCTCACGTTTGGGTGTCCCGGGACGTCTCCGGACCAAGGGGTGATCTATGGGAACGTCCCCAAGACTCGTGGTTTTGGCCAATTTAGGCCCGTTTTGTGGGTTTATTGCCCATGCTTTGGTGTCTCCGAAGCACGGGGTGATCTTATGGGACCGTAAACAATAGTCACAGTTTTGGCCAATTGGGGCCCGTTTTGTGAGCTATTACTCACGTTTTGGTGTCCCGGGACGTCTCCGGACCACGGGTTGATATATGGGAACGTCCCCAAGACTCACAATTTTGGTTGATTTGAGCTCGTTTCATGGGATATTGCTCACATTTCGGTGTCTCGGGACCTCTCCGAAGCACGGGGTGATGTCCCCAAGACTCGCAGTTTTAGCCGATTCGAGCCTATTTTGTGAGCTATTGCTCACATTTTGGTTTGTCGGGGCGTGTCCGGACCACGGTATCATTTTATGGGAACGTCCCCAAGACTTGCATTTATTGCCAATTTGGGCCCATTTCATGGGCTATTGCTCACGTTTTGGTGTCCCCAGGACTCGTGGTTTTGGCCGATTCAGGCCCATTTTGTGGGTTTATTGCTCCTGTTTTTGTGTCCCGGGACCTCTCCGTAGCATGGGGTGATCTTATGGGACCATACCCAAGACTCACAATTTTGGCTAATTGGGGCCGTTTTGTGAGCTATTGCTCATGTTTTGGTGTCCCGGGAAGTCTCCGGACCACGGGGTGATCTTATGGGAACGTTGCCAACACTCGTGGTTTTCCCCGATTCAGGCCCGTTTTGTGGGTTTATTGCTCATGTTTTGGTTTCCCGGGACGTCTCCGAAGCATGGGGTGATCTTATGGGACCACACCCAAGACTCGCAGTTTTGGCCAATTGTGGCCCTTGTTGTGAGCTATTCCTCACGTTTTGGTGTTCCGGGACGTCTCTGGACCATGGGGTGATCTTATGGGAACGTCCCCAAGACTCGTGGTTTTGGCCGATTCAGGCCCGTTTTGTGGGTTTATTGCCAATGTTTTGGTGTCCCGGGACGTCTTCGAAGCACAGGATGATCTTATGGGACCGTCCCCAAGAGTCACAGTTTTGGCCAATTGGGGCCCATTTTGTGAGGTTTTGCTCACGTTATGGTGTCCCGGGACGTCTCCGGACCATTGGGTGATCTTATGGGAACGTCCCCAACACTCGTGGTTTTTCCCGATTCAGGCCCGTTTTGTGGGTTTATTGCCCATGTTTTGGTGTCCCGGGACGTCTCCGAAGCACGGGGTGATCTTATGGGACTTGTCGGGGATATGGTTTCAGGATATGACCCGCCCATTCAGGGCCGGGTCAACAACAGAGGCGACTTATAGAAAGGGCCAGGACAGGTGGGGCGTGGCTTGCCAGGAGACTCGCCAGGAGACTAAGCCGCCCACTTAATGGGCCGGCCCACAGTACGCCGGTAGAAGCCCACTTGTAAACCGCCATGTAACCTTTCCTTAGGGAACAAGAAATAGACTTGGGCACGGATCATATTCCGGCCCGGACTCTAATGTACACCCCGGACCTCACCCTATATATAAAGGGGAGCCCGAGTGTCAGAAAGATCAGGTTACATCCTCTCGAGTACTAGGCTAGCCACGCGAACCCTTGTAATCGAGATCATCAATACAATCAAGTAGGAGTAGGCCTTTAACTCCGCCGTGAGGGGCCGAACCTGGGTAAACCCTTGTGTCTCTCGTTTAACCCCTTCGATCTGCCACTCGACGTGATGGCCTCGTGACTAAGTCCTATGAGGACATCTGCCGTGAAAATACCACGACAGGACCGTCCCCAAGACTCGCAGTTTTGGCCAATTGGCGCCCGTTTTGTGAGCTATTGCTCACGTTTTGGTGTCCCGGGAGGTCTCCGGACCAAGGGTTGATCTTATCGGAACGTCCCCAGGACTCGTGGTTTTGGCCGATTCAGGCCCATTTTGTGGGTTTATTGCCCATGTTTTGGTGTCCTAGGATTTCTCCAAAGCACGGGGTGATCTTATGGGACCGTCCCAAAGAGTCACAGTTTTGGCCAATTGGGGCCGGTTTTGGGAGGTATTGCTCACGTTTTGGTGTCCCGGGACGTCTCTGGACCACGGGGTGATCTATGGGAACGTCCCCAACACTCGACGTTTTGCCCTATTCAGGCCCGTTTTGTGGGTTTATTGCCCATGTTTTGGTGTTCCGGGATGTCTCCGAAGCACGGGGTGATCTTATGGGACCGTCCCCAAGACTCGCAGTTTTGGCCAATTGGTCCCGTTTTGTGAGCTATTGCTCACGTTTGGGTGTCCCGGGACGTCTCCGGACCAAGGGGTGATCTATGGGAACGTCCCCAAGACTCGTGGTTTTGGCCAATTTAGGCCCGTTTTGTGGGTTTATTGCCCATGCTTTGGTGTCTCCGAAGCACGGGGTGATCTTATGGGACCGTAAACAATAGTCACAGTTTTGGCCAATTGGGGCCCGTTTTGTGAGCTATTACTCACGTTTTGGTGTCCCGGGACGTCTCCGGACCACGGGGTGATATATGGGAACGTCCCCAAGACTCACAATTTTTGTTGATTTGAGCTCGTTTCATGGGATATTGCTCACATTTCGGTGTCTCGGGACCTCTCCGAAGCACGGGGTGATGTCCCCAAGACTCGCAGTTTTAGCCGATTCGAGCCTATTTTGTGACCTATTGCTCACATTTTGGTTTGCTGGGACGTCTCCGGACCACGGTATCATTTTATGGGAACGTCCCCAAGACTTGCATTTATTGCCAATTTGGGCCCATTTCTTGGGCTATTGCTCACGTTTTGGTGTCCCCAAGACTCGTGGTTTTGTTCGATTCAGGCCCATTTTGTGGGTTTCTTGCTCCTGTTTTTGTGTCCCGAGACGTCTCCGTAGCATGGGGTGATCTTATGGGACCATACCCAAGACTCGCATTTATTGCCAATTCGGGCCCATTTCATGAGCTATTACTCACGTTTTGGTGTCCCGGGACGTCTACGGACCATGGGGTGATCTATGGGAACGTCCCCAAGACTCACAATTTTGGTTGATTTGAGCTCGTTTCATGGGATATTGCTCACGTTTCGGTGTCTCGGGACGTCTCCGAAGCACGGGGTGATGTCCCCAAGACTCGCAGTTTTAGCCGATTCGAGCCTATTTTGTGAGCTATTGCTCACATTTTGGTTTGTCGGGGCGTGTGCGGACCACGGTATCATTTTATGGGAACGTCCCCAAGACTTGCATTTATTGCCAATTTGGGCCCATTTCATGGGCTATTGCTCACGTTTTGGTGTCCCCAAGACTCGTGGTTTTGGCCGATTCAGGCCCATTTTGTGGGTTTATTGCTCCTGTTTTTGTGTCCCGGGACGTCTCCGTAGCATGGGGTGATCTTATGGGACCATACCCAAGACTCGCAGTTCTGGCCAATTGGGGCCCGTTTTGTGAGCTATTGCTCATGTTTTGGTGTCCCGGGAAGTCTCCGGACCACGGGGTGATCTTATGGGAACGTCGCCAACACTCGTGGTTTTGCCCGATTCAGGCCCGTTTTGTGGGTTTATTGCTCATGTTTTGGTCTCCCGGGACGTCTCCGAAGCATGGTGTGATCTTATGGGACCGTACCCAAGACTCGCAGTTTTGGCCAATTGTGGCCCGTGTTGTCAGCTATTGCTCACGTTTTGGTGTTCCGGGACGTCTCTGGACCATGGGGTGATCTTATGGGAACGTCCCCAAGACTCGTGGTTTTGGCCGATACAGGCCCGTTTTGTGGGTTTATTGCCAATGTTTTGGTGTCCCGGGACGTCTTCGAAGCACAGGATGATCTTATGGGACCGTCCCCAAGAGTCACAGTTTTGGCCAATTGGGGCCCATTTTGTGAGGTATTGCTCACGTTATGGTGTCCCGGGATGTCTCCGGACCACAGGGTGATCTATGGGAACGTCCCCAACACTCGACGTTTTGCCCTATTCAGGCCCGTTTTGTGGGTTTATTGCCCATGTTTTGGTGTCCCGGGACGTCTCCGAAGCACGGGGTGATCTTATGGGACCGTCCCCAAGACTCGCAGTTTTGGCCAATTGGGCCCGTTTTGTGAGCTATTGCACACGTTTGGGTGTCCCGGGACGTCTCCGGACCATGGGGTGATCTATGGGAACGTCCCCAAGACTCGTGGTTTTGGCCGATTTAGGCCCGTTTTGTGGGTTTATTGCCCATGCTTTGGTGTCTCCGAAGCACGGGGTGATCTCATGGGACCGTCAACAATAGTCACAGTTTTGGCCAATTGGGGCCCGTTTTGTGAGCTATTACTCACGTTTTGGTGTCCCGGGACGTCTCCGGACCACGGGGTGATATATGGGAACGTCCCCAAGACTCACAATTTGGGTTGATTTGAGCTCGTTTCATGGGATATTGCTCACATTTCGGTGTCTCGGGACCTCTCCGAAGCACGGGGTGATGTCCCCAAGACTCGCAGTTTTAGCCGATTCGAGCCTATTTTGTGAGCTATTGCTCACATTTTGGTTTGTTGGGACGTCTCCGGACCACGGTATCATTTTATGGGAACGTCCCCAAGACTTGCATTTATTGCCAATTTGGGCCCATTTCTTGGGCTATTGCTCACGTTTTGGTGTCCCCAAGACTCGTGGTTTTGTTCGATTCAGGCCCATTTTGTGGGTTTCTTGCTCCTGTTTTTGTGTCCCGAGACGTCTCCGTAGCATGGGGTGATCTTATGGGACCATACCCAAGACTCGCAGTTTTGGCAAATTGGGGCCCGTTTTGTGAGCTATTGCTCATGTTTTGGTGTCCCGAGAAGTCTCCGGACCACAGGGTGATCTTATGGGAACGTCGCCAACACTCGTGGTTTTGCCCGATTCAGGCCCGTTTTGTGGGTTTATTGCCCATGTTTTGGTGTCCCGGGACGTCTTCGAAGCACGGGGTGATCTTATGGGACCGTCCCCAAGAGTCACAGTTTTGGCCAATTAGGGTCCGTTTTGTGAGGTATTGCTCATGTTTTGGTGTCCCGGGACGTCTCCGGACCACGAGGTGATCTATAGGAACATCCCCAGGACTCACAACTTTGGTTGATTCGAGCTCGTTTCATGGGATATTGCTCACGTTTCGGTGTCCCGGGACATCTCTGAAGCATGGGGTGATCTTATGGGAACGTCCCCAAGGCTCGCAGTTTTAGCCGATTCGGGGCTGTTTTGTGAGCTAGTGCTCACATTTTAGTGCGTCGGGACATCTCCGGACCACGGTATGATCTTATCGGAACGTCCCCAAGACTCGCATTTATTGCCAATTAGGGCCCATTTCATGAGCTATTACTCACGTTTTGGTGTCCCGGGACGTCTCCGGACCATGGGGTGATCTATGGGAACGTCCCCAAGACTCACAATTTTGGTTGATTTGAGCTCGTTTCATGGGATATTGCTCACATTTTGGTGTCTCAGGACGTCTCCGAAGCACGGGGTGATGTCCCCAAGACTCGCAGTTTTAGCAGATTCGAGCCTATTTTGTGAGCTATTGCTCACATTTTGGTTTGTCGGGGCGTGTCCGGACCACGGTATCATTTTATGGGAACGTCCCCAAGACTTGCATTTATTGCCAATTTGGGCCCATTTCATGGGCTATTGCTCACGTTTTGGTGTCCCCAAGACTCGTGGTTTTGGCCGATTCAGGCCCATTTTGTGGGTTTATTGCTCCTGTTTTTGTGTCCCGGGACGTCTTCGTAGCATGGGGTGATCTTATGGGACCATACCCAAGACTCGCAGTTTTGGCCAATTGGGGCCCGTTTTGTGAGCTATTGCTCATGTTTTGGTGTCCCGGGAAGTCTCCGGACCACGGGGTGATCTTATGGGAACGTCGCCAACACTCGTGGTTTTGCCCGATTCAGGCCCGTTTTGTGGGTTTATTGCTCATGTTTTGGTCTCCCGGGACGTCTCCGAAGCATGGTGTGATCTTATGGGACCGTACCCAAGACTCGCAGTTTTGGCCAATTGTGGCCCGTGTTGTCAGCTATTGCTCACGTTTTGGTGTTCCGGGACGTCTCTGGACCATGGGGTGATCTTATGGGAACGTCCCCAAGACTCGTGGTTTTGGCCGATACAGGCCCGTTTTGTGGGTTTATTGCCAATGTTTTGGTGTCCCGGGACGTCTTCGAAGCACAGGATGATCTTATGGGACCGTCCCCAAGAGTCACAGTTTTGGCCAATTGGGGCCCATTTTGTGAGGTATTGCTCACGTTATGGTGTCCCGGGATGTCTCCGGACCACAGGGTGATCTATGGGAACGTCCCCAACACTCGACGTTTTGCCCTATTCAGGCCCGTTTTGTGGGTTTATTGCCCATGTTTTGGTGTCCCGGGACGTCTCCGAAGCACGGGGTGATCTTATGGGACCGTCCCCAAGACTCGCAGTTTTGGCCAATTGGGCCCGTTTTGTGAGCTATTGCACACGTTTGGGTGTCCCGGGACGTCTCCGGACCATGGGGTGATCTATGGGAACGTCCCCAAGACTCGTGGTTTTGGCCGATTTAGGCCCGTTTTGTGGGTTTATTGCCCATGCTTTGGTGTCTCCGAAGCACGGGGTGATCTCATGGGACCGTCAACAATAGTCACAGTTTTGGCCAATTGGGGCCCGTTTTGTGAGCTATTACTCACGTTTTGGTGTCCCGGGACGTCTCCGGACCACGGGGTGATATATGGGAACGTCCCCAAGACTCACAATTTTGGTTGATTTGAGCTCGTTTCATGGGATATTGCTCACATTTCGGTGTCTCGGGACCTCTCCGAAGCACGGGGTGATGTCCCCAAGACTCGCAGTTTTAGCCGATTCGAGCCTATTTTGTGAGCTATTGCTCACATTTTGGTTTGTTGGGACGTCTCCGGACCACGGTATCATTTTATGGGAACGTCCCCAAGACTTGCATTTATTGCCAATTTGGGCCCATTTCTTGGGCTATTGCTCACGTTTTGGTGTCCCCAAGACTCGTGGTTTTGTTCGATTCAGGCCCATTTTGTGGGTTTCTTGCTCCTGTTTTTGTGTCCCGAGACGTCTCCGTAGCATGGGGTGATCTTATGGGACCATACCCAAGACTCGCAGTTTTGGCAAATTGGGGCCCGTTTTGTGAGCTATTGCTCATGTTTTGGTGTCCCGAGAAGTCTCCGGACCACAGGGTGATCTTATGGGAACGTCGCCAACACTCGTGGTTTTGCCCGATTCAGGCCCGTTTTGTGGGTTTATTGCCCATGTTTTGGTGTCCCGGGACGTCTTCGAAGCACGGGGTGATCTTATGGGACCGTCCCCAAGAGTCACAGTTTTGGCCAATTAGGGTCCGTTTTGTGAGGTATTGCTCATGTTTTGGTGTCCCGGGACGTCTCCGGACCACGAGGTGATCTATAGGAACATCCCCAGGACTCACAACTTTGGTTGATTCGAGCTCGTTTCATGGGATATTGCTCACGTTTCGGTGTCCCGGGACATCTCTGAAGCATGGGGTGATCTTATGGGAACGTCCCCAAGGCTCGCAGTTTTAGCCGATTCGGGGCTGTTTTGTGAGCTAGTGCTCACATTTTAGTGCGTCGGGACATCTCCGGACCACGGTATGATCTTATCGGAACGTCCCCAAGACTCGCATTTATTGCCAATTAGGGCCCATTTCATGAGCTATTACTCACGTTTTGGTGTCCCGGGACGTCTCCGGACCATGGGGTGATCTATGGGAACGTCCCCAAGACTCACAATTTTGGTTGATTTGAGCTCGTTTCATGGGATATTGCTCACATTTTGGTGTCTCAGGACGTCTCCGAAGCACGGGGTGATGTCCCCAAGACTCGCAGTTTTAGCAGATTCGAGCCTATTTTGTGAGCTATTGCTCACATTTTGGTTTGTCGGGGCGTGTCCGGACCACGGTATCATTTTATGGGAACGTCCCCAAGACTTGCATTTATTGCCAATTTGGGCCCATTTCATGGGCTATTGCTCACGTTTTGGTGTCCCCAAGACTCGTGGTTTTGGCCGATTCAGGCCCATTTTGTGGGTTTATTGCTCCTGTTTTTGTGTCCCGGGACGTCTTCGTAGCATGGGGTGATCTTATGGGACCATACCCAAGACTCGCAGTTCTGGCCAATTGGGGCCCGTTTTGTGAGCTATTGCTCATGTTTTGGTGTCCCGGGAAGTCTCCGGACCACGGGGTGATCTTATGGGAACGTCGCCAACACTCGTGGTTTTGCCCGATTCAGGCCCGTTTTGTGGGTTTATTGCTCATGTTTTGGTCTCCCGGGACGTCTCCGAAGCATGGTGTGATCTTATGGGACCGTACCCAAGACTCGCAGTTTTGGCCAATTGTGGCCCGTGTTGTCAGCTATTGCTCACGTTTTGGTGTTCCGGGACGTCTCTGGACCATGGGGTGATCTTATGGGAACGTCCCCAAGACTCGTGGTTTTGGCCGATACAGGCCCGTTTTGTGGGTTTATTGCCAATGTTTTGGTGTCCCGGGACGTCTTCGAAGCACAGGATGATCTTATGGGACCGTCCCGAAGAGTCACAGTTTTGGCCAATTGGGGCCCATTTTGTGAGGTATTGCTCACGTTATGGTGTCCCGGGATGTCTCCGGACCACAGGGTGATCTATGGGAACGTCCCCAACACTCGACGTTTTGCCCTATTCAGGCCCGTTTTGTGGGTTTATTGCCCATGTTTTGGTGTCCCGGGACGTCTCCGAAGCACGGGGTGATCTTATGGGACCGTCCCCAAGACTCGCAGTTTTGGCCAATTGGGCCCGTTTTGTGAGCTATTGCACACGTTTGGGTGTCCCGGGACGTCTCCGGACCATGGGGTGATCTATGGGAACGTCCCCAAGACTCGTGGTTTTGGCCGATTTAGGCCCGTTTTGTGGGTTTATTGCCCATGCTTTGGTGTCTCCGAAGCACGGGGTGATCTCATGGGACCGTCAACAATAGTCACAGTTTTGGCCAATTGGGGCCCGTTTTGTGAGCTATTACTCACGTTTTGGTGTCCCGGGACGTCTCCGGACCACGGGGTGATATATGGGAACGTCCCCAAGACTCACAATTTTGGTTGATTTGAGCTCGTTTCATGGGATATTGCTCACATTTCGGTGTCTCGGGACCTCTCCGAAGCACGGGGTGATGTCCCCAAGACTCGCAGTTTTAGCCGATTCGAGCCTATTTTGTGAGCTATTGCTCACATTTTGGTTTGTTGGGACGTCTCCGGACCACGGTATCATTTTATGGGAACGTCCCCAAGACTTGCATTTATTGCCAATTTGGGCCCATTTCTTGGGCTATTGCTCACGTTTTGGTGTCCCCAAGACTCGTGGTTTTGTTCGATTCAGGCCCATTTTGTGGGTTTCTTGCTCCTGTTTTTGTGTCCCGAGACGTCTCCGTAGCATGGGGTGATCTTATGGGACCATACCCAAGACTCGCAGTTTTGGCAAATTGGGGCCCGTTTTGTGAGCTATTGCTCATGTTTTGGTGTCCCGAGAAGTCTCCGGACCACAGGGTGATCTTATGGGAACGTCGCCAACACTCGTGGTTTTGCCCGATTCAGGCCCGTTTTGTGGGTTTATTGCCCATGTTTTGGTGTCCCGGGACGTCTTCGAAGCACGGGGTGATCTTATGGGACCGTCCCCAAGAGTCACAGTTTTGGCCAATTAGGGTCCGTTTTGTGAGGTATTGCTCATGTTTTGGTGTCCCGGGACGTCTCCGGACCACGAGGTGATCTATAGGAACATCCCCAGGACTCACAACTTTGGTTGATTCGAGCTCGTTTCATGGGATATTGCTCACGTTTCGGTGTCCCGGGACATCTCTGAAGCATGGGGTGATCTTATGGGAACGTCCCCAAGACTCGCAGTTTTAGCCGATTCGGGGCTGTTTTGTGAGCTAGTGCTCACATTTTAGTGCGTCGGGACATCTCCGGACCACGGTATGATCTTATCGGAACGTCCCCAAGACTCGCATTTATTGCCAATTAGGGCCCATTTCATGAGCTATTACTCACGTTTTGGTGTCCCGGGACGTCTCCGGACCATGGGGTGATCTATGGGAACGTCCCCAAGACTCACAATTTTGGTTGATTTGAGCTCGTTTCATGGGATATTGCTCACATTTTGGTGTCTCAGGACGTCTCCGAAGCACGGGGTGATGTCCCCAAGACTCGCAGTTTTAGCAGATTCGAGCCTATTTTGTGAGCTATTGCTCACATTTTGGTTTGTCGGGGCGTGTCCGGACCACGGTATCATTTTATGGGAACGTCCCCAAGACTTGCATTTATTGCCAATTTGGGCCCATTTCATGGGCTATTGCTCACGTTTTGGTGTCCCCAAGACTCGTGGTTTTGGCCGATTCAGGCCCATTTTGTGGGTTTATTGCTCCTGTTTTTGTGTCCCGGGACGTCTTCGTAGCATGGGGTGATCTTATGGGACCATACCCAAGACTCGCAGTTCTGGCCAATTGGGGCCCGTTTTGTGAGCTATTGCTCATGTTTTGGTGTCCCGGGAAGTCTCCGGACCACGGGGTGATCTTATGGGAACGTCGCCAACACTCGTGGTTTTGCCCGATTCAGGCCCGTTTTGTGGGTTTATTGCTCATGTTTTGGTCTCCCGGGACGTCTCCGAAGCATGGTGTGATCTTATGGGACCGTACCCAAGACTCGCAGTTTTGGCCAATTGTGGCCCGTGTTGTCAGCTATTGCTCACGTTTTGGTGTTCCGGGACGTCTCTGGACCATGGGGTGATCTTATGGGAACGTCCCCAAGACTCGTGGTTTTGGCCGATACAGGCCCGTTTTGTGGGTTTATTGCCAATGTTTTGGTGTCCCGGGACGTCTTCGAAGCACAGGATGATCTTATGGGACCGTCCCGAAGAGTCACAGTTTTGGCCAATTGGGGCCCATTTTGTGAGGTATTGCTCACGTTATGGTGTCCCGGGATGTCTCCGGACCACAGGGTGATCTATGGGAACGTCCCCAACACTCGACGTTTTGCCCTATTCAGGCCCGTTTTGTGGGTTTATTGCCCATGTTTTGGTGTCCCGGGACGTCTCCGAAGCACGGGGTGATCTTATGGGACCGTCCCCAAGACTCGCAGTTTTGGCCAATTGGGCCCGTTTTGTGAGCTATTGCACACGTTTGGGTGTCCCGGGACGTCTCCGGACCATGGGGTGATCTATGGGAACGTCCCCAAGACTCGTGGTTTTGGCCGATTTAGGCCCGTTTTGTGGGTTTATTGCCCATGCTTTGGTGTCTCCGAAGCACGGGGTGATCTCATGGGACCGTCAACAATAGTCACAGTTTTGGCCAATTGGGGCCCGTTTTGTGAGCTATTACTCACGTTTTGGTGTCCCGGGACGTCTCCGGACCACGGGGTGATATATGGGAACGTCCCCAAGACTCACAATTTTGGTTGATTTGAGCTCGTTTCATGGGATATTGCTCACATTTCGGTGTCTCGGGACCTCTCCGAAGCACGGGGTGATGTCCCCAAGACTCGCAGTTTTAGCCGATTCGAGCCTATTTTGTGAGCTATTGCTCACATTTTGGTTTGTTGGGACGTCTCCGGACCACGGTATCATTTTATGGGAACGTCCCCAAGACTTGCATTTATTGCCAATTTGGGCCCATTTCTTGGGCTATTGCTCACGTTTTGGTGTCCCCAAGACTCGTGGTTTTGTTCGATTCAGGCCCATTTTGTGGGTTTCTTGCTCCTGTTTTTGTGTCCCGAGACGTCTCCGTAGCATGGGGTGATCTTATGGGACCATACCCAAGACTCGCAGTTTTGGCAAATTGGGGCCCGTTTTGTGAGCTATTGCTCATGTTTTGGTGTCCCGAGAAGTCTCCGGACCACAGGGTGATCTTATGGGAACGTCGCCAACACTCGTGGTTTTGCCCGATTCAGGCCCGTTTTGTGGGTTTATTGCCCATGTTTTGGTGTCCCGGGACGTCTTCGAAGCACGGGGTGATCTTATGGGACCGTCCCCAAGAGTCACAGTTTTGGCCAATTAGGGTCCGTTTTGTGAGGTATTGCTCATGTTTTGGTGTCCCGGGACGTCTCCGGACCACGAGGTGATCTATAGGAACATCCCCAGGACTCACAACTTTGGTTGATTCGAGCTCGTTTCATGGGATATTGCTCACGTTTCGGTGTCCCGGGACATCTCTGAAGCATGGGGTGATCTTATGGGAACGTCCCCAAGACTCGCAGTTTTAGCCGATTCGGGGCTGTTTTGTGAGCTAGTGCTCACATTTTAGTGCGTCGGGACATCTCCGGACCACGGTATGATCTTATCGGAACGTCCCCAAGACTCGCATTTATTGCCAATTAGGGCCCATTTCATGAGCTATTACTCACGTTTTGGTGTCCCGGGACGTCTCCGGACCATGGGGTGATCTATGGGAACGTCCCCAAGACTCACAATTTTGGTTGATTTGAGCTCGTTTCATGGGATATTGCTCACATTTTGGTGTCTCAGGACGTCTCCGAAGCACGGGGTGATGTCCCCAAGACTCGCAGTTTTAGCAGATTCGAGCCTATTTTGTGAGCTATTGCTCACATTTTGGTTTGTCGGGGCGTGTCCGGACCACGGTATAATTTTATGGGAACGTCCCCAAGACTTGCATTTATTGCCAATTTGGGCCCATTTCATGGGCTATTGCTCACGTTTTGGTGTCCCCAAGACTCGTGGTTTTGGCCGATTCAGGCCCATTTTGTGGGTTTATTGCTCCTGTTTTTGTGTCCCGGGACGTCTTCGTAGCATGGGGTGATCTTATGGGACCATACCCAAGACTCGCAGTTCTGGCCAATTGGGGCCCGTTTTGTGAGCTATTGCTCATGTTTTGGTGTCCCGGGAAGTCTCCGGACCACGGGGTGATCTTATGGGAACGTCGCCAACACTCGTGGTTTTGCCCGATTCAGGCCCGTTTTGTGGGTTTATTGCTCATGTTTTGGTCTCCCGGGACGTCTCCGAAGCATGGTGTGATCTTATGGGACCGTACCCAAGACTCGCAGTTTTGGCCAATTGTGGCCCGTGTTGTCAGCTATTGCTCACGTTTTGGTGTTCCGGGACGTCTCTGGACCATGGGGTGATCTTATGGGAACGTCCCCAAGACTCGTGGTTTTGGCCGATACAGGCCCGTTTTGTGGGTTTATTGCCAATGTTTTGGTGTCCCGGGACGTCTTCGAAGCACAGGATGATCTTATGGGACCGTCCCGAAGAGTCACAGTTTTGGCCAATTGGGGCCCATTTTGTGAGGTATTGCTCACGTTATGGTGTCCCGGGATGTCTCCGGACCACAGGGTGATCTATGGGAACGTCCCCAACACTCGACGTTTTGCCCTATTCAGGCCCGTTTTGTGGGTTTATTGCCCATGTTTTGGTGTCCCGGGACGTCTCCGAAGCACGGGGTGATCTTATGGGACCGTCCCCAAGACTCGCAGTTTTGGCCAATTGGGCCCGTTTTGTGAGCTATTGCACACGTTTGGGTGTCCCGGGACGTCTCCGGACCATGGGGTGATCTATGGGAACGTCCCCAAGACTCGTGGTTTTGGCCGATTTAGGCCCGTTTTGTGGGTTTATTGCCCATGCTTTGGTGTCTCCGAAGCACGGGGTGATCTCATGGGACCGTCAACAATAGTCACAGTTTTGGCCAATTGGGGCCCGTTTTGTGAGCTATTACTCACGTTTTGGTGTCCCGGGACGTCTCCGGACCACGGGGTGATATATGGGAACGTCCCCAAGACTCACAATTTTGGTTGATTTGAGCTCGTTTCATGGGATATTGCTCACATTTCGGTGTCTCGGGACCTCTCCGAAGCACGGGGTGATGTCCCCAAGACTCGCAGTTTTAGCCGATTCGAGCCTATTTTGTGAGCTATTGCTCACATTTTGGTTTGTTGGGACGTCTCCGGACCACGGTATCATTTTATGGGAACGTCCCCAAGACTTGCATTTATTGCCAATTTGGGCCCATTTCTTGGGCTATTGCTCACGTTTTGGTGTCCCCAAGACTCGTGGTTTTGTTCGATTCAGGCCCATTTTGTGGGTTTCTTGCTCCTGTTTTTGTGTCCCGAGACGTCTCCGTAGCATGGGGTGATCTTATGGGACCATACCCAAGACTCGCAGTTTTGGCAAATTGGGGCCCGTTTTGTGAGCTATTGCTCATGTTTTGGTGTCCCGAGAAGTCTCCGGACCACAGGGTGATCTTATGGGAACGTCGCCAACACTCGTGGTTTTGCCCGATTCAGGCCCGTTTTGTGGGTTTATTGCCCATGTTTTGGTGTCCCGGGACGTCTTCGAAGCACGGGGTGATCTTATGGGACCGTCCCCAAGAGTCACAGTTTTGGCCAATTAGGGTCCGTTTTGTGAGGTATTGCTCATGTTTTGGTGTCCCGGGACGTCTCCGGACCACGAGGTGATCTATAGGAACATCCCCAGGACTCACAACTTTGGTTGATTCGAGCTCGTTTCATGGGATATTGCTCACGTTTCGGTGTCCCGGGACATCTCTGAAGCATGGGGTGATCTTATGGGAACGTCCCCAAGACTCGCAGTTTTAGCCGATTCGGGGCTGTTTTGTGAGCTAGTGCTCACATTTTAGTGCGTCGGGACATCTCCGGACCACGGTATGATCTTATCGGAACGTCCCCAAGACTCGCATTTATTGCCAATTAGGGCCCATTTCATGAGCTATTACTCACGTTTTGGTGTCCCGGGACGTCTCCGGACCATGGGGTGATCTATGGGAACGTCCCCAAGACTCACAATTTTGGTTGATTTGAGCTCGTTTCATGGGATATTGCTCACATTTTGGTGTCTCAGGACGTCTCCGAAGCACGGGGTGATGTCCCCAAGACTCGCAGTTTTAGCAGATTCGAGCCTATTTTGTGAGCTATTGCTCACATTTTGGTTTGTCGGGGCGTGTCCGGACCACGGTATAATTTTATGGGAACGTCCCCAAGACTTGCATTTATTGCCAATTTGGGCCCATTTCATGGGCTATTGCTCACGTTTTGGTGTCCCCAAGACTCGTGGTTTTGGCCGATTCAGGCCCATTTTGTGGGTTTATTGCTCCTGTTTTTGTGTCCCGGGACGTCTTCGTAGCATGGGGTGATCTTATGGGACCATACCCAAGACTCGCAGTTCTGGCCAATTGGGGCCCGTTTTGTGAGCTATTGCTCATGTTTTGGTGTCCCGGGAAGTCTCCGGACCACGGGGTGATCTTATGGGAACGTCGCCAACACTCGTGGTTTTGCCCGATTCAGGCCCGTTTTGTGGGTTTATTGCTCATGTTTTGGTCTCCCGGGACGTCTCCGAAGCATGGTGTGATCTTATGGGACCGTACCCAAGACTCGCAGTTTTGGCCAATTGTGGCCCGTGTTGTCAGCTATTGCTCACGTTTTGGTGTTCCGGGACGTCTCTGGACCATGGGGTGATCCTATGGGAACGTCCCCAAGACTCGTGGTTTTGGCCAATACAGGCCCGTTTTGTGGGTTTATTGCCAATGTTTTGGTGTCCCGGGACGTCTTCGAAGCACAGGATGATCTTATGGGACCATCCCCAAGAGTCACAGTTTTGGCCAATTGGGGCCCATTTTGTGAGGTATTGCTCACGTTATGGTGTCCCGGGACGTCTCCGGACCACTGGGTGATCTATGGGAACGTCCCCAACACTCGACGTTTTGCCCTATTCAGGCCCGTTTTGTGGGTTTATTGCCCATGTTTTGGTGTCCCGGGACGTCTCCGAAGCACGGGGTGATCTTATGGGACCGTCCCCAAGACTCGCAGTTTTGGCCAATTGGGCCCGTTTTGTGAGCTATTGCTCACGTTTGGGTGTCCCGGGACGTCTCCGGACCAAGGGGTGATCTATGGGAACGTCCCCAAGACTCGTGGTTTTGGCCGATTTAGGCCCGTTTTGTGGGTTTATTGCCCATGCTTTGGTGTCTCCGAAGCACGGGGTGATCTTATGGGACCGTCAACAATAGTCACAGTTTTGGCCAATTGGGGCCCGTTTTGTGAGCTATTACTCACGTTTTGGTGTCCCGGGACGTCTCCGGACCACGGGGTGATATATGGGAACGTCCCCAAGACTCACAATTTTGGTTGATTTGAGCTCGTTTCATGGGATATTGCTCACATTTCGGTGTCTCGGGACCTCTCCGAAGCACGGGGTGATGTCCCCAAGACTCGCAGTTTTAGCCGATTCGAGCCTATTTTGTGACCTATTGCTCACATTTTGGTTTGTTGGGACGTCTCCGGACCACGGTATCATTTTATGGGAACGTCCCCAAGACTTGCATTTATTGCCAATTTGGGCCCATTTCTTGGGCTATTGCTCACGTTTTGGTGTCCCCAAGACTCGTGGTTTTGTTCGATTCAGGCCCATTTTGTGGGTTTCTTGCTCCTGTTTTTGTGTCCCGAGACGTCTCCGTAGCATGGGGTGATCTTATGGGACCATACCCAAGACTCGCAGTTTTGGCAAATTGGGGCCCGTTTTGTGAGCTATTGCTCATGTTTTGGTGTCCCGAGAAGTCTCCGGACCACAGGGTGATCTTATGGGAACGTCGCCAACACTCGTGGTTTTGCCCGATTCAGGCCCGTTTTGTGGGTTTATTGCCCATGTTTTGGTGTCCCGGGACGTCTTTGAAGCACGGGGTGATCTTATGGGACCGTCCCCAAGAGTCACAGTTTTGGCCAATTAGGGTCCGTTTTGTGAGGTATTGCTCATGTTTTGGTGTCCCGGGACGTCTCCGGACCACGAGGTGATCTATAGGAACATCCCCAGGACTCACAACTTTGGTTGATTCGAGCTCGTTTCATGGGATATTGCTCACGTTTCGGTGTCCCGGGACATCTCTGAAGCATGGGGTGATCTTATGGGAACGTCCCCAAGACTCGCAGTTTTAGCCGATTCGGGGCTGTTTTGTGAGCTAGTGCTCACATTTTAGTGCGTCGGGACATCTCCGGACCACGGTATGATCTTAGCGGAACGTCCCCAAGACTCGCATTTATTGCCAATTAGGGCCCATTTCATGAGCTATTACTCACGTTTTGGTGTCCCGGGACGTCTCCGGACCATGGGGTGATCTATGGGAACGTCCCCAAGACTCACAATTTTGGTTGATTTGAGCTCGTTTCATGGGATATTGCTCACATTTTGGTGTCTCAGGACGTCTCCGAAGCACGGGGTGATGTCCCCAAGACTCGCAGTTTTAGCAGATTCGAGCCTATTTTGTGAGCTATTGCTCACATTTTGGTTTGTCGGGGCGTGTCCGGACCACGGTATAATTTTATGGGAACGTCCCCAAGACTTGCATTTATTGCCAATTTGGGCCCATTTCATGGGCTATTGCTCACGTTTTGGTGTCCCCAAGACTCGTGGTTTTGGCCGATTCAGGCCCATTTTGTGGGTTTATTGCTCCTGTTTTTGTGTCCCGGGACGTCTCCGTAGCATGGGGTGATCTTATGGGACCATACCCAAGACTCGCAGTTCTGGCCAATTGGGGCCCGTTTTGTGAGCTATTGCTCATGTTTTGGTGTCCCGGGAAGTCTCCGGACCACGGGGTGATCTTATGGGAACGTCGCCAACACTCGTGGTTTTGCCCGATTCAGGCCCGTTTTGTGGGTTTATTGCTCATGTTTTGGTCTCCCGGGACGTCTCCGAAGCATGGTGTGATCTTATGGGACCGTACCCAAGACTCGCAGTTTTGGCCAATTGTGGCCCGTGTTGTCAGCTATTGCTCACGTTTTGGTGTTCCGGGACGTCTCTGGACCATGGGGTGATCCTATGGGAACGTCCCCAAGACTCGTGGTTTTGGCCAATACAGGCCCGTTTTGTGGGTTTATTGCCAATGTTTTGGTGTCCCGGGACGTCTTCGAAGCACAGGATGATCTTATGGGACCATCCCCAAGAGTCACAGTTTTGGCCAATTGGGGCCCATTTTGTGAGGTATTGCTCACGTTATGGTGTCCCGGGACGTCTCCGGACCACTGGGTGATCTATGGGAACGTCCCCAACACTCGACGTTTTGCCCTATTCAGGCCCGTTTTGTGGGTTTATTGCCCATGTTTTGGTGTCCCGGGACGTCTCCGAAGCACGGGGTGATCTTATGGGACCGTCCCCAAGACTCGCAGTTTTGGCCAATTGGGCCCGTTTTGTGAGCTATTGCTCACGTTTGGGTGTCCCGGGACGTCTCCGGACCAAGGGGTGATCTATGGGAACGTCCCCAAGACTCGTGGTTTTGGCCGATTTAGGCCCGTTTTGTGGGTTTATTGCCCATGCTTTGGTGTCTCCGAAGCACGGGGTGATCTTATGGGACCGTCAACAATAGTCACAGTTTTGGCCAATTGGGGCCCGTTTTGTGAGCTATTACTCACGTTTTGGTGTCCCGGGACGTCTCCGGACCACGGGGTGATATATGGTAACGTCCCCAAGACTCACAATTTTGGTTGATTTGAGCTCGTTTCATGGGATATTGCTCACATTTCGGTGTCTCGGGACCTCTCCGAAGCACGGGGTGATGTCCCCAAGACTCGCAGTTTTAGCCGATTCGAGCCTATTTTGTGACCTATTGCTCACATTTTGGTTTGTTGGGACGTCTCCGGACCACGGTATCATTTTATGGGAACGTCCCCAAGACTTGCATTTATTGCCAATTTGGGCCCATTTCTTGGGCTATTGCTCACGTTTTGGTGTCCCCAAGACTCGTGGTTTTGTTCGATTCAGGCCCATTTTGTGGGTTTCTTGCTCCTGTTTTTGTGTCCCGAGACGTCTCCGTAGCATGGGGTGATCTTATGGGACCATACCCAAGACTCGCAGTTTTGGCCAATTGGGGCCCGTTTTGTGAGCTATTGCTCATGTTTTGGTGTCCCGGGAAGTCTCCGGACCACAGGGTGATCTTATGGGAACGTCGCCAACACTCGTGGTTTTGCCCGATTCAGGCCCGTTTTGTGGGTTTATTGCCCATGTTTTGGTGTCCCGGGACGTCTTCGAAGCACGGGGTGATCTTATGGGACCGTCCCCAAGAGTCACAGTTTTGGCCAATTGGGGCCCGTTTTGTGAGGTATTGCTCACGTTTTCGTGTCCCGGGACATCTCCGGACCACGAGGTGATCTATAGGAACATCCCCAGGACTCACAACTTTGGTTGATTCGAGCTCGTTTCATGGGATATTGCTCACGTTTCGGTGTCCCGGGACATCTCTGAAGCATGGGGTGATCTTATGGGAACGTCCCCAAGACTCGCAGTTTTAGCCGATTCGGGCCTGTTTTGTGAGCTATCGCTCACATTTTAGTGTGTCGGGACATCTCCGGACCACGGTATGATCTTATCGGAACGTCCCCAAGACTCGCATTTATTGCCAATTCGGGCCCATTTCATGAGCTATTACTCACGTTTTGGTGTCCCGGGACGTCTACGGACCACGGGGTGATCTATGGGAACGTCCCCAAGACTCACAATTTTGGTTGATTTGAGCTCGTTTCATGGGATATTGCTCACGTTTCGGTGTCTCGGGACGTCTCCGAAGCACGGGGTGATGTCCCCAAGACTCGCAGTTTTAGCCGATTCGAGCCTATTTTGTGAGCTATTGCTCACATTTTGGTTTGTCGGGGCGTGTGCGGACCACGGTATCATTTTATGGGAACGTCCCCAAGACTTGCATTTATTGCCAATTTGGGCCCATTTCATGGGCTATTGCTCACGTTTTGGTGTCCCCAAGACTCGTGGTTTTGGCCGATTCAGGCCCATTTTGTGGGTTTATTGCTCCTGTTTTTGTGTCCCGGGACGTCTCCGTAGCATGGGGTGATCTTATGGGACCATACCCAAGACTCGCAGTTCTGGCCAATTGGGGCCCGTTTTGTGAGCTATTGCTCATGTTTTGGTGTCCCGGGAAGTCTCCGGACCACGGGGTGATCTTATGGGAACGTCGCCAACACTCGTGGTTTTGCCCGATTCAGGCCCGTTTTGTGGGTTTATTGCTCATGTTTTGGTCTCCCGGGACGTCTCCGAAGCATGGTGTGATCTTATGGGACCGTACCCAAGACTCGCAGTTTTGGCCAATTGTGGCCCGTGTTGTCAGCTATTGCTCACGTTTTGGTGTTCCGGGACGTCTCTGGACCATGGGGTGATCCTATGGGAACGTCCCCAAGACTCGTGGTTTTGGCCGATACAGGCCCGTTTTGTGGGTTTATTGCCAATGTTTTGGTGTCCCGGGACGTCTTCGAAGCACAGAATGATCTTATGGGACCATCCCCAAGAGTCACAGTTTTGGCCAATTGGGGCCCATTTTGTGAGGTATTGCTCACGTTATGGTGTCCCGGGACGTCTCCGGACCACTGGGTGATCTATGGGAACGTCCCCAACACTCGACGTTTTGCCCTATTCAGGCCCGTTTTGTGGGTTTATTGCCCATGTTTTGGTGTCCCGGGACGTCTCCGAAGCACGGGGTGATCTTATGGGACCGTCCCCAAGACTCGCAGTTTTGGCCAATTGGGCCCGTTTTGTGAGCTATTGCTCACGTTTGGGTGTCCCGGGACGTCTCCGGACCAAGGGGTGATCTATGGGAACGTCCCCAAGACTCGTGGTTTTGGCCGATTTAGTCCCGTTTTGTGGGTTTATTGCCCATGCTTTGGTGTCTCCGAAGCACGGGGTGATCTTATGGGACCGTCAACAATAGTCACAGTTTTGGCCAATTGGGGCCCGTTTTGTGAGCTATTACTCACGTTTTGGTGTCCCGGGACGTCTCCGGACCACGGGGTGATATATGGTAACGTCCCCAAGACTCACAATTTTGGTTGATTTGAGCTCGTTTCATGGGATATTGCTCACATTTCGGTGTCTCGGGACCTCTCCGAAGCACGGGGTGATGTCCCCAAGACTCGCAGTTTTAGCCGATTCGAGCCTATTTTGTGACCTATTGCTCACATTTTGGTTTGTTGGGACGTCTCCGGACCACGGTATCATTTTATGGGAACGTCCCCAAGACTTGCATTTATTGCCAATTTGGGCCCATTTCTTGGGCTATTGCTCACGTTTTGGTGTCCCCAAGA
Organism: Elymus sibiricus; assembly: GCA_039707655.1. Taxonomy (NCBI): domain Eukaryota; kingdom Viridiplantae; phylum Streptophyta; class Magnoliopsida; order Poales; family Poaceae; genus Elymus; species Elymus sibiricus. Next base: position 74,624,605 of record CM077672.1, on the reverse strand, counting down.
CTCGTGGTTTTGTTCGATTCAGGCCCATTTTGTGGGTTTCTTGCTCCTGTTTTTGTGTCCCGAGACGTCTCCGTAGCATGGGGTGATCTTATGGGACCATACCCAAGACTCGCAGTTTTGGCCAATTGGGGCCCGTTTTGTGAGCTATTGCTCATGTTTTGGTGTCCCGGGAAGTCTCCGGACCACAGGGTGATCTTATGGGAACGTCGCCAACACTCGTGGTTTTGCCCGATTCAGGCCCGTTTTGTGGGTTTATTGCCCATGTTTTGGTGTCCCGGGACGTCTTCGAAGCACGGGGTGATCTTATGGGACCGTCCCCAAGAGTCACAGTTTTGGCCAATTGGGGCCCGTTTTGTGAGGTATTGCTCACGTTTTCGTGTCCCGGGACATCTCCGGACCACGAGGTGATCTATAGGAACATCCCCAGGACTCACAACTTTGGTTGATTCGAGCTCGTTTCATGGGATATTGCTCACGTTTCGGTGTCCCGGGACATCTCTGAAGCATGGGGTGATCTTATGGGAACGTCCCCAAGACTCGCAGTTTTAGCCGATTCGGGCCTGTTTTGTGAGCTATCGCTCACATTTTAGTGTGTCGGGACATCTCCGGACCACGGTATGATCTTATCGGAACGTCCCCAAGACTCGCATTTATTGCCAATTCGGGCCCATTTCATGAGCTATTACTCACGTTTTGGTGTCCCGGGACGTCTACGGACCACGGGGTGATCTATGGGAACGTCCCCAAGACTCACAATTTTGGTTGATTTGAGCTCGTTTCATGGGATATTGCTCACGTTTCGGTGTCTCGGGACGTCTCCGAAGCACGGGGTGATGTCCCCAAGACTCGCAGTTTTAGCCGATTCGAGCCTATTTTGTGAGCTATTGCTCACATTTTGGTTTGTCGGGGCGTGTCCGGACCACGGTATCATTTTATGGGAACGTCCCCAAGACTTGCATTTATTGCCAATTTGGGCCCATTTCTTGGGCTATTGCTCACGTTTTGGTGTCCCCAAGACTCGTGGTTTTGTTCGATTCAGGCCCATTTTGTGGGTTTCTTGCTCCTGTTTTTGTGTCCCGAGACGTCTCCGTAGCATGGGGTGATCTTATGGGACCATACCCAAGACTCGCAGTTTTGGCCAATTGGGGCCCGTTTTGTGAGCTATTGCTCATGTTTTGGTGTCCCGGGAAGTCTCCGGACCACAGGGTGATCTTATGGGAACGTCGCCAACACTCGTGGTTTTGCCCGATTCAGGCCCGTTTTGTGGGTTTATTGCCCATGTTTTGGTGTCCCGGGACGTCTTCGAAGCACGGGGTGATCTTATGGGACCATCCCCAAGAGTCACAGTTTTGGCCAATTGGGGCCCGTTTTGTGAGGTATTGCTCACGTTTTGGTGTCCCGGGACATCTCCGGACCACGAGGTGATCTATAGGAACATTTCCAGGACTCACAACTTTGGTTGATTCGAGCTCGTTTCATGGGATATTGCTCACGTTTCGGTGTCCCGGGACATCTCTGAAGCATGGGGTGATCTTATGGGAACGTCCCCAAGACTCGCAGTTTTAGCCGATTCGGGCCTGTTTTGTGAGCTATCGCTCACATTTTAGTGTGTCGGGACATCTCCGGACCACGGTATGATCTTATCGGAACGTCCCCAAGACTCGCATTTATTGCCAATTCGGGCCCATTTCATGAGCTATTACTCACGTTTTGGTGTCCCGGGACGTCTACGGACCACGGGGTGATCTATGGGAACGTCCCCAAGACTCACAATTTTGGTTGATTTGAGCTCGTTTCATGGGATATTGCTCACGTTTCGGTGTCTCGGGACGTCTCCGAAGCACGGGGTGATGTCCCCAAGACTCGCAGTTTTAGCCGATTCGAGCCTATTTTGTGAGCTATTGCTCACATTTTGGTTTGTCGGGGCGTGTCCGGACCACGGTATCATTTTATGGGAACGTCCCCAAGACTTGCATTTATTGCCAATTTGGGCCCATTTCATGGGCTATTGCTCACGTTTTGGTGTCCCCAAGACTCGTGGTTTTGGCCGATTCAGGCCCATTTTGTGGGTTTATTGCTCCTGTTTTTGTGTCCCGGGACGTCTCCGTAGCATGGGGTGATCTTATGGGACCATACCCAAGACTCGCAGTTTTGGCCAATTGGGGCCCGTTTTGTGAGCTATTGCTCATGTTTTGGTGTCCCGGGAAGTCTCCGGACCACGGGGTGATCTTATGGGAACGTCGCCAACACTCGTGGTTTTGCCCGATTCAGGCCCGTTTTGTGGGTTTATTGCTCATGTTTTGGTCTCCCGGGACGTCTCCGAAGCATGGTGTGATCTTATGGGACCGTACCCAAGACTCGCAGTTTTGGCCAATTGTGGCCCGTGTTGTCAGCTATTGCTCACGTTTTGGTGTTCCGGGACGTCTCTAGACCATGGGGTGATCTTATGGGAACGTCCCCAACACTCGTGGTTTTGGCCGATACAGGCCCGTTTTGTGGGTTTATTGCCAATGTTTTGGTGTCCCGGGACGTCTTCGAAGCACAGGATGATCTTATGGGACCGTCCCCAAGAGTCACAGTTTTGGCCAATTGGGGCCCATTTTGTGAGGTATTGCTCACGTTATGGTGTCCCGGGATGTCTCCGGACCACAGGGTGATCTATGGGAACGTCCCCAACACTCGACGTTTTGCCCTATTCAGGCCCGTTTTGTGGGTTTATTGCCCATGTTTTGGTGTCCCGGGACGTCTCCGAAGCACGGGGTGATCTTATGGGACCGTCCCCAAGACTCGCAGTTTTGGCCAATTGGGCCCGTTTTGTGAGCTATTGCTCACGTTTGGGTGTCCCGGGACGTCTCCGGACCAAGGGTGATCTATGGGAACGTCCCCAAGACTCGTGGTTTTGGCCTATTTAGGCCCGTTTTGTGGGTTTATTGCCCATGCTTTGGTGTCTCCGAAGCACGGGGTGATCTTATGGGACCGTCAACAATAGTCACAGTTTTGGCCAATTGGGGCCCGTTTTGTGAGCTATTACTCACGTTTTGGTGTCCCGGGACGTCTTCGGACCACGGGGTGATATATGGGAACGTCCCCAAGACTCACAATTTTGGTTGATTTGAGCTCGTTTCATGGGATATAGCTCACATTTCGGTGTCTCGGGACCTCTCCGAAGCACGGGGTGATGTCCCCAAGACTCGCAGTTTTAGCCGATTCGAGCCTATTTTGTGACCTATTGCTCACATTTTGGTTTGTTGGGACGTCTCTGGACCACGGTATCATTTTATGGGAACGTCCCCAAGACTTGCATTTATTGCCAATTTGGGCCCATTTCTTGGGCTATTGCTCACGTTTTGGTGTCCCCAAGACTCGTGGTTTTGGTCGATTCAGGCCCATTTTGTGGGTTTCTTGCTCCTGTTTTTATGTCCCGAGACGTCTCCGTAGCATGGGGTGATCTTATGGGACCATACCCAAGACTCGCAGTTTTGGCCAATTGGGGCCCGTTTTGTGAGCTATTGCTCATGTTTTGGTGTCCCGAGAAGTCTCCGGACCACAGGGTGATCTTATGGGAACGTCGCCAACACTCGTGGTTTTGCCCGATTCAGGCCCGTTTTGTGGGTTTATTGCCCATGTTTTGGTGTCCCGGGACGTCTTCGAAGCACGGGGTGATCTTATGGGACCGTCCCCAAGAGTCACAGTTTTGGCCAATTGGGGCCCGTTTTGTGAGCTATTGCTCATGTTTTGGTGTCCCGGGAAGTCTCCGGACCACAGGGTGATCTTATGGGAACGTCGCCAACACTCGTGGTTTTGCCCGATTCAGGCCCGTTTTGTGGGTTTATTGCCCATGTTTTGGTGTCCCGGGACGTCTTCGAAGCACGGGGTGATCTTATGGGACCATCCCCAAGAGTCACAGTTTTGGCCAATTGGGGCCCGTTTTGTGAGGTATTGCTCACGTTTTGGTGTCCCGGGACATCTCCGGACCACGAGGTGATCTATAGGAACATTTCCAGGACTCACAACTTTGGTTGATTCGAGCTCGTTTCATGGGATATTGCTCACGTTTCGGTGTCCCGGGACATCTCTGAAGCATGGGGTGATCTTATGGGAACGTCCCCAAGACTCGCAGTTTTAGCCGATTCGGGCCTGTTTTGTGAGCTATCGCTCACATTTTAGTGTGTCGGGACATCTCCGGACCACGGTATGATCTTATCGGAACGTCCCCAAGACTCGCATTTATTGCCAATTCGGGCCCATTTCATGAGCTATTACTCACGTTTTGGTGTCCCGGGACGTCTACGGACCACGGGGTGATCTATGGGAACGTCCCCAAGACTCACAATTTTGGTTGATTTGAGCTCGTTTCATGGGATATTGCTCACGTTTCGGTGTCTCGGGACGTCTCCGAAGCACGGGGTGATGTCCCCAAGACTCGCAGTTTTAGCCGATTCGAGCCTATTTTGTGAGCTATTGCTCACATTTTGGTTTGTCGGGGCGTGTCCGGACCACGGTATCATTTTATGGGAACGTCCCCAAGACTTGCATTTATTGCCAATTTGGGCCCATTTCATGGGCTATTGCTCACGTTTTGGTGTCCCCAAGACTCGTGGTTTTGGCCGATTCAGGCCCATTTTGTGGGTTTATTGCTCCTGTTTTTGTGTCCCGGGACGTCTCCGTAGCATGGGGTGATCTTATGGGACCATACCCAAGACTCGCAGTTTTGGCCAATTGGGGCCCGTTTTGTGAGCTATTGCTCATGTTTTGGTGTCCCGGGAAGTCTCCGGACCACGGGGTGATCTTATGGGAACGTCGCCAACACTCGTGGTTTTGCCCGATTCAGGCCCGTTTTGTGGGTTTATTGCTCATGTTTTGGTCTCCCGGGACGTCTCCGAAGCATGGTGTGATCTTATGGGACCGTACCCAAGACTCGCAGTTTTGGCCAATTGTGGCCCGTGTTGTCAGCTATTGCTCACGTTTTGGTGTTCCGGGACGTCTCTAGACCATGGGGTGATCTTATGGGAACGTCCCCAACACTCGTGGTTTTGGCCGATACAGGCCCGTTTTGTGGGTTTATTGCCCATGTTTTGGTGTCCCGGGACGTCTTCGAAGCACGGGGTGATCTTATGGGACCGTCCCCAAGAGTCACAGTTTTGGCCAATTGGGGCCCATTTTGTGAAGTATTGCTCACGTTATGGTGTCCCGGGACGTCTCCGGACCACTGGGTGATCTTATGGGAACGTCCCCAACACTCGTGGTTTTTCCCGATTCAGGCCCGTTTTGTGGGTTTATTGCCCATGTTTTGGTGTCCCGGGACGTCTCCGAAGCACGGGGTGATCTTATGGGACCGTCCCCAAGACTCGCAGTTTTGGCCAATTGGGCCCGTTTTGTGAGCTATTGCTCACGTTTGGGTGTCCCGGGACGTCTCCGGACCAAGGGTGATCTATGGGAACGTCCCCAAGACTCGTGGTTTTGGCCTATTTAGGCCCGTTTTGTGGGTTTATTGCCCATGCTTTGGTGTCTCCGAAGCACGGGGTGATCTTATGGGACCGTCAACAATAGTCACAGTTTTGGCCAATTGGGGCCCGTTTTGTGAGCTATTACTCACGTTTTGGTGTCCCGGGACGTCTTCGGACCACGGGGTGATATATGGGAACGTCCCCAAGACTCACAATTTTGGTTGATTTGAGCTCGTTTCATGGGATATAGCTCACATTTCGGTGTCTCGGGACCTCTCCGAAGCACGGGGTGATGTCCCCAAGACTCGCAGTTTTAGCCGATTCGAGCCTATTTTGTGACCTATTGCTCACATTTTGGTTTGTTGGGACGTCTCTGGACCACGGTATCATTTTATGGGAACGTCCCCAAGACTTGCATTTATTGCCAATTTGGGCCCATTTCTTGGGCTATTGCTCACGTTTTGGTGTCCCCAAGACTCGTGGTTTTGGTCGATTCAGGCCCATTTTGTGGGTTTCTTGCTCCTGTTTTTATGTCCCGAGACGTCTCCGTAGCATGGGGTGATCTTATGGGACCATACCCAAGACTCGCAGTTTTGGCCAATTGGGGCCCGTTTTGTGAGCTATTGCTCATGTTTTGGTGTCCCGAGAAGTCTCCGGACCACAGGGTGATCTTATGGGAACGTCGCCAACACTCGTGGTTTTGCCCGATTCAGGCCCGTTTTGTGGGTTTATTGCCCATGTTTTGGTGTCCCGGGACGTCTTCGAAGCACGGGGTGATCTTATGGGACCGTCCCCAAGAGTCACAGTTTTGGCCAATTGGGGCCCATTTTGTGAAGTATTGCTCACGTTATGGTGTCCCGGGACGTCTCCGGACCATTGGGTGATCTTATGGGAACGTCCCCAACACTCGTGGTTTTTCCCGATTCAGGCCCGTTTTGTGGGTTTATTGCCCATGTTTTGGTGTCCCGGGACGTCTCTGAAGCACGGGGTGATCTTATGGGACCGTCCCCAAGACTCACAGTTTTGGCCAATTGGGCCCGTTTTGTGAGCTATTGCTCACGTTTGGGTGTCCCGGGACGTCTCCGGACCAAGGGGTGATCTATGGGAACGTCCCCAAGACTCGTGGTTTTGGCCTATTTAGGCCCGTTTTGTGGGTTTATTGCCCATGCTTTGGTGTCTCCGAAGCACGGGGTGATCTTATGGGACCGTCAACAATAGTCACAGTTTTGGCCAATTGGGGCCCGTTTTGTGAGCTATTACTCACGTTTTGGTGTCCCGGGACGTCTCCGGAACACGGGGTGATATGTGGGAACGTCCCAAGACTCACAATTTTGGTTGATTTGAGCTCGTTTCATGGGATATTGCTCACATTTCGGTGTCTCGGGACCTCTCCGAAGCACGGGGTGATGTCCCCAAGACTCGCAGTTTTAGCCGATTCGAGCCTATTTTGTGACCTATTGCTCACATTTTGGTTTGTTGGGACGTCTCTGGACCACGGTATCATTTTATGGGAACGTCCCCAAGACTTGCATTTATTGCCAATTTGGGCCCATTTCTTGGGCTATTGCTCACGTTTTGGTGTCCCCAAGACTCGTGGTTTTGGTCGATTCAGGCCCATTTTGTGGGTTTCTTGCTCCTGTTTTTATGTCCCGAGACGTCTCCGTAGCATGGGGTGATCTTATGGGACCATACCCAAGACTCGCAGTTTTGGCCAATTGGGGCCCGTTTTGTGAGCTATTGCTCATGTTTTGGTGTCCCGAGAAGTCTCCGGACCACAGGGTGATCTTATGGGAACGTCGCCAACACTCGTGGTTTTGCCCGATTCAGGCCCGTTTTGTGGGTTTATTGCCCATGTTTTGGTGTCCCGGGACGTCTTCGAAGCACGGGGTGATCTTATGGGACCGTCCCCAAGAGTCACAGTTTTGGCCAATTGGGGCCCATTTTGTGAAGTATTGCTCACGTTATGGTGTCCCGGGACGTCTCCGGACCATTGGGTGATCTTATGGGAACGTCCCCAACACTCGTGGTTTTTCCCGATTCAGGCCCGTTTTGTGGGTTTATTGCCCATGTTTTGGTGTCCCGGGACGTCTCTGAAGCACGGGGTGATCTTATGGGACCGTCCCCAAGACTCACAGTTTTGGCCAATTGGGCCCGTTTTGTGAGCTATTGCTCACATTTGGGTGTCCCGGGACGTCTCCGGACCAAGGGGTGATCTATGGGAACGTCCCCAAGACTCGTGGTTTTGGCCTATTTAGGCCCGTTTTGTGGGTTTATTGCCCATGCTTTGGTGTCTCCGAAGCACGGGGTGATCTTATGGGACCGTCAACAATAGTCACAGTTTTGGCCAATTGGGGCCCGTTTTGTGAGCTATTACTCACGTTTTGGTGTCCCGGGACGTCTCCGGACCACGGGGTGATATGTGGGAACGTCCCCAAGACTCACAATTTTGGTTGATTTGAGCTCGTTTCATGGGATATTGCTCACATTTCGGTGTCTCGGGACCTCTCCGAAGCACGGGGTGATGTCCCCAAGACTCGCAGTTTTAGCCGATTCGAGCCTATTTTGTGACCTATTGCTCACATTTTGGTTTGTTGGGACGTCTCCGGACCACGGTATCATTTTATGGGAACGTCCCCAAGACTTGCATTTATTGCCAATTTGGGCCCATTTCTTGGGCTATTGCTCACGTTTTGGTGTCCCCAAGACTCGTGGTTTTGGTCGATTCAGGCCCATTTTGTGGGTTTCTTGCTCCTGTTTTTATGTCCCGAGACGTCTCCGTAGCATGGGTTGATCTTATGGGACCATACCCAAGACTCGCAGTTTTGGCCAATTGGGGCCCGTTTTGTGAGCTATTGCTCATGTTTTGGTGTCCCGAGAAGTCTCCGGACCACAGGGTGATCTTATGGGAACGTCGCCAACACTCGTGGTTTTGCCCGATTCAGGCCCGTTTTGTGGGTTTATTGCTCATGTTTTGGTCTCCCGGGACGTCTCCGAAGCATGGTGTGATCTTATGGGACCGTACCCAAGACTCGCAGTTTTGGCCAATTGTGGCCCGTGTTGTCAGCTATTGCTCACGTTTTGGTGTTCCGGGACGTCTCTGGACCATGGGGTGATCTTATGGGAACGTCCCCAAGACTCGTGGTTTTGGCCGATACAGGCCCGTTTTGTGGGTTTATTGCCAATGTTTTGGTGTCCCGGGACGTCTTCGAAGGACAGGATGATCTTATGGGACCGTCCCCAAGAGTCACAGTTTTGGCCAATTGGGGCCCATTTTGTGAGGTATTGCTCACGTTATGGTGTCCCGGGACGTCTCCGGACCACTGGGTGATCTATGGGAACGTCCCCAACACTCGACGTTTTGCCCTATTCAGGCCCGTTTTGTGGGTTTATTGCCCATGTTTTGGTCTCCCGGGACGTCTCCGAAGCACGGGGTGATCTTATGGTACCGTCCCCAAGACTCGCAGTTTTGCCCAATTGGGCCCGTTTTGTGAGCTATTGCTCACGTTTGGGTGTCCCGGGACGTCTCCGGACCAAGGGGTGATCTATGGGAACCTCCCCAAGACTCGTGGTTTTGGCCGATTTAGGCCCGTTTTGTGGGTTTATTGCCCATGCTTTGGTGTCTCCGAAGCACGGGGTGATCTTATGGGACCGTCAACAATAGTCACAGTTTTGGCCAATTGGGGCCCGTTTTGTGAGCTATTACTCACGTTTTGGTGTCCCGGGACGTCTCCGGACCACGGGGTGATATATGGGAACGTTCCCAAGACTCACAATTTTGGTTGATTTGAGCTCGTTTCATGGGATATTGCTCACATTTCGGTGTCTCGGGACCTCTCCGAAGCACGGGGTGATGTCCCCAAGACTCGCAGTTTTAGCCGATTCGAGCCTATTTTGTGACCTATTGCTCACATTTTGGTTTGTTGGGACGTCTCCAGACCACGGTATCATTTTATGGGAACGTCCCCAAGACTTGCATTTATTGCCAATTTGGGCCCATTTCTTGGGCTATTGCTCACGTTTTGGTGTCCCCAAGACTCGTGGTTTTGGTCGATTCAGGCCCATTTTGTGGGTTTCTTGCTCCTGTTTTTATGTCCCGAGACGTCTCCGTAGCATGGGGTGATCTTATGGGACCATACCCAAGACTCGCAGTTTTGGCCAATTGGGGCCCGTTTTGTGAGCTATTGCTCATGTTTTGGTGTCCCGAGAAGTCTCCGGACCACAGGGTGATCTTATGGGAACGTCGCCAACACTCGTGGTTTTGCCCGATTCAGGCCCGTTTTGTGGGTTTATTGCCCATGTTTTGGTGTCCCGGGACGTCTTCGAAGCACGGGGTGATCTTATGGGACCGTCCCCAAGAGTCACAGTTTTGGCCAATTGGGGCCCATTTTGTGAAGTATTGCTCACGTTATGGTGTCCCGGGACGTCTCCGGACCATTGGGTGATCTTATGGGAACGTCCCCAACACTCGTGGTTTTTCCCGATTCAGGCCCGTTTTGTGGGTTTATTGCCCATGTTTTGGTGTCCCGGGACGTCTCTGAAGCACGGGGTGATCTTATGGGACCGTCCCCAAGACTCGCAGTTTTGGCCAATTGGGCCCGTTTTGTGAGCTATTGCTCACGTTTGGGTGTCCCGGGACGTCTCCGGACCAAGGGGTGATCTATGGGAACGTCCCCAAGACTCGTGGTTTTGGCCTATTTAGGCCCGTTTTGTGGGTTTATTGCCCATGCTTTGGTGTCTCCGAAGCACGGGGTGATCTTATGGGACCGTCAACAATAGTCACAGTTTTGGCCAATTGGGGCCCGTTTTGTGAGCTATTACTCACGTTTTGGTGTCCCGGGACGTCTCCGGAACACGGGGTGATATGTGGGAACGTCCCCAAGACTCACAATTTTGGTTGATTTGAGCTCGTTTCATGGGATATTGCTCACATTTCGGTGTCTCGGGACCTCTCCGAAGCACGGGGTGATGTCCCCAAGACTCGCAGTTTTAGCCGATTCGAGCCTATTTTGTGACCTATTGCTCACATTTTGGTTTGTTGGGACGTCTCTGGACCACGGTATCATTTTATGGGAACGTCCCCAAGACTTGCATTTATTGCCAATTTGGGCCCATTTCTTGGGCTATTGCTCACGTTTTGGTGTCCCCAAGACTCGTGGTTTTGGTCGATTCAGGCCCATTTTGTGGGTTTCTTGCTCCTGTTTTTATGTCCCGAGACGTCTCCGTAGCATGGGGTGATCTTATGGGACCATACCCAAGACTCGCAGTTTTGGCCAATTGGGGCCCGTTTTGTGAGCTATTGCTCATGTTTTGGTGTCCCGAGAAGTCTCCGGACCACAGGGTGATCTTATGGGAACGTCGCCAACACTCGTGGTTTTGCCCGATTCAGGCCCGTTTTGTGGGTTTATTGCCCATGTTTTGGTGTCCCGGGACGTCTTCGAAGCACGGGGTGATCTTATGGGACCGTCCCCAAGAGTCACAGTTTTGGCCAATTGGGGCCCATTTTGTGAAGTATTGCTCACGTTATGGTGTCCCGGGACGTCTCCGGACCATTGGGTGATCTTATGGGAACGTCCCCAACACTCGTGGTTTTTCCCGATTCAGGCCCGTTTTGTGGGTTTATTGCCCATGTTTTGGTGTCCCGGGACGTCTCTGAAGCACGGGGTGATCTTATGGGACCGTCCCCAAGACTCACAGTTTTGGCCAATTGGGCCCGTTTTGTGAGCTATTGCTCACATTTGGGTGTCCCGGGACGTCTCCGGACCAAGGGGTGATCTATGGGAACGTCCCCAAGACTCGTGGTTTTGGCCTATTTAGGCCCGTTTTGTGGGTTTATTGCCCATGCTTTGGTGTCTCCGAAGCACGGGGTGATCTTATGGGACCGTCAACAATAGTCACAGTTTTGGCCAATTGGGGCCCGTTTTGTGAGCTATTACTCACGTTTTGGTGTCCCGGGACGTCTCCGGACCACGGGGTGATATGTGGGAACGTCCCCAAGACTCACAATTTTGGTTGATTTGAGCTCGTTTCATGGGATATTGCTCACATTTCGGTGTCTCGGGACCTCTCCGAAGCACGGGGTGATGTCCCCAAGACTCGCAGTTTTAGCCGATTCGAGCCTATTTTGTGACCTATTGCTCACATTTTGGTTTGTTGGGACGTCTCCGGACCACGGTATCATTTTATGGGAACGTCCCCAAGACTTGCATTTATTGCCAATTTGGGCCCATTTCTTGGGCTATTGCTCACGTTTTGGTGTCCCCAAGACTCGTGGTTTTGGTCGATTCAGGCCCATTTTGTGGGTTTCTTGCTCCTGTTTTTATGTCCCGAGACGTCTCCGTAGCATGGGTTGATCTTATGGGACCATACCCAAGACTCGCAGTTTTGGCCAATTGGGGCCCGTTTTGTGAGCTATTGCTCATGTTTTGGTGTCCCGAGAAGTCTCCGGACCACAGGGTGATCTTATGGGAACGTCGCCAACACTCGTGGTTTTGCCCGATTCAGGCCCGTTTTGTGGGTTTATTGCTCATGTTTTGGTCTCCCGGGACGTCTCCGAAGCATGGTGTGATCTTATGGGACCGTACCCAAGACTCGCAGTTTTGGCCAATTGTGGCCCATGTTGTCAGCTATTGCTCACGTTTTGGTGTTCCGGGACGTCTCTGGACCATGGGGTGATCTTATGGGAACGTCCCCAAGACTCGTGGTTTTGGCCGATACAGGCCCGTTTTGTGGGTTTATTGCCAATGTTTTGGTGTCCCGGGACGTCTTCGAAGGACAGGATGATCTTATGGGACCGTCCCCAAGAGTCACAGTTTTGGCCAATTGGGGCCCATTTTGTGAGGTATTGCTCACGTTATGGTGTCCCGGGACGTCTCCGGACCACTGGGTGATCTATGGGAACGTCCCCAACACTCGACGTTTTGCCCTATTCAGGCCCGTTTTGTGGGTTTATTGCCCATGTTTTGGTCTCCCGGGACGTCTCCGAAGCACGGGGTGATCTTATGGTACCGTCCCCAAGACTCGCAGTTTTGCCCAATTGGGCCCGTTTTGTGAGCTATTGCTCACGTTTGGGTGTCCCGGGACGTCTCCGGACCAAGGGGTGATCTATGGGAACCTCCCCAAGACTCGTGGTTTTGGCCGATTTAGGCCCGTTTTGTGGGTTTATTGCCCATGCTTTGGTGTCTCCGAAGCACGGGGTGATCTTATGGGACCGTCAACAATAGTCACAGTTTTGGCCAATTGGGGCCCGTTTTGTGAGCTATTACTCACGTTTTGGTGTCCCGGGACGTCTCCGGACCACGGGGTGATATATGGGAACGTTCCCAAGACTCACAATTTTGGTTGATTTGAGCTCGTTTCATGGGATATTGCTCACATTTCGGTGTCTCGGGACCTCTCCGAAGCACGGGGTGATGTCCCCAAGACTCGCAGTTTTAGCCGATTCGAGCCTATTTTGTGACCTATTGCTCACATTTTGGTTTGTTGGGACGTCTCCAGACCACGGTATCATTTTATGGGAACGTCCCCAAGACTTGCATTTATTGCCAATTTGGGCCCATTTCTTGGGCTATTGCTCACGTTTTGGTGTCCCCAAGACTCGTGGTTTTGGTCGATTCAGGCCCATTTTGTGGGTTTCTTGCTCCTGTTTTTATGTCCCGAGACGTCTCCGTAGCATGGGGTGATCTTATGGGACCATACCCAAGACTCGCAGTTTTGGCCAATTGGGGCCCGTTTTGTGAGCTATTGCTCATGTTTTGGTGTCCCGAGAAGTCTCCGGACCACAGGGTGATCTTATGGGAACGTCGCCAACACTCGTGGTTTTGCCCGATTCAGGCCCGTTTTGTGGGTTTATTGCCCATGTTTTGGTGTCCCGGGACGTCTTCGAAGCACGGGGTGATCTTATGGGACCGTCCCCAAGAGTCACAGTTTTGGCCAATTGGGGCCCATTTTGTGAAGTATTGCTCACGTTATGGTGTCCCGGGACGTCTCCGGACCACTGGGTGATCTTATGGGAACGTCCCCAACACTCGTGGTTTTTCCCGATTCAGGTCCGTTTTGTGGGTTTATTGCCCATGTTTTGCTGTCCCGGGACGTCTCCGAAGCACGGGGTGATCTTATGGGACCGTCCCCAAGACTCGCAGTTTTGGCCAATTGGGCCCATTTTGTGAGCTATTGCTCACGTTTGGGTGTCCCGGGACGTCTCCGGACCAAGGGGTGATCTATGGGAACGTCCCCAAGACTCGTGGTTTTGGCCGATTTAGGCCCGTTTTATGGGTTTATTGCCCATGCTTTGGTGTCTCCGAAGCACGGGGTGATCTTATGGGACCGTCAACAATAGTCACAGTTTTGGCCAATTGGGGCCCGTTTTGTGAGCTATTGCTCATGTTTTGGTGTCCCGAGAAGTCTCCGGACCACAGGGTGATCTTATGGGAACGTCGCCAACACTCGTGGTTTTGCCCGATTCAGGCCCGTTTTGTGGGTTTATTGCCCATGTTTTGGTGTCCCGGGATGTCTTCGAAGCACGGGGTGATCTTATGGGACCGTCCCCAAGAGTCACAGTTTTGGCCAATTGGGGCCCATTTTGTGAAGTATTGCTCACGTTATGGTGTCCCGGGACGTCTCCGGACCACTGGGTGATCTTATGGGAACGTCCCCAACACTCGTGGTTTTTCCCGATTCAGGTCCGTTTTGTGGGTTTATTGCCCATGTTTTGGTGTCCCGGGACGTCTCCGAAGCACGGGGTGATCTTATGGGACCGTCCCCAAGACTCGCAGTTTTGGCCAATTGGGCCCATTTTGTGAGCTATTGCTCACGTTTGGGTGTCCCGGGACGTCTCCGGACCAAGGGGTGATCTATGGGAACGTCCCCAAGACTCGTGGTTTTGGCCGATTTAGGCCCGTTTTGTGGGTTTATTGCCCATGCTTTGGTGTCTCCGAAGCACGGGGTGATCTTATGGGACCGTCAACAATAGTCACAGTTTTGGCCAATTGGGGCCCGTTTTGTGAGCTATTGCTCATGTTTTGGTGTCCCGAGAAGTCTCCGGACCACAGGGTGATCTTATGGGAACGTCGCCAACACTCGTGGTTTTGCCCGATTCAGGCCCGTTTTGTGGGTTTATTGCCCATGTTTTGGTGTCCCGGGATGTCTTCGAAGCACAGGGTGATCTTATGGGACCGTCCCCAAGAGTCACAGTTTTGGCCAATTGGGGCCCATTTTGTGAAGTATTGCTCACGTTATGGTGTCCCGGGACGTCTCCGGACCACTGGGTGATCTTATGGGAACGTCCCCAACACTCGTGGTTTTTCCCGATTCAGGTCCGTTTTGTGGGTTTATTGCCCATGTTTTGGTGTCCCGGGACGTCTCCGAAGCACGGGGTGATCTTATGGGACCGTCCCCAAGACTCGCAGTTTTGGCCAATTGGGCCCATTTTGTGAGCTATTGCTCACGTTTGGGTGTCCCGGGACGTCTCCGGACCAAGGGGTGATCTATGGGAACGTCCCCAAGACTCGTGGTTTTGGCCGATTTAGGCCCGTTTTGTGGGTTTATTGCCCATGCTTTGGTGTCTCCGAAGCACGGGGTGATCTTATGGGACCGTCAACAATAGTCACAGTTTTGGCCAATTGGGGCCCGTTTTGTGAGCTATTGCTCATGTTTTGGTGTCCCGAGAAGTCTCCGGACCACAGGGTGATCTTATGGGAACGTCGCCAACACTCGTGGTTTTGCCCGATTCAGGCCCGTTTTGTGGGTTTATTGCCCATGTTTTGGTGTCCCGGGATGTCTTCGAAGCACGGGGTGATCTTATGGGACCGTCCCCAAGAGTCACAGTTTTGGCCAATTGGGGCCCATTTTGTGAAGTATTGCTCACGTTATGGTGTCCCGGGACGTCTCCGGACCACTGGGTGATCTTATGGGAACGTCCCCAACACTCGTGGTTTTTCCCGATTCAGGTCCGTTTTGTGGGTTTATTGCCCATGTTTTGGTGTCCCGGGACGTCTCCGAAGCACGGGGTGATCTTATGGGACCGTCCCCAAGACTCGCAGTTTTGGCCAATTGGGCCCATTTTGTGAGCTATTGCTCACGTTTGGGTGTCCCGGGACGTCTCCGGACCAAGGGGTGATCTATGGGAACGTCCCCAAGACTCGTGGTTTTGGCCGATTTAGGCCCGTTTTGTGGGTTTATTGCCCATGCTTTGGTGTCTCCGAAGCACGGGGTGATCTTATGGGACCGTCAACAATAGTCACAGTTTTGGCCAATTGGGGCCCGTTTTGTGAGCTATTGCTCATGTTTTGGTGTCCCGAGAAGTCTCCGGACCACAGGGTGATCTTATGGGAACGTCGCCAACACTCGTGGTTTTGCCCGATTCAGGCCCGTTTTGTGGGTTTATTGCCCATGTTTTGGTGTCCCGGGATGTCTTCGAAGCACAGGGTGATCTTATGGGACCGTCCCCAAGAGTCACAGTTTTGGCCAATTGGGGCCCATTTTGTGAAGTATTGCTCACGTTATGGTGTCCCGGGACGTCTCCGGACCACTGGGTGATCTTATGGGAACGTCCCCAACACTCGTGGTTTTTCCCGATTCAGGTCCGTTTTGTGGGTTTATTGCCCATGTTTTGGTGTCCCGGGACGTCTCCGAAGCACGGGGTGATCTTATGGGACCGTCCCCAAGACTCGCAGTTTTGGCCAATTGGGCCCATTTTGTGAGCTATTGCTCACGTTTGGGTGTCCCGGGACGTCTCCGGACCAAGGGGTGATCTATGGGAACGTCCCCAAGACTCGTGGTTTTGGCCGATTTAGGCCCGTTTTGTGGGTTTATTGCCCATGCTTTGGTGTCTCCGAAGCACGGGGTGATCTTATGGGACCGTCAACAATAGTCACAGTTTTGGCCAATTGGGGCCCGTTTTGTGAGCTATTGCTCATGTTTTGGTGTCCCGAGAAGTCTCCGGACCACAGGGTGATCTTATGGGAACGTCGCCAACACTCGTGGTTTTGCCCGATTCAGGCCCGTTTTGTGGGTTTATTGCCCATGTTTTGGTGTCCCGGGATGTCTTCGAAGCACAGGGTGATCTTATGGGACCGTCCCCAAGAGTCACAGTTTTGGCCAATTGGGGCCCATTTTGTGAAGTATTGCTCACGTTATGGTGTCCCGGGACGTCTCCGGACCACTGGGTGATCTTATGGGAACGTCCCCAACACTCGTGGTTTTTCCCGATTCAGGTCCGTTTTGTGGGTTTATTGCCCATGTTTTGGTGTCCCGGGACGTCTCCGAAGCACGGGGTGATCTTATGGGACCGTCCCCAAGACTCGCAGTTTTGGCCAATTGGGCCCATTTTGTGAGCTATTGCTCACGTTTGGGTGTCCCGGGACGTCTCCGGACCAAGGGGTGATCTATGGGAACGTCCCCTAGACTCGTGGTTTTGGCCGATTTAGGCCCGTTTTGTGGGTTTATTGCCCATGCTTTGGTGTCTCCGAAGCACGGGGTGATCTTATGGGACCGTCAACAATAGTCACAGTTTTGGCCAATTGGGGCGCGTTTTGTGAGCTATTACTCACGTTTTGGTGTCCCGGGACGTCTCCGGACCACGGGGTGATATATGGGAACGTCCCCAAGACTCACAATTTTGGTTGATTTGAGCTCGTTTCATGGGATATTGCTCACATTTCGGTGTCTCGGGACCTCTCCGAAGCACGGGGTGATGTCCCCAAGACTCGCAGTTTTAGCCGATTCGAGCCTATTTTGTGACCTATTGCTCACATTTTGGTTTGTTGGGACGTCTCCGGACCACGGTATCATTTTATGGGAACGTCCCCAAGACTTGCATTTATTGCCAATTTGGGCCCATTTCTTGGGCTATTGCTCACGTTTTGGTGTCCCCAAGACTCGTGGTTTTGGTCGATTCAGGCCCATTTTGTGGGTTTCTTGCTCCTGTTTTTATGTCCCGAGACGTCTCCGTAGCATGGGGTGATCTTATGGGACCATACCCAAGACTCGCAGTTTTGGCCAATTGGGGCCCGTTTTGTGAGCTATTGCTCATGTTTTGGTGTCCCGAGAAGTGTCCGGACCACAGGGTGATCTTATGGGAACGTCGCCAACACTCGTGGTTTTGCCCGATTCAGGCCCGTTTTGTGGGTTTATTGCCCATGTTTTGGTGTCCCGGGACGTCTTCGAAGCACGGGGTGATCTTATGGGACCGTCCCCAAGAGTCACAGTTTTGGCCAATTGGGGCCCATTTTGTGAAGTATTGCTCACGTTATGGTGTCCCGGGACGTCTCCGGACCATTGGGTGATCTTATGGGAACGTCCCCAACACTCGTGGTTTTTCCCGATTCAGGCCCGTTTTGTGGGTTTATTGCCCATGTTTTGGTGTCCCGGGACGTCTCCGAAGCACGGGGTGATCTTATGGGACCGTCCCCAAGACTCGCAGTTTTGGCCAATTGGGCCCGTTTTGTGAGCTATTGCTCACGTTTGGGTGTCCCGGGACGTCTCCGGACCAAGGGGTGATCTATGGGAACGTCCCCAAGACTCGTGGTTTTGGCCGATTTAGGCCCGTTTTGTGGGTTTATTGCCCATGCTTTGGTGTCTCCGAAGCACGGGGTGATCTTATGGGACCGTCAACAATAGTCACAGTTTTGGCCAATTGGGGCCCGTTTTGTGAGCTATTGCTCATGTTTTGGTGTCCCGAGAAGTCTCCGGACCACAGGGTGATCTTATGGGAACGTCGCCAACACTCGTGGTTTTGCCCGATTCAGGCCCGTTTTGTGGGTTTATTGCCCATGTTTTGGTGTCCCGGGATGTCTTCGAAGCACAGGGTGATCTTATGGGACCGTCCCCAAGAGTCACAGTTTTGGCCAATTGGGGCCCATTTTGTGAAGTATTGCTCACGTTATGGTGTCCCGGGACGTCTCCGGACCACTGGGTGATCTTATGGGAACGTCCCCAACACTCGTGGTTTTTCCCGATTCAGGTCCGTTTTGTGGGTTTATTGCCCATGTTTTGGTGTCCCGGGACGTCTCCGAAGCACGGGGTGATCTTATGGGACCGTCCCCAAGACTCGCAGTTTTGGCCAATTGGGCCCATTTTGTGAGCTATTGCTCACGTTTGGGTGTCCCGGGACGTCTCCGGACCAAGGGGTGATCTATGGGAACGTCCCCTAGACTCGTGGTTTTGGCCGATTTAGGCCCGTTTTGTGGGTTTATTGCCCATGCTTTGGTGTCTCCGAAGCACGGGGTGATCTTATGGGACCGTCAACAATAGTCACAGTTTTGGCCAATTGGGGCGCGTTTTGTGAGCTATTACTCACGTTTTGGTGTCCCGGGACGTCTCCGGACCACGGGGTGATATATGGGAACGTCCCCAAGACTCACAATTTTGGTTGATTTGAGCTCGTTTCATGGGATATTGCTCACATTTCGGTGTCTCGGGACCTCTCCGAAGCACGGGGTGATGTCCCCAAGACTCGCAGTTTTAGCCGATTCGAGCCTATTTTGTGACCTATTGCTCACATTTTGGTTTGTTGGGACGTCTCCGGACCACGGTATCATTTTATGGGAACGTCCCCAAGACTTGCATTTATTGCCAATTTGGGCCCATTTCTTGGGCTATTGCTCACGTTTTGGTGTCCCCAAGACTCGTGGTTTTGGTCGATTCAGGCCCATTTTGTGGGTTTCTTGCTCCTGTTTTTATGTCCCGAGACGTCTCCGTAGCATGGGGTGATCTTATGGGACCATACCCAAGACTCGCAGTTTTGGCCAATTGGGGCCCGTTTTGTGAGCTATTGCTCATGTTTTGGTGTCCCGAGAAGTCTCCGGACCACAGGGTGATCTTATGGGAACGTCGCCAACACTCGTGGTTTTGCCCGATTCAGGCCCGTTTTGTGGGTTTATTGCCCATGTTTTGGTGTCCCGGGACGTCTTCGAAGCACGGGGTGATCTTATGGGACCGTCCCCAAGAGTCACAGTTTTGGCCAATTGGGGCCCATTTTGTGAAGTATTGCTCACGTTATGGTGTCCCGGGACGTCTCCGGACCATTGGGTGATCTTATGGGAACGTCCCCAACACTCGTGGTTTTTCCCGATTCAGGCCCGTTTTGTGGGTTTATTGCCCATGTTTTGGTGTCCCGGGACGTCTCCGAAGCACGGGGTGATCTTATGGGACCGTCCCCAAGACTCGCAGTTTTGGCCAATTGGGCCCGTTTTGTGAGCTATTGCTCACGTTTGGGTGTCCCGGGACGTCTCCGGACCAAGGGGTGATCTATGGGAACGTCCCCAAGACTCGTGGTTTTGGCCTATTTAGGCCCGTTTTGTGGGTTTATTGCCCATGCTTTGGTGTCTCCGAAGCACGGGGTGATCTTATGGGACCGTCAAATATAGTCACAGTTTTGGCCAATTGGGGCCCGTTTTGTGAGCTATTACTCACGTTTTGGTGTCCCGGGACGTCTCCGGACCACGGGGTGATATATGGGAACGTCCCCAAGACTCACAATTTTGGTTGATTTGAGCTCGTTTCATGGGATATTGCTCACATTTCGGTGTCTCGGGACCTCTCCGAAGCACGGGGTGATGTCCCCAAGACTCGCAGTTTTAGCCGATTCGAGCCTATTTTGTGACCTATTGCTCACATTTTGGTTTGTTGGGACGTCTCCGGACCACGGTATCATTTTATGGGAACGTCCCCAAGACTTGCATTTATTGCCAATTTGGGCCCATTTCTTGGGCTATTGCTCACGTTTTGGTGTCCCCAAGACTCGTGGTTTTGGTCGATTCAGGCCCATTTTGTGGGTTTCTTGCTCCTGTTTTTATGTCCCGAGACGTCTCCGTAGCATGGGTTGATCTTATGGGACCATACCCAAGACTCGCAGTTTTGGCCAATTGGGGCCCGTTTTGTGAGCTATTGCTCATGTTTTGGTGTCCCGAGAAGTCTCCGGACCACAGGGTGATCTTATGGGAACGTCGCCAACACTCGTGGTTTTGCCCGATTCAGGCCCGTTTTGTGGGTTTATTGCTCATGTTTTGGTCTCCCGGGACGTCTCCGAAGCATGGTGTGATCTTATGGGACCGTACCCAAGACTCGCAGTTTTGGCCAATTGTGGCCCGTGTTGTCAGCTATTGCTCACGTTTTGGTGTTCCGGGACGTCTCTGGACCATGGGGTGATCTTATGGGAACGTCCCCAAGACTCGTGGTTTTGGCCGATACAGGCCCGTTTTGTGGGTTTATTGCCAATGTTTTGGTGTCCCGGGACGTCTTCGAAGCACAGGATGATCTTATGGGACCGTCCCCAAGAGTCACAGTTTTGGCCAATTGGGGCCCATTTTGTGAGGTATTTCTCACGTTATGGTGTCCCGGGACGTCTCCGGACCACTGGGTGATCTATGGGAACGTCCCCAACACTCGACGTTTTGCCCTATTCAGGCCCGTTTTGTGGGTTTATTGCCCATGTTTTGGTGTCCCGGGACGTCTCCGAAGCACGGGGTGATCTTATGGTACCGTCCCCAAGACTCGCAGTTTTGCCCAATTGGGCCCGTTTTGTGAGCTATTGCTCACGTTTGGGTGTCCCGGGACGTCTCCGGACCAAGGGGTGATCTATGGGAACCTCCCCAAGACTCGTGGTTTTGGCCGATTTAGGCCCGTTTTGTGGGTTTATTGCCCATGCTTTGGTGTCTCCGAAGCACGGGGTGATCTTATGGGACCGTCAACAATAGTCACTGTTTTGGCCAATTGGGGCCCGTTTTGTGAGCTATTACTCACGTTTTGGTGTCCCGGGACGTCTCCGGACCACGGGGTGATATATGGGAACGTTCCCAAGACTCACAATTTTGGTTGATTTGAGCTCGTTTCATGGGATATTGCTCACATTTCGGTGTCTCGGGACCTCTCCGAAGCACGGGGTGATGTCCCCAAGACTCGCAGTTTTAGCCGATTCGAGCCTATTTTGTGACCTATTGCTCACATTTTGGTTTGTTGGGACGTCTCCGGACCACGGTATCATTTTATGGGAACGTCCCCAAGACTTGCATTTATTGCCAATTTGGGCCCATTTCTTGGGCTATTGCTCACGTTTTGGTGTCCCCAAGACTCGTGGTTTTGGTCGATTCAGGCCCATTTTGTGGGTTTCTTGCTCCTGTTTTTATGTCCCGAGACGTCTCCGTAGCATGGGGTGATCTTATGGGACCATACCCAAGACTCGCAGTTTTGGCCAATTGGGGCCCGTTTTGTGAGCTATTGCTCATGTTTTGGTGTCCCGAGAAGTCTCCGGACCACAGGGTGATCTTATGGGAACGTCGCCAACACTCGTGGTTTTGCCCGATTCAGGCCCGTTTTGTGGGTTTATTGCCCATGTTTTGGTGTCCCGGGACGTCTTCGAAGCACGGGGTGATCTTATGGGACCGTCCCCAAGAGTCACAGTTTTGGCCAATTGGGGCCCATTTTGTGAAGTATTGCTCACGTTATGGTGTCCCGGGACGTCTCCGGACCATTGGGTGATCTTATGGGAACGTCCCCAACACTCGTGGTTTTTCCCGATTCAGGCCCGTTTTGTGGGTTTATTGCCCATGTTTTGGTGTCCCGGGACGTCTCCGAAGCACGGGGTGATCTTATGGGACCGTCCCCAAGACTCGCAGTTTTGGCCAATTGGGCCCGTTTTGTGAGCTATTGCTCACGTTTGGGTGTCCCGGGACGTCTCCGGACCAAGGGGTGATCTATGGGAACGTCCCCAAGACTCGTGGTTTTGGCCTATTTAGGCCCGTTTTGTGGGTTTATTGCCCATGCTTTGGTGTCTCCGAAGCACGGGGTGATCTTATGGGACCGTCAAATATAGTCACAGTTTTGGCCAATTGGGGCCCGTTTTGTGAGCTATTACTCACGTTTTGGTGTCCCGGGACGTCTCCGGACCACGGGGTGATATATGGGAACGTCCCCAAGACTCACAATTTTGGTTGATTTGAGCTCGTTTCATGGGATATTGCTCACATTTCGGTGTCTCGGGACCTCTCCGAAGCACGGGGTGATGTCCCCAAGACTCGCAGTTTTAGCCGATTCGAGCCTATTTTGTGACCTATTGCTCACATTTTGGTTTGTTGGGACGTCTCCGGACCACGGTATCATTTTATGGGAACGTCCCCAAGACTTGCATTTATTGCCAATTTGGGCCCATTTCTTGGGCTATTGCTCACGTTTTGGTGTCCCCAAGACTCGTGGTTTTGGTCGATACAGGCCCATTTTGTGGGTTTCTTGCTCCTGTTTTTATGTCCCGAGACGTCTCCGTAGCATGGGTTGATCTTATGGGACCATACCCAAGACTCGCAGTTTTGGCCAATTGGGGCCCGTTTTGTGAGCTATTGCTCATGTTTTGGTGTCCCGAGAAGTCTCCGGACCACAGGGTGATCTTATGGGAACGTCGCCAACACTCGTGGTTTTGCCCGATTCAGGCCCGTTTTGTGGGTTTATTGCTCATGTTTTGGTCTCCCGGGACGTCTCCGAAGCATGGTGTGATCTTATGGGACCGTACCCAAGACTCGCAGTTTTGGCCAATTGTGGCCCGTGTTGTCAGCTATTGCTCACGTTTTGGTGTTCCGGGACGTCTCTGGACCATGGGGTGATCTTATGGGAACGTCCCCAAGACTCGTGGTTTTGGCCGATACAGGCCCGTTTTGTGGGTTTATTGCCAATGTTTTGGTGTCCCGGGACGTCTTCGAAGCACAGGATGATCTTATGGGACCGTCCCCAAGAGTCACAGTTTTGGCCAATTGGGGCCCATTTTGTGAGGTATTGCTCACGTTATGGTGTCCCGGGACGTCTCCGGACCGCTGGGTGATCTATGGGAACGTCCCCAACACTCGACGTTTTGCCCTATTCAGGCCCGTTTTGTGGGTTTATTGCCCATGTTTTGGTGTCCCGGGACGTCTCCGAAGCACGGGGTGATCTTATGGTACCGTCCCCAAGACTCGCAGTTTTGCCCAATTGGGCCCGTTTTGTGAGCTATTGCTCACGTTTGGGTGTCCCGGGACGTCTCCGGACCAAGGGGTGATCTATGGGAACCTCCCCAAGACTCGTGGTTTTGGCCGATTTAGGCCCGTTTTGTGGGTTTATTGCCCATGCTTTGGTGTCTCCGAAGCACGGGGTGATCTTATGGGACCGTCAACAATAGTCACTGTTTTGGCCAATTGGGGCCCGTTTTGTGAGCTATTACTCACGTTTTGGTGTCCCGGGACGTCTCCGGACCACGGGGTGATATATGGGAACGTTCCCAAGACTCACAATTTTGGTTGATTTGAGCTCGTTTCATGGGATATTGCTCACATTTCGGTGTCTCGGGACCTCTCCGAAGCACGGGGTGATGTCCCCAAGACTCGCAGTTTTAGCCGATTCGAGCCTATTTTGTGACCTATTGCTCACATTTTGGTTTGTTGGGACGTCTCCGGACCACGGTATCATTTTATGGGAACGTCCCCAAGACTTGCATTTATTGCCAATTTGGGCCCATTTCTTGGGCTATTGCTCACGTTTTGGTGTCCCCAAGACTCGTGGTTTTGGTCGATTCAGGCCCATTTTGTGGGTTTCTTGCTCCTGTTTTTATGTCCCGAGACGTCTCCGTAGCATGGGGTGATCTTATGGGACCATACCCAAGACTCGCAGTTTTGGCCAATTGGGGCCCGTTTTGTGAGCTATTGCTCATGTTTTGGTGTCCCGAGAAGTCTCCGGACCACAGGGTGATCTTATGGGAACGTCGCCAACACTCGTGGTTTTGCCCGATTCAGGCCCGTTTTGTGGGTTTATTGCTCATGTTTTGGTCTCCCGGGACGTCTCCGAAGCATGGTGTGATCTTATGGGACCGTACCCAAGACTCGCAGTTTTGGCCAATTGTGGCCCGTGTTGTCAGCTATTGCTCACGTTTTGGTGTTCCGGGACGTCTCTGGACCATGGGGTGATCTTATGGGAACGTCCCCAAGACTCGTGGTTTTGGCCGATACAGGCCCGTTTTGTGGGTTTATTGCCAATGTTTTGGTGTCCCGGGACGTCTTCGAAGCACAGGATGATCTTATGGGACCGTCCCCAAGAGTCACAGTTTTGGCCAATTGGGGCCCATTTTGTGAGGTATTTCTCACGTTATGGTGTCCCGGGACGTCTCCGGACCACTGGGTGATCTATGGGAACGTCCCCAACACTCGACGTTTTGCCCTATTCAGGCCCGTTTTGTGGGTTTATTGCCCATGTTTTGGTGTCCCGGGACGTCTCCGAAGCACGGGGTGATCTTATGGTACCGTCCCCAAGACTCGCAGTTTTGCCCAATTGGGCCCGTTTTGTGAGCTATTGCTCACGTTTGGGTGTCCCGGGACGTCTCCGGACCAAGGGGTGATCTATGGGAACCTCCCCAAGACTCGTGGTTTTGGCCGATTTAGGCCCGTTTTGTGGGTTTATTGCCCATGCTTTGGTGTCTCCGAAGCACGGGGTGATCTTATGGGACCGTCAACAATAGTCACTGTTTTGGCCAATTGGGGCCCGTTTTGTGAGCTATTACTCACGTTTTGGTGTCCCGGGACGTCTCCGGACCACGGGGTGATATATGGGAACGTTCCCAAGACTCACAATTTTGGTTGATTTGAGCTCGTTTCATGGGATATTGCTCACATTTCGGTGTCTCGGGACCTCTCCGAAGCACGGGGTGATGTCCCCAAGACTCGCAGTTTTAGCCGATTCGAGCCTATTTTGTGACCTATTGCTCACATTTTGGTTTGTTGGGACGTCTCCGGACCACGGTATCATTTTATGGGAACGTCCCCAAGACTTGCATTTATTGCCAATTTGGGCCCATTTCTTGGGCTATTGCTCACGTTTTGGTGTCCCCAAGACTCGTGGTTTTGGTCGATTCAGGCCCATTTTGTGGGTTTCTTGCTCCTGTTTTTATGTCCCGAGACGTCTCCGTAGCATGGGGTGATCTTATGGGACCATACCCAAGACTCGCAGTTTTGGCCAATTGGGGCCCGTTTTGTGAGCTATTGCTCATGTTTTGGTGTCCCGAGAAGTCTCCGGACCACAGGGTGATCTTATGGGAACGTCGCCAACACTCGTGGTTTTGCCCGATTCAGGCCCGTTTTGTGGGTTTATTGCCCATGTTTTGGTGTCCCGGGACGTCTTCGAAGCACGGGGTGATCTTATGGGACCGTCCCCAAGAGTCACAGTTTTGGCCAATTGGGGCCCATTTTGTGAAGTATTGCTCACGTTATGGTGTCCCGGGACGTCTCCGGACCATTGGGTGATCTTATGGGAACGTCCCCAACACTCGTGGTTTTTCCCGATTCAGGCCCGTTTTGTGGGTTTATTGCCCATGTTTTGGTGTCCCGGGACGTCTCCGAAGCACGGGGTGATCTTATGGGACCGTCCCCAAGACTCGCAGTTTTGGCCAATTGGGCCCGTTTTGTGAGCTATTGCTCACGTTTGGGTGTCCCGGGACGTCTCCGGACCAAGGGGTGATCTATGGGAACGTCCCCAAGACTCGTGGTTTTGGCCTATTTAGGCCCGTTTTGTGGGTTTATTGCCCATGCTTTGGTGTCTCCGAAGCACGGGGTGATCTTATGGGACCGTCAAATATAGTCACAGTTTTGGCCAATTGGGGCCCGTTTTGTGAGCTATTACTCACGTTTTGGTGTCCCGGGACGTCTCCGGACCACGGGGTGATATATGGGAACGTCCCCAAGACTCACAATTTTGGTTGATTTGAGCTCGTTTCATGGGATATTGCTCACATTTCGGTGTCTCGGGACCTCTCCGAAGCACGGGGTGATGTCCCCAAGACTCGCAGTTTTAGCCGATTCGAGCCTATTTTGTGACCTATTGCTCACATTTTGGTTTGTTGGGACGTCTCCGGACCACGGTATCATTTTATGGGAACGTCCCCAAGACTTGCATTTATTGCCAATTTGGGCCCATTTCTTGGGCTATTGCTCACGTTTTGGTGTCCCCAAGACTCGTGGTTTTGGTCGATACAGGCCCATTTTGTGGGTTTCTTGCTCCTGTTTTTATGTCCCGAGACGTCTCCGTAGCATGGGTTGATCTTATGGGACCATACCCAAGACTCGCAGTTTTGGCCAATTGGGGCCCGTTTTGTGAGCTATTGCTCATGTTTTGGTGTCCCGAGAAGTCTCCGGACCACAGGGTGATCTTATGGGAACGTCGCCAACACTCGTGGTTTTGCCCGATTCAGGCCCGTTTTGTGGGTTTATTGCTCATGTTTTGGTCTCCCGGGACGTCTCCGAAGCATGGTGTGATCTTATGGGACCGTACCCAAGACTCGCAGTTTTGGCCAATTGTGGCCCGTGTTGTCAGCTATTGCTCACGTTTTGGTGTTCCGGGACGTCTCTGGACCATGGGGTGATCTTATGGGAACGTCCCCAAGACTCGTGGTTTTGGCCGATACAGGCCCGTTTTGTGGGTTTATTGCCAATGTTTTGGTGTCCCGGGACGTCTTCGAAGCACAGGATGATCTTATGGGACCGTCCCCAAGAGTCACAGTTTTGGCCAATTGGGGCCCATTTTGTGAGGTATTGCTCACGTTATGGTGTCCCGGGACGTCTCCGGACCGCTGGGTGATCTATGGGAACGTCCCCAACACTCGACGTTTTGCCCTATTCAGGCCCGTTTTGTGGGTTTATTGCCCATGTTTTGGTGTCCCGGGACGTCTCCGAAGCACGGGGTGATCTTATGGTACCGTCCCCAAGACTCGCAGTTTTGCCCAATTGGGCCCGTTTTGTGAGCTATTGCTCACGTTTGGGTGTCCCGGGACGTCTCCGGACCAAGGGGTGATCTATGGGAACCTCCCCAAGACTCGTGGTTTTGGCCGATTTAGGCCCGTTTTGTGGGTTTATTGCCCATGCTTTGGTGTCTCCGAAGCACGGGGTGATCTTATGGGACCGTCAACAATAGTCACTGTTTTGGCCAATTGGGGCCCGTTTTGTGAGCTATTACTCACGTTTTGGTGTCCCGGGACGTCTCCGGACCACGGGGTGATATATGGGAACGTTCCCAAGACTCACAATTTTGGTTGATTTGAGCTCGTTTCATGGGATATTGCTCACATTTCGGTGTCTCGGGACCTCTCCGAAGCACGGGGTGATGTCCCCAAGACTCGCAGTTTTAGCCGATTCGAGCCTATTTTGTGACCTATTGCTCACATTTTGGTTTGTTGGGACGTCTCCGGACCACGGTATCATTTTATGGGAACGTCCCCAAGACTTGCATTTATTGCCAATTTGGGCCCATTTCTTGGGCTATTGCTCACGTTTTGGTGTCCCCAAGACTCGTGGTTTTGGTCGATTCAGGCCCATTTTGTGGGTTTCTTGCTCCTGTTTTTATGTCCCGAGACGTCTCCGTAGCATGGGGTGATCTTATGGGACCATACCCAAGACTCGCAGTTTTGGCCAATTGGGGCCCGTTTTGTGAGCTATTGCTCATGTTTTGGTGTCCCGAGAAGTCTCCGGACCACAGGGTGATCTTATGGGAACGTCGCCAACACTCGTGGTTTTGCCCGATTCAGGCCCGTTTTGTGGGTTTATTGCCCATGTTTTGGTGTCCCGAGAAGTCTCCGGACCACAGGGTGATCTTATGGGAACGTCGCCAACACTCGTGGTTTTGCCCGATTCAGGCCCGTTTTGTGGGTTTATTGCTCATGTTTTGGTCTCCCGGGACGTCTCCGAAGCATGGTGTGATCTTATGGGACCGTACCCAAGACTCGCAGTTTTGGCCAATTGTGGCCCGTGTTGTCAGCTATTGCTCACGTTTTGGTGTTCCGGGACGTCTCTGGACCATGGGGTGATCTTATGGGAACGTCCCCAAGACTCGTGGTTTTGGCCGATACAGGCCCGTTTTGTGGGTTTATTGCCAATGTTTTGGTGTCCCGGGACGTCTTCGAAGCACAGGATGATCTTATGGGACCGTCCCCAAGAGTCACAGTTTTGGCCAATTGGGGCCCATTTTGTGAGGTATTGCTCACGTTATGGTGTCCCGGGACGTCTCCGGACCACTGGGTGATCTATGGGAACGTCCCCAACACTCGACGTTTTGCCCTATTCAGGCCCGTTTTGTGGGTTTATTGCCCATGTTTTGGTGTCCCGGGACGTCTCCGAAGCACGGGGTGATCTTATGGTACCGTCCCCAAGACTCGCAGTTTTGCCCAATTGGGCCCGTTTTGTGAGCTATTGCTCACGTTTGGGTGTCCCGGGACGTCTCCGGACCAAGGGGTGATCTATGGGAACCTCCCCAAGACTCGTGGTTTTGGCCGATTTAGGCCCGTTTTGTGGGTTTATTGCCCATGCTTTGGTGTCTCCGAAGCACGGGGTGATCTTATGGGACCGTCAACAATAGTCACAGTTTTGGCCAATTGGGGCCCGTTTTGTGAGCTATTACTCACGTTTTGGTGTCCCAGGACGTCTCCGGACCACGGGGTGATATATGGGAACGTTCCCAAGACTCACAATTTTGGTTGATTTGAGCTCGTTTCATGGGATATTGCTCACATTTCGGTGTCTCGGGACCTCTCCGAAGCACGGGGTGATGTCCCCAAGACTCGCAGTTTTAGCCGATTCGAGCCTATTTTGTGACCTATTGCTCACATTTTGGTTTGTTGGGACGTCTCCGGACCACGGTATCATTTTATGGGAACGTCCCCAAGACTTGCATTTATTGCCAATTTGGGCCCATTTCTTGGGCTATTGCTCACGTTTTGGTGTCCCCAAGACTCGTGGTTTTGGTCGATTCAGGCCCATTTTGTGGGTTTCTTGCTCCTGTTTTTATGTCCCGAGACGTCTCCGTAGCATGGGGTGATCTTATGGGACCATACCCAAGACTCGCAGTTTTGGCCAATTGGGGCCCGTTTTGTGAGCTATTGCTCATGTTTTGGTGTCCCGAGAAGTCTCCGGACCACAGGGTGATCTTATGGGAACGTCGCCAACACTCGTGGTTTTGCCCGATTCAGGCCCGTTTTGTGGGTTTATTGCCCATGTTTTGGTGTCCCGGGACGTCTTCGAAGCACGGGGTGATCTTATGGGACCGTCCCCAAGAGTCACAGTTTTGGCCAATTGGGGCCCATTTTGTGAAGTATTGCTCACGTTATGGTGTCCCGGGACGTCTCCGGACCACTGGGTGATCTTATGGGAACGTCCCCAACACTCGTGGTTTTTCCCGATTCAGGTCCGTTTTGTGGGTTTATTGCCCATGTTTTGCTGTCCCGGGACGTCTCCGAAGCACGGGGTGATCTTATGGGACCGTCCCCAAGACTCGCAGTTTTGGCCAATTGGGCCCATTTTGTGAGCTATTGCTCACGTTTGGGTGTCCCGGGACGTCTCCGGACCAAGGGGTGATCTATGGGAACGTCCCCAAGACTCGTGGTTTTGGCCGATTTAGGCCCGTTTTGTGGGTTTATTGCCCATGCTTTGGTGTCTCCGAAGCACGGGGTGATCTTATGGGACCGTCAACAATAGTCACAGTTTTGGCCAATTGGGGCCCGTTTTGTGAGCTATTGCTCATGTTTTGGTGTCCCGAGAAGTCTCCGGACCACAGGGTGATCTTATGGGAACGTCGCCAACACTCGTGGTTTTGCCCGATTCAGGCCCGTTTTGTGGGTTTATTGCTCATGTTTTGGTCTCCCGGGACGTCTCCGAAGCATGGCGTGATCTTATGGGACCGTACCCAAGACTCGCAGTTTTGGCCAATTGTGGCCCGTGTTGTCAGCTATTGCTCACGTTTTGGTGTTCCGGGACGTCTCTGGACCATGGGGTGATCTTATGGGAACGTCCCCAAGACTCGTGGTTTTGGCCGATACAGGCCCGTTTTGTGGGTTTATTGCCAATGTTTTGGTGTCCCGGGACGTCTTCGAAGCACAGGATGATCTTATGGGACCGTCCCCAAGAGTCACAGTTTTGGCCAATTGGGGCCCATTTTGTGAGGTATTGCTCACGTTATGGTGTCCCGGGACGTCTCCGGACCACTGGGTGATCTATGGGAACGTCCCCAACACTCGACGTTTTGCCATATTCAGGCCCGTTTTGTGGGTTTATTGCCCATGTTTTGGTGTCCCGGGACGTCTCCGAAGCACGGGGTGATCTTATGGTACCGTCCCCAAGACTCGCAGTTTTGCCCAATTGGGCCCGTTTTGTGAGCTATTGCTCACGTTTGGGTGTCCCGGGACGTCTCCGGACCAAGGGGTGATCTATGGGAACCTCCCCAAGACTCGTGGTTTTGGCCGATTTAGGCCCGTTTTGTGGGTTTATTGCCCATGCTTTGGTGTCTCCGAAGCACGGGGTGATCTTATGGGACCGTCAACAATAGTCACAGTTTTGGCCAATTGGGGCCCGTTTTGTGAGCTATTACTCACGTTTTGGTGTCCCGGGACGTCTCCGGACCACGGGGTGATATATGGGAACGTCCCCAAGACTCACAATTTTGGTTGATTTGAGCTCGTTTCATGGGATATTGCTCACATTTCGGTGTCTCGGGACCTCTCCGAAGCACGGGGTGATGTCCCCAAGACTCGCAGTTTTAGCCGATTCGAGCCTATTTTGTGACCTATTGCTCACATTTTGGTTTGTTGGGACGTCTCCGGACCACGGTATCATTTTATGGGAACGTCCCCAAGACTTGCATTTATTGCCAATTTGGGCCCATTTCTTGGGCTATTGCTCACGTTTTGGTGTCCCCAAGACTCGTGGTTTTGGTCGATTCAGGCCCATTTTGTGGGTTTCTTGCTCCTGTTTTTATGTCCCGAGACGTCTCCGTAGCATGGGGTGATCTTATGGGACCATACCCAAGACTCGCAGTTTTGGCCAATTGGGGCCCGTTTTGTGAGCTATTGCTCATGTTTTGGTGTCCCGAGAAGTCTCCGGACCACAGGGTGATCTTATGGGAACGTCGCCAACACTCGTGGTTTTGCCCGATTCAGGCCCGTTTTGTGGGTTTATTGCCCATGTTTTGGTGTCCCGGGACGTCTTCGAAGCACGGGGTGATCTTATGGGACCGTCCCCAAGAGTCACAGTTTTGGCCAATTGGGGCCCATTTTGTGAAGTATTGCTCACGTTATGGTGTCCCGGGACGTCTCCGGACCATTGGGTGATCTTATGGGAACGTCCCCAACACTCGTGGTTTTTCCCGATTCAGGCCCATTTTGTGGGTTTATTGCCCATGTTTTGGTGTCCCGGGACGTCTCCGAAGCACGGGGTGATCTTATGGGACCGTCCCCAAGACTCGCAGTTTTGGCCAATTGGGCCCGTTTTGAGAGCTATTGCTCACGTTTGGGTGTCCCGGGACGTCTCCGGACCAAGGGGTGATCTATGGGAACGTCCCCAAGACTCGTGGTTTTGGCCTATTTAGGCCCGTTTTGTGGGTTTATTGCCCATGCTTTGGTGTCTCCGAAGCACGGGGTGATCTTATGGGACCGTCAAATATAGTCACAGTTTTGGCCAATTGGGGCCCGTTTTGTGAGCTATTACTCACGTTTTGGTGTCCCGGGACGTCTCCGGACCACGGGGTGATATATGGGAACGTCCCCAAGACTCACAATTTTGGTTGATTTGAGCTCGTTTCATGGGATATTGCTCACATTTCGGTGTCTCGGGACCTCTCCGAAGCACGGGGTGATGTCCCCAAGACTCGCAGTTTTAGCCGATTCGAGCCTATTTTGTGACCTATTGCTCACATTTTGGTTTGTTGGGACGTCTCCGGACCACTGGGTGATCTTATGGGAACGTCCCCAACACTCGTGGTTTTTCCCGATTCAGGTCCGTTTTGTGGGTTTATTGCCCATGTTTTGGTGTCCCGGGACGTCTCCGAAGCACGGGGTGATCTTATGGGACCGTCCCCAAGACTCGCAGTTTTGGCCAATTGGGCCCATTTTGTGAGCTATTGCTCACGTTTGGGTGTCCCGGGACGTCTCCGGACCAAGGGGTGATCTATGGGAACGTCCCCAAGACTCGTGGTTTTGGCCGATTTAGGCCCGTTTTGTGGGTTTATTGCCCATGCTTTGGTGTCTCCGAAGCACGGGGTGATCTTATGGGACCGTCAACAATAGTCACAGTTTTGGCCAATTGGGGCCCGTTTTGTGAGCTATTGCTCATGTTTTGGTGTCCCGAGAAGTCTCCGGACCACAGGGTGATCTTATGGGAACGTCGCCAACACTCGTGGTTTTGCCCGATTCAGGCCCGTTTTGTGGGTTTATTGCTCATGTTTTGGTCTCCCGGGACGTCTCCGAAGCATGGTGTGATCTTATGGGACCGTACCCAAGACTCGCAGTTTTGGCCAATTGTGGCCCGTGTTGTCAGCTATTGCTCACGTTTTGGTGTTCCGGGACGTCTCTGGACCATGGGGTGATCTTATGGGAACGTCCCCAAGACTCGTGGTTTTGGCCGAGACAGGCCCGTTTTGTGGGTTTATTGCCAATGTTTTGGTGTCCCGGGACGTCTTCGAAGCACAGGATGATCTTATGGGACCGTCCCCAAGAGTCACAGTTTTGGCCAATTGGGGCCCATTTTGTGAGGTATTGCTCACGTTATGGTGTCCCGGGACGTCTCCGGACCACTGGGTGATCTATGGGAACGTCCCCAACACTCGACGTTTTGCCCTATTCAGGCCCGTTTTGTGGGTTTATTGCCCATGTTTTGGTGTCCCGGGACGTCTCCGAAGCACGGGGTGATCTTATGGTACCGTCCCCAAGACTCGCAGTTTTGCCCAATTGGGCCCGTTTTGTGAGCTATTGCTCACGTTTGGGTGTCCCGGGACGTCTCCGGACCAAGGGGTGATCTATGGGAACCTCCCCAAGACTCGTGGTTTTGGCCGATTTAGGCCCGTTTTGTGGGTTTATTGCCCATGCTTTGGTGTCTCCGAAGCACGGGGTGATCTTATGGGACCGTCAACAATAGTCACAGTTTTGGCCAATTGGGGCCCGTTTTGTGAGCTATTACTCACGTTTTGGTGTCCCGGGACGTCTCCGGACCACGGGGTGATATATGGGAACGTCCCCAAGACTCACAATTTTGGTTGATTTGAGCTCGTTTCATGGGATATTGCTCACATTTCGGTGTCTCGGGACCTCTCCGAAGCACGGGGTGATGTCCCCAAGACTCGCAGTTTTAGCCGATTCGAGCCTATTTTGTGACCTATTGCTCACATTTTGGTTTGTTGGGACGTCTCCGGACCACGGTATCATTTTATGGGAACGTCCCCAAGACTTGCATTTATTGCCAATTTGGGCCCATTTCTTGGGCTATTGCTCACGTTTTGGTGTCCCCAAGACTCGTGGTTTTGGTCGATTCAGGCCCATTTTGTGGGTTTCTTGCTCCTGTTTTTATGTCCCGAGACGTCTCCGTAGCATGGGGTGATCTTATGGGACCATACCCAAGACTCGCAGTTTTGGCCAATTGGGGCCCGTTTTGTGAGCTATTGCTCATGTTTTGGTGTCCCGAGAAGTCTCCGGACCACAGGGTGATCTTATGGGAACGTCGCCAACACTCGTGGTTTTGCCCGATTCAGGCCCGTTTTGTGGGTTTATTGCCCATGTTTTGGTGTCCCGGGACGTCTTCGAAGCACGGGGTGATCTTATGGGACCGTCCCCAAGAGTCACAGTTTTGGCCAATTGGGGCCCATTTTGTGAAGTATTGCTCACGTTATGGTGTCCCGGGACGTCTCCGGACCACTGGGTGATCTTATGGGAACGTCCCCAACACTCGTGGTTTTTCCCGATTCAGGTCCGTTTTGTGGGTTTATTGCCCATGTTTTGGTGTCCCGGGACGTCTCCGAAGCACGGGGTGATCTTATGGGACCGTCCCCAAGACTCGCAGTTTTGGCCAATTGGGCCCGTTTTGTGAGCTATTGCTCACGTTTGGGTGTCCCGGGACGTCTCCGGACCAAGGGGTGATCTATGGGAACGTCCCCAAGACTCGTGGTTTTGGCCGATTTAGGCCCGTTTTGTGGGTTTATTGCCCATGCTTTGGTGTCTCCGAAGCACGGGGTGATCTTATGGGACCGTCAACAATAGTCACAGTTTTGGCCAATTGGGGCCCGTTTTGTGAGCTATTGCTCATGTTTTGGTGTCCCGAGAAGTCTCCGGACCACAGGGTGATCTTATGGGAACGTCGCCAACACTCGTGGTTTTGCCCGATTCAGGCCCGTTTTGTGGGTTTATTGCTCATGTTTTGGTCTCCCGGGACGTCTCCGAAGCATGGTGTGATCTTATGGGACCGTACCCAAGACTCGCAGTTTTGGCCAATTGTGGCCCGTGTTGTCAGCTATTGCTCACGTTTTGGTGTTCCGGGACGTCTCTGGACCATGGGGTGATCTTATGGGAACGTCCCCAAGACTCGTGGTTTTGGCCGAGACAGGCCCGTTTTGTGGGTTTATTGCCAATGTTTTGGTGTCCCGGGACGTCTTCGAAGCACAGGATGATCTTATGGGACCGTCCCCAAGAGTCACAGTTTTGGCCAATTGGGGCCCATTTTGTGAGGTATTGCTCACGTTATGGTGTCCCGGGACGTCTCCGGACCACTGGGTGATCTATGGGAACGTCCCCAACACTCGACGTTTTGCCCTATTCAGGCCCGTTTTGTGGGTTTATTGCCCATGTTTTGGTGTCCCGGGACGTCTCCGAAGCACGGGGTGATCTTATGGTACCGTCCCCAAGACTCGCAGTTTTGCCCAATTGGGCCCGTTTTGTGAGCTATTGCTCACGTTTGGGTGTCCCGGGACGTCTCCGGACCAAGGGGTGATCTATGGGAACCTCCCCAAGACTCGTGGTTTTGGCCGATTTAGGCCCGTTTTGTGGGTTTATTGCCCATGCTTTGGTGTCTCCGAAGCACGGGGTGATCTTATGGGACCGTCAACAATAGTCACAGTTTTGGCCAATTGGGGCCCGTTTTGTGAGCTATTACTCACGTTTTGGTGTCCCGGGACGTCTCCGGACCACGGGGTGATATATGGGAACGTCCCCAAGACTCACAATTTTGGTTGATTTGAGCTCGTTTCATGGGATATTGCTCACATTTCGGTGTCTCGGGACCTCTCCGAAGCACGGGGTGATGTCCCCAAGACTCGCAGTTTTAGCCGATTCGAGCCTATTTTGTGACCTATTGCTCACATTTTGGTTTGTTGGGACGTCTCCGGACCACGGTATCATTTTATGGGAACGTCCCCAAGACTTGCATTTATTGCCAATTTGGGCCCATTTCTTGGGCTATTGCTCACGTTTTGGTGTCCCCAAGACTCGTGGTTTTGGTCGATTCAGGCCCATTTTGTGGGTTTCTTGCTCCTGTTTTTATGTCCCGAGACGTCTCCGTAGCATGGGGTGATCTTATGGGACCATACCCAAGACTCGCAGTTTTGGCCAATTGGGGCCCGTTTTGTGAGCTATTGCTCATGTTTTGGTGTCCCGAGAAGTCTCCGGACCACAGGGTGATCTTATGGGAACGTCGCCAACACTCGTGGTTTTGCCCGATTCAGGCCCGTTTTGTGGGTTTATTGCCCATGTTTTGGTGTCCCGGGACGTCTTCGAAGCACGGGGTGATCTTATGGGACCGTCCCCAAGAGTCACAGTTTTGGCCAATTGGGGCCCATTTTGTGAAGTATTGCTCACGTTATGGTGTCCCGGGACGTCTCCGGACCACTGGGTGATCTTATGGGAACGTCCCCAACACTCGTGGTTTTTCCCGATTCAGGTCCGTTTTGTGGGTTTATTGCCCATGTTTTGGTGTCCCGGGACGTCTCCGAAGCACGGGGTGATCTTATGGGACCGTCCCCAAGACTCGCAGTTTTGGCCAATTGGGCCCATTTTGTGAGCTATTGCTCACGTTTGGGTGTCCCGGGACGTCTCCGGACCAAGGGGTGATCTATGGGAACGTCCCCAAGACTCGTGGTTTTGGCCGATTTAGGCCCGTTTTGTGGGTTTATTGCCCATGCTTTGGTGTCTCCGAAGCACGGGGTGATCTTATGGGACCGTCAACAATAGTCACAGTTTTGGCCAATTGGGGCCCGTTTTGTGAGCTATTGCTCATGTTTTGGTGTCCCGAGAAGTCTCCGGACCACAGGGTGATCTTATGGGAACGTCGCCAACACTCGTGGTTTTGCCCGATTCAGGCCCGTTTTGTGGGTTTATTGCCCATGTTTTGGTGTCCCGGGATGTCTTCGAAGCACGGGGTGATCTTATGGGACCGTCCCCAAGAGTCACAGTTTTGGCCAATGGGGCCCATTTTGTGAAGTATTGCTCACGTTATGGTGTCCCGGGACGTCTCCGGACCACTGGGTGATCTTATGGGAACGTCCCCAACACTCGTGGTTTTTCCCGATTCAGGTCCGTTTTGTGGGTTTATTGCCCATGTTTTGGTGTCCCGGGACGTCTCCGAAGCACGGGGTGATCTTATGGGACCGTCCCCAAGACTCGCAGTTTTGGCCAATTGGGCCCATTTTGTGAGCTATTGCTCACGTTTGGGTGTCCCGGGACGTCTCCGGACCAAGGGGTGATCTATGGGAACGTCCCCTAGACTCGTGGTTTTGGCCGATTTAGGCCCGTTTTGTGGGTTTATTGCCCATGCTTTGGTGTCTCCGAAGCACGGGGTGATCTTATGGGACCGTCAACAATAGTCACAGTTTTGGCCAATTGGGGCGCGTTTTGTGAGCTATTACTCACGTTTTGGTGTCCCGGGACGTCTCCGGACCACGGGGTGATATATGGGAACGTCCCCAAGACTCACAATTTTGGTTGATTTGAGCTCGTTTCATGGGATATTGCTCACATTTCGGTGTCTCGGGACCTCTCCGAAGCACGGGGTGATGTCCCCAAGACTCGCAGTTTTAGCCGATTCGAGCCTATTTTGTGACCTATTGCTCACATTTTGGTTTGTTGGGACGTCTCCGGACCACGGTATCATTTTATGGGAACGTCCCCAAGACTTGCATTTATTGCCAATTTGGGCCCATTTCTTGGGCTATTGCTCACGTTTTGGTGTCCCCAAGACTCGTGGTTTTGGTCGATTCAGGCCCATTTTGTGGGTTTCTTGCTCCTGTTTTTATGTCCCGAGACGTCTCCGTAGCATGGGGTGATCTTATGGGACCATACCCAAGACTCGCAGTTTTGGCCAATTGGGGCCCGTTTTGTGAGCTATTGCTCATGTTTTGGTGTCCCGAGAAGTCTCCGGACCACAGGGTGATCTTATGGGAACGTCGCCAACACTCGTGGTTTTGCCCGATTCAGGCCCGTTTTGTGGGTTTATTGCCCATGTTTGGGTGTCCCGGGACGTCTTCGAAGCACGGGGTGATCTTATGGGACCGTCCCCAAGAGTCACAGTTTTGGCCAATTGGGGCCCATTTTGTGAAGTATTGCTCACGTCATGGTGTCCCGGGACGTCTCCGGACCATTGGGTGATCTTATGGGAACGTCCCCAACACTCGTGGTTTTTCCCGATTCAGGCCCGTTTTGTGGGTTTATTGCCCATGTTTTGGTGTCCCGGGACGTCTCCGAAGCACGGGGTGATCTTATGGGACCGTCCCCAAGACTCGCAGTTTTGGCCAATTGGGCCCGTTTTGTGAGCTATTGCTCACGTTTGGGTGTCCCGGGACGTCTCCGGACCAAGGGGTGATCTATGGGAACGTCCCCAAGACTCGTGGTTTTGGCCTATTTAGGCCCGTTTTGTGGGTTTATTGCCCATGCTTTGGTGTCTCCGAAGCACGGGGTGATCTTATGGGACCGTCAAATATAGTCACAGTTTTGGCCAATTGGGGCCCGTTTTGTGAGCTATTACTCACGTTTTGGTGTCCCGGGACGTCTCCGGACCACGGGGTGATATATGGGAACGTCCCCAAGACTCACAATTTTGGTTGATTTGAGCTCGTTTCATGGGATATTGCTCACATTTCGGTGTCTCGTGACCTCTCCGAAGCACGGGGTGATGTCCCCAAGACTCGCAGTTTTAGCCGATTCGAGCCTATTTTGTGACCTATTGCTCACATTTTGGTTTGTTGGGACGTCTCCGGACCACTGGGTGATCTTATGGGAACGTCCCCAACACTCGTGGTTTTTCCCGATTCAGGTCCGTTTTGTGGGTTTATTGCCCATGTTTTGGTGTCCCGGGACGTCTCCGAAGCACGGGGTGATCTTATGGGACCGTCCCCAAGACTCGCAGTTTTGGCCAATTGGGCCCATTTTGTGAGCTATTGCTCACGTTTGGGTGTCCCGGGACGTCTCCAGACCAAGGGGTGATCTATGGGAACGTCCCCAAGACTCGTGGTTTTGGCCGATTTAGGCCCGTTTTGTGGGTTTATTGCCCATGCTTTGGTGTCTCCGAAGCACGGGGTGATCTTATGGGACCGTCAACAATAGTCACAGTTTTGGCCAATTGGGGCCCGTTTTGTGAGCTATTGCTCATGTTTTGGTGTCCCGAGAAGTCTCCGGACCACAGGGTGATCTTATGGGAACGTCGCCAACACTCGTGGTTTTGCCCGATTCAGGCCCGTTTTGTTGGTTTATTGCCCATGTTTTGGTGTCCCGGGACGTCTTCGAAGCACGGGGTGATCTTATGGGACCGTCCCCAAGAGTCACAGTTTTGGCCAATTGGGGCCCATTTTGTGAAGTATTGCTCACGTTATGGTGTCCCGGGACGTCTCCGGACCACTGGGTGATCTTATGGGAACGTCCCCAACACTCGCGGTTTTTCCCGATTCAGGTCCGTTTTGTGGGTTTATTGCCCATGTTTTGGTGTCCCGGGACGTCTCCGAAGCACGGGGTGATCTTATGGGACCGTCCCCAAGACTCGCAGTTTTGGCCAATTGGGCCCATTTTGTGAGCTATTGCTCACGTTTGGGTGTCCCGGGACGTCTCCGGACCAAGGGGTGATCTATGGGAACGTCCCCAAGACTCGTGGTTTTGGCCGATTTAGGCCCGTTTTGTGGGTTTATTGCCCATGCTTTGGTGTCTCCGAAGCACGGGGTGATCTTATGGGACCGTCAACAATAGTCACAGTTTTGGCCAATTGGGGCCCGTTTTGTGAGCTATTGCTCATGTTTGGTGTCCCGAGAAGTCTCCGGACCACAGGGTGATCTTATGGGAACGTCGCCAACACTCGTGGTTTTGCCCGATTCAGGCCCGTTTTGTTGGTTTATTGCCCATGTTTTGGTGTCCCGGGACGTCTTCGAAGCACGGGGTGATCTTATGGGACCGTCCCCAAGAGTCACAGTTTTGGCCAATTGGGGCCCATTTTGTGAAGTATTGCTCACGTTATGGTGTCCCGGGACGTCTCCGGACCACTGGGTGATCTTATGGGAACGTCCCCAACACTCGCGGTTTTTCCCGATTCAGGTCCGTTTTGTGGGTTTATTGCCCATGTTTTGGTGTCCCGGGACGTCTCCGAAGCACGGGGTGATCTTATGGGACCGTCCCCAAGACTCGCAGTTTTGGCCAATTGGGCCCATTTTGTGAGCTATTGCTCACGTTTGGGTGTCCCGGGACGTCTCCGGACCAAGGGGTGATCTATGGGAACGTCCCCAAGACTCGTGGTTTTGGCCGATTTAGGCCCGTTTTGTGGGTTTATTGCCCATGCTTTGGTGTCTCCGAAGCACGGGGTGATCTTATGGGACCGTCAACAATAGTCACAGTTTTGGCCAATTGGGGCCCGTTTTGTGAGCTATTGCTCATGTTTTGGTGTCCCGAGAAGTCTCCGGACCACAGGGTGATCTTATGGGAACGTCGCCAACACTCGTGGTTTTGCCCGATTCAGGCCCGTTTTGTTGGTTTATTGCCCATGTTTTGGTGTCCCGGGACGTCTTCGAAGCACGGGGTGATCTTATGGGACCGTCCCCAAGAGTCACAGTTTTGGCCAATTGGGGCCCATTTTGTGAAGTATTGCTCACGTTATGGTGTCCCGGGACGTCTCCGGACCACTGGGTGATCTTATGGGAACGTCCCCAACACTCGTGGTTTTTCCCGATTCAGGTCCGTTTTGTGGGTTTATTGCCCATGTTTTGGTGTCCCGGGACGTCTCCGAAGCACGGGGTGATCTTATGGGACCGTCCCCAAGACTCGCAGTTTTGGCCAATTGGGCCCGTTTTGTGAGCTATTGCTCACGTTTGGGTGTCCCGGGATGTCTCCGGACCAAGGGGTGATCTATGGGAACGTCCCCAAGACTCGTGGTTTTGGCCTATTTAGGCCCGTTTTGTGGGTTTATTGCCCATGCTTTGGTGTCTCCGAAGCACGGGGTGATCTTATGGGACCGTCAAATATAGTCACAGTTTTGGCCAATTGGGGCCCGTTTTGTGAGCTATTACTCACGTTTTGGTGTCCCGGGACGTCTCCGGACCACGGGGTGATATATGGGAACGTCCCCAAGACTCACAATTTTGGTTGATTTGAGCTCGTTTCATGGGATATTGCTCACATTTCGGTGTCTCGGGACCTCTCCGAAGCACGGGGTGATGTCCCCAAGACTCGCAGTTTTAGCCGATTCGAGCCTATTTTGTGACCTATTGCTCACATTTTGGTTTGTTGGGACGTCTCCGGACCACTGGGTGATCTTATGGGAACGTCCCCAACACTCGTGGTTTTTCCCGATTCAGGTCCGTTTTGTGGGTTTATTGCCCATGTTTTGGTGTCCCGGGACGTCTCCGAAGCACGGGGTGATCTTATGGGACCGTCCCCAAGACTCGCAGTTTTGGCCAATTGGGCCCATTTTGTGAGCTATTGCTCACGTTTGGGTGTCCCGGGACGTCTCCGGACCAAGGGGTGATCTATGGGAACGTCCCCAAGACTCGTGGTTTTGGCCGATTTAGGCCCGTTTTGTGGGTTTATTGCCCATGCTTTGGTGTCTCCGAAGCACGGGGTGATCTTATGGGACCGTCAACAATAGTCACAGTTTTGGCCAATTGGGGCCCGTTTTGTGAGCTATTGCTCATGTTTTGGTGTCCCGAGAAGTCTCCGGACCACAGGGTGATCTTATGGGAACGTCGCCAACACTCGTGGTTTTGCCCGATTCAGGCCCGTTTTGTTGGTTTATTGCCCATGTTTTGGTGTCCCGGGACGTCTTCGAAGCACGGGGTGATCTTATGGGACCGTCCCCAAGAGTCACAGTTTTGGCCAATTGGGGCCCATTTTGTGAAGTATTGCTCACGTTATGGTGTCCCGGGACGTCTCCGGACCACTGGGTGATCTTATGGGAACGTCCCCAACACTCGCGGTTTTTCCCGATTCAGGTCCGTTTTGTGGGTTTATTGCCCATGTTTTGGTGTCCCGGGACGTCTCCGAAGCACGGGGTGATCTTATGGGACCGTCCCCAATTGGGCCCATTTTGTGAGCTATTGCTCACGTTTGGGTGTCCCGGGATGTCTCCGGACCAAGGGGTGATCTATGGGAACGTCCCCAAGACTCGTGGTTTTGGCCTATTTAGGCCCGTTTTGTGGGTTTATTGCCCATGCTTTGGTGTCTCCGAAGCACGGGGTGATCTTATGGGACCGTCAAATATAGTCACAGTTTTGGCCAATTGGGGCCCGTTTTGTGAGCTATTACTCACGTTTTGGTGTCCCGGGACGACTCCGGACCACGGGGTGATATATGGGAACGTCCCCAAGACTCACAATTTTGGTTGATTTGAGCTCGTTTCATGGGATATTGCTCACATTTCGGTGTCTCGGGACCTCTCCGAAGCACGGGGTGATGTCCCCAAGACTCGCAGTTTTAGCCGATTCGAGCCTATTTTGTGACCTATTGCTCACATTTTGGTTTGTTGGGACGTCTCCGGACCACTGGGTGATCTTATGGGAACGTCCCCAACACTCGTGGTTTTTCCCGATTCAGGTCCGTTT
The DNA here is from genome assembly GCA_039707655.1 of Elymus sibiricus. Classification (NCBI taxonomy): domain Eukaryota; kingdom Viridiplantae; phylum Streptophyta; class Magnoliopsida; order Poales; family Poaceae; genus Elymus; species Elymus sibiricus. Next base: position 74,582,354 of record CM077672.1, on the reverse strand, counting down.
TGTGGGTTTATTGCCCATGTTTTGGTGTCCCGGGACGTCTCCGAAGCACGGGGTGATCTTATGGGACCGTCCCCAAGACTCGCAGTTTTGGCCAATTGGGCCCGTTTTGTGAGCTATTGCTCACGTTTGGGTGTCCCGGGACGTCTCCGGACCAAGGGGTGATCTATGGGAACGTCCCCAAGACTCGTGGTTTTGGCCTATTTAGGCCCGTTTTGTGGGTTTATTGCCCATGCTTTGGTGTCTCCGAAGCACGGGGTGATCTTATGGGACCGTCAAATATAGTCACAGTTTTGGCCAATTGGGGCCCGTTTTGTGAGCTATTACTCACGTTTTGGTGTCCCGGGACGTCTCCGGACCACGGGGTGATATATGGGAACGTCCCCAAGACTCACAATTTTGGTTGATTTGAGCTCGTTTCATGGGATATTGCTCACATTTCGGTGTCTCGGGACCTCTCCGAAGCACGGGGTGATGTCCCCAAGACTCGCAGTTTTAGCCGATTCGAGCCTATTTTGTGACCTATTGCTCACATTTTGGTTTGTTGGGACGTCTCCGGACCACTGGGTGATCTTATGGGAACGTCCCCAACACTCGTGGTTTTTCCCGATTCAGGTCCGTTTTGTGGGTTTATTGCCCATGTTTTGGTGTCCCGGGACGTCTCCGAAGCACGGGGTGATCTTATGGGACCGTCCCCAAGACTCGCAGTTTTGGCCAATTGGGCCCATTTTGTGAGCTATTGCTCACGTTTGGGTGTCCCGGGACGTCTCCGGACCAAGGGGTGATCTATGGGAACGTCCCCAAGACTCGTGGTTTTGGCCGATTTAGGCCCGTTTTGTGGGTTTATTGCCCATGCTTTGGTGTCTCCGAAGCACGGGGTGATCTTATGGGACCGTCAACAATAGTCACAGTTTTGGCCAATTGGGGCCCGTTTTGTGAGCTATTGCTCATGTTTTGGTGTCCCGAGAAGTCTCCGGACCACAGGGTGATCTTATGGGAACGTCGCCAACACTCGTGGTTTTGCCCGATTCAGGCCCGTTTTGTTGGTTTATTGCCCATGTTTTGGTGTCCCGGGACGTCTTCGAAGCACGGGGTGATCTTATGGGACCGTCCCCAAGAGTCACAGTTTTGGCCAATTGGGGCCCATTTTGTGAAGTATTGCTCACGTTATGGTGTCCCGGGACGTCTCCGGACCACTGGGTGATCTTATGGGAACGTCCCCAACACTCGCGGTTTTTCCCGATTCAGGTCCGTTTTGTGGGTTTATTGCCCATGTTTTGGTGTCCCGGGACGTCTCCGAAGCACGGGGTGATCTTATGGGACCGTCCCCAATTGGGCCCATTTTGTGAGCTATTGCTCACGTTTGGGTGTCCCGGGATGTCTCCGGACCAAGGGGTGATCTATGGGAACGTCCCCAAGACTCGTGGTTTTGGCCTATTTAGGCCCGTTTTGTGGGTTTATTGCCCATGCTTTGGTGTCTCCGAAGCACGGGGTGATCTTATGGGACCGTCAAATATAGTCACAGTTTTGGCCAATTGGGGCCCGTTTTGTGAGCTATTACTCACGTTTTGGTGTCCCGGGACGACTCCGGACCACGGGGTGATATATGGGAACGTCCCCAAGACTCACAATTTTGGTTGATTTGAGCTCGTTTCATGGGATATTGCTCACATTTCGGTGTCTCGGGACCTCTCCGAAGCACGGGGTGATGTCCCCAAGACTCGCAGTTTTAGCCGATTCGAGCCTATTTTGTGACCTATTGCTCACATTTTGGTTTGTTGGGACGTCTCCGGACCACTGGGTGATCTTATGGGAACGTCCCCAACACTCGTGGTTTTTCCCGATTCAGGTCCGTTTTGTGGGTTTATTGCCCATGTTTTGGTGTCCCGGGACGTCTCCGAAGCACGGGGTGATCTTATGGGACCGTCCCCAAGACTCGCAGTTTTGGCCAATTGGGCCCGTTTTGTGAGCTATTGCTCACGTTTGGGTGTCCCGGGATGTCTCCGGACCAAGGGGTGATCTATGGGAACGTCCCCAAGACTCGTGGTTTTGGCCTATTTAGGCCCGTTTTGTGGGTTTATTGCCCATGCTTTGGTGTCTCCGAAGCACGGGGTGATCTTATGGGACCGTCAAATATAGTCACAGTTTTGGCCAATTGGGGCCCGTTTTGTGAGCTATTACTCACGTTTTGGTGTCCCGGGACGTCTCCGGACCACGGGGTGATATATGGGAACGTCCCCAAGACTCACAATTTTGGTTGATTTGAGCTCGTTTCATGGGATATTGCTCACATTTCGGTGTCTCGGGACCTCTCCGAAGCACGGGGTGATGTCCCCAAGACTCGCAGTTTTAGCCGATTCGAGCCTATTTTGTGACCTATTGCTCACATTTTGGTTTGTTGGGACGTCTCCGGACCACTGGGTGATCTTATGGGAACGTCCCCAACACTCGTGGTTTTTCCCGATTCAGGTCCGTTTTGTGGGTTTATTGCCCATGTTTTGGTGTCCCGGGACGTCTCCGAAGCACGGGGTGATCTTATGGGACCGTCCCCAATTGGGCCCATTTTGTGAGCTATTGCTCACGTTTGGGTGTCCCGGGACGTCTCCGGACCAAGGGGTGATCTATGGGAACGTCCCCAAGACTCGTGGTTTTGGCCGATTTAGGCCCGTTTTGTGGGTTTATTGCCCATGCTTTGGTGTCTCCGAAGCACGGGGTGATCTTATGGGACCGTCAACAATAGTCACAGTTTTGGCCAATTGGGGCCCGTTTTGTGAGCTATTGCTCATGTTTTGGTGTCCCGAGAAGTCTCCGGACCACAGGGTGATCTTATGGGAACGTCGCCAACACTCGCAGTTTTGGCCAATTGGGCCCGTTTTGTGAGCTATTGCTCACGTTTGGGTGTCCCGGGACGTCTCCGGACCAAGGGGTGATCTATGGGAACGTCCCCAAGACTCGTGGTTTTGGCCGATTTAGGCCCGTTTTGTGGGTTTATTGCCCATGCTTTGGTGTCTCCGAAGCACGGGGTGATCTTATGGGACCGTCAACAATAGTCACAGTTTTGGCCAATTGGGGCCCGTTTTGTGAGCTATTACTCACGTTTTGGTGTCCCGGGACGTCTCCGGACCACGGGGTGATATATGGGAACGTCCCCAAGACTCACAATTTTGGTTGATTTGAGCTCGTTTCATGGGATATTGCTCACATTTCGGTGTCTCGGGACCTCTCCGAAGCACGGGGTGATGTCCCCAAGACTCGCAGTTTTAGCCGATTCGAGCCTATTTTGTGACCTATTGCTCACATTTTGGTTTGTTGGGACGTCTCCGGACCACGGTATCATTTTATGGGAACGTCCCCAAGACTTGCATTTATTGCCAATTTGGGCCCATTTCTTGGGCTATTGCTCACGTTTTGGTGTCCCCAAGACTCGTGGTTTTGGTCGATTCAGGCCCATTTTGTGGGTTTCTTGCTCCTGTTTTTATGTCCCGAGACGTCTCCGTAGCATGGGGTGATCTTATGGGACCATACCCAAGACTCGCAGTTTTGGCCAATTGGGGCCCGTTTTGTGAGCTATTGCTCATGTTTTGGTGTCCCGAGAAGTCTCCGGACCACAGGGTGATCTTATGGGAACGTCGCCAACACTCGTGGTTTTGCCCGATTCAGGCCCGTTTTGTGGGTTTATTGCCCATGTTTTGGTGTCCCGGGACGTCTTCGAAGCACGGGGTGATCTTATGGGACCGTCCCCAAGAGTCACAGTTTTGGCCAATTGGGGCCCATTTTGTGAAGTATTGCTCACGTTATGGTGTCCCGGGACGTCTCCGGACCATTGGGTGATCTTATGGGAACGTCCCCAACACTCGTGGTTTTTCCCGATTCAGGCCCGTTTTGTGGGTTTATTGCCCATGTTTTGGTGTCCCGGGACGTCTCCGAAGCACGGGGTGATCTTATGGGACCGTCCCCAAGACTCGCAGTTTTGGCCAATTGGGCCCGTTTTGTGAGCTATTGCTCACGTTTGGGTGTCCCGGGACGTCTCCGGACCAAGGGGTGATCTATGGGAACGTCCCCAAGACTCGTGGTTTTGGCCTATTTAGGCCCGTTTTATGGGTTTATTGCCCATGCTTTGGTGTCTCCGAAGCACGGGGTGATCTTATGGGACCGTCAAATATAGTCACAGTTTTGGCCAATTGGGGCCCGTTTTGTGAGCTATTACTCACGTTTTGGTGTCCCGGGACGTCTCCGGACCACGGGGTGATATATGGGAACGTCCCCAAGACTCACAATTTTGGTTGATTTGAGCTCGTTTCATGGGATATTGCTCACATTTCGGTGTCTCGGGACCTCTCCGAAGCACGGGGTGATGTCCCCAAGACTCGCAGTTTTAGCCGATTCGAGCCTATTTTGTGACCTATTGCTCACATTTTGGTTTGTTGGGACGTCTCCGGACCACTGGGTGATCTTATGGGAACGTCCCCAACACTCGTGGTTTTTCCCGATTCAGGTCCGTTTTGTGGGTTTATTGCCCATGTTTTGGTGTCCCGGGACGTCTCCGAAGCATGGGGTGATCTTATGGGACCGTCCCCAAGACTCGCAGTTTTGGCCAATTGGGCCCATTTTGTGAGCTATTGCTCACGTTTGGGTGTCCCGGGACGTCTCCGGACCAAGGGGTGATCTATGGGAACGTCCCCAAGACTCGTGGTTTTGGCCGATTTAGGCCCGTTTTGTGGGTTTATTGCCCATGCTTTGGTGTCTCCGAAGCACGGGGTGATCTTATGGGACCGTCAACAATAGTCACAGTTTTGGCCAATTGGGGCCCGTTTTGTGAGCTATTGCTCATGTTTTGGTGTCCCGAGAAGTCTCCGGACCACAGGGTGATCTTATGGGAACGTCGCCAACACTCGTGGTTTTGCCCGATTCAGGCCCGTCTTGTTGGTTTATTGCCCATGTTTTGGTGTCCCGGGACGTCTTCGAAGCACGGGGTGATCTTATGGGACCGTCCCCAAGAGTCACAGTTTTGGCCAATTGGGGCCCATTTTGTGAAGTATTGCTCACGTTATGGTGTCCCGGGACGTCTCCGGACCACTGGGTGATCTTATGGGAACGTCCCCAACACTCGCGGTTTTTCCCGATTCAGGTCCGTTTTGTGGGTTTATTGCCCATGTTTTGGTGTCCCGGGACGTCTCCGAAGCACGGGGTGATCTTATGGGACCGTCCCCAATTGGGCCCATTTTGTGAGCTATTGCTCACGTTTGGGTGTCCCGGGACGTCTCCGGACCAAGGGGTGATCTATGGGAACGTCCCCAAGACTCGTGGTTTTGGCCGATTTAGGCCCGTTTTGTGGGTTTATTGCCCATGCTTTGGTGTCTCCGAAGCACGGGGTGATCTTATGGGTCCGTCAACAATAGTCACAGTTTTGGCCAATTGGGGCCCGTTTTGTGAGCTATTACTCACGTTTTGGTGTCCCGGGACGTCTCCGGACCACGGGGTGATATATGGGAACGTCCCCAAGACTCACAATTTTGGTTGATTTGAGCTCGTTTCATGGGATATTGCTCACATTTCGGTGTCTCGGGACCTCTCCGAAGCACGGGGTGATGTCCCCAAGACTCGCAGTTTTAGCCGATTCGAGCCTATTTTGTGACCTATTGCTCACATTTTGGTTTGTTGGGACGTCTCCGGACCACGGTATCATTTTATGGGAACGTCCCCAAGACTTGCATTTATTGCCAATTTGGGCCCATTTCTTGGGCTATTGCTCACGTTTTGGTGTCCCCAAGACTCGTGGTTTTGGTCGATTCAGGCCCATTTTGTGGGTTTCTTGCTCCTGTTTTTATGTCCCGAGACGTCTCCGTAGCATGGGGTGATCTTATGGGACCATACCCAAGACTCGCAGTTTTGGCCAATTGGGGCCCGTTTTGTGAGCTATTGCTCATGTTTTGGTGTCCCGAGAAGTCTCCGGACCACAGGGTGATCTTATGGGAACGTCGCCAACACTCGTGGTTTTGCCCGATTCAGGCCCGTTTTGTGGGTTTATTGCTCATGTTTTGGTCTCCCGGGACGTCTCCGAAGCATGGTGTGATCTTATGGGACCGTACCCAAGACTCGCAGTTTTGGCCAATTGTGGCCCGTGTTGTCAGCTATTGCTCACGTTTTGGTGTTCCGGGACGTCTCTGGACCATGGGGTGATCTTATGGGAACGTCCCCAAGACTCGTGGTTTTGGCCGATACAGGCCCGTTTTGTGGGTTTATTGCCAATGTTTTGGTGTCCCGGGACGTCTTCGAAGCACAGGATGATCTTATGGGACCGTCCCCAAGAGTCACAGTTTTGGCCAATTGGGGCCCATTTTGTGAGGTATTGCTCACGTTATGGTGTCCCGGGACGTCTCGGGACCACTGGGTGATCTATGGGAACGTCCCCAACACTCGACGTTTTGCCCTATTCAGGCCCGTTTTGTGGGTTTATTGCCCATGTTTTGGTGTCCCGGGACGTCTCCGAAGCACGGGGTGATCTTATGGGACCGTCCCCAAGACTCGCAGTTTTGGCCAATTGGGCCCGTTTTGTGAGCTATTGCTCACGTTTGGGTGTCCCGGGACGTCTCCGGACCAAGGGGTGATCTATGGGAACGTCCCCAAGACTCGTGGTTTTGGCCGATTTAGGCCCGTTTTGTGGGTTTATTGCCCATGCTTTGGTGTCTCCGAAGCACGGGGTGATCTTATGGGTCCGTCAACAATAGTCACAGTTTTGGCCAATTGGGGCCCGTTTTGTGAGCTATTACTCACGTTTTGGTGTCCCGGGACGTCTCCGGACCACGGGGTGATATATGGGAACGTCCCCAAGACTCACAATTTTGGTTGATTTGAGCTCGTTTCATGGGATATTGCTCACATTTCGGTGTCTCGGGACCTCTCCGAAGCACGGGGTGATGTCCCCAAGACTCGCAGTTTTAGCCGATTCGAGCCTATTTTGTGACCTATTGCTCACATTTTGGTTTGTTGGGACGTCTCCGGACCACGGTATCATTTTATGGGAACGTCCCCAAGACTTGCATTTATTGCCAATTTGGGCCCATTTCTTGGGCTATTGCTCACGTTTTGGTGTCCCCAAGACTCGTGGTTTTGGTCGATTCAGGCCCATTTTGTGGGTTTCTTGCTCCTGTTTTTATGTCCCGAGACGTCTCCGTAGCATGGGGTGATCTTATGGGACCATACCCAAGACTCGCAGTTTTGGCCAATTGGGGCCCGTTTTGTGAGCTATTGCTCATGTTTTGGTGTCCCGAGAAGTCTCCGGACCACAGGGTGATCTTATGGGAACGTCGCCAACACTCGTGGTTTTGCCCGATTCAGGCCCGTTTTGTGGGTTTATTGCCCATGTTTTGGTGTCCCGGGACGTCTTCGAAGCACGGGGTGATCTTATGGGACCGTCCCCAAGAGTCACAGTTTTGGCCAATTGGGGCCCATTTTGTGAAGTATTGCTCACGTTATGGTGTCCCGGGACGTCTCCGGACCATTGGGTGATCTTATGGGAACGTCCCCAACACTCGTGGTTTTTCCCGATTCAGGCCCGTTTTGTGGGTTTATTGCCCATGTTTTGGTGTCCCGGGACGTCTCCGAAGCACGGGGTGATCTTATGGGACCGTCCCCAAGACTCGCAGTTTTGGCCAATTGGGCCCGTTTTGTGAGCTATTGCTCACGTTTGGGTGTCCCGGGACGTCTCCGGACCAAGGGGTGATCTATGGGAACGTCCCCAAGACTCGTGGTTTTGGCCTATTTAGGCCCGTTTTGTGGGTTTATTGCCCATGCTTTGGTGTCTCCGAAGCACGGGGTGATCTTATGGGACCGTCAAATATAGTCACAGTTTTGGCCAATTGGGGCCCGTTTTGTGAGCTATTACTCACGTTTTGGTGTCCCGGGACGTCTCCGGACCACGGGGTGATATATGGGAACGTCCCCAAGACTCACAATTTTGGTTGATTTGAGCTCGTTTCATGGGATATTGCTCACATTTCGGTGTCTCGGGACCTCTCCGAAGCACGGGGTGATGTCCCCAAGACTCGCAGTTTTAGCCGATTCGAGCCTATTTTGTGACCTATTGCTCACATTTTGGTTTGTTGGGACGTCTCCTGACCACTGGGTGATCTTATGGGAACGTCCCCAACACTCGTGGTTTTTCCCGATTCAGGTCCGTTTTGTGGGTTTATTGCCCATGTTTTGGTGTCCCGGGACGTCTCCGAAGCATGGGGTGATCTTATGGGACCGTCCCCAAGACTCGCAGTTTTGGCCAATTGGGCCCATTTTGTGAGCTATTGCTCACGTTTGGGTGTCCCGGGACGTCTCCGGACCAAGGGGTGATCTATGGGAACGTCCCCAAGACTCGTGGTTTTGGCCGATTTAGGCCCGTTTTGTGGGTTTATTGCCCATGCTTTGGTGTCTCCGAAGCACGGGGTGATCTTATGGGACCGTCAACAATAGTCACAGTTTTGGCCAATTGGGGCCCGTTTTGTGAGCTATTGCTCATGTTTTGGTGTCCCGAGAAGTCTCCGGACCACAGGGTGATCTTATGGGAACGTCGCCAACACTCGTGGTTTTGCCCGATTCAGGCCCGTTTTGTTGGTTTATTGCCCATGTTTTGGTGTCCCGGGACGTCTTCGAAGCACGGGGTGATCTTATGGGACCGTCCCCAAGAGTCACAGTTTTGGCCAATTGGGGCCCATTTTGTGAAGTATTGCTCACGTTATGGTGTCCCGGGACGTCTCCGGACCACTGGGTGATCTTATGGGAACGTCCCCAACACTCGCGGTTTTTCCCGATTCAGGTCCGTTTTGTGGGTTTATTGCCCATGTTTTGGTGTCCCGGGACGTCTCCGAAGCACGGGGTGATCTTATGGGACCGTCCCCAATTGGGCCCATTTTGTGAGCTATTGCTCACGTTTGGGTGTCCCGGGACGTCTCCGGACCAAGGGGTGATCTATGGGAACGTCCCCAAGACTCGTGGTTTTGGCCGATTTAGGCCCGTTTTGTGGGTTTATTGCCCATGCTTTGGTGTCTCCGAAGCACGGGGTGATCTTATGGGTCCGTCAACAATAGTCACAGTTTTGGCCAATTGCGGCCCGTTTTGTGAGCTATTACTCACGTTTTGGTGTCCCGGGACGTCTCCGGACCACGGGGTGATATATGGGAACGTCCCCAAGACTCACAATTTTGGTTGATTTGAGCTCGTTTCATGGGATATTGCTCACATTTCGGTGTCTCGGGACCTCTCCGAAGCACGGGGTGATGTCCCCAAGACTCGCAGTTTTAGCCGATTCGAGCCTATTTTGTGACCTATTGCTCACATTTTGGTTTGTTGGGACGTCTCCGGACCACGGTATCATTTTATGGGAACGTCCCCAAGACTTGCATTTATTGCCAATTTGGGCCCATTTCTTGGGCTATTGCTCACGTTTTGGTGTCCCCAAGACTCGTGGTTTTGGTCGATTCAGGCCCATTTTGTGGGTTTCTTGCTCCTGTTTTTATGTCCCGAGACGTCTCCGTAGCATGGGGTGATCTTATGGGACCATACCCAAGACTCGCAGTTTTGGCCAATTGGGGCCCGTTTTGTGAGCTATTGCTCATGTTTTGGTGTCCCGAGAAGTCTCCGGACCACAGGGTGATCTTATGGGAACGTCGCCAACACTCGTGGTTTTGCCCGATTCAGGCCCGTTTTGTGGGTTTATTGCTCATGTTTTGGTCTCCCGGGACGTCTCCGAAGCATGGTGTGATCTTATGGGACCGTACCCAAGACTCGCAGTTTTGGCCAATTGTGGCCCGTGTTGTCAGCTATTGCTCACGTTTTGGTGTTCCGGGACGTCTCTGGACCATGGGGTGATCTTATGGGAACGTCCCCAAGACTCGCGGTTTTGCCCGATTCAGGCCCGTTTTGTGGGTTTATTGCCCATGTTTTGGTGTCCCGGGACGTCTTCGAAGCACGGGGTGATCTTATGGGACCGTCCCCAAGAGTCACAGTTTTGGCCAATTGGGGCCCATTTTGTGAAGTATTGCTCACGTTATGGTGTCCCGGGACGTCTCCGGACCATTGGGTGATCTTATGGGAACGTCCCCAACACTCGTGGTTTTTCCCGATTCAGGCCCGTTTTGTGGGTTTATTGCCCATGTTTTGGTGTCCCGGGACGTCTCCGAAGCACGGGGTGATCTTATGGGACCGTCCCCAAGACTCGCAGTTTTGGCCAATTGGGCCCGTTTTGTGAGCTATTGCTCACGTTTGGGTGTCCCGGGACGTCTCCGGACCAAGGGGTGATCTATGGGAACGTCCCCAAGACTCGTGGTTTTGGCCTATTTAGGCCCGTTTTGTGGGTTTATTGCCCATGCTTTGGTGTCTCCGAAGCACGGGGTGATCTTATGGGACCGTCAAATATAGTCACAGTTTTGGCCAATTGGGGCCCGTTTTGTGAGCTATTACTCACGTTTTGGTGTCCCGGGACGTCTCCGGACCACGGGGTGATATATGGGAACGTCCCCAAGACTCACAATTTTGGTTGATTTGAGCTCGTTTCATGGGATATTGCTCACATTTCGGTGTCTCGGGACCTCTCCGAAGCACGGGGTGATGTCCCCAAGACTCGCAGTTTTAGCCGATTCGAGCCTATTTTGTGACCTATTGCTCACATTTTGGTTTGTTGGGACGTCTCCTGACCACTGGGTGATCTTATGGGAACGTCCCCAACACTCGTGGTTTTTCCCGATTCAGGTCCGTTTTGTGGGTTTATTGCCCATGTTTTGGTGTCCCGGGACGTCTCCGAAGCATGGGGTGATCTTATGGGACCGTCCCCAAGACTCGCAGTTTTGGCCAATTGGGCCCATTTTGTGAGCTATTGCTCACGTTTGGGTGTCCCGGGACGTCTCCGGACCAAGGGGTGATCTATGGGAACGTCCCCAAGACTCGTGGTTTTGGCCGATTTAGGCCCGTTTTGTGGGTTTATTGCCCATGCTTTGGTGTCTCCGAAGCACGGGGTGATCTTATGGGACCGTCAACAATAGTCACAGTTTTGGCCAATTGGGGCCCGTTTTGTGAGCTATTGCTCATGTTTTGGTGTCCCGAGAAGTCTCCGGACCACAGGGTGATCTTATGGGAACGTCGCCAACACTCGTGGTTTTGCCCGATTCAGGCCCGTTTTGTTGGTTTATTGCCCATGTTTTGGTGTCCCGGGACGTCTTCGAAGCACGGGGTGATCTTATGGGACCGTCCCCAAGAGTCACAGTTTTGGCCAATTGGGGCCCATTTTGTGAAGTATTGCTCACGTTATGGTGTCCCGGGACGTCTCCGGACCACTGGGTGATCTTATGGGAACGTCCCCAACACTCGCGGTTTTTCCCGATTCAGGTCCGTTTTGTGGGTTTATTGCCCATGTTTTGGTGTCCCGGGACGTCTCCGAAGCACGGGGTGATCTTATGGGACCGTCCCCAATTGGGCCCATTTTGTGAGCTATTGCTCACGTTTGGGTGTCCCGGGACGTCTCCGGACCAAGGGGTGATCTATGGGAACGTCCCCAAGACTCGTGGTTTTGGCCGATTTAGGCCCGTTTTGTGGGTTTATTGCCCATGCTTTGGTGTCTCCGAAGCACGGGGTGATCTTATGGGTCCGTCAACAATAGTCACAGTTTTGGCCAATTGCGGCCCGTTTTGTGAGCTATTACTCACGTTTTGGTGTCCCGGGACGTCTCCGGACCACGGGGTGATATATGGGAACGTCCCCAAGACTCACAATTTTGGTTGATTTGAGCTCGTTTCATGGGATATTGCTCACATTTCGGTGTCTCGGGACCTCTCCGAAGCACGGGGTGATGTCCCCAAGACTCGCAGTTTTAGCCGATTCGAGCCTATTTTGTGACCTATTGCTCACATTTTGGTTTGTTGGGACGTCTCCGGACCACGGTATCATTTTATGGGAACGTCCCCAAGACTTGCATTTATTGCCAATTTGGGCCCATTTCTTGGGCTATTGCTCACGTTTTGGTGTCCCCAAGACTCGTGGTTTTGGTCGATTCAGGCCCATTTTGTGGGTTTCTTGCTCCTGTTTTTATGTCCCGAGACGTCTCCGTAGCATGGGGTGATCTTATGGGACCATACCCAAGACTCGCAGTTTTGGCCAATTGGGGCCCGTTTTGTGAGCTATTGCTCATGTTTTGGTGTCCCGAGAAGTCTCCGGACCACAGGGTGATCTTATGGGAACGTCGCCAACACTCGTGGTTTTGCCCGATTCAGGCCCGTTTTGTGGGTTTATTGCTCATGTTTTGGTCTCCCGGGACGTCTCCGAAGCATGGTGTGATCTTATGGGACCGTACCCAAGACTCGCAGTTTTGGCCAATTGTGGCCCGTGTTGTCAGCTATTGCTCACGTTTTGGTGTTCCGGGACGTCTCTGGACCATGGGGTGATCTTATGGGAACGTCCCCAAGACTCGTGGTTTTGGCCGATACAGGCCCGTTTTGTGGGTTTATTGCCAATGTTTTGGTGTCCCGGGACGTCTTCGAAGCACAGGATGATCTTATGGGACCGTCCCCAAGAGTCACAGTTTTGGCCAATTGGGGCCCATTTTGTGAGGTATTGCTCACGTTATGGTGTCCCGGGACGTCTCCGGACCACTGGGTGATCTATGGGAACGTCCCCAACACTCGACGTTTTGCCCTATTCAGGCCCGTTTTGTGGGTTTATTGCCCATGTTTTGGTGTCCCGGGACGTCTCCGAAGCACGGGGTGATCTTATGGGACCGTCCCCAAGACTCGCAGTTTTTTCCAATTGGGCCCGTTTTGTGAGCTATTGCTCACGTTTGGGTGTCCCGGGACGTCTCCGGACCAAGGGGTGATCTATGGGAACGTCCCCAAGACTCGTGGTTTTGGCCTATTTAGGCCCGTTTTGTGGGTTTATTGCCCATGCTTTGGTGTCTCCGAAGCACGGGGTGATCTTATGGGACCGTCAAATATAGTCACAGTTTTGGCCAATTGGGGCCCGTTTTGTGAGCTATTACTCACGTTTTGGTGTCCCGGGACGTCTCCGGACCACGGGGTGATATATGGGAACGTCCCCAAGACTCACAATTTTGGTTGATTTGAGCTCGTTTCATGGGATATTGCTCACATTTCGGTGTCTCGGGACCTCTCCGAAGCACGGGGTGATGTCCCCAAGACTCGCAGTTTTAGCCGATTCGAGCCTATTTTGTGACCTATTGCTCACATTTTGGTTTGTTGGGACGTCTCCTGACCACTGGGTGATCTTATGGGAACGTCCCCAACACTCGTGGTTTTTCCCGATTCAGGTCCGTTTTGTGGGTTTATTGCCCATGTTTTGGTGTCCCGGGACGTCTCCGAAGCATGGGGTGATCTTATGGGACCGTCCCCAAGACTCGCAGTTTTGGCCAATTGGGCCCATTTTGTGAGCTATTGCTCACGTTTGGGTGTCCCGGGACGTCTCCGGACCAAGGGGTGATCTATGGGAACGTCCCCAAGACTCGTGGTTTTGGCCGATTTAGGCCCGTTTTGTGGGTTTATTGCCCATGCTTTGGTGTCTCCGAAGCACGGGGTGATCTTATGGGACCGTCAACAATAGTCACAGTTTTGGCCAATTGGGGCCCGTTTTGTGAGCTATTGCTCATGTTTTGGTGTCCCGAGAAGTCTCCGGACCACAGGGTGATCTTATGGGAACGTCGCCAACACTCGTGGTTTTGCCCGATTCAGGCCCGTTTTGTTGGTTTATTGCCCATGTTTTGGTGTCCCGGGACGTCTTCGAAGCACGGGGTGATCTTATGGGACCGTCCCCAAGAGTCACAGTTTTGGCCAATTGGGGCCCATTTTGTGAAGTATTGCTCACGTTATGGTGTCCCGGGACGTCTCCGGACCACTGGGTGATCTTATGGGAACGTCCCCAACACTCGCGGTTTTTCCCGATTCAGGTCCGTTTTGTGGGTTTATTGCCCATGTTTTGGTGTCCCGGGACGTCTCCGAAGCACGGGGTGATCTTATGGGACCGTCCCCAATTGGGCCCATTTTGTGAGCTATTGCTCACGTTTGGGTGTCCCGGGACGTCTCCGGACCAAGGGGTGATCTATGGGAACGTCCCCAAGACTCGTGGTTTTGGCCGATTTAGGCCCGTTTTGTGGGTTTATTGCCCATGCTTTGGTGTCTCCGAAGCACGGGGTGATCTTATGGGTCCGTCAACAATAGTCACAGTTTTGGCCAATTGGGGCCCGTTTTGTGAGCTATTACTCACGTTTTGGTGTCCCGGGACGTCTCCGGACCACGGGGTGATATATGGGAACGTCCCCAAGACTCACAATTTTGGTTGATTTGAGCTCGTTTCATGGGATATTGCTCACATTTCGGTGTCTCGGGACCTCTCCGAAGCACGGGGTGATGTCCCCAAGACTCGCAGTTTTAGCCGATTCGAGCCTATTTTGTGACCTATTGCTCACATTTTGGTTTGTTGGGACGTCTCCGGACCACGGTATCATTTTATGGGAACGTCCCCAAGACTTGCATTTATTGCCAATTTGGGCCCATTTCTTGGGCTATTGCTCACGTTTTGGTGTCCCCAAGACTCGTGGTTTTGGTCGATTCAGGCCCATTTTGTGGGTTTCTTGCTCCTGTTTTTATGTCCCGAGACGTCTCCGTAGCATGGGGTGATCTTATGGGACCATACCCAAGACTCGCAGTTTTGGCCAATTGGGGCCCGTTTTGTGAGCTATTGCTCATGTTTTGGTGTCCCGAGAAGTCTCCGGACCACAGGGTGATCTTATGGGAACGTCGCCAACACTCGTGGTTTTGCCCGATTCAGGCCCGTTTTGTGGGTTTATTGCTCATGTTTTGGTCTCCCGGGACGTCTCCGAAGCATGGTGTGATCTTATGGGACCGTACCCAAGACTCGCAGTTTTGGCCAATTGTGGCCCGTGTTGTCAGCTATTGCTCACGTTTTGGTGTTCCGGGACGTCTCTGGACCATGGGGTGATCTTATGGGAACGTCCCCAAGACTCGTGGTTTTGGCCGATACAGGCCCGTTTTGTGGGTTTATTGCCAATGTTTTGGTGTCCCGGGACGTCTTCGAAGCACAGGATGATCTTATGGGACCGTCCCCAAGAGTCACAGTTTTGGCCAATTGGGGCCCATTTTGTGAGGTATTGCTCACGTTATGGTGTCCCGGGACGTCTCCGGACCACTGGGTGATCTATGGGAACGTCCCCAACACTCGACGTTTTGCCCTATTCAGGCCCGTTTTGTGGGTTTATTGCCCATGTTTTGGTGTCCCGGGACGTCTCCGAAGCACGGGGTGATCTTATGGGACCGTCCCCAAGACTCGCAGTTTTTTCCAATTGGGCCCGTTTTGTGAGCTATTGCTCACGTTTGGGTGTCCCGGGACGTCTCCGGACCAAGGGGTGATCTATGGGAACGTCCCCAAGACTCGTGGTTTTGGCCGATTTAGGCCCGTTTTGTGGGTTTATTGCCCATGCTTTGGTGTCTCCGAAGCACGGGGTGATCTTATGGGTCCGTCAACAATAGTCACAGTTTTGGCCAATTGGGGCCCGTTTTGTGAGCTATTACTCACGTTTTGGTGTCCCGGGACGTCTCCGGACCACGGGGTGATATATGGGAACGTCCCCAAGACTCACAATTTTGGTTGATTTGAGCTCGTTTCATGGGATATTGCTCACATTTCGGTGTCTCGGGACCTCTCCGAAGCACGGGGTGATGTCCCCAAGACTCGCAGTTTTAGCCGATTCGAGCCTATTTTGTGACCTATTGCTCACATTTTGGTTTGTTGGGACGTCTCCGGACCACTGGGTGATCTTATGGGAACGTCCCCAACACTCGTGGTTTTTCCCGATTCAGGTCCGTTTTGTGGGTTTATTGCCCATGTTTTGGTGTCCCGGGACGTCTCCGAAGCACGGGGTGATCTTATGGGACCGTCCCCAAGACTCGCAGTTTTGGCCAATTGGGCCCATTTTGTGAGCTATTGCTCACGTTTGGGTGTCCCGGGACGTCTCCGGACCAAGGGGTGATCTATGGGAACGTCCCCAAGACTCGTGGTTTTGGCCGATTTAGGCCCGTTTTGTGGGTTTATTGCCCATGCTTTGGTGTCTCCGAAGCACGGGGTGATCTTATGGGTCCGTCAACAATAGTCACAGTTTTGGCCAATTGGGGCCCGTTTTGTGAGCTATTACTCACGTTTTGGTGTCCCGGGACGTCTCCGGACCACGGGGTGATATATGGGAACGTCCCCAAGACTCACAATTTTGGTTGATTTGAGCTCGTTTCATGGGATATTGCTCACATTTCGGTGTCTCGGGACCTCTCCGAAGCACGGGGTGATGTCCCCAAGACTCGCAGTTTTAGCCGATTCGAGCCTATTTTGTGACCTATTGCTCACATTTTGGTTTGTTGGGACGTCTCCGGACCACGGTATCATTTTATGGGAACGTCCCCAAGACTTGCATTTATTGCCAATTTGGGCCCATTTCTTGGGCTATTGCTCACGTTTTGGTGTCCCCAAGACTCGTGGTTTTGGTCGATTCAGGCCCATTTTGTGGGTTTCTTGCTCCTGTTTTTATGTCCCGAGACGTCTCCGTAGCATGGGGTGATCTTATGGGACCATACCCAAGACTCGCAGTTTTGGCCAATTGGGGCCCGTTTTGTGAGCTATTGCTCATGTTTTGGTGTCCCGAGAAGTCTCCGGACCACAGGGTGATCTTATGGGAACGTCGCCAACACTCGTGGTTTTGCCCGATTCAGGCCCGTTTTGTGGGTTTATTGCTCATGTTTTGGTCTCCCGGGACGTCTCCGAAGCATGGTGTGATCTTATGGGACCGTACCCAAGACTCGCAGTTTTGGCCAATTGTGGCCCGTGTTGTCAGCTATTGCTCACGTTTTGGTGTTCCGGGACGTCTCTGGACCATGGGGTGATCTTATGGGAACGTCCCCAAGACTCGTGGTTTTGGCCGATACAGGCCCGTTTTGTGGGTTTATTGCCAATGTTTTGGTGTCCCGGGACGTCTTCGAAGCACAGGATGATCTTATGGGACCGTCCCCAAGAGTCACAGTTTTGGCCAATTGGGGCCCATTTTGTGAGGTATTGCTCACGTTATGGTGTCCCGGGACGTCTCCGGACCACTGGGTGATCTATGGGAACGTCCCCAACACTCGACGTTTTGCCCTATTCAGGCCCGTTTTGTGGGTTTATTGCCCATGTTTTGGTGTCCCGGGACGTCTCCGAAGCACGGGGTGATCTTATGGGACCGTCCCCAAGACTCGCAGTTTTTTCCAATTGGGCCCGTTTTGTGAGCTATTGCTCACGTTTGGGTGTCCCGGGACGTCTCCGGACCAAGGGGTGATCTATGGGAACGTCCCCAAGACTCGTGGTTTTGGCCGATTTAGGCCCGTTTTGTGGGTTTATTGCCCATGCTTTGGTGTCTCCGAAGCACGGGGTGATCTTATGGGTCCGTCAACAATAGTCACAGTTTTGGCCAATTGGGGCCCGTTTTGTGAGCTATTACTCACGTTTTGGTGTCCCGGGACGTCTCCGGACCACGGGGTGATATATGGGAACGTCCCCAAGACTCACAATTTTGGTTGATTTGAGCTCGTTTCATGGGATATTGCTCACATTTCGGTGTCTCGGGACCTCTCCGAAGCACGGGGTGATGTCCCCAAGACTCGCAGTTTTAGCCGATTCGAGCCTATTTTGTGACCTATTGCTCACATTTTGGTTTGTTGGGACGTCTCCGGACCACGGTATCATTTTATGGGAACGTCCCCAAGACTTGCATTTATTGCCAATTTGGGCCCATTTCTTGGGCTATTGCTCACGTTTTGGTGTCCCCAAGACTCGTGGTTTTGGTCGATTCAGGCCCATTTTGTGGGTTTCTTGCTCCTGTTTTTATGTCCCGAGACGTCTCCGTAGCATGGGTTGATCTTATGGGACCATACCCAAGACTCGCAGTTTTGGCCAATTGGGGCCCGTTTTGTGAGCTATTGCTCATGTTTTGGTGTCCCGAGAAGTCTCCGGACCACAGGGTGATCTTATGGGAACGTCGCCAACACTCGTGGTTTTGCCCGATTCAGGCCCGTTTTGTGGGTTTATTGCTCATGTTTTGGTCTCCCGGGACGTCTCCGAAGCATGGTGTGATCTTATGGGACCGTACCCAAGACTCGCAGTTTTGGCCAATTGTGGCCCGTGTTGTCAGCTATTGCTCACGTTTTGGTGTTCCGGGACGTCTCTGGACCATGGGGTGATCTTATGGGAACGTCCCCAAGACTCGTGGTTTTGGCCGATACAGGCCCGTTTTGTGGGTTTATTGCCAATGTTTTGGTGTCCCGGGACGTCTTCGAAGCACAGGATGATCTTATGGGACCGTCCCCAAGAGTCACAGTTTTGGCCAATTGGGGCCCATTTTGTGAGGTATTGCTCACGTTATGGTGTCCCGGGACGTCTCCGGACCACTGGGTGATCTATGGGAACGTCCCCAACACTCGACGTTTTGCCCTATTCAGGCCCGTTTTGTGGGTTTATTGCCCATGTTTTGGTGTCCCGGGACGTCTCCGAAGCACGGGGTGATCTTATGGGACCGTCCCCAAGACTCGCAGTTTTTTCCAATTGGGCCCGTTTTGTGAGCTATTGCTCACGTTTGGGTGTCCCGGGACGTCTCCGGACCAAGGGGTGATCTATGGGAACGTCCCCAAGACTCGTGGTTTTGGCCTATTTAGGCCCGTTTTGTGGGTTTATTGCCCATGCTTTGGTGTCTCCGAAGCACGGGGTGATCTTATGGGACCGTCAAATATAGTCACAGTTTTGGCCAATTGGGGCCCGTTTTGTGAGCTATTACTCACGTTTTGGTGTCCCGGGACGTCTCCGGACCACGGGGTGATATATGGGAACGTCCCCAAGACTCACAATTTTGGTTGATTTGAGCTCGTTTCATGGGATATTGCTCACATTTCGGTGTCTCGGGACCTCTCCGAAGCACGGGGTGATGTCCCCAAGACTCGCAGTTTTAGCCGATTCGAGCCTATTTTGTGACCTATTGCTCACATTTTGGTTTGTTGGGACGTCTCCTGACCACTGGGTGATCTTATGGGAACGTCCCCAACACTCGTGGTTTTTCCCGATTCAGGTCCGTTTTGTGGGTTTATTGCCCATGTTTTGGTGTCCCGGGACGTCTCCGAAGCATGGGGTGATCTTATGGGACCGTCCCCAAGACTCGCAGTTTTGGCCAATTGGGCCCATTTTGTGAGCTATTGCTCACGTTTGGGTGTCCCGGGACGTCTCCGGACCAAGGGGTGATCTATGGGAACGTCCCCAAGACTCGTGGTTTTGGCCGATTTAGGCCCGTTTTGTGGGTTTATTGCCCATGCTTTGGTGTCTCCGAAGCACGGGGTGATCTTATGGGACCGTCAACAATAGTCACAGTTTTGGCCAATTGGGGCCCGTTTTGTGAGCTATTGCTCATGTTTTGGTGTCCCGAGAAGTCTCCGGACCACAGGGTGATCTTATGGGAACGTCGCCAACACTCGTGGTTTTGCCCGATTCAGGCCCGTTTTGTTGGTTTATTGCCCATGTTTTGGTGTCCCGGGACGTCTTCGAAGCACGGGGTGATCTTATGGGACCGTCCCCAAGAGTCACAGTTTTGGCCAATTGGGGCCCATTTTGTGAAGTATTGCTCACGTTATGGTGTCCCGGGACGTCTCCGGACCACTGGGTGATCTTATGGGAACGTCCCCAACACTCGCGGTTTTTCCCGATTCAGGTCCGTTTTGTGGGTTTATTGCCCATGTTTTGGTGTCCCGGGACGTCTCCGAAGCACGGGGTGATCTTATGGGACCGTCCCCAATTGGGCCCATTTTGTGAGCTATTGCTCACGTTTGGGTGTCCCGGGACGTCTCCGGACCAAGGGGTGATCTATGGGAACGTCCCCAAGACTCGTGGTTTTGGCCGATTTAGGCCCGTTTTGTGGGTTTATTGCCCATGCTTTGGTGTCTCCGAAGCACGGGGTGATCTTATGGGTCCGTCAACAATAGTCACAGTTTTGGCCAATTGGGGCCCGTTTTGTGAGCTATTACTCACGTTTTGGTGTCCCGGGACGTCTCCGGACCACGGGGTGATATATGGGAACGTCCCCAAGACTCACAATTTTGGTTGATTTGAGCTCGTTTCATGGGATATTGCTCACATTTCGGTGTCTCGGGACCTCTCCGAAGCACGGGGTGATGTCCCCAAGACTCGCAGTTTTAGCCGATTCGAGCCTATTTTGTGACCTATTGCTCACATTTTGGTTTGTTGGGACGTCTCCGGACCACGGTATCATTTTATGGGAACGTCCCCAAGACTTGCATTTATTGCCAATTTGGGCCCATTTCTTGGGCTATTGCTCACGTTTTGGTGTCCCCAAGACTCGTGGTTTTGGTCGATTCAGGCCCATTTTGTGGGTTTCTTGCTCCTGTTTTTATGTCCCGAGACGTCTCCGTAGCATGGGGTGATCTTATGGGACCATACCCAAGACTCGCAGTTTTGGCCAATTGGGGCCCGTTTTGTGAGCTATTGCTCATGTTTTGGTGTCCCGAGAAGTCTCCGGACCACAGGGTGATCTTATGGGAACGTCGCCAACACTCGTGGTTTTGCCCGATTCAGGCCCGTTTTGTGGGTTTATTGCTCATGTTTTGGTCTCCCGGGACGTCTCCGAAGCATGGTGTGATCTTATGGGACCGTACCCAAGACTCGCAGTTTTGGCCAATTGTGGCCCGTGTTGTCAGCTATTGCTCACGTTTTGGTGTTCCGGGACGTCTCTGGACCATGGGGTGATCTTATGGGAACGTCCCCAAGACTCGTGGTTTTGGCCGATACAGGCCCGTTTTGTGGGTTTATTGCCAATGTTTTGGTGTCCCGGGACGTCTTCGAAGCACAGGATGATCTTATGGGACCGTCCCCAAGAGTCACAGTTTTGGCCAATTGGGGCCCATTTTGTGAGGTATTGCTCACGTTATGGTGTCCCGGGACGTCTCCGGACCACTGGGTGATCTATGGGAACGTCCCCAACACTCGACGTTTTGCCCTATTCAGGCCCGTTTTGTGGGTTTATTGCCCATGTTTTGGTGTCCCGGGACGTCTCCGAAGCACGGGGTGATCTTATGGGACCGTCCCCAAGACTCGCAGTTTTTTCCAATTGGGCCCGTTTTGTGAGCTATTGCTCACGTTTGGGTGTCCCGGGACGTCTCCGGACCAAGGGGTGATCTATGGGAACGTCCCCAAGACTCGTGGTTTTGGCCGATTTAGGCCCGTTTTGTGGGTTTATTGCCCATGCTTTGGTGTCTCCGAAGCACGGGGTGATCTTATGGGTCCGTCAACAATAGTCACAGTTTTGGCCAATTGGGGCCCGTTTTGTGAGCTATTACTCACGTTTTGGTGTCCCGGGACGTCTCCGGACCACGGGGTGATATATGGGAACGTCCCCAAGACTCACAATTTTGGTTGATTTGAGCTCGTTTCATGGGATATTGCTCACATTTCGGTGTCTCGGGACCTCTCCGAAGCACGGGGTGATGTCCCCAAGACTCGCAGTTTTAGCCGATTCGAGCCTATTTTGTGACCTATTGCTCACATTTTGGTTTGTTGGGACGTCTCCGGACCACGGTATCATTTTATGGGAACGTCCCCAAGACTTGCATTTATTGCCAATTTGGGCCCATTTCTTGGGCTATTGCTCACGTTTTGGTGTCCCCAAGACTCGTGGTTTTGGTCGATTCAGGCCCATTTTGTGGGTTTCTTGCTCCTGTTTTTATGTCCCGAGACGTCTCCGTAGCATGGGGTGATCTTATGGGACCATACCCAAGACTCGCAGTTTTGGCCAATTGGGGCCCGTTTTGTGAGCTATTGCTCATGTTTTGGTGTCCCGAGAAGTCTCCGGACCACAGGGTGATCTTATGGGAACGTCGCCAACACTCGTGGTTTTGCCCGATTCAGGCCCGTTTTGTGGGTTTATTGCTCATGTTTTGGTCTCCCGGGACGTCTCCGAAGCATGGTGTGATCTTATGGGACCGTACCCAAGACTCGCAGTTTTGGCCAATTGTGGCCCGTGTTGTCAGCTATTGCTCACGTTTTGGTGTTCCGGGACGTCTCTGGACCATGGGGTGATCTTATGGGAACGTCCCCAAGACTCGTGGTTTTGGCCGATACAGGCCCGTTTTGTGGGTTTATTGCCAATGTTTTGGTGTCCCGGGACGTCTTCGAAGCACAGGATGATCTTATGGGACCGTCCCCAAGAGTCACAGTTTTGGCCAATTGGGGCCCATTTTGTGAGGTATTGCTCACGTTATGGTGTCCCGGGACGTCTCCGGACCACTGGGTGATCTATGGGAACGTCCCCAACACTCGACGTTTTGCCCTATTCAGGCCCGTTTTGTGGGTTTATTGCCCATGTTTTGGTGTCCCGGGACGTCTCCGAAGCACGGGGTGATCTTATGGGACCGTCCCCAAGACTCGCAGTTTTTTCCAATTGGGCCCGTTTTGTGAGCTATTGCTCACGTTTGGGTGTCCCGGGACGTCTCCGGACCAAGGGGTGATCTATGGGAACGTCCCCAAGACTCGTGGTTTTGGCCGATTTAGGCCCGTTTTGTGGGTTTATTGCCCATGCTTTGGTGTCTCCGAAGCACGGGGTGATCTTATGGGTCCGTCAACAATAGTCACAGTTTTGGCCAATTGGGGCCCGTTTTGTGAGCTATTACTCACGTTTTGGTGTCCCGGGACGTCTCCGGACCACGGGGTGATATATGGGAACGTCCCCAAGACTCACAATTTTGGTTGATTTGAGCTCGTTTCATGGGATATTGCTCACATTTCGGTGTCTCGGGACCTCTCCGAAGCACGGGGTGATGTCCCCAAGACTCGCAGTTTTAGCCGATTCGAGCCTATTTTGTGACCTATTGCTCACATTTTGGTTTGTTGGGACGTCTCCGGACCACGGTATCATTTTATGGGAACGTCCCCAAGACTTGCATTTATTGCCAATTTGGGCCCATTTCTTGGGCTATTGCTCACGTTTTGGTGTCCCCAAGACTCGTGGTTTTGGTCGATTCAGGCCCATTTTGTGGGTTTCTTGCTCCTGTTTTTATGTCCCGAGACGTCTCCGTAGCATGGGGTGATCTTATGGGACCATACCCAAGACTCGCAGTTTTGGCCAATTGGGGCCCGTTTTGTGAGCTATTGCTCATGTTTTGGTGTCCCGAGAAGTCTCCGGACCACAGGGTGATCTTATGGGAACGTCGCCAACACTCGTGGTTTTGCCCGATTCAGGCCCGTTTTGTGGGTTTATTGCCCATGTTTTGGTGTCCCGGGACGTCTTCGAAGCACGGGGTGATCTTATGGGACCGTCCCCAAGAGTCACAGTTTTGGCCAATTGGGGCCCATTTTGTGAAGTATTGCTCACGTTATGGTGTCCCGGGACGTCTCGGGACCATTGGGTGATCTTATGGGAACGTCCCCAACACTCGTGGTTTTTCCCGATTCAGGCCCGTTTTGTGGGTTTATTGCCCATGTTTTGGTGTCCCGGGACGTCTCCGAAGCACGGGGTGATCTTATGGGACCGTCCCCAAGACTCGCAGTTTTGGCCAATTGGGCCCGTTTTGTGAGCTATTGCTCACGTTTGGGTGTCCCGGGACGTCTCCGGACCAAGGGGTGATCTATGGGAACGTCCCCAAGACTCGTGGTTTTGGCCTATTTAGGCCCGTTTTGTGGGTTTATTGCCCATGCTTTGGTGTCTCCGAAGCACGGGGTGATCTTATGGGACCGTCAAATATAGTCACAGTTTTGGCCAATTGGGGCCCGTTTTGTGAGCTATTACTCACGTTTTGGTGTCCCGGGACGTCTCCGGACCACGGGGTGATATATGGGAACGTCCCCAAGACTCACAATTTTGGTTGATTTGAGCTCGTTTCATGGGATATTGCTCACATTTCGGTGTCTCGGGACCTCTCCGAAGCACGGGGTGATGTCCCCAAGACTCGCAGTTTTAGCCGATTCGAGCCTATTTTGTGACCTATTGCTCACATTTTGGTTTGTTGGGACGTCTCCGGACCACTGGGTGATCTTATGGGAACGTCCCCAACACTCGTGGTTTTTCCCGATTCAGGTCCGTTTTGTGGGTTTATTGCCCATGTTTTGGTGTCCCGGGACGTCTCCGAAGCACGGGGTGATCTTATGGGACGGTCCCCAAGACTCGCAGTTTTGGCCAATTGGGCCCATTTTGTGAGCTATTGCTCACGTTTGGGTGTCCCGGGACGTCTCCGGACCAAGGGGTGATCTATGGGAACGTCCCCAAGACTCGTGGTTTTGGCCGATTTAGGCCCGTTTTGTGGGTTTATTGCCCATGCTTTGGTGTCTCCGAAGCACGGGGTGATCTTATGGGACCGTCAACAATAGTCACAGTTTTGGCCAATTGGGGCCCGTTTTGTGAGCTATTGCTCATGTTTTGGTGTCCCGAGAAGTCTCCGGACCACAGGGTGATCTTATGGGAACGTCGCCAACACTCGTGGTTTTGCCCGATTCAGGCCCGTTTTGTTGGTTTATTGCCCATGTTTTGGTGTCCCGGGACGTCTTCGAAGCACGGGGTGATCTTATGGGACCGTCCCCAAGAGTCACAGTTTTGGCCAATTGGGGCCCATTTTGTGAAGTATTGCTCACGTTATGGTGTCCCGGGACGTCTCCGGACCACTGGGTGATCTTATGGGAACGTCCCCAACACTCGCGGTTTTTCCCGATTCAGGTCCGTTTTGTGGGTTTATTGCCCATGTTTTGGTGTCCCGGGACGTCTCCGAAGCACGGGGTGATCTTATGGGACCGTCCCCAATTGGGCCCATTTTGTGAGCTATTGCTCACGTTTGGGTGTCCCGGGACGTCTCCGAACCAAGGGGTGATCTATGGGAACGTCCCCAAGACTCGTGGTTTTGGCCGATTTAGGCCCGTTTTGTGGGTTTATTGCCCATGCTTTGGTGTCTCCGAAGCACGGGGTGATCTTATGGGTCCGTCAACAATAGTCACAGTTTTGGCCAATTGGGGCCCGTTTTGTGAGCTATTACTCACGTTTTGGTGTCCCGGGACGTCTCCGGACCACGGGGTGATATATGGGAACGTCCCCAAGACTCACAATTTTGGTTGATTTGAGCTCGTTTCATGGGATATTGCTCACATTTCAGTGTCTCGGGACCTCTCCGAAGCACGGGGTGATGTCCCCAAGACTCGCAGTTTTAGCCGATTCGAGCCTATTTTGTGACCTATTGCTCACATTTTGGTTTGTTGGGACGTCTCCGGACCACGGTATCATTTTATGGGAACGTCCCCAAGACTTGCATTTATTGCCAATTTGGGCCCATTTCTTGGGCTATTGCTCACGTTTTGGTGTCCCCAAGACTCGTGGTTTTGGTCGATTCAGGCCCATTTTGTGGGTTTCTTGCTCCTGTTTTTATGTCCCGAGACGTCTCCGTAGCATGGGGTGATCTTATGGGACCATACCCAAGACTCGCAGTTTTGGCCAATTGGGGCCCGTTTTGTGAGCTATTGCTCATGTTTTGGTGTCCCGAGAAGTCTCCGGACCACAGGGTGATCTTATGGGAACGTCGCCAACACTCGTGGTTTTGCCCGATTCAGGCCCGTTTTGTGGGTTTATTGCTCATGTTTTGGTCTCCCGGGACGTCTCCGAAGCATGGTGTGATCTTATGGGACCGTACCCAAGACTCGCAGTTTTGGCCAATTGTGGCCCGTGTTGTCAGCTATTTCTCACGTTTTGGTGTTCCGGGACGTCTCTGGACCATGGGGTGATCTTATGGGAACGTCCCCAAGACTCGTGGTTTTGGCCGATACAGGCCCGTTTTGTGGGTTTATTGCCAATGTTTTGGTGTCCCGGGACGTCTTCGAAGCACAGGATGATCTTATGGGACCGTCCCCAAGAGTCACAGTTTTGGCCAATTGGGGCCCATTTTGTGAGGTATTGCTCACGTTATGGTGTCCCGGGACGTCTCCGGACCACTGGGTGATCTATGGGAACGTCCCCAACACTCGACGTTTTGCCCTATTCAGGCCCGTTTTGTGGGTTTATTGCCCATGTTTTGGTGTCCCGGGACGTCTCCGAAGCACGGGGTGATCTTATGGGACCGTCCCCAAGACTCGCAGTTTTGGCCAATTGGGCCCGTTTTGTGAGCTATTGCTCACGTTTGGGTGTCCCGGGACGTCTCCGGACCAAGGGGTGATCTATGGGAACGTCCCCAAGACTCGTGGTTTTGGCCGATTTAGGCCCGTTTTGTGGGTTTATTGCCCATGCTTTGGTGTCTCCGAAGCACGGGGTGATCTTATGGGTCCGTCAACAATAGTCACAGTTTTGGCCAATTGGGGCCCGTTTTGTGAGCTATTACTCACGTTTTGGTGTCCCGGGACGTCTCCGGACCACGGGGTGATATATGGGAACGTCCCCAAGACTCACAATTTTGGTTGATTTGAGCTCGTTTCATGGGATATTGCTCACATTTCGGTGTCTCGGGACCTCTCCGAAGCACGGGGTGATGTCCCCAAGACTCGCAGTTTTAGCCGATTCGAGCCTATTTTGTGACCTATTGCTCACATTTTGGTTTGTTGGGACGTCTCCGGACCACGGTATCATTTTATGGGAACGTCCCCAAGACTTGCATTTATTGCCAATTTGG
Organism: Elymus sibiricus; assembly: GCA_039707655.1. Lineage (NCBI taxonomy): Eukaryota > Viridiplantae > Streptophyta > Magnoliopsida > Poales > Poaceae > Elymus > Elymus sibiricus. Next base: position 74,555,646 of record CM077672.1, on the reverse strand, counting down.
GCCCATTTCTTGGGCTATTGCTCACGTTTTGGTGTCCCCAAGACTCGTGGTTTTGGTCGATTCAGGCCCATTTTGTGGGTTTCTTGCTCCTGTTTTTATGTCCCGAGACGTCTCCGTAGCATGGGGTGATCTTATGGGACCATACCCAAGACTCGCAGTTTTGGCCAATTGGGGCCCGTTTTGTGAGCTATTGCTCATGTTTTGGTGTCCCGAGAAGTCTCCGGACCACAGGGTGATCTTATGGGAACGTCGCCAACACTCGTGGTTTTGCCCGATTCAGGCCCGTTTTGTGGGTTTATTGCTCATGTTTTGGTCTCCCGGGACGTCTCCGAAGCATGGTGTGATCTTATGGGACCGTACCCAAGACTCGCAGTTTTGGCCAATTGTGGCCCGTGTTGTCAGCTATTGCTCACGTTTTGGTGTTCCGGGACGTCTCTGGACCATGGGGTGATCTTATGGGAACGTCTCCAAGACTCGTGGTTTTGGCCGATACAGGCCCGTTTTGTGGGTTTATTGCCAATGTTTTGGTGTCCCGGGAGGTCTTCGAAGCACAGGATGATCTTATGGGACCGTCCCCAAGAGTCACAGTTTTGGCCAATTGGGGCCCATTTTGTGAGGTATTGCTCACGTTATGGTGTCCCGGGACGTCTCCGGACCACTGGGTGATCTATGGGAACGTCCCCAACACTCGACGTTTTGCCCTATTCAGGCCCGTTTTGTGGGTTTATTGCCCATGTTTTGGTGTCCCGGGACGTCTCCGAAGCACGGGGTGATCTTATGGGACCGTCCCCAAGACTCGCAGTTTTGGCCAATTGGGCCCGTTTTGTGAGCTATTGCTCACGTTTGGGTGTCCCGGGACGTCTCCGGACCAAGGGGTGATCTATGGGAACGTCCCCAAGACTCGTGGTTTTGGCCGATTTAGGCCCGTTTTGTGGGTTTATTGCCCATGCTTTGGTGTCTCCGAAGCACGGGGTGATCTTATGGGACCGTCAACAATAGTCACAGTTTTGGCCAATTGGGGCCCGTTTTGTGAGCTATTACTCACGTTTTGGTGTCCCGGGACGTCTCCGGACCACGGGGTGATATATGGGAACGTCCCCAAGACTCACAATTTTGGTTGATTTGAGCTCGTTTCATGGGATATTGCTCACATTTCGGTGTCTCGGGACCTCTCCGAAGCACGGGGTGATGTCCCCAAGACTCGCAGTTTTAGCCGATTCGAGCCTATTTTGTGACCTATTGCTCACATTTTGGTTTGTTGGGACGTCTCCTGACCACGGTATCATTTTATGGGAACGTCCCCAAGACTTGCATTTATTGCCAATTTGGGCCCATTTCTTGGGCTATTGCTCACGTTTTGGTGTCCCCAAGACTCGTGGTTTTGGTCGATTCAGGCCCATTTTGTGGGTTTCTTGCTCCTGTTTTTATGTCCCGAGACGTCTCCGTAGCATGGGGTGATCTTATGGGACCATACCCAAGACTCGCAGTTTTGGCCAATTGGGGCCCGTTTTGTGAGCTATTGCTCATGTTTTGGTGTCCCGAGAAGTCTCCGGACCACAGGGTGATCTTATGGGAACGTCGCCAACACTCGTGGTTTTGCCCGATTCAGGCCCGTTTTGTGGGTTTATTGCTCATGTTTTGGTCTCCCGGGACGTCTCCGAAGCATGGTGTGATCTTATGGGACCGTACCCAAGACTCGCAGTTTTGGCCAATTGTGGCCCGTGTTGTCAGCTATTGCTCACGTTTTGGTGTTCCGGGACGTCTCTGGACCATGGGGTGATCTTATGGGAACGTCTCCAAGACTCGTGGTTTTGGCCGATACAGGCCCGTTTTGTGGGTTTATTGCCAATGTTTTGGTGTCCCGGGACGTCTTCGAAGCACAGGATGATCTTATGGGACCGTCCCCAAGAGTCACAGTTTTGGCCAATTGGGGCCCATTTTGTGAGGTATTGCTCACGTTATGGTGTCCCGGGACGTCTCCGGACCACTGGGTGATCTATGGGAACGTCCCCAACACTCGACGTTTTGCCCTATTCAGGCCCGTTTTGTGGGTTTATTGCCCATGTTTTGGTGTCCCGGGACGTCTCCGAAGCACGGGGTGATCTTATGGGACCGTCCCCAAGACTCGCAGTTTTGGCCAATTGGGCCCGTTTTGTGAGCTATTGCTCACGTTTGGGTGTCCCGGGACGTCTCCGGACCAAGGGGTGATCTATGGGAACGTCCCCAAGACTCGTGGTTTTGGCCGATTTAGGCCCGTTTTGTGGGTTTATTGCCCATGCTTTGGTGTCTCCGAAGCACGGGGTGATCTTATGGGACCGTCAAATATAGTCACAGTTTTGGCCAATTGGGGCCCGTTTTGTGAGCTATTACTCACGTTTTGGTGTCCCGGGACGTCTCCGGACCACGGGGTGATATATGGGAACGTCCCCAAGACTCATAATTTTGGTTGATTTGAGCTCGTTTCATGGGATATTGCTCACATTTCGGTGTCTCGGGACCTCTCCGAAGCACGGGGTGATGTCCCCAAGACTCGCAGTTTTAGCCGATTCGAGCCTATTTTGTGACCTATTGCTCACATTTTGGTTTGTTGGGACGTCTCCGGACCACTGGGTGATCTTATGGGAACGTCCCCAACACTCGTGGTTTTTCCCGATTCAGGTCCGTTTTGTGGGTTTATTGCCCATGTTTTGGTGTCCCGGGACGTCTCCGAAGCACGGGGTGATCTTATGGGACCGTCCCCAAGACTCGCAGTTTTGGCCAATTGGGCCCATTTTGTGAGCTATTGCTCACGTTTGGGTGTCCCGGGACGTCTCCGGACCAAGGGGTGATCTATGGGAACGTCCCCAAGACTCGTGGTTTTGGCCGATTTAGGCCCGTTTTGTGGGTTTATTGCCCATGCTTTGGTGTCTCCGAAGCACGGGGTGATCTTATGGGACCGTCAACAATAGTCACAGTTTTGGCCAATTGGGGCCCGTTTTGTGAGCTATTGCTCATGTTTTGGTGTCCCGAGAAGTCTCCGGACCACAGGGTGATCTTATGGGAACGTCGCCAACACTCGTGGTTTTGCCCGATTCAGGCCCGTTTTGTTGGTTTATTGCCCATGTTTTGGTGTCCCGGGACGTCTTCGAAGCACGGGGTGATCTTATGGGACCGTCCCCAAGAGTCACAGTTTTGGCCAATTGGGGCCCATTTTGTGAAGTATTGCTCACGTTATGGTGTCCCGGGACGTCTCCGGACCACTGGGTGATCTTATGGGAACGTCCCCAACACTCGCGGTTTTTCCCGATTCAGGTCCGTTTTGTGGGTTTATTGCCCATGTTTTGGTGTCCCGGGACGTCTCCGAAGCACGGGGTGATCTTATGGGACCGTCCCCAATTGGGCCCATTTTGTGAGCTATTGCTCACGTTTGGGTGTCCCGGGACGTCTCCGGACCAAGGGGTGATCTATGGGAACGTCCCCAAGACTCGTGGTTTTGGCCGATTTAGGCCCGTTTTGTGGGTTTATTGCCCATGCTTTGGTGTCTCCGAAGCACGGGGTGATCTTATGGGTCCGTCAACAATAGTCACAGTTTTGGCCAATTGGGGCCCGTTTTGTGAGCTATTACTCACGTTTTGGTGTCCCGGGACGTCTCCGGACCACGGGGTGATATATGGGAACGTCCCCAAGACTCACAATTTTGGTTGATTTGAGCTCGTTTCATGGGATATTGCTCACATTTCGGTGTCTCGGGACCTCTCCGAAGCACGGGGTGATGTCCCCAAGACTCGCAGTTTTAGCCGATTCGAGCCTATTTTGTGACCTATTGCTCACATTTTGGTTTGTTGGGACGTCTCCGGACCACGGTATCATTTTATGGGAACGTCCCCAAGACTTGCATTTATTGCCAATTTGGGCCCATTTCTTGGGCTATTGCTCACGTTTTGGTGTCCCCAAGACTCGTGGTTTTGGTCGATTCAGGCCCATTTTGTGGGTTTCTTGCTCCTGTTTTTATGTCCCGAGACGTCTCCGTAGCATGGGGTGATCTTATGGGACCATACCCAAGACTCGCAGTTTTGGCCAATTGGGGCCCGTTTTGTGAGCTATTGCTCATGTTTTGGTGTCCCGAGAAGTCTCCGGACCACAGGGTGATCTTATGGGAACGTCGCCAACACTCGTGGTTTTGCCCGATTCAGGCCCGTTTTGTGGGTTTATTGCTCATGTTTTGGTCTCCCGGGACGTCTCCGAAGCATGGTGTGATCTTATGGGACCGTACCCAAGACTCGCAGTTTTGGCCAATTGTGGCCCGTGTTGTCAGCTATTGCTCACGTTTTGGTGTTCCGGGACGTCTCTGGACCATGGGGTGATCTTATGGGAACGTCCCCAAGACTCGTGGTTTTGGCCGATACAGGCCCGTTTTGTGGGTTTATTGCCAATGTTTTGGTGTCCCGGGACGTCTTCGAAGCACAGGATGATCTTATGGGACCGTCCCCAAGAGTCACAGTTTTGGCCAATTGGGGCCCATTTTGTGAGGTATTGCTCACGTTATGGTGTCCCGGGACGTCTCCGGACCACTGGGTGATCTATGGGAACGTCCCCAACACTCGACGTTTTGCCCTATTCAGGCCCGTTTTGTGGGTTTATTGCCCATGTTTTGGTGTCCCGGGACGTCTCCGAAGCACGGGGTGATCTTATGGGACCGTCCCCAAGACTCGCAGTTTTGGCCAATTGGGCCCGTTTTGTGAGCTATTGCTCACGTTTGGGTGTCCCGGGACGTCTCCGGACCAAGGGGTGATCTATGGGAACGTCCCCAAGACTCGTGGTTTTGGCCGATTTAGGCCCGTTTTGTGGGTTTATTGCCCATGCTTTGGTGTCTCCGAAGCACGGGGTGATCTTATGGGTCCGTCAACAATAGTCACAGTTTTGGCCAATTGGGGCCCGTTTTGTGAGCTATTACTCACGTTTTGGTGTCCCGGGACGTCTCCGGACCACGGGGTGATATATGGGAACGTCCCCAAGACTCACAATTTTGGTTGATTTGAGCTCGTTTCATGGGATATTGCTCACATTTCGGTGTCTCGGGACCTCTCCGAAGCACGGGGTGATGTCCCCAAGACTCGCAGTTTTAGCCGATTCGAGCCTATTTTGTGACCTATTGCTCACATTTTGGTTTGTTGGGACGTCTCCGGACCACGGTATCATTTTATGGGAACGTCCCCAAGACTTGCATTTATTGCCAATTTGGGCCCATTTCTTGGGCTATTGCTCACGTTTTGGTGTCCCCAAGACTCGTGGTTTTGGTCGATTCAGGCCCATTTTGTGGGTTTCTTGCTCCTGTTTTTATGTCCCGAGACGTCTCCGTAGCATGGGGTGATCTTATGGGACCATACCCAAGACTCGCAGTTTTGGCCAATTGGGGCCCGTTTTGTGAGCTATTGCTCATGTTTTGGTGTCCCGAGAAGTCTCCGGACCACAGGGTGATCTTATGGGAACGTCGCCAACACTCGTGGTTTTGCCCGATTCAGGCCCGTTTTGTGGGTTTATTGCTCATGTTTTGGTCTCCCGGGACGTCTCCGAAGCATGGTGTGATCTTATGGGACCGTACCCAAGACTCGCAGTTTTGGCCAATTGTGGCCCGTGTTGTCAGCTATTGCTCACGTTTTGGTGTTCCGGGACGTCTCTGGACCATGGGGTGATCTTATGGGAACGTCCCCAAGACTCGTGGTTTTGGCCGATACAGGCCCGTTTTGTGGGTTTATTGCCAATGTTTTGGTGTCCCGGGACGTCTTCGAAGCACAGGATGATCTTATGGGACCGTCCCCAAGAGTCACAGTTTTGGCCAATTGGGGCCCATTTTGTGAGGTATTGCTCACGTTATGGTGTCCCGGGACGTCTCCGGACCACTGGGTGATCTATGGGAACGTCCCCAACACTCGACGTTTTGCCCTATTCAGGCCCGTTTTGTGGGTTTATTGCCCATGTTTTGGTGTCCCGGGACGTCTCCGAAGCACGGGGTGATCTTATGGGACCGTCCCCAAGACTCGCAGTTTTGGCCAATTGGGCCCGTTTTGTGAGCTATTGCTCACGTTTGGGTGTCCCGGGACGTCTCCGGACCAAGGGGTGATCTATGGGAACGTCCCCAAGACTCGTGGTTTTGGCCGATTTAGGCCCGTTTTGTGGGTTTATTGCCCATGCTTTGGTGTCTCCGAAGCACGGGGTGATCTTATGGGTCCGTCAACAATAGTCACAGTTTTGGCCAATTGGGGCCCGTTTTGTGAGCTATTACTCACGTTTTGGTGTCCCGGGACGTCTCCGGACCACGGGGTGATATATGGGAACGTCCCCAAGACTCACAATTTTGGTTGATTTGAGCTCGTTTCATGGGATATTGCTCACATTTCGGTGTCTCGGGACCTCTCCGAAGCACGGGGTGATGTCCCCAAGACTCGCAGTTTTAGCCGATTCGAGCCTATTTTGTGACCTATTGCTCACATTTTGGTTTGTTGGGACGTCTCCGGACCACGGTATCATTTTATGGGAACGTCCCCAAGACTTGCATTTATTGCCAATTTGGGCCCATTTCTTGGGCTATTGCTCACGTTTTGGTGTCCCCAAGACTCGTGGTTTTGGTCGATTCAGGCCCATTTTGTGGGTTTCTTGCTCCTGTTTTTATGTCCCGAGACGTCTCCGTAGCATGGGGTGATCTTATGGGACCATACCCAAGACTCGCAGTTTTGGCCAATTGGGGCCCGTTTTGTGAGCTATTGCTCATGTTTTGGTGTCCCGAGAAGTCTCCGGACCACAGGGTGATCTTATGGGAACGTCGCCAACACTCGTGGTTTTGCCCGATTCAGGCCCGTTTTGTGGGTTTATTGCTCATGTTTTGGTCTCCCGGGACGTCTCCGAAGCATGGTGTGATCTTATGGGACCGTACCCAAGACTCGCAGTTTTGGCCAATTGTGGCCCGTGTTGTCAGCTATTGCTCACGTTTTGGTGTTCCGGGACGTCTCTGGACCATGGGGTGATCTTATGGGAACGTCTCCAAGACTCGTGGTTTTGGCCGATACAGGCCCGTTTTGTGGGTTTATTGCCAATGTTTTGGTGTCCCGGGACGTCTTCGAAGCACAAGATGATCTTATGGGACCGTCCCCAAGAGTCACAGTTTTGGCCAATTGGGGCCCATTTTGTGAGGTATTGCTCACGTTATGGTGTCCCGGGACGTCTCCGGACCACTGGGTGATCTATGGGAACGTCCCCAACACTCGACGTTTTGCCCTATTCAGGCCCGTTTTGTGGGTTTATTGCCCATGTTTTGGTGTCCCGGGACGTCTCCGAAGCACGGGGTGATCTTATGGGACCGTCCCCAAGACTCGCAGTTTTGGCCAATTGGGCCCGTTTTGTGAGCTATTGCTCACGTTTGGGTGTCCCGGGACGTCTCCGGACCAAGGGGTGATCTATGGGAACGTCCCCAAGACTCGTGGTTTTGGCCGATTTAGGCCCGTTTTGTGGGTTTATTGCCCATGCTTTGGTGTCTCCGAAGCACGGGGTGATCTTATGGGTCCGTCAACAATAGTCACAGTTTTGGCCAATTGGGGCCCGTTTTGTGAGCTATTACTCACGTTTTGGTGTCCCGGGACGTCTCCGGACCACGGGGTGATATATGGGAACGTCCCCAAGACTCACAATTTTGGTTGATTTGAGCTCGTTTCATGGGATATTGCTCACATTTCGGTGTCTCGGGACCTCTCCGAAGCACGGGGTGATGTCCCCAAGACTCGCAGTTTTAGCCGATTCGAGCCTATTTTGTGACCTATTGCTCACATTTTGGTTTGTTGGGACGTCTCCGGACCACGGTATCATTTTATGGGAACGTCCCCAAGACTTGCATTTATTGCCAATTTGGGCCCATTTCTTGGGCTATTGCTCACGTTTTGGTGTCCCCAAGACTCGTGGTTTTGGTCGATTCAGGCCCATTTTGTGGGTTTCTTGCTCCTGTTTTTATGTCCCGAGACGTCTCCGTAGCATGGGGTGATCTTATGGGACCATACCCAAGACTCGCAGTTTTGGCCAATTGGGGCCCGTTTTGTGAGCTATTGCTCATGTTTTGGTGTCCCGAGAAGTCTCCGGACCACAGGGTGATCTTATGGGAACGTCGCCAACACTCGTGGTTTTGCCCGATTCAGGCCCGTTTTGTGGGTTTATTGCTCATGTTTTGGTCTCCCGGGACGTCTCCGAAGCATGGTGTGATCTTATGGGACCGTACCCAAGACTCGCAGTTTTGGCCAATTGTGGCCCGTGTTGTCAGCTATTGCTCACGTTTTGGTGTTCCGGGACGTCTCTGGACCATGGGGTGATCTTATGGGAACGTCCCCAAGACTCGTGGTTTTGGCCGATACAGGCCCGTTTTGTGGGTTTATTGCCAATGTTTTGGTGTCCCGGGACGTCTTCGAAGCACAGGATGATCTTATGGGACCGTCCCCAAGAGTCACAGTTTTGGCCAATTGGGGCCCATTTTGTGAGGTATTGCTCACGTTATGGTGTCCCGGGACGTCTCCGGACCACTGGGTGATCTATGGGAACGTCCCCAACACTCGACGTTTTGCCCTATTCAGGCCCGTTTTGTGGGTTTATTGCCCATGTTTTGGTGTCCCGGGACGTCTCCGAAGCACGGGGTGATCTTATGGGACCGTCCCCAAGACTCGCAGTTTTGGCCAATTGGGCCCGTTTTGTGAGCTATTGCTCACGTTTGGGTGTCCCGGGACGTCTCCGGACCAAGGGGTGATCTATGGGAACGTCCCCAAGACTCGTGGTTTTGGCCGATTTAGGCCCGTTTTGTGGGTTTATTGCCCATGCTTTGGTGTCTCCGAAGCACGGGGTGATCTTATGGGTCCGTCAACAATAGTCACAGTTTTGGCCAATTGGGGCCCGTTTTGTGAGCTATTACTCACGTTTTGGTGTCCCGGGACGTCTCCGGACCACGGGGTGATATATGGGAACGTCCCCAAGACTCACAATTTTGGTTGATTTGAGCTCGTTTCATGGGATATTGCTCACATTTCGGTGTCTCGGGACCTCTCCGAAGCACGGGGTGATGTCCCCAAGACTCGCAGTTTTAGCCGATTCGAGCCTATTTTGTGACCTATTGCTCACATTTTGGTTTGTTGGGACGTCTCCGGACCACGGTATCATTTTATGGGAACGTCCCCAAGACTTGCATTTATTGCCAATTTGGGCCCATTTCTTGGGCTATTGCTCACGTTTTGGTGTCCCCAAGACTCGTGGTTTTGGTCGATTCAGGCCCATTTTGTGGGTTTCTTGCTCCTGTTTTTATGTCCCGAGACGTCTCCGTAGCATGGGGTGATCTTATGGGACCATACCCAAGACTCGCAGTTTTGGCCAATTGGGGCCCGTTTTGTGAGCTATTGCTCATGTTTTGGTGTCCCGAGAAGTCTCCGGACCACAGGGTGATCTTATGGGAACGTCGCCAACACTCGTGGTTTTGCCCGATTCAGGCCCGTTTTGTGGGTTTATTGCTCATGTTTTGGTCTCCCGGGACGTCTCCGAAGCATGGTGTGATCTTATGGGACCGTACCCAAGACTCGCAGTTTTGGCCAATTGTGGCCCGTGTTGTCAGCTATTGCTCACGTTTTGGTGTTCCGGGACGTCTCTGGACCATGGGGTGATCTTATGGGAACGTCTCCAAGACTCGTGGTTTTGGCCGATACAGGCCCGTTTTGTGGGTTTATTGCCAATGTTTTGGTGTCCCGGGACGTCTTCGAAGCACAAGATGATCTTATGGGACCGTCCCCAAGAGTCACAGTTTTGGCCAATTGGGGCCCATTTTGTGAGGTATTGCTCACGTTATGGTGTCCCGGGACGTCTCCGGACCACTGGGTGATCTATGGGAACGTCCCCAACACTCGACGTTTTGCCCTATTCAGGCCCGTTTTGTGGGTTTATTGCCCATGTTTTGGTGTCCCGGGACGTCTCCGAAGCACGGGGTGATCTTATGGGACCGTCCCCAAGACTCGCAGTTTTGGCCAATTGGGCCCGTTTTGTGAGCTATTGCTCACGTTTGGGTGTCCCGGGACGTCTCCGGACCAAGGGGTGATCTATGGGAACGTCCCCAAGACTCGTGGTTTTGGCCGATTTAGGCCCGTTTTGTGGGTTTATTGCCCATGCTTTGGTGTCTCCGAAGCACGGGGTGATCTTATGGGTCCGTCAACAATAGTCACAGTTTTGGCCAATTGGGGCCCGTTTTGTGAGCTATTACTCACGTTTTGGTGTCCCGGGACGTCTCCGGACCACGGGGTGATATATGGGAACGTCCCCAAGACTCACAATTTTGGTTGATTTGAGCTCGTTTCATGGGATATTGCTCACATTTCGGTGTCTCGGGACCTCTCCGAAGCACGGGGTGATGTCCCCAAGACTCGCAGTTTTAGCCGATTCGAGCCTATTTTGTGACCTATTGCTCACATTTTGGTTTGTTGGGACGTCTCCGGACCACGGTATCATTTTATGGGAACGTCCCCAAGACTTGCATTTATTGCCAATTTGGGCCCATTTCTTGGGCTATTGCTCACGTTTTGGTGTCCCCAAGACTCGTGGTTTTGGTCGATTCAGGCCCATTTTGTGGGTTTCTTGCTCCTGTTTTTATGTCCCGAGACGTCTCCGTAGCATGGGGTGATCTTATGGGACCATACCCAAGACTCGCAGTTTTGGCCAATTGGGGCCCGTTTTGTGAGCTATTGCTCATGTTTTGGTGTCCCGAGAAGTCTCCGGACCACAGGGTGATCTTATGGGAACGTCGCCAACACTCGTGGTTTTGCCCGATTCAGGCCCGTTTTGTGGATTTATTGCTCATGTTTTGGTCTCCCGGGACGTCTCCGAAGCATGGTGTGATCTTATGGGACCGTACCCAAGACTCGCAGTTTTGGCCAATTGTGGCCCGTGTTGTCAGCTATTGCTCACGTTTTGGTGTTCCGGGACGTCTCTGGACCATGGGGTGATCTTATGGGAACGTCCCCAAGACTCGTGGTTTTGGCCGATACAGGCCCGTTTTGTGGGTTTATTGCCAATGTTTTGGTGTCCCGGGACGTCTTCGAAGCACAGGATGATCTTATGGGACCGTCCCCAAGAGTCACAGTTTTGGCCAATTGGGGCCCATTTTGTGAGGTATTGCTCACGTTATGGTGTCCCGGGACGTCTCCGGACCACTGGGTGATCTATGGGAACGTCCCCAACACTCGACGTTTTGCCCTATTCAGGCCCGTTTTGTGGGTTTATTGCCCATGTTTTGGTGTCCCGGGACGTCTCCGAAGCACGGGGTGATCTTATGGGACCGTCCCCAAGACTCGCAGTTTTGGCCAATTGGGCCCGTTTTGTGAGCTATTGCTCACGTTTGGGTGTCCCGGGACGTCTCCGGACCAAGGGGTGATCTATGGGAACGTCCCCAAGACTCGTGGTTTTGGCCGATTTAGGCCCGTTTTGTGGGTTTATTGCCCATGCTTTGGTGTCTCCGAAGCACGGGGTGATCTTATGGGACCGTCAACAATAGTCACAGTTTTGGCCAATTGGGGCCCGTTTTGTGAGCTATTGCTCATGTTTTGGTGTCCCGAGAAGTCTCCGGACCACAGGGTGATCTTATGGGAACGTCGCCAACACTCGTGGTTTTGCCCGATTCAGGCCCGTTTTGTGGGTTTATTGCCCATGTTTTGGTGTCCCGGGATGTCTTCGAAGCACGGGGTGATCTTATGGGACCGTCCCCAAGAGTCACAGTTTTGGCCAATTGGGGCCCATTTTGTGAAGTATTGCTCACGTTATGGTGTCCCGGGACGTCTCCGGACCACTGGGTGATCTTATGGGAACGTCCCCAACACTCGTGGTTTTTCCCGATTCAGGTCCGTTTTTGGGTTTATTGCCCATGTTTTGGTGTCCCGGGACGTCTCCGAAGCACGGGGTGATCTTATGGGACCGTCCCCAAGACTCGCAGTTTTGGCCAATTGGGCCCATTTTGTGAGCTATTGCTCACGTTTGGGTGTCCCGGGACGTCTCCGGACCAAGGGGTGATCTATGGGAACGTCCCCTAGACTCGTGGTTTTGGCCGATTTAGGCCCGTTTTGTGGGTTTATTGCCCATGCTTTGGTGTCTCCGAAGCACGGGGTGATCTTATGGGACCGTCAACAATAGTCACAGTTTTGGCCAATTGGGGCCCGTTTTGTGAGCTATTACTCACGTTTTGGTGTCCCGGGACGTCTCCGGACCACGGGGTGATATATGGGAACGTCCCCAAGACTCACAATTTTGGTTGATTTGAGCTCGTTTCATGGGATATTGCTCACATTTCGGTGTCTCGGGACCTCTCCGAAGCACGGGGTGATGTCCCCAAGACTCGCAGTTTTAGCCGATTCGAGCCTATTTTGTGACCTATTGCTCACATTTTGGTTTGTTGGGACGTCTCCGGACCACGGTATCATTTTATGGGAACGTCCCCAAGACTTGCATTTATTGCCAATTTGGGCCCATTTCTTGGGCTATTGCTCACGTTTTGGTGTCCCCAAGACTCGTGGTTTTGGTCGATTCAGGCCCATTTTGTGGGTTTCTTGCTCCTGTTTTTATGTCCCGAGACGTCTCCGTAGCATGGGGTGATCTTATGGGACCATACCCAAGACTCGCAGTTTTGGCCAATTGGGGCCCGTTTTGTGAGCTATTGCTCATGTTTTGGTGTCCCGAGAAGTCTCCGGACCACAGGGTGATCTTATGGGAACGTCGCCAACACTCGTGGTTTTGCCCGATTCAGGCCCGTTTTGTGGGTTTATTGCTCATGTTTTGGTCTCCCGGGACGTCTCCGAAGCATGGTGTGATCTTATGGGACCGTACCCAAGACTCGCAGTTTTGGCCAATTGTGGCCCGTGTTGTCAGCTATTGCTCACGTTTTGGTGTTCCGGGACGTCTCTGGACCATGGGGTGATCTTATGGGAACGTCCCCAAGACTCGTGGTTTTGGCCGATACAGGCCCGTTTTGTGGGTTTATTGCCAATGTTTTGGTGTCCCGGGACGTCTTCGAAGCACAGGATGATCTTATGGGACCGTCCCCAAGAGTCACAGTTTTGGCCAATTGGGGCCCATTTTGTGAGGTATTGCTCACGTTATGGTGTCCCGGGACGTCTCCGGACCACTGGGTGATCTATGGGAACGTCCCCAACACTCGACGTTTTGCCCTATTCAGGCCCGTTTTGTGGGTTTATTGCCCATGTTTTGGTGTCCCGGGACGTCTCCGAAGCACGGGGTGATCTTATGGGACCGTCCCCAAGACTCGCAGTTTTGGCCAATTGGGCCCGTTTTGTGAGCTATTGCTCACGTTTGGGTGTCCCGGGACGTCTCCGGACCAAGGGGTGATCTATGGGAACGTCCCCAAGACTCGTGGTTTTGGCCGATTTAGGCCCGTTTTGTGGGTTTATTGCCCATGCTTTGGTGTCTCCGAAGCACGGGGTGATCTTATGGGTCCGTCAACAATAGTCACAGTTTTGGCCAATTGGGGCCCGTTTTGTGAGCTATTACTCACGTTTTGGTGTCCCGGGACGTCTCCGGACCACGGGGTGATATATGGGAACGTCCCCAAGACTCACAATTTTGGTTGATTTCAGCTCGTTTCATGGGATATTGCTCACATTTCGGTGTCTCGGGACCTCTCCGAAGCACGGGGTGATGTCCCCAAGACTCGCAGTTTTAGCCGATTCGAGCCTATTTTGTGACCTATTGCTCACATTTTGGTTTGTTGGGACGTCTCCGGACCACGGTATCATTTTATGGGAACGTCCCCAAGACTTGCATTTATTGCCAATTTGGGCCCATTTCTTGGGCTATTGCTCACGTTTTGGTGTCCCCAAGACTCGTGGTTTTGGTCGATTCAGGCCCATTTTGTGGGTTTCTTGCTCCTGTTTTTATGTCCCGAGACGTCTCCGTAGCATGGGGTGATCTTATGGGACCATACCCAAGACTCGCAGTTTTGGCCAATTGGGGCCCGTTTTGTGAGCTATTGCTCATGTTTTGGTGTCCCGAGAAGTCTCCGGACCACAGGGTGATCTTATGGGAACGTCGCCAACACTCGTGGTTTTGCCCGATTCAGGCCCGTTTTGTGGGTTTATTGCTCATGTTTTGGTCTCCCGGGACGTCTCCGAAGCATGGTGTGATCTTATGGGACCGTACCCAAGACTCGCAGTTTTGGCCAATTGTGGCCCGTGTTGTCAGCTATTGCTCACGTTTTGGTGTTCCGGGACGTCTCTGGACCATGGGGTGATCTTATGGGAACGTCCCCAAGACTCGTGGTTTTGGCCGATACAGGCCCGTTTTGTGGGTTTATTGCCAATGTTTTGGTGTCCCGGGACGTCTTCGAAGCACAGGATGATCTTATGGGACCGTCCCCAAGAGTCACAGTTTTGGCCAATTGGGGCCCATTTTGTGAGGTATTGCTCACGTTATGGTGTCCCGGGACGTCTCCGGACCACTGGGTGATCTATGGGAACGTCCCCAACACTCGACGTTTTGCCCTATTCAGGCCCGTTTTGTGGGTTTATTGCCCATGTTTTGGTGTCCCGGGACGTCTCCGAAGCACGGGGTGATCTTATGGGACCGTCCCCAAGACTCGCAGTTTTGGCCAATTGGGCCCGTTTTGTGAGCTATTGCTCACGTTTGGGTGTCCCGGGACGTCTCCGGACCAAGGGGTGATCTATGGGAACGTCCCCAAGACTCGTGGTTTTGGCCGATTTAGGCCCGTTTTGTGGGTTTATTGCCCATGCTTTGGTGTCTCCGAAGCACGGGGTGATCTTATGGGACCGTCAACAATAGTCACAGTTTTGGCCAATTGGGGCCCGTTTTGTGAGCTATTGCTCATGTTTTGGTGTCCCGAGAAGTCTCCGGACCACAGGGTGATCTTATGGGAACGTCGCCAACACTCGTGGTTTTGCCCGATTCAGGCCCGTTTTGTGGGTTTATTGCCCATGTTTTGGTGTCCCGGGATGTCTTCGAAGCACGGGGTGATCTTATGGGACCGTCCCCAAGAGTCACAGTTTTGGCCAATTGGGGCCCATTTTGTGAAGTATTGCTCACGTTATGGTGTCCCGGGACGTCTCCGGACCACTGGGTGATCTTATGGGAACGTCCCCAACACTCGTGGTTTTTCCCGATTCAGGTCCGTTTTTGGGTTTATTGCCCATGTTTTGGTGTCCCGGGACGTCTCCGAAGCACGGGGTGATCTTATGGGACCGTCCCCAAGACTCGCAGTTTTGGCCAATTGGGCCCATTTTGTGAGCTATTGCTCACGTTTGGGTGTCCCGGGACGTCTCCGGACCAAGGGGTGATCTATGGGAACGTCCCCTAGACTCGTGGTTTTGGCCGATTTAGGCCCGTTTTGTGGGTTTATTGCCCATGCTTTGGTGTCTCCGAAGCACGGGGTGATCTTATGGGACCGTCAACAATAGTCACAGTTTTGGCCAATTGGGGCCCGTTTTGTGAGCTATTACTCACGTTTTGGTGTCCCGGGACGTCTCCGGACCACGGGGTGATATATGGGAACGTCCCCAAGACTCACAATTTTGGTTGATTTGAGCTCGTTTCATGGGATATTGCTCACATTTCGGTGTCTCGGGACCTCTCCGAAGCACGGGGTGATGTCCCCAAGACTCGCAGTTTTAGCCGATTCGAGCCTATTTTGTGACCTATTGCTCACATTTTGGTTTGTTGGGACGTCTCCGGACCACGGTATCATTTTATGGGAACGTCCCCAAGACTTGCATTTATTGCCAATTTGGGCCCATTTCTTGGGCTATTGCTCACATTTTGGTGTCCCCAAGACTCGTGGTTTTGGTCAATTCAGGCCCATTTTGTGGGTTTCTTGCTCCTGTTTTTATGTCCCGAGACGTCTCCGTAGCATGGGGTGATCTTATGGGACCATACCCAAGACTCGCAGTTTTGGCCAATTGGGGCCCGTTTTGTGAGCTATTGCTCATGTTTTGGTGTCCCGAGAAGTCTCCGGACCACAGGGTGATCTTATGGGAACGTCGCCAACACTCGTGGTTTTGCCCGATTCAGGCCCGTTTTGTGGGTTTATTGCCCATGTTTTGGTGTCCCGGGATGTCTTCGAAGCACGGGGTGATCTTATGGGACCGTCCCCAAGAGTCACAGTTTTGGCCAATTGGGGCCCATTTTGTGAAGTATTGCTCACGTTATGGTGTCCCGGGACGTCTCCGGACCACTGGGTGATCTTATGGGAACGTCCCCAACACTCGTGGTTTTTCCCGATTCAGGTCCGTTTTTGGGTTTATTGCCCATGTTTTGGTGTCCCGGGACGTCTCCGAAGCACGGGGTGATCTTATGGGACCGTCCCCAAGACTCGCAGTTTTGGCCAATTGGGCCCATTTTGTGAGCTATTGCTCACGTTTGGGTGTCCCGGGACGTCTCCGGACCAAGGGGTGATCTATGGGAACGTCCCCTAGACTCGTGGTTTTGGCCGATTTAGGCCCGTTTTGTGGGTTTATTGCCCATGCTTTGGTGTCTCCGAAGCACGGGGTGATCTTATGGGACCGTCAACAATAGTCACAGTTTTGGCCAATTGGGGCCCGTTTTGTGAGCTATTACTCACGTTTTGGTGTCCCGGGACGTCTCCGGACCACGGGGTGATATATGGGAACGTCCCCAAGACTCACAATTTTGGTTGATTTGAGCTCGTTTCATGGGATATTGCTCACATTTCGGTGTCTCGGGACCTCTCCGAAGCACGGGGTGATGTCCCCAAGACTCGCAGTTTTAGCCGATTCGAGCCTATTTTGTGACCTATTGCTCACATTTTGGTTTGTTGGGACGTCTCCGGACCACGGTATCATTTTATGGGAACGTCCCCAAGACTTGCATTTATTGCCAATTTGGGCCCATTTCTTGGGCTATTGCTCACATTTTGGTGTCCCCAAGACTCGTGGTTTTGGTCAATTCAGGCCCATTTTGTGGGTTTCTTGCTCCTGTTTTTATGTCCCGAGACGTCTCCGTAGCATGGGGTGATCTTATGGGACCATACCCAAGACTCGCAGTTTTGGCCAATTGGGGCCCGTTTTGTGAGCTATTGCTCATGTTTTGGTGTCCCGAGAAGTCTCCGGACCACAGGGTGATCTTATGGGAACGTCGCCAACACTCGTGGTTTTGCCCGATTCAGGCCCGTTTTGTGGGTTTATTGCCCATGTTTTGGTGTCCCGGGATGTCTTCGAAGCACGGGGTGATCTTATGGGACCGTCCCCAAGAGTCACAGTTTTGGCCAATTGGGGCCCATTTTGTGAAGTATTGCTCACGTTATGGTGTCCCGGGACGTCTCCGGACCACTGGGTGATCTTATGGGAACGTCCCCAACACTCGTGGTTTTTCCCGATTCAGGTCCGTTTTTGGGTTTATTGCCCATGTTTTGGTGTCCCGGGACGTCTCCGAAGCACGGGGTGATCTTATGGGACCGTCCCCAAGACTCGCAGTTTTGGCCAATTGGGCCCATTTTGTGAGCTATTGCTCACGTTTGGGTGTCCCGGGACGTCTCCGGACCAAGGGGTGATCTATGGGAACGTCCCCTAGACTCGTGGTTTTGGCCGATTTAGGCCCGTTTTGTGGGTTTATTGCCCATGCTTTGGTGTCTCCGAAGCACGGGGTGATCTTATGGGACCGTCAACAATAGTCACAGTTTTGGCCAATTGGGGCCCGTTTTGTGAGCTATTACTCACGTTTTGGTGTCCCGGGACGTCTCCGGACCACGGGGTGATATATGGGAACGTCCCCAAGACTCACAATTTTGGTTGATTTGAGCTCGTTTCATGGGATATTGCTCACATTTCGGTGTCTCGGGACCTCTCCGAAGCACGGGGTGATGTCCCCAAGACTCGCAGTTTTAGCCGATTCGAGCCTATTTTGTGACCTATTGCTCACATTTTGGTTTGTTGGGACGTCTCCGGACCACGGTATCATTTTATGGGAACGTCCCCAAGACTTGCATTTATTGCCAATTTGGGCCCATTTCTTGGGCTATTGCTCACATTTTGGTGTCCCCAAGACTCGTGGTTTTGGTCAATTCAGGCCCATTTTGTGGGTTTCTTGCTCCTGTTTTTATGTCCCGAGACGTCTCCGTAGCATGGGGTGATCTTATGGGACCATACCCAAGACTCGCAGTTTTGGCCAATTGGGGCCCGTTTTGTGAGCTATTGCTCATGTTTTGGTGTCCCGAGAAGTCTCCGGACCACAGGGTGATCTTATGGGAACGTCGCCAACACTCGTGGTTTTGCCCGATTCAGGCCCGTTTTGTGGGTTTATTGCCCATGTTTTGGTGTCCCGGGACGTCTTCGAAGCACGGGGTGAACTTATGGGACCGTCCCCAAGAGTCACAGTTTTGGCCAATTGGGGCCCATTTTGTGAAGTATTGCTCACGTTATGGTGTCCCGGGACGTCTCCGGACCATTGGGTGATCTTATGGGAACGTCCCCAACACTCGTGGTTTTTCCCGATTCAGGCCCGTTTTGTGGGTTTATTGCCCATGTTTTGGTGTCCCGGGACGTCTCCGAAGCACGGGGTGATCTTATGGGACCGTCCCCAAGACTCGCAGTTTTGGCCAATTGGGCCCGTTTTGTGAGCTATTGCTCACGTTTGGGTGTCCCGGGACGTCTCCGGACCAAGGGGTGATCTATGGGAACGTCCCCAAGACTCGTGGTTTTGGCCTATTTAGGCCCGTTTTGTGGGTTTATTGCCCATGCTTTGGTGTCTCCGAAGCACGGGGTGATCTTATGGGACCGTCAACAATAGTCACAGTTTTGGCCAATTGGGGCCCATTTTGTGAGCTATTACTCACGTTTTGGTGTCCCGGGACGTCTCCGGACCACGGGGTGATATATGGGAACGTCCCCAAGACTCACAATTTTGGTTGATTTGAGCTCGTTTCATGGGATATTGCTCACATTTCGGTGTCTCGGGACCTCTCCGAAGCACGGGGTGATGTCCCCAAGACTCGCAGTTTTAGCCGATTCGAGCCTATTTTGTGACCTATTGCTCACATTTTGGTTTGTTGGGACGTCTCCGGACCACTGGGTGATCTTATGGGAACGTCCCCAACACTCGTGGTTTTTCCCGATTCAGGTCCGTTTTGTGGGTTTATTGCCCATGTTTTGGTGTCCCGGGACGTCTCCGAAGCACGGGGTGATCTTATGGGACCGTCCCCAAGACTCGCAGTTTTGGCCAATTGGGCCCATTTTGTGAGCTATTGCTCACGTTTGGGTGTCCCGGGACGTCTCCGGACCAAGGGGTGATCTATGGGAACGTCCCCAAGACTCGTGGTTTTGGCCGATTTAGGCCCGTTTTGTGGGTTTATTGCCCATGCTTTGGTGTCTCCGAAGCACGGGGTGATCTTATGGGACCGTCAACAATAGTCACAGTTTTGGCCAATTGGGGCCCGTTTTGTGAGCTATTACTCACGTTTTGGTGTCCCGGGACGTCTCCGGACCACGGGGTGATATATGGGAACGTCCCCAAGACTCACAATTTTGGTTGATTTGAGCTCGTTTCATGGGATATTGCTCACATTTCGGTGTCTCGGGACCTCTCCGAAGCACGGGGTGATGTCCCCAAGACTCGCAGTTTTAGCCGATTCGAGCCTATTTTGTGACCTATTGCTCACATTTTGGTTTGTTGGGACGTCTCCGGACCACGGTATCATTTTATGGGAACGTCCCCAAGACTTGCATTTATTGCCAATTTGGGCCCATTTCTTGGGCTATTGCTCACGTTTTGGTGTCCCCAAGACTCGTGGTTTTGGTCGATTCAGGCCCATTTTGTGGGTTTCTTGCTCCTGTTTTTATGTCCCGAGACGTCTCCGTAGCATGGGGTGATCTTATGGGACCATACCCAAGACTCGCAGTTTTGGCCAATTGGGGCCCGTTTTGTGAGCTATTGCTCATGTTTTGGTGTCCCGAGAAGTCTCCGGACCACAGGGTGATCTTATGGGAACGTCGCCAACACTCGTGGTTTTGCCCGATTCAGGCCCGTTTTGTGGGTTTATTGCCCATGTTTTGGTGTCCCGGGACGTCTTCGAAGCACGGGGTGATCTTATGGGACCGTCCCCAAGAGTCACAGTTTTGGCCAATTGGGGCCCATTTTGTGAAGTATTGCTCACGTTATGGTGTCCCGGGACGTCTCCGGACCATTGGGTGATCTTATGGGAACGTCCCCAACACTCGTGGTTTTTCCCGATTCAGCCCCGTTTTGTGGGTTTATTGCCCATGTTTTGGTGTCCCGGGACGTCTCCGAAGCACGGGGTGATCTTATGGGACCGTCCCCAAGACTCGCAGTTTTGGCCAATTGGGCCCGTTTTGTGAGCTATTGCTCACGTTTGGGTGTCCCGGGACGTATCCGGACCAAGGGGTGATCTATGGGAACGTCCCCAAGACTCGTGGTTTTGGCCTATTTAGGCCCGTTTTGTGGGTTTATTGCCCATGCTTTGGTGTCTCCGAAGCACGGGGTGATCTTATGGGACCGTCAACAATAGTCACAGTTTTGGCCAATTGGGGCCCGTTTTGTGAGCTATTACTCACGTTTTGGTGTCCCGGGACGTCTCCGGACCACGGGGTGATATATGGGAACGTCCCCAAGACTCACAATTTTGGTTGATTTGAGCTCGTTTCATGGGATATTGCTCACATTTCGGTGTCTCGGGACCTCTCCGAAGCACGGGGTGATGTCCCCAAGACTCGCAATTTTAGCCGATTCGAGCCTATTTTGTGACCTATTGCTCACATTTTGGTTTGTTGGGACGTCTCCGGACCACTGGGTGATCTTATGGGAACGTCCCCAACACTCGTGGTTTTTCCCGATTCAGGTCCGTTTTGTGGGTTTATTGCCCATGTTTTGGTGTCCCGGGACGTCTCCGAAGCACGGGGTGATCTTATGGGACCGTCCCCAAGACTCGCAGTTTTGGCCAATTGGGCCCATTTTGTGAGCTATTGCTCACGTTTGGGTGTCCCGGGACGTCTCCGGACCAAGGGGTGATCTATGGGAACGTCCCCAAGACTCGTGGTTTTGGCCGATTTAGGCCCGTTTTGTGGGTTTATTGCCCATGCTTTGGTGTCTCCGAAGCACGGGGTGATCTTATGGGACCGTCAACAATAGTCACAGTTTTGGCCAATTGGGGCCCGTTTTGTGAGCTATTGCTCATGTTTTGGTGTCCCGAGAAGTCTCCGGACCACAGGGTGATCTTATGGGAACGTCGCCAACACTCGTGGTTTTGCCCGATTCAGGCCCGTTTTGTTGGTTTATTGCCCATGTTTTGGTGTCCCGGGACGTCTTCGAAGCACGGGGTGATCTTATGGGACCGTCCCCAAGAGTCACAGTTTTGGCCAATTGGGGCCCATTTTGTGAAGTATTGCTCACGTTATGGTGTCCCGGGACGTCTCCGGACCACTGGGTGATCTTATGGGAACGTCCCCAACACTCGTGGTTTTTCCCGATTCAGGTCCGTTTTGTGGGTTTATTGCCCATGTTTTGGTGTCCCGGGACGTCTCCGAAGCACGGGGTGATCTTATGGGACCGTCCCCAACACTCGCAGTTTTGGCCAACTGGGCCCATTTTGTGAGCTATTGCTCACGTTTGGGTGTCCCGGGACGTCTCCGGACCAAGGGGTGATCTATGGGAACGTCCCCAAGACTCGTGGTTTTGGCCGATTTAGGCCCGTTTTGTGGGTTTATTGCCCATGCTTTGGTGTCTCCGAAGCACGGGGTGATCTTATGGGACCGTCAACAATAGTCACAGTTTTGGCCAATTGGGGCCCGTTTTGTGAGCTATTACTCACGTTTTGGTGTCCCGGGACGTCTCCGGACCACGGGGTGATATATGGGAACGTCCCCAAGACTCACAATTTTGGTTGATTTGAGCTCGTTTCATGGGATATTGCTCACATTTCGGTGTCTCGGGACCTCTCCGAAGCACGGGGTGATGTCCCCAAGACTCGCAGTTTTAGCCGATTCGAGCCTATTTTGTGACCTATTGCTCACATTTTGGTTTGTTGGGACGTCTCCGGACCACGGTATCATTTTATGGGAACGTCCCCAAGACTTGCATTTATTGCCAATTTGGGCCCATTTCTTGGGCTATTGCTCACGTTTTGGTGTCCCCAAGACTCGTGGTTTTGGTCGATTCAGGCCCATTTTGTGGGTTTCTTGCTCCTGTTTTTATGTCCCGAGACGTCTCCGTAGCATGGGGTGATCTTATGGGACCATACCCAAGACTCGCAGTTTTGGCCAATTGGGGCCCGTTTTGTGAGCTATTGCTCATGTTTTGGTGTCCCGAGAAGTCTCCGGACCACAGGGTGATCTTATGGGAACGTCGCCAACACTCGTGGTTTTGCCCGATTCAGGCCCGTTTTGTGGGTTTATTGCCCATGTTTTGGTGTCCCGGGACGTCTTCGAAGCACGGGGTGATCTTATGGTACCGTCCCCAAGAGTCACAGTTTTGGCCAATTGGGGCCCATTTTGTGAAGTATTGCTCACGTTATGGTGTCCCGGGACGTCTCCGGACCATTGGGTGATCTTATGGGAACGTCCCCAACACTCGTGGTTTTTCCCGATTCAGCCCCGTTTTGTGGGTTTATTGCCCATGTTTTGGTGTCCCGGGACGTCTCCGAAGCACGGGGTGATCTTATGGGACCGTCCCCAAGACTCACAGTTTTGGCCAATTGGGCCCGTTTTGTGAGCTATTGCTCACGTTTGGGTGTCCCGGGACGTCTCCGGACCAAGGGGTGATCTATGGGAACGTCCCCAAGACTCGTGGTTTTGGCCTATTTAGGCCCGTTTTGTGGGTTTATTGCCCATGCTTTGGTGTCTCCGAAGCACGGGGTGATCTTATGGGACCGTCAACAATAGTCACAGTTTTGGCCAATTGGGGCCCGTTTTGTGAGCTATTACTCACGTTTTGGTGTCCCGGGACGTCTCCGGACCACGGGGTGATATATGGGAACGTCCCCAAGACTCACAATTTTGGTTGATTTGAGCTCGTTTCATGGGATATTGCTCACATTTCGGTGTCTCGGGACCTCTCCGAAGCACGGGGTGATGTCCCCAAGACTCGCAATTTTAGCCGATTCGAGCCTATTTTGTGACCTATTGCTCACATTTTGGTTTGTTGGGACGTCTCCGGACCACTGGGTGATCTTATGGGAACGTCCCCAACACTCGTGGTTTTTCCCGATTCAGGTCCGTTTTGTGGGTTTATTGCCCATGTTTTGGTGTCCCGGGACGTCTCCGAAGCACGGGGTGATCTTATGGGACCGTCCCCAAGACTCGCAGTTTTGGCCAATTGGGCCCATTTTGTGAGCTATTGCTCACGTTTGGGTGTCCCGGGACGTCTCCGGACCAAGGGGTGATCTATGGGAACGTCCCCAAGACTCGTGGTTTTGGCCGATTTAGGCCCGTTTTGTGGGTTTATTGCCCATGCTTTGGTGTCTCCGAAGCACGGGGTGATCTTATGGGACCGTCAACAATAGTCACAGTTTTGGCCAATTGGGGCCCGTTTTGTGAGCTATTGCTCATGTTTTGGTGTCCCGAGAAGTCTCCGGACCACAGGGTGATCTTATGGGAACGTCGCCAACACTCGTGGTTTTGCCCGATTCAGGCCCGTTTTGTTGGTTTATTGCCCATGTTTTGGTGTCCCGGGACGTCTTCGAAGCACGGGGTGATCTTATGGGACCGTCCCCAAGAGTCACAGTTTTGGCCAATTGGGGCCCATTTTGTGAAGTATTGCTCACGTTATGGTGTCCCGGGACGTCTCCGGACCACTGGGTGATCTTATGGGAACGTCCCCAACACTCGTGGTTTTTCCCGATTCAGGTCCGTTTTGTGGGTTTATTGCCCATGTTTTGGTGTCCCGGGACGTCTCCGAAGCACGGGGTGATCTTATGGGACCGTCCCCAACACTCGCAGTTTTGGCCAATTGGGCCCATTTTGTGAGCTATTGCTCACGTTTGGGTGTCCCGGGACGTCTCCGGACCAAGGGGTGATCTATGGGAACGTCCCCAAGACTCGTGGTTTTGGCCGATTTAGGCCCGTTTTGTGGGTTTATTGCCCATGCTTTGGTGTCTCCGAAGCACGGGGTGATCTTATGGGACCGTCAACAATAGTCACAGTTTTGGCCAATTGGGGCCCGTTTTGTGAGCTATTACTCACGTTTTGGTGTCCCGGGACGTCTCCGGACCACGGGGTGATATATGGGAACGTCCCCAAGACTCACAATTTTGGTTGATTTGAGCTCGTTTCATGGGATATTGCTCACATTTCGGTGTCTCGGGACCTCTCCGAAGCACGGGGTGATGTCCCCAAGACTCGCAGTTTTAGCCGATTCGAGCCTATTTTGTGACCTATTGCTCACATTTTGGTTTGTTGGGACGTCTCCGGACCACGGTATCATTTTATGGGAACGTCCCCAAGACTTGCATTTATTGCCAATTTGGGCCCATTTCTTGGGCTATTGCTCACGTTTTGGTGTCCCCAAGACTCGTGGTTTTGGTCGATTCAGGCCCATTTTGTGGGTTTCTTGCTCCTGTTTTTATGTCCCGAGACGTCTCCGTAGCATGGGGTGATCTTATGGGACCATACCCAAGACTCGCAGTTTTGGCCAATTGGGGCCCGTTTTGTGAGCTATTGCTCATGTTTTGGTGTCCCGAGAAGTCTCCGGACCACAGGGTGATCTTATGGGAACGTCGCCAACACTCGTGGTTTTGCCCGATTCAGGCCCGTTTTGTGGGTTTATTGCCCATGTTTTGGTGTCCCGGGACGTCTTCGAAGCACGGGGTGATCTTATGGGACCGTCCCCAAGAGTCACAGTTTTGGCCAATTGGGGCCCATTTTGTGAAGTATTGCTCACGTTATGGTGTCCCGGGACGTCTCCGGACCATTGGGTGATCTTATGGGAACGTCCCCAACACTCGTGGTTTTTCCCGATTCAGGCCCGTTTTGTGGGTTTATTGCCCATGTTTTGGTGTCCCGGGACGTCTCCGAAGCACGGGGTGATCTTATGGGACCGTCCCCAAGACTCGCAGTTTTGGCCAATTGGGCCCGTTTTGTGAGCTATTGCTCACGTTTGGGTGTCCCGGGACGTCTCCGGACCAAGGGGTGATCTATGGGAACGTCCCCAAGACTCGTGGTTTTGGCCTATTTAGGCCCGTTTTGTGGGTTTATTGCCCATGCTTTGGTGTCTCCGAAGCACGGGGTGATCTTATGGGACCGTCAACAATAGTCACAGTTTTGGCCAATTGGGGCCCGTTTTGTGAGCTATTACTCACGTTTTGGTGTCCCGGGACGTCTCCGGACCACGGGGTGATATATGGGAACGTCCCCAAGACTCACAATTTTGGTTGATTTGAGCTCGTTTCATGGGATATTGCTCACATTTCGGTGTCTCGGGACCTCTCCGAAGCACGGGGTGATGTCCCCAAGACTCGCAGTTTTAGCCGATTCGAGCCTATGTTGTGACCTATTGCTCACATTTTGGTTTGTTGGGACGTCTCCGGACCACTGGGTGATCTTATGGGAACGTCCCCAACACTCGTGGTTTTTCCCGATTCAGGTCCGTTTTGTGGGTTTATTGCCCATGTTTTGGTGTCCCGGGACGTCTCCGAAGCACGGGGTGATCTTATGGGACCGTCCCCAAGACTCGCAGTTTTGGCCAATTGGGCCCATTTTGTGAGCTATTGCTCACGTTTGGGTGTCCCGGGACGTCTCCGGACCAAGGGGTGATCTATGGGAACGTCCCCAAGACTCGTGGTTTTGGCCGATTTAGGCCCGTTTTGTGGGTTTATTGCCCATGCTTTGGTGTCTCCGAAGCACGGGGTGATCTTATGGGACCGTCAACAATAGTCACAGTTTTGGCCAATTGGGGCCCGTTTTGTGAGCTATTACTCACGTTTTGGTGTCCCGGGACGTCTCCGGACCACGGGGTGATATATGGGAACGTCCCCAAGACTCACAATTTTGGTTGATTTGAGCTCGTTTAATGGGATATTGCTCACATTTCGGTGTCTCGGGACCTCTCCGAAGCACGGGGTGATGTCCCCAAGACTCGCAGTTTTAGCCGATTCGAACCTATTTTGTGACCTATTGCTCACATTTTGGTTTGTTGGGACGTCTCCGGACCAAGGTATCATTTTATGGGAACGTCCCCAAGACTTGCATTTATTGCCAATTTGGGCCCATTTCTTGGGCTATTGCTCACGTTTTGGTGTCCCCAAGACTCGTGGTTTTGGTCGATTCAGGCCCATTTTGTGGGTTTCTTGCTCCTGTTTTTATGTCCCGAGACGTCTCCGTAGCACGGGGTGATCTTATGGGACCATACCCAAGACTCGCAGTTTTGGCCAATTGGGGCCCGTTTTGTGAGCTATTGCTCATGTTTTGGTGTCCCGAGAAGTCTCCGGACCACAGGGTGATCTTATGGGAACGTCGCCAACACTCGTGGTTTTGCCCGATTCAGGCCCGTTTTGTTGGTTTATTGCCCATGTTTTGGTGTCCCGGGACGTCTTCGAAGCACGGGGTGATCTTATGGGACCGTCCCCAAGAGTCACAGTTTTGGCCAATTGGGGCCCATTTTGTGAAGTATTGCTCACGTTATGGTGTCCCGGGACGTCTCCGGACCACTGGGTGATCTTATGGGAACGTCCCCAACACTCGTGGTTTTTCCCGATTCAGGTCCGTTTTGTGGGTTTATTGCCCATGTTTTGGTGTCCCGGGACGTCTCCGAAGCACGGGGTGATCTTATGGGACCGTCCCCAACACTCGCAGTTTTGGCCAATTGGGCCCATTTTGTGAGCTATTGCTCACGTTTGGGTGTCCCGGGACGTCTCCGGACCAAGGGGTGATCTATGGGAACGTCCCCAAGACTCGTGGTTTTGGCCGATTTAGGCCCGTTTTGTGGGTTTATTGCCCATGCTTTGGTGTCTCCGAAGCACGGGGTGATCTTATGGGACCGTCAACAATAGTCACAGTTTTGGCCAATTGGGGCCCGTTTTGTGAGCTATTACTCACGTTTTGGTGTCCCGGGACGTCTCCGGACCACGGGGTGATATATGGGAACGTCCCCAAGACTCACAATTTTGGTTGATTTGAGCTCGTTTCATGGGATATTGCTCACATTTCGGTGTCTCGGGACCTCTCCGAAGCACGGGGTGATGTCCCCAAGACTCGCAGTTTTAGCCGATTCGAGCCTATTTTGTGACCTATTGCTCACATTTTGGTTTGTTGGGACGTCTCCGGACCACGGTATCATTTTATGGGAACGTCCCCAAGACTTGCATTTATTGCCAATTTGGGCCCATTTCTTGGGCTATTGCTCACGTTTTGGTGTCCCCAAGACTCGTGGTTTTGGTCGATTCAGGCCCATTTTGTGGGTTTCTTGCTCCTGTTTTTATGTCCCGAGACGTCTCCGTAGCATGGGGTGATCTTATGGGACCATACCCAAGACTCGCAGTTTTGGCCAATTGGGGCCCGTTTTGTGAGCTATTGCTCATGTTTTGGTGTCCCGAGAAGTCTCCGGACCACAGGGTGATCTTATGGGAACGTCGCCAACACTCGTGGTTTTGCCCGATTCAGGCCCGTTTTGTGGGTTTATTGCCCATGTTTTGGTGTCCCGGGACGTCTTCGAAGCACGGGGTGATCTTATGGGACCGTCCCCAAGAGTCACAGTTTTGGCCAATTGGGGCCCATTTTGTGAAGTATTGCTCACGTTATGGTGTCCCGGGACGTCTCCGGACCATTGGGTGATCTTATGGGAACGTCCCCAACACTCGTGGTTTTTCCCGATTCAGGCCCGTTTTGTGGGTTTATTGCCCATGTTTTGGTGTCCCGGGACGTCTCCGAAGCACGGGGTGATCTTATGGGACCGTCCCCAAGACTCGCAGTTTTGGCCAATTGGGCCCGTTTTGTGAGCTATTGCTCACGTTTGGGTGTCCCGGGACGTCTCCGGACCAAGGGGTGATCTATGGGAACGTCCCCAAGACTCGTGGTTTTGGCCTATTTAGGCCCGTTTTGTGGGTTTATTGCCCATGCTTTGGTGTCTCCGAAGCACGGGGTGATCTTATGGGACCGTCAACAATAGTCACAGTTTTGGCCAATTGGGGCCCGTTTTGTGAGCTATTACTCACGTTTTGGTGTCCCGGGACGTCTCCGGACCATGGGGTGATATATGGGAACGTCCCCAAGACTCACAATTTTGGTTGATTTGAGCTCGTTTCATGGGATATTGCTCACATTTCGGTGTCTCGGGACCTCTCCGAAGCACGGGGTGATGTCCCCAAGACTCGCAGTTTTAGCCGATTCGAGCCTATTTTGTGACCTATTGCTCACATTTTGGTTTGTTGGGACGTCTCCGGACCACTGGGTGATCTTATGGGAACGTCCCCAACACTCGTGGTTTTTCCCGATTCAGGTCCGTTTTGTGGGTTTATTGCCCATGTTTTGGTGTCCCGGGACGTCTCCGAAGCACGGGGTGATCTTATGGGACCGTCCCCAAGACTCGCAGTTTTGGCCAATTGGGCCCATTTTGTGAGCTATTGCTCACGTTTGGGTGTCCCGGGACGTCTCCGGACCAAGGGGTGATCTATGGGAACGTCCCCAAGACTCGTGGTTTTGGCCGATTTAGGCCCGTTTTGTGGGTTTATTGCCCATGCTTTGGTGTCTCCGAAGCACGGGGTGATCTTATGGGACCGTCAACAATAGTCACAGTTTTGGCCAATTGGGGCCCGTTTTGTGAGCTATTACTCACGTTTTGGTGTCCCGGGACGTCTCCGGACCACGGGGTGATATATGGGAACGTCCCCAAGACTCACAATTTTGGTTGATTTGAGCTCGTTTCATGGGATATTGCTCACATTTCGGTGTCTCGGGACCTCTCCGAAGCACGGGGTGATGTCCCCAAGACTCGCAGTTTTAGCCGATTCGAACCTATTTTGTGACCTATTGCTCACATTTTGGTTTGTTGGGACGTCTCCGGACCACGGTATCATTTTATGGGAACGTCCCCAAGACTTGCATTTATTGCCAATTTGGGCCCATTTCTTGGGCTATTGCTCACGTTTTGGTGTCCCCAAGACTCGTGGTTTTGGTCGATTCAGGCCCATTTTGTGGGTTTCTTGCTCCTGTTTTTATGTCCCGAGACGTCTCCGTAGCACGGGGTGATCTTATGGGACCATACCCAAGACTCGCAGTTTTGGCCAATTGGGGCCCGTTTTGTGAGCTATTGCTCATGTTTTGGTGTCCCGAGAAGTCTCCGGACCACAGGGTGATCTTATGGGAACGTCGCCAACACTCGTGGTTTTGCCCGATTCAGGCCCGTTTTGTGGGTTTATTGCTCATGTTTTGGTCTCCCGGGACGTCTCCGAAGCATGGTGTGATCTTATGGGACCGTACCCAAGACTCGCAGTTTTGGCCAATTGTGGCCCGTGTTGTCAGCTAGTGCTCACGTTTTGGTGTTCCGGGACGTCTCTGGACCATGGGGTGATCTTATGGGAACGTCCCCAAGACTCGTGGTTTTGGCCGATACAGGCCCGTTTTGTGGGTTTATTGCCAATGTTTTGGTGTCCCGGGACGTCTTCGAAGCACAGGATGATCTTATGGGACCGTCCCCAAGAGTCACAGTTTTGGCCAATTGGGGCCCATTTTGTGAGGTATTGCTCACGTTATGGTGTCCCGGGACGTCTCCGGACCACTGGGTGATCTATGGGAACGTCCCCAACACTCGACGTTTTGCCCTATTCAGGCCCGTTTTGTGGGTTTATTGCCCATGTTTTGGTGTCCCGGGACGTCTCCGAAGCACGGGGTGATCTTATGGGACCGTCCCCAAGAATCGCAGTTTTGGCCAATTGGGCCCGTTTTGTGAGCTATTGCTCACGTTTGGGTGTCCCGGGACGTCTCCGGACCAACGGGTGATCTATGGGAACGTCCCCAAGACTCGTGGTTTTGGCCGATTTAGGCCCGTTTTGTGGGTTTATTGCCCATGCTTTGGGGTCTCCGAAGCACGGGGTGATCTTATGGGACCGTCAACAATAGTCACAGTTTTGGCCAATTGGGGCCCGTTTTGTGAGCTATTACTCACGTTTTGGTGTCCCGGGACGTCTCCGGACCACGGGGTGATATATGGGAATGTCCCCAAGACTCACAATTTTGGTTGATTTGAGCTCGTTTCATGGGATATTGCTCACATTTCGGTGTCTCGGGACCTCTCCGAAGCACGGGGTGATGTCCCCAAGACTCGCAGTTTTAGCCGATTCGAGCCTATTTTGTGACCTATTGCTCACATTTTTGTTTGTTGGGACGTCTCCGGACCACGGTATCATTTTATGGGAACGTCCCCAAGACTTGCATTTATTGCCAATTTGGGCCCATTTCTTGGGCTATTGCTCACGTTTTGGTGTCCCCAAGACTCGTGGTTTTGGTCAATTCAGGCCCATTTTGTGGGTTTCTTGCTCCTGTTTTTATGTCCCGAGACGTCTCCGTAGCATGGGGTGATCTTATGGGACCATACCCAAGACTCGCAGTTTTGGCCAATTGGGGCCCGTTTTGTGAGCTATTGCTCATGTTTTGGTGTCCCGAGAAGTCTCCGGACCACAGGGTGATCTTATGGGAACGTCGCCAACACTCGTGGTTTTGCCCGATTCAGGCCCGTTTTGTGGGTTTATTGCCCATGTTTTGGTGTCCCGGGACGTCTTCGAAGCACGGGGTGAACTTATGGGACCGTCCCCAAGAGTCACAGTTTTGGCCAATTGGGGCCCATTTTGTGAAGTATTGCTCACGTTATGGTGTCCCGGGACGTCTCCGGACCATTGGGTGATCTTATGGGAACGTCCCCAACACTCGTGGTTTTTCCCGATTCAGGCCCGTTTTGTGGGTTTATTGCCCATGTTTTGGTGTCCCGGGACGTCTCCGAAGCACGGGGTGATCTTATGGGACCGTCCCCAAGACTCGCAGTTTTGGCCAATTGGGCCCGTTTTGTGAGCTATTGCTCACGTTTGGGTGTCCCGGGACGTCTCCGGACCAAGGGGTGATCTATGGGAACGTCCCCAAGACTCGTGGTTTTGGCCTATTTAGGCCCGTTTTGTGGGTTTATTGCCCATGCTTTGGTGTCTCCGAAGCACGGGGTGATCTTATGGGACCGTCAACAATAGTCACAGTTTTGGCCAATTGGGGCCCATTTTGTGAGCTATTACTCACGTTTTGGTGTCCCGGGACGTCTCCGGACCACGGGGTGATATATGGGAACGTCCCCAAGACTCACAATTTTGGTTGATTTGAGCTCGTTTCATGGGATATTGCTCACATTTCGGTGTCTCGGGACCTCTCCGAAGCACGGGGTGATGTCCCCAAGACTCGCAGTTTTAGCCGATTCGAGCCTATTTTGTGACCTATTGCTCACATTTTGGTTTGTTGGGACGTCTCCGGACCACTGGGTGATCTTATGGGAACGTCCCCAACACTCGTGGTTTTTCCCGATTCAGGTCCGTTTTGTGGGTTTATTGCCCATGTTTTGGTGTCCCGGGACGTCTCCGAAGCACGGGGTGATCTTATGGGACCGTCCCCAAGACTCGCAGTTTTGGCCAATTGGGCCCATTTTGTGAGCTATTGCTCACGTTTGGGTGTCCCGGGACGTCTCCGGACCAAGGGGTGATCTATGGGAACGTCCCCAAGACTCGTGGTTTTGGCCGATTTAGGCCCGTTTTGTGGGTTTATTGCCCATGCTTTGGTGTCTCCGAAGCACGGGGTGATCTTATGGGACCGTCAACAATAGTCACAGTTTTGGCCAATTGGGGCCCGTTTTGTGAGCTATTACTCACGTTTTGGTGTCCCGGGACGTCTCCGGACCACGGGGTGATATATGGGAACGTCCCCAAGACTCACAATTTTGGTTGATTTGAGCTCGTTTCATGGGATATTGCTCACATTTCGGTGTCTCGGGACCTCTCCGAAGCACGGGGTGATGTCCCCAAGACTCGCAGTTTTAGCCGATTCGAGCCTATTTTGTGACCTATTGCTCACATTTTGGTTTGTTGGGACGTCTCCGGACCACGGTATCATTTTATGGGAACGTCCCCAAGACTTGCATTTATTGCCAATTTGGGCCCATTTCTTGGGCTATTGCTCACGTTTTGGTGTCCCCAAGACTCGTGGTTTTGGTCGATTCAGGCCCATTTTGTGGGTTTCTTGCTCCTGTTTTTATGTCCCGAGACGTCTCCGTAGCATGGGGTGATCTTATGGGACCATACCCAAGACTCGCAGTTTTGGCCAATTGGGGCCCGTTTTGTGAGCTATTGCTCATGTTTTGGTGTCCCGAGAAGTCTCCGGACCACAGGGTGATCTTATGGGAACGTCGCCAACACTCGTGGTTTTGCCCGATTCAGGCCCGTTTTGTGGGTTTATTGCCCATGTTTTGGTGTCCCGGGACGTCTTCGAAGCACGGGGTGATCTTATGGGACCGTCCCCAAGAGTCACAGTTTTGGCCAATTGGGGCCCATTTTGTGAAGTATTGCTCACGTTATGGTGTCCCGGGACGTCTCCGGACCATTGGGTGATCTTATGGGAACGTCCCCAACACTCGTGGTTTTTCCCGATTCAGCCCCGTTTTGTGGGTTTATTGCCCATGTTTTGGTGTCCCGGGACGTCTCCGAAGCACGGGGTGATCTTATGGGACCGTCCCCAAGACTCGCAGTTTTGGCCAATTGGGCCCGTTTTGTGAGCTATTGCTCACGTTTGGGTGTCCCGGGACGTATCCGGACCAAGGGGTGATCTATGGGAACGTCCCCAAGACTCGTGGTTTTGGCCTATTTAGGCCCGTTTTGTGGGTTTATTGCCCATGCTTTGGTGTCTCCGAAGCACGGGGTGATCTTATGGGACCGTCAACAATAGTCACAGTTTTGGCCAATTGGGGCCCGTTTTGTGAGCTATTACTCACGTTTTGGTGTCCCGGGACGTCTCCGGACCACGGGGTGATATATGGGAACGTCCCCAAGACTCACAATTTTGGTTGATTTGAGCTCGTTTCATGGGATATTGCTCACATTTCGGTGTCTCGGGACCTCTCCGAAGCACGGGGTGATGTCCCCAAGACTCGCAATTTTAGCCGATTCGAGCCTATTTTGTGACCTATTGCTCACATTTTGGTTTGTTGGGACGTCTCCGGACCACTGGGTGATCTTATGGGAACGTCCCCAACACTCGTGGTTTTTCCCGATTCAGGTCCGTTTTGTGGGTTTATTGCCCATGTTTTGGTGTCCCGGGACGTCTCCGAAGCACGGGGTGATCTTATGGGACCGTCCCCAAGACTCGCAGTTTTGGCCAATTGGGCCCATTTTGTGAGCTATTGCTCACGTTTGGGTGTCCCGGGACGTCTCCGGACCAAGGGGTGATCTATGGGAACGTCCCCAAGACTCGTGGTTTTGGCCGATTTAGGCCCGTTTTGTGGGTTTATTGCCCATGCTTTGGTGTCTCCGAAGCACGGGGTGATCTTATGGGACCGTCAACAATAGTCACAGTTTTGGCCAATTGGGGCCCGTTTTGTGAGCTATTGCTCATGTTTTGGTGTCCCGAGAAGTCTCCGGACCACAGGGTGATCTTATGGGAACGTCGCCAACACTCGTGGTTTTGCCCGATTCAGGCCCGTTTTGTTGGTTTATTGCCCATGTTTTGGTGTCCCGGGACGTCTTCGAAGCACGGGGTGATCTTATGGGACCGTCCCCAAGAGTCACAGTTTTGGCCAATTGGGGCCCATTTTGTGAAGTATTGCTCACGTTATGGTGTCCCGGGACGTCTCCGGACCACTGGGTGATCTTATGGGAACGTCCCCAACACTCGTGGTTTTTCCCGATTCAGGTCCGTTTTGTGGGTTTATTGCCCATGTTTTGGTGTCCCGGGACGTCTCCGAAGCACGGGGTGATCTTATGGGACCGTCCCCAACACTCGCAGTTTTGGCCAACTGGGCCCATTTTGTGAGCTATTGCTCACGTTTGGGTGTCCCGGGACGTCTCCGGACCAAGGGGTGATCTATGGGAACGTCCCCAAGACTCGTGGTTTTGGCCGATTTAGGCCCGTTTTGTGGGTTTATTGCCCATGCTTTGGTGTCTCCGAAGCACGGGGTGATCTTATGGGACCGTCAACAATAGTCACAGTTTTGGCCAATTGGGGCCCGTTTTGTGAGCTATTACTCACGTTTTGGTGTCCCGGGACGTCTCCGGACCACGGGGTGATATATGGGAACGTCCCCAAGACTCACAATTTTGGTTGATTTGAGCTCGTTTCATGGGATATTGCTCACATTTCGGTGTCTCGGGACCTCTCCGAAGCACGGGGTGATGTCCCCAAGACTCGCAGTTTTAGCCGATTCGAGCCTATTTTGTGACCTATTGCTCACATTTTGGTTTGTTGGGACGTCTCCGGACCACGGTATCATTTTATGGGAACGTCCCCAAGACTTGCATTTATTGCCAATTTGGGCCCATTTCTTGGGCTATTGCTCACGTTTTGGTGTCCCCAAGACTCGTGGTTTTGGTCGATTCAGGCCCATTTTGTGGGTTTCTTGCTCCTGTTTTTATGTCCCGAGACGTCTCCGTAGCATGGGGTGATCTTATGGGACCATACCCAAGACTCGCAGTTTTGGCCAATTGGGGCCCGTTTTGTGAGCTATTGCTCATGTTTTGGTGTCCCGAGAAGTCTCCGGACCACAGGGTGATCTTATGGGAACGTCGCCAACACTCGTGGTTTTGCCCGATTCAGGCCCGTTTTGTGGGTTTATTGCCCATGTTTTGGTGTCCCGGGACGTCTTCGAAGCACGGGGTGATCTTATGGTACCGTCCCCAAGAGTCACAGTTTTGGCCAATTGGGGCCCATTTTGTGAAGTATTGCTCACGTTATGGTGTCCCGGGACGTCTCCGGACCATTGGGTGATCTTATGGGAACGTCCCCAACACTCGTGGTTTTTCCCGATTCAGCCCCGTTTTGTGGGTTTATTGCCCATGTTTTGGTGTCCCGGGACGTCTCCGAAGCACGGGGTGATCTTATGGGACCGTCCCCAAGACTCACAGTTTTGGCCAATTGGGCCCGTTTTGTGAGCTATTGCTCACGTTTGGGTGTCCCGGGACGTCTCCGGACCAAGGGGTGATCTATGGGAACGTCCCCAAGACTCGTGGTTTTGGCCTATTTAGGCCCGTTTTGTGGGTTTATTGCCCATGCTTTGGTGTCTCCGAAGCACGGGGTGATCTTATGGGACCGTCAACAATAGTCACAGTTTTGGCCAATTGGGGCCCGTTTTGTGAGCTATTACTCACGTTTTGGTGTCCCGGGACGTCTCCGGACCACGGGGTGATATATGGGAACGTCCCCAAGACTCACAATTTTGGTTGATTTGAGCTCGTTTCATGGGATATTGCTCACATTTCGGTGTCTCGGGACCTCTCCGAAGCACGGGGTGATGTCCCCAAGACTCGCAATTTTAGCCGATTCGAGCCTATTTTGTGACCTATTGCTCACATTTTGGTTTGTTGGGACGTCTCCGGACCACTGGGTGATCTTATGGGAACGTCCCCAACACTCGTGGTTTTTCCCGATTCAGGTCCGTTTTGTGGGTTTATTGCCCATGTTTTGGTGTCCCGGGACGTCTCCGAAGCACGGGGTGATCTTATGGGACCGTCCCCAAGACTCGCAGTTTTGGCCAATTGGGCCCATTTTGTGAGCTATTGCTCACGTTTGGGTGTCCCGGGACGTCTCCGGACCAAGGGGTGATCTATGGGAACGTCCCCAAGACTCGTGGTTTTGGCCGATTTAGGCCCGTTTTGTGGGTTTATTGCCCATGCTTTGGTGTCTCCGAAGCACGGGGTGATCTTATGGGACCGTCAACAATAGTCACAGTTTTGGCCAATTGGGGCCCGTTTTGTGAGCTATTGCTCATGTTTTGGTGTCCCGAGAAGTCTCCGGACCACAGGGTGATCTTATGGGAACGTCGCCAACACTCGTGGTTTTGCCCGATTCAGGCCCGTTTTGTTGGTTTATTGCCCATGTTTTGGTGTCCCGGGACGTCTTCGAAGCACGGGGTGATCTTATGGGACCGTCCCCAAGAGTCACAGTTTTGGCCAATTGGGGCCCATTTTGTGAAGTATTGCTCACGTTATGGTGTCCCGGGACGTCTCCGGACCACTGGGTGATCTTATGGGAACGTCCCCAACACTCGTGGTTTTTCCCGATTCAGGTCCGTTTTGTGGGTTTATTGCCCATGTTTTGGTGTCCCGGGACGTCTCCGAAGCACGGGGTGATCTTATGGGACCGTCCCCAACACTCGCAGTTTTGGCCAATTGGGCCCATTTTGTGAGCTATTGCTCACGTTTGGGTGTCCCGGGACGTCTCCGGACCAAGGGGTGATCTATGGGAACGTCCCCAAGACTCGTGGTTTTGGCCGATTTAGGCCCGTTTTGTGGGTTTATTGCCCATGCTTTGGTGTCTCCGAAGCACGGGGTGATCTTATGGGACCGTCAACAATAGTCACAGTTTTGGCCAATTGGGGCCCGTTTTGTGAGCTATTACTCACGTTTTGGTGTCCCGGGACGTCTCCGGACCACGGGGTGATATATGGGAACGTCCCCAAGACTCACAATTTTGGTTGATTTGAGCTCGTTTCATGGGATATTGCTCACATTTCGGTGTCTCGGGACCTCTCCGAAGCACGGGGTGATGTCCCCAAGACTCGCAGTTTTAGCCGATTCGAGCCTATTTTGTGACCTATTGCTCACATTTTGGTTTGTTGGGACGTCTCCGGACCACGGTATCATTTTATGGGAACGTCCCCAAGACTTGCATTTATTGCCAATTTGGGCCCATTTCTTGGGCTATTGCTCACGTTTTGGTGTCCCCAAGACTCGTGGTTTTGGTCGATTCAGGCCCATTTTGTGGGTTTCTTGCTCCTGTTTTTATGTCCCGAGACGTCTCCGTAGCATGGGGTGATCTTATGGGACCATACCCAAGACTCGCAGTTTTGGCCAATTGGGGCCCGTTTTGTGAGCTATTGCTCATGTTTTGGTGTCCCGAGAAGTCTCCGGACCACAGGGTGATCTTATGGGAACGTCGCCAACACTCGTGGTTTTGCCCGATTCAGGCCCGTTTTGTGGGTTTATTGCCCATGTTTTGGTGTCCCGGGACGTCTTCGAAGCACGGGGTGATCTTATGGGACCGTCCCCAAGAGTCACAGTTTTGGCCAATTGGGGCCCATTTTGTGAAGTATTGCTCACGTTATGGTGTCCCGGGACGTCTCCGGACCATTGGGTGATCTTATGGGAACGTCCCCAACACTCGTGGTTTTTCCCGATTCAGGCCCGTTTTGTGGGTTTATTGCCCATGTTTTGGTGTCCCGGGACGTCTCCGAAGCACGGGGTGATCTTATGGGACCGTCCCCAAGACTCGCAGTTTTGGCCAATTGGGCCCGTTTTGTGAGCTATTGCTCACGTTTGGGTGTCCCGGGACGTCTCCGGACCAAGGGGTGATCTATGGGAACGTCCCCAAGACTCGTGGTTTTGGCCTATTTAGGCCCGTTTTGTGGGTTTATTGCCCATGCTTTGGTGTCTCCGAAGCACGGGGTGATCTTATGGGACCGTCAACAATAGTCACAGTTTTGGCCAATTGGGGCCCGTTTTGTGAGCTATTACTCACGTTTTGGTGTCCCGGGACGTCTCCGGACCACGGGGTGATATATGGGAACGTCCCCAAGACTCACAATTTTGGTTGATTTGAGCTCGTTTCATGGGATATTGCTCACATTTCGGTGTCTCGGGACCTCTCCGAAGCACGGGGTGATGTCCCCAAGACTCGCAGTTTTAGCCGATTCGAGCCTATGTTGTGACCTATTGCTCACATTTTGGTTTGTTGGGACGTCTCCGGACCACTGGGTGATCTTATGGGAACGTCCCCAACACTCGTGGTTTTTCCCGATTCAGGTCCGTTTTGTGGGTTTATTGCCCATGTTTTGGTGTCCCGGGACGTCTCCGAAGCACGGGGTGATCTTATGGGACCGTCCCCAAGACTCGCAGTTTTGGCCAATTGGGCCCATTTTGTGAGCTATTGCTCACGTTTGGGTGTCCCGGGACGTCTCCGGACCAAGGGGTGATCTATGGGAACGTCCCCAAGACTCGTGGTTTTGGCCGATTTAGGCCCGTTTTGTGGGTTTATTGCCCATGCTTTGGTGTCTCCGAAGCACGGGGTGATCTTATGGGACCGTCAACAATAGTCACAGTTTTGGCCAATTGGGGCCCGTTTTGTGAGCTATTACTCACGTTTTGGTGTCCCGGGACGTCTCCGGACCACGGGGTGATATATGGGAACGTCCCCAAGACTCACAATTTTGGTTGATTTGAGCTCGTTTAATGGGATATTGCTCACATTTCGGTGTCTCGGGACCTCTCCGAAGCACGGGGTGATGTCCCCAAGACTCGCAGTTTTAGCCGATTCGAACCTATTTTGTGACCTATTGCTCACATTTTGGTTTGTTGGGACGTCTCCGGACCAAGGTATCATTTTATGGGAACGTCCCCAAGACTTGCATTTATTGCCAATTTGGGCCCATTTCTTGGGCTATTGCTCACGTTTTGGTGTCCCCAAGACTCGTGGTTTTGGTCGATTCAGGCCCATTTTGTGGGTTTCTTGCTCCTGTTTTTATGTCCCGAGACGTCTCCGTAGCACGGGGTGATCTTATGGGACCATACCCAAGACTCGCAGTTTTGGCCAATTGGGGCCCGTTTTGTGAGCTATTGCTCATGTTTTGGTGTCCCGAGAAGTCTCCGGACCACAGGGTGATCTTATGGGAACGTCGCCAACACTCGTGGTTTTGCCCGATTCAGGCCCGTTTTGTTGGTTTATTGCCCATGTTTTGGTGTCCCGGGACGTCTTCGAAGCACGGGGTGATCTTATGGGACCGTCCCCAAGAGTCACAGTTTTGGCCAATTGGGGCCCATTTTGTGAAGTATTGCTCACGTTATGGTGTCCCGGGACGTCTCCGGACCACTGGGTGATCTTATGGGAACGTCCCCAACACTCGTGGTTTTTCCCGATTCAGGTCCGTTTTGTGGGTTTATTGCCCATGTTTTGGTGTCCCGGGACGTCTCCGAAGCACGGGGTGATCTTATGGGACCGTCCCCAACACTCGCAGTTTTGGCCAATTGGGCCCATTTTGTGAGCTATTGCTCACGTTTGGGTGTCCCGGGACGTCTCCGGACCAAGGGGTGATCTATGGGAACGTCCCCAAGACTCGTGGTTTTGGCCGATTTAGGCCCGTTTTGTGGGTTTATTGCCCATGCTTTGGTGTCTCCGAAGCACGGGGTGATCTTATGGGACCGTCAACAATAGTCACAGTTTTGGCCAATTGGGGCCCGTTTTGTGAGCTATTACTCACGTTTTGGTGTCCCGGGACGTCTCCGGACCACGGGGTGATATATGGGAACGTCCCCAAGACTCACAATTTTGGTTGATTTGAGCTCGTTTCATGGGATATTGCTCACATTTCGGTGTCTCGGGACCTCTCCGAAGCACGGGGTGATGTCCCCAAGACTCGCAGTTTTAGCCGATTCGAGCCTATTTTGTGACCTATTGCTCACATTTTGGTTTGTTGGGACGTCTCCGGACCACGGTATCATTTTATGGGAACGTCCCCAAGACTTGCATTTATTGCCAATTTGGGCCCATTTCTTGGGCTATTGCTCACGTTTTGGTGTCCCCAAGACTCGTGGTTTTGGTCGATTCAGGCCCATTTTGTGGGTTTCTTGCTCCTGTTTTTATGTCCCGAGACGTCTCCGTAGCATGGGGTGATCTTATGGGACCATACCCAAGACTCGCAGTTTTGGCCAATTGGGGCCCGTTTTGTGAGCTATTGCTCATGTTTTGGTGTCCCGAGAAGTCTCCGGACCACAGGGTGATCTTATGGGAACGTCGCCAACACTCGTGGTTTTGCCCGATTCAGGCCCGTTTTGTGGGTTTATTGCCCATGTTTTGGTGTCCCGGGACGTCTTCGAAGCACGGGGTGATCTTATGGGACCGTCCCCAAGAGTCACAGTTTTGGCCAATTGGGGCCCATTTTGTGAAGTATTGCTCACGTTATGGTGTCCCGGGACGTCTCCGGACCATTGGGTGATCTTATGGGAACGTCCCCAACACTCGTGGTTTTTCCCGATTCAGGCCCGTTTTGTGGGTTTATTGCCCATGTTTTGGTGTCCCGGGACGTCTCCGAAGCACGGGGTGATCTTATGGGACCGTCCCCAAGACTCGCAGTTTTGGCCAATTGGGCCCGTTTTGTGAGCTATTGCTCACGTTTGGGTGTCCCGGGACGTCTCCGGACCAAGGGGTGATCTATGGGAACGTCCCCAAGACTCGTGGTTTTGGCCTATTTAGGCCCGTTTTGTGGGTTTATTGCCCATGCTTTGGTGTCTCCGAAGCACGGGGTGATCTTATGGGACCGTCAACAATAGTCACAGTTTTGGCCAATTGGGGCCCGTTTTGTGAGCTATTACTCACGTTTTGGTGTCCCGGGACGTCTCCGGACCATGGGGTGATATATGGGAACGTCCCCAAGACTCACAATTTTGGTTGATTTGAGC
Source organism: Elymus sibiricus (assembly GCA_039707655.1). Classification (NCBI taxonomy): domain Eukaryota; kingdom Viridiplantae; phylum Streptophyta; class Magnoliopsida; order Poales; family Poaceae; genus Elymus; species Elymus sibiricus. The sequence continues at coordinate 74,515,010 of CM077672.1, read as the reverse complement.
TCGTTTCATGGGATATTGCTCACATTTCGGTGTCTCGGGACCTCTCCGAAGCACGGGGTGATGTCCCCAAGACTCGCAGTTTTAGCCGATTCGAGCCTATTTTGTGACCTATTGCTCACATTTTGGTTTGTTGGGACGTCTCCGGACCACTGGGTGATCTTATGGGAACGTCCCCAACACTCGTGGTTTTTCCCGATTCAGGTCCGTTTTGTGGGTTTATTGCCCATGTTTTGGTGTCCCGGGACGTCTCCGAAGCACGGGGTGATCTTATGGGACCGTCCCCAAGACTCGCAGTTTTGGCCAATTGGGCCCATTTTGTGAGCTATTGCTCACGTTTGGGTGTCCCGGGACGTCTCCGGACCAAGGGGTGATCTATGGGAACGTCCCCAAGACTCGTGGTTTTGGCCGATTTAGGCCCGTTTTGTGGGTTTATTGCCCATGCTTTGGTGTCTCCGAAGCACGGGGTGATCTTATGGGACCGTCAACAATAGTCACAGTTTTGGCCAATTGGGGCCCGTTTTGTGAGCTATTACTCACGTTTTGGTGTCCCGGGACGTCTCCGGACCACGGGGTGATATATGGGAACGTCCCCAAGACTCACAATTTTGGTTGATTTGAGCTCGTTTCATGGGATATTGCTCACATTTCGGTGTCTCGGGACCTCTCCGAAGCACGGGGTGATGTCCCCAAGACTCGCAGTTTTAGCCGATTCGAACCTATTTTGTGACCTATTGCTCACATTTTGGTTTGTTGGGACGTCTCCGGACCACGGTATCATTTTATGGGAACGTCCCCAAGACTTGCATTTATTGCCAATTTGGGCCCATTTCTTGGGCTATTGCTCACGTTTTGGTGTCCCCAAGACTCGTGGTTTTGGTCGATTCAGGCCCATTTTGTGGGTTTCTTGCTCCTGTTTTTATGTCCCGAGACGTCTCCGTAGCACGGGGTGATCTTATGGGACCATACCCAAGACTCGCAGTTTTGGCCAATTGGGGCCCGTTTTGTGAGCTATTGCTCATGTTTTGGTGTCCCGAGAAGTCTCCGGACCACAGGGTGATCTTATGGGAACGTCGCCAACACTCGTGGTTTTGCCCGATTCAGGCCCGTTTTGTGGGTTTATTGCTCATGTTTTGGTCTCCCGGGACGTCTCCGAAGCATGGTGTGATCTTATGGGACCGTACCCAAGACTCGCAGTTTTGGCCAATTGTGGCCCGTGTTGTCAGCTAGTGCTCACGTTTTGGTGTTCCGGGACGTCTCTGGACCATGGGGTGATCTTATGGGAACGTCCCCAAGACTCGTGGTTTTGGCCGATACAGGCCCGTTTTGTGGGTTTATTGCCAATGTTTTGGTGTCCCGGGACGTCTTCGAAGCACAGGATGATCTTATGGGACCGTCCCCAAGAGTCACAGTTTTGGCCAATTGGGGCCCATTTTGTGAGGTATTGCTCACGTTATGGTGTCCCGGGACGTCTCCGGACCACTGGGTGATCTATGGGAACGTCCCCAACACTCGACGTTTTGCCCTATTCAGGCCCGTTTTGTGGGTTTATTGCCCATGTTTTGGTGTCCCGGGACGTCTCCGAAGCACGGGGTGATCTTATGGGACCGTCCCCAAGAATCGCAGTTTTGGCCAATTGGGCCCGTTTTGTGAGCTATTGCTCACGTTTGGGTGTCCCGGGACGTCTCCGGACCAACGGGTGATCTATGGGAACGTCCCCAAGACTCGTGGTTTTGGCCGATTTAGGCCCGTTTTGTGGGTTTATTGCCCATGCTTTGGGGTCTCCGAAGCACGGGGTGATCTTATGGGACCGTCAACAATAGTCACAGTTTTGGCCAATTGGGGCCCGTTTTGTGAGCTATTACTCACGTTTTGGTGTCCCGGGACGTCTCCGGACCACGGGGTGATATATGGGAATGTCCCCAAGACTCACAATTTTGGTTGATTTGAGCTCGTTTCATGGGATATTGCTCACATTTCGGTGTCTCGGGACCTCTCCGAAGCACGGGGTGATGTCCCCAAGACTCGCAGTTTTAGCCGATTCGAGCCTATTTTGTGACCTATTGCTCACATTTTTGTTTGTTGGGACGTCTCCGGACCACGGTATCATTTTATGGGAACGTCCCCAAGACTTGCATTTATTGCCAATTTGGGCCCATTTCTTGGGCTATTGCTCACGTTTTGGTGTCCCCAAGACTCGTGGTTTTGGTCGATTCAGGCCCATTTTGTGGGTTTCTTGCTCCTGTTTTTATGTCCCGAGACGTCTCCGTAGCATGGGGTGATCTTATGGGACCATACCCAAGACTCGCAGTTTTGGCCAATTGGGGCCCGTTTTGTGAGCTATTGCTCATGTTTTGGTGTCCCGAGAAGTCTCCGGACCACAGGGTGATCTTATGGGAACGTCGCCAACACTCGTGGTTTTGCCCGATTCAGGCCCGTTTTGTGAGTTTATTGCTCATGTTTTGGTCTCCCGGGACGTCTCCGAAGCATGGTGTGATCTTATGGGACCGTACCCAAGACTCGCAGTTTTGGCCAATTGTGGCCCGTGTTGTCAGCTATTGCTCACGTTTTGGTGTTCCGGGACGTCTCTGGACCATGGGGTGATCTTATGGGAACGTCCCCAAGACTCGTGGTTTTGGCCGATACAGGCCCGTTTTGTGGGTTTATTGCCAATGTTTTGGTGTCCCGGGACGTCTTCGAAGCACAGGATGATCTTATGGGACCGTCCCCAAGAGTCACAGTTTTGGCCAATTGGGGCCCATTTTGTGAGGTATTGCTCACGTTATGGTGTCCCGGGACGTCTCCGGACCACTGGGTGATCTATGGGAACGTCCCCAACACTCGACGTTTTGCCCTATTCAGGCCCGTTTTGTGGGTTTATTGCCCATGTTTTGGTGTCCCGGGACGTCTCCGAAGCACGGGGTGATCTTATGGGACCGTCCCCAAGACTCGCAGTTTTGGCCAATTGGGCCCGTTTTGTGAGCTATTGCTCACGTTTGGGTGTCCCGGGACGTCTCCGGACCAAGGGGTGATCTATGGGAACGTCCCCAAGACTCGTGGTTTTGGCCGATTTAGGCCCGTTTTGTGGGTTTATTGCCCATGCTTTGGTGTCTCCGAAGCACGGGGTGATCTTATGGGACCGTCAACAATAGTCACAATTTTGGCCAATTGGGGCCCGTTTTGTGAGCTATTACTCACGTTTTGGTGTCCCGGGACGTCTCCGGACCACGGGGTGATATATGGGAACGTCCCCAAGACTCACAATTTTGGTTGATTTGAGCTCGTTTCATGGGATATTGCTCACATTTCGGTGTCTCGGGACCTCTCCGAAGCACGGGGTGATGTCCCCAAGACTCGCAGTTTTAGCCGATTCGAGCCTATTTTGTGACCTATTGCTCACATTTTGGTTTGTTGGGACGTCTCCGGACCACGGTATCATTTTATGGGAACGTCCCCAAGACTTGCATTTATTGCCAATTTGGGCCCATTTCTTGGGCTATTGCTCACGTTTTGGTGTCCCCAAGACTCGTGGTTTTGTTCGATTCAGGCCCATTTTGTGGGTTTCTTGCTCCTGTTTTTGTGTCCCGAGACGTCTCCGTAGCATGGGGTGATCTTATGGGACCATACCCAAGACTCGCAGTTTTGGCCAATTGGGTCCCGTTTTGTGAGCTATTGCTCATGTTTTGGTGTCCCGAGAAGTCTCCGGACCACAGGGTGATCTTATGGGAACGTCGCCAACACTCGTGGTTTTGCCCGATTCAGGCCCGTTTTGTGGGTTTATTGCCCATGTTTTGGTGTCCCGGGACGTCTTCGAAGCACGGGGTGATCTTATGGGACCGTCCCCAAGAGTCACAGTTTTGGCCAATTGGGGCCCATTTTGTGAAGTATTGCTCACGTTATGGTGTCCCGGGACGTCTCCGGACCACTGGGTGATCTTATGGGAACGTCCCCAACACTCGTGGTTTTTCCCGATTGAGGTCCGTTTTGTGGGTTTATTGCCCATGTTTTGGTGTCCCGGGACGTCTCCGAAGCACGGGGTGATCTTATGGGACCGTCCCCAAGACTCGCAGTTTTGGCCAATTGGGCCCATTTTGTGAGCTATTGCTCACGTTTGGGTGTCCCGGGACGTCTCCGGACCAAGGGGTGATCTATGGGAACGTCCCCAAGACTCGTGGTTTTGGCCGATTTAGGCCCATTTTGTGGGTTTATTGCCCATGCTTTGGTGTCTCCGAAGCACGGGGTGATCTTATGGGACCGTCAACAATAGTCACAGTTTTGGCCAATTGGGGCCCGTTTTGTGAGCTATTACTCACGTTTTGGTGTCCCGGGACGTCTCCGGACCACGGGGTGATATATGGGAACGTCCCCAAGACTCACAATTTTGGTTGATTTGAGCTCGTTTCATGGGATATTGCTCACATTTCGGTGTCTCGGGACCTCTCCGAAGCACGGGGTGATGTCCCCAAGACTCGCAGTTTTAGCCGATTCGAGCCTATTTTGTGACCTATTGCTCACATTTTGGTTTGTTGGGACGTCTCCGGACCACGGTATCATTTTATGGGAACGTCCCCAAGACTTGCATTTATTGCCAATTTGGGCCCATTTCTTGGGCTATTGCTCACGTTTTGGTGTCCCCAAGACTCGTGGTTTTGTTCGATTCAGGCCCATTTTGTGGGTTTCTTGCTCCTGTTTTTGTGTCCCGAGACGTCTCCGTAGCATGGGGTGATCTTATGGGACCATACCCAAGACTCGCAGTTTTGGCCAATTGGGTCCCGTTTTGTGAGCTATTGCTCATGTTTTGGTGTCCCGAGAAGTCTCCGGACCACAGGGTGATCTTATGGGAACGTCGCCAACACTCGTGGTTTTGCCCGATTCAGGCCCGTTTTGTGGGTTTATTGCCCATGTTTTGGTGTCCCGGGACGTCTTCGAAGCACGGGGTGATCTTATGGGACCGTCCCCAAGAGTCACAGTTTTGGCCAATTGGGGCCCATTTTGTGAAGTATTGCTCACGTTATGGTGTCCCGGGACGTCTCCGGACCACTGGGTGATCTTATGGGAACGTCCCCAACACTCGTGGTTTTTCCCGATTGAGGTCCGTTTTGTGGGTTTATTGCCCATGTTTTGGTGTCCCGGGACGTCTCCGAAGCACGGGGTGATCTTATGGGACCGTCCCCAAGACTCGCAGTTTTGGCCAATTGGGCCCATTTTGTGAGCTATTGCTCACGTTTGGGTGTCCCGGGACGTCTCCGGACCAAGGGGTGATCTATGGGAACGTCCCCAAGACTCGTGGTTTTGGCCGATTTAGGCCCGTTTTGTGGGTTTATTGCCCATGCTTTGGTGTCTCCGAAGCACGGGGTGATCTTATGGGACCGTCAACAATAGTCACAGTTTTGGCCAATTGGGGCCCGTTTTGTGAGCTATTACTCACGTTTTGGTGTCCCGGGACGTCTCCGGACCACGGGGTGATATATGGGAACGTCCCCAAGACTCACAATTTTGGTTGATTTGAGCTCGTTTCATGGGATATTGCTCACATTTCGGTGTCTCGGGACCTCTCCGAAGCACGGGGTGATGTCCCCAAGACTCGCAGTTTTAGCCGATTCGAGCCTATTTTGTGACCTATTGCTCACATTTTGGTTTGTTGGGACGTCTCCGGACCACGGTATCATTTTATGGGAACGTCCCCAAGACTTGCATTTATTGCCAATTTGGGCCCATTTCTTGGGCTATTGCTCACGTTTTGGTGTCCCCAAGACTCGTGGTTTTGGCCGATTCAGGCCCATTTTGTGGGTTTATTGCTCCTGTTTTTGTGTCCCGGGACGTCTCCGTAGCATGGGGTGATCTTATGGGACCATACCCAAGACTCGCAGTTTTGGCCAATTGGGGCCCGTTTTGTGAGCTATTGCTCATGTTTTGGTGTCCCGGGAAGTCTCCGGACCACGGGGTGATCTTATGGGAACATCGCCAACACTCGTGGTTTTCCCCGATTCAGGCCCGTTTTGTGGGTTTATTGCTCATGTTTTGGTCTCCCGGGACGTCTCCGAAGCATGGTGTGATCTTATGGGACCGTACCCAAGACTCGCAGTTTTGGCCAATTGTGGCCCGTGTTGTCAGCTATTGCTCACGTTTTGGTGTTCCGGGACGTCTCTGGACCATGGGGTGATCTTATGGGAATGTCCCCAAGACTCGTGGTTTTGGCCGATACAGGCCCGTTTTGTGGGTTTATTGCCAATGTTTTGGTGTCCCGGGACGTCTTCGAAGCACAGGATGATCTTATGGGACCGTCCCCAAGAGTCACAGTTTTGGCCAATTGGGGCCCATTTTGTGAGGTATTGCTCACGTTACGGTGTCCCGGGACGTCTCCGGACCACTGGGTGATCTATGGGAACGTCCCCAACACTCGACGTTTTGCCCTATTCAGGCCCGTTTTGTGGGTTTATTGCCCATGTTTTGGTGTCCCGGGACGTCTCCGAAGCACGGGGTGATCTTATGGGACCGTCCCCAAGAATCGCAGTTTTGGCCAATTGGGCCCGTTTTGTGAGCTATTGCTCACGTTTGGGTGTCCCGGGACGTCTCCGGACCAAGGGGTGATCTATGGGAACGTCCCCAAGACTCGTGGTTTTGGCCGATTTAGGCCCGTTTTGTGGGTTTATTGCCCATGCTTTGGTGTCTCCGAAGCACGGGGTGATCTTATGGGACCGTCAACAATAGTCACAGTTTTGGCCAATTGGGGCCCGTTTTGTGAGCTATTACTCACGTTTTGGTGTCCCGGGACGTCTCCGGACCACGGGGTGATATATGGGAACGTCCCCAAGACTCACAATTTTGGTTGATTTGAGCTCGTTTCATGGGATATTGCTCACATTTCGGTGTCTCGGGACCTCTCCGAAGCACGGGGTGATGTCCCCAAGACTCGCAGTTTTAGCCGATTCGAGCCTATTTTGTGACCTATTGCTCACATTTTGGTTTGTTGGGACGTCTCCGGACCACGGTATCATTTTATGGGAACGTCCCCAAGACTTGCATTTATTGCCAATTTGGGCCCATTTCTTGGGCTATTGCTCACGTTTTGGTGTCCCCAAGACTCGTGGTTTTGGTCGATTCAGGCCCATTTTGTGGGTTTCTTGCACCTGTTTTTATGTCCCGAGACGTCTCCGTAGCATGGGGTGATCTTATGGGACCATACCCAAGACTCGTAGTTTTGGCCAATTGGGGCCCGTTTTGTGAGCTATTGCTCATGTTTTGGTGTCCCGGGAAGTCTCCGGACCACGGGGTGATCTTATGGGAACGTCGCCAACACTCGTGGTTTTCCCCGATTCAGGCCCGTTTTGTGGGTTTATTGCTCATGTTTTGGTCTCCCGGGACGTCTCCGAAGCATGGTGTGATCTTATGGGACCGTACCCAAGACTCGCAGTTTTGGCCAATTGTGGCCCGTGTTGTCAGCTATTGCTCACGTTTTGGTGTTCCGGGACGTCTCTGGACCATGGGGTGATCTTATGGGAATGTCCCCAAGACTCGTGGTTTTGGCCGATACAGGCCCGTTTTGTGGGTTTATTGCCAATGTTTTGGTGTCCCGGGACGTCTTCGAACCACAGGATGATCTTATGGGACCGTCCCCAAGAGTCACAGTTTTGGCCAATTGGGGCCCATTTTGTGAGGTATTGCTCACGTTACGGTGTCCCGGGACGTCTCCGGACCACTGGGTGATCTATGGGAACGTCCCCAACACTCGACGTTTTGCCCTATTCAGGCCCGTTTTGTGGGTTTATTGCCCATGTTTTGGTGTCCCGGGACGTCTCCGAAGCACGGGGTGATCTTATGGGACCGTCCCCAAGAATCGCAGTTTTGGCCAATTGGGCCCGTTTTGTGAGCTATTGCTCACGTTTGGGTGTCCCGGGACGTCTCCGGACCAAGGGGTGATCTATGGGAACGTCCCCAAGACTCGTGGTTTTGGCCGATTTAGGCCCGTTTTGTGGGTTTATTGCCCATGCTTTGGTGTCTCCGAAGCACGGGGTGATCTTATGGGACCGTCAACAATAGTCACAGTTTTGGCCAATTGGGGCCCGTTTTGTGAGCTATTACTCACGTTTTGGTGTCCCGGGACGTCTCCGGACCACGGGGTGATATATGGGAACGTCCCCAAGACTCACAATTTTGGTTGATTTGAGCTCGTTTCATGGGATATTGCTCACATTTCGGTGTCTCGGGACCTCTCCGAAGCACGGGGTGATGTCCCCAAGACTCGCAGTTTTAGCCGATTCGAGCCTATTTTGTGACCTATTGCTCACATTTTGGTTTGTTGGGACGTCTCCGGACCACGGTATCATTTTATGGGAACGTCCCCAAGACTTGCATTTATTGCCAATTTGGGCCCATTTCTTGGGCTATTGCTCACGTTTTGGTGTCCCCAAGACTCGTGGTTTTGTTCGATTCAGGCCCATTTTGTGGGTTTCTTGCTCCTGTTTTTGTGTCCCGAGACGTCTCCGTAGCATGGGGTGATCTTATGGGACCATACCCAAGACTCGCAGTTTTGGCCAATTGGGTCCCGTTTTGTGAGCTATTGCTCATGTTTTGGTGTCCCGAGAAGTCTCCGGACCACAGGGTGATCTTATGGGAACGTCGCCAACACTCGTGGTTTTGCCCGATTCAGGCCCGTTTTGTGGGTTTATTGCCCATGTTTTGGTGTCCCGGGACGTCTTCGAAGCACGGGGTGATCTTATGGGACCGTCCCCAAGAGTCACAGTTTTGGCCAATTGGGGCCCATTTTGTGAAGTATTGCTCACGTTATGGTGTCCCGGGACGTCTCCGGACCACTGGGTGATCTTATGGGAACGTCCCCAACACTCGTGGTTTTTCCCGATTGAGGTCCGTTTTGTGGGTTTATTGCCCATGTTTTGGTGTCCCGGGACGTCTCCGAAGCACGGGGTGATCTTATGGGACCGTCCCCAAGACTCGCAGTTTTGGCCAATTGGGCCCATTTTGTGAGCTATTGCTCACGTTTGGGTGTCCCGGGACGTCTCCGGACCAAGGGGTGATCTATGGGAACGTCCCCAAGACTCGTGGTTTTGGCCGATTTAGGCCCGTTTTGTGGGTTTATTGCCCATGCTTTGGTGTCTCCGAAGCACGGGGTGATCTTATGGGACCGTCAACAATAGTCATAGTTTTGGCCAATTGGGGCCCGTTTTGTGAGCTATTACTCACGTTTTGGTGTCCCGGGACGTCTCCGGACCACGGGGTGATATATGGGAACGTCCCCAAGACTCACAATTTTGGTTGATTTGAGCTCGTTTCATGGGATATTGCTCACATTTCGGTGTCTCGGGACCTCTCCGAAGCACGGGGTGATGTCCCCAAGACTCGCAGTTTTAGCCGATTCGAGCCTATTTTGTGACCTATTGCTCACATTTTGGTTTGTTGGGACGTCTCCGGACCACGGTATCATTTTATGGGAACGTCCCCAAGACTTGCATTTATTGCCAATTTGGGCCCATTTCTTGGGCTATTGCTCACGTTTTGGTGTCCCCAAGACTCGTGGTTTTGGCCGATTCAGGCCCATTTTGTGGGTTTATTGCTCCTGTTTTTGTGTCCCGGGACGTCTCCGTAGCATGGGGTGATCTTATGGGACCATACCCAAGACTCGCAGTTTTGGCCAATTGGGGCCCGTTTTGTGAGCTATTGCTCATGTTTTGGTGTCCCGGGAAGTCTCCGGACCACGGGGTGATCTTATGGGAACGTCGCCAACACTCGTGGTTTTCCCCGATTCAGGCCCGTTTTGTGGGTTTATTGCTCATGTTTTGGTCTCCCGGGACGTCTCCGAAGCATGGTGTGATCTTATGGGACCGTACCCAAGACTCGCAGTTTTGGCCAATTGTGGCCCGTGTTGTCAGCTATTGCTCACGTTTTGGTGTTCCGGGACGTCTCTGGACCATGGGGTGATCTTATGGGAATGTCCCCAAGACTCGTGGTTTTGGCCGATACAGGCCCGTTTTGTGGGTTTATTGCCAATGTTTTGGTGTCCCGGGACGTCTTCGAAGCACAGGATGATCTTATGGGACCGTCCCCAAGAGTCACAGTTTTGGCCAATTGGGGCCCATTTTGTGAGGTATTGCTCACGTTACGGTGTCCCGGGACGTCTCCGGACCACTGGGTGATCTATGGGAACGTCCCCAACACTCGACGTTTTGCCCTATTCAGGCCCGTTTTGTGGGTTTATTGCCCATGTTTTGGTGTCCCGGGTCGTCTCCGAAGCACGGGGTGATCTTATGGGACCGTCCCCAAGAATCGCAGTTTTGGCCAATTGGGCCCGTTTTGTGAGCTATTGCTCACGTTTGGGTGTCCCGGGACGTCTCCGGACCAAGGGGTGATCTATGGGAACGTCCCCAAGACTCGTGGTTTTGGCCGATTTAGGCCCGTTTTGTGGGTTTATTGCCCATGCTTTGGTGTCTCCGAAGCACGGGGTGATCTTATGGGACCGTCAACAATAGTCACAGTTTTGGCCAATTGGGGCCCGTTTTGTGAGCTATTACTCACGTTTTGGTGTCCCGGGACGTCTCCGGACCACGGGGTGATATATGGGAACGTCCCCAAGACTCACAATTTTGGTTGATTTGAGCTCGTTTCATGGGATATTGCTCACATTTCGGTGTCTCGGGACCTCTCCGAAGCACGGGGTGATGTCCCCAAGACTCGCAGTTTTAGCCGATTCGAGCCTATTTTGTGACCTATTGCTCACATTTTGGTTTGTTGGGACGTCTCCGGACCACGGTATCATTTTATGGGAACGTCCCCAAGACTTGCATTTATTGCCAATTTGGGCCCATTTCTTGGGCTATTGCTCACGTTTTGGTGTCCCCAAGACTCGTGGTTTTGGTCGATTCAGGCCCATTTTGTGGGTTTCTTGCACCTGTTTTTATGTCCCGAGACGTCTCCGTAGCATGGGGTGATCTTATGGGACCATACCCAAGACTCGTAGTTTTGGCCAATTGGGGCCCGTTTTGTGAGCTATTGCTCATGTTTTGGTGTCCCGGGAAGTCTCCGGACCACGGGGTGATCTTATGGGAACGTCGCCAACACTCGTGGTTTTCCCCGATTCAGGCCCGTTTTGTGGGTTTATTGCTCATGTTTTGGTCTCCCGGGACGTCTCCGAAGCATGGTGTGATCTTATGGGACCGTACCCAAGACTCGCAGTTTTGGCCAATTGTGGCCCGTGTTGTCAGCTATTGCTCACGTTTTGGTGTTCCGGGACGTCTCTGGACCATGGGGTGATCTTATGGGAATGTCCCCAAGACTCGTGGTTTTGGCCGATACAGGCCCGTTTTGTGGGTTTATTGTCAATGTTTTGGTGTCCCGGGACGTCTTCGAACCACAGGATGATCTTATCGGACCGTCCCCAAGAGTCACAGTTTTGGCCAATTGGGGCCCATTTTGTGAGGTATTGCTCACGTTACGGTGTCCCGGGACGTCTCCGGACCACTGGGTGATCTATGGGAACGTCCCCAACACTCGACGTTTTGCCCTATTCAGGCCCGTTTTGTGGGTTTATTGCCCATGTTTTGGTGTCCCGGGACGTCTCCGAAGCACGGGGTGATCTTATGGGACCGTCCCCAAGAATCGCAGTTTTGGCCAATTGGGCCCGTTTTGTGAGCTATTGCTCACGTTTGGGTGTCCCGGGACGTCTCCGGACCAAGGGGTGATCTATGGGAACGTCCCCAAGACTCGTGGTTTTGGCCGATTTAGGCCCGTTTTGTGGGTTTATTGCCCATGCTTTGGTGTCTCCGAAGCACGGGGTGATCTTATGGGACCGTCAACAATAGTCACAGTTTTGGCCAATTGGGGCCCGTTTTGTGAGCTATTACTCACGTTTTGGTGTCCCGGGACGTCTCCGGACCACGGGGTGATATATGGGAACGTCCCCAAGACTCACAATTTTGGTTGATTTGAGCTCGTTTCATGGGATATTGCTCACATTTCGGTGTCTCGGGACCTCTGCGAAGCACGGGGTGATGTCCCCAAGACTCGCAGTTTTAGCCGATTCGAGCCTATTTTGTGACCTATTGCTCACATTTTGGTTTGTTGGGACGTCTCCGGACCACGGTATCATTTTATGGGAACGTCCCCAAGACTTGCATTTATTGCCAATTTGGGCCCATTTCTTGGGCTATTGCTCACGTTTTGGTGTCCCCAAGACTCGTGGTTTTGGTCGATTCAGGCCCATTTTGTGGGTTTCTTGCACCTGTTTTTATGTCCCGAGACGTCTCCGTAGCATGGGGTGATCTTATGGGACCATACCCAAGACTCGCAGTTTTGGCCAATTGGGGCCCGTTTTGTGAGCTATTGCTCATGTTTTGGTGTCCCGAGAAGTCTCCGGACCACAGGGTGATCTTATGGGAACGTCGCCAACACTCGTGGTTTTGCCCGATTCAGGCCCGTTTTGTGGGTTTATTGCCAATGTTTTGGTGTCCCGGGACGTCTTCGAAGCACGGGGTGATCTTATGGGACCGTCCCCAAGAGTCACAGTTTTGGCCAATTGGGGCCCATTTTGTGAAGTATTGCTCACGTTATGGTGTCCCGGGACGTCTCCGGACCACTGGGTGATCTTATGGGAACGTCCCCAACACTCGTGGTTTTTCCCGATTCAGGCCCGTTTTGTGGGTTTATTGCCCATGTTTTGGTGTCCCGGGACGTCTCCGAAGCACGGGGTGATCTTATGGGACCGTCCCCAAGACTCGCAGTTTTGGCCAATTGGGCCCGTTTTGTGAGCTATTGCTCACGTTTGGGTGTCCCGGGACGTCTCCGGACCAAGGGGTGATCTATGGGAACGTCCCCAAGACTCGTGGTTTTGGCCGATTTAGGCCCGTTTTGTGGGTTTATTGCCCATGCTTTGGTGTCTCCGAAGCACGGGGTGATCTTATGGGACCGTCAACAATAGTCACAGTTTTGGCCAATTGGGGCCCGTTTTGTGAGCTATTACTCACGTTTTGGTGTCCCGGGACGTCTCCGGACCACGGGGTGATATATGGGAACGTCCCCAAGACTCACAATTTTGGTTGATTTGAGCTCGTTTCATGGGATATTGCTCACATTTCGGTGTCTCGGGACCTCTCCGAAGCACGGGGTGATGTCCCCAAGACTCGCAGTTTTAGCCGATTCGAGCCTATTTTGTGACCTATTGCTCACATTTTGGTTTGTTGGGACGTCTCCGGACCACGGTATCATTTTATGGGAACGTCCCCAAGACTTGCATTTATTGCCAATTTGGGCCCATTTCTTGGGCTATTGCTCACGTTTTGGTGTCCCCAAGACTCGTGGTTTTGGTCGATTCAGGCCCATTTTGTGGGTTTCTTGCTCCTGTTTTTATGTCCCGAGACGTCTCCGTAGCATGGGGTGATCTTATGGGACCATACCCAAGACTCGCAGTTTTGGCCAATTGGGGCCCGTTTTGTGAGCTATTGCTCATGTTTTGGTGTCCCGAGAAGTCTCCGGACCACAGGGTGATCTTATGGGAACGTCGCCAACACTCGTGGTTTTGCCCGATTCAGGCCCGTTTTGTGGGTTTATTGCCCATGTTTTGGTGTCCCGGGACGTCTTCGAAGCACGGGGTGATCTTATGGGACCGTCCCCAAGAGTCACAGTTTTGGCCAATTGGGGCCCATTTTGTGAAGTATTGCTCACGTTATGGTGTCCCGGGACGTCTCCGGACCACTGGGTGATCTTATGGGAACGTCCCCAACACTCGTGGTTTTTCCCGATTCAGGCCCGTTTTGTGGGTTTATTGCCCATGTTTTGGTGTCCCGGGACGTCTCCGAAGCACGGGGTGATCTTATGGGACCTGTCGGGGATATGGTTTCAGGATATGACCCGCCCATTCAGGGCCGGGTCAACAACAGAGGCGACTTATAGAGAGGGCCAGGACAGGTGGGGCGTGGCTTGCCAGGAGACTCGCCAGGAGACTAAGCCGCCCACTTAATGGGCCGGCCCACAGTACGCCGGTAGAAGCCCACTTGTAAACCGCCATGTAACCTTTCCTTAGGGAACAAGAAATAGACTTGGGCACGGATCATATTCCGGCCCGGACTCTAATGTACACCCCGGACCTCACCCTATATATAAAGGGGAGCCCGAGGGTCAGAAAGATCAGGTTACAACCTCTCGAGTACTAGGCTAGCCACGCGAACCCTTGTAATCGAGATCATCAATACAATCAAGTAGGAGTAGGCCTTTACCTCCGTCGTGAGGGGCCGAACCTGGGTAAACCCTTGTGTCTCTCGTTTAACCCCTTCGATCTGCCACTCGACGTGATGGCCTCGTGACTAAGTCCTATAAGGACATCTGCCGTGAAAATACCACGACAGGACCGTCCCCAAGACTCGCAGTTTTGGCCAATTGGGCCCGTTTTGTGAGCTATTGCTCACGTTTTGGTGTCCCGGGAGGTCTCCGGACCAAGGGTGATCTTATCGGAACGTCCCCAGGACTCGTGGTTTTGGCCGATTCAGGCCCATTTTGTGGGTTTATTGCCCATGTTTTGGTGTCCTGGGATTTCTCCAAAGCACGGGGTGATCTTATGGGACCGTCCCAAAGAGTCACAGTTTTGGCCAATTGGGGCCCGTTTTGGGAGGTATTGCTCACGTTTTGGTGTCCCGGGACGTCTCCGGACCACGGGGTGATCTATGGGAACGTCCCCAACTCTCGACGTTTTGCCCTATTCAGGCCCGTTTTGTGGGTTTATTGCCCATGTTTTGGTGTCCCGGGACGTCTCCGAAGCACGGGGTGATCTTATGGGACCGTCCCCAAGACTCGCAGTTTTGGCCAATTAGGCCCGTTTTGTGAGCTATTGCTCACGTTTGGGTGTCCCGGGACGTTTCCGGACCAAGGGGTGATCTATGGGAACGTCCCCAAGACTCGTGGTTTTGGCCGATTTAGGCCCGTTTTGTGGGTTTATTGCCCATGCTTTGGTGCCTCCGAAGCACGGGGTGATCTTATGGGACCGTCAACAATAGTCACAGTTTTGGCCAATTGGGGCAAGTTTTGTGAGCTATTACTCACGTTTTGGTGCCCCGGGACGTCTCCGGACCACGGGGTGATATATGGGAACGTCCCCAAGACTCACAATTTTGGTTGATTTGAACTCGTTTCATGGGATATTGCTCACGTTTCGGTGTCTCGGGACCTCTCCGAAGCACGGGGTGATGTCCCCAAGACTCGCAGTTTTAGCCGATTCGAGCCTATTTTGTGAGCTATTGCTCACATTTTGGTTTGTTGGGACGTCTCCGGACAACGGTATCATTTTATGGGAATGTCCCCAAGACTTGCATTTATTGCCAATTTGGGCCCATTTCTTGGGCTATTGCTCACGTTTTGGTGTCCCCAAGACTCGTGGTTTTGGTCGATTCAGGCCCATTTTGTGGGTTTCTTGCTCCTGTTTTTGTGTCCCGAGACGTTTCCGTAGCATGGGGTGATCTAATGGGACCATACCCAAGACTCGCAGTTTTGGCCAATTGGGGCCCGTTTTGTGAGCTATTGCTCATGTTTTGGTGTCCCGGGAAGTCTCCGGACCACAGGGTGATCTTATGGGAACGTCGCCAACACTCGTGGTTTTGCCCGATTCAGGCCCGTTTTGTGGGTTTATTGCCCATGTTTTGGTGTCCCGGGACGTCTTCGAAGCACGGGGTGATCTTATGGGACCGTCCCCAAGAGTCACAGTTTTGGCCAATTGGGGTCCGTTTTGTGAGGTATTGCTCATGTTTTGGTGTCCCGGGACGTCTCCGGACCACGGGGTGATCTAGAGGAACATCCCCAGGACTCACAACTTTGGTTGATTCGAGCTCGTTTCATGGGATATTGCTCACGTTTCGGTGTCCCGGGACATCTCTGAAGCATGGGGTGATCTTATGGGAACGTCCCCAAGACTCGCAGTTTTGGCCAATTGGGCCCGTTTTGTGAGCTATTGCTCACGTTTTGGTGTCCCGGGAGGTCTCCGGACCAAGGGTGATCTTATCGGAACGTCCCCAGGACTCGTGGTTTTGGCCGATTCAGGCCCATTTTGTGGGTTTATTGCCCATGTTTTGGTGTCCTGGGATTTCTCCGAAGCACGGGGTGATCTTATGGGACCGTCCCAAAGAGTCACAGTTTTGGCCAATTGGGGCCCGTTTTGGGAGGTATTGCTCACGTTTTGGTGTCCCGGGACGTCTCCGGACCACGGGGTGATCTATGGGAACGTCCCCAACTCTCGACGTTTTGCCCTATTCAGGCCCGTTTTGTGGGTTTATTGCCCATGTTTTGGTGTCCCGGGACGTCTCCGAAGCACGGGGTGATCTTATGGGACCGTCCCCAAGACTCGCAGTTTTGGCCAATTAGGCCCGTTTTGTGAGCTATTGCTCACGTTTGGGTGTCCCGGGACGTTTCCGGACCAAGGGGTGATCTATGGGAACGTCCCCAAGACTCGTGGTTTTGGCCGATTTAGGCCCGTTTTGTGGGTTTATTGCCCATGCTTTGGTGCCTCCGAAGCACGGGGTGATCTTATGGGACCGTCAACAATAGTCACAGTTTTGGCCAATTGGGGCAAGTTTTGTGAGCTATTACTCACGTTTTGGTGCCCCGGGACGTCTCCGGACCACGGGGTGATATATGGGAACGTCCCCAAGACTCACAATTTTGGTTGATTTGAACTCGTTTCATGGGATATTGCTCACGTTTCGGTGTCTCGGGACCTCTCCGAAGCACGGGGTGATGTCCCCAAGACTCGCAGTTTTAGCCGATTCGAGCCTATTTTGTGAGCTATTGCTCACATTTTGGTTTGTTGGGACGTCTCCGGACAACGGTATCATTTTATGGGAATGTCCCCAAGACTTGCATTTATTGCCAATTTGGGCCCATTTCTTGGGCTATTGCTCACGTTTTGGTGTCCCCAAGACTCGTGGTTTTGGTCGATTCAGGCCCATTTTGTGGGTTTCTTGCTCCTGTTTTTGTGTCCCGAGACGTTTCCGTAGCATGGGGTGATCTAATGGGACCATACCCAAGACTCGCAGTTTTGGCCAATTGGGGCCCGTTTTGTGAGCTATTGCTCATGTTTTGGTGTCCCGGGAAGTCTCCGGACCACAGGGTGATCTTATGGGAACGTCGCCAACACTCGTGGTTTTGCCCGATTCAGGCCCGTTTTGTGGGTTTATTGCCCATGTTTTGGTGTCCCGGGACGTCTTCGAAGCACGGGGTGATCTTATGGGACCGTCCCCAAGAGTCACAGTTTTGGCCAATTGGGGTCCGTTTTGTGAGGGATTGCTCATGTTTTGGTGTCCCGGGACGTCTCCGGACCACGGGGTGATCTAGAGGAACATCCCCAGGACTCACAACTTTGGTTGATTCGAGCTCGTTTCATGGGATATTGCTCACGTTTCGGTGTCCCGGGACATCTCTGAAGCATGGGGTGATCTTATGGGAACGTCCCCAAGACTCGCAGTTTTGGCCAATTGGGCCCGTTTTGTGAGCTATTGCTCACGTTTTGGTGTCCCGGGAGGTCTCCGGACCAAGGGTGATCTTATCGGAACGTCCCCAGGACTCGTGGTTTTGGCCGATTCAGGCCCATTTTGTGGGTTTATTGCCCATGTTTTGGTGTCCTGGGATTTCTCCGAAGCACGGGGTGATCTTATGGGACCGTCCCAAAGAGTCACAGTTTTGGCCAATTGGGGCCCGTTTTGGGAGGTATTGCTCACGTTTTGGTGTCCCGGGACGTCTCCGGACCACGGGGTGATCTATGGGAACGTCCCCAACTCTCGACGTTTTGCCCTATTCAGGCCCGTTTTGTGGGTTTATTGCCCATGTTTTGGTGTCCCGGGACGTCTCCGAAGCACGGGGTGATCTTATGGGACCGTCCCCAAGACTCGCAGTTTTGGCCAATTAGGCCCGTTTTGTGAGCTATTGCTCACGTTTGGGTGTCCCGGGACGTTTCCGGACCAAGGGGTGATCTATGGGAACGTCCCCAAGACTCGTGGTTTTGGCCGATTTAGGCCCGTTTTGTGGGTTTATTGCCCATGCTTTGGTGCCTCCGAAGCACGGGGTGATCTTATGGGACCGTCAACAATAGTCACAGTTTTGGCCAATTGGGGCAAGTTTTGTGAGCTATTACTCACGTTTTGGTGCCCCGGGACGTCTCCGGACCACGGGGTGATATATGGGAACGTCCCCAAGACTCACAATTTTGGTTGATTTGAACTCGTTTCATGGGATATTGCTCACGTTTCGGTGTCTCGGGACCTCTCCGAAGCACGGGGTGATGTCCCCAAGACTCGCAGTTTTAGCCGATTCGAGCCTATTTTGTGAGCTATTGCTCACATTTTGGTTTGTTGGGACGTCTCCGGACAACGGTATCATTTTATGGGAATGTCCCCAAGACTTGCATTTATTGCCAATTTGGGCCCATTTCTTGGGCTATTGCTCACGTTTTGGTGTCCCCAAGACTCGTGGTTTTGGTCGATTCAGGCCCATTTTGTGGGTTTCTTGCTCCTGTTTTTGTGTCCCGAGACGTTTCCGTAGCATGGGGTGATCTAATGGGACCATACCCAAGACTCGCAGTTTTGGCCAATTGGGGCCCGTTTTGTGAGCTATTGCTCATGTTTTGGTGTCCCGGGAAGTCTCCGGACCACAGGGTGATCTTATGGGAACGTCGCCAACACTCGTGGTTTTGCCCGATTCAGGCCCGTTTTGTGGGTTTATTGCCCATGTTTTGGTGTCCCGGGACGTCTTCGAAGCACGGGGTGATCTTATGGGACCGTCCCCAAGAGTCACAGTTTTGGCCAATTGGGGTCCGTTTTGTGAGGTATTGCTCATGTTTTGGTGTCCCGGGACGTCTCCGGACCACGGGGTGATCTAGAGGAACATCCCCAGGACTCACAACTTTGGTTGATTCGAGCTCGTTTCATGGGATATTGCTCACGTTTCGGTGTCCCGGGACATCTCTGAAGCATGGGGTGATCTTATGGGAACGTCCCCAAGACTCGCAGTTTTGGCCAATTGGGCCCGTTTTGTGAGCTATTGCTCACGTTTTGGTGTCCCGGGAGGTCTCCGGACCAAGGGTGATCTTATCGGAACGTCCCCAGGACTCGTGGTTTTGGCCGATTCAGGCCCATTTTGTGGGTTTATTGCCCATGTTTTGGTGTCCTGGGATTTCTCCAAAGCACGGGGTGATCTTATGGGACCGTCCCAAAGAGTCACAGTTTTGGCCAATTGGGGCCCGTTTTGGGAGGTATTGCTCACGTTTTGGTGTCCCGGGACGTCTCCGGACCACGGGGTGATCTATGGGAACGTCCCCAACTCTCGACGTTTTGCCCTATTCAGGCCCGTTTTGTGGGTTTATTGCCCATGTTTTGGTGTCCCGGGACGTCTCCGAAGCACGGGGTGATCTTATGGGACCGTCCCCAAGACTCGCAGTTTTGGCCAATTAGGCCCGTTTTGTGAGCTATTGCTCACGTTTGGGTGTCCCGGGACGTTTCCGGACCAAGGGGTGATCTATGGGAACGTCCCCAAGACTCGTGGTTTTGGCCGATTTAGGCCCGTTTTGTGGGTTTATTGCCCATGCTTTGGTGCCTCCGAAGCACGGGGTGATCTTATGGGACCGTCAACAATAGTCACAGTTTTGGCCAATTGGGGCAAGTTTTGTGAGCTATTACTCACGTTTTGGTGCCCCGGGACGTCTCCGGACCACGGGGTGATATATGGGAACGTCCCCAAGACTCACAATTTTGGTTGATTTGAACTCGTTTCATGGGATATTGCTCACGTTTCGGTGTCTCGGGACCTCTCCGAAGCACGGGGTGATGTCCCCAAGACTCGCAGTTTTAGCCGATTCGAGCCTATTTTGTGAGCTATTGCTCACATTTTGGTTTGTTGGGACGTCTCCGGACAACGGTATCATTTTATGGGAATGTCCCCAAGACTTGCATTTATTGCCAATTTGGGCCCATTTCTTGGGCTATTGCTCACGTTTTGGAGTCCCCAAGACTCGTGGTTTTGGTCGATTCAGGCCCATTTTGTGGGTTTCTTGCTCCTGTTTTTGTGTCCCGAGACGTTTCCGTAGCATGGGGTGATCTAATGGGACCATACCCAAGACTCGCAGTTTTGGCCAATTGGGGCCCGTTTTGTGAGCTATTGCTCATGTTTTGGTGTCCCGGGAAGTCTCCGGACCACAGGGTGATCTTATGGGAACGTCGCCAACACTCGTGGTTTTGCCCGATTCAGGCCCGTTTTGTGGGTTTATTGCCCATGTTTTGGTGTCCCGGGACGTCTTCGAAGCACGGGGTGATCTTATGGGACCGTCCCCAAGAGTCACAGTTTTGGCCAATTGGGGTCCGTTTTGTGAGGTATTGCTCATGTTTTGGTGTCCCGGGACGTCTCCGGACCACGGGGTGATCTAGAGGAACATCCCCAGGACTCACAACTTTGGTTGATTCGAGCTCGTTTCATGGGATATTGCTCACGTTTCGGTGTCCCGGGACATCTCTGAAGCATGGGGTGATCTTATGGGAACGTCCCCAAGACTCGCAGTTTTGGCCAATTGGGCCCGTTTTGTGAGCTATTGCTCACGTTTTGGTGTCCCGGGAGGTCTCCGGACCAAGGGTGATCTTATCGGAACGTCCCCAGGACTCGTGGTTTTGGCCGATTCAGGCCCATTTTGTGGGTTTATTGCCCATGTTTTGGTGTCCTGGGATTTCTCCAAAGCACGGGGTGATCTTATGGGACCGTCCCAAAGAGTCACAGTTTTGGCCAATTGGGGCCCGTTTTGGGAGGTATTGCTCACGTTTTGGTGTCCCGGGACGTCTCCGGACCACGGGGTGATCTATGGGAACGTCCCCAACTCTCGACGTTTTGCCCTATTCAGGCCCGTTTTGTGGGTTTATTGCCCATGTTTTGGTGTCCCGGGACGTCTCCGAAGCACGGGGTGATCTTATGGGACCGTCCCCAAGACTCGCAGTTTTGGCCAATTAGGCCCGTTTTGTGAGCTATTGCTCACGTTTGGGTGTCCCGGGACGTTTCCGGACCAAGGGGTGATCTATGGGAACGTCCCCAAGACTCGTGGTTTTGGCCGATTTAGGCCCGTTTTGTGGGTTTATTGCCCATGCTTTGGTGCCTCCGAAGCACGGGGTGATCTTATGGGACCGTCAACAATAGTCACAGTTTTGGCCAATTGGGGCAAGTTTTGTGAGCTATTACTCACGTTTTGGTGCCCCGGGACGTCTCCGGACCACGGGGTGATATATGGGAACGTCCCCAAGACTCACAATTTTGGTTGATTTGAACTCGTTTCATGGGATATTGCTCACGTTTCGGTGTCTCGGGACCTCTCCGAAGCACGGGGTGATGTCCCCAAGACTCGCAGTTTTAGCCGATTCGAGCCTATTTTGTGAGCTATTGCTCACATTTTGGTTTGTTGGGACGTCTCCGGACAACGGTATCATTTTATGGGAATGTCCCCAAGACTTGCATTTATTGCCAATTTGGGCCCATTTCTTGGGCTATTGCTCACGTTTTGGAGTCCCCAAGACTCGTGGTTTTGGTCGATTCAGGCCCATTTTGTGGGTTTCTTGCTCCTGTTTTTGTGTCCCGAGACGTTTCCGTAGCATGGGGTGATCTAATGGGACCATACCCAAGACTCGTAGTTTTGGCCAATTGGGGCCCGTTTTGTGAGCTATTGCTCATGTTTTGGTGTCCCGGGAAGTCTCCGGACCACAGGGTGATCTTATGGGAACGTCGCCAACACTCGTGGTTTTGCCCGATTCAGGCCCGTTTTGTGGGTTTATTGCCCATGTTTTGGTGTCCCGGGACGTCTTCGAAGCACGGGGTGATCTTATGGGACCGTCCCCAAGAGTCACAGTTTTGGCCAATTGGGGTCCGTTTTGTGAGGTATTGCTCATGTTTTGGTGTCCCGGGACGTCTCCGGACCACGGGGTGATCTAGAGGAACATCCCCAGGACTCACAACTTTGGTTGATTCGAGCTCGTTTCATGGGATATTGCTCACGTTTCGGTGTCCCGGGACATCTCTGAAGCATGGGGTGATCTTATGGGAACGTCCCCAAGACTCGCAGTTTTGGCCAATTGGGCCCGTTTTGTGAGCTATTGCTCACGTTTTGGTGTCCCGGGAGGTCTCCGGACCAAGGGTGATCTTATCGGAACGTCCCCAGGACTCGTGGTTTTGGCCGATTCAGGCCCATTTTGTGGGTTTATTGCCCATGTTTTGGTGTCCTGGGATTTCTCCAAAGCACGGGGTGATCTTATGGGACCGTCCCAAAGAGTCACAGTTTTGGCCAATTGGGGCCCGTTTTGGGAGGTATTGCTCACGTTTTGGTGTCCCGGGACGTCTCCGGACCACGGGGTGATCTATGGGAACGTCCCCAACTCTCGACGTTTTGCCCTATTCAGGCCCGTTTTGTGGGTTTATTGCCCATGTTTTGGTGTCCCGGGACGTCTCCGAAGCACGGGGTGATCTTATCGGACCGTCCCCAAGACTCGCAGTTTTGGCCAATTAGGCCCGTTTTGTGAGCTATTGCTCACGTTTGGGTGTCCCGGGACGTTTCCGGACCAAGGGGTGATCTATGGGAAAGTCCCCAAGACTCGTGGTTTTGGCCGATTTAGGCCCGTTTTGTGGGTTTATTGCCCATGCTTTGGTGCCTCCGAAGCACGGGGTGATCTTATGGGACCGTCAACAATAGTCACAGTTTTGGCCAATTGGGGCAAGTTTTGTGAGCTATTACTCACGTTTTGGTGCCCCGGGACGTCTCCGGACCACGGGGTGATATATGGGAACGTCCCCAAGACTCACAATTTTGGTTGATTTGAACTCGTTTCATGGGATATTGCTCACGTTTCGGTGTCTCGGGACCTCTCCGAAGCACGGGGTGATGTCCCCAAGACTCGCAGTTTTAGCCGATTCGAGCCTATTTTGTGAGCTATTGCTCACATTTTGGTTTGTTGGGACGTCTCCGGACAACGGTATCATTTTATGGGAATGTCCCCAAGACTTGCATTTATTGCCAATTTGGGCCCATTTCTTGGGCTATTGCTCACGTTTTGGTGTCCCCAAGACTCGTGGTTTTGGTCGATTCAGGCCTATTTTGTGGGTTTCTTGCTCCTGTTTTTGTGTCCCGAGACGTTTCCGTAGCATGGGGTGATCTAATGGGACCATACCCAAGACTCGCAGTTTTGGCCAATTGGGGCCCGTTTTGTGAGCTATTGCTCATGTTTTGGTGTCCCGGGAAGTCTCCGGACCACAGGGTGATCTTATGGGAACGTCGCCAACACTCGTGGTTTTGCCCGATTCAGGCCCGTTTTGTGGGTTTATTGCCCATGTTTTGGTGTCCCGGGACGTCTTCGAAGCACGGGGTGATCTTATGGGACCGTCCCCAAGAGTCACAGTTTTGGCCAATTGGGGTCCGTTTTGTGAGGTATTGCTCATGTTTTGGTGTCCCGGGACGTCTCCGGACCACGGGGTGATCTAGAGGAACATCCCCAGGACTCACAACTTTGGTTGATTCGAGCTCGTTTCATGGGATATTGCTCACGTTTCGGTGTCCCGGGACATCTCTGAAGCATGGGGTGATCTTATGGGAACGTCCCCAAGACTCGCAGTTTTGGCCAATTGGGCCCGTTTTGTGAGCTATTGCTCACGTTTTGGTGTCCCGGGAGGTCTCCGGACCAAGGGTGATCTTATCGGAACGTCCCCAGGACTCGTGGTTTTGGCCGATTCAGGCCCATTTTGTGGGTTTATTGCCCATGTTTTGGTGTCCTGGGATTTCTCCAAAGCACGGGGTGATCTTATGGGACCGTCCCAAAGAGTCACAGTTTTGGCCAATTGGGGCCCGTTTTGGGAGGTATTGCTCACGTTTTGGTGTCCCGGGACGTCTCCGGACCACGGGGTGATCTATGGGAACGTCCCCAACTCTCGACGTTTTGCCCTATTCAGGCCCGTTTTGTGGGTTTATTGCCCATGTTTTGGTGTCCCGGGACGTCTCCGAAGCACGGGGTGATCTTATCGGACCGTCCCCAAGACTCGCAGTTTTGGCCAATTAGGCCCGTTTTGTGAGCTATTGCTCACGTTTGGGTGTCCCGGGACGTTTCCGGACCAAGGGGTGATCTATGGGAAAGTCCCCAAGACTCGTGGTTTTGGCCGATTTAGGCCCGTTTTGTGGGTTTATTGCCCATGCTTTGGTGCCTCCGAAGCACGGGGTGATCTTATGGGACCGTCAACAATAGTCACAGTTTTGGCCAATTGGGGCAAGTTTTGTGAGCTATTACTCACGTTTTGGTGCCCCGGGACGTCTCCGGACCACGGGGTGATATATGGGAACGTCCCCAAGACTCACAATTTTGGTTGATTTGAACTCGTTTCATGGGATATTGCTCACGTTTCGGTGTCTCGGGACCTCTCCGAAGCACGGGGTGATGTCCCCAAGACTCGCAGTTTTAGCCGATTCGAGCCTATTTTGTGAGCTATTGCTCACATTTTGGTTTGTTGGGACGTCTCCGGACAACGGTATCATTTTATGGGAATGTCCCCAAGACTTGCATTTATTGCCAATTTGGGCCCATTTCTTGGGCTATTGCTCACGTTTTGGTGTCCCCAAGACTCGTGGTTTTGGTCGATTCAGGCCTATTTTGTGGGTTTCTTGCTCCTGTTTTTGTGTCCCGAGACGTTTCCGTAGCATGGGGTGATCTAATGGGACCATACCCAAGACTCGCAGTTTTGGCCAATTGGGGCCCGTTTTGTGAGCTATTGCTCATGTTTTGGTGTCCCGGGAAGTCTCCGGACCACAGGGTGATCTTATGGGAACGTCGCCAACACTCGTGGTTTTGCCCGATTCAGGCCCGTTTTGTGGGTTTATTGCCCATGTTTTGGTGTCCCGGGACGTCTTCGAAGCACGGGGTGATCTTATGGGACCGTCCCCAAGAGTCACAGTTTTGGCCAATTGGGGTCCGTTTTGTGAGGTATTGCTCATGTTTTGGTGTCCCGGGACGTCTCCGGACCACGGGGTGATCTAGAGGAACATCCCCAGGACTCACAACTTTGGTTGATTCGAGCTCGTTTCATGGGATATTGCTCACGTTTCGGTGTCCCGGGACATCTCTGAAGCATGGGGTGATCTTATGGGAACGTCCCCAAGACTCGCAGTTTTAGCCGATTCGGGCCTGTTTTGTGAGCTATCGCTCACATTTTAGTGTGTCGGGACATCTTCGGACCACGGTATGATCTTATCGGAACGGCCCCAAGACTCGCATTTATTGCCAATTCGGGCCCATTTCATGAGCTATTACTCACGTTTTGGTGTCCCGGGACATCTACGGACCACGGGGTGATCTATGGGAACGTCCCCAAGACTCACAATTTTGGTTGATTTGAGCTCGTTTCATGGGATATTGCTCACGTTTCGGTGTCTCGGGACGTCTCCGAAGCACGGGGTGATGTCCCCAAGACTCGCAGTTTTAGCCGATTCGAGCCTATTATGTGAGCTATTGCTCACATTTTGGTTTGTCGGGGCGTGTCCGGACCACGGTATCATTTTATGGGAACGTCCCCAAGACTTGCATTTATTGCCAATTTGGGCCCGTTTCATGGGCTATTGCTCACGTTTTGGTGTCCCCAAGACTCGTGGTTTTGGCCGATTCAGGCCCATTTTGTGGGTTTATTGCTCCTGTTTTTGTGTCCCGGGACGTCTCCGTAGCATGGGGTGATCTTATGGGACCATACCCAAGACTCGCAGTTTTGGCCAATTGGGGCCCGTTTTGTGAGCTATTGCTCATGTTTTGGTGTCCCGGGAAGTCTCCGGACCACGGGGTGATCTTATGGGAACGTCGCCAACACTCGTGGTTTTGCCCGATTCAGGCCCGTTTTGTGGGTTTATTGCTCATGTTTTGGTCTCCCGGGACGTCTCCGAAGCATGGTGTGATCTTATGGGACCGTACCCAAGAGTCACAGTTTTGGCCAATTGGGGTCCGTTTTGTGAGGTATTGCTCACGTTTTGGTGTCCCGGGACGTCTCCGGACCACGAGGTGATCTATAGGACCATCCCCAGGACTCACAACTTTGGTTGATTCGAGCTCGTTTCATGGGATATTGCTCACATTTCGGTGTCCCGGGACATCTTTGAAGCATGGGGTGATCTTATCGGAACGTCCCCAAGACTCGCATTTATTGCCAATTCGGGCCCATTTCATGAGCTATTACTCACGTTTTGGTGTCCCGGGACGTCTCCGGACCACGGGGTGATCTATGGGAACGTCCCCAAGACTCACAATTTTGGTTGATTTGAGCTCGTTTCATGGGATATTGCTCACATTTCGGTGTCTCGGGACGTCTCCGAAGCACGGGGTGATGTCCCCAAGACTCGCAGTTTTAGCCGATTCGAGCCTATTTTGTGAGCTATTGCTCACATTTTGGTTTGTCGGGGCGTGTCCGGACCACGGTATCATTTTATGGGAACGTCCCCAAGACTTGCATTTATTGCCAATTTGGGCCCATTTCATGGGCTATTGCTCACGTTTTGGTGTCCCCAAGACTCGTGGTTTTGGCCGATTCAGGCCCATTTTGTGGGTTTATTGCTCCTGTTTTTGTGTCCCGGGACGTCTCCGTAGCATGGGGTGATCTTATGGGACCATACCCAAGACTCACAGTTTAGGCCAATTGGGGCCGTTTTGTGAGCTATTGCTCATGTTTTGGTGTCCCGGGAAGTCTCCGGACCACGGGGTGATCTTATGGGAACGTCGCCAACACTCGTGGTTTTCCCCGATTCAGGCCCGTTTTGTGGGTTTATTGCTCATGTTTTGGTCTCCCGGGACGTCTCCGAAGCATGGTGTGATCTTATGGGACCGTACCCAAGAGTCACAGTTTTGGCCAATTGGGGTCCGTTTTGTGAGGTATTGCTCACGTTTTGGTGTCCCGGGACGTCTCCGGACCACGAGGTGATCTATAGGACCATCCCCAGGACTCACAACTTTGGTTGATTCGAGCTCGTTTCATGGGATATTGCTCACATTTCGGTGTCCCGGGACATCTTTGAAGCATGGGGTGATCTTATCGGAACGTCCCCAAGACTCGCATTTATTGCCAATTCGGGCCCATTTCATGAGCTATTACTCACGTTTTGGTGTCCCGGGACGTCTCCGGACCACGGGGTGATCTATGGGAACGTCCCCAAGACTCACAATTTTGGTTGATTTGAGCTCGTTTCATGGGATATTGCTCACATTTCGGTGTCTCGGGACGTCTCCGAAGCACGGGGTGATGTCCCCAAGACTCGCAGTTTTAGCCGATTCGAGCCTATTTTGTGAGCTATTGCTCACATTTTGGTTTGTCGGGGCGTGTCCGGACCACGATATCATTTTATGGGAACGTCCCCAAGACTTGCATTTATTGCCAATTTGGGCCCATTTCATGGGCTATTGCTCACGTTTTGGTGTCCCCAAGACTCGTGGTTTTGGCCGATTCAGGCCCATTTTGTGGGTTTATTGCTCCTGTTTTTGTGTCCCGGGACGTCTCCGTAGCATGGGGTGATCTTATGGGACCATACCCAAGACTCACAGTTTAGGCCAATTGGGGCCGTTTTGTGAGCTATTGCTCATGTTTTGGTGTCCCGGGAAGTCTCCGGACCACGGGGTGATCTTATGGGAACGTCGCCAACACTCGTGGTTTTCCCCGATTCAGGCCCGTTTTGTGGGTTTATTGCTCATGTTTTGGTCTCCCGGGACGTCTCCGAAGCATGGGGTGATCTTATGGGACCATACCCAAGACTCGCAGTTTTGGCCAATTGTGGCCCGTGTTGTGAGCTATTGCTCACGTTTTGGTGTTCCGGGACGTCTCTGGACCATGGGGTGATCTTATGGGAAAGTCCCCAAGACTCGTGGTTTTGGCCGATTCAGGCCCGTTTTGTGGGTTTATTGCCAATGTTTTGGTGTCCTGGGACGTCTTCGAAGCACAGGATGATCTTATGGGACCGTCCCCAAGAGTCACAGTTTTGGCCAATTGGGGCCCATTTTGTGAGGTATTGCTCACGTTATGGTGTCCCGGGACGTCTCCGGACCACTGGGTGATCTTATGGGAACGTCCCCAACACTCGTGGTTTTTCCCGATTCAGGCCCGTTTTGTGGGTTTATTGCCCATGTTTTGGTGTCCCGGGATGTCTCCGAAGCACGGGGTGATCTTATGGGACCTGTCGGGGATATGGTTTCAGGATATGACCCGCCCATTCAGGGCCGGGTCAACAACAGAGGCGACTTATAGAGAGGGCCAGGACAGGTGGGGCGTGGCTTGCCAGGAGACTCGCCAGGAGACTAAGCCGCCCACTTAATGGGCCAGCCCACAGTACGCCGGTAGAAGCCCACTTGTAAACCGCCATGTAACCTTTCCTTAGGGAACAAGAAATAGACTTGGGCACGGATCATATTCCGGCCCGGACTCTAATGTACACCCCGGACCTCACCCGATATATAAAGGGGAGCCCGAGGGTCAGAAAGATCAGGTTACAACCTCTCGAGTACTAGGCTAGCCACGCGAACCCTTGTAATCGAGATCATCAATACAATCAAGTAGGAGTAGGCCTTTACCTCCGCCGTGAGGGGCCGAACCTGGGTAAACCCTTGTGTCTCTCGTTTAACCCCTTCGATCTGCCACTCGACGTGATGGCCTCGTGACTAAGTCCTATGAGGACATCTGCCGTGAAAATACCACGACAGGACCGGGCCCGTTTTGTGAGCTATTGCTCACGTTTTGGTGTCCCGGGAGGTCTTCGGACCAAGGGGTGATCTTATCGGAACGTCCCCAGGACTCGTGGTTTTGGCCGATTCAGGCCCATTTTGTGGGTTTATTGCCCATGTTTTGGTGTCCTGGGATTTCTCCAAAGCACGGGGTGATCTTATGGGACCGTCCCAAAGAGTCACAGTTTTGGCCAATTGGGGCCCGTTTTGGGAGGTATTGCTCACGTTTTGGTGTCCCGGGACGTCTCCGGACCACGGGGTGATCTATGGGAACGTCCCCAACACTCGACGTTTTGCCCTATTCAGGCCCGTTTTGTGGGTTTATTGCCCATGTTTTGGTGTCCCGGGACGTCTCCGAAGCACGGGGTGATCTTATGGGACCGTCCCCAAGACTCGCAGTTTTGGCCAATTGGGCCCGTTTTGTGAGCTATTGCTCACGTTTGGGTGTCCCGGGACGTCTCCGGACCAAGGGCTGATCTATGGGAACGTCCCCAAGACTCGTGGTTTTGGCCGATTTAGGCCCGTTTTGTGGGTTTATTGCCCACGCTTTGGTGCCTCGGAAGCACGGGGTGATCTTATGGGACCGTCAACAATAGTCACAGTTTTGGCCAATTGGGGCCCGTTTTGTGAGCTATTACTCACGTTTTGGTTTCCCGGGACGTCTCCGGACCACGGGGTGATATATGGGAACGTCCCCAAGACTCACAATTTTGGTTGATTTGAGCTCGTTTCATGGGATATTGCTCACGTTTCGGTGTCTCGGGACCTCTCCGAAGCATGGGGTGATGTCCCCAAGACTCGCAGTTTTAGCCGATTCGAGCCTATTTTGTGAGCTATTGCTCACATTTTGGTTTGTTGGGACGTCTCCGGACAACGGTATCATTTTATGGGAATGTCCCCAAGACTTGCATTTATTGCCAATTTGGGCCCATTTCTTGGGCTATTGCTCACGTTTTGGTGTCCCCAAGACTCGTGGTTTTGGTCGATTCAGGCCCATTTTGTGGGTTTCTTGCTCCTGTTTTTGCGTCCCGAGACGTCTCCGTAGCATGGGGTGATCTAATGGGACCATACCCAAGACTCGCAGTTTTGGCCAATTGGGGCCCGTTTTGTGAGCTATTGCTCATGTTTTGGTGTCCCGGGAAGTCTCCGGACCACAGGGTGATCTTATGGGAACGTCGCCAACACTCGTGGTTTTGCCCGATTCAGGCCCGTTTTGTGGGTTTATTGCCCATGTTTTGGTGTCCCGGGACGTCTTCGAAGCACGGGGTGATCTTATGGGACCGTCCCCAAGAGTCACAGTTTTGGCCAATTGGGGTCCGTTTTGTGAGGTATTGCTCATGTTTTGGTGTCCCGGGACGTCTCCGGACCACGGGGTGATCTATAGGAACATCCCCAGGACTCACAACTTTGGTTGATTCGAGCTCGTTTCATGGGATATTGCTCACGTTTCGGTGTCCCGGGACATCTCTGAAGCATGGGGTGATCTTAT
Source organism: Elymus sibiricus (assembly GCA_039707655.1). Taxonomy (NCBI): domain Eukaryota; kingdom Viridiplantae; phylum Streptophyta; class Magnoliopsida; order Poales; family Poaceae; genus Elymus; species Elymus sibiricus. The sequence continues at coordinate 74,484,794 of CM077672.1, read as the reverse complement.
GGGAACGTCCCCAAGACTCGCATTTATTGCCAATTCGGGCCCATTTCATGAGCTATTACTCACGTTTTGGTGTCCCGGGACGTCTACGGACCACGGGGTGATCTATGGGAACGTCCCCAAGACTCACAATTTTGGTTGATTTGAGCTCGTTTCATGGGATATTGCTCACGTTTCGGTGTCTCGGGACGTCTCCGAAGCACGGGGTGACGTCCCCAAGACTCACAGTTTTAGCCGATTCGAGCCTATTTGGTGACCTATTGCTCACATTTTGGTTTGTTGGGACGTCTCCGGACCACGGTATCATTTTATGGGAACGTCCCCAAGACTTGCATTTATTGCCAATTTGGGCCCATTTCTTGGGCTATTGCTCACATTTTGGTGTCCCCAAGACTCGTGGTTTTGGCCGATTCAGGCCCATTTTGTGGGTTTATTGCTCCTGTTTTTGTGTCCCGGGACGTCTCCGTAGCATGGGGTGATCTTATGGGACCATACCCAAGACTCACAGTTTTGGCCAATTGGGGCCGTTTTGTGTGCTATTGCTCATGTTTTGGTGTCCCGGGAAGTCTCCGGACCACGGGGTGATCTTATGGGAACGTCGCCAACACTCGTGGTTTTGCCCGATTCAGGCCCGTTTTGTGGGTTTATTGCTCATGTTTTGGTCTCCCGGGACGTCTCCGAAGCATGGTGTGATCTTATGGGACCGTACCCAAGAGTCACAGTTTTGGCCAATTGGGGTCCGCTTTGTGAGGTATTGCTCACGTTTTGGTGTCCCGGGACGTCTCTGGACCACGAGGTGATCTATAGGACCATCCCCAGGACTCACAACTTTGGTTGATTCGAGCTCGTTTCATGGGATATTGCTCACATTTCGGTGTCCCGGGACATCTTTGAAGCATGGGGTGATCTTATCGGAACGTCCCCAAGACTCGCATTTATTGCCAATTCGGGCCCATTTCATGAGCTATTACTCACGTTTTGGTGTCCCGGGACGTCTCCGGACCACGGGGTGATCTATGGGAACGTCCCCAAGACTCACAATTTTGGTTGATTTGAGCTCGTTTCATGGGATATTGCTCACATTTCGGTGTCTCGGGACGTCTCCGAAGCACGGGGTGATGTCCCCAAGACTCGCAGTTTTAGCCGATTCGAGCCTATTTTGTGAGCTATTGCTGACATTTTGGTTTGTCTGGGCGTGTCCGGACCACGGTATCATTTTATGGGAACGTCCCCAAGACTTGCATTTATTGCCAATTTGGGCCCATTTCATGGGCTATTGCTCACGTTTTGGTGTCCCCAAGACTCGTGCTTTTGGCCGATTCAGGCCCATTTTGTGGGTTTATTGCTCCTGTTTTTGTGTCCCGGGACGTCTCCGTAGCATGGGGTGATCTTATGGGACCATACCCAAGACTCACAGTTTTGGCCAATTGGGGCCGTTTTGTGTGCTATTGCTCATGTTTTGGTGTCCCGGGAAGTCTCCGGACCACGGGGTGATCTTATGGGAACGTCGCCAACACTCGTAGTTTTCCCCGATTCAGGCCCGTTTTGTGGGTTTATTGCTCATGTTTTGGTCTCCCGGGACGTCTCCAAAGCATGGGGTGATCTTATGGGACCATACCCAAGACTCGCAGTTTTGGCCAATTGTGGCCCGTGTTGTGAGCTATTGCTCACGTTTTGGTGTTCCGGGACGTCTCTGGACCATGGGGTGATCTTATGGGAAAGTCCCCAAGACTCGTGGTTTTGGCCGATTCAGGCCCGTTTTGTGGGTTTATTGCCAATGTTTTGGTGTCCCGGGACGTCTTCGAAGCACAGGATGATCTTATGGGACCGTCCCCAAGAGTCACAGTTTTGGCCAATTGCGCCCATTTTGTGAGGTATTGCTCACGTTATGGTGTCCCGGGACGTCTCCGGACCACTGGGTGATCTTATAGGAACGTCCCCAACACTCGTGGTTTTTCCCGATTCAGGCCAGTTTTGTGGGTTTATTGCCCATGTTTTGGTGTCCCGGGACGTCTCCGAAGCACGGGGTGATCTTATGGGACCTGTCGGGGATATGGTTTCAGGATATGACCCGCCCATTCAGGGCCGGGTCAAGAACAGAGGCGACTTATAGAGAGGAACAAGGACAGGTGGGGCGTGGCTTGCCAGGAGACTCGCCAGGAGACTAAGCCGCCCACTTAATGGGCCGGCCCACAGTACGCCGGTAGAAGCCCACTTGTAAACCGCCATGTAACCTTTCCTTAGGGAACAAGAAATAGACTTGGGCACGGATCATATTCCGGCCCGGACTCTAATGTACACCCCGGACCTCACCCGATATATAAAGGGGAGCCCGAGGGTCAGAAAGATCAGGTTATAACCTCTCGAGTACTAGGCTAGCCACGCGAACCCTTGTAATCGAGATCATCAATACAATCAAGTAGGAGTAGGCCTTTACCTCCGCCGTGAGGGGCCGAACCTGGGTAAACCCTTGTGTCTCTCGTTTAACCCCTTCGATCTGCCACTCGACGTGATGGCCTCGTGACTAAGTCCTATGAGGACATCTGCCGTGAAAATACCACGACAGGACCGTCCCCAAGACTCGCAGTTTTGGCCAATTGGCGCCCGTTTTGTGAGCTATTGCTCACGTTTTGGTGTCCCGGGAGGTCTCCGGACCAAGGGGTGAACTTATCGGAACGTCCCCAGGACTCGTGGTTTTGGCCGATTCAGGCCCATTTTGTGGGTTTATTGCCCATGTTTTGGTGTCCTGGGATTTCTCCAAAGCACGGGGTGATCTTATGGGACCGTCCCAAAGAGTCACAGTTTTGGCCAATTGGGGCCCGTTTTGGGAGGTATTGCTCACGTTTTGGTGTCCCGGGACGTCTCCGGACCACGGGGTGATCTATGGGAACGTCCCCAACACTCGACGTTTTGCCCTATTCAGGCCCGTTTTGTGGGTTTATTGCCCATGTTTTGGTGTCCCGGGACGTCTCCGAAGCACGGGGTGATCTTATGGGGCCGTCCCCAAGACTCGCAGTTTTGGCCAATTGGGCCCGTTTTGTGAGCTATTGCTCACGTTTGGGTGTCCCGGGACGTCTCCGGACCAAGGGGTGATCTATGGGAACGTCCCCAAGACTCGTGGTTTTGGCCGATTTAGGCCCGTTTTGTGGGTTTATTGCCCATGCTTTGGTGCCTCCGAAGCATGGGGTGATCTTATGGGACCGTCAACAATAGTCACAGTTTTGGCCAATTGGGGCCCGTTTTGTGAGCTATTACTCACGTTTTGGTGTCCCGGGACGTCTCCGGACCACGGGGTGATATATGGGAACGTCCCCAAGACTCACAATTTTGGTTGATTGGAGCTCGTTTCATGGGATATTGCTCACGTTTCGGTGTCTCGGGACCTCTCCGAAGCACGGGGTGATGTCCCCAAGACTCGCAGTTTTAGCCGATTCGAGCCTATTTTGTGAGCTATTGCTCACATTTTGGTTTGTTGGGACGTCTCCGGACCACGGTATCATTTTATGGGAACGTCCCCAAGACTTGCATTTATTGCCAATTTGGGCCCATTTCTTGGGCTATTGCTCACGTTTTGGTGTCCCCAAGACTCGTGGTTTTGGTCGATTCAGGCCCATTTTGTGGGTTTCTTGCTCCTGTTTTTGTGTCCCGAGACGTCTCCGTAGCATGGGGTGATCTTATGGGACCATACCCAAGAGTCGCAGTTTTGGCCAATTGGGGCCCGTTTTGTGAGCTATTGCTCATGTTTTGGTGTCCCGGGAAGTCTCCGGACCACAGGGTGATCTTATGGGAACGTCGCCAACACTCGTGGTTTTGCCCGATTCAGGCCCGTTTTGTGGGTTTATTGCCCATGTTTTGGTGTCCCGGGACGTCTTCGAAGCACGGGGTGATCTTATGGGACCGTCCCCAAGATTCGCAGTTTTGGCCAATTGGGCCCGTTTTGTGAGCTATTGCTCACGTTTGGGTGTCCCGGGACGTCTCCGGACCAAGGGGTGATCTATGGGAACGTCCCCAAGACTCGTGGTTTTGGCCGATTTAGGCCCGTTTTGTGGGTTTATTGCCCATGCTTTGGTGTCTCCGAAGCACGGGGTGATCTTATGGGACCGTCAACAATAGTCACAGTTTTGGCCAATTGGGGCCCGTTTTGTGAGCTAGTACTCACGTTTTGGTGTCCCGGGACGTCTCCGGACCACGGGTTGATATATGGGAACGTCCCCAAGACTCACAATTTTGGTTGATTTGAGCTCGTTTCATGGGATATTGCTCAGGTTTCGGTGTCTCGGGACCTCTCCGAAGCACGGGGTGATGTCCCCAAGACTCGCAGTTTTAGCCGATTCGAGCCTATTTTGTGAGCTATTGCTCACATTTTGGTTTGTTGGGACGTCTCCGGACCACGGTATCATTTTATGGGAACGTCCCCAAGACTTGCATTTATTGCCAATTTGGGCCCATTTCTTGGGCTATTGCTCACGTTTTGGTGTCCCCAAGACTCGTGGTTTTAGTCGATTCAGGCCCATTTTGTGGGTTTCTTGCTCCTGTTTTTGTGTCCCGAGACGTCTCCGTAGCATGGGGTGATCTTATGGGACCATACCCAAGAGTCGCAGTTTTGGCCAATTGGGGCCCGTTTTGTGAGCTATTGCTCATGTTTTGGTGTCCCGGGAAGTCTCCGGACCACAGGGTGATCTTATGGGAACGTCGCCAACACTCGTGGTTTTGCCCGATTCAGGCCCGTTTTGTGGGTTTATTGCCCATGTTTTGGTGTCCCGGGACGTCTTCGAAGCACGGGGTGATCTTATGGGACCGTCCCCAAGATTCGCAGTTTTGGCCAATTGGGCCCGTTTTGTGAGCTATTGCTCACGTTTGGGTGTCCCGGGTCGTCTCCGGACCAAGGGGTGATCTATGGGAACGTCCCCAAGACTCGTGGTTTTGGCCGATTTAGGCCCGTTTTGTGGGTTTATTGCCCATGCTTTGGTGCCTCCGAAGCATGGGGTGATCTTATGGGACCGTCAACAATAGTCACAGTTTTGGCCAATTGGGGCCCGTTTTGTGAGCTATTACTCACGTTTTGGTGTCCCGGGACGTCTCCGGACCACGGGGTGATATATGGGAACGTCCCCAAGACTCACAATTTTGGTTGATTGGAGCTCGTTTCATGGGATATTGCTCACGTTTCGGTGTCTCGGGACCTCTCCGAAGCACGGGGTGATGTCCCCAAGACTCGCAGTTTTAGCCGATTCGAGCCTATTTTGTGAGCTATTGCTCACATTTTGGTTTGTTGGGACGTCTCCGGACCACGGTATCATTTTATGGGAACGTCCCCAAGACTTGCATTTATTGCCAATTTGGGCCCATTTCTTGGGCTATTGCTCACGTTTTGGTGTCCCCAAGACTCGTGGTTTTGGTCGATTCAGGCCCATTTTGTGGGTTTCTTGCTCCTGTTTTTGTGTCCCGAGACGTCTCCGTAGCATGGGGTGATCTTATGGGACCATACCCAAGAGTCGCAGTTTTGGCCAATTGGGGCCCGTTTTGTGAGCTATTGCTCATGTTTTGGTGTCCCGGGAAGTCTCCGGACCACAGGGTGATCTTATGGGAACGTCGCCAACACTCGTGGTTTTGCCCGATTCAGGCCCGTTTTGTGGGTTTATTGCCCATGTTTTGGTGTCCCGGGACGTCTTCGAAGCACGGGGTGATCTTATGGGACCGTCCCCAAGATTCGCAGTTTTGGCCAATTGGGCCCGTTTTGTGAGCTATTGCTCACGTTTGGGTGTCCCGGGACGTCTCCGGACCAAGGGGTGATCTATGGGAACGTCCCCAAGACTCGTGGTTTTGGCCGATTTAGGCCCGTTTTGTGGGTTTATTGCCCATGCTTTGGTGTCTCCGAAGCACGGGGTGATCTTATGGGACCGTCAACAATAGTCACAGTTTTGGCCAATTGGGGCCCGTTTTGTGAGCTAGTACTCACGTTTTGGTGTCCCGGGACGTCTCCGGACCACGGGTTGATATATGGGAACGTCCCCAAGACTCACAATTTTGGTTGATTTGAGCTCGTTTCATGGGATATTGCTCAGGTTTCGGTGTCTCGGGACCTCTCCGAAGCACGGGGTGATGTCCCCAAGACTCGCAGTTTTAGCCGATTCGAGCCTATTTTGTGAGCTATTGCTCACATTTTGGTTTGTTGGGACGTCTCCGGACCACGGTATCATTTTATGGGATCGTCCCCAAGACTTGCATTTAATGCCAATTTGGGCCCATTTCTTGGGCTATTGCTCACGTTTTGGTGTCCCCAAGACTCGTGGTTTTAGTCGATTCAGGCCCATTTTGTGGGTTTCTTGCTCCTGTTTTTGTGTCCCGAGACGTCTCCGTAGCATGGGGTGATCTAATGGGACCATACCCAAGAGTCGCAGTTTTGGCCAATTGGGGCCCGTTTTGTGAGCTATTGCTCATGTTTTGGTGTCCCGGGAAGTCTCCGGACCACAGGGTGATCTTATGGGAACGTCGCCAACACTCGTGGTTTTGCCCGATTCAGGCCCGTTTTGTGGGTTTATTGCCCATGTTTTGGTGTCCCGGGACGTCTTCGAAGCACGTGGTGATCTTATGGGACCGTCCCCAAGATTCGCAGTTTTGGCCAATTGGGCCCGTTTTGTGAGCTATTGCTCACGTTTGGGTGTCCCGGGACGTCTCCGGACCAAGGGGTGATCTATGGGAACGTCCCCAAGACTCGTGGTTTTGGCCGATTTAGGCCCGTTTTGTGGGTTTATTGCCCATGCTTTGGTGTCTCCGAAGCACGGGGTGATCTTATGGGACCGTCAACAATAGTCACAGTTTTGGCCAATTGGGGCCCGTTTTGTGAGCTAGTACTCACGTTTTGGTGTCCCGGGACGTCTCCGGACCACGGGTTGATATATGGGAACGTCCCCAAGACTCACAATTTTGGTTGATTTGAGCTCGTTTCATGGGATATTGCTCAGGTTTCGGTGTCTCGGGACCTCTCCGAAGCACGGGGTGATGTCCCCAAGACTCGCAGTTTTAGCCGATTCGAGCCTATTTTGTGAGCTATTGCTCACATTTTGGTTTGTTGGGACGTCTCCGGACCACGGTATCATTTTATGGGAACGTCCCCAAGACTTGCATTTATTGCCAATTTGGGCCCATTTCTTGGGCTATTGCTCACGTTTTGGTGTCCCCAAGACTCGTGGTTTTAGTCGATTCAGGCCCATTTTGTGGGTTTCTTGCTCCTGTTTTTGTGTCCCGAGACGTCTCCGTAGCATGGGGTGATCTAATGGGACCATACCCAAGAGTCGCAGTTTTGGCCAATTGGGGCCCGTTTTGTGAGCTATTGCTCATGTTTTGGTGTCCCGGGAAGTCTCCGGACCACAGGGTGATCTTATGGGAACGTCGCCAACACTCGTGGTTTTGCCCGATTCAGGCCCGTTTTGTGGGTTTATTGCCCATGTTTTGGTGTCCCGGGACGTCTTCGAAGCACGGGGTGATCTTATGGGACCGTCCCCAAGATTCGCAGTTTTGGCCAATTGGGCCCGTTTTGTGAGCTATTGCTCACGTTTGGGTGTCCCGGGACGTCTCCGGACCAAGGGGTGGTCTATGGGAACGTCCCCAAGACTCGTGGTTTTGGCCGATTTAGGCCCGTTTTGTGGGTTTATTGCCCATGCTTTGGTGTCTCCGAAGCACGGGGTGATCTTATGGGACCGTCAACAATAGTCACAGTTTTGGCCAATTGGGGCCCGTTTTGTGAGCTAGTACTCACGTTTTGGTGTCCCGGGACGTCTCCGGACCACGGGTTGATATATGGGAACGTCCCCAAGACTCACAATTTTGGTTGATTTGAGCTCGTTTCATGGGATATTGCTCAGGTTTCGGTGTCTCGGGACCTCTCCGAAGCACGGGGTGATGTCCCCAAGACTCGCAGTTTTAGCCGATTCGAGCCTATTTTGTGAGCTATTGCTCACATTTTGGTTTGTTGGGACGTCTCCGGACCACGGTATCATTTTATGGGAACGTCCCCAAGACTTGCATTTATTGCCAATTTGGGCCCATTTCTTGGGCTATTGCTCACGTTTTGGTGTCCCCAAGACTCGTGGTTTTAGTCGATTCAGGCCCATTTTGTGGGTTTCTTGCTCTTGTTTTTGTGTCCCGAGACGTCTCCGTAGCATGGGGTGATCTAATGGGACCATACCCAAGAGTCGCAGTTTTGGCCAATTGGGGCCCGTTTTGTGAGCTATTGCTCATGTTTTGGTGTCCCGGGAAGTCTCCGGACCACAGGGTGATCTTATGGGAACGTCGCCAACACTCGTGGTTTTGCCCGATTCAGGCCCGTTTTGTGGGTTTATTGCCCATGTTTTGGTGTCCCGGGACGTCTTCGAAGCACGGGGTGATCTTATGGGACCGTCCCCAAGATTCGCAATTTTGGCCAATTGGGCCCGTTTTGTGAGCTATTGCTCACGTTTGGGTGTCCCGGGACGTCTCCGGACCAAGGGGTGGTCTATGGGAACGTCCCCAAGACTCGTGGTTTTGGCCGATTTAGGCCCGTTTTGTGGGTTTATTGCCCATGCTTTGGTGTCTCCGAAGCACGGGGTGATCTTATGGGACCGTCAACAATAGTCACAGTTTTGGCCAATTGGGGCCCGTTTTGTGAGCTAGTACTCACGTTTTGGTGTCCCGGGACGTCTCCGGACCACGGGTTGATATATGGGAACGTCCCCAAGACTCACAATTTTGGTTGATTTGAGCTCGTTTCATGGGATATTGCTCAGGTTTCGGTGTCTCGGGACCTCTCCGAAGCACGGGGTGATGTCCCCAAGACTCGCAGTTTTAGCCGATTCGAGCCTATTTTGTGAGCTATTGCTCACATTTTGGTTTGTTGGGACGTCTCCGGACCACGGTATCATTTTATGGGAACGTCCCCAAGACTTGCATTTATTGCCAATTTGGGCCCATTTCTTGGGCTATTGCTCACGTTTTGGTGTCCCCAAGACTCGTGGTTTTAGTCGATTCAGGCCCATTTTGTGGGTTTCTTGCTCCTGTTTTTGTGTCCCGAGACGTCTCCGTAGCATGGGGTGATCTAATGGGACCATACCCAAGAGTCGCAGTTTTGGCCAATTGGGGCCCGTTTTGTGAGCTATTGCTCACGTTTTGGTGTCCCGGGAAGTCTCCGGACCACAGGGTGATCTTATGGGAACGTCGCCAACACTCGTGGTTTTGCCCGATTCAGGCCCGTTTTGTGGGTTTATTGCCCATGTTTTGTTGTCCCGGGACGTCTTCGAAGCACGGGGTGATCTTATGGGACCGTCCCCAAGAGTCACAGTTTTGGCCAATTGGGGTCCGTTTTGTGAGGTATTGCTCATGTTTTGGTGTCCCGGGACGTCTCCGGACCACGGGGTGATCTATAGGAACATCCCCAGGACTCACAACTTTGGTTGATTCGAGCTCGTTTCATGGGATATTGCTCACGTTTCGGTGTCCCGGGACATCTCTGAAGCATGGGGTGATCTTATGGGAACGTCCCCAAGACTCGCAGTTTTAGCCGATTCGGGCCTGTTTTGTGAGCTATCGCTCACATTTTAGTGTGTCGGGACATCTCCGGACCACGGTATGATCTTATCGGAACGTCCCCAAGACTCGCATTTATTGCCAATTCGGGCCCATTTCATGAGCTATTACTCACGTTTTGGTGTCCCGGGACGTCTACGGACCACGGGGTGATCTATGGGAACGTCCCCAAGACTCACAATTTTGGTTGATTTGAGCTCGTTTCATTGGATATTGCTCACGTTTCGGTGTCTCGGGACGTCTCCGAAGCACGGGGTGATGTCCCCAAGACTCGCAGTTTTAGCCGATTCGAGCCTATTATGTGAGCTATTGCTCACATTTTTGTTTGTCGGGGCGTGTCCGGACCACGGTATCATTTTATGGGAACGTCCCCAAGACTTGTCTTTATTGCCAATTTGGGCCCATTTCATGGGCTATTGCTCACGTTTTGGTGTCCCCAAGACTCGTGGTTTTGGCCGATTCAGGCCCATTTTGTGGGTTTATTGCTCCTGTTTTTGTGTCCCGGGACGTCTCCGTAGCATGGGGTGATCTTATGGGACCATACCCAAGACTCGCAGTTTTGGCCAATTGGGGCCCGTTTTGTGAGCTATTGCTCATGTTTTGGTGTCCCGGGAAGTCTCCGGACCACGGGGTGATCTTATGGGAACGTCGCCAACACTCGTGGTTTTGCCCGATTCAGGCCCGTTTTGTGGGTTTATTGCTCATGTTTTGGTCTCCCGGGACGTCTCCGAAGCATGGTGTGATCTTATGGGACCGTACCCAAGACTCTCAGTTTTGGCCAATTGTGGCCCGTGTTGTCAGCTATTGCTCACGTTTTGGTGTTCCGGGACGTCTCTGGACCATGGGGTGATCTTATGGGAACGTCCCCAAGACTCGTGGTTTTGGCCGATACAGGCCCGTTTTGTGGGTTTATTGCCAATGTTTTGGTGTCCCGGGACGTCTTCGAAGCACAGGATGATCTTATGGGACCATCCCCAAGAGTCACAGTTTTGGCCAATTGGGGCTCATTTTGTGAGGTATTGCTCACGTTATGGTGTCCCGGGACGTCTCCGGACCACTGGGTGATCTATGGGAACGTCCCCAACACTCGACGTTTTGCCCTATTCAGGCCCGTTTTGTGGGTTTATTACCCATGTTTTGGTGTCCCGGGACGTCTCCGAAGCACGGGGTGATCTTATGGGACCGTCCCCAAGACTCGCAGTTTTGGCCAATTGGGCCCGTTTTGTGAGCTATTGCTCACGTTTGGGTGTCCCGGGACGTCTCCGGACCAAGGGGTGATCTATGGGAACGTCCCCATGACTCGTGGTTTTGGCCGATTTAGGCCCGTTTTGTGGGTTTATTGCCCATGCTTTGGTGTCTCCGAAGCACGGGGTGATCTTATGGGACCGTCAACAATAGTCACAGTTTTGGCCAATTGGGGCCCGTTTTGTGAGCTAGTACTCACGTTTTGGTGTCCCGGGACGTCTTCGGACCACGGGTTGATATATGGGAACGTCCCCAAGACTCACAATTTTGGTTGATTTGAGCTCGTTTCATGGGATATTGCTCAGGTTTCGGTGTCTCGGGACCTCTCCGAAGCACGGGGTGATGTCCCCAAGACTCGCAGTTTTAGCCGATTCGAGCCTATTTTGTGAGCTATTGCTCACATTTTGGTTTGTTGGGACGTCTCCGGACCACGGTATCATTTTATGGGAACGTCCCCAAGACTTGCATTTATTGCCAATTTGGGCCCATTTCTTGGGCTATTGCTCACGTTTTGGTGTCCCCAAGACTCGTGGTTTTAGTCGATTCAGGCCCATTTTGTGGGTTTCTTGCTCCTGTTTTTGTGTCCCGAGACGTCTCCGTAGCATGGGGTGATCTTATGGGACCATACCCAAGACTCGCAGTTTTGGCCAATTGGGGCCCGTTTTGTGAGCTATTGCTCATGTTTTGGTGTCCCGGGAAGTCTCCGGACCACAGGGTGATCTTATGGGAACGTCGCCAACACTCGTGGTTTTGCCCGATTCAGGCCCGTTTTGTGGGTTTATTGCCCATGTTTTGTTGTCCCGGGACGTCTTCGAAGCACGGGGTGATCTTATGGGACCGTCCCCAAGAGTCACAGTTTTGGCCAATTGGGGTCCGTTTTGTGAGGTATTGCTCATGTTTTGGTGTCCCGGGACGTCTCCGGACCACGGGGTGATCTATAGGAACATCCCCAGGACTCACAACTTTGGTTGATTCGAGCTCGTTTCATGGGATATTGCTCACGTTTCGGTGTCCCGGGACATCTCTGAAGCATGGGGTGATCTTATGGGAACGTCCCCAAGACTCGCAGTTTTAGCCGATTCGGGCCTGTTTTGTGAGCTATCGCTCACATTTTAGTGTGTCGGGACATCTCCGGACCACGGTATGATCTTATCGGAACGTCCCCAAGACTCGCATTTATTGCCAATTCGGGCCCATTTCATGAGCTATTACTCACGTTTTGGTGTCCCGGGACGTCTACGGACCACGGGGTGATCTATGGGAACGTCCCCAAGACTCACAATTTTGGTTGATTTGAGCTCGTTTCATTGGATATTGCTCACGTTTCGGTGTCTCGGGACGTCTCCGAAGCACGGGGTGATGTCCCCAAGACTCGCAGTTTTAGCCGATTCGAGCCTATTATGTGAGCTATTGCTCACATTTTGGTTTGTCGGGGCGTGTCCGGACCACGGTATCATTTTATGGGAACGTCCCCAAGACTTGTCTTTATTGCCAATTTGGGCCCATTTCATGGGCTATTGCTCACGTTTTGGTGTCCCCAAGACTCGTGGTTTTGGCCGATTCAGGCCCATTTTGTGGGTTTATTGCTCCTGTTTTTGTGTCCCGGGACGTCTCCGTAGCATGGGGTGATCTTATGGGACCATACCCAAGACTCGCAGTTTTGGCCAATTGGGGCCCGTTTTGTGAGCTATTGCTCATGTTTTGGTGTCCCGGGAAGTCTCCGGACCACGGGGTGATCTTATGGGAACGTCGCCAACACTCGTGGTTTTGCCCGATTCAGGCCCGTTTTGTGGGTATATTGCTCATGTTTTGGTCTCCCGGGACGTCTCCGAAGCATGGTGTGATCTTATGGGACCGTACCCAAGACTCTCAGTTTTGGCCAATTGTGGCCCGTGTTGTCAGCTATTGCTCACGTTTTGGTGTTCCGGGACGTCTCTGGACCATGGGGTGATCTTATGGGAACGTCCCCAAGACTCGTGGTTTTGGCCGATACAGGCCCGTTTTGTGGGTTTATTGCCAATGTTTTGGTGTCCCGGGACGTCTTCGAAGCACAGGATGATCTTATGGGACCATCCCCAAGAGTCACAGTTTTGGCCAATTGGGGCCCATTTTGTGAGGTATTGCTCACGTTATGGTGTCCCGGGACGTCTCCGGACCACTGGGTGATCTATGGGAACGTCCCCAACACTCGACGTTTTGCCCTATTCAGGCCCGTTTTGTGGGTTTATTACCCATGTTTTGGTGTCCCGGGACGTCTCCGAAGCACGGGGTGATCTTATGGGACCGTCCCCAAGACTCGCAGTTTTGGCCAATTGGGCCCGTTTTGTGAGCTATTGCTCACGTTTGGGTGTCCCGGGACGTCTCCGGACCAAGGGGTGATCTATGGGAACGTCCCCAAGACTCGTGGTTTTGGCCGATTTAGGCCCGTTTTGTGGGTTTATTGCCCATGCTTTGGTGTCTCCGAAGCACGGGGTGATCTTATGGGACCGTCAACAATAGTCACAGTTTTGGCCAATTGGGGCCCGTTTTGTGAGCTATTACTCACGTTTTGGTGTCCCGGGACGTCTTCGGACCACGGGGTGATATATGGGAACATCCCCAAGACTCACAATTTTGGTTGATTTGAGCTCGTTTCATGGGATATTGCTCACATTTCGGTGTCTCGGGACCTCTCCGAAGCACGGGGTGATGTCCCCAAGACTCGCAGTTTTAGCTGATTCGAGCCTATTTTGTGACCTATTGCTCACATTTTGGTTTGTTGGGACGTCTCCGGACCACGGTATCATTTTATGGGAACGTCCCCAAGACTTGCATTTATTGCCAATTTGGGCCCATTTCTTGGGCTATTGCTCACGTTTTGGTGTCCCCAAGACTCGTGGTTTTGTTCGATTCAGGCCCATTTTGTGGGTTTCTTGCTCCTGTTTTTGTGTCCCGAGACGTCTCCGCAGCATGGGGTGATCTTATGGGACCATACCCAAGACTCGCAGTTTTGGCCAATTGCGGCCCGTTTTGTGAGCTATTGCTCATGTTTTGGTGTCCCGAGAAGTCTCCGGACCACAGGGTGATCTTATGGGAACGTCGCCAACACTCGTGGTTTTGCCCGATTCAGGCCCGTTTTGTGGGTTTATTGCCCATGTTTTGGTGTCCCGGGACGTCTTCGAAGCACGGGGTGATCTTATGGGACCGTCCCCAAGAGTCACAGTTTTGGCCAATTGGGGTCCGTTTTGTGAGGTATTGCTCACGTTTTGGTGTCCCGGGACGTCTCCGGACCACGAGGTGATCTATAGGAACATCCCCAGGACTCACAACTTTGGTTGATTCGAGCTCGTTTCATGGGATATTGCTCACGTTTCGGTGTCCCGGGACATCTCTGAAGCATGGGGTGATCTTATGGGAACGTCCCCAAGACTCGCAGTTTTAGCCGATTCGGGCCTGTTTTGTGAGCTATCGCTCACATTTTAGTGTGTCGGGACATCTCCAGACCACGGTATGATCTTATCGGAACGTCCCCAAGACTCGCATTTATTGCCAATTCGGGCCCATTTCATGAGCTATTACTCACGTTTTGGTGTCCCGGGACGTCTACGGACCACGGGGTGATCTATGGGAACGTCCCCAAGACTCACAATTTTGGTTGATTTGAGCTCGTTTCATTGGATATTGCTCACGTTTCGGTGTCTCGGGACGTCTCCGAAGCACGGGGTGATGTCCCCAAGACTCGCAGTTTTAGCCGATTCGAGCCTATTATGTGAGCTATTGCTCACATTTTGGTTTGTCGGGGCGTGTCCGGACCACGGTATCATTTTATGGGAACGTCCCCAAGACTTGTCTTTATTGCCAATTTGGGCCCATTTCATGGGCTATTGCTCACGTTTTGGTGTCCCCAAGACTTGTGGTTTTGGCCGATTGAGGCCCATTTTGTGGGTTTATTGCTCCTGTTTTTGTGTCCCGGGACGTCTCCGTAGCATGGGGTGATCTTATGGGACCATACCCAAGACTCGCAGTTTTGGCCAATTGGGGCCCGTTTTGTGAGCTATTGCTCATGTTTGGGTGTCCCGGGAAGTCTCCGGACCACGGGGTGATCTTATGGGAACGTCGCCAACACTCGTGGTTTTGCCCGATTCAGGCCCGTTTTGTGGGTTTATTGCTCATGTTTTGGTCTCCCGGGACGTCTCCGAAGCATGGTGTGATCTTATGGGACCATACCCAAGACTCTCAGTTTTGGCCAATTGTGGCCCGTGTTGTCAGCTATTGCTCACGTTTTGGTGTTCCGGGACGTCTCTGGACCATGGGGTGATCTTATGGGAACGTCCCCAAGACTCGTGGTTTTGGCCGATACAGGCCCGTTTTGTGGGTTTATTGCCAATGTTTTGGTGTCCCGGGACGTCTTCGAAGCACAGGATGATCTTATGGGACCATCCCCAAGAGTCACAGTTTTGGCCAATTGGGGCCCATTTTGTGAGGTATTGCTCACGTTATGGTGTCCCGGGACGTCTCCGGACCACTGGGTGATCTATGGGAACGTCCCCAACACTCGACGTTTTGCCCTATTCAGGCCCGTTTTGTGGGTTTATTACCCATGTTTTGGTGTCCCGGGACGTCTCCGAAGCACGGGGTGATCTTATGGGACCGTCCCCAAGACTCGCAGTTTTGGCCAATTGGGCCCGTTTTGTGAGCTATTGCTCACGTTTGGGTGTCCCGGGACGTCTCCGGACCAAGGGGTGATCTATGGGAACGTCCCCAAGACTCGTGGTTTTGGCCGATTTAGGCCCGTTTTGTGGGTTTATTGCCCATGCTTTGGTGTCTCCGAAGCACGGGGTGATCTTATGGGACCGTCAACAATAGTCACAGTTCTGGCCAATTGGGGCCCGTTTTGTGAGCTATTACTCACGTTTTGGTGTCCCGGGACGTCTCCGGACCACGGGGTGATATATGGGAACGTCCCCAAGACTCACAATTTTGGTTGATTTGAGCTCGTTTCATGGGATATTGCTCACATTTCGGTGTCTCGGGACCTCTCCGAAGCACGGGGTGATGTCCCCAAGACTCGCAGTTTTAGCTGATTCGAGCCTATTTTGTGACCTATTGCTCACATTTTGGTTTGTTGGGACGTCTCCGGACCACGGTATCATTTTATGGGAACGTCCCCAAGACTTGCATTTATTGCCAATTTGGGCCCATTTCTTGGGCTATTGCTCACGTTTTGGTGTCCCCAAGACTCGTGGTTTTGTTCGATTCAGGCCCATTTTGTGGGTTTCTTGCTCCTGTTTTTGTGTCCCGAGACGTCTCCGCAGCATGGGGTGATCTTATGGGACCATACCCAAGACTCGCAGTTTTGGCCAATTGCGGCCCGTTTTGTGAGCTATTGCTCATGTTTTGGTGTCCCGAGAAGTCTCCGGACCACAGGGTGATCTTATGGGAACGTCGCCAACACTCGTGGTTTTGCCCGATTCAGGCCCGTTTTGTGGGTTTATTGCCCATGTTTTGGTGTCCCGGGACGTCTTCGAAGCACGGGGTGATCTTATGGGACCGTCCCCAAGAGTCACAGTTTTGGCCAATTGGGGTCCGTTTTGTGAGGTATTGCTCACGTTTTGGTGTCCCGGGACGTCTCCGGACCACGAGGTGATCTATAGGAACATCCCCAGGACTCACAACTTTGGTTGACTGGAGCTCGTTTCATGGGATATTGCTCACGTTTCGGTGTCCCGGGACATCTCTGAAGCATGGGGTGATCTTATGGGAACGTCCCCAAGACTCGCAGTTTTAGCCGATTCGGGCCTGTTTTGTGAGCTATCGCTCACATTTTAGTGTGTCGGGACATCTCCGGACCACGGTATGATCTTATCGGAACGTCCCCAAGACTCGCATTTATTGCCAATTCGGGCCCATTTCATGAGCTATTACTCACGTTTTTGTGTCCCGGGACGTCTACGGACCACGGGGTGATCTATGGGAACGTCCCCAAGACTCACAATTTTGGTTGATTTGAGCTCGTTTCATTGGATATTGCTCACGTTTCGGTGTCTCGGGACGTCTCCGAAGCACGGGGTGATGTCCCCAAGACTCGCAGTTTTAGCCGATTCGAGCCTATTATGTGAGCTATTGCTCACATTTTGGTTTGTCGGGGCGTGTCCGGACCACGGTATCATTTTATGGGAACGTCCCCAAGACTTGTCTTTATTGCCAATTTGGGCCCATTTCATGGGCTATTGCTCACGTTTTGGTGTCCCCAAGACTCGTGGTTTTGGCCGATTGAGGCCCATTTTGTGGGTTTATTGCTCCTGTTTTTGTGTCCCGGGACGTCTCCGTAGCATGGGGTGATCTTATGGGACCATACCCAAGACTCGCAGTTTTGGCCAATTGGGGCCCGTTTTGTGAGCTATTGCTCATGTTTGGGTGTCCCGGGAAGTCTCCGGACCACGGGGTGATCTTATGGGAACGTCGCCAACACTCGTGGTTTTGCCCGATTCAGGCCCGTTTTGTGGGTTTATTGCTCATGTTTTGGTCTCCCGGGACGTCTCCGAAGCATGGTGTGATCTTATGGGACCATACCCAAGACTCTCAGTTTTGGCCAATTGTGGCCCGTGTTGTCAGCTATTGCTCACGTTTTGGTGTTCCGGGACGTCTCTGGACCATGGGGTGATCTTATGGGAACGTCCCCAAGACTCGTGGTTTTGGCCGATACAGGCCCGTTTTGTGGGTTTATTGCCAATGTTTTGGTGTCCCGGGACGTCTTCGAAGCACAGGATGATCTTATGGGACCATCCCCAAGAGTCACAGTTTTGGCCAATTGGGGCCCATTTTGTGAGGTATTGCTCACGTTATGGTGTCCCGGGACGTCTCCGGACCACTGGGTGATCTATGGGAACGTCCCCAACACTCGACGTTTTGCCCTATTCAGGCCCGTTTTGTGGGTTTATTACCCATGTTTTGGTGTCCCGGGACGTCTCCGAAGCACGGGGTGATCTTATGGGACCGTCCCCAAGACTCGAAGTTTTGGCCAATTGGGCCCGTTTTGTGAGCTATTGCTCACGTTTGGGTGTCCCGGGACGTCTCCGGACCAAGGGGTGATCTATGGGAACGTCCCCAAGACTCGTGGTTTTGGCCGATTTAGGCCCGTTTTGTGGGTTTATTGCCCATGCTTTGGTGTCTCCGAAGCACGGGGTGATCTTATGGGACCGTCAACAATAGTCACAGTTCTGGCCAATTGGGGCCCGTTTTGTGAGCTATTACTCACGTTTTGGTGTCCCGGGACGTCTCCGGACCACGGGGTGATATATGGGAACGTCCCCAAGACTCACAATTTTGGTTGATTTGAGCTCGTTTCATGGGATATTGCTCACATTTCGGTGTCTCGGGACCTCTCCGAAGCACGGGGTGATGTCCCCAAGACTCGCAGTTTTAGCTGATTCGAGCCTATTTTGTGACCTATTGCTCACATTTTGGTTTGTTGGGACGTCTCCGGACCACGGTATCATTTTATGGGAACGTCCCCAAGACTTGCATTTATTGCCAATTTGGGCCCATTTCTTGGGCTATTGCTCACGTTTTGGTGTCCCCAAGACTCGTGGTTTTGTTCGATTCAGGCCCATTTTGTGGGTTTCTTGCTCCTGTTTTTGTGTCCCGAGACGTCTCCGCAGCATGGGGTGATCTTATGGGACCATACCCAAGACTCGCAGTTTTGGCCAATTGCGGCCCGTTTTGTGAGCTATTGCTCATGTTTTGGTGTCCCGAGAAGTCTCCGGACCACAGGGTGATCTTATGGGAACGTCGCCAACACTCGTGGTTTTGCCCGATTCAGGCCCGTTTTGTGGGTTTATTGCCCATGTTTTGGTGTCCCGGGACGTCTTCGAAGCACGGGGTGATCTTATGGGACCGTCCCCAAGAGTCACAGTTTTGGCCAATTGGGGTCCGTTTTGTGAGGTATTGCTCACGTTTTGGTGTCCCGGGACGTCTCCGGACCACGAGGTGATCTATAGGAACATCCCCAGGACTCACAACTTTGGTTGATTCGAGCTCGTTTCATGGGATATTGCTCACGTTTCGGTGTCCCGGGACATCTCTGAAGCATGGGGTGATCTTATGGGAACGTCCCCAAGACTCGCAGTTTTAGCCGATTCGGGCCTGTTTTGTGAGCTATCGCTCACATTTTAGTGTGTCGGGACATCTCCGGACCACGGTATGATCTTATCGGAACGTCCCCAAGACTCGCATTTATTGCCAATTCGGGCCCATTTCATGAGCTATTACTCACGTTTTGGTGTCCCGGGACGTCTACGGACCACGGGGTGATCTATGGGAACGTCCCCAAGACTCACAATTTTGGTTGATTTGAGCTCGTTTCATTGGATATTGCTCACGTTTCGGTGTCTCGGGACGTCTCCGAAGCACGGGGTGATGTCCCCAAGACTCGCAGTTTTAGCCGATTCGAGCCTATTATGTGAGCTATTGCTCACATTTTGGTTTGTCGGGGCGTGTCCGGACCACGGTATCATTTTATGGGAACGTCCCCAAGACTTGTCTTTATTGCCAATTTGGGCCCATTTCATGGGCTATTGCTCACGTTTTGGTGTCCCCAAGACTCGTGGTTTTGGCCGATTCAGGCCCATTTTGTGGGTTTATTGCTCCTGTTTTTGTGTCCCGGGACGTCTCCGTAGCATGGGGTGATCTTATGGGACCATACCCAAGACTCGCAGTTTTGGCCAATTGGGGCCCGTTTTGTGAGCTATTGCTCATGTTTTGGTGTCCCGGGAAGTCTCCGGACCACGGGGTGATCTTATGGGAACGTCGCCAACACTCGTGGTTTTGCCCGATTCAGGCCCGTTTTGTGGGTTTATTGCTCATGTTTTGGTCTCCCGGGACGTCTCCGAAGCATGGTGTGATCTTATGGGACCGTACCCAAGACTCTCAGTTTTGGCCAATTGTGGCCCGTGTTGTCAGCTATTGCTCACGTTTTGGTGTTCCGGGACGTCTCTGGACCATGGGGTGATCTTATGGGAACGTCCCCAAGACTCGTGGTTTTGGCCGATACAGGCCCGTTTTGTGGGTTTATTGCCAATGTTTTGGTGTCCCGGGACGTCTTCGAAGCACAGGATGATCTTATGGGACCATCCCCAAGAGTCACAGTTTTGGCCAATTGGGGCCCATTTTGTGAGGTATTGCTCACGTTATGGTGTCCCGGGACGTCTCCGGACCACTGGGTGATCTATGGGAACGTCCCCAACACTCGACGTTTTGCCCTATTCAGGCCCGTTTTGTGGGTTTATTACCCATGTTTTGGTGTCCCGGGACGTCTCCGAAGCACGGGGTGATCTTATGGGACCGTCCCCAAGACTCGCAGTTTTGGCCAATTGGGCCCGTTTTGTGAGCTATTGCTCACGTTTGGGTGTCCCGGGACGTCTCCGGACCAAGGGGTGATCTATGGGAACGTCCCCAAGACTCGTGGTTTTGGCCGATTTAGGCCCGTTTTGTGGGTTTATTGCCCATGCTTTGGTGTCTCCGAAGCACGGGGTGATCTTATGGGACCGTCAACAATAGTCACAGTTCTGGCCAATTGGGGCCCGTTTTGTGAGCTATTACTCACGTTTTGGTGTCCCGGGACGTCTCCGGACCACGGGGTGATATATGGGAACGTCCCCAAGACTCACAATTTTGGTTGATTTGAGCTCGTTTCATGGGATATTGCTCACATTTCGGTGTCTCGGGACCTCTCCGAAGCACGGGGTGATGTCCCCAAGACTCGCAGTTTTAGCTGATTCGAGCCTATTTTGTGACCTATTGCTCACATTTTGGTTTGTTGGGACGTCTCCGGACCACGGTATCATTTTATGGGAACGTCCCCAAGACTTGCATTTATTGCCAATTTGGGCCCATTTCTTGGGCTATTGCTCACGTTTTGGTGTCCCCAAGACTCGTGGTTTTGTTCGATTCAGGCCCATTTTGTGGGTTTCTTGCTCCTGTTTTTGTGTCCCGAGACGTCTCCGCAGCATGGGGTGATCTTATGGGACCATACCCAAGACTCGCAGTTTTGGCCAATTGCGGCCCGTTTTGTGAGCTATTGCTCATGTTTTGGTGTCCCGAGAAGTCTCCGGACCACAGGGTGATCTTATGGGAACGTCGCCAACACTCGTGGTTTTGCCCGATTCAGGCCCGTTTTGTGGGTTTATTGCCCATGTTTTGGTGTCCCGGGACGTCTTCGAAGCACGGGGTGATCTTATGGGACCGTCCCCAAGAGTCACAGTTTTGGCCAATTGGGGTCCGTTTTGTGAGGTATTGCTCACGTTTTGGTGTCCCGGGACGTCTCCGGACCACGAGGTGATCTATAGGAACATCCCCAGGACTCACAACTTTGGTTGATTCGAGCTCGTTTCATGGGATATTGCTCACGTTTCGGTGTCCCGGGACATCTCTGAAGCATGGGGTGATCTTATGGGAACGTCCCCAAGACTCGCAGTTTTAGCCGATTCGGGCCTGTTTTGTGAGCTATCGCTCACATTTTAGTGTGTCGGGACATCTCCGGACCACGGTATGATCTTATCGGAACGTCCCCAAGACTCGCATTTATTGCCAATTCGGGCCCATTTCATGAGCTATTACTCACGTTTTGGTGTCCCGGGACGTCTACGGACCACGGGGTGATCTATGGGAACGTCCCCAAGACTCACAATTTTGGTTGATTTGAGCTCGTTTCATTGGATATTGCTCACGTTTCGGTGTCTCGGGACGTCTCCGAAGCACGGGGTGATGTCCCCAAGACTCGCAGTTTTAGCCGATTCGAGCCTATTATGTGAGCTATTGCTCACATTTTGGTTTGTCGGGGCGTGTCCGGACCACGGTATCATTTTATGGGAACGTCCCCAAGACTTGTCTTTATTGCCAATTTGGGCCCATTTCATGGGCTATTGCTCACGTTTTGGTGTCCCCAAGACTCGTGGTTTTGGCCGATTGAGGCCCATTTTGTGGGTTTATTGCTCCTGTTTTTGTGTCCCGGGACGTCTCCGTAGCATGGGGTGATCTTATGGGACCATACCCAAGACTCGCAGTTTTGGCCAATTGGGGCCCGTTTTGTGAGCTATTGCTCATGTTTGGGTGTCCCGGGAAGTCTCCGGACCACGGGGTGATCTTATGGGAACGTCGCCAACACTCGTGGTTTTGCCCGATTCAGGCCCGTTTTGTGGGTTTATTGCTCATGTTTTGGTCTCCCGGGACGTCTCCGAAGCATGGTGTGATCTTATGGGACCATACCCAAGACTCTCAGTTTTGGCCAATTGTGGCCCGTGTTGTCAGCTATTGCTCACGTTTTGGTGTTCCGGGACGTCTCTGGACCATGGGGTGATCTTATGGGAACGTCCCCAAGACTCGTGGTTTTGGCCGATACAGGCCCGTTTTGTGGGTTTATTGCCAATGTTTTGGTGTCCCGGGACGTCTTCGAAGCACAGGATGATCTTATGGGACCATCCCCAAGAGTCACAGTTTTGGCCAATTGGGGCCCATTTTGTGAGGTATTGCTCACGTTATGGTGTCCCGGGACGTCTCCGGACCACTGGGTGATCTATGGGAACGTCCCCAACACTCGACGTTTTGCCCTATTCAGGCCCGTTTTGTGGGTTTATTACCCATGTTTTGGTGTCCCGGGACGTCTCCGAAGCACGGGGTGATCTTATGGGACCGTCCCCAAGACTCGCAGTTTTGGCCAATTGGGCCCGTTTTGTGAGCTATTGCTCACGTTTGGGTGTCCCGGGACGTCTCCGGACCAAGGGGTGATCTATGGGAACGTCCCCAAGACTCGTGGTTTTGGCCGATTTAGGCCCGTTTTGTGGGTTTATTGCCCATGCTTTGGTGTCTCCGAAGCACGGGGTGATCTTATGGGACCGTCAACAATAGTCACAGTTCTGGCCAATTGGGGCCCGTTTTGTGAGCTATTACTCACGTTTTGGTGTCCCGGGACGTCTCCGGACCACGGGGTGATATATGGGAACGTCCCCAAGACTCACAATTTTGGTTGATTTGAGCTCGTTTCATGGGATATTGCTCACATTTCGGTGTCTCGGGACCTCTCCGAAGCACGGGGTGATGTCCCCAAGACTCGCAGTTTTAGCTGATTCGAGCCTATTTTGTGACCTATTGCTCACATTTTGGTTTGTTGGGACGTCTCCGGACCACGGTATCATTTTATGGGAACGTCCCCAAGACTTGCATTTATTGCCAATTTGGGCCCATTTCTTGGGCTATTGCTCACGTTTTGGTGTCCCCAAGACTCGTGGTTTTGTTCGATTCAGGCCCATTTTGTGGGTTTCTTGCTCCTGTTTTTGTGTCCCGAGACGTCTCCGCAGCATGGGGTGATCTTATGGGACCATACCCAAGACTCGCAGTTTTGGCCAATTGCGGCCCGTTTTGTGAGCTATTGCTCATGTTTTGGTGTCCCGAGAAGTCTCCGGACCACAGGGTGATCTTATGGGAACGTCGCCAACACTCGTGGTTTTGCCCGATTCAGGCCCGTTTTGTGGGTTTATTGCCCATGTTTTGCTGTCCCGGGACGTGTCTGAAGCACGGGGTGATCTTATGGGACCGTCCCCAAGAGTCACAGTTTTGGCCAATTGGGGTCCGTTTTGTGAGGTATTGCTCACGTTTTGGTGTCCCGGGACGTCTCCGGACCACGAGGTGATCTATAGGAACATCCCCAGGACTCACAACTTTGGTTGACTGGAGCTCGTTTCATGGGATATTGCTCACGTTTCGGTGTCCCGGGACATCTCTGAAGCATGGGGTGATCTTATGGGAACGTCCCCAAGACTCGCAGTTTTAGCCGATTCGGGCCTGTTTTGTGAGCTATCGCTCACATTTTAGTGTGTCGGGACATCTCCGGACCACGGTATGATCTTATCGGAACGTCCCCAAGACTCGCATTTATTGCCAATTCGGGCCCATTTCATGAGCTATTACTCACGTTTTGGTGTCCCGGGACGTCTACGGACCACGGGGTGATCTATGGGAACGTCCCCAAGACTCACAATTTTGGTTGATTTGAGCTCGTTTCATTGGATATTGCTCACGTTTCGGTGTCTCGGGACGTCTCCGAAGCACGGGGTGATGTCCCCAAGACTCGCAGTTTTAGCCGATTCGAGCCTATTATGTGAGCTATTGCTCACATTTTGGTTTGTCGGGGCGTGTCCGGACCACGGTATCATTTTATGGGAACGTCCCCAAGACTTGTCTTTATTGCCAATTTGGGCCCATTTCATGGGCTATTGCTCACGTTTTGGTGTCCCCAAGACTCGTGGTTTTGGCCGATTCAGGCCCATTTTGTGGGTTTATTGCTCCTGTTTTTGTGTCCCGGGACGTCTCCGTAGCATGGGGTGATCTTATGGGACCATACCCAAGACTCGCAGTTTTGGCCAATTGGGGCCCGTTTTGTGAGCTATTGCTCATGTTTGGGTGTCCCGGGAAGTCTCCGGACCACGGGGTGATCTTATGGGAACGTCGCCAACACTCGTGGTTTTGCCCGATTCAGGCCCGTTTTGTGGGTTTATTGCTCATGTTTTGGTCTCCCGGGACGTCTCCGAAGCATGGTGTGATCTTATGGGACCATACCCAAGACTCTCAGTTTTGGCCAATTGTGGCCCGTGTTGTCAGCTATTGCTCACGTTTTGGTGTTCCGGGACGTCTCTGGACCATGGGGTGATCTTATGGGAACGTCCCCAAGACTCGTGGTTTTGGCCGATACAGGCCCGTTTTGTGGGTTTATTGCCAATGTTTTGGTGTCCCGGGACGTCTTCGAAGCACAGGATGATCTTATGGGACCATCCCCAAGAGTCACAGTTTTGGCCAATTGGGGCCCATTTTGTGAGGTATTGCTCACGTTATGGTGTCCCGGGACGTCTCCGGACCACTGGGTGATCTATGGGAACGTCCCCAACACTCGACGTTTTGCCCTATTCAGGCCCGTTTTGTGGGTTTATTACCCATGTTTTGGTGTCCCGGGACGTCTCCGAAGCACGGGGTGATCTTATGGGACCGTCCCCAAGACTCGCAGTTTTGGCCAATTGGGCCCGTTTTGTGAGCTATTGCTCACGTTTGGGTGTCCCGGGACGTCTCCGGACCAAGGGGTGATCTATGGGAACGTCCCCAAGACTCGTGGTTTTGGCCGATTTAGGCCCGTTTTGTGGGTTTATTGCCCATGCTTTGGTGTCTCCGAAGCACGGGGTGATCTTATGGGACCGTCAACAATAGTCACAGTTCTGGCCAATTGGGGCCCGTTTTGTGAGCTATTACTCACGTTTTGGTGTCCCGGGACGTCTCCGGACCACGGGGTGATATATGGGAACGTCCCCAAGACTCACAATTTTGGTTGATTTGAGCTCGTTTCATGGGATATTGCTCACATTTCGGTGTCTCGGGACCTCTCCGAAGCACGGGGTGATGTCCCCAAGACTCGCAGTTTTAGCTGATTCGAGCCTATTTTGTGACCTATTGCTCACATTTTGGTTTGTTGGGACGTCTCCGGACCACGGTATCATTTTATGGGAACGTCCCCAAGACTTGCATTTATTGCCAATTTGGGCCCATTTCTTGGGCTATTGCTCACGTTTTGGTGTCCCCAAGACTCGTGGTTTTGTTCGATTCAGGCCCATTTTGTGGGTTTCTTGCTCCTGTTTTTGTGTCCCGAGACGTCTCCGCAGCATGGGGTGATCTTATGGGACCATACCCAAGAGTCGCAGTTTTGGCCAATTGCGGCCCGTTTTGTGAGCTATTGCTCATGTTTTGGTGTCCCGAGAAGTCTCCGGACCACAGGGTGATCTTATGGGAACGTCGCCAACACTCGTGGTTTTGCCCGATTCAGGCCCGTTTTGTGGGTTTATTGCCCATGTTTTGGTGTCCCGGGACGTCTTCGAAGCACGGGGTGATCTTATGGGACCGTCCCCAAGAGTCACAGTTTTGGCCAATTGGGGTCCGTTTTGTGAGGTATTGCTCACGTTTTGGTGTCCCGGGACGTCTCCGGACCACGAGGTGATCTATAGGAACATCCCCAGGACTCACAACTTTGGTTGATTCGAGCTCGTTTCATGGGATATTGCTCACGTTTCGGTGTCCCGGGACATCTCTGAAGCATGGGGTGATCTTATGGGAACGTCCCCAAGACTCGCAGTTTTAGCCGATTCGGGCCTGTTTTGTGAGCTATCGCTCACATTTTAGTGTGTCGGGACATCTCCGGACCACGGTATGATCTTATCGGAACGTCCCCAAGACTCGCATTTATTGCCAATTCGGGCCCATTTCATGAGCTATTACTCACGTTTTGGTGTCCCGGGACGTCTACGGACCACGGGGTGATCTATGGGAACGTCCCCAAGACTCACAATTTTGGTTGATTTGAGCTCGTTTCATTGGATATTGCTCACGTTTCGGTGTCTCGGGACGTCTCCGAAGCACGGGGTGATGTCCCCAAGACTCGCAGTTTTAGCCGATTCGAGCCTATTATGTGAGCTATTGCTCACATTTTGGTTTGTCGGGGCGTGTCCGGACCACGGTATCATTTTATGGGAACGTCCCCAAGACTTGTCTTTATTGCCAATTTGGGCCCATTTCATGGGCTATTGCTCACGTTTTGGTGTCCCCAAGACTCGTGGTTTTGGCCGATTCAGGCCCATTTTGTGGGTTTATTGCTCCTGTTTTTGTGTCCCGGGACGTCTCCGTAGCATGGGGTGATCTTATGGGACCATACCCAAGACTCGCAGTTTTGGCCAATTGGGGCCCGTTTTGTGAGCTATTGCTCATGTTTGGGTGTCCCGGGAAGTCTCCGGACCACGGGGTGATCTTATGGGAACGTCGCCAACACTCGTGGTTTTGCCCGATTCAGGCCCGTTTTGTGGGTTTATTGCTCATGTTTTGGTCTCCCGGGACGTCTCCGAAGCATGGTGTGATCTTATGGGACCGTACCCAAGACTCTCAGTTTTGGCCAATTGTGGCCCGTGTTGTCAGCTATTGCTCACGTTTTGGTGTTCCGGGACGTCTCTGGACCATGGGGTGATCTTATGGGAACGTCCCCAAGACTCGTGGTTTTGGCCGATACAGGCCCGTTTTGTGGGTTTATTGCCAATGTTTTGGTGTCCCGGGACGTCTTCGAAGCACAGGATGATCTTATGGGACCATCCCCAAGAGTCACAGTTTTGGCCAATTGGGGCCCATTTTGTGAGGTATTGCTCACGTTATGGTGTCCCGGGACGTCTCCGGACCACTGGGTGATCTATGGGAACGTCCCCAACACTCGACGTTTTGCCCTATTCAGGCCCGTTTTGTGGGTTTATTACCCATGTTTTGGTGTCCCGGGACGTCTCCGAAGCACGGGGTGATCTTATGGGACCGTCCCCAAGACTCGCAGTTTTGGCCAATTGGGCCCGTTTTGTGAGCTATTGCTCACGTTTGGGTGTCCCGGGACGTCTCCGGACCAAGGGGTGATCTATGGGAACGTCCCCAAGACTCGTGGTTTTGGCCGATTTAGGCCCGTTTTGTGGGTTTATTGCCCATGCTTTGGTGTCTCCGAAGCACGGGGTGATCTTATGGGACCGTCAACAATAGTCACAGTTCTGGCCAATTGGGGCCCGTTTTGTGAGCTATTACTCACGTTTTGGTGTCCCGGGACGTCTCCGGACCACGGGGTGATATATGGGAACGTCCCCAAGACTCACAATTTTGGTTGATTTGAGCTCGTTTCATGGGATATTGCTCACATTTCGGTGTCTCGGGACCTCTCCGAAGCACGGGGTGATGTCCCCAAGACTCGCAGTTTTAGCTGATTCGAGCCTATTTTGTGACCTATTGCTCACATTTTGGTTTGTTGGGACGTCTCCGGACCACGGTATCATTTTATGGGAACGTCCCCAAGACTTGCATTTATTGCCAATTTGGGCCCATTTCTTGGGCTATTGCTCACGTTTTGGTGTCCCCAAGACTCGTGGTTTTGTTCGATTCAGGCCCATTTTGTGGGTTTCTTGCTCCTGTTTTTGTGTCCCGAGACGTCTCCGCAGCATGGGGTGATCTTATGGGACCATACCCAAGAGTCGCAGTTTTGGCCAATTGCGGCCCGTTTTGTGAGCTATTGCTCATGTTTTGGTGTCCCGAGAAGTCTCCGGACCACAGGGTGATCTTATGGGAACGTCGCCAACACTCGTGGTTTTGCCCGATTCAGGCCCGTTTTGTGGGTTTATTGCCCATGTTTTGGTGTCCCGGGACGTCTTCGAAGCACGGGGTGATCTTATGGGACCGTCCCCAAGAGTCACAGTTTTGGCCAATTGGGGTCCGTTTTGTGAGGTATTGCTCACGTTTTGGTGTCCCGGGACGTCTCCGGACCACGAGGTGATCTATAGGAACATCCCCAGGACTCACAACTTTGGTTGACTGGAGCTCGTTTCATGGGATATTGCTCACGTTTCGGTGTCCCGGGACATCTCTGAAGCATGGGGTGATCTTATGGGAACGTCCCCAAGACTCGCAGTTTTAGCCGATTCGGGCCTGTTTTGTGAGCTATCGCTCACATTTTAGTGTGTCGGGACATCTCCGGACCACGGTATGATCTTATCGGAACGTCCCCAAGACTCGCATTTATTGCCAATTCGGGCCCATTTCATGAGCTATTACTCACGTTTTTGTGTCCCGGGACGTCTACGGACCACGGGGTGATCTATGGGAACGTCCCCAAGACTCACAATTTTGGTTGATTTGAGCTCGTTTCATTGGATATTGCTCACGTTTCGGTGTCTCGGGACGTCTCCGAAGCACGGGGTGATGTCCCCAAGACTCGCAGTTTTAGCCGATTCGAGCCTATTATGTGAGCTATTGCTCACATTTTGGTTTGTCGGGGCGTGTCCGGACCACGGTATCATTTTATGGGAACGTCCCCAAGACTTGTCTTTATTGCCAATTTGGGCCCATTTCATGGGCTATTGCTCACGTTTTGGTGTCCCCAAGACTCGTGGTTTTGGCCGATTCAGGCCCATTTTGTGGGTTTATTGCTCCTGTTTTTGTGTCCCGGGACGTCTCCGTAGCATGGGGTGATCTTATGGGACCATACCCAAGACTCGCAGTTTTGGCCAATTGGGGCCCGTTTTGTGAGCTATTGCTCATGTTTTGGTGTCCCGGGAAGTCTCCGGACCACGGGGTGATCTTATGGGAACGTCGCCAACACTCGTGGTTTTGCCCGATTCAGGCCCGTTTTGTGGGTTTATTGCTCATGTTTTGGTCTCCCGGGACGTCTCCGAAGCATGGTGTGATCTTATGGGACCATACCCAAGACTCTCAGTTTTGGCCAATTGTGGCCCGTGTTGTCAGCTATTGCTCACGTTTTGGTGTTCCGGGACGTCTCTGGACCATGGGGTGATCTTATGGGAACGTCCCCAAGACTCGTGGTTTTGGCCGATACAGGCCCGTTTTGTGGGTTTATTGCCAATGTTTTGGTGTCCCGGGACGTCTTCGAAGCACAGGATGATCTTATGGGACCATCCCCAAGAGTCACAGTTTTGGCCAATTGGGGCCCATTTTGTGAGGTATTGCTCACGTTATGGTGTCCCGGGACGTCTCCGGACCACTGGGTGATCTATGGGAACGTCCCCAACACTCGACGTTTTGCCCTATTCAGGCCCGTTTTGTGGGTTTATTACCCATGTTTTGGTGTCCCGGGACGTCTCCGAAGCACGGGGTGATCTTATGGGACCGTCCCCAAGACTCGCAGTTTTGGCCAATTGGGCCCGTTTTGTGAGCTATTGCTCACGTTTGGGTGTCCCGGGACGTCTCCGGACCAAGGGGTGATCTATGGGAACGTCCCCAAGACTCGTGGTTTTGGCCGATTTAGGCCCGTTTTGTGGGTTTATTGCCCATGCTTTGGTGTCTCCGAAGCACGGGGTGATCTTATGGGACCGTCAACAATAGTCACAGTTCTGGCCAATTGGGGCCCGTTTTGTGAGCTATTACTCACGTTTTGGTGTCCCGGGACGTCTCCGGACCACGGGGTGATATATGGGAACGTCCCCAAGACTCACAATTTTGGTTGATTTGAGCTCGTTTCATGGGATATTGCTCACATTTCGGTGTCTCGGGACCTCTCCGAAGCACGGGGTGATGTCCCCAAGACTCGCAGTTTTAGCTGATTCGAGCCTATTTTGTGACCTATTGCTCACATTTTGGTTTGTTGGGACGTCTCCGGACCACGGTATCATTTTATGGGAACGTCCCCAAGACTTGCATTTATTGCCAATTTGGGCCCATTTCTTGGGCTATTGCTCACGTTTTGGTGTCCCCAAGACTCGTGGTTTTGTTCGATTCAGGCCCATTTTGTGGGTTTCTTGCTCCTGTTTTTGTGTCCCGAGACGTCTCCGCAGCATGGGGTGATCTTATGGGACCATACCCAAGAGTCGCAGTTTTGGCCAATTGCGGCCCGTTTTGTGAGCTATTGCTCATGTTTTGGTGTCCCGAGAAGTCTCCGGACCACAGGGTGATCTTATGGGAACGTCGCCAACACTCGTGGTTTTGCCCGATTCAGGCCCGTTTTGTGGGTTTATTGCCCATGTTTTGGTGTCCCGGGACGTCTTCGAAGCACGGGGTGATCTTATGGGACCGTCCCCAAGAGTCACAGTTTTGGCCAATTGGGGTCCGTTTTGTGAGGTATTGCTCACGTTTTGGTGTCCCGGGACGTCTCCGGACCACGAGGTGATCTATAGGAACATCCCCAGGACTCACAACTTTGGTTGATTCGAGCTCGTTTCATGGGATATTGCTCACGTTTCGGTGTCCCGGGACATCTCTGAAGCATGGGGTGATCTTATGGGAACGTCCCCAAGACTCGCAGTTTTAGCCGATTCGGGCCTGTTTTGTGAGCTATCGCTCACATTTTAGTGTGTCGGGACATCTCCGGACCACGGTATGATCTTATCGGAACGTCCCCAAGACTCGCATTTATTGCCAATTCGGGCCCATTTCATGAGCTATTACTCACGTTTTGGTGTCCCGGGACGTCTACGGACCACGGGGTGATCTATGGGAACGTCCCCAAGACTCACAATTTTGGTTGATTTGAGCTCGTTTCATTGGATATTGCTCACGTTTCGGTGTCTCGGGACGTCTCCGAAGCACGGGGTGATGTCCCCAAGACTCGCAGTTTTAGCCGATTCGAGCCTATTATGTGAGCTATTGCTCACATTTTGGTTTGTCGGGGCGTGTCCGGACCACGGTATCATTTTATGGGAACGTCCCCAAGACTTGTCTTTATTGCCAATTTGGGCCCATTTCATGGGCTATTGCTCACGTTTTGGTGTCCCCAAGACTCGTGGTTTTGGCCGATTCAGGCCCATTTTGTGGGTTTATTGCTCCTGTTTTTGTGTCCCGGGACGTCTCCGTAGCATGGGGTGATCTTATGGGACCATACCCAAGACTCGCAGTTTTGGCCAATTGGGGCCCGTTTTGTGAGCTATTGCTCATGTTTGGGTGTCCCGGGAAGTCTCCGGACCACGGGGTGATCTTATGGGAACGTCGCCAACACTCGTGGTTTTGCCCGATTCAGGCCCGTTTTGTGGGTTTATTGCTCATGTTTTGGTCTCCCGGGACGTCTCCGAAGCATGGTGTGATCTTATGGGACCGTACCCAAGACTCTCAGTTTTGGCCAATTGTGGCCCGTGTTGTCAGCTATTGCTCACGTTTTGGTGTTCCGGGACGTCTCTGGACCATGGGGTGATCTTATGGGAACGTCCCCAAGACTCGTGGTTTTGGCCGATACAGGCCCGTTTTGTGGGTTTATTGCCAATGTTTTGGTGTCCCGGGACGTCTTCGAAGCACAGGATGATCTTATGGGACCATCCCCAAGAGTCACAGTTTTGGCCAATTGGGGCCCATTTTGTGAGGTATTGCTCACGTTATGGTGTCCCGGGACGTCTCCGGACCACTGGGTGATCTATGGGAACGTCCCCAACACTCGACGTTTTGCCCTATTCAGGCCCGTTTTGTGGGTTTATTACCCATGTTTTGGTGTCCCGGGACGTCTCCGAAGCACGGGGTGATCTTATGGGACCGTCCCCAAGACTCGCAGTTTTGGCCAATTGGGCCCGTTTTGTGAGCTATTGCTCACGTTTGGGTGTCCCGGGACGTCTCCGGACCAAGGGGTGATCTATGGGAACGTCCCCAAGACTCGTGGTTTTGGCCGATTTAGGCCCGTTTTGTGGGTTTATTGCCCATGCTTTGGTGTCTCCGAAGCACGGGGTGATCTTATGGGACCGTCAACAATAGTCACAGTTCTGGCCAATTGGGGCCCGTTTTGTGAGCTATTACTCACGTTTTGGTGTCCCGGGACGTCTCCGGACCACGGGGTGATATATGGGAACGTCCCCAAGACTCACAATTTTGGTTGATTTGAGCTCGTTTCATGGGATATTGCTCACATTTCGGTGTCTCGGGACCTCTCCGAAGCACGGGGTGATGTCCCCAAGACTCGCAGTTTTAGCTGATTCGAGCCTATTTTGTGACCTATTGCTCACATTTTGGTTTGTTGGGACGTCTCCGGACCACGGTATCATTTTATGGGAACGTCCCCAAGACTTGCATTTATTGCCAATTTGGGCCCATTTCTTGGGCTATTGCTCACGTTTTGGTGTCCCCAAGACTCGTGGTTTTGTTCGATTCAGGCCCATTTTGTGGGTTTCTTGCTCCTGTTTTTGTGTCCCGAGACGTCTCCGCAGCATGGGGTGATCTTATGGGACCATACCCAAGAGTCGCAGTTTTGGCCAATTGCGGCCCGTTTTGTGAGCTATTGCTCATGTTTTGGTGTCCCGAGAAGTCTCCGGACCACAGGGTGATCTTATGGGAACGTCGCCAACACTCGTGGTTTTGCCCGATTCAGGCCCGTTTTGTGGGTTTATTGCCCATGTTTTGGTGTCCCGGGACGTCTTCGAAGCACGGGGTGATCTTATGGGACCGTCCCCAAGAGTCACAGTTTTGGCCAATTGGGGTCCGTTTTGTGAGGTATTGCTCACGTTTTGGTGTCCCGGGACGTCTCCGGACCACGAGGTGATCTATAGGAACATCCCCAGGACTCACAACTTTGGTTGACTGGAGCTCGTTTCATGGGATATTGCTCACGTTTCGGTGTCCCGGGACATCTCTGAAGCATGGGGTGATCTTATGGGAACGTCCCCAAGACTCGCAGTTTTAGCCGATTCGGGCCTGTTTTGTGAGCTATCGCTCACATTTTAGTGTGTCGGGACATCTCCGGACCACGGTATGATCTTATCGGAACGTCCCCAAGACTCGCATTTATTGCCAATTCGGGCCCATTTCATGAGCTATTACTCACGTTTTTGTGTCCCGGGACGTCTACGGACCACGGGGTGATCTATGGGAACGTCCCCAAGACTCACAATTTTGGTTGATTTGAGCTCGTTTCATTGGATATTGCTCACGTTTCGGTGTCTCGGGACGTCTCCGAAGCACGGGGTGATGTCCCCAAGACTCGCAGTTTTAGCCGATTCGAGCCTATTATGTGAGCTATTGCTCACATTTTGGTTTGTCGGGGCGTGTCCGGACCACGGTATCATTTTATGGGAACGTCCCCAAGACTTGTCTTTATTGCCAATTTGGGCCCATTTCATGGGCTATTGCTCACGTTTTGGTGTCCCCAAGACTCGTGGTTTTGGCCGATTCAGGCCCATTTTGTGGGTTTATTGCTCCTGTTTTTGTGTCCCGGGACGTCTCCGTAGCATGGGGTGATCTTATGGGACCATACCCAAGACTCGCAGTTTTGGCCAATTGGGGCCCGTTTTGTGAGCTATTGCTCATGTTTTGGTGTCCCGGGAAGTCTCCGGACCACGGGGTGATCTTATGGGAACGTCGCCAACACTCGTGGTTTTGCCCGATTCAGGCCCGTTTTGTGGGTTTATTGCTCATGTTTTGGTCTCCCGGGACGTCTCCGAAGCATGGTGTGATCTTATGGGACCATACCCAAGACTCTCAGTTTTGGCCAATTGTGGCCCGTGTTGTCAGCTATTGCTCACGTTTTGGTGTTCCGGGACGTCTCTGGACCATGGGGTGATCTTATGGGAACGTCCCCAAGACTCGTGGTTTTGGCCGATACAGGCCCGTTTTGTGGGTTTATTGCCAATGTTTTGGTGTCCCGGGACGTCTTCGAAGCACAGGATGATCTTATGGGACCATCCCCAAGAGTCACAGTTTTGGCCAATTGGGGCCCATTTTGTGAGGTATTGCTCACGTTATGGTGTCCCGGGACGTCTCCGGACCACTGGGTGATCTATGGGAACGTCCCCAACACTCGACGTTTTGCCCTATTCAGGCCCGTTTTGTGGGTTTATTACCCATGTTTTGGTGTCCCGGGACGTCTCCGAAGCACGGGGTGATCTTATGGGACCGTCCCCAAGACTCGCAGTTTTGGCCAATTGGGCCCGTTTTGTGAGCTATTGCTCACGTTTGGGTGTCCCGGGACGTCTCCGGACCAAGGGGTGATCTATGGGAACGTCCCCAAGACTCGTGGTTTTGGCCGATTTAGGCCCGTTTTGTGGGTTTATTGCCCATGCTTTGGTGTCTCCGAAGCACGGGGTGATCTTATGGGACCGTCAACAATAGTCACAGTTCTGGCCAATTGGGGCCCGTTTTGTGAGCTATTACTCACGTTTTGGTGTCCCGGGACGTCTCCGGACCACGGGGTGATATATGGGAACGTCCCCAAGACTCACAATTTTGGTTGATTTGAGCTCGTTTCATGGGATATTGCTCACATTTCGGTGTCTCGGGACCTCTCCGAAGCACGGGGTGATGTCCCCAAGACTCGCAGTTTTAGCTGATTCGAGCCTATTTTGTGACCTATTGCTCACATTTTGGTTTGTTGGGACGTCTCCGGACCACGGTATCATTTTATGGGAACGTCCCCAAGACTTGCATTTATTGCCAATTTGGGCCCATTTCTTGGGCTATTGCTCACGTTTTGGTGTCCCCAAGACTCGTGGTTTTGTTCGATTCAGGCCCATTTT
This sequence comes from Elymus sibiricus, assembly GCA_039707655.1. NCBI lineage: Eukaryota > Viridiplantae > Streptophyta > Magnoliopsida > Poales > Poaceae > Elymus > Elymus sibiricus. The sequence continues at coordinate 74,449,974 of CM077672.1, read as the reverse complement.
GTGGGTTTCTTGCTCCTGTTTTTGTGTCCCGAGACGTCTCCGCAGCATGGGGTGATCTTATGGGACCATACCCAAGAGTCGCAGTTTTGGCCAATTGCGGCCCGTTTTGTGAGCTATTGCTCATGTTTTGGTGTCCCGAGAAGTCTCCGGACCACAGGGTGATCTTATGGGAACGTCGCCAACACTCGTGGTTTTGCCCGATTCAGGCCCGTTTTGTGGGTTTATTGCCCATGTTTTGGTGTCCCGGGACGTCTTCGAAGCACGGGGTGATCTTATGGGACCGTCCCCAAGAGTCACAGTTTTGGCCAATTGGGGTCCGTTTTGTGAGGTATTGCTCACGTTTTGGTGTCCCGGGACGTCTCCGGACCACGAGGTGATCTATAGGAACATCCCCAGGACTCACAACTTTGGTTGATTCGAGCTCGTTTCATGGGATATTGCTCACGTTTCGGTGTCCCGGGACATCTCTGAAGCATGGGGTGATCTTATGGGAACGTCCCCAAGACTCGCAGTTTTAGCCGATTCGGGCCTGTTTTGTGAGCTATCGCTCACATTTTAGTGTGTCGGGACATCTCCGGACCACGGTATGATCTTATCGGAACGTCCCCAAGACTCGCATTTATTGCCAATTCGGGCCCATTTCATGAGCTATTACTCACGTTTTGGTGTCCCGGGACGTCTACGGACCACGGGGTGATCTATGGGAACGTCCCCAAGACTCACAATTTTGGTTGATTTGAGCTCGTTTCATTGGATATTGCTCACGTTTCGGTGTCTCGGGACGTCTCCGAAGCACGGGGTGATGTCCCCAAGACTCGCAGTTTTAGCCGATTCGAGCCTATTATGTGAGCTATTGCTCACATTTTGGTTTGTCGGGGCGTGTCCGGACCACGGTATCATTTTATGGGAACGTCCCCAAGACTTGTCTTTATTGCCAATTTGGGCCCATTTCATGGGCTATTGCTCACGTTTTGGTGTCCCCAAGACTCGTGGTTTTGGCCGATTCAGGCCCATTTTGTGGGTTTATTGCTCCTGTTTTTGTGTCCCGGGACGTCTCCGTAGCATGGGGTGATCTTATGGGACCATACCCAAGACTCGCAGTTTTGGCCAATTGGGGCCCGTTTTGTGAGCTATTGCTCATGTTTGGGTGTCCCGGGAAGTCTCCGGACCACGGGGTGATCTTATGGGAACGTCGCCAACACTCGTGGTTTTGCCCGATTCAGGCCCGTTTTGTGGGTTTATTGCTCATGTTTTGGTCTCCCGGGACGTCTCCGAAGCATGGTGTGATCTTATGGGACCGTACCCAAGACTCTCAGTTTTGGCCAATTGTGGCCCGTGTTGTCAGCTATTGCTCACGTTTTGGTGTTCCGGGACGTCTCTGGACCATGGGGTGATCTTATGGGAACGTCCCCAAGACTCGTGGTTTTGGCCGATACAGGCCCGTTTTGTGGGTTTATTGCCAATGTTTTGGTGTCCCGGGACGTCTTCGAAGCACAGGATGATCTTATGGGACCATCCCCAAGAGTCACAGTTTTGGCCAATTGGGGCCCATTTTGTGAGGTATTGCTCACGTTATGGTGTCCCGGGACGTCTCCGGACCACTGGGTGATCTATGGGAACGTCCCCAACACTCGACGTTTTGCCCTATTCAGGCCCGTTTTGTGGGTTTATTACCCATGTTTTGGTGTCCCGGGACGTCTCCGAAGCACGGGGTGATCTTATGGGACCGTCCCCAAGACTCGCAGTTTTGGCCAATTGGGCCCGTTTTGTGAGCTATTGCTCACGTTTGGGTGTCCCGGGACGTCTCCGGACCAAGGGGTGATCTATGGGAACGTCCCCAAGACTCGTGGTTTTGGCCGATTTAGGCCCGTTTTGTGGGTTTATTGCCCATGCTTTGGTGTCTCCGAAGCACGGGGTGATCTTATGGGACCGTCAACAATAGTCACAGTTCTGGCCAATTGGGGCCCGTTTTGTGAGCTATTACTCACGTTTTGGTGTCCCGGGACGTCTCCGGACCACGGGGTGATATATGGGAACGTCCCCAAGACTCACAATTTTGGTTGATTTGAGCTCGTTTCATGGGATATTGCTCACATTTCGGTGTCTCGGGACCTCTCCGAAGCACGGGGTGATGTCCCCAAGACTCGCAGTTTTAGCTGATTCGAGCCTATTTTGTGACCTATTGCTCACATTTTGGTTTGTTGGGACGTCTCCGGACCACGGTATCATTTTATGGGAACGTCCCCAAGACTTGCATTTATTGCCAATTTGGGCCCATTTCTTGGGCTATTGCTCACGTTTTGGTGTCCCCAAGACTCGTGGTTTTGTTCGATTCAGGCCCATTTTGTGGGTTTCTTGCTCCTGTTTTTGTGTCCCGAGACGTCTCCGCAGCATGGGGTGATCTTATGGGACCATACCCAAGAGTCGCAGTTTTGGCCAATTGCGGCCCGTTTTGTGAGCTATTGCTCATGTTTTGGTGTCCCGAGAAGTCTCCGGACCACAGGGTGATCTTATGGGAACGTCGCCAACACTCGTGGTTTTGCCCGATTCAGGCCCGTTTTGTGGGTTTATTGCCCATGTTTTGGTGTCCCGGGACGTCTTCGAAGCACGGGGTGATCTTATGGGACCGTCCCCAAGAGTCACAGTTTTGGCCAATTGGGGTCCGTTTTGTGAGGTATTGCTCACGTTTTGGTGTCCCGGGACGTCTCCGGACCACGAGGTGATCTATAGGAACATCCCCAGGACTCACAACTTTGGTTGACTGGAGCTCGTTTCATGGGATATTGCTCACGTTTCGGTGTCCCGGGACATCTCTGAAGCATGGGGTGATCTTATGGGAACGTCCCCAAGACTCGCAGTTTTAGCCGATTCGGGCCTGTTTTGTGAGCTATCGCTCACATTTTAGTGTGTCGGGACATCTCCGGACCACGGTATGATCTTATCGGAACGTCCCCAAGACTCGCATTTATTGCCAATTCGGGCCCATTTCATGAGCTATTACTCACGTTTTTGTGTCCCGGGACGTCTACGGACCACGGGGTGATCTATGGGAACGTCCCCAAGACTCACAATTTTGGTTGATTTGAGCTCGTTTCATTGGATATTGCTCACGTTTCGGTGTCTCGGGACGTCTCCGAAGCACGGGGTGATGTCCCCAAGACTCGCAGTTTTAGCCGATTCGAGCCTATTATGTGAGCTATTGCTCACATTTTGGTTTGTCGGGGCGTGTCCGGACCACGGTATCATTTTATGGGAACGTCCCCAAGACTTGTCTTTATTGCCAATTTGGGCCCATTTCATGGGCTATTGCTCACGTTTTGGTGTCCCCAAGACTCGTGGTTTTGGCCGATTCAGGCCCATTTTGTGGGTTTATTGCTCCTGTTTTTGTGTCCCGGGACGTCTCCGTAGCATGGGGTGATCTTATGGGACCATACCCAAGACTCGCAGTTTTGGCCAATTGGGGCCCGTTTTGTGAGCTATTGCTCATGTTTTGGTGTCCCGGGAAGTCTCCGGACCACGGGGTGATCTTATGGGAACGTCGCCAACACTCGTGGTTTTGCCCGATTCAGGCCCGTTTTGTGGGTTTATTGCTCATGTTTTGGTCTCCCGGGACGTCTCCGAAGCATGGTGTGATCTTATGGGACCATACCCAAGACTCTCAGTTTTGGCCAATTGTGGCCCGTGTTGTCAGCTATTGCTCACGTTTTGGTGTTCCGGGACGTCTCTGGACCATGGGGTGATCTTATGGGAACGTCCCCAAGACTCGTGGTTTTGGCCGATACAGGCCCGTTTTGTGGGTTTATTGCCAATGTTTTGGTGTCCCGGGACGTCTTCGAAGCACAGGATGATCTTATGGGACCATCCCCAAGAGTCACAGTTTTGGCCAATTGGGGCCCATTTTGTGAGGTATTGCTCACGTTATGGTGTCCCGGGACGTCTCCGGACCACTGGGTGATCTATGGGAACGTCCCCAACACTCGACGTTTTGCCCTATTCAGGCCCGTTTTGTGGGTTTATTACCCATGTTTTGGTGTCCCGGGACGTCTCCGAAGCACGGGGTGATCTTATGGGACCGTCCCCAAGACTCGCAGTTTTGGCCAATTGGGCCCGTTTTGTGAGCTATTGCTCACGTTTGGGTGTCCCGGGACGTCTCCGGACCAAGGGGTGATCTATGGGAACGTCCCCAAGACTCGTGGTTTTGGCCGATTTAGGCCCGTTTTGTGGGTTTATTGCCCATGCTTTGGTGTCTCCGAAGCACGGGGTGATCTTATGGGACCGTCAACAATAGTCACAGTTCTGGCCAATTGGGGCCCGTTTTGTGAGCTATTACTCACGTTTTGGTGTCCCGGGACGTCTCCGGACCACGGGGTGATATATGGGAACGTCCCCAAGACTCACAATTTTGGTTGATTTGAGCTCGTTTCATGGGATATTGCTCACATTTCGGTGTCTCGGGACCTCTCCGAAGCACGGGGTGATGTCCCCAAGACTCGCAGTTTTAGCTGATTCGAGCCTATTTTGTGACCTATTGCTCACATTTTGGTTTGTTGGGACGTCTCCGGACCACGGTATCATTTTATGGGAACGTCCCCAAGACTTGCATTTATTGCCAATTTGGGCCCATTTCTTGGGCTATTGCTCACGTTTTGGTGTCCCCAAGACTCGTGGTTTTGTTCGATTCAGGCCCATTTTGTGGGTTTCTTGCTCCTGTTTTTGTGTCCCGAGACGTCTCCGCAGCATGGGGTGATCTTATGGGACCATACCCAAGACTCGCAGTTTTGGCCAATTGCGGCCCGTTTTGTGAGCTATTGCTCATGTTTTGGTGTCCCGAGAAGTCTCCGGACCACAGGGTGATCTTATGGGAACGTCGCCAACACTCGTGGTTTTGCCCGATTCAGGCCCGTTTTGTGGGTTTATTGCCCATGTTTTGGTGTCCCGGGACGTCTTCGAAGCACGGGGTGATCTTATGGGACCGTCCCCAAGAGTCACAGTTTTGGCCAATTGGGGTCCGTTTTGTGAGGTATTGCTCACGTTTTGGTGTCCCGGGACGTCTCCGGACCACGAGGTGATCTATAGGAACATCCCCAGGACTCACAACTTTGGTTGATTCGAGCTCGTTTCATGGGATATTGCTCACGTTTCGGTGTCCCGGGACATCTCTGAAGCATGGGGTGATCTTATGGGAACGTCCCCAAGACTCGCAGTTTTAGCCGATTCGGGCCTGTTTTGTGAGCTATCGCTCACATTTTAGTGTGTCGGGACATCTCCGGACCACGGTATGATCTTATCGGAACGTCCCCAAGACTCGCATTTATTGCCAATTCGGGCCCATTTCATGAGCTATTACTCACGTTTTGGTGTCCCGGGACGTCTACGGACCACGGGGTGATCTATGGGAACGTCCCCAAGACTCACAATTTTGGTTGATTTGAGCTCGTTTCATTGGATATTGCTCACGTTTCGGTGTCTCGGGACGTCTCCGAAGCACGGGGTGATGTCCCCAAGACTCGCAGTTTTAGCCGATTCGAGCCTATTATGTGAGCTATTGCTCACATTTTGGTTTGTCGGGGCGTGTCCGGACCACGGTATCATTTTATGGGAACGTCCCCAAGACTTGTCTTTATTGCCAATTTGGGCCCATTTCATGGGCTATTGCTCACGTTTTGGTGTCCCCAAGACTCGTGGTTTTGGCCGATTCAGGCCCATTTTGTGGGTTTATTGCTCCTGTTTTTGTGTCCCGGGACGTCTCCGTAGCATGGGGTGATCTTATGGGACCATACCCAAGACTCGCAGTTTTGGCCAATTGGGGCCCGTTTTGTGAGCTATTGCTCATGTTTTGGTGTCCCGGGAAGTCTCCGGACCACGGGGTGATCTTATGGGAACGTCGCCAACACTCGTGGTTTTGCCCGATTCAGGCCCGTTTTGTGGGTTTATTGCTCATGTTTTGGTCTCCCGGGACGTCTCCGAAGCATGGTGTGATCTTATGGGACCGTACCCAAGACTCTCAGTTTTGGCCAATTGTGGCCCGTGTTGTCAGCTATTGCTCACGTTTTGGTGTTCCGGGACGTCTCTGGACCATGGGGTGATCTTATGGGAACGTCCCCAAGACTCGACGTTTTGCCCTATTCAGGCCCGTTTTGTGGGTTTATTACCCATGTTTTGGTGTCCCGGGACGTCTCCGAAGCACGGGGTGATCTTATGGGACCGTCCCCAAGACTCGCAGTTTTGGCCAATTGGGCCCGTTTTGTGAGCTATTGCTCACGTTTGGGTGTCCCGGGACGTCTCCGGACCAATGGGTGATCTATGGGAACGTCCCCAAGACTCGTGGTTTTGGCCGATTTAGGCCCGTTTTGTGGGTTTATTGCCCATGCTTTGGTGTCTCCGAAGCACGGGGTGATCTTATGGGACCGTCAACAATAGTCACAGTTTTGGCCAATTGGGGCCCGTTTTGTGAGCTATTACTCACGTTTTGGTGTCCCGGGACGTCTCCGGACCACGGGGTGATATATGGGAACGTCCCCAAGACTCACAATTTTGGTTGATTTGAGCTCGTTTCATGGGATATTGCTCACATTTCGGTGTCTCGGGACCTCTCCGAAGCACGGGGTGATGTCCCCAAGACTCGCAGTTTTAGCTGATTCGAGCCTATTTTGTGACCTATTGCTCACATTTTGGTTTGTTGGGACGTCTCCGGACCACGGTATCATTTTATGGGAACGTCCCCAAGACTTGCATTTATTGCCAATTTGGGCCCATTTCTTGGGCTATTGCTCACGTTTTGGTGTCCCCAAGACTCGTGGTTTTGTTCGATTCAGGCCCATTTTGTGGGTTTCTTGCTCCTATTTTTGTGTCCCGAGACGTCTCCGCAGCATGGGGTGATCTTATGGGACCATACCCAAGAGTCGCAGTTTTGGCCAATTGCGGCCCGTTTTGTGAGCTATTGCTCATGTTTTGGTGTCCCGAGAAGTCTCCGGACCACAGGGTGATCTTATGGGAACGTCGCCAACACTCGTGGTTTTGCCCGATTCAGGCCCGTTTTGTGGGTTTATTGCCCATGTTTTGGTGTCCCGGGACGTCTTCGAAGCACGGGGTGATCTTATGGGACCGTCCCCAAGAGTCACAGTTTTGGCCAATTGGGGTCCGTTTTGTGAGGTATTGCTCACGTTTTGGTGTCCCGGGACGTCTCCGGACCACGAGGTGATCTATAGGAACATCCCCAGGACTCACAACTTTGGTTGATTGGAGCTCGTTTCATGGGATATTGCTCACGTTTCGGTGTCCCGGGACATCTCTGAAGCATGGGGTGATCTTATGGGAACGTCCCCAAGACTCGCAGTTTTAGCCGATTCGGGCCTGTTTTGTGATCTATCGCTCACATTTTAGTGTGTCGGGACATCTCCGGACCACGGTATGATCTTATCGGAACGTCCCCAAGACTCGCATTTATTGCCAATTCGGGACCATTTCATGAGCTATTACTCACGTTTTGGTGTCCCGGGACGTCTACGGACCACGGGGTGATCTATGGGAACGTCCCCAAGACTCATAATTTTGGTTGATTTGAGCTCGTTTCATTGGATATTGCTCACGTTTCGGTGTCTCGGGACGTCTCCGAAGCACGGGGTGATGTCCCCAAGACTCGCAGTTTTAGCCGATTCGAGCCTATTATGTGAGCTATTGCTCACATTTTGGTTTGTCGGGGCGTGTCCGGACCACGGTATCATTTTATGGGAACGTCCCCAAGACTTGTCTTTATTGCCAATTTGGGCCCATTTCATGGGCTATTGCTCACGTTTTGGTGTCCCCAAGACTCGTGGTTTTGGCCGATTCAGGCCCATTTTGTGGGTTTATTGCTCCTGTTTTTTTGTCCCGGGACGTCTCCGTAGCATGGGGTGATCTTATGGGACCATACCCAAGACTCGCAGTTTTGGCCAATTGGGGCCCGTTTTGTGAGCTATTGCTCATGTTTTGGTGTCCCGGGAAGTCTCCGGACCACGGGGTGATCTTATGGGAACGTCGCCAACACTCGTGGTTTTGCCCGATTCAGGCCCGTTTTGTGGGTTTATTGCTCATGTTTTGGTCTCCCGGGACGTCTCCGAAGCATGGTGTGATCTTATGGGACCGTACCCAAGACTCTCAGTTTTGGCCAATTGTGGCCCGTGTTGTCAGCTATTGCTCACGTTTTGGTGTTCCGGGACGTCTCTGGACCATGGGGTGATCTTATGGGAACGTCCCCAAGACTCGTGGTTTTGGCCGATACAGGCCCGTTTTGTGGGTTTATTGCCAATGTTTTGGTGTCCCGGGACGTCTTCGAAGCACAGGATGATCTTATGGGACCATCCCCAAGAGTCACAGTTTTGGCCAATTGGGGCCCATTTTGTGAGGTATTGCTCACGTTATGGTGTCCCGGGACGTCTCCGGACCACTGGGTGATCTATGGGAACGTCCCCAACACTCGACGTTTTGCCCTATTCAGGCCCGTTTTGTGGGTTTATTACCCATGTTTTGGTGTCCCGGGACGTCTCCGAAGCACGGGGTGATCTTATGGGACCGTCCCCAAGACTCGCAGTTTTGGCCAATTGGGCCCGTTTTGTGAGCTATTGCTCACGTTTGGGTGTCCCGGGACGTCTCCGGACCAATGGGTGATCTATGGGAACGTCCCCAAGACTCGTGGTTTTGGCCGATTTAGGCCCGTTTTGTGGGTTTATTGCCCATGCTTTGGTGTCTCCGAAGCACGGGGTGATCTTATGGGACCGTCAACAATAGTCACAGTTTTGGCCAATTGGGGCCCGTTTTGTGAGCTATTACTCACGTTTTGGTGTCCCGGGACGTCTCCGGACCACGGGGTGATATATGGGAACGTCCCCAAGACTCACAATTTTGGTTGATTTGAGCTCGTTTCATGGGATATTGCTCACATTTCGGTGTCTCGGGACCTCTCCGAAGCACGGGGTGATGTCCCCAAGACTCGCAGTTTTAGCTGATTCGAGCCTATTTTGTGACCTATTGCTCACATTTTGGTTTGTTGGGACGTCTCCGGACCACGGTATCATTTTATGGGAACGTCCCCAAGACTTGCATTTATTGCCAATTTGGGCCCATTTCTTGGGCTATTGCTCACGTTTTGGTGTCCCCAAGACTCGTGGTTTTGTTCGATTCAGGCCCATTTTGTGGGTTTCTTGCTCCTATTTTTGTGTCCCGAGACGTCTCCGCAGCATGGGGTGATCTTATGGGACCATACCCAAGAGTCGCAGTTTTGGCCAATTGCGGCCCGTTTTGTGAGCTATTGCTCATGTTTTGGTGTCCCGAGAAGTCTCCGGACCACAGGGTGATCTTATGGGAACGTCGCCAACACTCGTGGTTTTGCCCGATTCAGGCCCGTTTTGTGGGTTTATTGCCCATGTTTTGGTGTCCCGGGACGTCTTCGAAGCACGGGGTGATCTTATGGGACCGTCCCCAAGAGTCACAGTTTTGGCCAATTGGGGTCCGTTTTGTGAGGTATTGCTCACGTTTTGGTGTCCCGGGACGTCTCCGGACCACGAGGTGATCTATAGGAACATCCCCAGGACTCACAACTTTGGTTGATTGGAGCTCGTTTCATGGGATATTGCTCACGTTTCGGTGTCCCGGGACATCTCTGAAGCATGGGGTGATCTTATGGGAACGTCCCCAAGACTCGCAGTTTTAGCCGATTCGGGCCTGTTTTGTGATCTATCGCTCACATTTTAGTGTGTCGGGACATCTCCGGACCACGGTATGATCTTATCGGAACGTCCCCAAGACTCGCATTTATTGCCAATTCGGGACCATTTCATGAGCTATTACTCACGTTTTGGTGTCCCGGGACGTCTACGGACCACGGGGTGATCTATGGGAACGTCCCCAAGACTCATAATTTTGGTTGATTTGAGCTCGTTTCATTGGATATTGCTCACGTTTCGGTGTCTCGGGACGTCTCCGAAGCACGGGGTGATGTCCCCAAGACTCGCAGTTTTAGCCGATTCGAGCCTATTATGTGAGCTATTGCTCACATTTTGGTTTGTCGGGGCGTGTCCGGACCACGGTATCATTTTATGGGAACGTCCCCAAGACTTGTCTTTATTGCCAATTTGGGCCCATTTCATGGGCTATTGCTCACGTTTTGGTGTCCCCAAGACTCGTGGTTTTGGCCGATTCAGGCCCATTTTGTGGGTTTATTGCTCCTGTTTTTTTGTCCCGGGACGTCTCCGTAGCATGGGGTGATCTTATGGGACCATACCCAAGACTCGCAGTTTTGGCCAATTGGGGCCCGTTTTGTGAGCTATTGCTCATGTTTTGGTGTCCCGGGAAGTCTCCGGACCACGGGGTGATCTTATGGGAACGTCGCCAACACTCGTGGTTTTGCCCGATTCAGGCCCGTTTTGTGGGTTTATTGCTCATGTTTTGGTCTCCCGGGACGTCTCCGAAGCATGGTGTGATCTTATGGGACCGTACCCAAGACTCTCAGTTTTGGCCAATTGTGGCCCGTGTTGTCAGCTATTGCTCACGTTTTGGTGTTCCGGGACGTCTCTGGACCATGGGGTGATCTTATGGGAACGTCCCCAAGACTCGTGGTTTTGGCCGATACAGGCCCGTTTTGTGGGTTTATTGCCAATGTTTTGGTGTCCCGGGACGTCTTCGAAGCACAGGATGATCTTATGGGACCATCCCCAAGAGTCACAGTTTTGGCCAATTGGGGCCCATTTTGTGAGGTATTGCTCACGTTATGGTGTCCCGGGACGTCTCCGGACCACTGGGTGATCTATGGGAACGTCCCCAACACTCGACGTTTTGCCCTATTCAGGCCCGTTTTGTGGGTTTATTACCCATGTTTTGGTGTCCCGGGACGTCTCCGAAGCACGGGGTGATCTTATGGGACCGTCCCCAAGACTCGCAGTTTTGGCCAATTGGGCCCGTTTTGTGAGCTATTGCTCACGTTTGGGTGTCCCGGGACGTCTCCGGACCAATGGGTGATCTATGGGAACGTCCCCAAGACTCGTGGTTTTGGCCGATTTAGGCCCGTTTTGTGGGTTTATTGCCCATGCTTTGGTGTCTCCGAAGCACGGGGTGATCTTATGGGACCGTCAACAATAGTCACAGTTTTGGCCAATTGGGGCCCGTTTTGTGAGCTATTACTCACGTTTTGGTGTCCCGGGACGTCTCCGGACCACGGGGTGATATATGGGAACGTCCCCAAGACTCACAATTTTGGTTGATTTGAGATCGTTTCATGGGATATTGCTCACATTTCGGTGTCTCGGGACCTCTCCGAAGCACGGGGTGATGTCCCCAAGACTCGCAGTTTTAGCTGATTCGAGCCTATTTTGTGACCTATTGCTCACATTTTGGTTTGTTGGGACGTCTCCGGACCACGGTATCATTTTATGGGAACGTCCCCAAGACTTGCATTTATTGCCAATTTGGGCCCATTTCTTGGGCTATTGCTCACGTTTTGGTGTCCCCAAGACTCGTGGTTTTGTTCGATTCAGGCCCATTTTGTGGGTTTCTTGCTCCTATTTTTGTGTCCCGAGACGTCTCCGCAGCATGGGGTGATCTTATGGGACCATACCCAAGAGTCGCAGTTTTGGCCAATTGCGGCCCGTTTTGTGAGCTATTGCTCATGTTTTGGTGTCCCGAGAAGTCTCCGGACCACAGGGTGATCTTATGGGAACGTCGCCAACACTCGTGGTTTTGCCCGATTCAGGCCCGTTTTGTGGGTTTATTGCCCATGTTTTGGTGTCCCGGGACGTCTTCGAAGCACGGGGTGATCTTATGGGACCGTCCCCAAGAGTCACAGTTTTGGCCAATTGGGGTCCGTTTTGTGAGGTATTGCTCACGTTTTGGTGTCCCGGGACGTCTCCGGACCACGAGGTGATCTATAGGAACATCCCCAGGACTCACAACTTTGGTTGATTGGAGCTCGTTTCATGGGATATTGCTCACGTTTCGGTGTCCCGGGACATCTCTGAAGCATGGGGTGATCTTATGGGAACGTCCCCAAGACTCGCAGTTTTAGCCGATTCGGGCCTGTTTTGTGAGCTATCGCTCACATTTTAGTGTGTCGGGACATCTCCGGACCACGGTATGATCTTATCGGAACGTCCCCAAGACTCGCATTTATTGCCAATTCGGGACCATTTCATGAGCTATTACTCACGTTTTGGTGTCCCGGGACGTCTACGGACCACGGGGTGATCTATGGGAACGTCCCCAAGACTCACAATTTTGGTTGATTTGAGCTCGTTTCATTGGATATTGCTCACGTTTCGGTGTCTCGGGACGTCTCCGAAGCACGGGGTGATGTCCCCAAGACTCGCAGTTTTAGCCGATTCGAGCCTATTATGTGAGCTATTGCTCACATTTTGGTTTGTCGGGGCGTGTCCGGACCACGGTATCATTTTATGGGAACGTCCCCAAGACTTGTCTTTATTGCCAATTTGGGCCCATTTCATGGGCTATTGCTCACGTTTTGGTGTCCCCAAGACTCGTGGTTTTGGCCGATTCAGGCCCATTTTGTGGGTTTATTGCTCCTGTTTTTGTGTCCCGGGACGTCTCCGTAGCATGGGGTGATCTTATGGGACCATACCCAAGACTCGCAGTTTTGGCCAATTGGGGCCCGTTTTGTGAGCTATTGCTCATGTTTTGGTGTCCCGGGAAGTCTCCGGACCACGGGGTGATCTTATGGGAACGTCGCCAACACTCGTGGTTTTGCCCGATTCAGGCCCGTTTTGTGGGTTTATTGCTCATGTTTTGGTCTCCCGGGACGTCTCCGAAGCATGGTGTGATCTTATGGGACCATACCCAAGACTCTCAGTTTTGGCCAATTGTGGCCCGTGTTGTCAGCTATTGCTCACGTTTTGGTGTTCCGGGACGTCTCTGGACCATGGGGTGATCTTATGGGAACGTCCCCAAGACTCGTGGTTTTGGCCGATACAGGCCCGTTTTGTGGGTTTATTGCCAATGTTTTGGTGTCCCGGGACGTCTTCGAAGCACAGGATGATCTTATGGGACCATCCCCAAGAGTCACAGTTTTGGCCAATTGGGGCCCATTTTGTGAGGTATTGCTCACGTTATGGTGTCCCGGGACGTCTCCGGACCACTGGGTGATCTATGGGAACGTCCCCAACACTCGACGTTTTGCCCTATTCAGGCCCGTTTTGTGGGTTTATTACCCATGTTTTGGTGTCCCGGGACGTCTCCGAAGCACGGGGTGATCTTATGGGACCGTCCCCAAGACTCGCAGTTTTGGCCAATTGGGCCCGTTTTGTGAGCTATTGCTCACGTTTGGGTGTCCCGGGACGTCTCCGGACCAAGGGGTGATCTATGGGAACGTCCCCAAGACTCGTGGTTTTGGCCGATTTAGGCCCGTTTTGTGGGTTTATTGCCCATGCTTTGGTGTCTCCGAAGCACGGGGTGATCTTATGGGACCGTCAACAATAGTCACAGTTTTGGCCAATTGGGGCCCGTTTTGTGAGCTATTACTCACGTTTTGGTGTCCCGGGACGTCTCCGGACCACGGGGTGATATATGGGAACGTCCCCAAGACTCACAATTTTGGTTGATTTGAGCTCGTTTCATGGGATATTGCTCACATTTCGGTGTCTCGGGACCTCTCCGAAGCACGGGGTGATGTCCCCAAGACTCGCAGTTTTAGCTGATTCGAGCCTATTTTGTGACCTATTGCTCACATTTTGGTTTGTTGGGACGTCTCCGGACCACGGTATCATTTTATGGGAACGTCCCCAAGACTTGCATTTATTGCCAATTTGGGCCCATTTCTTGGGCTATTGCTCACGTTTTGGTGTCCCCAAGACTCGTGGTTTTGTTCGATTCAGGCCCATTTTGTGGGTTTCTTGCTCCTGTTTTTGTGTCCCAAGACGTCTCCGCAGCATGGGGTGATCTTATGGGACCATACCCAAGACTCGCAGTTTTGGCCAATTGCGGCCCGTTTTGTGAGCTATTGCTCATGTTTTGGTGTCCCGAGAAGTCTCCGGACCACAGGGTGATCTTATGGGAACGTCGCCAACACTCGTGGTTTTGCCCGATTCAGGCCCGTTTTGTGGGTTTATTGCCCATGTTTTGGTGTCCCGGGACGTCTTCGAAGCACGGGGTGATCTTATGGGACCGTCCCCAAGAGTCACAGTTTTGGCCAATTGGGGTCCGTTTTGTGAGGTATTGCTCACGTTTTGGTGTCCCGGGACGTCTCCGGACCACGAGGTGATCTATAGGAACATCCCCAGGACTCACAACTTTGGTTGATTCGAGCTCGTTTCATGGGATATTGCTCACGTTTCGGTGTCCCGGGACATCTCTGAAGCATGGGGTGATCTTATGGGAACGTCCCCAAGACTCGCAGTTTTAGCCGATTCGGGCCTGTTTTGTGAGCTATCGCTCACATTTTAGTGTGTCGGGACATCTCCGGACCACGGTATGATCTTATCGGAACGTCCCCAAGACTCGCATTTATTGCCAATTCGGGCCCATTTCATGAGCTATTACTCACGTTTTGGTGTCCCGGGACGTCTACGGACCACGGGGTGATCTATGGGAACGTCCCCAAGACTCACAATTTTGGTTGATTTGAGCTCGTTTCATTGGATATTGCTCACGTTTCGGTGTCTCGGGACGTCTCCGAAGCACGGGGTGATGTCCCCAAGACTCGCAGTTTTAGCCGATTCGAGCCTATTATGTGAGCTATTGCTCACATTTTGGTTTGTCGGGGCGTGTCCGGACCACGGTATCATTTTATGGGAACGTCCCCAAGACTTGTCTTTATTGCCAATTTGGGCCCATTTCATGGGCTATTGCTCACGTTTTGGTGTCCCCAAGACTCGTGGTTTTGGCCGATTCAGGCCCATTTTGTGGGTTTATTGCTCCTGTTTTTGTGTCCCGGGACGTCTCCGTAGCATGGGGTGATCTTATGGGACCATACCCAAGACTCGCAGTTTTGGCCAATTGGGGCCCGTTTTGTGAGCTATTGCTCATGTTTTGGTGTCCCGGGAAGTCTCCGGACCACGGGGTGATCTTATGGGAACGTCGCCAACACTCGTGGTTTTGCCCGATTCAGGCCCGTTTTGTGGGTTTATTGCTCATGTTTTGGTCTCCCGGGACGTCTCCGAAGCATGGTGTGATCTTATGGGACCGTACCCAAGACTCTCAGTTTTGGCCAATTGTGGCCCGTGTTGTCAGCTATTGCTCACGTTTTGGTGTTCCGGGACGTCTCTGGACCATGGGGTGATCTTATGGGAACGTCCCCAAGACTCGTGGTTTTGGCCGATACAGGCCCGTTTTGTGGGTTTATTGCCAATGTTTTGGTGTCCCGGGACGTCTTCGAAGCACAGGATGATCTTATGGGACCATCCCCAAGAGTCACAGTTTTGGCCAATTGGGGCCCATTTTGTGAGGTATTGCTCACGTTATGGTGTCCCGGGACGTCTCCGGACCACTGGGTGATCTATGGGAACGTCCCCAACACTCGACGTTTTGCCCTATTCAGGCCCGTTTTGTGGGTTTATTACCCATGTTTTGGTGTCCCGGGACGTCTCCGAAGCACGGGGTGATCTTATGGGACCGTCCCCAAGACTCGCAGTTTTGGCCAATTGGGCCCGTTTTGTGAGCTATTGCTCACGTTTGGGTGTCCCGGGACGTCTCCGGACCAATGGGTGATCTATGGGAACGTCTCCAAGACTCGTGGTTTTGGCCGATTTAGGCCCGTTTTGTGGGTTTATTGCCCATGCTTTGGTGTCTCCGAAGCACGGGGTGATCTTATGGGACCGTCAACAATAGTCACAGTTTTGGCCAATTGGGGCCCGTTTTGTGAGCTATTACTCACGTTTTGGTGTCCCGGGACGTCTCCGGACCACGGGGTGATATATGGGAACGTCCCCAAGACTCACAATTTTGGTTGATTTGAGCTCGTTTCATGGGATATTGCTCACATTTCGGTGTCTCGGGACCTCTCCGAAGCACGGGGTGATGTCCCCAAGACTCGCAGTTTTAGCTGATTCGAGCCTATTTTGTGACCTATTGCTCACATTTTGGTTTGTTGGGACGTCTCCGGACCACGGTATCATTTTATGGGAACGTCCCCAAGACTTGCATTTATTGCCAATTTGGGCCCATTTCTTGGGCTATTGCTCACGTTTTGGTGTCCCCAAGACTCGTGGTTTTGTTCGATTCAGGCCCATTTTGTGGGTTTCTTGCTCCTATTTTTGTGTCCCGAGACGTCTCTGCAGCATGGGGTGATCTTATGGGACCATACCCAAGAGTCGCAGTTTTGGCCAATTGCAGCCCGTTTTGTGAGCTATTGCTCATGTTTTGGTGTCCCGAGAAGTCTCCGGACCACAGGGTGATCTTATGGGAACGTCGCCAACACTCGTGGTTTTGCCCGATTCAGGCCCGTTTTGTGGGTTTATTGCCCATGTTTTGGTGTCCCGGGACGTCTTCGAAGCACGGGGTGATCTTATGGGACCGTCCCCAAGAGTCACAGTTTTGGCCAATTGGGGTCCGTTTTGTGAGGTATTGCTCACGTTTTGGTGTCCCGGGACGTCTCCGGACCACGAGGTGATCTATAGGAACATCCCCAGGACTCACAACTTTGGTTGATTCGAGCTTGTTTCATGGGATATTGCTCACGTTTCGGTGTCCCGGGACATCTCTGAAGCATGGGGTGATCTTATGGGAACGTCCCCAAGACTCGCAGTTTTAGCCGATTCGGGCCTGTTTTGTGAGCTATTGCTCACATTTTAGTGTGTCGGGACATCTCCGGACCACGGTATGATCTTATCGGAACGTCCCCAAGACTCGCATTTATTGCCAATTCGGGCCCATTTCATGAGCTATTACTCACGTTTTGGTGTCCCGGGACGTCTCCGGACCACGGGGTGATCTATGGGAACGTCCCCAAGACTCACAATTTTGGTTGATTTGAGCTCGTTTCATGGGATATTGCTCACATTTCGGTGTCTCGGGACGTCTCCGAAGCACGGGGTGATGTCCCCAAGACTCGCAGTTTTAGCCGATTCGAGCCTATTTTGTGAGCTATTGCTCACACTTTGGTTTGTCAGGCGTGTCCGGACCACGGTATCATTTTATGGGAACGTCCCCAAGACTTGCATTTATTGCCAATTTGGGCCCATTTCATGGGCTATTGCTCACGTTTTGGTGTCCCCAAGACTCGTGGTTTTGACCGATTCAGGCCCATTTTGTGGGTTTATTGCTCCTGTTTTTGTGTCCCGCGACGTCTCCGTAGCATGGGGTGATCTTATGGGACCATACACAAGACTCACAGTTTTGGCCAATTGGGGCCGTTTTGTGAGCTATTGCTCATGTTTTGGTGTCCCGGGAAGTCTCCGGACCACGGGGTGATCTTATGGGAACGTCGCCAACACTCGTGGTTTTCCCCGATTCAGGCCCGTTTTGTGGGTTTATTGCTCATGTTTTGGTCTCCCGGGACGTCTCCGAAGCATGGGGTGATCTTATGGGACCATACCCAAGACTCGCAGTTTTGGCCAATTGTGGCCCGTGTTGTGAGCTATTGCTCACGTTTTGGTGTTCCGGGACGTCTCTGGACCATGGGGTGATCTTATGGGAACGTCCCCAAGATTCGTGGTTTTGGCCGATTCAGGCCCGTTTTGTGGGTTTACTGCCAATGTTTTGGTGTCCCGGGACGTCTTCGAAGCACAGGATGATCTTATGGGACCGTCCCCAAGAGTCACAGTTTTGGCCAATTGGGGCCCATTTTGTGAGGTATTGCTCACGTTATGGTGTCCCGGGACGTCTCCGGACCACTGGGTGATCTTATGGGAACGTCCCCAACACTCGTGGTTTTTCCCGATTCAGGCCAGTTTTGTGGGTTTATTGCCCATGTTTTGCTGTCCCGGGACGTCTCTGAAGCACGGGGTGATCTTATGGGACCTGTCGGGGATATGGTTTCAGGATATGACCCGCCCATTCAGGGCCGGGTCAACAACAGAGGCGACTTATAGAAAGGGCCAGGACAGGTGGGGCGTGGCTTGCCAGGAGACTCGCCAGGAGACTAAGCCGCCCACTTAATGGGCCGGCCCACAGTACGCTGGTAGAAGCCCACTTGTAAACCGCCATGTAACCTTTCCTTAGGGAACAAGAAATAGACTTGGGCACGGATCATATTCCGGCCCGGACTCTAATGTACACCCCGGACCTCACCCTATATATAAAGGGGAGCCCGAGAGTCAGAAAGATCAGGTTACAACCTCTCGAGTACTAGGCTAGCCACGCGAACCCTTGTAATCGAAATCATCAATACAATCAAGTAGGAGTAGGCCTTTACCTCCGCCGTGAGGGGCCGAACCTGGGTAAACCCTTGTGTCTCTTGTTTAACCCCTTCGATCTGCCACTCGACGTGATGGCCTCGTGACTAAGTCCTATGAGGACATCTGCCGTGAAAATACCACGACAGGACCGTCCCCAAGACTCGCAGTTTTGGCCAATTGGAGCCCGTTTTGTGAGCTATTGCTCACGTTTTGGTGTCCCGGGAGGTCTTCGGACCAAGGGGTGATCTTATCGGAACGTCCCCAGGACTCGTGGTTTTGGCCGATTCAGGCCCATTTTGTGGGTTTATTGCCCATGTTTTGGTGTCCTGGGATTTCTCCAAAGCACGGGGTGATCTTATGGGACCGTCCCAAAGAGTCACAGTTTTGGCCAATTGGGGCCCGTTTTGTGATGTATTGCTCACGTTTTGGTGTCCCGGGACGTCTCCGGACCACGGGGTGATCTATGGGAACGTCCCCAACACTCGATGTTTTGCCCTATTCAGGCCCGTTTTGTGGGTTTATTGCCCATGTTTTGGTGTCCCGGGACGTCTCCGAAGCACGGGGTGATCTTATGGGACCGTCCCCAAGACTCGCAGTTTTGGCCAATTGGGCCCGTTTTGTGAGCTATTGCTCACGTTTGGGTGTCCCGGGACGTCTCCGGACCAAGGGGTGATCTATGGGAACGTCCCCAAGACTCGTGGTTTTGGCCGATTTAGGCCCGTTTTGTGGGTTTATTGCCCATGCTTTGGTGCCTCCGAAGCACGGAGTGATCTTATGGGACCGTCAACAATAGTCACAGTTTTGGCCAATTGGGGCCCGTTTTGTGAGCTATTACTCACGTTTTGGTGTCCCGGGACGTCTCCGGACCACGGGGTGATATATGGGAACGTCCCCAAGACTCACAATTTTGGTTGATTTGAGCTCGTTTCATGGGATATTGCTCACGTTTCGGTGTCTCGGGACCTCTCCGAAGCACGGGGTGATGTCCCCAAGACTCGCAGTTTTAGCCGATTCGAGCCTATTTTGTGAGCTATTGCTCACATTTTGGTTTGTTGGGACGTCTCCGGACAACGGTATCATTTTATGGGAATGTCCCCAAGACTCGTGGTTTTGGCCAATTCAGGCCCGTTTTGTGGGTTTACTGCCAATGTTTTGGTGTCCCGGGACGTCTTCGAAGCACAGGATGATCTTATGGGACCGTCCCCAAGAGTCACAGTTTTGGCCAATTGGGGCCCATTTTGTGAGGTATTGCTCACGTTATGGTGTCCCGGGACGTCTCCGGACCACTGGGTGATCTTATGGGAACGTCCCCAACACTCGTGGTTTTTCCCGATTCAGGCCAGTTTTGTGGGTTTATTGCCCATGTTTTGGTGTCCCGGGACGTCTCCGAAGCACGGGGTGATCTTATGGGACCTGTCGGGGATATGGTTTCAGGATATGACCCGCCCATTCAGGGCCGGGTCAACAACAGAGGCGACTTATAGAAAGGGCCAGGACAGGTGGGGCGTGGCTTGCCAGGAGACTCGCCAGGAGACTAAGCCGCCCACTTAATGGGCTGGCCCACAGTACGCCGGTAGAAGCCCACTTGTAAACCTCCATGTAACCTTTCCTTAGGGAACAAGAAATAGACTTGGGCACGGATCATATTCCGGCCCGGACTCTAATGTACACCCCGGACCTCACCCTATATATAAAGGGGAGCCCGAGGGTCAGAAAGATCAGGTTACAACCTCTCGAGTACTAGGCTAGCCACGCGAACCCTTGTAATCGAGATCATCAATACAATCAAGTAGGAGTAGGCCTTTACCTCCGCCGTGAGGGGCCGAACCTGGGTAAACCCTTGTGTCTCTCGTTTAACCCCTTCGATCTGCCACTCGACGTGATGGCCTCGTGACTAAGTCCTATGAGGACATCTGCCGTGAAAATACCACGACAGGACCGTCCCCAAGACTCGCAGTTTTGGCCAATTGGCGCCCGTTTTGTGACCTATTGCTCACGTTTTGGTGTCCCGGGAGGTCTCCGGACCAAGGGGTGATCATATCGGAACGTCCCCAGGACTCGTGGTTTTGGCCGATTCAGGCCCATTTTGTGGGTTTATTGCCCATGTTTTGGTATCCTGGGATTTCTCCAAAGCACGGGGTGATCTTATGGGACCGTCCCAAAGAGTCACAGTTTTGGCCAATTGGGGCCCGTTTTGTGATGTATTGCTCACGTTTTGGTGTCCCGGGATGTCTCCGGACCACGGGGTGATCTATGGGAACGTCCCCAACACTCGACGTTTTGCCCTATTCAGGCCCGTTTTGTGGGTTTATTGCCCATGTTTTGGTGTCCCGGGACGTCTCCGAAGCACGGGGTGATCTTATGGGACCGTCCCCAAGACTCGCAGTTTTGGCCAATTGGGCCCGTTTTGTGAGCTATTGCTCACGTTTGGGTGTCCCGGGACGTCTCCGGACCAATGGGTGATCTATGGGAACGTCCCCAAGACTCGTGGTTTTGGCCGATTTAGGCCCGTTTTGTGGGTTTATTGCCCATGCTTTGGTGCCTCCGAAGCACGGGGTGATCTTATGGGACCGTCAACAATAGTCACAGTTTTGGCCAATTGGGGCCCGTTTTGTGAGCTATTACTCACGTTTTGGTGTACCGGGACGTCTCCGGACCACGGGGTGATATATGGGAACGTCCCCAAGACTAACAATTTTGGTTGATTTGAGCTCGTTTCATGGGATATTGCTCACGTTTCGGTGTCTCGGGACCTCTCCGAAGCACGGGGTGATGTCCCCAAGACTCGCAGTTTTAGCCGATTCGAGCCTATTTTGTGAGCTATTGCTCACATTTTGGTTTGTTGGGACGTCTCCGGACAACGGTATCATTTTATGGCAATGTCCCCAAGACTTGCATTTATTGCCAATTTGGGCCCATTTCTTGGGCTATTGCTCACGTTTTGGTGTCCCCAAGACTCGTGGTTTTGGTCGATTCAGGCCCATTTTGTGGGTTTCTTGCTCCTGTTTTTGTGTCCCGAGACGTCTTCGTAGCATGGGGTGATCTAATGGGACCATACCCAAGAGTCGCAGTTTTGGCCAATTGGGGCCCGTTTTGTGAGCCATTGCTCATGTTTTGGTGTCCCGGTAAGTCTCCGGACCACAGGGTGATCTTATGGGAACGTCGCCAACACTCGTGGTTTTGCCCGATTCAGGCCCGTTTTGTGGGTTTATTGCCCATGTTTTGGTGTCCCGGGACGTCTTCGAAGCACGGGGTGATCTTATGGGACCGTCCCCAAGAGTCACAGTTTTGGCCAATTGGGGTCCGTTTTGTGAGGTATTGCTCATGTTTTGGTGTCCCGGGACGTCTCCGGACCACGGGGTGATCTATAGGAACATCCCCAGGACTCACAACTTTGGTTGATTCGAGCTCGTTTCATGGGATATTGCTCACGTTTCGGTGTCCCGGGACATCTCTGAAGCATGGGGTGATCTTATGGGAACGTCCCCAAGACTCGCAGTTTTAGCCGATTCGGGCCTGTTTTGTGAGCTATCGCTCACATTTTAGTGTGTCGGGACATCTCCGGACCACGGTATGATCTTATCGGAACGTCCCCAAGACTCGCATTTATTGCCAATTCGGGCCCATTTCATGAGCTATTACTCACGTTTTAGTGTCCCGGGACGTCTACGGACCACGGGGTGATCTATGGGAACGTCCCCAAGACTCACAATTTTGGTTGATTTGAGCTCGTTTCATGGGATATTGCTCACGTTTCGGTGTCTCGGGACGTCTCCGAAGCACGGGGTGATGTCCCCAAGACTCGCAGTTTTAGCCGATTCGAGCCTATTTTGTGAGCTATTGCTCACATTTTGGTTTGTCGGGGCGTGTCCGGACCACGGTATCATTTTATGGGAACATCCCCAAGACTTGCATTTATTGCCAATTTGGGCCCATTTCATGGGCTATTGCTCACGTTTTGGTGTCCCCAAGACTCGTGGTTTTGGCCGATTCATGCCCATTTTGTGGGTTTATTGCTCCTGTTTTTGTGTCCCGGGACGTCTCCGTAGCATGGGGTGATCTTATGGGACCATACCCAAGACTCGCAGTTTTGGCCAATTGCGGCCCGTTTTGTGAGCTATTGCTCATGTTTTGGTGTCCCGGGAAGTCTCCGGACCACGGGGTGATCTTATGGGAACGTCGCCAACACTCGTGGTTTTGCCCGATTCAGGCCCGTTTTGTGGGTTTATTTCTCATGTTTTGGTCTCCCGGGACGTCTCCGAAGCATCGTGAGATCTTATGGGACCGTACCCAAGACTCGCAGTTTTGGCCAATTGTGGCCCGTGGTGTCAGCTATTGCTCACGTTTTGGTGTTCCGGGACGTCTCTGGACCATGGGGTGATCTTATGGGAACGTCCCCAAGACTCGTGGTTTTGGCCGATACAGGCCCGTTTTGTGGGTTTATTGCCAATGGTTTGGTGTCCCGGGACGTCTTCGAAGCACAGGATGATCTTATGGGACCGTCCCCAAGAGTCACAGTTTTGGCCAATTGGGGCCCATTTTGTGAGGTATTGCTCACGTTATGGTGTCCCGGGACGTCTCCGGACCACTGGGTGATCTATGGGAACGTCCCCAACACTCGACGTTTTGCCCTATTCAGGCCCGTTTTGTGGGTTTATTGCCCATGTTTTGGTGTCCCGGGACGTCTCCGAAGCACGGGGTGATCTTATGGGACCGTCCCCAAGACTCGCAGTTTTGGCCAATTGGGCCCGTTTTGTGAGCTATTGCTCACGTTTGGGTGTCCCGGGACGTCTCCGGACCAAGGGGTGATCTATGGGAACGTCCCCAAGACTCGTGGTTTTGGCCGATTTAGGCCCGTTTTGTGGGTTTATTGCCCATGCTTTGGTGTCTCCGAAGCACGGGGTGATCTTATGGGACCGTCAACAATAGTCACAGTTTTGGCCAATTGGGGCCCGTTTTGTGAGCTATTACTCACGTTTTGGTGTCCCGGGACGTCTCCGGACCACGGGGTGATATATGGGAACGTCCCCAAGACTCACAATTTTGGTTGATTTGAGCTCGTTTCATGGGATATTGCTCACATTTCGGTGTCTCGGGACCTCTCCGAAGCACGGGGTGATGTCCCCAAGACTCGCAGTTTTAGCCGATTCGAGCCTATTTTGTGACCTATTGCTCACATTTTGGTTTGTTGGGACGTCTCCGGACCACGGTATCATTTTATGGGAACGTCCCCAAGACTTGCATTTATTGCCAATTTGGGCCCATTTCTTGGGCTATTGCTCACGTTTTGGTGTCCCCAAGACTCGTGGTTTTGTTCGATTCAGGCCCATTTTGTGGGTTTCTTGCTCCTGTTTTTGTGTCCCGAGACGTCTCCGCAGCATGGGGTGATCTTATGGGACCATACCCAAGACTCGCAGTTTTGGCCAATTGCGGCCCGTTTTGTGAGCTATTGCTCATGTTTTGGTGTCCCGAGAAGTCTCCGGACCACAGGGTGATCTTATGGGAACGTCGCCAACACTCGTGGTTTTGCCCGATTCAGGCCCGTTTTGTGGGTTTATTGCCCATGTTTTGGTGTCCCGGGACGTCTTCGAAGCACGGGGTGATCTTATGGGACCGTCCCCAAGAGTCACAGTTTTGGCCAATTGGGGTCCGTTTTGTGAGGTATTGCTCACGTTTTGGTGGCCCGGGACGTCTCCGGACCACGAGGTGATCTATAGGAACATCCCCAGGACTCACAACTTTGGTTGATTCGAGCTCGTTTCATGGGATATTGCTCACGTTTCGGTGTCCCGGGACATCTCTGAAGCATGGGGTGATCTTATGGGAACGTCCCCAAGACTCGCAGTTTTAGCCGATTCGGGCCTATTTTGTGAGCTATTGCTCACATTTTAGTGTGTCGGCACATCTCCGGACCACGGTATGATCTTATCGGAACGTCCCCAAGACTCGCATTTATTGCCAATTCGGGCCCATTTCATGAGCTATTACTCACGTTTTGGTGTCCCGGGACGTCTCCGGACCACGGGGTGATCTATGGGAACGTCCCCAAGACTCACAATTTAGGTTGATTTGAGCTCGTTTCATGGGATATTGCTCACATTTCGGTGTCTCGGGACGTCTCCGAAGCACGGGGTGATGTCCCCAAGACTCGCAGTTTTAGCCGATTCGAGCCTATTTTGTGAGCTATTGCTCACATTTTGGTTTGTCGGGCGTGTCCGGACCACGGTATCATTTTATGGGAACGTCCCCAAGACTTGCATTTATTGCCAATTTGGGCCCATTTCATGGGCTATTGCTCACGTTTTGGTGTCCCCAAGACTCGTGGTTTTGACCGATTCAGGCCCATTTTGTGGGTTTATTGCTCCTGTTTTTGTGTGACGGGACGTCTCCGTAGCATGGGGTGATCTTATGGGACCATACACAAGACTCACAGTTTTGGCCAATTGGGGCCGTTTTGTGAGCTATTGCTCATGTTTTGGTGTCCCGGGAAGTCTCCGGACCACGGGGTGATCTTATGGGAACGTCGCCAACACTCGTGGTTTTCCCCGATTCAGGCCCGTTTTGTGGGTTTATTGCTCATGTTTTGGTCTCCCGGGACGTCTCCGAAGCATGGGGTGATCTTATGGGACCATACCCAAGACTCGCAGTTTTGGCCAATTGTGTCCCGTGTTGTGAGCTATTGCTCACGTTTTGGTGTTCCGGGACGTCTCTGTACCATGGGGTGATCTTATGGGAACGTCCCCAAGACTCGTGGTTTTGGCCGATTCAGGCCCGTTTTGTGGGTTTACTGCCAATGTTTTGGTGTCCCGGGACGTCTTCGAAGCACAGGATGATCTTATGGGACCGTCCCCAAGAGTCACAGTTTTGGCCAATTGGGGCCCATTTTGTGAGGTATTGCTCACGTTATGGTGTCCCGGGACGTCTCCGGACCACTGGGTGATCTTATGGGAACGTCCCCAACACTCGTGGTTTTTCCCCATTCAGGCCAGTTTTGTGGGTTTATTGCCCATGTTTTGGTGTCCCGGGACGTCTCCGAAGCACGGGGTGATCTTATGGGACCTGTCGGGGATATGGTTTCAGGATATGACCCGCCCATTCAGGGCCGGGTCAACAACAGAGGCGACTTATAGAAAGGGCCAGGACAGGTGGGGCGTGGCTTGCCAGGAGACTCGCCAGGAGACTAAGCCGCCCACTTAATGGGCCGGCCCACAGTACGCCGGTAGAAGCCCACTTGTAAACCGCCATGTAACCTTTCCTTAGGGAACAAGAAATAGACTTGGGCACGGATCATATTCCGGCCCGGACTCTAATGTACACCCCGGACCTCACCCTATATATAAAGGGGAGCCCGAGGGTCAGAAAGATCAGGTTACAACCTCTCGAGTACTAGGCTAGCCACGCGAACCCTTGTAATCGAGATCATCAATACAATCAAGTAGGAGTAGGCCTTTACCTCCGCCGTGAGGGGCCGAACCTGGGTAAACCCTTGTGTCTCTCGTTTAACCCCTTTGATCTGCCACTCGACGTGATGGCCTCGTGACTAAGTCCTATGAGGACATCTGCCGTGAAAATACCACGACAGGACCGTCCCCAAGACTCGCAGTTTCGGCCAAATGGCGCCCGTTTTCTGAGCTATTGCTCACGTTTTGGTGTCCCGGGAGGTCTCCGGACCAAGGGGTGATCTTATCGGAACGTCCCCAGGACTCGTGGTTTTGGCCGATTCAGGCCCATTTTGTGGGTTTATTGCCCCTGTTTTGGTGTCCTGGGATTTCTCCAAAGCACGGGGTGATCTTATGGGACCGTCCCAAAGAGTCACAGTTTTGGCCAATTGGGGCCCGTTTTGTGATGTATTGCTCACGTTTTGGTGTCCCGGGACGTCTCCGGACCACGGGGTGATCTATGGGAACGTCCCCAACACTCGTGGTTTTGGCCGATTCAGGCCCGTTTTGTGGGTTTATTTCTCATGTTTTGGTCTCCCGGGACGTCTCCGAAGCATGGTGTGATCTTATGGGACCGTACCCAAGACTCGCAGTTTTGGCCAATTGTGGCCCGTGGTGTCAGCTATTGCTCACGTTTTGGTGTTCCGGGACGTCTCTGGACCATGGGGTGATCTTATGGGAACGTCCCCAAGACTCGTGGTTTTGGCCGATACAGGCCCGTTTTGTGGGTTTATTGCCAATGTTTTGGTGTCCCGGGACGTCTTCGAAGCACAGGATGATCTTATGGGACCGTCCCCAAGAGTCACAGTTTTGGCCAATTGGGGCCCATTTTGTGAGGTATTGCTCACGTTATGGTGTCCCGGGACGTCTCCGGACCACTGGGTGATCTATGGGAACGTCCCCAACACTCGACGTTTTGCCCTATTCAGGCCCGTTTTGTGGGTTTATTGCCCATGTTTTGGTGTCCCGGGACGTCTCCGAAGCACGGGGTGATCTTATGGGACCGTCCCCAAGACTCGCAGTTTTGGCCAATTGGGCCCGTTTTGTGAGCTATTGCTCACGTTTGGGTGTCCCGGGACGTCTCCGGACCAAGGGGTGATCTATGGGAACGTCCCCAAGACTCGTGGTTTTGGCCGATTTAGGCCCGTTTTGTGGGTTTATTGCCCATGCTTTGGTGTCTCCGAAGCACGGGGTGATCTTATGGGACAGTCAACAATAGTCACAGTTTTGGCCAATTGGGGCCCGTTTTGTGAGCTATTACTCACGTTTTGGTGTCCCGGGACGTCTCCGGACCACGGGGTGATATATGGGAACGTCCCCAAGACTCACAATTTTGGTTGATTTGAGCTCGTTTCATGGGATATTGCTCACATTTCGGTGTCTCGGGACCTCTCCGAAGCACGGGGTGATGTCCCCAAGACTCGCAGTTTTAGCCGATTCGAGCCTATTTTGTGACCTATTGCTCACATTTTCGTTTGTTGGGACGTCTCCGGACCACGGTATCATTTTATGGGAACGTCCCCAAGACTTGCATTTATTGCCAATTTGGGCCCATTTCTTGGGCTATTGCTCACGTTTTGGTGTCCCCAAGACTCGTGGTTTTGTTCGATTCAGGCCCATTTTGTGGGTTTCTTGCTCCTGTTTTTGTGTCCCGAGACGTCTCCGCAGCATGGGGTGATCTTATGGGACCATACCCAAGACTCGCAGTTTTGGCCAATTGCGGCCCGTTTTGTGAGCTATTGCTCATGTTTTGGTGTCCCGAGAAGTCTCCGGACCACAGGGTGATCTTATGGGAACGTCGCCAACACTCGTGGTTTTGCCCGATTCAGGCCCGTTTTGTGGGTTTATTGCCCATGTTTTGGTGTCCCGGGACGTCTTCGAAGCACGGGGTGATCTTATGGGACCGTCCCCAAGAGTCACAGTTTTGGCCAATTGGGGTCCGTTTTGTGAGGTATTGCTCACGTTTTGGTGGCCCGGGACGTCTCCGGACCACGAGGTGATCTATAGGAACATCCCCAGGACTCACAACTTTGGTTGATTCGAGCTCGTTTCATGGGATATTGCTCACGTTTCGGTGTCCCGGGACATCTCTGAAGCATGGGGTGATCTTATGGGAACGTCCCCAAGACTCGCAGTTTTAGCCGATTCGGGCCTATTTTGTGAGCTATTGCTCACATTTTAGTGTGTCGGCACATCTCCGGACCACGGTATGATCTTATCGGAACGTCCCCAAGACTCGCATTTATTGCCAATTCGGGCCCATTTCATGAGCTATTACTCACGTTTTGGTGTCCCGGGACGTCTCCGGACCACGGGGTGATCTATGGGAACGTCCCCAAGACTCACAATTTTGGTTGATTTGAGCTCGTTTCATGGGATATTGCTCACATTTCGGTGTCTCGGGACGTCTCCGAAGCACGGGGTGATGTCCCCAAGACTCGCAGTTTTAGCCGATTCGAGCCTATTTTGTGAGCTATTGCTCACATTTTGGTTTGTCGGGCGTGTCCGGACCACGGTATCATTTTATGGGAACGTCCCCAAGACTTGCATTTATTGCCAATTTGGGCCCATTTCATGGGCTATTGCTCACGTTTTGGTGTCCCCAAGACTCGTGGTTTTGACCGATTCAGGCCCATTTTGTGGGTTTATTGCTCCTGTTTTTGTGTGACGGGACGTCTCCGTAGCATGGGGTGATCTTATGGGACCATACACAAGACTCACAGTTTTGGCCAATTGGGGCCGTTTTGTGAGCTATTGCTCATGTTTTGGTGTCCCGGGAAGTCTCCGGACCACGGGGTGATCTTATGGGAACGTCGCCAACACTCGTGGTTTTCCCCGATTCTGGCCCGTTTTGTGGGTTTATTGCTCATGTTTTGGTCTCCCGGGACGTCTCCGAAGCATGGGGTGATCTTATGGGACCATACCCAAGACTCGCAGTTTTGGCCAATTGTGGCCCGTGTTGTGAGCTATTGCTCACGTTTTGGTGTTCCGGGACGTCTCTGGACCATGGGGTGATCTTATGGGAACGTCCCCAAGACTCGTGGTTTTGGCCGATTCAGGCCCGTTTTGTGGGTTTACTGCCAATGTTTTGGTGTCCCGGGACGTCTTCGAAGCACAGGATGATCTTATGGGACCGTCCCCAAGAGTCACAGTTTTGGCCAATTGGGGCCCATTTTGTGAGGTATTGCTCACGTTATGGTGTCCCGGGACGTCTCCGGACCACTGGGTGATCTTATGGGAACGTCCCCAACACTCGTGGTTTTTCCCCATTCAGGCCAGTTTTGTGGGTTTATTGCCCATGTTTTGGTGTCCCGGGACGTCTCCGAAGCACGGGGTGATCTTATGGGACCTGTCGGGGATATGGTTTCAGGATATGACCCGCCCATTCAGGGCCGGGTCAACAACAGAGGCGACTTATAGAAAGGGCCAGGACAGGTGGGGCGTGGCTTGCCAGGAGACTCGCCAGGAGACTAAGCCGCCCACTTAATGGGCCGGCCCACAGTACGCCGGTAGAAGCCCACTTGTAAACCGCCATGTAACCTTTCCTTAGGGAACAAGAAATAGACTTGGGCACGGATCATATTCCGGCCCGGACTCTAATGTACACCCCGGACCTCACCCTATATATAAAGGGGAGCCCGAGGGTCAGAAAGATCAGGTTACAACCTCTCGAGTACTAGGCTAGCCACGCGAACCCTTGTAATCGAGATCATCAATACAATCAAGTAGGAGTAGGCCTTTACCTCCGCCGTGAGGGGCCGAACCTGGGTAAACCCTTGTGTCTCTCGTTTAACCCCTTTGATCTGCCACTCGACGTGATGGCCTCGTGACTAAGTCCTATGAGGACATCTGCCGTGAAAATACCACGACAGGACCGTCCCCAAGACTCGCCGTTTTGGCCAAATGGCGCCCGTTTTCTGAGCTATTGCTCACGTTTTGGTGTCCCGGGAGGTCTCCGGACCAAGGGGTGATCTTATCGGAACGTCCCCAGGACTCGTGGTTTTGGCCGATTCAGGCCCATTTTGTGGGTTTATTGCCCATGTTTTGGTGTCCTGGGATTTCTCCAAAGCACGGGGTGATCTTATGGGACCGTCCCAAAGAGTCACAGTTTTGGCCAATTGGGGCCCGTTTTGTGATGTATTGCTCACGTTTTGGTGTCCCGGGACGTCTCCGGACCACGGGGTGATCTATGGGAACGTCCCCAACACTCGACGTTTTGCCCTATTCAGGCCCGTTTTGTGGGTTTATTGCCCATGTTTTGGTGTCCCGGGACGTCTCCGAAGCACGGGGTGATCTTATGGGACCGTCCCCAAGACTCGCAGTTTTGGCCAATTGGGCCCGTTTTGTGAGCTATTGCTCACGTTTGGGTGTCCCGGGACGTCTCCGGACCAAGGGGTGATCTATGGGAACGTCCCCAAGACTCGTGGTTTTGGCCGATTTAGGCCCGTTTTGTGGGTTTATTGCCCATGCTTTGGTGCCTCCGAAGCACGGGGTGATCTTATGGGACCGTCAACAATAGTCACAGTTTTGGCCAATTGGGACCCGTTTCGTGAGCTATTACTCACGTTTTGGTGTCCCGAGACGTCTCCGGACCACGGGGTGATACATGGGAACGTCCCCAAGACTCACAATTTTGGTTGATTTGAGCTCGTTTCATGGGATATTGCTCACGTTTCGGTGTCTCGGGACCTCTCCGAAGCACGGGGTGATGTCCCCAAGACTCGCAGTTTTAGCCGATTCGAGCCTATTTTGTGATCTATTGCTCACATTTTGGTTTGATGGGACGTCTCCGGACAACGGTATCATTTTATGGGAATGTCCCCAAGACTTGCATTTATTGCCAATTTGGGCCCATTTCTTGGGCTATTGCTCACGTTTTGGTGTCCCCAAGACTCGTGGTTTTGGTCGATTCAGGCCCATTTTGTGGGTTTCTTGCTCCTGTTTTTGTGTCCCGAGACGTCTCCGTAGCATGGGGTGATCTAATGGGACCATACCCAAGAGTCGCAGTTTTGGCCAATTGGGGCCCGTTTTGTGAGCTATTGCTCATGTTTTGGTGTCCCGGGAAGTCTCCGGACCACAGGGTGATCTTATGGGAACGTCGCCAACACTCGTGGTTTTGCCCGATTCAGGCCCGTTTTGTGGGTTTATTGCCCATGTTTTGGTGTCCCGGGACGTCTTCGAAGCACGGGGTGATCTTATGGGACCGTCCCCAAGAGTCACAGTTTTGGCCAATTGGGGTCCGTTTTGTGAGGTATTGCTCATGTTTGGGTGTCCCGGGACGTCTCCGGACCACGGGGTGATCTATAGGAACATCCCCAGGACTCACAACTTTGGTTGATTCGAGCTCGTTTCATGGGATATTGCTCACGTTTCGGTGTCCCGGGACATCTCTTAAGCATGGGGTGATCTTATGGGAACGTCCCCAAGACTCGCAGTTTTAGCCGATTCGGGCCTGTTTTGTGAGCTATCGCTCACATTTTAGTGTGTCGGGACATCTCCGGACCACGGTATGATCTTATCGGAACGTCTCCAAGACTCGCATTTATTGCCAATTCGGGCCCATTTCATGAGCTATTACTCACGTTTTGGTGTCCCGGGACGTCTCCGGACCACGGGGTGATCTAAGGGAACGTCCCCAATACTCACAATTTTGGTTGATTTGAGCTCGTTTCATGGGATATTGCTCACGTTTCGGTGTCTCGGGACGTCTCCGAAGCACGGGGTGATGTCCCCAAGACTCGCAGTTTTAGCCGATTCGAGCCTATTTTGTGAGCTATTGCTCACATTTTGGTTTGTCGGGGCGTGTCCGGACCACGGTATCATTTTATGGGAACGTCCCCAAGACTTGCATTTATTGCCAATTTGGGCCCATTTCATGGGCTATTGCTCACGTTTTGGTGTCCCCAAGACTCGTGGTTTTGGCCGATTCAGGCCCATTTTGTGGGTTTATTGCTCCTGTTTTTGTGTCCCGGGACGTCTCCGTAGCATGGGGTGATCTTATGGGACCATACCCAAGACTCGCAGTTTTGGCCAATTGGGGCCCGTTTTGTGAGCTATTGCTCATGTTTTGGTGTCCCGGGAAGTCTCCGGACCACGGGGTGATCTTATGGGAACGTCGCCAACACTCGTGGTTTTGCCCGATTCAGGCCCGTTTTGTGGGTTTAGTGCTCATGTTTTGGTCTCCCGGGACGTCTCCGAAGCATGGGGTGATCTTATGGGACCGTACCCAAGACTCGCAGTTTTGGCCAATTGTGGCCCGTGTTGTCAGCTATTGCTCACGTTTTGGTGTTCCGGGACGTCTCTGGACCATGGGGTGATCTTATGGGAACGTCCCCAAGACTCGTGGTTTTGGCCGATACAGGACCGTTTTGTGGGTTTATTGCCAATGTTTTGGTGTCCCGGGATGTCTTCGAAGCACAGGATGATCTTATGGGACCGTCCCCAAGAGTCACAGTTTTGGCCAATTGGGGCCCATTTCGTGAGGTATTGCTCACGTTATGGTGTCCCGGGACGTCTCCGGACCACTGGGTGATCTTATGGGAACGTCCCCAACACTCGTGGTTTTTCCCGATTCAGGCCAGTTTTGTGGGTTTATTGCCCATGTTTTGGTGTCCCGGGACGTCTCCGAAGCACGGGGTGATCTTATGGGACCTGTCGGGGATATGGTTTCAGGATATGACCCGCCCATTCAGGGCCGGGTCAACAACAGAGGCGACTTATAGAGAGGGCCAGGACAGGCGGGGCGTGGCTTGCCAGGAGACTCGCCAGGAGACTATGCCGCCCACTTAATGGGCCGGCCCACAGTACGCCGGTAGAAGCCCACTTGTAAACCGCCATGTAACCTTTCCTTAGGGAACAAGAAATAGACTTGGGCACGGATCATATTCCGGCCCGGGCTCTAATGTACACCCCGGACCTCACCCTATATATAAAGGGGAGCCCCAGGGTCAG
Source organism: Elymus sibiricus (assembly GCA_039707655.1). Lineage (NCBI taxonomy): Eukaryota > Viridiplantae > Streptophyta > Magnoliopsida > Poales > Poaceae > Elymus > Elymus sibiricus. The sequence goes on along the minus strand of CM077672.1, from coordinate 74,417,273 downwards.
AAAGATCAGGTTACAACCTCTCGAGTACTAGGCTAGCCACGCGAACCCTTGTAATCGAGATCATCAATACAATCAAGTAGGAGTAGGCCTTTACCTCCGCCGTGAGGGGCCGAACCTGGGTAAACCCTTGTGTCTCTCGTTTAACCCCTTCGATCTGCCACTCGACGCGATGGCCTCGTGACTAAGTCCTATGAGGACATCTGCCGTGAAAATACCACGACAAGACCGTCCCCAAGACTCGCAGTTTTGGCCAATTGGCGCCCGTTTTGTGACCTATTGCTCACGTTTTGGTGTCCCGGGAGGTCTCCGGACCAAGGGGTGATCTTATCGGAACGTCCCCAGGACTCGTGGTTTTGGCCGATTCAGGCCCATTTTGTGGTTTTATTGCCCATGTTTTGGTGTCCTGGGATTTCTCCAAAGCACGGGGTGATCTTATGGGACCGTCCCCAAGAGTCACAGTTTTGGCCAATTGGGGCCCGTTTTGTGAGGTATTGCTCACGTTTTGGTGTCCCGGGACGTCTCCGGACCACGGGGTGATCTATAGGAACATCCCCAGGACTCACAACTTTGGTTGATTCGAGCTCGTTTCATGGGATATTGCTCACGTTTCGGTGTCCCGGGACATCTCTGAAGCATGGGGTGATCTTATGGGAACATCCCCAAGACTCGCAGTTTTAGCCGACTCGGGCCTGTTTTGTGAGCTATTGCTCACATTTTAGTGTGTCGGGACATTTCCGGACCACGATATGATCTTATCGGAACGTCCCCAAGACTCGCATTTATTGCCAATTCGGGCCCATTTCATGAGCTATTACTCACGTTTTGGTGTCCCGGGACGTCTCCGGACCACGGGGTGATCTATGGCAACGTCCCCAAGACTCACAATTTTGGTTGATTTGAGCTCGTTTCATGGGATATTGCTCACGTTTCGGTGTCTCGGGACGTCTCCGAAGCACGGGGTGATGTCCCCAAGACTCGCAGTTTTAGCCGATTCGAGCCTATTTTGTGAGCTATTGCTCACATTTTGGTTTGTCGGGACGTGTCCGGACCACGGTATCATTTTATGGGAACGTCCCCAAGACTTGCATTTATTGCCAATTTGGGCCCATTTCATGGGCTATTGCTCACGTTTTGGTGTCCCCAAGACTCGTGGTTTTGGCCGATTCAGGCCCATTTTGTGGGTTTATTGCTCCTGTTTTTGTGTCCCGGGATGTCTCCGTAGCATGGGATGATCTTATGGGACCATACCCAAGACACACAGTTTTGGCCAATTGGGGCCCGTTTTGTGAGCTATTGCTCATGTTTTGGTGTCCCGGGAAGTCTCCGGACCACGGGGTGATCTTATGGGAACGTCGCCAACACTCGTGGTTTTGCCCAATTCAGGCCCGTTTTGTGGGTTTATTGCCCATGTTTTGGTGTCCCGGGACGTCTTCGAAGCACGGGGTGATCTTATGGGACCGTCCCCAAGAGTCACAGTTTTGGCAAATTGGGGTCCGTTTTGTGAGGTATTGCTCATGTTTTGGTGTCCCGGGACGTCTCCGGACCACGGGGTGATCTATAGGAACATCCCCAGGACTCACAACTTTGGTTGATTCGAGCTCGTTTCATGGGATATTGCTCACGTTTCGGTGTCCCGGGACATCTCTTAAGCATGGGGTGATCTTATGGGAACGTCCCCAAGACTCGCAGTTTTAGCCGATTCGGGCCTGTTTTGTGAGCTATCGCTCACATTTTAGTGTGTCGGGACATCTCCGGACCACGGTATGATCTTATCGGAACGTCCCCAAGACTCGCATTTATTGCCAATTCGGACCCATTTCATGAGCTATTACTCACGTTTTGGTGTCCCGGGACGTCTCCGGACCACGGGGTGATCTAAGGGAACGTCCCCAAGACTCACAATTTTGGTTGATTTGAGCTCGTTTCATGGGATATTGCTCACGTTTCGGTGTCTCGGGACGTCTCCGAAGCACGGGGTGATGTCCCCAAGACTCGCAGTTTTAGCCGATTCGAGCCTATTTTGTGAGCTATTGCTCAGATTTTGGTTTGTCGGGGCGTGTCCGGACCACGGTATCATTTTATGGGAACGTCCCCAAGACTTGCATTTATTGCCAATTTGGGCCCATTTCATGGGCTATTGGTCACGTTTTGGTGTCCCCAAGAATCGTGGTTTGGGCCGATTCAGGCCCATTTTGTGGTTTATTGCTCCTGTTTTTGTGTCCCGGGACGTCTCCGTAGCATGGGGTGATCTTATGGGACCATACCCAAGACTCGCAGGTTTGGCCAATTGGGGCCCGTTTTGTGAGCTATTGCTCATGTTTTGGTGTCCCGGGAAGTCTCCGGACCACGGGGTGATCTTATGGGAACGTCGCCAACACTCGTGGTTTTCCCCGATTCAGGCCCGTTTTGTGGGTTTAGTGCTCATGTTTTGGTCTCCCGGGACGTCTCCGAAGCATGGGGTGATCTTATGGGACCGTACCCAAGACTCGCAGTTTTGGCCAATTGTGGCCCGTGTTGTCAGCTATTGCTCACGTTTTGGTGTTCCGGGACGTCTCTGGACCATGGGGTGATCTTATGGGAACGTCCCCAAGACTCGTGGTTTTGGCCGATACAGGCCCGTTTTGTGGGTTTATTGCCAATGTTTTGGTGTCCCGGGACGTCTTCGAAGCACAGGATGATCTTATGGGACCGTCCCCAAGAGTCACAGTTTTGGCCAATTGGGGCCCATTTTGTGAGGTATTGCTCACGTTATGGTGTCCCGGGACGTCTCCGGACCACTGGGTGATCTTATGGGAACGTCCCCAACACTCGTGGTTTTTCCCGATTCAGGCCCGTTTTGTGGGTTTATTGCCCATGTTTTGGTGTCCCGGGACGTCTCCGAAGCACGGGGTGATCTTATGGGACCTGTCGGGGATATGGTTTCGGGATATGACCCACCCATTCAGGGCCGGGTCAACAACAGAGGCGACTTATAGAAAGGGCCAGGACAGGTGGGGCGTGGCTTGCCAGGAGACTCGCCAGGAGACTAAGCCGCCCACTTAATGGGCCGGCCCACAGTACGCCCATAGAAGCCCACTTGTAAACCGCCATGTAACCTTTCCTTAGGGAACAAGAAATAGACTTGGGCACGGATCATATTCCGGCCTGGGCTCTAATGTACACCCCGGACCTCACCCTATATATAAAGGGGAGCCCCAGGGTCAGAAAGATCAGGTTACAACCTCTCGAGTACTAGGCTAGCCACGCGAACCCTTGTAATCGAGATCATCAATACAATCAAGTAGGAGTAGGCCTTTACCTCCGCCGTGATGGGCCGAACCTGGGTAAACCCTTGTGTCTCTCGTGTAACCCCTTCGATCTGCCACTCGACGCGATGGCCTCGTGACTAAGTCCTATGAGGACATCTGCCGTGAAAATACCCCGACAGGACCGTCCCCAAGACTCGTAGTTTTGGCCAATTGGCGCCCGTTTTGTGACCTATTGCTCACGTTTTGGTGTCCCGGGAGGTCTCCGGACCAAGGGGTGATCTTATCGGAACATCCCCAGGACTCGTGGTTTTGGCCGATTCAGGCCCATTTTGTGTGTTTATTGCCCATGTTTTGGTGTCCTGGGATTTCTCCAAAGCACGGGGTGATCTTATGGGACCATCCCCAAGAGTCATAGTTTTGGCCAATTGGGGCCCGTTTTGTGAGGTATTGCTCACGTTTTGGTGTCCCGGGACGTCTCCGGACCACGGGGTGATCTATAGGAACATCCCCAGGACTCACAACTTTGGTTGATTCGAGCTCGTTTCATGGGATATTGCTCACGTTTCGGTGTCCCGGGACATCTCTGAAGCATGGGGTGATCTTATGGGAACGTCCCCAAGACTCGCAGTTTTAGCCGACTAGGGCCTATTTTGTGAGCTATTGCTCACATTTTAGTGTGTCGGGACATCTCCGGACCACGGTATGATCTTATCGGAACGTCCCCAAGACTCGCATTTATTGCCAATTCGGACCCATTTCATGAGCTATTACTCACGTTTTGGTGTCCCGGGACGTCTCCGGACCACGGGGTGATCTATGGCAAGGTCCCCAATTCTCACAATTTTGGTTGATTTGAGCTCGTTTCATGGGATATTGCTCACGTTTCGGTGTCTCGGGACGTCTCCGAAGCACGGGGTGATGTCCCCAAGACTCGCAGTTTTAGCCGATTCGAGCCTATTTTGTGAGCTATTGCTCACATTTTGGTTTGTCGGGACGTGTCCGGACCACGGTATCATTTTATGGGAACGTCCCCAAGACTTGCATTTATTGCCAATTTGGGCCCATTTCATGGGCTATTGCTCACGTTTTGGTGTCCCCAAGACTCGTGGTTTTGGCCGATTCAGGCCCATTTTGTGGGTTTATTGCTCCTGTTTTTGTGTCACGGGATGTCTCCGTAGCATGGGGTGATCTTATGGGACCATACCAAGACTCACAGTTTTAACCAATTGGGGCCCGTTTTGTGAGCTATTGCTCATGTTTTGGTGTCCCGGGAAGTCTCCGGACCACGGGGTGATCTTATGGGAACATCGCCAACACTCGTGGTTTTGCCCGATTCAGGCCCGTTTTGTGGGTTTATTGCCCATGTTTTGGTCTCCCGGGACGTCTCCGAAGCATGGGGTGATCTTATGGGACCGTACCCAAGACTCGCAGTTTTGGCCAATTGTGGCCCGTGTTGTGAGCTATTGCTCACGTTTTGGTGTTCCGGGACGTCTCTGGACCATGGGGTGATCTTATGGGAACGTCCCCAAGACTCGTGATTTTGGCCAATTCAGGCCCGTTTTGTGGGTTTATTGCCCATGTTTTGCTGTCCCGGGACGTCTCTGAAGCACGGGGTGATCTTATGGGACCATACCCAAGACTCGCAGTTTTGGCCAATTGGGGCCCGTTTTGTGAGCTATTGCTCATGTTTGAGTATCCCGGGACGTCTCCGGACAATGGGATGATCTTATGGGAACGTCCCTAGGACTCGTGGTTTTGGCCGATTCAGGCCCGTTTTGTGGGTTTATTGCCAATGTTTTGGTGTCCCGGGACGTCTTCGAAGCACAGGATGATCTTATGGGACCGTCCCCAAGAGTCACAGTTTTGGCCAATTGGGGCCCATTTTGTGAGCTATTGCTCACGTTATGGTGTCCCGGGACGTCTCCGGACCACTGGGTGATCTTATGGGAACATCGCCAACACTCGTGGTTTTGCCCGATTCAGGCCCGTTTTGTGGGTTTATAGCCCATGTTTTGGGCTCCCGGGACGTCTCCGAAGCATGGGGTGATCTTATGGGACCGTACCCAAGACTCTTAGTTTTGGCCAATTGTGGCCCGTGTTGTCAGCTATTGCTCACGTTTTGGTGTTCCGGGACGTCTCTGGACCATGGGGTGATCTTATAGGAACGTCCCCAAGACTCGTGGTTTTGGCCGATACAGGCCCGTTTTGTGGGTTTATTGCCAATGTTTTGGTGTCCCGGGACGTCTTCGAAGCACAGGATGATCTTATGGGACCGTCCCCAAGAGTCACAGTTTTGGCCAATTGGGGCCCGTTTTGTGAGGTATTGCTCACGTTTTGGTGTCCCGGGACGTCTCCGGACCACGGGGTGATCAATAGGAACATCCCCAGGGCTCACAACTTTGGTTGATTCGAGCTCGTCTCATGGGATATTGCTCACGTTTCGGTGTCCCGGGACATCTCTGAAGCATGGGGTGATCTTATGGGAACGTCCCCAAGACTCGCAGTTTTAGCCGATTCGGTCCTGTTTTGTGAGCTATTGCTCACATTTAGGTGTGTCGGGACATCTCCAGACCATGGTATGATCTTATCGGAACGTCCCCAAGACTCGCATTTATTGGCAATTCGGGCCCATTTCATGAGCTATTACTCACGTTTTGGTGTCCCGGGACGTCTCCGGACCACGGGGTGATCTATGGGAACGTCCATAAGACTCACAATTTTGGTTGATTTGAGCTCGTTTCATGGGATATTGCTCACGCTTCGGTGTCTCGGGAGGTCTCTGAAGCACGGGGTGATGTCCCCAAGACTCGCAGTTTTAGCCGCTTCGAGCCTATTTTGTGAGCTATTGCTCACATTTTGGTTTCTCGGGACGTCTCCGGACCACGGTATCATTTTATGGGAACGTCCCCAAGACTTGCATTTATTGCCAATTTGGGCCCATTTCATGGGCTATTGCTCATGTTTTGGTGTCCCCAAGACTCATGGTTTTGGCCGATTCAGGCCCATTTTGTGGGTTTATTGCTCCTGTTTTTGTGTCCCGGGATGTCTCCGTAGCATGGGGTGATCTTATGGGACCATACCCAAGACTCGCAGTTTTGGCCAATTGGGGCCCGTTTTGTGAGCTATTGCTCATGTTTTGGTGTCCCGGGAAGTCTCCGGACCACGGGGTGATCTTATGGGAACGTCGCCAACACTCGTGGTTTTGCCCGATTCAGGCCCGTTTTGTGGGTTTATTGCCCATGTTTTGGTCTCCCGGGACGTCTCCGAAGCATGGGGTGATCTTATGGGATCGTACCCAAGACTCGCAGTTTTGGCCAATTGTGGCCCGTGTTGTGAGCTATTGCTCACGTTTTGGTGTTCCGGGACGTCTCTGGACCATGGGGTGATCTTATGGGAACGTCCCCAAGACTCGTGATTTTGGCCGATTCAGGCCCGTTTTGTGGGTTTATTGCCCATGTTTTGCTGTCCCGGGACGTCTCTGAAGCACGGGGTGATCTTATGGGACCGTCCTCTAGACTCGCGGTTTTGGCTAATTGGGGCCCGTTTTGTGAGCTATTGCTCATGTTTTAGTATCCCGGGACGTCTCCAGACCATGGGATGATCTTATGGGAACGTCCCTAGGACTCGTGGTTTTGGCCGATTCAGGCCCGTTTTGTGGGTTTATTGCCAATGTTTTGGTGTCCCGGGACGTCTTCGAAGCACAGGATGATCTTATGGGACCGTCCCCAAGAGTCACAGTTTTGGCCAATTGGGGCCCATTTTGTGAGGTATTGCTCACGTTATGGTGTCCCGGGACGTCTCCGGACCACTGGGTGATCTTATGGGAACGTCCCCAACACTCGTGGTTTTGCCCGATTCAGGCCCCTTTTGTGGGTTTATTGCCCATGTTTTGGTGTCCCGGGACGTCTCCGAAGCACGGGGTGATCTTATGGGACCTGTCGGGGATATGGTTTCAGGATATGACCCGCCCATTCAGGGCCGGGTCAACAACAGAGGCGAGTTATAGAAAGGGCCAGGCCAGGTGGGGCGTGGCTTGCCAGGAGACTCGCCAGGAGACTAAGCCGCCCACTTAATGGGCCGGCCCACGGTACGCCGGTAGAAGCCCACTTGTAAACCGCCATGTATCCTTTCCTTAGGGAACAAGAAATAGACTTGGGCACGGATCATATTCCGTCCCGGACTCTAATGGACACCCCGCACCTCACCCTATATATAAAGGGGAGCCCCGGGGTCAGAAAGATCAGGTTACAACCTCTCGAGTACTAGGCTAGCCACGCGAACCCTTGTAATCGAGATCCTCAATACAATCAAGCAGGAGTAGGCCTTTACCTCCGCCGTGAGGGGCCGAACCTGGGTAAACCCTTGTGTCTCTCGTTTAACCCCTTCGATCTGCCACTCGACGTGATGGCCTCGCGACTAAGTCCTATGAGGACATCTGCCGTGAAAATACCACGACAGGAACGTCCCCAAGACTCGCAGTTTTGGCCAATTGGGTCCCGTTTTGTGAGGTATTCCTCACGTTTTGGTGTCCCGGGACGTCTCCGGACCACGGGGTGATCAATAGGAACATCCCCAGGACTCACAACTTTGGTTGATTCGAGCTCGTCTCATGGGATATTGCTCACGTTTCGGTGTCCCGGGACATCTTTGAAGCATGGGGTGATCTTATGGGAACGTCCCCAAGACTCGCAGTTTTAGCCGATTCGGTCCTGTTTTGTGAGCTATTGCTCACATTTTGGTGTGTCGGGACATCTCCGGACCATGGTATGATCTTATCGGAACGTCCCCAAGACTCGCATTTATTGGTAATTCGGGCCCATTTCATGAGCTATTACTCACGTTTTGGTGTCCCGGGACGTCTCCGGACCACGGGGTGATCTATGGGAACGTCCCCAAGACTCACAATTTTGGTTGATTTGAGCTCGTTTCATGGGATATTGCTCACGCTTCGGTGTCTCGGGAGGTCTCTGAAGCACGGGGTGATGTCCCCAAGACTCGCAGTTTTAGCCGCTTCGAGCCTATTTTGTGAGCTATTGCTCACATTTTGGTTTGTCGGGACGTCTCCGGACCACGGTATCATTTTATGGGAACGTCCCCAAGACTTGCATTTATTGCCAATTTGGGCCCATTTCATGGGCTATTGCTCACGTTTTGGTGTCCCCAAGACTCATGGTTTTGGCCGATTCAGGCCCATTTTGTGGGTTTATTGCTCCTGTTTTTGTGTCCCGGGATGTCTCCGTAGCATGGGGTGATCTTATGGGACCATACCCAAGACTCGCAGTTTTGGCCAATTGGGGCCCGTTTTGTGAGCTATTGCTCATGTTTTGGTGTCCCGGGAAGTCTCCGGACCACGGGGTGATCTTATGGGAACGTCGCCAACACTCGTGGTTTTGCCCGATTCAGGCCCGTTTTGTGGGTTTATTGCCCATGTTTGGTCTCCCGGGACGTCTCCGAAGCATGGGGTGATCTTATGGGATCGTACCCAAGACTCGCAGTTTTGGCCAATTGTGGCCCGTGTTGTGAGCTATTGCTCACGTTTTGGTGTTCCGGGACGTCTCTGGACCATGGGGTGATCTTATGGGAACGTCCCCAAGACTCGTGATTTTGGCCGATTCAGGCCCGTTTTGTGGGTTTATTGCCCATGTTTTGCTGTCCCGGGACGTCTCTGAAGCACGGGGTGATCTTATGGGACCGTCCTCAAGACTCGCAGTTTTGGCCAATTGGGGCCCGTTTTGTGAGCTATTGCTCATGTTTGAGTATCCCGGGACGTCTCCGGACAATGGGATGATCTTATGGGAACGTCCCTAGGACTCGTGGTTTTGGCCGATTCAGGCCCGTTTTGTGGGTTTATTGCCAATGTTTTGGTGTCCCGGGACGTCTTCAAAGCACAGGATGATCTTATGGGACCGTCCCCAAGAGTCACAGTTTTGGCCAATTGGGGCCCATTTTGTGAGGTATTGCTCACGTTATGGTGTCCCGGGACGTCTCCGGACCACTGGGTGATCTTATGGGAACATCGCCAACACTCGTGGTTTTGCCCGATTCAGGCCCGTTTTGTGGGTTTATAGCCCATGTTTTGGTCTCCCGGGACGTCTCCGAAGCATGGGGTGATCTTATGGGACCGTACCCAAGACTCGTAGTTTTGGCCAATTGTGGCCCGTGTTGTCAGCTATTGCTCACGTTTTGGTGTTCCGGGACGTCTCTGGACCATGGGGTGATCTTATAGGAACGTCCCCAAGACTCGTGGTTTTGGCCGATACAGGCCCGTTTTGTGGGTTTATTGCCAATGTTTTGGTGTCCCGGGACGTCTTCGAAGCACAGGATGATCTTATGGGACCGTCCCCAAGAGTCACAGTTTTGGCCAATTGGGGCCCGTTTTGTGAGGTATTGCTCACGTTTTGGTGTCCCGGGACGTCTCCGGACCACGGGGTGATCAATAGGAACATCCCCAGGACTCACAACTTTGGTTGATTCGAGCTCGTTTCATGGGATATTGCTCACGTTTCGGTGTCCCGGGACATCTCTGAAGCATGGGGTGATCTTATGGGAACGTCCCCAAGACTCGCAGTTTTAGCCGATTCGGGCCTGTTTTGTGAGCTATTGCTCACATTTTAGTGTGTCGGGACATCTCCGGACCACGGTATGATCTTATCGGAACGTCCCCAAGACTCGCATTTATTGCCAATTCGGGCCCATTTCATGAGCTATTACTCACGTTTTGGTGTCCCGGGACGTCTCCGGACCACGGGGTGATCTATGGCAACGTCCCCAAGACTCACAATTTTGGTTGATTTGAGCTCGTTTCATGGGATATTGCTCACGTTTCGGTGTCTCGGGACGTCTCCGAAGCACGGGGTGATGTCCCCAAGACTCGCAGTTTTAGCCGATTCGAGCCTATTTTGTGAGCTATTGCTCACATTTTGGTTTGTCGGGACGTGTCCGGACCACGGTATCATTTTATGGGAACGTCCCCAAGACTTGCATTTATTGCCAATTTGGGCCCATTTCATGGGCTATTGCTCACGTTTTGGTGTCCCCAAGACTCGTGGTTTTGGCCGATTCAGGCCCATTTTGTGGGTTTATTGCTCCTGTTTTTGTGTCCCGGGACGTCTCCGTAGCATGGGGTGATCTTATGGGACCATACCCAAGACTCGCAGCTTTGGCCAATTGGGGCCCATTTTGTGAGCTATTGCTCACGTTTTGGTGTTCCGGGACGTCTCTGGACCATGGGGTGATCTTATGGGAACGTCCCCAAGACTCGTGATTTTGGCCGATTCAGGCCCGTTTTGTGGGTTTATTGCCCATGTTTTGCTGTCCCGGGACGTCTCTGAAGCACGGGGTGATCTTATGGGACCGTCCTCTAGACTCGCGGTTTTGGCTAATTGGGGCCCGTTTTGTGAGCTATTGCTCATGTTTTAGTATCCCGGGACGTCTCCAGACCATGGGATGATCTTATGGGAACGTCCCTAGGACTCGTGGTTTTGGCCGATTCAGGCCCGTTTTGTGGGTTTATTGCCAATGTTTTGGTGTCCCGGGACGTCTTCGAAGCACAGGATGATCTTATGGGACCGTCCCCAAGAGTCACAGTTTTGGCCAATTGGGGCCCATTTTGTGAGGTATTGCTCACGTTATGGTGTCCCGGGACGTCTCCGGACCACTGGGTGATCTTATGGGAACGTCCCCAACACTCGTGGTTTTGCCCGATTCAGGCCCCTTTTGTGGGTTTATTGCCCATGTTTTGGTGTCCCGGGACGTCTCCGAAGCACGGGGTGATCTTATGGGACCTGTCGGGGATATGGTTTCAGGATATGACCCGCCCATTCAGGGCCGGGTCAACAACAGAGGCGAGTTATAGAAAGGGCCAGGCCAGGTGGGGCGTGGCTTGCCAGGAGACTCGCCAGGAGACTAAGCCGCCCACTTAATGGGCCGGCCCACGGTACGCCGGTAGAAGCCCACTTGTAAACCGCCATGTATCCTTTCCTTAGGGAACAAGAAATAGACTTGGGCACGGATCATATTCCGTCCCGGACTCTAATGGACACCCCGCACCTCACCCTATATATAAAGGGGAGCCCCGGGGTCAGAAAGATCAGGTTACAACCTCTCGAGTACTAGGCTAGCCACGCGAACCCTTGTAATCGAGATCCTCAATACAATCAAGCAGGAGTAGGCCTTTACCTCCGCCGTGAGGGGCCGAACCTGGGTAAACCCTTGTGTCTCTCGTTTAACCCCTTCGATCTGCCACTCGACGTGATGGCCTCGCGACTAAGTCCTATGAGGACATCTGCCGTGAAAATACCACGACAGGAACGTCCCCAAGACTCGCAGTTTTGGCCAATTGGGTCCCGTTTTGTGAGGTATTCCTCACGTTTTGGTGTCCCGGGACGTCTCCGGACCACGGGGTGATCAATAGGAACATCCCCAGGACTCACAACTTTGGTTGATTCGAGCTCGTCTCATGGGATATTGCTCACGTTTCGGTGTCCCGGGACATCTTTGAAGCATGGGGTGATCTTATGGGAACGTCCCCAAGACTCGCAGTTTTAGCCGATTCGGTCCTGTTTTGTGAGCTATTGCTCACATTTTGGTGTGTCGGGACATCTCCGGACCATGGTATGATCTTATCGGAACGTCCCCAAGACTCGCATTTATTGGTAATTCGGGCCCATTTCATGAGCTATTACTCACGTTTTGGTGTCCCGGGACGTCTCCGGACCACGGGGTGATCTATGGGAACGTCCCCAAGACTCACAATTTTGGTTGATTTGAGCTCGTTTCATGGGATATTGCTCACGCTTCGGTGTCTCGGGAGGTCTCTGAAGCACGGGGTGATGTCCCCAAGACTCGCAGTTTTAGCCGCTTCGAGCCTATTTTGTGAGCTATTGCTCACATTTTGGTTTGTCGGGACGTCTCCGGACCACGGTATCATTTTATGGGAACGTCCCCAAGACTTGCATTTATTGCCAATTTGGGCCCATTTCATGGGCTATTGCTCACGTTTTGGTGTCCCCAAGACTCATGGTTTTGGCCGATTCAGGCCCATTTTGTGGGTTTATTGCTCCTGTTTTTGTGTCCCGGGATGTCTCCGTAGCATGGGGTGATCTTATGGGACCATACCCAAGACTCGCAGTTTTGGCCAATTGGGGCCCGTTTTGTGAGCTATTGCTCATGTTTTGGTGTCCCGGGAAGTCTCCGGACCACGGGGTGATCTTATGGGAACGTCGCCAACACTCGTGGTTTTGCCCGATTCAGGCCCGTTTTGTGGGTTTATTGCCCATGTTTGGTCTCCCGGGACGTCTCCGAAGCATGGGGTGATCTTATGGGATCGTACCCAAGACTCGCAGTTTTGGCCAATTGTGGCCCGTGTTGTGAGCTATTGCTCACGTTTTGGTGTTCCGGGACGTCTCTGGACCATGGGGTGATCTTATGGGAACGTCCCCAAGACTCGTGATTTTGGCCGATTCAGGCCCGTTTTGTGGGTTTATTGCCCATGTTTTGCTGTCCCGGGACGTCTCTGAAGCACGGGGTGATCTTATGGGACCGTCCTCAAGACTCGCAGTTTTGGCCAATTGGGGCCCGTTTTGTGAGCTATTGCTCATGTTTGAGTATCCCGGGACGTCTCCGGACAATGGGATGATCTTATGGGAACGTCCCTAGGACTCGTGGTTTTGGCCGATTCAGGCCCGTTTTGTGGGTTTATTGCCAATGTTTTGGTGTCCCGGGACGTCTTCAAAGCACAGGATGATCTTATGGGACCGTCCCCAAGAGTCACAGTTTTGGCCAATTGGGGCCCATTTTGTGAGGTATTGCTCACGTTATGGTGTCCCGGGACGTCTCCGGACCACTGGGTAATCTTATGGGAACATCGCCAACACTCGTGGTTTTGCCCGATTCAGGCCCGTTTTGTGGGTTTATAGCCCATGTTTTGGTCTCCCGGGACGTCTCCGAAGCATGGGGTGATCTTATGGGACCGTACCCAAGACTCGTAGTTTTGGCCAATTGTGGCCCGTGTTGTCAGCTATTGCTCACGTTTTGGTGTTCCGGGACGTCTCTGGACCATGGGGTGATCTTATAGGAACGTCCCCAAGACTCGTGGTTTTGGCCGATACAGGCCCGTTTTGTGGGTTTATTGCCAATGTTTTGGTGTCCCGGGACGTCTTCGAAGCACAGGATGATCTTATGGGACCGTCCCCAAGAGTCACAGTTTTGGCCAATTGGGGCCCGTTTTGTGAGGTATTGCTCACGTTTTGGTGTCCCGGGACGTCTCCGGACCACGGGGTGATCAATAGGAACATCCCCAGGACTCACAACTTTGGTTGATTCGAGCTCGTTTCATGGGATATTGCTCACGTTTCGGTGTCCCGGGACATCTCTGAAGCATGGGGTGATCTTATGGGAACGTCCCCAAGACTCGCAGTTTTAGCCGATTCGGGCCTGTTTTGTGAGCTATTGCTCACATTTTAGTGTGTCGGGACATCTCCGGACCACGGTATGATCTTATCGGAACGTCCCCAAGACTCGCATTTATTGCCAATTCGGGCCCATTTCATGAGCTATTACTCACGTTTTGGTGTCCCGGGACGTCTCCGGACCACGGGGTGATCTATGGCAACGTCCCCAAGACTCACAATTTTGGTTGATTTGAGCTCGTTTCATGGGATATTGCTCACGTTTCGGTGTCTCGGGACGTCTCCGAAGCACGGGGTGATGTCCCCAAGACTCGCAGTTTTAGCCGATTCGAGCCTATTTTGTGAGCTATTGCTCACATTTTGGTTTGTCGGGACGTGTCCGGACCACGGTATCATTTTATGGGAACGTCCCCAAGACTTGCATTTATTGCCAATTTGGGCCCATTTCATGGGCTATTGCTCACGTTTTGGTGTCCCCAAGACTCGTGGTTTTGGCCGATTCAGGCCCATTTTGTGGGTTTATTGCTCCTGTTTTTGTGTCCCGGGACGTCTCCGTAGCATGGGGTGATCTTATGGGACCATACCCAAGACTCGCAGCTTTGGCCAATTGGGGCCCATTTTGTGAGCTATTGCTCACGTTTTGGTGTTCCGGGACGTCTCTGGACCATGGGGTGATCTTATGGGAACGTCCCCAAGACTCGTGATTTTGGCCGATTCAGGCCCGTTTTGTGGGTTTATTGCCCATGTTTTGCTGTCCCGGGACGTCTCTGAAGCACGGGGTGATCTTATGGGACCGTCCTCTAGACTCGCGGTTTTGGCTAATTGGGGCCCGTTTTGTGAGCTATTGCTCATGTTTTAGTATCCCGGGACGTCTCCAGACCATGGGATGATCTTATGGGAACGTCCCTAGGACTCGTGGTTTTGGCCGATTCAGGCCCGTTTTGTGGGTTTATTGCCAATGTTTTGGTGTCCCGGGACGTCTTCGAAGCACAGGATGATCTTATGGGACCGTCCCCAAGAGTCACAGTTTTGGCCAATTGGGGCCCATTTTGTGAGGTATTGCTCACGTTATGGTGTCCCGGGACGTCTCCGGACCACTGGGTGATCTTATGGGAACGTCCCCAACACTCGTGGTTTTGCCCGATTCAGGCCCCTTTTGTGGGTTTATTGCCCATGTTTTGGTGTCCCGGGACGTCTCCGAAGCACGGGGTGATCTTATGGGACCTGTCGGGGATATGGTTTCAGGATATGACCCGCCCATTCAGGGCCGGGTCAACAACAGAGGCGAGTTATAGAAAGGGCCAGGCCAGGTGGGGCGTGGCTTGCCAGGAGACTCGCCAGGAGACTAAGCCGCCCACTTAATGGGCCGGCCCACGGTACGCCGGTAGAAGCCCACTTGTAAACCGCCATGTATCCTTTCCTTAGGGAACAAGAAATAGACTTGGGCACGGATCATATTCCGTCCCGGACTCTAATGGACACCCCGCACCTCACCCTATATATAAAGGGGAGCCCCGGGGTCAGAAAGATCAGGTTACAACCTCTCGAGTACTAGGCTAGCCACGCGAACCCTTGTAATCGAGATCCTCAATACAATCAAGCAGGAGTAGGCCTTTACCTCCGCCGTGAGGGGCCGAACCTGGGTAAACCCTTGTGTCTCTCGTTTAACCCCTTCGATCTGCCACTCGACGTGATGGCCTCGCGACTAAGTCCTATGAGGACATCTGCCGTGAAAATACCACGACAGGAACGTCCCCAAGACTCGCAGTTTTGGCCAATTGGGTCCCGTTTTGTGAGGTATTCCTCACGTTTTGGTGTCCCGGGACGTCTCCGGACCACGGGGTGATCAATAGGAACATCCCCAGGACTCACAACTTTGGTTGATTCGAGCTCGTCTCATGGGATATTGCTCACGTTTCGGTGTCCCGGGACATCTTTGAAGCATGGGGTGATCTTATGGGAACGTCCCCAAGACTCGCAGTTTTAGCCGATTCGGTCCTGTTTTGTGAGCTATTGCTCACATTTTGGTGTGTCGGGACATCTCCGGACCATGGTATGATCTTATCGGAACGTCCCCAAGACTCGCATTTATTGGTAATTCGGGCCCATTTCATGAGCTATTACTCACGTTTTGGTGTCCCGGGACGTCTCCGGACCACGGGGTGATCTATGGGAACGTCCCCAAGACTCACAATTTTGGTTGATTTGAGCTCGTTTCATGGGATATTGCTCACGCTTCGGTGTCTCGGGAGGTCTCTGAAGCACGGGGTGATGTCCCCAAGACTCGCAGTTTTAGCCGCTTCGAGCCTATTTTGTGAGCTATTGCTCACATTTTGGTTTGTCGGGACGTCTCCGGACCACGGTATCATTTTATGGGAACGTCCCCAAGACTTGCATTTATTGCCAATTTGGGCCCATTTCATGGGCTATTGCTCACGTTTTGGTGTCCCCAAGACTCATGGTTTTGGCCGATTCAGGCCCATTTTGTGGGTTTATTGCTCCTGTTTTTGTGTCCCGGGATGTCTCCGTAGCATGGGGTGATCTTATGGGACCATACCCAAGACTCGCAGTTTTGGCCAATTGGGGCCCGTTTTGTGAGCTATTGCTCATGTTTTGGTGTCCCGGGAAGTCTCCGGACCACGGGGTGATCTTATGGGAACGTCGCCAACACTCGTGGTTTTGCCCGATTCAGGCCCGTTTTGTGGGTTTATTGCCCATGTTTTGGTCTCCCGGGACGTCTCCGAAGCATGGGGTGATCTTATGGGATCGTACCCAAGACTCGCAGTTTTGGCCAATTGTGGCCCGTGTTGTGAGCTATTGCTCACGTTTTGGTGTTCCGGGACGTCTCTGGACCATGGGGTGATCTTATGGGAACGTCCCCAAGACTCGTGATTTTGGCCGATTCAGGCCCGTTTTGTGGGTTTATTGCCCATGTTTTGCTGTCCCGGGACGTCTCTGAAGCACGGGGTGATCTTATGGGACCGTCCTCAAGACTCGCAGTTTTGGCCAATTGGGGCCCGTTTTGTGAGCTATTGCTCATGTTTGAGTATCCCGGGACGTCTCCGGACAATGGGATGATCTTATGGGAACGTCCCTAGGACTCGTGGTTTTGGCCGATTCAGGCCCGTTTTGTGGGTTTATTGCCAATGTTTTGGTGTCCCGGGACGTCTTCAAAGCACAGGATGATCTTATGGGACCGTCCCCAAGAGTCACAGTTTTGGCCAATTGGGGCCCATTTTGTGAGGTATTGCTCACGTTATGGTGTCCCGGGACGTCTCCGGACCACTGGGTGATCTTATGGGAACATCGCCAACACTCGTGGTTTTGCCCGATTCAGGCCCGTTTTGTGGGTTTATAGCCCATGTTTTGGTCTCCCGGGACGTCTCCGAAGCATGGGGTGATCTTATGGGACCGTACCCAAGACTCGTAGTTTTGGCCAATTGTGGCCCGTGTTGTCAGCTATTGCTCACGTTTTGGTGTTCCGGGACGTCTCTGGACCATGGGGTGATCTTATAGGAACGTCCCCAAGACTCGTGGTTTTGGCCGATACAGGCCCGTTTTGTGGGTTTATTGCCAATGTTTTGGTGTCCCGGGACGTCTTCGAAGCACAGGATGATCTTATGGGACCGTCCCCAAGAGTCACAGTTTTGGCCAATTGGGGCCCGTTTTGTGAGGTATTGCTCACGTTTTGGTGTCCCGGGACGTCTCCGGACCACGGGGTGATCAATAGGAACATCCCCAGGACTCACAACTTTGGTTGATTCGAGCTCGTTTCATGGGATATTGCTCACGTTTCGGTGTCCCGGGACATCTCTGAAGCATGGGGTGATCTTATGGGAACGTCCCCAAGACTCGCAGTTTTAGCCGATTCGGGCCTGTTTTGTGAGCTATTGCTCACATTTTAGTGTGTCGGGACATCTCCGGACCACGGTATGATCTTATCGGAACGTCCCCAAGACTCGCATTTATTGCCAATTCGGGCCCATTTCATGAGCTATTACTCACGTTTTGGTGTCCCGGGACGTCTCCGGACCACGGGGTGATCTATGGCAACGTCCCCAAGACTCACAATTTTGGTTGATTTGAGCTCGTTTCATGGGATATTGCTCACGTTTCGGTGTCTCGGGACGTCTCCGAAGCACGGGGTGATGTCCCCAAGACTCGCAGTTTTAGCCGATTCGAGCCTATTTTGTGAGCTATTGCTCACATTTTGGTTTGTCGGGACGTGTCCGGACCACGGTATCATTTTATGGGAACGTCCCCAAGACTTGCATTTATTGCCAATTTGGGCCCATTTCATGGGCTATTGCTCACGTTTTGGTGTCCCCAAGACTCGTGGTTTTGGCCGATTCAGGCCCATTTTGTGGGTTTATTGCTCCTGTTTTTGTGTCCCGGGACGTCTCCGTAGCATGGGGTGATCTTATGGGACCATACCCAAGACTCGCAGCTTTGGCCAATTGGGGCCCATTTTGTGAGCTATTGCTCATGTTTTGGTGTCCCGGGAAGTCTCCGGACCACGGGGTGATCTTATGGGAACGTCGCCAACACTCGTGGTTTTGCCCGATTCAGGCCCGTTTTGTGGGTTTAGTGCTCATGTTTTGGTCTCCCGGGACGTCTCCGAAGCATGGGGTGATCTTATGGGACCGTACCCAAGACTCGCAGTTTTGGCCAATTGTGGCCCATGTTGTCAGCTATTGCTCACGTTTTGGTGTTCCGGGACGTCTCTGGACCATGGGGTGATCTTATGGGAACGTCCCCAAGACTCGTGGTTTTGGCCGATACAGGCCCGTTTTGTGGGTTTATTGCCAATGTTTTGGTGTCCCGGGACGTCTTCGAAGCACATGATGATCTTATGGGACCGTCCCCAAGAGTCACAGTTTTGGCCAATTGGGGCCCATTTTGTGAGGTATTGCTCACGTTATGGTGTCCCGGGACGTCTCCGGACCACTGGGTGATGTTATGGGAACGTCCCCAACACTCGTGGTTTTTCCCGATTCAGGCCCGTTTTGTGGGTTTATTGCCCATGTTTTGGTGTCCCGGGACGTCTCCGAAGCACGGGGTGATCTTATGGGACCTGTCGGGGATATGGTTTCGGGATATGACCCGCCCATTCAGGGCCGGGTCAACAACAGAGGCGAGTTATAGAAAGGGCCAGGACAGGTGGGGCGTGGCTTGCCAGGAGACTCGCCAGGAGACTAAGCCGCCCACTTAATGGGCCGGCCCACAGTACGCCCGTAGAAGCCCACTTGTAAACCGCCATGTAACCTTTCCTTAGGGAACAAGAAATAGACTTGGGCACGGATCATATTCCGGCCCGGGCTCTAATGTACACCCCGGACCTCACCCTATATATAAAGGGGAGCCCCAGGGTCAGAAAGATCAGGTTACAACTTCTCGAGTACTAGGCTAGCCACGCGAACCCTTGTAATCGAGATTATCAATACAATCAAGTAGGAGTAGGCCTTTACCTCCGCCGTGAGGGGCCGAACCTTGGTAAACCCTTGTGTCTCTCGTGTAACCCCTTCGATCTGCCACTCGACGCGATGGCCTCGTGATTAAGTCCTATGAGGACATCTGCCGTGAAAATACCCCGACAGGACCGTCCCCAAGACTCGTAGTTTTGGCCAATTGGCGCCCGTTTTGTGACCTATTGCTCACGTTTTGGTGTCCCGGGAGGTCTCCGGACCAAGGGGTGATCTTATCGGAACGTCCCCAGGACTCGTGGTTTTGGCCGATTCAGGCCCATTTTGTGGTTTATTGCCCATGTTTTGGTGTCCTGGGATTTCTCCAAAGCACGGGGTGATCTTATGGGACCGTCCCCAAGAGTCACAGTTTTGGCCAATTGGGGCCCGTTTTGTGAGGTATTGCTCACGTTTTGGTGTCCCGGGACGTCTCCGGACCACGGGGTGATCTATAGGAACATCCCCAGGACTCACAACTTTGGTTGATTCGAGCTCGTTTCATGGGATATTGCTCACGTTTCGGTGTCCCGGGACATCTCTGAAGCATGGGGTGATCTTATGGGAACGTCCCCAAGACTCGCAGTTTTAGCCGACTCGGGCCTGTTTTGTGAGCTATTGCTCACATTTTAGTGTGTCGGGACATCTCCGGACCACGGTATGATCTTATCGGAACGTCCCCAAGACTCGCAATTATTGGCAATTCGGGCCCATTTCATGAGCTATTACTCACGTTTTGGTGTCCCGGGACATCTCCGGACCACGGGGTGATCTATGGCAACGTCCCCAAGACTCACAATTTTGGTTGATTTGAGCTCGTTTCATGGGATATTGCTCACGTTTCGGTGTCTCGGGACGTCTCCGAAGCACGGGGTGATGTCCCCAAGACTCGCAGTTTTAGCCGATTCGAGCCTATTTTGTGAGCTATTGCTCATGTTTTGGTGTCCCGGGAAGTCTCCGGACCACGGGGTGATCTTATGGGAACGTCGCCAACACTCGTGGTTTTGCCCGATTCAGGCCCGTTTTGTGGGTTTATTGCCCATGTTTTGGTCTCCCGGGACGTCTCCGAAGCATGGGGTGATCTTATGGGACCGTACCCAAGACTCGCAGTTTTGGCCAATTGTGGCCCGTGTTGTGAGCTATTGCTCACGTTTTGGTGTTCCGGGACGTCTCTGGACCATGGGGTGATCTTATGGGAACGTCCCCAAGACTCGTGATTTTGGCCAATTCAGGCCCGTTTTGTGGGTTTATTGCCCATGTTTTGCTGTCCCGGGACGTCTCTGAAGCACGGGGTGATCTTATGGGACCGTCCTCAAGACTCACAGTTTTGGCCAATTGGGGCCCGTTTTGTGAGCTATTGCTCATGTTTGAGTATCCCGGGACGTCTCCGGACAATGGGATGATCTTATGGGAACGTCCCTAGGACTCGTGGTTTTGGCCGATTCAGGCCCGTTTTGTGGGTTTATTGCCAATGTTTTGGTGTCCCGGGACGTCTTCGAAGCACAGGATGATCTTATGGGACCGTCCCCAAGAGTCACAGTTTTGGCCAATTGGGGCCCATTTTGTGAGCTATTGCTCACGTTATGGTGTCCCGGGACGTCTCCGGACCACTGGGTGATCTTATGGGAACATCGCCAACACTCGTGGTTTTGCCCGATTCAGGCCCGTTTTGTGGGTTTATAGCCCATGTTTTGGGCTCCCGGGACGTCTCCGAAGCATGGGGTGATCTTATGGGACCGTACCCAAGACTCTTAGTTTTGGCCAATTGTGGCCCGTGTTGTCAGCTATTGCTCACGTTTTGGTGTTCCAGGACGTCTCTGGACCATGGGGTGATCTTATAGGAACGTCCCCAAGACTCGTGGTTTTGGCCGATACAGGCCCGTTTTGTGGGTTTATTGCCAATGTTTTGGTGTCCCGGGACGTCTTCGAAGCACAGGATGATCTTATGGGACCGTCCCCAAGAGTCACAGTTTTGGCCAATTGGGGCCCGTTTTGTGAGGTATTGCTCACGTTTTGGTGTCCCGGGACGTCTCCGGACCACGGGGTGATCAATAGGAACATCCCCAGGGCTCACAACTTTGGTTGATTCGAGCTCGTCTCATGGGATATTGCTCACGTTTCGGTGTCCCGGGACATCTCTGAAGCATGGGGTGATCTTATGGGAACGTCCCCAAGACTCGCAGTTTTAGCCGATTCGGTCCTGTTTTGTGAGCTATTGCTCACATTTAGGTGTGTCGGGACATCTCCAGACCATGGTATGATCTTATCGGAACGTCCCCAAGACTCGCATTTATTGGCAATTCGGGCCCATTTCATGAGCTATTACTCACGTTTTGGTGTCCCGGGACGTCTCCGGACCACGGGGTGATCTATGGGAACGTCCATAAGACTCACAATTTTGGTTGATTTGAGCTCGTTTCATGGGATATTGCTCACGCTTCGGTGTCTCGGGAGGTCTCTGAAGCACGGGGTGATGTCCCCAAGACTCGCAGTTTTAGCCGCTTCGAGCCTATTTTGTGAGCTATTGCTCACATTTTGGTTTGTCGGGACGTCTCCGGACCACGGTATCATTTTATGGGAACGTCCCCAAGACTTGCATTTATTGCCAATTTGGGCCCATTTCATGGGCTATTGCTCATGTTTTGGTGTCCCCAAGACTCATGGTTTTGGCCGATTCAGGCCCATTTTGTGGGTTTATTGCTCCTGTTTTTGTGTCCCGGGATGTCTCCGTAGCATGGGGTGATCTTATGGGACCATACCCAAGACTCGCAGTTTTGGCCAATTGGGGCCCGTTTTGTGAGCTATTGCTCATGTTTTGGTGTCCCGGGAAGTCTCCGGACCACGGGGTGATCTTATGGGAACGTCGCCAACACTCGTGGTTTTGCCCGATTCAGGCCCGTTTTGTGGGTTTATTGCCCATGTTTTGGTCTCCCGGGACGTCTCCGAAGCATGGGGTGATCTTATGGGATCGTACCCAAGACTCGCAGTTTTGGCCAATTGTGGCCCGTGTTGTGAGCTATTGCTCACGTTTTGGTGTTCCGGGACGTCTCTGGACCATGGGGTGATCTTATGGGAACGTCCCCAAGACTCGTGATTTTGGCCGATTCAGGCCCGTTTTGTGGGTTTATTGCCCATGTTTTGCTGTCCCGGGACGTCTCTGAAGCACGGGGTGATCTTATGGGACCGTCCTCTAGACTCGCGGTTTTGGCTAATTGGGGCCCGTTTTGTGAGCTATTGCTCATGTTTTAGTATCCCGGGACGTCTCCAGACCATGGGATGATCTTATGGGAACGTCCCTAGGACTCGTGGTTTTGGCCGATTCAGGCCCGTTTTGTGGGTTTATTGCCAATGTTTTGGTGTCCCGGGACGTCTTCGAAGCACAGGATGATCTTATGGGACCGTCCCCAAGAGTCACAGTTTTGGCCAATTGGGGCCCATTTTGTGAGGTATTGCTCACGTTATGGTGTCCCGGGACGTCTCCGGACCACTGGGTGATCTTATGGGAACGTCCCCAACACTCGTGGTTTTGCCCGATTCAGGCCCCTTTTGTGGGTTTATTGCCCATGTTTTGGTGTCCCGGGACGTCTCCGAAGCACGGGGTGATCTTATGGGACCTGTCGGGGATATGGTTTCAGGATATGACCCGCCCATTCAGGGCCGGGTCAACAACAGAGGCGAGTTATAGAAAGGGCCAGGCCAGGTGGGGCGTGGCTTGCCAGGAGACTCGCCAGGAGACTAAGCCGCCCACTTAATGGGCCGGCCCACGGTACGCCGGTAGAAGCCCACTTGTAAACCGCCATGTATCCTTTCCTTAGGGAACAAGAAATAGACTTGGGCACGGATCATATTCCGTCCCGGACTCTAATGGACACCCCGCACCTCACCCTATATATAAAGGGGAGCCCCGGGGTCAGAAAGATCAGGTTACAACCTCTCGAGTACTAGGCTAGCCACGCGAACCCTTGTAATCGAGATCCTCAATACAATCAAGCAGGAGTAGGCCTTTACCTCCGCCGTGAGGGGCCGAACCTGGGTAAACCCTTGTGTCTCTCGTTTAACCCCTTCGATCTGCCACTCGACGTGATGGCCTCGCGACTAAGTCCTATGAGGACATCTGCCGTGAAAATACCACGACAGGAACGTCCCCAAGACTCGCAGTTTTGGCCAATTGGGTCCCGTTTTGTGAGGTATTCCTCACGTTTTGGTGTCCCGGGACGTCTCCGGACCACGGGGTGATCAATAGGAACATCCCCAGGACTCACAACTTTGGTTGATTCGAGCTCGTCTCATGGGATATTGCTCACGTTTCGGTGTCCCGGGACATCTTTGAAGCATGGGGTGATCTTATGGGAACGTCCCCAAGACTCGCAGTTTTAGCCGATTCGGTCCTGTTTTGTGAGCTATTGCTCACATTTTGGTGTGTCGGGACATCTCCGGACCATGGTATGATCTTATCGGAACGTCCCCAAGACTCGCATTTATTGGTAATTCGGGCCCATTTCATGAGCTATTACTCACGTTTTGGTGTCCCGGGACGTCTCCGGACCACGGGGTGATCTATGGGAACGTCCCCAAGACTCACAATTTTGGTTGATTTGAGCTCGTTTCATGGGATATTGCTCACGCTTCGGTGTCTCGGGAGGTCTCTGAAGCACGGGGTGATGTCCCCAAGACTCGCAGTTTTAGCCGCTTCGAGCCTATTTTGTGAGCTATTGCTCACATTTTGGTTTGTCGGGACGTCTCCGGACCACGGTATCATTTTATGGGAACGTCCCCAAGACTTGCATTTATTGCCAATTTGGGCCCATTTCATGGGCTATTGCTCACGTTTTGGTGTCCCCAAGACTCATGGTTTTGGCCGATTCAGGCCCATTTTGTGGGTTTATTGCTCCTGTTTTTGTGTCCCGGGATGTCTCCGTAGCATGGGGTGATCTTATGGGACCATACCCAAGACTCGCAGTTTTGGCCAATTGGGGCCCGTTTTGTGAGCTATTGCTCATGTTTTGGTGTCCCGGGAAGTCTCCGGACCACGGGGTGATCTTATGGGAACGTCGCCAACACTCGTGGTTTTGCCCGATTCAGGCCCGTTTTGTGGGTTTATTGCCCATGTTTTGGTCTCCCGGGACGTCTCCGAAGCATGGGGTGATCTTATGGGATCGTACCCAAGACTCGCAGTTTTGGCCAATTGTGGCCCGTGTTGTGAGCTATTGCTCACGTTTTGGTGTTCCGGGACGTCTCTGGACCATGGGGTGATCTTATGGGAACGTCCCCAAGACTCGTGATTTTGGCCGATTCAGGCCCGTTTTGTGGGTTTATTGCCCATGTTTTGCTGTCCCGGGACGTCTCTGAAGCACGGGGTGATCTTATGGGACCGTCCTCAAGACTCGCAGTTTTGGCCAATTGGGGCCCGTTTTGTGAGCTATTGCTCATGTTTGAGTATCCCGGGACGTCTCCGGACAATGGGATGATCTTATGGGAACGTCCCTAGGACTCGTGGTTTTGGCCGATTCAGGCCCGTTTTGTGGGTTTATTGCCAATGTTTTGGTGTCCCGGGACGTCTTCAAAGCACAGGATGATCTTATGGGACCGTCCCCAAGAGTCACAGTTTTGGCCAATTGGGGCCCATTTTGTGAGGTATTGCTCACGTTATGGTGTCCCGGGACGTCTCCGGACCACTGGGTGATCTTATGGGAACATCGCCAACACTCGTGGTTTTGCCCGATTCAGGCCCGTTTTGTGGGTTTATAGCCCATGTTTTGGTCTCCCGGGACGTCTCCGAAGCATGGGGTGATCTTATGGGACCGTACCCAAGACTCGTAGTTTTGGCCAATTGTGGCCCGTGTTGTCAGCTATTGCTCACGTTTTGGTGTTCCGGGACGTCTCTGGACCATGGGGTGATCTTATAGGAACGTCCCCAAGACTCGTGGTTTTGGCCGATACAGGCCCGTTTTGTGGGTTTATTGCCAATGTTTTGGTGTCCCGGGACGTCTTCGAAGCACAGGATGATCTTATGGGACCGTCCCCAAGAGTCACAGTTTTGGCCAATTGGGGCCCGTTTTGTGAGGTATTGCTCACGTTTTGGTGTCCCGGGACGTCTCCGGACCACGGGGTGATCAATAGGAACATCCCCAGGACTCACAACTTTGGTTGATTCGAGCTCGTTTCATGGGATATTGCTCACGTTTCGGTGTCCCGGGACATCTCTGAAGCATGGGGTGATCTTATGGGAACGTCCCCAAGACTCGCAGTTTTAGCCGATTCGGGCCTGTTTTGTGAGCTATTGCTCACATTTTAGTGTGTCGGGACATCTCCGGACCACGGTATGATCTTATCGGAACGTCCCCAAGACTCGCATTTATTGCCAATTCGGGCCCATTTCATGAGCTATTACTCACGTTTTGGTGTCCCGGGACGTCTCCGGACCACGGGGTGATCTATGGCAACGTCCCCAAGACTCACAATTTTGGTTGATTTGAGCTCGTTTCATGGGATATTGCTCACGTTTCGGTGTCTCGGGACGTCTCCGAAGCACGGGGTGATGTCCCCAAGACTCGCAGTTTTAGCCGATTCGAGCCTATTTTGTGAGCTATTGCTCACATTTTGGTTTGTCGGGACGTGTCCGGACCACGGTATCATTTTATGGGAACGTCCCCAAGACTTGCATTTATTGCCAATTTGGGCCCATTTCATGGGCTATTGCTCACGTTTTGGTGTCCCCAAGACTCGTGGTTTTGGCCGATTCAGGCCCATTTTGTGGGTTTATTGCTCCTGTTTTTGTGTCCCGGGACGTCTCCGTAGCATGGGGTGATCTTATGGGACCATACCCAAGACTCGCAGCTTTGGCCAATTGGGGCCCATTTTGTGAGCTATTGCTCATGTTTTGGTGTCCCGGGAAGTCTCCGGACCACGGGGTGATCTTATGGGAACGTCGCCAACACTCGTGGTTTTGCCCGATTCAGGCCCGTTTTGTGGGTTTAGTGCTCATGTTTTGGTCTCCCGGGACGTCTCCGAAGCATGGGGTGATCTTATGGGACCGTACCCAAGACTCGCAGTTTTGGCCAATTGTGGCCCATGTTGTCAGCTATTGCTCACGTTTTGGTGTTCCGGGACGTCTCTGGACCATGGGGTGATCTTATGGGAACGTCCCCAAGACTCGTGGTTTTGGCCGATACAGGCCCGTTTTGTGGGTTTATTGCCAATGTTTTGGTGTCCCGGGACGTCTTCGAAGCACATGATGATCTTATGGGACCGTCCCCAAGAGTCACAGTTTTGGCCAATTGGGGCCCATTTTGTGAGGTATTGCTCACGTTATGGTGTCCCGGGACGTCTCCGGACCACTGGGTGATGTTATGGGAACGTCCCCAACACTCGTGGTTTTTCCCGATTCAGGCCCGTTTTGTGGGTTTATTGCCCATGTTTTGGTGTCCCGGGACGTCTCCGAAGCACGGGGTGATCTTATGGGACCTGTCGGGGATATGGTTTCGGGATATGACCCGCCCATTCAGGGCCGGGTCAACAACAGAGGCGAGTTATAGAAAGGACCAGGACAGGTGGGGCGTGGCTTGCCAGGAGACTCGCCAGGAGACTAAGCCGACCACTTAATGGGCCGGCCCACAGTACGCCCGTAGAAGCCCACTTGTAAACCGCCATGTAACCTTTCCTTAGGGAACAAGAAATAGACTTGGGCACGGATCATATTCCGGCCCGGGCTCTAATGTACACCCCGGACCTCACCCTATATATAAAGGGGAGCCCCAGGGTCAGAAAGATCAGGTTACAACTTCTCGAGTACTAGGCTAGCCACGCGAACCCTTGTAATCGAGATTATCAATACAATCAAGTAGGAGTAGGCCTTTACCTCCGCCGTGAGGGGCCGAACCTTGGTAAACCCTTGTGTCTCTCGTGTAACCCCTTCGATCTGCCACTCGACGCGATGGCCTCGTGATTAAGTCCTATGAGGACATCTGCCGTGAAAATACCCCGACAGGACCGTCCCCAAGACTCGTAGTTTTGGCCAATTGGCGCCCGTTTTGTGACCTATTGCTCACGTTTTGGTGTCCCGGGAGGTCTCCGGACCAAGGGGTGATCTTATCGGAACGTCCCCAGGACTCGTGGTTTTGGCCGATTCAGGCCCATTTTGTGGTTTATTGCCCATGTTTTGGTGTCCTGGGATTTCTCCAAAGCACGGGGTGATCTTATGGGACCGTCCCCAAGAGTCACAGTTTTGGCCAATTGGGGCCCGTTTTGTGAGGTATTGCTCACGTTTTGGTGTCCCGGGACGTCTCCGGACCACGGGGTGATCTATAGGAACATCCCCAGGACTCACAACTTTGGTTGATTCGAGCTCGTTTCATGGGATATTGCTCACGTTTCGGTGTCCCGGGACATCTCTGAAGCATGGGGTGATCTTATGGGAACGTCCCCAAGACTCGCAGTTTTAGCCGACTCGGGCCTGTTTTGTGAGCTATTGCTCACATTTTAGTGTGTCGGGACATCTCCGGACCACGGTATGATCTTATCGGAACGTCCCCAAGACTCGCAATTATTGGCAATTCGGGCCCATTTCATGAGCTATTACTCACGTTTTGGTGTCCCGGGACATCTCCGGACCACGGGGTGATCTATGGCAACGTCCCCAAGACTCACAATTTTGGTTGATTTGAGCTCGTTTCATGGGATATTGCTCACGTTTCGGTGTCTCGGGACGTCTCCGAAGCACGGGGTGATGTCCCCAAGACTCGCAGTTTTAGCCGATTCGAGCCTATTTTGTGAGCTATTGCTCACATTTTGGTTTGTCGGGACGTGTCCGGACCACGGTATCATTTTATGGGAACGTCCCCAAGACTTGCATTTATTGCCAATTTGGGCCCATTTCATGGGCTATTGCTCACGTTTTGGTGTCCCCAAGACTCGTGGTTTTGGCCGATTCAGGCCCATTTTGTGGGTTTATTGCTCCTGTTTTTGTGTCCCGGGATGTCTCCGTAGCATGGGGTGATCTTATGGGACCATACCCAAGACTCGCAGTTTTGGCCAATTGGGGCCCGTTTTGTGAGCTATTGCTCATGTTTTGGTGTCCCGGGAAGTCTCCGGACCACGGGGTGATCTTATGGGAACGTCGCCAACACTCGTGGTTTTGCCCGATTCAGGCCCGTTTTGTGGGTTTATTGCCCATGTTTTGGTCTCCCGGGACGTCTCCGAAGCATGGGGTGATCTTATGGGATCGTACCCAAGACTCGCAGTTTTGGCCAATTGTGGCCCGTGTTGTGAGCTATTGCTCACGTTTTGGTGTTCCGGGACGTCTCTGGACCATGGGGTGATCTTATGGGAACGTCCCCAAGACTCGTGATTTTGGCCGATTCAGGCCCGTTTTGTGGGTTTATTGCCCATGTTTTGCTGTCCCGGGACGTCTCTGAAGCACGGGGTGATCTTATGGGACCGTCCTCTAGACTCGCGGTTTTGGCTAATTGGGGCCCGTTTTGTGAGCTATTGCTCATGTTTGAGTATCCCGGGATGTCTCCAGACCATGGGATGATCTTATGGGAACGTCCCTAGGACTCGTGGTTTTGGCCGATTCAGGCCCGTTTTGTGGGTTTATTTCCAATGTTTTGGTGTCCCGGGACGTCTTCGAAGCACAGGATGATCTTATGGGACCGTCCCCAAGAGTCACAGTTTTGGCCAATTGGGGCCCGTTTTGTGAGGTATTGCTCACGTTATGGTGTCCCGGGACGTCTCCGGACCACTGGGTGATCTTATGGGACCGTCCCCAACACTCGTGGTTTTGCCCGATTCAGGCCCCTTTTGTGGGTTTATTGCCCATGTTTTGGTGTCCCGGGACGTCTCCGAAGCACGGGGTGATCTTATGGGACCTGTCGGGGATATGGTTTCAGGATATGACCCGCCCATTCAGGGCCGGGTCAACAACAGAGGCGACTTATAGAAAGGGCCAGGCCAGGTGGGGCGTGGCTTGCCAGGAGACTCGCCAGGAGACTAAGCCGCCCACTTAATGGGCCGGCCCACAGTACGCCAGTAGAAGCCCACTTGTAAACCGCCATGTATCCTTTCCTTAGGGAACAAGAAATAGACTTGGGCACGGATCATATTCCGTCCCGGACTCTAATGGACACCCCGCACCTCACCCTATATATAAAGGGGAGCCCCGGGGTCAGAAAGATCAGGTTACAACCTCTCGAGTACTAGGCTAGCCACGCGAACCCTTGTAATCGAGATCCTCAATACAATCAAGCAGGAGTAGGCCTTTACCTCCGTCGTGAGGGGCCGAACCTGGGTAAACCCTTGTGTCTCTCGTTTAACCCCTTCGATCTGCCACTCGACGTGATGGCCTCGCGACTAAGTCCTATGAGGACATCTGCCGTGAAAATACCACGACAGGACCGTCCCCAAGACTCGCAGTTTTGGCCAATTGGGTCCCGTTTTGTGAGGTATTGCTCACGTTTTGGTGTCCCGGGACGTCTCCGGACCACGGGATGATCAATAGGAACATCCCCTGGACTCACAACTTTGGTTGATTCGAGCTCGTCTCATGGGATATTGCTCACGTTTCGGTGTCCCGGGACATCTTTGAAGCATGGGGTGATCTTATGGGAACGTCCCCAAGACTCGCACTTTTAGCCGATTCGGGCCTGTTTTGTGAGCTATTGCTCACATTTTGGTGTGTCGGGACATCTCCGGACCATGGTATGATCTTATCGGAACGTCCCCAAGACTCGCATTTATTGGCAATTCGGGCCCATTTCATGAGCTATTACTCACGTTTTGGTGTCCCGGGACGTCTCCGGACCACGGGGTGATCTATGGGAACGTCCCCAAGACACACAATTTTGGTTGATTTGAGCTCGTTTCATGGGATATTGCTCACGCTTCGGTGTCTCGGGAGGTCTCTGAAGCACGGGGTGATGTCCCCAAGACTCGCAGTTTTAGCCGCTTCGAGCCTACTTTGTGAGCTATTGCTCACATTTTGGTTAGTCGGGACGTCTCCGGACCACGGTATCATTTTATGGGAACGTCCCCAAGACTTGCATTTATTGCCAATTTGGGCCCATTTCATGGGCTATTGCTCACGTTTTGGTGTCCCCAAGACTCATGGTTTTGGCCGATTCAGGCCCATTTTGTGGGTTTATTGCTCCTGTTTTTGTGTCCCGGGATGTCTCCGTAGCATGGGGTGATCTTATGGGACCATACCCAAGACTCGCAGTTTTGGCCAATTGGGGCCCGTTTTGTGAGCTATTGCTCATGTTTTGGTGTCCCGGGAAGTCTCCGGACCACGGGGTGATCTTATGGGAACGTCGCCAACACTCGTGGTTTTGCCCGATTCAGGCCCGTTTTGTGGGTTTATTGCCCATGTTTTGGTCTCCCGGGACGTCTCCGAAGCATGGGGTGATCTTATGGGATCGTACCCAAGACTCGCAGTTTTGGCCAATTGTGGCCCGTGTTGTGAGCTATTGCTCACGTTTTGGTGTTCCGGGACGTCTCTGGACCATGGGGTGATCTTATGGGAACGTCCCCAAGACTCGTGATTTTGGCCGATTCAGGCCCGTTTTGTGGGTTTATTGCCCATGTTTTGCTGTCCCGGGACGTCTCTGAAGCACGGGGTGATCTTATGGGACCGTCCTCTAGACTCGCGGTTTTGGCTAATTGGGGCCCGTTTTGTGAGCTATTGCTCATGTTTGAGTATCCCGGGACGTCTCCAGACCATGGGATGATCTTATGGGAACGTCCCTAGGACTCGTGGTTTTGGCCGATTCAGGCCCGTTTTGTGGGTTTATTGCCAATGTTTTGGTGTCCCGGGACGTCTTCGAAGCACAGGATGATCTTATGGGACCGTCCCCAAGAGTCACAGTTTTGGCCAATTGGGGCCCATTTTGTGAGGTATTGCTCACGTTATGGTGTCCCGGGACGTCTCCGGACCACTGGGTGATCTTATGGGAACGTCCCCAACACTCGTGGTTTTGCCCGATTCAGGCCCCTTTTGTGGGTTTATTGCCCATGTTTTGGTGTCCCGGGACGTCTCCGAAGCACGGGGTGATCTTATGGGACCTGTCGGGGATATGGTTTCAGGATATGACCCGCCCATTCAGGGCCGGGTCAACAACAGAGGCGACTTATAGAAAGGGCCAGGCCAGGTGGGGCGTGGCTTGCCAGGAGACTCGCCAGGAGACTAAGCCGCCCACTTAATGGGCCGGCCCACAGTACGCCGGTAGAAGCCCACTTGTAAACCGCCATGTATCCTTTCCTTAGGGAACAAGAAATAGACTTGGGCACGGATCATATTCCGTCCCGGACTCTAATGGACACCCCGCACCTCACCCTATATATAAAGGGGAGCCCCGGGGTCAGAAAGATCAGGTTACAACCTCTCGAGTACTAGGCTAGCCACGCGAACCCTTGTAATCGAGATCCTCAATACAATCAAGCAGGAGTAGGCCTTTACCTCCGCCGTGAGGGGCCGAACCTGGGTAAACCCTTGTGTCTCTCGTTTAACCCCTTCGATCTGCCACTCGACGTGATGGCCTCGCGACTAAGTCCTATGAGGACATCTGCCGTGAAAATACCACGACAGGACCGTCCCCAAGACTCGCAGTTTTGGCCAATTGGGTCCCGTTTTGTGAGGTATTGCTCACGTTTTGGTGTCCCGGGACGTCTCCGGACCACGGGGTGATCAATAGGAACATCCCCAGGACTCACAACTTTGGTTGATTCGAGCTCGTCTCATGGGAAATTGCTCACGTTTCGGTGTCCCGGGACATCTTTGAAGCATGGGGTGATCTTATGGGAACGTCCCCAAGACTCGCAGTTTTAGCCGATTCGGGCCTGTTTTGTGAGCTATTGCTCACATTTTGGTGTGTCGGGACATCTCCGGACCATGGTATGATCTTATCGGAACGTCCCCAAGACTCGCATTTATTGGCAATTCGGGCGCATTTCATGAGCTATTACTCACGTTTTGGTGTCCCGGGACGTCTCCGGACCACGGGGTGATCTATGGGAACGTCCCCAAGACTCACAATTTTGGTTGATTTGAGCTCGTTTCATGGGATATTGCTCACGCTTCGGTGTCTCGGGAGGTCTCTGAAGCACGGGGTGATGTCCCCAAGACTCGCAGTTTTAGCCGCTTCGAGCCTATTTTGTGAGCTATTGCTCACATTTTGGTTTGTCGGGACGTGTCCGGACCACGGTATCATTTTATGGGAACGTCCCCAAGACTTGCATTTATTGCCAATTTGGGCCCATTTCATGGGCTATTGCTCATGTTTTGGTGTCCCCAAAACTCGTGGTTTTGGCCGATTCAGGCCCATTTTGTGGGTTTATTGCTCCTGTTTTTGTGTCCCGGGATGTCTCCGTAGCATGGGGTGATCTTATGGGACCATACCCAAGACTCGCAGTTTCGGCCAATTGGGGCCCGTTTTGTGAGCTATTGCTCATGTTTTGGTGTCCCGGGAAGTCTCCGAGCGACGGGGTGATCTTATGGGAACGTCGCCAACACTCGTGGTTTTGCCCGATTCAGGCCCGTTTTGTGGGTTTATTGCCCATGTTTTGGTCTCCCGGGACGTCTCCGAAGCATGGGGTGATCTTATGGGACCATACCCAAGACTCGCAGTTTTGGCCAATTGTGGCCCGTGTTGTGAGCTATTGCTCACGTTTTGGTGTTCCGGGACGTCTCTGGACCATGGGGTGATCTTATGGGAACGACCCCAAGACTCGTAATTTTGGCCGATTCAGGCCCGTTTTGTGGGTTTATTGCCCATGTTTTGCTGTCCCGGGACGTCTCTGAAGCACGGGGTGATCTTATGGGACCGTCCTCAATACTCGCTGTTTTGGCCAATTGGGGCCCGTTTTGTGAGCTATTGCTCATGTTTTAGTATCCCGGGACGTCTCCAGACCATGGGATGATCTTATGGGAACGTCCCTAGGACTCGTGGTTTTGGCCGATTCAGGCCCGTTTTGTGGGTTTATTGCCAATGTTTTGGTGTCCCGGGACGTCTTCGAAGCACGGGATGATCTTATGGGACCGTCCCCAAGAGTCATAGTTTTGGCCAATTGGGGCCCATTTTGTGAGGTATTGCTCACGTTATGGTGTCCCGGGACGTCTCCGGACCACTGGGTGATCTTATGGGAACGTCCCCAACACTCGTGGTTTTGCCCGATTCAGGCCCGTTTTGTGGGTTTATTGCCCATGTTTTGGTGTTCCGGGACGTCTCCGAAGCACGGGGTGATCTTATGGGACCTGTCGGGGATATGGTTTCAGGATATGACCCGCCCATTCAGGGCCGGATCAACAACAGAGGCGACTTATAGAAAGGGCCAGGCCAGGTGGGGCGTGGCTTGCCAGGAGACTCGCCAGGAGACTAAGCCGCCCACTTAATGGGCCGGCCTACAGTACGCCGGTAGAAGCCCACTTGTAAACCGCCATGTAACCTTTCCTTAGGGAACAAGAAATAGACTTGGGCACGGATCATATTCCGTCCCGGACTCTAATGGACACCCCGCACCACACCCTATATATAAAGGGGAGCCCCGGGGTCAGAAAGACCAGGTTACAACCTCTCGAGTACTAGGCTAGCTACGCGAACCCTTGTAATCGAGATCATCAATACAATCAAGCAGGAGTAGGCCTTTACCTTCGCCGTGAGGGGCCGAACCTGGGTAAACCCTTGTGTCTCTCGTTTAACCCCTTCGATCTGCCACTCGACGTGATGGCCTCGCGACTAAGTCCTATGAGGACATCTGCCGAGAAAATACCACGACGGGACCGTCCCCAAGAATCGCAGTTTTGGCCAATTGGCGCCCGTTTTGTGAGCTATTGCTCACGTTTTGGTGTCCCGGGAGGTCTCCGGACCAAGGGGTGATCTTATCGGAACGTCCCCAGGACTCGTGGTTTTGGCCGATTTAGGCCCATTTTGTGGGTTTATTGCCCATGTTTTGGTGTCCTGGGATTTCTCCAAAGCACGGGGTGATCTTATGGGACCGTCCCCAAGAGTCACAGTTTTGGCCAATTGGGGCCCGTTTTGTGAGGTATTGCTCACGTTTTGGTGTCCCGGGACGTCTCCGGACCACGGGGTGATCTATAGGAACATCCCCAGAACTCACAACTTTGGTTGATTCGAGCTCGTTTCATGGGATATTGCTCACGTTTCGGTGTCCCGGGACATCTTTGAAGCATGGGGTGATCTTATGGGAACGTCCCCAAGACTCGCAGTTTTAGCCGATTCGGGCCTGTTTTGTGAGCTATTGCTCACATTTTAGTGTGTCGGGACATCTCCGGACCACGGTATGATCTTATCGGAACGTTCCCAAGACTCGCATTTATTGCCAATTCGGGCCCATTTCATGAGCTATTACTCACGTTTTGGTGTCCCTGGACGTCTCCGGACCACGGGGTGATCTATGGGAACGTCCCCAAGACTCACAATTTTGGTTGATTTGAGCTCGTTTCATGGGATATTGCTCACGTTTCGGTGTCTCGGGACGTCTCCGAAGGACGGGGTGATGTCCCCAAGACTCGCAGTTTTAGCTTGAGTCATCTGACAAATGAGTTTCTTCAAGCGGTTAAGTTCTTCGGTCACGGGTTTGAGCCGCCCTTCTGCGTCTTCAGCACGCTTAATCAAAGCTTGTTTTTCTATGGCATGTTCTGCGCACAGAGCCTTCAGTTTTTCAGCCGCCTCAGACGCTGCCTTCACCAGGGCAGCGGAGGCTGATTGAGCATCAGCTCGCAGTTTTTGCTCAGCTTTCAAACTTTCTTGGCAGCTGGCCAACTGGTTCTACGTTTCAGCTAATAGCCCCTGTACAACAAGGTGAATGGAGTCAAACACTATGAAGTCCCAAGCAGACTACTAGTACTCTACATGGCACTTGGGGGCTAATGCACTTTCAAATTTTTTCTTAAACAATACAGAGCCGGCCCACATTGTCATGATGAGCCGGCCATGGGCGGCTATCAATATTGATTTTTTCTTTCCAAAAGATTCTTCAAGACCCGGCTACTTCTAAGAAGTAAGCCGGCCCTTGCGGGCTACGATGTCAAATCGAAAACTTCTATCATCAAGACCCGGCGTGTTACTTACATAACAAGCCGGCCCTTGGGGGCTACTATATTCCTAAGATTATGCTATCACAATCCTATACACAACAGCAGTTTAACAGTTGTATTCAGGATTGGGCGGCTATTAAAGGATATAAATGGTAAAAGTCTTAAGGTTAAGGACATACCTCCTGTTTACGCGTCAGGATATTGGCTATGTCTCGGCTTTCAGACAGCCGATTCAACAACACCTCATGAAGATTGGTGGCCCGTGTTGTGAGCTATTGCTCACGTTTTGGTGTTCCGGGACGTCTCTGGACCATGGGGTGATCTTATGGGAACGTCCCCAAGACTCGTGATTTTGGCCGATTCAGGCCCGTTTTGTGGGTTTATTGCCCATGTTTTGCTGTCCCGGGACGTCTCTGAAGCACGGGGTGATCTTATGGGACCGTCCTCTAGACTCGCGGTTTTGGCTAATTGGGGCCCGTTTTGTGAGCTATTGCTCATGTTTTAGTATCCCGGGACGTCTCCAGACCATGGGATGATCTTATGGGAACGTCCCTAGGACTCGTGGTTTTGGCCGATTCAGGCCCGTTTTGTGGGTTTATTGCCAATGTTTTGGTGTCCCGGGACGTCTTCGAAGCACAGGATGATCTTATGGGACCGTCCCCAAGAGTCACAGTTTTGGCCAATTGGGGCCCATTTTGTGAGGTATTGCTCACGTTATGGTGTCCCGGGACGTCTCCGGACCACTGGGTGATCTTATGGGAACGTCCCCAACACTCGTAGTTTTGCCCGATTCAGGCCCCTTTTGTGGGTTTATTGCCCATGTTTTGGTGTCCCGGGACGTCTCCGAAGCACGGGGTGATCTTATGGGACCTGTCGGGGATATGGTTTCAGGATATGACCCGCCCATTCAGGGCCGGGTCAACAACAGAGGTGACTTATAGAAAGGGCCAGGCCAGGTGGGGCGAGGCTTGCCAGGAGACTCGCCAGGAGACTAAGCCGCCCACTTAATGGGCCGGCCCACTGTACGCCGGTAGAAGCCCACTTGTAAACCGCCATGTATCCTTTCCTTAGGGAACAAGAAATAGACTTGGGCACGGATCATATTCTGTCCCGGACTCTAATGGACACCCCGCACCTCACCCTATATATAAAGGGGAGCCCCGGGGTCAGAAAGAGCAGGTTACAACCTCTCGAGTAATAGGCTAGCCACGCGAACCCTTGTAATCGAGATCATCAATACAATCAAGCAGGAGTAGGCCTTTACCTCCACCGTGAGGGGCCGAACCTGGGTAAACCCTTGTGTCTCTCGTTTAACCCCTTCGATCTGCCACTCGACGTGATGGCCTCGCGACTAAGTCCTATGAGGACATCTGCCGTGAAAATACCACGACAGGACCGTCCCCAAGACTCGCGGTTTTGGCCAATTGGGTCCCGTTTTGTGAGGTATTGCTCACGTTTTGGTGTCCCGGGACGTCTCCGGACCACGGGGTGATCTATAGGAACATCCCCAGGACTCACAACTTTGGTTGATTCGAGCTCGTTTCATGGGATATTGCTCACGTTTCGGTGTCCCGGGACATCTTTGAAGCATGGGGTGATCTTATGGGAACGTCCCCAAGACTCGCAGTTTTAGCCGATTCGGGCCTGTTTTGTGAGCTATTGCTCACATTTTAGTGTGTCGGGACATCTCCGGACCACGGTATGATCTTATCGGAACGTCCCCAAGACTTGCATTTATTGGCAATTCGGGCCCATTTCATGAGCTATTACTCACGTTTTGGTGTCTAATGGACACCCTGCACCTCACCCTATATATAAAGGGGAGCCCCGGGGTCAGAAAGATCAGGTTACAACCTCTCGAGTACTAGGCGAGCCACGCGAACCCTTATAATCGAGATCATCAATACAATCAAGTAGGAGTAGGCCTTTACCTCCGCCGTGAGGGGCCGAACCTGGGTAAACCCTTGTGTCTCTCGTTTAACCCCTTCGATCTGCCACTCGACGTGATGGCCTCGCGACTAAGTCCTATGAGGACATCTGCCGTGAAAATACCACGACAGGACCGTCCCCAAGACTCTCAGTTTTGGCCAATTGGCGCCCGTTTTGTGAGCTATTTCTCACGTTTTGGTGTCCCGGGAGGTCTCCGGACTAAGGGGTGATCTTATCGGAACGACCCCAGGACTCGTGGTTTTGGCCGATTCAGGCCCATTTTGTGGGTTTATTGCCCATGTTTTGGTGTCCTGGGATTTCTCCAAACCACGGGGTGATCTTATGGGACCGTCCCCAAGAGTCACAGTTTTGGCCAATTGGGTCCCGTTTTGTGAGGTATTGCTCACGTTTTGGTGTCCCGAGACGTCTCCGGACCACGGGGTGATCTATAGGAACATCCCCAGGACTCACAACTTTGGTTGATTCGAGCTCGTTTCATGGGATATTGCTCACGTTTCGGTGTCCCGGGACATCTTTGAAGCATGGGGTGATCTTATGGGAACGTCCCCAAGACTCGCAGTTTTAGCCGATTCGGGCCTGTTTTGTGAGCTATTGCTCAGATTTTGGTGTGTCGGGACATCTCCGGACCACGGTATGATCTTATCGGAACATCCCCAAGACTCGCATTTATTGGCAATTCGGGCCCATTTCATGAGCTATTACTCACGTTTTGGTCTCCCTGGACGTCTCCGGACCACGGGGTGATCTATGGGAACGTCCCCAAGACTCACAATTTTGGTTGATTTGAGCTTGTTTCATGGGATATTGCTCACGTTTCGGTGTCTCGGGACGTCTCCGAAGCACGGGGTGATGTCCCCAAGACTCGCAGTTTTAGCTGATTCGAGCCTATTTTGTGAGCTATTGCTCACATTTTGGTTTGTCGGGACGTGTCCGGACGACGGTATCATTTTATGGGAACGTCCCCAAGACTTGCATTTATTGCCAATTTGGGCCCATTTCATGGGCTATTGCTCATGTTTTGGTGTCCCCAAAACTCGTGGTTTTGGCCGATTCAGGCCCATTTTGTGGGTTTATTGCTCCTGTTTTTGTGTCCCGGGATGTCTCCGTAGCATGGGGTGATCTTATGGGACCATACCCAAGACTCGCAGTTTCGGCCAATTGGGGCCCGTTTTGTGAGCTATTGCTCATGTTTTGGTGTCCCGGGAAGTCTCCGAGCGACGGGGTGATCTTATGGGAACGTCGCCAACACTCGTGGTTTTGGCCGATTCAGGCCCGTTTTGTGGGTTTATTGCCCATGTTTTGGTCTCCCGGGACGTCTCCGAAGCATGGGGTGATCTTATGGGACCATACCCAAGACTCGCAGTTTTGGCCAATTGTGGCCCGTGTTGTGAGCTATTGCTCACGTTTTGGTGTTCCGGGACGTCTCTGGACCATGGGGTGATCTTATGGGAACGACCCCAAGACTCGTAATTTTGGCCGATTCAGGCCCGTTTTGTGGGTTTATTGCCCATGTTTTGCTGTCCCGGGACGTCTCTGAAGCACGGGGTGATCTTATGGGACCGTCCTCAAGACTCGCTGTTTTGGCCAATTGGGGCCCGTTTTGTGAGCTATTGCTCATGTTTTAGTATCCCGGGACGTCTCCAGACCATGGGATGATCTTATGGGAACGTCCCTAGGACTCGTGGTTTTGGCCGATTCAGGCCCGTTTTGTGGGTTTATTGCCAATGTTTTGGTGTCCCGGGACGTCTTCGAAGCACGGGATGATCTTATGGGACCGTCCCCAAGAGTCATAGTTTTGGCCAATTGGGGCCCATTTTGTGAGGTATTGCTCACGTTATGGTGTCCCGGGACGTCTCCGGACCACTGGGTGATCTTATGGGAACGTCCCCAACACTCGTGGTTTTGCCCGATTCAGGCCCGTTTTGTGGGTTTATTGCCCATGTTTTGGTGTTCCGGGACGTCTCCGAAGCACGGGGTGATCTTATGGGACCTGTCGGGGATATGGTTTCAGGATATGACCCGCCCATTCAGGGCCGGGTCAACAACAGAGGCGACTTATAGAAAGGGCCAGGCCAGGTGGGGCGTGGCTTGCCAGGAGACTCGCCAGGAGACTAAGCCGCCCACTTAATGGGCCGGCCTACAGTACGCCGGTAGAAGCCCACTTGTAAACCGCCATGTAACCTTTCCTTAGGGAACAAGAAATAGACTTGGGCACGGATCATATTCCGTCCCGGACTCTAATGGACACCCCGCACCACACCCTATATATAAAGGGGAGCCCCGGGGTCAGAAAGACCAGGTTACAACCTCTCGAGTACTAGGCTAGCTACGCGAACCCTTGTAATCGAGATCATCAATACAATCAAGCAGGAGTAGGCCTTTACCTTCGCCGTGAGGGGCCGAACCTGGGTAAACCCTTGTGTCTCTCGTTTAACCCCTTCGATCTGCCACTCGACGTGATGGCCTCGCGACTAAGTCCTATGAGGACATCTGCCGAGAAAATACCACGACAGGACCGTCCCCAAGAATCGCAGTTTTGGCCAATTGGCGCCCGTTTTGTGAGCTATTGCTCACGTTTTGGTGTCCCGGGAGGTCTCCAGACCAAGGGGTGATCTTATCGGAACGTCCCCAGGACTCGTGGTTTTGGCCGATTTAGGCCCATTTTGTGGGTTTATTGCCCATGTTTTGGTGTCCTGGGATTTCTCCAAAGCACGGGGTGATCTTATGGGACCGTCCCCAAGAGTCACAGTTTTGGCCAATTGGGGCCCGTTTTGTGAGGTATTGCTCACGTTTTGGTGTCCCGGGACGTCTCCGGACCATGGGGTGATCTATAGGAACATCCCCAGAACTCACAACTTTGGTTGATTCGAGCTCGTTTCATGGGATATTGCTCACGTTTCGGTGTCCCGGGACATCTTTGAAGCATGGGGTGATCTTATGGGAACGTCCCCAAGACTCGCAGTTTTAGCCGATTCGGGCCTGTTTTGTGAGCTATTGCTCACATTTTAGTGTGTCGGGACATCTCCGGACCACGGTATGATCTTATCGGAACGTTGCCAAGACTCGCATTTATTGCCAATTCGGGCCCATTTCATGAGCTATTACTCACGTTTTGGTGTCCCTGGACGTCTCCGGACCACGGGGTGATCTATGGGAACGTCCCCAAGACTCACAATTTTGGTTGATT
The DNA here is from genome assembly GCA_039707655.1 of Elymus sibiricus. NCBI lineage: Eukaryota > Viridiplantae > Streptophyta > Magnoliopsida > Poales > Poaceae > Elymus > Elymus sibiricus. The sequence continues at coordinate 74,376,975 of CM077672.1, read as the reverse complement.
TGAGCTCGTTTCATGGGATATTGCTCACGTTTCGGTGTCTCGGGACGTCTCCGAAGGACGGGGTGATGTCCCCAAGACTCGCAGTTTTAGCTTGAGTCATCTGACAAATGAGTTTCTTCAAGCGGTTAAGTTCTTCGGTCACGGGTTTGAGCCGCCCTTCTGCGTCTTCAGCACGCTTAATCAAAGCTTGTTTTTCTATGGCATGTTCTGCGCACAGAGCCTTCAGTTTTTCAGCCGCCTCAGACGCTGCCTTCACCAGGGCAGCGGAGGCTGATTGAGCATCAGCTCGCAGTTTTTGCTCAGCTTTCAAACTTTCTTGGCAGCTGGCCAACTGGTTCTACGTTTCAGCTAATAGCCCCTGTACAACAAGGTGAATGGAGTCAAACACTATGAAGTCCCAAGCAGACTACTAGTACTCTACATGGCACTTGGGGGCTAATGCACTTTCAAATTTTTTCTTAAACAATACAGAGCCGGCCCACATTGTCATGATGAGCCGGCCATGGGCGGCTATCAATATTGATTTTTTCTTTCCAAAAGATTCTTCAAGACCCGGCTACTTCTAAGAAGTAAGCCGGCCCTTGCGGGCTACGATGTCAAATCGAAAACTTCTATCATCAAGACCCGGCGTGTTACTTACATAACAAGCCGGCCCTTGGGGGCTACTATATTCCTAAGATTATGCTATCACAATCCTATACACAACAGCAGTTTAACAGTTGTATTCAGGATTGGGCGGCTATTAAAGGATATAAATGGTAAAAGTCTTAAGGTTAAAGACATACCTCCTGTTTACGCGTCAGGATATTGGCTATGTCTCGGCTTTCAGACAGCCGATTCAACAACACCTCATGAAGATTGGTGGCGTCTAACTCTTCCAAAACTGGCAGCTCAAGCTTTCCCTTGCCTTTGGGCGAAGCATTTGACTCGCCCTTGGATGCTATTTTTGTTAAAGCCGTTGACGGTTCAGGAGCTGTGAACCCTGTGCCAGTAATGGTAAGGTCATCCTTTGCTGATGTTGTCACTTCATCAGCCGCCACCGTCGACCATGGCTCATGAGCAGGAGATGGCAGGTTAACCTCCGGCTGATGCTCAACATCTTCAGCCTGGGTGTTCACGTCTTGGCCTGGTGGCGGGTCATCTTGCTCAAGAACGTCTTGAGTTTCCTCGGTGTGGTCCTTGGCATTTTCCTCAGGAGCTTCAGCCGGCCCTGATGATGAGGCGGACTCTCTAGTCTTCCTCTTCTTTGACTTGGCCCTGCAATTTTACAAGGTTTACAGCAATATCAATATTCTTTCAAATCAGCTAAGTACATGGCTTACTTGACAGTATACTTTCCCTGGCTTGATAATCAATGGGGCCAACTGAGACCCTGACGAGTCGTCTGACGTTTCTGGCGACTCCTGATAATCTGAATCGGATGGGTTAAGAGGTTGTTTAAATAAGCCAGCTCGAGGATGAGAAGGAGTTGGACTCAGAAGCACCTCATGGGCGCGTTTGTGAGGATTTGGCGCAGCATCTGAGCCGCCCATGGAAGCGCCAGAGTCGCCACCTCCCACCTGATGAGAGGAGCCGGCGTGATGTGTTTTCTTCAGTGAGAAATTGGGGTCCAAGTAAACATGTGGATTAGAAAAGGGTACTTTCCTCACTGCTCTCCTTGGTTTCCTAGAAACACAAGTGTCTGAATCAGATGGGATAGAGATTACCTCAACATCTTCACCTTGGCTCTCATTTGCATCCTCCTGAAAAAAAAAGCATCAACAGAAGGATTATTGCAAAAACATTTACAATGGGAGAGCAAGTTAGTCAAGCCAATACAACTTACCTCTGAGTCATCACGGGGCGACTCATTATGGGACGGGTCTGCGTCAGGCGACTCTTCCGAGAAATCCGGGTTATCAATGGCTTGTTTCTTTTTCTTTTGCTTTGGGTCACCACCCGCCGCGGTTTTACGACGCTTAACAGCCAACGTCTTCTTCATTGGTCGCGCTTTCCAGAAAGGATCGTTCTCCTGCAAACAAAACATCAGAGGGTTACATGATTGAAGAATGAACCAGTTAATGTCAAAACATCACTTACAATACTTACAGGAGGCGGCGGGTTAGACGCACGGAATGGAGCTAGGCCGAACTCGCCAGTATAGTCTGCAGGGACCTTGATCGGGGTCTTCACAGCTGTGGTAGCTTCCTCCTTCGTGAAGTCATCAGGGCCGATTCGCTGAGGATCAGTTGTTTCGCCAGTATAAGTATGCATCAGACTGCTGCGGCGGCTTAATGGCATTATCCGCCAAGTGACCCAGCATCGGGTTAGATCAATCCCTGTGAGCCATTGGCTACTAGCGCGCCTACTTTTGAGACAAGGCCCTTTGTTTCAGCCCGTTCTACAGGTGTTGGCCAACCTGGATAAGACTTCTTGTGAGGAAGACGGTTTGGCCTGTAACCCAGCAGTGGGTGCTCACCTTCAGGCACAGTGTTTTTACAGTAAAACCAAGTCTTGTTCCAGCCCTTGGGGTGACTCGGCAGCTCAGCTGTGGGAAAAACGGTGTTCCTTCATTTCTGGAATGAGACTCCTCCAAGCTCCAAACTACGAGACCCAGCGGTTTCGGTCTGCTTGTTGACATAAAAGAACTCTCTGAAGAGAGTCACTGACGGCTCTACTTGCAAATACACCTCACATATGACTTGGAATTGGCACAAGTTCACCATGGAGTTAGAGGCAAGGTCTTGTGGGTGTAGGTCATAAAAATGCAAAATATCCCTAAAAAACTTTGAGCCGGGAGGAGAAAAGCCTCTCAGCAGGTGATCAGTGAAAACAATGACTTCTCCTTCTCTTGGTGTTGGGGGACACTCGCCCATTGGAACCCGGCAAGTGAGAGCCTCAGCTTTTGGTATGAGCCCCTGATTTTTAAAGTCTTGCAGAAAAAGATCAGAAACTTGGGAGGGGACCCAGTCACACACGTTTGCCTCCTTCGTCATGTTTTCAGTGGCCTAAATATGGATTAAGTATAAAAACGTCAAACAGGTGGTCTACAACTAAACACCTTACGACGGCGGCTTAAGGAGACAGGGTAAGAGTTGCTCAATCAGTGAGATTATCTAAAACAAAGACAGTAATCAAGCTACACCACTGAGTGTAAAGATTATTAAAAGAGTCAGTTTACAGAATTCATACGACTAGCATTGGCGGCTTATGATGCATCCCAAGTTAAGTCGCCCTGGCTATGGGCGGTTCATCCTACGGTGAAGCGTGCGAATTTCTACCAAGTGTTGCAACAAACAAGTTTTCAAAAGAGCAATGGGAATTCCAGATCTGAATATTCAGTTTAAACATGAAACAATTCAGTTCTTGACAAGTTCATGTGTTGAGAAGTGAACTAAGACAGATCGAGTTTCCTATCAAAGTTAAGATGCGCCAGATTCAAGTTTTGGCCGCGGCCATCAAGGGGCGCCATTTTTCCTAAAAGCAAGTGACTGAACGGAGGACCTACGGCGGCCATGGCGATGCGGCCGAGGTGGAAGCTAGGTCGTAATGGTGAAAACCCTAGAGACAGTGGCGATGGGTACCTGAAACCCTGGAGATGGCGCGCGACTGTGGACGACCGTCGATGACGCACCGCGGAAAGCTCGAACTCCTGGCGACCGGCGAACTCGAAGGCAGACGGCGGCGGAGCTTGGCGAGCACGGGCGTCGGGAGGAAGAAGAATAGCTGGAGCGGTAAAAGTTAAAGTGAAGGCCCCTGGGGGTATTTAAAGAAAGCATGGAAGAGGGAAAGGCAGGCACGAGAAAATAGGATCTACAGTTAACAGACGCCTCGATTTTTGGGCCTGACAGATCCACTCAAGATATGGATGACGTCATGAAAGATCCGTTGCGGTTGACAAGGTGACGTCACAAGATTCCTGAAGGAGAAGGAAAAATACAAGTCTGAAGAAACAGAGATGAGCCGGACTTTAAGACGGCATACAGCGGAGACCCGCCAGAATCAAGAAGGGTCCGAAAGGTTGTCGTGAATGAATTCAAGTCAACCTGAGGGCTAATGTCGGGGATGTGGTTTCAGGATATGACCCGCCCATTCAGGGCCAGGTCAACAACAGAGGCGACTTATAGAAAGGGCCAGGCCAGGTGGGTCGTGGCTTGCCAGGAGACTCACCAGGAGACTAAGCCGCCCACTTAATGGGCCGGCCCACAGTACGACGGTAGAAGCCCACTTGTAAACCGCCATGTAACCTTTCCTTAGGGAACAAGAAATAGACTTCGGCACGGATCATATTCCGGCCCGGACTCTAATGTACACCCCGGACCTCACCCTATATATAAAGGGGAGCCCCGGGGTCAGAAAGATCAGGTTACAACCTCTCGAGTACTAGGCTAGCCACGCGAACCCTTGTAATCGAGATCATCAATAAAATCAAGCAGGAGTAGGCCTTTACCTCCGCCGTGAGGGGCCGAACCTGGGTAAACCCTTGTGTCTCTCGTTTAACCCCTTCGATCTGCCACTCGACGTGATGGCCTCGCGACTAAGTCCTATGAGGACATCTGCCGTGAAAATACCATGACAGGACCGTCCCCAAGACTCGCAATTTTGGCGTATTGGCGCCTGTTTTGTGAGCTATTGCTCACGTTTTGGTGTCCCGGGAGGTCTCCGGACCAAGGGGTGATCTTATCGGAACGTCCCCAGGACTCGTGGTTTTGGCCAGTTCAGGCCCATTTTGTGGGTTTATTGCCCATGTTTTGGTGTCCTGGGATTTCTCCAAAGCACGGGGTGATCTTATGGGACCGTCCCCAAGAGTAACAGTTTTGGCCAATTGGGGCCCGTTTTGTGAGGTATTGCTCACGTTTTGGTGTCCCGGGACGTCTCCGGACCACGGGGTGATCTATAGGAACATCCCCAGGACTCACAACTTTGGTTGATTCGAGCTCGTTTCATGGGATATTGCTCACGTTTTGGTGTCCCAGGACATCTCTGATGCATGGGGTGATCTTATGGGAACGTCCCCAAGACTCGCAGTTTTAGCCGATTCGGGCCTGTTTTGTGAGCTATTGCTCACATTTTGGTGTGTCGGGATATCTCCGGACCACGGTATGATCTTATCGGAACGTCCCCAAGACTCGCATTTATTGCCAATTCGGGCCCATTTCATGGGCTATTGCTCACGTTTTGGTGTCCCCAAGACTCGTGGTTTTGGCCGATTCAGTCACATTTGGTGGGTTTATTGCTCCTGTTTTTGCGTCCCGGGACCATCCCCAAGAGTCACTGTTTTGGCCAATTGGGTCCCGTTTTGTGAGATATTGCTCATGTTTTGGTGTCCCGGGACGTCTCCGGACCACGGGGTGATCTTATGGGAACGTCCCCAAGACTCGTGGTTTTGCCCGATTCAGGCCCGTTTTCTGGATTTATTGCCCATGTTTTTGTGTCCCGGGACGTCTCCGAAGCACGGGGTGATCTTATGGGACCGTCTCCAAGAGTCATAGTTTTGGCCAATTGGGGCCCGTTTTGTGAGGTATTCCTCACGTTTTGGTGTGCTAGGACGTCTCCGGACCGCGGGGTGATCTATGGGAACGTCCCCAGGTCTCGTGCTTTAGCCCGATTCAGGCCCATTTTCTGGGTTTATTGCACGTGTTTTGGTGTCATGGGACGTCTCCGAAGCACAGGGTGATCTTATGGGACCGTCCCCAAGAGTCGCAGTTTTGGCCAATTGGGTCCCGTTTTGTGAGCTATTGCTCATGTTTTGGTGTCCCGGGACGTCTCCAGACCACGGGGTGATCTTATGGGAACGTCCCCAAGACTCAAGGTTTTGCCCGATTCAATCCCGTTTTGTGGGTTTATTGCCCATGTTTTGGTGTCCCGGGACGTGTCGGAAGCACAGGGTGATCTTATGGGACCGTCCCCAAGACTCGCAGTTTTGGCCAATTGGGGCCCGTTTTGTGAGCTATTGCTCACGTTTTGGTGTGCCGGGACGTCTCCGGACAAAGGGGTGATCTTATCGGAACGTCCCTAGGACTCGTGGTTTTGGCCAATTCAGGCCCGTTTTGTGGGTTTATTGCCCATGTTTTGGTGTCCCGGGACATCTTCGAAGCTCGGGGTGATCTTATGGGACCGTCCCCAAGAGTCATAGTTTTGGCCAATTGGGGCCCGTTTTGTGAGGTATTGCTCACGTTATGGTGTCCCGGGACGTATCCGAACCACTGGGTGATCTTATGGGAACGTCCCAACACTCGTGGTTTTGCCCGATTCAGGCCCGTTTTGTGGGTTTATTGCCCATGTTTTGGTGTCCCGGGACGTCTCCGAAGCACGGGCTGATCTTATGGGACTGTCCCCAAGACTCGCAGTTTTGGCCAATTAGCGCCCGTTTTGTGAGCTATTGCTCACGTTTTGGTGTCCCGGGAGGTCTCCGGACCAAGGGGTGATCTTATCGGAACGTCCCCAGGTCTCGTGGTTTTGCCCGATTCAGGCCCGTTTTCTGGGTTTATTGCCCATGTTTTGGTGTCCCGGGACGTCTCTGAAGCACAGGGTGATCTTATGGGACCGTCCCCAAGAGTCACAGTTTTGGCCAATTGGGGCCTGTTTTGTGAGCTATTGCTCATGTTTTGGTGTCCCGGGACGTCTCCGGACCACGGGGTGATCTTATGGGAACGTCCCCAAGACTCATGGTTTTGCCCGATTCAAGCCCGTTTTGTGGGTTTATTGCCCATGTTTTGGTGCCCCGAGACGTGTCGGAAGCACGGGGTGATCTTATGGGACCATCCCCAAGACTCGCAGTTTTGGCCAATTGGGGCCCGTTTTGTGAGCTATTGCTCACGTTTTGGTGTGCCGGGACGTCTCCGGACCAAGGGGTGATTTATCGGAACGTCCCTAGGACTCGTGGTTTTGGCCAATTCAGGCCCGTTTTGTGGGTTTATTGCCCATGTTTTGGTGTCCCGGGACGTCTTCGAAGCACGGGGTGATCTTATGGGACCGTCCCCAAGAGTCACAATTTTGGCCAATTGGGGCCCGTTTTGTGAGGTATTGCTCACGTTATGGTGTCCCGGGATGTCTCCGGACCACTGGGTGATCTTATGGGAACGTCCCCAATACTCATGGTTTTGCCCGATTCAGGCCCGTTTTGTGGGTTTATTGCCCATGTTTTGGTGTCCCGGGACGTCTCCGAAGCACGGGCTGATCTTATGGGACCGTTGATGTCATCTACGCAACCTTTCTTCTTGTAGACCTTTGTTGGGCCCCCAAGCGCAGGGTTTTGTAGGATAGTAGCAATTTTTCCCTCATGTGGATGACCTAAGGTTTATCAATCCGTGGGAGGCGTAGGTTGAAGATGGTCTCTCTCTAGCAACCCTGCAATCGAAAACAAGAAATCTCTTGTGTCCCCAACACACCCAATACAATGGTAAGTTGTATAGGTGCACTAGTTCAGCGAAGAGATGGTAAAACAAGTGTTGTATGGATAGTAGATATAGGTTTTTATAATCTGAAATTATAAAAACAGCAAGGTAGCAAGTAGTAAACGGGCACAAAAACAGTGTTGCAATGCTTAGAAACAAGGCCTAGGGTCCGTACTTTCACTAGTGCGATCTCTCAACAATGTTGACTTAGTTGAATCATATAGAAATCCCTCATGTGCGACGAAGAGTTCACTCCAAAGTCACTAATAGCGGAAACAAACGAAGAAATTTTTGTTGGGTACGAAACTACCACAAAGTTATTCTTTCCGATCAATCTTATGAACTAGAGTTCGTACTAGAATTCTTTCCGATCAATCTTATGAACTAGAGTTCGTACTAGAATAACACCTTAAGATGCAAATCAACCAAAACCCTAATGTCACCTAGATATCCCAATGTCACCGCAAATATCCGTGGGTTTGGTTATATGATATGCATCACACAATTTCAGATTCATCTACTCAATCCAACAAAAAGAACTTGAAAGAGTGCCCCAAAGTTTCTACCGGAGAGTCAAGACAAGAACGTGTGCCAACCCCTATGCATAGATCCCAAAGTCACGGAACCCGCAAGTTGATCACAATAACATGCATCAAGTAACTCAATTGGATATCCCAATGTCACTACAGATATCCTCATGCAAAACACATATCAAGTGCTCTCAAATCCTTAAAGAATCAATCCGACAACAAAACCTCAAAGGGAAAACTCAATTCATCAAGAAGATAGAGAGGGGAAAAACTCCATATGATTCATCTATATCAACAAAGCCCGCGTTACACCAAGATCGTTCCATCTCAAGAACACGAGAGAGAGAGAGAGAGATATAACACATCGCTACTGGTACATACCCTCAGCCCCGAGGGAGAAATACTCCCTCCTCGTCATGGAGACCTCCGGGATGATGATGATGGCCTCCGGTGATGATTCCCCCCTCCGGCAGATTACCGGAAAAGGGTCCCGATTGGTTTCTCATGGATACAGAGGCTTTCGGCGGCGGAACTTCTCATCTAGGGTTACCACGAAGGGTTTTGGAATATTTGGGAATTTATAGGGCGAAGAGGCGGTGCGGGAGGCCACCGAGGAGGGCACCACCCACCTGGGCGCGCCTGGGCCTCCTGGCGCGCCCTGGTGGGTGTTTCCCACCTCGGGCCTCCTCTCCGGTACTTCTTCGGTCCTCCGGATGTCTTCTGGCCCAGAAAAAATCACCAAAAAGTTTCGCTGCGTTTGGACTCCGTTTGGTATTGATTTTCTGCGATGTAAAAAACAAGCAAAAAAACAGCAACTGGCACTGGGCACTATGTCAATAGGTTAGTCCCAAAAAATGATACAAAGTTGCTATAAAATGATTGTAAAACATCCAAGAATGACAATATAACAGCATGGAACAATCAAAAATTATAGATACGTTGGAGACGTATCAGCATCCCCAAGCTTAATTCCTGCTCGTCCTCGAGTAGGTAAATGATAAAAACAGAATTTTTGATGTGGAATGCTGCCTAACATGTTCATCACATATCCTTTTCTTTTGTTGCATGGATATTGGACTTGAATAATTCAAAGCAAGATCATTATTATAACAGCAATATTTATTATCATAAAAACTTCTCATGAGCAAGTAACGATTCATCACAACAATGAAGTATAAGGCATAAACTTTCTTGGAAACTAACAAACTATTTTCTCAGTCAACTTTGCAACTACAATTCATCGTATTTTCAGGAAGGGTCACGTATCGGAGCCTTTAGGCAAGTCCACATACTCAACCATCATTTAATCTTCTATGATTGCTAACACTCACAGCGTACCCATGAACAAAAAGCTTCAACCAGACACATAGAAAGATAGGGGCTTAAAGTTTCGCCACCCAACATATTCACCTCAAGGGTGATGTCAACCATAATAACTCATGCCCACTCATATCCAACTGGATATATGTGCCTAGATCTTTCCTCACCACATGATGCTTGCCAAAAGAGAAAATAAAAAGGAATAGGGAGGAATACTTTGACTCAACATAAAAGTAAATGCATAAAAGTAAAAGATAGGCCCTTCGTAGAGGGAAGCAGTGATTTGCAGCAGTGCCAGAGCTCAGATTTTAAAAACAGAGGTAAATGAAATTTTGAGAAATGCACCCTTCCTGTTTACTTTGCGACCATCAGTTATCGATATCTTCCATGCTAAACACATTAGTGGCGGTTCCCAAGCGATAAAAGTAAAGGTTTACTCCCCCTCCACCAACAATCACACTCCACGGCTAGTCGAATCCACGGGTACCGTCCATACCAACATCATTCCTGGGGGAGTTTTGTTTAATTATTTGTAATTTTGAATTCGGGACTGGGAATCCCTTTTACCGCCCCTCTCGTGCAAGGACAAGTGAATAAACACTCATCATGAGAATAACCCGCTTAGCATGGAAGATATTGACTACCTCCTGTCATTCTATGAACCATCCAGGCACACAAAAATGGATGTTTATTTGAAGTTTTTAGAGGTGGCACATGCAAATTTACTTAGAATGGCACGGAAATACCGCATATAGGTAGGTATGGTGGACTCTCATGGCAAGAAACTAGGTTTAAGGGTTTTTGGATGCACAAGTAGTATCTCTACTTAGTGCGGGCTTTTTGGCTAGAAAAGGTATTGAGCAAGCACCACATGTTAAAGGATCTATGACAATATAACTTCTATGTGAATATGAACAAACATAAATCATTATGTTGTCTTCCTTGTCCAGCGTCAACTATTTTGACACAAAATATTTAATGGGGGCTCACAATCATAAAAGATGTCCAAGATAGTGTATTTGCATGTGAATCTTCTCTTCCCTTATTAACTTTTTCATGAATTGCATCATTGACTAAAGCTATGCTTGTTAACCTCCAATAAATTTTACCACTTATACTTTTCTTTATGTAATGTCATTACTTCCCATGGGACAAGCATATGAAGCATATAACTTTCAAATTTATTGATATTCAATCCATTTCAACAATTTACTCATAGGATAAAAGTGAAGAACAAGAGTAAATGACAAACTACTCCAAAAAGATTTAAGTGAAGACCAAAAGAGTAGCTAAACAATTAAGTAGCTATGTGAGGACTCTCTCTCTCTCATTCAAAAAGTTTCAAATCTTCATATTTTATTCAAACAGCAAATAAAACAAAGTCACAACCAAGTATAGCACACATCATGTGGACAAGTAAAAACTTGGGTTCAACCGAGACTAACCGATAGTTGTTGAAGAAGAAAGGTGGGATGCATTGGGCATCCCCAAGCTTAGTTGCTTGAGACTTATTGTAACATGAACTTGGGATGCCTTGGGCATCCCCAAGCTTGAGCTCTTGTGTCTCCTTAATTCCTCTCATACCAAGGTTTCTCTAAATCTTAAAAACTTCATCCACATAAAACTCAACAGGAACTCGTGAGATAAGTTAGTATAGATCAATGCAAACCTTATCATTTTCTACTGTAACAAATCACTAAAATTATAATTTATAATTGCATACTAAATGCCTCTGCATATTTAATACTCCTATCCTCAAATAGAACCATTAAACAAGCCAACATATGCAAACAATGCAACCATAACAGCAATCTGTCTAAACAGAACAGTCTGTAAAGAATGCAGCAAGATCCATACTTCCCTAACTCCAAAAATTCTGAAAATTTACCACACTGAAAATAATTTATCAAGGTTGACTTTTTCCAAATTTCAAGATTTTACCACATTTTGACATTTCTGGGCAAATTATTTAGTAGCACTAAACTTTCTGATTTGAAACAGCAACTCATCATCTTGCAAAATAGGTATGGTAAAGGCTATACTTGACATTTTTATTGAAACAAAAGATGCAAAACATTGCTTTAGATAACAGCAAGCAAACACGAACAAAATAAAATGATGCTCCAAGCAAAACACATATCATGTGACGAATAAAAATATAGCTCCGAGTGAGGTTACCGATGTTTGGTGGAAGAAAGAGGGGATGCCTAACGGGGGCATCCCCAAGCTTAGACGCTTGAGTCTTCTTGAATATTATCTTGGGATGCTTCGAGCATCCCCAAGCTTTAGGCTTTTGACACTCCTTATTCCTTCATCCATCGTCATCTCACCCAAAACTTGAAAACTTCAATCACACAAAACTTAACGGAACTTCGTGAGAACGGTTAGTATGATAAAGCATAAACCATCACTTAGGTACTGTCCAAGACAAGATTAATAATGTTCCCACATCATACCTACTGTATTCTATCATTTCCACAATTTATATCACATAATATAAGCTATGGAAACATTAGAACAAGCAAACTATGCATTGAAAACAGAATCTGTCAAAAACAGAACAGACTGTAATGATCTGAACAACTACCATACTTCTGGAACTCTAAAAATTCTGAAAAATTAGGAAAACGTCAAGAATTTGCAGGTCAATACTGTGTAAAAATTTCAGAAGTTTTTGAAGTCCAGTAAAACCTGATAATTCAAATACTGGACGCAAAAGTTTCTGTTTTTGCACATAATCAAATCAACAAGTATCCACACTATCCCAAAGGCTTTGCTTGGCACTTTATTGAAAGAAACCATATAAAACATGATTACTACAGTAGCTTAATCATGTGAACACACTAAAACAGAAATGATACATATTGGGTTGCCTCCCAACAAGCGCTTTTCTTTAAAGCCTTTTAGCTAGGCATGATAATTTTGAATGATACTCACATAGAAGTAAAGAATTGAAACGCAAAGGGAGCATCATGAGAAATATATCGAACACATCTAAGCCTAACCCACTTCCTATGCATAGGGATTTTTTGAAAAAATAATTTATTGGATCAAGAATCAACTAGCATAGGAAGGCAAAACAAGCATGACTTCAAAACTTTCAACACATAGAGAGGAAACTTGATATTTTTGCAATATGTAAAAGCATATGATCCTCTCTCATAATAATTTTCAGTAGCATCATGAATGAATTCAACAATATAACCATCACATACAGCACCCTTTTCATGATGCACAAGCATAGAAATTTTACTACTCTCCTCATAAGCATAATTCTTCTCATTCATAGTAGTGGGAGCAAACTCAACAAAATAACTATCATGTGATACTTGATTGGCATAACCAAATTGAAAATTAAAATCATGATGACAAGATTCACGGTTATCATTATTCTTTATAGCATACATGTCATCACCATAATCATCATAGATAGCAACCTTGTTGGAAAAATCAAGTGAAACCTCTTCCAAAATAGTGGATGCATCACTAAATAAAGTCATGACCTCTCCAAATCCACTTTCGTCAATATTATGAAAATATTTAACACCCTCCAAAATAGTGGGATCACTAGTACCTAGAGTTGACACTCTTCCAAACCCACTTTCATCATTGTAATCATCATAAATAGGAGGCATGCTATCATCATAATAATTTTGCTCATCAAGACTTGGGGGACTAAAAATATCATATTCATCAAACATAGCATCCCCAAGCTTCTGGCTTGGCATATCACTAGCATCAAGGATATTCAAGGAATTCATACTAGCAATATTGCAATCATGCTCATCATCCAAAGATTTTATGCCATAAATTTTATTGAATTCTTTTTCTAGCAATTGAGCACAATTGTCGGAATCCTTATTCTCAAGATAGACATTATAAAGATAACGAACAATTTGAGGTAACCCAATCTCCATTTTTTTGTAGTTTTCTATTATAAACCGAACTAGTGATAAAACAAGAAACTAAAAGATTTGATTGCAAGATCTAAAGATATACCTTCAAGCACTCACCTCCCCGGCAACGGTGCCAGAAAATAGCTTGATGTCTTCTACGCAACCTTTCTTCTTGTAGACCTTTGTTGAGCCCCCAAGCGCAGGGTTTTGTAGGACAGTTGCAAATTTTCCCTCAAGTGGATGACCTAAGGTTTATCAATCCGTGGGAGGCGTAGGTTGAAGATGGTCTCTCTCAAGCAACCCTGCAATCGAAAACAAGAAATCTCTTGTGTCCCCAACACACCCAATACAATGGTAAGTTGTATAGGTGCACTAGTTCGGCGAAGAGATGGTAAAACAAGTGTAGTATGGATAGTAGATATAGGTTTTTCTAATCTGAAATTATAAAAACAGCAAGGTAGCAAGTAGTAAATGGGCACAAAACGGTGTTGCAATGCTTAGAAACAAGGCCTAGGGTCCGTACTTTCACTAGTGCGGTCTCTCAACAATGTTGACATAGTTGAATCATAAAGAAATCCCTCTTGTGCGACGAAGAGTTCACTCCAAAGTCACTAATAGCGGAGAACAAACGAAGAAATTGTTGTTGGGTACGAAACCACCACAAAGTTATTCTTTCCGATCAATCTTATGAACTAGAGTTCATACTAGAATTCTTTCCGATCAATCTTATGAACTAGAGTTCGTACTAGAATAACACCTTAAGATGCAAATCAACCAAAACCCTAATGTCACCTAGATATCCCAATGTCACCGCAAATATCCGTGGGTTTGGTTATACGATATGCATCACACAATTTCAGATTCATCTACTCAATCCAACAAAAAGAACTTCAAAGAGTGCCCCAAAGTTTCTACCGGAGAGTCAAGACAAGAACGTGTGCCAACCCCTATGCATAGATCCCAAAGTCACGGAACCCGCAAGTTGATCACAATAACATGCATCAAGTAACTCAATTGGATATCCCAATGTCACTACAGATATCCTCATGCAAAACACATATCAAGTGCTCTCAAATCCTTAAAGAATCAATCCGACAACAAAACCTCAAAGGGAAAACTCAATTCATCAAGAAGATAGAGAGGGGAAAAACTCCATATGATTCATCTATATCAACAAAGCCCGCGTTACACCAAGATCGTTCCATCTCAAGCACACTAGAGAGAGAGAGATACAACACATCGCTACTGGTACATACCCTCAGCCCCGAGGGAGAACTACTCCCTCCTCGTCATGGAGACCTCCGGGATGATGATGATGGCCTCCGGTGATGATCCCCCCCTCCGGCAGATTACCGGAAAAGGGTCCCGATTGGTTTCTCGTGGATACAGAGGCTTTCGGCGGCGGAACTTCTCATCTAGGGTTACCACGAAGGGTTTTGGAATATTTGGGAATTTATAGGGCGAAGAGGCGGTGCGGGAGGCCACCGAGGAGGGCACCACCCACCTGGGCGCGCCTGGGCCTCCTGGCGCGCCCTGGTGGGTGTTGCCCACCTCGGGCCTCCTCTCCGGTACTTCTTCGGTCCTCCGGATGTCTTCTGACCCAGAAAAAATCACCAAAATGTTTCGCTGCGTTTGGACTCCATTTGGTATTGATTTTCTGCGATGTAAAAAACAAGCAAAAAAACAGCAACTGGCACTGGGCACTATGTCAATAGGTTAGTCCCAAAAAATGATACAAAGTTGCTATAAAATGATTGTAAAACATCCAAGAATGACAATATAACAGCATGGAACAATCAAAAATTATAGATACGTTGGAGACGTATCAACTGTCCCCAAGAGTCGCAGTTTTGGCCAATTGGGGCCCGTTTTGTGAGCTATTGCACATGATTTGGTGTCCCGGGACGTCTCCGGACCACGGGGTGACCTTATGGGAACGTCCCCAAGACTCATGGTTTTGCCCGATTCAAGCCCGTTTTGTGGGTTTATTGCCCTTGTTTTGGTGTCCCGGGACGTGTCGGAAGCACGGGGTGATCTTATGGGACCGTCCCCAAGACTCGCAGTTTGGCCAATTGGGGCCCGTTTTGTGAGCTATTGCTCACGTTTTGGTGTGCCGGGGCGTCTCCGGACCAAGGGGTGGTCTTATCGGAACGTCCCAAGGACTCGTGGTTTTGGCCAATTCAGGCCCGTTTTGTGGGTTTATTGCCCATGTTTTGGTGTCCCGGGACGTCTCCGAAGCACGGGGTGATCTTAAGGGACCGTCCCCAAGAGTCACAGTTTTGGCCAATTGGGGCCCGTTTTGTGAAGTATTGCTCACGTTATGGTGTCCCGGGACGTCTCCGGCCGACTGGGTGATCTATGGGAACGTCCCCAACACTCGAGGTTTTGCCCTATTCAGGCCCGTTTTGTGGGTTTATTGCCCATGTTTTGGTGTCCCGGGACGTCTCCGAAGCACGGGGTGATCTTATGGGACCATCCCCAAGACTCGCAGTTTTGGCCAATTGGGCCCGTTTTGTGAGCTATTGCTCACGTTCGGGTGTCCCGGGACGTCTCCGGACCAAGGGGTGATCTATGGGAACGTCCCCAAGACTCGTGGTTTTGGCCGATTTAGGCCCGTTTTGTGGGTTTATTGCCCATGCTTTGGTGTTCTGGGACGTCTCCGAAGCACGGGGTGATCTTATGGGACCGTCCCCAAGAGACACATTTTTGGCCAATTGGGGCCCGTTTTGTGAGCTATTACTCACGTTTTGGTGTCCCGGGACGTCTCCGGACCACGGGGTGATCTATGGGAACGTCCCCAAGACTCACAATTTTGGTTGATTCAAGCTCGTTTCATGGGATATTGCTCACGTTTCGGTGTCTCGGGACGTCTCCGAAGCACGGGGTGATCTTATGGGACAGTCCCCAAGACTCGTAGTTTTGGCCAACTGGAGCCCGTTTTGTGAGCTATTGCTCACATTTTGGTGTCCTGGTACGTCTCCGGACCAAGGGGTGATCTTATGGGAACGTCCCGAGGACTCGTGGTTTTGGCCGTTTCAGGCCCGTTTTGTGGGTTTATTGCCCATGTTTAGGTATCCCGGGACATCTCCGAACCACGGGGTGATCTTATGGGACTGCCCCAAAGAATCGCAGTTTTGGTCAATTGGGGCCCGTTTTGTGAGCTATTGCTCATGTTTTGGTGTCCCGGGACGTCTCCGGACCGCAGGGTGATCTTATGGGAACATCCCCAAGACTCGTGGTTTTGCCCGATTCAAGCCCGTTTTGTGAGCTATTGCTCACGTTTGGGTGTCCCGGGAAGTCTCCGGACCAAGGGGTGATCTATGGGAACGTCCCCAAGACTCGTGGTTGTGGCCGATTCAGGCTCGTTTTGTGGGTTTATTGCCCATGCTTTGGTGTCCCGGGACGTCTCCGAAGCACGGGGTGATCTTATGGGACAGTCCCCAAGAGTCACAGTTTTGGCCAATTGGGGCCCGTTTTGTGAGCTATTACTCACGTTTTGGTGTCCCGGGACGTCTTCGGACCACGGGGTGATCTATGGTAACATCCCCAAGACTCACAATTTTGGTTGATTCGAGCTCGTTTCATGGTTTATTTCTCATGTTTCGGGGTCCCGGGACGTCTCCGAAGCACGGGGTGATCTTATGGGACAGTCCCCGAGAGTCGTAGTTTTGGCCAATTGGGGCCCGTTTTGTTAGCTATTGCTCACGTTTTGGTGTCCCGGTACATCTCCGGACCTTGGGGTGATCTTATGGGAACGTCCCGAGGACTCATGGTTTTGCCCGATTCAGGACCGTTTTCTGGGTTTATTGCCCATGTTTTGGTGTCCCGGGACGTCTCCGAAGCACAGGGTGATATTATGGGACCGTCCCCAAGAGTCACAGTTTTGGCCAATTGGGCCCGTTTTGTGAGCTATTGCTCATGTTTTGGTGTCCCGGGACGTCTCCGGGCCACGGGGTGATCTTATGGGAACGTCCCGAAGACTCATGGTTTTGCCCGATTCAAGCCCGTTTTGTGGGTTTATTGCCCATGTTTTGTTGTCCCGGGACGTGTCGGAAGCACGGGGTGATCTTATGGGACCATCCCCAAGAATCCCAGTTTTGGCCAATTGGGGCCCGTTTTGTGAGCTAATGCTCACGTTTTGGTGTGTCGGGACGTCTCCGGACCAAGGGGTGATCTTATCGGAAAGTCCCTAGGACTCGTGGTTTTGGCCAATTCAGGTCCGTTTTGTGGGTTTATTGCCCATGTTTTGGTGTCCCGGGACGTCTCCGAAGCACGGGGTGATCTTAAGGGACCATCCCCAAGAGTCACAGTTTTGGTCAATTGGGGCCCGTTTTGTGAGGTATTGCTCACGTTATGGTGTCCCGGGACGTCTCCGGCCGATTGGGTGATCTATGGGAACGTCCCCAACACTCGAGGTTTTGCCCTATTCAGGCCTGGTTTGTGGGTTTATTGCCCATGTTTTGGTGTCCCGGGACGTCTCCGAAGCACGGGGTGATCTTATGGGACCGTCCCCAAGACTCACAGTTTTGGCCAATTGGGCCCGTTTTGTGAGCTATTGCTCACGTTTGGGTGTCTCGGGATGTCTTCGGACCAAGGGGTGATCTATGGGAACGTCCCCAAGACTCATGGTTTTGGCCGATTCAGGCCCGTTTTGTGTGTTTATTGCCCATGCTTTGGTGTCCCGGGACGTCTCCGAAGCATGGGGTGATCTTATGGGACCATCCCCAAGAGTCACAGTTTTGGCCAATTGTGGCCCGTTTTGTGAGCTATTACTCACGTTTTGGTGTCCCGGGACATCTCCGGGCCACGGGGTGAACTATGGGAACGTCCTCAAGACTCACAATTTTGGTTGATTTGAGCTCGTTTCATGTGATATTGCTCACGTTTCGGTGTCTCGGGACGTCTCCGAAGCACGCGGTGATCTTATGGGAACGTCCCCAAGACTCGCAGTTTTAGCCGATTCGGGCCTGATTTATGAGCTATTGCTCACATTTTGGTTTGTCGGGACGTCTCCGGACCACGGTATCATTTTATTGGAATGTCCCCAAGACTCGCATTTATTGCCAATTTGGGCCCATTTCATGGGCTATTGCTCACGTTTTGGTGTCCCCAAGACTCGTGGTTTTGGCCGATTCAGAGCCATTTTGTGGGTTTATTGCTCCTGTTTTTGTGTCCCGGGACGTCTCCGTAGCATGGGGTGATCTTATGGGAACTTACCCAAGACTCACAGTTTTGGCAATTGGGGCCCGTTTTGTGAGCTATTGCTCATGTTTTGGTGTCCCGGGAAGTCTCCGGACCACGGGGTGATCTTATGGGAACGTCGCCAACACTCGTGGTTTTGCCCGATTCAGGCCCGTTTAGTGGGTTTATTGCCCATGTTTTGGTGTCCCGGGACGTCTCCGAAGCACGGGGTGATCTTATGGGACAGTCCCCAAGACTCATAGTTTTGGCCAGTTTGGGCCTGTTTTGTGAGCTATTGCTCGCGTTTTGGTATCCCGGGACGTCTCCAGACCATGGGATGATCTTACGGGAACGTCCCTAGGACTCGTGATTTTGGCCGATTCATGCCCATTTTGTGGGTTTATTGCCCATGTTTTCGTGTCCCGGGACGTCTTCGAAGCACAGGATGATCTTATGGGACCGTCCCCAAGAGTCACAGTTTTGGCCAATTGCGGCCCATTTTGTGAGGTATTGCTCACGTTATGGTGTCCTGGGACGTCTCCGGACCACTGGGTGATCTTATGGGAACGTCCCCAACACTCGTCGTTTTGCCCGATTCAGGCCCGTTTTGTGGGTTTATTGCCCATGTTTTGGTGTCCCGGGATGTCTCCGAAGCACGGGGTGATCTTATGGGACCGTCCCCAAGACTCGCAGTTTTGGCCAATTGGGCCCGTTTTGTGAGCTATTGCTCACGTTTGGGTGTCCCGGGACGTCTCCGGACCAAGGGGTGATCTATAGGAACGTCCCCAAGACTCGTGGTTTCGGCCGATTCAGGCCCGTTTTGTGGGTTTATTGCCCATGCTTTGGTGTCCCAGGACGTCTCCGAAGCACGGGGTGATCTTATGGGACCGTCCCCTAGAGTCACAGTTTTGGCCAATTGGGGCCCGTTTTGTGAGCTATTACTCATGTTTTGGTTTCCCGGGACGTCTCCAGACCACGGGGTGATCTATGGGAACGTCCCCAATACTCACAATTTTGGTTGATTTGAGCTCGTTTCATGGGATATTGCTCACGCTTCGGTGTCTCGGGACGTCTCCGAAGCACGGGGTGATCTTATGGGAATGTCCCCAAGACTCATAGTTTTAGCCGATTCGGGCCTGTTTTTTGAGCTATTGCTCACATTTTGGTTTGTCGGGACGTCTCCAGACCACGGTATCATTTTATGGGAACGTCCCGAAGACTCGCATTTATTGCGAATTTGGGCCCATTTCATGGGCTATTGCTCACGTTTTGCTGTCCCCAAGACTCGTGGTTTTGGCCGATTCAGGACCATTTTGTGGATTTATCGCTCATGTTTTTGTGTCCCGGGACGTCTCCGTAGCATGGGGTGATCTAATGGGACCGTACCCAAGACTCGCAGTTTTGGCCAATTGGGGCCCGTTTTTGAGCTATTGCTCGTGTTTTGGTGTCCCGGGAAGTCTCCGGACCACAGGGTGATCTTATGGGAACGTCGCCAACACTCGTCGTTTTGCCCGATTCAGGCACGTTTTATGGGTTTATTGCCCATGTTTTGGTCTCCCGGGACGTCTCCGAAGCATGGGGTGATCTTATGGGAACGTACCCAATACTCGCAGTTTTGGCCAATTGTGGCCCGTGTTGTGAGCTATTGCTCACGTTTTGGTGTTCCGGGACGTCTCCGGACCACGGGGTGATCTTATGGGAACGTCCCCAAGACTCGTGATTTTGGCCGATTCAGGCCCGTTTTGTGGGTTTATTGCCCATGTTTTGCTGTCCCGGGACGTCTCTGAAGCACGGGATGATCTTTTGGGACCTTCCCCAAGACTCACAGTTTTGGCCAATTGGGGCCCGTTTTGTGAGCTATTGCTCACATTTTAGTATCCCGGGAAGTCTCCGGACCAAGGTGTGATCTTATTAGAATGTCCCTAGGACTCGTGGTTTTGGCCAATTCAGGCATGTTTTGTGGGTTTATTGCCCATGTTTTGGTGTCCCGGGACATCTCCGAAGTACGGGGTGATCTTATGGGACCGTCCCCAAGAGTCACAGTTTTGGCCAATTGGGGCCCGTTTTGTGAGGTGTTGCTCACGTTTTGGTGTCCCGGGACGTCTCCGGACCACGGGGTGATCTATGGGAGCGTCCCCAACACTTGAGGTTTTGCCCTATTCAGGCCCGTTTTGTGGGTTTATTGCCCATGTTTTGGTGTCCCGGGACGTCTACGAAGCATGGGGTGATCTTATGGGACCGTCCCCAAGAGTCGCAGTTTTGGCCAATTATGGCCCGTTTTGTGAGCTATTGCTCACGTTTGGGTGTCCCGGGACGTCTCCGGACCAAGGGGTGATCTATGGGAACGTCCCCAAGACTCGTGGTTTTGGCCGATTCAGGCCCGTTTTGTGGGTTTATTGCCCTTGCTTTGGTGTCCCGGGACGTCTCTGAAACACGGGGTGATCTTATGGGACCGTCCCCACGAGTCACAGTTTTGTCCAATTGGGGCCCGTTTTGTGAGCTATTACTCACGTTTTGGTGTCCCGGGACGTCTCCGGACCATGGGGTGATCTATGGGAACGTCCCCAAGACTCACAATTTTGGTTGATTTGAGCTCGTTTCATGGGATATTGCTCATGTTTCGATGTCTCGGGACGTCTCCGAAGCACGGGGTGATCTTATGGGAACGTCCCCAAGACTCGCAGTTTTAGCCGATTCGAGCCTGTTTTGTGAGCTATTGCTCACATTTTGGTTTGTCGGGACTACTCCGGACCACGGTATCATTTTATGGGAACGTCCCCAAGACTCGCATTTATTGCCAATTTGGGCCCTATTCATGGGCTATTGCTCACGTTTTGGTGTCCCCAAGACTCGTGGTTTTGGCCGATTCAGGCCCATTTTGTGGGTTTATTGCTCCTGTTTTTGTGTCCCGGGACGTCTCCGTAGCATGGGGTGATCTTATGGGACCATACCCAAGTAACGGGCGCAGCGGGCGCCGTTTAGCATAAGACGTCGTCATACCCGAATCCGATTTGGCCTGCCCATGTAGTTCTTTTTTTAGCCCATGTAGTTCTTTCTTCCATCGGTTTGTCCTTTTTATTCGTTTTCTTTCACTAGCAAACAATGCCCGTGCTTTGCAACGAAAAAAAATACGTCAAAGTGTGATCAATCCCAAAAGCGATGATCTGGGCCACCACACGTTCAATCTCAAAGGTGATGATCCCGTTCACCACATGTACACCGGCAAAATTCTCAACAAAAAAAAACATGTACACCGGCAATTGTACCATGCCATCACAAGTGCAATCCAGTAGTTTTAAAACTAATCTTGTCGAGCTAGGCATGACAACCGCCCTTCCCGAGCTACGGCCTACACCCATTCCATCACCATCCCTCATACGCCCACTCACTTTTAAGTTGTATATTTATTTTTCAAAATGCGTCAACATTGTTTTAAAACACATAAACTCTTTTTAGATCACATGGACTTTTTTGAAGAGCATGAATATTTTGAAAATTGTGAATATATTTTTTAGAACGTGAACACTTAGAATCACATGATTTTTTTTAAGAAAAGGGTGAACAATTTTAAAATTATATGAACATAATTTTAATATGTTAATACTTTTCTTAAAACACTAGAAATATTTTAAAATGCAAATACGATTTTAACAATTAAATAATATTTTTCGAAAGGTACAAACACATTTTAACTAACACAAAAAAAGAAATTTCATGAAAACAATATTAGTAGAATTGGGAGTGTAGCAACTCATCAGGTTACACATACACCTAAGTTATTTTCTTGATTAACATGACCAAATTTCTGATTGTTTTAATGCCATAAGTTATTTGCAAACATGCTTGTGCGTTGCAATGAGAGAAATAAAATTATAGTGGAATATGGTAGAGTTTTGCGAAGACTAAACATCACATTTTGGTTAACAACCTCCAAACATAAGAATATGAAAGTCGCTTCTAGTGATCATACCTTTTTTCATGTACCCAGCATGGTTCATCATAAGCTCTTCCGTTATGACCTGAATAATCGAAGATGCTGATTTCATCAATATATCCAAATATCACACAAAAACATGGAAACATCTAGGAAAAGAGCCTTGGAACAGGCACAAAATAAATTTGAGAGATCCCAGCATGTCTGCTTCTGCCTCGGCTTCTCTTTCCTTTTATGTGAAACTGCTACGTAGTGAATATTACAACTGCAAATACCACGACAAAGATAATTACATTAATTACAAAGTCTTAGCAAAGATGGTGACCACGTGAAAAAGGAAAAGAACTTCACACACATATATACATCAATATTAAAGAGCTCTTGCTGAAAATATATCACATCTTTTTTGAACCAGTGAAAATTACCAAGGGATTTTAAACAAACAGGAGCTGAATCTCGTACTTGTGTATGATGAAGCTGGCGCTAGTCCCGTCCATGTCGAGATAGAAGGTGAGGTTGTGTCGCATTGTACCTGATGTAAACCTTATCGTTGCCATTGTCGGGGCATACGTGCCGCCCCCTTAGGTCTCGCCTCTGCCAGGTGCCGCCCCCGACAATGCAATTTTGTGGACGCCGTTTTCAAGTCTGTTCTCTATGGCAGACTCTTGCTACCATTGCTTGCTCACAGAGGTCAGCGGCATCTCCCTTGACGTGGCACTGGGCTGGTATCTGGTGGACGCGGCTATGGTGTTTCCCTTTCCAACCACCATGCTGCCTCTCACTCTAAGAAAAGTGTTACTTTGAATAGGTACTTCTTAGTCAATGGTGAAAAAGCAGATGATGCATGCATACAATAAGCTATTTGTTTGAGAAGAGGGAAGTTGCAACATCACAGTGGATATAGTGCAATACCACTGCACCTTCTTGTTGGGCCAGTGCCCAAATCTCTTAGTTCATCTGCAAAGCACCAACCCGCCATGTATCCAGCATGCCAGCTCAAATAATCCCGTGCCCTGATACGTCCATTTTGCATCATGATTTCCTACTATTATTTATTACGTTTTGGATAATTATTTCACTTTATGATGCAATTCTTATGCCTTTTCTCTCTTAATTTGCAAGGTTTACATAAAAAGGGAGAATACCGGTAGCTGGAATTCTGGACCTGAAATAGCCACACATCAGATATACCTATTCTACAGAGTTCCACTTGACCTGAAATTTCACGGAGGTTTTTTGTTGAATATATAAAAATACTGGAGAAAAGAAATATCAGAGGGGACCCACCAGTTGCCCACAAAGCAACAGGCCCCCCCTGGGCATGCCCTGATGCCTTGTGGACTCCCTGGCTGGCGTCTGACCCCCTCCTTCTGCTATATAAGCTCATTTTCCCTAAAGAAAATAGAGAGAAGACTTTCAGGATGAAGCGCCGCCGTCTCGAGGCGGAACCTAGGCAGGAGCAATTTTGCTCTCTGGCAGAGCGATTCTACCGGGG
Organism: Elymus sibiricus; assembly: GCA_039707655.1. Lineage (NCBI taxonomy): Eukaryota > Viridiplantae > Streptophyta > Magnoliopsida > Poales > Poaceae > Elymus > Elymus sibiricus. Next base: position 74,353,243 of record CM077672.1, on the reverse strand, counting down.
ATACTTCCCTTCGGGAGGGGGAAATCGAAGCCATCAACATCACCAACGATCCTCTCATCGTGGGAGGACCAATCTTCACCAGCACCATCTCATCTCAAACCCTAGTTCATCTCTTGTATTCAATCTTCGTCTCAAAACCTCAGATTGATACCTGCGGGTTGCTAGTAGTGTTGATTACTCTTTGTAGTTGATGCTAGTTGGTTTATTTGGTGGAGGATTATATGTTAAGATCCTTAATGATATTGAATACCCCTCTGATCTTGAACATGAATATGATTTGTGAGTAGTTACTTTTGTTCTTGAGGACATGGGAAAGGTCTTGTCATAAGTAATCATGTGAATTTGGTATTCGTTAGATATTTTGATGATGTGTATGTTGTATCTCTTCTAGTAGTGTGATGTGAACGTCGACTACATGACACTTCGTTATCATTGGGCCTAGAAGAATGCATTGGAGAGTAATAAGTAGATGATGGGTTGCTAGAGTGATAGAAGCTTAAACCCTAGTTTGTGCGTTATTCCGTAAGGGGCTGATTTGGACCCATATGTTTCATGCTATGGTTAGATTTATATTAATTCTTCTTTTGTAGTTGCGGATGCTTGCAAGAGGGGGTAATCATAAGTGGGAGGTTTGTTCAAGTAAGAATAGCACCCAAGCACCAGTCCACCCACATATCAAATTATCAAAGTAGCGAACACGAATCAAACAAACATGATAAAAGTGACTAGATGAAATTCTCATGTGTCCTCGAAACGTGTTGCCTATTATAAGAGTTTGCTCCGACTTGTCCTTTGCTATAAAAAGGATTGGGCCAGCTTGCTGCACCTTTCCTACCGTTACTATTTGTTACTTGTTATGAATTACCTTGCTATCAAACTATCTGTTACCGATAATTTCAGTGCTTGAAGAGAATACCTTGCTGAAAACCGCTTATCATTTCCTTCTGCTCCTCGTTGGGTTCGACACTCTTACTTATCAAAAGGACTATGATTGATCCCCTATACTTGTGGGTCATCAAGGCTCTTTTCTGGCGCAGTTGTCGGGGAGTGAAGCGCCTTTGGTGAGTGGAATTTGGTAAGGAAACATTTATATTACGTGCTGAAATTTACTGTCACTTGTCACTATGGAAAATAATCCTTTGAGGGGCTTGTTCGGGGTATGTTCACCTCGACCAAAAGCAATAAGAGTTGCTCCTCAACCTACTGAACCTACTAAAAATATTTATTATGAAATTCCTTCGGGTATGATAGAGAAACTACTAGCTAATCCTTATGCAGGAGATGGAATGATGCATCCTGATGTGCACTTGATATATGTGGATGAAATTTTTGGATTGTTTAAGCTTGTAGGTTTATCCGGAGATGGAGTTAAGAAGAAGGTATTCCCTTTATCTTTGGAGGGAAAGGCATTGACATGGTATAGTCTATGTGATGATACTGGAACATGGGATTGGAACCGGTTGAAGCTGGAATTTCACCTGAAATTTATCCTATGCATTTGGTTCATCGTTATCGGAATTATATATACTTCCTCCATTCCCTTATATAAGGCCACTTCATATTTTTATGTCTAACTTTGACCATTAATTTAACCAACAAAAAGTGAGTTATATGCCACAAAAAATACGTCATTGGATGCACATTTCAAAGAACTTTACGATGATACATTTCTTACGACATATAATCCATATTTTGTTGACCAAAATTATAAGTCAAAGTTTGACACGAAAAACGAAGTGGCCTTGTATAAGGGAATGGAGGGAGTATAATTTTTGGCCTCGTGAAGGAGAAAGTATCGCTCAAGCTCGGGGGAGGCTTAAGTATATGTTGCATACATGCCCCAATCATGAGCTCTCAAGAGAAATAATTATTCAGAACTTTTATGCTTGACTTTCTCATAATGATCAATCCATGCTCGATTCTTCTTCTACTGGTTCCTTTATGAAGAGAACTATTGATTTTAAATGGGATCTCCTGGAAAGAACTAAACGCAACTCTGAAGATTGGGAAATCGTCAAAGGTAAAGTGTCAGGTATAAATCTTAAGTTTGATTGTGTTAAATCTTTTATGGAAACTGATGCTTTTCATAAGTTAGTACTAAATATGGACTTGACTCTGAGATAGTAGCTACTTCTTGTGAATCCTTTGCTGCTTGATCTCCCTAAGGAGAAATGGTTTAAATATCATCCACATATTGAATTAAAAGATGAACCCATAATAGTTAAAGAAGAAACAATTGTTTACAATGTTGATCCAGTTGTGCCTACTGCTTATATTAAGAAACCTCCTTTCCCGGTTAGGATTAAGGAGCATGCTAAAGCTTCAACTGTGATTAATAAAAGTAACATTAGAACACCTAAACCTTGTGAACAAATTAAAGTGGAATCTAATATTGCAATGGTTAAAGATCTTTTGGTTGATAATATTGATGGACATGTTATTTACTTTTGCAATGAGGCTGCTAGAATTGCTAAACCTGTTAGAAATGAACGAGATATGCTAGATAAGAACAAGCCCGTAGTTGGCATGCCTGTTGTTTCTGTTAAGATTGGAGATCATTGTTATCATGGTTTATGTGATATGGGTGCTAGTGTGAGTGCTATTCCTTTCTCTTTATATCAAGAAGTCATGAATGATATTGCACCTGTTGAAATTGAAGATATTGATGTTACTATTAAGCTTGCAAACAGAGATACTATTACACCACTTGGGATTGTTAGAGATGTTGAAGTCTTGTGTGGTAAGATCAAATACCCTACTGATTTGTGGCGCCCCACCTGATTACCACTGTAGCCGGACGGTCGCCGCACATACCAGCCCAGGAAATCACTTTGGCATGCGCGTTTACAACAAGTATCATGAACACATGCATTTCTATTAATGGATATATAGGTCTTACATGATATTTTACAAAGGTGATGGTAGCGGAAAATCTCTATCTAAGGCAGAATGGTCTTGGTGCGGCTCCAATCCATAGGGATCTGACTGGGTTACTCTTCTAGCTCACAGACGCTCCCGCTCCTCGACGGCAGACGAAAGATCCTTATGTGAACCTGGCCACATTGAAGGCTGCTGAGTACTTTTGAATGTACTCGCAAGCAAACCAAGCCAACATATACACCAAGCAATGCAATCCATGGCATTCAAGCATGCATTTGTTATCTTAACAGTATTAACTATCATGTTATGGCACGATTATCTAGCAAGAGTAAACATCTAGCAGCATTGATCATCATGTTGTAACAGGATTATTTAGCAAGATAACTACTAAGGTAAATACAGTATGACGAGGATAAAGCATATCCAGTAAATAATCCATACTCCGAATATTCTCATGATCCAATCCAAATCTGATCCAAATCCAATCCGATCCAAATCTTGCGGTCATCTGACCGTTTCTCTCTTAGCCATCCCATGGCTAACATCTCATATTCCTAACATCAAAGCTTACCTATCTCTGGTTTACTCTTAGTAATAACATTATATGGTTTATTCCTCCAGACTCGACACAGATCAAATAGTGTGACCTAGTACGAACTGTGTCCCATGACCGAGGACGCGACTATTCGAATAGATTTACACTCTCCAGAGGTTGCGCACTTTACCCACACTATGGAGCTCCTGGCCTCGTACTCCCATTCGGGTGGACCGGTGTTGCTCCAACAAAACTTGTCTATTGCCTGGTACTCTTACGGTCCCACCGACAATCATAACCCATCCGGGTCATGCCCTGGGTGGCCCCTGTCTCACTCCTGACACCTGACACCGTCGTGGCCAAACAAACTGTCCCAAACGGGGACGCCGGCAAAACAAACAACTGGGCTCACAAGGTTATCGCCGCCTACCGGGCCAGGGTAGCACGCACGCATAACCTTCCCTCTTTGGTGGTACCAATAAGAGGCAAGACAACAGACCAAGTCAGGGCCTTCCCATAAAGGCAAATGTGGCTGCACTGATGAGCTCGGTTCAGTGGCACTATGACTCGATCCAGCCGACGGAGGAGGTTGTCATTATTAAGTCACATTTATTATAATTGCAATAATAATGTATGAAAAAAATATGACAACCTATCTCCATACAGTATCACATACGAGTCACTAGTGCGATGTGATGATGAGCATTAGCAAGTAATGTAAATAGCAAGTTCAACCTGGTAGGAGTTTAATTATTTCTACCACGAGCATATTCATTAATTAAACACGCAAGAATAACACAGAGCAATGCTTTAGGGCATATATCAGATGGTCGGCTTGCCTGGGGTGAAGGAGTACTCCAGGGAAGAAGTGCGATCATCTCGCGGAAGAATTCGCCGAAAATGATTCTCCCTTGGAGGGGCTGATTCGGAGTTGCGAGCAAAAAGATATGAGGGTTTGACTGCCAGGGAGCTATCTGTAAAGAAAATATTTACCACCGGCTCCTTGACAGCACAGCTGCAGGCGCCTTCTCTGGAAATACGTTTTGCAAAAATGAAAACGTATTCCGGCTACAGTGCGCTTTCTTCGAATGAAAGCGCATAGCGCTCCAGTACACTTTTAGTCAAACGATAACGTAACCGAGTGGGTGCGCGTCCACTTATCCGACGTGGCGGTGCCCCTCTCGCTAACGGTTGGGCCCCGCGCGACTTCTCTCTCCTCCCTCCATCTCCTTCTTCTTTCTCCCGCTCGGCAACAGAGGGTGGCCGGCCGCCGGCGTTGCCGCGCCTCTGGTGGGCAAGGGCTCCGGTCGAGGGCGGGGAAGGAAGCTGCGGTTGACGGCACGCCCGTAGGTGGTTACGGCGGCCGCGGGGACGGTCGGATGCGGACGGGCGTAGGTGGAGGTCAACGGCGGCGGTGGTGAGCTCGAGGCCAAGGCCACGGCCTGCCCCGGGGAAAAACTGAGGTGAGGAGAGCGTAGTGGTGGTCGAAGGGGTTGCTTGGTGGAGCTGGGTGGAGTGGTGAGGGCTCGGGTGGAGAGAATTCAGGCCGGGATGGGCGGCGGCCATGGCGACCGTGGAGGAGCAGGAGAGGCTCCGGCGACAAGTGGAGAGGTCCAGAGGGCTCTGAGAGGGAAGGGGAGGAGTGGTGTGAGCTCGAGAGGATCGGGGATGGGCTATTTATAGCCGCGGGAGCTCGCCGGATAAGCTCGACCGCCGCGGTGAGCTGGCCCGCGTGCGGAGGTGACTGCTCGGCCGGGGATGAGCTGGCTTGGCTGCGAGTCCTGCCGACCTGACGCTAAGGAAAACTCAACGCGGTGCAAGGAAGGAGACGAAGGGGAAGAAGATACTGGCGAGACACGGGCACGACAGTACTCCGTTCGTCATTGGCACACGGTGCCACGAGCTCGGATGCGATGCCGGGAAGGTTAGCTGGCGTCGAGGAGCTTCGCGGAGGAGCAGGGGAGTGAGTTGGCATGCTAGGGCGGCTTGGGTCTGGCTCACACGACCGCAGCAGCTCTGGAACATGGTGGTGCTCTCGGGCGGCATGCCAGATGGGTGGTCACCACCTTGACAGCACGGCAAAGCCAGGAACTGTCCAGGAGACCATGTCCACTGGATGTGACCATTCTCCATGAGTGCATTAATGCAAGTTTGGATGGAATAGGGGGCAAGAAATCGACTGATTTGAACTGACTTAGGTTCTGAACAGAAGGGCTTTGCAGTGGTTTCTGGATAGATCACTGAGTGAAAGGAGATGGAATTTGGCATGTAGCAATTATCTACCAAGGTGAATACCATGGTAAGTTTTCAGATCAACTAGATCACTCTAGATAGCATTGCCTTCACACACCAGCAATCTGGACATAAATGAATTTGAATTTGCTGGGACAAATTGGCTACATATATTTGGCTCAAATTTTGTGGAGAGTGAAGACTTAGGATTATAAAGGCACTGGTAAAATTTCATACCATTTGGGTGCTCCTACATGGTACTTCCTTCATAGTGCTTCCTGCTGGACAAAAACTTAGGAAAATTGCTGGGGGAGAATGGATATCTGGATTGAGCTGATTTTTGGTTTACATGAGTGATTTATCAAGTTTAACAACCCTGCAAAATTTCAGCTCAAATGGATCCAGGGTTCAAGCACTTCCTTTACAAATTTCCCAACTGGACAGAATTTGCAAATGGATGCTTTACTCAAAATTTGTACTATGGAATTTGGGTTCTTGATGGAAATGGTGAAGATATGGATAGGAGAAGGTCCACAAATTATTTGGGATTTTTCATGGCTACCAAAATGGTAGTTCCTTTAGAAAGTGCCCAAAATGCAATATTGGCTTTAATTGGAAAATGCAATTTCCCCTATTTAATTATGGCCAATATTTTGGTGAGAGCTCAATATGGTCACAAAGAATATCTCCACAAGTTTTCATGAACTTTGGAGATGGATAGATATTGTCTTGGATTTAATTCCTCTAACTGGTAGAAAAAGGAATTAATTTTATATGAAAAATATTGCAAATGACTTGGCAATATTTTTACATATCCAGGGTTGATTGATATAGGATGATCACTGGGCAAAGTTTGGGAGGCAACATATCAAAGGAAATTGGGGTTCCTTTGTTACGGAAGGAATTAGGGTTTCCCTTCCGGTAACTCGGAAGGTAGGGTTTCAGCGGCAAAACCCTGAGAATATATATATTGAGTGGAAAGATTGGACTGGAGAGAATCTCTGGTTGGATAGGAAAGGCAAGGCTAGATGACCATCTTCATATACCCAAGAACGAGAGAAAATCCAATAACACCGAGAAAAAGGATGGGAGTCAAATCCCACGAAGGAAAAAAAACAAGGAGCGAAAACCAGGGTGTTACAAACCTACCCCCCTTAAGAAAATATCGACCTCGAGATTTCCGGGCTTACCTCTCGATGAAGGGGGACTTACCTGTGTGCGACTTGGATCCATCAGTGGTCTTGTTTTCGTTGGTTCACTGGCCTTTTAACTGCCTCTTCTGATAGCCCAGGTATTGTCTCTACACACAGCTTCCTTGAATCCTTCTATTTCCTATCAGGTGTACCTTTTGTCTTGGTAGTGGTGTTGCTGGGTGGGGTAGCAGGTAATACCAACAAACAGCTCAGTTTCCATGGCCTGGAAGTAACTGCTTCGGGTTTTATTGCGATACTTCGTACCCTGACTGTCATGGGCAAGACAACCTTTCCTGGTATAGGCTCACGTGCTCGTATGGCCTCGAGTGGCTAGGGGTGACTTTCCTTTTTGTCGTGTCAGAATGCTCAGTCTGGCTGTGGGTTCTATATGGGTGCTTTCTTCTGTCATATGCGTTCGGGCTTTGTCCTCAGGGGATCCACAATGCGAGGAACAACATGACCGAACTATTACCGCTGTATCCCTAACTGAAATGTCAGGCATGATCACAAACTAATCATAGATAGTGATCTCTTATTTCAATGATGTCATGATGTCTACGGGTTGTTGATGATGATGTGCTTTCAGCCATTCTATCTGAATGTCTTGTTTCAAACTCTATCGCTCGTGGAGATGGCTCTGTCATATATAGCCTCTGTAGTCATTGTTATAGCCTCTGAGCTGAACATACTATGGCTAGTATCTGGTGTATGTTTCGGAGCATAGTCTCTTATCTTGGTTGATGGCCCATATTCATGATGAGTATGACATGCTGGTTGCATTGTTGTGGCCGTATATGCAAGAGTCTGAGAAGGATTGGTAATAATACCTTGTCTATGAAACTTCATTTTGTTTGCCATAATGGGGGTTGTTTGTCCACAACTTCTTTGTTCTTGAGGATTCCTTTGATGGACCTGTCATGACCTGCCAACACGGCTCCTTGATTGTTTTCTTGGCTTGTCGGGCTTGTTCTCACAACTTACTCTTGCATATCTCGTAGAGGTTCTTGTGCTCATATTCTTCTTTAAACTATGGGGCAGATGGTTCTCTGAACACAGCCATTCCCATGTACGAGTGGCTCGCATGAACTGATCAACTGGACTGCATGCTTACAACATATGCAGGTGTAAGATAAATCCTTTCATAACCATTGAGTTCTGAGGTAGAAGGGTGTGTCTCGACTAATTCGTACTACTAACAAGATTGTTGTGAGCATGATGGTGTGTTGAAGAATGCTGAATTCCTTATGCTCGAAGCTTCTGCCAGGGTAGCGTGCTGAAGAAGGCTAGGTATCATATCCCAGAAGCTTTTCCTCCTGTGGCTTACTACGGAAGGTAGAATGTCTTATGCTGGAAGCTTTCCGCAGTAGCGGGCTGAGGAAGATTGGGGTACCGTATCCAAGAAGATTTCCCCCCTTGTGGCATAGCGAGGAAGATTGGGAGTCTTGCGTCGTAGGCTTCTCCCGATAGCTTGCGGAGGAAGGGCGGGTTCCTTGTACCCAAACCTTGTACTATGATATGCGGTCGGATCTATGGCCGATTTTGGCTTCCTTTCGAAGTATCCGGAATTTACCCATAGCGAGCCAAAACTTGGTATAGGCCACACCGTGTTTGAAGATATTCCGTTGGTCATGCACCCTGGCGGACAAATGTGCGCGCGTGGAAGAGGGGAGGAGACTCCCCGGAGAGGATGCTGGCGGGGAAGTCGACTCCGGAGACGACGCCACCGCCAGCCCGAAAGGGAAAGGCCGAAAGCGCAACAAGAAGCGCAAGGGGAGAACAGTAATGGCCGTCGAAGGCTCCGCCGACACTGCCAAGAAGGTCAAGGCAGACAACCCCGGTAACGAGCTTGCCGGGTGTACTGATTGCCGAGACGCTGCGGCAGGAGAAAGGGTCGGCAAGACCGACGGGCCATACTGCAAGATCCACCGCACCAAGGGCCACGACCTCCAAGAATTCCGCATGATCGAACAACTCGCTGAGAAGCAGAGGGTAGAGTACCAGCGGCGTGACAAGGAGAAAGGCCAGGAAGGCGCGGGAGGCGCCGGTAAGAAAAATCGTGGAGGGCAAGGTGTCCGTCGCGACAAGGCCAAGCAATAGAAAGAGAAGCCCGCGCGCGGTAGAGACAAGAAAGGAGATGAAGATGATGATGCTGAGGAAGATGGAAGCGAGTCCAGTGAACAAGAGTTCCAGAGAGCCATCGATGCCATGTGCGTTGACGGTGGTGCATCCTTGCATGCCTCTCACCGCCAGCTCAAGCAGTGGGCGCGAGAGATCAACACAGCAGAACCGGCATTGGGCGCCCGAAAACCGCTGAAGTGGTCCCGCACGCCCCTCGTCTTCGACATTGAGGATCACCCTGACCGCACTACAACCGTCTGGTGCTTGCCGTTGTTGGTATCCCCGACAATCAGCAACCTCAAGGTCACGAAGATGTTGGTTGACGGCGGGGCCGGCATGAATTTGATCTCACACGACGTGATCAAGAGGCTACAGATCCCTGATGAAGATCTCAAGCCCACTGGCACCTTCCAAGGGGTCAACCCAGGGAGGAGCCAGCCGAAGGGGAAGATCACCTTGCCGGTGACATTTGGCGGCGAACTCAATTACCGGACTGAGAAGGTGGTGTTCGATGTAGCCAAGATCTCTTTGCCGTACAATGGGATCCTGGGTCCCCCAGCCCTGGCAAAGTTCATGGCGGCGTCACACTACGCCTACAACACACTCAAGATGCCGGGGCCGATGGGTATCATCACCATCCCCTTGGACAAGAAAGACGCAGTGATCTGCGTGGAACAGATGTTCCAAGAGGCGGCAGTGGCAAACGCCGACAAGGCGACCGCCCCCGCAGAAGAAAGAAAAGGAAAGAAGGGCAAGGATGCCGGCAAGGTCTCCGGGAAGCACTCCTCTCCGGAGGATTGTGCACCTGTCGATGACGTGCCAGAAAGCTCCAACGCCCAGAGCAAGTAGATTAGGACGGCTGCACCTGCGGACCCTCCCCATCTCAACTCTCAGTAGCCGCCGGCGAGGAGGACGCTGCCGGGCCAGCCTCGTTCTGTAGCGCGTTGTCGGAGAGCCGCAATTCAGGGAGGTGCTCACCCCCTGGACGGAGGCTCCTGCACCAGGATCGCTGCCCTCTGCTCTCGTCGTCGAGCTACGAGTTCCGACGAGAGGCTAAGCGGACGATCCCATCCGTAAGGGTGGGATGCCGGGATCACCCCCGGTAACCTGTTTTCCTCCCCTAAGTCAATCTTTTTGTACAGACTTGTCAGCAGACTCGTGAACTACGTACAAAAATGGGGTGAGGACCCCGTGGCCCCGGCCCGGGGGCTCCTTATGTGCAAAGAAATAAAGGTTCCCTGCTATTGTCCTCTCTTCCGCATAACTCTAGGGAGATCGAGGACCCCTTGTGTACACTTGCCGGGGGTAAAACGGTGTAGGGCCGAAGAACCCGATAACCACGCAGCGACAAGACGACAAGAAGTACATCAAAGATAAGTCACGAAAGACCCTCGCGGCAAAAGTCCTTTGCTGATAAGAGTTTGGTCATAGTTAGGAGTTTCCCTCGATTGGTGCCTTTCTCTGTGCGTAGAAAAGCCTGCACGCGTAGGAACCCTGTCGTAGCCGTCCGTGCCCTCGCTTTGCTTCGAGTCAAGTTCAACAACACAGCTTGTTTCGAGCACACTCAGCAGACCCGAGCGGCCGCACCGGATCGACGGGGACCTTACCGTAAATAACCGTGCTCTCATTTTGACTCGAGTCAAGCTCGACACTACGACGACGCCGGGTAAAAAGCGGCAAGGATAAAGCTTGCCGGACGCGCCTTAGCCAACAGGACGGGTCTGTCCCACAGATATGCCTACGGCAAGGAGTCACACACCGGCAAGTCTTCCCAGGAAGCGTAGGGTGAAAAAAACGCGCAGAGACAAAACCAAATGAGGGGAGCCGACCACAACATCCCAGCAAAGATGAAATAAATTTTCATTAATATTGAAACTAATTACATCTTATGGCTTCTCCATGCTAGGATTTGCCTCTGGATCAATAAAACGAAGAAGGTCGGGCGGGCAGACGACCAGACTATCGGCCGCCGCCGGCGACTGCCCCGCACTCTCTCTCTCTCTCTCTCTCCGTAGAGGGGGGTGCCGGCGCCGGCTGCCGGGACGGAGCAAGTGAAAAGCGAGGCGCACGGCGATGCACCTCCACCGTGCTGCCAGCGACCAAGGCGTCAGCAGGCCCCTGGAGGTTTGCCAGGGTAAGGTGGCGGTGCCCGGCAAGGACCCCTCCCCACAGCCGTCGTCGAGAACCCAGCGGTGCCGTCGGAGTACGATTTCCTATACGGCATCGTCGAGTTAGAGACGAAGGCGTCGGTGGCCTCGGACCAAGACTCCCCCGGCAGCCCCGTCGACTTCGGGACGAGGGCAAAAGGAGTGTCTAGGCCGGAGCCCTAACTTGCTCCCGGCAGCCCAGATGATGGTGCTGCCGGCAAGCCCTCCTAGCCCATCGGCGGCCTAGTCCGAGTCCGAGCGCTCCGCCTTGACGCGACGGAGAGCCCCGCCATCGTCCTCCTCGCCACCATCGTCCGAGCTGGTGGAAGCGGTGTCGGTACCGCTGTCGCCAGACCTGTCCGCGCAGCAGCCGTGGCGGCCTCCTAAAGCTCCGAAGAACTTCACGGAGACCACGTCCGCCGCTACCAGCTCGAAGAGAAGGACGTCCCCCGACCTCAGGCCGTGCGCCCTGACGAAGGTCTTCCATCCTTGTCGGAGGCGCATGGCACAGCTGGCGGAGACATCGACGGAGGACCAGATGTCTCCATTAGGACAACCCCCCGCACGCAGCCACAGGCCCCGCAGCTGGTCCCCTTCGATCACCGCGGAAAAACGGCGTGGCAACCTCAGCGAGCGCCGCGTGCGACGGCGCAGCGGGAGAAGAAACTCCAGCCAAGTGTTCCCGACGTGCCCTTCCAACGGCAGGGGCTCGGCAGGCGGAGACGCGACGATGGCGCTGCCGCGGCCACCATCCTTGCCGCGGCCGCCTCACCCCCTAGGCCTGCCCCTTCTGCGACCTCGACCGGCAGCCCCTCCTCTGGCGCCGGAGCTCGGTTCCGCGGCCTCGGCTGGCGAAGAAGTCCGACCACGGAGAGGAGTCCGCCCGGCAGAGGCTGACGCCTTGGCCTGGCTCCTCCCCCTGGCCATAGCAAGACCGGAGATCCTATCACAAGAAGGAAGATGGAGGCAGTCCGGAGGACGGAGATGGAAGTGATGGGTGAGCGCTGCCTTCCCCGCAGCCTCCCTTTATAGGCGGAGCCCGGGGACTAGCCCCCCCCCCCATGACCTCTGGCAATCGCCCGACTTCGCCACTCCCGTGCCATGCGCAACTGACGGCGCACTCCTCCACGAACACCCCTGATAACCCACAAGTATAGGGGGTTGCAACAGTTTTCGAGGGTAGAGTATTCAACCCAAATTTATTGATTCGACACAAGGGGAGCCAAAGAATATTCGCAAGTATTAGCAGCTGAGTTGTCAATTCAACCACACATGAAAGACTTAATATCTGCAGCAAAGTTTTTAGTAGCAAAGTAGTATGGAAGTAACGGTAACGGTAACAGAAGTAACAGTAGCAGTTTTATAGTGATTGTAACAGTAGCAACGGAGAAGTAACTTAGCAAAGATCAATATGTGAAAAGCTCGTAGGCAATGGATTAGTGATGGATAATTATGTCGGATGGCATTCATCATGCAACAGTTATAACCTAGGGTGACACAGAACTAGCTCCAATTCATCGATATAATGTAGGCATGTATTCCGAATATAGTCATACGTGCTTATGGAAAAGAACTTGCATGACATCTTTTGTCCTACCCTCCCGTGGCAGCGGAGTCCTAATGGAAACTAAGGGATATTAAGGCCTCCTTTTAATAGAGAACCGGAACAAAGCATTAGCACTTAGTGAATACATGAACTCCTCAAACTACGGTAATCACCGGAAAGAATCCCAATTATTGTCACCTTGGGGTATGCGGATCATAGATCGTAGTAGGTGTCTACAACTTGCAAGATCGGATCAAGAACACAAATATATTCATGGAAACATAAAGGGTTCAGATCTGAAATCATGGCACTCGGGCCCTAGTGACAAGCATTAAGCATAGCAAAGTCATAGCAACATCAATCTCAGAACATAGTGGATACTAGGGATCAAACCCTAACAAAACTAACTCGATTACATGATAGATCTCATCCAACCCATCACCGTCCAGCAAGCCTACGATGGAATTAATCACGCACGGCGGTGAGCATCATGAAATTGGTGATGGAGGATGGTTGGTGATGACGACGGCGCCGATTTCCCCTTTGCGGAGCCCCAAACGGACTCCAGATCTGCCCTCCCGAGGAAGAACAGGAGGTGGTGGTGGCTCCGTATCGTGAAACGCGATGAACTCTTCTCCTTGATTTTTTTCTCTCCGAACATGAATATATAGAGTTGGAGTTAGGGTCGGAGGAGCCTCAGGGGGCCCACAAGCCACCATGGCGCGCCCAGGGGGGTAGGCGCGCCACCCTGGCTTGTGGCCAGGTGGTAGACCCCCTCTGGTTGATTCTTTTGCCAGTATTTTTTATTAATTCCAAAAATATTCTCCGTAGATTTTCAGGTCAATCCGAGAACTTTTATTTCTGCACAAAAATAACACCAAGGCAATTCTGCTGAAAACAGCGTCAGTCCGGGTTAGTTCCATTCAAATCATGCAAATTAGAGTCCAAAACAAGGGCAAAAAAGTTTGGAAAAGTAGATACGAGTAGTAGCAGCAGGAGCAGTGCACAGCGAGGTGCCGCCCTCGCCCCTGGCAGCAGGTGCCAGTGCAGGGGGTGCCGCCCCTGCCCGTGGCGGCATGTGCCCACGTGGCAGGGTGCCGCCGGGGGCTGTGGCAGCGGGGCCGGTGCCGCCGTTGCCAGGTGGTCTCTTTTGACAATGATTTTCAGAGGTGATCTCTTTTGACAATGAATTCGCTAAGGTCGTCTCTTTTGACAAAAACTCTAGTTTCATATGATAGCAACAATGTGCAAGATAATATTTTTTACTGCTGGAGAATTATGATTAGGTTGATAGATCTGCCACACATCAAAATTTTCAGGTTCTTCTTGCTTAGGCTGACAATAAGTTGAGATAAACTCAAGAGACAAGTAACGCTAAGCTTACCTCGGCCACGAGCTGCAAACTTGGCATACAATTCTGCTTCTTTTAGTTGTCAGTGATTGAGCCTGCAAAGCAACATGGTCTGATTTTGGAACGTATTAGTGGTGTTCCACGAGGAAAGCAGTAGCAATCCATCAATCTGATGCTGGATACCTGGGCCTGCGCCGCATCTTCTTCGCGGGCGCCACTACGAGCTCCGCGGCGCGGTGCCGCTGCCACACGGGGGGGGCATCAGCAGCACCGGGGCCTGCCCTGCCATTATCCCGGGCGCGGGCGGCAACGCGGGGAAGAGTTTCCTCGTCACGAACCAGGACGTAGCCGGCGCCATCCGTCCGGAGTAGTCTTCATCATCAGGGCTCCTGAGCAGGCCGAACCGAAAGCCGCCGCCACCATCCGCGGAGTTGTGCATGGACGAGCTCGACGTGCCGGAGTTGTCCGGCGCCTCCACATCAAGATCCATCATGGACTGGATCCAACAGTCCGCTCCTCCTCTGTGGGCCTGCCATCACGATGGACTCGAACTGTAATGGGCTGGCCGACGGCCCAGTTTACCACAGGCCTGCGTTTCGGCCTCCAGAGCAGAAACACCTGGATCGTGAAAACGGACGATCGGAAATGCAAATCATTGAGAGGGCTCGCTTTAGGTCCGGTTATACTGTCCTAAATTTCAAATGTTCAAGTTCATGCTTGGATCAATTGTTAGATTAGTCCAACAATATGGTAGCTAGGTGACATAAGACTAATACTACTAGATTTGTATTTAAGATCACTTGGTAATTCTTTTGACTTTGTATTTTATTTAGTTACTGATTATTTTTTTATTCTTTTAGTTACTGATTTTTGTTGGATTTCACTCCACCCGCCGTTGGGAACTACTAATTCGTTGGGTCTACAATAATTTTGGAAAGGCTCCAACGAGCTAATTTTCACTATTTTTGTTTGTAGTTTTCCTGTTATTCTAAACACGTGTTATTCTTTCTAGTTCTACCTGCTCAAGGTATTCATCATTCCAGTAGAATGACAACAGACTCGTGTATAGGGAACTAGATTACCTTAGCTACCTATCTAATTTATTGTAGAAATTCCAGGATCCACTATTGGACATGTAAAATAGAAATACTTTTTCTTGGTTAAAGGAACAGACGATTCGATCGATTTCCGTATCGAGACCTGGAACACCACAGCGTAATGGTGTGTCCGAACGTCGTAATCATACTCTATTGGATATGGTGCGTTCTATGATGTCTCTTACCGATTTGCCACTATCATTTTGGGGTTATGCATTAGAGACAGCTGCATTCACTTTAAACAGGGCACCATCAAAATCCGTTGAGACAACACCGTATGAATTATGGTTTGGCAAGAAACCTAAGCTGTCATTTCTTAAAGTTTGGGGATGGGACGCTTATGTCAAAAGGCTTCAGCCTGATAAGCTCGAACCCAAAGCGGATAAGTGCGTCTTCATAGGATACCCTAAAGAGACCGTTGGGTATACCTTCTACCACAGATCCGAAGGCAAAATATTCGTTGCTAAGAATGAATCCTTTCTAGAGAAGGAGTTTCTCTCGAAAGAAGTGAGTGGGAGGAAAGTAGAACTTGATGAGGTAGTTGTACCTTCTCTCGAAATGGAGAGTAGAACATTACAGAAAGAAGTTTCTGTGACATCTACACCGACCGGAGAGGAAGTTAATGATGATGATCATGAAACTTCAGATCAAGTTACTACTGAACTTCGTAGGTCGACCAGGACACGTTCCGCGCCTGATTGGTACGGTAATCCTGTCTTGGAAGTGATGTTGTTAGACAACGGCGAACCTACGAGCTATGAAGAAGCGATGACGAGCCCGGATTCCGACAAATGGCTTGAGGCCATGAAATCCGAGATAGGATCCATGTATGAGAACAAAGTATGGACTTTGGTAGACTTGCCCGATGATCGGCAAGCTATTGAGAATAAATGGATCTTTAAGAAGAAGACAGACAGTGATGGTAATGTCACCATCTATAAAGCTCGACTTGTCGCTAAGGGTTTTCGACAAGTTCAAGGGGTTGACTACGATGAGACTTTCTCACTCGTAGCGATGCTAAAGTCTGTTAGTATTATATTAGCATTTGGATGCTGAAAGGTATGCAAGCTCCACCGATCCATCTATGGAGTGGTGCAAGCATCTTGGAGTTGGAATATATGCTTTGATAAGGTGATCAAAGTTTTTGGGTTTATACAAGTTTATGGAGAAACTTGTATTTAAAAGAAAGTGAGTGGGAGCTCTATAGCATTTCTAATAGTATATGTGGATGACATATTGTTAATTTGAAATGATGTAGAATTTCTGGAAAGCATAAGAATTAATTGAAAGGAGTTTTTCAATAAAACCTGTTTTGAGTTGTCCACAGATTGGGCATCGAGATCTATAGAGATAGATCAAGACGCTTGATAAAGATTTTCACACACACCTTTGATGAGATTTTTTCAAAATGGATCAGTCAAAGAAGGAGTTCTTGCCGGGTGTGAAGTGGAGTAAGACTTGAAGACCTAGGTAAAACATGCTTACATATTAGGCATCAAGATCTATAGAGATAGATCGAGACGCCTCATGGGACTTTCACAAAGCACAAACCTTGACAAGTTTTTGAAGAAGTTCAAAATGGATCAGTCAAAGAAGGAGTTCTTGACTGTGGTGCAAGGTGTGAAGTTGAGTGAGACTCAAAACTCGACCATAGCAGAAGAAAGAGAAAGGATGAAGGGCATCCCCTATGCCTCAGCCATAAGTTCTATAAAGTATGCTATGTTGTGTGCCTTGCCATGTGTCTGGCAAAAAGGTACCAAAGTGATCCAGGAGTAGATCACTGGACAGCGGTCAAAATATCCTTATTATAACTAAGGAAGTATTTCTCGGTAATGGAGGTGATAAAGAGTTCGTCGTAAACGGTTACGTCGATGCAAGCTTTAAACACCGATCCGGATGACTATGAGTCTCAGACCGGATACGTATAGTGGGGCAGTCATTTTTGGAGTAGCTCCAAGCAGAGTGTGGTAGCAGCATCTACATATGACATAGAGATTTGCGAAGTACACACGGATCTGAATGTTGCAGACCCGTTGACTAAAACCTCTCTCACAAGCAAATCATGATCAGCCCTAGAACTGAATGGGTGTTAGATTCATCACAATGTAATCTAGATTATTGACTCTAGTGCAAGTGGGAGACCGTTGGAAATATGCCCTAGAAGCAATTAATAAAATGGTTATTATCATATTTCCTCGTTCATGATAATGGTTTGTTATTCATGCTATAATTGTATTGACCGGAAACTAAATACATGTGTGGATACATAAACAAATACCGTGTCCCTAGTATGCCTCTACTAGACTAGCTCGTTGATCAAAAGATGGTTAAGGTTTCCTAACCATAGACATGAGTTGTCATTTGATAACGGGATCACATCATTAGGAGAATGATGTGATGGACAAGACCCAACCGTTAGCATAGCATATGATCGTTCAGTTTATTGCTACTGCTTTCACTATGTCAAATACATGTTCCTCCGACCATGAGATCATGCAACTCCCGGACACCGTAGGAATACTTTGGGTGTATCAAACGTCACAACGTAACTGGGTGATCATAAATGTGCACTACAGGTATCTCCGAAAGTGTCTGTTGGGTTGGCATGGATCAAGACTGGGATTTGTCATTCCGTATGTCGGAAAGGTATCTCTGGGCCCTCTCGGTAATACAACATCATAGAAGCCTTGCAAGCAAAGTGACTAATGAGTTAGTTACAAGATGACGTATTAGGGAACGAGTAAAGAGACTTGCTAGTAAAGAGATTGAACTAGGTATGGAGACACCGACGATCGAATCTCGGGCAAGTAACATACCACCGGACAAAGGGAACTACGTATGTTGTCATAAAGGTTCGACCGATAAAGATCTTCGTAGAATATGTAGGAACCAATATGGGCATCCAGGTTCCGCTATTGGTTATTGACCGGAGAGTCGTCTCGGTCATGTCTGCATCATTCTCGAACCCGTAGGGTCCGCACGCTTAACGTTCGATGTCGATTTAGTATTATATGAGTTATGTGGTTTGGTGAACGAATGTTGTTCGGAGTCCCAGATGAGATCACGGACATGACGAGGAGCTCTGAAATGGTCCGGAGGTAAAGATTTATATATAGGACGGTAGCATTTGGTCTCCGGAATGGTTTCGGAAAAGCACCGGAAAGTTATCGGATCACCGGAAGGGGTTCCGGGGGAACCGGAAGTCTATTGGGCTTAATTGGGCCATACGAAGGGGAACACATCAGCCCACATGGGCTGGTGCGCCCCCTTATAGCAGCCAAGCCTATTAGATGGAAGGAGGAGGGGCGCCACCCCTCCTGCCTTTTCTCCGAGAGAGAAGAAGGAAGGGGTGGGGCGCCTCCTCCACTTTCCTTCCCCTCGCGCCTATAGAAGGAAGGGGGGCGCACCACTAGGAAACCCTAGGGCTGCGCCGGCCCCAATTAGGGCGCCCCTAGGGGCTGCCTCTCCCCTCCCACTCCTATATATATGCGAGGAGGGGTGCCACACATAACACAGCTTATTCCACGTCGTGTGTCGGCACCCCTCCGCCTCTAGTTTACTCCTCCGCTCTAGATCATCGCAGTGCTTAGGCGAAGCCCCGCGGGATTGCTTCACCACCACCGTCACCACGTCGCCGTGCTGCCGGAACTCATCTACTACCTCGCCCCGCTTGCTGGATCAAGACGGCGAGGACGTCATCGAGCTGAACGTGTGCTGAACGCGAAGGTGCCGTGCGTTCGGTACTTGATCGGACGGATCGCGAAGGTGTACGACTACATTGACCACGTTGATTAAACGCTTCCGCTTAGCGATCTACAAGGGTATGTAGATGCTCTCCCCCTCTCGTAGCTATGCATCTCCATGGATAGATCTTGCGTGTGCGTAGAATTTTTTTGTTGTCGAGCAAGAACAACTGAAGAACGCCGGCAAACCGACCCACGCCAAAGCCGTGACCACCACTCCCCCGTCCCAAATTAATTGTGATTATTGCTACTCCCTCGATCCAAATTAATTGTTGTTGATTTTCTACTTAATTCAATGCGCTATATTCGCGAGAGAATTGGATAATGTGCTCTCTTGCTTATGGTCTTCTGAGCTTTTGTTATCCTCCTGAGTCAAATAACGTCAAGTACTTTCACCAAATCATTCTTCTTCTTCTCTGCTTCAAGATCCTTCCAACAATCCATATTCGATGTGAACTTTGCATCTTGGCTGCTGAGACCCACTCAGGCCATGTTCGGTTACCGGGGATTTGACGCCTTAGGGGATCCAATCCACACGGGGCGCCCATTCCTTGCAACAACGGAGGGGGTGGAGAGGCTGTTTTCCTGGCCAATACCGCAAGGCTGTGAGGAGATTTGGCAGGGTTTCTATCTCTGCCGGGTTTAACCGAATGCACTATATGTAACGGGGTTTTGACCCCAATCCCAGCAAGGGGCGGGATTAACCGAAAGAAGCCTCAAGCATAACAGATGGTGGATGCAACCAATCAGGCCAAACACTGCATGTAACCTGCAATCCATTCAGGTTATCAAAAAACCTGCCTATGGCCTACTGGTCATCAACTTTTTTTTCTTGGGGAAGAAACAACGACATGGCACGAGCCACGAGTCAAGGCCAGTTTCAAATGAGAGATCTTCATTATCTGCGAACAAATATCTCACGAAATTTTTCAGATGGCAACAAATGAGCACTTAGGCGCCCGATTGTTACATTTTTTTTTCCTAGGCTTAGCAACGCCACCACATATTATATATGCTGATTACATCACACATAGACCAAGTTAAATACTAACATGTTCACAAATTTGCACTTCACTGTTTTGTTAATTACATCACACACAAGACGATTTACATAAGGAAGACATATTCACAAATTTGCGTTTCGTATGTTAGAAGTATCCAACGGGGAAATAAAGTACATGTGCTCATTTGTCCATTATTTCCATGTTACGCTGTAAATCTATCGCATTCGTCTCATCTTACCATTTAGTCTCTGCTTGACATCTGTTGTTATTTGTTAATAGTCTGCTATAGCTGGTGAAGACTATATAAAAAATGAAGGTCAGCAGTGGCCATTGCAAGAGCATGTCAACAGAAAGACACTATCACCAAACCCACCCTGTACAAACAAGGAGAAGTGGTCATCGCCAGTATTGAGCCCATCTATGGATGGTCTCAACCATTTGAGGGAACAATGCGCTGACACTATCATTGATAAGACCCTGGAAGAAATGTATAGCGTCCTCATCGTCCAGCTCCAGCCGGAATTTCTCCTGAACCTGATCAATGCACACCATAAAAGGGGGAAACGGTACGTGAATATAGGCTGCTCTGCTCTTTGTGAGAAAAAAATCCCACTCATAAAACCAATTTAATTACCTTAAGGGTCGCATTTTCATCGGTAGAGATATCTGGAATACTTGATCTTTCCATCAAAGTGAAGAGATTCAATATAAGGCTGCTGTTATTCCTTAAAATGTTGTATGCTTCGCAGCAGTAGGACTTGAATCTCGTATAGTATTGGCTGAAATCCAAAAGGCAAGTTACAGCGATTCAAAGAGCTGTAGCAAATGAATAATAATTCAAAGTATTGACAGAACGGATCAACAAATTACCTTTCTGTGCCACCCATGGCCTCGACCATTTCTTTGCATAGTTTCATTGGAGGTGGAAATGGCTTTGGATCTCGACCCAGAATAAAACCGAAATCCACATGGAAAAGGCACCCGTCATCTCTTATAAGAAGATTATCTAGATGCCTAGATAGAAATAGAGGGAGGGGAAATCAGCCATATGTTATTCCTCGCAAACTGCATATAGCTCATGTAGACAAAAGGACTGGAAAAAAAAGAACTGGATGCCATTGTCAGCCAACCAGACCCTTGCTATTGACAAAAATTTCTACAGAAATACCCTGACAATACAGATTTACAAGAATGAGGAGCATTTTCATCTTGTTGGCGCTATAAATCAGAATATCAGTCAGAATTAATAAACACCTAGTTACAAAATGGTAAACAAAATATAACCATTTTCATCACTGAACAGTAATCAAGAAAAATAAAAATGAAGTGGGGCACTCGAATAAATTCAGTTCCTCTAAATGAAAATGAATGGAGTTGGACATGCAGCACCACAGTTGAAGATTGCTGAATGTACAGAAAACTGAAATAAATGCTTCTGTATATTCGTTTCTAAGCATAAAGGATTAGCTATCCTAATTCTTATACAGATACTTAAAAAGAGAAGGCACCAACCTGTCTCCAACACCCATAATGTATGTAATGACAGAGTAACCAGCACAACTTTTTATAAAAGTTTCCAAGCATTGGGCAGTTATACCAAAAGGACCATCTTCATCAGGATGGAACTTTTGCAGGTAACTTGTAATACTGCGATGTTCTGATATAATCTGCGAACAAACGACAATTTTAATCAACAAACTACTTCAGAATGAATCTACAATATATAGAAAATTTTGTTAGTGTAAAACATAACCAGTCTTCTGAAAACCCGACATTAGCTATTGGCTTCCATGATCTTCTAATACTCAAATTACCTGTGCAAGCGGGCTGGAAGGAATGAATTCAACCATCCCTTCATCCTGTCCAGTTGCAAGAACTTGATATGGGGTAAGGTGCAAGTCCATGTTTTCTAATTTGAGCAATCGGTCCATTAAAGAGACCATTTGAATGACCTACAAAGTGAATCACGAATTAGTCATGATATATCCCTACCTTCCATACAAGTAGGTAGGCAGGTACTGAGATGTACAGTGAGACCAATGTTTAAATAATAGCACATGAACGGTCACCATATCTTTAAGCATCTATATGCTGCATGTTGCCTCATATGCAGCTCCACTATTGTAAAAAGGATGTATCTATTTATACAATGGTATGGTGTCCATGCTAAACATAGGCCATCTATGCATTGAAATTTACATATACATGCACCATAAAAACAGGAATGTGATATGCAGCTCGTGGTTTGTACTCTTGTAGGAACTATACCCACCGTATTCTCAACATGACTAACACAGGAGAGCGACCTAAGATCGATGCTAAGCAGAAAGTGTCACTGATTTAAAACAATGATTGGACACAGTTATGTGCCTTTGAAAGAAGACTCAAGTCTACCGCATGCAATCACATACAATGCGTAATGTTCAATTTTGTTTATAGCTTAAGTGGCAAGTTAGCAAGGATTGAAGATATGACTGGCCGGCTTCACAGGAATATCACAATGTAACCATTAGTTCAGAATGTAAGATACAGTACGTAAAGATGGTGATACATGCCGACATACAGACTATAACAAAAGCCAAAAATGATTTCCACTGAATGAGAATCAGACTTGAATAATTACCAATTGATCCTGGCGGAGGTCATCTCCCTTTTTGAAAATCATCTTGGATGTTCCCCCATTTGCCGTCTTAAATGTAAGCCGCAACGGAATTAAGGAACTCTTGAATATAGATGACTCTTGAGGCACAACACCAGTAAGGAGAAGTGTAGGTGCTAATGGTGAACGAATTGGCTGGAACAGATATATCAGAATTAGTCAATCCAAGCAACTAAGACAAGTTAATCTACACAATCCTTGTTTTTCTAGCATTGAAGAACAGTAAATGTGAGCATCTGTAACAAGTTTTACCTCATCAAAGTGGGTAAGCTCACTGTGAACTCCTGCTAACAACTGTCTCAATTTCTCGATTTTCTTTTCTGCATTACCACGAGTATTTCTTACATCCTTCATAATAGAACATAATTGAGCAGTGAGTTCCGTTTGGCGTGATAAACTCTGCCACAGTCGAAACCCATCTTCATCCCCATCCTCCCTAGCAACCATCTGTTAACAGAAACAATGGTACATAATGAAAGATTACATATCAGGAAGGATAGAGATAACATGATGTACCCAAAAAGGAAGGGAACATACTTTCATCATTTCATCTTCAAGCATGTCATACGTACTGTAGTATCGTTTTGCATATGCATGATCATGGAGCTCAACAACCACATACCAGCGAAGGAAACTAGCAATTTCAATGTTTGATAAAGCTGAAATGGACAAAAGATCATAACGCATGCTTGAGTTTTCTCAGTAGTCACATAACAAAGAAATGCTGATCACAGTAACCAGATGTGACAAATGGAGTCATGATCACATTCATTGTAGAATTTATTTAGAAGGATAGATCATATACCGCGGTTTACAAGAAAGTGTGCCAGACGTGACTTGTCTGATCGTTCAAATCGAAGAGCTTGCACTAACTGGAGTAAGTAGCATTGCAATTCTTCATCATCAGCCCTTTCAAGTACGCTCACAGCATAAGCACGAACCTTGGCACAAAAAATACAACTTAGGATATAATATTTAGTAGGGCATGAGATGATAAAATCTGTCATCCAGAGTCACATGGACTAGTTACTCGATCATTGTTTAGTTACTAAGAGGTGGGAAATTTCTATAACCTTAAGAAAACCTTTTTGGTCGGAAAGAAAAATGTGCTAGTAGCGGTGCAGGAGCAAGTTTTTTAAAGAAGGTTAAGAAATGAAAGCTCACAGGCTAAAATAGCAAAAACCTTATCTTTGTACTCCAGGTAAGAAGCCAGCAGCACTGGTAATATTTTTCATATACCATGCCAATCCCAAACACAGAATAGGACAGCTACATAAATCTAATATACAAGACAAAAAGAGCAGACAGTGTCTCTACTGCACCAGAGCAAGCGATATATGACTATATGAGAGAAGTATGTGCAAGTGATGGCAAAATTGAATAAACAGACCCGACAAAAGGAACACATGTCTTCTAGATGCCATACCAACGTTTTTTCACGAAAATTTCTAGAATGGGAATTGCATAATTATTAGTGACTAATTCAGTTAACAGAAGAAAGGGCAACAAACAAAAGCCTCTATCATGAAAGAGCAATACAAAAACAACCTCACATACATTTATTAAAAACAGAAGCACGGACAAAGGTGCCTAGATAGCTTACTTCCTCGCTTTTAAAATCTGATGAGAGAAGCTCTAATGCATCAGCCACATCAATTGTTTCCCACTTTCCAATCAATTCAACAGCTTGTTTAGCTTCCTGCCCATTATAACATACTAAACATAAGAAGCTGCCAGATAATTTATAAATTGGATCGAGGTATGTGGATTTAGTATCTTCAAAAAATTTAACAGTCTGCCAGGTCCTTTAGAGCATATGCAAGTAAAGAAACATCCCCTGGTTTCCTCTGATGCACATATGAAGTATGACAATCAATTGAGATATTGATATTTTTACTAACTTGGATATCGCTCCAATCCACTGAGCGGAGAAACTTTGTAAGAGCTTTCTTCTCAGACATCAAAGAGAAACGGAATTTCCACAACAATTGCTTCTCATCTGGTAGTATAGTCCGTGTAGGAGGACATTTGATGATTCTTTGAAGTGACCTGCCCACAAAGCAGAAAGTTATTTAGCTAGAAACCGACAAGTGTATATTCCTGTTAGGCTAAGCAACTGAATTGTGCTTCTTGCCACTTCTGATTCATGCAGGTAAAATAAAAATGTGTTTGCCTCATTAATTCATTGAGAAAATGAAGATGTTAGCCACCATTGAAATTAGCAGCATTCATCATGGGACTTTCTATTCTCTGAGTGCTACTACAGCATGATGGTGGTACCACATGAAGACCATAAGGTGACAGGGAAACAACAAACAGAAGAAAACATACTGCAGCTTGCACTCACTTTCGCTCATTTGAACTTGGTTTCAGATCTTTATCAATTATTCCACGAGTCAAGCTCCTGGCAAGCTTTAACTGCTTGTGCTCAGATGGGTTGGTTCGTCCAAGTTCAGGATCCCACACGGTAACAAGTTCGTTTGATAATGATACAGGGGTAGGTGCATAGAAATTCGCTCCAGATTCCTGCGCGGGAAAAAATTCAGAGCAGAATTTATTGTGAACATCACTATATGAAATTCTTGCAGTTAAATAAAATCAGATTACCCAACATTTCAAAAAGGATTTGTTTCTCCTTTATCTATGAACAGTTACCAGAGAATGAAAAGAACACACAGATGAAAAAATGGTAACATGCAGAATGAAAAGAAGACACATAGAAACTGAACGGAGAATCAATGTTAACCTGGAAGACAACTCTGTGTTCAAAACTACAGAATTCAACAACTAGGCTCGGGAAAGAATTCTCCAGCCTTTCACACTCCTTCTCTTTAACTTTGTCGATCGCACTGAAGGCCAGACGGTCCAGCCAATCCACATGTTGTATCTGCCCTCTCTCGTACTTGTTAACGAGCCTCTCCAACCGCTCAATCTCCCCTCGCTCATTCTTAGGAACCTACAGGTACTAACCGATACGAAAAGTTAAGCTCGCCTTGAGGTGATAGAAGCAAACAACAGACACAGAGATTGATGATCCTAAAAAAAGGTTGCCCACCTTGCCAGGGGTTGTGGTAGGTACTCTTCCGTCTGCCTCCTTTTGGGGCCATAGCTGCAGCTTCTGCTTCCCTGTTTTAAGCTGTTTCTTGCTGTTGAACAGAAATATGGTGGCTCCACCAACAACACTTTTGCCCTCACCAGACGACACGTCCCAAACCTACATCAATCAACAATACAAAAGCACAGTTCAAAAGTCAAACAACAAACTAACGAGCTATATCAACCTGTTAAGGTAGTTTCGTTTTGTTATAATTCAAAATCATCGAAGTCCGTGATAGATATAGACGGTGTACCGTGAATGCGAGCTGTGCGAGGGAGGTTAGGTCCCTGTATTTGGTGCACAGCGTGATGAGTTCGTTCCAGCAGTACGGCGGTCCTGACGATTCGAGCCTGACACCAAGGTTACAAGAAGTTACTAATGGGGGCGATGTGAATAAGAGGTAGTTGCATACTTCTGGTTGGTAAGTAACGCAATAATGACGATATCATATTAGATCTGTAGTTTCTGACACCAACAGTAACCTAACCTGCTGGCTGCTGTCCTCTTCAATATTGTATGAAGTATGCCAATCCAAATCCTTTTAATTGCTTTTTGCTAAATATGCTTACTGCTCACCATTGTTGAAACACTTTATATTGCCTGAAATGTACTCCCTCCGTAACTTAATTACCTATATCTTTTAATGTCTACATCTAGGAAGGAGAAATCACAAGTTAATTAAAAATGTTATGGCGTGTAGTGAAATTCTCTCCTGAGCGACCTCTAGATGTACTTTTAGCACGCTTTAGTGTGCAATCGCTCCAATGCTTTTGTCACTTCCCAGTTAAATCTTTTAAATCCCTTTTAGCTTGAAAGATTGAATTCGCAGCTTCTTTTCCTTCCAAATTGTACTCTTCTGAATCAACACTTCCCATTACTGACGCATGGAATTTTCCAAGTTGTGCTTCATGAACTTGCATCATAATTAGGCAGAAGTAAAATTATTTCCCGTTCCATTCACTTCAACATGGCTGTCTTTAGCTACCAAATTTATTCCAGGAGAATTTATCTTAGATTCCAACTCCACATTTAACAAAGTTTATTCATTGACAGGTTTCTACAGATCATCTAGTCTAGTAGATACAGATCGTATGGAGAGACCGGACGGAACGAGAGTACCTCGTGTTGACGGGAAGGCCGAACTGGATGCCGTCGATGTACAGCTTGCACTCGACGAAGAGCTCGGAGACCTTCTTGTCGAGACCATCTGTGAGGAAGCGAAAAAAAAAAAGGAAGGTCAGAAGACAATACAAGAGAGATTTCGGGATGAGGGGGCGAGGGGGGGGGGGGGAGGGAGTGAGAGTGGGCGCCTTGAGCGGGGGGCGGGATGGGGGCCTGGAGGACGCGGAAGGTGAGGGGGAGGCTGATGTCGCAGGACAGGAAGAAGCGGAACTCGCTGCTGTTGCTGCTTCCCGCCCCCGCCGCGCTGGTCCTGCTGATGCCGACGGCCGCCGCCGCCATGGACGGCCGGGAGACCGTCCGGCGAGCGGAGGTGGGGAATCGAGGAGCACGGAGAGGTTCGGCCGGCGAGGAGGTTTTCTTTTTTTCGGGGGAACACGGCGAGGAGGTGGCGTGCGGGCTGCCTCGTCTCGGCACGCGGAAAAGGAGACGGACGGAGAAGTGCTGTAGACGGAGATGGAGAGGACAGAGGACTCGTCGGGTGGGCCGGGCTTGCCGTTTCGTGCCCGTAAAGAGCACCTCACGATTATATGTTGGGCTCAATCAGTCCGCACGAAAGTACTTAAACAATAGCCCAGAAACGGCCTTTGATAGTGCTCTCACAACTACAGTTTTAATATATCCCTCAAAAAAAGAAACTACAGTTTTAATATTACCACTGTCATATCTAGACAAATCTAATTCGCGGATCGAATGTTAATTCAAATATATATAGGATGTTTACTCGATTTGAAACCGATACGAATAATAGCGACATATATTATTTAAAGAAAATAAGTCAATAGCTATGTTACACAAAATATTCAACTTGCAATATAGAAAAAGTTAATGATAGACGAGTTTATGAATAAATACTACCCCGTCCAGAATTAGTTATCACTGAGAGTGAATCCACACACTAAAACGTGTCTGGATACACTCATTCAGCAACAGTTAATTCGAGGCGGAGGTAATACTATAATGTATAATTATTCCTAAGTTTAATCATAGGAAAACGTAAAATTGACAAGTTTTATGTTGGATATTGGTATATTGGGCTAGAATTGCTTAAATTAGCTCATGGAATTTTATCCGGATACAGATATATCGGCTTTCATATTCATATTTGTGTTAAAGTCCCTTACCATACATATTTGTATTTGTATTTGTCAAATAAATCTGGATATCTTCCATTCCATTTTAGTTCAGATGTGGATGTTTCAGATACGAATATACATTTTCTTGAATATAAATATTAGATATTTCGGATTTATCCACTGCCACCTTCCACCCTTACGGCCTTACCTTCGTGAAAAAAAAGGCTTTGGCGGGAAAAAAAGCCTACCACATTTGTGCGCGGGTGCAAGCAAAGCACAAACAAAAAAGCAACTGCCACCGATCTGCCTATTTATGGGTTTCATCCACAAAAGCATCAACAAATTGAGCATGAGTAAGGGCAAGGTACCAATTGATATCAAAGACTCAAGAGCCGCATCTAGGAGGTACGTGTGATAGTTAGAGCATCTACAACCGGACCCAAACGCCCGGGCAGACTGCCCGGTCGAAAAAACCGCACCCAACCGGACGCCCCATATACAGCCCAAACGTCTGACCGGCACTTCCCATACCCGGCCATAACTGGGGCGGATATGGGGATGCTCGGACACGCCCGCCATGTCGGACTTACCACAAGGGTCCACGCGATCACATGAAGAGACCGGCGGTTTGACGGGCACCTCCTCCGGTTCTCGGTGCGGACGCATTCATGGCGTCGCGTGGCACCGCTCCGGCGTGTCGCCCAAGGGAGCAAGTCCGTCTGTTTAAGCCAGACGGCGACAACCCAGCCCTAACCCGTCCCTATTCCTTCCCTCTCCCTCCAACGCGCCGCCAGCTTCCATCCGCTCGCCCCGTAGCCGCTAGCCATGGCCCAACGGAGAATCACCACCTACGTCATGTTGACGTGGGGCGCCGGTTGCAGCAGCTGGAGGAGATCCAGGCCAGGCGTGCCGCTCGTTTCGCTGTCGGCCTACCTCCGGATTCGGCAGAGCCGAAGGAGGAGGAGGAGGTGGAGGAGAGGGGGAGCAGCAGCAGGAAGCGGAGCAGGACCCCCAACCCATGGAGGGAGCGTATTCGGAGGCGGTCGACACAGCGGAGCCGGAGGAGGAGCAGCTGGCTACGGGCTTCGTCATGGAGGACGCCATAGCGGAGTTCGAGGCCGCCCAAGCGGAGAAGATGGCGGTGCAGAGCACCATCCTCGAGTCCATCCAAGATGAGTCCTCTGTGAAGGCCAACCGACGGTTCATCCGGCAACAGAGGTCTCCGAGATTGATGACATCTTCGCTTCTAGTGAGTGACGAGCCGGAGCTGCCGCACGTGCCCATCTATCGTGATGAGTACTTAGATATGTAATGCTTGTATGGCTTTGAGGTATGAAGCGTGAGGTGTGCCCATCTATCGTGATGAGTACTTAGATATGTAATGCTTGTATGGCTTTGAGGTATGAAGCGTGAGGTGCATGGATGCAGCGTGAGGTTTTTGTGTGTTGTCCGATCACTGTTCGTGAACATGCCCGCAGGCATTTGGGGGCCGGATTTTGGTACTTGTGGTCGTAGATTTTTTTTTTTTTTTGAGGGATCACAAGGTTGACAATCTTGCGCCCAAGCCAAAGCGGCGGTCGTTCTAAACAATCCTGAAGCCCAAACTTCTGAGTACATTTTGTAGCTTTTCTAGATCATGGCAAATTCCGAATAACTGGCCTGTGATTTCATTGCTAAACATTCTCAACTACGATGATAACCACTACCTATTCATCCATAGTATAATCGAATAACATGAACCGGATCAACCAACAAGTATGAAAAACAGCATCAGAATTGTACAGAACAAAATTACGACGAAAGATTAACAGTTTACCGCTGTCCTGACGACTACCATTTACATCCTTACTTGAGGTAATGAAGAAACTAGGATAGACAGTTCACATAATTATTTACCTAGAGCAGCATAATAAAATGAAACAAGAGCAAAGTTTGCTGCATTTTCTGAAGATTAAAACTAGGTAAGAAAAAAGCTTGGCGCCTTTCTAGCACTGGATAAACAAACTGGGGACGTCAGTCAGTCGTCGATGGCCTTGGCCCTCATGCAGCAGGAGGGCCCGCGCTTCGGCCGGCGGGAACCACCGTCGCCGCGCCGCTTCCCGTAGAGGTACTCCACCAGCTGCACCCTCGACCGCCGCTGCACCGTCTTGGAGGCGCGCCGGCTGGCGCGCTCCTCCTCGTGCTTCAGCAGGACCTGCTGGAACTTCTGCATCTCCATCTCCAGCCGGCCCACCTTCTCGGACATCTTCCTCACCCGCTCGAGGATCTTGCGCTGGCTCCGGCTCCGGAGGTCCACGCTCCCGCCGTCGAGCCCGTCCGCCGAGGTGAACTCCTCGGCCTTGGTCAGGAGCTTGCTGTTGGTGTCGATGAGCTGCGTGATGGCCTCCTCGGACTCGATCATCTGCGCCCTCACGCTCTCCAGCTCGCTCTCCCCCGACGCCTCCACGCTCGCCCTCAGCTCCTGGAGGATGGACTGGAGGTCCCTGAGCCGCTGCGCGTCCGAGGACAGCCTCTCGATGACCTTCTTCTTCCACTCGCGGTGCGGCTCCGTGCTGACCACGGGCCTCGGCAGGTCCTGCTTGTCGACCACGAGGTCCTTCACCAGCATCAGCTCAGAGGTAGACCGTCTACCCTTGTCCTTCTCAGACGCCGCCTCGCTCTGCGGCGGCCGCAGATCATCATGCCTGCCGCTGCCGCTGCTTGTTCTGACC
Source organism: Elymus sibiricus (assembly GCA_039707655.1). Taxonomy (NCBI): domain Eukaryota; kingdom Viridiplantae; phylum Streptophyta; class Magnoliopsida; order Poales; family Poaceae; genus Elymus; species Elymus sibiricus. Next base: position 74,322,675 of record CM077672.1, on the reverse strand, counting down.
ACGCTCCACAGCGCAAGCATCTTGTCATCAGGCTGGGCTGTGATCTTCTTCTTGAGGCGGTGCGAGCCGATGGCTCGACGGCTGGGAGTCTGGACGAGGTCAAGCTGTATGTCCTTGAGCATTCGCTCGTAGTTCGCATCGCTTGTGTCGCTGTCCTGAACGTCCTTATGCTTGAGCATTTCGATCTGCTTCCTGGCGTCCTGGAGGTTGCTGCTGAAATCAAGCCTTTCTTGCTCGAGAACGACTCCGGTGTCTGTAACCACCTTCTGAAGTGCTTTGATGGTTCCATGCAATTTCTGCAGCTCCATGTCTTTCACCAGCTTAGTCGAGTTTTGGTCATCGCTTGGTTTCACAGCAATCTTTGAGAGCTGAGGTGACAAAAGAAATTCCTGGCGAAGCAACAAGTGAAACAAGCAAGACCCATATGAGTAAAACAAAATCACATATGGTAATCAATAAAAAAAATGCATACTATGTAGGAGTACAACACAAATATCAGATTTCTCAAATATATTATGGATCCTTCAAGTAGAAACTACATAAAAACATTTGCTTCAACATGAACGCATGTGTGGAAGATGCAAAAAGAACATGGTACAGATAAAATGCATAGTTATATACCTCTTTCTTGAGTTTGTTCGAAGGTACGCAATCCTTGGCCAGTGACAGGGTCTGTCTCTCTAAGGCACTGACTTCAGTTTGCAATGCGCCTAGCACTGTGAAGTCACCATTCAGGTCAACCTTCAGCCTCCTGTTCTCTATCTCAACAGCATTTAGCTTGTCCTTCAGTGCATCCACGTAAGAGTTCCTTCGACTAATCTCCTCTTTCAACACCTCCTTCTGTACTATTTCACTTATCTCAGAACTCTCGCATGCTACGATGAGCTCTAGGACCTTCTCCTTGAAGAGAGCTGCGTTGGCAGTGGCAATTTGCATGTTGGCCAGCAATTTCGAGATCTCTGCATCGCAAGACCTGACATCAATCACTGGCTGCTCATTGTTCTTAAGCAGTTGCATTTCACTCTGCAGTTTGTGAAGCTCCTCCCTTAACATTTCATTCGATTTTTCAAGACCAGCATTGTCGACTTCTTTGCGCTGTTCCACGTTCACCGCACTCTCCTGTAGGCTCTTCCTGCCCGATTTCAATAGTTTGGTATCTCTTCGCATAGTACGCCTTCTTGCAGAACCAATCTCTGGACTAGAGCCATCACAGATGCTTAAAGTTCTGCTGAGCTCCTTCTCAAGGTAGTTATTCTCGAGTTGGAGATCGCCAAGCTTCTTGTTCATCAGCCTGATTTCTTGATAAAGCTCGTTGCCTGCCGCATGGAGGCAACCGAAATCATCATGCAAAGCTTGCAGTTCTGATGTCCTCTCATCGTGAAGGCTTCTGAAAACAACACCAAGGATATCTGTCCTGATTGCTTCACCAATTACATTACTGAAATCATCTTCAAACGACTTCTCTTTCTCCCTTGAGTCATAAAGTTTGCCTGCCAGTGAGGAGTTCTCTTCTATCAGCTTAATAATCTCAGCTTGCAATGACTGGCGTGACTCTTGCAGCTCTGAGAGTTGTCGAACCAAGAACTTTGAATCAACTTTCATCTCATCCACTTTGCGGTTACGGGCCTCCACGTCCTTGCGCAAGTCGCAGCTGATCTTTAGAAGGTCATGCCTTTCACTCTGCAGTTGTAGCAGTTCTTCGCTCTTCGCTTGCCACTCTTGCCTCAGAACACTCCTTTCTGACCTCAGATCCGCCACCTCCCGTCCAAAGTGCTCCAGGAGGGTGACAACAAGCGACTTCTCAAGGATCTGGTTCTGCTTGACATCCTGGGCATCAGAAATGGTGTTCAGCAGGCATTTAATCTCATGCAAGATGAGCTGCACAACTACATCAACCTTCATCAGATCCAACGATCCATATTTCTCATCAAACTGTAGTACTTCCATCACAGAACCAATCCCTTCAGTAAGCTTCTGGTTGTTCTGTGTCAAACATGCCAATTTCTCCTCAAGAACTTTGTGTGCCTCTTGTTGCTTCTGCAGTTGCCCTGAGACATCAGAATTTGCTTCTGCCATGTCACCTAAGCACTTCTGCAAGATGAAAATCTCAATCTGAGCTTCAACGATCTTGTGCTCCTCCTCTTGAAGCTGGGCCTCCTTGTGCCGTCCATCTTCTAGAAGTAGGGCTATTTGCTTCTGTATAGCACTGAACTGAGCCTTGTCTGAGTGGGTGAGTTCTTTGCTCTTCTCTCTCTCTAGCCTTAACAGTTCCTGTAGTTTGACTGCTTCATTACGAACCGTGTTTTTCTCCTGCTGGAGATCCAAATGCCTTCCTTCTAACTCTGCATACTGGGTTTCCAAATCAAGTAGAGCACCATTGATGCTATCCACCTGAGACAACATCAAAGAATCCAGGCATCAAGTTACATGTTATTTTAGATGAAGTTACATCGCTTTTAGCATTACAATGAACTAACAAAGTAAAAGAGATACCAGGCATTGTACCTCCTGCACAAGAGTTATCTTGTCAGATCGAAGTAAAGAATTCTGATTGCGGAGTGCCTGTGCAGACTCTTCCAAGTCTTTAAGCTTCATCCTATGGTTTTCAAGCTCAGTATTGTTTTCAGATAATAGATTTTCTAAAAACACGTTCTTCTCTGATAGCTTCTCCATGGTATGAGAAATTCCCTCAATCCGCGCAATGAACATGGCTCGCTCAGACTGGTAGCCATTAATCTTGGAGCTAAGCTGCTTGCAAGATTCTTCCAGTGTGGCCTTATTCTGTCTCAATCCTGCAACCTCGGTGGTAGCAGCTGACAAAGATCTCTCCAAATGAGCATTTTTCTCCATCGTTCTCTCCAGCTGCATCAGATTCTCAACATACAGCGCTTTCACGCCATCATGATTCTTGATGGTCTCCTTTAGCTCAACATTTCCATCCCTCATCTCTTGTGCAATTGCTTGGAGTGACTCCACATTGAAATTAACCACCTGTATTTGCTCCTTGATCGAGAAGTGCTTCCTCTCGACATCACCTCTGTCATTTTTTATGTGTGAAAGCTCATGTTGAAGTACCTTCTTTTCCTCCACATGCCGAGACACCTCCTCCTCGAGTTTCCGTTGCGCATTCTTCAAGGAAATTATCTCATCCTGCAGACGAATTATCACGGACGTCGAGGAGTGGTTCTGATCATCCAGTTTACGGTTCTCTTCTCGAATCATCTCCAACTCTTTCTGAAGCATAAGCTTGCTTGCTTCAACATCCTTAAACTTACTTGTTTCACCGTGCTTTTCAAGAGACAAAAGCCGCAGCTTCTCCTGTACTTGTGCCAATTGCTTCTCTAAAGACAGCCGTGCCATTTCCGCTTGCATGCTCTTGAGCTGCTCCTCTTGTATAGAGATGCTTAGCTTTTCCAGTTCAATGTGTTTCTCATTAAGCTCTTCATGCTTCTCTTTTGAAGCATACTTCAGCTTATCTAGCTCCAAATGCAAATCCTGGTTAGCCCTCTCAAGCAGAAGGCACTGTTCCTCTGCAGTGCTTAAATTCTGCAGGCCATTTTGCATCTCCTCTTTTAGCCTCTTGAATTCCTCCTGGGTATGTGATATTTCAGACTTGAGGTTCTGCAACCTGTCACTGGATTGCTGGCATTGTGAAATCGCGGCTTCTTTCTCTGATCCTTGTTGTGCAAGGGCCTCCTTCAGGGATCGAACTTCAGATTCAGCGCTTTCACTCTTTTCTAACACAGATGAAATCTTCTTCTTAAGGTCTTGATTTTCCTGTGACAAGCTTGAAATTTCTTTCTGTAACTTCTCATGATCCTGATCGTCTGCAATACAAATACACGTGTATTAGTTTTATCTCCCTTATGTTTGGATATTTCATCTACAGAAGAAGTGAGTTTGTACAGATACCTTTACTACGTTTTTTCGAGTCGGCAGTGTTGATGAAAGACCGGAAAAAGGGTGTCATGTCACGGCTGTCAGAGTCAGTTTCAGAGGATGCAGTTTCAGATGGCAGGTCATCATCCAAATCTAACTGGTATTCATCGGGAAATGCTTCTGCCATTTTTCGATGAGCCGATCGGAGTTCCCCAGCTGCATGGTCATATCTTTCAGCTAAAGCCCGGTAAGCACGGTATAACTCCTCAAGCAGGGACATCAGCTCTGGGCGCCTTTTGTAGTACATTTCTGCTCTTTTTGCAAATGAGTCAGCGTCCTCATCAATGATCTTGATCATAACTTTGATTTTGCTATCCGTATCTGTGCAATCATGCATTAATGGAGATTGGTTCAGTATACAATCAGTGTAAATGTTGCAAAAGGACAAATAGTTAGCCTAACATGCAAGGGAAACTATTGATCATGAGATACATTAAAGGAACTTTGGTAGTTTGCAAGTTCCTGCCACTAAACTGAGAGCTATCCCATAAGTTGATCATAATTGGTTGAGACGTCTACTGGTCTCACGTCGACACGGCAAGTTATTTCCAACGCACTTAAGAAATAACTTAATCTAATAGTTTCAGAAAGTATTACACAAAAAATGAAATTGATATAGTTTTCAATCTAATCTCCCCAAACAAAACAGTAAACTAATGATGTTTATTCTTACATTACATATTTTACTACTGCATTTTCATACGATGTTAGCAAGTTTTAACTATTGTGCTTGTATTATATTTTACTACTGTATTTTCATATGATGTTTAGCAAGTTTTAATTATCGTACTTGTATATCAAATTGTTAGTGCAGGTATGGCATTGATGCGGTGCCCACATTATATTATAGAACAGTGTCACATGTGGTACAGTATCAAATATCCATTGTTGGAAAAAAAAAAGATTAATGAATGTCGCCCTACTGAACTTAATATTCACCATAGGAGCTATACTAATCCAGATTGATGACAGGTCAATCTAACTTATATTGATTCCTCGCGGGAATTTACCATGTACCTGCCTAAACAACCTAATCCAGCACAGGGACATGTGACTCCCTACAAAGATTGTCCATTTAAGTAGAGTTTTCTTGTACACAAGCATTGAACTTCCCCATGTGCCTTTCCTCAATAAATTGGATGACTTTCAACGAGACACGAGGAGATGGGCCATTTTCGTACAACATTATAACAGGCAGAGCTTTCAACTAAATTTGTCCTTTATAATTAAAAGCAGTCCGCCCTCACATTTACACCCTTAACTTGAACATGCACAACACACTGCTAAGATAGTGACGTGGTAAGGCAAGAAAAGGCTTGGGGTTCAACACAGCCTATACCAACCAACGCAAGAGACAGCAAGGATAACAACTGTTTCCAAACTGAATTGACAGAGGACCAACAATAATTTAAGTTCAAGTATACTTCATATATGGTTGGTGTTTTCCAACTGAATTCAAACTGAATTGCATATGGCTGATGTTTTCCAAACAATGAAAATGAAGATCTCAACAAATATGACCATAGTGACCCAGTAATGTTTACCTGAGAGGTTTTCTTGGAGCCATTTTGAGTTCTTGGGACAGATATGGCTGTCCCACCACCACGAGTACTTGTGCATCGGATTGTTTGCCGCCATCCTCGTCCTCGACATCAGAGCCGACCAAGAGAGCGCAACAGAACAGCACTCCTTGGATCCTTAAGGGAACTTGTTGCGAAATTCAAAGCGGGTGCAGCAGAGCAGATCAACCAGAAATCAGCCTACATGAAGATCTATTCCCGGCCAACCAACTACCTGCGGAACAACAGAAACATTGAAAGTTAGTTAGTGTCTTGTATGCAGAAAATTTCTTAGAAACGAAACCAAAACTAGGCACACACACACACAAATATATATTTTTGGATCTGATCACCCTAGGAAACCAAGAAACTTTCTGGAGACAGGAATTGCAGTAGGAGAGTGGGGGTGGCTGTATTCTGCTATATATAGACATCTCGAAACAAACCAAGGAAGGCCAGCAGTAGCACACAACGGTCAAAAATTATGACCAGGTAAACGGGAAGGCAGTAAATTGTTTCCAAAAAATTAGCATCTTTCTGAAACGGCCCAGCTGTTTGTTAGGAGTATCTTTACGTATGACTGCAGTAAGAGGGAAACGCCATTAAGGTCATTATTGACTTTTGGTTTGAGATGAAGAGATGACAAAACAGAGGGCATCAGCGACAGCTGGAACACCCACATCTGCAGAGGATTTCTCCAAGAACAAAAACGTGCCAAGATTGCAGCCACAAGTTCCAAAGTTCAGTTGGGGGATTGACACGAATTTTTCATGGATTCTAGTAGCTTGTTGATGATCCAAGCAATGCCCGGAGAAAAAGTTGAAGCGACGAAAAGGGGGCATGGATTTAATTTACCAGAACACTACTACTGCAAGACAAGATTGGAAAACAAACACTTCAGAAAGAAGAAGAAGCAGAAGCCTGACCTCAAGAAACAAGAATGGCTAAAATCCCACTTGACACACCAAAATCACAACGAAAAATCCTTCGAAATGGAGGCTAATCCCACCAACACAAATGGATGCACGAATGGTGGATGGAAGGAGAAGGAGGGCAGTGACAAGAGAACCCAATCAACACAAACACGGGAAGATATCACCAACTAACAACCTAGGCCTCGAATCACCGACGGAAAGGAGAAACGCAGCAAGAAACCCACCCACCCGGCCGCAAAGAGGGGGAAACTGACCGTCCACAGCAGTGATAGGCATCACAAGCGAGCGGCATAAAAAGGGGACGAACGAGCCCGGAATCTCACGGAATCAGCAGCGCCATCAAGGGCAATCCAAGGAAAGAAGAAGAAGAAAATCTCGAGATATTTGCAGATGGGGTCCAGGAAATTACCAAGAAAAGGGAGAAATCGCCGCATTTCCTAAAGAGGCAGAGAGCGAGATCCCCGCGTCACATCCATCCTGGAGGAGAAGAAGAAGGAGGAGAAGAAGCCCATCACCACCACACCGGGAGAAAAAGGGGCCCTGAAGCAACCCACCCGAACTAAAACCACAGCTTTTTTGGCAGGAAAAGATGGGCAGCCGCCTGGTGTGTTCTGGAATGGGATTATCCGGGAAGATATCGTAGCCACGGCACGCACGAGGAGCAGCACAAACAAATGGCCAAGGAACAGGACGGCAGCGCAGCCCCGGCTAAAAATAGCCAAAAGCACCCGCAAAATCAACGAGAAATCTATGTTTCTCCGGCACAATCTCCACATTGCCGGCTAAGATTACGCGGCGCCCAAATCAAGACGTACCTTGAGTAGCAGAAGATCCTGGGGCAGGGCAGGATGGATCTTTCCTCAGCGCCGCCGCCGCAGCTGCGAACCGTTCAGGATTGCAGAGATCCAGCCTCTCCCCATCCCACCGCTACCTCACCCTAGCCTAGGCCATCATCATCGTCCTACACATGAGCCCCGTACACGAACGCCCGAGGAAGGAGGAGAGAGTGGAAGTGAGAAGAGAAGAGAGTGTGTGTGTGTGCTTCCTGGACGGACAGGAGTGAATGCAATCATGGAGGAGCAGAGGCAAGCAGCAGTACTAGTGTGGGTGTGGGGGAGGAGGAGGAAAGGGTCCGGGCGGCGTGATGGGTATATTAATTGTTTACTTACAATAAAATACTGTATAAATGAATATTAAAGGTAAGGACAAAGATTAAGGCGGATTAGCGGTACAATCTTGGGGCAGGACAGTTTATTTTCCTAGAACTAAGACAGGGTGTCAGGAGGAACAGTGCGTAGGTGTGGTTCTCCCTCTGGCACACTTGTTACCCACTTTTTTACTTTTTTATTATTACTTTTACTGATTCTCTAATGGAAAAGTCAAGGGCAGAGGTTAGCGCTGATGCATCAGTCAAAGAAGATCGGCAGCGTCAAGTTTTACTTTGTTACCGTTGTGGTTAATCCGCGAGAATGCTGCTGGCATCCGTTGCGGATGACGACTTCTCAACGTTGGCAGTCCATTTTTTTTCACTCGAAATGAGGATCTTCCGTCGAGGAGAAAAATGAGAGGATGAAACGGCAGTCCATTTTTTTTTCCACTGCTCCCGCCGTTTCAAAATAGTTTAAATTTAAATTAAAATCACGACCCTTATTTTGAAATGAATGGAGTAATAACTAACGGTTGTCTCCTCTCTGGGAGAGGAGAGCGGTAGGTGGGTAAAGGCAGCTTGATGATCGATAGTAGTACGCGTTTCATTTATTCATGCGTACCATGTTCTGATTTTCTCGGCTGCTCATTGATTTTCCTTACAACACCATCATTTCCTGGATGTGTAATCTGATTATGAGCCCTGTTTGGTCCAGGGAACAGCTTAATGCATAGATCATTTAATTATGTGGGGATTTGATTCAATATATTTCAAGCTTGCACATATGTTCAGCGCAAAGACCATTACTCCCGTTGTGTCGGAAAAGAAGAGGAAAACATCAATCGCTTATTTCGTTACCGACATGGGGGTACAACTCTACGATTATAAAGTGTAAGGGTGACATAGAGTTGTCCAAGGCAACCAAAGGTAGATGAAGCCCCTCTATGTCACACAGACGGTAAAAACACATTATACGATGGATTATCTCTTGGTGCTATATCTATCAATTAATGTCCGCATGCTCCCGAATTTTATGTGATGATTAAAGGTAAATAACAAACAATATTACTAGGATATGGCATCTAATGCAACAGATAGAGATCAAAATGGCTTTGTCTTAAATGTCGCGAGATTCTTTTAGTTAGATGCACACACAATAGGATGATGGCGAAGTTGTCAGCCTCTTTTTAGAGGTGTCACATACAACAATAGGCGGCGTGGAAGGAAGATAAATGACAAAAAAAAAGATGAATGCTTTCTCCTAGTTAGGATATTATCTCTAGAGCTGAAGTTTGAAGGATCACAACGGAGCGGTTTGAATGTGTAGAGCTCCTCCAAATGACAATGGGATGAGTTTTGACGGGTATGGCTCCTTCAAATCCATGTGTCTATCCATTCTCCGCGCTTGAAATTATCAGTGGGGCCATAAATTCTGCAAATATTCATCCATACATATTGGATATTCAAGTATCCATGGATATACCCATTTTTCGATAATGGGAATATATTAATATCAAGCGGATATCAATTACACCCGACCTCTGCAACAACATAATGTCAAGAGCTAGTCGAGACATCAAGGATGCACACAGCCAAAAAAAAAGAAAGAGAAAAACCGCCGAACTGATCAGCAAAGCAGCAGGAACTACCACCACCAGAGGCCACACCCAGACTGCAAGAAAGGTTCTCCAAGAACGACGCCTCCAAGAAGGAAACCGTGCACCAACACCGTCGTCGCCTGATCATAGATCATGGGTTTTCACCCTGAAGAAAGTCCGACTGAACTCCAGGCAATGCCTTCAACAAGGATACGAACAGAGATCCGCCATTGCCAGGTACAACCAGTGAAGGTCAGACCTAGGGTTTGCACCCCGAAAGTCAAGACTTTGTGCCCAAAGAGCACCACCAAGAAGAAGTCCCCCTGTGTTGTCGCCCCTGCTAGCCGAGACTGCTGCAAAACACCGATCATCCGGTCCACAGTCTTCACCACATCCAAACTCGCCTCCGTCAACACTTGAAATCTCGAACTCAACATGAGCCATCAAGATCCACTGGTCATTCGATCCGGCACAATCATCTTGAAATTCCCCATCATTATTAGCACCACAGTAATTGCCGGTAAATATGCCGTTTCGTACCTCATGGTGCCGACAAATCGGAGTGTGACAGGTCCATAACAATGACCGATGACAGTAACAGAAAATCAGGCCAATTGCTGGTGCGGAGATCTGGTCGAGGCGATCCCGCAAAGCAATACGTGCCATGTATTGTCTCTCCTGAGCCCGATGTTGGGGACGAACACTCTTGGCGCCGACGGTCCATGTGTTGCGGCAGCAGATTGCTGGCAACGCCACGGACACTTCTGGCACCCACGAACTCACTCCGGTCGCAACTCTGCGTTGCGCGGACCAGACGCACGTCCGCGAGTGGCTCATCGCCCGGCGGTCCATCTGCTGCGGTGGCAAATTGCCGGCGACACCACGGACTCCATTGAACCCACGAACTCGATCCGGTTGCAACATGGCGTCCGGCAGATCAGACCCGTGTCCACGAGCGGCTGTCGATGCTCTGATGATCTGACCGCCGCCATCTTGTGTTGTCGGCCTCATGATCCGGCCGCCACCGTTCTGTGTCGACGGCTTCACGATCTGGCCGCCGTATTCCTGCGTCGTGGCCTCCCGATCTAGCAGGTCGTCGGCCTTCCAATCTGGACGTCGGAGTTGGCTTCACGTCTAGGGCAGCAAGCCACTGCTACTTGTAGACTGCGTTGGTATTTCCCCGAAGAGAAGAGCATGATGCAGTATAGTAGAGATAAGTATTTCCCTTAGTTAAGAACCAAGGTTATCAATCCAATAGGAGAACCAAGCAAAATCCCGTTAAACGCACCTACACACACAAAAGCAAACACTTGCATGCTACTTGTAGTCTGCGTTGGTATTTTGCCGAAGAGGAGAGGATGATGCAGTACAGTAGAGATAAGTATTTCCCTCAGTTAAGAACCAAGGTTATCAATCCAGTAGGAGAACCAAGCAAAATTCCGTTAAGCGCACCTGCACACACAAGAGCAAACACTTGCACCCAGCGCAAATAAGAGGGTTGTAAATCTTATAGAGATAAATAGATAAACTAAAATACTAATTAAAATAAAAGTAAATAAATTGCAGCAAGGTATTTTTAGGTTTTTTATATATGATAAAGTAGACCCGGGGCCATAGTTTTCACTAGAGGCTTCTCTCTCGAACACATAGCATACGGTGGGTAAACAAATTACTGTTGGGCAATTGATAGAAAAGCAAATAATTATGACGGATTCATGGCAATGATCATGTATATAGGCATCATGTCCGAGACAAGTAGACCGACTCCTGCCTACATCTACTACTATTACTCCACCCATCGACCGCTATGCAGCATGCATCTAGGGTATTAAGTATGAAACAGAGTAACGCTTTAAGCAAGATGACATGATGTAGACAAAGTAAACTCAAGCAATATGATTAAACCCTATCTTTTTATCCTTAATGGCAACAATACAAATACATGTCATGTCCCCTTCTGTCACTGGGATTGAGCACCGCAAGATTGAACCCATCACAAAGCACCTCTCCCATTGCAAGATAAATCAATCTAGTAGGCCAAACCAAATCGATAGATCGGAGAGAAATACAAAGCTATAACAATCATGCATAAAAGAGTTCAGAGAAGACTCAAATATTTCTCATGAATAACCTGATCATAACCTCACAATTCATCGGATCCCAACAAACACACCGCAAAAGAAGATTACATCGGATAGAACTCCAAGAACATCGAGGAGAACATGGTATTGAAAATCAAAGAGAGAGAAGACGCCATCTAGCCACTTTTTGATAATGATTTTCTGAAAAGGCAAAAACAAGCAGAAAACAACAACTGGCACTGGGCACTGGGTTAATAGGTTAGTCCCAAAAAATGATATATATAATGGCATATAATTGCATATAAAACATCCAAGATTGATACTATAATAGCATGGAACAATCAAAAATTATAGATACGTTGGAGATGTATCAAGCATCCCCAAGCTTAATTCCTGCTTGTCCTCGAGTAGGTAAATGATAAAAACAGAATTTTTGATGTGGAATGCTACCTATCATGTTTCATCATGTAATCTTTCTCTTACGGTATGAATAATAAGATCCGAATGATTCAAAGCAATAGTCTATAATTTGATATAAAGACATCAATACTCAGGCATACTAATAAACAATCATGTCTTTTAAAATAAAAATGCTAAAGAACGTTATCCCTACAAAATCATATAATCCTGTCATGCTCCATCTTCTTAACACAAAATATTTATCATGAACAACCCCGGTTTTAGCCAAGCAATTGGTTCATACTTTTTAACGCGCTTTAGCTTTTTCAACCCCCACGCAATACATGAGCGCAAGCCATGGATATAGCACTATGGGTGGAATAGAGTGTGGTGGTAGAGATCAATAAGGGGAAGTCAAAAATAAGAAGATAGTCTCACATCAACGAGGCTAATCAACGGGCTATGGAGATGCCCATCAATTGATGTCAATGCGAGGAGTAGGGATTGCCATGTAACGGATGCACTAAGAGCTATAAGTGTATGAAAGCTCAACATGAAAACTAAGTGGTTGTTGATACGTGATACGTCTCCAACGTATCTATAATTTATGAAGTATTCATGCCATGTTTATTATAGTTTTGTATGATTTTGGTGCACTTTTATATGGCTTTTATATGATTTTTATGGACTAACATATTGACCTAGTGCCCAGTACCAGTTGCTGTTTTCTGCTTGTTTTTGGTTTCCAGAAAATCCATATCAAATGAAGTCCAAATGCAGCGAAACTTTTTGACGATTTTTTCTAGAAGGAAACAGACCCAGGAAGCTTCGGAGGAGCAGCAGAAGAGCCACAGGGGCCCCACGAGCCACCTGGGCGCGCCTGCCCCCTCCCCCCCCAGGCGCGCCCTGGTGCCTCGAGGGCCCCCTGTGGCCCCTCTTCGCGTGATTCCAACGCAGAAAAATCATATATATTCAGAAACCCCTGAAAGTTAACCTAGATGAGTTTTTACGCCGCCGCAAGCCTCTGTACCAAGGAGATCCCATATGGAGCCCTTTTCCGGCACCCTGCCGGAGGGAGGAAATCATCATCGGAGGCCATCTTCATCATCCCGGCGGTCTCCATGACGAGGAGGGAGTAGTTCACCCTCGGGGCTGAGGGTATGTACCAGTAGCTATGTGTTTGATCTCTCTCTCTCGTGTTCTTGATATGGCGCGATCTTGATGTATCGCGAGCTTTATTAATATAGTTGGATCATATGGTGTTTCTTCCCTCTCTATCCTTGTTGTGATGAATCGAATCTTTTCCCTTTGAGGTTTCGTTATTGTCGGATTGAATATTTCAGATTTGAGAACACTTGATGTATGTCTTGCATATGAATACCCGTGGTGACAATGGGGTATTATATTGATTCACTTGATATATGTTTTGGCACTCAACTCGCGGATTCCCGAGGTGACATTGGGGTAATCTATGCATAGGGGTTGATGCACGTTTTCATTATCTTTTCTCCGATAGAAACTTTGGGGTGCTCCTTGGAGTTCTTTGTGTGGATTGAATATTATGATTATGAAGTTGTTTGATGCATATCGTATAATCAACTCACGGATACTTGTGGTGACATCGGAGTATCTAGGTGACATTAGAGTTGGTTGATGTGTATCATATGGTGTTATTTTAGTACGAACTCTAGGGATGTTTGTGACACTTATAGGAATAGCTCAATAGATCTATCGGAAAGGATAACTTTGAGGTGGTTTCGTACCCTACAAACAATTTCTATCTTATGTTCTCTGCTAATAGGAACTTGGGAGTGATTCTTTATCGCACATTGAGGGATGGTTATATGATCCAATTATATTAGCATTGTTGAGAGATTGCACTAGCGAAAGTATGAACCCTAGGTGTTGGGGATGTATACCAGCATTTAGACCCGGCATGGTGTTAACCCGGCCATAGAGCGGGCTTAGCGGGCCAACTCAAGGCAAGGTCGAAGGACTCAAGGTGGGCCGGCTTAACGAGGCTTGGAGAAGACAGGCCGGCTTAGGCAATGGGCCGGCTCATGGAGATGATGAGTGACATGGAGGCCGCCTTGGAGGACAAGTAGGAGATGGGTCAGAGTACGACCCGGACTCTCATGTAATCTAGGGTTCCACCTGTGTATATAAAGGGGGGCACATATACGAAAAAGACTAAGTTGCGATCTCCTCGAGAGCTAGGTTAGCGGATCCACATCCTTGTAATCAAGATCTACAACAATATAAACAAGCAGGACGTAGGCTTTTACCTCCACCATGAGGGGCCGAACCTGGGTAACCCGGCGTCTTCTCGTTCCCGTTCAACCCCGCTAAGCTTCTACGTTAGTGCGATGGCTTCATCTCTAAGTCCTTTTACTAGGACATCTGCCGTGCCAAAACCACGACAGTTGGCGCCCATCGTGGGGCCCACGCACGGTGGAGTTGAGTTCTTAGCGGGATCCCTTCCAGGGTTCGGGAAGTACGCGGTTGGCATGATGACCAAGAGCCGCCGCGGGAAGTTCTACATCGACGATTCATACTGGGGCCCCGACGCCGACTCAATCGAGTACGGGTACCGGGTCCCCTTCGGCAAAATTCACATCTTCATCGGTGTGGTCAGTGAGTCGGCCGCCGGCTTGGAGGATATCGCCGGCGTCAAGTCGGCACGCCGCGCTGGTCAGTACCAGGCGAGACCCGAGCCATGCCTTCATGGGTTTCACCCAAGGGGTGGCCTTGTCAGAGAACTCCCTGTCTCAAGATGATACGCTTGTCCAATCTGACGGCGAGTCTTCGACGGGGGAAACTGAGTCAATTCTTCCGCTGCATGATGGAGGGTTCGGGCGCACGGACGACGTTTTTCCGGAGAGTCCAGATCCGCCTCGCTTCGCGGCGGTGTACATGGCGGGCAGACAAGATCCAGCGCGCGACCCGGCCAATCCAACGGCGGGGCAGAACAATCTCCTGGCCGGCTCAGGAGGAGCCGGCGCCTCAGCCACCGGCTCGCAGAAGACCGGGGTTCAGGCACTCGTGAACTTGATGACCACGCTAACAACCCTGCTGACCGAGCCGGTCACTGCAGAGAACGCAGTGGCACGCAACACGGAGATCACGAAGTGTCGCGAGCAGATGGCCAAGATCCAAGAGGACATCAGTGCAGAGAACGCCCGCATGGCGCAGTAGCAGGCACAGATGGCTGCGGAGAGGCAGCGCTTGGATGAGGAGGCACATTACCTGAACCGTCGACAGGCCGAGTCGGAGCTCGTCCATAGGAGGCGTCATCAGAGCCGGCTTCCGGCTAATCTCGAGCCGACTCAACTATTCACCACCCCTCTGGCTCCGAACCCGGGGGCTGGAGTCATCCCCACGGGAGAGCCGCCTTTGCAGCAACATGTTCAGTCGCGAGAGCCGGCCCAGCATCACACGCCGGATCAGCAACAGCCGCCGCCGTCTCGCCGGTTCCAGACCCCAATTGGACACTACTCTAACCCGGTCGATAACGTGCTGGCGGCGACCCACAATTTAGCAGCTATTCCGATCGAGGGGGATGGCCCGATCCAGATAGAGGCCAGGAACACCATCGCAATGCTCAAGACAACGGTAGTGCAGCAGGCCAACTACTCGCACAGCCAGCACCGTCTTCACTCAACCCCTCACCAGAGCCGTACCAGGAGCCAGCGTCCTGAGTCGCCCGCAGTCTCCAGCAGTGCTCATCGTAGGAGAGCCACCCAGCCACAGGCGGAGCAGCACCGACCTAGGATCCCGCAAGACGTTGTGGAGGCGGCCCGAGTTCTTCGGGCATGGCAGGAGGAAAACGCGCGTGCAGGGCGTGACCCGCCGGCGCACGACAACACGCCAGTGCGAGTCAACCCGCCGCCAGATATCAACCCGCCGCCGAATGTTAACTCGCCCGTCACGACCCAGCCAGATGGCCGACTTGGGGGCTCTTCAAGCCGCATGATTGGAACTCCATGTTTAATACCAGCGCTGCGAGAGGCGCGCATACCCCCTGATTTCAAAGGTCCTCGCAAGGTTCCTAATTACACAGTGAATCTGGAGCCCACCGAGTGGATCGAGAGTTATGAGCTGGCAATGGACTTGTTGGGCGCAAGTGAGTCAGTGTGCGCGCGTTACCTCCCTCTGATGCTGGAAGGCCCTGCACGCACTTGGATGAAAAAGCTACCGGCGAATTCTATCAACACATGGCAGGAACTGAAGGAGCGCTTCATCAAGAATTTCTAGGGAACCTGTAAAAGGCCAACCACAATTGTTGATCTTGAGCATTGTGTCCAGCGCGAGGATGAGTCGACGCATCATTGGGCCCGCCGGGTTGCAGAGGTCATTCACAGTTCTGACAGCATCTCGGCGGCTCAGGCAGTGCTCGTTCTAGAGCGAACATGTAAGTTTCAGCCCCTGGTCCAGAAGCTTGGGCGACTCAAGCGAAAGGTCCAGGACATGGGAGACCTCATGGATGTCTTAACCCGGTACGCGGAGTCAGATAACACCAAGGATCCGCTGTCAGACGAGGAAAGGTCGGACAAAGGGAAGAAGGTTGGCGGCAAGGGTCAGCAGCAGAACAACAGTAATGGTCAGAATAATAACGGCGGTAAACGCAAGGGTTACGATGGTAGCTCTGTGTTGGAAATATGCCCTAGAGGCAATAATAAATTGGTTATTATTATATTTCCTTGTTAATGATAATCGTTTATTATCCATGCTATAATTGTATTGATTGGAAACTCAAATACATGTGTGGGTACATAGACAACACTGTGTCCCTAGTAAGCCTCTAGTTGACTAGCTCGTTGATCAAAGATGGTTAAGGTTTCCTAGCCATTGACATGAGATGTCATTTGATAACGGGATCACATCATTAGGAGAATGATGTGATGGACAAGACCCAAACTGTAAACGTAGCATTTGATCGTGTCAGTTTATTGCTATTGTTTTCTGCATGTCAAGTATCTGTTCCTTTGACCATGAGATCATGCAACTCACTAACACCGGAGGAATACCTTGTGTGTATCAAACGTCGCAACGTAACTGGGTGACTATAAAGGTGCTCTACAGGTATCTCCGAGGGTGTCTGTTGGGTTGGCATGGATCAAGACTGGGATTTGTTACTCCGTATGACGGAGAGGTATCTCAGGGCCCACTCGGTAATACAACATCACAATGAGCCTTGCAAGCAATGTGACTAAAGTGTTAGCCACGAGATCTTGTATTACGGAACGAGTAAAGAGACTTGCCGGTAACGAGATTGAACTAGGTATAGTGATACCGACGATCGAATCTCGGGCAAGTAACATACCGAAGAACAAAGGGAACAGCATACGGGATTAACTGAATCCTTGACATAGAGGTTCGACCGATAAAGATCTTCGTAGAATATGTAGGAGCCAATATGGGCATCCAGGTCCCGCTATTGCTTATTGGCCGTAGAGGTGTCTCGGTCATGTCTACATAGTTCTCGAACCCGCAGGGTCTACACACTTAACGTTTGGTGACGATTAGTATAATTGAGTTATTATGTTGGTGACCGAAAGTTGTTCGGAGTCCCGAATAAGATCACGGACATGACGAGGATCTCCGGAATAGTCCGGAGGTAAAGATTGATATATGTGATAATAGTGTTTTGATCTCTGGAAGGGTTCCGGAGTTCACCGGAAGGGGTTCCGGATGTTTACCGAAGTGTTCGGGTGCAGCAACACTTTATATGAGCCAAAGGGATAAAGCCCACAAGGTATTGGAAAGTGCAAAAGTAGTTTTGCTGCCGCGTAAGCGGTACTACCGCTTGGTGAAGCGGTACTACCGCCGGAGCGGTACTACCGCTTGTGTGAAGCGGTACTACCGCCCAAGCGGTACTACCGCTTGTGTGAAGCGGTACTACCGCTTGTGCGCGGCTGTGCACGGTTCGGCAGGGATCCGAGTTGGACTCTTTCCCTGCGGGCCAAACCGACCTTGTGCGGGCAAAACCGACCCGGAGGAGGCTTTTACTCCAAGTTTAGACCCCAAGGCTCAACATATAAATAGAGGGGCAGGGCTAGCACACGGGACACATCAGTATTTCCCAAGCCGTGTGCCGGCAACCCTAGCCCTCTAGTTCCTCCGTCATAATCTCCGTAGCGCTTGGCGAAGCCCTGCAGAGATTGTTCCTCACCACCATCACCACGCCGTCGTGCTGCTGGAACTCAACCACTACTTCACCATCGCTCGCTGGATCGAGGAGGTGAAGGCGTCATCAAGCCGTACGTGTGTTGAACGCGGAGGTGCCGTCCGTTCGGCATTAGATCGGAAGGATCGTGATTGGATCGCGGGACGCTCGGCGATTTGGATCGCGAAGACGTTCGACTACATCAACCGCGTTTATTAACGCTTCCGCTTAGCGATCTACAAGGGTATGTAGATTCACTCTCCCTCTCGTAGATGCTCATCACCATGGATAGATCTTATGTGTGCGTAGGAAAATTTTTGTTTCCCATGCAACGTTACCCAACAGTGGCATCATGAGCTAGGTCTATGCGTAGATGAGATCTCGAGTAGAACACAAACGAGTTGTGGGCGTGGGTGTATACATATTGCTTGCCGTTACTAGTTGATACTTGATTCAGCGGTATTGTGAGATGAAGCGGCCCGGACCGACATTACGCGTACACTTACGCGAGACTGGTTTTACCGCTGCGTGCACTTGTTGCATAAAGGTGACTGGCGGGTGTCTGTCTCTCTCACTTTAGTTGAATCGGTTCAATGAAGAGGGTTCTTTTAGAAGATCAAAAAGCAATCACTACACCACGTTGTGGTTTTGCGTAGGTAAGAACGGTTCTTGCAAACCCGTAGCAGCCACGTAAAATTTGCAACAACAATTAGAGGTCGTCTAACTTGTTTTTGCAGGGTATGTTGTGATGTGATATGGCCAATTACATGATGAGATATATGTGATGTATGAGATGATCATGTGTTGTATAGAATATCACGACTTGCATGTCGATGAGTACGGCAACTGGCAGGAGCCATAGAGTTGTCTTTAATTATTGTATGACCTGCGTGTCAATCATTAAGCGCTATGTAATGCTTTACTTTATCGCTAAACGTTAGCTATAGTCGTGGAAGCAACAGTCGGCGCGACAACCTTATGGCGACACATTGATGGAGATCAAGATGATGGAGATCATGGTGTCATGCCGGTGACGATGGAGATCATGCCGGTGCTTTGGAGATGGAGATCAAAAGCACAAGTTCATGGCCATATCATGTCACTTATGATTTGCATGTGATGTTAATCCTTTTATGCATCTTATTTTGCTTAGGACGACGGTAGCATTATAAGGTGATCCCTCACTTAAATTTCAAGATAAATTGTGTTCTCCCCAAGTGTGCACCGTTGCGAAAGTTCGTCGTTTCGAGACACGCCGTGATGATCGGGTGTGATAGACTCTACGTTCGCATACAACGGGTGTAAGCCATGTTACACGTGCGGAACACTCGGGTTAAACTTGACGAGCCTAGCATGTACAGACATGGCCTCGGAACACAAGAGACCGAAAGGTCGAACATGAGTCATATAGTAGATATGATCAACATGAAGATGTTCACCATTGAAACCACCTCAACTCACGTGATGATCGGACTTGAGTTGGTGGATTTGGATCATGTTACACTCGAATGATCGGAGGGATGTCAATTTGAGTGGGAGTTTTTTAAATATGATTAACTAAAACTCATTATCTAAGAACAATAGTCTAAGTTGTCTTTGCTATATTTATGTTGTAGATCATGGCTCGCGCAGTAGCACCCCTGAATTTTAATGCGTTCCTAGAGAAAGCTAAGTTGAAAGATGATGGAAGTAACTTTGTGGACTGGGCCCGTAATCTAAGGATTATCCTTACGGCTTCCCAGAAGGCTTATGTCCTTGATGCACCGCTTGGTGATCCACCCGCTCCAGTTGAGTCTCTAGACGTTGTGAATGCCTGGCAGGCTCGTTCTGATGATTACTCAATAGTTCAATGTGCAATGTTGTATGGCTTAGAACCGGGACTTCAAAGACGTTTTGAACGTCATGGAGCATATGAGATGTTCCAGGAGTTGAAGTTTATCTTTCAGAAGAATGCCCGGATCGAGAGATATGAGATCTCCGATAAGTTCTATGCTTGCAAGATGGAGGAGAACGGGTCTATCAGTGATCACGTGCTCAGAATGTCTGGGTACTCCACCCGTCTGGCTGAGTTAGGGATGCCCCTTCCGCCAGAGGCTATCACTGACAGAGTTCTTCAATCATTGCCACCTAGCTACAAGAGCTTCGTGTTGAACTATAACATGCACGGGATGAACAAGTCAGTCGCCGAGCTGTTTGCGATGCTGAAAGCCGCTGAGTCTGAAATTCAGAAGGAGCATCAAGTGTTGATGGTCAATAAAACCACTAGTTTCAAGAAAAATGGCAAGGGTAAGAAGGGTAACTCCAAGAAGAGTGGCAAAGCAGTTGCTCCTCTCGTGAAGAAACCCAAGGCTGGACCCAAACCAGAAACTGTGTGTTTTCATTGCAAGGGAACTGGACACTGGAAGCGGAATTGCCCCAAGTATTTGGCTGACAAGAAGGCGGCCAACAACAAACAAGGTATATATGATATACATGTTATTGATGTGTACCTTACCAACTCTCGTTGTAGTGCCTGGGTATTTGATACCGGTGCGGTTGCTCATATTTGCAACTCAAAACAGGAACTGCGGAATAGACGGAGGCTGGCAAAGGACGAAGTGACGATGCGCGTGGGAAATAGTTCCAAGGTTGATGTGATCGCCGTCGGCACGCTCGCTCTTCGATTACCGTCGGGATTAGTGATGAACCTAAATAAGTGTTATTTGGTGCCTGCGTTAAGCATGAACATTATATCTGGATCTTGTTTATTGCGAGACGGTTACTCATTTAAATCAGAGAATAATGGTTGTTCTATTTATATGAGTAATATCTTTTATGGTCATGCACCCGATGTGAGGGGTTTATTCTTATTGAATCTCGATAGTAATGATACACATGTTCATAACATTGATGCCAAAAGATGTAGAATTGATAATGATAATACCACTTTCTTGTGGCACTGCCGTTTAGGTCATATTGGCGTAAAACGCATGAGGAAGCTCCATACTGATGGACTTTTGGAGTCACTTGATTTTGAATCACTTGACACATGTGAGCCATGCCTCATGGGCAAGATGACTAAAACTCCGTTCTCTGGAACAATGGAACGGGCAAGTGACTTATTGGAAATCATACATACTGATGTGTGCGGTCCGATGAGTATTGAAGCGCGCAGTGGTTATCGTTACTTTCTCACCTTCACTGATGACTTAAGTAGATATGGGTATATTTACTTAATGAAACACAAGTCTGAAACATTTGAAAAGTTCAAACAATTTCAGAGTGAAGTTGAGAATCATCGTAACAAGAAGATTAAATTCCTACGATCTGATCGAGGAGGAGAATATCTGAGTTATGAGTTTGGCAGTCACTTAAGACAGTGTGGAATTGTTTCACAATTAACACCGCCTGGAACACCACAGCGTAATGGTGTGTCCGAACGTCGTAATCGAACCTTATTGGATATGGTGCGATCTATGATGTCTCTTGCCGATTTGCCACTATCGTTTTGGGGTTATGCATTAGAGACAGCTGCATTCACTTTAAATAGGGCACCATCGAAATCCGTTGAGACGACGCAATATGAACTTTGGTTTGGCAAGAAGCCAAAGCTGTCGTTTCTTAAAGTTTGGGGATGTGATGCTTATGTCAAAAAGCTTCAGCCTGAAAAGCTGGAACCCAAAGCGGAGAAATGCGTCTTCATAGGATACCCAAAAGAGACAGTTGGGTATACCTTCTACCTCAGATCCGAAGGCAAAGTGTTTGTCGCTAAAAAACGGAACATTTCTTGAGAAAGAGTTTCTCTCGAAAGAATTGAGTGGGAGGAAGATAGAACTTGATGAGGTTGTTGAACCTTTACTTCAACCTGAGAGTAGCGCAGCGCAGAAAGTTGTTTCTGTGGAGCCTACATTAGCTGAAGAGGAAGTTAATGATGATGATCATGAAGCTTTGGATCAAGTTGCTATCGAACCTCGTAGGTCGACAAGGACGCGTACTGCTCCCGAGTGGTACGGCAACCCTGTCTTAGAAGTCATGTTGTTAGACAACGATGAACCTACGAGCTATGGAGAAGCGATGATGAGCCCGGATTCCGAGAAGTGGTTAGAGGCCATGAAATCCGAGATGGGATCCATGTATGAAAACAAAGTATGGACTTTGGAAGTATTACCTGAAGGGCGTAAGGCCATTCAGAACAAATGGATCTTTAAGAGGAAGACGGACGCGGACGGTAATGTCACCGTCTATAAAGCTCGACTTGTGGCAAAGGGTTTTTCACAAGTTCAAGGAGTTGACTACGATGAGACCTTCTCACCCGTAGCGATGCTTAAGTCCGTCAGAATCATGTTAGCAATAGCTGCCTTTTTCGATTATGAAATTTGGCAGATGGATGTCAAAACAGCGTTCCTTAACGGTTTCCTTCAGGAAGAGTTGTATATGATGCAACCAGAAGGTTTTGTCGATCCAGAGAATGCTGACAAAGTTTGCAAACTCCAGCGATCCATTTATGGACTGGTGCAAGCATCTCGGAGTTGGAATCTTCGCTTTGATGAGGTGATCAAAGCGTTCGAGTTTATACAAGTTTACGGAGAAGCTTGTATTTACAAGAAAGTGAGTGGGAGCTCTATAGCGTTTCTAATATTATATGTGGATGACATATTGCTGATTGGAAACAATATAGAAATGCTGGAAAGCGTAAAGGAATATTTGAACAAGAGTTTTTCAATGAAGGACCTAGGAGAAGCTGCTTTCATATTAGGCATCAAGATCTATAGAGATAGATCAAGACGCTTAATAGGACTTTCACAAAGCACATACCTTGATAAGATTTTGAAGAAGTTCAAAATGGATCAGTCCAAGAAGAGGTTCTTGCCTGTTTTGCAAGGTGTGAAGTTGAGTGAGACTCAATGCCCAGTGACTGCAGAAGATAGAGAAAAGATGAGTGTCATCCCCTATGCTTCGGCCATAGGCTCTATCATGTATGCAATGCTGTGCACAAGACCCGATGTCAGCCTTGCCATAAGTATGGTCGGAAGGTTTCAAAGTGATCCAGGAATGGAACACTGGACGGCGGTCAAGAATATCCTGAAGTACCTGAAAAGGACTAAGGACATGTTTCTCGTTTATGAAGGTGATCAAGAGCTCGTCGTAAAGGGTTACGTCGATGCAAGCTTTGACACTGATCCGGATGACTCTAAGTCGCAAACCGGATACGTATTTATTCTTAATGGGGGTGCGGTTAGCTGGTGCAGTTCCAAGCAAAGCGTGGTAGCTGATTCTACATGCGAAGCGGAGTACATCGCTGCCTCGGAGGCGGCGAAGGAAGGTGTCTGGATGAAGGAGTTCATGACAGATCTTGGAGTAGTGCCTAGTGCGCTTAACCCAATGACTCTGTTTTGTGATAACACTGGTGCCATTGCTCTAGCCAAGGAACCAAGATTTCACAAGAGGACCAGACACATAAAACGACGTTTCAATTCCATCCGCGATTATATCAAGGAGGACGACATAAATATTTGCAAAGTACACACGGATCTAAATGTTGCAGATCCGATGACTAAACCTCTTCCAAGGGCTAAACATGAACAACACCAGAACTGCATGGGTGTTCGATTCATTACAATGTAAATCACATAGTGATGTGAACTAGATTATTGACTCTAGTGCAAGTGGGAGACTGTTGGAAATATGCCCTAGAGGCAATAATAAATTGGTTATTATTATATTTCCTTGTTAATGATAATCGTTTATTATCCATGCTATAATTGTATTGATTGGAAACTCAAATACATGTGTGGGTACATAGACAACACTGTGTCCCTAGTAAGCCTCTAGTTGACTAGCTCGTTGATCAAAGATGGTTAAGGTTTCCTAGCCATTGACATGAGATGTCATTTGATAACGGGATCACATCATTAGGAGAATGATGTGATGGACAAGACCCAAACTGTAAACGTAGCATTTGATCGTGTCAGTTTATTGCTATTGTTTTCTGCATGTCAAGTATCTGTTCCTTTGACCATGAGATCATGCAACTCACTAACACCGGAGGAATACCTTGTGTGTATCAAACGTCGCAACGTAACTGGGTGACTATAAAGGTGCTCTACAGGTATCTCCGAGGGTGTCTGTTGGGTTGGCATGGATCAAGACTGGGATTTGTTACTCCGTATGACGGAGAGGTATCTCAGGGCCCACTCGGTAATACAACATCACAATGAGCCTTGCAAGCAATGTGACTAAAGTGTTAGCCACGAGATCTTGTATTACGGAACGAGTAAAGAGACTTGCCGGTAACGAGATTGAACTAGGTATAGTGATACCGACGATCGAATCTCGGGCAAGTAACATACCGAAGAACAAAGGGAACAGCATACGGGATTAACTGAATCCTTGACATAGAGGTTCGACCGATAAAGATCTTCGTAGAATATGTAGGAGCCAATATGGGCATCCAGGTCCCGCTATTGGTTATTGGCCGTAGAGGTGTCTCGGTCATGTCTACATAGTTCTCGAACCCGCAGGGTCTACACACTTAACGTTTGGTGACGATTAGTATAATTGAGTTATTATGTTGGTGACCGAAAGTTGTTCGGAGTCCCGGATAAGATCACGGACATGACGAGGATCTCCGGAATAGTCCGGAGGTAAAGATTGATATATGTGATAATAGTGTTTTGATCTCTGGAAGGGTTCCGGAGTTCACCGGAAGGGGTTCCGGATGTTTACCGAAGTGTTCGGGTGCAGCAACACTTTATATGAGCCAAAGGGATAAAGCCCACAAGGTATTGGAAAGTGCAAAAGTAGTTTTGCTGCCGCGTAAGCGGTACTACCGCTTGGTGAAGCGGTACTACCGCCGGAGCGGTACTACCGCTTGTGTGAAGCGGTACTACCGCCCAAGCGGTACTACCGCTTGTGTGAAGCGGTACTACCGCTTGTGCGCGGCTGTGCACGGTTCGGCAGGGATCCGAGTTGGACTCTTTCCCTGCGGGCCAAACCGACCTTGTGCGGGCAAAACCGACCCGGAGGAGGCTTTTACTCCAAGTTTAGACCCCAAGGCTCAACATATAAATAGAGGGGCAGGGCTAGCACACGGGACACATCAGTATTTCCCAAGCCGTGTGCCGGCAACCCTAGCCCTCTAGTTCCTCCGTCATAATCTCCGTAGCGCTTGGCGAAGCCCTGCAGAGATTGTTCCTCACCACCATCACCACGCCGTCGTGCTGCTGGAACTCAACCACTACTTCACCATCGCTCGCTGGATCGAGGAGGTGAAGGCGTCATCAAGCCGTACGTGTGTTGAACGCGGAGGTGCCGTCCGTTCGGCATTAGATCGGAAGGATCGTGATTGGATCGCGGGACGCTCGGCGATTTGGATCGCGAAGACGTTCGACTACATCAACCGCGTTTATTAACGCTTCCGCTTAGCGATCTACAAGGGTATGTAGATTCACTCTCCCTCTCGTAGATGCTCATCACCATGGATAGATCTTATGTGTGCGTAGGAAAATTTTTGTTTCCCATGCAACGTTACCCAACACTCTGATCTAGTGGCGAACATGAACGCAGATAACAAGGGTCAACGTCAGAACGACGGCTCTAGGAAGCAGTCCACTGGTAATCGTCCTCTCACTTACGAGGAGGCTCTCAAGGCTCCTTGTCCGAAGCACAGTTACAATGGTAAGCCGTCCAGTCACTCCTGGGAAAATTGCTATGTCATGCAAGAGTTTGCCAAGCGGGTCTTCCAGAATCATCATAATGGGGGCGGCAACGGAGGACAACCCGCCAATCAGGGACCCGGCTTCTCAGGCGCCAGCTTACAAGGGCCCTTCTTAGGACCCGGCTTCCAAGGGAACAGTGGTCAAGGTGGCGGTTTCCAGGGGGCTGGTAATGCTGGAGGTGGCAATCAGAGAAACTATCAGGGAAATCAGCATCAAACTGGTGCAGCAGGGTTTCAGAGTAACCCGAAACAGTTAAATAGCGGACAGTATCATGTTTTCACCACCAGTACCTGCAAGCAAGATCGCAAGGTGCAGCGACGAGCCGCCAACGCAATTGAACCGGCGGTTCCCTATTATCTCAACTGGTCCGAGTAGCCGGTTACCTGGAGCAGGCCAGATCATCCAGTCCTCCTCGATCATCCTGGCCACTTGGCTCTGGTGGTTGCGCCACAAGTCGGCGGTTACACCCTGACTAAGGTGCTCATGGACGGAGGCAGCAACATCAACATTTTGTACTATGACACGTTCAGGCGGATGAATCTGTCTGATAAGCAGTTAACTCCGTCCTCTACAGTCTTTCACAGCATTGTTCCTAGCAAGTCGGCCTATCCCATGGGAAGAATCTCCCTTGAGGTGGCTTTTGGCTCAGAGGATAACTGGCGTTCTGAGTTCCTGTCCTTTGAAGTGGTTAAACTCAAGAGTGTTGGAAATATGCCCTAGAGGCAATAATAAATTGGTTATTATTATATTTCCTTGTTCATGATAATCGTTTATTATCCATGCTATAATTGTATTGATTGGAAACTCAAATACATGTGTGGGTACATAGACAACACTGTGTCCCTAGTAAGCCTCTAGTTGACTAGCTCGTTGATCAAAGATGGTTAAGGTTTCCTAGCCATTGACATGAGATGTCATTTGATAACGGGATCACATCATTAGGAGAATGATGTGATGGACAAGACCCAAACTGTAAACGTAGCATTTGATCGTGTCAGTTTATTGCTATTGTTTTCTGCATGTCAAGTATCTGTTCCTTTGACCATGAGATCATGTAACTCACTGACACCGGAGGAATACCTTGTGTGTATCAAACGTCGCAACGTAACTGGGTGACTATAAAGGTGCTCTACAGGTATCTCCGAGGGTGTCTGTTGGGTTGGCATGGATCAAGACTGGGATTTGTTACTCCGTGTGACGGAGAGGTATCTCAGGGCCCACTCGGTAATACAACATCACAATGAGCCTTGCAAGCAATGTGACTAAAGTGTTAGCCACGAGATCTTGTATTACGGAACGAGTAAAGAGACTTGCCGGTAACGAGATTGAACTAGGTATAGTGATACCGACGATCGAATCTCGGGCAAGTAACATACCGAAGAACAAAGGGAACAGCATACGGGATTAACTGAATCCTTGACATAGAGGTTCGACCGATAAAAGATCTTCGTAGAATATGTAGGAGCCAATATGGGCATCCAGGTCCCGCTATTGGTTATTGGCCGTAGAGGTGTCTCGGTCATGTCTACATAGTTCTCGAACCCGCAGGGTCTACACACTTAACGTTTGGTGACGATTAGTATAATTGAGTTATTATGTTGGTGACCGAAAGTTGTTCGGAGTCCCGGATAAGATCCCGGACATGACGAGGATCTCCGGAATAGTCCGGAGGTAAAGATTGATATATGTGATAATAGTGTTTTGATCTCCGGAAGAGTTCCGAAGTTCGCCGGAAGAGGTTCCGGATGTTTACCGAAGTGTTCGGGTGCAGCAACACTTTATATGAGCCAAAGGGATAAAGCCCACAAGGTATTGGAAAGTGCAAAAGTGGTTTTGCTGCCGCGTAAGCGGTACTACCGCTTGGTGAAGCGGTACTACCGCCCGAGCGGTACTACCGCTTGTGTGAAGCGGTACTACCGCCCAAGCGGTACTACCGCTTGTGTGAAGCGGTACTACCGCTTGTGCGCGGCTGTGCACGGTTCGGCAGGGATCCGAGTTGGACTCTTTCCCTGCGGGCCAAACCGACCTTGTGCGGGCAAAACCGACCCGGAGGAGGCTTTTACTCCAAGTTTAGACCCCAAGGCTCAACATATAAATAGAGGGGCAGGGCTAGCACACGGGATACATCAGGATTTCCCAAGCCGTGTGCCGGCAACCCTAGCCCTCTAGTTCCTCCGTCATAATCTCCGTAGTGCTTGGCGAAGCCCTGCAGAGATTGTTCCTCACCACCATCACCACGCCGTCGTGCTGCTGGAACTCAACCACTACTTCACCATCGCTCGCTGGATCGAGGAGGTGAAGGCGTCATCAAGCCGTACGTGTGTTGAACGCGGAGGTGCCGTCCGTTCGGCACTAGATCGGAAGGATCGTGATTGGATCGCGGGACGCTCGGCGATTTGGATCGCGAAGACGTTCGACTACATCAACCGCGTTTATTAACGCTTCCGCTTAGCGATCTACAAGGGTATGTAGATTCACTCTCCCTCTCGTAGATGCTCATCACCATGGATAGATCTTATGTGTGCGTAGGAAAATTTTTGTTTCCCATGCAACGTTCCCCAACGGTGGTATCAGAGCTAGGTCTATGCGTAGATGAGATCTCGAGTAGAACACAAACGAGTTGTGGGCGTGGGTGTATACATATTGCTTGCCGTTACTAGTTGATACTTGATTCAGCGGTATTGTGAGATGAAGCGGCCCGGACCGACATTACGCGTACGCTTACGCGAGACTGGTTTTACCGCTGCGTGCACTTGTTGCATAAAGGTGACTGGCGGGTGTCTGTCTCTCTCACTTTAGTTGAATCGGTTCAATGAAGAGGGTTCTTTTAGAAGATCAAAAAGCAATCACTACACCACGTTGTGGTTTTGCGTAGGTAAGAACGGTTCTTGCAAACCCGTAGCAGCCACGTAAAATTTGCAACAACAATTAGAGGACGTCTAACTTGTTTTTTCAGGGTATGTTGTGATGTGATATGGCCAATTACATGATGAGATATATGTGATGTATGAGATGATCATGTTTTGTATAGAATATCACGACTTGCATGTCGATGAGTACGGCAACTGGCAGGAGCCATAGAGTTGTCTTTAATTATTGTATGACCTGCGTGTCAATCATTAAGCGCTATGTAATGCTTTACTTTATCGCTAAACGTTAGCAATAGTCGTGGAAGCAACAGTCGGCGCGACAACCTTATGGCGACACGTTGATGGAGATCAAGATGATGGAGATCATGGTGTCATGCCGGTGACGATGGAGATCATGCCGGTGCTTTGGAGATGGAGATCAAAAGCACAAGTTCATGGCCATATCATGTCACTTATGATTTGCATGTGATGTTAATCCTTTTATGCATCTTATTTTGCTTAGGACGACGGTAGCATTATAAGGTGATCCCTCACTTAAATTTCAAGATAAATTGTGTTCTCCCCAAGTGTGCACCGTTGCGAAAGTTCGTCATTTCGAGACACGCCGTGATGATCGGGTGTGATAGACTCTACGTTCGCATACAACGGGTGTAAGCCATGTTACACGTGCGGAACACTCGGGTTAAACTTGACGAGCCTAGCATGTACAGACATGGCCTCGGAACACAAGAGACCGAAAGGTCGAACATGAGTCATATAGTAGATATGATCAACATGAAGATGTTCACCATTGAAACCACCTCAACTCACGTGATGATCGGACTTGAGTTGGTGGATTTGGATCATGTTACACTCGAATGATCGGAGGGATGTCAATTTGAGTGGGAGTTTTTTAAATATGATTAACTAAACTCATTATCTAAGAACAATAGTCTAAGTTGTCTTTGCTATATTTATGTTGTAGATCATGGCTCGCGCAGTAGCACCCCTGAATTTTAATGCGTTCCTAGAGAAAGCTAAGTTGAAAGATGATGGAAGTAACTTTGTGGACTGGGCCCGTAATCTAAGGATTATCCTTACGGCTTCCCAGAAGGCTTATGTCCTTGATGCACCGCTTGGTGATCCACCCGCTCCAGTTGAGTCTCTAGACGTTGTGAACGCCTGGCAGGCTCGTTCTGATGATTACTCAATAGTTCAATGTGCAATGTTGTATGGCTTAGAACCGGGACTTCAAAGACGTTTTGAACGTCATGGAGCATATGAGATGTTCCAGGAGTTGAAGTTTATCTTTCAGAAGAATGCCCGGATCGAGAGATATGAGATCTCCGATAAGTTCTATGCTTGCAAGATGGAGGAGAACGGGTCTATCAGTGATCACGTGCTCAGAATGTCTGGGTACTCCACCCGTCTGGCTGAGTTAGGGATGCCCCTTCCGCCAGAGGCTATCACTGACAGAGTTCTTCAATCATTGCCACCTAGCTACAAGAGCTTCGTGTTGAACTATAACATGCACGGGATGAACAAGTCAGTCGCCGAGCTGTTTGCGATGCTGAAAGCCGCTGAGTCTGAAATTCAGAAGGAGCATCAAGTGTTGATGGTCAATAAAACCACTAGTTTCAAGAAAAATGGCAAGGGTAAGAAGGGTAACTCCAAGAAGAGTGGCAAAGCAGTTGCTCCTCTCGTGAAGAAACCCAAGGCTGGACCCAAACCAGAAACTGTGTGTTTTCATTGCAAGGGAACTGGACACTGGAAGCGGAATTGCCCCAAGTATTTGGCTGACAAGAAGGCGGCCAACAACAAACAAGGTATATATGATATACATGTTATTGATGTGTACCTTACCAACTCTCGTTGTAGTGCCTGGGTATTTGATACCGGTGCGGTTGCTCATATTTGCAACTCAAAACAGGAACTGCGGAATAGACGGAGGCTGGCAAAGGACGAAGTGACGATGCGCGTGGGAAATGGTTCCAAGGTTGATGTGATCGCCGTCGGCACGCTCGCTCTTCGATTACCGTCGGGATTAGTGATGAACCTAAATAAGTGTTATTTGGTGCCTGCGTTAAGCATGAACATTATATCTGGATCTTGTTTATTGCGAGACGGTTACTCATTTAAATCAGAGAATAATGGTTGTTCTATTTATATGAGTAATATCTTTTATGGTCATGCACCCGATGTGAGGGGTTTATTCTTATTTAATCTCGATAGTAATGATACACATGTTCATAACATTGATGCCAAAAGATGTAGAATTGATAATGATAATACCACTTTCTTATGGCACTGCCGTTTAGGTCATATTGGCGTAAAACGCATGAGGAAGCTCCATGCCGATGGACTTTTGGAGTCACTTGATTTTGAATCACTTGACACATGTGAACCATGCCTCATGGGCAAGATGACTAAAACGCCGTTCTCTGGAATAATGGAACGGGCAAGTGACTTATTGGAAATCATACATACTGATGTGTGCGGTCCAATGAGTATTGAGGCGCGCGGTGGTTATCGTTACTTTCTCACCTTCACTGATGACTTAAGTAGATATGGGTATATTTACTTAATGAAACACAAGTCTGAAACATTTGAAAAGTTCAAACAATTTCAGAGTGAAGTTGAGAATCATCGTAACAAGAAGATTAAATTCCTACGATCTGATCGAGGAGGAGAATATCTGAGTTATGAGTTTGGCAGTCACTTAAGACAGTGTGGAATTGTTTCACAATTAACACCGCCTGGAACACCACAGCGTAATGGTGTGTCCGAACGTCGTAATCGAACCTTATTGGATATGGTGCGATCTATGATGTCTCTTGCCGATTTGCCACTATCGTTTTGGGGTTATGCATTAGAGACAGCTGCATTCACTTTAAATAGGGCACCATCGAAATCCGTTGAGACAACGCCATATGAACTTTGGTTTGACAAGAAGCCAAAGCTGTCGTTTCTTAAAGTTTGGGGATGTGATGCTTATGTCAAAAAGCTTCAGCCTGAAAAGCTGGAACCCAAAGCGGAGAAATGCGTCTTCATAGGATACCCAAAAGAGACAGTTGGGTATACCTTCTGCCTCAGATCCGAAGGCAAAGTGTTTGTCGCTAAAAACGGAACATTTCTTGAGAAAGAGTTTCTCTCGAAAGAATTGAGTGGGAGGAAGATAGAACTTGATGAGGTTGTTGAACCTTTACTTCAACCTGAGAGTAGCGCAGCGCAGAAAGTTGTTTCTGTGGAGCCTACATTAGCTGAAGAGGAAGTTAATGATGATGATCATGAAGCTTTGGATCAAGTTGCTATCGAACCTCGTAGGTCGACAAGGACGCGTACTACTCCCGAGTGGTACGGCAACCCTGTCTTAGAGGTCATGTTGTTAGACAACGATGAACCTACGAGCTATGGAGAAGCGATGATGGGCCCGGATTCCGAGAAGTGGTTAGAGGCCATGAAATCCGAGATGGGATCCATGTATGAAAACAAAGTATGGACTTTGGAAGTATTACCTGAAGGGCGTAAGGCCATTCAGAACAAATGGATCTTTAAGAGGAAGAAGGACGCGGACGGTAATGTCACCGTCTATAAAGCTCGACTTGTGGCAAAGGGTTTTTCACAAGTTCAAGGAGTTGACTACGATGAGACCTTCTCACCCGTAGCGATGCTTAAGTCCGTCAGAATCATGTTAGCAATAGCTGCCTTTTTCGATTATGAAATTTGGCAGATGGATGTCAAAACAGCGTTCCTTAACGGTTACCTTAAGGAAGAGTTGTATATGATGCAACCAGAAGGTTTTGTCGATCCAGAGAATGCTGACAAAGTTTGCAATCTCCAGCGATCCATTTATGGACTGGTGCAAGCATCTCGGAGTTGGAATCTTCGTTTTGATGAGGTGATCAAAGCGTTCGAGTTTATACAAGTTTACGGAGAAGCTTGTATTTACAAGAAAGTGAGTGGGAGCTCTATAGCGTTTCTAATATTATATGTGGATGACATATTGCTGATTGGAAACAATATAGAAATGCTGGAAAGCGTAAAGGAATATTTGAACAAAAGTTTTTCAATGAAGGACCTAGGAGAAGCTGCTTTCATATTAGGCATCAAGATCTATAGAGATAGATCGAGACGCTTAATAGAACTTTCACAAAGCACATACCTTGACAAAGTTTTGAAGAAGTTCAAAATGGATCAGTCCAAGAAGGGGTTCTTGCCTGTTTTGCAAGGTGTGAAGTTGAGTAAGACTCAATGCCCAGTGACTGCGGAAGATAGAGAAAAGATGAGTGTCATCCCCTATGCTTCGGCCATAGGCTCTATCATGTATGCAATGCTGTGCACAAGACCCGATGTCAGCCTTGCCATAAGTATGGTCGGAAGGTTTCAAAGTGATCCAGGAATGGAACACTGGACGGCGGTCAAGAATATCCTGAAGTACCTGAAAAGGACTAAGGACATGTTTCTCGTTTATGGAGGTGATCAAGAGCTCGTCGTAAAGGGTTACGTCGATGCAAGCTTTGACACTGATCCGGATGACTCTAAGTCGCAAACCGGATACGTATTTATTCTTAATGGGGGTGCGGTTAGCTGGTGCAGTTCCAAGCAAAGCGTGGTAGCAGATTCTACATGCGAAGCGGAGTACATCGCAGCCTTGGAGGCAGCGAAGGAAGGTGTCTGGATGAAGGAGTTCATGACAGATCTTGGAGTAGTGCCTAGTGCGCTTAACCCAATGACTCTGTTTTGTGATAATACTGGTGCCATTGCTCTAGCCAAGGAACCAAGATTTCACAAGAGGACCAGACACATAAAGCGACGTTTCAATTCCATCCGCGATTACATCAAGGAGGACGACATAAATATTTGCAAAGTACACACGGATCTAAATGTTGCAGATCCGATGACTAAACCTCTTCCAAGGGCTAAACATGAACAACACCAGAACTGCATGGGTGTTCGATTCATTACAATGTAAATCACATAGTGATGTGAACTAGATTATTGACTCTAGTGCAAGTGGGAGACTGTTGGAAATATGCCCTAGAGGCAATAATAAATTGGTTATTATTATATTTCCTTGTTCATGATAATCGTTTATTATCCATGCTATAATTGTATTGATTGGAAACTCAAATACATGTGTGGGTACATAGACAACACTGTGTCCCTAGTAAGCCTCTAGTTGACTAGCTCGTTGATCAAAGATGGTTAAGGTTTCCTAGCCATTGACATGAGATGTCATTTGATAACGGGATCACATCATTAGGAGAATGATGTGATGGACAAGACCCAAACTGTAAACGTAGCATTTGATCGTGTCAGTTTATTGCTATTGTTTTCTGCATGTCAAGTATCTGTTCCTTTGACCATGAGATCATGTAACTCACTGACACCGGAGGAATACCTTGTGTGTATCAAACGTCGCAACGTAACTGGGTGACTATAAAGGTGCTCTACAGGTATCTCCGAGGGTGTCTGTTGGGTTGGCATGGATCAAGACTGGGATTTGTTACTCCGTGTGACGGAGAGGTATCTCAGGGCCCACTCGGTAATACAACATCACAATGAGCCTTGCAAGCAATGTGACTAAAGTGTTAGCCACGAGATCTTGTATTACGGAACGAGTAAAGAGACTTGCCGGTAACGAGATTGAACTAGGTATAGTGATACCGACGATCGAATCTCGGGCAAGTAACATACCGAAGAACAAAGGGAACAGCATACGGGATTAACTGAATCCTTGACATAGAGGTTCGACCGATAAAAGATCTTCGTAGAATATGTAGGAGCCAATATGGGCATCCAGGTCCCGCTATTGGTTATTGGCCGTAGAGGTGTCTCGGTCATGTCTACATAGTTCTCGAACCCGCAGGGTCTACACACTTAACGTTTGGTGACGATTAGTATAATTGAGTTATTATGTTGGTGACCGAAAGTTGTTCGGAGTCCCGGATAAGATCCCGGACATGACGAGGATCTCCGGAATAGTCCGGAGGTAAAGATTGATATATGTGATAATAGTGTTTTGATCTCCGGAAGAGTTCCGAAGTTCGCCGGAAGAGGTTCCGGATGTTTACCGAAGTGTTCGGGTGCAGCAACACTTTATATGAGCCAAAGGGATAAAGCCCACAAGGTATTGGAAAGTGCAAAAGTGGTTTTGCTGCCGCGTAAGCGGTACTACCGCTTGGTGAAGCGGTACTACCGCCCGAGCGGTACTACCGCTTGTGTGAAGCGGTACTACCGCCCAAGCGGTACTACCGCTTGTGTGAAGCGGTACTACCGCTTGTGCGCGGCTGTGCACGGTTCGGCAGGGATCCGAGTTGGACTCTTTCCCTGCGGGCCAAACCGACCTTGTGCGGGCAAAACCGACCCGGAGGAGGCTTTTACTCCAAGTTTAGACCCCAAGGCTCAACATATAAATAGAGGGGCAGGGCTAGCACACGGGATACATCAGGATTTCCCAAGCCGTGTGCCGGCAACCCTAGCCCTCTAGTTCCTCCGTCATAATCTCCGTAGTGCTTGGCGAAGCCCTGCAGAGATTGTTCCTCACCACCATCACCACGCCGTCGTGCTGCTGGAACTCAACCACTACTTCACCATCGCTCGCTGGATCGAGGAGGTGAAGGCGTCATCAAGCCGTACGTGTGTTGAACGCGGAGGTGCCGTCCGTTCGGCACTAGATCGGAAGGATCGTGATTGGATCGCGGGACGCTCGGCGATTTGGATCGCGAAGACGTTCGACTACATCAACCGCGTTTATTAACGCTTCCGCTTAGCGATCTACAAGGGTATGTAGATTCACTCTCCCTCTCGTAGATGCTCATCACCATGGATAGATCTTATGTGTGCGTAGGAAAATTTTTGTTTCCCATGCAACGTTCCCCAACAAAGAGCCCGTACCATGCCCTATTTGGCCGGCCGGCTTATGCACGGTTGTTAGGGCATATTTTACCCTAGTAATTTCGGTGATTGATGACAATGCGTTTTGCGGACTAATCGTGTGCATTGACCTTTTCAGAGATTATATCAATAGGCACGAGATGGTTTATCACCCCTCGATGGTAAAGAGTGAAGACGGTTATTTTCCGACGATTTCTTTTTGGTGGATTTGAGTCGTAGGAAATCCGTACTATAAAGAGGGGGTCCGCGTTGGAAAGGTATGGGTGGAATCGACACGTACACAGCCCCATATGCACCCACTGCTTCCTTTCCCTTCTCTGGAGCCTTTCCTATGTTTTCTGTGGATATTCAGTGGCATGCAAGCGGTAGTACCGCTGGTGCCCACGGTAGTACCGCTGGGTACTACCGTGGCACTGCCGCTTGAGGTTTCCCCGAGCGTGCAACTCTCTGTTGCCGGTCTGCAATTCACGGTAGTAGCACGGTAGTAGCACGGTAGTACCGCTCCCGCCCGTACTACCGCCGCCCCTACCGCTTGCGGGGTTTCTTCAGTGCGCGCTTTTGTTTCCTTTTTACCCTTTGCGGTAGTAGGGCGGCACTAGGACGGTAGTACCGCTTCGTACGGTACTGCCGCCCTGGCTGCCTCTACTACTGTTGCCTCTCTTGGTCTAAAACTCCTTGGCGGTAGTACCGCTAGGGGCAGCGGTAGTACCGCTCCGGCGGCACTACCGTTTGTACACCCAGTGTATTTTAGGCCTGTGCGAGGTAGTACCACCTAAGAGGTAGTACTGCTCCTAGGAGCGGTAGTACCGCTCAACTGCGGGCACAGGGCAGAAAACGGTTGGATTTTGTCTCTCTATATAAGGAGGGGTCTTCTTCTTCCTAAGGTAGACCTCTTCCTCCCTAAGCTCCATTGTTGCTCCAAATACTCATTCTCGCCCGATCTCTCTCCCTAGCCAATCAAACTTGTTGATTTTCTAGGGATTGGTTGAGAAGGCCCCGATCTACACTTCCACCAAGAGAAATTTGATTCCCCCCACTAATCCCTTGCGGATCTTGTTACTCTTGGGTGTTTGAGCACCCTAGATGGTTGAGGTCACCTCGGAGCCACATTCCATTGTGGTGAAGCTCCGTGGTGGTGTTGGGAGCCTCCAATTAAGTTGTGGAGATTACCCCAACCTTGTTTGTAAAGGTTCGGTCGCCGCCTTCAAGGGCACCACTAGTGGAATCATGGCACCTCGCATTGTGTGAGGGCGTGAGGAGAATACGGTGGCCCTAGTGGCTTCTTGGGGAGCATTGTGCCTCCACACCGCTCCAACGGAGACGTACTTCCTCTCAAAGGGAAGGAACTTCGGAAACACATCCTCGTCTTCACCGGCTCCACTTGTGGTTACTTCTTACCTTTACTTTGTGCAAGCTTTACTTGTATTGTATCTTGTGCTTGCTTGTGTTGTTGTTGTTGTTGTTAGCATCATATAGGTTGCTCACCTAGTTGCACATCTAGACAACCTAGTTTGTTGCTAACCCTAATTTGTTAAGAAAAGCTAAAAATTGGTAGTTGCCTATTCACCCCCCCCCCCCTCTAGTCAACCATATCGATCCTTTCAATGGTTCATGGCGCGGCCATGTTATGTCTACCTGAAGATGAAGATGCCAGGACCGAAGGGAACCATCACAGTGGAAGGAAACCGGAAAATTGCACTCGAGTGTGAGGAAGGAGATGCAGCTTATGCTGAGACGGCTTGCGCCGCAGAGGAATTGCGGTACTATAAGGACAATGTTGACCCGTCTGACAGGACGTCCCTGAAGAAGCGCACTACGGAATCTGGCCCTCTGCTCAAGTTTAAGTCGGCCAGGGACACGAAGCAAGTTGATTTCACCCCGGGCAATTCTTCTGAGCTGTTCACCATCGGGGCTAATATGGATCCCAAATAGGAAAGCGCGCTCATTGAGTTCATCCGTGAGAATCGGGACATGTTTGCATGGAAGCCTTCTGACATGCCAGGTGTACCGAGAGAATTTGCTGAGCACTCCCTCAATGTGGATCCCAAGTTCAAACCAGTCCGCCAGTATCTCCGATGCTTCAACGAGGAAAGGCGGAAAGCTATTGGTGAAGAAGTGGCCCGGCTCCTTGCTGTCGGCTTCATCGTCGAAGTCTTCCATCCTGAATGGCTAGCTAACCCAGTGCTTGTTCTGAAGAAAAACGGGACTTGGCGGATGTGTGTTGATTACACAGACTTGAATAAGGCTTGTCCTAGTGACCCCTTCGCTTTGCCCCGTATTGACCAGATCATCGACGCTACGGCTGGGTGTGAGAGTTTATGTTTCCTGGATGCTTACTCTGGCTATCATCAGATCAAACTGAAGCTGGAAGACCAGGAAAACACGGCTTTCATCACACCTTTTGGGGCCTTCTGTTATACAACCATGTCGTTTGGTCTGAAGAGCGCTCAGGCGACTTATCAGCGTTGTGTTCAGAGCTGCTTCCACAATCAGATCGGGCAAAATGTTCATGCTTATGTGGATGACATTGTGGTTAAATCTCGGAAAAAAAAACTCTGTTGGAGGATCTCAAAGAAACATTTGACAATCTTCGTGTCTACCAGATGAAGCTTAACCCGGAGAAGTGTGTTTTCGGTGTCCCAGCAGGAAAGCTTCTGGGATTTCTTGTTTCTGAGCGTGGCATTGAAGCTAACCCGGAAAAGATCAAGTCAATCAGGACCCTGGCTAAGCCGGCCAGACTGAATGACATGCAAAAGCTGGCTGGGCGGGTTGCTGCGCTAAGCTGGTTCATTAGCCGGCTTGGAGAGAAGGCAATTCCCTTATATCAGTTGCTCAAGAAATCAGATGACTTCGTCTAGAGTGATGCTGCAGATCAGGCTTTTGAGGCCCTTAAGAAGCAGTTGTCTGAGCCACCAGTCCTTGCGGCCCCTCGTGAGAAGGAACCAATGTTGCTATATATTGCTGTCAATAACAAGGCGGTAAGCGTGGCAATCGTGGTAGAGCGCAAGGAGGACGGCAAGGAATATCCAGTCCAGCACCCTGTGTATTATATCAGCGAGGTGTTAGCCGAGTCCAAGCAGCGATATCCACATTGGCAGAAGCTAGTCTACGGAGTGTTTATGGCTAGCCGCAAGCTGAAGCATTACTTCCACGAGCACCCGATCACTGTGGTCAGTTCAGCACCTCTTGGGGATATAATCCAGAACCGGGAGGCAACAGGCCGGGTTGCTAAGTGGGCTATCGAGCTTGGTCCACATCATCTCAAATACGCGCCCCGCACAGCAATCAAATCTCAGGCGTTGGTGGATTTCATTAATGATTGGACAGAGTTGCAGGCTCCCGAAGAGAAGCCCGACACAACATACTGGTCCATACACTTTGACGCCTCAAGGCAGCTCGAAGGCTCGGGGGCTGGAGTTGTGATTACCTCCCCCCGAGGAGATAAATTCTGTTATGTTTTGAGACTCATGTTTCCCTGCACTAACAATGCAGTAGAATATGAGGCCTTGCTTCACGGGCTTCGGATGGCCAAGGAGATGAACCTGAGCCGGGTTAGGTGTTTGGGTGACTCAGATTTGGTGGCCCAGCAGGTTTCTGGTACATGGGATTCCAAGGATCCCCTTATGGCGGCTTACAGGCAGGCAGTCACAAATATCGCTGGACACTTCAAGGGTTATCAAGTTGACCATATTGATCGACGGCAGAACGAGGCGGCAGACGCACTCTCTCGCTTGGGTTCTCAGCGCAAGCCAGTGCCACCCAATGTGTTCCTGGACGCCTTGCACAACCCGTCTGTCAAGTTACCAACAAAGGAGGACTTGGCTATTCCTGACCCGGAGGCGGCTCTGGTGGCTGATATCCATACAATCCCTGATTGGGCGGTCCCCTACTTGGCTTATCTAAGCCGGGGAGAACTGCCAACAGAGGAACTCTTTGCTCGGCAGATCATCAGACGATCCATGTCTATGACTATTATCAATGGTGAGTTGCACCGGAGAAGCGTCACCGGTGTGTTTCAGCGTTGTGTTTCACCTGAAGAGGGTCATGCAATTCTCAATGAGATTCATTCAGGTGACTGTGGACACCATGCCGGCTCAAGATCACTGGTTGCAAAGGCTTTCCGGCACTGAAGCAGAGGACATTGTCCGTAAGTGTGATGGTTGCCAGAAATATGCTCGCCAGGCCCATGTGCCGGCTCAAGAGTTGAGGATGATCCCGATTACTTGGCCGTTCGCGGTCTGGGGGCTTGACATGGTGGGACCCTTCAAACGTTCTAAGAACAGGCATACCCACCTACTGGTGGCTGTGGACAAGTTTACTAAGTGGGTGGAAGCAGAGCCGGTCAGCAACTGCGACGCGGCTACAGCTGTCAAGTTTCTGAAAAAACTGATATTCTGATTTGGCTACCCGCACAGTATCATTACAGACAATGGGACTAATCTTTCCAAGGGAGCCATGGAACAGTTCTGTCAACAGGAACACATCCGGCTGGATCTAGCATCGGTTGCGCATCCCCAGTCCAACGGGCAAGCAGAACAGGCCAATCAGGAATTGCTGCGTGGTATCAAACCCCGGCTCATAGTGCCTCTACAGCGCACGCCGGGTTGCTGGGAAGAAGAGTTACCTTCGGTGCTTTGGAGCATACGGACTACTCCCAACAGGTCAACAGGCTATACGCCGTTTTTCCTAGTCTATGGTGCAGAAGCTGTACTTCCGAGCGATATTCGTCATGATTCTCCTCGAGTGGCGGCTTATGTGGAGTCAGATAATGAGCTGGCTTGCCAAGATGCTCTTGATGCTCTGGAAGAAGAGCGTGACCTTGCCGCGTCCAGATCAGCAATCTATCAGCAAGACCTACGTCGCTACCACAGCCGTAGAGTTCGAAGCCGCACTTTCCAGGAAGGTGACTTAGTGCTCCGTCTGATACAAGACCAGACATGCATGCATAAGCTTTCACCACCCTGGGAAGGGCCCTTTGTGGTCAGCAAGAATCTCAACAACGGGTCATATTACCTGATTGATATACGTGCGGAAGATAAATCACGCACCTCCGAGGAGGAAACAAGCCGGCCCTGGAACATTGCCCAGCTCCGGCCGTACTACACCTAAAGTCATTGACCGGGTTATATTTTTGTACATACCTTTTATCCTGTATATACCTATTTTTGATCAAATAAAATAACGACCAGCAACACTGTGTGAAGGTGTTTCTTTGCCTCAGAACTTGTGTACTGGATCTTTATTTGTTGATCTTGGTTACTTGGGGGCTTCCAATTCAATTGAGTTTAGCTTACAAAACCCTTTAACCCGGCGAGATGCCACAAAATTGGTTAAACCTGCCTGTCAGCAAGATGCTACTCCCTTGAAAACGACCCGGCGTACGTCTGATGAGTCAATCACATAGGTGACCCTGAATTCATCGGAGTTAAAACGTTCGATTGGTTGTGTGAGAGCCGGCTTTCAGAGAGCGAGGACAAACCAACAGGCCAAAGTGCCAGCTTCATGAAAGCACTTTCCGGCTCGCGCTTTATGAGCCGGCCGTTTCACGTGTTTAGCAGCAGGCTTGTGCTTGATAAGCCGGCCGTTTCAAGCATATTCCGACTTATGATTACATTGTTATTACATTCATCTCTGCATACACACATGCATCCATGCATAGCATGTCTTTTAGTTCCTTTTGATAAGTCTTGATTCATTGCAAACAGTAACAAAGATTACTCGTTTCTCTGATTTCATCAATAACCATTACATACAATTGTTATTGTTTCAGCGGAATCATTTTATCGCAACAGCCGGCTCTCGAAGCCCAAAAGAGGATTCACAGAAGTGCCAAGTATTTGTACAAGGAGTAAACAGGCTCAGTACATGATGGCACTGGCATCAGCATCCAGTATCTCATGCTACCCTATTACAAGCCGCCCATCAGCTGCGGCCACGACAAAATTCCTTACAAAGTCCTGCCTACGGAGGATAAGCCGACGCTCTATGCTGCCGGGTCAGAGCTGGCGCCAGCGCCCGATGAAGCGCCATGAGCCGGTTCTTCGCGGCCGTCGTCACCCTCCTCTTCTTGGCTTGAGTCGTCGGTCGACCACTGAATTGAGCACAACGCTTCAAAAAGGGCATCGGCGGATATCAAGGAGGAAGGGTCGACCTCAGGAGCAAAAGTGGGCTTACGCGTGCGGGTCAGGGCCACCGGCTCATGATTTGGTGGCTCTATTCGCTCGTTCTCCTTTGAATACGGCGCCTGGTACCGGGTCAAGTCTGCCTCTTCTGCGATTTTAGTGGCGGCAACTCGGGTTTCTTTGATACAACGTTGGAAATCCCTCTTGGTAAATGGCGAGTCGTCCACATTGAATTCTGGATACCCGCCCGCCACCTGAGCCGGATCGAGTTCCATCACGTACGCCTTGGCTCGAGCAAGTGCGGTCAGAGCCCCAGTGCGGCAGCAAGCCCTTTTGCAGTCCTCGAACCACTTGGGCACGACTGATAGTTCTTTCAGTGTATCTGCAATTAGCTGAGGCGGCGCCTTCGTGTTCTTGGCGGCCATTATGCATCGACAGCCGCCTATGTACAGTTGTTCTACCAGCGTGTAGACCGCCTTCAATTTCACCACTGGTTACTGCAGAAGATTTTGATTTTTCCGGCCTGCGAACATAAGTATACACCATCAGTTAAGCCGGCTTGGCGTATTTTAAGCCGGAGCTATAGGGGCATGGCGGTCTGTTTTGCTTACCAAAGATGGCCCGGCACAAGGCGGTGATCTGGTTTTTTAGAGTCGTCAGCTCCTGAGTCGCCGGCTCAAGTTTGGCTTCGGCTTCTTCCGCTCGCGTGGCTTGGGCGGCTCTGGAAGCTTCAGTCTCTTGCAAAGTGTCACGCACAATAGCCAACGTTTTGTTGGCCTCGGCAGCGGATTTCTCGGCGGCTTGGCGCAGTTTTTTTCTCTTTCCTTGCTTCCTTTCGGAAGAAGGAAGCTTGGGCTTCTGCTTGATCCAGCATATCCTGCATGCGAGTCTATTATATTTCATCGGCCTGTTCCGAGCCCCCCTAAAGGACAACCCGGCACATGGGGGCTACACGTTTCTAAGCTTAAAATAAACAAGGCAAGTTCCATGCAGCTGCAAGCACTCTACATGGCACTTGGGGGCTAATGCATCAATTGATTTATCCTGCTCAGTTATTAAGACCCGCCCGTCCTGGCTGGCGAGCCGGCCTTTGGGGTCATCAGGTGAAGTTCTACTTATAAGTCAAATTTTGAAGCTCCGGGTCATCATTTCATAATGACCCGGCCCTTGGGGGCTACATATATATATGGTACAAAATGAAGGGCG
Source organism: Elymus sibiricus (assembly GCA_039707655.1). Classification (NCBI taxonomy): domain Eukaryota; kingdom Viridiplantae; phylum Streptophyta; class Magnoliopsida; order Poales; family Poaceae; genus Elymus; species Elymus sibiricus. Next base: position 74,280,080 of record CM077672.1, on the reverse strand, counting down.
CAAATTACCTCATACTTCCGCTTCAAGGATGTTATCATGGCGATCTCTGTGTCCCGACTTTCTGACAGCCGGGTCAGCACAGCCCGATGCAGGGTACTAGCATCCTGGTCTTCAAAAGTAGAAAACTCAAGAGCCGTCTTCCCCTTGTCCTTTGGGGCCGGCTCTGGCTTGGCCGAAACTTTGGTAAGAGCGGTGGAGGATTCTGGTACAGCAGTTTGCTGCTCACTCGTCACCACTACTTCTTCTTGAGCCGGCGCTTCTTCTTGAGCCGGCGACTCAGGCTGCGGGGCGGGTTGGACTTCAATGATATTTTCCCTCTCCTGAGCTGGAGGGGATGCGTGAGCCGGGCTTGTCGTGTCCTGGGGCGGCGGGCTGTTTTGGACTGCCGGCTCGTCCTGGGTAGCCAAGGTGGCCTCTCTCCCCCCTTGAGAGCCTGGTTGAATGACCGGGTCAGATGACCTGGCAGGTGCCTTTTTCTTGATAGCCTTGGCGCTGTACAAGGAACAGAGGAATTGATTCATTAAAAAGGGTGAAGAACAAGGAACCGATATATGTTACAAGTGTTTGCTTACCCAAGGTTGATGTTGAAAGCCGGCGCCTGTGTAACGCTTGACTCGCCTGAGGAGTGGGATGTCTGATATGCCGAGTCATTTAAATGTAAGGGCTCCTTAAAACGGCCAGCTAGAGGAAAATAGGAAGTTGGACTAAGAAGCACCTCAGCTCGCGCTTTACGGGTTGGCGGCTCATATGGAAGCCCGCCGCTCAACTCGCCCTCACTGCTCCGGGTCTTCCGTTTGGAGGTGCCGGCTTGACGAGTTTTCTTCAAAAATAGTTGGGATCCAAATAAGCATCCTGGTGCGAAAAAGGGACCTTACGGATCGCAACCCGGGGTTTCCTTCGTACTTTGCGGATTACAGCCTGGGTTTTCTTCCGAATAGGTCTTGGAGAGTCAGAATCTGAGGAGATTAAAGTTACCTCTGGCTCAACCGCATGGCTAACTTCAGCTTCTTCCTGAGATGAGTAAGCATCAGCGATCTGATTAAAAATAAAGGTGGCATAGAGAGTCAAGTTTTACCTCATTGTCTTCGTCGTTATCCGACTCCTCTTCGTCGTCCTCTCGAGGAGGGCTAGGATCTATAGGGTCGACCCGCCACCAGTCGTCGTTTTCCAGCGCTGGGGCAGATTGGTGAAATGAAGACAAAGGACAATGTAGTATTTATAATGTTCAAAGGCAGAGGTGGCTTACTGGAGGGGCCGGCTTGTTGGCGCTAAACGGGGCAAGCCCCACAGTCTTGATGTCTTCCATCGTCTCGCCAAGCAGTTTCTTGGCTAGTTTTATAACCTCCTTCTCCTTGAGGTTGACCTGGCTGAACCGAAGTGGGTCTTCACGGTGGCCGGTGTAGGTGTGCATCAGCCGGGTCCTTGAGCTTAGTGGCTGAATCCTCCATTCGACCCAAGTCCGGGTCAAATCGACACCGGTGAGGCCATGGGCAAGTAAGGCGTTCATCTTTGGATATAGTGGCTCTAGATTCTCCCTCTCTTCTTGGGAAGCGAGACCCAGGAAGGTTGCATTGGCAAGCCGGGTTGCCCGGTAACCCGGCAAAGGATTTTGACCTGCGGGAGAGGTATCTTTGCAATAGAACCAGGTCCTCTGCCACCCCTTCGGATGACTGGCCGGCTTGGCATTGGGGAAGATGATGTTCTTTCGGCGTTGGATAGAAATCCCGCCGAGTTCAATGCTGGGGCCGTCCTTGTGCTCAGTTTGGCGGTTTAGATAAAAGAGTTCTCGGAACAAGGTAAGAGACGGCTCGAGCTGCAAACAGACTTCGCAAAATACTTGGAATTGGCACAGATTGAAGATGGAGTTGGGGGCCAAGTCTTGGGGCCTGATGTTGAACAAGGGTAGCACGTCCCTGAAAAACTTTGAGCCGGGAGGACGAAAACCCCTTGAGACATGGTCAGCAAATACGACTACTTCGTTTTCGCCGGGTTGCGGATATATTTCTTCTTCAGGAGCTCGCCATGAGATTATCTCCTTGGCTGGCAGCAACCCGGTGTCTGTCAGAGCTTGCAGACTCAGTTCAGGCATACTGGACTTGTCCCAGTTGACGATCTTGGGCTTGGGAGGCATGTTCTGAAAAAGAAGGAAAAAGGTGTCATAAGCCGGCGTGTTAAGCTCATGTGGTGTAACCCGGCAAAGTAATGAGGCGATCATGGCTGTTAAGTCATGATCGGGTTATGCAAGCCGCCGAAAGCAATGTTAAGCCGGTGTGACAATGAGCCGGCGTTGGTTAGTCAGTGGTACTTTTGGTTTCTCCTAAGTGTTGAGATGTCTATAAACAAGAATTTGACGGAGCAGCCATTTTTACGGATCTGAAAATACTGCGGAAAAGAAAATTTAAAGACCTAAGCATGGATGGATATAAGGGCCTGTGGTCAATGCGGGTCTGAGGAGGCTAGTACAGAGATCTAGATGAGAAAAACGGTACTGCCGCAGTGCCAAAAGTGTTTATTTAAGTGATCTAGATGCATTTAGATCTACTAAAGAGAAGGGAGGATGAACACCGACAAGCATCGAAGAACACCGATGAACTACAGAGAAGAATGGGCGCTGCAGATCTGAAGAAAGATGGATTTGGGCGTACCTGTGAGCGACGAAGGTGGCCGAAGTATTTTTTATGGGCTCCGGTGGCGTCTGGGGCGGCGGAAAGGTCGCGGTTGAGTTGGCCGGAGAACTCAAACGCGGCGGCGCTTCGGGTGTATGAGGCGACGGACGCAAGGAGGAAGATGAGAAAGAGGTAAAAAGTGAAGTAAGGGTGAGCTGGCCCATTTATAGGCACAGTAAAAGTTAAAACGACAAGGGCGGGACCCCAGGCGGCGCAGTAATTTTCGGCTGCGGGCTCCTCGATTCTCGCGCCTGACAAGACGGTACATGCCCATTCAAAGATTCGACATGAGGTCGTCCCAGATTTTGCCGAAGTGGATTGTGACGTCATAAGAGGAAAGGAGCTGAAAATGCTAAGTCTGAACCTGAAGGGGTGGCCTGTCGATTCATTTAACCCGGCAAATTGAGCCGGTCAAGGGCGGTGTTTTAAACGACCGGCTTGGAAAGTTTTATTAATGCTTGTTTTTCCAGGATGAAGTTTAACGTGAATAAATTCAAGTCAAACTAAGGGCTAATGTGGGGATGTATACCAGCATTTAGACCCGGCATGGTGTTAACCCGGCCATAGAGCGGGCTCAGCGGGCCAACTCAAGGCAGGGTCGAAGGACTCAAGGTGGGCCGGCTTAATGAGGCCTGGAGAAGACAGGCCGGCTTATGCAATGGGCCGGCTCATGGAGATGATGAGTGACACGGAGGCCGCCTTGGAGGACAAGTAGGAGACGGGTCAGAGTACGACCCAGACTCTCATGTAATCTAGGGTTCCACCTGTGTATATAAAGGGGAGCACCTATACGAAAAAGACTAAGTTGCGATCTCCTCGAGAGCTAGGTTAGCGGATCCGCATCCTTGTAATCGAGATCTACAGCAATATAAACAAGCAGGACGTAGGCTTTTACCTCCACCGTGAGGGGCCGAACCTGGGTAACCCGGCGTCTTCTCGTTCCCGTTCAACCCCGCTAAGCTTCTACGTTAGTGCGATGGCTTCATCTCTAAGTCCTTTTACTAGGACATCTGCCGTGCCAAAACCACGACACTAGGCCTTGTTTCTAAGCATTGCAATATCATTTATGCTCACTTTTGTTACTTGCTACCTTGCTGTTTTTTATTGTTCGCACTACAAAAACCTATATCTACTATCCATACTACACTTGTATCACCATCTCTTCGCCGAACTAGTGCACCTATACAATTTACCATTGTATTGGGTGTGTTGGGGACACAAGAGACTCTTTGTTATTTGGTTGCAGGGTTGTTTGAGAGAGACCATCTTCATCCTACGCCTCCCATGGATTGATAAACCTTAGGTCATCCACTTGAGGGAAAATTGCTACTGTCCTACAAACCTCTGCGCTTGGAGGCCCAACACGAGTCTACAAGAAGAAGTTGTGTAGTAGACATCAATACGTCTCCAACGTATCTATAATTTATGAAGTATTCATGCCATGTTTATAACAATTTTATATGGTTTTGATATGATTTGATTAGAACTAACCCGGCCTGACGCTGCTGACGTTGTTTTCAGCAGAACTACCGTGGTGTTGTTTTTTGTGCAGAAATAAAAGTTCTCGGAATTGGACGAAACTTTTTGATGATTTTTTTTGGACAAAAAGAGACCCCCGAAGCTTCGTGGAAGGACCAGCTCACGAGGTGCTCACAAGGCACCACGGCGCGGCCTGGGGGGGTCGCGTCGTGCTGCCTTGTGGGGCCCTCGTAGCTCCTTTTCGTGTGATTCCAACGCTGAAAAATCCTATAAATAGAGAAACCCCCAGAAATAAACCTAGAACTTCGACGCTGCCGCCGCACGCCTCTGTACCAAAGAATTACCATCTGGAGCCCTGTTCCGGCACCCTACCGGAGGGGAGAATCATCACCGGAGGCCATCTTCATCATCCCGGTGGTCTCCATGACGAGGAGGGAGTAGTTCACCCTCGGGGCTGAGGGTATGTACTAGTAGCTATGTGTTTGATCTCTCTCTCTCTCGTGTTCTTGATTTGGCACGATCTTGATGTATTGCGAGCTTTGTTAATATAGTTGGATCATATGGTGTTTCTTCCCTCTCTATCTTCCTGTGATGAATTGAGTCTTTCCCTTTGAAGTTTCGTTATTGTCGGATTGAATATTTCAGATTTGAGAACACTTGATGTATGTCTTGCATGTGGATACCCGTGGTGACAATGGGGTATTCTATTGATTCACTTGATGTATGTTTTGGTAATCAACTCGCGGATTCTCGTGACCTTGGGGTGATCTAGGCATAGGGGTTGGTTGCATGTTTTCATTTTCTTTTCTCCGATAAGAAACTTTGGGGTACTCTTTGAAGTTCTTTGTGTGGATTGAATATTATGAATCTGAAGTTGTTTGATGCATATCAAACAATCAACTCACGGATACTTGTGGTGACATTGGAGTATCTAGGTGACATTAGGGTTGGTTGATGCGTATCATATGGTGTTATTTTAGTACGAACTCTAGGGCTGTTTGTGACACTTAAAGGGATGGCTCAATAGATTGATCAAAAAGGATAACTTTGAGGTGGTTTCGTACCCTACAACAATTTCTATCTTATGTTCTCTGCAAATAGGAACTTTCGAGTGATTCTTTATCGCACGTTGAGGGATTGTTATATGATCCAATTATGTTAGCATTGTTGAGAGATTGCACTAGTGAAAGTATGAACCCTAGGCCTTGTTTTCAAGCATTGCAATACCATTTGTGCTCACTTTTGTTACTTGCTACCTTACTGTTTTTTTATTTTCAGATTACAAAAACCGATATCTACTATCCATACTACACTTGTATCACCATCTCTTCGCCGAACTAGTGCACCTATACAATTTACCATTGTATTGGGTGTGTTGGGGACACAAGAGATTGCTTGTATTTGATTGCGGGGTTGTTTGAGAGAGACTATCTTCATCCTACGCCTTCCACAGATTGATAAACCTTAGGTCATCCAGTTGAGGGAAATTTGCTACTGTCCTACAAAACGCTGCACTTGGAGGCCCAACAACGTCTACAAGAATAAAGTTGCGTAGTAGGCATCAAGCTCTTTTCTGGCGCCGTTGCCGGGGAGGTGAGTGCTTGAAGGTATATCTTTAGATCTTGCATTTGAATCTTTTAGTTTCTTGTTTTATCACTAGTTTGGTTTATAAAAAGAAAACTACAAAAAAATGGAATTGAGGTTGCCTCAAATGCTTTATCTTTATAATGTCTTTCTTGAAAATAAGGATTCCGATAATTGTGCTCAATTTTTAGAGGAAGAATTTAATAAAATGTTTAATGTGAGTTCTTTGAATGATAAGCATGATTGCAATGCTGTTAGTATGAATTATTTGAATATCCATGATGCTAATGATATGCTAAGCCATAAGCTTGGGGATGCTATGTTTGATGAAGATGATATTTTTAGTCCCCCAAGTTTTGATGAGCAAATTTGTTATGATGAAAGCATGCCTCCTATTTAAGATGATTATATTGATGAAAGTGAGTTTGGAAGAGTGTCAACTCTAGGTACTAATGATCCCACTATTTTGGAGGGTGTTGAACCTTATTGCAATATATATGAAAGTGGATTTGGAGAGGTCATGACTTTATTTAATGATGATTCCACTATGTCGGAAGAGGTTTCAATTGATTATGACAACAAAGTCGCTATTTATGATGATTATTGTGATGACATGTATGCTATAAAGAATAATGATAACCATGAAACTTGTCATCATGATTTTAATTTTCAATTGGATTATGCCAATCAAGCATTACATGATAGCTATTTCATTGAGTTTGCTCCCACTATTGTGAATGAGAATAAATTTACTTATGTGGAGAATAAAAAAAATTCTATGCTTGTGGATCATGAAAAGAATACTTTATGTGATAGCTATATTGTTGAATTCATTCATGATGCTACTGAAAATTATTATGAGAGAGGAACATATGCTTGTAGGTATTGCAATAATATCAAGTTTCCTCTCTATATGTTGAAAGTTTTGAAGTCATGTTTGTTTTGCCTTCCTATGCTAGTTGATTCTTGCTCCCATAAATTGTTTGCTCACAAAATCCCTATGCATAAGAAGTGGGTTAGGCTTAAATGTGCTTGTCATATGTTTCATGATGCTCTCTTTGTGTTTCAATTCTTTACTTTTATGCGAGCATCATTGAAATCATCATGCGTAGCTAAAAGGCATTAAAGAAAAGCGCTTGTTGGGAGACAACCCAATATTTGTACCTACTATTTTTGTGTGTACACATGATTAATCTACTGTAGTAATCATGTTTTATATGTTTTCTTTCAATGTGCCAAGTAAAGCCTTTGGGATAGTGTGGATGCTTGTTGATTTGATTCTGTGCAAAAACAGAAACTTTTGTGTCCAGTGCTGGAATTTCTATTATGTACTGGAGAGTGAGAAAATTCTGAACTTTTTACACAGTATTTGGTTGGAAATTTTTTACGTTGTCCTAATTTTTCAGAATTTTTGGAGGTACATAAGTATGGCTTTTAAATCGCTCACTACACGCTGTTTTGTTTTTGACAGATTCTGTTTTCGGTGCATAGTTTGCTTATTTTAGTGTTTCCATAGCTTATATTGAGTAATATAAATTGTTGAAATAATATAATACAGTAGGAATTATGTGATAACAAATATGAATCTTGTCTTGACAGTACCTAAGTGGATGATTTATTTTTATCATACTAACCTATCTCACAAGTTCCGTTAAGTTTTGTGTGATTGAAGTTTTCAAGTTTTGTGTGAGATATCGATATGTGGAGAATAAGGAGTGTCAAGGCCCTAAGTTTGGGAATTCCCTAGGCACCCCAAGGTAATATTAAAGGAAGACTCAAGCGTCTAAGCTTGGGGATGCCCCGGAAGGCATCCCCTCTTTCGTCTTCAACATTATCGGTAACCTTACTTGGAGCTATATTTTTATTCGTCACACGATATGTGTTTTGCTTAGAGCATCATTTTCTTTTGTTAAGATTTGCTTGATGTTATAAATAATCATGTTTTGTATCTTTTAGTTCAATAAAATTCCAATTATAGCCTTTACCATGCTCAGTTTGCAAGTTAATCTGTTGCTGTTTGAAAACAGAAAGTTTTCTGTTATGTCCAAAATATTCCTGAATAGTCAGAACATGATAAAAATCTGAAATTTTTACAAAGTAAGCATGCATGAGTTCTCTGTCACATGGTAATTTTTCAGAATTTTTGGAGTTAGGTAAGTATGAATTCTTATTCACCCTTTACAGACTGTTCTGTTTAGACAGATTTCGGTTATAGTTGCATTATTTGCATATGTTGCTTGTTTAATATTTCTATTTGTGGATAGGAGTATTAAATATGCAGAGGAATTTAGTATGCAATGTTTAATTATAATTTTTTTGATTTGTTACAGTAGAGAATGTTAAGGTTTTGAGTTGATTTATACTAACTTATCTCACGAGTTCTTGTTAAGTTTTGTGTGGATGAAGTTTTAAGATTTAGGAGAAGCCATGATATGAGAGGAATTAAGGAGACACAAGAGCTCACGCTTGGGGATGCCTGATACGTCTCCAACGTATCTATAATTTTTGATTGTTCCATGCTGTTATAATATCAATCTTGGATGTTTTTACAATCATTTACAGCAATTTTATATCATTTTTGGAGACTAACCTATTAACCTAGTGCCCAGTGCCAGTTGCTGTTTTCTGCCCTGTTTTTGTTTTACAGAAAATCAATACCAAACGAAGTCCAAATGCAACCAAACTTTTTGGAGATTTTTTATTGGTGAAGATAAACACTGGAAGCTTCGGGAGAGGGCCAGAAGAAGAAGAGGTGGGCCACGAGGCACCAGAGCACGCCCTGGTACCTCGTGGGCCCACCCCACCTCCGTTTGACCTAATTCCAACACTATAAATTCCCAAAAAATCAGAAACCCTCAGGGGAGTCCACGAAATACTTTTTACGCCGCCGCAAGCTTCTGTTCCAGAGAGATCCCATCTGGGGTCCTTCTCCGGTAATCTGCTAGAGGGGGAATCGATCACGGAGGGGCTCTACATCAACCTTGCTGCCTCTCCGATGATGCGTGAGTAGTTTACCACAGACCTTCGGGTCCATAGTTAGTAGCTAGATGGCTTCTTCTCTCTTTTTGATCTTCAATACAATGTTCTCCTTGATGTTCTTGGAGATCTATCCGATGTAATCTCTTTTTGCGGTGTGTCTGTTGGGATCCGATGAATTGTGAGTTTATGATTAGATTATCCATGAAATTATTTGAGTCTTTGCTGCACTCTTTTATGAATGATTATTATAGCCTCGTATTTCTTCTCCGATCTATCGATTTGGTTTGGCCAACTAAGTTGATTTATCTTGCCATGGGAAGAGGTGCTTTATAGTGGGTTCGATCTTGCGGTGCTCAATCCCAGTGACAAAAAGGGACATGACACGTATGTATCGTTGCTACTAAGGATAACAAGATGGGATCTATTCATTGGGTCTATTAATTCGTGAGTTTGTCTTGTCTACATCATGTCATCGTTCTTAAGGCATTACTCCGTTCTTTATCGGACTTAATACACTAGATGCATGCTGGATAGCGGTCGATGTGTGGAGTAATAGTAGTAGATCCAGGCAGGAGTCGGTCTACTAATCTTGGACGTGATGCCTATATACATGATCATTGCCTTGGATATCGTCATGATTATTTGCTTTTCTATCAATTGCCCAACAGTAATTTGTCTACCCACCGTATGCTATTTTCTCGAGAGAAGCCTCTAGTGAAAACTATGGCCCCCGGGTCTATCTATCTCATATTACTAAAACCCTAAAAATATTGCTGCCATCTCTTTTTATTTATTTTATTTTGTATTTTTATTTCAATCTATCAATCTATCAAATACAATTTAATCTTGCAATCTTACCGCCAAGGGATTGACAACCCCTTGTTTGCGTTGGGTGCAAGGATTTGTTGTTTGTGTGCAGGTACTGTTAACGAGGTGTTGCGTGATTCTCCTACTGGTTCGATAACCTTGGTTTCATAACTAAGGGAAATACTTATCTCTATTGTGCTGCATCATCCCTTCCTCTTCGGGGAAATACCAACGCAAGCTACAAGTAGCAGGAAGAATTTCTGGCGCCGTTGCCGGGGAGACATCATCAACATCTATCAAGTACCTTTGCACAAACTCTCATCTCCTTGCATTTACTTTATTTGCCATTTGCCTCTCGTTTTCATCTCCCCCACTTCTAAAACGTTTTTACAAAAATACAAAAATATTTTCCGTTTGCCTTTTTTCTCGTTTGCTTGTTTGCTTGATTGCTATTTTATTTGCGTAGTCACGATGTCTCAAGAAAATACAAAATTGTGTGATTTTTCCAATACTAATAATAATGATTTTATTAGTACTCCGATTGCTCCTCCCGCCGCTAGTGCGGAGACTTGTGATATTAATGCCGCTTTGCTAAATCTTGTTATGAAAGATCAATTTTCCGGTAGTCCTAATGAAGATGCCGCATCCCATCTTAACACTTTCGTAGAATTGTGTGACATGCAAAAGAAAAAAGATGTGAATAATGATATTGTGAAATTAAAATTATTCCCGTTCTCATTACGGGATCGTGCTAAAATTTGGTTTTCATCTTTACCACGAAATAGTATCGATTCTTGGGATAGGTGTAAAGATGCTTTTATTACTAAGTATTTTCCTCCCGCGAAAATTATTTCTCTAAGAAATTAAATTATGAATTTTAAGCAACTTGATCATGAACATGTTGCCCAATCTTGGGAGAGGATGAAATTAATGATAAGAAATTGCCCTACTCATGGTTTAAATTTATGGATGATCATACAAAATTTTTATGCGGGGTTGAATTTTGATTCTAGAAATCTTTTAGATTCCGCCGCGGGTGGTACATTTATGGAAATTACTTTGGGTGAAGCTACTAAATTGCTTGATAATATTATGGCAAATTATTCATAATGGCATACTGAAAGAACTCCTACTAGTAAAAAGGTGAATTCTGTTGAAGAAATTAATACTATGAGTGATAAAGTTGATGCGCTTATGAAATTGGTTGCTAGCAAAAATGCTCCTATTGATCCTAATGATGTGCCATTGTCTACTTTTATTGAGCAAAATAATGATCCCGTAGACGTGAATTTTGTCTCACGAAACAATTTTAATAGTAATGCTTATAGAGGTAATTTCAACGCTAGACCGTTTCGTGGAAATTCCTCTAATAATTATGGCAATCCCTATGGTAATTCCTATAATAATAATAGGATACCTTCTGATCTTGAAAGTAATATTAAAGAATTTATTAATGCTAAAAAAAAATTCAACACTACGATAGAAGAAAAATTGAGTAAAATTGATGATATGTCCAGGAGCATTGATAGAATTATTCATGATGTGGAAAATCTTAAGACTAAAATTTTGCCACCCAAAATTGATATTAGTGAATCAATTAAAGCTTTATATGTCTCCATGGATGAGAGTAAGAAAAGAACCGCCATGCTAAGAGATAAACGAGAATTTTTAGAAAAAGCGATTCCTCCCGGTTTCTATCGTAGTAATGATGAAGATATTAAAATGATTGGTGTTTCATCTATTGGTTCTTTGTTTAGCAATATTAAACTTGATGAAAAAGGGACTGAAGAAGAGTCAACTTTAGCTAAAGAGCATCCCCATAATTCGGAGGGTGAAAATCTTTATAAGAAAATTACTAAAAGTGGGTTTGGAGAGGTAAAAACTTTAAATAGCGATGTGCCCACTCTTTTGGATTACAAAGATTTTAATTATGATAACTGTTCTTTGATTGAGTGCATTTCTTTGTTACAATCCATGTTAAATTCACCCAACGCTTATGAGCAAAATAAAGCTTTTACTAAACACATTGTAGAAGCAATGATTAAAGCGTTAGAAGAAAAGCTTGAACTGGAAATTTCAATTCCTAGAAAATTATATGATGAATGGGAACCCACCATTAAAGTTAAAATTAAAAATTATGAGTGCAATGCTTTATGTGATTTGGGTGCTAGCGTTTCCACAATTCCAAAATCTCTATGTGATGTGCTAGGTTTTACCAATATAGATGAATGCTCCCTTAATTTGCATCTTGCGGATTCTACTATTAAAAAGACTTTGGGAAGAATTAATGATGTGATTATTCTTGCAAATAGAAATTATGTGCCCATTGATTTTATTGTTCTTGATATTGAATGCAATTCTTCTTGCCCCATAATACTTGGTAGACCGTTCTTACGAACTATAGGTGCCGTTATTGATATGAAAGAAGGGAATATTAAATTTCAATTTCCATTAAAAAGGGTATGGAGCATTTCCCTAGGAAGAAAATTGAAGCACCATATGAATCCATTACGAGGGCGACTTATGGAATCAACTTGAAAGATGACAATACTTGAAATTATGCATTATGCCTAGCTAGGGGCATAAAACAATAGCGCTTGTTGGGAGGCAACCCAATGAATAAAATAAATTTTTGTTATAAGTTTCTATTATGGTGTGTTTTTACTCTCATGCCACTGGTATGATGGTGTTTTTGTGTTTTTAATTAGTGTTTGTGCCAACAGTGGCGGAGCTTGCGCTAAAATCATGGGGGGGCCATTGGTTGGGGGGGCAAACACTATCACTCTAGGCTGATTTTTAGTGGACAAATTAGTCTAATTTTGGTCTAGTTCAGAGATATATACACATGTTTTACTATGAGCTGGGGGGGCCACCGCCCAGGTTGGCCCCCATGAAGCTCCGCCACTGTGTGCCAAGTAAAACCTTTAGGATGATTTGGAAGATAGTATAATTGATGTCGTTTGAAAACAGAAAGTTTTGCGTCCAGTGCTGTATTTTTTTTTCACTGTAACGTCAGAACCTTCTGAATTTTTTACACAATGTTGGTATATGAATTGTACACGTTGCCCTAATTTTTCAGAATTTTTAGAGTTACATAAGTATGACCATAATTCAGATCTCTACAGACTGTTCTGTTTTTGACAGATTCTGTTTTTGATGCACTACTTGCTTGTTTTGATGAATCTATGGATTGTATCGGGGGGTATAAGCCATGGTGAAGTTAGAGTACAGTAGGTATAATGCAAAAATAAAATATGAATGGGTTTGCAACAGTACTTATAGTAGTGATTTGTTTTGTTATACTAACGAATCTCACGAAGGTTTTGTTGAGTTTTGTGTGATTGAAGTTTTCAAGTTTTGGGTGAGATCACGATGGATGAAGGAATAAGGAGTAGCAAAATCCTAAGCTTGGGGATGCCCGAGGCACCCCAAGGTAATATTCAAGGAAGACTCAAGCGTCTAAGCTTGGGGATGCCCCGAAAGGCATCCCCTCTTTCTTCTACCAACCATCGGTAATTTTACTTGGAGCTATATTTTTATTCGTCACATGATATGTGTTTTGCTTGGAGCGTCCTGTATTATATGAGTCTTTGCTTTGTTTGCTTTTTAGATTGTCACAATCATCTTTGCTGCACACACCTATCTTGAGAGAGACACACGTTATCATCATAATTTGTAGAATACTCTATGTGCTTCACTTAAATTTTTTGAGCTAGGCAGTTGCTCTAGTGCTTCACTTAAATCTTTTTGAGCACGGTGGTGGCTGAAATTTTGAAGAAATAAACTCTCATGCTTCACTTATATTATTTTGAGAGTTGATTAAAATTTTGAAGAAATAAACTCTCATGCTTCACTTATATTATTTTGAGAGTTGATTAAAATTTTGAAGAAATGAATTCTCATGCTTCACTTATATTATTTTGAGAATTGACTCGATTAAAATTTTGAAGAAATGAATTCTCATGCTTCACTTATATTATTTTGAGAATTGATAAGATTGAAATTTTGAAGAAATATTTGCACTCTCATGCTTCACTTAAATCTTTTTGAGAGATGATGACAGTAACGGTAATTTGCACAAGTTATGAAATTGGTCCCAAAGTGATGAATATTCAAGAGGGATATAGATAAAAACTTTCATATAGATCATTGGATATGACAAATGTGATTCCTTGCAATAGTTTTGCGATATGGAAATGATGATATGTGATGCCATATTAGTGAGTAATTGTGCTTAAGTAAGAATATAAGTGTTAAGGTTTGTGATTCCCTATGCATGCACGTTAAGTCAATAGTTATGCAATGAAGTTATATCCTACTATGGTGCATTATTCGGTGTTAGTTATGTTCAATGCATGTTTATGACCGTTTTCGTTTTTTGGTTGGTTGCTTCTCAATCTTTTGCTAGCCTTCATTTGTACTAAGCGGAAATACTGCTTGTGCATCCAAAATCCTTAAACCCAGTTTTGCCTTATGACTCCACTATATCTACCTATATGCGGTATTTCAATGCCGTTCCAAGTAAATTTGCGTGTGCCAACTCTAATTTTCAAAATAATTTTTCTGTTTTGTGTGCCCGTACCGCTCATGAAGCGGAAGGGGGTAGCCAATATTTTCCATGTTTGGTGTGTTATTCTCACGATGAGTGTTTATTCACTTGTCATTGCACGAGAGTATGGTTGGTAATAGGGATGCCCAGTCCCGCATGAAATGAAATTAATAACAACAAAATTCCTTGGAATGTGATGGTATGGAGGGCACCCGTGGATACGGCTAGCCATGGAATGTGAAAGAAATGGTGGAAAGGAAATGAACTTTACTTTCTGTTTGGGAACCACCTATGATGTGTCTAGCATGGAAGATATTGGGAATTCTCGTTCGTTTTCGTTGACAGGAAAAGCATGCCTCTCAAAATATTTTTTATCTCTTTAATTTCAGTTTTGAGCTCTGGCACATTTGACAAATCTCTGCTTCCCTCTGCGAAGGGCCTAACTATTTACTTTTATGCAATTTTTATTTTTCTTGAGTCTCCATCTTCTCTTACAAAAGCACCAACTAGAGAACACTATTGTCATACTTGTGCATTGGATGTAGCTAATATTTGAGTGTGTTTCATGAAGGGATCAATGATTGAGCATAATGGGCTAGGGATAACTTTCTTTAGCGTTGATATTTTGAAAGACATGGTTGCTTGTTAGTATGCTTGAGTATCTATGTTTTCATGTCAAACTATAGACTATTGCTTTGAATCATACAAGTCCAATGTCCATGCTACAAAAGAAAAGAATATGTGATGAATATGTTAGGCAGCATTCCACATCAAAAATTCTGTTTTTATCAGTTACCTACTCGAGGACGAGCAGGAATTAAGCTTGGGGATGCTGATACGTCTCCAACGTATCTATAATTTTTGATTGTTCCATGCTGTTATAATATCAATCTTGGATGTTTTTACAATCATTTATAGCAATTTTATATCATTTTTGGAGACTAACCTATTAACCTAGTGCCCAGTGCCAGTTGCTGTTTTCTGCCCTGTTTTTGTTTTACAGAAAATCAATACCAAACGAAGTCCAAATGCAACCAAACTTTTTGGAGATTTTTTATTGGTGAAGATAAACACTGGAAGCTTCGGGAGAGGGCCAGAAGAAGAAGAGGTGGGCCATGAGGCACCAGGGCACGCCCTGGTACCTCGTGGGCCCACCCCACCTCCGTTTGACCTAATTCCAACACTATAAATTCCCAAAAAATCAGAAATCCTCAGGGGAGTCCACAAAATACTTTTTACGCCGTTGCAAGCTTCTGTTCCAGAGAGATCCCATCTGGGGTCCTTCTCCGGTAATCTGCCGGAGGGGGAATCGATCACGGAGGGGCTCTACATCAACCTTGCTGCCTCTCCGATGATGCGTGAGTAGTTTACCACAGACCTTCGGGTCCATAGTTAGTAGCTAGATGGCTTCTTCTCTCTTTTTGATCTTCAATACAATGTTCTCCTTGATGTTCTTGGAGATCTATCCGATGTAATCTCTTTTTGCGGTGTGTTTGTTGGGATCCGATGAATTGTGAGTTTATGATTAGATTATCCATGAAATTATTTGAGTCTTTGCTGCACTCTTTTATGAATGATTATTATAGCCTCGTATTTCTTCTCCGATCTATCGATTTGGTTTGGCCAACTAAGTTGATTTATCTTGCCATGGGAAGAGGTGCTTTATAGTGGGTTCGATCTTGCGGTGCTCAATCCCAGTGACAAAAAGGGACATGACACGTATGTATCGTTGCTACTAAGGATAACAAGATGGGATCTATTCATTGGGTCTATTAATTCGTGAGTTTGTCTTGTCTACATCATGTCATCGTTCTTAAGGCATTACTCCGTTCTTTATCGGACTTAATACACTAGATGCATGCTGGATAGCGGTCGATGTGTGGAGTAATAGTAGTAGATCCAGGCAGGAGTCGGTCTACTAATCTTGGACGTGATGCCTATATACATGATCATTGCCTTGGATATCGTCATGATTATTTGCTTTTCTATCAATTGCCCAACAGTAATTTGTCTACCCACCGTATGCTATTTTCTTGAGAGAAGCCTCTAGTGAAAACTATGGCCCCCGGGTCTATCTATCTCATATTACTAAAACCCTAAAAATATTGCTGCCATCTCTTTTTATTTATTTTATTTTGTATTTTTATTTCAATCTATCAATCTATCAAATACAATTTAATCTTGCAATCTTTCCGCCAAGGGATTGACAACCCCTTGTTTGCGTTGGGTGCAAGGATTTGTTGTTTGTGTGCAGGTACTGTTAACGAGGTGTTGCGTGATTCTCCTACTGGTTTGATAACCTTGGTTTCATAACTGAGGGAAATACTTATCTCTACTATGCTGCATCATCCCTTCCTCTTCGGGGAAATACCAACGCAAGCTACAAGTAGCAATGCCCAAGGCACCCCAAGATAACATTCCAAGAAGTCTCAAGCAACTAAGCTTGGGGATGCCCTGGTGGGCATCCCACCTTTCTTCATCAACACCTATCGGTTAGCCTAAGTTTTTACTTGTTCACATGATATGTGCTATTCTAGGAGTGTCCTTTTATTTTCATTTTGTTTATTGTTTTAATAAAATTATCAAGATCTGAAATATTTATTTGGAGAGAGTCTTTGCATAGCTACTTAATTGTTTGACTACTCATTGATCTTCACTTATATCTTTTGAAGTAGTTTGTCATTCATTCTTGTGCTTCACTTATATCCTAAGAATGAATTGTTGAGTGAATTGAATATCATAAATCTGAAATTATATATGTTCCATATGCTTAGTAATATTTCACATTGGGTTTATAAAGTAAAATCTATTAAAATTTGACAGTCATAATATTGGTCATCCAAGCAATTCATGAATGATAAGTATATGGAAGAGAACTTTCACATATAAATATATTATCTTAGACATCTTTTATGATTGTGAATACCCATTAATTATTTTCAAACTTGAGCAAATTAGTTGAAGTTGGACAAGGAAGACAACGTAATGAGTTATGTTTGGGTATATTTGCATAGAAGTTATATTGTTATGGATCCTCCAACATGTGGTGCTTGTTTAGAATCTTTTGCTAGCCAAAATTTCTGTACTAAGCGGGGATACTGCTTGGGCATCCAAAATCCTTGAGCCAAGTTTCTTCCATGAGTGTCCACCATACCTACCTAAATACGGTATTACTCTGCCGTTCCAAGTAAATTTGCATGTGCCACCTCTAATCATTCAAATAAGCATCTATTTTGTGTGCCCGTACCGCTCATGAAGTGGCAGTGGGTGGTCAGTATCTTCCATGTTAAGCGATTTATTTTCATGATGAGTGTTTATTCACTTGTCATTGCACGAGAGAGGGCGGTAATTGGGATGCCCAGTCCTGCAAAACAAAATAATTAAACAAACTCCCCCGGGAAGTTGATTGTATGGAGGGCACCTGAGGATTCGGCTAGCCATGGCTTGTGTTTGAATGGTTGAGGGGTAGTAAACTTTACCTTTCCGCTTGGGAACCGCCTATAATGTGTTTAGCATGGAAGATATTGAGAACTCTCGATCGTGACGTTGACAGGAAAGGCACACCACTCAAAATGTATTCATCTCTGTTTTAATCTATGAGCTCTGGCACCTCTGCAAATCCCTGCTTCCCTCTGCGAAGGGGCATTCTATTTACTTTTCGGTTATTTACTTTCATGCTTTTTTTTGAGTCAACTCCTTATTCCAACCTATTCTATAGTTGGCAAGCATCATGTGGTGGGGATAGATTCAGGCACATATATCCATTCAAATATATTTGATCATGATTTATTATTGTTGACAATTATCTCTATGATAAATGAGTTGGGAGGCGAAACATTAAGCCCCTATTTTTCTCTGTGTTCGATGGATGCCATTTGTTCTAAAAATATGCTTTGAGTACTAGCAATCATAGAAGACTATATGATAATTTAGTATGTGAAGCTCTTACTTAGACTCTGTTGAAGATAAGTTGAATTGCAATTGTTTGGTGACTAAGAACATAGGTTGTTAAGTTTCAAGACAATGCATTGTTTGAACCATAACATGTGAATTGATTGCTACTTTATCATGATGAGTTTTATGAGAAAGAGTTGCTGTTATGATGTTAGGAAAAGTGATTGAAATTATCATTGATCAAACTTGTGCACTATGCTAGCATTCACACTTCATTAATTATTTCTTTTATCATTTACCTACTCGAGGACGAGCAGGAATTAAGCTTGGGGATGCTAATACGTCTCCAACGTATCTATAATTTATGAAGTATTCATGCCATGTTTATAACAATTTTATATGGTTTTGGTATGATTTGATTAGAACTAACCCGGACTGACGCTGTTTTCAGCAGAACTACCGTGGTGTTGTTTTCTGTGCAGAAATAAAAGTTCTCGGAATTGGACGAAACTTTTTGAAGATTTTTTTTGGACCAAAAGAGACCCCTGAAGCTTCATGGAAGGACCAGAAGCCTCACGAGGTGCTCACAAGGCACCACGGCGCGGCCTGGGGGGGGTCGCGCCGTGCTGCCTTGTGGGGCCCTCGTAGCTCCTTTTTGCGTGATTCCAACGCTGAAAAATCCTATAAATAGAGAAACCCCCAGAAATAAACCTAGAACTTCGACGCCGCCGCCGCAAGCCTCTGTATCGAAGAAATACCATCTGGAGCCCTGTTCTGGCACCCTGCCAGAGGGGGGAATCATCACCGGAGGCCATCTTCATCATCCCGGCGGTCTCCATGACGAGGAGGGAGTAGTTCACCCTCGGGGCTGAGGGTATGTACTAGTAGCTATGTGTTTGATCTCTCTCTCTCTCGTGTTCTTGATTTGGCACGATCTTGATGTATCGCGAGCTTTGTTAATATAGTTGGATCATATGGTGTTTCTTCCCTCTCTATCTTCTTGTGATGAATTGAGTCTTTCCCTTTGAGGTTTCGTTATTGTCGGATTGAATATTTCAGATTTGAGAACACTTGATGTATGTCTTGCATGTGGATACCCGTGGTGACAATGGGGTATTCTATTGATTCACTTGATGTATGTTTTGGTAATCAACTCACGGATTCCCGTGACCTTGGGGTGATCTAGGCATAGGGGTTGGTTGCATGTTTTCATTATCTTTTCTCCGATAAGAAACTTTGGGGGTACTCTTTGAAGTTCTTTGTGTGGATTGAATATTATGAATCTGAAGTTGTTTGATGCATATCGAATAATCAACTCACGGATACTTGTGGTGACATTGGAGTATCTAGGTGACATTAGGGTTGGTTGATGCGTATCATATGGTGTTATTTTAGTATGAACTCTAGGTCTGTTTGTGACACTTATAGGGATGGCTCAATAGATTGATCGAAAAGGATAACTTTGAGGTGGTTTCGTACCCTACAACAATTTCTATCTTATGTTCTCCGCTAATAGGAACTTTGGAGTGATTCTTTATCGCACGTTGAGGGATTGTTATATGATCCAATTATGTTAGCATTGTTGAGAGATTGCACTAGTGAAAGTATGAACCCTAGGCCTTGTTTTCAAGCATTGCAATACCATTTGTGCTCACTTTTGTTACTTGCTACCTTGCTGTTTTTTTATTTTCAGATTACAAAAACCGATATCTACTATCCATACTACACTTGTATCACCATCTCTTCGCTGAACTAGTGCACCTATACAATTTACTAGTGTATCGGGTGTGTTGGGGACACAAGAGATTGCTTGTATTTGATTGCAGGGTTGTTTGAGAGAGACCATCTTCATCCTACGCCTTGATACGTCTCCAACGTATCTATAATTTATGACGTATTCATGCCACATTTATAACAATTCTATATGGTTTTGGTATGATTTGATTAGAACTAACTCGGACTGACGTTGTTTTCAGAAGAACTACCATGGTGTTGTTTTTGTGCAGAAATGAAAGTTCTCCAAATGAGCTGAAACTTTTTGACGATTTTTTTTGGAACAAAAGAGACACTAGAAGCCTTGTGGGAGGACCAGAAGAGCCACGAGGTGTCCACGAGGCACCTGGGCGCGCCAGGGGGGTGGCGTGCCCAGGTACCTCGTGGCCCCCTGTGGCCCATCTTGATGTGATTCCAACGCTGAAAAATCCTATAAATAGAGAAACCCCCAGAAATAACCCTAGATTTTGGACTACGCCGGCGCAAGCTTCTGTACCTTCGAAATACCATCTGGAGACCCGTTCCGGCACCCTGTCGGAGGGGGAAATCATCACCGGAGGCCATCTTCATCATCCCGGCAGCCTCCATGACGAGGAGGGAGTAGTTCACCCTCGGGGCTGAGGGTATGTACCGGTAGCTATGTGTTTGATATCCCTCTCTCGTGTTCTTGAGATGGCACGATCTTGATGTATCGCGAGCTTTGTTGATATAGATGAATCATATGGAGTTTTCCCCTCTCTATCTTCTTGTGATGAATTGAGTTTTCCCTTTGAAGTTTTCTTATCGGATTGAGTCTTTAAGGATTTGAGAACACTTGATGTATGTCTTGCATATGGATATCTGTGGTGACAATGGGATATTCACTTGAGTCGAACTAGTGCACCTATACAATTTACCATTGTATTGGGTGTGTTGGGGACACAAGAGATTTCTTGTATTTGGTTGCAGGGTTGCTTGAGAGATACCATCTTCAACCTACGCCTCCCACGGATTGATAAACCTTAGGTCATCCACTTGAGGGAAAAATTGCTACTGTCCTACAAAGCTCTGCGCTTGGAGGCCCAACACGAGTCTACAAGAACAAGTTGTGTAGTAGACATGATGAGGATATATTCATGGAATATGATGATACTACCGCGAAAACTACTGGCATCTTTTGACGCTAACCGGTAGTAGAGCGGTACTGAAGCGGTAGTACCGCTTGGAGCGGTAGTACCGCATGACATCAGCGGTACTACCGTGCTGCCTGCGCGCAGAGTTTCGGGTTGACAGCCCATGTACCCCTTCGATCTATCTTAGGATATAAATACTCTTCCTTAGGGTTAGTTAGAGTTAGACCACGTTTAAGATAAACCCTAGTTCATGAGATTGCTTGTAAGCATTCATCTTGAATCCTCATCACCAATTCGTATCGATCTGGTGATTATATACTGCAAGTCAAGTGTGATCTGCTGTTCCATTGGGAATTAGTATATTGCAATTCTAACCGTTCGTGGTCGACGGCTGCGTGCGCAAGTGTGTGACGTTGTGAATATCCAAAGGGTTGAGACCTTTTGCACTGGCATCAGGGATCAAGCGAGGGAGAGTTCATCGGCGACATACAAGTTATCCTACACCATCATCATCACCACCGCCACTTACTGAGAAGATCGGGACACCCCATATCATCTTGGTATCAGATTTCCAGTGTTGCCTCGGTAAGCATCCACCAAATCATCCGTAGATTAGTTGTTTTTCATCCTATCCAGAAAAAGCCTCACAAAAATATTAGGGTTCTTAGTTGTTTGCCATAGCCTAGATTGCATCGTGGATTGGTTTTAGTTGCTGGTCGTTGTGTCTTTCTTTTTGCGTCGCTTTGCCTTCGAATCGATTGATTTTAGTTTCCATCGTAGCTTGCATCGTAGATTGGCTTTTGTTTCGATCCATTATCCTGTTTTGCAAATTCCAATCCATAGCCACAGCCTGTCTACACAAAGGTGTTAGGAACTTACCCACGAGACTAGTTTCCGCTCTACAGGCTGCTCATATAGGTTTTGGTGCTTTGCAAAAACTCGACGTGATCCAAGAACAGTCGCCGCTGCCTGCGATCTATTGTGGCTGAAAAAAAAAAAAAAAAAAGAGGAGAGAGAAAAAGTTTCCATCGTATTGTTCACGTGACGGTTGAAAAAAAAAAAAAAAAAAAGAGGAGAGAGAAAACAGAGACAGTTGAAAAAAAAAAAAAAAAAAACAGAGACAACGAAAAGAAAGAAAGAATCAGTGGCCGGAAGTTGTTGCTATCTATTGCATTGTTGGAATTTTATCGTGCGATTGTGCACTAGTAGAATTGAGCAATCTTGTACCGGTTTACTTTGAGCATTGCTAGTGTCTCTCGAGTGCATTGCAACACATCTTGTTTTATAGTTGCTTTGCCACATTTTTCTCCACCGTGTGTGTTTCCTGGGGTGTTGTCACACGATCAGCACTAGGACTTGTCTTCGGTGTAGATAGGATACCATACCTAGCTCCACCATATAATCCTGCTCTGTCGTGTGATTGCTCTCATACCCGGGTATTCACTTCCTCACATCCGTGCACTAGTCCTCCATCCGAACGGGTACGCATTGCTATTCACTTTGGAACGGTAAGATTTCCTTTTCTTGTCAGTTTTTGAGTGAGTTGTGCGAGTACACCATATACATCTGCTATACTTTTTATGTACTAATAATGGTGAATCCTATCAAGGACAAGCCATTACCATTACAGTTTTTGTGCAGTGATGCATTCTGGGAGGAGGAAGATCTTGGTGTACATCCTGATTCAGGTTTGTTTCACTTTACTGCCGACATCGAAGGTAGACCTGCTGCAGTGATCCTTGATAATTATTCTCTCACAAACTTGGTCAGTATTGATGTTGTTAACAAGCTGCAGTTGCGTACATATACCAAACTTGTGCCATATACGTTAGCTGCTTATGATGAGGCATTTCCAATTACTCATCATGCTTATGTTCCTATCACCATTTATGGTTATACTGTTAGCATGCGCTGTGATGTCATTCCTAGAGCACTCAATTGTTGTCACGTTTTGTTGGGAAAACCTTGGTGTGATAGGTATAAGGTCGAATTTGATAGTGCTCAGATTGATCCTTTATTCGTTTGGAATAATACGCACACTTGGTTAGCACATACACGACTTAAGAAATTTCAGGAGGTTAGGCGTCAAAATCTATGTCCACCTGTCATTCCCATAGTTGACAATGAGCATATGCGTGATCACACAATCTTGGGAGTACATGTTAATGAGACATGTCAGGTTTCACCTAACGTAATCATGTCTCCTCCTAGTGTTGTTTCTTGTGATATGCAGGTTGTTTTTGAAGAAAGGGAGCAGCATGTAGTACAACCTGCTTCACCACTTGAGCAAGATTTTCCAGTACCTACTACATCTCAGGCGGCTGACATTGATACTGGTGCTAATTTGGAGCTGCAACCAGCCAATGAGGCATTCAGTGAGTCTGTTCCTTTGCTGGTTGATTCTTGTGCGTTGATCGGTCCAAATATGTCCGCACCATGTGATAATTTTCTAAATTCCAATTCTGATCATGTGGTACTGATAACACATACAGAACTACTTGCTCGAATACCACTTGTTGATATTGTGTATTCTATCATGCTAAATGAACCTATTCGTTTGAGTTGTGCTATGAAGAAGATTTCTAAACTTTCATATCTAAATTTTCGCACCTATGCATCTAGTTTCACATTTAATTTAATTGGTGAATATAGCATGACTGATAATTTTCTGGTGGATCACATATGCATTACCTGTGATACGATTGCTGATTTGAAACTTGCTGTTTTGCGTCCTATATGCTTTGTGACAGAGTCTTTTTGCTTTTGGACAGTACCTAATTTTCATGAGAATCTGAAAATTTCCTATATGTTCGATTGTTCTCATCTTGCTATCACCGAATCTGATCCATTGTGTTTGTTTCCACACCTGTTGCATTTATATGCTACTGCTATAGACTTCACTTATATTTGCAAACTGAGTTGCATCTTACATGCTGCGAGTACTGCTCATGAACATACATATGCTTGTTCTATATATCAGAGTCGCACAGTTGAAGCATGGTATCCCATATATGTCCCTTTGAATATTTTGGACTGGTTTGACCTTGCTTGTAGCACTTTTGATCATCGATCTTCTGTGAGGGCTTCGGACTTAATACTGAACAATAAGACATTGTACATGTGTGTTCCTCATTCTGGTCATGACTATATGAACTTCACTTATACTTGCAATTTAAGTTGCATATTGCATACTGGGAATCTTTTTCATGACAACAAAAATGATACAGCATGTTACATCTACATATATTATGCGTACACGTTGTTCTTTTTGTTGCTGCCATTTTCAGCTTACCCAAAGCCGCGGACGGCTTTTCTTGAAGAAAGGGAGGATGATGAGGATATATTCATGGAATATGATGATTCTGCTTGCTTAAGCTGGAAAGAAATATTGAGCCTAGTTGAAAAATATCATAAGGTGAATTTATTCCTAGTTGTACTTGTTCCCTTGATTCGGAAGAATTTTATACTGCCTAAGTCCTTGTGTGCATGTATCTTTAGGTACATCGGAGAGGAAGGCATGGCACAAGGGAGCAAGGAGGAGAGCAAGGAGGCAATGCAGCTGGGCTGGGAAAAGGATCTTGGAGTTTCCAGGGCGGTAGTACCGCCCTACACCAGCGGTAGTACCGCTTGAGACGGTACTACCGCCCCTACTACCGCGAAAACTACTGGCATCTTTTGACGCTAACCGGTAGTAGAGCGGTACTGAAGCGGTAGTACCGCTTGGAGCGGTAGTACCGCATGACATCAGCGGTACTACCGTGCTGCCTGCGCGCAGAGTTTCGGGTTGACAGCCCATGTACCCCTTCGATCTATCTTAGGATATAAATACTCTTCCTTAGGGTTAGTTAGAGTTAGACCACGTTTAAGATAAACCCTAGTTCATGAGATTGCTTGTAAGCATTCATCTTGAATCCTCATCACCAATTCGTATCGATCTGGTGATTATATACTGCAAGTCAAGTGTGATCTGCTGTTCCATTGGGAATTAGTATATTGCAATTCTAACCGTTCGTGGTCGACGGCTGCGTGCGCAAGTGTGTGACGTTGTGAATATCCAAAGGGTTGAGACCTTTTGCACTGGCATCAGGGATCAAGCGAGGGAGAGTTCATCGGCGACATACAAGTTATCCTACACCATCATCATCACCACCGCCGCTTACTGAGAAGATCGGGACACCCCATATCAAGACATCACGCCTCCCATGGATTGATAAACCTTAGGTCATCCACTTGAGGGAAATTTGCTACTGTCCTACAAAACTCTGCACTTGGAGGCCCAACAACGTCTACAAGAATAAAGTTGCGTAGTAGACATCAGTTGTGCATCCAACTTGCTTGCTCATGAAGACCTCGGGCATTTGAGGAAGCCCATCATTGGAATATACAAGCCAAGTTCTATAATAAAAAATTCCCACTAGTATATGAAAGTGACAAAATAGGAGACTCTCTATATGAAAAACATGGTGCTACTCTGAAGCACAAGTGTGGAAAAACGATAGTAACATTGCCCCTTCTCTCTTTTTCTCTCATTTTTTTTCATGGCTCTTTTTGGCCTCTTTTTTTCTTTTCTTTTTTTTATTTTCATCCGGAGTCTCATCCTGACTTGTGGGGGAATCATGGTCTCCATCATCCTTTTCTCACTGGGACAATGCTCTAATAATGATGATGATCATCACACTTTTATTTACTTACAACTCAATATTACAACTCGATACTAGACCAAAAATATGACTCTATATGAATGCCTCTGGCAGTGTACCAGGATGTGCAATGATGCTAGCGTAACATGTATAAAAATGATGAACGGTGGCTGAGCCACAAATACTATGTCTGCTATATGATCATGCAAAGCAATATGACAATGACGATGTGTGTCATAAAAACGGAACGGTGGAAGTTGCATGGCAATATATCTCGGAATGACTATGGAAATGCCATGATAGGTAGGTATGGTGGCTATTTTGAGGAAGATATAAAGAGGCTTATGTGTGATAGAGTGTATCATATCACGGGGTTTGGATGCACTGGCGAAGTTTGCACCAACTCTCGATGTGAGAAAGGGCAATGCACGGTACAGAAGAGGCTAGCAAATTGCGGAAGGGTGAGAGTGCGTATGATCCATGGACACACATTAGTCATAAAGAACTCACATAGTTATTGTGAAAGTTTATTAGCCCTCGAAACAAATTACTACTACGCATGCCCCTAGGGGGGAGGTTGGTAGGCGTTAACCATGCTCCAAGTTCATAGCATAACGACAGATCATACGTGCATGCTTCGGGAATCACAAACCTTAACACCAATATTCTTACTAAACCACAATTATCTACTAATACCTCCCACATATTACCATCTTAATATCGCAAAACTATTGCAAGGAATCAAACTTATCATATTCAGTGATCTACATGAAAGTTTTTATTATATCCCTCTTGAATACCTATCATATCAGGACCAAATTCATAACCCGTGCATATTACCGTTGCTATTCATTAGACTCTCAAAAAGATATAAGTGAAGCATGAGAGTGCAACTATTTCTTTAAAATATAACCACCGCCGTGCTCTAAAAGATATATGTGAAGCACTAGAGTAACTGCCTAGCTCAAAAGATATATGTGAAGCACATAGAGTATTCTAACAAATCACGAATAATGTGTGTCCCTCTCAAAAAGGTGTGTTCAACAAAGATGATTGTGACAAACTAAAAAGCAAACAAACTATATCACAAGACGCTCCAAGTAAAACACATATCATGTGATGAATAAAAATATAGTTTCAAGTAAGTTACCGATAGATTGTAGACGAAAGAGGGGATGCCTTCCGGGGCATCCCCAAGCTTAGACGCTTGAGTCTTCCTTTAATATTACCTTGGGGTGCCTTGGGCATCCCCAAGATTAGGCTCTTGCCGTTCCTTATTCCTTTATCCATCGTAGTCTCACCCAAAACTTGAAAACTTCAGCACAAAACATAACAGAAACCTCGTGAGATCCATTAGTATAACAAACAAATCTTAAACTTTAGGTACTGTTGTAAATTGATTCATATTTAATATTGGCATAATGCTACTATACTCCAACTTCTCCATGACTCATACCCCTCGATACGATCCATAAATTCATCAAAATAAGCAAACTATGCAACAAAAACAGAATCTGTCTAAAACAGAACAGTCTATAAAGATCTGAATTAATGTGATACTTATGTAACTCCAAAAATTCTGACAAATTATGGAAACGTGGGAAATTCATATATAAATATTGTGTAAAAAATTCATAAGGTTTTGACCCTCCAGCGAAAAACTAAAATTCCAGCACTGGATGCAAAAGTTTCTATTTTCAAACAGCATCAATTATAATATCATCCAAATCATCCCAAAGGCATTACTTGGCACAAACACTAATTAAAACATAAAAATACAATCATAAAAGATGCTATAATTGTGTAAATACTCAAGAATAGAAGGTAAAAGCAAAAATTTATTTTATTCATTGGGTTGCCTCCCAACAAGCGCTATTGTTTTATGCCTCTAATTAGGCATAATGCAAAGTTTGAAGTGTTGTCATCCTTCAAGTTAATTCCATAGGTGGCCCTCATAATAGATTCATAAGGTGCTCTAATTCTCTTTCTAGGGAAGTGTTCCATCCCTTTCTTTAATGGAAATTGAAATCTTATATTACCTTCTTTCATATCAATAATAGCACCAATCGTTCGTAGAAAAGGCCTACCAAGTATTATGGGGCAAGAAGGATTACATTCAATATCAAGAACAATAAAGTCCACGGGCACATAATTTCTATTTGCAAGAATAAGCACATCATTTATTCTACCCAATGGTGTTTTAATAGTGGAATTCGCAAGATGCAAATTAAGGGAACAAGGATCCATGTCGGTGAGACCTAGCACATCACACAAAGACTTTGGTATAGTGGAAACGCTAGCACCAAGATCACAAAGAGCATTACATTCATAATCTTTAATTTTGACTTTAATAGTAGGTTCCCATTCATCTTGTAATTTTCTAGGAATTGATACTTCCAACTCAAGTTTTTCTTCATGTGCTTTCATCATGGCTTCTACAATATGTTTAGTGAAAGCTTTATTTTGTTCATATGCATTTGGTGAATTAATCATGGATTGCAACAAGGAAATACACTCAATCAAAGAACAACTATCAGAATTAAAATCCTTGTAATCCAAAGTAGTGGGTGCATTACTATTTAAAGTTTTGACCTCTCCAAACCCACTTTTTTCATTTTTTTCATTAAGATTATCACCCTCCAAGCAAGTTGGACTCCTTCTATCTAAAGTTGACTCTTCTTCAGTCCCTTTTTCATCAAGTTTTATGTTACTAAATAATGATTCAATATGAGTGACACCAATCATTTTAATATCTTCATCATTACTAGATAGTGACTCTGGTTTAGCAGCCATCCTCTTCACTAGAGTTGTTTGTTTATCCGAGATTTTTCCTAGTAAATTTTCAGTATCAGCAAGTTGAGCCTGAAGGTTGGATCCTTCTAGATTAACATCTTCAAGTTGTTTATTGATAGCATCCAACAAGCTAGAATGTTCGTTAAGCTCTTCGGAAAAGAATTTATTTTGCTCAAATTGCGAAGTCATAAAACTCTTAGTGACATTTTCAATTTCAGACAATCTTCTGTTATAGAAACTATCGCGAAATTCCTCTAGCGACATAGTGACAGAACAAGTGAACTAGCAAACGAACAAATAAAAATATTTTGTGTTTTTGTAAAAACAAATAGAAGTGGGGGAGATGAAAACGAGAGGCAAATGCAAATAAAAGGCAAATAAAGTAAATGCAAGTGGATGATAGTTGGTGCGAAGGTACTTGGTAATTTTGATGATGTCTCCCCGGCAACGGCGCCAGAAATTCTTCCTGCTACTTGTAGTCTGCGTTGGTATTTCCCCGAAGAGGAGAGGATGATGCAGTACAGTAGATATAAGTATTTTCCTTAGTTAAGAACCAAGATTATTAATCCAGTAGGAGAACCAAGCAAAATTCCGTTAAGCGCACCTGCACACACAAGAGCAAACACTTGCACCCAACGCAAATAAGAGGGTTGTCAATCCTCTTAGCGGTTATTTGCATGGATTAAATCTTATAGAGATAAATAAATAAACTAAAATACTAATTAAAATAAAAGTAAATAAATTGCAGCAAGGTATTTTTAGGTTTTTTATATATGATAAAGTAGACCCGGGGCCATAGTTTTCACTAGAGGCTTCTCTCTCGAACACATAGCATACGGTGGGTAAACAAATTACTGTTGGGCAATTGATAGAAAAGCAAATAATTATGACGGATTCATGGCAATGATCATGTATATAGGCATCACGTCCGAGACAAGTAGACCGACTCCTGCCTGCATCTACTACTATTACTCCACCCATCGACCGCTATCCAGCATGCATCTAGGGTATTAAGTATGAAACAGAGTAACGCTTTAAGCAAGATGACATGATGTAGACAAAGTAAACTCAAGCAATATGATTAAACCCCATCTTTTTATCCTTAATGACAACAATACAAATACGTGTCATGTCCCCTTCTGTCACTGGGATTGAGCACCGCAAGATTGAACCCATCACAAAGCACCTCTCCCATTGCAAGATAAATCAATCTAGTAGGCCAAACCAAATCGATAGATCGGAGAGAAATACAAAGCTATAACAATCATGCATAAAAGAGTTCAGAGAAGACTCAAATATTTCTCATGAATAACCTGATCATAAACTCACAATTCATCGGATCCCAACAAACACACCGCAAAAGAAGATTACATCGGATAGAACTCCAAGAACATCGAGGAGAACATGGTATTGAAAATCAAAGAGAGAGAAGAAGCCATCTAGCTACTAGCTATGGACCCGTAGGTCTGTGGTAAGCTACTCACACATCATCGGAAGGGCAACAAGGTTGATGAAGAAGCCCTCCGTGATCGATTCCCCTCCGGCAGAGTACCGGAAAAGGCCTCCAGATGGGATCGCGGAAGAACAGAGGCTTGCGGCGGCGGAAAGGTTTTTCTCTTCTCTCTGTTGGTTTTGGAATATTTAGGAATTTATAGCGCTGGAATTAGGTCAAGAGGTGCCACGAGGGGCCCACAAGCCTGGGAGGCGCGCCCTACCCCCCTGGGCGTGCCCTCCAGGCTTGCCGCCTCCTCGTGGCTCCTCTGGTCTTCTCCCGAAGCTTCGTGGGTCTTTTCTGGTCCAGAAAAAATTAATCCAAAGTTTTTTCCTCGTTTGGACTCTTTTTGATAATGACTTTCTAAAAAAGACAAAAACAAGCAAAAAACAACAACTGGCACTGGGCACTGGGTTAATCGATTAGTCCAAAAAAATGATATATAATGGCATATAATTGCATATAAAACATTCAAGATTGATACTATAATAGCATGGAACAATAAAAAATTATAGATACGTTGGAGACATATCAGCCACCAACGACTTGCATGCGGGTCTGGATGCATCCTGCCCCATGCACATGCACACGGGCGCTGGGCTATGGTCATGCGCGGTAGACGGCCGCCGGCCGGAGCGCAAGCCCAGATCAGATCGGAGATGACAGGATCGGTGAAGGCTGCGCAGGCTAAACAAAAGGAAACAAGCAGGAGCCAAGAACAGATGCTGGACCTCCGACAGACTAGCACACAGAGGCTTACCGCACCAAGAGTCATGCCCATTTTGCGGACAACACGAAGAAACGATCGATCATCTACTCCTACACTGTGTCTTCGCGCGCGACATATGGTCGAAAATCCTACCTGAACTTGGCGTGTTGCATGGCGAGCCGCACACAGGAGAATCACTACCAGACTGGTGTGCAAGGAACGGCCAGGAACACCTGCAGAGGCGTCGAGCAAAGACGGTGCGCGCAGTTTGCTTGCTTGCCATGTGGGAGCTATGGAAGCACCGCAATGCAATTGTGTTCGACGGCAAGACCCCATGCATGCGTGACGTGTTGCGTACGATAGCGAGTGAATGTAAAGTGTGGCAGCAAGCGGGATTGTTGAGTGGCAAGGGTGAGCTAGAGGGTCTCCTCGTGGCGGCACTAGGGTGGGCGCATGTCGAGTAGTCTCCTAGCCTAGAGGGTGGAGTGAGGTGTGTGTCGCGTGTAGTCACACCTTGTAAAACAGCGGAGGCTCTTCCCCCTTTTCCTTCTTCAATATATGATACGCACACTCGTGCGTATTCGAGAAAAAAGCAGGAGCGCCCCGCCGCCGCCGTCCGCCGTCGGACGACCTCCTTCGGCGGCGGCGGGGGGAGGGAGGTCAGCGAGGGGTGGCCGGCGGCTGGGGCGGTAGGGTTCCCCCCGAGTCGCCCGGCGCGGACGACGCGAGGGTGTTGTAAGCAATAAAAGAAGCATCCATAATAATATGTACACAATATGTACAGTGCAGCAACAACAACAACAACAACAACAACATAAGCACAATACATATACTTAACTATCTCACTTGCACACAAGTGTCACGACACAAAATATAGTAAATACCTATTTGTCGATACAAAATTGCAGCAACGGGTCACCACCAAATAAATGGTCTCACATAGTCACAAGTTACACAACTCGATCAACCCTTAGTCTTTTTGCAACAAGTGGTGCATAAAAGTAAGATAACAATATGGTCGGAAGGGGCGTCTGGTGACAACTATTGTGCTCGCAGCTCATGCTCTGGTGGAGGCCAAACTGAAGTAGCATACTGCCAACATGTGGATGTCCAAATGGGGATAGTCGGGTTGCGTTGTTGGCGTTCCGTGCGTGGCTAGCTAGCAGCTGTGTGCGCAGTTGTGCACAAGGGAGGCCACGACATCCTGGACACATCCACACACGGCTGGGTCGGGAGAGGGTTAGCCGCACATAAGCACATGTTTAGATATTTTCACCTTTGGGCCTTTTGGGCCATTGGGCTTTGGAATGGCTACCCACCTGTCAGATAGGTATTTAACGGGTGTCCCGGGGGCATGGGGGCAGATTCGAATCTACACCCAATGTGTGACTTCAACCCACCGAAACCCATGGGTAGAAAATGTCCTCAAAACCCATGCCCAAAAGGCTGGATATTCATGAATAATATTGGGATCCCTATTAAGATCAATGTTTTAAACCCGAATTGGTCACATTTTTATGATTAAATTCTAACAACGACATAGTCTTTATATATACTTATATAGGAACAACCACATCATCTTAAAGACACGTAAATATTGACTGCTAAAAATAACACCAATAGATGATATGTTTTATAACATGGTTTTACAGTCATCTCCAATCGACGTGGATAGTGATGAGACCATATATAGTCTCAACCATTGCATGTATCTAATTAAGGGTGAAAGTGGTTAGGATAATTTCCGTCTGAAACCGTTTCCGAATCTGTTTTAATAGGATACGTAAGAGATATTTTACATCCGACAATAATCCGATCCAAATTCAAATTTGATTGGTAGGATACGGTATAGGATAAGGTATTACTAATAAACGACATAGTATGGCAATTTGTTTTTTCTAGCCAGATAATTCAACCTTTTAAATATGGATATCCGTTTTATGGGCGAAGTTTTAAGTATTAACTAGCAATACATGAATGCTATCTTTGCTTATGAGACAAGACATATGCTTATTAGTGATTTATTTGGCTTATTTTAATACCATCCAGTGCTTTATTTCTTCTTAAGGCGTACAAGTATTAATACCTGCTCATTATATGTGTATAATTTTAGTTTAAAGCATTTATGTACTCCTTGTATATGCATGTGGTAAATGACCGTTTCCAATCTGACGCCGTTCCGTTACGTACCATGTCCGAATCCGCATAATCCGGTATTCGACTCCACATTCATTCCGCTTTCGAATCCGAAAATAAATATAAAGTAGGATACAATATAAGCATTATCCGTCCAAATCTGATCCGGTTTCACGTGCACTTACTTTGAATGTAAGAGGTTTTGTACTGGGTAATTCATTTGTAGCTCTTATATTTGGTTTAAAAAAAACAGAGATATAAATACATCTCTCTCTGCATGTAACTATATAAAAAATCATAAAGAATATAAATACACCTCTATGTAAGTATGTAACAACATTATTATTTTTTAGTTCCGAACACAGCTCCGCTGTCGGTTCTCTAACAGAAAGTAGTGGCAAAATTGTGGCCGCTGTGGTTATAGTTTACTTATACAGTTACATGGACTGCATGATGAGCAGATGCCATGTTCTCCCGGTCAATTTAGGAGATATTATTAACAGCCTGTGGTTAGTGTGTGGGAGAGAGATTGTGCACCTAACCACAACCCCTAATCATTGTTAAGAGCAGCATTTGTATAGCAAAGCATGGGTAGTAGTGGAGCTAGGGAGGTGCTAGAATTAGGAAAAATATATCATGATTAACTACTAATAATGGAAGTAATTAAACAAGCACGCTCTACAACATGCAGCAGTGGTACACTGGTCTTGCTTGATGTCTTCTTTTTTCTGCTGATGACTTGGCTACACACAGTTGATGGTTGTTGTCTACCATTGCATTGTCTGTGTTTTTCTAGCTAAAAGGCACCTTCCATTCTACAATAATCCCCTTGGACCACTCCCCGTACCACATTGCTAATATTGTGGGGGTTTGTTCTTAAGGCAAAGACCATATATTCCCACACATAAAAATACCATCATTCCAAGCAGGCCATAAGGGTTAGTGCTAATATCGTTGTTCAGCGGTGCATCATTTGACTAGCTCAAATGCTCAATGGACAACCAGTAATCGATTACCAAAGCGCAAGAAGTACACACATATATATATAACTTAAGTGTGTATCTCTCGCTATCCATATACTACCTCAGTCCGGAAATACTTGTCGCTTGCTAGATACATCCGTATGGAGGGAGTACAATGCTATGGCATCCGCTAAACTAAAACTATCGTGTTACCTAGATATATACCTAGGTAACATTATCGTTTCTTATTTTCGCTAAACTAGAATGTGCATGCAATTTGTGTGTTTAAGCACCTTGAATTACAAGCTGGTGTGTCACCGAGAAATGATGGGTGTGTGCATGGGGCGTAGTAGTACAACACATGATCGACATGATAGAGACACTATTCTCAGATTCTTTTGGTTCGTGATCAATTGATGCAACGTTGCATGCATGTTCAGGGGTTGGCGACTTTTAAATTATGGAAGAGTTTCTAAATCTGAAGAATAAGAAAAATGTATATTCCTAGCTGAGAAGGGATCGTGTGATGTGGATGCTTTAGGGTCCACGCAAATCCCCAAAATACTAGGAAAAAAATAGTGGCAAACAAGCAATGCATAATAATTCCGCCGTTCTTCCCTCTCCCTGCCGGCGCTGGTGCTGCTGGCATGAGGACGGCGTTGCTCTCCCGCTGATCTACGGATCAGGCGGTAGTTTGGATCCCAGGTCCCGCCGGTGGCAGCGGCGTACGGTGGGTTGATTTTGCTCCTCGGGGATCTCCGGATCGCCCGAGTTCTTTGATCCTCGGTCAGGGCGGCGAAGCGGCGTCAAAGTCTTGGCCTTCTGGATTACGTTCTCCCCTCCCTCTTCGTCGTCATGCTGGCGTCTTCCCCATCGTCGGCATGGAGGCAGGGTCCGGTGTGCTAGTAGGGGAGGGTCTCTGGATGTGGTTGGTGATTCCTCGGCGATGGCTGTCTCTCCGGTGTGCTGGTCCTTCGTGGTTGAAGTTGGAGACTTCCCGTCCGCCATGGCTGTCTTCAAGAAGGTGTTGGCTCCGGGAGGAGCGGCAGCGGCGGCGGCGCGCCCTCAACTCGCTCCGGCGAGCGTAGTCTTCGTGAGGTGGTCTGAGGACCTCATTGTAATTTCTGTTACTTTCGGGGTGCTTTGTACTACTTTTGAATCATCAATATAATCCTGAGGTCCTTTTCGCAAAAAAAAAAAAAAAGAATTTTAATTTCACAAGTATGTTGCCCGGAATATATAGTTTTCATGCATTTTACATGACCCAAAACAATGGTAAGTGAAAAAAAGAGGACGGTTTTTCACTTTGCAGTTCAATCTTAATGTGGAGGAAAAGTAACAAAAGGTGAAGATTGCTTCAACTGGGGACTGTCGGCTTGACTTTGGCGATAGCAGCTAGCTAGAGCTAGAGCTAGAGCTAGGCTTAATCGGCCTTTTCTTGGGTGCACTGTCAAAGTCATAGCATTTACCTCTCGGAAAGACATTTATTAGCGTTTCTTAATTATAGCTGGATTTTTATTTGATCCATGTTAAAAAAATCTTTTTATTTTATATTACCTCCGTCCCTAATTACCTGTCTTAGATTTGTGTACATACGGATGTATCTAACACTAATTCAGGACGGAGGGAGTATATCCCTGCACGTATGTAGACCAAATTACATTTCAAGTTTTGCTATGATATACTAGTATGTCGTGCAAATTATGCAGTATTTTTCTCATGACTTTATTGCTCGAAGATGATCTGGACTCTCCGCGCGCGGATACGGATCCCGATCATCTCACACTTTATTTTGTGGAGCAAAGGCAACGGGGGTACCACAGAATAGGCCATGTGGGAAGCAAGTACAAGAGAGGTCTGATGAGCCCACACTGATACTGATACACTGGAAAGAACCCTCCATCTCATGCATGATGCATCCGGCTCCAGTGCATGCACTCAAACACCATTGATGTCTACATAGCTGGCTAGCTTGGCTGTCCACCAGTAGACGCAAGGCAATGCAATGTACTCCCTCTGGTCTGGTCTGGTCTGATCTTCTTCCCAGTTCCCACGTTAGTGCGTACGACGTTCACCTAGATTAATTGGGCACCAACTTCTTCATTCCAAATGGTGTGCATTAATTCATGGGTGATGCCCTAGCTAACATGCAAAATAGGAGTAGAACAGCACGCAGAGCTCTCGTTGCCCTTCTCTTCTTCTCAAGCAGACAAGCACTATGTGATTATCCACCTGTCGCTAATCTAGAGCTGGCTTGGCTACGCTTGAATGGCTGGATGATGCATGTGAACGTGATTAGGTGGAATGTTTTTTAAGAAATGCTGGTTAGGTGAAACTTGCCGGCTAGCTACATCTTGGTACATGCCGACCTACATATGTGTTGTTTCTTCCGCTTGACATCTAGCAATGTAAAGCAAATTTAGGTTTTAGCATAGGCACAGGTTGTTGACATGCATGGATCGTTACAGGATCACACCTAGCCAGGGGCAATATAACTGATTTTGCGGTCATATTTAGCTCCCTATAGAATTAATGTGCAACCAAACTAATCAAGTTTTAACTATCGATATATACAAACAATATAGTTGATTGGATAAATGAACATAATATTGGTTATATTTTTCATGAAGTATTTTATGGTTTTGTAAAAGAAATACTACTAGCATATTCATATAAAAATTGACGCTTGGAGTTGTATTTCAGAAACTATGTATATATCCAGTGGCGGAGCTAGACGAAGATGTCGGGGGGGGGGGGCTAAAGAGAAAACATGAATGCTTGGGGGGGCTAATTCCACAAAGATACACATAGCTCTGCCGTTGTATATATCGACAACGCCATACGTTTTGGTACGCAAGAAACGGATAAAATGACTCGACGAGTAATTTGATTTTCCGTCCAAAGTGCCTCAGCACAATATTAATTAAAGAAAAAGAAAACCACTTGTAGCATACTTATACTCTCGATTTGCTCGTGATTATTCGATTCTTTAGAGTGTACGTAAACACATTACTATATACATGCTAATTGGGGCCTCTCTTTTTGAAGAAAAGGCTAAGAAGAAAACAATACTATGTGTGCCCCCACCACATGTACGTGGAACCAAAATTAGGCATGCAACAGGACACGAGCATATATATACAAATGCTGGCTTTACAATGGTGGCAAGCATACATGCTCTCTCCATCCATGATTATCGGCAGTACCTCCATGTGATCGATGCGAGCAACCCAAAAATAAAAGAAATGAAAGGGAGAGATCTCATGTATCTCGCTTAATCAATCAATGAACTTTGGCGAGCTCAGCATGGCATGAAGCTTGCTTGCTTGCAGCCTGTGTGGCCGTGTGTGATCTCTTTGATGATCTCCGGTCCTTTTTCGGATGTGCACATGAAAGGTGTCCATCACTGCCTCACTGTCACTGGCCGCCTATGGATGGTTGATTCATGCATGTCTTCCTTCTTTTTGGCGGGTGATTCATGCGTGTCTTTCGACCCTCTGTGTCGTCGGAACAAATGTTTCGAAATGTTATGTCTCACTTGGAACACATGAATTTTCGTTTCGTGTTTTCGCGCCTTCGGAAAGTTGATCGATGATGTGAAATTTCTATGCTCCCAAACATGCATGTTATTTGACAGCCAGCGGTTAACAAAGTTTCTGATTGGTTTTGGCAGTATCAAACATCTACTCCCTCTGTCTCATAATATAAGAGTGTTTTTAATATTAGTGTAGTGTAGAAAACGCTATTACATTGTGAGACGGATGGAGTAATATATACCTGTTTCTAAAAGAATAATTTCTTTCCTTTTTCCTTTTCTGAGGCAAACAAAAGTCAAAAGTGGCAGTGAGGAGCTAGGGGAGGGGAGCAAGCCCCAATGATGGCCGCAAGTGTGGCGCACAAGCCGGCCGGAACACACCAGTTTCGTTTCGTTTCGTTTCTCCCTGCTTTCCTTCCACTCACTGACAAGCACCCTACTTGTGGGTCAGAGTCACACAACAGTGGGCCCACTGGACCTACCAGGTGTCGTTAATTTTTATTTTATTTTGGACAAGGGTTGTCGTTTACTTTAGTTCCACATTTTCTCACGTTCTGTTGCCGAGACACGACTGATCCGATGAGCAGCCAAAACCTTTTTATTTTCCGCTGGAAATAAATGCCCAAAGACAGTTTATTATATGGTTTTGCACTGTCCAGGGCAAATACCAAATGCAGTCCCAGGAAAACCCTGAAAATAGCACGCTATGCTATGCTCTGCACCCCCTGAAAACCCTGCCTCTGTTTGCACTTTGGCAAGCATCTGCCACCTTGTAAGGTGCAACTTGTATAGCCTCTGATGGCATCCATGGGCCATTTCTATTTTTCATTACGTATAAACTTTAATAATGCACCCTTTTCCTGAACACATTATCACGCCGAAGAAAATCCAGTCAAGAACAAGCAGATGGAGAGAAAAGGGCATGATGAAACGATCCTGGTTCCTAGAGCTCCAAATCGGAATGTCGGCCCGGACACGAAACCGTGCAGGCCTTTTCGGCTTCCAGCACACCAGTGTTAAAAAAAAAGAGAATGAAATCGTTGCACCGGCAGATCGTATGATTCTTCTGAGAAGAATACGAGTAGAGATGAAAAACCCTATGCTGTCAATATATTCTTCATAACGTGTACAAATGTCGAATTCCGTACAAATGTAGGCTATGAAGTATGAAGAACACACTGAAAACAGCATAAGTGGGTCATAACAAACTTGATTTGTGTACTAACAATGGTCCGAACACTAAGGCCGCGTTTGGAAACGCAAGACTTGTCGCCAGATTTTCGCGGTGAGCAAGGGATCGAGGCAAACCCTCCGCTTCAAGACTCAAGAACAAGACCTCACGCCGAAAACGTTCATGAACATCGACGTTGGTTTTCGACCAGTATCAGCAATGAAGATGATAAACCTTGTTAGCCAAGTTAGAAAAGGTGCATTAATCTCATCAATCAATCAAAAAGAAAAAGGGAAAAAGATGAGCACGGACAATGATCTGAAGAAACTCTCCCCTTCTAGAACGGAAGCTCATGCCGAAAGTGTTACTGAACGTCGACATCCTTGTTAAGCCAAGGAAGAAAAAGAGCACGTGCAATGGTCCATGGGCGACGGCCAATCAGTTAGGCGCTGGTCCCTTCCGGCGCCGGCACTCCATCTGTGATCTGGGGCACTCCTCCATGGCGTCCATGGCTCACATGCCCCCAGGTTTGTCTCATTGGGCTACACGGAGCATCCGGGGCAAAGGACATGTCTTGTGCTGTTACTGTCATCTGAGCTGCTGCAACCTCACTTGTAGCACTCTATTCCTGTCAACCTCATGCTGCAGCTTGCATCATCAGGATTGCAGTTTAGGGCCCAATCATTGCAGCTAAACTGTGGTAGTATGTACAATCAATGGCTATTGCATTCCAAAGACACATGCCCATTCCAGAAGAAAGACAGACAGACAGGCAGACAGATGACACATGAACCTTGAAAGGAGATCAGGCAGCAGCAGCGGCAGCAGGAGGAGGAGGGTGAAGAACTTCATTTCTAGCTGAAGATCAGGGCAAACTTGGTGAACAGGCTGGGTCCCAATATAGATTTATAGATTTACCATAAATAGATTAGTCGGTGCTAGATACACATCAACACATAACTCATAATGAGAAGAGACTAGGGATATCTACAGCAGCACACCGCATACTTATTTCAAGTGTTATTACTCCTGACTGAGAAAAAGAATCGCCGCGGCGGTGCTACTATCTCTACACAAGGCTCCTCATCTTACGCTTCAGCCACATGGTCCGGATATCTACACTCAGCGACAGGAAAATCTCCCGGTTGCTTGGATCCAAGAAGACGTCCGGGGCGAGCGACTTGTCCACCGGCGACAGGTCCGCCATGCCGTTCATCACCTCGATGCACCGCGGGATGCTGAACCTGTTGTCAGCAGGGCTCTCCCGCTGTTTATTGTTGTTGTCTCTCTGATGAAACTTGGGGTCCGCATGTCCTTCCATAGCATCGGATGTTCCGTCCTCGCTGGGCCTCCTCATGTAGCGCCATTGCTCTCCCCGTGCTTCCTCGGCAGGCCTCCTTGAGAGCTGCCATGACTCTGGCCGCACCTGGGTCAGCGGTTTCGGGTACAGGTGCCCATTCACAGTATGAACTTCAACGCCCACTAGAGTCTCCTGTTGGAATGAAGACTCTCTGGATACTGGAGACGGGGGGATAGGTGACAGTGGACGATTCATGTAATAATCATCTTCATCGTCATCATCATCATCACTTGAGATAACTTCCGCGCCATTCCTTTCATTCGGAGTAGGTGTGGGTGCGGCAAGAATACTTTTACCATCCAAAATAACACCAACTGCACAACATGAACAAACAAAACATTGATTTTCGGTACAGATTGAAAACCATAACCATAATTGAGATGAAGTCAGCTTCTCCAATTAAGGGGTAGCAAGCAAATCAACAGAACAAATAAATCCACAATATTATGTCAAACATCTTTGTAAAAAGAAAAGGTACCGCA
Organism: Elymus sibiricus; assembly: GCA_039707655.1. Classification (NCBI taxonomy): domain Eukaryota; kingdom Viridiplantae; phylum Streptophyta; class Magnoliopsida; order Poales; family Poaceae; genus Elymus; species Elymus sibiricus. The sequence goes on along the minus strand of CM077672.1, from coordinate 74,239,957 downwards.
ATAGAATTCATCAAGCGAATTCCAACATATCCTAAACTAATATATGCAGAATAAAGCAAAGCTATTCTGGAGGCCCTGAACCAGCATGCATTCTAGAGTTAGTATACGTGGTAAAAAGCTGAGGTCATCTATGGTACCAAAACATCGATAATGTACCGTAACACCATATAGCAAGTTGTAAACACTGCCAAATGATTAAGCAGGAACATAATATAAATAATAGACCATTCTACTATAAACCATCTTTTTTTTACATTGAAGTACCGAGTTAGCTTATCTTCACTACTAATAAATTAACTGTTTACCTTATTGTGCAGTGTATATAGTTCACAATGTGTACCATATAGATGGAGTGCAACCTATAGAATGTAGAGCATAGATAATACTATTTCGTATGTGTAGACCGATGGTTTGCATAACTGTGGCGATTTTTTTAATCAATCTTATATAAAACAAATATGTTCTCATAGACACATGAACGCATAATAATAATTAGTTGAATTTTGGAAACATGTTCATATTGTGACTACCCATTCATGAATTAGCAGTTACCCCATCCACCCAATAAGCACATATCATTTTACACAGCACTGACTTTTAACATCTTGCAATTTAGTAATTCACTAGTTCCAAGAGTTGGCACCAGATCTATGTTACCTTTTTTCCCATATGGGTTTTTACAATCATCGCATTTACAGTTGATGGAGCATCCTGCCCCTCCCTTCAAACACAGAAGAAAAAAAAAATCAGTCACAAGCTAAGAGAAGAGAAAAACTAATAGGATAGAGTTGCCTTTTTAAAAAAATAGGATAGAGTTGCCTTTTTTAAAAAATAGGATAGAGTTGGATACGGAACCTGGTAGCAGTCACAGTATTTCTTAAGGCAGCCTGACTTTTTGCAAGTGCATTTTCTTCTAAAAAAATCCATTTGGTATCTTGCAAATTCCTTGAGAGGATAAAAAAAGTATCAGGATCGTCAAAAATAGAACAAGTAAATAGTTAGACATTTACCATGTCATGTTTGAACAAGATTTATACCGCTGAATTTTGACCAGCCTCTGCTGGTCGAACAACTTGCAAAGGCAAGCCTGGTGGTGTATTCTGTTGAACGCCATGAATAGTCTTGTTATAACATGGGTCACAGCCACATAATTCAGAACAATGTGACCCAGAAGCAAAACACACACAATAACTGCCACAACATAAAGCAGTTGGTCAGTACAACAAGAAGGAACTTGAATTTAGCAGTAACAAATCATAAATCATGTTGTGTGCATGCATGAGCGTGGTTAGATAGGTATTGTGTATGTTTGTGTGTGCAGTGTGGGTGCATCAGTGCGTGCAAAAATCAGCATTCCCCATCTTTTCCATGCATCACCATTCACCACCCCCTGCCTGAAACTCGGTTCCCTCCATGGCAAGAGTGCTGTGAAGCAATGCATGGCACTAACACACATGCTATGTACAGCTAGACCAGAATCCCAGCCAATCTACTAATCTTAATTCTGCTTCAAGTGTGTGACATTGCATCAGTAACTAGCAAGTACAGGTGACCGTAAAATTGAAACAACAAATCAACATGTTTGGATAAAGTTGTGTTTTTTTTTTAAGTTGTAGGCATGTTCAAATAGAGCTGGCAATAAACATGCTCAAATAGAGTCGCAAAATATTTAGGGGTCTCGATTGGCTACATTGGGTGCCTTATCCATCAAACATCTGAAATGCTCGACCACTGAATCTAGAGTTGCTAAAAAAAGCACCAGACTCATTGCAGATGTCGAACTGAACTAGTGCCGGATCAAAATGCCAATTGCATCCTAAACAATTAGAAGATGCACTGAGAATTCAAGCTCGCTATATCTCTCCCCTCACTAAATTCTGGCGTTCTACGATGAGACATTTGCAGCATTTGCCATTACTGGCGAGACAGTGGAAAAATCGTGCAACTTACAGCTTCAGGCACCTGGACTTCTTGCAGCTGCACGTCCTGCACCCTTCGCCGTCCTCCGCTTTCCTCCTAACCAAACACAGGAGAGAGAATGAAAGGCTGGTGAGAGGGAATCCCAGAGAAAATACTCAGCACGCAACGAACCAAAAGAGGAAATCGGAGGCGAAACCCAAATTTTGCCGAAAAGGGTAAAAAGGGGGGCACCGACTTCTTCTTCCTGTCGGAGTTCCCGTTCGCCTCGGCCGGCGGCGACACTGCCGTCCACACAGCGGCGGGCGCGGGTGCGGAGACGAGCGCCATAGCTTCGGTAGCAGGAGCAGCCGGAGCGGGAGCGGGGGCGGGAGGCGGGGGAGGGACGGGGACGGGGGCGGGGTCGTCTGGGGGGGCCTCGGATCCGGAGGGCTCGAGCGGCGGCGGAGGCCTCGGGGGCTCCTCTGGATCCCCCGCGGCCGCCATCGGGTAGGGCGACGGCGGCCGCCCGATCGGCGGCTGCGGCGGAGGAGGCGGTGGATTCGCCGTGGTGGCGAGGCGGGGGGGAGGGAGGGGGAGAGAGGTGGAGGAGTGAACGAGGCGGAGTGGGATTGGAGAGGAAGGCGCAGGGGGAGGTGGATCGGACGGCGCGTGGAGGGCTTTAGGATTCGGGACAGGCCGCTGGAGGGTCCAGATCGGTGGGTCCTCTTTTGATCCCGATTCACTCCTGATTTTCTACGGCAAGGATGTAAGAAGGCCATTATAGTGATCTTATTAATTACGCACAAAGTGGAGTACACTATAATTCGTTCTAAATTATTTATCAAATTTAGTTGGTAATTTCCGAAAGGAAAACACCGCTGATAACTCTTTGCGTGTTGACTGCCTTCGCGCCCGTCGGATCTAAGTTTGATCGGGGTGGCCCGCAGGTAGTCCAACTTTGCAACGTGGCCCTTGCTGCAATGCCTTGGGCCAGCAGCGGCAATCTATGAAGAATGTTCTTTTCTTGCTAGTAATTTTGTTTCCATAGTTTTTAATCACTGCCCTCGGGAAGCCAAAATGACGGCAGATTTGATGGCTAGGAACTCGAAGGTGTCTCGGACCATTGTTTGAAAATCAGATCCTCCGGATTTCTTGGTGGATGTGTTAACAAACAATGTATCTCTCTTTTCACATGAAATATAAACCGCCGTGATGGCTTTTCCCTAAAAAAAACTGCCTTCAAGTTTACAGAGTGACGCAACATTGCAAAAGTATAAAACGCTTTGACAGGCCAAACACAACTCATGTTGCGAACTCCCGGACGCAACATGACCCATGTTGCAAATGGCTGGGCGTAGCTGAGCGGCAGTCCGGACGGCCATTCCACGCGCCATCCAACGGTTGTTGAGGCGGTCAATTCGATCCGATCATCATCCGGCTAACGCATAATCAGTGTTATGTTTACCCGTGTTGTGGGTGCTTGCGCATGCACTGTTCTTAGAGCAAGTACAATAGTGGGCTTATAGCCCGCTCATGGCAATTTTGCCTATGTGGAGAAGAGAGACATGAAAAAATGAGGGGAGTGCTCTCATGCAAGAGCCTATCTATATGCGTGCTCCTAGGTAGATACAATAAATATGAAGAAAGAGATAGAGAGAAGGTGAAGAAAAGTAGTACTTTTATAGCCAACCTTATAACTAACCTTATTGTATGAATGGCTACAAGTGATGACTATATATGACATGGCAACATCATATAGCCAGCAGTTGGCTATACTATTAACCATGCTCATAAACTCGAAAGAAATTTGCTACATTTAAGTGAGAACCAAAAACAGACAGATTTGTTAAAGAACTTTCGTGAACAGCAATTTATTTTCAAAAATTCTACTACTAGTCTGCAAGCATTGCATTTTAGAGAGCAATGCCCATACCATTCGACCTATACCGACCATTGGCAAGATGACACTGATCACCAGAATCACAAGGATAAGGTTTACCCAGGAGGAGAAGGTTTTACAGACAAAATAACCAAACAGCATAGCATAGCACTCGCGACCCCGAGAACGAAGCAACGTAATGGTACTTTTAAAAACATAGCTGAAGCTCCAGCGTATCATTACAACACAGGCTTACCCAGGAGATAACGAGACAAGACACACAAATGTTACTTAACCATGTGAAGGACACCGTCAAAGTTATACATAATCGTTTGCACCAAATGTTGCGATCTTATGCGATATCTAAAATGAGAACCGCGAGGGTTCTTGGGAATGACACATGCGACGGGTGTGCTTTCAGTAGAACGTCCCCTCCGGGGGCTGCACTAGTTTCCGGTTGTGTGATGTCGCCATCTCTTTCTTAAGCTGTATCAAGATGTTCTCCATTGTGTACTCACGGCGCCAGTTGGACAACAGGCTAAACTTCCTTTGGTCCACCTGCATTTTTGCTCCAGGTTAAGTTTGAAATACAAGAACAAGTTGATATACAGCGTTCAGGGTCATGGAGACAGTGCCATACCAATCCAGTCTCGGCATTTACACAGGTCATGTTGATTCTTGAGTGAAACCTAACAGTCGGTGGCCTGTCTGGATAGTCCTTGTCGCAGAAAAGCTTCAACTGATAAATTCGACCCTCATGGACAGTCTACAAAACCATATATATATATCAACAAGAAAGCATAAACTCAGAAACACAACAAATCATATTTCAAGAGAACAAGAGTATGCAAGTGGAAATATCTCACGTTGTGGGGACCAATTATTGTTCCTGTCCAGGAACGCATGTAGATATCATCTGCGTCATCCATTCCATAGCTAACTGTTCCATCTCCAATGCCCTTCTCTCCTCTCTCAAGCTCCTCCAACAGTCTAAAGTTCCTCGGCACTACAAAAATATTTTTATGCCAGTAAGTATCAGCAGTTCACTTCCAACAACATAAGCAGATTTGGCACAGGCACATCGAATAAATCTGATGTTAGGACAGCTAAATAAATGACCGTCAAAAGAATTCATCCCAAATACATAGAACCAGGTAGCTGCTCTAAGCCTCTAACAGTGGGTAGGTTATTAACAATTCTAACTCTACTTGCAAAGTTTCTAACATAAGTTGTTCCAGTAAGCAATTAGGAGCCAGTGCACAACAAAGGAATAATAGCACCTGACTGAATAGAACAGATTAACTGGATTCTGCCTAACTTTGTGCCTAATCTTCTAGTGTACCACCCCCCTTGGCTGTGCAGCAACATCAGAAGATTACTCGCACTTGTACAGCTGAACAACCACATAAATGCAATTCTATTCCTGTACTTCCAAAAAGTACGTTTATTCACAAGCTCTACACAATAGTGGAAATGTAATGCAGAAGCAATAAAGATTAATATAGTAGGTGTCTTTTAGTCCAAGAATTAGTGGATTCCAAATATAAATAGTGTGATTTTTTTGCTTATTTTGGGCAAAATCACCCAGTCAACTACACCTTGCAGACTCACATAGTGAACTTCCCAGAACGAAGTAACCAGCTGCCAAGTGCCAGCAAACTATTTTATGTCGTGACAACAAACAAGCATAGATGGGGAATACATTAACCCCAAATATTCAAATGTAGTCGTGCGCTGAACTAGAAGAGCTGATAGTCTAATGATGTAAGCGGGGCAGGTTCTCAGCCAGTACCATAGTATACACGCTACTGCCAATTTTGTGGTTAGCGGTGAACTCATTGCCTAGATTTGTAGGATGAGTGGGTGGCTGCTTGCATCCCTATGATAATGTCTTACCTACCACCACTTTGCACAAAGCTAGTCCATATAATGCATTTTACTAAAATATCGGCACCAGCAGCAATTTCGTTACATTCATCCTATCTTCTGGAAAGATAAAATCCGACGATTCCTACTATATACCGATTAACCGACAGCCATGGACTTCAGTTTCATGTTATCTTCATCCAAACAAGCAACCCAGCATCGTCCACATGGGGGCAAGAGTATGCCTCGGGTGCATAGCTTCCTGCACCATACCATACTGCAAACTATGAATAACCACTTCCCATAGTTATCTCGCCATCGGAACATTATTTGTTGCCTAATGTGCCAGAGCCCTGCAGCCAAGACATGGCTGGAAGGCAGGCGGCAACGCATGGCAACTCATCAATTATTCCTAAATACTAACTTATATTACCATGAAGCATGAAGGCGACGACCTAAACACGAGACCCGGGAATTGAATGAACTGAGCTGAACTGAACCCCCCCCCCCCCCCCCCCCCCCCCCCCGCGTTTTTTTGCTAAATTTAAGAAACTGCTATTCGCAGCAGTAGTCCACACCCTAACACACGCACTTGAGCAGGGGGTGATCTCTTCCCCCGCGGACGCGCCGGAGAAGACCAGATTCGAACCATGGATGGGTGGACGGGAACGGATCCACGGGGCCAGAGAGCAAATCCGCGACTGATTGGACGGATTGGAGCATCGTATCCATCGCAAACGGTGAGATTTGGGCTTGGCAGCTGCCTGGGAGGAGAAGGTAGCAGGAGAGGTTGGGGCGAGCGGTACGAGGAGCGAGCTAGGGCTTACCGACAACTCCGGCTGCGTCACCGCTCGACGCCATTCCAGCAAAGTGGAGGGGCACGGGGAGGAGACAGCCCGACGGATGCGAGAAGGGATTTCGGGGCGTCGCGCGTGCTCCGGTGTGGGGAGGCGTGCGTGCTCGGCGGCGCTCGTTCCCCTTTGGTGGTGGTGGGGTGGTGGTGGTGCACGGGTGCGACAGTACGAGACGACGGGGAGAGGGGTGCGATGAAGTACGCGTGCAGGTGGGCTGGGTTGGGCTTGGGCCAGTACAGGTCAGGCTTGTGAACAGCAAGGGACCCCACTTCTGTAACTGTAATGGGCCAACCCGGATTCGAAAAGGTACGTTTATAAATAACCCCTAAAATTAAGAGAGAGAAGTTTCTCAAAAACAAAATAAGAGAGAGAAAACAAAAGTGTAGCCTAAAAAAAGAAACCTAAAATGTTTTATTTCTAAAAAATAATAAAATATTTGACTAAGACACTCCTCTCTTTGCGGGATTAGGCACTTTAGGCCACTCACAATGCATGGTAACTACTACATTTACATGATTTACACTACTTTCATTTTGTCACTTCATTATTCATTTGTCCCAATACAAAGTTGTGAATAAGATAGTTTCTCATCTGACGCGCTATGATACTATATCATGATATGATTTTAGTATATTCTCACACATCCTTAATTTCAATGCTACATCATTTTTTTGCTTACGTGGCACTGCATGATACTTTTATGACCCTTCCCCTAGGAATAAGCTCCTCATCTTTGTTTCGGACACTTAGCCCCTGAACTAACAAAACTAGACAAGATAACCTCCTAACCAGCTCTAGGGATTGAATTCGCTAATGTGGCACATATATGGCATGGTTTTACCACACTGTGACATCGTTCATGCGGCAAAACTAACCTAATTTTTCTATCTTGTTGGTTCAAAGGTTTCAAAAGAAGATGTGTTTTCGCGTGAAAGTGAAAGAGAAAAGAAAATAACGAATTAATCGATTTATTCATCAAATGATGATGCGTTTCAAATTCTTAGATGGGTAAACCTATTGTGAATATATGCAATGTCAACAAAGTTGTCCTCTAAAGCCATTTTTGGGGTATTTTATCAGATTTTGTAACTTAGAGGGTTTAGCGGATATATTTTAGTAGAGTGACACTGAGCCAATACTTATGATAAAGGAAAATTATCAACATATAAATATGTAGTAGCAGGCAAAATCATCGTCCATCAAACTACTCATGAAAATATAGATTGTTTTTCAAATCAGTAAGTGGAATGTGAATTTTTTTGGTTTGGTTTAGTGTAGGTTAATGTGTGGGCAATAAGAGGGTGCATTTCGTCATGTTGCACAATGTAGGCAACTTAGAGTCGTTTTGTAGATCAAACAAAGAAGAAGAAAAATATAGAAGTTGATGCTGAAAAAATAGACGATTTCAAGATTAATTCCAGTAAATAATTCATGAATAAAACAATTATTAGCATTTATAGCTCTATCATATTTATGAACAGAACAATAGCATTGCCATAATTAGAGACATGATCGGACCACAATGCATGTACTGTTCATTTGTAGATGAAGTAGGCGTGGCTGCTGCATAAACGATGTTGTTGACGACAACTTAGGTGAAGACCGGTCGAAGCAGGCACCGTTGGAGACGCCGGTATGCGACGCCGCATGACTTGGATGGAAGACGCCCCGTGGTGACAAACTTGAGCAGCCACGTGTAGTGCTTCCAAAAATACATAATTCCTCCTCTCCTAGTGCATGATCATAAGGACGAGAGGTTCTGTAGACCAGAAACAAAAGGAGCATCAGACAGGTAAAAAAAATTAGCAGCAAAAGTGTCGTCGCACGTATTGAGGTAGAAACCACCATCAAGAAGAAGGAAATTCGTTGTCTTCCAAAAGTCGCATCAGCCACCAGTAATCCTGAGCACCCCAGACACAATCCTCTCGATGCATGGAAAACTTCACCTGCTACATGCTCTAGAAGCAGTCTACAGTCCACATCAGCTCCCTTTGATCTTCCCTTTTTTATTTTTAGAGGAAAGGCATACGCCCGACTTTATTTATAAATAAAGCCACCAGGCAGAGTACGAGAACAGCACCAACAAACGCAACAGAGGAGTAAAACAACATCACGGCCAACAACCAGGCACACATGCCCAAAGTACTAGACGGCACGCAGGCCGACATAATAAGAGCAAAATAGGCGCGCAGGCCAACAACCTACCCCTAAAGCACTGGAAGAAAACAGCTTAAGCCCGGTCACCATCCACAGATTGAGACAAGGAGGTAGCAGACGCCCGCACTTTGCCAATCAACGGCTCCAGCGCATCCCGATCGGCAGTCTTAGTCAATAATCTCCACTGCTGCAAGAAGATAGACATTTTGTACAAGAAATCAACAGATTTGTTAGGGAAAACGCGTTCAATAGTGAACTTGTTCCTAGTAGTCCATAACGTGCAACAAAGAGCACCAAAGCCCACTCAAAACAGTCGACCGGGCTGGCCCTGGAGCCCCGAGGATAACTGCCGAAGCTCATCAAAGGAGTTGGGGGCCCAGGACACATGCAACCAAGAACGAATACAACACCAAGCCAGCTTAGCCAGAACGCACCCAAAAACACATGGTTGGTATCTTCCAGCCCAGAGCAAAGAGCACATCGATCAGAACCAGGCCCAGTCCTTTTGCGAATTTGATCTGCCGTAGGGAGCCGGCCTCTAATGGCCTGCCACATAAAGATTTTGATTTTGGGTGGCACCCTGGCCTTCCAAATCCGCTTGAACTTAGACGTGAGGGTGCCAAAAATGAGTCTGGAATATAAGGACTTGACCGAAAACCTCCCCGAAGCCGAGTGGGGCTAGACCACAGTGTCCTCCTCCGAGAGCAATAGGAATAGAGCAGCGAGACGGTGCCAGTCACCCAACTCTTCAGGAGAGAGGGATCTCCTGAAGCCCAGATCCCAGTTATTGTGAGAGAGCTCAGAGATTGAGATCTCAGGAGAAGAACAATACGAAAACAGAACAGGAAAGGAAATAGCCAAAGTAGCATCACCGGACCACCAATCCAACCAAAACCGAGTGGATCAACCATTCCCAACTACAAATTCGACATGTTGTCGAAACACCTCCCGCACCCTCACCAAATCTTTCCAGAACCGCGAGCCAAGAGAGGCTGGGGCAAAAAGAGGGCTAGCGTTAGGGAAATACTTAGCTTTCTGGATAGAATACCATAAGGAACCAGGCCTAGAGGTCAGAATCCTCCACCACCATTTGATAATCAAGCATTTGTTCATGACCACCGTATTCAGAACCCCAACCCCCAAGGTTTTTGGGCCTACACATCCCTTTCCACTTCACTAGTCTATATTTGCGCTTGTTATCCGCAGCATTCTAGTAGAAAGCACCTCTGTGCTTGTCAAAACCATCATGAGTACCTTGTGACAGGAGATAGAATCCCATGGTAAACATGGGAAGGGAAGAGAGGCAAGCATTAATAAGGCAGACCTTCCCAACGTTAGTGTTATATCTACCGCGCCACGACATCACCCTGTTCCCCACCTTAGTTACAAGAGGAGCAAACTCCTTGGCATAGAGCCGCAATGGGGAAATGGGAAGACCCAAGTACTTGAAGGGAAAGGAGCCAAGACTACAATTAAGAAGCTGGGAGACCCAAACAACGTCAGCATCAGGCACCCAAGTCACAATAACCTCACTTTTAGAAAAATTGGTTTTAAGCCCCGACAAAGCCTCAAAACACAACAAGAGGAACTTAAGGTGAGCAAGACAAGCATCATCAAGCTCGACCATGATAATCGTATCGTCATCATATTGTGGATGGGAGATGCCCTCGGGAATCAAATGAGAGACTACATGAGTAATATGGCCAGCACTCGACGCCCGCGACAGAATGCACGACAGAGCATCAGCAACAAAGTTAAACATAAAAAAAAAACAATGTTAAACATCAAAGGAGAGACCGGATCACCTTGACGCAGGCCCCTACCATTGGCAAAGTAATTACTAATGGTGCCATTAACCGACACCGCAGTGTGCCCACCAGATACAAGCTGCATCACATGATGCGCGTAAGCAGCCTCAAAGCCTTTGGCAAGATGAACTTGCCACAGGAAATCCCAACTAACCGAGTAGTAGGCATTCTCAAAATCTAGCTTAAGAATGATGGCTTTGGTCCCGCGAACCCTAAGGTCATGGACAATTTCATGCAAACATAGGATACCATCAAGAATGAACCGCCTTTAACAAAGGCAGTTTGGGTAAGGCTCAGGATCCTATGAGCCACCGGAGACAGCCTCGTGGCAAAACTCTTAGCCCGAAATTTAGCAAAATTATTAATAAGGGCAATGGGACGAAACTGGGATATGGAATCGGCACCTTTAACTTTGGGAATAAGGGACATAATCACGTAGTTAAGCCTAGATATATCCACCGTCCCAAGACAGAAACCTTGAATTACAGCACAAACCAAAGGGCGCAGCACAGGCTAGAACTTTCTGAAGAAAGGAATCGAGAAACCATCAGGACCAGGGGCAGAGTTCGCATTAGCGGAATGAAGCACCGCCTCAATCTCCTCCAAAGACGGAGGCAACATAAGCTCAGCACTCTTCCCCACTGCCACACGCAGGTGTTGGGGCCAAAGAGAAGAGGAAATAACAAAACCAGAGGCCGGCTTGGCAGCCAGGAGAGACGAGATTTGTTTTGAACATGGTCAAGAATGATCTAAGGGTCCGAAACACGCACACCATCAATCACTAGGCTGTCAATCGAACATCTGCGACGTCTACCATTGGCAATGGCAAAAAAATAAGCCGAGAGGGGATCTCCTTTCAAGATCTAATTAATGGTGCCCCATTGACGCCAATATAATTCAATTTGACAATGAATATGCATCAGGAGCTCTTCTAACGCATAGCGCTGCAGCCAACCAGCCTCGGACAGACCAGAAACATCCGCCTCGGCATCCAAGGCACTAACCTGATCCAACAAATCAGTTTTCTGCCTACGCGCCTCAGCAGCACGGTTACGGCCCTACTACTTGTAGTTTGCGTTGGTATTTCCCCGAAGAGGAGAGGATGATGCAGTACAGTAGAGATAAGTATTGCTACTTGTAGCTTGCGTTGGTATTTCCTCGAAGAGGAAGGGATGATGCAGCACGGTAGAGATAAGTATTTCCCTCAGTTATGAAACCAAGGTTATCGAACCAGTAGGAGAATCACGCAACACCTCGTTAGCAGCACCTGCACACAAACAACAAATCCTTGCACCCAACACAAACGAGAAGTTGTCAATCTCTCGGCGGTCAATTGCAAGATTAAATTGTATGTGATAGACAGATAGATTGAAAAAAAAAATATAAAATAAAATAAATAAAAGAAAATGGCAGCAATATTTTTAGGGTTTTAGTAATATGATTTAGATAGACCCGGCGGCCATAGTTTTCACTAGAGGCTTCTCTCAAGAAAATAGCATACGGTGGGTAGACAAATTACTGTTGGGCAATTGATAGAAAAGCAAATAATCACGACGATATCCAAGGCAATGATCATGTATATAGGCATCACGTCCAATACAAGTAGACCGACTCCTGCCTGCATCTACTACTATTACTCCACACATCGACCGCTATCCAGCATGCATCTAGTGTATTAAGTCCATAAAGAACGGAGTAACGCCTTAAGAACGATGACATGATGTAGACAAGATAAACTCACGTATGAATAAACCCCATCTTTTTACCCTTAATAGCAACGATACATACGTGTCATGTCCCTTTCTGTCACTGGGATTGAGCACCGCCCCATTACAAATCACCTCTTCCCATGGCAAGATAAATCAATCTAGTTGGCCAAACCAAATCAATAGATCGGAGAAGAAGTACGAGGCTATAATAATCATGCATAAAAGAGTGCAGCAAAGACTCAAATAATATTCATGGATAATCTGATCATAAACTCACAATTCATCGGATCCCAACAAACACACCGCAAAAAGTGATTACATCAGATAGAACTCCAAGAACATCGAGGAGAACATTGTATTGAAGATCAAAAAGAGAGAAGAAGCCATCTAGCTACTGCCTATGGACCCGAAGGTCTGTGGTAAACTACTCACGCATCATCGGAAGGGCAGCAAGGTTGATGTAGAACCCCTCCGTGATCGATTCCCCCTCCGGCAGATTACCGGAGAAGGACCCCAAATGGGATCTCTCTGGAACAGAAACTTGCGGCGGCAGAAAAAGTATTTCGTGGACTCCCTTGAGGGTTTCTGATTTTTGGGAATTTATAGTGGAGGAATTAGGTCAAACGGAGCTCTGTGGACCCCATGAGGCACCAGGGCGAGCCTGCCCCCCCAGGCGCGCCCTGGTGGCTCGTGGGCCCCTCCAGGGTCTTCTGGCCTCCTCCTGAAGCTTCTAGTGTTTATCTTGTCCAATAAAAAAATCTCCAAAAAGTTTCGTGGCATTTGGACTTCGTTTGGTATTGATTTTCTGTAAAACAAAAACAGGACAGAAAACAACAACTGGCACTGGGCACTAAGTTAATAGGTTAGTCTCCAAAAATGATATATAATTGTTGTAAATGATTATAAAAACATCCAAGATTGATATTATAACAGCATGGAACAATCAAAAATTATAGATACGTTGGAGACGTATCAGCATCCCCAAGCTTAATTCATGCTCGTCCTCGAGTAGGTAAATGATAAAAACAGAATTTTTGATGTGGAATGCTGCCTAACATATTCATCACATATTCTTTTCTTTTGTAGCATGGACATTGGACTTGAATGATTCAAAGCAATAGTCTATAATTTGCCATGAAAATATAAATACTCAAGCATGCTAACAAGCAACCATGTCTTTCAAAATATCAACGCTAAAGAAAGTTATCCCTAGCCCATTATGCTCAATCATTGGTCCATTCATGAAACACACTCAAATATTAGCTACACACAATGCACAAGTATGACAATAGTGCTCTCTAGTTGGTGCTTTATAAGAGAAGATGGAGACTCAAAGTAAAAATAAAAATTGCATAAAAGTAAATAGATAGGCCCTTCGCAGAGGGAAGCCGAGATTTGTCAAATGTGCCAGAACTCAAAGCTGAATTAAAGAGATAAAAATATTTTGAGAGGCATGCTTTTCCTGTCAATGAAAACGACCGAGAATTCCCAATATTTTCCATGCTAGACACATCATAGGTGGTTCCCAAACAGAAAGTAAAGTTCATTTTCTTTCCACCATTCTTTCACAATCCATGGCTAGCCGTATCCACGGGTGCCCTCCATACCAACAGTTTCCAAGGAATTTTGTTGTTATTAATTTGATTTCATTGTGGGACTGGGCATCCCTATTACCAACCATTCTCTCATGCAATGACAAGTGAATAAACACTCATCGTGAGAATAACACACCTAGCATGGAAAATAATGGCCACCCCCTGCCGCTTCATGAGCGGTACGAGCACACAAAACAGAAAATTATTTTGAAAATTAGAGTTGGCACACGCAAATTTACTTGGAACGACATTGAAATACCGTATATAGGTAGATATAGTGGACTTATTTGGCACAACTTGGGTTTATGGATTTTGTATGCACAAGCAGTATTTCCGCTTAGTACAAATGAAGGCCAGCAAAAGATTGAGAAGCAACCAACCAAAAATTGAAAACGGTCATAAACATGCATTGAACATAACTAACACCGAATAATGCACCATAAGTAGGACATAATTTCATTGCATAACTATTGACTTAACGTGCATGCATAGGGAATCACAAACCTTAACACTAATATTCTTACTAAATCACAATTACTCACTAACATGACTCACATATTATCATTTTCATATCGCAAAACTATTGCAAGGAATAACACTCATCATATCCAATGATCTATATGAAAGTTTTTATTTATATCCCTCTTGAATATTCATCACTTTGGGACCAAATTCATATCTTGTGCAAATTACCATTACTATTATCAACTCTCAAAAAGATTTAAGTGAAGCATGAGAGTGCAAATATTTTTTCAAAATTTCAATCTTGTCAATTCTCAAAATAATATAAGTGAAGCATGAGAATACATTGCTCCAAAATTTCAATCTTATCAATTCTCAAAATAATATAAGTGAAGCATGAGAATTCATTTCTTCAAAATTTCAATCAACTCTCAAAATAATATAAGTGAAGCATGAGAGTTTATTTCTTCAAAATTTTAATCAACTCTCAAAATAATATAAGTGAAGCATGAGAGTTTATTTCTTCAAAATATAGCCACTGCCGTGCTCAGAAAGATTTAAGTGAAGCACTAGAGCAACTGCCTAGCTCAAAAAATTTAAGTGAAGCACATAGAGTATTCTAACAAATGATGATAAACGTGTGGCTCTCTCAAGATAGGTGTGTTCAGCAAAGATGATTGTGACAAACTAAAAAGCAAACAAAGCAAAGACTCATATAATACAAGACGCTCCAAGCAAAACACATATCATGTGACGAATAAAAATATAGCTCCAAGTAAAATTACCGATGGTTGGTAGAAGAAAGAGGGGATGCCTTTCGGGGCATCCCCAAGCTTAGACGCTTGAGTCTTCCTAGAATATTACCTTGGGGTGCCTCAGGCATCCCCAAGCTTAGGATTTTGCTATTCCTTATTCCTTCATCCATCGTGATCTCACCCAAAACTTGAAAACTTCAATCACACAAAACTCAACAAAACCTTCGTGAGATCCGTTAGTATAACCAAATAAATCACTACTATAAGTACTGTTGCAAACCCATTCATATTTTATTTTTGCATTATACCTACTGTACTCTAACTTCACCATGGCTTATACCCCCCGATACAATCCATAGATTCATCAAAACAAGCAAGTAGTGCATCAAAATCAGAATCTGTCAAAAACAGAACAGTCTGAAGCAATCTATTTAAAAGCCATACTTCTGTAACTCCAAAAATTCTGAAAAATTAGGACAACGTGGGAAATTCATATACCAATACTGTGTAAAAATTTCAGATTTTTATAACGCTCCAGTACAGAAACAAAATTCGGGCACTGGACGAAAAACTTTCTGTTTTCCAAACAGCATCAATTATACTATCTTCCAAATCATCCTAAAGGCTTTACTTGGCACAAACACTAATTAAAAACACAAAAACACAATCATACCAGTAGCATGACAGTGAAAACACACAATGACAGAAAAAATTTATTTTATTCATTGGGTTGCCTCCCAACAAGCGCTATTGTTTTATGCCCCTAGCTAGGCATAATGCATAATTTCAAGTATTGTCATCTTTCTTCTTCTTATCTAGAGATACGTTCTTATCAGGAGGGCTTTCAAAGACAATTTGAAACACATCATCCATGTAAATTTTAGCATTACTAAGTTGGCCATCCTCGAATCCCTCTTGATTCCCTTTTACAATCCAAGAATACTGTTTATTAATACCATTAAAAACTTGTTGGATTATATTTAAAGGAGGGACTTCCTTTTTGGTATTCTCATCAAAGGTGCAATCGTCACGAAATAAATATCTTAACAAGTAATCATCATTGTATAAGATCTCATCTATCACCGGTTTTTCATGATTCATGCCATAAAAATCAAAGATTTCTCTAGCTTCTTGAACTATGTAATCAAATTCATTCATGAGGATAAGAGTTGCTATCTTTTTAGCCTTAGGATTTTTTATAACTGGCAACCCATAAAACAATCTTTCCAAAGTAGGATGGGTACGAATAAATCTTTTTTCTAGTTTAAGAACAAGAGCAGAAATAGCTTCGGCATAATTCTTGGTTCTACTAAGAATAGGAGTATCATCACAAGCCAAAGTTCCAATGCAATTAAAGAATTCTTGGATGACATTTTTCCTATAATATTCCCATGTCCCATCACAAAAGTTTTAGTATCTAAATTGGTAGGAATTTCTATTTTAGGAGTTTTACCATCCTCACCTTTTTCCATACCAAAATCAGCCATGATAGCAATTTCAAGCAAGCAAGCAAACAAGTAAACAAGAAATAGGCAAACGAAAAAAATATTTTTGTATTTTTGTAAAAACGTTTTAGAAGTGGGGGAGATGAAAACGAGAGGCAAATGGCAAATAAAATAAATGCAAGGAGATGAGAGTTTATGCGAAGGTACTTGATAGATGTTGATGATGTCTCCCCAGCAACGGCGCCAGAAATTTTTCCTGCTACTTGTAGCTTGCGTTGGTATTTCCCCAAAGAGGAAGGGATGATGCAGCACAATAGAGATAAGTATTTCCCTCAGTTATGAAACCAAGGTTATCGAACCAATAGGAGAATCACTCAACACCTCGTTAGCAGCACCTGCACACAAACAACAAATCCTTGCACCCAACGCAAACGAGAGGTTGTCAATCTCTCGGCGGTCAATTGCAAGATTAAATTGTATGTGATAGATAGATAGATTGAAACAAAAATACAAAATAAAATAAATAAAAGAAAACGGCAGCAATATTTTTAGGGTTTTAGTAATATGATTTAGATAGACCCGGCGGCCATAGTTTTCACTAGAGGCTTCTCTCAAGAAAATAGCATACGGTGGGTAGACAAATTACTGTTGGGCAATTGATAGAAAAGCAAATATTCATGATGATATCCAAGGCAATGATCATGTATATAGGCATCACGTCCAATACAAGTAGACCGACTCCTGCCTGCATCTACTACTATTACTCCACACATCGACCGCTATCCAGCATGCATCTAGTGTATTAAGTCCATAAAGAACGGAGTAACGCCTTAAGAACGATGGCATGATGTAGACAAGATAAACTCACGTATGAATAAACCCCATCTTTTTACCCTTAATAGCAACGATACATGCGTGTCATGTCCCTTTCTGTCACTGGGATTGAGCATCGCAAGATCGAACCCATTACAAAGCACCTCTTCCCATGGCAAGATAAATCAATCTAGTTGGCCAAACCAAATCAATAGATCGGAGAAGAAATACGAGGCTATAATAATCATGCATAAAAGAGTGCAGCAAAGACTCAAATAATATTCATGGATAATCTGATCATAAACTCACAATTCATCGGATCCCAACAGACACACCGCAAAAAGTGATTACATCGGATAGAACTCCAAGAACATCGAGGAGAACATGGTATTGAAGATCAAAGAGAGAGAAGAAGCCATCTAGCTACTAGCTATAGACCCGTAGGTCTGTGGTAAACTACTCACACATCATCGGGAGGGCAGCAAGGTTGATGAAGAAGCCCTCCGTGATCGATTCCCCCCCCGGCAGAGTACCGGAAAAGGCCTCCAGATGGGATCGCGGAAGAACAGAGGCTTGCGGCAGCGGAAAGGTTTTCCCTTCTGTCGCTCTGTTGGTTTGGGAATATTTGTGAATTTATAGCAAAGGAATTAGGTCAAGATATGCCACGAGGGGCCCACAAGCCTGGGGGGCACGGCCACCCCCTTGGGGCGCGCCCTCCAGGCTTGCCGCCTCCTCGTGGCTCTTCTGGTCTTCTCCCGAAGTTTTGTGGGTCTCTTCTGGTCCAGAAAAAATTTATCCAAAGTTTTTTTCTCATTTGGACACTTTTGGATAATGATTTTCTGAAAAGGCAAAAACAAGCAGAAAACAGCACCTGACACTGGCACTGGGTTAATAGGTTAGTCCCAAAAAATGAAATATAATGGCATATAGTTGCATATAAAACATTCATGATTGATACTATAATAGCATGGAATAATAAAAAAATATAGATACGTTGGAGACGTATCAGGCCCCAGCCCATAAAAAACTTTCAAAGTTGATAAGAACAAAAGTGCCATTCATCCATAGGGCCAAAAGATCGAGACATAGAAGATAGTAAAGACTGAATTTTGACCAAGGGCAAATCGCAGAAACCATCCACCAACAACCACGAAGCCTCAAATTGAAAAAGCCCCCAAGTCCAGAAGCAGGGGAGAATGGTCCGACTCAATATGAGGAAGGGCAGCGAGAGAGGCACGCGGGAACAACACATCCCATTCAGAAGTAACAAAAACGCGGTCCAGCACGGACCTCACAGGATTGGCTTGCTGATTAGACCAGGTGAACCTAGCACCAGTTCTCAGAATTTCATGAATAACACAATCACTAATGAAATCATTGAAAGCATCAGCCAGCGACCAAGAAAAATTGTCATTATTTTTATCACCAGGGGATCTAAGAAGGTTAAAATCGCCATCAATCAGAAGAGGAAGATTACAGGAATCAATCTTAGCAGAAAGCTCATCCAAAAACAAAGCAGAAAGCGAATGATCCGCTGGTCCATACACCACCAGCACTTCCCAGAGAACATTCAAATTCTTGTGCAGCACCACCATGCTTGCCCAGAAAATACCATGATCGAAAGCAACAAAATCAAAAGAATCCAGCTTGGCCCCAATATGGATACCTCCTGAATGGCCCGAGGCAAGCAAGCAACGCCAAGCAAAACGATCAACTCCCGCGAGAGCAGAAAGTTCATTGTTAGAGAAGGAAGATTTAAAAGTTTCAATAAGACAAACCAAATAAATGTTAACATCCCGCACCAAGTCATGAATTTTATCTCGACGCCCCTAGCGCCAAAACCCCTAATATTCCAAAATAATGATTTCATTTATAGGAAAGGTTCTTGATACGAAGGCTGGACTTGTACGGGGAAACACATGATTTCACACGTTTGGACTGCACCCGTTGCTTCGAGACAGTAAGAGGCTGGCCACTACCCGCCCCCACCACCTCACCCATACCCGCAGAGGACGACGACCCGCTTCCCTGCTGCCGTCTCCTTAGCCCTAGCGATAGCCGCTTGCGCCATCTCATTAGCCCGCACCATAGATAGGAGAGACGAAGCGGAACCCACACTAGGGTCAAAAGAAACCCCAACATCCGAAAGAATACTAACCAAATGGCTATCAAGAATAGAAGGCAGAACAAGATGAACAGGGGAAGGATTGGGAGAAGTACCTGGAGGGCAAAGGTCTTTCGCAGCAGCATAGCGCGTAGCACGCTCCGAGATGGGCTCCCCGCTGTCCCTATTGCGCGGGCTCTTACGAGCAGTGGACACCAGGGAGCGGACAGAGGCCGGAGGAGAACACACTGCAAAAGGAGACGCAGCAGTAGCCGAGCCACCAGCAGAAGCCGCACCAAGATCCGCATCGAGCCGCCTGCACAGGCCAATCACCGACTGCTTGGCGCCAGAAGACGCGCAACTCTTGGTAGAGAACTTCTTCACTGATGATTTCTTCTTAGCACAGATAGGGCTCGGAATGGCTGGGGTCGGGGGAGGAGGCACATCCACAATCCCGGAGAGCGAAGGCGAAGCAGGACGAGCGGGGTCATTTGAGAACACCTTAGAGAATGGGGTCCCCAAGTCTGGAGCCTCAACCTCAACCTGAACAGCTCCAACATCAGCAGCCACGGCACCACCACCCGAAGGAGGCACAGCCAACCCCTCCTTAACGCTGCCACCACTAGGAGCCCCATACTTGAACAACCCGCATGCCTCAGATCCAAGCCCCTCCCATTCAGAAGCAGGGAAAGGGTTAGCAAGGTCATCTCCCGCATTACTGTCACCTCCCGCATTGCTATCACCATCATGAGGACCAGGCTGCGAGGGCTTGGGTGGAGGGAGGGGGAGATTGGTGGGCCGCCATGGCCTCCACCCTAACACGAATCCGGTAAGCAGTAGTGGCAGGAAAGACATTAACAAAGCCATGTACACGAGCTGGCTCCAAGCACCAAATCTTCACCCTAGCGGGCCCAAGGCGATCCAGCGAAGACAAATCAACCTCAATTGGCTTCCCAATTAACACACCGAACGCCAAGAGGAAACGAGAGGAACGCAGACCCGACGGGATATCATCACACAAGACCCACACATCAGAGAGAGATCCAACTGAATGGTCACCACCAACATCAGCCTTCACTGACACAACCACTTGGTTCAGAGGTAAGGTAAAACTAGAGCACGATGCCATCATTTTCAGACTCTCCTTAGGGGAAAAAACCACCGAGAACTCGGCATCAGAGATCTGCTGCACTTGCCAATCCCAACCTTCAAGGCCCCATTCCTTGAGTTCATCCGAGATGATCTGAGAGGAGACCTGATGACCCACAAGTATAGGGGATCAATCATAGTCCTTTCGATAAGTAAGAGTGTCGAACCCAATGAGGAGCAGAAGGAAATGACAAGTGGTTTTCAGCAAGGTATTCTCTGCAAGTATTGAAAGTAGCGGTAATAGATAGTTTTGATAGCAAGATAATTCGTAACAAGTAACAAGTATTATAAAGTGCAGCAAGGTGGCCCAATCCTTTTTGTAGCAAAGGACAAGCCAGAATGATTTCTTATAATAAAGCAAAGAGTTCTCGAGGACACATGGGAATTCTCATCTAGTCACTTTCATCATGTTTGTTTGATTCGCGTTCGCTACTTTGATAATTTGATATGTGGGTGGACCGGTGCTTGGGTGTTGTTCTTACTTGAACAAGCCTCCCACTTATGATTACGCCCTCTCGCAAGCATCCGCAACTACGAAAGAAGAATTAAGATAAATCTAACCATAGCATGAAACATATGGATCCAAATCAGCCCCTTACGGAATAGCGCATAAACTAGGGTTTAAGCTTCTGTCACTCTAGCAACCCATTGTGACGCCCCCGGCTTAATCGTGCACTAATCATACACGCAAATGCACACGATCAAGCCTAAGGACTCACTTGAAGATATCACAACACAACTCTAAACATAAATAAAAGTCATACAAGCTTTATATTACAAGCCAGGGGCCTCGAGGGCTCGAATACATAGCTCGATGTCATACAAGCATCAGCGGAAGCATCAGGTATCTGAGTACAGATACAAAGTTAAACAGAATAGGCCTTTGAGAAGGCGGGGCAAAATAAAACACAGATCGAAAGGCGCAGGCCTCCTGCCTGGGTGCCTCCTAACTACTCCTGGTCGTCGGAGGGCTCCTCGTAGTAGTAGTATCCGGAGGGGTAGTAGTGGTAGTAGTCGTCGTCGGCAGCAGGGGCAGCTGGCTCCGGGGCTCCGTCGTCTGGTCGCATCAATTGTGTATGGGGAAAAAGGGAAGCAAAGCAACTGTGAGTACTCATCCAAAGTACTCAGCAAGACTGACATCAGATCTATTCTACAATATGCAACATTATCAAAGGAAGGCTATATATGTGGACTTGGCTGCAGAAATGCCAGAATAGAAGGGAAAAGCCTAGCCTATCGAAGACTAGCATCTTCAGGGTCTTGCAACATTAGAAGAGTACAGATTAGTACATAAATGTAGTAGTAGCAACAAGTATCAACATCGCCCAGAGATCCTTCCTCAACTCCCTGCGAGAAAGCAATCCCGGAGCCAATATATTTAACCCATTTCTAGTTGTAGTAGATCGGGATATTTTCCGAGCGTCCTGTTACCGTGGACATGGCTATTCGAATAGATATACTTCCCTGCAGGGGTGCACCAACTTACCCAACACGCTCGATGACTCTGGCCGGACACACTTGCTCAGTCGATGCCCGGCCTCGGACTATCGACACGTCGTAGCCCTACCTAGGTTCAACAGAGAGGCCAGCACGCCGGTCTACATCCTAAGCGCTCAGGGGTCTTGGGCCCATCGCCCTTTGCACTCCTGCGCGTTGTGAGGACGGCCGGGAGCAGACCTAGCCCCCTTAATACAAGCGCAGGCTTTCACGGTCCAACCCGGACGCGTGCCGCTCAACCGCTGACGTCTGAAGAACTCTGGCTGATACTACGACGCCGAGTACCCATATTATTCCCACGTGCTGGTTAGCGCGAAAAGGCCAGAGGCCTACTCAGATTACATATCCTAACCCATTAGTGCATTAGGAGCGCGCGGAAACGAGCAGAGACTCACGATCCTGTGACCCCGTCGCCCCGTCTCGTGGACTTACGGCAAGGGCTAAGAATGCCCGGCCGTGCCACGTATTCATCTCGCGGGTACCACCATGGTCAACCCGTCTCCATATCACTCGCGGGTACCCCTCGGGGTCGACCCGTCTTTATCCAGTAGCAGTAGTAAAGTGCAAGTAACCGTGTGTCCATAACATCAAGCAGGAATCCGAGGAATCACCCTCGTTGGATTCCCACTCGATGGTCCCGTCAAAGTGAATCCGGAGGAATCACCCTCGATGGCATTCACACTTGCGGGGTTGCCGACAAAGCTTCATCAGAGGTGGGAAAGAGGAATCACCCTCGGTAACTCACAACCGACTAGCTGTACTACAGAGGCATCATTGGAAGTGAGATAAGAGGTATCACCCTCGGCACTCGATGTTAGCTCTGCAGCGTCGAGCAACTAGGGGTGTGTGGTGATATGCTGGTCTCAGCCCGACGATCACATCGATCGGGACACAGGTACTAAAACGGGGGCAACTAAAGCAAGGAAGAGGGGCCACAGATGGTTCACTACCATCCAACCTATCTAAGCATTTGGATATCAGGCAGGTATCAAAAACAGTTACAAGGACAGGCTATGCATCAGAATAGGATAACACAGTAGCAGTAGCAATTTCTAATGCAAGCAGGAGGGAGAAAGAATTAGGTGATATAGGCATGCGTCAAGGGGGGGTTGCTTGCCTGGAAGCTTTGCGAAGAGGGATCGTCAGTGGTGTCGTCGGTCTCCTGAGCTGCGTCGGTCTCGGGGGCTATCGGAATAGAAGAGGGGGAAGAAACAATAAATAAAAGCAACAGATGCAACACATAGCATGGCATGAAAGTATGCAGTGTTAGTGGTGACCTAATGCATTGCTACATGTCGCAGACGAATCGGGAAAATATCTGGGATATTTTCCCGGCGTTTAGGCTGAATTCGGTATACTGAATCGGAGAGGAAGGTTCCATGTTTGCATGGTTGTGGGCATGTGACAGATATACGGAGGGCGTATTCGGATTTGTCTCGTCGTTCTGAGCAACTTTCATGTAGAAAGTTTTTCGATCCGAGCTACGGTTAATTTTCTACGAATTTTCAAAGTTTTAGCATTTTCTGAAATTTAAATCAATTTAGGAAATAACAGAAAATACTAATTACGTCAGCATGATGTCATTGTGACATCAGCGAGTCAAACCGCCTGGTCCAGGTCAAACCTGACCTGCGGGACCCACCTGTCAGTGACCCAGAGACTAACTAACTTAGTTAACTAACTGATCTACTGGTGGGGCCTACTATCAGTGTCAGTACTAATTAACAGTATATTAATTAATCGCAATTAGTTACTAATTAACTGTCTGACGTAGAGGACCCACCTGTCAGGGTCAATGGTGAACAGTGCGCTCGCTGACCGGAGTCAACACGGTCAAACAGGCGCTGGGGGCCCACTGGCAGCGTCTATGGGCGGGCCCCACGCGGTGCCACGCTGGCAGCAGCGCCGGAGATGGCTCCGGCGAGCCCAGACGCGGCGACGGGCACGGGCTAGCGGCGGGATTCGCCTACGATGGACCAAATCGGGCGCGGTCACTTGCGTTCGACGGCCAGGGCTCGCGCATCCAGGGAAACGAACGGCGGCGGCTGGGACGACCTACAGCGGCGGTGGCGTTGATCGGAGCGGCGCCGGAGTTCGGGAGCTCGCGGAATCAGCGAAGCGCGGCGCAAGTGCTCGAGCCAGCTAGCTAGGCAGCGGCAGCAGCTCTCCAGAAGCTCGTCAGAGCCACTGGATCGAGCCGTAGGGGCTCGGGAGCGTGCTAATGGCAGCGGCGGCGACGGTTAGAGCACGGCACGGCGATGAGCTAGCTAGGGGGGAAGCAGAGCGGCTCGAGAGAGAGGTCAGAGGGAGGGGAGGCTCACCGTGAGGCTACGGAAAGCCGGCGACGGTTTAGTAGCTGCAGATGGGTCGCCGGAGTCGGAGGGGATCGCCGGTTGCCGGAGATGCGTGACGAGGCCGATCGGCAGCGGCAGGGGTCTCTGGCTCCTGCGGAGGGCACCGGAGGAAGTGGCAGACCGCGGCGAGGCCCGTGGACAAGGTCAGCAGGCGCGGGGCCGCCGGTGGCCGTGGGAACGACGGAGATCGGCGGCGGCTCACTCGGGACAGAGAGGGAGAGGGGCGAGCGCGTGCGCGAGGGGAAGGAGAGGGGGAGAGTGACGAGCGACCAGGGGGGGAGGCTCGAGCGCGGCGTCCTTATCGGGGCCAACTGCCCCGGCGGCAGGTGGCAGCCAGCGGTCGGAGGAGGCGCTCCTGGCCATGGCGATGCTGCCACGCGGGGGGGGGGGGGGGGGGGGGGGGGGGGGGGGGGGGGGGGCGGGCAGGTGGGAGCAGGTGAGGGTGGGCTGGGCCGTCGCGGCCCAGCGCCAGGTAAAGGGCCTTCTGGCCTTTTCCTTTTTATTTCTTAAACAGAGAGAGAAAGAAAATAGCTGGGCATCCAAATGGTTTAGGAAAAATATGGAACTAGTCCATTTAAATCCCTGGCATTTTTTTGGGTACTTCCACCATTATTTTGGTAGGCATAGGAATTCCTTTGGAATTTTCATAAATGAATTTGCAATTTAAATTGCTGGTATGGCACTGTTATAAATGCTAAGGCTCATTTTAGCATGATGGTGATGTTGTTTTCCTGAACAAAAAATTGTTTTGGAATTTATGCTAAATTATGAACATTTTTCCAGCAACTTTTGAGCAACTTCAAAATTCACTTGTGATTTGAATTTGAATTCAATGGCAGAATTTGAAATGAGATATTAATCCAACATGATTATCATTGCAAATCTCAGATGACTTGGCATTAATATGGTGGATCACTGTAGCTCATTACATAGGGGTGTTACACCCATCATCTAATTACTACTCCACAATGCCTTCCATTAGGCCCAAAGATGGTGAAGTGTCATGTAGTCGACGTTCACACGACACCACTAAAGGAAGCAACAACATACATATCATCAAAATATCGAACGAATACCAAATTCACATGATTACTTATGACAAGACTTCTCTCATGTCCTCAAGAACACAAGTAAGTACTCACAAATCATATTCATGTTCAAGATCAGAGGGGTATTGAATAGCATTAAGGATCTGAACATATAATCTTCCACCAAATAAACCAACTAGCATCAACTACAACATACCTACTCCTTTTCAAGGTTCTGGGGCGTTCCGGAAGGTTTCTTCTATGTGTTCTTCCGGTGTCATTGTGAATAATATTAGTTTAAACATTAATGGGCGTACCTGAATTATAATGTTTAATTCTTTGCCCATTAACCACTCTCGGATTAGTGCCGTCGAAGTTGTTTATTTTTATGGCTCCGGAGCGATAAACTTCTTTGATGATGTATGGTCCTTCCCATTTAGAGAGAAGCTTTCTTGCAAAGAATCTTAAACGAGAATTGTATAATAGAACGTGATCGCCTACTTTGAATTCCCATTTTTGAATTCTCTTATCATGCCATCTTTTAACTTTTTCTTTAAACAACTTGGCATTTTCATAAGCTTGGGTTCTCCATTCATCTAGAGAGCTAATATCAAACAACCTCTTCTCACCGGCAAGTTTAAAATCATACTTAAGTTATTTAATTGCCCAATATGCCTTGTGTTCTAGTTCAAGAGGTAAATGACATGCTTTTCCATAGACCATTTTATATGGAGACATATCCATAGGATTTTTATAAGCAGTTCTGTAAGCCCATAGTGCATCATCGAGTTTCTTAGACCAATTCTTTCTAGATCTATTAACGGTCTTTTGCAAAATTAATTTTATTTCTCTATTAGTTAATTCAACTTGACCACTAGACTGAGGATAATATGGAGATGCAATTCTATGTTGAACATCGTATTTAGCAAGCAATTTACGGAAAGCACCATGAATAAAATGTGAACCACCATCAGTCATCAAATATCTAGGGACTCCAAGCCTCGGGAATATAACTTCTTTAAGCATTTTAATAGAAGTGTTATGATCAGCACTACTAGTTGGAATAGCTTCTACCCACTTAGTAACGTAATCAACATCAACGAAAATATGAGTATACCCATTAGAGGAAGGAAAAGGTCCTATATAATAAAAACCCCAAACATCAAATGGTTCAATAACAAGTCAATAGTTCATAGGCATTTCCTGACGTCTACCAACATTACCAATTCTCTGACGTTCATCACAAGAGAGGACAAACTACCGTGCATCTTTGAAAAGAGTAGGCCAATAAAAACCAGATTGTAATACCTTATGTGTAGTTCTGTCTCCCGCATGGTGTCCTCCGTATGCCTTGGAGTGACACTTCCGTAGGATTTGTTCCTGTTCATGCTCAGGTACACACCGTCTAATAACACCATCTACTCCTTCTTTATATAAATGTGGGTCATCCCAAAAGTAATGTCTTAAATCAAAGAAGAACTTTTTCTTTTGTTGGTACGTGAAACTAGGTGGTATATATTTAGCAACAATGTAATTAGCATAGTCTGTATACCAAGGAGTATTACGAGAAGCATTTATAGCAGCTAATTATTCATCAGGAAAACTATCATCAATAGGCAGTGGGTCATCAAGAACATTTTCCATTCTAGACAAATTATCCGCTACTGGGTTTTCAGCTCCTTTTCTATCAACAATATGCAAATCAAATTCTTGTAACAAAAGAACCCACCTAATAAGTCTAGGTTTAGCATCTTTCTTTTCCATAAGATATTTAATAGCAGGATGATCGGCGTGAATAGTTACTTTAGAATCAACAATGTAAGATCTGAATTTATCACATGCAAACACAACTGCTAAAAATTCTTTCTCAGTAGTAGCATAGTTTCTTTGAGCACTGTCTAGAGTTTTACTAGCATAATGAATAACATTCAATTTCTTATCAACTCTTTGTCCTAGAACAGCACCAACAACATAATCACTAGCATCACACATAATTTTAAAGGGTAGGTTCCAATCAGGTGGTTGAACAATAGGTGCAGATATTAAGGCTTTCTTAAGTATTTCAAAGGCTTCTACGCAATCATCATGAAAAACAAATGGAACATCTTTTTGCAAGAGATTAGTAAGAGGCCTAGAAATTTTAGAGAAGTCTTTTATAAACCTTCTATAGAAACCAGCATGACCAAGGAAACTTCTTATACCTTTGATATCTTTAGGACATGACATTTTCTCAATTGCATCAACTTTAGCTTTATCAACGTCAATACCTCTTTCAGAAATTTTATGCCCAAGGACTATACCTTCATTTACCATAAAGTGGCACTTCTCCCAATTCAAGACAAGATTAGTTTCTTCACATCTCTGCAAAACTCGATCAAGGTTGCTTAAGCAATCATCAAAAGAAGTTCCGTAAACGGAGAAATCATCGATGAAAACCTCAACAATATTTTCACAAAAGTCAGAGAATATAGCAGTCATACATCTTTGAAAGGTAGCAGGTGCATTACATAAACCAAAAGGCATATGAAGATAAGCATAAGTTCCAAAAGGACAAGTAAATGTGGTTTTCTCTTGATCTTCTGGTGATACAGGTATTTGAGAGAATAGCCATCTAGGAAGCAAAAGTGTGTATGCTTAGATAATCTTTCTAACATTTGATCAATAAAAGGTAAGGGGTAATGATCTTTCCTAGTAGCTTTATTTGATTTTCTGAAATCAATTACCATTCTATAAGCGGTTACAATTCTTTGTGGGATAAGTTCATTTTTATCATTAGGAACAACAATAATACTTCCTTTCTTAGGAACACAATGAATAGGACTCACCCATCTACTATCAGCTATGGGATAAATTATACCTGCCTCCAGAAGCTTTAATATTTTAGTTCTTACCACATCCTTCATTTTAGGATTTAATCTTCTTTGATGATCAACAACTGATTTAGCATCTGGTTCCATATTAATTTTGTGTTGACATAAAGTGGGACTAATGCCCTTAAGATCATCAAGAGTATATCCAATAGCTGCACGGTGCTTTCTCATAGTTTTAAGTAATTTCTTTTCTTCATGCTCTGAAAGGTTAGCACTAATAATAACATGATATATCTTCTTTTCATCAAGATAAGCATATTTAAATGTATCAGGTAATTGCTTTAAATCAAACACATGATCACTCTTTGGTGTAAGAGGGTCTCCCAAAGTTTCAACAGGCAAGTTATGTTTAAGAATATGTGCTTGTTTAAAGAACAACTCATCTATTTCATTTCTTTCATTCATATCACTACAAAAAAAACACTTCCGTGATGATACGTCTTTGTCATAGTAGGTCAAGTTTTCTGTCATGCATGTACATCCGTGACAATTTTATGACAGAATCAAGATAGTCATACCTGTGCTGTCGTAGAAGTGTTCCATGACAATACTGAAATTATCATCACGGAAGTGTCCACTTCCATGACGATAAATGTCGCGTCATGGAAGTGTTTTCGTCAAGGGTGACCGACACGTGGCTTCCACCGTAACGGGTCGCCGTTAAGCTATCGGGTCTGGTTTTGGATCCGATAACCCGTTAACAGCCCTGACCAGTGGCGATTTTCCACGTGTAAATTTCTCATTCGCCGGCCGATCCACGTGTCAGCTCGGCGTTGCGACAGATGTCATCCATTCATTGGACGAGAGACGCCTATGATACGTCGACACGTGGCATGGCCCAACAGTGGCCCATTTAGGTTAAAAAGGCCGGCCCATTTGACTTGGTCAAAAGTTAGCAGGCCGGCCCATGGAAAGCCTGTTAACAGCCTGTTCGCATACAGCCCATCTACGGCCCGGGTACTCACGGCCCGTTATGGCCTTTAGCGTCATATGGGCAGTCCCATATGATTCCAGCCCGTTGTCACTTTTGGCCCATCTATGGCCCGTGAAGTCTTTCGGCCCATATGAGGCCTTTTGCACTGTGGGCCCATTGATGGCCCGTGGTGAATCAGGCCCATCATGAACAGTAAACTGCTTTGAGCCCATTAACGGCCCATGATTCAGTTGGGCCGTTTCAAGCCCATGCTCCCTTTCGGCCTTCTAAGGGCCCATACATTCTTGGGCTCATTTCTGGCCCTCCATTACTTACAGTCCGTTACTGGCCTGTTATGCTAATGGGCCAAATTCAACCCATGGTAACATTCGGTCCGTGTGTGGCCCGTTAACCCGTTGGGCCGTTTTCATCCTGTCCTATAATCCGGCCCATTAATGACCCGTCATGCCTCTTGATAGAATTAAGCATGTGCTGTCTTCCAGCCTGTTAACGGCCCGTTATGGTCTGGGCCCATAAACGGACGGTTCCGATTTTGGCCCGTTTACGGTCCATATTGCGGTCCGGTTTTGGCCCACGAACAGTACGACCCATGGATCCTACGGCCCATAGGAGGCCCATGGATCCTACGGCCCGTAGGATGCCCATCGTTACCACGGCCCGTATGTGGCCCATGGTTATTGCGGCCACTAGCAAACCAAGGAAAAAGAACTGCAGTGACAACAAGCAAACAAATAAACAAAAGACAATAAGTAAATAAATAAGAAAGCGACTAATGCTAGGCTATTACGCCGATTACACAGATTACATTCACTGGGCATCAAAGTTCGCTACCAGTGCAAATATTAGGGAACAACAAAGCAGCATATTACATACACTGGGCGTCTAAATTGGCCACCAGTGCAAATAAACGCGGCAGCAAAACAAGTCCAGAACTGAAACCACTTCGGAAGAGCTCAAGAAACGATATCCTGGGCACCCACCATGCTGGCAAGAAGCTTAGCAAGCTTATTAGCTTTCTCTTGTTTGGTGCTAAAATCCTCCAACTCTTGTTGTTTCTCCAGAAAGTATGCATCTGAATTCTGTAGGGACTTCCTCAGTCCTTCGGCTTCTTGTCGCAGCACATCTGATCGTTGTCTTTCAGCTTGTAGTTGAGACTCAAGAAGCCGAACTGATTCAGGCAGCGAGTTCGAAGGGCTTGTGCCAGCGGTAGTGGCTAGTAACTCGAACACTACATCAAGGCAGGACTTTGGGGTTGTCTCACTGTCTTCAAGATAGTTTTTATTAGCTTTCTTGGAGAACAACAGGGTTGTCTGACTATCTTGGACCTTATCTGCATTACTTCCTTTACCATTGCATAATGGGGTACTCTTCTCCACTATTCTGTCGGCATTCTAAAAGAGGAGCAAGCAGACACATCACAGGTTTAGCATGTATATGAAACTCATTTTGGTAAACCAGTTCAGTAGTAAGGTTGACAGGATTATACTAACTTGTCTTCTATTGCAAGGTAGTACATAATAACAGAATGAAACAAACATATATCTATGTACTATGGTCACTGTATTGTCTATATCATCCTAGTTTATGTTGCCAAATCAAGATAGAGACACAGTTCAAATCATATCTGTTTAAGACAAAGCAGCATAGACAGAATATAAGTGTGGGAAACTACACAACACTAACAACACTTGTAATGTGCATGACATGAGAACATAACTGTTTATACAATTGAAACTGAAATCAACATAGAGCAAGAAGTTACAACAGCAAACCAGTTAAAGAAACAGGTTTAAAACATACCTTTTGCACCATTGGAGTTTCAATTGGATCCTTCAAATTAGAAATTAGTTGGTATGAGTAAATACAGTGATGCAAGAGCAAAGGAGAATGCACCATAGCTACGAAATCTGACCTGAGAACAGTTGTTCTTCTGCTTTAAGCATGGAGTTTGGGTTCGTTGTGGTGGTCCTCGTGCTTTGGGCACTGCAGTTGCCTTACTAACTGCTCATGTGTGGGTGCTCTGTGGTGGAGATGGTGTTGTGTCAACTGGAAGTGGGTTACTATCTGCTGGGGTTGGGGTTAGATGGGGTGTAGCTGGTTCTCTGGCCAATGGGGTAGGGGTACAATCTGCAAGAGTGTCGGTTATGTGTGGTGGGGCTGGCTCTTGGGCAAGTACAACCATGGTTCTATCTGCATCGACGGGTAGCACCGTCTTTTGTGAAGACCGTGTTTTTACTCCCTTAGATACTGCCATCACCCCTCCAATTCAAATTGCTGATAAACAAGAAAAGAAATTGAAGGTACAGACATTGTATGATAGACAGATGCAGTAATTCACGTATATGTTGTCTAACCAAACAGGATAGCATGACACAATTTCACATATATGATGGCTAAGGCTAACTAAATAGGATAGCATGACACAATTTCAGATATATGATGGATAACTAAACAGGATAGAATGACATAATTCAACATATGATGACTATCTAAACAGGATGACATGACATAACTATATGATTTCTTTATAAAATAGGTTGGCACGAAATAATTCACATACATGTTGTCTAAGTATACAGGATGGCATGATATAATTCACCTATATGATTGATATACTAAGCAGCTGGCACTCGCATATATGATCTCTAAACTAAGCAGATGACATTGAATATTGTGTATATGATGTCTAAACTAAGTAATGCAAGACACCATATGCATGATATGATAAATATAACCGTCGCAAGTTAGAGCATACACCTCAGGGGGGATATAGGACTGGTCATCTGTCTCTGAATCCTCCTCTGAGGAGCTACCTGTAACCAGCGAGATATCTGCTTCAACAGGTAGCATTGTCTGCTTTGAAGACCTTGTTTTCACTCCAGATTTTTCCATAACCGACTCAAATGGCTGATGCACAGGAAGAGTAGTTCAATATACAAACATTGTCGGCAAATGGAATACGTAATGAAAAAAAGGATGGCATGACATAATTCACATATATGATGCCTGGCTACACGGGATGGCATTGCATAATTCACATATATGATGCCTTGCTAAAAAAGATGGCATTGCATAATTCACATATATGATATACTCCCTCCGTTTCTAAATATAAGTCTTTGTAGAGATTTCACTATAGACCACATACAAATGTATATAGATGCATTTTAGAGTGTAGATTCACTCATTTTGCTCTGTATGTAGTCCATAGTGGAATCTCTACAAAGACTTATATTTAGGAACGGAGGGAGTAGAAACTAAACAGGTGGCATTCACACAAAGCAGGTCTAATCTAAGCAGATGGCATAGCAATGCAAGATACCATATGCATGATATGAGCAATATAACCCTGCCAAGCTAGAGCATAAACCTCGGGGGGGGGGGGGGGGAATAGGACCGGTCATCTGTCTCTGAATCCTCCTCTGAGGAGGTATCTGTAACCAGCAAGATATCTGCTTCGACAGGTAGCACTGGCTGCACTGAAGACCTTGTTTTCACTCCAGATTTTTCCATCACTGACTCAAATGGCTGATGCACAGGAAGAGTAGATGAATGTACAAACATTGTCGACAAATGGAATACATGATAAAAAAAGTATGGCATGATATAATTCACATATACGACGACTGGCTAAA
The DNA here is from genome assembly GCA_039707655.1 of Elymus sibiricus. Taxonomy (NCBI): domain Eukaryota; kingdom Viridiplantae; phylum Streptophyta; class Magnoliopsida; order Poales; family Poaceae; genus Elymus; species Elymus sibiricus. The sequence continues at coordinate 74,207,144 of CM077672.1, read as the reverse complement.
CAGGATGGCATTGCATGATTCACAAATATGATGCCTGGCTAAATAAGATGGCACTGCATAATTCACATATATGATATAGAAACCAAATAGGTGGCATTCACACAAAGCATGTCTAAACTAAGCTGATGACATATACGATGTATAAAGTAAGCAATGCAAGGCGCCATATGCATGATATGACCAACATCAGCATGCCAAGTTAGAGCAAACACCTCAGGGGGTAAATAGGAGTGGTCTGCTCCCTCTGAATCCCCCTCTGAATAGTTATCTTCCTCTGGAATACAATCTGGAATGGGGGGAGGGGGGCTGCCACTGCGCCCACCATGGAGCGACGTCTGCATGACATTATATTCCCACGCAACGCTCTTCTCTTTTTCTCTACATGTTCTGTACGATTGTGTACAATAACTGACATGCATAATAAAAAAACATAGTCAGATTATGTAAGGCCTAAGGGGTGCATGCAGAAATCCAGACTGATGGTAGCAACCAGTGGATAGATCCAAAACTAATGGCAGCAGGCAGATGATAGCTTCAGTTAAAAAAGACAGACGATGGCTCCTCTACTGTTTGTTGCCCACGCAACATGAACCACATAGAAGACCCGAGATGAACCAGATAGTAGACAGAGATACTATTTGTTGCTGCCTCGATATGTGCCCCACAAACATTTTAAAACTAAAGTCTGAACATTAGTTTGAACCTGACTCAGAGTCTAAGAGGTGAACAGGATGATAAAGTAGCAGGTAATATTAATCGATGTATGACGTAAGCAGACACGAAAGAGTGCAACCTCTCTTCAGGAACTGTTTAGTCGACACGTTCATCTGCTCAGTCGATGATGGTAATGCAGTTGGTGTGGCTGCCGGCAGCTGGGAGGAAGATCTGAGGCGGCAAAAGAAGGTCTGGAGTGGGGATCTCTGCTGCGGTGGACGCTTCCGTCGATGGAGCAGCTCAGGTGGGGTGGACGATGGCATGGCAGGAGCGGGACAAACCACACAGAGTTTTCTTTGACACCTATCTGTAAATGAAGTAAATCTGTAAGGGCTCCTTTGAACTGGAGGATTCTAAAAACGCATGGACTGAAAAAACACAGGAATAGGATAGGAATGCACGTGCAAAACAGAGCATTTGCAAACACAAGATTTCTGTCAAACTGGGTGTTTGGTTCACAGGAATTGGAAGAACACAGGAATGCAGAGAAACATGGTCAAATTAAAGTCAAACCACATGAAAATGTTAAGTTATAATCTTATTATGCCACTAATGCACTTAGTCTTGTTCTTCATGCATAGGAATTTGTAAAGGACGTCCAAGTGGATATTAAAATTCCTACATTTTTTCTTCGAGAGTGACACCAAAGGAAAAAATCCTCCAGTTTTGCTTTGCTCCATTCCTTCTAACCAAATGCATGAATAGTAGTACCATAGGAAACTTTCCAAGTCCTATGTTTTCCTTCACTTTTTCTTTGAACCAGTGGCGATTCTAGTAGGCAGTCTTCAACAGGCTGAAGCCTGCCCTCGAATAATGTTTTTGTACTACTACTATTTTGGACACAACCAACTAGCTCAACTCCCAGGCCCATCTACACATGCACGGCTCTGCTACTTGTAGCTTGCGTTGGTATTATCCCCGAAGAGGAAGGGATAATGCAGCACAGTAGAGATAAGTATTTCCCTCAGTTATGAAACCAAGGTTATCAATCCAGTAGGAGAATCACGCAACACCTCGTTAGCAGTACCTGCACACAAACAACAAATCCTTGCACCCAACGCAAACAAGGGGTTGTCAATCCCTCGGCGGTAAGTTGCAAGATTAAATTGTATGTGATAGATAGATAGATTGAAACAAAAATACAAAAATAAAATAAATAAAGAAAAAGTGCAGCAAGTATTTTTAGGGTTTTAGTATATGATTTAGATAGACCCGGGGGCCATAGTTTTCACTAGAGGCTTCTCTCAAGAAAATAGCATACAGTGGGTAGACAAATTACTGTTGGGCAATTGATAGAAAAGCAAATAATCATGACGATATCCAAGGCAATGATCATGTATATAGGCATCACGTCCAATACAAGTAGACTGACTCCTGCGTGCATCTACTACTATTACTCCACACATCGACCGCTATCCAGCATGCATCTAGTGTATTAAGTCCATAAAGAACAGAGTAACGCCTTAAGCAAGATGACATGATGTAGACAAAGTAAACTCACGCATGAATAAACCCCATCTTTTTACCCTTAATAGCAATGATGCATATGTGTCATGTCCCTTTCTATCACTGGGATTGAGCACCGCAAGATCGAACCCATTACAAAGCACCTCTTCCCATGGCAAGATAAATCAATCTAGTTGGCCAAACCAAATCAATAGATCGGAGAAGAAATACGAAGCTATAATAATCATGCATAAAAGAGATCAGAGAAGACTCAAATAATATTCATGGATAATCTGATCATAAACTCACAATTCATCGGATCCCAACAAACACACCGCAAAAAGTGATTACATCGGATGGAACTCCAAGAACATCGAGGAGAACATTGTATTGAAGATAAAAAAGAGAGAAGAAGCCATCTAGCTACTAACTATGGACCCGAAGGTCTGTGGTAAACTACTCACACATCATTGGAAGGGCAGCAAGGTTGATGTAGAGCCCCTCCGTGATCGATTCCCCCTCCGGCGGAGTGCCGAAAAAGGCCTCCAGATGGGATCTCTCGAGAACAGAAACTTGCGGCGGCGGAAAAAGTATTTCGTGGACTCCCCTGAGGGTTTCTAATTTTTTGGGAATTTATAGTGGTGGAATTAGGTCAAACGGAGCTGGGTTGGGCCCACGAGGCACCAGGGCGCGCCTGCCCCCCGCCAGACGCGCCCTGGTGGCTCGTGGCCACCTCCTCTGGTGTCTGGTCTTCTCCCGAAGCTTCTAGTGTTTATCTTGTCCAGAAAAAAATCTCCAAAAAGTTTCGTGGCATTTGGACTTCATTTGGTATTGATATTCTGTAAAACGAAAAACAGGCAGAAAACATCAACTGGCACTGGGCACTAAATTAATAGGTTAGTCCCAAAAAATGATATATAATTGCTATAAATGCATATAAAAACATCCAAGATTGATAATATAACAGCATGGAACAATCAAAAATTATAGATACGTTGGAGACGTATCAGCATCCCCAAGGTTAATTCCTGCTCGTCCTCGAGTAGGTAAATGATAAAAACAGAATTTTTGATGTGGAATGCTGCCTATCATATTCATCATATTATTTTTCTTTTATAGCATGGACATTGGACTTGCATGATTCAAAGCAATAGTCTATATCTCAAGCATGCTAACAAGCAATCATGTCTTTCAAAATATCAACGCTAAAGAAAGTTATGCCTAGCCCATGATGCTCAATCATTGATCCATTCATGAAACACACTCAAAATAATATAAGTGAAGCATGAGAGTTTATTTCTTCAAAATATAGCCACCGCCGTGCTCAAAAAGATTTAAGTGAAGCACTAGAGCAACTGCCTAGCTCATTTTTTTTAAGTGAAGCACATAGAGTATTCTAACAAATTATGATGAACGTGTGGCTCTCTCAAAATAGGTGTGTTCAGCAAGGATGATTGTGACAAACTAAAAAGCAAACAAAGCAAAGACTCATATAATACATGACGCTCCAAGCAAAACACATATCATGTGACGAATAAAAATATAGCTCCAAGTAAAATTACCGATGGTTTGTAGAAGAAAGAGGGGATGCCTTCCGGGGCATCCCCAAGCTTAGACGCTTGAGTCTTCCTTGAATATTACCTTGGGGTGCCTCGGGCATCCCCAAGCTTAGGCTCTTGCCACTCCTTATTCCTTCATCCATCGTGATCTCACCCAAAACTTGAAAACTTCAATCACACAAAACTCAACAAAACCTTCGTGAGATCCGTTAGTATAACAAAATAAATCACCACTTTAAGTACTGTTGCAAACCCATTCATATTTTATTTTTGCATTATACCTACTGTATTCTAACTTCTCCATGGCTTATACCCCCCGATACAATCCATAGTTCCGTCAAAACAAGCAAGAAGTGCATCAAAAACAGAATCTGTCAAAAACAGAACAGTCTGTAGCAACCTATTTAAAAGCCATACTTCTGTAACTCCAAAAATTCTGAACAATTAGGACAACTTGGGCAATTCATATACCAATACTGTGTAAAAATTTCAGATTTTTCTTACGCTCCAGTACAGAACCAAAATTCCAGCACTGGACGCAAAACTTTCTGTTTTCCAAACAGCATCAATTATACTATCTTCCAAATCATCCCAAAGGTTTTACTTGGCACAAACACTAATTAAAAACACAAAAACTCAATCATTACAGTAGCATAAATGTGAAAACACACAATAACAGAAAAAAAGAAATTTTTTATTTTATTCATTGGGTTGCCTCACAACAAGCTCTTTCTTTATAGCCATTAAGATAGGCTTGAGATTTCAATGATGCTCTCATGAAAGATAATAAATGAAACACAAGAGGGCATGATGTAGCATATGAAAAACACATTTAAGTCTAACATACTTCCTATGCATAGGCATTTTATAAGCAAACAAATTATCAAGGCGAGCAATTTCTAGCATATGCAAAGGAGAAGAATAAAACATTGATGATTTCAACATAACGAGAGGTAATTTAGTAATATGAAAATTTCTACAACCATATTTTCCTCTCTCATAATAATTACATGTAGGATCATAATCAAATTCAAAAATATAACTATCATATAAAATATTCTCTTCATGATCCACATGCATAAATTTTTTATACTCTTCCAAAATAGTGGGATTGACATCAACTAAAGTCATGACCTCTCCAAACCCACATTTATCAAAGATTTCATAAGATTGAATACACTCCAAATATGTGGGATTATTTTTACCTAGAGTTGACACTCTTCCAAACCCACTTTCAATATTATTGCAAATATTATTATCAATAGCATATTCATCATGAGGCTTAAATAATTTTTCAAGATCATAAGAAGCATTATCACCCCAATCATGATCATTGGAATAAGTAGTGGATATAACAAAATTATCATCCCCAAGCTCGTAGTTTTGCATATTATTAGCACAATTGACATTAATAGAATTTATAATAACATTATTGCAATCATGTTTTTCATTGAAGGAGCTATCATGAATCACTTTATAAATTTCTTCTTTCAACACTTCATCACAATTTTGCGGTTCATGATTTTCAAGCAAAACTTCATAGAGATAATCAATTGCACTCAACTCACTAGCAATTGGTTCATCATAATTGGATCTTTTGAAAAGATTAGCAAGTGGATGAGGATCCATATCAATAGATTTTTAGCAAGCGAAGATGCAAGCAAATAGAAGGCACATGGCAACACAAGCAAAGATAGCAAACAAGCAAAAAGGCAAACGGAAATATTTTTGTATTTTTGTAAAAACTTTTTAGAAGTGGGGGAGATGAAAACGAGAGGCAAATAAAATAAATGCAAGGAGATGAGAGTTTATGCAAAGGTACTTGATAGATGTTGATGATGTCTCCCCGGCAATGGTGCCAGAAATTCTTCCTGCTACTTGTAGCTTGCGTTGGTATTATCCCCGAAGAGGAAGGGATGATGCAGCATAGTAGAGATAAGTATTTCCCTCAGTTATGAAACCAAGGTTATCAATCCAGTAGGAGAATCACGCAACACCTCGTTAGCAGTACCTGCACACAAACAACAAATCCTTGCACCCAACGCACACAAGGGGTTGTCAATCCCTCGGTGGTAAGTTGCAAGATTAAATTGTATGTGATAGATAGATAGATTGAAACAAAAATACAAAAATAAAACAAATAAAGAAAAAGTGCAGCAAGTATTTTTAGGGTTTTAGTATATGATTTAGATAGACTCGGGGGCCATAGTTTTCACTAGAGGCTTCTCTCAAGAAAATAACATACGCTGGGTAGACAAATTACTGTTGGGCAATTGATAGAAAAGTAAATAATCATGATGATATCCAAGGCAATGATCATGTATATAGGCATCATGTCCAATACAAGTAGACCGATGCTACTTGTAGCTTGCGTTGGTATTTCCCCGAAGAGGAAGGGATGATGCAGCACAGTAGAGATAAGTATTTCCCTCAGTTATGACCAAGGTTATCGAACTAGTAGGAGAATCACACAACACCTTGATAGCAGCACCTGCACACAAACAACAAATCCTTGCACCCAACTAAAACGAGAGGTTGTCAATCTCTCGGCGATAAATTGCAAGATTAAATTGTATGTGATAGATAGATTGATTGAAACAAAAATACAAAATAAAATAAATAAAAGAAAATGGCAGCAATATTTTTAGGGTTTTAGTAATATGATTTAGATAGACCCGGTGGCCATAGATTTTACTAGAGGCTTCTCTCGAGAAAATAGAATACGGTGGGTAGACAAATTACTGTTGGGCAATTGATAGAAAAGCAAATAATCATGACGATATCCAAGGCAATGATCATGTATATAGGCATCACGTCCAAGATTAGTAGACCGACTCCTGCCTGCATCTACTACTATTACTCCACACATCGACCGCTATCCAGCATGCATCTAGTGTATTAAGTCCATAAGAACGGAGTAATGCCTTAAGAACGATGACATGATGTAGACAAGATAAACTCACGTATGAATAAACCCCATATTTTTACCCTTAGTAGCAATGATACATACGTGTCATGTCCCTTTCTATCACTAGGATTGAGCGCCGCAAGATCGAACCCACTACAAAGCACCTCTTTCCATGGCAAGATAAATCAATCTAGTTGGCCAAACCAAATCAATAGATCGGAGAAGAAATACGAGGCTATAATAATCATGCATAAAAGAGTGCAACAAAGACTCAAATAATTTTATGGATAATCTGAGCATAAACTCACAATTCATCGGATCCCAGCAAACACACCACAAAAAGTGATTACATCGGATAGAACTCCAAGAACATCGAGGAGAACATTGTATTGAAGATCAAAAAGAGAGAAGAAGCCATCTAGCTACTGCCTATGGACCCGAAGGTCTGTGGTAAACAACTCACGCATCATCGGAAGGGCAGCAAGGTTGATGTAGAACCCCTCCGTGATCGATTCCCCCTTCGGCAGATCACCGGAGAAGGACCCCAGATGGGATCTCTCCGGAACAGAAACTTGCGGCGGCGTAAAAAGTATTTCGTGGACTCCCCTGAGGGTTTTTGATTTTTCTGGAATTTATAGTGCTGGAATTAGGTCAAACGGAGCTGGGTGGGCCCCACGAGGTACCAGGGCGCGCCACCCCCGTGGGGCGCGCCCTGGTGCCTCGTGGCCCACCGCTGCATCTTCTGGCCCTCTCCCGAAGCTTCTAGTGTTTATCTTGTCCAATAAAAAATCTCCAAAAAGTTTCATGGCATTTGGACTTCGTTTGGTATTGATTTTCTGTAAAACAAAAATAGGGCAGAAAACAACAACTGGCACTGGGCACTAGGTTAATAGGTTAGTCTCCAAAAATTATATATAATTGCTGTAAATGATTATAAAAACATCCAAGATTGATATTATAACAGCATGGAACAATCAAAAATTATAGATACGTTGGAGATGTATCAGCATCCCCAAGCTTAATTCCTGCTCGTCCTCGAGTAGGTAAATGATAAAAACAGAATTTTTGATGTGGAATGCTGCCTAACATATTCATCACATATTCTTTTCTTTTGTAGCATGGACTCTGGACTTGAATGATTCAAAGCAATAGTCTATAATTTGACGTGAAGATATAAATACTCAAGCATGCTAACAAGCAACCATGTCTTTCAAAATATCAACGCTAAAGAAAGTTATCCCTAGCCCATTATGCTCAATCATTGATCCATTCATGAAACACACTCAAATATTAGCTACATCCAATGCACAAGTATGACAATAGTGCTCTCTAGTTGGTGCTTTATAAGAGAAGATGGAGACTCAAAGTAAAAATAAAAATTGCATAAAAGTAAATAGATAGGCCCTTCGCAGAGGGAAGCAGAGATTTGTCAAATGTGCCAGAGCTCAAAGCTGAAATTAAAGAGATAAACATATTTTGAGAGGCATGCTTTTCCTGTCAACGAAAACGACCGAGAATTCCCAATATTTTCCATGCTAGACACATCATAGGTGGTTCCCAAACAGAAAGTAAAGTTCATTTCCTTTCCACCATTCTTTCACAATCCATGGCTAGCCGTATCCACGGGTGCCCCCCATACCAACACTTTCCAAGGAATTGTGTTGTTATTAATTTGATTTCATTGTGGGACTGGGCATCCCTATTACCAACCATTCTCTCGTGCAATGACAAGTGAATAAACACTCATCGTGAGAATAACACACCTAGCATGGAAAATAATGGCCACCCCCTGCCGCTTCATGAGCGGTACGGGCACACAAAACGAAAAATTATTTTGAAAATTAGAGTTGGCACATGCAAATTTACTTGGAACGGCATTGAAATACCGCATATAGGTAGATATAGTGGACTCATTTGGCACAACTTGGGTTTAAGGAGTTTGGATGAACAAGTAGTATTTCCGCTTAGTACAAATGAAGGCTAGAAAAAGATTGAGAAGCAACCAACCAAAAAATGAAAACGGTCATAAACATGCATTGAACACAACTAACACCGAATAATGCACCATAAGTAGGATAGAATTTCATTGCATAACTATTGACTTAACGTGCATGCATAGGGAATCACAAACCTTAACACTAATATTCTTACTAAATCATAATTACTCACTAACATGACTCACATATTATCATTTCCATATTGCAAAACTATTGCAAGGAATCACACTTATCATATCCAATGATCTATATGAAAGTTTTTATCTATATCCCTCTTGAATATTCATCGCTTTGGGACCAACTTCATATCTTGTGCAAATTACCGTTACTATTATCAACTCTCAAAAAGATTTAAGTGAAGCATGAGAGTGCAAATATTTCTTCAAAATTTCAATCTTATGAATTCTCAAAATAATATAAGTGAAGCATTAGAATTCATTTCTTCAAAATTTTAATCTTATCAATTCTCAAAATAATATAAGTGAAGCATGAGAATTCATTTCTTCAAAATTTTAATCAACTCTCAAAATAATATAAGTGAAGCATGAGAGTTTATTTATTCAAAATATAGCCACCACCGTGCTAAAAAAGATTTAAGTGAAGCACCAGAGCAACTGCCTAGCTCAAAAAATTTAAGTGAAGCACATAGAGTATTCTAACAAATGATGATAAACGTGTGGCTCTCTCAAGATAGGTGTGTTCAGCAAAGATGATTGTGACAAACTAAAAAGCAAACAAAGCAAAGACTCATATAATACAAGACGCTCCAAGCAAAACACATATCATGTGACGAATAAAAATATAGCTCCAAGTAAAATTACCGATGGTTGGTAGAAGAAAGAGGGGATGCCTTTCGGGGCATCCCCAAGCTTAGACGCTTGAGTCTTCCTAGAATATTACCTTGGGGTGCATCGGGCATCCCCAAGCTTAGTCTTTTGCTACTCCTTATTCCTTCATCCATCGTGACCTCACCCAAAACTTGAAAACTTCAATCACACAAAACTCAACAAAACCTTCGTGAGATCCGTTAGTATAACAAAATAAATCACTACTATAAGTACTGTTGCAAACCCATTCATATTTTATTTTTGCATTATACCTACTGTACTCTAACTTCACCATGGCTTATACCCCTCGATACAGTCCATAGATTCATCAAAACAAGCAAGTAGTGCATCAAAAACAGAATCTGTCAAAAACAGAACAGTCTGTAGCAATCTGTATTATGGTCGTACTTCTGTAACTACAAAAATTCTGAAAAATTAGGACTACGTGGACAATTCATATATCAATATTGTGTAAAAATTTCAGAAGGTTCTGACGTTCCAGAGAAAAAACAAAATTCCAGCACTGGACGCAAAACTTTCTGTTTTCAAACAGCATCAATTATATTATCTTCCAAATCATCCTAATGGCTTTACTTGGCACAAACACTAATTAAAAACACAAAAACACAATCATACCAGTAGCATGACAGTGGAAACACACAATAACAGGAAAAATTTATTTTATTTATTGGGTTGCCTCCCAACAAGCGCTATTGTTTTATGCCCCTAGCTAGGCATAATGCATAGTTTCAAGTATTGTCATCTTTGGTTTTGGTAATCTTTATGGGAGTTTTCTCAAGCTCGGGAGGTTCTTTACGCTTCCCATTATTCTCATAAAAAGAGGCAATTTTAAGATCCAAAATATCCAATCGCTTGTTGCATAAAGAAATCAAAGTGTTCGTGCGGTTGAGATTTCCACTAATATTTTTAAGAGGCTCATTAGACTTTTGCAACTCAACCAATTTTTTTTTGCATATCGCCCAATTTGTCTAATATTTGAGCCCCCTCTTGAGTAAAAGCAAAACTCTTCTGTGGTGGAGGAATACCCAATATGCCTTCTATTATTTCATAGGCAGTATTGGCCTCATTCTCAATAAAATTCCCCTTTGCGGCAAAATCCAACAGTTGTCTATGATGCATGGTTAAACCTATATAGAAATTGCGAAGCAAAATTTCTAAATCCCCTTTTATAGAGCAAACACGGTAGGATTCCATTAACCTATACCAAGCATCTTTAAGATTTTCTCCTTGTTTCTGTTTGAAGTAAAGCACTTCAAAATCTGGTGACAAAGGAGGGATAGTTACGCTAGTCATGATGACAAGAAGAGCAAATCAAAGAGGCAAACAAGAAAAAGGCAACCGGAAAATATTTTTGTATTTTTGTAAAAACATTTTAGAAGTGGGGCAGATGAAAACGAGAGGCAAATGGCAAATAAAGTAAATGCAAGGAGATGAGAGTTTATGCAAAGGTACTTGATAGATGTTGATGATGTCTCCCCGGCAACGGCGCCAGAAATTCTTCCTGCTACTTGTAGCTTGCGTTGGTATTTCCCCAAAGAGGAAGGGATGATGCAGCATAGTAGAGATAAGTATTTCCCTCAGTTATGAAGCCAAGGTTATCGAACCAGTAGGAGAATCACACAACACCTTGTTAGCAGCACCTGCACACATACAACAAATCCTTGCACCCAACGCAAACGAGAGGTTGTCAATCTCTCGACGGTAAATTGCAAGATTAAATTGTATGTGATAGATAGATAGATTGAAACAAAAATACAAAATAAAATAAATAAAAGAAAATGGCAGCAATATTTTTAGGGTTTTAGTAATATGATTTAGATAGACCCGGGGGCCATAGATTTCACTAGAGGCTTCTCTCGAGAAAATAGCATACGGTGGGTAGACAAATTACTGTTGGGCAATTGATAGAAAAGCAAATAATCATGACGATATCCAAGGCAATGATCATGTATATAGGCATCACGTCCAAGATTAGTAGACCGACTCCTGCCTGCATCTACTACTATTACTCCACACATCGACCGCTATCTAGCATGCATCTAGTGTATTAAGTCCATAAGAACGGAGTAATGCCTTAAGAACGATGACATGATGTAGACAAGATAAACTCACGTATGAATAAACCCCATCTTTTTACCCTTAGTAGCAATGATACATACATGTCATGTCCCTTTCTGTCACTGGGATTGAGCGCCGCAAGATCGAACCCACTACAAAGCACCTCTTCCCATGGCAAGATAAATCAATCTAGTTGGCCAAACCAAATCAATAGATCGGAGAAGAAATACGAGGCTATAATAATCATGCATAAAGAGTGCAGCAAAGACTCAAATAATTTCATGGATAATCTGATCATAAACTCACAATTCATCGGATCCCAACAAACACAGCGCAAAAAGTGATTACATCGGATAGAACTCCAAGAACATCGAGGAGAACATTGTATTGAAGATCAAAAAGAGAGAAGAAGCCATCTAGCTACTGCCTATGGACACGAAGGTCTGTGGTAAACTACTCACGCATCATCGGAAGGGCGGCAAGGTTGATGTAGAACCCCTCCGTGATCGATTCCCCTCCGGCAGATCACCGGAGAAGGACCCCAGATGGGATCTCTCTGGAACAGAAACTTGCGGCGGCGTAAAAAGTATTTCGTGGACTCCCCTGAGGGTTTCTGATTTTTCTGGAATTTATAGTGTTGGAATTAGGTCAAACGGAGCTGGGTGGGCCCCACGAGGTTCCAGGGCGAGCCACCCCCCCTGGGGCGCGCCCTGGTGCCTCGTGGCCCACTGCTGCATCTTCTGGCCCTCTCCCGAAGCTTCTAGTGTTTATCTTGTCCAATAAAAAATCTCCAAAAAGTTTCATGGCATTTGGACTTCGTTTGGTATTGATTTTGTGTAAAACAAAAACAGGGCAGAAAACAACAACTGGCACTGGGCACTAGGTTAATAGGTTAGTCTGCAAAAATGATATATAATTGCTGTAAATGATTATAAAAACATCCAAGATTGATATTAAAACAGCATGGAACAATCAAAAATTATAGATACGTTGGAGACGTATCAACCGACTCCTGCCTGCATCTACTACTATTACTCCACACATCGACCGCTATCCAGCATGCATCTAGTGTATTAAGTCCATAAAGAACGGAGTAACGCCTTAAGAACGATGACATGATGTAGACAAGATAAACTCACGTATGAATAAACCCCATGTTTTTACCCTTAATAGCAACGATACATACGTGTCATGTCCCTTTCTGTCACTGGGATTGAGCACCGCGAGATCGAACCCATTACAAAGCATCTCTTCCCATGGCAAAATAAATCAATCTAGTTGGACAAACCAAATCAATAGATCGGAGAAGAAATAGGAAGCTATAATAATCATGCAAAAAAGAGATCAGAGAAGACTCAAATAATATTCATGGATAATCTGATCATAAACTCACAATTCATCGGATCCCAACAAACACACCGCAAAAAGTGATTACACCGGATAGAACTCCAAGAACAGCGAGGAGAACATTGTATTGAAGATCAAAAAGAGAGAAGAAGCCATCTAGCTACTGACTATGGACCCTAAGGTCTGTGGTAAACTACTCACGCATCATCGGAAGGGCAGCAAGGTTGATGTAGAGCCCCTCCGTGATCGATTCCCCCTACAGCGGAGTGCCGGAAAAGGCCTCTAGATGGGATCTCTCCAGAACAGAAACTTGCGGCGGCGGAAAAAGTATTTTGTGGACTCCCCTGAGGGTTTCTGATTTTTTGCAAATTTATAGTGGTTGAATTATGTCAAACGGAGCTGGGGTGGGCCCACGAGGCACCAGGGCGTGCCTGCCCCCCAGGCGCTCCCTGGTGGCTCGTGGCCACCTCCTCTGGCGTCTGGTCTTCTCTCGAAGCTTTCCAGTGTTTATCTTGTCCAGAAAAAAATCTCCAAAAAGTTTCATGGCATTTGGACTTCATTTGGTATTGATATTCTGTAAAACAAAAAACAGGCAGAAAACAGCAACTGGCACTGGGCACTAATGTCGGTGTATAAAACATGGGTATTTTATACCCTGACTTATGCACAGACAGTAGCAGCCTCTTTGCCGGCCAAGTCCTTGCCGGGAACTGCCAAGACCAAGATTCAGAGTCCAGCCAAAGAAGCTACCAGAAAGAAGCTCGAGGCACGACACTCAACTAGTACCAAAGATGAAGACATTCCTTGCCGGCAAGGCTAAACCGGCAAGGTGAGGACCCGGCAAGCTCCGCGCCGGCAAGCTTATACCAGCCCTTCGGCGCTCCACCTCGCTGCACAGGTGTTCGCTGACAAGTGAGGTGTCGACCGCGTAGGCTGGTTGGTGAGACTTGTCGGACACGTGTCGGCACGATGGGACAAGATTTGCTTCTAAACACACCCGTCCAGGAGGCGTGTCAGGATAATACAAGGTAGCTGGGCAAGCGGTGCAGAAACCTTGCCGGGACTACCTCTCCGCATGACACCTAACGGCGCATTTAATGCCTTTGTCCTAAACAGGCAGAGTTAGGTATGATAGCACTATTTGCTATCTAGTCACGATGTAATTACTGTTTTGCCACTGTGGTAACCCCTTAAGCTATAAAAGGAGGGCCAAGGCAACAGTTTAGAGGATTCGGACCCCTTTTCAAACACAAGCACCTCTCGTGTAGCCGCTCTCTCCACGCCTTGCCGGGGAGAAGCGCTCCTTGTACTGTGCTTCCGTACCACTAATACACCAAAGGCAGGAGTAGGGTTTTACGCTTCTCAGCGGCCCGAACCTGGGTAAAATCCCTTGCGTTCCATTGTTCATGCTCTTTATGCACATCGATCTTCCCCGCCGAACCACAAGGGGCTGCATGGCCCCATAGATGGTCACTACCACGACATCTTTGGCGCGCCAGGTAGGGGAAGGAGCGCTGTGCGAACCTTGATCAGTGGACCGCGCGTCTTCTTCATCTTCATCATCAACTTCATCACCGTCCTTCTCGTCATCGATGGCGCCCAAGAAGAAGGGCATCACAATGACGGCCACCTCACGCGCGTCCGCAGGCGACGCAGGCGACGCAACCAATGCGGGCGGCGCGGGTACTGCGGTCGGCGCGACCAGCGCAGGCGGCGCGGTCTTTACGCCCACCGTAGTCGGCGCAAGGGACGAGCACGACGGAGCCGGTCGACCTCCTCGGTCCTTTGGCGAACGGAGCCGCGATGGCGCAGGCGGAGCGGACGGACGTCTTCCTCCTCCTCCTCCCTGCCGCGACGCCGAACGCAGCCACCGGAGCGGCAATGCCCGGGCCGGCGCGGGCCGAGACCCCGCTGCGGCGACGTCCAAGGACGCTGCTTCAGGACAGACGCCGTGCCCCTCACACAATGGGCGCGGTACAGCCCCAAGCGGCGCCAACGACTCCGGGCAGCGGCAACCCCACGACAAGACACCTGTGGGCCAGATCCCAGATCCTCAGGCACCGCCTCCGCCACGGCAACCCGCTGCTGATCATGTGCCACGGTAGCAAAACCGCGATGGCGCTCCTACTGGCTCTGCCAGGAGTAGAGCGACGTCGCGCTCCTCACTCCCAGCCATGCCAGCCACAGCGGCAGAAGCAATGGCGCGAGCTCAGATGCTGCTAAACTTCCCTCCGGCAGCAGAGAAGATGGACGAGTGGAGAGCCACCATCCAGAGCTTGATCGGATTTGCCGAAGCCGGTAAATCGCAGCAAGCAGAACCCTCATGGCGTCCGCAACCGGCGCCGGCATCTCCAGCTGGTGGCCGCGCTGACGGAGCTACACTAACGGTGCAGTCGCCGCCGCGGCAACAGCCTCAACAGCAGCAACGCCAACAGCCGCGACAAGCCCAACAGTCTTTTGGACCCGATGAGATGTCGATCGCGTCTTCGGATCCACGAGCGCGGCAAGATCAGCGGCAAGTGCTGCGAGACAGGCGGGCTGAAGATGCCCGCACCACCATCGAACGGCGCCGTGAGGCGCGCCGACAATCTGACGCGCGTAATGACCCCATCGTTGATGAGCCTGCACCAGGGGTTGGCGGATACCTACCTTACGAGGTTGGGTGTCCTGCCTTCACTCGTGAGTTGCGGCAAGTCCGATGGCCGTCCGTTCGAGCCTTCAAATCGGAAGTGCCAGAAAAATATGACGGCAAGCTGAATCCGACAGAATTTTTGGGCATCTATACGATTGCCGTACAAGCTGCCGGAGGAAGAGATGAGAAAATCCTCGCCAACTACTTTCCATTGGTACTAAAACCCAACGTGAGGTCTTGGCTGATGAACTTGCCGGAGAACTCCATCTCTTCGTGGTCAGACCTCCGCAACGAGTTCGTTGGTGCCTTTACCGGAGGCCACAAGGCTCCTGGACAGCCCAGCGATCTGCAGGTGATCCCGCAAAGAGATGGTGAAACCTTACGCAAGTACATCCAGAGGTTCAGCCGTGTGCACCGCAACATTCCAGACGTGCACCCCGCGGCCGTGATTGCCGCCTTTCATACGAATGTGCGCAATCGGAGGATGCGGGATAAAATGAACGTTAAGTTGCCCAAGACCGTCAACGAGCTCTATACGTTGGCGGATAAGTGTGCACGGGCTGAGGAAGGAAGAAGGCTTCCCGGGGAGGACGCTGGCGCCGAAGTAGATTCTGAGGACGATGATGCTGCCACCCCAAGGAAGAATGGCTGAAAGCGCAACAGGAAGCGCAAAGGCAAAACTGTTATGGCTGTCGAAGGCTCCGGCAACTCCGAGTCCGCCAAGAAAGCCAAGACTGAGAACTCCGGCAAGGAGGCTGCTGTATGCGCCACTTGCCAGGAGGCGGCGGCTAACGAGAAGGCTGGCAAGTCAGATGGGCCATACTGCAAGATTCACCGCACCAAGGGCCATGATCTCCAAGAGTGCCGACAAGTCGAGCACCTTGTTGAGAAACAGAAGGCTGAATATGAGAAGCGCGACAAGGAAAAGGGCCAAGATGGTACCGGTGTGTCCGGTAAAAAGGGCCGCGGTGGTCGAGGAGGCCGCCGCGGCAAGGCCAAATAGCAGAAAGAAAAGCCTGCTAGAAGCCATGAGAAGAAAGACGGAGATGATGGAAGTGAGGAAGAAGAGGATGATGATGAGACCAGCGAACAAGAATTCCAGAAGGCAACCGACGCCATGTGTGTTGACGGAGGCGCATCCTTGCACTCCTCTCACCGCCAACTTAAACAGTGGGCTCGTGAAGTTAACGCAGCAGAGCCGGCAATGGGCTCTCAAAAGCCACTCAAATGGTCACACACGCCTATCATCTTCGATGCTGAGGACCACCCTGATCGCATAACTACGGTCGGGTGTTTGCCGTTGTTGGTCTCACCAACAATTCGCAACCTCCAGGTAACGAAGATGTTAGTTGACGGTGGGGCCGGTCTGAACCTGATCTCTCTAGAAGTTATCAAGAGGCTGCAGATCCCCGACGAGGAACTCGAGAGAACGGGCACGTTTCAGGGAGTGAACCCGGGAAGGAGCAAGCCCAAGGGGAAGATCACTTTGCCGGTAACGTTTGGCGGGGAACTGAACTATAGGACGGAAAAGATTGTCTTTGACGTCGTCAAGACCCCCTTGCCATACAATGGAATTCTTGGCCGCCCGGCTTTGGCAAAATTCATGGCAGCATCCCACTATGCTTACAACACATTGAAGATACCAGGGCCGATGGGTGTCATTTCCATCAACTCCGATAAGAAAGATGCAGTCATTTGCGTCGACAAGATGTACAGAGATGCGATTGCAGCTGAAGCCGCCAAGGCGCCAGCTCCTGCCAAGAAGGAAAAGAAGAACTCCGGCAAGTCCTCTAGCAAGAATTCCGGGAAGCGCACCTCTTCGGAGTGCTGCGCACCCGTTGAAGACTTGTCGGAGTGCTCTGCCGGTAAGAAATCCAAAGCCCCTGCACCGGCGACCAAGAAGGTGCCGGCAAAGGAGGGCGGCGCTGACGGTACCTTCACTATCAGCGCCACCCTTGGCAGCAAATAGGAAAGCGCGCTCGTTGCCTTCCTGCGGGCAAATGTCGATGTGTTCGCATGGCGACCGTCTGACATCCCCGGCGTTCCTAGGAAGGTAATTGAGCACCACCTTGCCATCTGTCCCCACGCTCGGCCCATCAAACAGAAAGTCCGGAAGCAAGCTTTGGAGCGGCAACAGTTCATTGCCGAAGAAATCAAGAAACTCGAAGCGGCAGGCCTGGTCAGAGGAGTGTTACATCCCACATGGTTGGCAAATCCAGTGGTGGTGCGCAAGGCAAATGGGAAGTGGAGACTTTGTATTGACTACACTGATATTAACAAAGCTTGTCCAAAAGATCCTTTCCCGTTGCCGCGCATCGATCAGATTATGGACTCCATCTCTGCCTGTGATCTGCTCTCCTTCCTTGATGCATACTCTGGATACCATCAGATATACATGGCCGAGGAGGACGAGGAGAAAACCTCATTCATTACTCCATGTGGCACATACTGCTTCGTGCGTATGCCTTTCGGATTAAAGAGTGCCGGTTCTACGTTTGCAAGAGCAGTCTAGATTGGTTTTGGGCCCCAGCTGCACAGGAATGTAGAAGCCTACATGGATGACATAGTGGTCAAAACCAAGGACAAATCAACCCTCATTCAAGACTTGGAAGAGACATTTGCAAACTTGCGCAAGATTAATCTGAAGCTCAACCCCGAGAAGTGTGTGTTTGGCGTCCCGTCCGGCAAGCTTCTCGGGTTCTTTGTATCTCAGCGGGGAATTGAAGCAAATCCCGACAAGATCAAGGCAATTGAGCAGATTCAAGCACCGAAAAGCGTCAAGGATGTGCGGTGTCTTGCCGGTTGTGTTGCTGCTTTGAGTAGGTTCATTTCTAGATCTGCCGAGCGCGCCTTGCCGTTTTTCAAGGTTTTGAAAAAGGCAGGACCAATGAAATGGACTCCGGAGGCGGAGGCCGCGCTGCAAGACTTGAAAAGGTACCTCTCCTCTGGGCCAACACTAGTTGCGCCTAGACCACAAGAGCCGTTGCTGCTATACGTAGCGGCAACGAATCAAGTAGCTAGTACTGCATTAGTGGCGCAGAGGGAAATCGATGACGAGGAAGCAACCATGGCAAGCCCATCCAACGATAAATCGGAATCCTCTCTGGCAGGGTCTGACGCCGACGAGACGAATACTGCGCAAGCGAATGAAGCCGATCAGCAAGTGGTGCCAAAGAAGAAAGTGGTGCGGCGGTCTGTTTATTTTGTCAGTTCCCTTCTGCAGGGGGCTAGGTCAAGATATTCGGGGGTGCAGAAATTGCTTTTCGGCCTTCTTATGGCCTCAAGAAAGCTACGCCACTACTTCCAAGCACACGAGATTACCGTCATCACTCGCTTTCCGTTGCAACGCATCTTGAGAAATCCACAGGCAACCGGCAGGATAGTGGAGTGGGCGTTGGAATTGTCAAGCTTTGCACTCAAGTTTGAAAGCACTTCAACTATCCAGAGCAGAGCCTTGGCAGAGTTCATTGCTGAATGGACACCAACACAGGACAAAGAGATTCAAGAAACGGCTCTCCCCGGCAAGGAAACAGCAAAAGAATGGATTATGTACTTTGATGGTGCCTTCTCGCTGCAAGGCGCCGGTGCCGGAGTGCTACTTATCACACCCACCGGGGAGCACCTCAAGTACGTGGTCCAAATGCACTTCCCCAGGGAGCAAGCTACGAACAACACTGCTGAGTACGAAGGACTCCTTGCCGGTCTCAGGATCGCGGTAGACCTTGGAATCAAAAAATTGATCATCCGCGGCGACTCGCAGCTTGTTGTAAAGCAAGTGAACAAAGATTATCAGAGCCCGTTGATGGAGGCGTATCTGGAAGAAGTGAGGAAATTGGAAGAACACTTTGACGGGTTGCAAACAGGGCACATCCCTCGTGCGGAAAATAGCGTTGCTGATGGCCTGTCAAAGTGTGCCGCTCAGAAGCTTCCCGTGGAACCGGGGACTTTTGTGCTCCATTTGAATCGACCAACGGTCTCCCCATCGACGCAGGCCAGCAAAACAAGGAAGTTAAGTACCGACAAATACTTTCCGGCAGAGCTCCCGGAAGCCACCGGCAAGGATGTTGCCGGGAACAACGACACGGTTGCCGGTGAGCATCCGCTGGGCATAGAACCTCAGGTTCTTGCCGCAGAAGCAAGCGCTCCCGTAGCCGAAGAGATGCCTTTAGTCCTTGTCGTCGAGCCACATGCTCCGACGTGGGCGCAGCAGATAGTTCGTTTCCTTCAAACATGAGAGCTTCCCGATGAACAAGGAGAAGCGGAGAAAGTAGCCCGTCAGTCAAGTATGTATCAGTTTGTGGATACCATCCTGTACAGGAAATGATCAAACGGTGTGAAATTGAAGTGTATCTGCCGGGAAGACGGACTAGAGCTATTGGCAGAGATACATGGAGGCATATGTGGCTCTCACATAGGATCAAGAGCACTCGCCGGCAAAGCTTTCCGGCAAGGCTTCTATTGGCCCACAGCCCTCCAGGATGCAACTGCGCTAGTAACCAGATGTGAAGCATGCCAGTTCCATTCAAAGAATATACATCAACCAGCC
This sequence comes from Elymus sibiricus, assembly GCA_039707655.1. Taxonomy (NCBI): domain Eukaryota; kingdom Viridiplantae; phylum Streptophyta; class Magnoliopsida; order Poales; family Poaceae; genus Elymus; species Elymus sibiricus. Next base: position 74,187,089 of record CM077672.1, on the reverse strand, counting down.
CAAGCTCTCCAAATGATCCCTCTCTCCTGGCCCTTTTTGGTCTGGGGGCTTGATATCTTGGGCCCCTTCCCCCGTGCTGCCGGGGGCTTTGAGTTCTTGTACGTCGTCATCGACAAGTTCACAAAGTGGCCTGAAGTGGAGCCAGTGAGAAAGGTGACAGCGCAATCAGCCGTCAAGTTCTTTAAAGGATTAGTTTGCCGTTTCGGGGTTCCTAACAGGATCATCACCGACAACGGCACGCAATTCACAAGCCGCACCTTCATGCAATATATCCAAGACCTTGGCAGCAAAATCTGTTTTGCGTCCGTCGCTCACCCGAGAAGCAACGGCCAAGCGGAAAGGATGAATGCTGAAGTGCTGCGTGGTCTCAAGACAAGAACTTTCGACAAGCTGCGCAAGTGCGGAAAGCGCTGGGTTGATGAGTTGCCGGCGGTTCTTTGGTCACTCAGGACGACACCAAATCGAGCTACCGGCCAGACACCCTTCTCCCTAATATATGGTGCAGAAGCGGTGCTCCCCACAGAACTCATATACGGGTCACCTCGAGTGCTCGCTTATGATGAAGCTGAGCAAGAGCAGTTGCGGCAAGACAACGCGTTGCTCCTTGAGGAAGATCGTCTTCGGGCGGCTGTGCGAGCTGCACGCTACCAGCAAGCCTTGCGCCGCTACCATAGACGCAAAGTGCGCGCCCGAAGCCTTGAGGAAGGCGACCTTGTTCTTCGGCGCGCTCAGTCTGCCAGAGGATCAAACAAGTTGACGCCAAAGTGGGAAGGCCCTTACCGGGTAGTACGAGTCACCAGCCCTGGCGCAGTCCGGCTGGAGACCGAAGATGGCACCCCAGTGCAAAACTCATGGAATATCGAGCATCTTCGCAAGTTCTACCCGTGAGGCGCAGTTGCCGGGACATCTCCCGGCAACCTCTTTTGTACAAGCCTTGTCGGCAAGACATGTAACCCTTTGTACAAAGCCAGGCGCATACCCTGTGCATAATAAAGCTAAGTGTTTCACAACTCCTCGTACATATTCATTTACGCGTCCATGCATGTGATGTTGTGATTTACACTTTAGTTTGTAAAATGGCTAGCGGACCGTCAAGGTTCCTCAACCGCTCTTTTCGCTTCTTCCTTTTTCTTAAAAGGATAAGAAGGATCCCTCGCGCGCAAGTTTCCCGGGGGGAGTGGAGATGGGTACCATTTTTAATGACGTTCAAGTGATCATTTCACGCAGCAAGAGAAACGACGCAGGGAAAAGCTAAGTTGCAAAACTTTGAAATTTTTTCCTTAATTACATTCGCGTTCTCCCTTGAACGATTTTGCACTTTGTATGAGAAACCTGCATGCGAAGGAACCTTGTCGCTATCATTCGCGCTCTTATTTTGTTTCGAGTCTGCTCGACAATTTAAGTAAGCTGCAGTGAAAACGGCTAAGGAAAACTTGCCGGCCTCGGTACTTCCGGCAGGCTGCTAAGGACCCGTTCCTCAAAGCACTCGCGGCAAGTACATGCTCCGGCAAGCTTGTCGGCGGTGGCGTTTCCAGCAGGCTGCTAAGGACCCGTTCGTCAAAGCGCTCGCGGCAAGCGTGCGCACCGGCAGGATTCCGAACAGCGTAGGGATACAATTGTTCAAAGGAAAAATAAATCGAGGGGAACGTCGCGCGTACATTCAAGCAGCACAAGTTATATCACACCACAGGAATAGCGCAGGGCTAACAAGAGATTGAATGTATCTTGTACATGGCAACTCAGTGATGGATATGGCGACAAGCTCAGTCTCGATGGTTGCCTTGAACCCTGGGGATTTGGAGAACCTTGTCGGCGAGAGGGGCGGCAATCTTGTCGGCAGCGGCAGAAGCAATGGCGCGAGCTCAGATGCTGCTAAACTTCCCTCCGGCAGCAGAGAAGATGGGGATGGCGGCTGCGGAAAGGATGGGATGGAAGAAGTGGATGAGCGTCGCATCCCCGCGACCCTCCTCTTTATAGGGAGAGCGTGGGGACTGGCTCTTCACCGTGTTCAGGCGGCCGCCCAGCCTCCCCAATCCCGCGCTCTGCACTCACGGACGGACGCATTACTCCAGCGACCGTCCAAGTTCGCCAATCCCGCGTTTTGCGCCCATTACCAGGCGCACCACTCCAACGACCGCCCTTCTCCACCGATCCGCTGCCCTGCATGCATGCAGACGCGCGTGATGGAGGAGCGCAGAAAAAGGAGAAATAAAGGCAGACGGGGCAGTTGTCTCTTGCCACGCGTGGCTAAACGCCCGTTGATTCGAACCAACGGCAGTTTCCCGCCGCGTGTCTGTGCATTGTTTGGGCCTAGCCCAACGACGCTTCGGATGCGCGTATGGCCCAGGCCCGGGGGCTCCTGTTGGTGTATAAAACATGGGTATTTTATACCCTGACTTATGCACAGACAGTAGCAGCCTCCTTGCCGGCCAAGTCCTTGCCGGGAACTGCCAAGACCAAGATCCAGAGTCCAGCCAAAGAAGCTACTAGAAAGAAGCTCAAGGCACGACACTCAACTAGTACCAAAGATGAAGACGTTCCTTGCCGGCAAGGCTAAACCGGCAAGGTGAGGACCCGACAAGCTCCGCTCCGGCAAGCTTATACCAGCCCTCTGGCGCTCCACCTCGTTGCACAGGTGTTCGCTGACAAGTGAGGTGTCGACCGCGTAGGCTGGTTGGTGAGATTTGTCGGACACGTGTCGGCATGCTGGGACAAGATTTGCTTCTAAAGACACCCGTCCAGGAGGCGTGTTAGGATAATACAAGGTAGCTGGGCAAGCGGTGCAGAAACCTTGCCGGGACTACCTCTCCGCATGACACCTAACGGCGCATTTAATGCCTTTGTCCTAAACTGGCAGAGTTAGGTATGATAGCACTGTTTGCTATCTAGTCACGATGTAATTACTGTTTTGCCACTGTGGTAACCCCTTAAGCTATAAAAGGAGGGCCAAGGCAACAGTTTAGAGGATTCGGACCCCTTTTCAAACACAAGCACCTCTCGTGTAGCCGCTCTCTCCACGCCTTGCCGGGGAGAAGCGCTCCTTGTACTGTGCTTCCGTACCACTAATACACCAAAGGCAGGAGTAGGGTTTTACGCTTCTCAGCGGCCCGAACCTGGGAAAAATCCCTCGCGTTCCATTGTTCATGCTCTTTGTGCACGTCGATCTTCCCCGCCAAACCACAAGGGGCTGCATGGCCCCATAGATGGTCGCTACCCCGACAACTAAGTTAATAGGTTAGTCCCCAAAAATGATATATAATTGCTGTAAATGCATATAAAAACATCCAAGATTGATAATATAACAGCATGGAACAATCAAAAAATTTAGATACGTTGGAGACGTATCAGGCTCCAACACGCAGAAATAAAAAATGATCGCTTCCGAGAGAGTCCAACACGGATAGCTACTAACTTGCCTATTACCTCACTGCTTGTCATATGGGAGAAACTATTCGTATTTCTCATTACTACGTGTTCTGAGTGGGTGTTCTTGCCTGCATGAACTGGATATTTTTCGAAAAGAAACCTAAAGTTTTTCAATATATACTACATGTGCTCTGTTGTACTCTGAATAAATTTGAGCTTATATGGACAACATAAGTAGGTCCATTATTCTGGTTAAAAAATTAATATCTTTTAAAAAATAATTCAGTAATAGTACATGTTCCCATTGTAATCTGAAATTTTGCGAGTTTATTTGGTCCACATGATTATGAGATAATGGCTATCTTGCTAAACCGATTCAAATTGTGGTTCAAAAGAGCATTTAGTTTTCTCCCTGTTAACTTTGAGACCACCCTCCATTTCTTTCTAGATTTGCAACTGCTTTGAACCAAAGGATCCCTAAGGGATCGACGTGAATGTAGAGTAAAAAATTGATGTGACAAGTGTACAACCTCTTTGGCGTAGCCTTGTCGACCTCGGCATCATTGGGTTGGTCGTGGAGGATGGTGCGGCTGGTGTGACCGTCGGAGGCGGGGAAGAAGATCTGAGGCGTCTGGAGACGGCGCCGAGGGTACTGCTTCGCTGTGATGCACGGTTCCGTCGTTGGAGCAGCTCCGGTGAGGTGTACGACGGCGAGGCTGAAGCAGGACAAGACAGACAACGTTAATCTGAAGTGAGATTCTAATAGCATCTGCAATACATGATGTAAAATACTTGAGCAAACAATGCTAGATGTAAAATGCATCAGCCGCGCCGTGGTTGCTCCAACAGATGATGTAAAAACTATTGACTCTGAACTTAACTGAAGAAACTGAATTATATAGTCGAAACTGAATTTTACTGACGAAACTGAATTTACTTTCGAAACTTAGTTGCAGAGCACTGCAATAGAAGTTTAGGCCGGTCGAGCACTAGTAGCTCCTGAAGCAGTGATCTAAATCAGCAGCCGCTCGAGTAGTGAACGCACTAGTAGAGAGCAGCTCATGTAGCTGCAGCAGCTACACCCGGAGCAGCAGCGCGAGCGAGAGCTAAAGCAGCAACTCGTGTAGCTGCAGCAGATCGTGTAGCACAACAGCAGCGTGAGCAAGAGCAAGAGCAGAGCACAACAACAGCAGGAACGAGAGCAAGAACAGAGCAGCAGCGCGACCAACATCAAGAGCAGAGAAGTAGCGCGAGCGAGAGCCGGAGCAGCAGCAGCAGCGTGAGCGAGAGCCGGAGCAGCAGCAGCTCCTGCTGGTGTGGACGTCGCCGCCGAGGGAGCAATGCCATGGGGGAGAGACGCCGTGGAGGAAGTGGCCGGCGACGCCGCCGTCGATGGAGACACGCCATGGTGGCTCGGGATCGAGCACTGACAGCCCCGTGAGATCGAATAAAAGAGAAAATGCAGCGATGAGTGTAGAACCTCCTTGGTGGCGCCGAGTAGGCTTCAGCTTCATCAGAGGAATTGCAGAGGGTGCTGCGGTTCCGGTGGGGCAGGTGAAGACGGCGCTGTGGGAATGGAGGTGGCGCGTTAGACGAGGCGAACGTCGGGGCAGCTCCTTGGAGGCGGAGGACGGGGCGGCTGAACCAGCGGGAGGACGAGATCGACGACGAATCCTCATCTGGAGAGGTGGATGAGGGACATCGAGCTGTTGCTGTGGACGACGTCATCGGGGAAGAGGCTTCGGCTGGTCGGCGGTCGGCTGGCGGACGGAGAAGGGTGGGCTTTCACGGGTTTTGGCGGCCTCGGTGTACGAATGGGGGTAACGCAGGGGAAGAGAGGGGGGAGCCATGGCTTAGGGACGTGCTTGTCCGAAATTTGGGGTAAGTTACGAAAGTACCCCCACCCATTTTATCCATGGGACGTCGAGGCGGTATTTCCGGCTGAGGGGTAGAAGGGGGATTTTGTGTGTTGGGCGGCGCGACCGATTTCGGATGAGGAGGGAGTTTTCGTGCGCATTGAAATTTTGGGATAACAAGGCGCAGGTTGAAGAGGCGGGAGTTTTGCACCACAAGAGACTAAGAGATACTCTAGCTTGAAAATTTCGGGATAACAAGGCGCGGCTTCGAATTTCGGGAGAACAAGCTTAACGTGTACAAAAAAGCAAAACAAAAGACAATTCATACAAGACAAGAGAGAGTCATGTCCCGTTTTACAATATTACTACAAATGCCATTCAAAGCCAACAACAAATAACTAACAAATTCGGTAGAACAAGCTTAGCGTGTACAGTACCAAATCAATTCGCACTTCCCTCAACAACAAAAATAACAACAAAAAAACAAATCAAAACACCTCCCGCAAAAAAAAATTCAAAACACTGTCGTTTACCATATTGACTCAATTTGAATCAATTTTCCCTATTTGAAAATGATTGTTGTCAAGTTATACCATCATTTAAATATTATCTTGATAACACAATACATGCATGTAGTAGTAATCCTATTTAATTAATTATGACTTACATGTACCATACGATCTCCAATTCAAATATTTGTATCCATTTTATGTTGAATTCAAATCACAATACATTTAATGCTCTAGCTAGACGTTTGGAATGATCTAAACCATGTTTTCATATGTATAATGTGTTTAACACACACAATGCATGCCCCCCACTCAGCATTTAGATGTTAGCTGCGAAAACCACACATTATCTCAAATTCGAATAGTTATGTCCATGCATGGATCCAATGTGGTCAAACGATGCCTGCCATCGGTGTCTCAAATTCAAATCAATTTTGGCTTGTTCGACGTGTATATAGTATTGCATGTTCGATTCAAAACCACACGCATATCTGCTTTATATTCATGCATGCATGGGTTACAAACATCATGATCTCTTATTCAAATATTTGAATCCACTTTTATATTGATCATCATCTATGTGAGTCTTTTACACCCACTCACACACTCCTCCTCTCTTTGTGGATATATACCACTAACTTTCCTATCGTGCATGCATATATATATGCACACACACTCCCCACTCGGCATCCTCTACATCGTGCACACACACGTTCTCGTTCTCTAGGTCGGTCTCCCACGATCTCTCTAGGTCTCTCCATCCGCCTCTTTCCCACACACACCAATCAATATACCCCTCTAGCTAGGTCTGCCTAGCTACCACACACAAACATGTACACATATGGTCCTACCCTCCTCTCACCATCCATGCCTTCCGCCCTAACTCTGAGGAACGCGCGCACTGTCGCCCCCTCTGTTGTTATCCATCTCGCACTCGTACACTGTCACAAGCTAACTAACTAATAGGCCTCTCGCACCATCTCCTAGCTAGCTAGCTAGTTGCATCCCTCCCCCCACACACACCTCTCCCTCTCTTCGTCACTCTGGGAGTTCTTTATCTCTGACACATGCATGCATGTGCACCAATCGATTTCCCTCTATGTGTAGCCAGGTCTCTCTCGCTATTTTCCCACACAAACCAACCAATCTATATATCTAGTTAGGTCTCCCCCTCTTTTCCCACGTACACACATCGACGGAACTATGACCTCTCTCGATAGGACCGCCTACCACACAGATTAATTGTCCTTCCCATCTCATCATCCATGCCTTCTGCTTTATATATCAATCAGACGCGCGCGCCCATGCACGTTCTCGTCCCCTCTCTTTAATTATCGATATCGCACTTGTACTCCTTGAGGGTGTCCCGGACTAGGGGGTACTCGGGCTGCCGGCCTATCTCTCGTAGGCCGGACTGGTGGGCCGCTCTCTACTCGTCGATGGAAGGCCGGATTGTGGGCGACCCCGCGTATCAGAAGGAAACCTCCGAAGACTTGGCGTCTCCTCCAAGGAATAATTGGCGTGACCGGCATGTTTATCCCCTGATGGTAACCGACCATATGTAACCCTAGGACCTTCTGGTGTCTATATAAACCAGAAAGGCTTAGTCCGTAGAGGATCATCATATCCATTGCCTAGGGTTTAGCCCATCTAATCTCGAGGTAGATCAACTCTGTAACCTTCATACAATCACATCAATACAATCTAGCAGGACGTAGGGTGTTACCTCTTCGAGAGGGCCCGAACCTGGGTAAATCATCGTCTCTACGTTCTCTGTTACCCATTGATTCCTAGACCCATAGTTCGGATCCCCTACCTGAGATCTGCCAGTTTTGGTACCGACATTGGTGCTTTCATTGAGAGTTCCGCCGTGGGTCACCAAGGATTTATGGCTCGCCTTCTCATCAGCGATGGAATCCGCATCGGGGACATCTTCGTCCCCGGACAGCTCTTCGCGTTCGGTAGCATTGTGCTGCACGCCGATCCGACCGGTCACCTTGACCAGGTCGGTAGCTTCGCCCCTGAGCAGGAAATCAGGTTCGGCGGCCTTGAGTATGTCGCTGATGCTCGAGGTGATCTGGTCTTTACTGGGTTCTCGGCTTTACCCGAGGAGCCTACAAACCCCAAGGCCTTGACCTCGGATTCCCTTCCCGTCCCTGTCCCCGGGCCGGACCTCAGTTTGGATCTGGCCTTGAGTTCAGATCCAACCCCAGCGCCAGAAATCCAAGGGTCACCCTTGGCCAAACACATTCACAGTATTGGCGCGCCGGAGCTCAACTCCGACGGATGCCCGAACGTGAATCCAGTTGACCTCTCGTTTTTAAGCGAGATGTTAGATCGGATCCAGAGGATGAATATCGCGGATGGCCCATCCTCGGACCAGGAGCAGGTCAGACAGGTGGCCAGCCGCGGGGAATTTTGCGTCCCACCCACCACCCACTTGGTAGCCACTGTCGAAGATTTAACCGACATGCTGGACTACGCCTCCGAGAAGGCTGATGACATGGATGAGGATATCGACGTCCCGCCCTACACGGCTCCCTCCCTTGCCACTTCCAACATCGGAAAGTGGACCGCCACCTCCACCTATGACGTTTACATGGTTGACACCCCCCATGAAGGACGGCGACACGACCAAAAAGGATGGCGACAATCCCGCCGAAGAACTGCCCAGACGCTGACGACGGCGAGCCAGAGGGTGAGGAAAGGGCAAGGAAAATCACATAGACACGAACGACACCGGAGATAACGAGACTCCAGACAACTTGGCGGAGCTCGGCGACAACACACCCGAGCAGTGCCCTGACGCCCCTGAAGGGCACGAGGACCGGGGTGACCCCGAGGACCTCGAGGATTCCGAGGACAGCAATTACCTCCCTCCGTCCGAAGAGGAAGATAGCCTCGGACCCGAAGACTTTATCGTCCCAGAGGATCCCCTGGAGCAAAAGAAATTCAAGCTGCAACTCATCGCCACTACCCGAAGCTTGAAGAGGAAACAACAACAGCTAAAAGCCGAATAGGACACGCTCAACGACAAATGGACGATGGTTTTAGCTGCCGAAGAAGGCCTTGACGATCAACGTTAGGGTCAATACAAGAGTTACCCACGACGGCGCCTACTCCCAGAATTTGAGGATGAGGCCCTTGAGCCCATGCCTCCCAGACGAACTTACGCAAACCAGCCCGACCGCCCCCCTCGAGGACGGGATAGGCCGGCTGCGGAAACCGAGCTCCCACCCACGCCCCCTCGAGGACGGGATAGGGCGGCCGGGGAAGCCGAATACCCACCCGCGCCTCCTCGCCGAGCAGGCAATGACCCGGTTCAACCGGACGACCAATATGACCTGCGCCGCGACCTGAATGCCAGAGGGATCCAGTCGAGATCCATCTATGGATCCACAGGATACGCACCCGCCGGACGGGACAGATACCAAGCCTGGCGCGATAGGAACGATAGAGCTCGGGAGCAGCACCGTGCCCGGATGATAACCGATCTTCGACGCGATGTGGCCCGGGCCAGGGGTGCCGCACACCCAATGTGCTTCACTGATGAGGTGATGCAGCATCAGTTCCCCGAGGGGTTCAAACCCGTCAATATAGAATCTTACGATGGGACAACTGACCCAGCCGTGTGGATTGAGGATTTTCTTCTCCACATTCATATGGCCCGAGGAGATGATGAAAGCACATTTGCCCCCTTGGTGGTTTTGGTAATTCATAACAACATATATCTCATTGAACTAATGTCCATTCAAGTTAAAGATTTCAGGATGTTCAATGATTGGCATGGCATGGACTAGAGATGTGGACCCCTCAAAATGCTAAGGACAAGGATTGGCAAAATATCAAGACTCTACATTTTTGGTTTAGTGATCCAAGATCACATTGAGTCCATAGGAAAGCCAATACTATTAAAAGGGGATGAGGTGTTGCTTAATGGTCTTTTTGCTCAAGTGCTTAGTGACAGTATTCCTAAACCCTCAACCACTCTCTCTAACCAAATATGTCCTAAACCTACAGTCCAACTCGGCCCCACCGAGTTCATCCAAGACTTAGCCACTGCCAAAACCCTAACAAATCGGATCCACCGAAATGGATCTCGGTCCCACCGAGATGGCCTTGCCAACTCTCTGTAATCGGTTGCATTCACTTCGGTCTCACCGAGTTATGCAAATCGGTCTCACCGAAATGGCCTGCCAAGTCTCTGTTGCCTTATTGCTTCACTTCGGTCCAACCGAGTTGATGCAATCGGTGCCATCGAGATGAGGTTTGCCCTAAGCCATTGCACTTCGGTCCATTCGAGTTGTTCGTATCGGTCCCACCGAGATTCCTAAAGTTCATATCTTTTACACAGTTCGGTGCTACCGAGATTATCATTTCGGTGCCACCGAGTTGGGTCAAAAGTGTGTAACTGTTGGATTTTGTGTGGAGGCTATATATACCCCTCCACCACATCCTTCTCAGTAAGGAGAGCCATCAGAACGTGCCTACACTTCCACCATACATTTTCTGAGAGAGAACCACCTACTCATGTGTTGAGATCAAGCTATTCCATTCCTACCATTTGAACCTTGGTCTCTAGCCTTTCCCAAGTTGCTTTCCACTCAAATCCTTCTTCCACCATAGCCAAATCTGTGAGGAGTGTTTGAGTGCTGGGAAGACTATCATTTGAAGCACAAGAGCAAGGAGTTCATCAACAACACACCGTCTATTACCTTTTGGAGAGTGGTGTCTCCTAGATTGGTTAGGTGTCACTTGGGAGCCTCCAACATGATGTGGAGTTGAACCAAGAGTTTGTAAGGGCAAGGAGATCGCCTACTTCGTGAAGATCTACCCCGAGTGAGGCTAGTCCTTCGTGGACGTAAGCCATGGTGGAATAGGCAAGGTTGCTTCTTCGTGGACCCTTCGTGGGTGGAGCCCTCCGTGGACTCGCGCAGCCGTTACCCTTCGTGGGTTGAAGTCTCCATCAACGTGGACGTACGATAGCACCACCTATCGGAACCACGCCAAAAACCACCGTGTCTTCATTGCGTTTGAAATCTCCGATCCCCTCCTTTACATACATATGCAATTGCTTACATTCCATTGCTATACTCTTAGAATTTCATGTGTAGGGTGATGCTTGACATGTACTATTGCTAAAATCTGCCCACAACTAAAATTGGGAAAAGGTTAGGCTTTATTTGGTCAAGTAGTCTAATCAGCCCCCCTCTAGACATACTTTCGATCCTACAAGTGGTATCAGAGCTTTGGTCTCCGTAAGCCTTGATTTCCATAGCTTTGGTGATCATAGCCTTGGTTTCACAACCTAGGAGAGTATGGCGTCTAGTGAGGGTAACTATCACCGTAGAGGTCCATATTTTGATGGTACAAACTTTGCTAGTTGGAAACATAAGATGAAAATGCATATTCTTGGTCATAACCCCGCCGTTTGGGCTGTTGTTCATGTTGGCTTGCAAGGTGATTTCTTTGAGGATGGCAAGGAACCGGATCGTGAAGCAACCCTGGAAGAATTGAAGATGTTGCAATACAATGCTCAAGCTTGTGACATTCTATTCAACGGTTTGTGTCCGGAGGAGTTCAACAAAATCAACCGCCTCGAGAATGCAAAGGAAATTTGGGATACTTTGGTTGATATGCATGAGGGTACCGAGTCCATCAAGGAATCTAAGTTGGATGTGCTTCAAAGTCAACTTGACAAGTTCAAGATGAAGGATGGTGAAGGAGTCGCTGAGATGTACTCTAGGCTTGCTCTCATCACAAATGAGATTGCCGGCTTAGGAAGTGAAGAGATGACCGACAAATTCATCATCAAGAAGATACTTAGAGCTTTGGATGGAAAATATGATACCATCTGCACATTGATCCAAATGATGCCAAATTACAAAGATCTCAAGCCCACGAAAGTCATTGGAAGGATTGTCGCTCATGAAATGTCACTCAAGGACAAAGAGGAGCTACACAACAAGTCAAGTGGTGCTTACAAAGCCTCAACCGATGCTCCAACAATTTCAAGTGACAACCTAGTATCAAATGAAGATATTAGCCTAATGGTGAAAAGGTTCAACAAGTTCTACAAGAACAAAGGGAAAGAAAGAAGCTCTAGCTCAATACATTATGAGAGAAGATCATCAAGTCGTGACCGTAATTGTTACAATTGTGGGAAGCCCGGACACTACTCCAATGAGTGTATGGCTCCCTACAAGAAAAGAGACGAATCACCAAGAGGAAGACATAGAAGAGATGAATCACCTCATAAGGAGAGAAGGAGTAGAGATGATCATTATGAACGAAGACACTCTCGAAGAAGCATGGATTTGGAGAGAAAGGACAAGTCATCAAGGAGCTACACAAGAACAAGACATCAAGCTCATGTTGGTGAATGGGTTTCCGGCTCCGACTCCGACAACCACTCCGAGAGAAGTTATCATTCCAACTCCGACTATAGTCAAGATGAAGGTGTTGCTGGACTTGCACTTGTGTCATCCAACTCCTATGATCTATTTGACTCACCAAATGAAGGAATTGGAAGATGCTTCATGGCAAAAGGCCCCAAGGTATCACACCCCGAGTATCTTGATTTCAATAGTGATGAAGCTGATTTGCTTGGTGATGATGATTTACTTGTTGATAGGGCTAGTGATGTGAGCTATAATGAAAATGCTAGTATCATGATAGTCAAGAGGAAACGAGTGACAATGCTATGAAGGAGATTGAGCGTCTAACTAAAGAACTAAATGCTCTTAAGTTAGCTCATGAAACAACTCAAGAGGATCATAGAGAACTTCTAAGAACTCGTGAGAAGCTACGCTTCGAGAAGCTAAATTTAGAGCAAGAGCATGAGTTTCTTAAAGCTATCAATGACGATCTTCGAAAGAAGAGTTCTTCATATCTTGCCAAGCGTTTACTCTTGTCTACCTTTATGCCACAAGTTAAATCTAAGCAAACTAGCAACAAGGGTAAAAATGGTTCTACCTCTAGTAGTAACAATAACAATGCTAAATCCAATATTGTTGCTTCAAGTAGTTCTATTGATTCCACTAACGATTCTCTTAGCCAAGTTACACTTGAGCAAGAAAATATGCTATTGAAAGGAATTATAGAAAAAGGTGTCTACAAGAGTCTTGCCGGGAGTAAGCAATTTGAGGAAATTGTACGCAAGCAAGGAAGGCACCGGAAGAACCAAGGTGTTGGTTTTGAACGAAAGTTCAATGCCGATGGAGTTGAGTGGGAAGAAGGTCAATACCCCAAGACGAAGTTTGTTCCTCAACAAGAGAAGTATGATCCTACTTCCTTCAAGGGAACACAAGCTCAAGAAGATCTTCCACCACAAGACCACAAGCTAAAAGGCAAGGACAAGCTTCAAGAAGAGATTGATTCATTTGAAGAAGCTCCTCAAGCCATGGTCAAGTGGGTTCCCAAGACTTCATCAAGTTCTACTTCATCAAGTGCTACTACAACTCCAAGGATTCCCATCAAGTTGATGTGGGTCCAAAAGAAGAACTAGAGAGTTCTTGAGGGTGACTCCGCCAACAAACTTCACTCATATTATTTATGGCAAGAACTTGTGCAACCAACTTCCACATTTTGCACTAGTTCATGGAGTCACAAACCCTCTTGTTGGTAAGACAAGGGACAAGGTAATCAATGCATTCATGGACATCATCATATGTGTATTTCACTCTATGTCTATGGATATCCTTGTATGTTCCTTGTGTGGGACTAACCCATGTAGGTATTGAAAGCACAAAACTCTAAAGGATTGCTCCCAACTCTTGATGGTCTACATCAACATTGAGCATCCACATCTTCAACATCTACATGAAGTCATCATCGACAAAACCCAAGGTTAGTTCATCCCTCTTAGGGGGGATATCACATCTAGGGGGAGCTTTGCTCTAAATAATTGAGCTAAAGCAACTCTAATGGTGTGAACACATCAATGCTTTATGTAAAAGTGGTAACCCCACTTGTGCTTAAACGATGAGTATGACCTATGATCAAATGTTCTCATTTGGCTCCTAAGTCAATATACTCATATATAGATGACCTAGTCATCACCATTGCTTGATAGATGCTAGAATTGGTTGTGCATGTTTGACACATATTTCATTTGCAATCTTATTGTGTGAGCATGTTGGTTTGCATGTTTTCATCATTCGAGGACATCCATTTATTGATTTGATTGTCTTGGTTTTTCTGGCCAAGTGGATGTACAAGAATGCCTAAGAACTTTCTCTAGCTATCTATGCTTTCTTGTCTCAAATTCTATTCTTGCTGCATCACAAAAATTGAACAAGTCTTTTTCGGACCCTCCGGGTGAGGAGCACTCGGAGCCACCGATCTGAAAGGGCTGAACCTCCAAAACCTTCTAATTGATTTCGGCCGAACCAACTCACTCAAACTCTGTCCAACCGAAATCACTTAGATTGATCTAGGTTTTCCATCTCGGTGCTACCGAATTGAACCATTTCGGCGCCACCGATGTGCTATACTGCGTGCAGTTACACATATCGGTGCCACCGAGTTGTTCAACTCGGCGCCACCGACAGCGTACGGGTATATATATCGCGCGGACTGAACGGTTGAAATTTCTCGACCTCACTCGTTCCCGCTCCCCGTCGCTGCCGTCGCCCTTCGTCTTCGGACTTCGCCGTCATCTCCACCGCGCCCTCGCTGCAGGACTCCGTCGCCGTCAACGGCAATCTCCACCGCCGTTGCCACCATAGAGGATCTCCACCAAGTTAGGGTGAGATTCGATCCCTTTCGTGCCACCTTTTCCGATTCAGTGCATGTTAGGAATGCCATGATTCTTGCCACGATTGCAATGCTAAATCCACCAGGAAAATTTCTGTAGATTAGATTCGAGCAAAATTTCTAGGTTTAAGTTTCCGCCGAATGCATCTCGGACCGACCGATTAGAAATTTTCGGCCCCACCGATTTGGCCTCTGGCCATAGCACTAGTACGTCTCGGTGCCACCGAGTTGTACGAATCGGTGAGACCGAAAGTAAAGTCTCAGTGAAACCCTAGCATCTCGGAGCCACCGAAACCCATGTCGGTCTGACCGAAATGGCGTGTAAGGTTTCTGTTGTATGCTTCGGTGTCACCGAGATGATCAACTCGGTCCATCCGAAATGCATCCTGTGAAAACTTGAAACTAAAAGTTGAACTCAAATTTTATGAAAAATCTCTGCTTTTTGTGATGACTCATCTACTCTACCCATACCTATCTATTCACAGGGTCAGCTCAGCAAGATGTCAAGTGGCAGTGACAGTCAGAACAGGTCTGAACAGCAGGCAGAAATGAGTGAAGGGTCAAGCCCAGCTGAAAGTTTCTATGAGGGAGAGAGGAGCTCTCCAGATCTTCCTAAGGCAGCAACCAGAACAAGGAAGAAGAAAACCTCTGACAGTGAGGATGAAGATTTTGTTGCAAGTGCAGCTGCAACTAAGAAAAAGAGAATGGTGATTGCTAAGGAGTACAACACCAAACCATCATCCACCAAAGATAAGACTGCTGTGAGGAAAGTTCCCAAGCAGACTGTGCAATACACACTTGAAGAGCCAAGTGACGCAGAACCAGCTGCTAAGAAGAAGAGAGTGAGGAAAACCATTGCCCGTGTGATTGGCAGACCCTCCATGATGATTGATGAGGAGGAAGAGGATGAGCCAGCTACTGCACCCCCTGCAAAAGCTCAGAAGCTCATGTCTGATGCAATCAAGACTGCTGCACCCTCCAAGTCCAAGCCAAAGGTGTCAGCACCAAAGAGATCAACCAGGAACATATCAGCTGCAGAAAAGAACAAGGCCCCAGTGCCTGAGTCAACTGTTGATGAAGAGCCACTAGTGCTCAGAAAGTTGAAGCCTAAGATTCCAGATCATGACAATGCACACCCAGTTACGGAGAACATGATGCTAAGAAAGGATAAAGGACTGCGTCAGTGGAGACAGTCAGATCCCTATGCTATAAGGAGAAGGACAACATGTGATTATCGCTTTCACACTCGAGAGCAACAGGACTTTTACGAGATAGTTTTGCTTGATAAGAATCCCATAGTCAGTGACATGAAGTGGGTGGACTGGGAATACATCGATGAGAATGAGGATTATTTTCCCCATGTCCATGAAAGCTTCAGGATTGCAGGAGTTGACGAGTTTGTTGGACAGAAATTGACCAAGTGGAATGATGAGATGGCCAGGCAATTTTACTCTACTGCTCATTTCTATCCAGATGGCAGAATAGTGTGGATGACTGAGGGTATAAGATACCAGTCTACCATCTCTGAGTGGGCAAATCTTCTTGGTGCACCCAAGGAAGAGGATGATGATATAGACATTTATGCCAAGCTCAAGATGGATCACAACTCCATGGCCAACATGTATACTGCAATTCCTCAGAAGGATTTAGAGACTCAAAAACTTGGATCAGTGAAGCATTTGCTACCTGGACTGGCCACCACGAACACAATCTTGTGGTACACCTTGTTACCCAAGTCAGGCGATGATAAGATGATTCGTGGCCACTCCATCAATTTGCTGCATTTGTTTGATACACCTCAGAAATTCAAGGTGATGAGCCTGATAGTAGAAACTATCAAGAGGACTGCAGCAGATCAGAAGAGATCGTGCAGATATGCTCCACACATTCAGCTATTGATCAATTCCAAAGTTGGAACCAACACATACCTTCTTGGTCGAGAGCATTTGCCATTGCATCCAAATTTTGAGGATAATGTCATAGTGATGGATCCTTCGCATCCCACCTCTGCACAAGCTCAAGAGGAAATCCGCAAAGCCAAAGAAGCAAAAGCAGCTCAGGAGGCATCAGCTCCCAATGCTCCAATTGCCAATCTCAAGACACCCAAGGATCAAATGACATATCTGCTTGAAGCCACTCTGAGGATTGAGCGAAGTTTGGCCAACCTCACCCAGACCCAGGCTAGTTTTGAGCGGATTATTGAGACGAAATTTCATGATTTGGATGTCAAAGTTACAGAGATTCAGACTTCAGTAGAACAGCTGCAGGGTGATGTTGATGCTGTCAAGCTAGCCAGTTCAGATGACAGTGGAGATGACAGACCGACCACAGAGCAATTTCAGACAGTGCCTAGGGCAGCCAAGTCTGCTGTAGTGCCACTCGTGGATCCGAGGACCACAGTATCTGCACCAGCCGCTACTGCCACAGTGCCACCGCCAGTGTCTACTCCACCAGCCCAGCAAACGTCTGCAGAAGCATTCGCAGATGCTCTCCTCTCCACACCGTCTGCGCACGCCGGAGCCGCCAGCAGAAGATCGCCTTCAGGAGCTTCGGAGGACCGTGCCTAGAGAGCCGACTAGTGCTATACTCATTTGAACTTTTTGGTACTTGTTGCCAAAGGGGGAGAATATGTATAGATCATAGGCTTCGAGAGAGAGAGTTCTTGCTTTTGATTTGCTTCGAGTTCTTTTTCTACTTATTTGCTTGTCCGTACTTTGTTATGTGTGTGCTTGCTACAGTGTCTGTGTGATATTCTATCATTTATGCTTGTGATTGGTCATACTATGCTTTCTCTGATGATCTATGCTTATCTTTATCTTGTGATGATCAATTACTTATGTTGGTGATGCGTGCTTACTTTTCAAATCATATCATTTTGCGCGCTCCACCAAGATGTATGTGACATGGAAGAGTGACCCTTGAGCCTAATCGATTGTGCATTTGCATTCAAACGCAAATTTTTAATAATGCACAAATTTAGGGGGAGCTCTTGCTTATCACATACTTCTCAAAGCGACGATGTATTTCATTCATTTAACCATTTGTCGAAGCTTTGATCTATATGTTGTCATCAATTACCAAAAAGGGGGAGATTGAAAGCACATTTGCTCCCTTGGTGGTTTTGGTAATTCATAACAACATATATCTCATTGAACTAATGTCCATTCAAGTTAAAGATTTCAGGATGTTCAATGATTGGCATGGCATGGACTAGAGATGTGGACCCCTCAAAATGCTAAGGACAAGGATTGGCAAAAGATCAAGACTCTACATTTTTGGTTTAGTGATCCAAGATCACATTGAGTCCATAGGAAAGCCAATACTATTAAAAGGGGATGAGGTGTTGCTTAATGGTCTTTTTGCTCAAGTGCTTAGTGACAGTATTCCTAAACCCTCAACCACTCTCTCTAACCAAATATGTCCTAAACCTACAGTCCAACTCGGCCCCAACGATATTTCCAATCCGGCCCCACCAAGTTCATCCAAGACTTAGCCACTGCCAAAACCCTAACAAATCGGATCCACCGAAATGGATCTTGGTCCCACCGAGATGGCCTTGCCAACTCTCTGTAATCGGTTGCATTCACTTCGGTCTCATCGAGTTATGCAAATCGATCTCACCGATATGGCCTGCCAAGTCTCTGTTGCCTTATTGCTTCACTTCGGTCCAACCGAGTTGATGCAATCGGTGCCACCGAGATGAGGTTTGCCCTAAGCCATTGCACTTCGGTCCATCCGAGTTGTTCGTATCGGTCCCACTGAGATTCCTAAAGTTCATATCTTTTACACAGTTCGGTGCTACCGAGATTATCGTTTCGGTGCCACCAAGTTGGGTCAAAAGTGTGTAACGGTTGGATTTTGTGTGGAGGCTATATATACTCCTCCACCACATCCTTCTCAGTAAGGAGAGCCATCAGAACGTGCCTACACTTCCACCATACATTTTCTGAGAGAGAACCACCTACTCATGTGTTGAGATCAAGCTATTCCATTCCTACCATTTGAACCTTGATCTCTAGCCTTTCCCAAGTTGCTTTCCACTCAAATCCTTCTTCCACCATAGCCAAATCTGTGAGGAGTGTTTGAGTGCTGGGAGGACTATCATTTGAAGCACAAGAGCAAGGAGTTCATCAACAACACACCGTATATTACCTTTTGGAGAGTGGTGTCTCCTAGATTGGTTAGGTGTCACTTGGGAGCCTCCAACATGATGTGGAGTTGAACCAAGAGTTTGTAAGGGCAAGGAGATCGCCTACTTCGTGAAGATCTACCCTGAGTGAGGCTAGTCCTTCGTGGACGTAAGCCATGGTGGAATAAGCAAGGTTGCTTCTTCGTGGACCCTTCGTGGGTGGAGCCCTCCGTGGACTCGTGCAGCCGTTACCCTTCATGGGTTGAAGTCTCCATCAACGTGGACGTACGATAGCACCACCTATTGGAACCACGCCAAAAACCACCGTGTCTTCATTGCGTTTGAAATCTCCAATCCCCTCCTTTACATACATATGCAATTGCTTACATTCCGCTGCTATACTCTTAGAATTGCATGTGTAGGGTGATGCTTGACATGTACTATTGCTAAAATCTGCCCACAAATAAAATTGGGAAAAGGTTAGGTTTTATTTGGTCAAGTAGTCTAATCACCCCCCCTCTAGACATACTTTCGATCCTACAGATGATCTCCATGCTATTAAGTACTTACCGTTGAAACTCAAGGGACCAGCAAGGCATTGGCTGAACAGCCTACCCGAAAACTCCATCGGGAGCTGGGAAGAGCTCGAGGATGTATTCCGAGCCAACTTTCAAGGCACCTATGTTCGGCCACCGGACGCCGATGACCTGAGCCATGTCATTCAGCAGCCCGGGGAGTCAGTCCGGCAATTCTGGAACTGGTTCTTGACCAAGAAGAACCAGATCGTCGACTGTCCGGATGCCGAAGCGATTGCGGCATTTAAACACAGTATTCGGGACGAGTGGCTCGCCCGCCAACTCGGCCAGGACAAGCGGAGAACAATGTCGGCCCTTACCTCCCTAATGATCCGCTTTTGCACGGGTGAGGATAGCTGGTTAGCTTGTCAAAGCAACCACCCCAAAGACCCCGCCACTTCAGAGGCCCGGGACGGGAACGGGAAACCCCGACGCAATAAGCGCCGGCACTCAAACAACGGTGGTAAAGCCGATGACGCAGCAGTAAACGCCGGATTCAGCAGCTCGAAATCGGGACCGCGGAAAAAACCCTCTAAAGGGAACCGGGACGGCCCGTCTGCGCTGGATAGAATATTGGATAGGCCCTGCTAGATTCACGGCACCCCCGACAAGCCCGCTAACCACACCAACCGTAACTGTTGGGTAATCAAACAGGCCGACAAGGTCACAGCCGAAGAACAGGGCAAGGGCCCCCGTAGCGAGGATGACGACGAACCTCGCGGGCCAAACAACTGAGGCCAAAAGCAGTTCCCTCCAGAGGTCAAAACCGTGAACATGATCTACGTCACGCATATACCGAAGAAGGAGCGGAAACGTGCACTTCGGGATGTCTACGCCTTAGAGCCAGTAGCCCCGAAATTCAACCCGTGGTCGGCTTGCCCGATCACTTTCGACCGTCGAGATCATCCGACCAGTATACGCCATGGAGGAACGGTGGCTCTAGTGCTCGACCCCATCGTGGACGGATTTCATCTCACCAGAGTCCTTATGGACGGAGGTAGCAGCCTCAACCTGATTTACTCAGATACAGTGAGGAAAATGGGGATCGACCCGTCAAGGATCAAACCCAGCAGCACCACCTTTAAAGGTGTAATCCCAGGTGTCGAGGCACGCTGCTCGGGATCCGTGACATTGGAAGTTGTCTTCGGCTCGCCCAATAACTTCCGCAGCGAGGACTTGATCTTTGATATTGTCCCCTTCCGCAGCGGTTACCACGCACTCCTCGGCCGGACTGCGTTCGCCCGCTTCAACGCCGTCCCACACTATGCATACCTGAAGCTCAAGATGCCAGGACCAAAGGGCGTTATTACCATTAACGGCAATACCGAGCGCTCGCTCCGAACAGAGGAACACACGGCGGCTCTAGCCGCCGAAGTCCAAGCCGCCGAAGAGGCGTCGCAAGCCCAGTCTACTGCTAAGACACTGGACGCACGCAAGCGCTCCCGAGCTGCAGCCTCGGTCCCGGAGCACTCCCATGCTCACTCCAAATAGGGGTACGCGCCCTACAACATGGCCCACCTAGTCACAAAATACGTACCTCGAGTGCACAATTTCACGTTCAAAATTCCATGGGCAGTTGTGGGGACACATGAAACAAAGGCCGAGAGCTCGGTTCGACCGAACAATGGACAACAGATGTCTTCGAATCAACATCAACAATGGGCACCATCTAGGGCCTGATCAGCGTCAAACTGATATACCACGGCGACTTCCCAAAACCCTTCCCCAAGGGCTCGTCTGCCGAACATTACTACTTCCGCCGAACATACGGTCGACAGCTCCACTCACACGGAAGCTTCTTAAAGAGCAAAGGCGCACACGTGCAGCAGGGCGTAGTAGGGACGTCAAACCACTCATGAAGGCCCTGTGTCAACCTTTACTCTAATGTATTTATTTCTTCAAAAGTATCTATCAAAGTTACTTCGGCAATCCGGATTGTACGGTTGGACGTCACATATTCAAAGGAAATAAAGACCAATTTTTCTCTGGTAATTGTGCAGTCATTCGCGTTGCATATTCCTTTCCGCTTTTTTAGGCCGAAGTAAACTGTTACGATACACCCCTTTTTTAGTAACCGGCTAATAGACCGGGGGCTCGAACATAAATCTTGCCTCAAACTTTATCCGGGCACCTATTTTTATTTTATGTGCTCGGCGTCACGGATATTGCACTATATGAATCAGTTTCGAATTGCGTCTTTGGTCAATAGTTGGGTTGCCCGGCTCCTGTGTTTACCCTCTTACATTCCGCACTGTTCGGCTAAGAGGGTAAAGGGAGAACCACTGCGATTGTACTTCTAGCTAGCCTGGTTAAGTACCTCAGTGGAGAAAGCTGAAAACTGACTGTCCCAATAAGCGAGAACTGGTCGGCGATCCGATGACTCATCTCAAACCAAAAATCGTTGGAGGTTAGTCCGTGTTAAACGAAGGGTTCTCTGTTACAGAAACCATGTGATGATGGTATCAACCGCGGCTCGTCCGAATATCACAAACACTGGGGGCTAGTCACCAGCCCCCGCAGTCAAGCTCCTATGGCTAAGTGAAAGCACTAAAACCGCATAGTCTGATTGCCTGGTTTTCCATACATACAACTGCCTCCTGGCACCGAGACGTCGGCTAAGGGTTCACGTATTACGAGAAAACACCCCATGCAGTATCTGCAGGGGGCTGAAGCGGATGACTGGTAACTTTCAGTTTAAAAACGGCCGCACAGGAGTCAAAATTAACATAAGCAGGCACTATATTCACAGCCAACAACTTGCATTACAATAAAACAAAAGTTTCAACTCCTTGGCTACAAGGAAAATAAATCTACTCATAAATTACATCTTTCGAGCACTGGGCCTCTATTGCCCGAGCACCATCCATCACGATGGGAAAATATTGCTCGGGGCGCCTATGCTCCTTCCTAGGGGGTGGAGGTCCGGTGGCCATCTCGACTGGCTTGATCTTCGGCCAGTGCACCATGGTCTTGCCGAAGGCCATCCGAGCTCCTTCAATGCACGCGAAGCGTTTCCAAGCATCAATTCGGGGCACGGCGTCGTGCAGCCTCTGCACTAACCCAAAATAGCTGCTCGGCAACGGCTCTGAAGGCCACAGCTTGACGCAGAGGTCCTTCATCACGGGCTCCACCATCCGATGCAACTCCATCAGCTGCTTCATCTGGTTGTTCAGGAGGGGAGGGTGTTCGGGCGCTTGAAATTGCACCCAAAATAGCCTTTGTTCGGCCCGACCCTCCTGGGCGGCAAAGTACCTCGCCGCATCAGCCGCACTCCTCGGGAGGTCCGCAAAGGCGCCTGCGGAATGCCACACCCGCGTGAGCAAAGCGAACCTGTTACCTCCAAAGACACTTTGCAGCAAATATGGCTTACCATCTGCAATAAGCTTCACTTGGCGGAGTTCCTCCTGGTAGCCACGCGCCTCTGTCCGCGCTTCCTTGGCCACCGACCCCAGTGAGGTTAGCTCGGCGGCCTGCTCTTTATTCTTCTGCTCGAGAGCCTCACACTTTGTGACGACATCCGCGATCTCTTGTTGCACTTCCGCCACTCTGGCTTCGTGCTTCTGACTAGCGGTTTTCACCGTAGTCAGTTCGGCAGCTGCTTGTTCGGCTGCTGACCTCTGCTCTGCCGCTTCTAGCTGAGCCGTCCTCAGCGCGGCCTTCAGGTTCTCGACCTCCGTGGCGGCAGCTATAGTCACATCCACTGATTCCGTTTAGGCTACTTCAAACCTTACTTAACAAAATTGCAACGGCTGTCGTAAATACTGCAGTTCGGACTTACCTTGCGCCTCGTCGAACCTCTTGTTCACCAGGCTGAGGTCGTCCTTGGAGCTTTTGAGCTTTTGATTCAGCTCGGCCAACTCCTCGGCATTGACGTCTACTGCCGACGATGACGCCTGCAGATCACTCTACGCATATTAGTATCCGGGATATTCATCTTTGATCCTCTGACCGGCTTTGATCAAGCCAGCCAGAGTCTCGGGGGCTACTGTGTATGAGGCTATACATTTATACAAAAGAAATTCTTTAAGGGAAAACATTACTTGGCTCACCTTGAAGCCTGTGAGAAGGCCATTAAAGGCCTCCTTCAGTCCGTTATCCACGGACCGAAGACTTTGCAACACCGCGCCCATAAGGGCACGGTGCTCCTCAGTGATAGAGGAGCTGGTTAAAGCATCCTCCATCTCGGCAGGCCACCCAGTCGACGCCCGCTCTGGGACGGGCGGGGGTGGCGGACGCACTTCGGCTTCTTCCCTCTCAAAGACCGGAGTGTCCGACTCTGGACGCCTGGGCGACTCCGGAGCCGCCCTCGGAGAGAGCTCGGGTCGTCCGGGCTCCCCCTCTTCATCTGCCGGAGGGGTCCTCCCCTCCTGGTCTTCGGCGGCCGAGGTATTTACCTTAGCCATGATGGTGTCGTCCCCTCCCCCTGTGTGCGGCGCGGGAGGGGTCCTTCTCGATAGAACCTCCTCGGCCTCCTCGACGATTGGGGGAGGTGAGGCGCGCGATTCTGTCCCGCTCTCCGCCAGCGCAGCCGGTGGAGAATCCCCCTCCGAAACTTGGTCGGTGGGAAGGTCGCGCATAGGGCTGCGACGTTAGAAACGAGAATGTGATCAATGTCAAACACGGTTCGACCAAAGACGCTTAAGTGGATATTAGAACGCGTACCTTTGAGCCTGTGGCTTGGCCCTGGGGATCCTCCGAGGGACCTCTTCGGAGGCCTCGGAGTCCTCAGTCGTAGCCGAACTGTTGTCGGATAGGGCCACCTTGGCCCTGCATGTTCTCTTGGGGGAGGGACGAAGCGGCTCCTCCTCGGCATCCTCGGACACCGCCCTCTTCTTCGATCGGGGGGAGTCACCTTCCTCACCCTCCTCCCCCTGCTCCTTCTCCTCCTCTCGCGTGGAGGGAGCATGGGTGTCCCCGGATCTAGTGTCCGGGGGTCCTCAGGAACGGAGGCCCTCTCTGGCCTCCCTCTTCTGGTCCTTCTTCTTCTCCTTCCTCTCCGGCGCCTTGTATGGCTCCACGGCCAACTTGGCCGTCAGTAGGGGTGTCCTGGGCCCCTCTGGCAGCGGCGCCGGACTGTCGATCCGCTCGGCCTTCTTCAGCCAGTTCTGCAGATGGGAAGTAAAAAAGTTGAGTACCTTATCAAAAGGGAACAGTTCGGGTATAAGAACAAAGTTAGTCATACCTCCCGTGGGGGATTTGCGGCGTCAAGTCTGATGTCTTCCTCCTCGGCCGGCCAGTCCTTCTGCGGCTTGAACAACGCCCTCCACAGCTGAGCATGGGAGGTGCGGAAGAAGTTGCGCACGTTGGCCGGGACTTCGGGCTTGTAGGCCCACATGGGGGAGGCCCTGTCCTGGCATGGGAGGATTCGGCGGCCGAGCATGATCTGGATCACGTTGGGCAGCTCGACGCCCTGCTCTATCATCTTGGCGATCCGGCTCTGCAGCTGCGCCACCTCCTTGTTCACCCCCCAGTCGAGGCCTTTCTTGATCCATGAGACCAGCCTCGTAGGGGGTCCGGATCGGAATGCCGGAATCGCCCCCCATTCCGCGCTCCTTGGCTCGGTGATGTAGAACCATTCCTTCTGCCAGACCTTGACGGTCTCGATGAAGGTGCCCTCTGGCCACTCCACTCGGGGGAGCTTGCTGACCATCGCACCCCCACAGTCCGCCTGCTGGCCATCGACGATCTTTGGCTTGATATTGAAGATCTTCAGCCGCAGGCCAAAGTGTGGCCGGATCCGGAGAAAGGCCTCGCAGATGATGATGAAGGCCGAGATGTGGAGGAAGGAGTTCGGCGCGAGATCGTGGAAATCAAGCCCGTAGAAGAACATAAGGCCCCTGACGAAGGGATGGAGGGGAAAGCCCAGACCTCGAATGAAGTGGGGTAGGAATACCACCCTCTCGCCCTGCCATGGCTTGGGGACGACCTGGCCGGCCTCTGGGGCACGGTGGGCGACGTTGGCGGGGAGATAGCCCGCGTCCTTTAACTCCGAGATGGCGCTCTCAGTGACGACGGACACCTCCCACTTGCCTTTGGACCCGGAGCCCGCCATTGCTGGATTGAAACTGGCGGCCGAAGAGGTTCTTGGATAGGAGAGTGGATCTGGGCGCTGGAGCTCAAAGATGGAGAAGGCAGCGGCAAGGGCAGAAGTGAGAGCGTGTAAAGGAGATGGAGATCGCTCCCCTTTAAATGGGCTGTAAAACCCACGGTCATTTTACTGCGCCGCAGTCCTCGCCATTTCCCCATGTAGCCGTATGCGCGCGTGGGATGAGGTGGATTATTGATCATATCCCTTGAAAATAGGACACGATCTCCATGTCGATGGGACGTGCCAGCGAATAAACTGCCTCGAACCGCGAATTGAATTTTTCATAATCCGACTTGCGGTCTTGGCGCATGGTGACCCTTCGGTAAAAAGTTGTCAGATGGGGGTACTGTTCATACCGAGGTGATTGGCCTTCGGGACTAAGTTATCGGTGCCCCTCGGCGACCGAAGTGTATTTCGGGGCGTGTGCGGTCAGGCAACACTTAAAGACTCGACTCAGAGGAGATACAGGCCGGTCATCGATATCACAGAAGGAAGGGAACTGGTCCACAAAGCCGATGGTGTTCGGCATCTACCTCGGCTTCGAAGACTAGTTCGGGGGCTACTGAGGGTGTCCCGGACTAGGAGGTACTCGGGCTGTCGGCCTATCTCTCAGAGGCCGGACTGGTGGGCCGCTCTCTACTCGTCGATGGAAGGCCAGATTGTGGGCGACCCCGCGTATCAGAAGGAAATCTCCGAAGTTGGCGTCTCCTCCAAGGAATAATTGGCGTGACCGGCATGTTTATCCCCTGATGGTAACCGACCATATGTAACCCTAGGACCTTCTGGTGTCTATATAAACCAGAAAGGCTTAGTCCGTAGAGGATCATCATATCCATTACCTAGGGTTTAGCCCATCTGATCTCGAGGTAGATCAACTCTGTAACCTTCATACAATCACATCAATACAATCTAGCAGGACGTAGGGTATTACCTCTTCGAGAGGGCCCGAACCTGGGTAAATCATCGTCTCTACGGTCTCTGTTACCCATTGATTCCTAGACCCACAGTTCGGATCCCCTACCCGAGATCTGCCGGTTTTGGTACCGACACTCCTTCCTTGTCTTCGTCTACCTGGCCTCTCGCACCATCTTCAAGCACCACCCTCTATCCTAGAGCTTGTACGCTCGTAAAGTTCTACCCTCTATCTGTCTCTATCGATATCTGGCGTAAACGATATCCTTCCCCTCTCTTCTCGTATATCACCCCCTACACATACATATACTATGTATGTAGGCCTCTCTTTGACGCAAACATATGTATAGAGGCATGTCGCACAAACTATCTCTCTCTATCTCTCTCTCTCTCTCTAACACACCCACTAGGTGGAGTACATATATATGAAGGGAAGAGGTGCACGCACGCACTCACTCCTTCCCTCATACAGACACACGGGTACACGGTGGAGCACATTTCTATAAGAAGAGGCAGCCCATGTGATTGATAATTTGACGCGTGTAGAAAGGCTTTTTAGATGATGTGGCACTAGTACTTCCGGTACGTGCAAAGCAACCAAGTTGGATTTCCAATAGCATGGCACTACTTCATAGGAAACAAAATATGAGGAAGATCTTGTTTAGGGTGATGTCTCTCTTTTTCAGTCAATACATTTATGAATAAAATGATGTGGGGGGGGGGGGCATCAATAAAGCCACGTGGCACATGTGGAGGTGTTGTTTGCCAGCTTCCTATGTGGATTTGATCACACTAACATGCCGATGGTTCTAGAAGAACGTAGACACTTTTTTTGAGGGTGGGTACACTTAGGTTACTGTAGATGCGAATCCAAAACACCTAGACCGTTGGATCAACATCAATGAACGGCTGATATGACGTCACACGTGAACGATTGAGAATTTCAATTCTAATTATAGAAATAGCCAGCAGCGGGCTCCTCTTTTTTTGTCTAAGAGGTTGCGGGCGTCTGGCTCCGCCACGATGGCCTCCGAGAGCGCGGGCCCACGTACGCGTCCGAGAAACGTATGCAAACCGTCGGCCAAACTCCCACGCCTCCGCTCCAGTAAAAAAAAACTCCCTCGCTTCCCGTGCTGGAAAAACACATCCCTCGCCTTTCTAATGGGGATTTCTATCGACCGATCTCGTTAAGGAGTGAAAGCAAGTGTTACACTTTACATTACATAGTATTAAGTTAGGCGGTAAACTTTACAGCCCGTCGCGTTCGCGTCGCACCAACACACGGTCGGGCCGGCCCGCCGCTCACTGATACGTCTCCAACGTATCTATAATTTTTGATTGTTCCATGCTGTTATATTATCAATATTGGATGTTTTTATATACATTTACAGCAATTATATATCATTTTTTGGGACTAACCTATTAACTTAGTGCCCAGTGCCAGTTGTTGTTTTCTGCCTGTTTTTGGTTTTACAGAATATCAGTACCAAACGAAGTCCAAATGCCACGAAACTTTTTGGAGATTTTTTTCTGGACAAAACAAACACTAGAAGCTTTGGGAGAAGACCAGATGCCAGAGGAGGTGGCCACGAGCCACCAGGGCGCGCCTGGGGGGGGGCAGGCGCGCCCTGGTGCCTCGTGGGCCCACCTCTGACTCTTTTGACCTAATTCCACCACTATAAATTCCCAAAAATCGGGAAACCAATAGAGGAGTCCACGAAATACTTTTTCCGCCGCCGCAAGTTTCTGTTCTCGAGAGATCCCATCTGGGGGCCTTCTCCGGCACTCCACCGGAGGGGGAATCGATCACGGAGGGGCTCTACATCAACCTTGCCGCCCTTCCAATGATGCGTGAGTAGTTTACCACAGACCTTCGGGTCCATAGTTAGTAGCTAGATGGCTTCTACTCTCTTTTTGATCTTCAATACAATGTTCTCCTCGATGTTCTTGGGGTTCTATCCGATGTAATCACTTTTTGCGGTGTGTTTGTTGGGATCCGATGAATTGTGAGTTTATGATCAGATTATCCATGAATATTATTTGAGTCTTCTCTGATCTCTTTTATGCATGATTATTATAGCTTCGTATTTCTTCTCCGATCTATTGATTTGGTTTGGCAAACTAGATTGATTTATCCTGCCATGGGAAGAGGTGCTTTGTAATGGGTTCGATCTTGCGGTGTTCAATCCCAGTGACAGAAAGGGACATGACACATATGTATCGTTGCTATTAAGGGTAAAAAGATGGGGTTTATTCATGCATGAGTTTACTTTGTCTACATCATGTCATCTTGCTTAAGGCGTTACTCCGTTCTTTATGGACTTAATACACTAGATGCATGCTGGATAGCGGTCGATGTGTGGAGTAATAGTAGTAGATGCAGGCAAGCGTCAGTCTACTTGTCTCGGACGTGATGCCTATATACATGATCATTGCCTTGGATATCGTCATTATTATTTGCTTTTCTATCAATTGACCAACAGTAATTTGTCTACCCGCCGTATGCTATTTTCTTGAGAGAAGCCTCTAGTGAAAACTATGCCCCCCGGGTCTATCTAAATCATATTAAAAACCCTAAAAATACTTTGCTGCAATTTTTCTTTATTTATTTTATTTTGTATTTTTGTTTCAATCAATCTATCTATCACATACAATTTAATCTTGCGACTTATCGCCGAGGGATTGACAACCCCTCATTTGCGTTGGGTGCAAGGATTTGTTGTTTGTGTGCAGGTACTACTAACGAGGTGTTGCGTGATTCTCCTACTGAATTGAAAACCTTGGTTTCATAACTGAGGGAAATACTTACCTCTACTGTGCTGCATCATCCCTTCCTCTTCGGGGAAAATACCAACGCAAGCTACAAGTAGCAGGAAGAATTTCTGGCGCCGTTGCCGGGGAGACATCATCAACATCTATCAAGTACCTTTGCATAAACTCTCATCTCCTTGCATTTATTTTATTTGCCTCTCATTTTCATCTCCCCCACTTCTAAAAAGTTTTTACAAAAATATAAAAATATTTTCCGTTTGCCTTTTTCTTGGTTGATTGTTCGCTTGCTTGAAGATTGTTATCATGAGTAATTTTGGCTTGGCGGAAACTGATGATGGTAAAACTCCTAAAATGGGAAGTTCTACCAATCTTGATGCTAAAACTTTTGTGTTGGGACATGGTAATGTTATAGGAAAAAGTGTCATCCAAGAATTCTTTAATTGCATTGGGGCCTTGGCTTTTGACGATGCTCCTATACTTAAAGAAACTAAGAATTATGTCGATGCTATTTCTGCACTTATTCTTAAACTTGAAAGAAGATTTATTCGCACCCATCCTACTTTGCAAAGATTGTTTTATGAGTTACCGGTTATAAAAGATCGTAGAGCTAAGAAAATAGCTACCCTTGTTCTCATGAATGAATTGATCACATAGTGCGAGAAGCTAGGAAGATCTTTGATTTTTATGGTATGAACCGTGAAAAACCGGTAATAGATGAGATCCTTTATAATAATGACTACTTGTTAAGATATTTGTTCCGCAATGACCACATCTTTGATGAAAATATTAAAAAGGAAGTCCCTCCTTTGAATATAATCCAACAAGTTTTCAATAATGTTAATAGGCAATACTCTTGGATTGTAGCCGGTAATCAAGAGGGATTTACGGATGGACAACTTGCTAATGCAAAAATTTCTACGGATGATGTGTTTCATATTACCTTTGAAAAACCCTCTGATAAACTTACATCTTTGGATAAGAAGAAGAAAGATGACAACACTTGAAACTATGCATTATGCCTAGCTAGGGGCATAAAACAATAGCGCTTGTTGGGAGGCAACCCAATGAATAAAATAAATTTTTATTTTTTGTTTCTGTTATTGTTTGTTTTCATATTTATGTTACTGTTATGATTGAGTTTTTGTGTTTTTAGTTAGTGTTTGTGCCAAGTAAAGCCTTTAGGATGATTTGGAAAATAGTATAATTGATGCTGTTTGGAAAACAGAAAGTTTTGCGTCCAGTGCTGGAATTTTGGTTCTGTACTGGAGTGTCATAAAAATCTGAAATTTAGACACAGTATTGGTATATGAATTGCCCACGTTGTCCTAATTTTTCAGAATTTTTGGAGTTACAGAATTATAGATTTTAAATAGATTGCTACAGACTGTTCTGTTTTTGACAGATTCTGTTTTTAATGTGTTACTTGCTTGTTTTGATGAAACTATGGATTGTATTGGGGGGTATAAGCCATGGAGAAGTTAGAATACAGTAGGTATAACAAAAATAAAATATGAATGGGTTTGCAATGGTACTTAAAGTAGTGATTTGTTTTGTTATACTAACGGATCTCACGAAGGTTTTGTTGAGTTTTGTGTGATTGAAGTTTTCAAGTTTTGGGTGAGATCACGTTGGATGAAGGAATAAGGAGTGTCAAGAGCCTAAGCTTGGGGATGCCCGAGGCACCCCAAGGTAATATTCAAGGAAGACTCAAGCGTCTAAGCTTGGGGATGCCCCGGAAGGCATCCCCTCTTTCTTCTACCAACCATCAGTAATTTTACTTGGAGCTATATTTTTATTCGTCACATGATATGAGTTTTGCTTGGAGCGTCATGTATTATATGAGTCTTTGCTTTGTTTTTTTAGTTTGTCACAATCATCCTTGCTGGACACACCATTTTGAGAGAGCCACACGTTCATCATAATTTCTTAGAATACTCTATGTGCTTCACTTAAATTTTTTGAGCTAGGCAGTTGCTCTAGTGCTTCACTTAAATCTTTTTGAGCACGGCAGTGGCTATATTTTGAAGAAATAAACTCTCATGCTTCACTTATATTATTTTGAGAGTTGATAAGATGAAAATTTTGAAGAAATATATGCACTCTCATGCTTCACTTATATCTTTTTGAGAGTTGATGATAGTAATGGTAATTTGCACAAGATATGAATTTGGTCCCAAAGTGATGAATATTCAAGAGGAATATAATAAAAACTTTCATATAGATCATTGGATATGATAAGTGTGATTCGTTGCAATAGTTTTGCGATATGGAGATGATAATATGTGAGTCATGTTAGTGAGAAATTGTGATTTAGTAAGAATATTAGTGTTAAGGTTTATGATTCCCTATGCATGCATGTTAAGTCAATAGTTATGCAATGAAATTTTATTCTACTTATGGTGCATTATTCGGTGTTAGTTATGTTCAATGCATGTTTATGACCGTTTTCATTTTTTGGTTGGTTGCTTCTCAATCTATTTGCTAGCCTTCATTTGTACTAAGCGGAAATACTGCTTGTGCATCCAAACTCTTTAAACCCAAGTTGTGCCAAATGAGTCCACCATATCTACCTATATGCGGTATTTCCATGCCGTTCCAACTAAATTTGGGTGTGCCAACTCTAATTTTCAAAATAATTTTTCCGTTTTGTGTGCCCGTACCGCTCATGAAGCGGCATGGAGTGGCCAATATTTTCCATGCTAGGTGTGTTATTCTCACGATGAGTGTTTATTCACTTGTCATTGCATGAGAGAGTGGCTGGTAATAGGGATGCCCAGTCCCACAATGAAATCAAAATTAATAACAACAAAATTCCTTGAAAAGTGTTGGTATGGAGGGCACCCGTGGATACGGCTAGCCATGGATTGTGAACGAATGGTGGAAAGGAAATAAACTTTACTTTCTGTTTGGGAACCGCCTATGATGTGTCTAGCATGGAAAATATTGGGAATTCTCGGTCATTTTCGTTGACAGGAAAAGCATGCCTCTCAAAATATTTTCATCTGTCTAATTTAAGATTTGAGCTCTGGCACATTAGAAAATCTCTGCTTCCCTCTGCGAAGGGCCTATCTATTTACTTTTATGCAATTTTTATTTTTATTTTGAGTCTCCATCTTCTCTTATAAAGCACCAACTAGAGAGCACTATTGTCATACTTGTGCATTGCGTGTCGCTAATATTGAGTATGTTTCATGAATGGATCAATGATTGAGCATAATGGGCTAGGGATAACTTTCTTTAGCATTGATATTTGGAAAGACATGGTTGCTTGTTAGCATGCTTGAGTATTTATATCTCCATGTCAAATTATAGACTATTGCTTTGAATCATTCAAGTCCAATGTCCATGCTATAAAAGAAAAGAAAATATGATGAATATGATAGGCTGCATTCCACATCAAAAATTCTGTTTTTATCAGTTACCTACTCGAGGACGAGCAGGAATTAAGCTTGGGGATGCTGATACGTCTCCAACGTATCTATAATTTTTGATTGTTCCATGCTATTATATTATCAATCTTGGATGTTTTTATATACATTTACAGCAATTATATATCATTTTTTATGACTAACCTATTAACTTAGTGCCCAGTGCCAGCTGCTGTTTTCTGTCAGTTTTTGGTTTTATAGAATATCAATACCAAACGGAGTGCAAATGCCACGAAACTTTTTGGAGATTTTTTTCTGGACAAAACAAACACTAGAAGCTTCGGGAGAAGACCAGACGCCAGAGGAGGTGGCCATGAGCCACCAGGGCGCGCCTGGGGGGGGGGGGGCAGGGGGGCAGGCGCGCCCTGGTGCCTCGTGGGCCCACCTCTGACTCTTTTAACCTAATTCCACCACTATAAATTCCCAAAAATCGGGAAACCAACAGAGGAGTCCACGAAATACTTTTTCCACCGCCGCAAGTTTCTGTTCTCGAGAGATCCCATCTGGGGGCCTTCTCCGGCACTCCATAGAAGGGGGAATCGATCACGGAGGGGCTCTACATCAACCTTGCTGCCCTTCCGATGATGCGTGAGTAGTTTACCACAGACCTTCGGGTCCATAGTTAGTAGCTAGATGGCTTCTTCTCTCTTTCTGATCTTCAATACAATGTTCTCCTTGATGTTCTTGGAGTTCTATCCTATGTAATCACTTTTTGCGGTGTGTTTGTTGGGATCCGATGAATTGTGAGTTTATGATCAGATTATCCATGAATATTATTTGAGTCTTCTCTGATCTCTTTTATGCATGATTATTATAGCTTCGTATTTCTTCTCCGATCGATTGATTTATCTTGCCATGGGAAGAGGTGCTTTGTAATGGGTTCGATCTTGCGGTGCCCAATCCCAGTGACAGAAAGGGACATGACACGTATGTATCGTTGCTATTAAGGGTAAAAAGATGGGGTTTATTCATGCGTGAGTTTACTTTGTCTACATCATGTCATCTTGATTAAGGCGTTATTCCGTTCTTTATGGACTTAATACACTAGATGCATGCTGGATAGCGGTCGATGTGTGGAGTAATAGTAGTAGATGCAGGCAGGAGTCGGTCTACCTTTCTCGGACATGATGCCTATATACATGATCATTGCCTTGGATATCGTCATGATTATTTGCTTTTCTATCAATTGCCCAACAGTAATTTTTCTACCCACTGTATGCTATTTTCTTGAGAGAAGCCTCTAGTGAAAACTATGGCCCTCGGGTCTATCTAAATCATATTAAAAACCCTAAAAATACTTTGCTGCATTTTTTCTTTATTTATTTTATTTTGTATTTTTGTTTCAATCTATCTATCTATCACATACAATTTAATCTTGCGACTTACCGCCGAGGGATTGACAACTCCTCGTTTGCGTTGGGTGCAAGGATTTGTTATTTGTGTGCAGGTACTGCTAACGAGGTGTTGCGTGATTCTCCTAGTGGATTGATAACCTTGGTTTCATAACTGAGGGAAATACTTACCTCTACTATGCTACATCATCCCTTCCTCTTCGGGGAAAATTCCAACGCAGGCTACAAGTAGCACTCACCGAAGGGACGCGCATCGGCTTGGTGCGTCACTGACATGTGCAACCGCATGTGAGCAGTAGCACGAACAGACGGTCGGTTCGGCCCGCCGCTCGACACGCATCGGCTTGATACATCACTGACATGTACGACCGCATGTGAGGAGTAGCAAACGGACAGGCCAAGATCCCCCCGCCTACCGCGCGCCAAAAGCCCGGCCTTTTTAATAATTATATAGATCGCACCAAGGAGCAGACCATGGCTATGGCTCCCTCAGTTGCGAATGCTCGCATGACAGTTTCATGTGTGGGGAGGGGCGTGGTGTGGCAGTTTTGTAAAATGCCATGGCATTTCTTTTTTTACTGCTGTTTTCGTCCAATAACTGGCACCGTCGGATGCAGATCTTACGGTTACTGGGGCGTTCGCCAGGAATATTGACTATTTTTTTTCACACGCATTACATCGACACATATCATCTCTCTCCCTCTTTCCCATGCACACACCTACGCTCACGAGTCTCTCGGGACTTCTCGCACACACCATCTCTAGCTCTCTAGGTCGATGCCACACACATACACTTGTACTCTAGGTTTAGTACGTCATACAAGGAGAGAAGAGGTGCACGCACGCACTCGTCCTCTCTCACAGACGCATCGGTAACTACGAATCATAGTGTTCTCAACCATACGATTCGCTCTATCTAAGGTTCACGTTGCTCCTTCGCCTTCAGATTCAAAGGTTCAAAACGCAGAGGCTCAGCTAGAGGCGCAAGGTTTTGCTTAATGTGGGTACCACACACGGCACCAACACGACACGAGATTGGTCTGCCTGGTGCGCAGTCGGGTGAGTACTAGTAGTACTACTTTGATGTGTCGCGTCAACTCGCAGAAGTATGCAACACTTCCTTAACAAACAAACATATAAGCAACTTATATTTAGGTTTATTTCTTACCCAAAAGATCTTATATCCAATAGACACAAAATATCCCTTGGACTATTGGGAATTACTTCAACTGCATATTACTAAGGTAAAGTAGACCAAATTAAACCCTACATTAGCATATTACTAAGATAACTAGAAGCCATTGTGGAATCATTTAGGAGGTGAGCTTGTCAATCCGAATGTGGAGGGACACCGTCCTCGACGACCCAGCCCCGGCTAGCAGCTTGGGTGGCACTATCAAGAAGGTCAGCTCCTCCAGGGCGACGGCACCGGGCTCCTTGCTGCTTGTCACCTCGATTTGCACCTTGACGGTGTCGGTCCTGCCGTTGGGCGCCCCCGGTGGCCCGTTCGCCCACACCTTGGCCGCAGAGTGTGGCGGTGGGGACGCCCCCGCTCTGATGCAGACGATTGACACGGCGATAGTCGCGTCGATGCCGAGTGCACCGCCGACCACGAAAAACACGCGGCCGTCCTCCTCCGCAAATAGCAAGCGCCGCGGTTCCAACACCGGCACCTACAGCTGGAGCACCTTGCCGTAGTGAATCCTGTGCATGGGCATGGGATGCACGGTGATGAGGTGGTTGGGGAGCGCCGACGGCGGGCCTTCGTAGCCGCAGCCGGGAACGGGGCACTTGCACGGCGCGAGCGGACACGCGCCCTGGTGATCGTGCAGCTTGTGGTAAGTGACATAGAGCCCACAACCTTCGTGCGGGCACTCCACCCTCGCCGAGGAGAGGACAGTGTCATTTGCCGTGTTGCGCACGTCAAAGCCGCCGCCGCGCTCGCACTTCTGGCACTGCCGCTGGTTCCTGGGCCGCTCGCCGCGGTAGTCCGCGCAGGCCAGGTGCCCTCCCTTGCACTGCACAAATCAATCGAACACCACATCAATCAAGAAAACTGCGCCTTGCTCGATCAGCCAAACGGATGAGATGTATTTGAACCTCGTACACCGGAGGCATCAAGGGGCGGAGGCAGAAGGGGCAGTGGAGCATGGTGAGGTCCATAAAGACGTCCATCGTCGGGTCCCGTTCCGTCGGCATGATCTCGCTCTCCTCGTGCACGACCATCTCTCGCTTTAGGGCCGGGGGATTATTAGAAAGTTTTACCATCACATGTTCATACTTCAAGGTGCATTAAATCAAGACATGAAAGGATCAAAAGGAAACTCACGGCATGCATGCATGCATTGCAATTTATGCATCGGTAAACACAACTTCTTGAGAAAATCGAGTGTACTGCTTTGATGTGTCACGTCAACTCGTACAACAAGGAGAAGCTTTTGCTTACAACACGCTCTCCCCCCACGTGGTGGACATGCAGCAGTTCATTCGGTGACAGATTGCCAGAAGCATATAGTAGTACTAGTATTATTGTATTAGTACGACTTCCCGAAGAGGCGAAGAGCCAAGCGCAACCCAAAAGTGGCAGTTGTGAACGCTCGCGTGGCAGTCTCTCATGTGTAGGGGAGGGGCGTGGTGTGGTAGTTTTGTAAAATGCCATGGCATTTGTTTTTTATTGCTGTTTCCGTCCAATAGGTGCCACCGTCGGATGCAGATCTTACGGTTATTGTGGCGATCGCTAGTTATAGGCTCGTGGCGAACTGTTGACTAGTCTTTTTTTGCGAAAACTAGTCTCTTTTTGACACGCATTTACATTGATACGGCTTGAATGCCAACGAGGGAGAGGGTAGCGGTTCCCGAAACGTTGAATGATCAATGATGCATCCTCATTCAATTTTGCGCTTCCCGAGATCTAAGTTTGACCATAAATTTAACCAACGAGACCGACTGCGGCGGGAGCAAAAATTATACCACTGAAATTCGGGTCAAATTTATGGTCAAACTTAGATGTCGGGAAGCGCGGGCACACTACATTGTGGAATGGAGGGAAGCATGCAGAGGGAATTAATTGGAGAAGCAGAATGGAGCCAGCACGATATGAATGCAACGCCATTTACACTCTCATAGTATAAGGCGCTGATACGTCTCCAACGTATCTATAATTTTTGATTGTTCCATGCTATTATAGTATCAATCTTGGATGATTTTATATGCAATTGTATGCAATTATATATCATTTTTTGGGACTAACCTATTAACCCAGTGCCTAGTGCCAGTTGCTATTTTCTGCTTGTTTTTGGCTTTTCAGAGAAACAGTACCAAATGAAGTCCAAATGCCACAAATTTTTTTGGAGATTTTTTTCTGGACAAAAGAAACCTGGGAAGCTTCGGGAGGAGGCTAGAAGCCCCACAGGGGCTTCACAAGGCACTAGGGCGCGCCCCAGGGGGGCGCGCCGTAGTACCTTGTGGGGCCCACGTGACTCCTTTTGACCTAATTCCACTTCTATAAATTCACAAATATTGGAAACCCCCAGAGAGCCAGAAGAGAAAACCTTTCCACCACCGCAAGCCTCTGTTCTTCCACGATCCCATCTGGAGGCCTTTTCCGGAACTCTGCCGGAAGGGGAATCGATCACGGAGGGCTTCTACATCAACCTTGCTGCCCTTCTGATGATGTGTGAGTAGTTTCCACAGACCTACGGGTCCATAGCTAGTAGCTAGATGGCTTCTTCTCTCTCTTTGATCTTCAATACAATGTTCTCCTCGATGTTCTTGGAGTTCTATCCGATGTAATCTTCTTTTGCGGTGTGTTTGTTAGGATCCGATGAATTATGAGTTTATGATCAGATTATTCATGAGAAATATTTGAGTCTTCTCTGAACTCTTTTATGCATGATTGTTATAGCTTTGTATTTCTCTCTGATCTATCGGTTTAGTTTGGCCTACTAGATTGAGTTATCTTGCAATGGGAGAGGTGCTTTGTGATGGGTTCAATCTTGCGGTGCTCAATCCCAGTGACAGAAAGGGACATGACACGTATTTGTATTGTTGCCATTAAGGATAAAAACATGGGGTTTATTCATATTGCTTGAATTTTCTTCTCTACATCATGTCATCTTGCTTAAGGCGTTACTCTGTTTCATACTTAATACCCTAGATGCATGCTGGATAGCGGTCGATGGGTGGAGTAATAGTAGTAGATGCAGGCAGGAGTCGGTCTACTTGTCTCAGACGTGATGCCTATATACATGATCATTGCCATGAATCCGTCATAATTATTTGCTTTTCTATCAATTGCCCAACAGTAATTTGTTTACCCACTGTATGCTTATGTGCTCAAGAGAGAAGCCTCTAGTGAAAACTATGGTCCCCGGGTCTATCTTTATCATATAACAAACCTAAAAATACCTTGCTGTAATTTATTTACATTTATTTTAATTAGTAATTTAGTTTATCTATTTACCTCGATAAGATTTAATCCTTGCAAATAACCGCTAAGAGGATTGACAACCCTCTTATTCGCGTTGGGTGCAAGTGTTTGCTCTTGTGTGTGCAGGTGCGCTTTAACGGAATTTTGCTTGGTTCTCCCACTGGATTGATAACCTTGGTTCTTAACTAAGGGAAATACTTATCTCTACTGTACTGCATCTCCCTTCCTCTTCAGGGAATTACCAACGCAGCTCACAAGTAGCAGGAAGAATTTCTGGCGCCGTTGCCGGGGAGACATCATCAAAATTACCAAGTACCTTCGCACAAATTATCATTCACTTGCATTGACTTTATTTACCTTTTATTTGCATTTGCCTCTCATTTTCATCTCCCCCACTTCTAAAATATTTTACAAAAACACAAAAAAAATTGTTTGCTAGTTTGCTTGCTTGCTTTACCATTATGGCTAGTTCTTCGCTTGTTACTACTACCCCTGAAAATGAAGTACTTAATTTTAAACAAAGGGGAGGAGAAAATTTAAAAGATGCTTGGTATAGGATTTGCAATGCTCAAAATAGATCAACTCATAAGCAATCCACTACCGTTTTTCTTCGAAATTTCAATGTGGGAATCACTACTTGGTATAGATTTGTTCTTGACACTATTACCGGAGGGAATTTCTTGATGTGTCCCACTTCGGATGCTCTCAATGCTATGGGACATTTAGTGGGTTCACCCCCTATCATTATTAATGAAACGACATTGACTTTGGAGCATGTTATGCAAAGGTTAGAAGCTATAGAAAACAAAATGCCTACAATCAAACATCTTGAAAATTTAGATAAAAAGGTCCACAATCATATTACTCAATTTGGTTCCAAGGTGGGGATTGCTTTGAAAACTCTAAAGGAAAAGGAGCCAATAATTAATGAAAGGATAGGCCAAAGCTCCGCTAGAATTGATAAGTTGGAAGAAATTATCAATAACTTGGGTTCCGCTTTTTCCTCTGCTAAAAACATTGATAGAACACCTCCTAATAAAAATTGCAAGTTTATATATGTTGCCAAGGTCAAGGATACCACTTCTAGTAAAGGGAACGAAGATCTTAAAATGATTAGTGTGCATCCCAATTTCATTGATATAATTAAGGAACCCATTCATAAAAGTAAAATTATTGATTTTGTGCCTAGAAGTGTGATGATAAACATCTATGTTAAATCCACTAGAAAAAATGGATGTGTGATTGAGGAATTGGAAACAAAGGTTGACAACACTTGAAACTATGCATTGTGCCTAGCTAGGGGCATAAAACAATAACGCTTGTTGGGAGGCAACCCAATGAATAAAATAAATTTTTGCTTTTACCTACTGTTTTTGAGTGTTTGCATGATTATAGCTTCTGTTATGATTAAGTTTTTATGTTTTAATTAGTGTTTGTGCCAAGTAATGGCTTTGGGATGATTTGGAAGATAGTATAATTGATGTTGTTTGGAAAACAGAAAGTTTTGCGTCCAGTGCTGGAATTTTATTTCTGTACTGGAGCATCAAAAAAATCTGAAATTTTTACAAAGTATTGGTATATGAATTTCCCACGTTGTCATAATTTTTCAGAATTTTTGGATTTACATAAGTATGGCTTTTAAATAGATCTTTACAGACTGTTCTGTTTTAGACAGATTCTGTTTTTGTTGCATAGTTTGCTTATTTTGATGAATCTATGGATCGTATCAGGGGGTATGAGTCATGGAGAGGTTGGAGTGCAGTAGAATTATGCCAATATTAAATATGAATCAATTTACAATAGTACCTAAAGTTTAAGATTTGTTTGTTACACTAACGGATCTCACGAGGTTTCTGTTGAGTTTTGTGTGCTGAAGTTTTCAAGTTTTGGGTGAGACTACGATGGACAAAGGAATAAGGAGTGGCAAGAGCCTAAGCTTGGGGATGCCCAAGGCACCCCACGGTAATATTCAAGGAAGACTCAAGCGTCTAAGCTTGGGGATGCCCCGGAAGGCATCCCCTCTTTCGTCTACAATCTATCGGTAACTCACTTGGAGCTATATTTTTATTCATCACATGATATGTGTTTTACTTGGAGCGTCTTGTGAAATAGTTTTTTTTTTTTGCTTTTTAGTTTGTCACAATCATCTTTGCTGAACACACCTTTTTGAGAGGGACACACATTATTCGTAATTTGTTAGAATACTCTATGTGCTTCACTTATATCTTTTGAGCTAGGCAGTTGCTCTAGTGCTTCACTTATATCTTTTAGAGCACGGCGGTGATGATATTTTAAAGAAATAGTTGCACTCTCATGCTTCACTTATATCTTTTTGAGAGTCTTATGATAGCAATGGTAATATGCACGGGTTATGAATTTGGTCCTGATAAGATAGGTATTTTAGAGAGATATAATAAAAACTTTCATGTAGATCACTGAATATGATAAATTTGATTCCTTGCAATATTTTTGCGATATTAAGATGGTAATATGTGGGAGCTATTAGTAGATAATTGTGGTTTAGTAAGAATAATTGTGTTAAGGTTTGTGATTCCCGAAGCATGCATGTATGGTCTGTCATTATGCTAAGAAATTGGAGCATGAATTATTATTGATTGACTTCCTTTGTGTGGCGGTCGGGGGCGCGCGATGGTTAACTCCTACCAACCTCCCCCCTAGGGGCATCCATAGTAGTACTTTGCTTCGAGGGCTAATAAACTTTTGCAATAAGTATGTGAGTTCTTTATGACTAATGTGAGTCCATGGATTATACGCACTCTCACCTTTCCGCAATTTGCTAGCCTCTTCGGTACCGTGCATTGCCCTTTCTCACATTGAAAGTTGGTGCAAACTTCGCCGGTGCGTCCAAACCCCGTGATATGATACGCTCTATCACACATAAGCCTCTTTATATCTTCCTCAAAACAGCCACCATACCTACCTATCATGGCATTTCCATAGCCATTCCGAGATATATTGCCATGCAACTTCCACCATTCCATTTTTATGACACACATTATCATTGTCATATTGCTTTGCATGATCATATAGCTGACATAGTATTTGTGGCTCAGCCACAGTTCATCATTTTTATACATGTTACGCTAGCATCATTGCACATCCTGGTACACTACCAGAGGCATTCATATAGAGTCATATTTTTGTTCTAGCATCGAGTTGTAATTTTGAGTTGTAAGTAAATAGAAGTGTGATGATCATCATTATTAGAGCATTGTCCCAGTGAGGAAAGGATGATGGTGGCTATGATTCCCCCACAAGTCGGGATGAGACTCCGGATGAAAATAAAAAAAAATAAAAAAAAGAGGCGAAAAAGAGCCATGAAAAAAAAGTAAAAAATATAAAGAAAAAAAAGAAAAAAAAAGAAAAAAAGAAAATAAAAAGAAAAAAATAAATGAGAGAAAAAGAGAGAAGGGGCAATGTTACTATGTTTTTCTACACTTGTGCATCAGAGTAGCA
This sequence comes from Elymus sibiricus, assembly GCA_039707655.1. NCBI lineage: Eukaryota > Viridiplantae > Streptophyta > Magnoliopsida > Poales > Poaceae > Elymus > Elymus sibiricus. Next base: position 74,145,439 of record CM077672.1, on the reverse strand, counting down.
CCATGTTTTTCATATAGAGAGTCTCCTATTTTGTCACTTTGATATACTAATGGGAATTTTTCATTATAGAACTTGGGCTTCCTCAAATGCCCGAGGTCTTCATGAGCAAGCAAGTTGGATGCACACCCACTTAGTTTTCATGTTGAGCTTTCATACACTTATAGCTCTTAGTGCATCCGTTGCATGGCAATCCCTACTACTCGCATTGACATCAATTGATGGGCATCTCCATAGCCCGTTGATTAGCCTCGTTGATGTGAGACTTTCTCCATTTTTGACTTCTCCTATTTATCTCTATCACCATAATCTATTCCACCCATAGTGCTATATCCATGGCTTGCGCTCATGTATTGAGTGGGAGTTGAAAAAGCTGAAGCGCGTTAAAAAGTATGAACCAATTGCTTGGATAAAACCGGGGTTGTTCATGATAAATACTTTGTGTGAAGAAGATGGAGCATGATAGGATTATATGATTTTGTAGGGATAACGTTCTTTAGCATTTTTATTTTGAAAGACTTGATTGTTTGCTAGTATGCCTGAGTATTGATGTCTTTATATCAAATTATAGACTATTGCTTTGAATCATTTGGATCTTATTATTCATACCGTAAGAGAGAGATTACATGATGAAACATGATAGGTAGCATTCCACATCAAAAATTCTGTTTTTATCATTTACCTACTCGAGGACGATCATGAATTAAGCTTGGGGATGCTTGATACGTCTCCAACGTATCTATAATTTTTGATTGTTCCATGCTATTATAGTATCAATCTTGGATGTTTTTATATGCAATTGTATGCAATTATATATCATTTTTTGGGACTAACCTATTAACCCAGTGCCTAGTGCCAGTTGCTGTTTTCTGCTTGTTTTTGGCTTTTCAGAGAAACAGTACCAAATGAAGTCCAAATCCCACGAAACTTTTTGGAGATTTTTTTCTGGACAAAAGAAACCTGGGAAGCTTCGGGAGGAGGCCAGAAGCCCCATAGGGGCTTCACAAGGCACTAGGGCGCGCCCCAGGGGGGGCACGCCGTAGTACCTTTGTGGGGGCCACGTGACTCCTTTTGACCTAATTCCACTTCATAAATTCACAAATATTGAGAAACCCCCAGAGAGCCAGAAGAGAAAACCTTTCCGCCGCCGCAAGCCTCTGTTCTTCCATGATCCCATCTGGAGGCCTTTTCCGGTACTCTACCGGAAGGGGAATCGATCACGGAGGGCTTCTACATCAACCTTACTGCCCTTCCGATGATGTGTGAGTAGTTTACCACAGACCTACGGGTCCATAGCTAGTAGCTAGATGGCTTCTTCTCTCTCTTTGATCTTCAATACAATGTTCTCCTCGATGTTCTTGGAGTTCTATCCGATGTTGTAGGATCTAAGTATGTCTACCAGAGGGGGGGTGAATGGGAGTTTTAAATTTTTCTCGGAAATATCAAAACTCTCGGAACCCAGCAGCGGAACGAATGAAAATACAGTAAACAGTGAGCGAATACAAACTACCAAATGGAAACTAACCACATGTACCGAGGTAAATCACATGATTGAAATATGGCATGTCACAGTTCGAATATAGAGAAGGGTAGTAGAAGTGACCAGTGATGCTCGATGGCGACAAGGTGTTTGGTAGACCAGTTCGCCCTTCTGCACAAGGACTACGTCTGGTTGGAGGGGTTGTGATTTAACACAGAAGATAAACTCTCTTCGCCCTTTTCTCCTCGAAAATTGGTTCGTCAACCAATGCCGATTACTCGTGGTAGATACTTGACGGCGATCTCCAAACCTTCACTGAAGATAAATTCTCTTCAGCTCTCTTCGCGAACCACAATACTCTTGGTTGCTGAAGATTTTGCTCGGTGAAGACAATACTCTTCGACACTCGAGCGGACACCTATCCGTCTAGAGAGTTGCAGCTCTCAAGAGTAATAGGCGGGGCGTACTGGACTTAGATTCTAGTGATGCTGAACCACTATCTAATTTTTCGGCTCTAGGGTTTTTCTCTCGGTGGATTTTAAACTCAAATCTCTCGGAGAGGGGTTGCTCAACAATCTTCTCAGAATCAAAACGGAGCAGCCGCCGGACAACGCCGGCACGGGGTGTCTATTTATAGCCGCAACCTTCCCTGGTGGGAAATGACCATTTTGGACACGCGGTCCAGCGAATGGCCAACCGACACGTTCACAACGGTCGGATTTGGGAGCAACGGTAACATTACTTGCAGAGCAAGAAATGCTAACTCCTCGGTCAGAGTCAAATCTCTCGCAGCAAAGAAGATCACAGTCTCTCGCTGGAAAGTATTTGCTCGGAACACAAAGAGATTTCTCTCGCATCTTTCATAGGATTTGGGTTTAGCATCAGAGAATCAAAGCTTTGAACGCTACACCCCTCTTAATAGTACGGTGGTCCTATGACTCAATGAAAAGAAACGAAACAACGAAAAGAATGCTACGTCTTCTCTTCGTCTTCAATTTCCTCGGCTGCAGTCACTTCCTTCAGACAGGCACCGAACCAATTGCTTCACGTCAGCAATTTTTGAGGGTCACTCTTGTCGTCATATCCTTCGGTGATAACTTTCACTGCAACGCATGAGATAAACTTCGGAGATATGAATCCAAACTTCTCTCAACTCCAGGGACCTGTTACTCTGTGTGCACTAGCAAACACATCATTCCCTTACTGTTTGTCAACAATCTCCAAAACATAAGGAGGCAACATTATTGCACCAACAATCTCCCCCTTTTTGGACGATTGATGACAAAACAGATAATCATCGAAGTGAAGATAGATAAATGTAAAATGGGTCAAACAAGAGTGAGTAAGCGTTACTTGCTCGAATGTGAAATGAACTCCCCCTAAATGTATGCAGGGACGAAAGATATGAGATAGATTCTCCTGCAATAATTGAAATATATGGAGGAAGTTTCAATCATTCGAGACATTTGATTCGCACTGATGAGATATAATCCATCGAGATCTTAGTGCAATCAAAGTTAACTTCTGATAATAATTCCACCTGCAAGACAAATACTTCGAGAGAAATGGTGCAGCAGCAGGGGTTATTAATATTACATCACAGAAGTTAATCGAGTTTGACAACAAGGAGCAAAAGGACTTGAACCGAAAGTTTCAAACTCGAATGAAACCAAAACAAATGAAACACCAAAAGCAAATCTATCGAGACTCGATGTAATTCTCCCCCTTTTTGTCAACAAGTGTCAAAAAGGTGACGAAAAACATGAGTGAAGAAACGCAGATCTTGGATCAATCAGTGGCATCTCCAGATGAACTGTCCGAGGAGATTTCTTCTTCGGAAGTGACTGGAATAGCTTCGTCTTCAGCAGCAACAAATTTTTCTTCAAGAACGAGGGCTTGAGGTTGAGCAGACGAAGGAATAGCTGGAGTGGCCACTGGAGGAACACGACACTGCACATTGCCTTCGGTAGGTTTCTCTGTTGGTGATGTGGCTTCAGATTCATCAAGCAATTTACGCAGCCTTAGATGAAGAAGATCAGTTGTAGGCTCACGAGCTGGCAGAGAAGGAGTTCTATCTTGAAAAACTTCGAGAGTGAAGCCTTTGTCAATATAATCATAAAGCTCTTGGAGATTGACGTTCAGGGGTTGTTTTTCAGTAAAGAACTTGCGAAGCAATTTCCAGAGTCTTTTCTTATTTTCATCAGCAATCAGATGCATTATCCTCGTGCGATTGTTAATTGCATTCAGCTCGGAGGCAAGATGTTCTTTCTCACGTCTATCTTCTGCAATATGTTGCATGAGCAGCTGTTGAGTACGCAAACTGACTTCAAGTTGCGATGGAGGTTGAGGCGTAATCTTTCGGTCGTGCTGAGGCAAACGAGGCCCATCAAATTGCTTGTGATAATCGCGCGAGCTAGAAGCAGTCGACTTGCCCGAAGAAATATCTTCCATAACTTGCAGAGTATCGCGAACTGGAGGAATGAAGCTTTTGTGGCTTTCTTTCGCAAGATACACTGTGCGCATGGCATGATCAACAACTTTCTGTATCCATGGCGCAAACACTTTGATGCAAAAGGGATATTGAGCTGAATCCTTCAGAAAACGCAGGAACATGTCTTCGACATCGAAAATATATCGCTTGGAGATTGCATATATTGCATTGCGAAGAACATCTGAGATGGATTTGTCCGGATTCATACCAGCCAATGGGCAAATGGTGTATGAGAGCATATGGAATAGCGTCTGATTGTCGAATGAGAAATGCTCAGGACGAGGAGGACCAGTGTAGTCACGAATCTTTTCGGGATCCATTGTGCATCGAAAGAGTTCATCCGATATGACATCAATGTTGTGAACTTGAATGTTAGTGTTACCGTGCTCAAAGCGAGGAAAATGAAAGTGCGAGACAAAATCTGTCAAAGGGCACTTGATGCGTTTTCCTTCGGTCATCCATTCCATAATCCATTTTGAGCTATCTTTTTCATCACCAGAGATGTACAGTGTTGCGTAGAATTGAAGAATGATTTCTCTGTTCCACGGGTGCTCGAACTCAAAGACCTTTGTGAGGCAGAAATCATCCAGATCTTGAAGCAATTGATTAAAACAGCCAATATTTCGCATAGCAGGAATATCCAGAAATTCATGAGGAAAAATCTTCTTGCTCTCATAAAGGACCCGAGAGTAATAAATAGCTTGTTCCTTGGTCTAGAAATGAGGCGATTCAGAGGTGCGCGGGCCATCATACGGACTGGCCTGAAAGAATTTTGGATGCGCATTCCGATTGAAAAGCGGTCCTTTTGCGCCTGCGCCTGTTGAGAACAATGGAAATTCTTCGTGAGGATATGGATATTTAAGTTCTTCTTCGGGAGAAATAACTTCATCACCGTACACAACTGAGTCAGATCGGCGGACAGAGACAGATTTGCGCTCGGAGGGACCAACATCTGCCATTCGTGTGACTATATCGATGGATAATTTTAGTGGGGAGGGAGCAGGAGGCACAACAGATGGTGCAGCAGGGACGGTTGGTACTCGAGCAGGTTCATCAGCTTGGGGCACCGAGGCCGAAACATCCATTGGAGGAGGCAGAGACTATTCCATAGTAACTTGTTTTTGCCCGTCGACAGATGGAACTGGGACTTGCGGCGCTTCATGAGCTGGAGAGGTTTGAGGTTCGGTGCGAGGAATTTCACCTTCCTCTGAAACAATGTATTGCGAGGGAATTTCAGCCCGAGCAGGGGAGGCCACAGGCACTGATTCAGTTGGCCTTGGCGAGGGAGGAGCATCCGAGTCCTTAACAGGTGGTGGCGAAGGAATAGCAGGCTCAGGAGATTTTTCTTTCTGAGATTGAGCATCTTGACGGACAGGCGACGGTTCCTTCGGAGCCGGAGGTACATTTTTCTTCGCAATTTTCTTTCTTTGCTTGATCTTTTGCTTCGCAACATGATCAATATGGCCTTTAACCAGATCATCGTAGCCAGTTACTTTGGCTTGATGTTCATCACAAACTTTTCGAACAATTTCATCAAGATCTGTGTGAAAGCGCAACCTTCGGCTACGTAGAAGACTCAGGGCTCGGTTGATATCCTTGTAGGAATCTTCGAGTGTGTTGATGATGAACTTTGATGAGGCAGTTTTCATTCGCTCATTAAGATCTAGTAGTTTGGCAGAGAGGGAATTAATCTCAACTGCATCATCTCTCAGTTCTTGCACTACTGATGTTGCTTGAGCAATGACTTCGGCAGGGATTGGCAAAGATGCCACTTCTCCATCAAAAGGGTTATCCACAAACTTATCGAGCTGCTCCATGATATATACATGATTATAATAATGAGGTGCATCTGACTTGCCAGAGGGAGCAGTCTGAACAGGAGCATGAACTTGCTCGGAAGGTGGCTTAGAAGCCAATGGTTGAGTCAGTGTAGGTGCAAATTTAGCAACTTCTTCCTTCGGAGCAGAGGATTGAGAAGCATCTTGCTCGGTAGATGTCTTGATCTTCCTCACTTCAGGTATGGGAATGCTTTCGCCAGGCTTCGCAGTATTCACTGGAGCATCAACTACCAAATCCTTCAAGTCAATTGCATCTGGATGCGGAGTTGTGTTCATGTGCTGGTTCATGGTGATAGTGGTAGCTGGCGTTTTTCTGGCAGGCATCTTCTTCGATGGCGCCAAATTGATCCGTAGATTAGGCAGCATGGTTGAGGTGGTAATGTTCACATCCTCGCTGAGAGCAGCAGCAACCTCTTCTTTGGTGAGAGGAGGATCATCTTTATCAGCCGAGGAATCATCCATATTTGCTTCATCTGCTGGTACAGCCTTTTTCTTCTTCGGTGCACGCTTTCTCTTCGGAGCAGCAGCATTGGGATCATGCTTATGTTTGGTGCGTCCTTCAGACATCCCTTCGGCCCTTTTCTTTTCCAGATCATCTTTGAGAAGACGAAGGTTTTCTTCTTCACGAGCCTTTTTCTTTTCTGCCCTCTCAGATCTTTTATCAACATTGCGTTGACGCTTAGCAAGTTCATCGGGATATGAGGCCGGAGTGCGAAGAGAGGACTCATGAGCATTTGCCGGAGGAGGTGGTCTCTCTTGAGGTCCATTTGACTTGATTAGAGAAAGTTCTCGGCAGTCACCCCACGGTGGATGGAATGCAAAATTCTGAGCAAAGCGAGGGGCAACGAACTCATAATTGAACCATTTGCGCACCTAGTGGCGTCGAATCCATTGCTGTCGTGTATCTCGTTCGTGTTTTGATTCGCCTGGAACTGTGTTGTATCGGTCATGAGAAATATATTCAGCTGCGTTTGTGAGAGCCTGTCTGCCACCCCTCTTCTTTTTCGGAGCAGTTTCTACTTGCTCGTTGTCATTCTGTTCGGCCCTTTTTCTCTTGCTGGTTGACGGGCCTACCGTTGGGCCCTTAGCATTCGGAGCTTTTGATTCATCAGCAGTGCCCAATACAATATCATCTCTTTCAGGCTGGCTACGCTGAGCTGAATCTGCAACTGACTTCATTTTCCTGTGAACATAGATAGATGTGAGAGAAAATGGGGACAGGGTTACGAATGCACACAGCTAAGAATTTGTTTTTGATGAAGAGGTAGATGCAGACTTTGAGAAATGTTTTGGGCGAAAGAAATGTATAGAACGAACTAGTAGGTTCAAAGAAAATACTAGTAAGCGTGCTAAGCATTCCGTTCGGACGAGACACAACACAAACCCTATATCTGAAGTTTTTCCGGATGCGAGGGACAACTACAAACCACATCCACAAAAGTTACCTAGCAGTAAGGATCTGAGAAATTGCAGTAAAACAAGGCTATTTCTACCGCGGACGAACTTGAACAGGATGAACGAAAGAACAAGTTCGCACTGCACATACCCTAGCTTGGTGATGTGCAGCAGCTACGGCGGCGCGGAGACGAAGATGATCCACGGCGGCGAGGGAGGACTTCGGCGACCCCTTTCCGGCAGTGAAGCGGCGAAGGTGGTCGGCGTCGTCGAGCTCAAGGAGGAGCAGTGCGGTAGGGCTACGATGAGTGGCGATGGTGAAGACGCGAAGTGAATCAAGGAAAGGGGGCGGCGCAGTATTTATATGCGAGAGAAAATGACCGCACCCTGTAAATCTGATCGGACGGACGGAGTCAAGGGACGTTTGCGATTCAACAGATAGGATAAGCTAGCAGTTGATGATGAGCACGTGGCAACCGTCATCAAAGATCGTGGTCCAGACCTGGGCGGGAAACCCCAAATTTTGGACGGCTTTCGCCAAAACAGATTAAGTTGGGACCGAACCTTTAACGTGGTCAAGGACACCAGATAAAGTTTCGTTCACAGATGAAGTTTGTGCATTCATAACGGAACAACATAGACTGGAAGAGATAGAATAGAGGGAAAAACAGGGTCCTAGGCATTTCACTCAGACGAAGAAACACAAATACCCGAAAAATAAGCTATGAGTGAAATACATTCGGACAAACACGAAATCCTCAAGTGCAGCTCAACCAAGAGAAATTGTGGTGGCGTTACCCACCGTATAAGAACTGTATGACCCCAAGCGTCGCACAATTATCGTGGCACCCGGTTAGTCTAGTTCTTCGTTAATGTATTCACTCTCAGAAAGAAAATTTCACTTTGTCGAAATTCTCAAACTCTTCGAGTGTTATGCACCCATTCCTTCTAAGATGTGGAAGTGTTGGTACGGGTGCCGAGTCCAGCTTACTGCACGTTTGCGGAATCTAGGATATTTAGCTCACACCGTAACGCACAGAATCTTTTCTCATCGAGAGGCTTGGTGAAGATATCGGCGAGATTTTCTTCGGTATTGACATGACTGATAACAATATCTTCACGAGCAACATGATCACATAGGAAATGATGTCTGATCTCAATATGCCTGGTGCGAGAATGCTGCACAGGATTATGTGCAATTTTGATCGCACTCTCATTATCGCACAATAGAGGGATCTTCTTAACCTTGATGCCATAATCCTTCAGAGTCTGCTTCATCCATAGCAACTGTGTACAACATGCGCCAGCAGCAATATATTCGGCCTCAGCCGTAGAGAGAGAGACGCAATTCTGCTTCCTTGACGACCAACAAACCAATGATCTACCGAGGAAATGGCATGTCCCCGAAGTAGATTTCCTGTCAACCCGGTCACCTGCATAATCTGAGTCTGAATATCCAACGAGGTCAAACTGTGCTCCCTTAGGATACCATAAACCTAAGGTGGGGGTGTGAGCCAAATATCTCAGAATACGCTTGACCGCTTGGTGATGCGATTCTTTCGGTGCAGCTTGAAAACGAGCACACATACAAACACTCAACATAATATCAGGTCTGGATGCACATAGGTAAAGCAAGGAACCAATCATCGAACGATAAGCTTTTTGATCGTAATCTTTACCGTACACATCTGCGTCCAGCTGGCCATTTGTGGGCATGGGAGTTTTGTAACCCTTCTGTTTGCAATCTTGCATTTTGAACTTCTTAAGACAGTCTCTCAGGTATTTCTCCTGAGATATGAAAGTTCCATTGTCCTGTTGACGAATTTGCAGTCCGAGAAAGAACTTAAGTTCACCCATCATAGACATTTGATACTTCTCGGACATCATTCGCCCAAATTCCATGCTGCAAGCATTATTAGTACAACCGAAAATAATATCATCCACAAAGATTTGACACACGAATAGATCGCCATCGATAGCACGAGTGAAAAGAGTGGAATCAGTGGATCCTGGCTTAAACCCTTTGTCGAGCAAAAACCTCTTTAGAGTGTCATACCAAGCTCGAGGGGCTTGCTTCAATCCATACAACGCCTTTTTCAACCTGAAAACTTTGTTAGGAAACTGAGGATTTTCAAAGCCAGGTGGCTGCCTAACATATACTTCCTCATCAATTTCACCATTGAGAAAAGCACTTTTCACATCCATTTGATAAAGCAGAATATCATTGTAATTTGCATAAGCGAGAAGAATACGAATTGCCTCAAGGCGAGCAACAGGAGCATAAGTTTCACCGAAATCAATACCTTCTACCTGTGTATACCCTTGAGCGACAAGACGTGCTTTGTTTCTCACAACAATGCCATTTTCATCTTGCTTATTTCGGAAAATCCATTTTGTGCCGATGATATTGTGCTTCTTAGGATTCGGTTTGTCAACCAATTCCCATACATCATTTAATTCGAATTGCACCAACTCTTCTTGCATGGCATTCATCCAATCGGGATCATTCATGGCTTCCTCATACTTGGTAGGCTCTGTCAATGAGACGAAAGAGAAACTGCCACAGTAGTTAGACAAACGAGTGCGAGAACGAGTTGTGGGTCTGTAACCTGGATTCTCGAGATCTTCGAGGATTAATGCAGGGTCAACTCGATTTGCCACTCGTGGGTGAGGATTTTCTTCTTGATTTTCATTTTCCTCAGTATCAGCATCAGGATTGGCATTAGTATCGCCATTTTCATCATGATTGCCATTTTGGTCGGCATTAGGATTTTTGTTGCCATTTGTGTTCGGTGCGGCATTTGCTTCGGCAGTAGCTTGGCGTGTTCGTCGAGCTATGGGAGCATCATCATCAGAAGAATCAGGTACATTTCCTTCGACTGGCCTGACATCTCCAATAGCCATTTGCCGAATAGCATCCGAAATCGGAGGTTCATCTATCACATTAGGCAGGTGCTCCTTTTGGGAGCCGTTAGATTCATCAAACCGCACATTTACCGTTTCCATAACTTTCCCGTGGTGAGAGTTATAGACACGATAAGTATGCGAGTTCGAGCCATAACCAAGAAGAAAACCTTCATGTGCTTTGGGTGCAAACTTAGAATTATGATTCATGTCACGAATGTAGCATGGTGCACCAAACACACGTAGATAAGAAACATTCGGTTTCTTGCCAGTGATAAGCTCATATGAAGTTTTCTTAAGGAATTTGTGAAGATAAACACGATTCACAACATGGCAAGCAGTATTAATAGCATCAGCCCAGAAACGAATAGGAGTTTTATACTCACTGAGCATTGTTCTCGCCATTTCAATAAGAGTTCTATTCTTTCGCTCAACAACTCCATTCTGTTGGGGAGTGTATGCGGCAGAGAATTCATGAGTAATACCATTTTCATCGAGAAAATCTTCGATATGAGTATTTTTGAACTCAGTGCCATTGTCGCTTCTGACATGTTTAATACGCACTTCATATTCATTTTCAGCTTTCTTGGCGAATCTTTTGAAGATGTCTTGGGTGCAAGTTTTGTCTGATATAAAGAATACCCAAGTGTATCAAGAAAAATCATCAACAATAACCAGACCATAATGACTGCCTCCGAAACTTGCATAGTTTTGAGGCCCGAATAAATCCATATGAAGAATTTCCAGTGGTCTTGTTGTGGTCATAACAGTTTTTGATGAATGATGCTTCTTGGCCAATTTGCCAGCCTCACAAGCAGCACAAAGACGATCCTTGTCGAATTTCACATCAGGAATACCACGGAGATGATTTTTCTTCACGAGTGTCTGCAAGTTTCTCATACCTGCATGACCAAGTCTTCGGTGCCACAGTCATCCTTCGGTTGCTTTCGCAAGCAAACAAGTTCAGACTGAGGGACCCTTAGAGAAATCCACAATATATAAATCACCTTTTCTATTTCCTTCGAATACGAAGGAATTGTCAGTGGCCATGAAGACAATGCATTTGAATTTAGAAAATAGAACTAGCATGCCTAGATCACACAGCTTGACGACAGACATGAGATTGAAACCAAGAGACTGAACAAGTAAAACATCATCAATGTTCTTATCCTTGGATATAGCAATTTTACCTAACCCAAGTACCTTTCCTTTGTTGTTGTCGCCGAAAGTGATGTACTTCTCAGATGAAGCAGTTAAATTTGGGTCGACAAACAACGACTTGTCTCCGGTCATATGACTAGTGCATCCACTATCCATTATCCATTCGGTACACCCGGAGACATAGTCCTGCAGAGAAATCAGGCTTTCTTAACCACCCACATCATTGTAGGTGGCTTCGAAACATATGAGCGAGCAGGATATGATTTCTTTCGAAGATTATGTGAATTGTAACTTGAGTCAGTACGAGCATAATCGAAAGAATAAGCATTGAAGTTTCTTCCTGACGAATGAGTATAGTGGTTTGGTGAAGCAAGTATGTACTCATTCCGTCGAATCTTTTCAAGAATATATCGAGCATTTTCTTCCTGCATGGTTAGTAGTCTAGTGACAGGTAATGCCTCGATAGTTTTCCTGGGCACCCAGATAGATTCCTTTGGGGGGCCATTCCTGCTGTTTGGACCAACATAGCGAGCAACAGCCTCACCACGTTGGTTTTTGAACAGCTTATAGTTGTCCAGAGAATCATCATATGAATATTCGGGGATTGGCGAGTCATATCCCGAAAGTAAAGCTGGATCGAGCGTTTTGCTCTTAGCAGGCACCCACACAGTGCGAGGATATTGATCCGGTTCCCAGTAGGAGCCATTCTCATTTAGTTTCCTTTCGAAACCGATACCTTCCTTCCTGCAGTTTTTGTGAAGAATGGATTTCTTCAGAACATCACACAGGGTTTGATGCCCTTTGAGAGACTTGAACATTCCTGTCTGAAGAAGATCCTTCAACCTAGCATTTTCATCAGAAACACAACCATTTTCCTCGACCGAGGGGTTAGCATTCACAGAAGATTCAGCATTTGATTCAGCATTACTGCGTTCGAGACATTTTAAGCAAGGAGGTACAAACACTTCAGGTTTCTCTTTGAGTTGTTGGGTGAGAAGAGAATTTTCTCTGATCAAATCATCATGAGCCTCTCTCAGCGACTCGAGTTCCTGTTTCCGTTTCAGGTAATCATAGGTCAATCTTTCGTGGTCAGCTGAGGGAAAATCATGACGATCTGATAGTTCTTTCATTCGAGACTCGAGAGCAGAATGCTCTTTAGTCAACGACTGATTTTTCTCCATCTCCTCAACCAACAACCCTTCAGTCTTCCTGAGGGTTTTCTCAATTTTCTCAAGAGAGTTTTGTTGAATATGGGCAATTTTTATCAGTTTAGCATGGTCATCCTCATCAGAAGAATATTGATCACTGGAGTGAATCTTGTGATGTTTGGAGGATACCTTTTCTTTCGAGGCTTTGGCCATGAAGCAGTACTCAGGAGACTCGTCGTCGCTTCAATGATTCTCGAATAAGTTCATTGCTGGAGCGGAGCCACATGCTATGCCAGCCATGCCAGAGTCGGAATCCTCCTCTGATTCATCAACCTCTTCGTCGTCAGAAGATGCTTCTTCTTCGGAATCCATTTCCTTGTCGATGTACGCCTTGGCCTTGTGTGAAGTGTTCTTGCGGTTGGACGAGGACTTAGAGGGATTCTTCGAGGAAGATCTTGATGAGGACTTGGATGAATCCTTCTTCTTGAAGAACTTCTTTGTTTTCTTCTCATGATCGGAGTCGTAGCTCTTGCTCTTGCTTTTACCATGGTTTCCTGAATCATATCTTCCACTAGCACGGATTTCAGCTTCCCAGAGAGGACAGTCCGAAATGAAATGACCTGGCTTTCTGCACTTGAAGCAGGTGTATTCTCCTGTTGGCTTTGATGAAGATTTGGAGCCGCCAGAGTTGCTGGATCCTTTCTTCTGAAACTGATTTTTCCTATGAAGACGTTGGAATCTTTTCGTGATCAATGCGAGATCCTAACTAATCCTTTCGGTGTCATCTGAATCTTCATCGGCATTTCCTTCCGAGGAAGAATCAGGCACAGCCTTGAGAGCATGACTTTTTCGGTGACTTGAGCCATAGAGATCTCTCTTCTCTTCTTCTTGTTCTTCGTGGGTGTTTAGCCTTTCCATGATATCAGCAGAGTCGAGAACTTTGAAATCAGCCCGTTCACGAATCATCAGAACAAGTGTGTCGAACGAACTGTCAAGAGACCGGAGCAACTTCTTCACGACTTCATGATCAGTGATGTCTTTGGCGCTGAGACCTTGTAGCTCGTTTGCAATGTCACTCAGACGATCGAAAGTTTGCTGACAGCTTTCATTTCCAATGCGCTTGAACCGATTGAACTTGGCCCGAAGTGTATCAATGCGAGCTTCTTTCTGAGTTGAAACACCCTCGTTTATCTTTTCGAGAATGTCCCACAATTCCTTTGCAGTTTCACACTGACGGTAGCGAAGAAATTGAGCACGAGAGAGATGGCCACCAATTTCATCTTTAGCTTGAGCATCCATCTGAATGAGTTTCTTCTCGTGGTCAGTGGGGACCTGGGGTACTTCAACTGTGAATCCATTCTGCACCACATTCCACATATCATCATCAATGGCTCGGAAACGGATCTTCATCTTCTCCTTCCAGAAGGGATAGTCCGTCCCATCGAAGATGGGAATCTTGAGGTGCGACTTGTAGCTCACTGAAGACATACTTAAACTCCAAGGTGGTTAGACCAAAATGAGCAGAGTCAAGGAGTACCTTGCTATGATACCAAATGTAGGATCGAAGTATGTCTACCAGAGGGGGGGGGGCGGTGAATGGGAGTTTTAAATTTTTCTCGGAAATATCAAAACTCTCGGAACCCAGCAGCGGAACGAATGAAAATACAGTAAACAGTGAGCGAATACAAACTACCGAATGGAAACTAACCACATGTACCGAGGTAAATCATATGATTGAAATATGGCATGTCACAGTTCGAATATAGAGAAGGGTAGTAGAAGTGACCAGTGATGCTCGATGGCGACAAGGTGTTTGGTAGACCAGTTCGCCCTTCTGCACAAGGACTACGTCTGGTTGGAGGGGTTGTGATTTAACACAGAAGATAAACTCTCTTCGCCCTTTTCTCCTCGACAATTGGTTCGTCAACCAATGCCGATTACTCGTGGTAGATACTTGACGGCGATCTCCAAACCTTCACTGAAGATAAACTCTCTTCAGCTCTCTTCGCGAAGCACAATACTCTTGGTTGCTGAAGATTTTGCTCGGTGAAGACAATACTCTTCGACACTCGAGCGGACACCTATCCGTCTAGAGAGTTGCAGCTCTCAAGAGTAATAGGCGGAGCGTACTGGACTTAGATTCTAGTGATGCTGAACCACTATCTAATTTTTCGGCTCTAGGGTTTTTCTCTCGGTGGATTTTAAACTCAAATCTCTCGGAGAGGGGTTGCTCAACAATCTTCTAAGAATCAAAATGGAGCAGCCGCCGGACAATGCCGGCGCGGGGTGGCTATTTATAGCCGCAGCCTTCCCTAGTGGGAATGACCATTTTGGACACGCGGTCCAGCCAATGGCCAACCGACACGTTCACAACGGTCGGATTTGGGAGCAACGGTAATATATATGATTTTTCAGCATTGGAATCACGCAAAGAGGTGCCACAGGGGGCCCACGAGGCACTAGGGCACGCCTGGGGGGGCAGGCGTGCCCAGGTGGCTCGTGGGGCCCCTGTGGCTCTTCTGCTGCTCCTCCGAAGCTTCGTGGGTCTGTTTCCTTCCAGAAAAAATCATCAAAAAGTTTTGCTGCATTTGGACTTCATTTGATATGGATTTTCTGGAAAACCAAAAACAAGCAGAAAACAGCAACTGGCACTGGGCACTAGGTTAATATGTTAGTCCATAAAAACCATATAAAAGTGCACCAAAATCATACAAAACTATAATAAACATGGCATGAATACTTCATAAATTATAGATACGTTGGAGACGTATGAATGATCAGATTATTCATGAGAATATTTGAGTCTTCTCTGAACTCTTTTATGCATGATTGTTATAGCTTTGTATTTCTCTCCGATCTATCGGTTTAGTTTGGCCTACTAGATTGATTTATCTTGCAATGGGAGAGGTGCTTTGTGATGGGTTCAATCTTGCGGTGCTCAATCCCAGTGACAGAAAGGGACACGACACGTATTTGTATTATTGCCATTAAGGATTAAAAGATGGGGTTTATTCATATTGCTTGAATTTGCTTCTCTACATCATGTCATCTTGCTTAAGGCGTTACTCTGTTTCATACTTAATACCCTAGATGCATGCTGGATAGCGGTCGATGTGTGGAGTAATAGTAGTAGATGCAGGCAGGAGTCGGTCTACTTGTCTCGAACATGATGCCTATATACATGATCATTGCCTTGGATATCGTCATGATTATTTGATTTTCTAGCAATTGCTCAACAGTAATTTGTTTACCCACCGTATGCTATTTTTATGAGAGAAGCCTCTAGTGAAAACTATGGCCCCCGGGTCTATCTAAATCATATATTAAAAACCCTAAAAATACCTTGCTGCACTTTTTCTTTATTTATTTTATTTTATATTTTAGTTCAATCTACCTATCTATCACATACAATTTAATTTTGCAATTAACCGCCGAGGGATTGACAACCCCTTGTTTGCGTTGGGTGCATGGATTTGTTGTTTTGTGTGCAGGTGCTGCTAACGAGGTGTTGCATGATTCTCCTACTGGATTGATAACCTTGATTTCATAACTGAGGGAAATACTTATCTCTACTGTACTGCATCTCCCTTCCTCTTCAGGGAATTACCAACGTAGCTCACAAGTAGCAGGAAGAATTTCTGGCGCCGTTACCGGGGAGACATCATCAACATCTATCAAGTACCTACGCATAAAACTTTCATCTCCTTGCATTTACTTTATTTGCCTTTGCCTCTCGTTTTCATCTCCCCCACTTCTAAAAAGTTTTTACAAAAATACAAAAATATTTTCCGTTTGCCTTTTTGCTTGATCTGTCATCATGACTAGCGTAACTATCCCTCCTTTGTCGCCGGATTTTGAAGTGCTTTACTTCAAACAGAAACAAGGAAAAAATCTTAAAGATGCTTGGTATAGGCTAATGGAATCTTACCGTATTTGCTCTATAAATGGGGATTTAAAAATTTTGCTTCGCAATTTCTATATTGGTTTAACCATGCATCATAGAGAACTTTTGGACTTTGCCGCAAAAGGGAATTTTATTGAAAGTGAGGCCAATACCGCC
The DNA here is from genome assembly GCA_039707655.1 of Elymus sibiricus. Classification (NCBI taxonomy): domain Eukaryota; kingdom Viridiplantae; phylum Streptophyta; class Magnoliopsida; order Poales; family Poaceae; genus Elymus; species Elymus sibiricus. The sequence continues at coordinate 74,128,965 of CM077672.1, read as the reverse complement.
TATGAAATAATAGAGGGTATATTGGGTGTTCCACCACCACAAAAGGGTTTTGCTTTTACTCAAGAGGGGGCTCAAATATTAGACAAATTGGGTGACATGCAGAAAAATTTGGTTGAGTTGCAAAAGTCTAATGGATCTCTTAAAAATATTAGTGGAAACCTCAATCGCATGAGCACTTTGATTACTTTATGCAATAAGCGATTAGATATTCTAGACCTTAAAAGTGCCTCATTTCCTGAGAATAATGGGAAGCATAAAGAGCCTCCCGGGTTTGAGAAAAATCCCATAAAGATTACTAAAACCAAGGATGATAATACTTGAAACTATGCATTATGCCTAGCTAGGGGCATAAAACAATAGCACTTGTTGGGAGGCAACCCAATGAATAAAATAAATTTTTACATTTTGTTTCTGTTATTGTGTGTTTTCACATTTATGCTACTGTTATGATTGATTTTTTATGTTTTAATTAGTGTTTGTGCCAAGTAAAACCTTTGGGATGATTTGGAAGATAGTATAATTGATGCTGTTTGGAAAACAGAAAGTTTTGCGTCCAGTGCTGGAATTTTCGTTCTGTACTGGAGCGCCAGAAAATTCTGAAATTTTTACACAGTATTAGTATATGAATTTCCCACGTTGTCCTAATTTTTCAGAATTTTTGGAGTTACAGAAGTATAGCTTTTAAATAGATCTCTACAGACTGTTCTGTTTTTGACAGATTCTGTTTTTGATGCACTGCTTGCTTGTTTTGATGAAACTATGGATTGTATCGGGGGGTATAAGCGATGGAGAAGTTAGAATACAGTAGGTATAATGCAAAAAAAAAATATGAATAGGTTTGCAACAGTACTTAAAGTAGTGATTTATTTTGTTATACTAACGGATCTCACGAAGGTTTTGTTGAGTTTTGTGTGATTGAAGTTTTCAAGTTTTGGGTGAGATCACGATGGATGAAGGAATAAGGAGTGGCAAGAGCCTAAGCTTGGTGATGCCCGAGGCACCCCAAGGTAATATTCAAGGAAGACTCAAGCGTCTAAGCTTGGGGATGCCCCGGAAGGCATCCCCTCTTTCTTCTACCAACCACCGGTAATTTTACTTGGGGCTATATTTTTATTCGTCACATGATATGTGTTTTGCTTGGAGCATCGTGTATTATACGAGTCCTTGCTTTGTTTGCTTTTTAGTTTGTCACAATCATCCTTGCTGGACACACCAATTCGAGAGAGCCACACGTTCATCATGATTTGCTAGAATACTCTATGTGCTTCACTTAAATTTTTTGAGCTAGGCAGTTGGTCTAGTGCTTCACTTAAATCTTTTTGAGCATGGCGGTGGCTATATTTTGAAGAAATATTTAAACTCTCATGCTTCACTTATATTATTTTGAGAGTTCATAAGACTAAAATTTTGAAGAAATATTTGCACTCTCATGCTTCACTTATATCTTTTTGAGAGTTGATAATAGTAATGGTAATTTGCACAAGATATGAATTTGGTCCCAAAGTGATGAATATTCAAGAGGGATATAATAAAAACTTTCATATAGATCATTGGATATGATAAGTGTGATTCCTTGCAATAGTTTTGCGATATGGAGAGGATGATATGTCAGTCATGTTAGTGAGTAATTGTGATTTAGTAAGAATATTAGTGTTAAGGTTTGTGATTCCCTATGCATGCACATTAAGTCAATAGTTTTGCAACAAAATTATATCCTACTTATGGTGCATTATTCGGTGTTAGTTATGTTCAATGCATGTTTATGACCGTTTTCGCTTTTTGGTTGGTTGCTTCTCAATCTATTTGCTAGCCTTCATTTGTAGTAAGCGGAATTACTGCTTGTGCATCCAAACTCCTTAAACCCAAGTTGTGCCAAATGAGTCCACCATATCTACCTATATGCGGTATTTCCATGCCGTTCCAAGTAAATTTGCGTGTGCCACCTCTAATTTTCAAAATAATTTTTCCGTTTTGTGTGCCCATACCGCTCATGAAGCGGTAGGGGGTGGCCAATATTTTCAATGCTAGGTGTGTTATTCTCACGATGTGTGTTTATTCACTTGTCATTGCGCGAGAGAGTGGCTGGTAATAGGGATGCCCAGTTCCATAATGAATCAAAAATTAATAACAACAAAATTCCTTGGAAAGTGTTGGTATGGAGGGTACCCGTGAATACGGCTAGCCATGGATTGTGAAAGAATGGTGGAAAGGAAATAAACTTTACTTTCTATTTGGGAACCGCCTATGATGTGTCCAGCATGGAAGATATTGGGAATTCTCGGTCGTTTTCATTGACAGGAAAAGCATGCCTCTCAAAATATTTTCATCTCTCTAATTTAAGCTTTGAGCTCTGGCACATTTGCAAATCTCTGCTTCCCTCTGCGAAGGGCCTTTCTATTTACTTTTATGCAATTTTTATTTTTATTTTGAGTCTCCATCTTCTCTTATAAAGCACCAACTAGAGAGCACTATTGTCATACTTGTGCATTGTGTGTAGCTAATATTGAGTGTGTTTCATGAATGGATCAATGATTGAGCATAATGGGCTAGGGATAACTTTCTTTAGCGTTGGTATTTTGAAAGACATGATTGCTTGTTAGTATGCTTGAGTATTTATATCTTCATGTCAAACTATAGACAATTGCTTTGAATCATTCAAGTCCAAATGTCCATGCTATAAAAGAAAAGAATATGATGAATATGAGGCAGCATTCCACATCAAAAATTCTGTTTTTATCATTTACCTACTCGAGGACGAGCAGGAATTAAGCTTGGGGATGCTGATACGTCTCCAACGTATCTATAATTTTTTATTGTTCCATGCTATTATATTATCAATCCTGGATGTTTTATATAGATTTACAAGCAATTATATATCATTTTTTGGGACTAACCTATTAACTTTGTGCCCAGTGCCAGTTGCTATTTTCTGCCTGTTTTTGGTTTTACAGAATATCAATACCAAACGAAGTCCAAATACCACGAAACTTTTTGGAGATTTTTTTTCTGGACATAACCAACACTAGAAGCTTCGGGAGAGGGCCAGAAGACCCAGGAGGTGGCCACGAGCCACCAGGGCGCGCCTGGGGGGGGGGTGGGCAGGCGCACCCTGGTGCCTCGTGGGCCCATCTCTGCCCCTTTTGACTTAATTCCACCACTATAAATTCCCAAAAATCAGAAAACCAACAGGGGAGTCCACGAAATAGTTTTTCCGCCGCCGAAGTTTCTGTTCTCGATAGATCCCATCTGGAGGCCTTTTCCGGCACTCAGCCGGAGGGGGAATCGATCACGGAGGGGCTCTACATCATCCTTGCTGCCCTTCCGATGATGCGTGAGTAGTTTACCACAGACCTTCGGGTCCATAGTTAGTAGCTAGTGGCTTCTTCTCTCTTTTTGATTTTCAATACAATGTTCTCCTCGATGTTCTTGGAGTTCTATCCGATGTAATCACGTTTTGCGGTGTGCTTGTTGGGATCCGATGAATTGTGAGTTTATGACCAGATTATCCATGAATATTATTTGAGTCTTCTCTGAACTCTTTTATGCATGATTATTATAGCTTCGTATTTCTTCGCCGATCTATTGATTTGGTTTGGCCAACTAGATTGATTTATCTTGCCATGGGAAGAGGTGCTTTGTAATGGGTTCGATCTTGCGGTGCTCAATCCCAGTGACAGAAAGGGTCATGACACGTATGTATCGTTGCTATTAAGGGTAAAAAGATGGGGTTTATTCATGCGTGAGTTTACTTTGTCTACATCATGTCATGTTGCTTAAAGCGTTACTCCGTTCTTTATGGACTTAATACACTAGATGCATGCTGGATAGCGGTTGATGTGTGGAGTAATAGTAGTAGATGGAGGCAGGAGTCGGTCTACTTGTCTCGGACGTGATGCCTATATACATGATCATTGCCTTGGATATCATCATGATTATTTGCTTTTCTATCAATTGCCCAACAGTAATTTGTTTACCCACCGTATGCTGTTTTTATGAGAGAAGCCTCTAGTGAAAACTATGCCCCCCTGGTCTATCTAAATCATATATTAAAAACCCTAAAAATACCTTGCTGCACTTTTTCCTTATTTATTTTATTTTATATTTTAGTTCAATCTATCTATCTATCACATAAAATTTAATCTTGCAATTAACCGCCGAGGGATTGACAACCCCTTGTTTGCGTTGGGTGCAAGGATTTGTTGTTTTGTGTGCAGGTGCTGCTAACGAGGTGTTGTTTGATTCTCCTACTGGATTGATAACCTTGGTTTCATAACTGAGGGAAATACTTATCTCTACTGTACTGCATCTCCCTTCCTCTTCAGGGAATTACCAATGCTGCTCACAAGTAGCAGCGCCCCTCCACTCCAATCCATCTACCGAATCGTACGCACCTACTAGTACTACGCACCTAGTCTGCGCAACACTGCTCACTCCAATCCAAGACCAAGTGACCAGAAGCCACAACCACCCATGGAGGTGATGGACGCGAGCGGCAGGAGGCTGTGCCAGTTGATCCACGACGCCGGCCTGTGGCCCAGCACCGAGCAGCGTCTCCAAATGGTGCTGGCGACTGCCGGTGTCATAGCCCTCGGCCATGACGGCTTCGCCTCCCACATGGGCGAGATGATGGTCCGCTCCATCCGCAAGTTCACCGCCGTCAAGAAGCGCGCGGATGACCTTGCCGTACTCCTCCAGCCCACACGCCCAAGCTCCTCGTTGCCTGCCACCCTCATCGGCCTCCATGGTGACAACCTCTTTGATGCACTGGTGGCCCTGCAGCTGCCCGATGTCGCGACGAAGAGTGTCCACCTCGAGGCCGTGCTCGCCGCACAGCGCCTCGCCGAGCAAGAAATTGTCGACCTACACATCCATATCTACGAGGAAATCGTCTACATAGGCCACTACAGGGCCAGGGACGACGCTAAGATGTTGGCCTTCTTCGACCGGCTGGAAGCCTTGGACGTCATTGTTCAGAAGCACATTGACCTCGCCACGAAAGCCGCTGCTCCTCAGCCGCCGTTCGGTGGGCCAGCACCCTGAGTTGAGGAGGAGGAGGTCGTCGATGGATGCATCTTTCTTCTTGCCTCCTGTAACCAGCACTGCATCGCGTACTGTATCGCATTATCATTCCAGTCGTAAATGACATGTGTGATCCCTTGCTCTCATTTGGCGTTAATTATATGTATCACTATCTTCGCCCTGTTTTATTGGTCACCTTCGTGTTTTGTGCCAAATTTTGACTTCAGATTTAACTAACAATAAGTTAATGCATGTCACAAAAAACAATATCGTTGGAAACTACTCCCTCCTTTCCGGTTTATAGGGCTCAATTTCAAAATCTCTTCAACCAAGGTAGATGGTGAGTGGTGGAATAAATTTTGTAGTTTGCATAAGTACTTAATTAGTAAGCTTGTTTTCCTCATAAAGTTATGTTTACCGATGCATTAATTACAACGCATGCATGCGTGACCACTAAATGTCCATGAACTTCTACATGCATTGGTGAGTTTTCTCTTGATACTTGCATTGGGTGATTTATTAATGTACCTTGAAACCCTAAACCGGAAAGGAGGGTGTATGTTCAAATACGAATCCAACGATATATTTTTTGGTGCCATGCATTAATATTTTGTTAGTTAATTCCATGGTATATATATGGGCGCGACAACCAAACTTATAAATTCAAAACTAAGTGTTATACGTCACAAGTTCAAAACAAGAAAGTGGAACAAGTACAGCAAGCCTGTCCCGTTCACGTCGCACCCCACACTGTCGTTACGTTGTCTAGCATTTTCACTGTCATGTGGGACTGCAATTGAGCAAACCGACTATCGGCAAATCCCCACCCCGCCCGTTGCGCGTCGGCTGAGTTAGAATTAGAAGAGAGAAACAAGGAGGGAGAAGAGCTTGCTGTAGCATGGACGCCGTTGTCCGATGGGACTCGTGTTGATAGAGTAGGAGTACCCCGTACTCGTTTGTACTCGTACGTACTACGACCACTCGTTGGGTGCGTGCGACCTATACCTGTCATCACTTTGCAGCTATGCTTCATACTACATATTTTTTCACGCATTTGTCCTACTTGCTGAGATGTACTGCTCGGCTCCGCGGTCATCGGAAATATTTTTACGTGCTTCCTTTCGCCGACATGTGGGACATAGAGCATCTGGGTCCACCTGCAAGCACTCGGGGCATCTCCAACGCTGAGCGCCAACCACTAGGGATGAGTCCTCAGACAGTAATGCGGCAGCGGGCCATCCAACCATGCCGGCGTATGAGTACATTTCAAACCGGACAAATTACATGCAAACCCCCTGCAAAAGAATAAATTAATGAATTACTACATGCAAACCGGATGATTTTCATAGAAACCGGAGCACATTCATTACATTTTGGACATATTTCATTGAAAAAAAGGTTGGAAAGGAGTAGGAGTACTACTAGCTAAGCTGCGACGACGCTCTTGCTCCGCTGATGGCGATAAACCCAGAGGGGGAGGATGAAGCGGTGGCGTGTTTTTACATGCTAAGACTGGACTGTAGTACATTGTTTTTTATCACCATATCGCCTGCTGGTTCACTGGGCTGCTGTGTTTCGCACTCCTCCGACGTATACTAGTACGCCAGTGCTAAACTAGAGTATACCGCACGGTTCTTTGCTCCTTATTACGTCGTCGGCAACAATTATTCTTCCTTTCGTCAACATGTGGGACAGCCAGCATCCGGGTCGACGTGTCATGCACCAGATTAGAGTGGGGAATGGAAGGGGAGCCTCACCCGTTCGTCGCGCCGCAGTAATAATGACTATAAATGTGCAGTCATATCACAAGGCCCCACCATTCCTGCAGTAATGAGCCGTCAAATCACACAGTCCCACTCTTCCAGCAGTAAGTTGAATCCGCTAGAGTACTCGCTCATGCTCCTCGCCTCTCTGTCAAACCGACTAGGCGAAACTACCGGGCGTACCGCGCGGGAAAAGCCCCGCCCTCGACTTTTAAATATAATTTTGTATTGATGGATTACGGCATGGAGCAAAACCAAAAGAAAAAGGTGGTACATGTACATAGCACGCCCGTCGCGTTCGCGTCGCACCCCCACGGTCAGTCTGGCACGCCGCTCACCGAATGGAACGCGCGTCGCGTTACTACTACTACAGTACTAAAAGAGAGACGAGCGATGGTAGCATATGGCTGAGTTACTTTTTTTTAGGCAGGAAGTACTATAGTACAGTAGAAAAGAGAGACGAGCGATAGTAACATATGGGCTGTAGATATGTTTAGAAATCGAAAAAGGTCGACACACCGGCTACATAGTACTGTACAGTACCAATAAAATTTGAATCTATTTCGCTATGAATAAAAATCTACTCCCCCACCCTAGGCAGCTAGGGTAACCTCCCCGCTCCACGCTTCGCCGGTGATCCCTGTATTCGCCCCTCCCCTCTTCCCACCGCTGGGCCACTGGTGGCGGGGAGGGGATTCCAGGGGCCTCCGCTCCAGTTAGTAGTTTACATTAGGGTTTTTTAGTCCACGCATGCGCAGCCCTCACTCGGATGGGGGCACTTCTCCTTTGAGTTTGTCTTTCAGGCTCTGATCCTCCTCGAGTTCGTCCGTTTAGACATGGTGGATGGAACATGAGCGTATTGTCATGTGGCGAGATTAGGTGTCAAGTGCTTCAGATAATTACAAGGGTTCAACGACGAGAAGGGTGTGTTTTGGTAGGGTGTATGAAGGGTGCATGAGAGCACAAGTTCCGTTCTCGACCCACTTTTGGGTGTTTGGTAGGGTGCATGAGAGCAAAAGTTCCCTTCTCGACCCACTTTTGGGTGTTTGGTAGAGTGTATGAAGGGTGCATGAGTCCATGCTAGCTTAACACAAATACACTAGGAGCATGCATGAAGAGGGATGCTGAGATGAGCATGCACAAAGAGGGAACAACTATGCTGAGATGAGAATGCAACCAAACACATAATACGGCTCTCCGGCTCTGGTCCTTATGGGCATCTGCACCAAGACTTCCCGTTTATCATTCAAAAAGGTCAAGCCGACTCCGGTAGGACAGCGGCGATATCGATCGACACATCTTGTATGAGTTTGTCTTTCGAGCTCTGATCCTCGTCGGGGCATAGTCAATGGAGCTCCAACGTAGATTCATGTCATCTTGTATGAGTTTCTTGTGTGGTGAAATTTTGTGTTATATTAATTAGGTGCTTCAAACAAAATGTATCTGGTCATTTTCACAAAAGGGTTGCATATGTTTGAGATGCTTTGTAGTACTCATGGTGAATTTTTTGTAACATATCTGGTCATTTCCACAAAAGGATTGCATATGTTGTAGTATGTTCACAAACAGAACAAAGATCGATGGCCCTTTACTTTTTCTCTACAATCGCTAAGATCATGAGTTCAAACATTTGATTCCACTTTATGTTGAAAACAATTACAGTTCAAGTTCTAGCTAGCGATTCGGAATGTAAACCATGCATGTGTTTATACGTATATCAAACAAAATGTATTAGATGGGAAATGCAAAAGCCACACATTACGGCAACTTCAAAGTACTGACTCCATTGATGCAGTGTGGTCGAACGGTACCATCGATATCTCAAAGCCAAAAGAGTTCCAGCTTGTTTGTTCTCTCTCTATATATATATTCACCCGTGTGGTTGTTCAATGAATGGAGGGCCGGGGTCCACAAGTGAACAATACTACTAGTACTCCTGGACGCCGTGGAGTTTTGTTCACTGTAGCACGTTAAATAGAGAGTTTCTTTTCTTTAATGTCATGTACACAAATTGAAACGATTGTTGTGGAGAGAAAAGGAAAATCACTCCACTATATATACGGGCAGGAGCCTCAGCGCTTGCTTTACCAGGGTTGCTCTCTCCACTCTCTCACCCTCTCCAGATCTAAACAAGACAGCGGTGGCCACACTCTCTCTCTGCTCACCGCTGGTCACAGATCCGGTCGGATCCCCTCGGCCGGGGTAGGGGAGTAGGTGCATCGTTCACGCGGTCATCCGTGGCTAGGGAGCAGACCCACAGCTGCCGGCGAGTCCCGATCGGCTGCCCATGCCGTTCTCTCCGACACAGCGCCGGCTCGGGAGGGCCTCCGACCCCTTCTTCCTCCATGCCGTATTGTGGCCAGATCCGGGCTCCGGCCGCCCTCCTAGCCACATCCTGACGACCCTCAGGTATAACATCCTTTGAAAACGGCCTTGCTCTACTGCCCCAGCTCCCCACGTGGCTGCATGTGGATCTTTTTCTACTTCCATCAGCTATTCCAAAGCCACCTTAATTTTTACTATTATTAGAGGTAAAGCTACTTCATGCAGTCGAATCTAGGACTTGGTTCAAACAGGGAATAAAGGGGGGAAAGGTGTAGCATGAATCTAGGACTTGATTCAAAGAGGAAATAGAAGGGGGGAAAGTTGTAGAGACTGGCTACCCAACCGGTCTCTTGGTTCAAAAGGAAAATAAAGGGAAAACGCAGTACAAACTAGATAAGGAACATATCTATTATTGGTGGAAGAAGGAAAGAAAGTGGCAATTGGGGGACAAGTCAACAGAGTATGTCCAGGATTAGATTTGCTGTCCTCACGTAGTAAAAGGTGCCTAAAGAGAACTAAATTTGGGACCATCCCAGATCTTGGTTGGATGTTTGTTGCTCGGGGTAACAAACTCGGCCTCACCACATTATGCCTCCTTGTAGGTACATGGTGCTGATGCGTCCACTGTCTGCATGCCCTTGTACCAACCTTTTGCTGTTGTTAATGTAATGGCGTTTGTAAAATGAAGCAATCGCACTGTTAAAGTAAGGACATGTCTAACCAATGTTGTTGTTAATCTAATGCCTCCAGTAATATGATGCAATTAAACTATTTTACAAATGCTACTCTCCTGCTAGATTTCCCATTATGATAAGTAAGTTGCTTCTTTACGCTGGTGAATGTCCTGGTGTCCCCACTGTCCCATGCGCTTATACCAACTATTTAGCTGCTGTTAATCAAATGTACCTGGTAAAACGAAGCAATGCCACCATTAATGTAATGGCATATTTGACCGATGTCATTGTTGATCATAATGCTTCGAGTAATATGAAGCAATGCTGCCGTTTTAAAATTTCTACTGTCCTTGCATGATTGCCATGAAGATAGATGCCTCTTTTCATTTCGTGTATGTTTCATACCTTGTTATTGACCAGTAACTATTTTCTTTCTATCTTTTTGTGCAGATAGGGATATCCATTTCACCTCATTGCTATTATGACCTTTTGGTGAACTGCACAAAACACTTTGTTTTTTTAAAGAGTGTCTTGTGCAGTTCTACTAAAATGTCACATGGGCAATGTCTCTCGATTTTAGTGGAACTGCACAAAGGGTGATTGGATTTCCTAACCTCTTCGTCTAACTCTGCTGGTAATCTCGTGCAATAGTTTATTAACCTTTGCAAGATTAGCCGTCACCATCACCACAATGACACTTGATTTTAGTGGAACTGCAAAAAAGGATAAGCAAATTATAGTTGCACCTTCCATGAGCAAGACAGCCAACCTTGACGTTACTCAAATTTTAGTGCAACTAATGAAGGAGAAGCTACCAGCTCATGGGACCAAGCACATCTTAGCAGTGGCGGAGCGTCGGCGTGGCCAACCCGGGCCTTGGCCCCCCCTTCCGTGACAAATTTTCCATCCTCCCCTGCTAATATCTCTTCTAATCACCTGGCTTCTCTAATCTTCGTAGCAATATCTTGTCTGTTATCCCGTTTGGCCACCCCTTAATTATGGTTCACGCTCCGCCACTGCATCTTAGGTGAACTACACAAAAAGGTCGCATGAATTGAATCATCCATGTTGGTGACTGGTGTCAACCCGTCTACAATGGCGTTGACTGCAGTTATGGTTCCCATGACCGGGTATGTTCCTTTTTGGTTGATTTTGAGCATTCAGCTAGTGATCTTGTGCTACTGTTTTTGCACTGCTATGAGAAAGCAATAATGATATCGTTTTTGCATCTTAATGTAATTCCACTAATAATTTGAGGCAATGTTTTGGCACCGCTAGTGCCACTGATAAAATGAAGTAATAATATAGTTATAATAGTGCTACTGTCTTAACTATCATCTCATTTCCAATGTAGATAACTTGCTGAAGGCGTATCCGGGAGAATTGAGTCCATTTGCACTGCATCAACCACATAGCATGTGCACTGAACTAGTTGAGTCCATGAGGCGTACCGTCGAGGTGGCGCGGGCCCCCTCTCTCCCTCGCAGCATGGCGAGCATCGTAATTTTAGTTGAACTGCACAAAAAAAGAGATTGGAATGACTCAAGGCCCCTTCTTCTACTGCCACACTGAAGTTGTTGATAGATGTCAACGAATCGCCATCATGGCAAGATACGGGGACCTGAAGAACAACTTGATCTCACAAAGTCATCTCACACTGGTCAGTACTGTCCTTCATCCACATGATCGTGCTTTGTCATACTGTGCTAGCGTTGTATTTTTTTTATATAAAGCTATTGTATCACAATCTTTTTTCCCATTAAGAAAATAAAGTTGCTACAACTAGTGCCACTATTATAGTAATCATGCTTTTTCATTATCTGTGCATATAGGAATACTCAGCTACAGATGTTGGGATGGTCAAAGCATTCACCAAGTTCTTGGTGCTGGATAGTGTTCTTTCCCTTGAACTTGTGGAAATTCTTCTGTACCACATTGGCGCTAGAAGAACCCTCTGCCCCTTTCGTGTGTGAGTCCTTTGCTCTCGAGTTCTGCTCAACACTTAGATGACCGATGACATCCTCAACAGAGAATTCATGCCTCAAGTGCTGGAGAGAAGTAGCAAAGTTCCTCCATGAAGGAGGGAGTTTTGCAATAATGCAACCCGCGAAAAACTTGTCCGGCAACTCACACTTCAGGAGCTCCAGCTCCTTAGCGATGCACTGTATCTCATGAGCCTGGTCCATATCCAGAAAATATTCATCTGCCAATGTTTGACATGCGTGGCTGTAAACGGGACTGGTTTCAATGTTTCAGCAAATCCTTGAATCAAATTGCTTACATGAAGCATCGATCGATTTTATTTATTTGCTAACATTCTCACAACGTTTTAATTAAACAGTAACTATTGGCTCTGATCTGTGAATCATTGAGATGCGTAGGCATCTTTGTTATACTTATTATTTGAATCTTATGAGTTGGTTGTGAATCTTGCAAGATGTGAAACATGGCATGATGATGCATAGGATAGCAACCCTAACAATCTGTTCATACTTGGTAGTATTGTTTGTTTGAAAGCGCGGCAAATGAGCTGTTTGCGTGCGTCCTGAGAATAATAATTCTAATTGTTTTGCATGTTGATTTTATGGCACTGATAGAACGAGCCAATGCTTTGCTTGTTTTAAGAATAAAATTTAAGTAAAGCGACCACACCAACACTCGCTATTACAGTGCCAATGCCGACCCTCTTATGAACGGACATGTGGACGGAATAGGTTTCTCGGCTTCCACGCCGGTTTAATGGAGGCGTTTGAATGGGTCGAGGGGCGTGCAGCGGGCGAGGGAGGAGGGGGTAGTAACTGCTGCCGCCTGTACCCATTACGTTCACCGGCGATTGCAGTTGCCCAAGAGTGGAAAAACGAACTGCTGCCGCCGCCTACCCCCTACGTTCACTGGCGATAGTTCCCCAAGATTGGAAACATGAACTGCTGCTGCCGCCCCCCAGTACCCCACTACACACCGATCCCCAGTGTAAATAAGGAGCCCTCCGCTATCCATATCTCGCCATCGTCTTCATCTCCCCCCTGCCCCCAATCCCCACAAAACGAGAACCGCCACAACAACTCTGTGTGAGAAGAGACTCCAATGGTGATCCGAGGGGTGAGCCTGCTGGATATGGACTTCAGGAAGGAGTTCACCTTTGAGTTTGCCATTCAGACCCATGGCAGCACTAAGTTGAATGTGATGTACACCAATGATCCGGACTCGGTGAAGCTCTGCGTCGCCAAGTTCAAGCAGTACCTATAGGACAAGAAGCACAAGGTCATGGGACTAGACCTTGTGCCCATCCATCCGTCTCCTGACAGGGACCAGCGGATCGCCGTCGCCCAGGTATGCGTGCGGGACGAGGTTCTAGTCTACCACTACTGTAGGGCCATCAGGGGTTCTGGTGCATTCGCCCATTTCATCGGCACCTCCGACTGCACCTTCGCTACGGTGTAGAGCAGGAAGAACGCCACTGTGCTTTACGATTCGGCCATCTGGTGCAAGAAGCTCGTCGACATCCAGAAGCAATACAAGATCATTGGTAACGGGCAAGAGGAGGACTCCGTGGTTAACTTTGCCGCGGCCATCATCGACCCCTGCTACGCCAACATGAAAGAAGACGTGGATACGAAGGACCTGAACATGTGGGAGGTACCTCTGAATCTAGCCTACATCACCTACGCGGCCAAGGACGCATACGCATGCTACGACATGTATAGGTAGATCTTGGACATGAGGGCGTGTCTGCTTCCCGTGACCGAGGAGTACACGGACAACCGCAGCGTCATGATCAAGCATGCCAGGAAGATCTAGATGGTGTAGTTTGTCTGTTTAAGCACCTTTATCATCTGAGTGTTTCATGCATTAGACTATGTGTCGTAATTATCTTTTTATCCGTAATATTTCGTCTAAGAACCCATGAACCTGTTTGCTTATGTATGTAGTAAGAGTACGAGTTCACAGGGCTGCCGTGTTTCCTTTTTTTTTGAGGTCGAGTAGGTATCAACTAGACTGTGGCTGCCCAGCCCAGGTTTCTTTTCTTAGGACATCCGTGGCCCACGACATGCTTATGGGGATCCAACAGTTGTATCATTTTTTGTGCGTTTTTTTGAAGTCTGAGTGTGGTTTTTGGTAGGTTGCACGGTCGTTCATTTTGCTTAGATTATCAGATAACTTCACTCAGGGTGGTCATCTTTGATCACGAACGACGAGAACAAGTTAAGTTTGATACCTCTTCCGTCAGTCCTTCTGGCAGCCATTAGATTGAAATCCAACGGCTGGCGTGCTTTGAATCTCCTTCCTCCCAACATATTCCCCTTCTCAGGTGGACCCAGCAGGTCTCGTACACACACATCTGGGACCAACCACCTATCCATTTGTATTTCTTTATTTTGTTTAATCTTTTGTCCTCTCCCTACAGCGGCTGGCGGCGCTCCCGCGCACGCCTCAACGACCCATCCTAGCCTATGCATGGCGCTGGCAAGGCCATCCCTCTACCCCCCCACATCTCCTCTTATTCTCTGGCGGCGGCAGCTCCACCGGCCGACCCTGCACCCGAACCAGTCAACCCTCGTACTCCCCTCCGCCTGCGTCTTCCCCGGCTCCGGTTCGTTCCGGTCCGAGGTCTCGACGTCGTCCTCCGCCTTGGAGCTCTAGCCGCGGCGCCGCCGTCTGTCATTCTCAACAAGGTCAACAAACAAGAGGAATCGGGAGATGACTGTACGTGGAGAGGCTCACAGTCCAGGCCCACCAGGTCCATGGCCGTATGCAAACAAGTGCCTCCTTATATATTGCAAAAAAATGCTTCCTCCTTATGGTATGTTGACATGTGGGGCCCGCGAGATTGTCACTGTAATCAAGGTGGCTGTCATCTGGGACCTAGCAAGTAATCATTTTTTTCAGAGGTCGAACAAGTAACAACTGGGCTGTGGCCTGCCCAGCCTAGGTTTTGTTGTTTAACACGCACAGCCCACGACATGCTGACACAGTTGATCCAGCAGGTTTCAACTTTTTTTTTGAGGTCGAGCAGGTATCAATCGGCCTCTGGGCCTCCCAGCCTAGCTTGTTTTATAACATCAGCAGCCCAACTTATGTTTGTTTCTTCGATAACTCACAGCTCAGTTCTATTTTTCTATACTGCTCAAAAAAGAAGTTCTATTTTTCTATAAGAATGCCAAACTCAAATTATGTTTTCCCTTCTATAATTGTATATATATTTATATTTTATTTTATTACATATACTCCATACATATATTAGAATAACATAAGGTTCCTGTTTGACCTGTCCTTCGTCCAACCTTTGTAACACCTCAATTTTTGGCCCTTTTCTTTCTTTTGGTTTTCTTTGGATTTTGACTTGGATTTCTTTTGAATTGGCTCTTTGGACTGGAAACTTGGGAAGATATTCTTCATTTCTTCTCCCAAGTAAATCATCTTTCTCAAATATTTCCCTAGCTCAAGCCAGGTCCATCCAAACCCAACCATAATTTTCATTCCATTCAAATATTCCTATTTCTATTAAAGGAATAGTCTTGTTTGCCTTTGGTTGTGAAGCAACCTATATTTCTGTTATTCCCAAAATTCCCATAAAATTATCATAAATCCTTTGACTCATCTAAACCTTGGATATGTAAAAATATTGAAGATTCTATGCTCATGGTGAGCACGACATCCAATTCTTGCTTCTGGTCACTTTTTCAGGGAGTGAAGCAACTATATTTTATATTGCTTCATAAATTCTGAAATTAATCCAGGACCCAAATATCCCTATATCCATTGAGCATGCCAAAATTCACATCATTTTGCCAAGCCATTTTCTCCACGAAATTCCCCCAAGATTCTGTCCAGAGAGGACCACTGTGAAGAAAGTACCATTTTGGCATGTCGAAATGGCATGAAATTTTACCAATGTCTACATGGTCCTAAATCATAACTCTCCACCAAATTTCAGCTCAATCCAACACTCCATGTGAGTGCAGCATCCAAATCTAGTTTCTGTCCTGTTTTTTAAGTTGTGAAGCAACTATATTCAATCTTTGTCCTAATCACCTCAAATTTCATAGGACTATAGTCCTTCCTACCCTAAACCTATGTGACAACTTGTTTGGCTTGTTGATCAAGTCATTTGACCACAGCTTCTAGCTCAAGTTTGCTACAGCAAACTTTATCTGATGCATCCCATCAACCAAAAGTTGCTTTCTTCGAGCCATCACTTCAGAGAGGGCCCATTTGGGATGGACTACACACTAGACATGGTCAGGCATGCTGAGTCACCGTGCACGCGCCGATGCATGCGGTGACCACGTGGTCTAGCATGCCAAACGTGTGCTCTGCTCACTTTGGTCGCGCTCTGAATGTCGTTTTGCTTCGGGCCGTTTCCCCCTGCCCGTTCCCTCGTGTCCCTCGTGCCGACCAGCCCTCTCCTCCTCCCACATAGCTCGCTGGACCCCTCCCTCCCTCCAGAAGTGTCCTCACTGGCGCCAGCCATCGTGCCCGCGGGTGCACCGAGCGCCGCGTGGACTGCTGCGCCTGTGCTCGCCCCGTCCGCGCCCGAGAGTCTCTAGCACCGCGTGCGCATCTCTTCTGCTCTCTCCCATCGACTCAGGGGCCTCGTAGCGTGCCCAGCCCTCGCCGGAGCTTGCCCGCGCACCCATGGCGGCATTCGGCTCAGCATCTTCCCACTCGCCTATTTAAGCCCTCCCCGAGCTCGTCACTCCTCACCTCTGACCTCCTCCCTCTCTCAAACGGAGCCTAGCACCAAGAATCTAGCCGGAGGAGCCCTCCTTCCCCGTCTCCGGCGAGAGACCAACCGCTCGCCCCTCTCCTCCACCAGCTCACTCCGGTCAGCCCCATCGCCTACTGAAGGCATCTTCGAGCCCCTCGTATTCCACTGATCCTCCCCAGACTCTCGGGTGCCCGAATACTCGCCGGAATCACCGGACTCGCCGATGGCCATAGCCTGCCGCCGCCGGAGATGAAGGGCGCGATGTCGTCCGGCCGTCTCCCGGAGAGCTGCAGGTACGGGCGTGCTCGCCGTGCTGTGCCCGATCCATCCCGCCCCTCGCCCAGCCGCGCCGCGGCCTCGACGCCGGCGAACGACCATCGGTAAACCGCCAACCCTCTGTTCCCTCTCTTTCTCCTTCAAACCTGGCCGAAGGGCCCCACCTGCCAGCCTCACTTATCCCCTCCGAAGCATTTTTAAGTGGAGGCGTAAAACTAAAATACGCCTTCGACGTCACCCCCTGGAGGTTTTCCAGAAATTTAATTTAAATTCATTTTAATCTAGATTTGACCCAACTTTGACCATCAATATCTCCCAAACTACATGTCCAAATGAGTTGATTCTTTTTGCATTATTTTTCTTTTGGCCTCCTTTATTTTTTGGTAGACGTTGACATTTTTCTCTGCTGTCTAGATTTTCTGGACAGAGAAAAATGCATTATGTGGTTATTTCATTTGCTTGTTTATGTTGTTTTCAGAATGTTTGATGTGTGTGTGTGAAGGCCATTAGTATTTCAACCCCCCTATTGGAGCAAGGCAAGCCACACCCTCCATTTGCATGATTGCAATGCAATGCCATGGTTTTATTTAATAAACTTGCTTAAAATTTGCATTAGCTAAATATGATTTATTCATGGCAATTCTTGGAGTATTATTGGATTTGCTACTGTCATGATTATGATTGGATTGAATACATCTAGTATCTTGCAAGACTGATATTGCCATGATCTCTTTGGATTACTAGGATCAATGGTTATGTTTCATTATGATCATATTTAATATTTTATCTATGGAGTTGATAATAATGATTTGACTATATAATTCTTTGGATTATTGGATGGATATTTTTATGACTTGGATCACAGGTTGATATATGATATTGGAGTAACAGTTCTATCACAGATATAACTTGGGGATAAATTCCGTCATTTCGTTGGTCAGGTGCCACCGAATCGAGCTCACCAGTGCAGCCACACTTGCCTGGATGGGGAGGCCCTAATTCGATCTATTGTCATGCCTCTCGTCGGTGCCTCCAACTAGGGAAGGTTATGTGCGCGCTCAACCCTGATCAGGTAGGCGGCCATAAGCCTTGTGTGCCCAAGTAGTGTTGTACCCGGGTGTCCCTGTTTGGGACGAGTTTGTTTGGTTTTGCCACGACGGTGGCCGGCCACGAGGTGGCAGGATGTCAAGAGTTGGCATCGGGGCCACCCATGACATAGCCCAAAGGGGAGTTTGTCGGAGTGGCCGGGAGAGTGTCATGCAATAGATTGGTTTTGTCGGAATGTCATTGGTCCACCCGAATGGGAGCACGAGGCCATGAGTTCCGTGGTGTGTGTACAATGTACTAACCTCTGCAGAGTGTATAAACTATCGATAGCCGCGTCCTCGGTTATGGACACAGTTCGTACTAGGTCACACCGTTCGATCAACACTCACGACGACGGAATGACTTATAGAATAATTTATAAGATGACTTATATTTGTATGTGAGCAAGTAACCGTTTGGCAGGATGCCGATGATGATATTGGGATGATCTGAGGATGATCATCGGATTGTGATGTGATCACGCGGTGATCACGAGGATATATTAATCACGAGGTGATCGAGATGATATATTGCTTGGCCGGGTAGCCAAGAGTGAGATGGTTCATGTGACCCAAGTTGATGGTTCCTCAGTAATTCTAGCCTTATCATATTTTGATTTATAGTTCTTCCTCATCATAGTAGTTGTCCTTAACTTAACCTGTTAATGCTATGTTGTTGTCTTGCCTTGATGCTTTTGGTTGTTGTGAGCTTGCGAGTACATTCAAAGTACTCACCTGGCGTGTCATGCCAGATTGCAGGTGATGCCGTGATTGATTGCTTGTCGAGGATCCCGAGTTTGCGAGCTAGGACGTGTCCCAGCCAGAGTCCCTATGGAGTGGAGTCCAACACCGTCGTCGCTGTTCCGCTGCTAGATGATTTTCCGCTTCTACGAGTTGCTCCGCTACTAGCATAGAGCTACTTTAGCCGGCGTAGTGTCGCCATGCCGATGTAATCCTTTGTAGCCTCGGGCCCTTGTACTCGTATTATTTGTAATAACGAGATATTCTGTTCTATGCCAGCAGTGTCGTATTGCAGAGGACTTGATCTCTGGGCTGGAATACGGGGTGTTCCGGTTCCTCCGAGCCGGGGTGCCACAACCTTTGTATAGATCTTCCCACTTCCTTAATTTTTGTTTTTTATTAATCCTATCTCTAATTTTTCTCCCACAGGTTTTACCTAAAACCAACTCAATTGTCCCACGTCTAGCCTAAAAAATAATAATACCCCACATCTTATTAACTCTTCAAAATAAATAATATTTTATTTGGTAAATCGATAAGTTCTTACCAAATAATAATTATTATTTAACAATAAGTTGGCAAGTTAATTCCTGGTGATTGCGTACATAAGCTTGCTAAGATTTTATGGACCAATGCAGTAATAGACGTGCAATCACGTGTTTATGCTCCGCAAATTATGTAGTTTTATAATAATAAAATGCCCAGCACTGGTTTATGTTTTTATAACATTTCTTCGACCAGCCCAAAATGATATTTTCACCCAGCCCAGCAAAACCGTGTATTTTGAAAAATAATACAAATAGGCTGTAAATGCTAACAAAATATATAAATGGGCTGCATAGATGGTACATTATTGTTTCACCCAGCCCACCAAATGGACTGGCTGACATGTGGACCAATAGGTCGAAACCTACGCAAGGCGTTGTCAACTTAGTCAAAAACAGTTTCTGACAGCCTTATCTGTTGGATGTACATCCAACGGCCGGCATTCTTCTTCAATCTCTCGTCTTCTTCCTCCAGCGCTGGCGGGATCGCCTGCTCCAGCCTCCGACGTCCAGCAGCGCTGATTCGCGCGCCTCGCTGCGAAACTCTACCCCACTTATGGCCAGGTGTCGGGGCCGGATTTCCGGGACACAATATCCCAGCAAATGACCCCTCGTGTCGCCACCAGCCCCAGGATTTTTGTTACTGGTGGACACGTCCTTGTTACAGATTACCAAGCAATTACAAGGATTGGATACAAGACCATAAAGGCCTAATGATGCAACAATGGTTTCTAACAGCGGATGGCGGAAGCGGGTAGCGGATCTCCATCTTTGGTGGGGCTCCATTCCCATAGGAACAACTGACCTGGATAACTCATATCCCGCGTGGCTGCTATCTCCAATTTCTAGGTTGCGGGGTGTGCCTTCGTAGTGCTCCTCTCCTAAGTGCGATCTGGCCAAGACAATAGCCAGGGACAAGCCAGTGAGTACGTTTGAATGTACTCGCAAACATTATGAACAAAAGATATAATAAAAGCAGGCAGAATGCATGCAATTAACTTTAAACATATTCAACAATATTCAGCCATGGTAGGAGTTTAGCGCAATCATGTGGAGTAGTATGATTATGCTGGTAAATAAAGGTTAGTCATCCAATATTAGCAAAGGATAAATATTTATGGTGTCACCAAAATTATAAAGCCGGTTTCTAGGTGGTAGAATCGTCCGATAAATTCCAAAAGAAATAAAATGGAACATCGGGCGTTCGACCGCCCGAGGATTCCAAGAAAAATGCCAAACGGGTGTCTGAATGCGATGCCTCGAGAGGTCTTGAAAAGAAATGAGTATCCAGGTGGATTAACCATCCCAAGAGATACTCAGAAAAAAATAGAAATGAGTATCCAGGTGGATTAACCATCCCAAGAGATACTCAGAAAAAATAGAAAGGAGTATCCAGGTAGATTTACCATCCCAAGAGATACTCAGAAAAAATAAGAAAGGAGTATCCAGGTGGATTAACCATCCCAAGAGATACTCAAGGTTGCACATAGAGGAAAAAGGTTAGTCCACAATAATATTCATGCTGGCATCAGTGGCGACAATAATTATCCTGCAAAAATGAATCACGATCAATTTAATTATTTCCTCCGAAGACCGACACTAAGACCGATACTTGACCAACCCAGACTGTAGTCCTTAACCGCGGACACGGCTATTCGAATAGGTTATAAAACTCTGCAGAGGGTGTACTCTTTACCCACAAGTAAAGGATTTCTTTAGCCAACATCGAGATGCTGACTAATTCCAATTACGGTCTTTGGGATGAAAACACACCTGTCCAGCACACACCAGCTTAACCGTTCTGATGCCCGGAATCACCCAAGGTATCATTCCAGAAAAAACTCTAAGACGTGGAGACCATCGGCTCGAATAGCATGGGATCACTATTTATATTGCGTGGATTACAAGGGGTGCCCCCCTCTCGGCCCAGCCGGATACACCCATGCCCCCTGACCAGGTGACATGCCTACCAGAGGCCTCTGGTATCTTTCACCATGGCCTCTCTATACGGTGTGTGCAATGAAAGGGGTTAACAACTTACTGAACCGTACCCTACCTGTGGCAGGGACAAGTGGCAGCACGAAACAAGTATGGGGGTTACCGGAACAAGACTCGATCTACGGTCGACTCAGAAGGTTTAAGTTTTCCTGAAGTGGTTAGCACAATATATTTCCTTGGTAGTACCCAACAGGGTCACCACCTGGCATGTCCCGACATGCCATCACTGATCACTCTCGTCACAACAAGATTTCAGTCTCACGGTCACCTTTTTCGTGACTAATTCTTTCCTGCAGATTAGTCCGGACCAACATAGGCATATGTGACATGTGAAAAAAATATCCATACTCACTCATACTTCATGTTTAAATGAAGATAAAATATTTTCAAGGGATCATGCATGTATAACTAGCAATATGCAAATTTTATTTGAATTCAACATATTCATGATTCAATTATTCTTGCAAACAATCAACTGTGCATTCACCATATCAAGTGTTCAAGATGCTTGCCTTGAGCATGCAGAAAGATTGGGTGCACTCCAAAACTTTGAAAATTTTATCTTCCCTCAATTTTCCTATTTTCAAAATATTGAAATTACCACATAAACTTGAAACAGTACAAAAAAGGTGTTTGGAATTTTTTTAAATAAATACAAAAATAAACTAGATGAAAAATAAAGATTGTAGGAAAAAGAATCAATTCATTTGGAGTTATGGTTTAAAAGTTAGAGCTAGTCAAAGTTGTGGTCAAAATTCTGATTTTAAATAAAACCTAAAAAGAAAACGTTTGGCCGGGGATACGCTTTCGAGTGGAGGAGACATACTCTGTGGAAATACGCTTCCACTTAAAAGACTCGGGTGCGGCCTTGGGTCACTGACAGTGGGTCCCACGGGCCCACTGGTCAGGTTTGACCAGGTCACCTCGCGCCCTCTCTCTCTCTCCTGCCAAACAGAGGCGGGACTCCGGCGGCCCTCGCCGGCGAACGGCGGCACCGTTCGGGAAGCTGAGACCACCGTCGTGCTCAGGAGGTCGTGGCGGTTCGTCCGGTGCTCGCCATGGTTGTAGGGGTGGTCGGAGTCGCCGGCGGCGTGCACTCCCGAAGAACTCCGGCGGAGGCGGAAGAGGGATTTTGCCCCTAATCGATATCGAGCGAAATTGATAGGTGGGATGGATTCTTGAGCTCAAGAGGAAGATGTTGGTGAAGAGAGTTGAGAGGGGGAAGCTTTGGTTTCGCCGGAATCATCGGAGGGATGGGGCGGACATGGTGGCCGAAGACGAAGACGATGACCGTATTTGGTCGATTGGCTACTCTGGGCAGCTTCCAGAGGGAGAAGGAGTGGTGGTGTGGAGCTGGGCAAGCTCGGGCTCATGTATTTATAGGTGGGGAGGTCGGTTCTGTTGCCGCCTTATCCAACCGATGCGGCGGCGGCCATTGATGGCGAGCTCGGCCGATGGCGAGGTTGGTGGTGGACGGTGCGGGTCGGTGAGGTCAGTGCCGGCCTGCATTGATGCTAGGGAGTGCTGGCCGGCTCAGAGGTGAGCCGCGCATCCTGGATGGCACGTGACAGCGATGGGTGGCGGCGCTGGACGGCGGTGGCCGGCGCTAGACGACTCGGGGAGGTGTCGGCAGGGCTTGGGGGCGGCACGGTGGCCCATGGGAAGATCAGAACGAGCGAGGGGAGCAGCAGTAGGGCGGCAGCAGCTCGATGCCGACGCGGTGCAAAACGCGCTGCGGACACGCTCTGGACACGCATGAAACGTGTTCGACGAATTGCCAATGCATCCTAGGCTAGTCCATTTGAGCCGAGTTTTGGTAGGGTGACACTTATAAGGATGGTAAGGTTACTGGACATGCTGGTTTGGCTAAATGAGCAAGTGTACAAGGCAAGTTCATGAGCTTGCAGATTTCTGCCATGCACATGAGGTGCTTGAAGAAATGCTAGGGCTAGCTAGGGAACATTTTTGGATGTGAGACTTGGCAGGTTGGGGTCTCCTTAGGCGGTAGAGATGATGGTGTGGTTGGCTCTGTAAAAAGAAAAACTTGCCAGTGCAAATTTTGGAGAAATGCAGTTCTGGACCAGATTTTAAGGGAATTATTTGGAGGTCTTCCAAGATGCAAATGGAGTTGATCTTCTGGACTTAAGGGTTCGGTTGGAAGGACTCTAAGGTGGAAAAATTTCAGAATTTTTGGAGCAAGGAAATTTAGGGTTGCAGTTATAACCTAGGAATGGGATAGAATTGAAAAGAGGAAGTTGTGCTCAAAATTTTCAAATGGACATGATGGGTTTTTGCACAAAAGTGATCTATAGGCATCATATGACCCCTCATAATTTTTGTGGAATTTTAAAAGCATTATTTAAATAGTTGTAGTGCAACAGGAGCTTTTCAAGGATTGAAAATGCTATTAAAAAGAATTATTTTCGGCAAATTTTATTATGAAAATATTTCCTACTATTATTTAAAATATAAATGAATTTATTTAAGAAAACTACCAAAGCCCATAATATTTTTTTCAAAATTTCTATACGGAGGGAAGAATTTTGGAAAACAGAAAATAGAAAATACTCTGAAATTAATAAAAGACCTAATATAAATCAAAAATTTTATTTCTGGCCAGATTTTACTTAATAAAAATATGGTTAAATTTTTGGGGTGTTACACCAGGCCATCCCTCCACTCCTTCGCACCTCCAGTTGTTCTCCGCTGAGTGTAGCCCCACCCCGCACCCGAACCAGTCAAGTCTCGCACTCATCTCCGTTTGCGACTCAACTGCCGCGTCTTCCCCTTCTCCGGGTCATTCCCGTCTGGGGCGGTGGGGCCTCGCCGTCGTCCACCGCCTTGGTGCGCTTGGCGCGGCGTGTTCAACATGGTCAACAAACGAGAGTCATCGGAAGACGACTCTACGTGGAGAGGCTGACAGCTGCGACCCACGAGGTCCATGGTCGCACGCAAGGAAAGTGCCTCCTTTTTACGCGGAAAAAAAGTTTCCTCTCCCTGACAGCTGGGACTCACCAGCTACATCTTCGCACGCAAGGAAGTGCCTCATTATTACGCGCAAAAAAATGACTCCTCCCCCTGACATCCGGGACCCACCAGCTACATCTTCGCACGCAAGGAAGTACCTCCTTATTACGCGAAAAAAAATGATTCCTCCCCCTGACAGCTGGGACCCACCAACTATATCTTCGCACGGAAGGAAGTTCCTCCTTATTACGCGAAAAAAAAGATTCGTCCCCATGACAACTGGGACCCACCAGATTTGGAGGCTGACTTGTGGGCCTACTAAGTTGACGCATACGCAGGGCTTTGTCAACTTAGTCAACAAACGATTCTAGCAGCAGTGACCGTTGGATGAACATCCAACGGCCGTGCAGCTTCTTCAATCTCTGATCTTCTTGCTCCAGCCACCCAAACCAGCGCCGGCGGGACCGCCTACTCCTGCCTCCCGTGGCCGGTTGTGCTGCCGCGCAAGCCTCACCGCCCCACCCTACTCCCACCGATGGCCAGGCCTTCCCTCTACGCACCCACATCCCCTGTTATTCTCTGGCGACGGCGGCCTCACACCGCAGCCGAACCAGTCAACCGTCGTACTCCCCTTCATGTGGGCATCCACTGCCACGTCTTCCCTGGCTCCACGTCGTTCCCTTCCTAGGCCTCGCCGTCGTCCACCGCCTTGGTACTCTCGGGGCGGTGTAGTCAACATGGTCAATGAATAACAGCCATCGGAAGAGGACTGTACGCGGTGAGGCTGACAGCTGGACCCACCAGCTACATCTTCGGACGCAAGGAAGTGCCTCCTTATTACGCGGGAAAAAAATTATCCATCCCCCTGACAGCTGGGACCCACCTGCTATATCTTCGCATGCAAGGAAGTGCCTCCTTATCCTCCCTGACAGCTGGGACCCACCCGGTCGAAGCGTACGTAGCGCTGTCTGTCTGGTCGCGAACGTGTACGTACATACTGGTCGATCGGTCTCTCTGCGATGATGAACCGTGGGCGTGAAAGGAGCGGCACGTGTCGTAGTAGAGCCCCCGACGTAGCAGTTTAGGCAGCCCCGTCTAAATCATGTACATCTACGTACAACCACGCTGCAAAAAATACGGGCACGTACGTACATACGGGCAGGGTCTCGAACGCATACTCGCACATACGTATGGCTAGGGCTCGTGTACATGGAGAGGCAACGGACGGTAGCAACGGCATCGTGTTCATCGGCAGCCAACCGGCTGGGTCGGAACGGAGAAAACAACGTCGTGTTCATCGGGAGCCAAGCGAATGTGTCGGAACGCATCCTGTTCATCGGGAGCCAACAGGCTTGGACGGAACAGCCAAACGGGGTCCTGTTCATCGACTCTGGGTCTGGCGTACCGCAAAACAGAGGAAACGGCCTTCTGTTCGAGCACCTACGGTCGAAACAGGGTCCTGTTCATCGGCTGGGGGTCTGGCGTACCGCAAAACAGAGGAAACGGACTTCTGTTCGAGCCCCTACGGTCGAAACGGGGTCCTGTTGATCGGGAGGGCTCTGGTGTACTGCAAAATGGAGGAAACGGACTTCTTCCCAACTGCCTACGGTCGAAACGGGGGTCCTGTTCATCGGGAGGGGTGTGGCGTACCGCAAAACGGGACTCCACGGGCTACTGTTCATCCACGGTCGACCTCCCTCCAGCCTCCACCAGCTACTGTTCATCCACCGTCGACTTCCTCCGGCCTCCACCGTCTACTGTTCATCCAGCCTCCACGGGGTCATGTTCATCCACCCCCAACCGGCTGGGGTGTGTGGCGGCCTCCTCGGGGTCTTGTTCATCCAGCGCCAACTACCTTCACACGGCTAGGGTACTATTCATCCACAGCCAACCCACTGTCTGGGGTGGGGCATACGAGAGGGCGGCAGCAACGGGAACTGTTCATCCACATCCAACCAACCGGCTCGGTCGATGCTTCTCGACTCGTGTCTACGTGTATCACGCGCACGGCAGCAATGGGCACTATTCATCGTTAGGCAACCCAACACCGGCTGGCTACGTCACGCATGGGGGCTCGATCAGCTTCAGTAAGCAGCGAGAAGGATCAATTGGGTTCAGTTAGCAGCGAAGGAATCGCTCGGGTTCAGTTAGCAGCGAAGGGATCGCTCGGGTTCAGTTAGCAGCGAAGGGATCGCTCGGCTTAAGTACGCAGTGGGATCGATCGCTCGGGTTCAGTACGTGTAGTAGTGCGAGGGATCGATCGATCGCTCGGGTTCAGTAAGCGAATGCCTCGCTCGGGTTCAGTTAGCGAACGCCTCACACACACGCGCGTGTACGACAGAAATGCGCAAAACCACACTGCATCGCTCGGCCCCGACCACCCACCGTAACCAGGAATTCCCCAAAAATTTCCTCGGCCTCACTTCTACCATGATTTTTTACGTCATGGACGACCCAAAGAATGTCATGCGGGTGTGTCTCCGGCCCGCCAGGACGAAAAGCCCATTTTCTGTCATAATTTTTTGTCATAGAAGTAGGAGCCCACCACATCTATGATGATACGTGTTTTTGTCACAATTATTGTCATAGAAGTGTCACAACCATGACAAAAAAAGTTTTCGTTCGGGCCATAATGTCACGGATGTGTCTTTTTTTTGTAGTGTATGCATATCATTTTCATGGTCTAGCAAGTATTGTTCTAAAGGATCAGTAGGAGGTACAACAATAGAAGTAAGACCAATAATTTCATCTTTATTGGGTAATTCTTTATCATGAGGTTGTCTACGAAACTTGGAGAAGTTAAATTCATGAGACACATCACCAAAATTAACAATGATAGTTTCTTTGTTGCAATCAATCTTAGCATTAACTGTATTCAAGAAGGGTCTACCAAATATAATGGGACAAAAATCATCTTGTGGTGATCCAAGAACAAGAAAATCAGTAGGATATTTGATCTTACCACACAAGACTTCAACATCTCTCACAATCCCAAGTGGTGTAATAGTATCTCTGTTTGCAAGCTTAATAGTAACATAAATTTCTTCAATCTCAACAGGTGCAATATCATTCATGACTTCTTGATAGAGAGTAAACAGAATAGCACTCACACTAGTACCAATATCACATAAACCATGATAGCAATGATCTCCAATTTTAATAGAAATAACAGGCATGCCAATTACATGTTTATTTTTATCTTTAGTGTCTGGCTTAGCAATTCTAGTTGCTTCGTCACAGAAATATATGACATGTCCATCAATGTTATCAACCAAAACATCTATAACCATTGCAATATTAGGTTCAACTTTAGTTTGTTCAGAAGGTCTAGGTGCTCTAATATTACTTTTGTTAACCACAGTTGAAGCTTTAGAATGTTCCTTAATCCTAACAGGGAAAGGAGGTTTCTCAATATAAGCAGTAGGCACAACTGGATCAACATTGTAAACAATTGTTTCTTCTTTAACACTAATAGGTCCTTCATTTAATTCAATAGGTGGATGAAACTTAAACCATTTCTCCTTAGGGAGATCAACATGAGCAGCAAAAGATTCACAAAAAGTGGCTACTATCTCAGAGTCAAGTCCATATTTGGTACTAAACTTATGAAAAGCATCAGTTTCCATAAAAGATTTAACACAATCAAACTTAAGATTTATACCTAACTCTTTACCTTTGTCAATTTCCCATTCTTCAGAGTTGCATTTAATCCTTTCCATAAGATCCCATTTGAATTCAATAGTCCTCTTCATAAAGGAACCAATAGAAGAAGTATCGAGCATGGATTGATCATTATGAGAAAGCCGAGCATAAAAGTTTTGAATAATTATTTCTCTTGAGAGCTCATGATTGAGGCATGTATGCAACATATACTTAAGCCTGCCCCAATCTTGAGCGATACTTTCTCCTTCACGAGGCCAAAAATTATATATATAATTCCGATCACGATGAACCAAATGCATAGGATAAAATTTCTGGTGAAATTCCAGCTTCAACCGGTTCCAATCCCATGTTCCAGTATCATCACATAGCCTATACCATGTAAATGCCTTTCCCTCCAAAGAAAAAGGGAATACCTTCGTATTAACTCCATCCTCGGATAAACCTGCAAGCTTAAACAATCCACAAATTTCATCTATATATATCAAGTGCATATCAGGATGTACCTTTCCATCTCCTGCATAAGGATTAGCTAGCAGTTTCTCTATCATACCCGAAGGAATTTCATAATAAATATTTTCAGTACGTTTAGTAGGTTGAGGGGCAACTCTCAATGCTTCCGGTCGAGGTGAAGATACCCCAAACAAACCGCTCGGAGGATTACTTTCCATAGTGACAAGTGACAGTAAATTTCAGCACGTAATATAAATGTTTCCTTACAAAATTCCACTCACCAAAGGCACTTCACTCCCCGGCAATGACGCCAGAAAAGAGTCTTGATGACCCACAAGTATAGGGGATCAATCGTAGTCCTTTCGATAAGTAAGAGTGTCGAACCCAACGAGGAGCAGAAGGAAATGACAAGTGGTTTTCAGCAAGGTATTCTCTGCAAGCACTGAAATTATCCTTAGCAGATGGTTTGGTAGCAAGATAATTCGTAACAAGTATCAAGTATAATAAAGTGCAGCAAGGTGGCCCAATCCTTTTTGTAGCAAAGGACAAGCCGGAACAATTTCTTATAATAAAGTAAAGAGTTCTCGAGGACACATGGGAATTCTCATCTAGTCACTTTCATCATGTTTGTTTGATTCGCGTTCGCTACTTTGATAATTTGATATGTGGGTGGACCGGTGCTTGGGTGCTGTTCTTACTTGAACAAGCTTCCCACTTATGATTACCCCCTCTCGCAAGCATCCGCAACTACAAAAGAAGAATTAAGATAAATCTAACCATAACATAAACATATGGATCCAAATCAGCCCCTTAAGGAATAGCGCATAAACTAGGGTTTAAGCTTCTGTCACTCTAGCAACCCATCATCTAATTACTACTCCACAATGACTTCCCTTAGGCCCAAAGATGGTGAAGTGTCATGTAGTCGACATTCACACGACACCACTAAAGGAAGCAACAACATACATATCATCAAAATATCGAACGAATACCAAATTCACATGATTACTTATGACAAGACTGCTCCCATGTCCTCAAGAACAAAAGTAAGTACTCACAAATCATATTCATGTTCAAGATCAGAGGGGTATTGAATAGCATTAAGGATCTGAACATATAATCTTCCACCAAATAAACAAACTAGCATCAACTACAAGATGTAATCAACACTACTAGCAACCCACAGGTACCAATCTGAGGTTTTGAGACAAAGATTGAATACAAGAGATGAACTAGGGTTTGAGATGAGATGGTACTGGTGAAGATGTTGATGAAGATTGGTCCCCCCATGATGAGAGGATCATTGGTGATGTCGATGGCTTCGATTTCCCCCTCCCGGAGGGAAGTATCCCTGGCGGAATCGCTCTGCCGGAGAGCAAAAGTGCTCCTGCCCAGGTTCCGCCTTGAGACGGCAGCGCTTCGTCCCAAAAGTCTTCTTCTTATTTTTTCTAGGGCAAATAGCCTTATATAGTAGAAGATGGGCCCTGGAGGCCTGCCAAGGGCGCCACAAGCTCGGGGGCGCGCCCCCCAGGCTTGTCGCTTCCTGGTGGGTCCACTCCTGGTATTTCTTCCGCCAATATTTTTTATATATTCCAAATAATTCTCCGTCAATTTTCAAGTCATTTGGAGATGTGCAGAATAGCTATCTCTGTTGCACCCCTTTCCGGTCCAAAATTCCAGCTGCCGGCAATCTCCCTCTTCATGTGAAACTTGCAAAATAAGAGAGAAAAGGCATAAGAATTGTATCATATAGTGAGATAATGGCCCAAAACATAATAAATAACAGTGGGAAAACATGATGCAAAATGGACGTATCAAGACCACTTGCGACTGAACAGTGATGATAGCAGCATTGGAAAGAACAGGCGCCACGACAGGAGAGTCAAGAACCCCATCCAGAGAAAAAATGAGCAGCCAGGCAGACCAAGGCCATACTGCTTGAAAGTCGGAGCCTTGCAGCGGTCCTGATAATCCACAGTGAGGTGGCCTTCAGTACAGCAGATCAAACAGAAGGGAGGGAACTTGCAACGCGACTGGAAATGTCCCGCTCGGTGACAGGCAAAACAAGTGAGCGTAGGCAAAGGACCAGAGGAGGAAGGAGGGGGGCACACACCCTACGGGAGCGGTGGAGGAGGCGGGAGGATGTCATCCCCGACCACACCCGACGAGGAGCCAGGGTCCACCAGCTCGAATCTGTGTGACTTGGCAGGGTAGGAAGACGGCCCAAACCCACCACACTGAAACTGACGACCCCCATCACCGGAACCACCACCAAAATGCATGTTGCCGTCTCCAGAACCCCCACCACCAAACGCACGACCACCACCCACCAGCCCAGAAGCACCCGAGCGCCCAGCTGGGCGCAGTGGCACCCCAACACCACACGGGGGATCAGATCTGGGAGCCGCCAGAGCCGCCGTCGAGCCAGACGCTGCAGCTTCCCAAGGGTCAGCTACCGCAGTGCCCCATCCGCCAGCAGAAGCCACCGGCGCCGCACCAGAACCAGCGCCCACACCCGCGGCCAACTCTGCCTCTGCCGCAGACGCACGAGAACGCTCGTCACGCTGCAGCCACTTCGAGCCAGCCTCCCACGCCTCCCGCTCCCGCTCAACCTATGCGCGCGCCTCACGCTCCGCCTCCAGCTACAAGTGGAGTGCCGCCTCATACTCCAGACCTGAGGCCGCCTCTATCGAACCCTCGCGCCGCCGCTTGCTGCCGGAGAAAGCGTCGAACGAGGAGGCATGGGATTTGTCCATGGCCAAGATCTCAGTGAACGAGCGAAGGAGGGGAGCAGGAGGAATAGATGTGACGAGACGACGAATGAGATGGTGGTAGTGGCGAACGTCAGCCCTGGAAGCCAGAAACCCAAGATTGGGGTCGCCGCAGCCCCTCCGAATCCATATATATCCAACCAGTGATGGGCCAACAGGCCTATCTGCCAAAGAGGTATGCACCGAGACAGAGAGGCCCGACGAAGACGGCCCACCAGCCGAGCCAGGAAGGGCAGGGAAGTCAGACGCAGAAAATGGCCCACAGACCGGCCCAGCAGCACAGCCAGGCACATGAAGGCCCACCGGCCGGCCCACACCGAGACCCCCAACCAGGACCGCACCCGAAGCTAGGGTTCAGTCCCCCTCCACCCGCGCCGTCGCCGGCCGGCCACCACCGGACACAGGCGAGACGGCGGTCGAGGTGGATAGCGAACAGAGGACTGTGGTGGTCGAGGCGGACGGCGAACAGAGGACCGGGGAGGAGGGCAAAGAGAATGGCGCTGGGCCCAACACCCCGAACTCCGACGAGGGGAATTTGAACTTACCTGACCTGCGACCTCACCGGCCGACCATGGACCAGCCAACACCATCCACCGCCCCCGTCAT
Source organism: Elymus sibiricus (assembly GCA_039707655.1). Lineage (NCBI taxonomy): Eukaryota > Viridiplantae > Streptophyta > Magnoliopsida > Poales > Poaceae > Elymus > Elymus sibiricus. Next base: position 74,097,373 of record CM077672.1, on the reverse strand, counting down.
CGTGCGGCCACAGCCCCCAGGCGCAAACTTCTGGACCCGCCCCGGTGCCCGCACCGGCAAGGGGTCACCAGCCATAGACACCGCCGCCCGTGGCGAGCCCTCATCCTCTGACTCTGAAGCAGATCCATCCGGATCCAGAGCTCACAAACGGTTCACGCGCATCGGCGAGAGGAGCACCTGCACCGGTAAAGGAACCGCGGAGGGCGGGGGAGAAGGGGGAAGAGGAGCGGGAGCCAAACGACAATGAAGGGGAGAGAGGGAGCAGGGGCACCGACCACCGCGGCCGGGGCGTAGCCCGCAGAGGAGGGAGCGGGAGGGATGGAGGGGAAAGGAGCCATCGTCCCAACCTTCGTCTTGTTCATCTCTTCCCTTTTTTCTACAAAATAGTCCAAGATTCATGTGACAAGGTTTATGTAGAATCACAAAAGGATCAGTATATCTTCTATATTCAAAGAAAATATCATTCCTAGAAGTCCATATCAACCATAGGAGAGCAAAAATCCTGACACATAACTTGTTTTCTCTCTACTTACCAAACTGTGAGATCCAAGAAGATAGCACATCTTTTAGGGCATCAGGCATGACACAAAAGCCAAAAGTATTTTGCAAAATACACCAAAGAAATTTGGCAACAGAATAGTGTAAAAAGAGATGATCAATAGTTTCATTATTGCCACCCAATACACATTTCTCACTATCGGACCACCCTCTTTTCGACAAGTTATCCTTAGTAAGCACACTGTTTCTTACCAAAGCCAAATAAACACTTTGCTTTTACCACAAGCTCTAGCAAACAACACACAAGCTTTCTCAAAGATCCAGATGGCATACCCCACATAGCTGCGGGCGTGCGCATCATACTGCGCCGCCGCATCGGGTTCTCCTTGCCATCGTGCATGCAATGCCATTATCTTGAATATGAGAGCAAGAACCAGGCTAATGACGATTCCCATCACTGCCAAGCTAAGCAGAATCGATAACTAGAGTTTCTGGTAGTAGATCTCAAGGAACGAGTCCCATCGTCCTTCTGCAAAATTGCAACAATCAATAACAATAGTTGTTCTTTTCAAACACGTAGCAGGTGCAAAAGATGGCCAGGAAGAAGATGATTACTTGATGGTGGTGGAGCCGTGTTAATCTGATCCAAAGCTAGTTACTGCTACGGCGTCCCCTTTGGCCAGAAGATGGGTGGGGGCTGGATCGGTATGCTCAGGGGCGGAGCCAGGAATTTTTCCCAATGGGTGCACTCATGAGTATGAACTAGCTATTGTACAATCTTAGGCCATCTCACAGTAAGACTATAAATAGTGACAAATCTATGTGTATGGGGCGCGAGGAGGGGGACGATTGCCCCCAACCTTGGAAAAAAATGTGAAGTTGAGAAAATCTGGAGGGCTTTGATGGAACCTTTTATTGTTTGCCCCTCTCATATCTGCATATTTTACTATTTGGCTCCACTAAAGTTTCTCTCTAGATCCGCTAGTGACTATATATAACATTCAAACATAGTATAAACCGAAATATCAAATCACGTATAACTGTTACATTAAAACAAAATAACGAAGACATAGCAATTGAATGCAATCCTCGCATTACTTGTTTACATATTCCAAATAAAGTACTTCTGGTAGTAGATCTCAAGGAATGAATCCCATTGTCAAGATGGCTAGGAAGAAGATGGTTACTTGATGGTGGTGGTGCCGTGTTAATTTGATTAGCAGCTGGCGGCGGTGGTGGCATTCCCTTTGGCCAGAAGGTGGGCGGGGGCCCGGATCAGTATGCTCAGGGGCAGAGCCAGAATTTTTTTCCAATGGGTGCACTCATGAGTATGAACTAGCTATTGCACAATCTTAGGCCATCTCACAGTAAGACTATAAATAGTGGCAAATCTATGTGTATGGGGCGCGGGGAGGGGACATTAAGAAAAACATGTAAAGTCAATCACATTTCAAAGTATCCTTCTCTAGTTTTATCTGAATCTCATCTTGCTTTTTATGATCACTAGCGCACTCTGAAATTCTCTTTTGATCAGTTGGATCATAAGGCGGTTTATCTAAATCGAAATCTTTCTATATAGAATGCTTTATGAGACCAGTACTAGGAGTTTTGATTGCTTCCATTTTTGGGGTATCATTGAAGTGCTTGCATCATTTTATGAGACTATGGTGGCAGTGCAAGTAGTGAGAGGAGGCAAAAACCCCTGACTCATTTTGGTGAAAGAAACTTCCCTTTGCTTAGCGTTTTCTCCACTATCCCTTTAAGGCTACAGTAAATTCTCCCCACCAGGTTTTGTCGGCGAGCCCGTGGATTCGCCTCCCCTTTGCATGCCGCTCTGGCGGCTGATGGTGGAGAGGGGAATCCCGATGCCTCCACACCGGTTAGTGGTTTAGGTTAGGTTTTTTAGTCCTCGCAGGTGCGCCGCTCAGGCGGCTGTGTAGGAAATATGCCCTAGAGGCAATAATAAATTTTATTATTTATTTCTATGTTCATAGTTATGTTTATATTCCATGGTATAATTGCAATGGTCCCTGAGTCTGTGTATCCATAAAGTCTCAGAGGAAAACCCATATGCACGTGTGGAATAATAATTGTAAAATGTATTCCTAGTCATGCCTCTAAGACTAGCTCAAGTGTTGCATGATGATTATGTTTTCCTGATCATGGGCATCTCTATGCTGCAACTTTGAGGATACAATGTTAGAAGAACACATGTGTTGAATTGATCCAATTGATGTTATGCTATGAGATACATTCGTCACAAGTTAATGGTAAATAACACAGAGAAAGTTAACGTTTGCATAATTCCTTAGACCATGAGAGTATTGAGTTCCTTCTTGCTTCATGAACTTTGGGGTTTATTAAATGTGAGCCATAACAAGGTGGCTATTACGACGGCTTACGAGTTCGTGGAAAAGTATGACAAGGGACTAGATAGCTCAAGACTGGGATTTGCTCCTCCAACGATGGAGAGATATTCTTTTGGCCCTCTCGGTGTTACAGTATCCATCATCGTCTGGCCAGACTGCTACTTGTGATAGATGTTGGGTTTCCCCAAAGAGGAAGGACGAAGCAGTATAGTAGCAGATAGTATTTCCCTTAGTTAAGAGCCAAGGTTATCGAACCAGAAGGAGGCACCACACTAGCAACATGAACATTGCCTGAACACAGACACAAATTCCTTGCACCCTACAAAGGAAAGGGGGTCATCACTCCCCTTGTTCTTGCCAGTTGCAAGATTAAAACTAATAGTGACAGGCAGAAGAAAAAAAGAAAAAAAGAAAATAAACACGTGAAGCAATTGTAGGATTCTTAGTATTAATGGAGAATGAACCCGGGGGCCATAGGTTCACTAGAGACATATCTCTCATAAGCATAGCAACGATGGGTGAACAAATTACTGTTGGGCAATTGACGGAATTGCGCATAATTATGATGATTGTCCAAGGCGTAATCAATATGTAGGCATTACGTCCGTGACAAGTAGACCATTAATCCAACTGCATCTACTACTATTACTCCACCCCAAGACCGCTATCCAGCATGCATCTCAAAGTATTAAGTTCATGATAAATAGAGTAGCGCTTTAAGCAAGATGACATAATGTAGACAAAGTAAGATTAATCAATATGATCGATCCCCGTCATTTTATCCTTAGTAGCAACAATACAAATACGTACCTTTGCCCCTCCTATCACAGGGCAAGATCACCGCAAGATTGAACCTACTACAAAGCACCTCTCCCACTTAAGATAAATCAATCTAACTTGGGCAAAGTAGATGGATAGATCAGAGAGAAATACAACGCTATAAAATTACGCAGCAAATAAATCTCAAGAGACTCAAATAATTTCAATAATAATCTGATCATGAACAAAAAATTCATTGGATCCCAACAAACACACTACAAAAGATTACATCGGATTGATCTTAGTGAAGATCATTGTATTGAAGATCAAAAGAGAGAGAGATAGAAAGCCATCTAGCTACTACTATGGACCCATAGGTCCTGAAGGAACTACTCACACTTCATCATGAAGGCAGCAAGGTTGATCAAGATAGCCTCCCCAATGATTCCCCCCTCCAGTGGAGTACCGGAATAGGGCTCCAGATGGGATCTCGGAAGAACAGAGGCTTGCGGCGGCGATAAAGTAGTTTCGGGTCTTGATACGTCTCCAACGTATCTATAATTTATGAAGTATTCATGCCATGTTTATTATAGTTTTGTATGATTTTGGTGCACTTTTATATGGCTTTTATATGATTTTCATGGACTAACATATTGACCTAGTGCCCAGTGCCAGTTGATGTTTTTTGCTTTTTTTGGTTTTCCAGAAAATCCATATCAAACGAAGTCCAAATGCAGCGAAACTTTTTGACAATTTTTTCTGGAAGGAAACAGACCCAGGAAGCTTCGGAGGAGCAGCAGAAGAGCCACAGGGGCCACACGAGCCACCTGGGTGCGCCTGCCCCCCCCCCCAGGCGCGCCCTGGTGCCTCGTGGGCCCCCTGTGGCCCCTCTTCGCGTGAATCCAACGCTGAAAAATCATATATATTCAGAAACCCCCAAAAGTTAACCTAGATGAGTTTTTACGCCGCCGCAAGCTTCTATACCTCCACGATCTCATCTACAGCCCTTTTTCGGCACCCAGCCGGAGGGGGGAAAGCATCACCGGAGGTCTTCATCATCCCGGCGGTCTCCATGACGAGGAGGGTGTAGTTCACCCTCGGGGCTGAGGCTATGTACTAGTAGCTATGTGTTTAATCTCTCTCTCTCTCTCTCGTGTTCTTGATTTGGCACAATCTTGATGTACCGCGAGCTTTGTTAATATAGTTGGATCATATGGTGTTTCTCCCTCTCTATCTTGTTGTGATGAATTGAGTTTTTACCTTTGAGGTTTCACTATTATCGGATTGAATATTTTTATGGATTTGAGAACACTTGATGTATGTCTCGCATATGAATACCCGTGGTGACAATGAGGTATTATATTGATTCACTTGATATATGTTTTGGCACTCAACTCGTGGATTCCTGAGGTGACATTGGGGTAATCTATGCATAGGGGTTGATGCATGTTTTCATTATCTTTTCTCCGATAGAAACTTTGGGGAACTCTTTGAAGTTCTTTGTGTGGATTGAATATTATGATTATGAAGTTGTTTGATGCATATCGTATAATAAACTCACGGATACTTGTGGTGACATTGGGGTATCTAGGTGACATTAGAGTTGGTTGATGCGTATCATATGGTGTTATTTTAGTACGAACTCTAGGGCTATTTGTGACACTTATAGGGATGGCTCAATAGATTGATCGAAAAGGATAACTTTGAGGTGGTTTCGTACCCTACAACAATTTCTATCTTATGTTCTCCGCGAATAGGAACTTTGGAGTGATTCTTTGTCGCACGTTGAGGGATTGTTATATGATCCAATTATGTTAGCATTGTTGAGAGATTGCACTAGTGAAAGTATGAACCCTAGGCCTTGTTTCTAAGCATTGCAATACCATTTATGCTCACTTTTGTTACTTGCTACCTTGCTGTTTTTTTATTGTTCGCACTACAAAAACCTATATCTACTATCCATACTACACTTGTATCACCATCTCTTCGCCGAACTAGTGCACCTATAAAATTTACCATTGTATTGGGTGTGTTGGGGACACAAGAGACTCTTTGTTATTTGGTTGCAGGGTTGTTAGAGAGAGACCATCTTCATCCTACGCCTCCCATGGATTGATAAACCTTAGGTCATCCACTTGAGGGAAAATTGCTACTGTCCTACAAAACTCTGTGCTTGGAGGCCCAACACGAGTCTACAAGAATAAGTTGTGTAGTAGACATCAAGCTCTTTTCTGGCGCCGTTGCAGGGGAGGTGAGTGCTTGAAGGTATATCTTTAGATCTTGTAATCGAATCTTTTAGTTTCTTGTTTTATCACTAGTTTGGTTTATAAAAGAAAACTACAAAAAAAATGGAATTGAGGTTGCCTCATATTATTCATCTTTATAATGTCTTTCTTGAAAATAAGGATTCCGAAAATTGTGCTCAATTGATAGAAAAATAATTCAATAAAAAATTTGGCATAAAATCTTTGAATGATGAGCATGATTGCAAAGTCGTTAGTATGAATTCTATGAATATCCAAAATACTAAAGATGATTGCACTAGTCATGACAAAAATGTTTCTTATAAGCATGTCAATTTTTGTGGAGTGCATAAAGTTTGTGAAGACATGCCTTATAGGGATGATAGATTTTTTAAGAAGCATAAACATGATAGAACCAATTTTTTCCTCAAAGTGATAGATGAATTTGCTACAAAATTATGTTCTCTTTATCCTATTACTTGTGAACTTTGCAATAAAGTTGGTCACCTTAATTTTCAATGCATACTTTTTCATGATCGAATCATGGCTAAATATTGTAATGACTTGACCGCCCTCGAACTATATAATGAGCTTTATCTATTCTTGGGGTGTGAGGAATTGTCACATAAAAATAGTTGGTTTGAAGTATTCATTCTCACGGATGACATTGAAACTAATCTAAAGGAAATTTATATGTTTTGTATGGTAAATTGCAAGGAGAATGCTTATATTGCCAACTATAGTAAAACGGGAAAACAAATAGAATATAAAATAAATACTAATGAAAGGGTAAAGATTCCCCCTTTCCCTCCTATTTTCTCTCGTGATGAAACAGGTAACGAGGAGGAGCTTCCTATCGAACCAATCTCTTCAATAAGAAGCTCGGAAGAATTAAATAAACCCACACATAATGTGGTAAAGAAAAAGAAAAGAAGGAAAAGTAGAGGCAAAGAGGTATCTCTCCCAAATAATGTTGCTCCTACTATTGTTGTACCTCATGAGAATGAATCAAAAATAATTGTGGAAGATGATACACTTGATGATGATTTTGTTATGCCTATTGCTTGTTGTGATGATTATGATTGGGAAGATAATGATACTTCTTATGATCTTGAAAATCTTTATGGCACCAACTTGGAGGAATATGATAATAATTGTTATACTATTGGTGCTATTCATACTATTGATGATAATAGTGATAATGCTAATGATATGCAAACCAAAAAGCTTGGGGATGCTATGTTTGATGAGAATGACATGTTTGAGAATTTATTTGCTACAATTAATGTTTGTCCCAAGCTTGGGGATGCTATGCTTAATGAAGATGATCTTTTTAGCCCCCCTACTTTGAATGATCAAATTTGTTATGATGATTGCATGCCTCCTACTTATGATGATTATTGTGATGATACTTATGTTATAAAAAGTAGTGATGATTATATTTATAAAACTTGTCATAATTATGATTACCCTTTTTCTGAACATTACTCTTTTAATGTGGAAACAATTTATAGTATTCAAGTTTCATATGATACTCCCACTTTTATGAATGAGAAGAAATTTGCTTATGTGGAGAGTAATAAAAATTCTATGCTTGTGGATCATGAAAAGAATGCTTTATGTGATAGCTGTATTGTTGAATTTCTTCATGATGCTACTGAAAATTATTTTGAGAGAGGAATATATGCTTCTACATATTTCAACAACATCAAGTTTCCTCTCTTTATGTTGAAAGTTTTGAAGTCATGCTTGTTTTGCCTTCCTATGCTAGTTGATTCTTGCTCCCATAAACTATTTGCTCACAAAATCCCCATGCATAGGAAGTGGGTTAGGCTTAAATGTGCTAGTCATATGCTTCATGATGCTCTCATTGTGTTTCAATTCTTTACTTTTATGTGAGCATCATTGAAATCATCATGCGTAGCTAAAAAAGCATTAAAGAAAAGCGCTTGTTGGGAGACAACCCAATATTTGTACCTACTGTTTGTGTGTGTCCACATGATTAAGATACTGTAGTAATCATGTTTTATATGTTTTCTTTCAATAATGTGCCAAGTAAGGCCTTTGGGATAGTGTGGATACTTGTTGATTTGATTATGTGCAAAAACAGAAACTTTTGCATCCAGTGCTGGAATTTCTATTCTGTACTGGAGCGTGAGAAAATTCTGAAATTTTTACAGAGTATTGGATTACAAATTTTTTACATTGTGATCATTTTTCAGAATTTTTAGAGGTATATAAGTATGGTTTTTAAATGGCTTACTACACGCTGTTCTGTTTTTAACAGATTCTGTTTTCGATGCATAGTTTGCTTGTTTTAGTGTTTCCATAGCTTATATTGAGTAATATAAATTGTGGAAATGATAGAATACAGTAGGAATTATGTGAGAACAATTATGAATCTTGTCTTGACAGTACCTAAGTGGATGATTTATTTTTATCATACTAACCTATCTCACAAGTTTCGTTAAGTTTTGTGTGATTGAAGTTTTCAAGTTTTGGGTGAGATATCGATATGAGGAGAATAAGGAGCGGCAAGACCCTAAGCTTGGGGATTCCCAAGGCACCCCAAGGTAATATTCAAGGAATACCCAAGCAACAAAGCTGGGGATGCCCCGGAAGGCATCCCCTCTTTCGTCTTCAACACTATCGGTAACCTCACTTGGAGCTATATTTTTATTCGTCACATAATATGAATTTTGCTTGGAGCATCATTTTATTTTGTTGAGATTTGATTTCTGTTATCAATAATCATGTTTTGTATCTTTTAGTTCAATAAAATGCCAATGATAGCCTTTACCATGCTCAGTTTGCAAGTTTATGTGTTGCTGTTTGAAAACAGAAAGTTTTCTGTTATGTCCAGAATATTCCTGAATAGTCAGAACATGATAAAAATCTGAAATTTTTACACAGTAATAATGCATGAGTTCTCTATCACGTGGTAATTTTTCGGAATTTTTGGAGTTAGGGAAGTATGAATTCTTATTCACTCTTTACAGACTGTTCTGTTTTGGCAGATTGTTGTTATAGTTGCATTGTTTGCATATTTTTGCTAGTTTAATGTTTCTATTTGTGGATGGGAGTATTAAATATGCAGAGGCATTTAGGATGCAATGTTCAATTATAATTTTAGTGATTGCTACAGTAGAGAATGTTAAGGTTTTGAGTTGATTTATACTAACTTATCTCACGAGTTCTTGTTGAGTTTTGTGTGGATGAAGTATTTAAGATTTAGGGAAACCGTGATATGAGAGGAATTAAGAAGACACAAAAGCTCATGCTTGGGGATGCCCAAGGCATCCCAATATAATATTTCAAGAAGTCTCAAGAATCTAAGCTTGGGGATGCCCCGGTAGGCATCCCACCTTTCTTCTTCAACAACTATCGGTCAGTTTTGGTTGAGCCTAAGTTTTTGCTTTTTCACATGATATGTGCTATTCTTGGAATGTCATTTTATTTTGTTTTCTTTGCTGTTTGAATAAAATACTTAAGATCTGAAATTTTTAAATGAGAGAGAGAGTCCTCACATAGCTACCTATTTACTTAACTATCATTTGGTCTTCACATATATCTTTTTGGAGTAGTTTGTCATTTACTCATGTTCTTCACTTATATCCTATGAGTAAATTGGTGAATAAATTGAATATCATAAAGTTGAAATTATATGTGCTTCATATGCTTGTATCATGTCTAGTAGTAGTTTCACATTGGGTTAGAAAGTGAATTCTATTGAAGCTTGACAATCACAATATTGGTCATACAAGCAATTCATGAATGATTAGTATAAGGAAGAGGACTTTCACATATAAATATATTATCTTGGACATCTTTTATGATTGTGAATACCCATTAATTATTTTCAAACTTGAGCAAATTAGTTGAAGTTGGACAAGGAAGACAACGTAATGAGTTATGTTTGGGTATATTTGCATAGAAGTTATATTGTTATGGATCCTCCAACATGTGGTGCTTTCTTAGGATCTTTTGCTAGCCAAAAAAATCGTACTAAGTAGAGATACTACTTGTGCATTCAAAAACTATTAAACCTAGTTTCTTGCCATGAGTGTCCACCATACCTACCTATGGATTGAATAAGATCCTTCACGTAAGTTGTCATCGGTGCAAAAAGCAATAAAAATTGCTCCTAAAATATGTATGATCTTTTATTGTAAGGGAAAATAAGCGTTGTACGAACTTGTGATGGTAAAGAAATAAAAGCGACCGACTGCATAATAAAGGTTGCTATCACAAGGGGCAATATAACGTGACGTTCCTTTGCATTAAGGGCTTGTGCATCCAAAAATAAAAAGCGCATGACAACCTCTGCTTCCCTCTACGAAGGGCCTATCTTTTACTCTTATGCATTTACTTTTATGTATTTACTTTTATGCAAGAGTCAATAAGTATTCATTCGCATTTCAACCTCAATTATTCTCTAGTTGGCAAGCATCATGTGGTGGGGAAAGATCCAGGCATATATGGCCAGTCAAATATATTTGATCATGAATTATTATTGTTGACAATTATCTCTATGATAAATAAGTTGGGAGGCGAAACATTATGCCCCTATCTTTCTCTGTGTTCGATGGATGCCATTTGTTCTAAAAATATGCTTTGAGTACTAGCAATCATAGAAGACTATATGATAATTGAGTATGTGGAGCTCTTACTTAGACTTTGTTGAAATTAAGTTGAATTGAAATTTTTTGGTGACTAAGAACATAGGTTGTTAAGTTTCAAGAAAATGCATTGTTTGAACCATAACATGTGAATTGATTGCTACTTTATCATGATGAGTTTTATGAGAAAAAGTTGATGTTATGATGCTAGGAAAAGTGATTGAAATTATCATTGATCAAACTTATGCACTATGCTAGCATTCACACTTCATAAATTATTTCTTTCATTATTTACCTGCTCGAGGACGAGCAGGAATTAAGCTTGGGGATGCTGATACGTCTCTAATGTATCTATAATTTATGAAGTATTCATGCCATGTTTATTATAGTTTTGTATGATTTTGGTGCACTTTTATATGGCTTTTATATGATTTTCATGGACTAACATATTGACCTAGTGCCCAGTGCCAGTTGCTGTTTTCTTCTTGTTTTTGGTTTTCCAGAAAATCCATATCAAACGAAGTCCAAATGCAGCGAAACTTTTTGACTATTTTTTTTGGAAGGAAACAGACCCAGGAAGCTTCGGAGGAGCAGCAAAAGAGCCACAGGGGCCCCACGAGCCACCTGGGCACGCCTACCCCCCAGGCGCGCCCTCGTGCCTCGTGGGCCCCCTGTGGCCCTTCTTCGTGTGATTCCAACGCTGAAAAATCATATATATTCAGAAACCCCCGAAAGTTAACCTAGATGAGTTTTTACGCCGCCGCAAGCCTCTCTACCTCCACGATCTCATCTACAGCCCTTTCCCGGCACCCTGCCAGAGGGGGGAAAGCATCACCAGAGGCCATCTTCATCATCCCGGCGGTCTCCATGACGAGTAGAGAGTAGTTCACCCTCGGGGCTGAGGGTATGTACTAGTAGCTATGTGTTTAATCTCTCTCTCTCGTGTTCTTGATTTGGCACGATCTTGATGTACCGCGAGCTTTGTTAATATAGTTGGATCATATGGTGTTTCTCCCTCTCTATCTTGTTGTGATGAATTGAGTTTTTACCTTTGAGGTTTCACTATTATCGGATTGAATATTTTTATGGATTTGAGAACACTTGATGTATGTCTTGCATATGAATACCCGTGGTGACAATGGGGTATTATATTGATTCACTTGATATATGTTTTGGCACTCAACTCGCGGATTCCCGAGGTGACATTGGGGTAATCTATGCATAGGGGTTGATGCACGTTTTCATTATCTTTTCTCCGATAGAAACTTTGGGGAACTCTTTGAAGTTCTTTGTGTGGATTGAATATTATGATTATGAAGTTGCTTGATGCATATCGTATAATCAACTCACGGATACTTGTGGTGACATTGGAGTATCTAGGTGACATTAGAGTTGGTTAATGCGTATCATATGGTGTTATTTTAGTACGAACTCTAGGGCTATTTGTGACACTTATAGGGATGGCAAAATAGATTGATCGGAAAGGATAACTTTGAGGTGGTTTCGTACCCTACAACAATTTCTATCTTATGTTCTCCGCGAATAGGAAATTTGGAGTGATTCTTTGTCGCATGTTGAGGGATTTTTATATGATCCAATTATGTTAGCATTGTTGAGAGATTGCACTAGTGAAAGTATGAACCCTAGGCCTTGTTTCTAAGCATTGCAATACCGTTTATGCTCACTTTTATTACTTGCTACCTTGCTGGTTTTTTTATTGTTCGCACTACAAAAACCTATATCTACTATCCATACTACACTTGTATCACCATCTCTTCGCCGAACTAGTGCACCTATACAATTTAACATTGTATTGGGTGTGTTGGGGACACAAGAGACTCTTTGTTATTTGGTTGCAGGGTTGTTTGAGAGAGACCATCTTCATCCTACGCCTCCCACGGATTGATAAACCTTAGGTCATCCACTTGAGGGAAAATTGCTACTGTCCTACAAAACTCTGCGCTTGGAGGCCCAACACGAGTCTACAAGAATAATTTGTGTAGTAGACATCAGGTCTCTCTCCGAGGGTTTCAGAATATATGTGAATTTATAGGCCAAAAATTAGGGCAACCGAAGCCACGAGGTGCCACAAGTCAGGGGGCGCGCCTACCCCCTGGGCACGCCGCCTTGGCTTGGGGCCCTCGTGGGTCTTCTCGTCCTTCCCCGAAGCTTCTAGGGTCTCTTGTTGTCCAAAAAAAATTATCGTAAAGTTTCATCGTGTTTGGACTTCTATAGGTATAGTTTTTCAGCGAAACAAAAAAACATGCAAAAACATGAACTGGCACTGGGCACTAAATTAATAGGTTAGTCCAGAAAAATAATACAAAATGGCATATAAAGCATATAAAATTAATAATATAATAACATGAAAGAATAAAAAATTATAAATACGTTGGAGACGTATCAGCATCCCCAAGCTTAATTCATGCTCGTCCTCGAGTAGGTAAATGATAAAACAAGATTTTTTTATGTTGAATGGTACCTAACATGTTCTTGATCAAGTAATGCAATTGTGGCATGAATATTGGGATACGGGTAATTCAAGGCAATAGTCTATCAATTTGACATCAAAACAATAATACACATGCATACTAGAAAACAATCATTGCCTTTCAAAAGAAAATGCTAAAGAACGTTATCCCTACCCACTTAATCATGTAAGCATGGCATGCTCAATCTTCGTAGCATAAAGATATCTATCATGAACACCCCGGTGCCAAACCAAGCAATTAAGTCACACTTTTTCTCGCTTTAGCCTTTTCAACTCCCACACAATACTTGAGCGTGAGCCAAGGACTTAGCACTTTGGATGGCGAAGAGAATGATTATGAGGGTTTGTAAGGGAAGATGAAAAGGTATACGAAAGTCTCACATCAATGAGGCTTGATCGTTAGGCAATGGAGAGGCCTTACAATCGATGTCAATGCGAGGAGTAGGGATTGCCATGCAACGGATGCATTAGAGCTCTTATGAAACTAAGTGGGTGTGTATCCAACTGACTTGCTCATGAAGACCTCAAGCATTTGAGGAAGCTCGTCATCGGAATATGCAAGTCAAGTTCTAATAATGTAAAAATCCCACTAGTATATGAAAGTGGAAATCATGGAGACTCTCTATATGAAATACATGGTGCTACTTTGAAGCACAAGTGTGGAAAAAGAATAGTAGTGCGCCCTTCTCTCTTTTTATCTAATCTTCTTTCTTTCTTTTTGAACGGCCTCACGGACCTCATCCCCTCTTTTTCAAGGAATCATAAGTCTCCTCCAAGTCATTTCCTCACAGGTAGGGGCAACACTCTAATAATGATGATCATCACACTTTGATTTACTTATAACTCAAAAAATAAAAATAATGACTACAAATGAATGCCTCTGGTAGTGTACCAGGATGTAAAATGATCTAGCGTAACAAGCACAACAATGATGAACGGTGGCTTTGCCACAAAATATCATGTCAGCTCTATATGATCATGCAAAGAAATATGACAATGAATGCTCAAGTCATGTAAATAGTAACAATGGAAGTTGCATGGCAATATATCTCGGAAAGGCTATGGAAATGCCATGATAGGTAGGTATGGTGGCTATTTTGAGGAAGAATATAATGATGCTTATGTGTGAAAGAGTGTATCATTTCACGAGATTTGGATGCACCAGTGAAGTTTGCACCATGTCTCGAGGTGAGAGTGGGCTATGCACGGTACCGAAGAGGCTAGCAAAATATGGATATGTGGAAGTGCTTATAGTCCAAAAAATCACATTAGTCATAAAGAACTCAAATACTTATTGCGAAAGCCTATTAGCCAGATCCATGAATGTAATGTTGGTGAGAATACGTACTCCCCCAAGCTTAGGCTTTTGGCCTAACTTGGTCTAAGGCCACGGCTGGTAATAGTCAGATCCAGGGAAATACTGAGGCCGCGGAGGCTCCCACTGATAGGTAGGTTCCGGGGCTGGTGCAGGTGCTGGTGCTGCCCCCGTCATCAGGCTCCAGTACTCATACAGATCCTCGAGCATAATGGTGTACCTTCCCCTGGAAAGCTCAAACAAACCGGGCGCATGCAAAGTAATAACCTCACGGGTGCCCTGACTAAACACCAAGTTATACTGAAATTGCATGCCCTTATTAATGAAATCATGCTCAGTCATGCTATCATAATCTAGATATTTCATGGGCAAAAGCTCATCCTCATCATATCTAATAGGTATCTAAAATTGTCTAGCTAGACGAGAAGCATAAATACCACCATAGACACACCCTTAGAGCGGTTAGTGTGCAACCGCTGCGCGACAATAGCTTACAAGCTAAAAGTCATGTCACCATAGAGTGCACTACACAAAATAGCGAGATCAGGAGAGCTAAGCGTTCCACTCTCCCATCTACCAGTTATACATCTACCTGCAAATAATGAATAGTAACGCAAGACAGGAAAGTGTAAACTAGCAACCCTGGCATCGGAAACTCCTCTCATCTCCCCCATAGTCATGTCAAATATAAAATTTTCAACATCCCTAGGACGTGGCTCTAGAGGGCTGCCCTCATTTGGAATTTTTCATACTTGGCAAAATCCTTCAAGCGTCATTTCATATGGAGTATCATATAGATGAAATTCTACGGTGGGTGTCTCTCTTAGCATAAAAGTGAAAATTTTGCATGAAAGTATTGGTGAGGAGGAGGTACTGGTCACACTTATCTTCAAGGAAGGGAGTGAGCCCAGCATTATTTGCCAAATGATAGAAATCCTCTTGAATGTCGGCATCCCTCAAGAATGTATCGCTTGGCCATTCGCACGGACGCACCTCGGCCCTACGGGGGAGGTTGTATTTGGGCTTCTCCTTCGTAGTTTCCTCAGAACTCCGGCTCAAAGAACCCCTCAACATCCTCCTGAGCATTTTCTTTTCTCTGAAAATTTCTGAAAATTTTTAGTCCCCAAAATTAAAGTGAAAGAAACTTAACAAAATTGATGGCAACTACTCCCACAAGTATCCAGAGGCTATATCATGCATCAAAACTACTTAGAAGCATACAAATTCAACATGCAAGCTCAAATACATGGTCACCAACAGTGGCCAAATTTGCAAAACATAATCCACTAGAACAAAAACTAATTAGACCATCGGAGGAGTCACATACCAAGGAACAATTCCTCTGAACAGTTTCAGAAACGAAGGTCCGAGCAAAGAGATCGAAAATCGCACGAAAATGAGCAAGAACACGGGCTAGGGAGCAAGTTTGATTTTTTTTTCTAGAGGTGGAAGAAGGCAGTGGGCAAGTGCACTAAGTGAGGGGGGCTTTGTGGGACCCACGAGCTCACATGGTGCGCCCACGTGGTGGGCGCACCGTGTGAGCTTGTGGCTCACAGGGGGCACCCCCCTGGGGTGTGTTTAGTGCCAAAAATTCTAATATATTCTGGAAAAAACATACTAAATTTTTAGGTCATTCTGAGGACTTTTATTTTTGGGACATTTTTTGTTGCACGGATAATTCAGAAAATAGAATAAACATGGCATTCTATTTTATTGAATTTTTAAATATCAGAGAGCAAACTATAAGTACAGTAGGTTGTTCTTACTAAATTCATCGACTACATGCCCCTCAAAAAGAATCCATTAATAAGGTTGATCAAGTCTTATGAATGAACCATTTCGAGTAACATGAAACCGAAGAATTTTCATAATACACTAAGTTACCTCAACGGGGATATGCATCTCCCCAACAATAAGAGTTTGATATTTCTTTTTAACGGCCGGAAGAGGAAATTCAAAGCCTCCAATTGCAATTGTCATAACTCTTTCAATAGAGTTGATACTATTCACTTGGTGTTATTTTTTCAGAAAATATACCGTATGCTCCTTTCCATTGACATGAAAAGTGACCTTGCTTTTGTTGCAATCAATAACAACCCATGCAGTATTCAAAAAGGGTCTACCAAGGATGATCGACATGTTGTCGTCCTCGGGCATATCAAGAATAACAAAGTCTGTTAGAATAGTAACATTAGCAACTACAATTGGGACATCTTCACAAATTCCAATGGGTATAGCAGTTGATTTATCAGCCATTTGCAAGGATATTTCAGTAGGTGTCAACTTACTCAAATCAAGTCTTCTATATAAAGACAAATGCATAACACTAACACCGGCTCCTAAATCACATAATGTAGTTTTGACATAATTTCTCTTAATGGAGCATGATATAGTCGGTATTCCTGGGTCTCTTAATTTCTGAGGTACTTTTCCATCAAAAGAATAATTTGCAAGCATTGTGAAAATTTCAGCTTCTGGTATCTTTCTTTTATTAGTGACAATATCTTTCATATACTTAGAGTATGGAGGCATGTTCAAAATATCAGTCAAAGGTGTTCGCAAAAACATAGGCCTAAGCATTTCAACAAAGCGATTAAAAGCCTCCTCATCTTTATATTTCACGACCTTACTAGGGAATGGCATGGGTTTTTGAACCCATGGTTCTCTTTCTTTACCATGTTTCCTAGCAATGAAATCATTTTTATCATATCTTTTATTTTTAGGAGGTGGGTTATCAAGATCAGTTGCAAGTTCTATTTCAACATCATTATCAGATTCTCTACTATTGTCTAGTTGAGCATCATTGTGATCAATATTAGCATCATCGTTAATATTATTGGGATTCTCAGAAGATTTTTCTACAACAGGTTCACTAGAAGCATCCAAAGTCCTATTATTCTTTTTCTTTTTCTTCTTCATAGGTGAACTAGGTGCATCATTGTTAATTCTCTGAGAATCTTGCTCAATTCTTTTAGGATGACCTTCAGGTAATAGAGGATCCTGAGTCATTTTACCACCTCTAGTGACTACTCTTATAGCATGATCATTCATTTTATTATTTATTTCATTAAGCAAATCATTTTGTGACTTAGAGACTTGTTCTAGCTGAGTATGGACCATAGAAGCATGTTTACATAAGCCTTTAACATCATTAGCAGTCGTAAACATCAAATCACTCAAGCGTTCAATCATAATAGCATTTCGTTTCAGTTGTTTGCTTACATATCTATTAAAGTTTTCTTGCTTCACAACAAAGTTATCAAATTCATCCAAGCATTGACTAGGAGATTTACTATGTGGAATATCACCCTTATCAAATCTACGAAGAGAATTTACCTCTACTACCTATGTCGAGATATCAAGTCCATTTATTTCTTCAATAGGTGGTAGATTCTTAACATCTTCAGATTTAATACCTTTTTCTTTCATAGATTTCTTTGCTTCTTGCACATCTTCCGGACTGAGGAATAGAATACCTCTCTTCTTCGGAGTTGGTTTAGGTGGTGGTTCAGGAAGTGTCCAATCATCGACATTCCTCAATATATTATCCAGTAATTTCTGAGCCTGCTGAACAGTTCGTTCCCTGAAAACATAGCCAGCACAACTATCTAGGTGGTCCCCAGAAGCATCGGTTAGTCCATTGTAAAAGATATCAAGTATTTCATTTTTCTTAAGAGGATGATCAGGCAAAGCATTAAGTAATTGGAGAAGCCTCCCCCAAGCTTGAGGGAGATTCTCTTCTTCAAATTGCACAAAGTTGTGAATTTCCTATAAAGCAGCTTGCTTCTTATGAGCAGGAAAATATTTTTCAGAGAAGTAATATATCATATCCTCGGGACTACGCACACAACCAAGAGCAAGATTATTGAACCATTCTTTAGCATCACCTTTTAATGACAAAGGAAACAACTTAAGAATATAGTAATAGCTAATTTTTTCCTCATGGGAGAATAGGGTGGCAATATCATTTAACTTAGTAAGATGTGCCACAACAGTTTCAGATTCATAACCATGAAAAGGAATAGATTCTACCGAAGTAATTAATTCAGGATTGACAGAGAATTCATAATCCTTATCAGTAACAAAGATAGGAGAAGTAGCAAACTTAGGATCATATTTCATTCTCTCTATCATAGATTTTTCTTTCAGCTTACTTAGTAATTTTAAAGATCATTTCTATCATTGCAAGCAAGGAATTCTCTAGAAATCTCCCCATCCATAACATATCCTTCAGGTACATTAGGCATTCTAGTAGAAGAGCTAGGCATAATAGGTGAACCATAATTTTCACCAGTTTTAGTATTCTCAAGTTCTCTAGATTTAGCAATTTGTTCATCAAGAAATTCACCTAGTCGCACAGTTGTATTAAACAAAGTACTAGCATCATCACGAGTTTCATTTATAGCAGAAGTAGTATCATCAATTACTTGTGACGTATCAGAATGAATAGCAGGTGGTGGTGTCGCAAGCTTGCGCAAAACAGATGGTGAATCAAGTGCGGAGCTAGATGCCAGTTCTTACCTCCCTCGTCTTAGAGGGTACGATCTTGGTCTTAGCGTCTTTCAGATTCTTCATAGTGAAAACTAAATATCCAACTCCCAAGTGAACTTAATAAATAGAGTTATGCTCCCCGGGAACGGCGCCAGAAAAAGGTCATGATAACCCACAAGTATAGGGGATCGAGACAGTCTTCGTGGGTAGTATTTCACCCAACTTATTGATTTGACACAAGGGGAGCCAAAGAATATTTATAAGCCTTAGCAGTTGAGTTGTCAATTCAACCACACCTGGAGAGCTAAATATCTGCAGCAAAGTATTTAGTAGCACAGTAGTTTGATAGTTTTGACAGTAATAGTAACAGGAACAGTAGCAGTTTTGTAACGATTGTAACAGTAGTAGTGATAACCCACAAGTATAGGGGATCGCGACAGTCTTCGAGGGTAGTATTTCACCCAAATTTATTGATTCGACACAAGGGGAGCCAAAGAATATTTGTGAGCCTTAGTAGTTGAGTTGTCAATGCAACCACACCTGGAATTTAATTTCTCTGCAGCAAAGTGTTTAGTAGCACAGTAACAGTAGTAGTAGCAATAGTAACAGCAACAGAAGCAGTATGTGAAGATTGTAACAGCAGCAGCAGTAGTAACTTAGCAAAGATCAATATGAGAAAAGCGTAGGCATTGGATCAGCGATGGATATTTGTGTTGGATGACATTCATCATATAACAGTCACAACCTAGAGCGATACACAATAGCTCCAATTCATCAATGTAATGTAGGCATGTATTCCGTATATAGTCATGCATGCTCGCAATGAAAACTTGCATGACATCTTTTGTCCTACCCTCCCGTGGCAACGGGGTCCATAAAGAAACTAAGGGATATTAAGGCCTCCTTTTAATAGAGAACCGAAACAAAGCATTAACACATGGTGAATACATGAACTCCTCGAATTACAGTCATCCCCGGAGAGTATCCCAACTATTGTCACTTTGGGGTCTACGGATCAGAACAATAACAAGTGCATATAACTAGCAGGTAGGATCAAGAACTCAAATATATTCATGAAAACATAGAGGGTTCAGATCTGAAATCATGGCACTAGGGCCCTAGTGACGAGCATTAAGCATAGCAAAGTCATAGCAACATCAATCTCGGAACATAGTGGATACTAGGGGATCAAGCCCTAACAAATTGACTCGATTACATGACAAATCTCATCCAACTCCATCACCATCCAACAAGCCTACGAAGGAATTACTCACTCCCGAAGGTGAGCATCATGGAATTGGTGATGAAGGAGGGTTGGTGATGACGACGGCGACGAATCCCCCTCTCCGGAGCCCCGAACGAACTCCAGATCAGCCCTCCCGATGAAGAACATGAGGTGGCGGCGGCTCCGTATTGTGAAACATGATGATTCCTTCTCTCTGATTTTTTTCTCCGCGAGACGGTACTTATGGAGTTGGAATTAGGGAAAACGGAGGCCCGTGGGACCCACAAGCTCATAGGGCGCCCCTGGGGGGTGGCGCGCCCCTGAACTTGTGGCTCCTGGGTGGCCCCCTCCTGTAGTTCTCTTCGCCAATATTTTTTATATATTCTGGAAAAATTCTCCGTAAATTTTCAGCTCAATCCGAGAACTTTTATTTCTGCACAAAAACAACACCATGGTAGTTCTGCTGAAAACAGCGTCAGTCCGGGTTAGTTCCATTCAAATCATGCAAATTAGAGTCCAAAACAAGAGAAAAAGTGTTTGGAAAAGTAGATACGTTTGGGACGTATCAACTCCCCCAAAGCTTAACTCATTGCTTGTCCTCAAGCAATTCAGTTGACAAACTGAAAGTGACAAAGAAAAACTTTTACAAACTCTTTTGTTCTCGTTGGTCTATATATACTTAACTAGTGATCAAGTTTTCAGCAAAGATTATGAACTAACCATATGAATGATAACACTTAGGTCTTACATTCACTCATGACAATAACATAACCAACTAGCGAGCAATAATAAGATATCTCGAATGCCAACAATTTGTCAAAACAATCATGATATAATATGATAACATGGTATCTCGCTAGCCCTTTCTGAGACCGCAAAACATAAATGCAGAGCACCTCTAAGGTTCAAGCAACGACTAAACATTGTAATTCAGGGTAGAAGAGATCCAGTCATTGTCACATCCAACATTAACTAGACTCAATGCATAAAAATGAAAATAGCGCTCTCAGGGTTGGTGCTTTAAATGAGAAGGTGATGACTCAACAATAAAAGTAAATAACATGAAAGTAAATAGAAATGCCCTTCACAGAGGGAAGCATGGATTTGCAGAGGTGCCAGAGCTCGAAGCTTAAAACAGAGATGAATACATTTTGAGAGGTGTGCTTTTCCTGTCAACGTCATGACAAAAGGATTTTCGATATCTTTCATGCTAAACACATTATAGGCGGTTCCCTAGCGGAAAGATAAAGTTTACTCCCCCTCAACCATACAAACACAAGCCATGGCTAGCCGAATTCACGGGTGCCCTCCAAACAATCAACTTTCCGGGTGAGTTTGTTTTATTAAAATTTTCTTTGTTTTGATTATAGGACTGGGCATCCCAATTACCATCCTCTCTCGTGCAATGACAAGTGAATAAACACCATCATGAGAGTAACCCACTTAACATGGAAGATATCGATCACCCCCTGTCGCTCCATGAGCGGTACGGGCACACAAAACAGATGTTTATTTGAATGATTAGACATGGCACATGTAAATTTACTTGGAACGGCAGAGTAATACCGCATATAGGTAGATATAGTGGACTCATCTGGAACAACTTTGCTTTAAGAATTTGGATGCACAAGTGATGCGTCTCCAACGTATCTATAATTTTTTATTGTTCCATGCTATTATAGTATCAATCTTGGATGTTTTATATGCAATTATATGCTATTTTATATCATTTTTTGGGACTAACCTATTAACCTAGTGCCCAGTGCTAGTTGATGTTTTCTGCTTGTTTATTTGTTTTTCAGGAAATCAGTACCAAACGGAGTCCAAATGCTACGAAACTTTTTAACAATTTTTTTCTGGACAAAAGAGACCCTAGAAGCTTCGGGAGGAGGCCAGAAGCCTCACGAGGAGGTGACAAGGTGATACGTCTCCAACGTATCTATAATTTATGAAGTATTCATGCCATGTTTATAACAATTCTATATGGTTTTGGTATGATTTGATTACAACTAACCTGGACTGACGCTATTTTCAGCTGAACTACCGTGGTGTTGTTTTTGTGCAGAAATAAAAGTTCTCCAAATGAGCTGAAACTTTTTGACGATATTTTTTTGGAACAAAAGAGACACTAGAAGCTTCGTGGAAGGACCAGAAGAGCCACGAGGTGCCCACGAGGCACCGGGGCGCGCCAGGGGGGTGGCGTGCCCTGGTACCTCGTGGGCCCCCTGTGGCCCTTCTTCGCGTGATTCCAACGCCAAAAAATCATATATATTCAGAAACCCCCGAAAGTTAACCTAGATGAGTTTTTACGCCGCCGCAAGCCTCTGTACCTCCACGATCTAATCTACAGCCTTTTTCCGGCACCCTGCCGGAGGGGGGAATCATCACCGGAGGCCATCTTCATCATCCCGGCGGTCTCCATGACGAGGAGGGAGTAGTTCACCCTCGGGGCTGAGGGTTTGTACCAGTAGCTATGTGTTTTATCTCTCTCTCTCTCGTGTTCTTGATTGGCATGATCTTGATGTATCGTGAGCTTTGTTAATATAGTTGGATCACATGGTGTTTCTTCCCTCTCTATCCTTCTTGTGATGAATCGAATCTTTTCCCTTTGAGGTTTCGTTATTGTCGGATTGAATATTTCAGATTTGAGAACACTTGATGTATGTCTTGCATATGAATACCCGTGGTGACAATGGGGTATTATATTGATTCACTTGATATATGTTTTGGCACTCAACTCACGGATTCCCGAGGTGACATTGGGGTAATCTATGCATAGGGGTTGATGCATGTTTTCATTATCTTTTCTCTGATACAAACTTTGGGGTGCTCCTTGGAGTTCTTTGTGTGGATTGAATATTATGACTATGAAGTTGTTTGATGCATATCGTATAATCAACTCACGGATACTTGTGGTGACATTGGAGTATCTAGGTGACATTAGAGTTGGTTGATGTGTATCATATGGTGTTATTTTAGTACGAACTCTAGGGTTGTTTGTGACACTTATAGGAATAGCTCAATAGATCGATCGGAAAAGATAACTTTGAGGTGGTTTCGTACCCTACAAACAATTTCTATCTTATGTTCTCCGCTAATAGGAACTTGGGAGTGATTCTTTGTCGCACGTTGAGGGATGATTATATGATCCAATTATGTTAGCATTGTTGAGAGATTGCACTAGCGAAAGTATGAACCCTAGGCCTTGTTGTTAAGCATTGCAATACCATTTGTGCTCACTTTTGTTACTTGCTACCTTGCTGTTTTTATATTTTCAGATTACAAAAACCTATATCTACTATCCATACTACACTTTTATCACCATCTCTTCACCGAACTAGTGCACCTATACAATTTACCATTGTATTGGGTGTGTTGGGGACACAAGAGATTTCTTGTATTTGGTTGCAGGGTTGTTTGAGAGATACCATCTTCAACCTACGCCTCCCACGGATTGATAAACCTTAGGTCATCCACTTGAGGGAAAATTGCTACTGTCCTATAAAACTCTGCGCTTGGAGGCCCAACACGAGTCTACAAGAATAAGTTGTGTAGTAGACATCACAAGGCAACAGGGCACGCCCCGAGGGGGCCGCGCCCTGATGCCTTGTGGGCCCCTCGTGGGGATGATATGCCCGATAGGGACGGGGATTGGAAAATTTCTATCCCCGCGGGCGGGGATGGGGATGGCGCTGAGATGGTCTCGCGGGCACGGGGTGGGAGGGCAATACCCAGCTGGGTATTCCCCATTGCCAGCTTGAGCCCTGAATAGTGAATTCCATAAGTCATTGTACCTCTTAGAGAGCGCAAGACCTTCTCAAATGCATGTCAATGATCATCACCCGGGTTTAACATGAACCTGCTCATTTTGCTAACGACGAAAGAGATACCACACAACATAACTTTTGGACAGAGATATGTGACATAAGTGTGGCATTTCCAAGACCAGAAGGTTCGTTGGCGGATAATCTAGATGGCTTATAGATAAGTTGGTTGTTGTACCGAAAAAATGGGCTTCAAAAATTTTGTAAGGCGCAATCCAGCATGTGACATTGTCTCGATGAACACAAACTACACCAAGGTTAAAACACATACTTTTCAACCTCCTTGTATAATCACTAGTCTCTCCGCCCAAGTGTGTTGGGCACCTAAGGAGGAACATATCAATCTAGGCGTAAGAAGATTGGGCTAGGCAGCTAATTTGAACCGTTAAGGAAGACAAACACAACACAAATCTCTCCTTTCAAAACGTTGCAATAAATCCCACATTAATAGTGATGGCTCGAGAATTTGCGATGTTTTTCATAGTGATTTCCATTTGGTTTCATTGGATTTTTGTTATTGTCCGGATATTTCTAATGCTAATCCAACAAAAGAGAATAAAATCCACTTTGTCCTTTGGAAGGCAGGAAATATCATATTTGGAAGGGAACCAAAGGAGATTGCTGCAAATCAAGCCAATTGGAGCAACTTTCCTGAAGAGAGCAATGTCAACAGGCGCATCAGATTGAAAGACGGTGTTTCAAACGACCGCATGCGCTTGTTTGAGCGGTTGTTTGGAGTGCCCACAGCCCCTCCTCGTCTATACAAGCAACTTTCGTGAAGGGACCATGGGAAAAAGAGAACCCTAGTCACCGCCACACCATCCAGAAGAGGAGAAGAGAGGATGTGAGGAACTCCGGAGGATCATCGTAGTTTTTGGTCCTTTCATCTCCATCATCATCATCACCTCCTTCACTATTGTAAGAGGGATTGGAATTTGTAATCTCTACTCCATCTCATCTGAGATCAAGACTATTTGGGCACCATTTCATCTCATTGTGGATCCCCTCAATATTATCGATATGGTTTTCATGGTTTTTCTCTTTGATGTGATTGATTCCCCTGTTATGATGTGTGAGTAATTCCCCTAGGTGTGGGAGATGTAGGTAAGTGGTAAGATTGATATGTGCCTATCCTATATGTCGTCATTTGAATTCGTAGTAGTATGATCTATTTAGTATGTTGTTATACTATGGTGAACCATATGCATGTTATCCAATTTAAGGGCCCAGGCAACATGATCTCAAGACCTACACAGGTAACACGTATTGTTTTGGAACTCTGTGACCTCTGACGTGACAGGTGGAGATACCTACGAGAACCGAAGACAATATGAGATAACGGTGATTCATTGAACTTAATGCTTGGTTCCGGTCTTATGACCTTAATTGTGGAAACGACCACTCTGTGGCAACGGAGAAGCAGGACCATAGAATGAAATGTAACCCCTAGTGGAGGAGTTTCATGACTCTAAGGAAAACCGCCTACAGAAAGTTTATATCAAATACTATGGGTACAATACAAGATAACTAGTATTACCGTCGCACTAGCACAATTCATATATTCTTACAATGAACTGAAATCTCTCCACACCTAATCTATTCATTGTAGGCAACACCATTTATATTTTAGTTCTTACTATTTATTTTCATTAGTTATTTAGTAGACTCCTTTAAATCCTCTTTATATTAGCATATTTGGTTAATCGTTTACCCAGGACAGTAATAGTATTTGCAGAAGCTCAAGCAGTACTTCACACAAGAACTGTGTCACCTTGTGTGTGACAGAAACGCCTCCATAAATACTCTCATCCGCTCTTTGTTGGGATGATTACTCATTGGGATACTTCCGTGAAAGTGCTACACTAACCTGTTTCGTCTGCAGGTACCAAATAGCCGTCACGGCTTTGGCTAACCCATGCATGTAAATTTATACCATGCAACCAATCCCCAAGCAAGATATATCAACATCTAATTAGTAGGGATTAAGTTTGGGAGAAGGAGGATTGCATCCGTTGGTCCAGAATTTCTCAACGGGGGTAATTATGGAGATTAATACACCTATAATGACTTACGTGACTTACACTTTTAGAATTCCTGGATTCTCTTAGCTGCCCAATACACTTGGACGGAGGGAGTATTATGGAAACCAAAAATAACCTGATTACAACGGGTTCAGAGTAATCAGTGCATTGATTATTCTGTCCATGTACGGCTCGTTGGGCCAGTGGTTATATTACATTTTTGCTCAACATCGGTCCATCATGTCTATTGTTCCATCCTTGATGGCACAAGGAAAAGAGAGCAACTAATTGAGTGTCCCTTGCGGGAGCCACTTTTGGTGGGTTGAAAGCGCGCCACTTGACGCGCTCTCAGCCGCCGTCACGTGTCGCATGCTGGGAGCTCCCTCGGGATTTATTTTTTCTGTACGTGTTTTCGGGTTTTAGATGGTTTTTTCCGGGGTTTTTGGCTTTTTGGTTTTCGGCCAATTTTCCCGAGATTTTGGAGAAACAAATTCGATTTTTATTGCATTTTTTTGCATCCACGAGAGGCACAGATTTGCTTCCCCGGGAGGTTGTGCCTCTTGGAAAGGGAAAAAATGTCCTTTCCTTTTTTTTAGCTTCCACGAGAGGCACAAGTTTGCTTCTTGTGGAGGCACGGGCTTACTTCCACGAGAGACACAGATGTGCCTCTTAGAAAAGGAAAAAAACATGTTTTTTTGGTTCCACGAGAGGCACAGATCGTGCCTCTCGAAAGAAGAAGAAAACACGATTTTTTTATGAGAGGCACAGATTTGCTTCCGCGAGAAGCACAACTGTGCCTCTTAGAAAGGAAAAAAAGTTTTAAAAAAAGGTGTTTCCGGCTACGGTTTTTTTCTACGATTTTTTCCATATTTTTCCGTGAAAAAAAGTTCGTCGAAACCTAGTTTCGAAGATGGAAGGAAAGACCCGGTTGGATCTCACGTGATGGAAGGAAAGACCCGGTCGTATAAGATTTTCTTCCCCCCTTAACTAGTGGTTTTGAAACTATTCGGTGAACAGAACGTTTGGAGCAATTCGATGGCGGACAAGATGGGTTCCTCCCCGGTCCTTTGAGCCGGTCCTCGTATGAACAGGGGCAAATGCCTGGAAGCGTAATTAACTGAGTAAAGAACGCTACTACACGCACGACAGTAGTTGCACGATTTTTGCATGATAACTCAACCCAGCCTTCCATCGTGTGTGTTGAGTGGAGCATGGTCGCTGGATCACATGTTGTTTGTCAATCAGATTCAAAGGAGTCGTGTCTGAAGTTTTCTTTTAGTAAAATGCGAGAAAGAGCAGCACATTAAATGCGGGGAGTCGATCCACATGTGGACGGACGGTGGGGATAAGCGTATCACTAGTCGTCCTGCCCAAAAACGAGCATTCGTTTGCATGATAGTAGTACTACTTCTATGGATTGATATCATCTTTTACTTGTTATCACTTGAATAATTTGGCTTTGCATAATATCGCAACGCCTAAAGCACACAATTGTTATCCCGTGACCATACACTATTATCATGATAACTGTTCACCACAAAAATGGTTACGACGATATTTTATTACCTGACAACTGGTAGTGACGATCTTTCTCCCGTCAAAATATAACACCAACAAACCCTGCCCCTCTGAACTCAAGCTCATTACACTACTCATGTTTCATGAGTAGCCCCAAGAGCCTGATCTTGCGAAGACAGGGTTGACGAGCACACAAAAAGGGAGAAGGAAGACAATGCCTTGTCAGGTGCACAGTGGTCACCAAAGAAGGTCAAAGCGAGGAAGACAATGTGTTCGTCTCTACACAATCTAAAACCTCACCGTTTGTGGAATATATATAGCCATATAGGAAGTGGCTCGTTGGTCGATTCTTCTATTGTCACTTGGTCGTCCGTTCTCTCTAGGTTGTGGTTACTTACTACTCGGTGTAACTTAATCTTAATGTTTAGTTCCATTAATATGTTTGTGTTGGCCAATATTTCCATGATCGGAAGGGGAGCAAGACTCCTTTACTCCACTGGTAGTGGAATCGGACATGTTCCCTCAAGTTCACTGCAAACACATACTCGAAGGTCCAAAATACCCAGAGTTCTTACATATAAATCTTAAAAGGATTCTGACCATAAGTACATCTAAGGCTCGATGATTTGATCTCAGTTACAGTTACATAGATTCAAAAATATATAAATTAATTATACAGATGAACATGGATGTGCAACTCAACAAGGACTCTGTTTCCACAAGTGCAGATATAATTACTAGCATGCAGAAGCCTCTCGAGGGGGGTATTTTGGTACATTATTATTCAACGTTCCACTATAGGATCATGGGATACTTATCAGGCTCTAAATAAAACTCCCTTGGATGTTCATCAAACTCTCAAGGATGAAGGAGTTGACGCAGCTACAAGGCATTGGCCATCTGGGGAACCAAGAATGAAGAAGAACACACCTTCTTTGGTTGCCCTGGTTGGAGAGGATTGGGTAGGGCATACGGGCTTGAGCCAGGGTCGAAGATCGAGATGTACATTCTCGGTCAGCCTGAACTTGACATCATGGTGCACTTGCCCAATGATTCAGTGCTTTCCCATGTAAGTTTGCATGGCCATAATTTTTTTTTGATGATAAACCTTTATATTAATAATATTACCTGCTATAACAGTCTTTTGATTACATATCATTTGGGCAGCCTACTTCAATGGGTCCGCAGAAACTCAAAGCATCGTAGACAGGAGGCATGTCACTGCAGGTACCACACTTTCTTTGTAAGAGTTTCACATCATCGTATGCTTCGTGGCAGGCATCAAGTCATTTGTGGAGGAGAAACATTTCGGCCCGTATGATGGCTCATATGTGTCTTTTGTGCACACTTCGAACCCAAGCAATGTAAAGAAGCCTCTCCTGGTATGAATGTATTAAATATCTACTTATTCATTTATTATTTGTGAATTCAATATGTATATATCTATATCCACCATGTAGCACTGTGGGAATAACTTTGAATATTGGTTGTTGGATGAAACCAATCCAGCGGTATCTTCATAACATGCACTTCCAACTTTAATACTAGCAAGTTTTTTCTTCTAAATGAATTGCTATTGCTTTTTTAGTTTATGAATATCAATGCATAATATGCACATACCAACTTTATGTATGTACAAGGCTATGAAGTATCTTCATAAAATGTTTTGTATCTATTCAAAATTTAGGTATTAGTGTTGTTCCCATTGTCTTGTAGAGTGATATAATTGATGGTGTGTACTGTTGTGAAATTGCATGTTTGTTGTTATTAAACAGATCAACCAGAATTTCTTGAGTTTCTAATTGTGTTCATGTAATAGAAACTCCCAAGAGTTGTGGTGCCTGAGCACTTGTTGGCTAGTGGTGACATGTGGGTTATTGTCTAGGACGACATGGACCATCCATGCACCTACTCGACGTCACCAGAAGATGACCGCCTCATCGTCAACGGATGGAAGGAGGTCTGTGACATGTACAAGAATATCGAGGTTGGAGATAAGATAGTTGGTGTCTTGCACGTAGGACAGGCAAGCCTGGTTATCTTTCTGCATACCATCGCTTTGCATGACGACTAGGCCGGTGTCTTAAGAGTTAAACTAAATGAATGTCTCAGTTGGTTATGGTTGTGCACTTGCTACTAATTAAGTACTTATGTGT
Source organism: Elymus sibiricus (assembly GCA_039707655.1). Classification (NCBI taxonomy): domain Eukaryota; kingdom Viridiplantae; phylum Streptophyta; class Magnoliopsida; order Poales; family Poaceae; genus Elymus; species Elymus sibiricus. The sequence goes on along the minus strand of CM077672.1, from coordinate 74,067,844 downwards.
GATCTTTGTTTGAACGGTTAAGTATGGGGTATTGTAAGGATTGTTAGTTATGGTTCATGTAATTAATATGTCGCTTAACTATGTTGAACATATGCAGTGTTTAGTCTATATGATATGGTGTATGCATGTGATGCAATTATTAGGTAGACTTGGTATTCGTAGCCCAAAATGATGTCATGGCACCATCTTGGGCTACAAAATGTTGCATGACAGTATTTGAATCCTATTTTGCTGCCATTGCAGGCATAACGCAATAGTAGCAAAATTTGGTACAAAATCATGCTTAATATAGAAAACGTATTATTATCATTCGGGAAACCAAAACTAGTAACGTTCTTTGGATATAAAAAACGCCACTAGATTTAGCCAAATTTAGCAACATTCATGTTTGGCAAACGCCACTGAGTCGTACCAACTTAGTAGCATGCACGTGGAACACTGCTGGTGGTCTTAACAGCAGCAGCAGCACCGCATTGGTGGCGCATTGCTTGAATGCTGTCAGTGATCACATCCGAACGCCGCTAATTAGGGGTTCATGTACTAGTGTAGTCTGTTCATCGTGTCATGGACGGAGCTAGATGAGTACATGGGTGTACGGATGTACACCAATTTTTTTGTTTAAAAAGGAGTATATAGATACGTTTGTTAAACCATATGGTTTAGCAAATAGTATATGATTAAATTTGTACATTGGTGCTCCAAAAACAAGTATATCTGAAGCAATACCTCACACATAGTTAAATTTGTACTCTAGAAATTTCTACATATATGATTTCCTAATCATATACAACAACCACTATTTCGATATTTGTTAAATCATATGTTTTGGAGCCATGCAAAAAAAATGTTTTAGAGATATATAACATAGATATGTATAAACTATATAATTTACCCAAGTATCAAAGCTAATTAAAAAATATTTTTTGTTACAAAGTACAAACTGAATTCAGCGCAACACATGAGTATTTTTCAATGATAAACATTACAAATATATAATACATAAATAACACAACTAATATTTAACTTTGTTATGTTGTTAAGTATGCCAAATAAGTAATGAAAAATATAATCCTTAACTCCATAGTATGGTAAGTATAAAATATGTATATATCAATCCCAAGTGGAGATCCTCAACTTCAGGAGCTTGAAATTCTTGGCGGAAGGGCAATACCCAAACTCACAGAAGCTGTGTTTCGAATCGAAATCCGGGAAGACCAATGTTGCTTCAACCACGTGCTCACCATAGTCGAGACCTGAAGAGCAATCAAACCCTTTGTTGTTCCAAAGAGTGGTACGTGAACTTGCTGGCGAGCCCATGGCTGAGGAGCCTACTCACAGAAGGGGAAGATCTGACCCTCCTCCATGCCGATGCGACGGATGCAATAGGCAATATGCACATCACTGGGCGGTGCTCGGCGAGTTGAGATCCAAAAGAACGAATCTGATAGTGCGTTCATCGTGGTCATGGACGGAGCTAGATGAGTACATGGGTGTACGGATGTACACCAATTATTTCTGTTTAAAAAAGAGTATATATGTACATTTGTTAAACCATATGGTTTAGCAAACAGTAATGATTAAATTTGTACATGGGTGCTCCACAAATGAGTATATCTGAAGCAATCCCTCGCATATAGTTAAATTTGTACTCTAGAATTTTCTACATATATGCTTTCCTAATCATATACTACAACCACTATACGATATTTGTTAAACCATATGTTTTAGAGATATCTAACATATATAGATATGTATAAACTATATAATTTACACAAGTATCAAAACTAATTAAAAATAATTTTGTTACAAAGTACAAACTGAATTCAGTGCAACACCTGAGTATTTTTCAATGATATGCATTACAAATATATAATAAATAAACAATACAACTAATATTTAACTTTGTTATGTTGTTAAGTATGTCAAATAAGTAATGAAAAATTATAATCCTTAACACGGTAATATAGTAAGTATAAAATATGTATATATCAAGTGGAGTGGAGCGATAGGTGAGACTGAAATTGGTGACTTGAAAGACTGATCATCATCTTGGATGTGCTTGCGAAGCGAAAGATGGATTGCGAGGAAGATGTGAGAACACTTGTAGTACGAGATCCTTAGAGAGGTCCTGCTCCGATCTCTTTATCCCGGTCTCGACCGATGCTTTGTGCTTTTCGGGTGAATTCATGGCGAAAGCTAGCGATTCCGAGCTCTGCCGAGATACAAGATATCACGTTGTGCCTCGTGTATTTATAAGGAACACGGGTTGAAGCTGAATCAGAAACGATTTTGGGGCACTTGGCATCGGACTACCTATTATTTACCATATATACGATGGAAAGCTACGTAAACGTGTGATTCACTTGTACATGACGGGCACCAGACAAAGCGGCTTCCGGGGATTGTGCCGTTAGTTTCCTGTTAAACCATTATTAAAATAACATAGGATCCATACAACAACAAAGCCTTTAACATAGGATTCATATAGTTCAAAAAATGGTTCCATAGGTTTTGTAAACATGTAAACATGATGAGGACATCACTAATACAGTTACACCCACAACCCCTGCTGATACACATACTGGACCAATTACTAGAGCTCGCGCACGCCAATTAAATTACCAGGTACTTTCGTTTCTTGGTAATGATTCTAATGTTCATGAGAATATGATGCTGCCTAAATTGGATACGTTTGTTTTGCTTACAAATGAAGGAGCCAGCATGGACAAGAAAGATGAACATTGGAGCATGATCAAGCATGGAGTTGATGGCGCGCACAAGGGGAACAAGAACGAAGTTTCTAGTGGAGTTTTCAGCACTTTGGAGCCATCATGATGACATACAAAGGACATGGACGAAATATACAAGATGGCCTTTCATAAATTTCATCCATATCTTAATATAGGTGATGTGCCACCTTATTTTTGGGTTAGGCCCATGTAATTTCGAAATACACTTAATAGGCTGTGTTTAGAGTCCGTATTAGTAGGGAAAATGACTCAGGACAGAATTTAGTCCCACCTTGCCAAGGGTGGACGAAATTCCCCCTGTCTCTCTATAAATACAGCCCTTAGGGCGTCGTTTTAGACTTGGGTTTTGTTTAGATTAAAGTTCGCCATAGCTTTAACTCGCGTCCTTTGTTTATGTTCAATGATCAGACCAGACGTCACAGAACCCCACTGGATTAATAAAGCTTTCCTCTTAAATTCGCAATATTCAGATTGCAATCTCAGTTTCTTTCTTGTTCTTCGTTTGCGTGCAGGAAATCGACCCTCGTGGTTAGGTTGATCGTGCTCCGGCGTGGTCAATAACCTCTCGGAGTTGGTTTAGCGATTGCTAAGGCGCGGCGTCTTCGCACATTCGTAGTCGGATCGTGAAAGTCGACTTCCACCGAAATCGATAGCTACCTCTCATCAAAACATCGGGACACCTTCGTCTCTATCAAGTGGTATCAGATTTTCAGGTTGTTTGGTGAGATTTTTCCAGTTTTTCGTAGTTTAGATCGCATCTGTTTTTCTTCCTACAGTCCATGAAAAAGCCAAAAAAGGTTAGTTCATCATATCCGAACCAATCTGAAACTTTGCATAATCTTTTCAGTGTTTTTGCTTTGTTGAATTTGCGGTTGCATCGTCGTGTCGAGTTGCTGGTCTTAGCGTCTAGTCACTTAGAGTTTCGAGTTTTGTTCACAAGTTGTCACGTCGCCGCCGCACCATCGTCATCACCGCTGCCATATACCACCACTGCATATCCGCTGCCAATCCGAGTCCATATACACCACCACATATTCGCCACCACCCCGCCAATCAGAGTCCACCTCCAACACATATCCGCCGCCGTCACACCAATCCGAGTCCACCTCCATCACAAATTCGCCACCAGTCCGTGTTCCACCACCCAGACATATATCCGCCACCAGTCCGAGTTCCACCAGATTCATCTCCACCACCAATCCTAGTCTGAGTCTAGTATTTACTTCTCTGTTATTGATTTCCAGATCAGGCCATACTACGTGTCGTGACCAGGTCGGACTCCCCAACTTTCGTGTTGCCCGCAGTAGAGAAATAGGTCAAGTTTCAAAAAAACCAAGTCTAGAAAATTCTGGCTAGGCAGTTTTTAGACCATTTGGAGACTTTCTCGGAAAAAAAATTAAAAAAGTGAAAAAAGAGATTCAGAGTATGCTTCTCCCTTGTTTACATGTCGCGCCGTGATTTTGTTCGTGTTCTAGGCTCGCGTCTCTAGTACGGTCTAGCCTAGGACCAGCACAGTACCGTCATTGAGCGTTCTTCAACTTTGCATCTCTGAATTGATTATTGTTGACATTTTTGCTACCATATCATAAGCCTGCCCATCTCCACATACATCTACATCATGCGTTTGACACCACCTGGCAATCACTCTATCCAAACTTTGAGAGTTTTTTTTACTACAACGGTTGCCCGTCACCGCCTGCTGCATTGGTAAGAACTGATAAAAATTTGTGATTAGCTTGACGGATTTGTGACTGTCCACCACACCACATCCTATTAGTAGCCTATAGGCTCATATTCTTGTGTGTTTCTATTACTACTAACAATGCCAGGACCACAATAGGCCGAGCTGGACTGAGAGAGCCTGACGAACAAGGAGCTACATGAGAAATTTCAACAAATGATGGGTGTACAGGTGCAAGATGTGCTGAACAGATTTGATGAGGCCATGGAGAAGCTTGATGGCTTGGAGAAGACGTTCAAAACCAAGATGGAGGCCAAGTTTAATGAAGTGTTGGCATGTCTACCAACCAACCGGCTGCACCTGTCGCACCTCTAACGTCGCCTTCCAAATCACGTGGGATGAGCACAACATGTGCCTATCGAGCAAGGCCAACATTCCGGTGCGGCTGCTACTGCTGCTGCTTCTGTGGCTGTTGCTGCTACTCACGAGCACTACGACGACTATGATGATGATTACGAGGATGAGGTTGTTCAAAATCAGAACTACGTGCAACCACCACCACCAACACCAGGTCGTCCACATGCATACAATTGTAACGGTAGGGCTGCACCACCCCCTCGGGTACGAGATCATGACCTAAACTGAAATTGAATATTCCGCCATTTGAGGGTAGATACATTCCTTATGTATATCTTACTTGGGAGTTAGAAACTGAACAACGTTTTACATGAACAACAACAACAACGACGACGACGACGACGACGACGATGACGCCGCCTTCCAAATCACGTGGGACGAGCACAACATGTGCCTATCGAGCAAGGCCAACATTCCGGTGCGGCTGCTACTACTGCTTCTTCTGTGGCTGCTACTGCTACTGGCGAGCACTACGACGACTACCATGATGATTCCGAGGCTGAGGTTGTTCAAAATCAGAACTACGTGCAACCACCACCACCAACACCAGGTCGTCCACATGTATACAATCGTCACGGTAGGGCTGCAGCACCACCTCAGGTACGAGATCATGACCTAAACTAAAATTGAATATTCCGCCATTTGAGGGTAGATACATTCCTGATGTATATCTTACTTGGGAGTTAGAAACTGAACAACATTTTACATGCTTACAATATCCTGAGGATAGTTTTGCTTCTGTTTGGTGATCTGAACATTGTAGATTATATCATGATAATATCCCTACTACTTGGGCTGCTTTGAGAACTGCTATGCGTACTCGTTGGGTTCCACCTTATTGCCAACGTGAATTACTTCAAAAATTGCAGCGTTTAAGACAAGGAAAAAGTTCCGTAGAGGAATATTGTCAGGAATTACAAACTGGCATGATTAGATGTGGTATTGTTGAGGATAATGAAGCTATGCTTGCATGTTTTATGGGCGGGTTAAATAGAGAAATTCAAACCATCTTAGATTATAAGGATTATAACAATATCACTCATTTATTCCATCTTACTTGCAAAGCTAAACGTGAAGTGTAGGATCGACACGCATTGGCATGAACTAATTTTTTTGCAGGTCGATCTTCATCATGGACACCACGTACATCATCTACTTCCACACGTCCTGATGCAGCACTGCCTACTTCAGACGCCAACTCCAACCGAGATATAAGAAAACAAGCATCACCACCACCCTCCGCCAAGAGCACACCTTCGGGTCCCACACATAGCTCTTCTTCATCCATGGCATCAACAGGGCAAACATGTGATGTTATATGTCATCATTGCAAGGGTGGAGGTCACTATGCGAGCCAATGCCCATCCAAGCATGTGATTATCGTTACTGAGGACGGTGGATATGAGTCCGCTAGTGACTATGATGAGGAGATTGGCTCTTATTGCAAGTGAAGAACAGGGTGTCGATGATTCTGAACAGGAGACACAATGCATGGCTGCTGAAGACGCTGGCAGGTATGAGAGTTTAGTTGCTCAACATGTTTTGAGTGTGCAGATGACACATGTTGAGCAAAATCAGAGGCACAATTTGTTCCATACAAAGGGAGTTGTGAAGGAACGTTCTGTCTGCGTCATCATAGATGGAGGGAGTTGCAACAACTTGGCTAGCATGGAGATGGTGGAGAAGATGTCTCTCGCTACCAGACCACATCCTCATCATTTCTACATACAATGGTTCAACAACAGTGGCAAGGTTAAGGTAACACATAATGTTCGTGTGCATTTTAGTATCTGTACATATGCTGATTATGTTGATTGTGATGAGGTACCCATGCAAGCATGCTCCCTATTACTTGGTAGACCATGGCAATGCGATAAACATTATGTACACCATGGTAGGAAAAATCGGTATACTCTTGTTAATAAGGATAAACATATTACGTTGCTTCCTATATCTCCTGAGCACATTTTGAAAGATGATCTTAATGGAGCTATTAAAGCAAAACAGGAGCAAAATAAGAGTGAAAATCAGATTGTGGCAAAAGAATTTGAGCAACACAATAAGCCTAATAAACCATCATCGAGTGTTGCCTCCCAAATTAAATTGAAAAGTGGATGTTTACTTGCCACCAAATATGATATTACTGATCTGGATTTTAGTAAATTTGTTTGCTATGTTTTTGTGTGCAAAGAGGCATTATTTTCATTCGAGGACGTGCCACCCTCTTTGCCTCATGCTGTCACTAACATTTTGCATGAGTTCGCTGACGCCTTTCCATAAGACGTGCCACCGGGATTGCCACCTATTCGAGGGATTGAGCATCAGATTGACTTAATTCCCGGTGCATCACTACCCAACCATGCGACATACCGTACCAATCCAGAGGAGACGAAGGAGATTATGCGTCAAGTACAGGAGCTGCTCGACAAAGCTTATATACGTGAATCTCTTAGTCCTTGTGTTGTTCCTATTATACTAGTGCCGAAAAAGGATGGTACATCGGTTATGTGTGTTGATTGTAGATCCATTAATAATATTACAATTCGTTATCGACATCCTATTCCTAGGCTAGCTGATATACTTGATGAATTAAGTGGCTCTACCATATTCTCCAAAGTTGATTTGCGTAGGGGATACGATCAAATTCGTATGAAATTGGGAGATGAATGGAAAACTGCATTTAAAACTAAGTTTGGCTTATATGAGTGGTTATTCATGCCTTTTGGGTTAACTAATACACCTAGTACTTCCATGAGATTAATGAACGAAGTTTTACGTGCTTTCATTGGATGATTTGTGGTAGTCTATTTTGATGATATACTAATTTATAGCAGATCTTTGGAGGAATATTTGGAACATTTACGTGTTGTTTTTATTGCTCTACGTGATGCACGTTTGTTTGGTAACCTTGGGAAGTGCACCTTTTGCACCAACCAAGTATCTTTTCTTGGCTATGTTATTACTCCATAGGGAATTGAAGTTGATAAAGCCAAGATTGAAGCTATTGAGAGTTGGTCGCAGCCCAAAACGGTCACACAAGTGAGGAGTTTTCTTGGCCTCGCTTGTTTCTATAGGCATTTTGTGAAAGATTTTAGCACCATTGATGCACCTCTCAATGAGCTTACAAAGAAGGATGTGCCTTTTGTTTGGGGTACCACACAGGAAGAAGCCTTCACGGTATTGAAAGATAAGTTGACACATGCTCCTTTACTCCAAGTTCCTGATTTTAATAAGACTTTTGAGCTTGAATGTGATGTTAGTGGAATTGGATTAAGAGGTGTGTTATTACAAGATGGTTACTTTTCTAAAAAATTGAGTGGGCCTAGTCTAAACTATTCTACTTATGATAAAGAATTATATGCTCCTGTTCGGACTTTAGAAACATGACAACATTATTTATGGCCCAAAGAATTTGTTATACATTCTGATCATGGATCTTTGAAACATATTAAAAGTCAAGCAAAACTGAACCGTAGACATGCTAAATGGGTTGAATTCATTGAGACTTTCCCTTATGTCATTAAACACAAGAAGGGTAAAGAAAATGTTGTTGCTGATGCATTATATCGTTGCTATACTATGCTTTTGACTTTAAAATATTTGGTTTGGAGACCATCAAAGGTCACTATGTGCATGATGCTGAATTTAAAGATGTAATGCAGAATTGTAAAGAAGGAAGAACATGAAACAAGTTCTTCATTAATGATGGATTTGTGTTCCGTGCTAACAAGCTATGCATTCTAGCTAGCTCTGTTCATCTTTTGTTGTTGCAGGAGGCGCATGGAGGAGGATTAATGGGACACTTTGGCGTGAAGAAGATGGAGGATGTACTTGCCACACATTTCTTTTGGCCAAAGATGAGACGGGATGTTGAGGATTTTGTTGCTCGCTGCACTACATGTCAAAAAGCTAAGTCACGACTCAATCCTCATGGTTTATATATGCCTTTGCCTGTACCTAGTGTTCCATAGGAGGACATATCTATGGACTTTGTTTTAGGTTTACCTCGAACAAAGAAGGGGAGGGATAGCATATTTGTTGTCGTGGATAGATTTTCGAAAATGGCACACTTTATACCATGTCATAAAAGCGATGTGTGACGCCCCCGACTTAATCGTGCACTAATCATACACGCAAATGCACACGATCAAGCCTAAGGACTCACGGGAAGATATCACAACACAACTCTAAACACAAATAAAAGTCATACAAGCTTTATATTACAAGCCAGGGGCCTCGAGGGCTCGAATACATAAGCTCGCGTACAAGCATTAGCGGAAGCAACAATAGTATCTGAGTACAGGAATAAAGGAAACAAGTCTGCCTTAAGAAGGCGGAGCAAAACAATGACACTAGATCGATAAGGCGCAGGCCTCCTACCTAGGAGCCTCCGAATCTACTCCTGGTCGTAGTAGTAGGCTCCACCGGTAGGGTAGTAGTAGTCGTCGGCGGGAGCAGCTGGCTCCTGGGCTCCGTCATCTGATCGCAGTAATCGGGTATGGGGAAAAAGGGAAGCAAAGCAACCGTGAGTACTCATCCAAAGTACTCGCAAGACTTACATCAGAACTATTCTATTTATGCATTGGTTTCAAGTGAAGGGGCTGTATCTGTGGACTAGACTGCCGAAATGCCAGAATAGGGAGGAAGGCCTAGCCTATCGAAGACTAGCAACTTTTAGCATCTTGCAGCATTAGAAGAGTGTAGATTAGCAAATAGTAAAGTAATAAGCAAGTAGTAACAACGCCTAGAGATCCTTCCTCGACCCCTGCGAGAAAGCGATCCCGGAGCTAACATATTATTAAACATCACAAGTATCCAGTTCTAGTTGTAGTAGATCGGGATACTCTCTGAGCGTCCGTTACCGTGGACACGGCTATTCGAATAGATATACTTCCCTGCAGGGGTGCACCAACTTACCCAACACGCTCGATTAACTCAGGCCGGACACACTTTTATCGGGTCATGCCCGGCCTCAGCTGATCGACACACCGTAGTCCTACCTAGGCTCAACAGAGAGGCCAGCACGCCGATCTAACTCCTAAATGCGAAGGGGTCATGGGCCAATCATCCTTTGCAATCCTACGCATTGCGAACGTGGCCGGGAGCAGACCTAGCCCCCTTAATACAAGCGCAGGCTTCCCCATTCCAACCCGGCGCGCGCCGCTCAACTGCTGACGTCTGGGAGCTTTCGAAAGAATCGTACGACGTAGAGTGCCCATACTTATTCCCGCGTGGTGGTCAGTGCGAAAAAGGCCAGAGGCCTACTCAGATCACATATCCAAATCCATTAGTGTGCTGGGAGCTCGCGGTGACAATAAGTGATCCACGATCTGTGGTCCCGTCGCCCCATCTCGTGGACTTACGGCAAGGGCCAGGAATGCCCGGCCGTGCCACGTAATTATCTCGCGGGTACCCTCACGGTCAACCCGACTCCACATTTCTCACGGGTATCCCTCGGGGTCGACCCGCCTTCAACAAAGGTCTGAGGTAAAAGTCATGGTAACCGTGTGTCCATAACATCAAGGGGAACCCGAGGAATCACCCTCGATGGATTCCTACTCGATATAATCCGTCAAGGAGAACCAGGAGGAATCACCCTCGATGGTCCACACTTGAGGGGTTGCACGACAGAGTCATCATCGGGAAGGGGAGAGCGAGGAATCACCCTCTGCAATCACCACCAATGTGCTATACTACAGAGATATCATCAGGAGTGCAGTACGAGGTATCACCCTCGGCACTCGATAGTAACCCTGCAGAGTCATACAACTAAGGGGGGTGTGCGGTGAGGTGTCGGTCTCTGCACATCGATCACATTGATCGGGGGCACCAGTAACAAAGCGGGGCAACAGGGACAAGGGTGAGGGGTCACTGATGGATCACTATCCAACCTATTCTAAGCAGTTTAGGATGACAAGTAAAGTAACAACAGCAGGTTACACAACAGGCTATGCATCAGAATAGGAGCAATCAATTACAGTAGCAAATTCTAATGCAAGCATGGGAGAGAAAGAATAGGTGATATTGGAATGATCAAGGGGGGTTTGCTTGCCTGGAAGCTCTGCTGAAGAGGTCTGGTCATCAGGGGCATAGTCGTACTCGGCAGCAGCGTCGGTCTCGGGGTCTACCGGAGAGAAGAGGGGGAAGAAACAATAAATAAAAGCAAACAATGCAACACAGATGCATGGCATGGCAGTATGTTGTGCTAGGGGTGACCTAATGCAGCACTACACGTTACAGACAGAGCGGGAAAATATCGGGGAATATTTTCCCGGCTTTGGGCATCTGTCAGACAGATGAACCGAAGGGGAACGTTCCATGTTTGCAGTGTTGTGGGCATGTGACAACTACATTGAGGGCATATTCGGGTTCGTCTTGTTTTTCTGATCAACTTTCATGTTGAAAACTTTTTCATCCGAGCTACGGTTTAATTTCTATGATTTTTCAAAGTTTTAAACATTTTCTGAAATTTCTGGAATTAATTTAATTTGAAAATAAAAAGGATAAAATGCTATGGGCACACAGAGAGTGTACCTAGAGAATTGCATGTGTGGTTGACAGTGGGGCCCAGTTGACTGCACAGCCAGCAGTCAACTGTGGACTTTGACTGGTCAAACTGACCAGTGGGCCCCACCTGTCATAGACAGAGTTATATAACAGGGGTTTATTTTTAACTAACTAACTTAATTAGCTAGTGGGACCCGTTGTCAGTGACTCAGCTTAATTAACAGATTAATTATTTATAAAAACAATTTAATTAAACATGGGGGCCACCTGTCAGTGGCTGGGGCTGCCCAGTCAGCAGAGTTGACCAAGTCAACTCGGCCAACTGGGCCCCTGGGGCCCACTGGTCAGCGACCCAGGGTGGACCCCAGCCGTGCCACGTCGGCGGCCGGCGCCGGAGTAACTCCGGCGAGCCCGAAACGTGGCGAGGCGCGCCAGCGAGCGTCGGGATTCCGTTTTAGGGGGCCAAAACGAGTGCCGCGACCTGCGTTCGAACGAGGAGAGCAGGCCGCGTCAAACGGCAGCAGTCTCGCGACCTGGGACGGCCGGAGTTGACCGGAGCACCAACGGTGGACGGCGGCGGCTACGGGTGCTCTACGGGGACGGCTATACAGCGCGTTTGCGAGCGAAACAGGGGGCCAGGGGGATCTACGTGCGCGCGCGAGCTCAAAGGGCACTAATGCATGACCATTTGGTCACCGGAAGCTTGCCGGCGACGAGTTCCCGCGGCGGTGGGCTCGGCCATGTTGGGGACGGCGGCTACGGGCACGGTGATACGAGGAGAAGAGAGCGGAGGGGATGCGGTGCTCACAGTGGACCTGAAGGTGAGCTAGATGGGCTCGGGGGAGGCCTGGGGAGGACGGCGTGGTGGCGGTGATCTCCGGCGACCAAAGGGGAGGACGGGCTCGACGCGGGCGATGCAGGGGCTCCCTGCTCCAGCTGGTTGGTCCAGAGGAAGGAGTCGAGGACGGCGGAGCATGCTGGCACGCCGGTGAGGCACAGGGGCGAAGGTGGCCGCATGAATCATGGCGGAGCGGCCATGGAGGCGCTCGGGCGAGGTGGGAGAGCGTGAGGGAAGGGGATAAGTGAGGCCATAGGAGGCCAAGGGAGGGCAGGGCGCTGCCCTTAACCAGCCAGCGACGTGCGCGGTGCCGTGTGATACGTCTCCAACGTATCTATAATTTTTTATTGTTCCATGTTGTTATAATATCAATCTTGGATGTTTTTACAATCATTTATTGCAATTATCTATCATTTTTGGAGACTAACCTATTAACCTAGTGCCCAGTGCCAGTTGCTGTTTTCTGCCCTGTTTTTGTTTCACAGAAAATCAATATCAAACGAAGTCCAAATGCCACGAAACTTTTTGGAGATTTTTTATTGGGCAAGATAAACACTAGAAGCTTCGGGAGGAGGCCAGAAGACCCTGGTGGGGCTCACGAGCCACCAGGGCGCGCCTGGGGGGGCAGGCGCCCTGGTGCCTCGTGGGGCCAACCAAGTTCCGTTTGACCTAATTCCAGCACTATAAATTCCCAAAAAATCAGAAACCCTCAAGAGAGTCCACGAAATACTTTTTACGCCGCCGCAAGTTTCTCTTCCAGAGAGATCCCATCTGGGGTCGTTCTTCGGTAATCTGCCGGAGGGGGAATCGATCACGGAGGGGCTCTACATCAACCTTGCTGCTCTTCCGATGATGCGTGAGTAGCTTACCATAGACCTTCGGGTCCATAGGCAGTAGCTAGATGGCTTCTTCTCTCTTTTTGATCTTCAATACAATGTTCTCCTCGATGTTCTTGGAGTTCTATCCGATGTAATCACTTTTTGCAATGTGTTTGTTGGGATCCAGTGAATTGTGAGTTTATGATCAGATTATCCATGAAATTATTTGAGTCTTTGCTGCACTCTTTTATGCATGATTATTATAGCCTCGTATTTCTTCTCCGGTCTATTGATTTGGTTTGGCCAACTAGATTGATTTATCTTGCCATGGGAAGAGGTGCTTTGTAGTGGGTTCGATCTTGCGGTGCTCAATCCCAGTGACAGAAAGGGACATGACACGTATGTATCGTTGCTACTAAGGATAACAAGATGGGATCTATTCATTGGGTTTATTAATTCATGAGTTTGTCTTGTCTACATCATGTCATCGTTCTTAAGGCATTACTCCGTTCTTATGGACTTAATACACTAGATGCATGCTGGATAGCGGTCGATGTGTGGAGTAATAGTAGTAGATGCAGGCAGGAGTCGGTCTACTAATCTTGGACGTGATGCTTATATACATGATCATTCCCTTGGATATCGTCATGATTATTTGCTTTTCTATCAATTGCCCAATAGTAATTTCTCTACCCACTGTATACCATTTCTATGAGAGAAGCCTCTAGTGAAATCTATGGCCCCCGGGTCTATCAAAATCATATTACTAAAACCCTAAAAATATTGCTGCCATTTTATTTTATTTATTTTCTTTTGTATTTTTGCTGCAATCTATCAATCTATCATATACAATTTAATCTTGCAATCTTACCGCCAAGGGATTGACAACCCCTTGTTTGCGTTGGGTGCAAGGATTTGTTGTTTGTGTGCAGGTGGTGCTAACGAGGTGTTGTGTGATTCTCCTACTGGTTCGATAACCTTGGTTTCATAACTGAGGGAAATACTTATATCTACTGTGCTGCATTATCCCTTCCTCTTCGGGGAAATACCAACGCAAGCTACAAGTAGCAGGAAGAATTTCTGGCGCCGTTGCCGGGGAGATATCATCAACATCTATCAAGTACCTTTGCACAAACTCTCATCTCCTTGCATTTACTTTATTTGCCTCTCGTTTTCATCTCCCCCACTTCTAAAACATTTTTACAAAAATACAAAAATATTTTCTGTTTGCCTTTTTCTCGTTTGCTTGTTTGCTTCCTTGTTATCTTGTTTGCGTAGTCACGATGTCTCAAGAAAATACAAAATTGTGTGATTTTTCCAATACTAATAACAATGATTTTATTAGTACTCCGATTGCTCCTCCCACCACTAGTGCGGAGACTTGTGATATTAATGCCGCTTTGCTAAATCTTGTCATGAAAGATCAATTTTCCGGTAGTCCTAATGAAGATGTCGCATCCCATCTTAATACTTTCGTAGAATTGTGTGACATGCAAAAGAAAAAAGATGTGGATAATGATATTGTGAAATTAAAACTATTCCCGTTCTCATTGCGGGATCGTGCTAAAATTTGGTTTTCATCTTTACCACGAAATAGTATCGATTCTTGGGATAAGTGTAAAGATGCTTTTATTACTAAGTATTTTCCTCCCGCGAAAATTATTTCTCTTAGAAATCAAATTATGAATTTTAAGCAACTTGATCATGAACATGTTTCCCAATCTTGGGAGAGGATGAAATTAATGATAAGAAATTGCCCTACTCATGGTTTAAACTTATGGATGATCATACAAAATATTATGCGGGATTGAATTTTGTTTCTAGAAATCTTTTAGATTCTGCCGCGGGTGGTACTTTTATGGAAATTACTTTGGGTGAAGCTACTAAATTTCTTGATAATATTATGGCAAATTATTCACAATGGCATACCGAAAGAACTCCTACTAGTAAGAAGGTGAATTCTATTGAAGAAATATAGTACTTTGAGTGATAATGTTGATGCGCTTATGAAATTGGTTGCTAGTAAAAATGCTAATATTGATCCTAATGATGTGCCGTTGTCAACTTTTATTGAGCAAAATAATGATCCCGTAGATGTGAATTTTGTCTCGCGAAACAATTTTAATAATAATGCTTATAGAGGTAATTTCAACGCTAGGCCATTTCCCGGAAATTCCTCTAATAATTATGGATATCCTTATGGTAATTCCTATAATAATAATAGGATGTCTTCTGATCTTGAAAGCAATATTAAAGAATTTATTAATGCTCAAAAAGTTTTCAACACTACGATAAAAGAAAAATTGAGTAAAATTGATGATATGTCTAGGAGCATTGATAGAATTATTCATGATGTGGAAAATCTTAAGACTAAAATTTTGCCACCCAAAATTGATATTGGTGAATCAATTAAAGCTTTATATGTCTCCATGGATGAGAGTAAGAAAAGAACCGCCATGCTAAAAGCTAAACGAGAATTTTTAGAAAAAATGATTCCTCCCGGTTTTTATCGTAGTAATGATGAGGATATTAAAATGATTGGTGTTTCATCAATTGAATCTTTTTTTAGCAATATAAAACTTGATGAAAAGGGAACTGAAGACGAGTCAACTTTAGTTAGTAGGCGTTCCCATAATTCGGAGGGTGAAAATCTTAATGAGAAAATTACTAAAAGTGGGTTTGGAGAGGTAAAAACTTTAAATAGCGATGTGCCCACTCTCTTGGATTACAAAGATTTTAATTATGATAGTTGTTCTTTGATTGAGTGCATTTCTTTGTTACAATCCATGTTAAATTCACCCAACGTTTATGAGCAAAACAAGGCTTTTACTAAACACATCGTAGAAGCAATGATGAAAGCATTAGAAGAAAAGCTAGAACTAGAAGTTTCAATTCCTAGAAAGTTATATGGTGAATGGGAACCCACCATTAAAGTTAAAATTAAAAATTATGAGTGCAATGTTTTGTGTGATTTGGGTGCTAGCGTTTCCACAATTCCAAAATCATTATGTGATGTGTTAGGTCTTACCAATATAGATGAATGTTCTCTTAATTTGCACTTGGCGGATTCTACTATTAAAAAGCCTTTGGGTAGAATTAATGATGTTCTTATTCTTGCAAATAGAAATTATGTGCCCGTTGATTTTATTGTTCTTGATATTGAATGCAATTCTTCTTGCCCCATAATACTTGGTAGACCGTTCTTACGAACTATAGGTGCCGTTATTGATATTAAAGAAGGGTATGGAGCATTTCCCTAGGAAAAGAATTAAAGCACCATATGAATCAATTATGAGGGCCACTTATGGAATCAACTTGAAAGATGACAATACTTGAAATTATGCATTATGCCTAGCTAGGGGCATAAAACAATAGTGCTTGTTGGGAGGCAACCCAATGAATAAAATAAATTTTCGTTATAAGTTTCTGTTATGGTGTGTTTTTACTGTCATGCTACTGGTATGATGGTGTTTTCTTGTTTTTAATTAGTGTTTGTGCCAAGTAAAGCATTTAGGATGATTTGGAAGATAGTATAATTGATGCTGTTTGAAAACAGAAAGTTTTGCATCCAGTGCTGGAATTTTGTTTCTGTACTGTTACTTCAGAACCTTCTGAATTTTTTTCACAATATTGATATATGAATTGCCCATGTATTCCTAATTTTTCAGAATTTTTGGAGTTACAGAAGTATGACCGTAATTCAGATTTCTACAGAATGTTCTGTTTTTTGACAGATTCTATTTTTGATGCACTACTTGCTTGTTTTGATGAATCTATGGATTGTATCGGGGGGTATAAGCCATGGTGAAGTTAGAGTACAGTAGGTATAATGCAAAAATAAAATATGAATGCGTTTGCAACAGTACTTATAGTAGTGATTTATTTTGTTATACTAACGGATCTCACGAAGGTTTTGTTGAGTTTTGTGTGATTAAAGTTTTCAAGTTTTGGGTGAGATCATGATGGATGAAGGAATACGGAGTAGTAAAAGCCTAAGCTTGGGGATGCCCGAGGCACCCCAAGGTAATATTCAAGGAAGACTCAAGCGTCTAAGCTTGGGGATGCCCTGGAAGGCATCCCCTCTTTCTTCTACCAACCATCGGTAATTTTACTTGGAGCTATATTTTTATTCGTCACATGATATGTGTTTTGCTTGGAGCGTCTTGTATGATATGAGTCTTTGCTTTGTTTGCTTTTTAGTTTGTCACAATCATCTTTGCTGAACACACCTATCTTGAGAGAGCCACACGTTTATCATCATAATTTGTTAGAATACTCTATGAGCTTCACTTAAATTTTTTGAGCTAGGAAGTTGCTCTAGTGCTTCACTTAAATCTTTTTGAGCACGGTGGTGCCTATATTTTGAAGAAATGAACTCTCATGCTTCACTTATATTATTTTGAGAGTTTCTTGGAATTTTGAAGAAATGAATTCTCATGCTTCACTTATATCATTTTGAGAATTGACTTGATTGAAATTTTGAAGAAATGAATTCTCATGCTTCACTTATATTATTTTGAGAATTGATAAGATTGAAATTTTGAAGAAATATTTGCACTCTCATGCTTCACTTAAATCTTTTTGAGAGATGATGATAGTAACGGTAATTTGCACAAGTTATGAAATTGGTCCCAAAGTGATGAATATTCAAGAGGGATATACATAAAAACTTTCATATAGATCATTGGATATGATGAGTGTGATTCCTTGCAATAGTTTTGCGATATGGAAATGATAATATGTGAGTCATGTTAGTGAGTAATTGTGATTTAGTAAGAATATTAGTGTTAAGGTTTGTGATTCCCTATGCATGCACGTTAAGTCAATAGTTATGCAGTGAAGTTATATCCTACTTATGGTGCATTATTCGGTGTTAGTTGTGTTCAATGCATGTTTATGACCGTTCTCGTTTTTTGGTTGGTTGCTTCTCAATCTTTTGCTAGCCTTCATTTGTACTAAGCAGAAATACTGCTTGTGCATCAAAATCCTTAAACCCAGTTTTGCCTTATGAGTCCACTATATCTACCTATATGCGGTATTTCAATGCCGTTCCAAGTAAATTTGCGTGTGCCAACTCTAAATTTCAAAATAATTTTTCCGTTTTGTGTGCCCGTACCGCTCATGAAGCGGCAGGGGGTGGCCATTATTTTCCATGCTAGGTGTGTTATTCTCACGATGAGTGTTTATTCACCTGTCATTGCACGAGAGAATGGTTGGTAATAGGGATGCCCAGTCCCGCATGAAATCAAAAATTAATAACAACAAAATTCCTTGGAATGTGATGGTATGGAGGGCACCCGTGGATACGGCTAGCCATGGATTGTGAAAGAATTGGTGGAAAGGAAATAAACTTTACTTTCTGTTTGGGGACCACCTATGATGTGTCTAGCATGGAAGATAATGGAAATTCTCGGTCGTTTTCGTTGACAGGAAAAGCATGCCTCTCAAAATATTTTTATCTCTCTAATTTAAGCTTTGACCTCTGGCACATTTGACAAATCTCTGCTTCCCTCTGCGAAGGGCCTATCTATTTACTTTTATGCAATTTTTATTTTTATTGGAGTCTCCATCTTCTCTTACAAAAAGCACCAACTAGAGAGCACTATTGTCATACTTGTGCATTAGATGTAGCTAATATTTGAGTGTGTTTCATGAATGGATCAATGATTGAGCATAATGGGCTAGGGATAACTTTCTTTAGCGTTGATATTTTGAAAGACATGGTTGCTTGTTAGCATGCTTGAGTATTTATGTTTTCATGTCAAACTATAGACTATTGCTTTGAATCATGCAAGTCCAATGTCCATGCTACAAAAGAAAAGAATATGTGATGAATATGATAGGCAGCATTCCACATCAAAAATTCTGTTTTTATCATTTACCTACTCAAGGACGAGCAGGAATTAAGCTTGGGGATGCTGATACGTCTCCAACGTATCTATAATTTTTGATTGTTCCATGATGTTATAATATCAATCTTGGATGTTTTTAGAATCATTTACAGCAATTATCTATCATTTTTGGTGACTAACCTATTAACCTAGTGCCCAGTGCCAGTTGCTGTTTTCTGCCCTGTTTTTGTTTCACAGAAAATCAATATCAAACGAAGTCCAAATGCCACGAAACTTTTTGGAGATTTTTTATTGGGCAAGATAAACACTAGAAGCTTCGGGAGGAGGCCAGAAGACCCTGGTGGGGCTCACGAGCCACCAGGGCGCGCCTGGGGGGCAGGCGCGCCCTGGTGCCTCGTGGGGCCAACCAAGTTCCGTTTGACCTAATTCCAGCACTATAAATTCCCAAAAAATCAGAAACCCTCAAGAGAGTCCATGAAATACTTTTTACGCCGCCGCAAGTTTCTATTCCAGAGAGATCCCATCTGGGGTCCTTCTCCGGTAATCTGCCGGAGGGGGAATCGATCACGGAGGGGCTCTACATCAACCTTGCTGCTCTTCCGATGATGCGTGAGTAGTTTACCACAGACCTTCGGGTCCATAGGCAGTAGCTAGATGGCTTCTTCTCTCTTTTTGATCTTCAATACAATGTTCTCCTCGAGGTTCTTGGAGTTCTATCCAATGTAATCACTTTTTGCGGTGTGTTTGTTGGGATCCGATGAATTGTGAGTTTATGATTAGATTATCCATGAAATTATTTGAGTCTTCGCTGCACTCTTTTATGCATGATTATTATAGCCTCGTATTTCTTCTTCGATCTATTGATTTGGTTTGGCCAACTAGATTGATTTATCTTGCCATGGGAAGAGGTGCTTTGTAGTGGGTTCGATCTTGCGGTGCTCAATCCCAGTGACAGAAAGGGACATGACACGTATGTATCGTTGCTACTAAGGATAACAAGATGGGATCTATTCATTGGGTTTATTAATTCGTGAGTTTGTCTTGTCTACATCATGTCATCGTTCTTAAGGCATTACTCCGTTCTTATGGACTTAATACACTAGATGCATGCTGGATAGCGGTCGATGTGTGGAGTAATAGTAGTAGATGCAGGCAGGAGTCGGTCTACTAATCTTGGACGTGATGCCTATATACATGATCATTTCCTTGGATATCGTCATGATTATTTGCTTTTCTATCAATTGCCCAACAGTAATTTGTCTACCCACTGTATGCTATTTCTATGAGAGAAGCCTCTAGTGAAATCTATGGCCCCCGGGTCTATCAAAATCATATTACTAAAACCCTAAAAATATTGCTACCATTTTCTTTTATTTATTTTATTTAGTATTTTTGCTGCAATCTATCAATCTATCATATACAATTTAATCTAGCAATCTTACCGACAAGGGATTGACAACCCCTTGTTTGCGTTGGGTGCAAGGATTTGTTGTTTGTGTGCAGGTGCTGCTAACGAGGTGTTGTGTGATTCTCCTACTGGTTCGATAACCTTGGTTTCATAAATGAGGGAAATACTTATCTCTACTGTGCTGCATCATCCCTTCCTCTTCGGGGAAATACCAACGCAAGCTACAAGTAGCACCGTGCTGTCGACCAGAGGGAGGAGGGCCTGGCTGCGGGAGCACGCGCGTGCGCTGCAGCGTCGACAGCGAGGAGAGAGGGTGAGCAGGAGGAAGGAAAGGACAGGCGTGGGCTGGGCCGGCACTGTAGCCCAGAGGCTTAAGTGCACAGTAGCTTAGGGCCCTTTTTCCCCTTTTTATTTTTGTTTAAATAGAACAGGCACTGCTTACAATTAAACCAGCCACCAAATCATTTTGCAAAAATGTGGATCTGGTCTAAATAATTACTAGGCAATATTGAGCACTGCCACAAAAAGTTTGGGGGCCCAATGATTTCATTTCAATTTTGTATTGCATTTAAAAAGTCAAAATGGTGCTGTTGGCCCTGTTTTCATGATGTTAGAGTTATCTAGGGAATTTAGGTGATGTTGTTTTCCTGAACATAAATAGTTATGGAATATTTCCAAAATTATGAACTATTTAGTTTCCAAATTTGAACAACTTTTATTTTCACCTCATATTGTTCAATTTGAGTTGGAATTTGAAATGAGATATGATTCCAATGTGATCAAGCCTTGCAAATCAAAATGACTTAGCATAATCATGAGGATCACTGTAGCTCGTTACATAGGGGTGTTACAATTCTCCTCCTCTAAAAGAAATTCTCGTCCCGAGAATTCAGGAGGTAGAAGGAAGAAGATCGGGGTATTCTTCACGAAGACGATCCTCACGTTCCCAAGTGGCTTCATCTTCAGTATGATTCGACCACTGCACTTTGAGAAACTTGATTGCCTTCTGACGGGTCCGACGTTCAGTTTGATCCAGGATGCGGATCTGATGCTCTTTATAAGAGAGATCATCTTGCAATTCGAGCATCTCATGATCCACTGCACGGTGCGGATCCTTGAAGCAACGACGAAGTTGCGACACATGGAAGACATCATGGAGGTGAGAGAACTGCGGGGGCAATTCCAATTTATATGCCACCTGCCCACGTCTGGCGAGAATGCGGAAAGGACCAATATAGCGAGGAGCTAACTTGCCCTTGATCCCAAACCGATGAGTGCCCTTCATAGGAGTGACACACAGATAAGCTTGCTCACCAGGTTGATAGATCGATCCCCAGTGTTTACGATCATAGTTACTCTTCTAGCGAGACTGGGCCGCCTTGAGATTTTCCCGGACAATACGGACTTGCTCTTCAGCTTGTTGGATAATATCCGGACCAATGAGCGGCCATTCCCCAGTTTCTGACCAATTCAGTGGGGTTCGACACTTACGTCCATACAATACCTCGAAGGGTGCCATCTTCAAGCTAGCTTGATAGCTGTTGTTGTACGAGAATTCAGCATACGGGAGAGATTCCTCCCACTTCTTGCCAAATGAAATGACACAAGCACGCAGCATATCTTCAAGCACTTGATTAACTCGTTCAACTTGGCCTTGGGACTGGGGGTGATAAGCTGAGCTCCAGGTTATATGAGTTCCCATAGCTTCTTGGAAACTTGCCCAGAACTTTGAGGTGAAGAGCCTGCCACGGTCTGAACTGATCTCCTTCGGAATACCGTGGAGTGTTACAATTCTGGAGATATCTAAGTCTGCTAGCAGACTAGCAGTGATCGTCTCCTTGACTGGCAGAAAGTGTGCAACTTTGGAGAGTTAGTCGATGACGACAAGAATAGCATCATGACCCTTTTGTGACCTGGGAAGGCCAGTGATAAGATCCATTTGAACCTTGTCCCATTTCCACTCAGGGATAGGGAGCGGTTGCCGAATTCTAGCAGGCTTCTGATGTTCTGCTTTGACGCGATGGCAAACGTCACATTCAGCAACATATCGAGCAATGTCTTGCTTCATTTTAGACCACCAGTACCTTTGACGGAGATCACGATACATCTTGGTGCTACCCGGATGAATAGATAGTGGTGTATCATGTGCCTCCTTCATAACCTTGTCGGTCATAAGTTCGAACCGAGGTACTACCATGCGATCTCTGAAGTACAAGGTTCCATCTTTAGCAAGCGAGAAATCTCTGGCTTTTTCAAAGACAAGATCCCTCTTCATCTAATCAACTTCAGCATCTTTTGCTTGCGCATACTTAACAGCTTTCTCAAGATTTGGTTACAGAACCAGGGTATTAAGAGAACCCTGAGGAACAATGTGGAGGTTCAACTTGCGAAGTTCTTCACAAAGATGGGGTTGAGCTTGCTGAACCATGAGGTTATTGCAATAAGATTGCGGCTCAAGGCATCTGCCATTACATTAGCCTTGCCAGGGGTATATGAAATACCGCAGTCATAGTCCGTGATTGCTTCCATCCATCTCTGTTGGCGGAGATTCAGATCCGACTGAGTAAACAGATACTTCAGACTTTGATGGTCAGTGTAGATTTCGCAACGATTACCGAGAAGGCAATGTCGCCACAACTTTAGTGCATAGATAACTGCAGCAAGTTCGAGATCATGAACTGGGTAGTTCTCTTCATGAGGACACAACTGTCATGAGGCATAAGCAATCACTTTGCGCTCTTGCATCAGGACACAGCCTAATCCTTGGCGAGAGGCGTCGCAATAAATGACTAATTCCTTGCGAGAATCCAGAGGAGCAAGCACTGGAGCAGAGGTCAGCTTGTCCTTAAGTGTTTGGAAACTTTCCTGGCATTTGTCTGTCCACTCAAACTTAACGCCCTTGTGAAGTAGATTAGTCAAAGGCTTGGCAATCTTGGAAAACTTCTCGACAAAATGGTGGTAATAGCTGGCGAGTCCGAGGAAACTCCTGACTTGCTTGACATTCTTCGGAGGAGTCTAGTCAAGAAAAGCCTGAACTCGTTCTGGGTTGATAGCAATGCCATCCTTGGAAATCACATGACCAAGGTAGGTCACTTCAGATAACTAGAATTCACACTTGGAATACTTGGCATATAGCTGATGCTCTCAAAGCTTTTCAAGAACAAGACGAAGGTGTTCAGCATGTTCTTCCTTATTCTTGGAAAATACCAAGATATCATCCAGATAAACCACGACGAACTTGTCGAGGTAATCCATGAAGATATAATTCATCAAGCGAGAGAACGTTGCTGGAGCATTAGTTAAACCAAAGGACATGACGGTGTACTTGTATGAACCATAGCGAGTGACGAAGGCGGTCTTTGGAATATCCTCTTCATGGACTCGGAACTGATGATAACCCAACCTCAAGTCAAGTTTAGAGAATACTGAAGATCCAGCAAGTTGATCATACAGATCGTTGATCCGAGGAAGTGGATACTTATCCTGAATTGTTGCCTGGTTAATGAGCCGGTAATCTTGGACCAACCGATTCGTACCATCTTTCTTCTTGACAAAGAGAGAAGGTGCTCCCCAAGCAGAGGAACTTGGATGAATGAAACCCTTGCGAAGTGATTTGTCGATTTCCTCCTTAAGCTCAAGGAGTTCTGTTGGAAATATGCCCTAGAGGCAATAATAAATTGGTTATTATCATATTTCCTTGTTCATGATAAAGGTTTATTATTCATGCTAGAATTGTATTGACCGGAAACTTAAATACATGTGTGAATACATAAACAAATATTATGTCCCTAGTGAGCCTCTACTAGACTAGCTCATTGATCAAAGATGGTTAAGGTTTCCTGACCATAGACATGAGTTGTCATTTGATAACGGGACCACATCATTAGGAGAATGATGTGATGGACAAGACCCAACCGTAAGCTTAGCATTCGATTGTATCACTTGAGTTTATTGCTATAGCTTTCTTCATGTCAAGTATCTGTTCCTTAGACCATGAGATCATGTCACTCCCGGATACCGGAGGAATACTTAGTGTGTATCCAAATGTCACTTCGTAACTGGGTGATCATAAAGGTGCTCTATAGGTATCTCCGAAGGTCTCTGTTGGGTTGCATGGATCGAGACTGGGATTTGTCACTCCGTATGATGGAGAGATATCTCTGGGCCCTCTCGGTAATACAACATCGTAAAGAGCTTGCAAGCAATGTGGCTAATGAGTTAGTCACGTGATCTTGTATTACGGAACGAGTAAAGAGACTTGCCGGTAACGAGATTGAACTAGGTATGGAGATACCGACGATCGAATCTCGGGCAAGTAACATATCATCGGACAAAGGGAATTGCATACGGGATTAACCGAATCCTTGACATCGTGGTTCAACCGATAAAAGATCTTCGTGGAATATGTAGGAATCAATATGGGCATCCAAGTCCCGCTATTGTTTATTGACCGGAGAGGTGTCTCGGTCATGACTACATGATTCCCGAACCCGCAGGGTCGCACTCTTAACGTTCGTTGACGCTAGAGTAGTATTGGGATATTTGATGATTGGTAACTGAATGTTGTTCGGAGTCCCGGATGAGACCCCGGATGTCACAAGGAGTCTCGGAATGGTCGAGAGGTAAAGATTTATATATGGGAAGTCATATTTTGGGTTCCGGAAAAAGGTGCAGTTTTTTCGATATTGTACCGGGAAGCTTCCAGAAGGTTCCGGAAGATTTCGGAGGGGTCTGGAAGTCCACAAGTGGGTCCACCATGTCCCAAGGGCTGGCATGGGATGAGGGGAGGCGCCCTGGCCTTATTGGGCTAGGCGCACCAAGTCCTCAAAAGCCCATGTGGCTAGGGAAGGGAAAAAAGGAGAGTCCTAGTAGGAATAGGATTGGACTTGGAGTCCAAGTCCTCTCCCTCTAGGCGCCAGCCCTAATAGGAGAAGGGCTAGACTCCAAGTCCCTACACATATATAAATAGAGGAGAGGGGGCGCCCCAAACAACACACCAGCCCCTGGGCGCCCCTCTCTCTCCCGTTACACCACCGCCTCGTCCCGACGACGCTTAGCGAAGCGCTGTCGGTGCTCCACCACCACCATCACCACCACGCCGTCGTGCTGGTTGTGATCCCATCTACTTCTCCGCCTTTTCTTGCTGGATCAAGGAGAAGGAGATGTCATCGAGCCGCACGTGTGCTAAACTCGAAGGTGCCGTCCGTTCGGCACTAGATCGGTTGGATCGTGATCGGATCGCGAAGAGAACGACTACATCAACCGCGTTATATACGCTTCCGCTTTAGGTCTACGAGGGTATGTAGACACACTCTCCCCTCTCGTTGCTATGCTTCTCCTAGATAGATCTTGGGTGTTCGTAGGAAAAATTTTGATTTTCATGCTTCGTTCCCCATCAGTGGCATCATGAACTAGGTCTATGCGTAGATGTATATGCACGAGTAGAACACAAAAGTTGTGGGCACTGATGCTCAAATTGCTTACCTCTCTTGTCTTATTTGGATTCAGCGGTATTGTGGGATGAAGCGGCTCGAACCAACCTTACATGTCCTCGCACATGAGACCGGTTCCACCGACTAACATGCAACTTGTTTTGCATAAGGTGGCTAGCGGGTGTCTGTCTCTCCTACTTTAGTTGAATCTAATTTGACGAAGGCGGTCCTTATAGAAGGTTAAAAGGCAACTTGATTATCACCGTTGTGTCTTTGCGTAGGTAAGAACGGTTCTTGCTTGTTGCCCATAGCAGCCACGTAAAATTTGCAACAACAAAGTAGAGGACGTCTAACTTGTTTTTGCAGGGCATGTTGTGATGTGGTATGGCCAAAACGTGATGTGATATATGTTGATGTATGAGATGATCATGTTTTGTAATAGGTTCACGACTTGCATGTTGATGAGTACGGCAACTGGCAGGAGCCATAGGGTTGTCTTTAATTTATTGTGTGACATGCGAGTCAACTGTTAAACGCCATATAATTGCTTTACTTTATCGCTATGCGTTAGCAATAGTTGTAGAAGCAATAGTTGGCGAGACGACCACGTGATGACACGATGATGGAGATCATGGTGTCATGCCGGTGACGATGGAGATCATGCCGGTGCTTTGGAGATGGAGATCAAAGGCACGAGATGATAATGGCCATATCATGTCACATATTGATTGATGTGATGTTTATCCTTTTTATGCATCTTATTTTGCTTAGGACGACGGTAGCATTATAAGATGATCCCTTCACTTAATTTCAAGAAATTGTGTTCTCCCTAAGTATGCACCGTTGCGAAAGTTCGTCGTTTCGAAGCACCTCGTGATGATCGGGTGTGATAGACTCTGCGTTCGCATACAACGGGTGTAAGCCAGTTTTACACATGCAGAATACTTGGGTTAAACTTGACGAGCCTAGCATGTACAGACATGGCCTCAGAACACGGGAGACCGAAAGGTCGAACATGAGTCATATAGTAGATATGATCAACATGGAGATGTTCACCATTGATGACTACTCCATCTCACGTGATGATCGGACATGGGTTAGTTGATTTGGATCATGTGTCACTTAGACAACTTGAGGGATGTTGATTTAAGTGGGAGTTCATTAGTAATTTGATTAACTGAACTAAATTACCATGAACTTAGTCTTAATTGTCTTTGCAAAATTTGTGTTGTAGATCAATAGCTCGCGCTGTAGCTCCCTGTTTTTAATATGTTCCTAGAGAAAGACTAAGTTGAAAGATATTGTAAGCAATTATGTGGACTAGGTCCGTAGTCCGAGGATTGTCCTCACTGCTGCACAGAAGGCTTATGTCCTTGATGCACCGCTCGGTGTGCCAACCCCTCTAGCGTCGTCTGTGGATGTTGTGAACGTCTGGCAGGCACGTTCTGATGACTACTCGACAGTTCAGTGCGCCATGCTTTACGGCTTAGAAATCAGGGCCCCAAAGACGTTTTGAACGCCACGGAGCATATGAGATGTTCCAAGAGTTGAAATTGGTATTTCAGGCTCATGCCTGTGTTGAGAGGTATAAGACCTCTGACAAGTTCTTTGCCTGCAAGATGGAGGAGAACAGCTCAGTGAGTGAGCATGTGCTCAGAGTGTCTGGGTGCTACAATCGCTTGAATCAAGTGGGAGTTAATCTTCCAGATAAGACAGCGGTTGACAGAGTTTGTTCAGTCACTGCCACCAAGCTACAAGGGCTTTGTGATGAACTATAATATGCAAGGGATGGAGTAAACAATCCCTGAGATATTCGCGGTGCTTAAGGCCGTGAAGGTATAAATCAAGAAGGAGCATCAAGTGTTGATGGTTAATCAAGACCACTAGTTTCAAGAAGGGCAAGGGAAAGAAGGGAAACTTCAAGAATGGCAAGACAGTTGCCGCTCCAATGGAGAAACCCAATGCTTGACCGAAACCCGAGACTGAGTGCTACTTTTATAAGGGGAACGGTCACTTGAAGCGGAACTGCCCCAAGTACTTGGCAGATCAGAAGGATGGCAACGTCAACGTAGGTATATCTGATATACATGTTATTGATGTGTACCTCACTAGTGCTTGTAGTAGCGTCTGGGTATTTTGATACCGATTTAGTTGCTAATATTAGTAACTCGAAGCAGGAGCTGCGGAGTAACAGAAACTAGCTGAGGGCGAGGTGACGATGGGTGTTGGAAGTGTCTCCAAGATTGATATGATCACCATCGGCACGCTCGTAATACCTTCGGGATTAGTATTAAACCTAAATAATGGTTATTTGGTGCTTGCGTTGAGCATAAAACATTATATTTGGATATTGTTTATTGCAAGACGGTTATTCATTTAAGTCAGAGAATAATGGTTATTCTGTTTATATGAGTAATATCTTTCGTGATCATGCACCCTTTGTGAATGGTTTACTGAATCTCGATTGTAGTGATACACATGTTCATAATATTAATGCCAAAAGATGCAAAGTTAATGATGATAGTACCACATGATTGTGGCACTGCTGCTTAAGGTCATATTGGTGTAAAGTGCATGAAGAAACTCCATGCCAATGGATTTTTGGAATCTCTTGATTATGAATCATTTGTGACATGTGAACCATGCCTTATGGGCAGAATGACTAAAACCCCGTTTTCCGGATCAATGGAGCGGGCAAGTGACTTATTGGAAATAATACATACCGATGTATGCAGTCTGATGAGTGTTGAAGCACGCGGTGGATATCGTTATTCTCTTACCTTCACAGATGATTTGAGTAGATATGGGTATATTTACTTAATGAAACACAAGTCTGAAACATTTGAAAAGTTCAAGGAATTTCAGAGTGAAGTGGAGAATCATCGTAATAAGAAAATTAAATTTCTACGATCTGATCGTGGAGGTGAATATTTGAGTTACGAGTTTGGTATGCATTTAAGACAATGTGGAATTGTTTCACAGCTCACGCCACCTAGAACACCACAGCATAATGGTGTGTCCGAACCTCATAATCAAACTCTATTGGATATAGTGCGTTCTATGATGTCTCTTACCGATTTGCCACTATCGTTTTGGGGTTATGCATTAGAGACAGCCGCATTCACTTTAAATAGGGCACCGTCAAAATCCGTTGAGACGACACCGTATGAGTTATGGTTTGGCAAGAAACCTAAGCTGTCGTTTCTTAAAGTTAGGGGATGTGACGCTTATGTCAAGAGGCTTTAGCCTGATAAGCACGAACCCAAAGCGGAGAAGTGCGTATTCATAGGATACCCTAAAGAGCCCATTGGGTATACCTTCTACCACAGATCCGAGGGCAAGATCTTTGTTGCCAAGAATGGGTCCTTTCTAGAGAAGGAGTTTCTCTCGAAAGAAGTGAGTGGGAGGAAAGTAGAACTTGATGAGGTAATCGTACCTTCTCTCGAATTGGAAAGTAGCACATCACAGAAAGCAGTTCCCGTGATGCCTACACCAACCGGAGAGGAAGCTAATGATGATGATCATGAAACTTCGGATCAAGTTACTACTAAAGTTCGTAGGTCGACCAGGGTATGTTCTGTACCAGAGTGGTACGGTAATCCAGTCCTGGAAGTCATGTTGTTAGACAATGGCGAACCTACGAACTATGAAGAAGCTATGATGAGCCCGGACTCTGACAAATGGCTTGAGGCCATGAAATCCGAGATAGGATCCATGTATGAGAACAAAGTAGGGACTTTGGTGGACTTGCCCGATGATCGGCAAGCCATTGAGAATAAATGGATCTTTAAGAAGAAGACAGATGCTGATGGTAATATCACCGTCTATAAAGCTCGACTTGTCGCAAAAGGTTTCCAACAAGTTCAAGGGGTTGACTACGATGAGATATCCTCACCCGTAGTGATGCTTAAGTCTATTAGAATTATGTTAGCGATTGCCGCATTTTATGAAATCTGGCAGATGGACGTCAAAACAGCATACCTTAACAGGTTTCTTAAGGAAGAGTTGTATATGATGCAACCGGAAGGTTTTGTCGATCCTAAGGATGCTGACAAAGTATGCAAGCTCCAGCGATCCATCTATGGACTAGTGCAAGCATCTCGGAGTTGGAATATTCGCTTTGATGAGGTGATCAAAGCTTTTGGTTTTATACAAACTTACGGAGAAGCTTGTATTTACAAGAAAGTGAGTGGGAGCCCTGTAACATTTCTAATAGTATATGTGGATGACATATTGTTGATTGGAAATGATGTAGAATTTCTGGAAAGCATAAAAGGGTTGTTTGAAAGGAGTTTTTCAAAGGAAGACCTGGGTAAAGCAGCTTACGTATTGGGCATCAAGATCTATGGAGATAGATCAAGACGCCTGATAAAACTTTCACAGAGCACATACCTTACAAGTTTTTGAAGGAGTTCAAAATGGACCAGTCAAAGAAGAAGTTCTTGCCTGTGTTGCAAGGTGTGAAGTTGAGTGAGACTCAAAGCTCGACCGCGGTAGAAGAAAGAGAAAGGGCGAAGGTCATCCCCTATGCCTCAGCCATGGGCTCTATAATGTATGCCATACCTGTACCATACCTGTTGTGTGCCTTGCCGTGAGTCTGGCAAGGGAGTACTAGAGTGATCCAGGACTGGATCACTGGACAACGGTCAAAAATTATCCTTAAGTTAATTAAGGAAATGTTTCTCGTTTATGGAGGTAACAAAGAGTTCGTCGTAAAGGTTTATGTCGATACTAGCTTTGACGCCGATCTGAATGACCCTGAGTCTTGAACCGGATACGTAAAGTGGAGCAGTCGTTTGGAGTAGTTCCAAACCGAGCATTGAGGCGGGATTTACATGTGAAGCACATATTTAACGCCCTTTTCAACTCCATCCGTGATTGGATCAAGGACGGAGACATTGAGATTTGCAAAGTACATACGGATCTGAATGTTGCAGACCCGTTAACTAAAAACCTCTCCCATGAGCAAAACATGATGAACCCCAGAACTAGTTCGGGGTTAGATTCATAACTATGTGAACTAGATTATTGACTCTAGTGCAAGTGGGAGACTGTTGGAAATATGCCCTAGAGGCAATAATAAATTGGTTATTACCATATTTCCTTGTTCATGATAAAGGTTTATTATTCATGCTAGAATTGTATTGACCGGAAACTTAAATACATGTGTGAATACAAAAACAAATATTATGTCCCTAGTGAGCCTCTACTAGACTAGCTCGTTGATCAAAGATGGTTAAGGTTTCCTAACCATAGACATGAGTTGTCATTTGATAACGGGATCACACCATTAGGAGAATGATGTGACGGACAAGACCCAACCGTAAGCTTAGCATTCGATCGTATCACTTGAGTTTATTGCTATAGCTTTCTTCATGTCAAGTATCTGTTCCTTAGACCATGAGATCATGGCACTCCCGGATACCAAAGGAATACTTAGTGTGTATCCAAATGTCACTTCGTAACTGGGTGATCATAAAGGTGCTCTACAGGTATCTCCGAAGGTCTCTGTTGGGTTGCATGGATCGAGACTGGGATTTGTCACTCCGTATGACGGAGAGATATCTCTGGGCCCTCTCGGTAATACAACATCGTAAAGAGCTTGCAAGCAATGTGGCTAATGAGTTAGTCACGGGATCTTGTATTACAGAACGAGTAAAGGGACTTGACGGTAACGAGATTGAACTAGGTATGGAGATACCGACGATCGAATCTCGGGCCAGTAACATATCGCCGGACAAAGGGAATTGCATACGGGATTAACCGAATCCTTGACATCGTGGTTCAACCGATAAAAGATCTTCGTGGAATATGTAGGAATCAATATGGGCATCCAGGTCCCGCTATTGTTTATTGACCGGAGAGGTGTCTCGGTCATGACTACATGATTCCCGAACCCGCAGGGTCGCACGCTTAACGTTCGTTGACGCTAGAGTAGTATTGGGATATTTGATGATTGGTAACCGAATGTTGTTCGGAGTCCCGGATGAGATCCCGGACGTCACGAGGAGTCTCGGAATGGTCGAGAGGTAAAGATTTATATATGGGAAGTCATATTTTGGGTTCCGGAAAAAGGTGCAGTTTTTTCGGTATTGTACTGGGAAGCTTCCAGAAGGTTCCGGAAGATTTCGGAGGGGTCTGGAAGTCCAAAAGTGGGTCCACCATGTCCCAAGGGCCGGCATGGGATGAGGGGAGGCACCCTGGCCTTATTGGGCTAGGCGCACCAAGTCCTCAAAATCCCATGTGGCTAGGGAAGGGAAAAAAGGAGAGTCCTAGTAGGAATAGGATTGGACTTGGAGTCCAAGTCCTCTCCCTCTAGGCGCCAGCCCTAATAGGAGAAGGGCTGGACTCCATGACGAGGGCATGTACTAGGGATAGGGTAATAGGCCTGACCTATAGACCCTACCCTAGGACACCACACGTCTTACACTGGGCCCCAGGGCCAGATCAACAACCCAGGATTCCGCAGACTGACATTCACTCGGAGTTCTATGAACCACTCGGAAGGCGAGAGTTCACTCGACCCGCTCGTTTCACTCGGAACATCTGAAAGTCACTCGACCAGAGAAGACCAGGAGACCCCAGGAGCGCAACGGTCGGGACGCATGTTCGCCTGTATTAATTGTCATCAATACGCCCGTTACCTGGCGCACTTATACCTCTCTTAACCCCCTGTAATGGCTGGCATTCATGGGAGGGCTGGCGAGACTATATAAGCCGCCCCCTGCTCCATTCCAAGGGTTCGCAACCTGTTGTAATCATACACTCAAGCAATACAGCTCCAGAGCACCGAGACATAGGGCTATTACCTCCACCGCTGAGGGGCCTGAACTCGTAAATCCGAGTGTAACAGCTGCGCCGTAGCTAGGCTCTGCCCTCTCATCCGTACCCCTACACACTACAATCAGACTTGCACCCACAACAGTTGGCGCCCACCGTGGGGCAGGCGTCTAGCGACTTCCGGCGTAGTTGCATTTTTCCGATCATCACCATGGTTTCCGGCGGCGGACTGACTCTGGGCGGCGAGATCCGTTTCGGCGTCCTCAGCTTCATCGCCGACGATTCGGCGTGGCTCCAGGAAGCCCCGCTGGATGTCGAGGCGTTGCCCGTCCGCGGTGCGGCGCACTTCTGCGCGAGTTCCTTCGGCGTCCTTCTCCGGCAACCATCGACCCCTTATCAGTCGACGTCTTCGCTCTCCGCCAGCCGTCGTCGCAGGCGCTCCGGACGCTCGCGGCTTCAGCGGTGGATCAGGCACGCGGTGGCCCTTCAGGCTGCCGCTCCACAGATTGCGGCAATCGAGCCCGATGAACCTGTCTTCGATCTGTTCGCCTCCGTGTATGAGCACTCGGAAAGCGTATCCGAGTGTGAGAGCAGCGACCCCGCTGCGGAGGTGCTGATGGCCGATTCCCCGCCCAGTCTGCCTGGGTACGGCCGCGGCGGCGTGGAGAACGGCAACCCGTCGCGCGCCGATCTTGGCGGCGGCAGGGACCGGCATAACGACGAGTACATCCCCCAACCTCTCACTCGGTAGCAGAGGGAGGAACAGCAGCGCAGGACCGAGCAGGCCCTCCAGAAGCCCATCGTTGGAGCGACCCCCGAGGCTCAGGCTTTGGAGGCCGCGCACCAGGCCAACTTGGATGAGCGCAATCGTCTGGAAGCGCTCCAGAAGTCACTCGACGATCGTGCCCGCAGACAGCATCAGCCCAGTTCCAGTCGGCGACAGTGGCAGTTGTTCTCAAACGACCAGCAGCAGAGTTTCCAGGTATTCCGCACCCCCGTCCAGAATCTGGCGGTGGCCACTCGGATAGCAGATTCCATCGAGCCGTCCCGATCCGAGGCGGGGGAGGGTCTTCGGCAGATCCGGGCCCTGCTCAAGGCGGCTGAAGAGCAA
The DNA here is from genome assembly GCA_039707655.1 of Elymus sibiricus. Classification (NCBI taxonomy): domain Eukaryota; kingdom Viridiplantae; phylum Streptophyta; class Magnoliopsida; order Poales; family Poaceae; genus Elymus; species Elymus sibiricus. The sequence continues at coordinate 74,034,250 of CM077672.1, read as the reverse complement.
AATTCAGCAGTATCTCAGTCGCGCAACAGGATACACAGCAGATCCATTCGGGCTGACACCGTCCAGTCGGCACACAGCCCAGTGTCTCCAAGGAGAAACAGGCACTCGCCTCCGTGGCGAAATGACCAAGACCGCCACCGGGACCAGTACTCGGGTCAGGGTCGTAGTCGGAATACCCCTCCGCGGCGTCAGGATGATCGTCGCCACATGCAGTCGCCCCCTCCGCGGGATGGCTCGTACGCGCCCCGGCCGTACGATGCCAGGCGTCCTTATGACAACGATCGGAGGACCAGCCCTCCCCGTCATGGTGACGGTTATCGCCAGAGAGAGCCAGTCGACCACCGTGACCCGTAGTTCAACGCGAGATCCGTTCTCGCTCAGAACCTGGTCAAGAGAGGCAGAGCTCAGAGAGAGAACTTGGACAGGGATCGTCCGAGTGGAAGTGGAGCATTCATCTCCGGGCCCGAGTGTTTCAGCAGAGCCATCAGGGCCGCCGAGATTCCGCCAAACTTCAGATTGGCAGCTGGAGTGAGCAAGTTCACCGGTGAGTCCAAGCCAGAGACTTGGTTAGAGGATTACCGAGTGGCTGTGCAGATTGGAGGAGGAAATGACTACGTGGCTATGAAGCATTTGCCATTGATGCTTGAAGGGTCCGCCCGCGCCTGGCTCAATCAGCTCGTTCCGGCCAGCATATACTGCTGGGAGGATTTAACCTGAGTGTTCATCAAGACATTTGAGGGCACGTGCAAACGCCCGGCTGGATTGTCTGAGTTGCAGCACTGTGTGCAGAAACCGAATGAAACATTGAGGGAGTACATCCAGCGGTGGACAACCTTGCATCACGTGGTGGAAAACGTCACAGAACATCAAGCCGTCTGCGCCTTCAAGGCAGGAGTCAGATATCGGGAGCTCATCCTGAAATTTGGTCGGTCAGGAGCTTTGACCATGAGCCGAATGATGGAGATAGCCACTCGGTACGCAAACGGAGAAGAGGAAGACCGTCTCCGTAACAGCAAAGGGAAAACCAGTGAGCCCAACCCCAGAAACAGTAATCCCTGTCGGAAGCCGAAGCGCAAGGCTGATGGTTCGGCTCAGGCCGAGGCTGCCGCTCTGGCCGGTCAAGCCAAGAACAAGGGGAAGGCCAAGGATAAATGGGTCCCAAAGAAAAAGAAAGATCAGTCGGGCAAAGATGTCCTCGATTTACCGTGTCACATCCACACCAGAAAGGATGAAGATGGCAATCTGATATTGCCCAAACATACCACTCGACAGTGCAGACTGTTGATCCAGCAGTTCCGAGAGGACCCGTCGAGTGAGAAGAGCCCAGAAGACGCTGACGATGGAGACAAAGATGAACCTTTTCCCAGTGTCAACGCAACCCTGATGATCTTTGCAGATGTAGAGAGCAGGAGCTGATTTAAAGTCATCAATCGAGAAGTGAACATGGCAGCGCCGGCGACGACAAAGTTTCTGAACTGGTCGAAGACTCCGATCACCTTTGATCAGTCGGACCACCCAGCCTATATTGCCACCCCTGGGCGGCAGGCGCTGGTGGTCGATCCAGTTGTGGGAGGCGTCCGATTGCGCAAGGTCCTCATGGACGGAGGAAGCGGACTGAACATACTGTACGCTGACACTCTGCAAGCGATGGGCATTCCGATGTCCCAACTCAGCGAGAGCAGCATGCAGTTCCACGGAGTGATCCCCGGCAAGAAAGCAAAGTCACTCGGGCAAATCGCCCTGGATGTGGTCTTTGGAGATGACAAGAACTTTCGGAAGGAAAGACTGACCTTCGAAGTGGTCGACTTCCGCAGCGCCTACCATGCCATCCTTGGTCGGCCGGCTTACGCACGTTGCATGGCCCGTCCATGTTATGTGTATCTCAAGCTGAAGATGCCGGGCCCGAAAGGCGTGATCACAGTCACTGGCAGTCGACAGCGCGCGGAAGAGTGTTTGCAGCAAGGGTCCAAGATAGCTGATGAGCAGATGGCCATGGTGGAGCTGGAGGAGTACAAGAAGAACGCCGATCCGAGTGATCTGATGCGCTCCAAGAAGCCGGCTACAGAATCTGCATTTCAGTCGGCCGGCGACACGAAGCCTGTGCACATCCACCCGAAAGATCCCAATGTTGTTCCCACCAACATATCAACAACACTCGACAGCAAATAGGAAGAAGCGCTCATCCAGTTCCTCCGTGAGAACTGGGACATCTTCGCATGGAAACCGTCTGACATGCCGGGTGTACCCAGGGAGCTGGCTGAGCACCGATTGCGAGTCGACCCAAAGGCGAAACCTGTGAAGGAGCATCTCCGTCGCTCTGCTACACAGAAGAGGAAGGCCATTGGCGAAGAAGTTGCTCGGCTCCTAGCAGCCGAGTTCATCCGTGAGGTGTACCACTCCGAGTGGCTCGCCAACGTCGGCATGGTCCCTAAGAAGGACAAGTCTCTCCGAATGTGCATTGATTTCAAGCACATCAATCGGGTCTGCCCCAAGGATCATTTCCCGCTCCCCCGCATAGATCAAATCGTAGATTCCACTGCGGGTTGTGAGCGACTGTCTTTTCTGGATGCGTACTCCGGGTACCACCAGATCCGACTGTATGGGCCGGACGAAATAAAAACAGCCTTCATCACCCCCATTCGGGTGTTTCTACTATATCACCATGCCATTCGGCCTCAAGAATGCCGATGCCACTTTCATGCGCATGATCCAGAAGTGTTTGCGAAAACAGATCCGTCAGAATATTGAGGCATACATGGATGATATCGTGGTCAAGTCCAGAAAAGGTTCCGACCTGCTGGCTGACTTAGCTGAAACTTTTGCAAATCTGCGGAAGTACGACATCAAACTGAATCCAGCAAAGTGCACTTTCGGAGTTCCTGGGGGCAAACTACTCGGTTTCCTCATTTCCGAACGAGGGATAGATGCCAATCCTGACAAGATCGGGGCGATTGTACGAATGAAACGTCCAGAGCGTCTTCATGATGTACAGAAGCTCACGGGTTGCCTTGCAGCTCTGAGCCGATTCATCTCCCGTCTCGATGAGAAGGCACTGCCCCTATACCGATTGATGAAGAAATCTGATTCGTTCGATGTGGCACCCCGGCTCAGAGAGACCGGAACACCCCGTATTCCAGCCCAGAGATCAAGTCTTCTGGAATACGGCACTGCTTGGCATAGAACAAATTAGCTCTTTATTAGAAATACTTGGGGTACAAGGGTTCTAAAGGCACAAAGGTTACAAAGGCACGGCGACACTTCGCCTGCTCAGATAGCTCTATGCTAGCAGGAGGACAACTCGTAGCAGAATAACTTCTAGCAGCGGAACAACGACGACAGTGATGAACTCCACTCCGCAGGGACTCTGGCTAGGACGTATCCTAGAGCGCAACCTCGAGATCCTCGACAAGCAAACACGGCATCACCTGCAATCTGGCATGACACGCCAGGTGTGTACTTTGAATGTACTCGCAAGCTCACAGCAACCAAAGCAATCAAGACATACAACAGCATGGCATTTACAGGTTAATCATCAATGATGAATATGATACTACTAGAACAACATGAGCATGGCAACAACATGAGCATGGCATGTACATATAATTCATGATATGAACAGATGATACTAGCACTAGCATGCAAGGGGGGTCGACGTTTAAGGTCTCATGGACCAACTTACTCTGCTTGGAGGTTATCTCGTAACCACCAACTTACCATCGTGATCATCACACGATCACCTCAGGATCAACCAAGCTCGGTATCAACTATACCATCGTGATCATCACATGACCACACGGAGCTTGATCTCTACCTGTGATCATCGCACGACCACATAAAGATCAACCAACTTCTTTCTCATGGAACCGGGGTTGTTTATTATTCAGGTTATTATTTCTGTTGACCCATAGTGTGACCTACTACGAACTGTGTCCATGACCGAGGATGCGGCTATCGATAGATTATACACTCTGCAGAGGTTAGTACACTGTACCCACACCACGGAACTCATGGCCTCGTGCTCCCATTCGGGTGGACCAACGACATTCCGACAAAACCAATCTATTGCATGACACTCTCCCGGCCACTCCAACAAACTCCCCTTTGGGCTATGTCCTGGGTGACCCTGATGTCAACATGTGACATCTGCCACCTCTGTGGCTGCCACCGTCATGGCCAAACATAAACATCGTCCCAAACGGGGACCTCGGATATCCATACAACTCGGGCCGTCAAGGCTTATGGTAGCCTACCTGATCAGGGTAGCGCGCACCCATAACCTTCCCTAGTAGGAGGCACCGGCGAGAGGCATGACAATAGACCGCATTAGGGCCTCCCCATCCAGGCAAGTGTGGTTGCACTGGTGAGCTCGATTCGGTGGCACCATGACTCAGCCAACAGATTTGTTCAAGTTCGATTATTGTCAGGTTCAACTTGAATGGTGATGAGCTGAGTTATAGTAAAATGATAATGCTTATGAGCATGATATCAACATAAACATGGATGGGCAACATAACCATATAACGACAATAAATCATTTAGTCTACGGGATGCATATGAGCACGGCATAACGATGATCATGAATATCACAAGTATTTGCATATTAAACCATTACTACTCATGTGAGCATATCAGTATCACTAGCATCGGAAATGATTACAAGAATAAAACATGACAAGAATATCATTAGCAATTAATCATATCACTTACTAGATGAAAATGACCATGGCATAAGCACACACATGGTTTCACAAGCATATACATAGTATTCACAAAATAAATAAAGTAGCAAACACTTATTAAATATTCAAGTGGAAACCATGGCTATTGCAATGCCATCATGCAAGTGTCTATCGTGGCTTGCCTGGGGTTGAGGAGTCACCGGGGAGAGGTGCGATGAACTCGCGGAAATAATCGTCGGAAAAGTTTTCCTCTCGGCGGAGCTGTTTGAAGGGCAAGGGCAAAATGGTCATTTTCACAGTGCGACAACCTCATGAAAATGATACCATCGGAACGGGCTCGACGAACTGAGATCGTGGGCTTTGGAATCACCTGATTCGGAGTTACGGTTGTCGAGATACGGCCGTTCGTTCATTAGGCAGAAATTTAAATAAAAATTATTCATTCCTGGCCTTAACGGACGAACGTCCGCTATTTAACAGATTCGGCCGGCTGGGTCTACAGAAAGCGTATTTAAAGAAATGCGCTTTCCAGTAGGGGAAACGTATTTTCGCCCGAAGAAGAACTGAAAGGCGCTTTCTGTGGAGGAAGACGTATTCCGAAGAATACGCCTCCACTTATCCACGTCAGCGGGTCCTGGTCAATGGCCGCTGTGGCTGACGCGTGGGGCCGAGGGGATGGCAGGGCCCGCCTGGCCAGCTGGGCACGGTCGTCGTCCTCTTCCTCTCACTCGCCCGTGGAGCAGAAGAGGGGCTCGACGCCGGCGCTCGCTCGGCCGACTCCAGCCACCGACGCGCTCAGGAGAGAGTGCCGCCTCCATCCCACCTGAGCACGGACCACGACGAGGACCCGAGCGGCGGCGGCGTTGACTCCCGCGGGTGATGGCTTCGGCCGGACTTGGGCTCGGAGGCACAGGGCACGGGAGGAGAAGAGGGCTTCGGGGCGAGCTCCGAGGTAGCAGTGGATGTCCCTGGTGGTGGTAGGAAGGAGAGAGGAGGCTCGGCTTGCTCCAATTTAAGGCGAGGCCGACGGCTGCCATGGCAGCCATGCGAGGCGAGGAGAAGCTCTCGAGCTCGGGGAAGAGGTCGGGGAGGGCTAGTGGAGGGAGGGAGCGAGGTTGGTGCGGAGAGGAGGGCTCGGGGAAAGCTACTTATGCCGTGGCCAGGGTGGTGCCGCCCTCGGATGTCACCGCGGCCGGGCGGAGCATGCTCAGGCGTGGTCGGTGGCGGCTAGCGGGGCGGCGCGGCGTTGCCGACCTGACGAGGCTCAGAGCGAAGTGACAGCTCGGGGAGAGGAGACAACGGCAAAACGACATCGACCGAGAGGTGCACAGTGCACGTGTGCCCGTCGATTTGGCTCGGTCCGGCGAGCTCCTAGCGGGGGAGGGCGAACTAGAGAGGCGAGGGCGAGCTGGGGAAGGACTGCGGCAAGGCGAGGTGTCGCGAGGACGGCATTTGGGCGGCGGCCGAGGGCCCCGAAGCTCAGAGCACGCATTCTGCCTGCAGTACACGCGTTCTCCGCGTGGTCACCGCGTGAATGGGAGAGGTCGACTGAATGCACGCGGGACTTTAGGGCCAGCAACAGGATGTCTACCGTGTTGTCTCTCCTAAGTGGGTCCTACCTGAGGTGATAGATCGAAGAAAGACACTGTGGGTGGATGGGAGAGGTCGACTGAACTTTACTGTTGCCAACTAAGGCATGATGCTGTGGTCAAATGGGGTGAGATAAGAGATAACCAGAATGTCTCAGGGGTTTAGGGTAGGAAGGACTATGATACTGTGAATTTTGAGGTCATTAGGACAAATATTTAGCATAGTTGCTTTGCAACTGCAAAATCTGGTTCAGAAATAAGATCAGGAAGTAGCACTCACATGTATGCTTGGATTGGGCTGAAAATTGGTGGAGCATGGTCATTTGGGCATATGAAGGTACCATAAAAATTTCATCCCAATTGGATGAATAAAAATGGTACTTCCTTCACAATGATCCACACTGGACAGAAACTTGGGGGAATTTTGTGGAGAAAATGGCTCGGCAAAATAATGTGACTTTTTTCATGATCACATTATTTTTGGATATTTACGTCCTGGATTAATTTCAGAATTTTTGAAGCAATATAAAATATAGTTGCTTCACAAACTGAAATTGTGACCAGAAACCAAGATTTGAAGGTGTGCTCACATAGATTGTTGGGTGGAGATTAAATTTGGTGGAGAGTCATGATTTGATCATATAAATGATCTCCCAAAATTTCAACTCATTTGGATAAGCCTAGCTAGTACTTCCTTCACAAAGCTTCTCTCTGGACAGAAATTTTGGAAATTTGCTGAGGAAGATTTACTAGGCAAATGAGGTTGAATTTTGGCATGTGGCAATTATTTGGATATGAAAGAGTGCCCAAAAATTTTGAGCGCAATCAAGAAAAGATAAATAGCACTTCCTTCACAAAGTGCCATTCTGGACAGAATGGAAAATGAATATTCCTGATTTATTTTTGAACTAGGCAAGGATGGATTTTGACATATTTGTGGAAGATATGATCCAAAGAATTTATGGGAATTTTGTGGAAGACAGAAATATAGGTTGCTTCACAACCTAGGGCAAACAGGGTTATTCCTTTAATAGAAAAAGGAATATTCCCAAGAAATAAAAATTGGGGTTGGGCTAAGATGGAAATGACATGGCCTAGGGATAGATTTGGGAGTGACAAGCCACTAGGAAGTGGCAGGAGAGAAGATCTTCCCAGGTTTCAAGACCACATAGCCACGGAAAAAGAAATTTCAAATAAAAATTCGAAGAAATCCAAAAGAAAAAGAAAGGGCCAAAAATCGGGGTGTTACATTCGAGTGGACTGCTGAAGCACAAGCAGCGTTTGTCGAGCTCAAAGCCCTGCCTTCCACCCAGCCGGTGCTTGCCGCTCCGAATGAAAAGGAGTCGTTGCTCTTGTACATCGCGGCCACTAGTCAAGTTGTCAGCACTGTCCCCACAGTCGAGCGAGAAGAACAGGGTAAGGCTTACAAAGTTCAGCGCCCAGTCTATTATATTTCTGAACTTCTGACTCCGTCCAAGCAGAGGTATCCTCATTACCAGAAGCTCATCTATGGCATTTACCTGACTGCAAAGAAAGTAGCCCATTACTTCCAAGAGCACATTGTGTCAGTCGTCAGTGACGCCTCACTGTCTGAGATCATGAACAATCGGGATGCGACTGGTCGAGTGGCGAAGTGGGCTAATGAGCTCCTACCCCTGGACATCAAGTTCAAGTCCCAAGCATTGGCCGATTTCCTAGCCGAGTGGACTGAACAGCAGCATCCGACTCAGAGTCACCCGGAACACTGGACCATGTTCTTTGACGATTCCAAGATGCTGAATGGTTCAAGAGCTGGAGTTGTGTTAATATCCCCGAAGGGCGATCGTCTCAGATATGTTCTGCAGATTCACTTTGATTCCTCCAACAACGAAGCCGAGTACGAAGCACTCCTCTATGGTCTACGTATGGCCATCTCACTCGGCGTTCGGCGCCTGATGGTCTACGGAGACTCGGATCTAGTTGTGAACCAAGTGATGAAGGAGTGGGACATCAGAAGCCCCGCCATGACAGGATACTACAACGCAGTGAGAAAGTTGGAGAAGAAATTTGAGGGTCTGGAGCTGCATCATGTTCCCCGAGCCAAGAATTAGGAGGCAGACGATCTGGCAAAGATCGGGTCCACTCGGAAATCCATACCCAGCAATGTTTGCCTCGAGCATTTACGTTCTCCGACAGTAAAAGAAGATCCCTTCACGGAAGAGCCCCCGCAAGCGGTCAGTCTGTCTGATCCGACTGAAGTCGAAGTCCCGACAGTCATTGATTTGGTGATGGAGGTCCTGCCAATCACACCCGAGTGGACAGTGCCTTACATTAGATACCTGCTCAGGCAGGAACTTCCAGAATATGAAGCTGAGGCCCGCCAGATTGTTTGCAGGTCCAAAGCCTTTGAAGTGGTCGGTGATCAGTTATACAGAAAGAGCGTCACCGGTGTGACTCAGCGCTGCATTTCTCCGGAAGAAGGTCGACTGATCCTGGAGGAGATTCACTCGGGAACTTGTGGGCACCACGCGTCCTCTCGGACAATCGTGGCTAAAGCTTACCGAGCCGGTTTCTTCTGGCCCCGTGCCAATGAAGCTGCGCAGGAGATAGTCCAACACTGCCCCGGATGCCAGTTCTATGCAAACTTATCCCACAAGCCTGCGTCTGCTTTGAAGACAATTCCACTCATCTGGTTGTTTATAGTCTGGGGACTTGACATGGTGGGACCCCTCCGAACAGGGGTGAGTGGATTCACTCACTTGCTGGTTGCAGTCGACAAGTTCACTAAGTGGATCGAAGCCAAACCCGTCAAGAAGCTAGACTCTCATACAGTGATCAAGTTCATGAAGGAGATAGTCTTCGGATACGGTGTGCCCCACAGCATCATCACTGACAACGGTTCAAACTTTGACTCGGAAGAGTTCAGAGCTTTCTGTGCCGCGCAAGGCACCCGAGTCGACTATGCATCTGTGGCGCACCCGCAGTCGAATGGACAAGCTGAGAGAGCAAACGGACTGATTCTACAGGGCTTAAAGCCACGACTCATGCGCGATTTGGAGCACGCAGCTGGAGCTTGGGTCACCGAATTGCCATCAGTTCTTTGGGGCTTGAGGACGACCCCCAATCGGTCTACCAATCGCACTCCCTTCTTCATGGTGTACGGAGCTGAAGTCGTCTTGCCGAGTGACTTGCTCCATAATTCACCCCGAGTGGAACTGTATTCTGAAGCTGAAGCAGAGCAAGCATGACAAGACAGCGTTGATCTCTTGGAGGAGGAAAGGGAGATGGCCCTGACCCGATCAGCCATTTATCAGCAAGATCTGAGACGTTTTCATAGCAGACACGTCCGAAGTCGGACCTTTCAGGAAGGAGATCTTGTGCTCCGAGTGGATCAGCAGCGACCTCACAAGCTTGCTCCCGCGTGGGAAGGCCCTTTTATCGTGTCAAAGGTTCTGCACAACGGAGCATACCGCCTGTACAACCTTCAGAAGCAAGCAGATGAGCCCCGTGCTTGGAATGCAGATTTACTGCGACGATTCTATACTTGATCGCGAGATGTAATAAAAGTACTCGAGTGATATTCGATGAATAAAAGCATGACTTTTCCAGTTCCACATTGGGCTCACTCGTACGCATTTTCTAGCTTACAACCCCCAGTGGGTGTATGCTTTTCAACTTAGCTGCAAACCAGCTTTTGCCTAAGTCAAAAATTACTCCGAGTGAAGAGCAATCCTCTCACTCGGGGCCTTGGCTGCGGACCAGCTTCCGCCCAAGTTAAAAACTACTCCGAGTGAAGAGCAATCCTCTCACTCGGGGGCTTGGCTGCGGACCAGCTTCCGCCCAAGTTAAAAACTACTCCGAGTGAAGAGCAATCCTCTCACTCGGGGGCTTGGCTGCGGACCAGCTTCCGCCCAAGTTAAAACTACTCCGAGTGAAGAGCAACCCTCTCACTCGGGGGCTTGGCTGCGGACCAGCCTTCGCCCAAGTTAAAAACTACTCCGAGTGACGAGCAATCCTCTCACTCGGAAGCTTGGCTGCGAACCAACTTTCGTCCAAGTTAAAAAACGATACTCCAAGCGACGAGCAATCCTCTCACTCGGGGGCTTGGCTACGGACCAGCTTCCGCCCAAGTCTCAAACACTACCCCGAGTGACGAGCAATCCTCTCACTCGGGGGCTTGGCTGCGGACCAGCTTCCGCCCAAGTCTAAAACACTACTCTGAGTGACGAGCAACCCTCTCACACGGGGGCTTGGCTACGGACCGGCTTTCGCCCAAGTCAAAACTCAGTTCAAAGATACGAAAGACTCGATGGAAAGCATTCGATTAACTCCAGAAGTTCAAAAGCGAATACGAGTACTCGGGCCCAAAGCCCGAAAGAGTTTAACGATTACAATTCCACTCGGCATACCGAGGTTAATGGATAAGACTTAAAGTTTTTTCACGCCCCTGTAGGGCTGGCTGGTTCGACGAAAGCATCCAAGTCGATGCCGTCTGCAATCCGAGTGGCCGCTTTGATTAATGTCTCCATGAAGTCCTCAAACTGGAGTTTCTTCGTGTTGGCAACTTGGAGAGCCTTCAGTTTTTCCTCCTTGGCCTCCTTGCAATGCACTCGGACCAGGGAGAGCGCCACGTCGGCCCCGCAGCGAGCAGCTGACTTCTTCCACGCTTGCACTCGACTGGGAATGTCATTGAGACGAGTCATCATGTCTTCCAGGTCGGTGTCGAGGGTATCTTCTGGCCACAACTCCTTGTCGATTCTGCCAAGTGCACCCCGCAGACGGATGATGTACCCTTGGACGTCTTCGATGCGGGTTTCCACCTGCAGGATGCCCATAGCAGCCTTATCACCGACGAGTGAAACGGAAGGATCCAGATCCTTCTCGATGCTGTCAGTTTCCAGGTCGAAGTCTCGGCAGTACTCTGCGAAGAAGAAAAGAGGAGAATTGAACATCAGCATGCAAGAAGTTCACTCAGAGAGAAGTTGAAATGCACTCGGTCGATATAAGTTACCTGCAAGTTTGGTGTATATCTCCTCCATGAATTCCTATATATACTTCTCCAGGGCGTTCTTCTTCTCGATCAGCTGTGTGATCTTCTCATTCAGAGTCTCCTTCTCTTTCTTGAAAACTTCGGCCTGGGCCTTGAGCTTGCTCTCCCACTCGGCTTGCTGCTTCTTGAGCTCCAATACCTCTTTCTTCAGCGATACGTTCTCTGCTTCGAGCTTCCCGAGTGAGGCCAGCTTCTCTTCGGCGGCCTTGGTTTTCTCCTTCGCCACTTGTTGTGCTCCCGCCAGCTCTTTGTCTTTGTTCTCGAGTGCCTACTTCATGGTATCTAAAGAGATAGAAGTTCTGAGCCGCACTTGGAGTCGATGGTTTTCACTACGCACATCTGTTCGAGTGAAGTCACTCGGTTCAAAGAATGCAAAAAGGTGAAAACAGAGTGCTCGGTAATTGAACCTTACCTCCCATGGTCTTGAGCTCCGCTTGAGCACGCTCTGTGTTCCTCCTCTCCACCTCTAAGTTCACTCGAAGCTGGGTCGTTTCCTTCTCCAGTGCCACGTACTGAGTCCCAAGTTCGCAAGTTTTCTGAAACACAAGAAAAAGCAGATCAGTTAACGTTAAGAGATATTCCGAGTGACCACAGACTGGCGCTCCCAGAAGAAACAAGCTTGACCAGTATCAAATCCTGAAGTACCCTTTGAGAGGGAAGAGCAAGCTTGACCAGTATCAAATCCTAAGTTCTAAGACTTCCACCGATTGCCCGCAGTCGACGGTAGTCTCGGAGACTACACCCAGTGGGTGCACTCAGCGTGCCCCCACTGGACTGGTATCCACTCGGAACCGGTCCGCCCGGTCCGAGTGACGGCCAAACACAAAAAATGAGAGACAAAAAGTTCTAAAGACTCCCGACGACCGCCCGCGGCCGGCGGTAGTCTCGGGGACTACACCCAATGGGTGCACTCAGCGTGCCCCCACTGGAATGGTATCCACTCGAACCGGTCCGCCCGATCCGAGTGATGGCCAAACACAAAAAAAACAACAACAGCAACAACAACAGAACAAGTTCTAAGCTTTAAGACTCCCGCCGACTGCCTGCAGTCGACGGCAATCTCGGGGACTACACCCAGTGGGTGCACTCAGCGTGCCCCCACTGGAATGGTATCCACTTGGAACGGTCTACCCGGTCCGAGTGATGGCCAAACACAAAAACACCCAGTGGGTGTACCAGATATTTCCCAACTGGAATTCCTACTGAATAAAAAGACTTGGAGGTCAACTTACAAGAGCACTTACTCGAACGTTCTCCTGGAGAGCGGCGCTGGCATCATAAGCCAACTTCCCAGCCGCGCACATCTCCCTGAGCCGTTGGGTCATCAATTCCGCCTGGATCATCGCCTCCTTGCTGGCCCCGGTTTGGTCCTCTGGCGTCTTGTACAGAGTGAAGATGTTGACGGGAGCAGTCGGAACCGAGGCCAGGGCAGTCGACGGAGCCGCGGCAGGACCAGCCCCAGCCTGAGAACCTTGCCCCAGCGGCACGGTCAAAGCGGGCGCAGGTGGAGCTCGAGGCACTTCGTTCGGTGGCGTCTTCCGTGTGGTGGCCTGAGGAGCAGTCGGAACTGGGGTCTCCTTCTCAGTGGTCCTCCGCGGCGGCTCTTCATCATCATCTCCGACGTGAATGACCTCTACAAGCATTACGTTCACTCGGCGCAATCAGTCGCAATGCACGATTCAATCGAACGAAGGCATTTCAGTCGAACGACAAGTTGCAGTAAAAATGAAGTTATTGTTACCTCTTTGAGAAGTGGCCGCGTCTGCCGTCTCAGCTTCGGTGCGGTCCTTATCAATCTGCATGGGAGACGTCGTCGAGGTTGCAGCACTGGTTCATAAAATGCACTCGGTCAGAGGAATCACGAAAGTCGACAAAGACAGAAAAGAAAAGCTGAGAAGGATACTCACGTTGAGGCGACAGGCACAGCGATCTTTATCCGGGGCAGAGCCTTCCGAGGCTTGGGGGAAGCGACCTTGGGCTGCTTGGCGGCCTTCTCAGTTGGCACAGGCGATGACGTCCGAGTGCGTTTCGGGGTAGTAGCACTCGGAACCACCTCCTTCTCCGGGTCAGCACTCGGATCTTGAGCTCGCTTGGAGCCGTGCTCGAAGCACAACTCCGGAAACAGAGAAGACTCGTCGTCGCTCCCTTCCGAGTCCTCACTTTCCTCCTCGCTGTCCTCTGCGTAGCTGCCCCCGACGCTGCCATGTTCACTCTCCGCGCCTCCGACAGGTTGTTCTCCGTTCGGCACAGGCGATAACATCTTCTGGAACTCCTGCAAGATACAAAGATCAGAGACAGACAGTTCAGTCAGATTGCTTAGTTCACTCGAAGAATTTGCGCATAAGTGATTCACTCGGAAATGTGTGTCCTACCTCCAACGGCAGGTTGTTGGCGTCGAAGGGCGGGACCCATCTCGACCCTCACGGATTGTCGCGCGCACCAGTGATGCACCTGATCCACTGCTCTACCGTTTTGCCCTCTACATCTTCCGGATGCACTCGGGTCGAGTCGTTGGCCCCGGTGTAGCGGCTGGATCCTCCGACTGAGAAAGACCTCCAGAAGGTCCAGACCAGTCAATCCACCCTGAATCAGACTAACCACAGCGGTCACCAAGATCCCTACATCCGTCTTCTCCTTTTTATCAACTGTCAGCGAGGGAGGAGACTGAATCCTCTCGGTCGTGTAAGGAGGAAGACCAGTCGACGAGCCCGAGCATGGCAGGTCATTGCAGTAGAACCAGGTCAACTGCCAGCCCCTCACCGAGTCGGGAAAAGACATGGATGGGAATGCACTCTTACCCCTCATCTGAATACCTAGGCCACCGCACATATGGATCACGTGCGTCCTCTCTCCATTCGGGTCAACCTTCTTAACCGATTGAGATCGGCACGTGAAGATATGTTTGAACAAACCCCAGTGCGGCGGACAACCCAGAAAATTCTCACACAAGGAAACGAATGCGGCAAGATACATAATAGCATTTGGAGGCAGATGGTGGAGCTGAGCACCGAAGAAGTTCAAGAATCCGCGGAGAAAGGGATGGGGTGGCATGGAGAAACCTCGCTCCATGTGCGTGGTGAGAAGCACTCGCTCCCCGGGGCGCGGCGCGGGCTTGATCTCCCCTTCCTCCGGCAGCCTCCACGACCCGTCGCGGATCAGCCCATCCACGACGAGCCCGTTGACGTCGTCGAGCGTGGTGGTCGGCGGGAGCCAGTTGCCCTGGATCCACCCGGGCGGGAGCACGGCTCGCGAGCTCGAAGCCTTCCTCCCCTTAGCCGCCTTCTTCGCCTTCTCGAGCTTGGCCGTCTTGTCCTTCACCATCGCCGCCGAGCTCTCCAGTATCGAGGAAGATTTGCGCAGAGTGGGTTGTGGGAGAAGGGATCGGGCGGACTGAGGGAGTTGGGAAAAGGGGATCTGTCTCTCTCTCCCTCTCCGCCACGGCCGCCTCTTATATCGCCGCCCGCACCGCTCCCCAATCTGCACCGCTGAACCACGGGCCCGCAGATCTCCTCAAATCGTGCCGCCGAAGATCCAGCGGTACCTGGCAAAAAGTGGGGCGAAAATCGAGGCGTCACGCCCCACTTTCCCCACTCGTTGCGCTGCAACCGTTTGCGCGCGCTCAAATATGGTTTCAAATCCCGCAAACTCCGGAGTCCGGCAACCCGATTGCTCTCACTCCAAAGACGTGCCACGTACGCTCGGATCCGCTCCGGCGCACAGCACATGGCTACTCATTTCACTCGGATGGGAAACTACTCACTCGGATGGAAGCTACTCACTCGGATGGAAGCTACTCACTCGGATAGAAACTACCCATTCGGATGAAGACTACTCATTTCACTCAGACGTCATATGGTCCAGAATCCGTCAAGGTGCGATGCGAAGACAAGGGCGCCTAACGACCAGCAAGAGTCCTTGAGCGCCTCCGTAGCGCTCAACTCGCCTGGGAATTCGCCTTGACTCGACCCGCCTAACCTCGACCGATTCGGGGGCTAATGACGAGGGCATGTACTAGGGATAGGGTAATAGGCCTGACCTATAGACCCTACCCAAGGACACCACATGTCTTACACTGGGCCCCAGGGCCAGATCAACAACCCAGGATTCCGCAGACTGACATTCACTCGGAGTTCTACGAACCACTCGGAAGGCGAGAGTTCACTCGACCCGCTCGTTTCACTCGGAACATCTGAAAGTCACTCGACCAGAGAAGACCAGGAGACCCCAGGAGTGCAACGGTTGGGACGCACATTCGCCTGTATTAATTGTCATCAATACGCCCGTTACCTGGCGCACTTATACCTCTCTTAACCCCCTGTAATGGTTGGCATTCATGGGAGGGCTGGCGAGACTATATAAGCCGCCCCCCTGCTCCATTCCAAGGGTTCGCAACCTGTTGTAATCATACACTCAAGCAATACAGCTCCAGAGCACCGAGACGTAGGGCTATTACCTCCACCGCTGAGGGGTCTGAACTCGTAAATCCGAGTGTAACACCTGCGCCGTAGCTAGGCTCTGCCCTCTCATCCGTACCCCTACACACTACTGTCAGATTTGCACCCACGACACTCCAAGCCCCTCCACATATATAAATAGAGGAGAGGGGGCACCCCAAACAACACACCAGCCCCTGGGCGCCCCTCTCTCTCCCGTTACACCACCGCCTCGTCCCGACGACGCTTAGCGAAGCGCTGTCGGTGCTCCACCGCCACCATCACCACCACGCCGTCGTGCTGGTTGTGATCCCATCTACTTCTCTTGCTGGATCAAGGAGGAGGAGATGTCATTGATCCGCACGTGTGCTAAACTCGGAGGTGCCGTCCGTTCGGCACTAGATCGGTTGGATTGTGATCGGATCGCGAAGAGAACGACTACATCAACTGCGTTATATACGCTTCCGCTTTCGGTCTACGAGGGTACGTAGACACACTCTCCGCTCTCGTTGCTATGCTTCTCCTAGATAGATCTTGGGTGTTCATAGGAAAATTTATGATTTTCATGCTTCGTTCCCCATCAAGTTCATGCGGAGGCATCTTGTAGGGACGCTTCGCAATAGGAGTGGTGTCTGGTTTCAAATCGATAACAAACTCAATAGCTCTAACAGGGGGTACTCCTGGAAGTTCTTCTGGGAAAACATCTTGGAAGTCGTGAACGACTGGAATGTTTTCGATTCCCTCAAGAGGAGAAGCGTTCAACGCATTCAGGGAATATATCTGGGCTTCGGCATTTTGAATGAAATGAGCATGGTAGTTTACTATCTCGTTCGAGGGGTGCAGGAGTTGGACGACATTAGTAGCACAATGGATAGAAGCAGTATGAGCTTTCAACCAATCCATTCCCAAAATGAGGTCAATGTTGGATGACTTCAAAAGAATGGGAGAGACATGGAATTCCAACCCTTCAATTCCAACGGTAACATTGTCGCTAACCATGGTGGTTTGACATTGGTCTGTGGGAGTGTTTACCACTAGTGGGATGTTCATCTCCTCATATCTAATGCCATGCATGTATGCAAAAGTTTCTGATATGAATGAATGTGATGCTCCTGAATCAAATAAAACAGAAGCTGGTACTGAATTAACGAGAAGAGTACCCAGCACAGTAGCAGGTTGATCTTGAGCTTCATTCAGATCAACATGATAAGCTTGACCACGACCATAAGAAGGCTTGGCATTGTTATTGCGGGGCTGATTGTAACCACGGCCATTTCCACGGCCAGCAGGGGGAAGTGCAAGCTGATTCTGGTTCTGAGTGCAGTCTCATGAACGGTGACCTGGTCGGCCACACTTGAAGCAGAGCCCGTCTTCGGGGCGGAGAGCAGGAACTCGAAGTAGTGGAGCTTGAGGTCTTGGCTGCCTCAGAGGTGGAGGAGGCAGACGAGGTGCAGCATACGATGGCCTTGGAGCAGGAACAGTCGGGCGGTACATGCTGTGAGGAATCCAGATACGGCGCTTCTGGGAAGACGAGCCCGAAGATGAGCCCGCTTCTCGGGTGCGCTTGAGCGCGTCCTTATGATCCTTCAGACCAGTCTCAACCTGAATGGCTTTGTTCACCAAGGTGGCGAAGTCAGCGAAGTCTTGAACAAGAAGTGCTAGCTTGATACCTGGGTTGAGCCCTTCACGGAACTTCTCCTATCTGCGAGCATCAGTAGCAATGTCTTCCTCAGCATAGCGAGATAATTCAAGGAACTCCCGCTGGTAAACTTCCACAGTCTTGCTGCCCTGGGTAAGGTTGCGGAACTCACGCTTC
Organism: Elymus sibiricus; assembly: GCA_039707655.1. Lineage (NCBI taxonomy): Eukaryota > Viridiplantae > Streptophyta > Magnoliopsida > Poales > Poaceae > Elymus > Elymus sibiricus. The sequence continues at coordinate 74,016,704 of CM077672.1, read as the reverse complement.
TTCCGGTCCATTACTCCTTGCAGAATGTAACGGGCACGGAAGGCAGCTTGGAACTCCACCCAAGTGATGATGGTTCCAGCAGCTAGGGTATGCCTGTGACTGTCCCACCATTGAGCTGCAGGACCCTTCAGGAAGTAGGATGCGAAGGTAACATAGCTGGCAGGGTTAACATTGGCTGACTCCATCTCATATGTGATGTCACGGAACCAGTCATCAGCATCAAGCGGCTGCACTGAGTTGCGGAAGACAGTTGCATTGAGGCGCACAAACTCTTGCAAGGTTATTGAGGCTGGCTGCTGGTTGGCATTTGGACGGGGAAACTGATCCATAAGCCTTGCATGAACTGACGGTGCGTTTCAAATTGTTGCATCATTGCAGCCATATAGTCGGGCGGTGGTGGATTGTTGGCACCAAGGCCACGACCTGTGGGTCTAACCATCCTGCTAAGATCAACAGGGGGTAGTTTAGTAACGAGCTTTGCAGTTGTATGGAATCATTCATGAAGTAACACGCGCAACAAAAGGAAGTATAATAGATACATCAACATAGTCAAACATGACATACAGACCCATACATAGATTCGGTTACAAGCCAGTGTTTCAACAACGAAAAGGAAAGCTAGACACACCAGGCGGCACACAGGCACGCGGTGGAGGGATACAACAACGGGACATAGCGATAGCTACATCAACGTCAGAAAAAACCACTGAAGCCAGGCAGCTGCAAGTGACGACGCAGGGTGCCCTCGATATAAGGATCCTGCGCTCCGTGAACACTCTGGTGCAGAACCTGGTTCCGAACTAGAAGAAGAGGACCACGTGGAGGAGTACAACCTCCAACAGTAGGCCACTCAAGACCTGGTGGCATCTCCGTCCTGCGCGGGTAAAGGATGTACTCTGGATGTATCCCTGCACTGACTGCTGACAGCAACTGTGTCAGAGCATTGTAAAGACGAGCACGAGTGGCGTACAACTCGACAGCAAGAGCTCGGGCAGTATGATCCAGAGCCTCAGTGTACTGAACCAAAACATGCGGGTCATAAAGACGTCGCACGTAAGGGGTACAGAGAGCAGTGTAATATCCACTCTCATCCCCAGCAGGGGCATACGGGATATATCTGAAAGCAGTCTTCTCCAAGCGACTGTGCTGTAACACCCCTGAGTATTAAGCTATAGTGATCCACCATGTTAATGCCAAGTCACTTTGATTTGCAATATTGGATCATCATTAGTTTCATATCTCATTTCAAATTCCTCTTCAAATTAAAACTTGGATTGCAAGTGAAATTTGAAGTTGCTCAAAAATTGCTGCAAAAATGTTCATCATTTAGCAAATATTCCCTAACTAATATCTGTTAAGGAAAACAACATCACATCTAAGCTATGATGGACGGTAGCAATTAAAACAGTGCAATTCCAGCATTTTAAAATGCCATTATATTTGAGGAAAATTCAAATGGATTTATCTTGCCTCCAAAATATTTGTGGCAGTGCCTATAAATGCCAGGGATTTATGTGGACTAGATCCATATTTTTCCTTAGCCTTTTGGTAGCCCTAAAATTTCCATTTCTGTCTCTGTTATTAAATAAAAGAGAAAAACAGAAAACTGGAAAAAGAAAAGGCTTACCTGGCGCTCACCTGAGGCCCGAGCCGGCCTAGCCCGCAGCTACAGTCGCCGTCTACCTGCTCCCATCGCCGTGTCACGGCGCCCGTGGCTGCGCGCGCCCTATCCGGCCGCTGGCCTCCACCGCGACGGGCAGGTGGGCGAGGGGATAAGGCCGAGCCCTCCCCTCGGCCCCCTGAATGCAGCAGCTTCCTCTCCCTCGCTCTCCCTCGCCGCTGCTCTCTTCTTCACCATCGCCCGAGCGCTGCCGACGCCGCTCTCCGTCTCCGCCGCGGCGACCGCCGTCCTCGTTCCACGCCGACGTGTCAGGAGGCTCTGCCGAGCTCGACCACACCTCCTGCACCACCACCTCGAGCTCGGGGAGCCCTACCGCGACCGGATCGAGCCCCTCTTCTCCCTCGGCTACAGTTTCTTCTCCGGCGATCACAGGCGCCTCGGCTGCTACTAATCTTCCAACGGCCATCGTGTGCCTCACCGTGAGCTTCCGCCCGTTTCCCCTCTCCTCTCGCTGCCCCGCTCGAGCTCTAGCATGCGCTGCCACGTTGGCCGAGCGCGTCACCACCTCGCTGGTCGCCGGAGCTACTCCGGTGACCATTTGGTCACTCGCGGCTATCTGGCGCTATCACCGCATCGCGTAGAGCCTTCCTAGCCTTTTAGCTAGCTCGTAAGCGTGCTGCTGTCGCTAGTTTGCCCTCGCCCGAGAGCAACCGCCGCCACGGCTCGTCGCTGGTGCCCCCACCGGCCACCCCAGCCACTGCGACCATCACCGATGGATGCGCGACACTGCCAGCGTTCGAACGCAAGTTGTAGCGCACGAAATAGTGGGCCGTAGCGATTTTCCGATCGGCTCCAGCGTAGATCCGCCGTGAAACGGGTCGCCGGCGCAATTCCGGCGACGCCGCTGACCTGGCCGCCGACGTGGCCTGACCGGTGGGCCCCCTGTGTCACTGGCAGCTGGGCCCCGCGGGCCCAGTTGACCAAGTCAACTGACTGACTGGGCTGGTCCAGTCACTGACCAGTGGGCCCCGTTGACTGGTCAGCTGGTCAGCCGACTCCTGACGCAATACTAGCGCCAGCATGACGTCATATTCCATTTCAGGCATATTCTGTTTAATTAAATAATTCCAGGAAGTTGTTAAAACTTGTAAAATTCATAGAAATTAATTCGTAACTCAGATCAAAAAGTTTTCTACATGAAAGTTGCTCAGAAAAATCCCACGAATCCGATCGTGCCATCTGTTTTCATGTCGGGATCCTCTATCGTAGGAGAACCCGCAACTTTTCGTCTGTTCCCGATAGATGAATAGTGCATGCATACCGGTCAATAATTCCAACTTAAATCCTAAAATAACTAAAACGGTTTAGAGATGCATTAGGTCACCCCTGCACCACATTTTAGCATGTCATGATCTGTGTTGCTTTGTATGCTGTGTATTTATCTGTTTCTTCCCCCTCTTCTCTCCGGTAGATTCCGGCACTGGCGTAGCCCCTGAGGACTACTTCATCACCGACAACTCTTCTTTTTCGGCAAAGCTTCCAGGCAAGCAACCTCCCTTGAGCATGCATATATCACCTATTCTTTCTCTCTCCTACTTGCATTAGAGTTTGCTACTGCTTTTGATTGATCCTATTCTGATGCATAGCCTGTTTTTGTAACTATTATTGATACCTGCCTGCTCTTCGAGATGCTTAGCATAGGTTGGTTGGTAATCCATCTGTGGCCCCTCTTCCTTGTCCTAGTTGCCCCGCTTAGTTACCAGTGCCCCGATCGATGTGATCGGCGGGCTGAGACCAGCACAGCACCACACCCCCTTAAGTTGCTCGACACTGCAGAGCTAATATCGAGTGTCGAGGGTGATACCTCTTATCTCACTCCCGATGTTACCTCTATAGTACAACTAGTCGGTCGTTGGATACCGAGGGTGATTCCTCTTTCACCACCTCCGATGAAGCTTCTGTCGTGTAACCCCGCTAGTGTGAATACCATAGAGGGTGATTCCTCCGGGTTCACCTTGGCGGATACGTCGAGTGGCAATCCAATGAGGGTGATTCCTCGGACTCCTTCTTGATGTTATGGACACACGGGTACCTTGGACTTATTACAGATACTTGATAAAGTCGGGTCGACCCTGAGGGGTACCCGCGAGAGGTGTGGAGTCGGGTTGACCATGAGGGTACCCGCGAGATAATTACGTGGCACGACCGGGCATTCTGAGCCCTTGACGTAAGTCCACGAGACGGGGTAACGGGGCCACATGTTTCGTGGATCTTTGCTCGTTTCCGCGAGCTCCCAATGCGCTTAACGGATTTGGGTATTTGATCTGAGTTGGCCACTGGCCTATACGCACTACCACGACGCGGGATAATGGTTTAATGGGGCCCTCTGCGCCGTATGTATCAGCCGAAAGCTCTATCAGACATCCAGTTCAGCATTGCGGCATGGCCGGGTCGGCACCCCAGAGGTGGTCCCTGGATCGCCCTGCTCGCAATGGCCCGGAGTGCAAAGGACGATGGGCCCAAGACCCCTGAGCAATTAGGATGTAGACCGGCGGGGACCTCTCGATTGAGCTCTAGGTAGGGCTGCGGTGTGTCGATCAGCCGAGGCCGGGCATGACCCAGAAAAGTGTGTCCGGCCAGAGTTAATCGAGCGTGTTGGGTAACAGTAGTGCACCCCTGCAGGGAAGATATATCTATTCGAATAGTCGTGTCCATGGTAACAGGACGCTCAGTAAAGTATCCCGATCTACTACTTGAACTGGATACAAGTTAATTAATTGGAAGCTCCGGGATCGCTTTCTCACAGGTAGTCGAGGAAGGATCTCTAGGCTTTGCTATAACATGCTTGCTACATTAATTATGTACTATTCAGCACTCTCCTAATGCTGCAAGATGCTGAAGATGCTAGTCTTCGATAGGTTAGGCCCTCTCTCTCTATTCTGGCATTCTGCAGTCTAGTCCACATATACAGCCCTTCTTTGATATCAATGCATAAGTAGAATAGATCTGATGTAAGTCTTGTGAGTACTTGGGATGAGTACTCATGGTTGCTTTGCTTCCCTTTTTCCCCATACCCGATTGCTGCGACCAGATGACGGAGCCCCGGAGTCAGCTGCCACCACCGACGACTACTACTACCCCTCTGGAGGAGCATACTACTACATGGAGACCGCCGACGACCAGGAGTAGATAGGAGGCTCCTAGGCAGGAGGCCTGCGCCTTTTCGATCCAGTGTTTTGTTTTGCCCCTCCTGTTAAGGCATACCTGTTTAACTTATGTCTGTACCCAGATATCTAATGCTTCTGCTGATGCTTGTTTGACATCGAGCTTATGTATTCGATCCCTCGAGGCCCCTGGCTTGTAATATAAAGCTTGTATGACTTTTATTTGTTTAGAGTTGTGTTGTGATATCTTCAAGTGAGTCCCTAGGCTTGATCGTGTGCATTTGCGCGTATGATTAGCGCACGACGGGCCCACATCGCCAATGGGTGGTATTAGGATCTTTTATTCCTCTTACATACTCTGGGACTCCGATCTCTCTTCTTTTCGGGTTAAAGATTTTACTAACTCTAACTCTAGGTTCCCGTGTTCACATTCACCCGGAGAGCTGGATTGTCTGCAATTATTCCTTTCCATTGGTCTGTTTAATCTGATCATCACATTTTCCTTTCCATTGGTCTGTTTGACCTTTCTTGTAATCTATCTTTTATCTGAGCAGTGATAATTCCCTACTTAAGCCAACACCCCCAAATGGTTGTCCTCTGACTTGCTTTGCTGTCGTGACCTTGCAAGATGTCACTGCCTTCCCACTCTTAATCAACACTCACCACAGTTCCACAGGATCAAAACCTGGCTCTCCTGTATATCCTTGATCCCGAAGATTCCCCTTACTCCACCTCTTAAATCTCGGGACGAGATTTCTTGTAGTGGGGGAGAATTGTAACACCCCTGAGTATTAAGCTACAGTGATCCACCATGTTAATGCCAAGTCACTTTGATTTGCAATATTGGATCATCATTAGTTTCATATCTCATTTCAAATTCCTCTTCAAATTAAAAGTTGGATTGCAAGTGGAATTTGAAGTTGCTCAAAAATTGCTGCAAAAATGTTCATCATTTAGCAAATATTCCCTAACTAATATCTGTTAAGGAAAACAACATCACATCTAAGCTATGATGGACGGTAGCAATTAAAACAGTGCAATTCCAGCATTTTAAAATGCCATTATATTTGAGGAAAATTCAAATGGATTTATCTTCCCTCCAAAATATTTGTGGCAGTGCCTAAAAATGCCTTGGATTTATGTGGACTAGATCCATATTTTTCCTTAGCCTTTTGGTAGCCCTAAAATTTCCATTTTTGTCTCTGTTATTAAATAAAAGAGAAAAACAGAAAGCTGGAAAAAGAAAAGGCTTACCTGGCGCTCACCTGAGGCCCGAGCCGGCGCAGCCCGCAGCTACAGTCGCCGTCTACCTGCTCCCGTCGCCGTGTCATGGCGCCCGTGGCTGCGCGCGCCCTCTCCGGCCGCTGGCCGCCACCGCGACGGGCAGGTGGGCGAGGGGATAAGGCCGAGCCCTCCCCTCGGCCCCCTGGACACAGCAACTTCCTCTCCCTCGCTCTCCCTCGCCGCTGCTCTCTTCTCCACCATCGCCCGAGCGCTGCCGACGCCGCTCTCCGTATCCACCACGGCGATCGCCGTCCTCGTTCCACGCCGACGTGTAAGGAGGCTCCGCCGAGCTCGGCCACACCTCCTGCACCACCACCTCGAGCTCGGGGAGCCCTCCCGCGACCGGATCGAGTCCCTCTTCTCCCTCGGCCACAGTTTCTTCTCCGGCAATCACCGGTGCCTCGGCTGCTACTAATCTTCTAACGGCCATCGTGTGCCTCACCGTGAGCTTCCGCCTGTTTCCCCTCTCCTCTCGCTGCCCTGCTCGAGCTCTAGCATGCGCTGCCACGTTGGCCGAGTGCGTCGCCACCTCGCTAGTTGCCGGAGCTACTCTGGTGACCATTTGGTCACTCGCGGCTGTCTGGCGCTCTCACCACATCGCGTAGAGCTTCCCTGGCCTTTTAGCTAGCTCGTAAGCGCGCTGCTGCCGCTAGTTTGCCCTCGCCCGAGAGCAACCGCCGCCACGGCTCATCGCCGGCGCCCCCACCGGCCACCCCAGCCACTGCGACCACCACCGATGGATGCGCGACACTGCCAGCGTTCGAACGCAAGTTGTAGCGCATGAAATAGTGGGCCGTAGCGATTTTCCGATCGGCTCCGGCGTAGATCCGCCGTGAAACGGGTCACCGGCGCAATTCCGGCGACGCCGCTGACCTGGCCGCCGATGTGGCCTGACCGGTGGGCCCCCTGTGTCACTGGTAGGGGCCCCGGAGTCAGCTGCCACCGCCGACGACTACTACTACCCCTCTGGAGGAGTGTACTACTACGTGGAGACCGCCGATGACCAGGAGTAGATAGGAGACTCCCAGGCAGGAGGCCTGCGCCTTTTCGATCCAGTGTTTTGTTTCGCCCCGCCTGTTAAGGCATACCTGTTTAACTTATGTCTGTACCCAGATATCTAATGCTTCTGTTGATGCTTGTTTGACATTGAGCTTATGTATTTGAGCCCTCGAGGCCCCTGGCTTGTAATATAAAGCTTGTATGACTTTTATTTGTGTAGAGTTGTGTTGTGATATCTTCAAGTGAGTCCCTAGGCTTGATCGTGTGCATTTGCGTGTATGATTAGCGCACGATTAAGTCGGGGGCGTCACATGTGCTCTCCACGGAGACGGGCAATAGCAGTATAGGCAGCATCATGGACTGCCATGTCAACAGTCACTCCAACACCATGAAAGGTGTGCAACTCAGTGATGGAGTTGTTCTGCCGATCAAAGATACGAACCACAGCGTGGTACTACTCCTGGTTGAACTCGCGGTAGTCCTCGTAAATAATGTACTCAGGGTACCAGTGATATCCCAGCCTGGTCAAGAGGTCGACCAGGATAGCAGGGAACCCAGTCGCATCAACAGCCATAGTGTGGCGTACGAGCTGTCTTGCGGGACGCATCTGAAACAAGGGAGTGCAAAATGTCATGAGACAGTGTGAGAAGCATAAGATAACTTTGAAAGGAATGTTTGCAGATAATCCAGCTCTCCAGGTGAATGTGAACACGAGAACCTAATGTTAGAGTTAGCAAAATCTTTAACCCGAAAAGATGAGAGATCAGAGTCCCAGAGTAAAGAAGAGGATTAAAAGATACTAAACCCATCCATTGGCGACGTGGGCCCGTAAGCCACATAGCCATGTTAGTAAAATCATTTTCAAAGACTAGACTCAACTTCGGCCAAGGAGTTGGAAAGGGAGGGTTCCTACAGGCAGTCGGCTCTGATACCAACTTGTGATGCCCCCGACTTAATCATGCACTAATCATACACGCAAATGCACACGATCAAGCCTAAGGACTCACGGGAAGATATCACAACACAACTCTAAACTCAAATAAAAGTCATACAAGCTTTATATTACAAGCCAGGGGCCTCGAGGGCTCGAATACATAAGCTCACGTACAAGCGTTAGCGGAAGCAACAATAGTATCTGAGTACAGACATAAAGGAAACAAGTCTGCCTTAAGAAGGCTGAGCAAAACAACGACACTAGATCGATAAGGCGCAGGCCTCCTGCCTGAGAGCCTCCGAATCTACTCCTGGTCATAGTAGTAGGCTCCACCGGTAGGGTAGTAGTAGTCGCCGTGAGCAGCTGGCTCCTGGGCTCCGTCATCTGATCGCAGTAATCGGGTATGGGGGAAAAGAGAAGCAAAGCAACCATGAGTACTCATCCAAAGTACTCGCAAGACTTACATCAGAACTATTCTATTTATGCATTGGTTTCAAGTGAAGGGGTTGTATCTGTGGACTAGACTACAGAAATGCCAGAATGGGGGGGAAGGCCTAGCCTATCGAAGACTACCAACTTGCAGCATCTTGCAGCATTAGAAGAGTGTAGATTAGTACATAGTAAAGTAATAAGCAAGTAGTAACAACGCCCAGAGATCCTTCCTCGACCCCTACGAGAAAGCGATCCCGGAGCTAACATATTATTAAACATCACAAGTATCCAGTTCTAGTTGTAGTAGATCGGGATACTCTCTGAGCGTCTGTTACCGTGGACACGGCTATTCGAATAGATATACTTCCCTGCAGGGGTGCACCAACTTACCCAACACGCTCGATTAACTCAGGCCGGACACACTTTTATCGGGTCATGCCCGACCTCGGCTGATCGACACACCGTAGTCCTACCTAGGCTCAACAGAGAGGCCAGCACGCCGGTCTAACTCCTAAATGCGAAGGGGTCAAGGGCCAATCATCCTTTGCAATCCTGCGCATTGCGAAGGCGGCCGGGAGCAGGCCTAGCCCCCTTAATACAAGCGCAGGATTTCCCAGTCCAACCTGGCTCGCGCCGCTCAACTGCTGACGTCTGGGAGCTTTCGAAAGAATCGTACGACGCAGAGTGCCCATACTTATTCCCACGTGGTGGTCAGTGCGAAAAAGGCCAGAGGCCTACTTAGATCACATATCCAAATCCATTAGTGTGTTGGGAGCTCGTGGTGACAATCAGTGATCCACGATCTGTGGTCCCGTCGCCCCGTCTCGTGGACTTACGACAAGGGCTAGGAATGCCCGGCCGTGCCACGTAATTATCTCGCGGGTACCCTCACGGTCAACCCGACTCCACATTTCTCGCGGGTACCCCTCGGGGTCGACCCGCCTTCAACAAAGGTCTGAGGTAAAAGTCATGGTAACCGTGTGTCCATAACATCAAGGGGAACCCGAGGAATCACCCTCGATGGATTCCTACTCGATGTAATCCATCAAGGAGAAACAGGAGGAATCACCCTCGATGGTCCACACTTGAGGGGTTGCACGACAGAGTCATCATCGGGAAGGGGAGAGCGAGGAATCACCCTCTGCAATCACCACCGATGTGCTATACTACAGAGATATCATCAGGAGTGTAGTACGAGGTATCACCCTCGGCACTCGATAGTAGCCCTGCAGAGTCATACAACTAAGGGGGGTGTGCGGTGAGGTGTCGGTCTCTGCACATTGATCACATTGATCGGGGGCACCAGTAACAAAGCGGGGCAACAGGGACAAGGGTGAGGGGTCACTGATGGATCACTATCCAACCTATTCTAAGCAGTTTAGGATGACAGGTAAAGTAACAACAGCAGGTTACAAAACAGGCTATGCATCAGAATAGGAGCAATCAATTACAGTAGCAAATTCTAATGCAAGCATGGGAGAGAAAGAATAGGCGATATTGGAATGATCAAGGGGGGTTTGCTTGCCTGGAAGCTCTGCTGAAAAGGTCTGGTCGTCAGGGGCGTAGTCGTACTCGGCAGCAGCGTCGGTCTCGGGGTCTACCGGAGAGAAGAGGGGGAAGAAACAATAAATAAAAGCAAACAATGCAACACAGATGCATGGCATGGCAGTATGTTGTGCTAGGGGTGACCTAATGCAGCACTACACGTTACAGACGGAGCGGGGAAATATCGGGGCAGATGAACCGGAGGGGAAGGTTCCATGTTTGCAGTGTTGTGGGCATGTGACAACTACATGGAGGGCATATTCGGGTTTGTCTCGTTTTTCTGATCAACTTTCATGTTGAAAACTTTTTCATCCGAGCTACGGTTTAATTTCTATGATTTTTCAAAGTTTTAAACATTTTCTGAAATTTCTGGAATTAATTTAATTCGAAAATAAAAAGGATTAAATGCTATGGGCACACTGAGAGTGTACCTAGAGAATTGCATGTGTGGTTGACAGTGCGGCCCAGTTGACTGCACAGTCAGCAGTCAACTGTGGACTTTGACTGGTCAAACTGACCAGTGGGCCCCACCTGTCATAGACAGAGTTATATAACAGGTGTTTATTTTTAACTAACTAACTTAATTAGCTAGTGGGACCCATTGTCAGTGACTTAGCTTAATTAACAGATTAATTATTTATAAAAACAATTTAATTAAACATGGGGGCTGAGGCTGCCCAGTCAGCAGAGTTGACCAGGTCAACTCGGCCAACTGGGCCCCAGGGGCCCACTTGTCAGCGACCCAGGGTGGACCCCAGCCGTGCCACGTCGGCGGCCGGCGCCGGAGTAACTCCGGTGAGCCCGAAACGCGACGAGGCGCGCCGGCGAGCGTCGGGATTCCGTTTTAGGGGGCCAAAACGAGTGCCGCGGCCTGCGTTCGAATGAGGAGAGCAGGCCGCGTCCAACGGCGACAGTCTCGCGACCTGGGATGGCCGGAGTCGACCGGAGCATCAATGGTGGACGGCGGTGGCTACGGGTGCTCTGCGGGGACGGCTATACAACGCGTTTGCGAGCAAAACAGGGGGCCAGGGGGGATCTACGTGCGCGCGCGAGCTCAAAGGGCACTGACGCGTGACCATTTGGTCACCGGAAGCTTGCCGGCGATGAGCTCCCGCGGCGGTGGGCTCGGCCACGTTGGGGACGGCGGTTACGGGCACGGTGACACGAGGAGAAGAGAGTGGAGGGGATGCAGTGCTCACAGTGGACCTGCAGGTGAGCTAGATGGGCTCGGGGGAGGCCTGGGGAGGACGGCGTGGTGGCGGCGATCTTCGGCGACCGAAGGGGAGGACGGGCTTGACGCGGGCGATGCAGGGGCTCCCTGCTCCAGCTGGTTGGTGCAGAGGAAGGAGTCGAGGACGGCGGAGCGTGCTGGCACGGCGGTGAGGCGCAGGGGCGAAGGTGGCCGCGTGAATCACTGCCGAGCGGCCATGGAGGCGCTCGGGCGAGGTGGGAGAGCGCGAGGGAAAGGGAGAAGTGGGGCCAGAGGAGGCCAGGGGAGGGCAGGGCGCTGCCCTTAACCAGCCAGCGATGTGCGCGGCGCCGTGCTGTCGACCAGAGGGAGGGGGGCCTGGCTGTGGGAGCGCGCGCGCGCGCTGCAGCGTCGACAGCGAGGAGAGAGGGTGAGCAGGAGGAAGGAGAGGACAGGCGTGGGCTGGGCCGGCACTGTAGCCCAGAGGCTTAAGTGCACAGTAGCTTAGGGCCCTTTTTCCCCTTTTTCTTTTCTGTTTAAATAGAACAGGCACTGCTTGCAATTAAACCAGCCACCAAATCATTTTGCAAAAATGTGGATCTGGTCTAAATAATTACTAGGCAATATTGAGCACTGTCACAAAAAGTTTGGGGGCCCAATGATTTCATTTGAATTTTGTATTGCATTTAAAAGAGTCAAAATGGTGTTGTTGGCCCTGTTTTCATGATGTTAGAGTTATCTAGGGAATTTAGGTGATGTTGTTTTCCTGAACATAAATAGTTATGGAATATTTCCAAAATTATGAACTATTTAGTTTCCAAATTTGAACAACTTTTATTTTCACCTCATATTTGAATTTCAATTTGAGTTGGAATTTGAAATGAGATATGATTCCAATGTGATCAAGCCTTGCAAATCAAAATGACTTAGCATAATAATGAGGATCACTGTAGCTCATTACATAGGGGTGTTACACGATGATACTGCTAATGTTGCTAATTTGTTCTTTCGTGAAATTATTCGCTTGCATGGTGTGCCAAATACAATTGTTTCAGGTCGTGATACTAAATTTCTTAGCCACTTTTGGAGATGTTTATGGGCTAAGTTGGGAACTAAACTGTTTTTTAGTACTACATGTCACCCCCTAACTGATGGTCAAACTGAAGTAGTCAATAGAACATTGTCTACTATGCTTAGGGCTGTTTTGAAGAATAACCTGAAAATGTGGGAAGAATGTTTGCCTCATATTGAATTTGCTTATAATCGTTCGCTGCATTCTACTACTAAGATGTGCCCTTTTGAAATTTTGTATGGTTTTCTACCGCGTGCACCCATTGATTTGTTTCCTCTTCCATCTTTGGAGAAGGTTAATTTTGATGCTAAACAACGTGCTGAATTGATCTTGAAAATGCATGAGTTAACAAAGGAAAACATTGAGCGTATGAATGCTAAATACAAACTTGCTGGAGATAAGGGTAGAAAACATGTTGTCTTTGCGCCTGGAGATCTTGTTTGGTTACATTTACGCAAAGATAGGTTTCCTGATTTGCGCAAGTCAAAGCTTATGCCACGTGCTGATGGTCCTTTTAAGGTGTTAGAGAAAATAAATGATAATGCATACAAACTTTAGTTGACTTTAGATTTTGGGGTTAGTCCTACTTTTAACATTGCAGATTCGAAGCCTTATGTGGGTGAGGAATATGAACTTCCGTCGAGGACGACTTCAATTCAAGAAAGGGAGGATGATGAGGACATCACTAATATAGTTACACCTACAACCCCTACTGTTGGGGATATTCCCCATGCCCATAGCCCGGCTCAAGGTGTGACCCGGCAAAGGCCTGAAGGCCCTATGGGTAATACCATTCTCTGGGTCATGGAGGCGTAACAAAGGAAAGGTTGAAGGCCCGTAAGATGATCTGGCCACGAGCCGGCTTATGAGAGGATAAGGGGGCCGGCTCAAGGAGAAGGCCCAAGTAGATGGATCTTCCTAACTTGGGAGAAAAGATGAGTAGGAGTTAGAGTAGGATACGGGTTGTTACTACGACACGGAGTTTGTTGTAAACCTAGGGGCTCAACCTGTTATATAAAGGGGAGCACCTAGGGCAGAGAGGACTAAGTTGCAATATCTCGAGAGCTAGGTTAGCGAATCCGCACCCTTGTAATCAAGATCCAGAGCAATATCAATCAAGCAGGAGTAGGCTTTTACCTCCACCGTGAGGGGCCGAACCTGGGTAAAATCTGTGTCTCTCTTTCCCGATCAAACCCGTTCAAGCTTCCACACAACTGCGATGGACTCACGACTAAGTCCATTCACGAGGACATCTGCCGTGACAAAACCATGACAGTTGGCGCCCACCGTGGGGCCAGCGCACGGTGGAGTTGAGTTCTTGGCGGAGCTCTCCCAGGGATCGAGAGGTACGCGATCGGACAGATGACGAAGAGCCGGTGCGTAAAGCTGTACAACGATGATGTAGGCTGGGGCCCTGATGACCCACAAGTATAGGGGATCAATCGTAGTCCTTTCGATAAGTAAGAGTGTCAAACCCATCAAGGAGCAGAAGGAAATGATAAGCGCTTTTCAGCAAGGTATTCTTTGCAAGCACTGAAATTATCGATAACAGATAGTTTGGTAGCAAGATAATTCGTAACAAGTAACAAGTGTAAAAAAAGTGCAGCAAGGTGGCCCAATCCTTTTTATAGCAAAGGACAACCCGGAACCAACTCTTATAATAAGCAAAGCATTCTCGAGGACACATGGGAATTTCATCTAGTCACTTTCATCATGTTTAGTTGATTCGCGTTCGCTACTTTGATAATTTGATATGTGGGTGGACCGGTGCTTGGGTGCTGTTCTTACTTGAACAAGCCTCCCACTTATGATTACCCCCTCTCGCAAGCATCCGCAACTACGAAAGAAGAATTAAGATAAATCTAACCATAGCATGAAACATATATATGGATCCAAATCGGCCCCTTACGGAATAGCGCATAAACTAGGGTTTAAGCTTCTGTCACTCTAGCAACCCATCATCTACTTACTACTCCACAATGTCTTCCCTTAGGCCCAAGGATGGTGAAGTGTCATGTAGTCGACGTTCACATGACACCACTAAAGGAAGCAAAAACATACATATCATCAAAATATCGAACGAATACCAAATTCACATGATTACTTATAACCAGACTTCTCCCATGTCCTCAAGAACAAAAGTAACTACTCACAAATCATATTCATGTTCAAGATCAGAGGGGTATTCAATATCATTAAGGATCTGAACATATAATCTTACATCAAATAAACCAACTAGCATCAACTACAAGATGTAATCAACACTACTAGCAACCCGCAGGTACCAATCTGAGGTTTTGAGACAAAGATTGAATACAAGAGATGAACTAGGGTTTGAGATGAGATGGTGCTGGTGAAGATGTTGATGAAGATTGGTCCTCCCATGATGAGAGGATCGTTGGTGATGACGATGGCTTCGATTTCCCCCTCCCGGAGGGAAGTATCCCCGGCGGAATCGCTCCGCCGGAGAGCAAAAGTGCTCCTGCCCAGGTTCCGCCTCAAGACGGCGGCGCTTCATCCCGAAAGTCTTCTCTTAGTTTTTTATAGGGTAAATGGCTTCATATAGGAGAAGATGGGCCCTGGAGGCCTGCCAGGGGCGCCACAAGCTCGGGGGCGCGCCCAGGGTGTAGGGTACGCCCCCAGGCTTGTGGCTTCCTGGTGGGTCCCCTTCTGGTATTTCTTCCACCAATATTTTTTATATATTCCAAAATAATTCTCCGTAAATTTTTAGGTCATTTGGAGTTGTGCAGAATAGCTATCTCTGATGTAGCCCTTTTCGGTCCAGAATTCCAGCCGCCGGCAATCTCCCTCTTCATGTGAAACTTGCAAAATAAGAGAGAAAAGGCATAAGAATTGTATCATAAAGTGAAATAATGACCCAAAACATAATAAATAACAGTAGTAAAACATGATGTAAAATGGACGTATCAACTCCCCCAAGCTTAGACCTCACTTGTCCTCAAGCGAAAACCGAAAACGATAATCATGACCTCATGTTTAGAGAGAGAGAGGTGTCGATAAAATAAAATACGGACATGAGAACATCATGATCATTATCATAACAGCAATATATCATAATAAAACTTCTCATGAACAAGTGACAATTCATCCACAAGATAAAGTATGAACCATAAACCATATTGAAAACTAACAAACTATGATCTCGGTCACCGATGCAATTACAATTCATCATATTATCAAAAAGAGTCTATGTAAGAGCTTTGTTTAGCAAGTTTACATACTCAGCTATCATTTAGTCTTCTATGGTTGCTGACACTCACAGCATACTTATGGAGCAAAACTTTCAGTCAGACACATAGAAAGATAGGGGCTTATAATTTCGCCTCCCAACTTATTTACCTTGAGGGTAATGTAAAAAATAATAACTCATGATCACCTACATTCAACGGAATATATATGTCTGGATCTTTCCCCACCACATGATGCTTGCCAAAAGAAAAAAAGAAAAACGGAATAGAGGAGAATACTATTGACTCTTGCACAAAAGTAAATACAAAAAGTAAATGATAGGACCTTCATAGAGGGAAGCAGAGGTTGTCATGCGCTTTTTATTTTCGGATGTGCAAGCTCTTAATGTAAAGGAACGTCACTTTATATTGCCCCTTGTGATAGCAACCTTTATTATGCAGTCTGTCGCTTTTATTCCTTCACCATCACAAGTTCATACAAAGCTCATTTTCCCTTACAATAAAGATCATACACATTTAAGAGCAATTTTTATTGCTTTTGCACCGATGACAACTTACTTGAAGGATCTTATTCAATCCATAGGTAGATATGGTGGACTCTCATGACATGAAACTAGTTTCAAGGGTTTTTGGATGCACAAGTAGTATCTCTACTTAGTACAGAATTTTGGCTAGCAAAAGATAGTGGGCAAACACCACATGTTAGAGGATCCATGACAATATAACTTCTATGTGAATATAAGCAAACATAACTCATTACGTTGTCTTCCTTGTCCAACGTCAACTATTTGACATAGAATATTTAATGGGGGCTCACAATCATAAAAGATGTCCAAGATAGTATATTTATATGTGAGACCTCTCTTTCTTTATTACTTTTTCATGAATTGCAACAATGACCAATGCTATGTTTGTTAATTTCCAACAAGTTTTATCGATTATACTTCTTTTATGTGAAGTCATCACTCCCTATGGGATTAGCATATGATCTTTTTCATTCTTTTATTGCTTAGGTTGAATCATAAAAGTAAAGAAGCAAAAAAGCAAACTACTCTTTATTATATAACTCTCACACTCGATTACATAGATAGATAGATAGATCACGAAACAAGCACTCGAAACTAGATCATACTAAAACTTTTATTCTTCTAAATCACGAAATAACTAACGATCGAACTAAGATAGATAATGATGGTAAAAGTGATCGTGATACGATACTGGGGCACCCCCCCCAAGCTTGGCACAAGCCAAGGGTGGTGCCCATACCCGTGTACTCAAGTCTCCTTCTTCGGTGATGGTGGTGATGAAGTGATAGGCTTGTCCTCCATCTTCCAAGGCATAGGCTCTCCATCATAAAAGGATGAACGTGTTTCCGGAGTCCTGAAACTTGCGGCTAAACTCATACCTTTAAACTTGGCCTCATACTCAAAATTTTGGTTTTGTAAATCATAAATGTGGGCCTGAAGATGATCAATCCGGTCATTGAGCTTGAAGATGACGTCCCCAATATTCTTGTTGTCCACCTTGTGCTCACGGATGAATTCCGTCATCATGGAGTGGTTAGCATTGAGTCTGCGCTCCACCATCCCTTGGCACTTGAAGATCTCATGTTCCACCCCCGCTTCCAGCCTGGCCTTCTCGCTCCCGGTCTTCTTAGGCCCTTGAACGTCCCAGATGTGAAGCACCCCCTCATGCATCTCAATGGCTTGAGGGTGTTTCATCACCTCCGGAAGGTACGGGTTGATGACCTTCTCATAGAACTTGTCCTTGGACGAGTTTGGAGGCGCCATGGCGATCTAGATCTATCAGGAAAACAGCCCGAAACAAGAACAGAGGAGAAACTTGCGATACGGTGGTCAAAACATCCGAGAGTATATATAATGAAATTTTTTCGTGCAGGAAAAGTAATATGGAAGAAAAACGGAGTCAGGAAAGTCCACGGGGGAGCCACAAGCTCGATAGGCGCGCCCTGGGGGGTAGGGCGCGCCCCCCAGGCTTGTCGCTCCCTCGTGCACTTTTCAGACTGTTTATTATTTTCCTAATTTTTTATATATTCTGAAATGGACAAAAAGTACTTTTATGGAATTTTTGGAGTCGGTTTACTTACAGTACCACTTACCTACTCCTTTTCAGGATTCTGGGGCGTTGCGGAAGGTTTCTTCTATGTGCTCTTCCGGTGTCATTGTTTGAATAATATTGGTTTCAACATTAATGGGCGTACCTGAGATATAATGTTTAATTCTTTGCCAATTAACTACTCTCGGATTAGAGCCTTCGGAGTTGTTTATCTTGATAGCTCCGGAGCGATAAAATTCTTCAACGATGTATGGCCCTTCCCATTTAGAGAGAAGTTTGCCTGCAAAAAATCTTAAACGAGAATTGTATAATAGAACATGATCACCTACTTTGAATTCTCGTTTTTGGATTCTCTTATCGTGCCATCTCTTAACTTTTTCTTTAAATAACTTGGCATTTTCATAGGCTTGTGTTCTCCATTCATCTAGAGAGCTAATATCAAATAACCTCTTTTCACCGGCAAGTTTAAAATCATAGTTGAGTTCTTTAATTGCCCAATAAGCTTTATGTTCTAACTCAAGAGGTAAGTGACATGCTTTTCCATAGACCATTTTATATGGAGACATACCCATAGGATTTTTATAAGCAGTTCTGTAAGCCCATAATGCATCATCAGGTTTCTTAGACCAAATCTTTCTGGATCTATTAACTGTCTTTTGCAAAATTAACTTTATTTCTCTATTACTCAATTCAACTTGACCACTAGACTGAGGATGATAAGGTGATGTAATTCTATGGTTAACATCATACATAGCAAGAAGTTTACGGAAAGCACCATGAATAAAATGTGAACCACCATCAGCCATTAAGTATCTAGGGACTCCAAACCTCAGAAATATAACTTCTTTAAGCATTTTAAAGGAGGTGTTGTGATCAGCACTACTAGTTGGAATAGCTTCTACCCACTTAGTAACATAATCAACAGCAACAAGAATATGTGTATACCCATTGGAGGAAGGAAAAGTCCCATATAATCAAAACCCCAAACATCAAATGGTTCAATAACAAGTGAATAATTCATAGTCATTTCCTGACGTCTACTAATATTACCAATTCTTTGACATTCATCACAAGATAAGACAAACTTACGTGCATCTTTAAAAAGAGTAGGCCAATAAAAACCAGATTGTAATACCTTATGTGCAGTTCTGTCTCCCGCATGGTGTCCTCCGTCTGCCTCGGAGTGACACTTCCGTCGGATTTGTTCATGTTCATGCTCAAGTACACAATGTCTAATAATACCATCTACTCCTTCTTTATATAAATGTGGGTCATCCCAAAAGTAATGTCTTAAATCAAAGAAGAACTTTTTCTTTTGCTGATAGGTAAAACTAGGTGCGGCATATTTAGCAACAATATAATTAGCATAGTCTGCATACCAAGGACTAGTGCGAGAAGCATTTACCACAGCTAATTGCTCATCAGGAAAATTATCATTAATAGGCAGTGGGTCATCAAGAACATTTTCCATCCTAGACAAATTATCTGCTACTGGATTTTCAGCTCCTTTTCTATCAACAATATGCAAATCAAATTCTTGTAACAAAAGAACCCACCTAATGAGTCTAGGTTTAGCATCTTTCTTTTCCATAAGGTATTTAATAGCAGCATGATCGGTGTGAACAGTTACTTTAGAATCAACAATATAAGATCTGAACTTATCACATGCAAACACAACTGCTAAAAATTCTTTCTCAGTAGTAGCATAGTTTCTGTGAGCACTGTCTAAAGTTTTACTAGCATAATGAATAATGTTTAATTTCTTATCAAATCTGTGCCCTAGGACAGCACCAACAGCATAGTCACTAGCATCACACATAATTTCAAAAGGTAAGTTCCAATCAGGTGGTTGAACAATAGGTGCAGAAATTAAGGCTTTCTTAAGTATTTCAAAGGCTTCTACACAATCATCATCAAAAACAAATGGAACATCTTTTTGCAAGAGATTAGTAAGAGGCCCAGAAATTTTAGAGAAGTCTTTTAGAAACCTTCTATAGAAACCAACATGGCCTAGGAAACTTCTTATACCTTTGATATCTTTAGGACATGGCATTTTCTCAATTGCATCAAGTTTAGCTCTAACAACTTCAATACCTCTTTCAGAAATTTTATGCTCAAGGGCTATACCTTCGTTCACCATAAAGTGGCACTTCTCCCAATTCAAGACAAGATTAGTTTCTTCACATCTCTGCAAAATTCGATCAAGGTTGCTTAAGCAATCATCAAAAGAAGTCCCGTAAACAGAAAAATCATCCATGAATACCTCAACAATCGTTTCACATAAGTCAGAGAATATAGCAGTCATACATCTTTGAAAGGTAGCAGGTGCATTACATAAACCAAAAGGCATACGACGATAAGCATAAGTTCCAAAAGGACAAGTAAAAGTGGTTTTCTCTTGATCTTCTTGTGATACAGGTATTTGAGAGAAACTAGAATATCCATCCAGAAAGCAAAAGTGTGTATGTTTAGATAATCTTTCTAACATTTGATCAATAAAAGGCAAGGGGTAATGATCTTTCCTAGTAGCTTTATTTAATTTCCTGAAATCAATTACCATCCTATAACCAGTTACAATTCTTTGTGGGATAAGTTTATTTTTATCATTAGGAACAACGGTAATACATCCTTTCTTAGGAACACAATGAACAGGACTTACCCATCTACTATCAGCTATAGGATAAATTATACCTGCCTCCAGAAGCTTTAATATTTCAGTTCTTACCACATCCTTCATTCTAGGATTTAATCTTCTTTGATGATCAACAACTGGTTTAGCATCTGGCTCCATATGAATTTTGTGCTGACATAGAGTGGGACTGATGCCCTTAAGATCATCAAGAGTATATCCAATAGCTGCACGGTGCTTCCTTAGAGTTTTAAGTAATCTCTTTTCTTCATGCTCTGAAAGGTTAGCACTGATAATAACATTATATTTCTTCTTTTCATCAAGATAAGCATATTTCAGTGTATCAGGTAGTTTCTTTAATTCAAACATAGGATCACTCTTGGGTGGTATAGGATCTCCAAGAGTTTCAAAAGGCAAATTATGTTTAAGAATAGGTGCTTGTTTAAAGAATATTTCATCTATTTCATTTCTTTCATTCATGTGCATATCATTTCCATGGTCTAGCAAGTATTGTTCTAAAGGATTAGTAGGAGGTATAGCAATAGAAGCAAGACCAATAATTTCATCTTTATTAGGTAATTCTCTATCATGATGTTGTCTACCAAACTTAGAGAAATTAAATTCATGAGACACGTCACCAAACTTAACTCTAACCTTTTCTTTAACACTATCAATTTCAGCATTAACGGTATTCAAGAAAGGTCTACCAAAAATAATGGGACAAAAACTATCTTGTTGTGAACCAAGTACTAAGAAATCAGTAGGGTATTTGATATTACCACACAAGACTTCAACATCTCTAACAATCCCAAGTGGTGTAATAGTATCTCTATTTGCAAGCTTAATAGTAACATCAATATCTTCAATCTCAACAGGTGCAATATCATTCATGACTTCTTGATATAAGGAAAACGGAATAACACTCACACTAGCACCCATATCACATAAACCATGATAGCAATGATCTCCAATCTTAACAGAAACAACAGGCATGCCAACTATGGGCTTATTCTTATCCAGCATATCTCATTCATTTCTAACAGGTTTAGCAATCCTAGCAGCCTCATCACAAAAGTAAATAACATGCCCATCAATATTATCAACCAAAAGATCTTTAACCATTGCAATAGTAGATTCCACTTTAATTTGTTCAGAAGGTCTAGGTGTTCTTATATTACTTTTATTAACCACAGTTGAAGCTTTAGCATGTTCCTTAATCCTAACAGGGAAAGGAGGTTTCTCAATATAAGCAGTAGGCACAACTGGATCAACATTGTAAACAATTGTTTCTTCTTTAACAATAATGGGTTATTTCTTTAATTCAATAGGTGGATGACATTTAAACCATTTCTCCTTAGGGAGATCAACATGAGCAGCAAAGGATTCACAAAAAGTGGCTACTATCTCAGAGTCAAGTCCATATTTAGCACTGAACTTATGAAAAACATCGGTTTCCATAAAAGATTTAACACAATCAAACTCAAGATTTATACCTGACTCTTTACCTTTGTCGTTCCCAATCTTCAGAGTTACGTTTAATTCTTTCCAGAAGATCCCATTTGAATTCAATAGTTATGTTCATAAAGGAACCAGTAGAAGAAGTATCGAACATGGATTGATTATTATGAGAAAGCCGAGCATAAAAGTTTTGTAGAATTATTTCTCTTGAGAGCTCATGATTGGGGCATGTGTGCAACATATACTTAAGCCTCCCCCAAGCTTGAGCGATACTTTCTCCTTCATGAGGCCAAAAATTATATATATAATTCCGATCACGATGAACCAAATGCATAGGATAAAATTTCTGGTGAAATTCTAGCTTCAACCGGTTCCAATCCCATGTTCCAGTATCATCCAATAGCCTATACCATGTCAATGCTTTTCCTCCAAAGATAAAGGGAATACCTTCTTCTTAACACCATCTGCGGATAAACCTGCAAGCTTAAACAATCCACAAATTTCATCTATATATATCAAGTGCATATCAGGATGTACCTTTCCATCTCCTACATAAGGATTAGCTAGCAGTTTCTCTATCATACCCGAAGGAATTTCATAATAAATATTTTCAGTAGGTTGAGGGGCAACTCTCAACGCTTCCAGTTGAGGTGAAGATACCCCGAACAAACCCCTCAAAGGATTACTTTCCATAGTGACAAGTAACAGTAAATTTCAGCACGTAATAAAAATGTTTCCTTACCAAATTCCACTTACCAAAGGCGCTTCACTCCCCGGCAACGGCGCCAGAAAAGAGTCTTGATGACCCACAAGTATAGGGGATCAATCGTAGTCCTTTCGATAAGTAAGATTGTCGAACCCAACGAGGAGCAGAAGGAAATGATAAGTGGTTTTCAGCAAGGTGTTCTCTGCAAGCACTGAAATTATCCGTAACAGATAGTTTGGTAGCAAGATAATTCATAACAAGTAACAAGTAACAAGTGTAACAAAAGTGCAGCAAGGTGGCCCAATCCTTTTTATAGCAAAGGACAAGCCGGGACGAACTCTTATAATAAGCAAAGCATTCTCGAGGACACATGGGAATTTCTTCTAGTCACTTTCATCATGTTTAGTTGATTCGCGTTCGCTACTTTGATAATTTGATATGTGGGTGGACCGATGCTTGGGTGCTGTTCTTACTTGAACAAGCCTCCCACTTATGATTACCCCCTCTCGCAAGCATCCGCAACTACGAAAGAAGAATTAAGATAAATCTAACCACAGCATGAAACATATATATGGATCCAAATCAGCCCCTTACGGAATAGCGCATAAACTAGGGTTTAAGCCTCTGTCACTCTAGCAACCCATCATCTACTTACTACTCCACAATGCATTCCCTTAGGCCCAAGGATGGTGAAGTGTCATGTAGTCGACGTTCACATGACACCACTAAAGGAAGCAACAACATACATATCATCAAAATATCGAACGAATACCAAATTCACATGATTACTTATAACCAGACTTCTCCCATGTCCTCAAGAACAAAAGTAACTACTCACAAATCATATTCATGTTCAAGATCAGAGGGGTATTCAATATCATTAAGGATCTGAACATATAATTTTCCACCAAATAAACCAACTAGCATCAACTACAAGATGTAATCAACACTACTAGCAACCCACAGGTACCAATCTGAGGCTTTGAGACAAAGATTGAATACAAGAGATGAACTAGGGTTTGAGATGAGATGGTGCTGGTGAAGATGTTGATGAAGATTGGTCCTCCCACGATGAGAGGATCGTTGGTGATGACGATGGCTTCGATTTCCCCCTCCCGGAGGGAAGTATCCCCGGCAGAATGGCTCCGCTGGAGAGCAAAAGTGCTCCTGCCCACGTTCCGCCTCGAGATGGCGGCACTTCGTCCCAAAAGTATTCTCTTAGTTTTTATAGGGTAAATGGCTTCATATAGGAGAAGATGGGCCCTGGAGGCCTGCCAGGGGCGCCACAAGCTCGGGGGGCGCGTCCCCAGGCTTGTGGCTTCCTGGTGGGTCCCCCTATGGTATTTCTTCTGCCAATATTTTTTATATACTCTAAAATAATTCTCCGTAAATTTTCAGGCCATTTGGAGTTGTGCAAAATAGCTATCTCTGATGTAGCCCTTTTCGGTCCAGAATTTCAGCTGTCGGCAATCTCCCTCTTCATGTGAACTTGCAAAATAAGAGAGAAAAGGCATAAGAATTGTATCATAAAGTGAAATAATGACCCAAAACATAATAAATAACAGTAGGAAACCATGATGTAAAATGGACATATCAGGCCCCGAGGCCGACTCGATCGAGTCAGGATACCGGGTCCCCTTCGGCAAGATCCATGTCTTCATCGGCGCGATTGGTGAGTCTGGGCCCGAGCCGGACATCTTATCCGACAACTTTGAGTCGGCTCACCGCACCAGACCTGGCCAGGCAAGACCCGGCCCGCCGAGAGCCGACCGACAGCATGTTTTTATAGGTTTCACCCAAGGGGTGGCCCTGTCAGAAAATTCTATGGCTGGTGATGACGCGCTGGTCCACTCTGATGGTGAGTCGTCGGTGGGAGAAACTGAGTCAATCCGTCCCCTGTATGATGGCAGGCTTGGAGGCTATACTGATGAGGTTTTTCCTGAATCTCTCGAGCCGACTCGTTTCACTGCGGTTTACATGGCTGGGAATCAAAATCCCCTCAGCGACCCGGCGGATGCAGCGGCAAGGCAGAATCTCACTGTAGATGGCTCGGGAGCAGCCGGCTCAGGAGCAGCCGGCCCTCTGACGACCGGAGCGCATGCGCTCTCTGAGATGATGACCACTCTGGGGACCCTTTTGGCAGAGCCAGTGACTGCTGAGAGCGCCGAAGCATGCAAAGCAGAGGTTACAAAGTGTCGCGATCAGCTAGCCAAGATCCAGGGGATATTGACGCAGAGAACGCACGCATGGCGGAACTCCAGGCTCACATTCTTAGCAATACCAAGCGCTTGGAGGCGGAAGCAACACACCTTAACTTCCGTCAGAACGAGTTAGAGGCGGTGTATCGGAGGAGACACCAGACCCGGCTCCCAGTGGCCATTGAGCCAACTCAGTTGTTTAACTCGCCGCGCGACTTGCTTGCGTCGGCAGACGGGGGAGTAGGTGCTGGATCCCCAGGCATAATTCCTGTCATACCCCAATTGACCCAGAACGTGCCTCCCAGTGCGGTTCAGCAACAGCAACAGCGGCCGCCGGCTCAGCAGCAGCAACAGCGGCCGGCTCGGCAACAACTGCCGCCTCGTTGTTTCCAGACACCGGCGGGTCATTATTCCAACCCGGTTGACAATGTCCTGGCAGCGACTCCCAACTTAGCAGCAATTCCAATTGAGGGGAATAGTCCGATAGAGATTGAAGCCAGGAACGCTATTGAGATGTTGAAAACAGCGGTCACCCAGCAGGTGAACTATTCTCATAGTCAACATCGGCTTCATTCCACTCCTCATCAAAGTCGCAGCAAGAGTCGACACGCTGAGTCGCCGGCAGTCTCTAGCAGTGCGCAGCGCAGGAGGGCACAGGGGCCACTTCAAAATCAGTCACAGCCTGGAGTCCCTGATGCACAGGCGATTGTGGATGCCGCTCATGCCTTATGAGGGTTGGAGGCAGTGCAACCCCCGCCCGCCTCAACCCAGCTAGCTATCCGCTCCAGTGGCATTACATGTCGGACTATTAGAAGTCCATGTTTAGTCCCAGCGTTACGGAACGCACGGATGCCCCAAGATTTCAAAGGTCCTCGCAAGGTTCCTAATTATACAACTGATTTGGAGCCGGCTGAGTGGATTGAAAGTTACGAGCTAGCCATGGATATGATGGAAGTCAGTGATGCTGTCTGTGCTCGGTATTTGCCTCTGATGTTGGAACGGCCAGCCCGCACCTGGTTGAAAAATCTGCCTGCGAATTCAATCAACACATGGCAAGAGTTGAAGGAATGTTTCATCAAAAACTTCCAGGGAACTTGCAAGCGTCCAACTACAATTGTCGATCTGGAGCATTGTGTTCAGCGTGATGATGAGTCGGCACATCATTAGTCTCGACGGATTGCAGAAATTATCCACTCTTCGGATAGCATTACAGCTCAGCGGGCTGTTCTAGTCCTGGAAAGAAACTGTAAATTTCAGCCTCTGGTTCAGAAGCTGGGGCGTCTTAAGAGGAAGGTCAAGGACATGGGCGATCTCATGGAGGATGGATTTCTTCTTCGGGTGTCCGCCATTCTATTTCATCTTTGGCTGGAAGCAACCCGAAATCTACTAGGCTTTGCAGCCTAAGTTCAGACATGTTTGACTTGGTCCAGTTGACCAACTTATTGTTCTTAGGAGCCATTGTTTCAGTTGCAGGAAAGGGTCAAACTACAAGGTATGAAAAGACAAGTATAAGCCGGCAATGTCATGAAATATTTCGGGTTATGATAATTATGAAAAAAAAAAGTATAATACCTGGTTGTGATTATCAAGACAAGCAAGATTCTATTATTCACATCTACATACTACAATGAAATGACAAGCCGGTAACAGTTTAAGCCGGCATCGGCGGAGTAAGTACAATTTTGCAATTTTGACAGGCTATAAGGACCAGAACCGGGTCAAGGTGTGCAAGCTGTTACCGCTCAAATTCAGTTGCAGTTTAAGATCTATAAAGTGTTTGAAAAAGAAAAGGAAAACCCTAGCTATGGCGGAGTGGCTAGGCAGAGTAGCAACACGGGGGTCTAACTAAGTGCAGCAAAGAAGATCTTAATAAGATAAGTTACATTGCGGTGTTGTGTAAAACGCATTTTGGTAGCCGGTTGTTGCAAGATTGGATCTACAATCTCATTTTGGGATGAACTACGATGAACTTGCGATGAACAGCAATGGCACATTGAAGAAAGGAGGTGCTTACAAATCTGTGGGGAGAAGTTGGATGAAGCTGGACGTCGCGGGTGTGGCCACGGTATTCCCGATGAGCTCCGGTGGTGATGTGCTCGCGGCTGCTGTCGCAAACTTCAGCGGCGTCGAGCTTGAAGGGGCGCGGTGGCGTCAGGAGCGAGAGGAGGAAGAAGATGCGAGAGGCAGAGAGTAAAAGTGAACCATGGGGGGCCCTCTGTTTATTTATAAGGGAAGGGAGCCCGAAGAGGCAGAAGCGAGACCCCAGGGGGCGCAATAAGTTTAGGCTAAAAAGGCGCCTCGATTCTCGTGATTGACAAGATCTGACGCGTCCACCCAAAGATTCGTTATGATGTCATGCATGGATATCGGAGGCCAGTAAGGGTGATGTCATACTAAGAAATGGCAAGAAAATGCTAAGTCTAAAAGATGCATGACCCGGCAAACGGATTGACCCGGATTGTTACATTGGAGATAGAAAGACTGAAGATTGAAGGAATGCGAAAAGGCCGGCTCAGGAATTAGACCAGGAACCGAGCCCTTCACAACTTTGTTTCCTTGTTTTGTTTTCAGGATGAAGTTTAACATGGATGAATCCAAGCTAAACTGGGGGGCTAATGTTGGGGATATTCCCCGTGCCCATAGCCCGGCTCAAGGTGTGACCCGGCAAAGGCCTGAAGGCCCTATGGGTCATACCATTCTCTGGGTCATGGAGGCGTAACAAAGGAAAGGCTGAAGGCCCGTAAGATGATCTGGCCACGAGCCGACTTATGAGAGGATAAGTGGGCCGGCTCAAGGAGAAGGCCCAAGTAGATGGATCTTCCTAACTTGGAAAACAAGATGAGTAGGAGTTAGAGTAGGATACGGGTTGTTACTACGACCCGGCGTCTTTTGTAAACCTAGGGGCTCAACCTGTTATATAAAGGGGAGCACCTAGGGCAGAGAGGACTAAGTTGCAATCTCTCGAGAGCTAGGTTAGCGAATCCGCACCCTTGTAATCGAGATCCAGAGCAATATCAATCAAGCAGAAGTAGGCTTTTACCTCCACCGTGAGGGGCCGAACCTGGGTAAAATATGTGTCTCTCTTTCCTGATCAACCCCGTTCAAGCTTCCACACAACTGCGATGGCCTCGCGGCTAAGTCCTTTCACGAGGACATCTACCGTGACAAAACCACGACACCTACTGATACACATACTGGACCAATTACTAGAGCTCGCGCACGCCAATTAAATTATCAGGTACTTTCGTTTCTTGGTAATGATTCTAATGTTCATGAGAATATGATGCTGCCTAAATAAGATACATTTGTTTTGCTTACAAATGAAGGAGACAGCATGGACAAGAAGGATGAACATTGGAGCATGATCAAGCATGGAGTTGATGGCGCGCGCAAGGGGAACAAGAACAGAGTTTCTGGTGGAGTTTTCAGCACTTTGGAGCCACCATGATGACATATAAAGTACATGGACGGAATATACAAGATGGCCTTTCATAAATTTCGTCCATAGCTTAATATAGGTGTTGCGCCACCTTATTTTTGGGCCAGGCCCATGTAATTTCGAAATACACTTAATAGGCTGTGTTTAGAGTCTGTATTAATAGGGAAAACGACTTAGGATAGAATTTAGTCCCACCTTGCCAAGGGTGGACGGAATTCCCCTCTGTCTCCCTATAAATACAGTCCTTAGGGCGTCGTTTTAGACTTGGGTTTTCTTTAGATTAAAGTTCGCCATAGCTGCAACTCACGTCCTTTGTTTGTGTTCAACGACCAGACCAAGACGTCACAGAACCCCACTGGATTAATAAAGCTTTCCTCTTAAATTCGCAATATTCAGATTGCAACCTCAGTTTCTTGCTTTTCTTCGTTTGCGTGCAGGAAATAGACCCTCGTGGTCAGGTTGATCATGCTCCGGCGTGGTCAATAACCTCTCGGAGTTGGTTTAGCGATTGTTAAGGCGCGACGTCTTCTCGCGTTCGTAGTCGGATCGTGAAAGTCGACTTCCACCGAAAACGATAGCTACCTCTCATCGAAACATCGGGACACCTTCGCCTATATAAAAACATTATTCAAAAAAATGTTCCATATGTTAGCTGAATAAAGTTTACATGTTTGGATTTCGAAAAAAGGAAAGACATGTAAACTTTATTCAGCTATATAGAAAACATTACACATCAATGTTGGAAGCATATTTTGCAACCACAGTATTGTGTGCTTCATTCTCATTTTTCACGCGCGGTTCATGTGTTCTGAACATAATTTTGTAAAGCTTCGCACCTTTTTAATAGGTGCATTCAGTTTCATTCCGTGCTTTAGTAGTAGACCAACAAGCATGCACAGTGTCATCTTATTTACCTCATGGTTGTATCAATTTGGAAACCACTAGGGATCAGTAGTCTGATCCCTGTGCTTCCATCAGACCAGCAATCCACCGTTGGATAGAAGAGCGTGCGTGTGTTAGATTTGGATGGCCCCGCTACATGCTATTGGTAAGAAATATTCCTTTGATTACACCTCTCAATTGTCGCTGGAAATTACTCACGGTTAGTGCTCCCGTAAAAGAACTGCCTCCCGAAATTTGCTCCCGTGAGCAAACTACCCCCAAAATTACTCATGGTTCGTTTATTGAATGTTCAAAGCAAGACCCAGACGTAGGCGACATGAAACTTGAATATTTGAAGCATACTGCACTAAGGTTGGAAGCATGAGTAGCAGAACCTTTATTTAGCTGTGTATATGAAGCATATTGCACTAATGTCGGAGGCATGAGTAGCACGCAATAGAAACTTCATTCAGGTTCAGTTGTGTTGCATCTTTTGGTTGTTGTGTAACAGATAACAGAAGCATCGTTCTGCATCTTTTGGTTGTTGTGTAATAGATAACAGAAGCATGGTTCTTACGCGTAAGAAGCAACATAGAGCAATATATTACATGTGGGAAACAACAACTAGATCTCCGTTTCAATCATAGTGAAAATATGCTTCCAAAAGAGTGGAAACTTGTATCCAAAAACAATTACCCCCTCCGATCCAAATAAATTGACGCGCACTTAGTACAACTTTGGATCGGAGGGAGTACATGTTTTTCTGATGTAAATGCAATCCTATTCAGGTATGTTCCCATCGCAGGCAAAGAGTTGGGGAATTAGCACGGCTGTCGGGTGCAGCCACCGACCCGTCGGCAAGTGAGCACGCTGACGAGATGAGGGATCGATGCAGTGCCCCGACAAGATCAAATCAATGGTGGTTAGCACCAAGGCGTCAGCACGACGACAAAGAACCGAAGGTGGTCTTCCCCTGGGCACCAAGCCGATGGAGATGGAGCGTAGGTGGTGGGGCAGGGCAGAGGAGACCTTCGGCGCCTGACATCCTCTGGCCTAGGCTTCGTCGCTTCGGCTGCGACCTCAAGTGGAGAGTGGCTCCTC
Source organism: Elymus sibiricus (assembly GCA_039707655.1). NCBI lineage: Eukaryota > Viridiplantae > Streptophyta > Magnoliopsida > Poales > Poaceae > Elymus > Elymus sibiricus. The sequence goes on along the minus strand of CM077672.1, from coordinate 73,986,766 downwards.
CATTTTGCCATGGGAAGAGGGTGCGTGATAATCTCGCCGTGGCCAAAGGGACCGGTGGTGCAGCGAGATCGGATCTGCAGGTTGTGTAGTTGCCGTCGCTCCGCCGATGGAGAGCGACGCCATCGAGGAGATCGGTGCACGGGAGCCGTCAATAGGGGAGCCGGATCCTCTGACATGCACAAGGAAAGTCACAAAGGTACAGTAAACTCTGTGTATAAAACGAAGAAGGTATGTCAGGGGGCTAGCACTGGCCGGGAATCACCGCAGACCGGGACTGTTTATGAATTACTGTAGTTATTAATTACTGTTTATGAATCCCTGCGTTAGATCATGGTTTAGGGAAATCTGGGGAAGGGATGTCAGGGTACTGTAGCTTCCCCTGACTTCCCTCCCAATGTCAGAGGATCTGAATCCGTCAATAGGTGGTTGGGTTTGAAGATAATGGATGAGGAGGTACGGCTGGTTAGCAGGTCTTGAATATATACGAGACACGTGTGACGTTGGATGGAGCACTAGCAATCAACGGCCCTGCAGTTGTCTGACAAGAATTCAGTTTTCCTAACTTAATGTTTAGTTCCATTGATACTGCGTAGGCCAATATTTCCGTGATCGGGAGGGGAGCAAAATTGACTCCTTCACTCCACTGGCAGTGGAATCAGTCAATCAGACATGTTCCCTCAAGTTCATTGGCAAACACATAATCTTCAAGGTTTCTGACCATAAGTACATCTAAGGCTCGATGATTTGATCTCAGTTACAGTTACATAGATTTAAAAATATATAAATTAATTATACAGATGAACATGGATGTGCAACTCAACAAGGACTCTTGTCTCCACAGGTGCGGATATAATTACTAGCATGCCGAAGGCTCTTGAGGGGGTATTTTGGTACATTATTATTCAACGGTCCACTATAGGATCATGCAATACTTATCAGGCTCTAAAAAGAACTGGTGAAATAAAACTCCCTTGGATGTTCATCATCAAACTCTCAAGGATGAAGGAGCTGATGCAGCTACGAGGCATTGGCCATCTGGGGAACCAACAAGCAACTAATGAAATGACCTGCATAGGAATAGGTGTTAACTGGATGAATAAAGGCTGGAAACGGAATTTACATCTCGACGAGGAAAAGACAAAGGTTTACCTCAGTGACAAATGCTTGATGAATTCAAGGAGCTGGCGAGGTGGTCTTGGTATCCGCGTTATTTACATCGCCACAGAGAGAAGGGAATGAAGGGATGGATTTCAGGATCAACTTCCTGCCACTCTTGCAGATAGGAGACAACCCAGTACCAATGCGCGGGGGAGATACCCTCTTTTTATTCGGTGACACCACCTTGACAGAAGTTTGAGGAGATAACCCTCCTTTCAGGCTATCTGATGTACCCACCCCAAACATAATTTCTGCATAGTTTTCAAATGGGGAGAGCACAGTGTCCGTCTTCAGAGGAGCTTGAGAGTTGCATAGTCGAGAAGGATGTCCGAGGACCTTTGTCGTAGACCGTGGCCTCTTAGAGCTTGAAGGTGGAAGAGAAGCCAAGGGTCTGAAGAACAGAAAATTGCCTCAAAGTTCAGTATTTTACCAAACAGTAGGTTCACATTTCACGGTAACATATGTGTAAAGCCGCAAAGGTGTGACTCACAAACCTGATATCCATAGCTGAAGGTGTTGTCAGTACATTCTCAGCAGGAGCTGGATTAGCAGCTGGGCAGATAACGAGCTGATTATTATCATCTTCCTTTTTCTCTTCCTTCACACAAGCACTATTTTCCTCGTGTCCCTGCTTAGCTTCCTCAATGCTTAACGGTCCGAGTCCTTCAATGGACAAAAAGGACCATCAAAAGCTGGTAGCGACTGATGGCTAGTAACAAAATTTCAAGAAGACCTAAACCTCCCGACCTTCTACTAAACAGTAATGGCTGGCACCAAAATTTCAGTGAACTATACAAGATATGTCACGGTAATTACCAAAACTTTGGTTCCACCAAGATGTTTATCCCTTTCCTTTTTTCATTGGCCTATTTGGTGCTATTGCATTAAAAAGAACCATTACTACAGTAAAATTCGAAAAAATATTTAAAATATTTTTTTGCCAACAAACATTGATGTGTTTTTCACATGCGTGCAAAATTTCGTGACAAAATGACATTCATGCAGGTCACGGCAAAAAAAAAACAAAATCGATGCTCCCAAATGCTTCCAAAAACAGTTTTATTGGAGCATGATTTTGTTTTTTTTTGCCGAGACCTCCACAAATGTCATTTCATCACGAAAATTGGCACGCATGTGAAACACACATCAATGTTTGTTGCCAAAAAAATTCAGATTTTTTTGAATTTTTTTTTAAAAAAACGATTTTACTGTAGCAAAGGGTGCATGTGAGCTCGAGCTCACATACTCCATGTCCTGTATGTACATGTTTACAATGTACTGTGACATCTTACTTTACACAAAATAACATCACCCATTCATGAGCTAATCATCAGATGTCTTGCCTGTATATTTTCATTCCGAAATTTGCAGAAGCACACCAATAATGATGTGGTAGTATGGGCGTGATTGTGGTTAGAAGGAAATGATGGCTGGCATAGCCTCTAACAGAAACAGGTTATATTTACAGCAGGCAATGGTCCAAACTAAAACTAAAGCAGTGTGGCCAGGTCTACTAAACTTATCACATGACACAGAAAAAAAAAACTAAACCTATCACATCGTTACTACAAAACATTGTCAATAGAGCACATTTCAAAGAGAGTAACATGTAATGAAAAATCAAAGAACATTTGTTGGGTATGTTTTGTTTATCTGAAGCAAGTGCTGTCAACCTAAAGGCTAAAGATGAAACTATGCGCTGTGATGCATGCAGAAGTTTGCAGATTTATAAGATACATGTATATAAAATCAGATAAAAGGAGCTCACCCTCCCTTCTACCAAAAGCATTCTTGCATCCCTCGCATCTGCAACTTATGGAGCATCCCACGCCACCCTTGATGAAGAGTACAGTAAGACAAATTAAGGTAGGCTAACCAGCTAAGTAAAGAATATTTAACCATATAAGAGTATGTACCTGATAGCATTCGCAGTACTTTTTTAGACAGGATGACTTCTTACAGTTGCAGCCTCTTTTGTGACGAGCCGAAGCAGGAGTTTTGTTAGAGTACTCCTACAATGTTGGACAAATGGTATGAGTGACGGTGAAGAGAAAGAAAGTTAAATATGAAAGAGTGGTTCTTACCCCTAATTCCTGACCAGGCTCAGATGTGCGAATCACTTTAGGAGCAAATGCTAGTGGATTACGAGATTCAATCATCTCTCGAGTAGATAGAACTATCTCCATGTTGCTAGGCTTATTCAGACAGCCTTGACATGAACAGGGTTCTGAACAGAAGACTCCAGCATGAAAACACTCACAGTAACTGCATGAGAATTAGCCAAGTCATCAATACATCAGATAGAATGCATCATCTAAATTTGTCTGCGTTTTCAGCAACTTTTGGCAACAAAAATAATAATAAAATCAAACTGATTTGTTAACAAAAGAAGTATAGTTTAACCAGTCAAACCAAATTTATTTCAAGTAATAATATCTGCAGTTGTTGATGTGCATATCTAAAAGAAGAAAAGAGAAGCCTCACACAGGTATGGACATTTCAAGTACTATTTCTATCTATACTTAAGTATATTTTAGCATCCCCCCTTTATGGTCTTATTCTTGGGAGGCATACCTTGCTACCTCACTAGCAGTGTGGTGCTATAGCAGCGAGTTCATTATGCATATGACCGCAGTAGCTGATAGCTCAACTAACAACCCATACTGGATATCTTCATTTAAATTCCTCTAAATCCTAAGTCAGTTGCACTGTACCCTTACAACGTTTTACACCACTAGTTTTAAGTCTTACACACTTAGTGATGAAAGACCAAAATGGTCTTCATTAAAGTATATAGGGGTGACTAGAAGACCAGATGTGGTGATACAGTGAGTGTGACTGTGTATTAGCCAAGCGCACCACAGCTTTCTGTTTTAGGCTTTGCTCATATTGAATTATGCCGATTATGTCATCAGAAAGGATAGAAGCCTTACAACACGACTAATTATCATGTCACTATACCACCATCAGTTGCTGTGTAGAACAGGTGAAGGACAGTGAGGCTCAGTCTGTGGTTAATGTTCTGTGCTGTGCTTAACTTTAAGCTGTTGTGAAGAAGTCTATAATCTGCAGTAGAGCAGATTATAAAGTTGAAAATTATGTTAGCCAACAACTGTTATCGTATCCTCGTCCCGTATGTTCTGAAGTACAATAATGTATCCATTTGCAACTGGCTTATTATGAAAAAAGCCGCTAACTAAACACCCAAATATCTAAAAGCAGTTCAACCATATTGCGTCATGCCAAATAGAACCTTAGATGATGCTGGGACTCAAACCACATGGAGCTCTCGAGACTGAGTCTTCACCAATTTTTGCCATAAATACTACAGTAGTAATTGTGGGTGTTCCAGGCCGAGTCTTCTATTGGTTTGGCCTTGTAAACAAAAATACCCTCCAATATGTTTTTTTTTCTGTGGGAAACCTTCTATATAAATTGGCAAAACTCCTGACCATATTTCAGTTTTGCAAGATGAAGATCTAAGAAAGAGGCCAGCAAGGTGGATATGGAGAGATTTGGATATTGTAGGTATAAGGTATTGGTAATTTTTAATAAACAAAACTAACTTTTTTTCAGCAATAAGATATTTAAAATTATATGACATCTCCGACAATCTGTAGAGATCCAAAATATAAGTCAGGAGCATTTTCCTTTATCAGTACCACAAAGGTCAAAATGTGCAACAATTACAGGAAAACAATTTCACTGCAATTTGACAATAATTCAGTCAAAACAAGCATCGCTAATTTGACCAAACTGGTACACAGAAAAACTGAAAATTTGAAGAGCTGGGGGACCCTCAAGTTCTAACTATTCAGCTACCTGCCCAACAGAAAGAAAAAAAGAATAACTTATGTGGCCGACTAACAAGGTTATGTTTATCTTTGTGGTACATTATTCTAAATTGGATGATGTAACTACATGAGATTCAAAAACATCTTTGTTCAAGGCATAACAGGAAAATCTTGCTAAAACCTGTAAAGATTACCATAACTAGGCTCCACAGCGGATCACAACAAGCACAAAACCTAAACAAAATGTTGAATACTAACCAGCTCAGAAATGCAGTGATAAATGAGGTAATCATAAGAGGGAGATGACTACAAAAGGAAGCCTAGAGAATCATGTAAAGGCTAGTGATTTATCTACTGCAAAACTTGGAGCAGCTGATACAGCATGATAACCCTGCACACCTCCAGTGCATAAACAGCGCCAGTACATTTAGAGAACCAATATTCAAACTTGTTCATGTTTGGAATAATCTTGTGGCATCCAGTAGATGAAAATCAAAGAAAAGGTGCAAGAGACCTTACAGTTTCAAGCATTTTGACTTCTTACAGCTACAACGCTTGCATGAAGTCCCATCACCATCATCAAACTTGTGTCTGCACGGTAATATTGCATTTCCATGATTTGTCCAATAAAATGGTGCTGGTGACGTAAAATGACGGGCATAGACATTGTACCTTTTCTTCTTGGGACTGCCCTGACCAGACTCATCAGCATTTGCAACCACGATTGCCTGAGAGGAATCTTCATTTACAATATTTGGTTCAGATGTTGAAGAACTAACAGCACAGGGGAAGTTGCTGGCTTGATTTATGGAAGATTGAGCAACTTGGGGGACTATTTTGTCTGTTGATATTGGGGCAAGGGCATTCAGATGCAAGCCAATACCAGGCAATGCACATGGAGGGGTTCTCACAGGCTTATCACCAGAATTAGTTTTGCATCTGGGGGTAGTTGTATTTGCAGAATGGCGATCCGAGGTCTTCTTGGCAACTTTGTTAACAGCCCCAGCCTTTTCATTAAAAAGGCAACGCCTGCGCATACCACGCATATGCTGTGACAAGGCCTGCCAGAACAGTAAAACAAGTTATTCTGCTGTGATAACTGATAAGAACATTGACTCTTCAGCCAGATTAGTGACAGGTAGTAAAAGAACCAGCAATATGCAATGTATGCAAGATTAGATTTTTTTTTAAATAAAGAGTGCAGAGAGCTAAAAATTAATGCTAAGGTTGTTAAGATATTAACAACAAATTGTCAAAGTGGAAGCAGGATCCGAATAAACTTTCGGTTCTGTTACATTTAATTGTCAATCTTGTAAGTTGTAACATCCAGTGTAAATAACCATTATGTCATCCAGTTAGAAAAATAAACACCTAACTATTATTCATCTGTAAGCCAATATGAGGACCGTGTCCAAAAAAAATCATAGCAGCAAAGAATATATAAGCATACATACACTTTGGTCGATTGGCATGTGATCACTGGGCTCTTCAACTGCATTACAGATTTGATCATTTGACACCGACTGACTTTGACAAGCACCAGGGAGCAATTGGGGGGTATAATCTGTCGTGGGCCCTTCAACCGTTCCATCCCAGTAAAGATGAGGATCATTTACAGCATTGTTGATGTAAGAGCCACTTGGCCCATCGGTCAACAAGGAATTGCCAGAGAACACATTATCAGCGTTTAGTGTCTCATTCACTAACTGTGTATCTGCCTCACATGGTGGGGTTAATCTCAGCATATCCATACTTGATTCGTGTGTAATCAAGTAATCCCCATCATATGCTGTAAATCCATCCTTCTGTTGTTCACATTGTTGGTTTTCATGAACAATTCTTCCAGGTTGTGATGAGTCGATTTTATCTGGGCCGGTGTGATCAAGGAGGACGCCTTCTAGTTCTATGCTCTCCTGATCTCTAGCAAGATCTTTTTTACCATCAGCATTTTGATTCTTATCACATTCTGAACTGTCACCAACAAACTGGATGGTTTGAGGCAATTTACTTGTAGAGTTTGATCTATTGGCAGAAGAATCAATAGGTCCCTGATTTAGGTGGCAGGTGAAACTGCAATTCTCCGAAACAATGTTTTTGCATTTGATCAACCTAATAGCACTCCCTAATCGAGTTCTGACACTATTAGGAGAGTTTGAATCTTGAGAAAGTTGAACAGAATCATCCCTGGTTAATATGAAAAGACATGGTAAGCCTTAAGCCTAAATGGATGAAACTACACACAGGTTACAAAAATAATACAAATTTACCTTATCAGAAGTTTGGATTCTTTTGGTGGATTGACATGTGGTGAGGCAAAGATTGAAGAAACAGGAGCTAAGTCAGACAACTTGAATAGGTGCACATTATGTGATGAGTCTTGAGGTTTAGGAGGTGGTATAGGAGATAGATTATTGATAAAATTGAAGACGGGGGAGTCCTGTAGGTATGAAAAATCTGATTAGAAAACAAACTACTGGATTGTCTTTTGGAGTATAGAAACATTGTAGGGGATATAAAATCAACAGATGCAAAAGAGTAGGCAAATACCTAAATGTACCAGTTATAAATCAACCATGTGTTACACTAGCAAACAAACAACTATCCTTGACCTATAGATTATAGACTCGTGTAAATAAGCATAACAACCCCATGCTGCGGAAGAAAATTAGTGTGGGGCACTGGTACAATCAAATCCTAACTTTGTAGACCACTAGTACATCATAATCAAACAGAATTAAGAAAGGCCTGGTGAACAGAGTTCTCAATCACATCCAAATGAAAGGTGAAAACAAGACTGGACATCATAGCTACAAGTTTCTAGCACCACACCAACGATACTGGTATCATCGTTCCTTATTTGCACAACAATTTCTGCATGATCACGTAGTACGCCTAATCAAACTCTCATGCCCAAGCTGAAGGCAGAAGATCCCTAGTCGGAAATATGGATAGCCACAAGACCTTCAACTTCCCATGGGTGTGCCACCAACAACGGAACCAAAACAGCAGGCATTGCTGCAGGGCACGGATCTGAACACCAATTCCTATACTAAACCTCTATTTTCTTAACAATGCACGCATCAGAGCGTTTAATACTTGAGGAAAATGAAGAGGATAATCAAAACAAACAATTAAACCCCGGTATCGACAATCAAATCTGTTCATTTGATAAGAATGGACAAAATCCCCAGGGAGGACGCCCATAACATCATGGGAGACCGCATGATTGTTCAGAAATGAAGTCAAACCCCAGCCCCTCCACCGCCAGGAAAGGCCCCTAAATCTCACCAATCCAGCATCCGCAGAGTGCTAACTAAATCCCAGAATGAAAACCCTAATCGCACACCAAATGCATCCCCTTAGACCTAACCCACCCAACGAATCCAAGCACCCGGAACCCCCCGGAAACAAGGGGAGAGCCCACCGCACTGCCAAATCCACACATACGCATCCCCGGAGCGGAGGAGCGAACCGGCCGCCGACCGCCAGCCCGCAAGCCCGATCCCCCACGAATCGCTCCCCCAAAAATCCCCCAGAAATAATCAGGGCCAGACCGAGACGCGGACCTCGAATCCGGCGGCGGCGCCGGCGCGGGGCCTATCGGGCGTGTCCATCTCTTCTTCTTCCTGCTCCTCCTCCGCCTGCGGCGACCCCCCGTGGGATCTCCCGCATCTGCCTCCCCGCCGCCCCCTCTCTCGCTCTCTCTCTCTCTCTCTCTACCCTACTCTACCGCCTCCTGCTACTGACGAGAGGTGATGAGTGGCATGAGCACCACCGCTCCGCTGATGATGAAGAATTTTTACTGGGCCTCTGCGTTTTCTTCGACCTAGCTACATATACTACTGCTGTACCGCGGGTGGGTACTAGTGCCACCTGGTCCGTCCGCGTGGTCGGGTGGGTTGCGTTTTGAGCGGGGGGCGCCCATGGGCGGGAACCCCATTTTTTCGCACTAGCCGGTGGGGCACCGCTGTCGGTGGGTCAAGATGAATGTGTTTCGGCTAGGAATGGAACGGGAACGGGGAATTGGGAGTGTGGGGCACACAACACTTGGCCAACCAGCAAAACAAAATTATTTACATGCAGTCCGTTTATTTACTAATATAATAATGTCACTAACATGGTTAATTTTGGCTAAAACCTACCAAGTCAGTTATGTTGTCCAAAAATAAATTTGCTGGCTTTTAGAAGATACGGCGCCGGCTGGCACCTGTGAATGCGAGGTGGACTCCAGCTGGGAAGCACATGCGAACGAGGTGGACTCCAGCTGGGAGGCACCTGCGAATGCGAGGTGGATTCCAGCTGGGAGATCGAGGGAGGCTTCGATCCGGACCATTGATGGCAAGCGTAAGTGGTTCTAACTTCTAATTCTAAGCGAAGTATGATCTTATTACCTTTACGGCGGCCACTTATCGCTTTTTGTTATGAACTCGTCTGATGTGTTGGCCAATGTAGGTGATGACTAGGGTGGATGTTTCAAGAGGTCATGCAGAGCGTTGGAGACCTGAACCCCCACCCACCCACCCCGCCGTTTGGATGATATTTGAAAGGATGAACGCCAACATCCTTGTTGTAAGTCTTCCTAGTCTGGCAGACATGTCGTACTCCTTCTGAGTTGACGAACTCGCCTTTCTGGCATCATATCTGCTTCCGATGGCTCATGACAATCGATGACGATGAGGTGAACCCTGAAGCTCCATGATCGCTTCCCCGCAACTCCATGAGAACAATGAGGACAACGTGTTCCATCAAAGATGGGTGTGTGGTCAAGGTTATGAATATGTGGAAGGGGTGTAGGTGGAGGGATGTATTGGTAAGGTATATCAACGAAACTCTTAGGTTCACTGGATGATGTGATTGTCCTCTGAACTTTATCAACCTCTTCGGCAAGAGGATTTGGAAGCCTCAAGGGACATGAATTTAAGGGCTTGGCTAACTCCTTTTCATGATGGCACTCATGGAGGTCGTGAGTTTGGTTTTTAACTTTGACTTCCGCACCCCCTACACGGTAAAGCTTACTTGAGCTCCCTCCTTCTCGTTCGTCATCTTACTCTTGTAACATCTCCAGATCTCAACCCTGTCATTAAGCTAATTAATTAGCCATGTCATCATGATCATCCTAAATAAATTGCATTTAGAAAATAATCCAACTTCAAGTTCAAATCCAAAATTCAAATGCAAGTCAAATTATTACTTCTTCAAATAATTAAACAAAATAGTTCATAATATTGCAAATAATCCCAAAGCTATTATAAAAATAAAATCAACATTATTTGAATTTCCAAATTGACCCTAACATCCAAAAGCAGTGACCAAAACAGCCCCATTAATTCATTTTCAATTATGAAAAATTCAAATGAAATCATCTTGCCTCCAAGCCTTTTTCTGGCAGTACTAGCTATTGCATGGTATTTATTGAGCCAAGTCTCATATTTTACAAAAGTCATGTGGTGGCCTAACAATTTACAAATCAGAGAAGAAATAAAAGAAACACAAAAGAAAAAGAAAAATGGAAAAAGTGCCTGTGCACTTCGGCTTGTTCGGTCTACAGGCTGGCCCGGCCCATTTGGGGTCGGCCTTTCATCAACCTCAGGGCGGGGCAGGGGCGCCCGAGTGCCTGCACGCTGTTCGTGCCCTGATCGTCGTGCTGTCGAGCATCCACGACTCCCTCTCGTGGATAAGGAGCTCTCCCGGCGTCTCTCTCTCCCCCGCAAACCCTAGTCCACCCAGAAGCCCCTCCTCTCGCTCCCTCGCTCTCCCCCACGCTCGGCCGAACGCAGCCATGGCCGCGCCACCGTGAACAACGCGGCCACCGACCTCGTCTCGCCGTTCCAAGGTGTCCGGCGACTTCCCCGTGGTCGTCTCCGTCGTCCTGGTGCTCTGGGTCGTCTCGGGGAGCAGCACAACGACCGCATCGAGCTCCTTCCCCCGCCACGGCCACCGTGACACCGCCGCTCGATCCCCGCCGCTCCGAGCTCCTCCGGCCTACCCGAGCCCTCCTCTGCAACGCTGTGAGCTCCGCCTCGATCCCCTCTCCTCTTGGCGTCGTTCCCGTCCTCTGTCCGCTGTCGCACGAGCTCCGGGCTGCGGTCGCCGCTACACGCCGTCGCCACCGTCATTTCCGGCGGCCACAGCTCGATGCGTTGCATCGCGCGTGTCGCGTAGCACCTCCTCCCGGGCCAAATGGTGGCCGGGAGCACCGTTCCGAGCGTCGCCGCCGTTCTGTAGGTCGCCGGAGCTGCGTCGGCGCGCGCAGCTCGTTTAAACGGCCTCTGTGCCGCTAACTAGTGGGCCCCAGGCCATTAGATTAGCTCTAATCACGTTTTAGTGCTAAGCACTCGCTGACATGCGGGTCCCACCGCAAATAACCCTTCGGATTAAAATTATGACACTGACATGTGGGGTCCATCTACTGTAGCAATTAATTAACTCTAATTAATCCCCTGTGACACTGACTGGTGGACCCATTTGCTAATTAGCCCTATTTAATTAGAACTAATGCCCACTGTCACTGACATGCGGGTCCCGCTGGACCCGCTGGCCAGTCAAAGGTTGACCAGTCAACTGTTGCGTCTGGGTACACTCTCTGTGTACCCATAGCAATTTATTCATTTATTTTCGAAATTAAATTAATTCCAGAAATTGATTAAAACTTTGAAAATCATATAAAATAAACCGTAAGTCAGATGAAAATAATTTATATATGAAAAATGATCAGAAAAATCCAACAAATCCGAATATGTCATCTGCATGCATGTTAGAATTCTCTAAGTAGGTGAACCTGTAACTTTAGGCCTGTTTCTGGCAGATGAATAGTGCCTGACCTCCGGTAAATAATTCCTAAATTAACTAAAATGGTTTAGGGACGTATTAGGTCACCCCTGCATTGCATATTGCCATGTCATGCTCTGTAAGTGCATTTTTTTTTGCTATGTATTTATCTGTTTCCTCCCCCTCTTCTCTCCGGTAGACCCCGAGACCGACGTTGCCCCCGAGGACTGCTACTCCACCGAAGACCCCTCTTTTACCGCAAAGCTTCCAGGCAAGCAAACCCCCTTGATCATTCCTATATCACCTATTCCTTCTTCCCCGTGCTTGCATTAGAATTTGCTACCGTATTTGATTGCTCCTATTCTGATGCATAGCCTGATGTTGTAACTGCTGTTGATACCTTACCTGCTATCCTAAATGCTTAGTATAGGTTGGTTAGCGATCCATCAGTGGCCCCTCACCCTTGTCCTTGTTGCCATGCTTTACTTTCGATGACTCGATCAACGTGATCGATGTACAGAGTGTAGGAGATATGCCCTAGAGGCAATAATAAATGTTATTGATTATCTCCCTGTTCATAATTAGGTTTATGTTCCATGCTATAACTGCTATGGTTCTCGAGTCTACAATAACCACGAGGCTCGGAGGAAGACTCATATGCACGTGTGGGATAATAAACGGTAAAATGTATTCCTAGTCAAGCCTCTATGACTGGCTCAAGTATTGCATGATGATCATGTTTTCCTGATCATGGGCATGGCTATGCCGGCAATTTTGAGGGCACAATTGTTGGTAGAACACTTGTGTTGAATCGACCCGATTGATGTTATGCTATGAGATACATTCGTCATAAGTTTATGGTTAATAACACAGAGAAGTTAATGTTTGCATAATTCCTTAGACCATGAGAGTGTCGAGTTTCTTCATGCTTGCTTCATGAACTTTGGGGTTTGTTAAACGTCATCCGTAAATGGGTGGCTATTACGGCGGCTTACGGGTTCATGGAAAAGTATGTCAAGGGACTTGATAGCTCAAGATTGGGATTTGCTCCTCCGACGATGGAGAGATATCTCTGGGCCCTCTCGGTGTTACGGTATCCATCATCGTCTGGCCAGACACAGGGTGATTTGATCACAGGGATGCCGGAACACGGGAACGAGAAAAGAGAACAATACCGACAACGAGGTAACTGGCATTGTGGACAAGTGTTGATCCACGAGGATGCCGATGTTTCTCACCTCGGGTAATTGTAACATATCGCGAAGCAACAGGAATAGCTCACGGCAACTGGAGGTTCACTCGAATATTTATTCGTGTGGGTATAGGGATCGATATGGGTGTCCACGGCTCCGATGTTGATCATTGATCGGAAGGGGTTCCGGGTCATGTCTATGCTTCACCGAACCTATAGGGTCACACGCTTAAGGGTCATCTATCTGCTGAATACTAGACAGGGAGTCTGAGAGAAAATCACCGAAAAAGTTTCGGACGCCGGAAAAGTTTCGGACAGCGGAAAAGTTCCGCAGAGAGGTCACCGGATGAGTTCCGGTGAAACTGAAAAGTTGTTTCAGAGGATACCATAAAGTCAAATTGGTTTTGGCACATGCCTGATAATCCTTGGAGGGTGCCAGAATCATTCTGGAAACTTTCTGGAATTTTCCGGGATGAAAACCGGAAATGTTCCGGAGCTGCCGAAACCGCTTCAGATGCTTTTCGCAGATGAAATCACTAAACCGGAATTGTTCCGGCTCGCGTTGAAAATTATTTTGGTGGGTACTAGAATTGTTCTAAGCCCACATGAATATTTTCAGTTCGATCAGACGCTGAAAAATGTCGTCGTGAATAGTGAAAGTGCTTTTTGGGATATTTTTGGAAAGCCACCTTTTGGGGCTTTGCTCCAAAAGATCTTGGGGATGACATGGATGGATAGGGGCCAATTTTGGGGCCCCACATGAGGGTGTGGCCGGCCACATGGTGGACTCCTTCATGGAGTCCCCCTTGTTCCTTGGTTTCACCTTTTAGGTCCTTGGGAAGGACTCCTTTCCATGTGGGTTTTGGGTCTTCTTGTAAAACCACCCTACCCCTTGGGTTTCCTATAAATAGGAGGTGTGTGGGCTGCCATAAGACACACTCTTGCTCTCATACACATAGCCATGCATGATCTGGCATTCTTCTCTCCCTCCCAGCGAAATAGTTTCGTAGAGCCGAAAGGCTGTCTGGGTTCCGGCAGGAACTAGTTCTGGACGGCGAAGCCCTGCCGGATAGATGACACCGTATGTGTGCAACTCTGTAGAGAGATCGTAGTTTCGGTCTTAGTTCGAGAGTGCCTCCCGAAGGGCTGTCCGTGTGACCGTCCGAGTTTTGGAGGTCCTCCCGAAGGGCTGTCCGAGTGACAGTCCGAGTTTCGGAGGTCCTCCCGAAGGGCTGTCCGCGACACCGTCCGGGGGACTGTGTGACCGCCTCCCGGAGGGCTGTCCGCGGGGCAGATGAGGGTATACATCCTCGCGGTTGGGAGGTTGTAAAATCCTAGCTGCGGGGATCTGCACCGCCGTTCGTCATCGACTCTACTTCCGCTGCGCTACGAGTCAGTAACGAAAGTGATCAAACCTTGTATGCAGTCTCCATAGTGGTCCTGGGCTGGTGCGTAGGTCGGAAATTTTTTGTTTTCTACTGCGTTCCCCTTCACAGAGACCAACACATCACCGCACACCCCTTTAGTTGTACGACTCTGCAGAGCTACTATCGAGTGCCGAGGGTGATACCTCTTACCTCACTCCTGATGATATCTCTGTAGCGTAGCTAGTCGGTTGTGGGTTATCGAGGGTGATTCCTCTTTCACCACCTCCGATGATTCCTCTGTCGTGCAACCCCTCAAGTGTGAACCCATCGAGGGTGATTCCTCCAGGTTCACCTTGACGGTTACATCGAGTGGGAATCCATCGAGGGTGATTCCTCGGATTCCCACGATGTTATGGACACACGGGTACTTTTACCTTACCTCAGTTCTTTGGGAAGTCGGGTTGGCCAAAAGGGCGCCCGTGAGAGATTATTGTGGCGGAACGACAGGGCAGGTGGAGACCACCTAGGAGAGAGGTGGGCCTGGTCCCTGGTCGTTGGACCGTGGATTACCAAGTCGGTGCGGCAGGGTGTCGGAGGTGAGCCTTGAGCCCTGTTCGTGTCCGCGAGATACTAATAACACGCTTAACGGATTTGGGTATTTGATCTGAGTTGGCCACTGGCCTATACGCACTACCACCATGCGGGATAATGGTTTAATGGGGCCCTCAACGCCGTATGTATCAGCCGAAAGCTCTGTCAGACGTCCAGTTCAGCATTGTGGCCGGGACGGACCGGCGCCATCCAGGACAGGGGTGGTGCCTGGCTTCACCCTGCACTCAACGACCCAGAGTGCAAAGGGCGATGGGCCCAAGACCCCTGAGCACTTAGGATGTAGACCGGCGGGGACCTCTCTGCGGAGCCTAGGTAGGACTACGTCGTGTCGATCAGCCGAGGCCGGGCATGACCCAGAAAAGTGTGTCCGGCCAGAGTTAATCGAGCGTGTTGGGTAACAGTAGTGCACCCATGCAGGGAAGATTATCTATTCGAATAGCCATGTCCACGGTAACAGGACGCTCGGTGTTGTACCCCGATCTACTACAACTTGAACTGGATACATGTTAATTAATATGTAAGCTCCGGGATCACTTTCTCGCAGGGAGTCGAGGAAGGATCTCTGGGCTTTGCTACTACATGCTTGTTGCTTTATTATATGCTGTTAATCTACACTCTTCTAATGCTGCAAGACGCTGAAGATGCTAGTCTTCGATAGGCTAGGCCTTCTCTCTATTCTGGCAATTCTGCAGTCCAGTCCACAGATACAGTCCCTTCATTTGATACCGATGCATGATTAGCATAGTTCTGATGTAAGTCTTGCGAGTACTTTGGATGAGTACTCACGGTTGCTTTGCTACCTCTTTTTCCCCATACCCGGTTGCTGCGACCAGATGACGGAGGCCAGGAGCCGGAGATCCCCGATGGTGCCTACTATTACGTGGAGACCGACGACCATGAGTAGTTTAGGAGGCTCCCAGGCAGGAGGCCTGCGCCTTTTCGATCTAGTTGTCGTTGTTTTGCTCAACCTTCTTAAGGCAAACTTGTCTAAGTATGTATGTACTTAGATACTGATGCTTCCACTGACTCTTGTGTAACTCGAGCTTATGTATTCGAGCCCTCGAGGCCCCTGGCTTGTAATATAAAGCTTGTATTATTTTATTTTGTGCCTAGAGTTGTGTTGTGATATCTTCCCGTGAGTCCCTGGGCTTGATCGTGCGCATTTGCGTGTATGATTAGTGCACGATTGAGTTGGGGGCGTCACAAGTTGGTATCAGAGCCGACTGCCTGTAGGAACCCCCTTTCCAATTCCTTGGCCGAAGTTGAGTCTAGTCTTTGAAAAACTGTTTTACTGACATGGCTGTGTGGCTTACGGGCCCACGTTGCCACTGGGTGGTATTAGGATCTTTTATTCCTCTTCCTTACTTTGGGATTCTGATCTCTCCTCTATATGGGTTAAAGTTTTGCTAACTCTAACACTAGGTTCTCGTGATCACATCCACCCGGAGAGCTGGATTGTCTGCAATTACTCCTTTCCATTTGTCTGTTTAATCTGATCATCACATTTTCCTTTCCATTGGTCTGTTTAACCTTTCTTGTAATCTAGCTTTTATCTAAGCAGTAATGACTCCCTACTTATGCAAACACCTCGGTGTACCACCCTATCGGTAAAACCATGCTACTATTGTTGTTGGCATTCAGGTAACCGATGGTGGAAGAGAACTTTGCCTATTGTTGCACCTCGTCTTAACGAGCGGGAAAATTATTCTCTTTGTCCCTCGCCCTTGGTACCGACGTTGTTGCCTGATGTCTACTACACAACTTATTCTTGTAGACTCGTGTTGGGCCTCCAAGCGCAGAGTTTTGTAGGACAGTAACAATTTTCCCTCAAGTGGATGACCTAAGGTTTATCAATCCGTGGGAGGCGTAGGTTGAAGATGGTCTCTCTCAAACAACCCTGCAACCAAATAACAAAGAGTCTCTTGTGTCCCCAACACACCCAATACAATGGTAAATTGTATAGGTGCACTAGTTCGGCGAAGAGATGGTGATACAAGTGTAGTATGGATAGTAGATATAGGTTTTTGTAGTGCGAACAATAAAAAACAGCAAGGTAGCAAGTAACAAAAGTGAGCATAAACGGTATTGCAATGCTTAGAAACAAGGCCTAGGGTTCATACTTTCACTAGTGCAATCTCTCAACAATGCTAACATAATTGGATCATATAACCATCCCTCAACGTGCGATAAAGAATCACTCCCAAGTTCCTATTAGCGGAGACCATAAGATAGAAATTGTTTGTAGGGTACGAAACCACCTCAAAGTTATCCTTTCCGATCGATCTATTGAGCTATTCCTATAAGTGTCACAAACAGCCCTAGAGTTCGTACTAAAATAACACCATATGACACACATCAACCAACTCTAATGTCACCTAGATACTCCAATGTCACCACAAGTATCCGTGCGTTGATTATACGATATGCATCAAACAACTTCATAATCATAATATTCAATCCACACAAAGAACTCCAAGGAGCACCCCAAAGTTTCTATCGGAGAAAAGATAATGAAAACGTGCATCAACTCCTATGCATAGATTACCCCAAGGTCACGGGAATCCGCGAGTTGATCACCAAAACATACATCAAGTAAACCAATAGAATACTCCATTGTCACCATGGGTATCCACATGCAAGACATACATCAAGTGTTCTCAAATCTGAAATATTCAATCCGACAATAACGAAACCTCAAAGGGAAAGATTCAATTCATCACAAGGAGGTAGAGAGGGAAGAAACACCATATGATCCAACTATATTAACAAAGCTCGTGATACATCAAGATCGTGCCATATCAAGAACACGAGAGAGAGAGAGAGAGAGAGAGAGAGATCAAACACATAGCTACTAGTACATACCCTCAGCTCCGAGGGTGAACTACTCCCTCCTCGTCATGGAGACCGCCGGGATGATGAAGATGGCCTCCGGTGATGATTCCCCCCTCCGGCAGGGTGCCGAAAAAGGGCTGTAGATTAGATTGTGGAGGTACAGAGGCTTGCGGCGGCGTAAAAACTCATCTAGGTTAACTTTCGGGGGTTTCTGAATATATATGATTTTCAGCGTTGGAATCACGCAAAGAGGTGCCACAGGGGGCCCACGAGGCACCAGGGCACGCCTGGGAGGGGGGCAGGCACGCCCAGGTGGCTCGTGGGGCCCCTGTGGCTCTTCTGCTACTCCTCCGAAGCTTCCTGGGTCTGTTTCCTTCCAGAAAAAATCGTCAAAAAGTTTCGCTGCATTTGGACTTCATTTGATATGGATTTTCTAGAAAACCAGACTGGCACTGGGCACTAGGTCAATATGTTAGTCCATGAAAATCATATAAAAGCCATATAAAAGTGCACCAAAATCATACAAAACTATAATAAACATGGCATGAATACTTCATAAATTATAGATACGTTGGAGATGTATTAGCATCCCCAAGCTTAATTCCTGCTCGTCCTCGAGTAGGTAAATGATAAAAGAAATAATTTATGAAGTGTGAATGCTAGCATAGTGCATAAGTTTGATAAATGATAATTTCAATCACTTTTCCTAGCATCATAACAGCAACTTTTTCTCATAAAATTCATCATGATAAAGTAGCAATTAAAAACAGAAATTTTGATGTGGAATGCTACCTATCATAATCATCATATAATCTTTTCTTTTATAGCATGGACATTGGACTTGAATGATTCAAAGCAATAGTCTATAATTTGACATGAAGACATAAATACTCAAGCATACTAACAAGCAACCATGTCTTTCAAAATATCAACGCTAAAGAAAGTTATCCCTAGCCCATCATGCTCAATCATTGATCCGTTCATGAAACACACTCAATATTAGCTACATCCAATGCACAAGTATGACAAATAGTGCTCCCCAATTGGTGCTTTATAAGAGAAGATGAAGACTCAAAATAAAAATAAAAATTGCATAAAAGTAAATAGATAGGCCCTTCGCAGAGGGAAGCAGAGATTTGCAAATGTGCCTGAGCTCAAAGGCTTAAATTAGAGAGATAAAATTGTTTTGAGAGGCATGCTTTTCCTGTCAACGAAAACGACCGAGAATTCCCAATATCTTCCATGCTAGACACATCATAGGCGGTTCCCAAACAGAAAGTAGAGTTTATTTCCTTTCCACCATTCTTTCACAATCCATGGCTAGCCGTATCCACGGGTGCCCTCCATACCAACACTTTCCAAGGAATTTTGTTGTTATTAATTTTTGATTCATTATGGGACTGGGCATCCCTATTACCAGCCACTCTCTCGTGCAATGACAAGTGAATAAACACTCATCGTGAGAATAACACACCTAGCATGGAAAACATTGGCCACCCCCTGCCGCTTCATGAGCGGTACGGGCACACAAAACGGAAAATTATTTTGAAAAAAATTAGAGTTGGCACATGCAAATTTACTTGGAACGGCATGGAAATACCACATATAGGTAGATATGGTGGACTCATTTGGCACAACTTGGGTTTAAGGAGTTTGGATGCACAAGCAGTATTTCCGCTTAGTACAAATGAACACTAGCAAATAGATTGAGAAGCAACCAACCAAAAAGCGAAAACGGTCATAAAGATGCATTGAACATGACTAACACTGAATAATGCACCATAAGTAGGATATAATTTCGTTGCATAACTATTAACTTAATGTGCATGCATAGGGAATCACAAATCTTAACACTAATATTCTTACTAAATCACAATTACTCACTAACATGACTCACATATCATCATCTCCATATCGCAAAACTATTGCAAGGAATCACACTTATCATATCCAATGGTCTATATGAAAGTTTTTATTATATCGTTCTTAAATATCCATCATATTAGGACCAAATTCATACCTTAAGCATATTTCCATTACTATTGTCAACTCTCAAAATAATATAAGTGAAGCATGAGAGTGTATGACAAACTATTCCAAAAGATATATGTGAAGATCAATGAGTAGTTAAACAATTAAGTAGCTATGTGAAGACTCTCTCCAAATAAAGATTTCAGATATGGATAATTTTATTAAAACAACAAACAAAATGAAAATAAAAAGGACACTCCAAGAATAGCACATATCATGTGAAGAAGCAAAAACTTAGGCTAACCGATAGGTGTTGATGAAGAAAGGTGGGATGCCGACCGGGGCATCCCCAAGCTTAGTTGCTTGAGACTTCTTGGAATGTTATCTTGGGGTGCCTTGGGCATCCCCAAGCTTGAGCTCTTGTGTCTCCTTAATTCCTCTCATATCATGGCTTCTCCTAAATCTTAAAAACTTCATCCACACAAAACTCAACAAGAACTCGTGAGATAAGTTAGTATAAATCAACTCAAAACCTTGACATTCTCTACTGTAACAAATCACTAAAATTATAATTAAACATTGCATACTAAATGCCTCTGCATATTTAATACTCCTATCCACAAATAGAAACATTAAACTAGCAAACATATGCAGACAATGCAACTATAACAGCAATCTGTCAAAACAGAACAGTCTGTAAAGGCTGAATAAGAATCCATACTTCCCTAACTCCAAAAATTCTGAAAAATTACCACATGACAGAGAACTCATGCATGCTTATTGTGTAAAAATTTCAGATTTTATCATGTTCTGACTATTCAAGAATATTTTGGACATAACAGAAAACTTTCTGTTTTCAAATAGCAACATATGAACTTGCAAACTGAGCATGGTAAAGGCTATAATTGGCATTTTATTGAACTAAAAGATACAAAACATGATTATTGATAAAAGCAAGAAAATCTCAACAAAATAAAATGATGCTCCAAGCAAAACTCATATTATGTGACGAATAAAAATATAGCTCCAAGTGAGGTTACCGATAATGTTGAAGATGAAAGAGGGGATGCCTTCCGGGGCATCCCCAAGCTTAGTTGCTTGGGTCTTCCTTGAATATTACCTTGGGGTGCCTTGGGCATCCCCAAGCTTAGGGTCTTGCCGCTCCTTATTCTTCTCATATCGATATCTCACCCAAAACTTGAGAACTTCAATCACACAAAACTTAACCGAACTTGTGAGATAGGTTAGTATGATAAAAATAAATCATCCAATTAGGTACTGTCAAGGCAAGATTCATAATTGTTCTCACATAATGCCTACTGTATTCTATCATTTCCATAATTTATATTACTCAATATAAGCTATGGAAACACTAAAACAAGCAAACTATGCATCGGAAACAGAATCTGTCAAAAACAGAACAGCATGTAGTAAGCGATTTAAAAACCATACTTATGTACCTCTAAAAATTCTGAAAAAATAGGACAACGTAAAAAATTTGTAACCCAATACTGTGTAAAAATTTCAGATTTTTTTCACGCTCCAGTACAGAATAGAAATTCCAGTACTAGACGCAAAAGTTTCTGTTTTTGCACAGAATCAAATCAACAAGCATCCACACTATCCCAAAGGCTTTACTTGGCACATTATTGAAATAAAACATATAAAACATGATTAATACAGTAGATTAATCATGTGAAAATACAAAAACAGTAGGTATAAGTGTTGGGTTGTCTCCCAACAAGCGCTTTTCTTTAATGCCTTTTTAGCTAGGCATGATGATTTCAATGATGCTCACATAAAAGTTGAAGAATTGAAACGCCATGAGAGCATCATGAAGCATATGACTAGCACATTTAAGCCTAACCCACTTCCTATGCATAGGGATTTTGTGAGCAAATAGTTTATGGGAGCAAGAATCAACTAGCATAGGAAGGCAAAACAAGTATAGCTTCAAAACTTTCAACACATAGAGAGGAAACTTGATATTATTGCAACACCTACAAGCATATGATCCTCTCTCATAATAATTTTCAGTAGCATCATGAATGAATTCAACAATATATCTATCACACAAAGCATTCTTGTCATGATACATAAGCATAGAATTTTTATTACTCTCCACACAAGCAATTTTCTTCTCATTCATAATAGTGGGAGCAAACTCAACAAAATAACTATCATGAGATACTTGATTGGAATAATCCAATTGAAAATAAAAATCATGATGACAAGTTTCATGGTTATCATTACTCTTTATAGCATACGTGTCATCACAATAATCATCATAGATAGCAACTTTGTTGTCATAATCAATTGAAACCTCTTCCAAAATAGTGGAACCATCATTAAATAAAGTTGTGACCTCTCCAAATCCACTTTTATCAGTATTGTCATCATAAATAGGAGGCATGCAATCATCATAACAAATTTTCTCATCAAAACTTGGGGGAGTAAAAATATCATCTTCATAAAACATAGCATCCGCAAGCTTATGGCTTTGCATATCGTTAGCATCATGGATATTCAAAGAATTCATACTAATTTCATTGCAATCATGCTCATCATTCAAAGATTTTATGCCAAACATTTTATTGAATTCTTCTTCTATCAATTGAGCACAATTTTCTGATCCATCATTTTCACGGAAGACATTATAAAGACGAATAATATGAGGCAACCTCAATTCCATTTTTTTGTAGTTTTCTTTTATAAACCAAACTAGTGATAAAACAAGAAACTAAAAGATTCAATTGCAAGATCTAAAGATATACCTTCAAGCACTCACCTCCCCGGCAACGGCGCCAGAAAAGAGCTTGATGTCTACTACACAACTTATTCTTGTAGACTCGTATTGGGCCTCCAAGCGCAGAGTTTTGTAGGACAGTAGCAATTTTCCCTCAAGTGGATGACCTAAGGTTTATCAATCCGTGGGAGGCATAGGTTGAATATGGTCTCTCTCAAACAACCCTGCAACCAAATAACAAAAAGTCTCTTGTGTCCCCAACACACCCAATACAATGGTAAATTGTATAGGTGCACTAGTTCGGCGAAGAGATGGTGATACAAGTGTAGTATGGATAGTAGATATAGGTTTTTGTAGTGCGAACAATAAAAAACAGCAAGGTAGCAAGTAACAAAAGTGAGCATAAACGGTATTGCAATGCTTAGAAACAAGGCCTAGGGTTCATACTTTCACTAGTGCAATCTCTCAACAATGCTAACATAATTGTATCATATAACCATCCCTCAACGTGTGATAAAGAATCACTCCCAAGTTCCTATTAGCGGAGAACATAAGTTAGAAATTGTTTGTAGGGTATGAAACCACCTCAAAGTTATCCTTTTCGATCGATCTATTGAGCTATTCCTATAAGTGTCACAAACAACCCTAGAGTTCGTACTAAAATAACACCATATGACACACATCAACCAACTCTAATGTCACCTAGATACTCCAATGTCACCACAAGTATCCGTGAGTTGATTATACGATATGCATCAAACAACTTCATAATCATAATATTCAATACACACAAAGAACTCCAAGGAGCACCCCAAAGTTTCTATCGGAGAAAAGATAATGAAAATGTGCATCAACCCCTATGCATAGATTACCCCAAGGTCACGGGAATCCGCGAGTTGATCACCAAAACATACATAAAGTAAACCAATAGAATACCCCATTGTCATCACGGGTATCCACATGCAAGACATACATCAAGTGTTCTCAAATCTGAAATATTCAATCCGACAATAACGAAACCTCAAAGGGAAAGATTCAATTCATCACAAGGAGGTAGAGAGGGAAGAAACACCATATGATCCAACTATATTAACAAAGCTCACGATACATCAAGATCGTGCCATATCAAGAACACGAGAGAGAGAGAGAGAGAGATCAAACACATAGCTACTAGTACATACCCTCAGCCCCGAGGGTGAACTACTCCCTCCTCATCATGGAGACCGCCGGGATGATGAAGATGGCCTCCGGTGATGATCCCCCCCTCCGGCAGGGTGCCGGAAAAGGGCTGTAGATTAGATCATGGAGGTACAGAGGCTTGCGGCAGCGTAAAAACTCATCTAGGTTAACTTTCGGGGGTTTCTGAATATATATGATTTTTCAGCGTTGGAATCATGCAAAGAGGTGCCACAGGGGGCCCACGAGGCACCAGGGCGCGCCTGGGGGCGGCAGGCGTGCCCAGGTGGCTCGTGGGGCCCCTGTGGCTCTTCTGCTACTCCTCCGAAGCTTCCTGGGTTTGTTTCCTTCCAGAAAAAATCATCAAAAAGTTTCGCTGCATTTGGACTTCATTTGATATGGATTTTCTGGAAAACCAAAAACAAGCAGAAAACTGCAACTGGCACTGGGCACTAGGTCAATATGTTAGTCCATGAAAATCATATAAAAGCCATATAAAAGTGCACCAAAATCATACAAAACTATAATAAACATGGCATGAATACTTCATAAAGTATAGATACGTTGGAGACGTATCATTGCCAACATAGCTGACAAACTATCCTCTGTCGTGCCTTACTATCATGGCCGTGCAAGATGTCACCGCCCTTCCTACTTTTAACCCACACTAACCACAGTTCCACAGGATCGAAACCTGACTCTCCTGTACATCCTTGATCCCGAAGATACCCCTTACCCCCACCTCTTAAATCTCGGGACGAGATTTCTTGTAGTGTGAGAGATTTGTAACATCCCCAGATCTCAACCCTGTCATTAAGCTAATTAATTAGCCATGTCATCATGATCATCGTAAATAAATTGCATTTAGAAAATAATCCAACTTCAAGTTCAAATCCAAAATTCAAATGCAAGTCAAATTATTACTTCTTCAAATAATTAAACAAAATAGTTCATAATATTGCAAATAATCCCAAAACTATTATAAAAATAAAATCAACATTATTTGAATTTCCAAATTGACCCTAAGATCCAAAAGCAGTGACCAAAACAACCCCATTAATTCATTTTCAATTATGAAAAATTCAAATGAAATCATCTTGCCTCCAAGCCTTTTCTGGCAGTACTAGCTATTGCATGGTATTTATTGAGCCAAGTATCATATTTTACAAAAGTCATGTGGTGGCCTAACAATTTACAAATCAGAAAAGAAATAAAAGAAACACAAAAGAAAAAGAAAAATGGAAAAAGTGCCTGTGCACTTCGGCCTGTTCGGTCTACAGGTTGGCCCGGCCCATTTGGGGTCGGCCTTTCATCAACCTCAGGGCGGGGCAGGCGCGCCCGAGTGCCTGCACGCCGTTCGTGCCCCGATTGTCGCGCTGTCGAGCATCCACGGCTCCCCCTCGTGGATAAGGAGCTCTCCCGGCGTCTCTCTCTCCCCCGCAAACCCTAGTCCGCCCAGAAGCCCCTCCTGTCACTCCCTCGCTCTCCCCCACGCTCGGCCGAAACGCAGCCATGGCCGCGCCACCGTGAACAACGCGGCCACCAACCTCGTCTCGCCGTTCCAAGGTGTCCGGCGGCTTCCCCGTGGTCGTCTCCGTCGTCCTGGTGCTCTGGGTCGTCTCGGGGAGTAGCACGACGACCGCATCGAGCTCCTTCCCCCGCCGCGGCCACCGTGACACCGTCGCTCCGAGCTCCTCTGGCCTCCCCGAGCCCTCCTCTGCAACGCTGTGAGCTCTGCCTCGATCCCCGCTCCTCTTGACATCGTTCCCGTCCTCTGTCTGCTATCGCACAAGCTCCGGGGTCCGGTCGCCGCTGCACGCCGTCGCCACCGTCATTTTCGGCAGCCCCCGCACGCGCTGTGGCCACAGCTCAATGCGCTGCATCACGCGCGTCGCGTAGCACCTCCTCCCGGGCCAAATGGTGGCCGGGAGCGCCGTTCCGAGCGTCGCCGCCGTTCTGTAGGTCGCCGGAGCTGCGCCGGCGCGCGCAGCTCGTTTAAACGGCCTCTGTGCCACTAACTAGTGGGCCCCAGGCCATTAGATTAGCTCTAATCATGTTTTAGTGCTAAGCACTCGCTGACATGCGGGTCCCACCACAAATAACCCTTCGGATTAAAATTATGACACTGACATGTGGGGTCCATCTACTGTAGCAATTAATTAACTCTAATTAATCCCCTGTGACACTGACTGGTGGACCCCATTTGCTAATTAGCCCTATTTAATTAGAACTAATGCCCACTGTCACTGACATGCAGGTCCCGCTGGATCCGCTGGCCAGTCAATGGTTGACCAGTCAATCTACTACAACTTGAACTGGATACATGTTAATTAATATGTAAGCTCCGGGATCGCTTTCTCGCAGGGAGTCGAGGAAGGATCTCTGGGCTTTTCTACTACATGCTTGTTGCTTTATTATATGATGTTAATCTGCACTCTTCTAATGCTGCAAGACACTGAAGATGCTAGTCTTCGATAGGCTAGGCCTTCTCTCTATTCTGGCAATTCTGCTGTCCAGTACACATATACAGTCCCTTCATTTGATACCGATGCATGATTAGCATAGTTCTGATGTAAGTCTTGCGAGTACTTTGGATGAGTACTCACGGTTGCTTTGCTACCTCTTTTTCCCCATACCCGGTTGCTGCGACCAGATGACGGAGGCAAGGAGCCGGAGATCCCCGATGGTGCCTACTATTACATGGAGACCGACGACCAGGAGTAGTTTAGGAGGCTCCCAGGCAGGAGGCCTGTGCCTTTTCGATCTAGTTGTCGTTGTTTTGCTCAGCCTTCTTAAGGCAAACTTGTCTAAGTATGTTTGTACTCAGATACTGATGCTTCCGCTGACTCTTGTGTAACTCGAGCTTATGTATTCGAGCCCTCGAGGCCCCTGGCTTGTAATATAAAGCTTGTATTATTTTATTTTGTGTCTAGAGTTGTGTTGTGATATCTTCCCGTGAGTCCCTGGGCTTGATCGTGCGGATTTGCGTGTATGATTAGTGCATGATTGAGTCGGGGGCGTCAAAACTCTTTAGGGGGTAGACAATTAATAAAGGGTCGTTGTCTCTTATACCAACTGAATGGCCTGATATGTCAACTAGGGGGTGAACAGGCGACTACAAATTTCAATCCTTCTTAGAAAATAGGGTATTGTGTATAAATAAGTTCTCTAATTACATGACTAAGTGTGATACCGTATATGATGAGCATGCAAAAAGTAGTTACTACCACAAATAAAATGATATAAGATGGAAATAACCAAATCAAAGAAGACAGAGATGTATTTAGAAGTTCACTTCCTTCGAGGGAAGCTAATGTTTATTGGAGAAGCGTCTAGAGCACAACGTACCCCCAAAGTTTCACCTTTTTTATCTTTGAGCCTCACCCCACAAAGTATGAGCTCAGTCCACTAGCATTGGACCTTGAGGTGGCCTCTAACCTCCACAAAGTCTAGGAAAATCCACATTAACGAATCTTTATCGGTGACTCCTACCTCCTAGGAGTCTAAAACCTCCAAGAGTAGCAACACAACGGGGAAACTTGGAATATTTACTCAAATCACGAAATCAACCCAACAATAAGAGAGGGTAATGCTTGGATCTTGCTAGGGTTATATCATCTCAACCCCTCCTCCAAGTCCTAAGGAATAAAAGGAAGGGTGGCTTGGAATGGAGGGACTCTCTTTTCTCTTAGACCTGAAATCAAATCAAAGAAGGGGCCCTAACCCGAAATACGGAAAGGCTATTTATATGGCCGCTATGTTGGAAATATGCCCTAGAGGCAATAATAAATTGGTTATTATCATATTTCCCGTTCATGATAAATGTTTATGCTAGAATTGTATTGACCGGAAACTTAAATACATGTGTGAATACATAAACTACACCGTGTCCCTAGTAAGCCTCTACTAGACTAGCTCGTTGATCAAAGATGGTTAAGGTTTCCTAACCATAGACATGAGTTGTCATTTGATAACGGGATCACATCATTAGGAGAATGATGTGATGGATAGACACAACCGTAAGCTTAGCATCAGATCGTTTAGTTATTTGCTATAGCTTTCTTCATGTCATGTATCAGTTCCTTAGACCATGAGTTTGTGCCACTCCCGGATACCGGAGGAATACTTTGTGTGCTATCAAACGTCACTTCATAACTGGGTGATCATAAAGGTGCTCTACAGGTATCTCCGAAGGTGTCTGTTGGGTTGCATGGATCGAGACTAGGATTTGTCACTCCGTGTGACGGAGAGATATCTCTGGGCCCTCTCGGTAATACAACATCACAAGAAGCTTCATGTGACTAATGAGTTTAGTCACGGGATCTTGTATTACGGAACGAGTAAAGAGACTTGCCGGCAACGAGATTGAACTAGGTATGGAGATACCGACGATCGAATCTCGGGCAAGTAACATATCGCCGGACAAAGGGAATTGCATACGGGATTAACTGAATCCTCGACATCGGGGTTCAACCGATAAAGATCTTCATGGAATATGTAGGAACCAATATGGGCATCCAGGTCCCGCTATTGGTTGTTGACCGGAGAGGTGTCTCGGTCATGTCTGCATGTTTCCGAACCCATAGGGTCGCACGCTTAACGTTCGGTAGCGCTGGGGTAGAAATGAGATATTAATATGGTGAAGTCCGAAGGTTGTTCGGAGTCCCAGATGAGATCCGGGACATCACGAGGAGCTCCGGAATGGTCCAGATTTATATATGGGAAGTCATATATTCGGTTCCGGAAAAAGTTCAATTTTTTCCCGGTATTGTACCAGGAAGGTTCTAGAACGTTTCGGAGTGTGGCCCTGCTACTTGTGAGCTGCGTTGGGATTTCCCCGAAGAGGAGGGGATGATGCAGTACAGTAGAGATAAGTATTTCCCTCAGTTATGAAACCAAGGTTATCAATCCAGTAGGAGATCATGCAACAACTCGTTAGCAGCACCTGCACACAAAACAACAAATCCTCGCACCCAACGCGAACAAGGGGTTGTCAATCCCTTGGCGGTTAATTGCAAGATTAAATTGTATGGTGATAGATAGATAGATCGAACAAAAATACAAAATAAAATAAATTAATTAAAATTGCAGCAAGGTATTTTTAGGATTTTCAATATATGATAAAGGTAGACCCGGGGGGCATAGTTTTCACTAGAGGCTTCTCTCTTGAAAATAGCATACGGTGGGTGAACAAATTACTGTTGGGCAATTGATAGAAAAGCAATAATCATGACGATATACAAGGCAATGATCATGTATATAGGCATCACATCCGAGACAAGTAGACCGAAACGATTCTGCATCTACTACTATTACTTCACACATCGACCGCAATCCAGCATGCATCTAGAGTATTAAGTTCATAAAGAACGTTGTAACGCCTTAAGCAAGATGACATGAAGTAGACAAAGTAAACTCACGCATGAATAAACCCCATCTTTTTACCCTTAATAGCAACGATACATACGTCTCATGTCCCTTTCTGTCACTGGGATTGAGCACCGCAAGATCGAACCCATTACAAAGCACCTCTTCCATTGCAAGATAAATCAATCTAGTTGGCCAAACCAACTCAATAGATCAGAGAGAAATACGAAGCTATAACAATCATGCATAAAAGAGTTCAGAGAAAACTCAAATAATATTCATGAATAATCTGATCATAAACTCACAATTCATCGGATCCCAACAAACACACCACAAAAAGTGATTACATCGGATAGAACTCCAAGAACATCGAGGAGAACATTGTATTGACGATCAAAAGGAGAGAAGAAGCCATCTAGCTACTAACTATGGATCCGAAGGTCTGTGGTAAACTACTCACACATCATCGGAAGGGCAGCAAGGTTGATGTACAGCCCCTCCGTGATCGAATCCCCCTCCGGCAGAGTGCCGGAAAAGGCCTCCAGATGGGATCTCTCGAGAACAGGAACTTGCGGCGGCGTAAAAAGTATTTCGTGGACTCCTCTATTAGTTTCCCAATTTTAGAGTATTTATAGGTGGAATTAGGTCAAACGGAGCAGAGGTGGGCCCACGAGGCACCAGGGCGCGCCACCCCCCCAGGGCGCGCCCTGGTGGCTCGTGGCCACCTCCTCTGTCTTCTGGCCCTCTCCCGAAGCTTCTAGTGTCTCTTATGTCCAGAAAAAAATCTCCAAAAAGTTTTGTGGCATTTGGACTTCGTTTGGTACTGATATTCTGAAAAACCAAAAACAGGCAAAAAACAGCAACTGGCACTGGGCACTAAGTTAATAGATTAGTCCCAAAAAATGATATATAATTGCTTGTAAGTGTATATAAAACATCCAAGATTGATACTATAAAAGCATGGAATAATCAAAAATTATAGATACGTTGGAGACGTATCAGGCCCACCTGCATGGGGGGACCCACATGAACGTGGGTAGTGGGAAAGGCCCCACACCCCTGGTCTAGGCGCACCAAGATCCCCCCCTTAAAAGGAATAGGATCATATCCCGAAGGGATAAGATCAAGATCCCTAAAAAGGGGGATAGCCATCTGTGGGGAAAGGAAAGGAGGGATTTCCTTCCTCCCCCCTTGACCAACGACCCTAGGGGCTTGGAGGGCAAGCCACTAGCCCCCTCCATGCCTATATAAAGGTGGGGAGGCATTGGGGGCAGCCACCCTTCCACCCTTGCCCGTCTCCCTCCCGTTACACCTCCTCCACCTCGCGCAGACGCCTGGCGAAGCCCAGCTGCAGTTCTGCTGCCACCACCACCACGCCATCGTGTTGGTTCAGATCTCATCTACCTCCTCTCCCTCGCTTGCTGGATCAAGAAGGAGAGGACGCCGCTGAGCCATACGTGTGCTAAACTCGGAGGTGCCGTCCGTTCGGCACTAGATCGGTTGGATCGTGATTGGATCGCGAAGAGTATGACTACATCAACCATGTTTTATACGCTTCCACTTTCGGTCTACAAGGGTACGTAGACACACTGCCCTCTCATTGCTATGCATCTCCTAGATTAGATCTTGGGTGTTCGTAGGAAAAAAATTTGATTTTCATGCTTCGTTCCCCATCAGTGGCATCATGAGCTAGGTCTATGCGTAGATGTATATGCATGAGTAGAACACAAAGTTCTTGTGGGCGTTGATGTTCAGATTGCTTACTTCCCTTGTCTTATTTGGATTCGGCGGTATTGTGGGATGAAGCGGCTCGGACCAACCTTACATCTTCTCGCACATGAGACCAGTTCCACTGTTTGACATGCAACTAGTATTGCATAAAAGTGGCTGGCGGGTGTCTGTCTCTCCTACTTTAGTTGAATCTGATTTGACAAAGGCGGTCCTTGTAGAAGGTTAAAAGGCAACTTGAATATCACCGTTGTGGTTTTGCGTAGATAAGAACGGTTCTTATAGTTTGCCCTAGCAGCCATGTAAAAATTGCAACAACAAAGTAAAGGACGTTTAACTTGTTTTTGCAGGGCATGTTGTGATGTGGTATGGCCAAAATGTGATGTGATATATGTTGATGTATGAGATGATCATGTTTTGTAATAGGTTCACGACTTGCATGTCGATGAGTACGGCAACCGGCAGGAGCCATAGGGCTATCTTTAATTTATTGTATGACCTGCGTGTCAACTATTAACCACCATGTAATTGCTTTACTTTATCTCTATGCGTTAGCAATAGTTGTAGAAGCAATAGTTGGCGGAGGCAACCACATGAAGGCACGATGATGGAGATCATGGTGTCATGCCGGTGACGATGGAGATCATGTCGGTGCTTTGGGGATGGAGATCAAAAGCACAAAGATGATGATGGCCATATCATGTCACATATTGATTGCATGTGATGTTTATATTTTTATGCATCTTATTTTGCTTAGGACGACGGTAGCATTATAAGATGATCCCTTCACTTAATTTCAAGATAAAATGTGTTCTCCCTAAGTATGCACCGTTGCGAAAGTTCATTATTTCGAAGCACCTCGTGATGATCGGGTGTGATAGACTCTATGTTCGCATACAACGGGTGTAAGCCAGTTTTACACATGCGGAATACTTGGGTTAAACTTGATGAGCCTAGCATGTACAGACATGGCCTCGGAACACGGAGGACCGAAAGGTCGAACATGAGTCATATAGTAGATATGATCAACATGGAGATGTTCACCATTGATGACTGCCCCATCTCACGTGATGATTGGACATGGGTTAGTTGATTTGGATCATGTATCACTTAGAAAACTTGAGGGATGTTGATTTAAGTGGGAGTTCACTAGTAATTTGATTAACTAAACCAATTATCATGAACATAGTCTTAAAGTCTTTGCAAATTTATGTTGTAGATCAATGGCTCGCGCTATAGCTCCCCTGAATTTTAATGCGTTCCTAGAGAAAGCTAAGTTGAAAGATGATGAAGCAACTATGCGCACTGGGTCCGTAATCTGAGGATTATCCTCACTACTGCATAGAAGGCATATGTCCTTGATGCACCGCTTGGTGATGCACCCCCTCCAGCGTCGTTTGTAGATGTTGTGAACATCTGGCAGACACGTTCTGATGACTACACGATAGTTTGGTGCGCCATGCTTTACGGCTTAGAACTGGGGCTCCAAAGACGTTTTGAGCACCACAGAGCATATGAGATGTTCCAGGAGCTGAAATTGGTATTTCAGGCTCATGCTCGAGTTGAGAGGTATGACACCTCCGACAAGTTCTTTAGCTGCAAGATGGAGGAGAACAGCTCCGTTAGTGAGCACGTACTCAAAATGTCTGGGTACTATAATCGCCTGAATCAGTTGGGAGTTAATCTTCCAGATGAAGTAGCGATTGATAGGGTTCTTCAGTCACTGCCACCGAGCTACAAGAGCTTTGTGATGAACTATAATATGCAAGGGATGGAGAAGACGATCCCTGAGCTCTTCGCGATGCTGAAGGCCGCGGAAGTAGAAATCAAGAAAGAGCATCAAGTGTTGATAGTCAATGAGACCACTAGTTTCAAGAAGGGTAAGGGAAAGAAAGGGAACTTCAAGAAGAATGGCAAGCCAGCTGCCGCTCCCGTGAAGAAACCCAAGGCTGGACCCAAACCCGAGACTGAGTGCTTCTATTACAAGGGGAAGGGTCACTGGAAGCGGAACTGCCCCAAGTACTTGGCAGATAAGAAGGCTGGCAATGTCAACAAAGGTATATTTGATATACATGTTATTGATGTGTACCTTACTAGTGCTCGTAGTAGCGCCTGGGTATTTGATACTGATTCGGTTGCTAATATTTGTAACTCGAAACAGGAGCTGCGGAATAAACGGGGACTAGCTAAGGACGAGGTGACGATGCGCGTCGGAAATGGTTCCAAGGTTGATGTGATCGCCGTCGGCATGCTCCCTCTACATCTACCTTCGGGATTAGTTTTAAACCTAAATAATTGTTATCTGGTGCCTGCGTTAAGCATGAACATTATATCTGGATCTTGTTTATTGTGAGACGGTTATTCATTTAAGTCAGAGAATAATGGTTGTTCTATTTATATGGATAATATCTTTTATGGTCATGCACCCCTTGTGAATGGTTTATTCTTGTTGAATCTCGATCGTAGTAATATACACATGTTCATAATATTGATGCCAAAAGATGCAAAGTTAATGATGATAGTACCACATACTTGTGGCACTGCCGCTTAGGTCATATTGGTGTAAAGCGCATGAAGAAACTCCATGCTGATGGACTTTTGGAATCACTTGATTATGAATCATTTGAAACATGTGAACCATGCCTCATGGGCAAGCTGACTAAAACCCCGTTTTCCAGATCAATGGAGCGGGCAAGTGACTTATTGGAAATTATACATACCGATGTATGCGGTCCGATGAGTGTTGAAGCACGTGGTGGATATCGTTATTTTCTTACCTTCACGGATGATTTGAGTAGATAAGGGTATATTTACTTAATGAAACACAAGTCTGAAACATTTGAAAAGTTCAAGGAGTTCCAGAGTGAAGTGGAGAATCATCGTAACAAGAAAATAAAGTTTCTATGATCTGATCGTGGAGGTGAATATTTGAGTTACGAGTTTGGCACGCACTTAAGACAATGTGGAATTATTTCACAACTCACACCACCTGGAACACCACAGCGTAATAGTGTGTCCGAACGTTGTAATCGTACTTTATTGGATATGGTGCGTTCTGTGATGTCTCTTACCGATTTGCCACTATCGTTTTGGGGTTATGCATTAGAGACAGCCACATTCACTTTAAACAGGGCACCGTCTAAATCCATTGAGATGACACCGTATGAATTATGGTTTGGCAAGAAACCTAAATTGTCGTTTCTTAAAGTTTGGGGATGCGACGCTTATGTCAAGAGGCTTCAGCCTGATAAGCTCGAACCCAAAGCGGAGAAGTGCGTCTTCATAGGATACCCTAAAGAGACCATTGGGTATACCTTCTATCACAGATCCGAGGGAAAGATCTTTGTTGCCAAGAATGGATCCTTTCTAGAGAAGGAGTTTCTCTCGAAAGAAGTGAGTGGGAGGAAAGTAGAACTTGATGAGGTAATCGTACCTTCTCTCAAATTGGAAAGTAGCACATCACAGAAAATAGTTCCCGTGATGCCTACACCAACCGGAGAGGAAGTTAATGTTGATGATCATGAAACTTCGGATCAAGTTACTATTGAACTTCATAGGTCGACCAGGACACGTTCCACACAAGAGTGGTACGGTAATCCTGTCCTGGAAGTCATGTTGTTAGACAACGGCGAACCTATGAACTATGAAGAAGCAATGATGAGCCCGGATTCCGACAAATGGCTTGAGGCCATGAAATCCGAGATAGGATCCATGTATGAGAACCAAGTTTGGACTTTGGTAGACTTACCCGATGACCGGCAGGCCATTGAGAACAAATGGATCTTTAAGAAGAAGACAAACGCTGATGGTAATGTCACCGTCTATAAAGCTCGACTTGTCGCAAAGGGTTTTCGACAAGTTCAAGGAGTTGACTACGATGAGACCTTCTCACCCGTAGCGATGCTGAAATCTATTAAGATTATGTTAGCAATTGTTGCGTTTTACGATTATGAAATATGGCAGATGGATGTGAAAACCGTGTTCCTTAATGGTTTCCTTAAGGAGAGTTGTATATGATGCAACCGGAAGGTTTTATTGATCCTAAGGATGCTAATAAGGTGTGCAAGCTCTAGCGATCCATCTATGGACTGGTGCAAGCATCTCAGAGTTGGAATATATGCTTTGATGAGGTGACCAAAGCTTTTGGTTTTATACAAACTTATGGAGAAGCTTGTATTTGCAAGAAAGTGAGTGGGGGCTCTGTAGCATTTCTAATACTGTATGTGGATGACATATTATTGATTGGAAATGATATAGAATTTCTGTAAATCATAAAAGGTTATTTGAACAAGAATTTTTCAATGAAAGACCTGGGTGAAGCTGCTTACATATTGGGCATCAAGATCTATAGAGATAGATCAAGACGCCTGATAGGACTTTCACAGAGCACATACCTTGACAAGATTTTGAAGAAGTTCAAAATGGACCAGTCAAAAAAGGGGTTCTTGCCTGTGTTGCAAGGCGTGAAGTTGAGTAGGACTCAAAGCCCGACCACGGCAGAAGAAAGAGAAAGGATGAAAGTCGTCCCCTATGCCTCAGCCATAGGCTCTACAATGTATGCCATGCTGTGTACCAGACCTGATGTGTACCTCACCATAAGTCCGGCAGGTAGGTACGAGAGTGATCCAGGAGTAGATCACTTGACATCAGTCAAAAATATCCTTAAGTACCTAAAGAGGACTAAGGACATGTTCATTGTTTAGGGAGGTGAAGATAAGCTCGTCGTAAAGGGTTACGTCGATGATAGCTTTGACACTGATCCGGATGACTAAAAGTCTCAATCCGGATGTGTATTGAATAGTGGAGCAGTTAGCTAGAGTAGCTCCAAGCAGAGCGTTGTAGACATAAAGATTTGCAAAAGTACATACGGATCTGAATGTGGCAGACCCGTTGACTAAACCTCTTCCACGAGCAAAAGATGACCAGCACCAAGACTCCATGGGTGTTAGATTCATAACTATCTAAACTAGATTATTGACTCTAGTGCAAGTGGGAGACTGTTGGAAATATGCCCTAGAGGCAATAATAAATTGGTCATTATCATATTTCCCATTCATGATAAATGTTTATGCTAGAATTGTATTGACCGGAAACTTAAATACATGTGTGAATACATAAACTACACCGTGTCCCTAGTAAGCCTCTACTAGAATAGCTCGTTGATCAAAGATGGTTAAGGTTTCCTAACCATAGACATGAGTTGTCATTTGATAACGGGATCACATCATTAGGAGAATGATGTGATGGATAGACACAACCGTAAGCTTAGCATTAGATTGTTTAGTTATTTGCTATAGCTTTCTTCATGTCAAGTATCAGTTCCTTAGACCATGATATCGTGCCACTCCTAGATACCGGAGGAATACTTTGTGTGCTATCAAACATCACTTCATAACTGGGTGATCATAAAGGTGCTCTACAGGTATCTCCGAAGGTGTCTGTTGGGTTGCATGGATCGAGACTGGGATTTGTCACTCCGTGTGACGGAGAGATATCTCTGGGCCCTCTTGGTAATACAACATCACAAGAAGCTTGATTTGACTAATGAGTTTAGTCACGGGATCTTGTATTACAGAACGAGTAAAGAGACTTGCCGGCAACGGGATTGAACTAGGTATGGAGATACCGACGATCGAATCTTGGGCAAGTAACATATCGCCAGACAAAGGGAATTGCACATGGGATTAACTGAATCCTCGACATCGGGGTTCAACCGATAAAGATCTTCATGGAATATATAGGAACCAATATGGGCATCCAGGTCCCGCTATTGGTTATTGACCGGAGAGGTGTCTCGGTCATGTCTGCATGTTCCCGAACCCATAGGGTCGCACGCTTAACGTTCGGTAGCGCTGGGGTAGAAATGAGATATTAATATGGTGAAGTCCGAAGGTTGTTCGGAGTCCTGGATCTCATCACGAGGAGCTCCAGAATGGTCCAGAGGTAAAGATTTATATATGGGAAGTTATATTTTCGGTTCCGGAAAAAGTTTGGTTTTTTCCGGTATTGTACCAGGAAGGTTCTAGCAGGTTCCGGAGTGGGGCCCACCTGCATGGGGGAACCCACATGAACGTGGGTAGTGGGGAAAGGCTCCACACCCCTGGTCTAGGCGCACCAAGATCCCCCTTAAAAGGAATAGGATCATATCCCGAAGGGATAAGATCAAGATCCCTAAAAAGGGGGGATAGACATCTGTGGGGAAAGGAAAGGAGGGATTTCCTTCCTCCCCCTTGACCAACGACCCTAGGGGCTTGGAGGGCAAGCCACCAGCCCCTCCACGCCTATATAAAGGTGGGGAGGCGTTGGGGGCAGCCACCCTTCCACCCTTGCCCGTCTCCCTCCCGTTACACCTCTTCCACCTCGCGTAGACGCCTGGCGAAGCCCTGCTGCAGTTCCGCTGCTGCCACCACCACCACGCCATCGTGTTGGTTCAGATCTCATCTACCTGCTCTCCCTCGCTTGCTGGATCAAGAAGGAGAGGACGCCGCTGAGCCATACGTGTGCTAAACTCGGAGGTGCCGTCCGTTCGGCACTAGATCGGTTGGATCGTGATTGGATCGCGAAGAGTACGACTACATCAACAACGTTTTATACGCTTCCGCTTTCGGTCTACAAGGGTACGTAGACACACTCCCCTCTCATTGCTATGCATCTCCTAGATTAGATCTTGGGTGTTCGTAGGAATTTTTTTGATTTTCATGCTTTGTTCCACATCACGCTATGCATAGATTATACATCCGGTCACTCTGGCCTATAAGGTTAAGACAACCCAGGTGCATGACCGTCGGATGGTCAACCCAATCAAAAGTGTTCCATTGACATCATCATCACATAGGAGTTAGATTGTCCCGACATGACCTGGTGGCCCGGACATTAGTCCAGACTATTACCATCGGGAATCACCCTCATCTAGACATCGTCCTAGCCCAGGTCTGAACACTCCGAGTATCACCAATGATAGTTTGCCCTAGTGGTCGAGCGACCTTGGCCACTAGCCAAGACACTTAACCGAACACTCTATCCCACCGCATCGAGCGACCCAAGATAGTCTAACCTAGCACTCTGTCTACTAGCAATTGATGTCCATCTATGCAGTCTAACCTTCAAGAATCCTTGCCTTTGTTACCGTCATTGAGCAAGTATCTTGGCCATCCAAGCTACCTCTTGACAATGTGGGGGGAGGGGTCTCCAATGATTGGATGAAATAGAACAAGGTCACAAGATATCCTTAAGAAATCCTCGCATGTGTTCTTTTCATTTTTAGGGGGTCGTCGGTGCTCAACAACCTTCCCTCTTGGGATAGAAACCCGATATGACACTTAATGACCACATTAGTCCCTTGATTGACTGTCATGAACACCAAATGAATCTAGAGGCATAAATGCACTTTCAAGATTTCCGCTTGTATCCAACCTCCCCCTTAGTAGGATACATACGTTGGTTAGAATCTCACAAAGTTTGTCATCAAATTGGGTCAAACATGATACATTTTTCCATAGCCTCTATTTTTATTGAAAGAGTTTCTGATGGCTAGAAACCTCAATCTAGTTATGCTTTTAACCAAATTTTACCGGTGCGCGTACTCGGTTTATGAGGACAACATCATCCTTCAAAGAAACCTTTTGATCTCTACATTGTATGAGATACCTTAATCTCTTTCTTTCTTTTTGAATGTACACAACACAAGAGGGCTTCTAAGTAACGTATCTGACGTGGAGCTTCACCTTTGGTACTTCTCATTCAAGGATCAAAAGTCTCTTCCTCAATATGTTCTTGGCTCCTTAACCTTGATTAGAACCAAATTTACCTATCACGTACTGATCCATCTCGTATATTACACATCATGCCTTTCTCAAACTACAATTGCCAATGCCATTCGACATAGCAAGAATATGAAGCATCCTGTAGGGATCCACGTGATTCTTCAAGTCCGCTTCAAACCTTTTGTATAATTTGGTTCCGCTTTATACTAGGTGGGGCCCTTATGCCAGTTCAGTTGAACCCAAAAAATAAAATATAATATAAGCCCAAACGCTACAAAATTGCATGCACACTTTGTTCCAACGCGGAGCATGCTCGTTCTTGTTCCGACACGATCCACTTGAGCGGGCCGGGGTGAGAGAGGTGACAGTGTGGTGCATATCATTTTTATGTCGACTTAAACATGAAAGGTCGCTGCCAAGTAGGGCCATTATGTTACATGTACCACACAAACTGCAACGACCGTGCCACTTTAGTTTTCCCCCAATCGTCCCACACATTTCTCTCTTCTCTCACTGTCTCCAGAAAGCTCCCCCCCCCCCCAATTCCCCCAAGGTTTCTTCGGCGACCCCCCATGACAGGAGAAGGAGGATTTAGAATGTACGACCGTGACAGCCCGAGACTGAGCGAGATTCGGCGGCAGCATGACAAGACAATCTCATGAGGATCTCTACTCCTAATATCTCAGTTGGTAGTCTCCGTTCCACGGTTATTTTTCGTCCCATCTTCCCTGGTTTATTTTCGTCTCTCCTCCCACCTCACAGGTAGTCCCGCCGAACCAAAAAAAATCCTAGCGTTGCCCCACGCAGTCCAGGGGCAAACCTCCCGTCGCACCACAGAAAAACGGCCGTAAAAAAACCTACGACAAAAAACCAGCGAAAAAAAAACGGCAACCGAATCGCACGCACGTACGAGCGAGGCCTCCTGTCCTCGAGCGAGAACCACTCGCACGCACGACTCGCACAGCAGATCGTTCGCCGCCGCCCTCCATCCCTTCGCCACACCAGATCCATCCCTTCGCCGCCGCCGATCCATCCCTTCGCCGCCGCCGCCGCCGCCGCCGTTCTTCTCCCTCCCCGACCTCCCGTCGCCGTGCTGCACGGATCTGGCCGTGCCCACAACCGACGGAGCTTCCCCGGCCACCACCGACGACGCCAATGAGGTAGCCACGGTTGTTGCTATTAGATCATGGAGGAGCTCACCCCGGCCTTCTCCTCATTTTCCTCCATGGCTGACTCTCTTATCCCTGGCGGTGCTTTGCCACTCCTCACCATCGGCCTCAATCTTTTCTCTAGGATCGCCAGGGACGACGCCGCCGCCACCGCGGATCCCCACGGACGCCTGCCCCACGCGAGCTACCTGTCCACTAAGACGCGCGGCGAACACACCGCCGATGCCCTGTCGCTGTTGTCCCGATCCATTGCCTCGCGACCATCTTCAATGTGGACCCTTCCTTCGCCGCAGGGGCGATGGGTCCTTCCTATCGCTCCATGGCCTCGCGGCCAAGGGGCCAGGCGCGTCCTCGCCGCCTTCCACACCAGCGGCGTGGACAGGGTGGTGTATACCAGATCCGGATGTGGTCGACGCCGACGAGTACTCGGTTCCATGCAGGTACGGTAGTACAGGCTGACTGTCAGGGTCCTCACACGGGCTCTCCTTGTCCTGATCTGATCTTGATGCTACTCGGTCGATCTATGATGTTTGTTTCCTGTGTTTACATGGTAGAGTGATTGCTACACTTGCTTTTGGCTATGGATGCAATTTGGGAACTAATTCAATGAGTTGAAGGTGCAGGTAGAGATGATGCTGCGGATGGGAACGATGGGAAGCTGCGTGCGTGCTACCTGCCATTACAGGGACTTCTTATATTTATGATAGTTCAGTGTCTTATTACGAATCTGATAGTGCTCTATTGTAATATGATGATTTATTTACATGCGACTCAGAGAAAGAATTACTTTGCAGGTAACTGATGTATTGAACTTTCAAGGATTTTGATTGGTCGCCCAAATAACCCATTCTCCTTTTGTTGATATTTATGAAGGAGATCATTGTTTCTCTTTTCGTTTCAGGTTTCCAACATCAGAAATTTCATACTTATGGAGTGGAGCTACCAAAATATCTATGAGGTAAAATCACTATATACAAATGTTTTCCCACCGCTGCTTCAAGCAACACGCATCTGTTGCAAAGAAATCGGCATCACATGCGTGCTTGCTTGTGTTCATTTCTAGCCGGCAAGAATCCCTCTATGTGTGCAACCTTGCCAGTGTGTGAATCAATCAAGGCAAGGGCAACAAACGTTAAGTATGCGCAAGTCTTGCCGGGATCTGATCTATCAACTCCTCCAGCCAGCTTTGCACTATGCGCACGTCGTCCATGCTAGAAAAGCACTTGGCAAGTGGACGGCTCCACCGGCCCTGTGTCAACAATTCAAATCCTTATCTATACTAGAGACACACATACTTTTTTATGCAATTCTGAATTTATGGAAGCAGAAGAATTGATTATGTGAATTAAATATATAATCCCATGTGTGGGTGCTATCCAAGTGTTGTGATTATTTATGCGCACATAACTTGCAGGTAGATAACTCTAAAGTATGAAGACTTAAAAATATAAGTGCACGCCGTTGGTGTTTTTGAATCCATCTTCCATCACTTCTAATACCTTTGTATTACATAATAGTAAATTTTCAGCATTTGACTGACATATCGATGGTATTTATAATATATTTTTTCTTCCATATTACCAGGAAATATGCGGAAGCACCGAATATATTCCATTTGCAGTGCACTAACAGAACTACACAACAGATAAACAGAGGAATGTAAGTGCAAACCTTTCTTTCTCTTTAAATTCTTGAGGATGGTAACATTTTGTTACAAGTGTTCAAGATTCAGTTCTGACATTTTGGGGTTGCTAATCCGTTGCAAGTAATCATTGCTTAACTGCAAATTTATCCAAAGTTCATGTGACTTGAGTGGTATCTCATTTAGTTTTGTGTCATACAAATAACGTGCAATTTTGAAATTATGTTTGTTGGCGGCTTGGCGCCCACATTTTCTATATAACTTCGAAAACTATTGAATACGTTATCAGTATGACCTCTGAAAAATGATGTTTTATCAGATATACAGGCACCTTCAAGTCCATCCATAAGCATTTTAATTAATTGATTTTGACAGGGCTATATAAACAGCTTTGAAAGAGACATCTACTAGCAGTAGAATGAAGCCTCCTTATAGTAACTCTGTGTGAAAGAATTGATATAAAAAAACTAGAAATATAGAAGTAATATGTAGAAGGTAGAACCATAGAGAGATGTGTATGTTTAATTGAGATATTTTCAGTAGTTCCTTTGTGAAGCTGATATATCTTTCTTTTACAGGACATGGTTGCTCTTGCTTCATGTTAATAGGCCGTCTGGAATGCCATGAGACCAGGATTGGTGTAGGAAATCTTCAAAGCTATTATATTGGTCTTAAGAAACTTGCAATACATCAATGCACTATTCTTTTGATTTTTTTTACTAACACCACAACTACCACATCTTCGCTAAACGACAGAGGTTGCGAGCAACTGCAGCTGGAAAGATTGAATGTGATGTTCTGTATACTTATCAATAGTGTATTACTAAAACTACATATTGACGCCTTTTTAGTTATGCAGAAGATAGTATTGTCCCCAGTTCTGCTTGATTTGATATTTATTTCACATCAGTTTTGTGAGAGAATGTTTTTTTTTCTTTACCTATGGTAGTTCCTGTACTCAGGTAAATCCTTTTGCATCATTTCACTATTGGTTCTATTGTAATTGTATTAGATTGGGATTGCAACATGTGGGCGCCAACAAACAAAATTTCAAAATTGCATGTTATTTGTATGACATAAAACTAAATGAGATACCACTCATGTCACATGAACTTTGTATAACATTGAAGTTAAGCAATGATTACTTGAAATGGATTAGCAACCCCAAAATGATAGAACTGAATCTTGAACACTTGTAACAAAATGTTACCGTCCTCAAGAATTTAAAGAGAAAGAAAGGTTTGCACTTACATTCCTCTGTTTATGTGTTGTGTTGTTCTGTTAGTCCACTGCAATTGATAGTATTGTTAAGATTCGTGGGATCCTAAATTTTGACTATTTAGCTGATCCCAAGTTAGGATTTTAAGTTTTCTCCCATTAAATCAGATCTTTTTGGTTGCATGTATTAATTTACTGATTCTGTACTGGAAGCAATTTAGTGACTTGTGTAGTATTTAGC
This sequence comes from Elymus sibiricus, assembly GCA_039707655.1. Classification (NCBI taxonomy): domain Eukaryota; kingdom Viridiplantae; phylum Streptophyta; class Magnoliopsida; order Poales; family Poaceae; genus Elymus; species Elymus sibiricus. The sequence continues at coordinate 73,944,022 of CM077672.1, read as the reverse complement.
TGATCCCAGGTTAGGCTTTTAAGTTTTCTCTCATTACACCATCGCATTTTAGAATTTTGCAACTAAAAGTTTCCATTAAATTGGTGCTCGTATTAGATGGAGGCATCATTTAACAAAGCATACCGTCGCATGTATAGAGACCTCCAGTCCAGCATGTCAAGGCTGCTCTGTGCGGGCTCGATTAGAGGGGGCATGGACTTTATTCAGAACGAGTGAGTGCCGAGGTATTCCTGTATCAAGTGCATGTCATGGGTTTGATAAAATACCTAAAATAATCATTCTGTACTACATTATTCGCTAGAGGTAGCATCACCGTGACACAGAATTAAGGACTCGTATTAATTGGGAGTGTCTAAAAATTTATCAATTATTCTGATGTTCCATAAATTGTTAGTTTACTGAAAAAGGAAGGAGCTACCATCGCGGTTTGATTGCGTTCATCCTGGACTAACTATACAACAGTTTCATGCCTTTATTTCCCCACAACGTTATGAATTATTTCTTCCATACTCTTATGATCTTGTGTTCAAGTAAGTAATCTTTATCATATTGAGTAATATCTTCTGAATTTAACTGTATCTAAAAGAAGATGCTTTTTGGTTTTCAAGGGAGCAACAACTACATGTTATGCCGGGCTCAACCATATCAACTGAAGGGAGTGACAAGCAAGTACTTTGTTGACAATGAGGAGAAGATGAGTAATATGGTAAAGAGTGACTCCTTGGTGAAGCAACTTTATGAATTCATTGAAGTGGTTGATGTCGTAATTTTCACGTTCTATTTTTCTTTGTTGTAGAAAAGATAATCATGGACACACAATAGAGAGAAAAATGTTTATCTATTCTTTGGATCCTTGCTATTGGTGATGAGAGAAAATACCACTATAAATTTGAGTGGTGTGACCTATCAACTTCCCTTTATTTTGCGTTGCAGTATTCTGGTTTTGATGCCCTGAGGGTCCGCAAAGTTTACCATTTAGTTGCGTTCAACACTCGAAAATGATATATCATTTTTGTCCTTCATATACTAAATCATCAATGTGCACAAGTCTATTTGAGTTCTGTGTTTTATCCTTCCATAAACTAGAAGCCACGATAGAGACCCTGAATTTTATTATATTTATGTAAAATGATAGCAAGGTTTTTGAATTTTGTAGAGAGAGAGAGAGAGAGAGAGGGAGGGCGGGAGGGAGGGAGGGAGGGAGGGGAGGGGGAGGGAGGGGGGGAGGGAGGGAGAGAGATTCTGATGTACTTGAATAGAATAGGATTGTCAATGTTAGTTTCTTTACTCAATATAGCCAAATTCACCTTCATATGAACAAGCACGTGCCCACGTTCACCTACGAAGCATCTTCTAAAAAAGACCCACCGTAAGGGGCATCATCAGTACATGCCTCCATGAAACGGTGCATATACTACTCAATATAGATGACTAAAACACGTCCTATACATTTAAAGTTTGACATAGTTCAATGAAGGTGCAATGAAATTTCATTTTTTTTAATTTACCCATGAAGGAGTTGATTATTCTTAATGACTTTCAACAATAATTGATGGTGGGGAGGTAATGGAGGGTGGGTGCTCACCGGCGCTATAGAAGGAAGAGGGGGCTATAGGTATGGTCGGGGGAAACGTTGGACCGTCGGAGAAGGCGACTCGGTCAGGGCGGCACACGGCATCAACATGAGGATGGAAGGAGGAAGAAGACGACAACGAGCATGGTATTTTAGAAGAGGGGGGAGGAATGTCAGGGGCAACAATGGACCTATAGAGAAGGGCGGCTCGGGCAAGGTGGCGCATGACATAGGCACCAGCTGCAACCAGTGTCGAAGGATGGGTCGTGGGGATGGAAGGAGGAAGATGAAGAGGACGAAGACGACAATCACTTTATTTTACCAACAAAAAAACAAGTGACTGGTGCATAGTTTCTCTCATGTATCCACTAAATAAATAAATAAATAGATAAAAGATGATATATATTTGAAGGACTTACTCATGTCACATAGTCATCAGTTTGATTCATTTTTTTTCTTTTGCCCGTAGCAACGCACGGGCATTCTACTAGTATGGAAAGGGAGGGGAGGATGTCGAGGGGCAGAGAAAAGCGGAGGAGGGCTGCACCGACCACCGAGGTGGCCGTCGCTGACGAAAACCCAGGTACGTCACACTTTTCTCCACACACCGCCTTTGATTCAACACCTTTTTTCATCACCGCATTTGCAATAGATTGAGGAGGAGAGCGGGTTTTTTGTGGCGAGAGAGGGGGGGGCGTTCCCCCACGTATATCCCATGTTGTAGGTTTCAAGCAATAAATATTGAATCTCTTGACCTCGACCTAGTTATTAGCTAATACGTAATAGTGTTTTTTTATCCTAATCTAGACTGTATGGGAGGGGCAAATCAATTGCATGTGTTAGCCTTTTCAGCCGAACACCTACATTACAAACATGAGCAAACTGAGAAACAAGGTGCTTCCCAGTTTAGAGTTGAGAGCATGTACCCACAGTCCACAGACACACAAAGGATATGATTTCTTGGTTTGTACGGGAGGGGCAAATCAATTGCCCATAGTTACCTTTTCAACCGAACACCGGAATGACAAACAAGATCATCCTAGGAAACTCAAGTTGCTTCCCAGTTCAGAGTTGAGAGCAGATTCCCACAGCCACAGGTACACCAATGATACAATTTTGTGTTTTGTGAGTTTGGGCACATTCGATTCCAGGTTTCAATTGGGGGACTCGTCAACAAACTCTAGCGGTTGCACCTACAAGGCCTCCTCATTCAGGTCAAACGACAAAACATTGAGGTCAAGAGTGTCCATCTATGAAAAAAGGCAGATATCAGGCTAGATAATACATTCTTTTTTAGAACTAGCAAAATGTAGTCACCAAACTGCTTGATGCCCCAAGGAAATGCAAGTACCATCAAGAAAACTTGTTTCACAAAAGAAAGCATTGCCAGAACAGAACTTGCTTTTGCACCAACCTTACCTAAACAAAGGCAATTACTCCCCAAACACTTGTTACACGTGTTTGGCTCCCCACTGTGAGAGTTTGTACCAAGTGAAAAGCTTTCTCTTGGTGAGAAACCAAGGATCAATTTGTGAAGGTACAAGGAACTTGCAACAGTGGTATGTCCCACAACACAAATAAAATCCTGCTTGTGTCCCAAACAATTCTAACAATGGTGTCAATACCTGCTAGTCTTGCTAGTTGAACAAGGCTATTAAAATATAATGTGTGATAAATATTTTTGGTATTTTTGGAATAAAACAAAACTAAAAATAAAACATCGTATAAATTTTGTTGGAAGGTGATTCCTATGGTGAAAATTGGACCGGAGTTCATAGGTTCACAAGTGTAACTCTCCAATGCGGTGTGGTTGGTGACTTTCTCATGTGTATAAGTGAAATATGGAACAGTCATCTTCATGCAATACAAGTAAATATTGTGAGAATATATATCGGCAATACATTAATAATACTAAAGACCGAGACCTTCCCATGCATCTTTAGCTAAAATAGCCCATCCATAGACCGAGACACTCTACATCATGTGGACATTAAGTGTAAACATGAGTAATTGCATTTGGAACGACGACGTACTGTTATGGTTACGAGATTATTCATCCTCTACTAACCCTTAACCCTTAGTTGGCAACAATTCAAACAAGTCTTTTCTATTTTCTGTCACTATGGTAGATTACTTGCAAGACTTGAAACCAACTAATGCACACCTCTTCCACTACTGGCTACCGATCTAAACTAGTCAAGAGAAGACAAACAACCGAAAAGAATTATGCATCTATGTATCAAATATGAATCATAAACAAATATGAATGATACGTTTCCAACGTATCTATAATTTTTGATTGTTCCATACTGTTATATTATCAATCTTGGATGTTTTTATATACATTTATAGCAATTATATATCATTTTTTGGGACTAACTATTAACTTAGTGCCCAGTGCCAGTTGCTGTTTTTTGCCTGTTTTTGGTTTTCCAGAATATCAGTACCAAACGAAGTCCAAATGCCACGAAACTTTTTGGAGATTTTTTTCTGGACATAACAAGTACTGGAAGCTTTGGGAGAGGGCCAGAAGATGGCGCATGGGCCCACGAGGCACCAGGGCGCGCCCCAGGGGGGTGGCGTGCCCTGGTGGCTTATGGGGCCCACACAGCTCTGTTTGACCTAATTCCACCACTATAAATTCTCTAAAATCGGGAAACCAACAGAGGAGTCCACGAAATACTTTTTCCGCTGCCGCAAGTTTCTGTTCTTGAGAGATCCCATCTGGAGGCCTTTTGCAGTGCTCCGCCGGAGGGGGAATCGATCACGGAGGGGCTCTACATCAACCTTGCTGCCCTTCCGATAATGCGTGAGTATTTTACCACAGACCTTCAGGTCCATAATTAGTAGCTAGATGGCTTCTTCTCTCTTTTTGATCTTCAATATAATGTTCTCCTCGATGTTCTTGGAGTTCTATCCGATGTAATCTTGCGATGTATTTGTTGGGATCCGATGAATTGTGAGTTTATGATCAGATTATCCATGAATATTATTTGAGTTTTCTCTGAACTCTTTTATGCATGATTATTATAGCTTCGTATTTCTTCTCCGATCTATTGATTTGGTTTGGCCAACTAGATTGATTTATCTTGCCATGGGAAGAGGTGCTTTGTAATGGGTTCGATCTTGCGGTGCTCAATCCCAGTGACAGAAAGGGACATGACACGTATGTATCGTTGCTATTAAGAGTAAAAAGATGGGGCTTATTCATGCGTCGGTTTACTTTGTCTACATCATGTCATCGTTCTTAAGGCGTTACTCCGTTCTTTATGGACTTAATACACTAGATGCATGCTGGATAGCGGTCGATGTGTGGAATGATAGTAGTAGATGCAGGCAGGAGTCGGTCTACTTGTATTGGACGTGATGCTATATACATGATCATTGCCTTGGATATCGTCATGATTATTTGCTCTTCTATCAATTGCCCAACAGTAATTTGTTTACCCACCGTATGCTATTTTCTTGAGAGAAGCCTCTAGTGAAAACTATGGCCCCCGGGTCTATCTAAATCATATATTAAAAACCCTAAAATACCTTTCTGCACTTTTTATTTATTTATTTTATTTTGTATTTTTGTTCAATCTATTTATCTATCACATACAATTTAATCTTGCAATTTACCGCCGAGGGATTGACAACCCCTTGTTTGCGTTGGGTGCTAGGATTTGTTGTTTTGTGTGCAGATGCTGCTAACAAGGTGTTGCGTGATTCTCCTACTGGATTGATAACCTTGGTTTCATAACTGAGGGAAATACTTATCTCTACTGTACTGCATCTCCCTTCCTCTTCAGGGAATTACCAACGCAGCTCACAAGCAGCAGGAAGAATTTCTGGCGCCGTTGCCGGGGAGACATCATCAACATCTATCAAGTACCTACGCATAAAACTTTCATCTCCTTGCATTTATTTTATTTGCCTTTGCCTCTCGTTTTCATCTCCCCCACTTCTAAAAAGTTTTTACAAAAATACAAAAATATTTTCCGTTTGCCTTTTTCTTATTTGCTAGTTCGCTTGCTTTGCTTGAAACTGTTATCATGTCTGAATTTGAGAAAGTTGTGATTGAAAGTGCTAGTGAGGATAGTGGTAGTGAATCTCTCGGAGACAAAACACACTCTTTTGATCTTAATCATGACCCTCCGGAGACTATCTCCCCCACTAATTTTAAAACTAAAGTCTATCATGTGGGAAGTGGTAACGTCATAGGGAAAAATATTATTCAGGAGTTCTTTAATTGTGCGGGAGTTATACCAATAGTTAATGGATCCATTCTTGATAAAACAAATTGTTATGTGGATGCTATTGCAATGCTTGTGGTTAAATTAGAAAGATTTTTTTTGCATATCCACCCCGCTTTACAAAAAATATTTTATGAACTTCCCAACATCCTTGATCCTAGGGCTAAGAAAATTGCCACTATAATCCTTATGCATGAATTTGATTATATAATCCGGGAAGCTAGGGATATTTTCTCCTTTTACAAAATAAATTTTGAGCATCCCCCTATAGAGGAGATTCTTCATGATAAAGATACTATTTGTAGGTTGGAATCTAAAGATTACTTTGCTTATGGTGAAAACATTAGAAGGAGAGTTCCATACACCAAAATAATTAAAACTATGTACCACCATGCTTGTGATAAATTTGAATGGGTTACTAAAGGAATTTATGAGGGATTTAGTGAAGAATGGTTCGAGAGTACGGCTAGAGATCCTATTGATGATGAAATACATGTTTTATATGAGGACGTTTATGGTGATGATCCTGAGTTTGAAGTTATGAATGTTAAGGTTACCAATCAAAGCCCCTTCAATTACCTAAGATCACCCACTAGGAAATAAGAGCATGAAGGTAGAGAATTAATGAGAAAAGCTTTGGAAGATTTAATCAAAAAGGACTTGGGGATGAAGGATGACAAAACTTGAAACTATGCATTATGCCTAGCTAGGGGCATAAAACAATAGCGCTTGTTGGGAGGCAACCCAATGAATAAAATAAATTTTTACTTTTTGTTTCTGTTATTGTGTGTTTTCACATTTATATTACTGTTATGATTGTTTTTTTGTGTTTTTAATTAGTGTTTGTGCCAAGTAAAGCCTTTAGGATGATTTGGAAGATAGTATAATTGATGCTGTTTGGAAAACAGAAAGTTTTGCGTCCAGTGATAGAATTTTGTTTCTGTACTGGAGCGTCAGAAAAATCTGAAATTTTTACACAGTATTGGTATATGAATTTACCACGTTGTCCTAATTTTTCAGAATTTTTGGAGTTATAGAAGTATGGATTTTAAATATATCTCTACAGACTGTTCTGTTTTTGACAGATTCTGTTTTTGATGCACTATTTGCTTGTTTTGATGAAACTATGGATTGTATCGGAGGGTATAAGCCATGGAGAAGTTAAAATACAGTAGGTATAATGCAAAGATAAAATATGAATGGGTTTGCAACAGTACTTAAAGTAGTGATTTATTTTGTTATACTAACGGATCTCACAAAGGTTTTGTTGAGTTTTGTGTGATTGAAGTTTTCAAGTTTTGGGTGAGATCACGATGGATGAAGGAATAAGGAGTGGCAAGAGCCAAACTTGGGGATGCCCGAGGCACCCCAAGGTAATATTCAAGGAAGACTCAAGCGTCTAAGCTTGGGGATGCCCCGGAAGGCATCCCCTCTTTCTTCTACCAACCATCGGTAATTTTACTTGGAGCTATATTTTTATTCGTCACTTGATATGTGTTTTGCTTGGAGCGTCGTGTATTATATGAGTCTTTTCTTTGTTTGCTTTTTAATTTATCACAATCATCTTTGCTGGACACACCTATTTGAGAGAGCCACACGATCATCATAATTTGCTAGAATACTCTATGTGCTTCACTTAAATTTTTTGAGCTAGGCAGTTGCTCTAGTGCTTCACTTAAATCTTTTTGAGCACGGTGGTGGCTATATTTTGAAGAAATATTTAAACTCTCATGCTTCACTTATATTATTTTGAGAGTTGATAAGATTAAAATTTTGAAGAAATATTTAAACTCTCATGCTTCACTTATATCATTTTGGGAGTTGATAAATTTTGAAGAAATATGTGCACTCTCATGCTTCACTTATATCTTTTTGAGAGTGGATAATAGTAACGGTAATTTGCACAAGATATGAATTTGGTCCCAAAGTGATGAATATTCAAGAGGGATATAATAAAAACTTTCATATAGATCATTGGATATGATAAGTGTGATTCCTTGCAATAGTTTTGCGATATGGAGATGATGATATGTGAGTCATGTTAGTAAGTAATTGTGATTTAGTAAGAATATTAGTGTTAAGGTTTGTGATTCCCTATGCATGCACATTAAGTCAATAGTTATGCAAAGAAATTATATCCTACTTATGATGCATTATTCGGTGTTAGTTATGTTCAATGCATGTTTATGACCGTTTTCGCTTTTTGGTTGGTTGCTTCTCAATCTATTTGCTAGCCTTCATTTATACTAAGAGGAATACTGCTTGTACATCCAAAATCCTTAAACCCAAGTTGTGCCAAATGAGTCCACTATATCTACCTATATGCGGTATTTCAATGCCGTTCCAAGTAAATTTGCGTGTGCCAACTCGAATTTTCAAAATAATTTTCCGTTTTGTGTGCCCGTACCGCTCATGAAGCAGCAGGGGGTGGCCATTATTTTCCATGCTAGGTGTGTTATTCTCATGATGAGTGTTTATTCACTTGTCATTGCACGAGAGAGTGGCTAGTAATAGGGATGCCCAGTCCCACAATGAATCAAAAATTAATAACAACAAAATTCCTTGGAAAGTGTTGGTATGGAGGGCACCCGTGGATATGGCTAGCCATGGATTGTGAAAGAATGGTGGAAAGGAAATAAACTTTACTTTCTGTTTGGGAACCGCCTATGATGTGTCTAGCATGGAAAATATTGGGAATTCTCGGTTGTTTTCGTTGACAGAAAAAGCATGCCTCTCAAAACAATTTTATCTCTCTAATTTAAGCTTTGAGCTCTGGCACATTAGCAAATCTCTGCTTCCCTCTGCGAAGGGCCTATCTATTTACTTTTATGTAAATTTTATTTTTACTTGAGTCTCCATCTTCTCTTATAAAGCACCAACTAGAGAGCACTATTGTCATACTTGTGCATTGTGTGTAGCTAATATTTGAGTGTGTTTCATGAATGGATCAATGATTGAGCATAATGGGCTAGGGATAACTTTCTTTAGCATTGATATTTTGAAAGTCGTGGTTGCTTGTTAGCATGCTTGAGTATTTATATCTTCATGTCAAATTATAGACTATTGCTTTGAATCATCCAAGTCCAAATGCCCATGCTACAAAAGAAAACAATATATGATGAATATGATAGGCAACATTCCACATCAAAAATTCTGTTTTTATCATTTACCTACTCGAGGACAAGCAGAAATTAAGCTTGGGGATGCTGATACGTCTCCAACGTATCTATAATTTTCTATTGTTCCATGCTGTTATATTATCAATCTTGGATGTTTTTATATACATTTACAACAATTATATATCATTTTTTGGGACTAACCTATTAACTTAGTGCCCAGTGCCAGTTGCTGTTTTTTGCCTGTTTTTGGTTTTCCAGAATATCAGTACCAAACGAAGTCCAAATGCCACGAAACTTTTTGGAGATTTTTTTTCTGGACATAACAATTACTGGAAGCTTCGGGAGAGGGCCAGAAGATGGAGCATGGGCCCATGAGGCACCAGGGCGCGCCCCAGGGGGGGTGGCGCGCCCTGGTGGCTTGTGGGGCCCACACAGCTCCGTTTGACCTAATTCCACCACTATAAATTCTCTAAAATCGGAAAAAACCAAAAGAGGAGTCCACGAAATACTTTTTCCGCCGCCGCAAGTTTCTGTTCTCGAGAGATCCCATCTGGAGGGCTTTTCCGGTGCTCCGCTGGAGGGGGAATCGATCACGGAGGGGCTCTACATCAACCTTGCTGCCCTTCCGATGATGCGTGAGTATTTTACCACAGACCTTCGGGTCCATAGTTAGTAGCTAGATGGCTTGTTTTCTCTTTTTGATCTTCAATACAATGTTCTCCTCGATGTTCTTGGAGTTCTATCTGATGTAATCACTTTTTGCGGTGTGTTTGTTGGGATCTGGTGAATTGTGAGTTTATGATCAGATTATCCATGAATATTATTTGAGTTTTCTCTGAACTCATTTATGCATGATTATTATAGCTTCGTATTTCTTCTCCGATCTATTGATTTGGTTTGGCCAACTAGATTGATTTATCTTGCCATGGGAAGAGGTGCTTTGTAATGGGTTCGATCTTGCGGTGCTCAATCCCAGTGACAGAAAGGGACATGACACGTATGTATTGTTGCTATTAAGGGTAAAAAGATGGGGTTTATTCATGCGTGAGTTTACTTTGTCTACATCATTTCATCGTTCTTAAGGCGTTACTCCGTTCTTTATGGACTTAATACACTAGATGCATGCTGGATAGCGGTCGATGTGTGGAGTAATAGTAGTAGATGCAGGCAGGAGTCGGTCTACTTGTATTGGACGTGATGACTATATACATGATCATTGCCTTGGATATCGTCATGATTATTTGCTCTTCTATCAATTGTCCAACAGTAATTTGTTTTCCCACCGTATGCTATTTTCTTGGGAGAAGCCTCTAGTGAAAACTATGGCCCCCGGGTCTATCTAAATCATATATTAAAAACCCTAAAATACCTTGCTGCACTTTTTCTTTATTTATTTTATTTTGTATTTTTGTTCAATCTATTTATCTATCACATACAATTTAATCTTGCAATTTATCGCCGAGGGATTGACAACCCCTTGTTTGCGTTGGGTGCAAGGATTTGTTGTTTTGTGTGCAGATGCTGCTAACGAGGTGTTGCGTGATTCTCCTACTGGATTGATAACCTTGGTTTCATAACTGAGGAAAATACTTATCTCTACTGTACTGCATCTCCCTTCCTCTTCAGGGAATTACCAATGCAGCTCACAAGTAGCAATGAACATATAGAGTTAATCCATCACATGATCTATATCACAACCACAAACTCATTTGATAAGCTACAATCATTTGGGGCAGCTCATGTAGCTATTGTATTGAGCATCAAAAACACATATAGGAGGAGGGATTATAACATTGGATACTGCCATGAACCCATAGTCCAGGGGGTGGACTACTCACAACTCATCTTCGAGCACAATGTTCGAGGTTGATGATGATGAAGATGAATTTCCCCTCCGGCAGAGTTTCGGACCAGAGCTGAAAATGAAAATCGCCTCGAAGACGCGATTTGGTGGCGGCGGAAGAATGCTCGATAAATTGGAGGTGAAAATTGGGTATATATAAGCCAGGGGGCTTCAGAGGGCAGACATGGGGCCCACCGGCTGCAGGTGCCCTAGACCCTAGGGTGCCTAGGGCTTGTGGGACCCATCATATGTGGGTCTAGGTCCCTAGGGATCCTTATGGCTTTCAATTCTTCGAAACTATTTTTTTTCTAACATTTTTTCCGGGCATTTCCCTGAAAATACTAAGACACCAGAAAACAAGAATTGACACTGGACACTGGATTAATATGTTAGTCCAATAAAATTCAATAAAAACTATGCCCAAAGTATTTATAATTGATAGCATTATGGCATGAATCATAACAACTATTCATCACTAAACTTACCTATCATACACAACCATCAAAGCAAAAAATGCCACAATGTTGTCTCTCCAAAAGGGCCAAACTACAGGGCCAAACTTGCTTACCGAGAAGCAAGCATCAACATATTTTACTTTTCTTGTAAAAACAAGCCACCTGAAGCAACATTGTAGCACTTTCTTATATCTTCCCTCCATGCAAAGGCAATTAACGTACTATTTGTTACTCCAAGTATTCGAAGAAAACAAATCAAGTGGAGGGCGGCGTTTTCTTTTGCCCTGTGGGCTGCGGATCTATGTTTTTTTTTCATCTGTTCTCTGTTTCCCGCGGATCAATGGAAATGTATTTTTACGCTGAAAAAGAGTTGTTTGTTCTGCGTATATCAGGATCCCGCATCCCTTTTCTTCATTTAGGTGCCATATAAAACTAGATAATTGCATCGTACAACAGAGAGTTGATGGATGTGCTTCACAGAAATTTTGGAGTTTGCATACCTGAAAGTTTCTCCTCAACTTTATTCCTGTGATTTTTTTGAGTTCCGCTTCTAGACGTCTCCTGTTTTTGCTTCCCCAATAGTGCAAAAAAAACATAGTTAGAGCATCTACGGCCGGACTTAACAAATCTGCCCCACAAATAAACGTCCGCGGACCGGTCAATGTTCAGGCGTGTTTGTCCGTGCATGCAACCATACTCCTCAATTTCCACCTTATGTCCCGTCACTTGCATGTGATTGGTGGAGATGAAAAGAGAGAGAAAAAGAATAAAGAAAGAGAAAATATGGCCCGGATGGGCCGCGTCCTGCGTGACGGACGAACCGGGCGCATCCGTGAGCCCTCATATCCTCCCTACGTTTGGTCTCAATATGAGAGTTTGCGGACAACCCGAACGTATACGGATGATATGAGGGGTCCGGTTGAGTCACTTTTGTACTTCTCTCTCCTATCCGGCCACTGTAGGGCGCGTCCGCGAATGTTTAAGGAGGATCTAAAGAAGCCGGTTGTAAATGCTCTTACATCGTGAAGTTGGAAGGACGTTACTTTTTGGTACCTTTAGAGCATCTACAATCGGACGCCCCATATCCACCCCAAACGCCCGGGCGGCTTGTCCGGTCACTGCCTGTACGCAAAATTGTCACCCAACCGGACGTCCAAAACGCAGCCTAAATACTCGAGCTGACCGGCAATCCCCATATTCAGCCCATATGTGGGGGGATATGGGGACGCCCGGATGCGCCCGCTACGTCGGATCCGTCCCACTATGGCCCACCCGACCCCACATAAATTCATTCCTATTCGCACTTCGGACCGAACCCTAGCCACTCCCTCCACTCCACTCCCCTTCCCTCCCCTCCATCCCCTAGCTCTTCTCCGGCCTTGTCCGGCATGGCAGGCAACAAATCTGACTTCGAGAGGCCCGGATCCATCGACTGGGACCTTGTCGCTTGCTGTCACCAGGAGGAGATGGCGGTCCGCGCGGCTCTCTGCCACTCCCGGGAGGAGTGCGCTCGACCGCGGACGGACTCATTCTGGTGGGAATCTATTGCGTCCGCGGAAATGGTGATTGGATCCGCCGGGGCTCGTGGTGGGAGGCGATGTGCCCCTGCCTCGCCGGACGCGGTGCGGCCCGTCAAGCGCCCAAACCCCCGGATGGCGGCGCAACCCCTTCGGTGGCGCGTGATACGTTTCCAATGTATCTATAATTTTTAAAGTATTCATGCTATATTTACACCATTTATTAATGGTTTTGGTGCACTTTTATATTATTTTTCAAAAAGTTCATTTTACTACCCTGAATAAAGTTGGTGGTTCACATTACCCCCTCATCTATTTTTCTGCTCCTTTCACCCCCTAAACAAACTCATACCGGACGAAAGAACCCCCTTGGTGGTTTGTCTCCACTTGCTGCTGATGTGGCGCTGGTCAACGGTGGTTTTGATCTGTGGGTGGGCCTCCCTTGTCAAGTTGGCAGGGGCACGGCTACGACGACCAAATCTTGAGCGCGGACGGGACAGAAGGTAGGGGAAGCAGAGCAACGCTACACCGGCGATGGGAGGCTCCTCCTATGGCCGCGTCCACGCCCAGCTGTGCCTGCACCCTGCCACACCAACGCGCACGAGCGCGCGCTCGGTAAGGGACAGCAGCAGCGCCGCGCCTTTCATGGACGAAGGACGGCCGTGGGCGCGCGAGGTCGATGCCGATGCCACGGCTCGCAAAGCTTTGCTCCAAGGATGGCCGTGGTCTCACGCGCTTCAGGGAAGCACCATGGTGCTCGGTAGGCAGGGGGAGAAGGGGGGTTCATCGGAGGAAGAGATCGAGGTGGCGGCGGTCGATGCTGGAGTCGGGGAAGAAGAGATGCGCGACGGTGATTCACGGCAGCCCAGACAAATTCCTTTAGCAGGAATGTATAGCAGAGCAAGGCGAGGCACTAGGACAAGGCTTCACGGTGAGGAGGAGGTGTCGGCCGCCCTAGTGAAGAACTACAACGGGCGCCAGAGCTCGGCCATGCCGGGAGAGGTCCTCGGGACACGCGGCTCCAGATGGACGGGACTGCCAGCTTCAGGGGAGCACCACTGTGCTCGGGAAGCGGAGGAAGGGAAGCGGGGGTCACCGGAGGAAGAGATCGAGGCAGTAGAGGTCAATACCGGAGGCGGGGAAGAAGACATGGTGACGGCGATTCTCGACGACCCGGACAAGTTCCTTTGCTAGGAGTGTATAGCGGAGCGAGGTGAAGCTCTCGGACAAAGTAGCAAGCGGAGGAGGAGGCGTTGGCCGCGCGGGCGACGAACGACAGTGCCGTCGGCGTGAATTGAGCGTCGGCTACGCTCTTCACCTAACGAGGGCACGAACCTGACGAGGGAGGGCCCACCTGCTGGTCAAATACCACTTTTGACTTTGTCCACGTCAACACTCAATCGGGGGAAAACCATCCAGGGATGGTTTTTGACCGGTATGGAATTGTTGAGGGGGTTAAGAGAGCTGAAATAAAGATCAGGGTGTTATGTGAACCACCAAGTTTGTTCAGGGTGGTAAAATGGACTTTTTTCTTATTTTTTTGGACTAACATATTAATCTAGTGCCCAGTGCCAGTTCCTGTTTTCTGCATGTTTTTTGTTTTACAGAAAATCAATATCTAGGAATGTCATGGTTTTGTCACGACAGATGTCCTCGTGAAAGTACTTAGTCGTGAGGCCATCGCAGCTAGGTGGTAACTCGAACGGGGTTGATCGGAATCGAGAGACAAAGGTTTACCCAGGTCCGTCCCCTCGCAGTGGAGGTAATAGCCTACGTCCTGCTTGATTGTTATTGATGATGATGATCTCGATTACAAGGGTGCAACTTGGCTAACCTAGTACTCGAGAGCTTGTAACTTGATCTTTCTGCCTCAGGGGCTCGCCTTTATATACAGGTCGAGGCCCCAGGCTTACAACAGAGTCCGGGTCGCAAAATGACCCGTGCCTTAATCTGTCTCCTACTCATTATCTTAGGTAAGCCGCCGCCTTAGGTAAGCCGCCGCCTCAAGTACTGGACCTCCAAGCCGGACCGCTTATGAGTCGCCTAGATGGGCCTTGGAGTCTTGATTGCCACAGCTCTCCTTGGGCCGCCACTGGATAACCCGGCCCTGAACGGGCGGGTCATATCGTGAGGTTATATCCCCAACATTAGCCCCCAGAGTGATGTGGATTCATTCACGTCAATCTTCAGTCTTGTTGTACTGCCGGGTCATATGAATTTGCCGGCTCATAATACTTCTTTACCTTAGCGTTCCTCGCTGCCTCGTGTCAGGACGTCATCTTCCGAAATCAACGGTGCTTAAGTGTGACGTCACAGCGAATCTGGATGTATATCTGTTAGGCGCGAGAATCGAGGTGCCTCTTCACAAAAAGTTACTGTGCCTCTTTTATTTTCGCACCTGTCTTTTCCTCTACCATATTATAAATATCCTCAAAGGCCACAGTATTCATTTTTACTGCCTCGTCTTCTTCCTCCTCGCATCCGAGACTTCTCGCGACCAGAGCAGCACCGCACCTCCTCGAGCTCGTCGGCCACTTCGTCCGCGACCTCGATACCGCCCCAAATCGTCGTCGGAGCACTCCGGCCAGTCACCGCCGCCGTCAGGTACATCTGAGAACTTCCCATTAGATCTATGGCATCTCATCCCCTCCGCATAATCCATCTTAGTTCGGCGGAGTTCATCGGTGTTCGTCACCGTTCTTCGGTTTAGTAGATCTAGATACCCCTTAGTGATCTATAGAAATACTCCGACTGCAATCACAATACTATTTTTGCATCTGGGATCTTCACATTGTTTTCGAATCCCCCAAATAGACTAGCTTGCGTTTCCACTGCGCGTCTTAGGTCTAGAAATATTTTCCTTTTGAGCTATTTTGTAGATCTGTAACTGTAACTGCTTCATCTGAATCTTGTTTTTGCAACACTTAGCGGAAAATGTAGTCTCCATATAATTTGAGTTGGCTCATGATGTTCCGACTCATCATCACTTTGTCATGGCTTGCATAACTTTAGTCATAACTTGAATAAGCATGCTCACCTTCATCGTTGCCGGCTTAATCCTGGCGACTCATCATTTTGATCAGAGAAACCGACTCATCCCAAGCCGTAACCGCGTCTTATTTTTCGAGCTGATATCATGAACAATCGAGCGGCTTTATTACTTATGAAGATGACCCGCCAACTTACCTTTATTATTCCGCTTCACAGTTTCAATTTTAAGGCGTCTCATTATGGCCAAGACTGATAAAGCCTGCAACTGGGTCAAATCCCAAGTGTCCAAACTTGTCCTTGAGGATTTGGTAGAGCAAGGCCTTCTTTCGGCTCAGGATATAATTAGCTGGCGGGTGCCTGAAGAGGAGAGCACACCTCAACCTGCTCAAGGAGAAGTGGTCGTTTTTGTAGGCCATCTTCAAAGGGGTTTTTCACCGCCCGGGTCAAAATTCTTCCAGGATTTTCTTCACTTCTTCAACCTTCATCCTCAAGACATTGGTCCCAATTCATTAACCTATATTTGTCAATTCCAAGTCTTCTGCGAGGTTTACCTTCAGATGGAACCAACTGTCCCCCTCTTCCGAGAATTTTTCTACATCAACCACCAAACCGAGTTCGCAGATGGCCCCAGTATAGAACTTGGAGGAATTTCCATCCAGAGGCAGAAAAACACTCCCTTTCCAGAAGCCAAACTAGCGAGTCATCCCAAAGGGTGGAACAGGACATGGTTTTACTGTAAGAACACTGCCCCCGAAGGCGAGAATCCCCTACCGGGTTACAGGCTGGACCGGCTCGATGCAACGACCATTTTTCCGGGTTGGCTGACGAAAGAAGAACGGGAACAGGTTGCTTCTATTTATCCCAAGGTGCGAGCTTTAAAAGCCAATGGGCTCATAGGAGTCGACCTAACCCGGTGTTGGATAAGCTGGCGCATTCAACCCTTGAGCCGGTGGGGCGACTTGATGTGCAATTATACCGGCGACTCAAACGACGTGCAACGCTTCAGTCAGGTCAACTTATCTACTGGAGAAGTAAGCAAAGCCACGAAGAGGCTGTTGGGCGAGTCGTTGGATAAGTGCAAGACAGCTGGAGTTGCTCCCTTCTGTCTGACCCATCCCGTACCCCCTGTAAGTGTACTTTGTATTTTCTCTTATTCCTTTTTTGATTCATCTTCATCCTGATATCCGACTCATCTAATGTGTAGGCTGACGACAAGTTCTGGAAGAAGAAACTTCGCCGCCCAGCTCCTGCTCAAGTTGAACAAGAAAGCGAACCGGCTGACGCTGATGAACCGGCAGTTGACGACGAGGCTGAGGTAGGCTCAATTTACTTTGTCATTTTTTCATTCAACTTGCTGACACCCCTTCTTCTCAGGACAACTCCGACACCAGTCGAGCCGGCATTCCAGAGGTAACATTGATATCTTCAGATTCTGACTCTCCAAAACCTATCCCCAAGAAATTCCGGGTTGCTATTCGCAAAATCCGAAGAAAACCCCGGACCGCCGTTCGTAAAGTCCCTTTTTCTCATCAAGATGCTCACTTAGATCCCCAATTTCTTTTGAAGAAAACTCAACAAGCCGGAACATCCAAGCGTAAGCTCCGAAGCAGCTCTGGAGAGTTATCCGCCGGCTTATCTGACGAGCCGGTCACCCGCAAGCGACGAACTAAGGTGCCTCATAGCCCAACTCCATCTCTTCCTCGAGCCGGACTTTTCAAGCAGCCTCTTAATCCTTCTGACTCGAATTATCAGGAGACATCGCCCTCCTCTGGAGAGTCAACCGCCTCACAACTTCCTCCACTGGTCATCAAACCGGGGTAAGTTGGTAGTCATTATACTTGTCATAGTGAAATTTGCTCAATCTGAATATGTTTGTGATTGCAGGGCCAAAGCCATCAAGAAGAAATCAGCCATAAAGAAGAAAAAGGCAGGCTGGTCATCTGGTGATGATGCCAGCCCTGAAGCTCAAAACCCGCCAAGGACGATTCTTGAGGCACAAACTGAACCAGCGAGCAAGGACAACCTAGACCAAAGGGTTGAGCCGGCTCAGTTTAATGAGCCGGTGATGGTAGAAACAATCACAGGACAAGGCAAAACAGATGACCCGGTGGACAATGTCAACCCGCCAAGCCCTGTTCGAGACTTCAGTCCTATGGAGATGGAGGATGTCATTCCGGCTAATCCACTGGGTGACGCGGAAGTGACCGTCACAGGAGAGGCCTTCAAAACTTCAGAAACGTTCAACACATTGGCCAAAATCCCTGCGAAAGATGAGCCGTCCCCTTCTGTGAAGGACAAAATGAAGTTGGAAGTTCCCGACATCAAAGAGCTGGGCGTGGAAGAACTTCATCGGCAATATTTGACCCGGCTGTCCGAGAGCCGGGATGTTGAAGCGAGCATGATCAACATGCTGAAAAGAAAATATGAGGTACCAACATACTCCTTATGTCATATCTTCTGTATATACTTAAGTAGCCCCCAAGTTTTGAGCATATGAGGATATGGAATGTGCTTGAGACTTCCAACTCTTGTCAAATGATCACACTATAGCCCCCAAGAGCCGGCTCAGTATAACATACTGAGCTGGGACTTATGAAAACTGAAGATGTGATACTGTAGCCCCCAAGGGCCGGCTTGTCTCAGTGAGTGAGCCGGGTTTTTTGTAAGTAGACCGTCCATAATTAATGTATGCATAAAATCAATTTGTAGCCCCAAGGGCCGGCTCATCTCGTTGAGTGAGCCGGGTCTTTTGAGAAAATTGTATACTTGAGAAGCGACCTGTAGCCCCCAAGGGCCGGCTCATATCTGTGAAATGGCCGGGTCTTTCCATGATTATCAATAAAAACGACGAGCATTAGCCCCCAAGTGTCATGGGGTGTGCCTGCAACGTCATGAGACTTGTCTGCAGAAAATAATTTGAGTGGTGTAGCCCCCAAGTGCCGGGTCTTGCGGCCTCGCTGGCTCGGGACTATAAATAGTAATCCAAACAAAATGCATCTGTGATGACAGGATATGCTGGAGGAGGCCGAGTCGAAAGCCGATGTCTTGCAGAAACAATTGAAGCTTGAGCGGCGGCAACGTGTCAAGGCAGAGGCATCGTCTGCATACTTGCAAGGATCAGTGGCTCTTGCAAAGGAGAACTTGCAAACCGAGAGAGCCGCCCATGAAGTTGAGAAAGAACAACTACTGAAACGGGCACATGCTGCAGAAAACCGACTGGAGCCAGTGTCACAAGAGCTGAACACGTTGAAGCGGCATATCACAGATATGACACTTGCCATCTTTGGTAAGTAACGGCAGAACCACAGTTAAATTCCGGGTTAACGACTGGCCGGCTGATATATGCATGCTGTTTCCTTGTGCAGGTAGAAAGAATAATATTGGGCTCCAGCTCCCAATCATCAAATTGAAGGCCATCTACACATACCTTGAGCAACTTTATACCGGTGGTATGTATGCGATTATGGCAGTGAAGGACGCCGGGTCACACCCTGTGAGGATTAAGGACATGCTGAACGACCTATCAACTGTACCAGAAAGGATCCATGAGAAGCTGAGGTCGGCGGCTCGTGCAGGGACTGGCATGGTTCTTGCGAGGGCCAAGGCATTTCTACCGGAGATGGATCTGAACGAGCTGGTTGGCGGCTTTCCCCAGTACAATGTTGATGGGGAAGAATTTTCTCAAGAGGACTTTGCACGGTGTGTGAAGGACACTCGAGTGGCTGCAACACAGATGGTTGAAGAACTAGACCTGGTCAAGTATCAACCCGGTTACTCGGAAGATAACAAACGCCTCCGCCCAGTAAGAAAACCTTTGCTCCTGATGTTGACCCGTCTGGAGTCATTACTGCCGACTCAATTTTCAAGAAACTCTCTGCCATCCAGTGGATTCCAAGAAGCCGCCAGACCGAGGAGTGCGCACAAGCCGCCCCGTCGAACTCCGGTGCTGAGGAGCAGCAAGTTGTCAACCCGGAAGACGCGGACGTCGATGCAAGCGAGTAGCCTGTGCGAGAACTTTATGAGAAAAGTGTTGCTCTCAGCTCCCAGGTGGGGTTTGTAATAGAAGTAGGAAAACACTTGTGCTATTCTGCAGGGCCATCGTGCACTGGACATGTTTTGATATCTGTATGCTAACCCGCCATCCTGGCTTCCTTGAGTAATAGTGTGGCGAGTCATATTTGTGTGAACCATCAATAGCCTATCCTTCTCTGCATAACACAGGTTTAGAAAAACCCGAGGCGCTTAATAGCTGTCCGGCTTGTGGTTAGCACCAATCTGAAATAAGCTGCTATGATTTTTGTTGACTCATGGTCAATAGGCATCTGTCTTTTGTGTTAAACCGGTTTGTCATCCGGCGGCTCATGGCCAAAGGAAACAAAGAAAACCCCTGTAAAAAATTGAACGTGAATTGTGAATAGATATCAATGTTAAGTCGGCTTTCGAGGCACGATAATATAGACCGGCTTTCGAGGCTCGAGTCTTGCTTCAATGAAGCTGGCGTGATAGCCCATGGTTTGTACTCGCTCTCTGTAAGCCGGCTCTCACGTGACATCCGATGTTTTAACCAAGACAAGTTCAGGGTCATAGAGATGATTGACCTGTCAAGAGTACACCGGGTCACCTAATCGGAGTAGCATCAAGCAAACAGGCAGGTTTAACCAAGATAATGTGGCGTCTTTTGCCGGGTCAAGAGGGTGAGATAGCTAAACTCGGTGAGTTGGAAGCCCCCAAGTGACCAATGATCAAAAACGAAAAGACTCATGCACAATATTTGAGATGAAACGACAGAGGCCCCTAGTTTCGGGGATGCCGGCTTATGTTTATTGATCATAATATATACAAAGGTATGTACAATCAAACTTGAGCCAGTGGCTCTAAGTATAGTAAGGACGGAGGTGAGCAATATTCCAGGGCCTGCCGGTCTCTTCCTCCGATGTGCGTGACTTGTTGCGTTCACGTATGTCCATCAGGTAATATGAACCGTTGTTGAGATTCTTGCTGACGACAAAAGGCCCTTCCCAGGAAGGGGAGAGCTTGTGCATACCCGCCTGTTCTTGAATCAAACAGAGCACTAAGTCGCCCTCTTGGAAAGTACGGCTGCGAACCCGACGGCTGTGATAGCGACGTAGGTCTTGCTGATAGATCGCAGATCGTGCTGCTCCTAAGTCACGTTCCTCTTCCAAGGCATCCAGAGAGTCTTGACGAGCTTGTTCATTGTCTGCTTCGACGTAGGCGGCAACTCTTGGGGAATCATGACGAATATCACTAGGCAAAACAGCTTCTGCGCCGTAGACCATAAAGAAAGGCGTATAGCCTGTTGATCTACTAGGAGTGGTCCGGATGCTCCAAAGGACGGAAGGGAGCTCTTCGACCCAACAACCCGGCGTGCGCTCGAGTGGGACCATAAGCCTAGGCTTAATGCCTCGTAAAATCTCCTGGTTAGCGTGTTCTGTTTGGCCATTGGACTGAGGGTGTGCAACGGATGCAACATCAAGCCGGATATGCTCTCTTTGACAAAAATGTTTCATAGCTCCCTTGGACAAATTTGTGCCATTATCAGTGATGATGCTATGGGGATAACCAAAGCGAAAAATCAACTTTTTCAAGAACTTGACTGCTGTGGCAGCATCACAATTGCTGATTGGCTCGGCTTCAACCCACTTGGTAAATTTATCGACAGCAACTAAAAGATGGGTCTTTTTGTCTTTGGACGGTTTAAATGGACCAACCATATCAAGCCCCCAGACTGCAAAAGGCCAAGTTACTAGGATCATCCGGAGCTCTTGAGCCAGAACATGAGCCTGGCGAGCAAACTTCTGGCAACCATCACACTTTTGTACGATAGCCTCAGCATCTGCGTGAGCCGTAAGCCAGTAAAAACCATGCCAAAAAGCTTTTGCCACTAAGGACTTTGAGCCGGCATGATGACCACAATCGCCAGAATGAATCTCATTAAGGATCTCTCACCCTTCATCAGGGGAAACACAATGCTGGAAAACTCCTGTGACGCTCCTCCTATGTAACTCGCCATTAACAATGGACATAGACTTGGAGCGGCGGACGATCTGACGAGCCATGAGTTCATCTTCAGGGAGCTCGCCTCGAGTCAAATAATCCAGATAAGGAACTGTCCAGTCCGGGATAGCGTGAAGAGCCGCCACCAACAGTGCCTCCGGGTCAGGGATAGCGAGATCTTCCTCGGAAGGCAGTTTGACAGAAGGATTATGGAGCACGTCAAGGAACACATTCGGAGGGACCGGCTTACGTTGAGAGCCGAGTCGTGACAATGCATCAGCCGCCTCGTTGAGCCGCCGATCGATGTGATCAACTTGATATCCCTTGAAGTGTCTAGCCACATTGGTTACTGCTTGCCGATAAGCCGCCATAAGCGGGTCCTTGGAATCCCATGTTCCTGAAACTTGCTGAGCGACCAAATCCGAGTCGCCTAAACACCTGACCCGGCTGATATTCATCTCTTTAGCCATCCGAAGACCATGGAGGAGAGCCTCGTATTCAGCTGCATTGTTAGTACAAGTAAACAGAATCCTCAGGACATAACAAAATTTATCACCTCGAGGGGAAGATATGACCACTCCAGCCCCCGAGCCTTCTAGCTATCTGGAACCATCAAAATGTATAGTCCAATATGTATTATCTGGTTTCTCCTCTGGAGTTTGGAGTTCCGTCCAATCATTGATGAAATCCACGAGTGCCTGGGATTTGATGGCCGTGCGAGGGACATATTTAAGATGGTGGGGGCCAAGCTCAATTGCCCACTTGGCAACCCGGCCTGTAGCTTCCCTGTTCTGAATGATGTCTCCCAAGGGTGCTGAACTGACCACAGTAATGGGGTGCTCTAGGAAATAATGCCTGAGCTTGCGACTAGCCATGAAGACGCCAAACACCAGTTTCTGCCAATGTGGGTACCTCTGCTTGGACTCAGATAGAACTTCGCTGACATAATAGACTGGCCGCTGCACTGGATATTCTTTCCCCGCCTCTTTCCTCTCGACAACAACTGCAACACTTACCGCTTTGTTATTAGCAGCAATGTACAGGAGCATAGGCTCTTTGGCGATGGGAGCAGCGAGAACAGGCGGCTCGGCCAATTGCTTCTTGAGGGCTTCAAAAGCTGCATCAGCAGCGTCACTCCAGACAAAAGTGTCAGTCTTTTTCAACATCTGATAAAGGGGAATCGCCTTTTCGCCAAGGCGGCTTATGAACCGGCTCAAAGCCGCGATCCGACCCGCCATCCGTTGAACGTCATTGATGTTCTCCGGTTTCGCAAGCGAGGTTATTGCTTTAATCTTGTCTGGGTTGGCTTCGATACCTCGCTCCGATACTAGGAAACCCAGCAACTTGCCTGCAGGAACACCAAAAACACACTTATCCGGGTTAAGCTTCATCTGGTAAGTCCGAAGATTAGCGAAAGTTTCCTTGAGATCATCCAGCAAGGTCTCCCTCTTCAATGACTTGACCACGATATCATCCACATAAGCATGTACATTGCGCCCAATCTGCTTGTGGAAGCAATTCTGGACACACCGCTGATAAGTTGCTCCTGCACTTTTGAGCCCGAAAGGCATAGAGACGTAGCAAAAGGCCCCAAAAGGTGTGATGAAAGCCGTCTTCTCCTGATCCTCGACGGCCATCTTTATCTGATGATAGCCGGAGTAACCATCCAGGAAGCACAAACTCTCACAACCCGCCGTGGCATCGATGATCTGATCAATGCGAGGAAGGGCAAACGGGTCTTTGGGACAAGCCCTGTTGAGATCTGTGTAGTCAATACACATGCGCCAAGTGCCGTTTTTCTTTAGAACAAGCACTGGATTAGCCAACCACTGAGGGTGAAAAACTTCAACGATGAAACCGGCAGCTAGGAGCCGGGCTACTTCTTCCCCAATAACCTTGCATCTCTCCTCGTTAAAACAACGGAGGAATTATCGAACAGGCATCATTTTCGGATCCACATTAAGGTGGTGCTCAACGAGTTCTCTCGGTACACCTGGCATGTCAGAAGGTTTCCACGCGAAGATGTCCCGATTCTCACGGATGAACTCGATGAGCGCGCTTTCCTATTTGGGATCCATACCAGTCCCAATAGTGAACGTCTTGGACGGGTCGCCAGGGACAAGCTCAACCTGCTTGGTGTCCTCGGCCGACTTGAACTTGAGTGGCGGGTCAGACTCTGCGGTGGGTTTCTTCAAGGGCGTCATATCGGCCGGGTCAACATTTGCAGTGTAAAATTTCAACTCTTCCGCAGCGCAAGCCATCTCGGCATAGGCTGCATCCCCTTCCTCGCACTCAAGGGCGATCTTTCGATCCCCATTAACTGTGATAGTGCCTTTTGGTCCAGGCATCTTGAGTTTGAGGTAGACATAGCAAGGTCGAGCCATAAAGCGAGCATAAGCCGGCCGCCCAAACAGGGCGTGATACGGGCTCTTGATTTTGACCACCTCAAAGGTCAAAGACTCACACCTGTAGTTTTCATCAGTGCCAAACGCGACATCCAGCTTGATCCGTCCGATAGGATATGCAGACTTTCCAGGAACAATCCCGTGAAACACTGTGGAAGACGACTGGAGCTGTTTTTCAGATAGATTCATCCGTCGGAAAGTGTCGTAGTACAAGATGTTTATGCTGCTTCCTCCGTCCATGAGCACCTTTGTGAGTGAATAGCCGCCGACTTGAGGTGCCACCACCAAAGCCAAGCAACCTGGACTGTCGACCCGGGGAGGGTGGTCCTCTCTGCTCCATGTAATGGGCTGTTCCGACCAACGTAGATATTCCGGGACTGCCGGCTCGACAACACTGACGGCTCGTTTTCGGAGTTTGCGATCTCGCTTGTCAGTATGGGTCGTGAACACGTGATACTGCCCACTATTCAACTGTTTGGGATTGCTCTGAAAACCAGACTGATTGCCATGTTGATTGCCCTGCTATTGATTTCCTTGCCCCGGATGCTGATTGCCTCAGTTGTTGCCAGAACTCTGGTAACCTGCTCCTGAGCCGCCCGGGCCATGGAATCCCGGGTTGTGAAAGCCACCGGACGAGCCGGCTCCAGGCTGCCCCGGGTTGCCTCCTCCGCCGCCCTGACGATTCTGAAAGAATTGCTCTCCGAAAGCTTGCATTATGTGACAGTTCTCCCAAGAGTGGGTTGACGGCTTATTAGGGAGGCTGTGTTTTGGGCATGGGCCTTTGAGGGCTTCCTCAAAATTACGGGGCTTGTTGCCACTGTAGGATCTTCCCGAATTATTCCTCCTCGGGTGTTTGTAACCAGTGTTGGTATTAGCAACCAAGTCTGATCCTCCGTCCTGATTCTTACGCTTCCCGCCATTGCCTTGGTTACCATGGTTTCCATTGTTCCCTGAATTGTTCTGCTGGTTACCCTTGCCACCATTGTTTTTCTTTCCCTTGCCAGTCAGGTCATCGTCCGGGTTAGGATCCTTCGTGGTGTCTGACTCGGCATACCTAGTGAGGACGTCCATGAGCTCGCCCATATCCTGAACCTTCCGCTTAAGCCGGCCAAGCTTCTGCACAAGGGGCTCGAAGTGACAGTTTTTCTCCAAGATCAGCACCGCCTGAGCCGCCGTGATGCTGTCAGAGGCGTGAATAATGTCTGCGACCCGGCGCATCCAGTGATGGGCCGACTCACCCTCACGTTGGATGCAGTGCTGAAGATCGACGATCGTCATTGGGCGCTTGCAGGTTCCCTGGAAGTTCTTGATGAAACGGTCCTTCAACTCCGCCCAGGTGTTAATAGAGTTAGGGGGCAAGTTTTTCAACCACGTGCGAGCCGGCCCCTCCAACATCATCGTCAGGTACTTGGCGCAGACAGCGTCGTTGACATCCAGCATGTCCATGGCTATCTCGTAGCTCTCAATCCAAGCGACCGGCTCAAGGTCAGCCGTGTAGTTTGGAACCTTACGAGGGCCTTTGAAATCCTTGGGCATGCGCTCGTTGCGCAAAGCTGGCACCAAACACGGTATCCCAATGGTCCTGCTACTGGAAGTCAATTGGGTTGTGACAGGCGGCGCTTGACCCGCCGCGTTTGCCGCCTCCGCCGCTCGTTGAGCCCGAGCCGTATCAACAATCTCCTGGGCGTTAAGGGGCCCAAGGCGTGGCGGGTCACGAGGCTGCTCACGATGTCGATGAGCGCTGCTAGAGACGGCCGGCGACTCATCGTGGCGGCTCCTGCTTCGGCTTGGAAGCGGGGTAGAGTGGAGTCGCTGCCGACTGTAGGAGTAGTTTGCCTGCTGGGCAACCGCAGTTTTTAACATCTCAATGGAATTCCGGGCTTCGATCTCAACCGGTGAGTTTCCCGTGATTGGGAGCGCGGCTAGGTTGGTTGCTGCTGCCACCAAGTTGTCCAAAGGGTTGGTGAAGTGACCCGCCGGCGTGAGGAAACGATGCGAAGGCATCTGAACCGGCGGGAGCCGCTGGGTCGGCTCCTGCGGGCGCTGCTGAGCCGGTTGATGGGGTTGACCCGGCGACGGCTGCCTGCCTCTGCTCGGGGGTACAAACGGTGCTTCCGGGGTGCCTGTACCAGCCCCCTGAATAGGTGCATCCTGCGGCGTGTTAAACAGACGCATGGGCTCGTAGTTGGGCGGTAGACGGCTCATATGGCGCCTCTGATGAACCGCCTCTGACGCACTCTGATGGAGCCCCATGCGCCAGGCTTCGGCTTTCAGGCGCTCTACCTCGGCCTGGACTTGAGACTGCAACTCCGCCATGCGAGTGTTTTTGGCGTTGATATCTACCTGTACCTTAGCCATCTGCTCGCGGAGCTTGGTTACCTCCGTGTTGCGTTCCGCCTGGTTTTCTGCGGTCACCGGTGTCGCAAGGAGCGTCGCCAGGGCGGTTGCCAATTCTGTCAAGGCCTGAGCCGGTGGTACGGCTGAGCCGGCCCCTGAGGTACCGGTTCCTGTTGCGGCGCCGGCCACCGTGGAAGTAAGGGCCGGGGCTGAGCCTGCCATATAGACAGCAGCCCGGGGGGGCGTGTTGAAGGAGTCTTGAGCCGGCTGGTCGCCAGAGTAGCCCCCAAGCCCGCCATCGTAAAGCGGGAGGATCGACTCAGTCTCGCCTACCGAGGACTCGCCATCAGAATAGACGAGGGTATCGCCGCCGGATGCAGAGTTATCTGCGAGGTCCACCCCTTGGGTGAAACCGACGAAGACGTGCTTCCGGCCGGCTTGAGCATGGGCGGGTTGCGCGCGCCGGGCCGGCTCGACGATGTCGGCGCAGATGTCCGGCCCGGGTTCAGATCCGCCAGCTTTGCCGATGAAGACGTGGATTTTGCCGAAGGGGACCCGGTACCCGTACTCGATTGAGTCGGCCTCGGGGCCCCAGCCTGAATCGTCGATGTAAAGCTTGCCGCAGCGACTCTTGGTCATGCGGCCAATCGCGTATCCCTCGATCCCTGCGGGAGTTCCCTTCAAGTACTCAACACCACCGAGCGAGAGCCCCACGGTGGGCGCCAACTGTCGTGGTTTTGTCACGGCAGATGTCCTCATGAAAGGACTTAGTCGTGAGGCCATCGCAGCTAGGTGGTAACTCGAACGGGGTTGATCGAAATCGAGAGACAAAGGTTTACCCAGGTTCGGCCCCTCGCAGTGGAGGTAATAGCCTACGTCCTGCTTGATTGTTATTGATGATGATGATCTCGATTATAAGGGTGCAACTTGGCTAACCTAGTACTCGAGAGCTTGTAACTTGATCTTTTTGCCTTGGGGGCTCGCCTTTATATACAGGTCGAGGCCCCAGGCTTATAACAGAGTCCGGGTCGCAACATGATCCGTGCCTTAATCTGTCTCCTACTCATTATCTTAGGTAAGCCGCCGCCTTAGGTAAGCCGCCGCCTCAAGTACTGGACCTCCAAGCCGGCCCGCTTATGAGTCGCCCAGATGGGCCTTGGAGTCTTGATTGCCACAACTCTCCTTGGGCCGCCACTGGATAACCCGGCCCTGAACGGGCGGGTCATATCGTGAGGTTATATCTCCAACAAGGAAGGTCAAAACACCCCGGCGATTTAATATGATTTTTTATAAAATATATGTGATTTTGGGGTGAAGGAATCAACGCAAAATATTGCCCGAGGGCCTCACAAGGGCAGGTGGCGCGACCACCCCCTGGTCGCGCCATGGGTCCGTGTGGCTAGTCCTTAAGTTGGTTGAAAACCTTCTTTCGCCATAAGAAAGCTAATTTCCAGAGAAAAATCCCCTTAATATTTCAGCCCGATCGGAGTTACGGATCTCCGGCTATTAAAGACATAGTGAAATGCCAGAAAACGACCGCAAAAACAAAGAAGAAAACAGAGATATCCAATCTCGGAGGGGCTCTCGCCCTCCGGGAGCCATGGAGGCCACGGACCAGAGGGGGAATCCTCTCCCCTTAATGCTTTGTAATTATGGTCGGTGCCCTCGGTAAAATTGCATGAAACGTGCTATTCCATTTCTTGCTGTTAGCGGTTACAACTGAATAATCATACAGTTGCGGTTGTTTCATAGTATTATCAACTTTGCAATTTCAGCATTACGTGTATATTTCACGAATTCAGTGGCATACTTTTCGTTGTGGCCGGAATTAGGTGGTATACTGGGTTAGCGTCTAATGCAGTTCGTTAATTAGGACAGAAGCACATATGTGAAAAAGGAAAAACATGGAGTGAGAAAACTTTAATAGATGTATTTTTCAATCATCCATTCACCCAATCAGTATTAGCCATTAGTACCCAATTGCAGAAACTTGATTGGAGGGAAAAGATTTTCCAAGTTCTAAGAATTGTGGTCAACGTGGATCACTTGCAGAGTTGCAGTCATATATTAGGCATATTCAAACTCTAGCAAGTAGCAATAGCTAACTCAATAATATTCTGAGAAGGGAGTAATAACCCTTACTTCCTAAAAAAATATGTTAGGTTGTTGAGGCATTTCTTCAAGCATCTTATAGGCAATCTAGCAAGCTTGGACAAAATGCGTTCAAAAACATTGTACAACAGAATACATCAGTTGCTAATTCATCAAAAGAAAACATGGGAGTTTGGTATAATAAAGCACATGCACAACCCTTTGTTTTATTCTTTCCCTTGACCGATCAGCACGTAGCATGCATATGGAAAGGTAATCTGCCCTGCACATAGAGTGGTACGGGTGGAGAAGAAACATCATGATGCCATGGTGGATGGAGAAGAAAAAGGGCAGTAGCAATGGGATTCATCCTGCAGTAGAGTAGATGAGTACATGATGATTCAGGGCATCAATCAGTTCTTCCACGGAAACGATGTCGCGGATCCGACGCGATCACCGACGCTTGAAGGATGGCAAGAGCACCGGTGTTCCTACAATCAGGAGGCGGCGGCATCAATTCAAGGAACCGTGGCGCGGGGGAGACGTGCGAGAGAAAGTGCCCTGAACTTGGGAAGTGGAGGGGAGAGGAAGAATACGGTGGGGCGTACTTCTCTTAGATTATTAATTATTAGAGCCTTGCTTCGATACACCTTCCTCATAAACTGTATAAGGGCGGTATGGTCATTTGACCATAAGGTATACCCACCTTCGTATGTGGCACGTATACGTAGATGTACACAGCCCATCACACCCTTTCGTCCTAGGCCTGGCCCATATTCTTTTTCTTTTTTTAATCTTCTAAAAATAAGTGTGAGAGGTAAGATTCGAACTCCCAACCTCTTGTTGTGTATTGTTACTCCCTCTGATCCTAGTATTTAGTTTGTGCATAACTCTGTTCACGCATACAAATGAGGCCAATCTTTGATTGATTTTGGACTGTTATGCCGCTGTGCTGGATGGATTTGCAAATCTCATGGGAGGTGGGCGAGGTAAATACGCATACATGCGAACCAACCTGTGGTTGGATGGTTAGAAGGACAGTGGTATCCCCAGCCCACCAGGGTTCAAGTCCTGGTGCTCGTATTATTCCTGAATTTATTTCAGGATTTCCGGCGATGCGCTTTTAGTGGGAGGAGACGTTCCCGTCGACGACGAGGCGCCTACGGTGACTTCATAAATCTCAAGATGATATGCCGGCTCAGTCTCGAAGGTGCTCATAGGGGTAGGGTGTGCGTGTGCGTGTTCATAGGGTGAGTGTATGCGCGTATGTATGAGCGTTTGCGTCTGTACTGTGTTCAAAAAAAAATACGCATACATGCACATGGCTAGGATCTAGTAAAGCCGATTAAAGGGGCAGATTTACCGGGATTGGTTGCATGCCAAACAGGGAGGAAAGCCGAGTCAGATTTCATAGGAGAGTTGCTAGCGAGACGGATTACCAGAGGCAAATCTGGAAAGGATCGCTAGAAAATGGGAAGGCGTAGAGTAATACGGAAAAAACAAAAAACAAATTATGCGCCGACTAAATAGAATCGGAGGGAGTACTTCTTTTAGTACCTCCTTTCCGGTTTATAAGGTTTGCGCATATCTCTAGGTTGACAAATAGACGAACGTAATACAGGTTATATATCACGAAAAATATATCATTAGAAAATTCAAATCGTATACTTTCTAATGATATAATTTTTAGACTATACAACTTATTTTATGTTGATCAAATTAGAGATCTAGGGATACGCGCAAGCCTTATAAACCTGAAAGGAGGTAGTATTTTTCTTGTTGTCCATCTTCTCTGTCTAGTTTTCTTTTTTTTTTTGGTTTTGTTTGGCCTTTTTTTCTTCGGTTTATTTTTTTATTTTTCTTTATTTCTTCTTCTTTTTCTCAAGTCTTTTTCATTTGCTTAAATTCGTGAACATTTTCTTAAATTTGTGAACTTTTTTTAAATCCATGAACTTTTTTCAAATGAATGAATGTTTTTCAGTTTCGCAAAATTTTATCAAATTCATGATTTTTTGTCAAAATCTGGAAAAAAAATCAAATCTAGAAAAAATTCATGATTTTTATGCCCACCCCTAGCTCCAAGGACGAAAAAAGTTCACGAAATTGAAAAAAGCTCATCGAATTGAAAAAATGTTCACGGATTTGACAAAAAAATGCGAAATTGAAAAAATTTCATCGATTTGAAAAAAGGTTCACGAATTAAATATTTTTTTCACAGGAGGTCGCCCGGACTGAGCCGGTCCATTGTCCCACGCGAAAACAGGGAAAATAAAAATAAAAATTTTAAATACCTGTTTAAATTATGATTTTAAATATACTTTTTCCCTCAAACCTGGCATGGATGCCTACCATGGGCACCTGCTGGCAAAAGTTGAGGTCATTTCATGAATGTCCAAAAACACCATGTTCAATGGAGGGTGCTCAGTTAGATCAGAAGGCTCCGTCTGAGAGCACTTTTTTTGGCATCCGTTAAATGATTCTAATTTTTTTCATGAGCTTATATGACCAATTAAAGGCGCCATGCCAAGTTGTTTTGGTTTTCAACAAATTTTGCATTTTCTGAAGTTTTCTTAGTAAAAAAGGCTGATAAATGGCCGGACGTGTCACAACTTGCATACGGTGTCGAAAATCGTTCAAATCTGACATGGATGCCTCTCATGGGCAACACCTGCTTGCAAAAGTTGGCGTCATTTAAATAATGTCCAAAACTAGACCATGTCCAACGGAGGGTGTCCAGGTAGGCCAAAAGGCTCCGTCTAAGAGCACGTTGTTTCCCGATATCCTTGAAATAGCTTCAACTTTTTCAATGGCCTTGTATGAACAATTCAAGGCACCATGCCAAGTTATTTTGGTTTTCAACAAATTTTGCATTTTCTGGAGTTCTCTCGGTAAAAAAAAAGATCGATAAATGGTCGGACGTGTCGCAACTTGCATACAATGTCGAAAATTGTTCAAACCTGGCATGGATGCGTACCAAGGGCATACCCACCTGCTTGCAAAAGTTGGCGTCATTTAAAAAATGTCCAAAACTAGACCATGTCCAACGGAGGATGTCCAGGTAGGACAGAAGGCTCCGTATGAGAGCACGTTGTTTCTTTACATCTTTTAAATGGCCCCATTTTTTCATGGCCTTCTATGATCAATTCAAGGCATCATGCCAAGTTATTTTGGTTTTCGACAAATTTTGCATTTTCTGGAGTTTTCACAGTCAAAAAAGACCGATAAACGGCCGGACATGTCGCAACTTGCATATGGTGTTGGAAATCGTTCAAACCCGGTATGGATTCCTAACATGGGCATGCCCACCTACTTGCAAAAGTTGAGGTCATTTCAAGAATGTCCAAAACTAGATCATATTCAGGTGTTCAGGTTGGCCAGAAGGCTCTCTCCGAGAGCACGTTGTTTTGTCAAAATCCTTCAAATGACCTTAATTTTTTCCACCAACTTTTATGACAAATTCAACGCACCATGCAAAGTTGTTTGAGTTTTCGACAATTTCTTGCATTTTCTGGAGTTTACTCGGTGAAAAATGGCCGATAAATGGCCGGACGTGATGCAACTTGCGTACGGTGTCGGAATTCATTCAAACCTGATATTGATGTCTACCATGGGCATGCCCAACTACTAGAAAAAATTGAAGTTATTTCATGCATGTACAAAAATAGACCATTTCAATGAAGGGTGTCTGGGTACACCACATGGCTCTGTCTAAGAGCATATTGTTTCTTGACATCCTTGAAATGGCCCCAATACTTTTTCATGGCCTTGTCTGACAAATTCAAGGCACTATTCCAAGTTATTTTGTTTTTCTACAAATTTTGTATTTTCTGAAGTTTTCTCGGTCAAAAAAGGCCGATAAATGGCCGAACGTGTCGTAACTTACATACGGTGTCGGAAATCGTTCAAAACTGGCATGGATGCCTACCATGGGCATGCCCATCTGTCTGCAAAAGTTTGAGTCATTTCAAGAATGTTCAAAACTAGACCAAGTTCAACGGAGTGTGTCCAGGTAGGCCAGAAGGCTCTGTGTGAAAGCACGTTGTCTTTCGACATCTGTCAATTGGCCCCAATTTTTTTTCACTAGTTTCTATGACCAAGTTGTTTGGATTTTTGACAAGTCTGTATTTTCGGAGTTTTCCTGGTGAAAAAGGGCCGATACATGATCGGATGTGTCGTAATATGCAAACGGTGTCGGAAGTCGTTCAAACCTGGCATGGATGCCTCATATGTTCCAAAATTCAAAATAAAATTGTTTTTCAAATTTGTTCTTGCTTTTCTAAGAATGTTCGCATTTCAAAATAAGGATTTGATTTTTTTTAAATACCACAGTAATCATTCTGGTTCGCTACAGTACCCACTCCGGTCTGCTGCAGTACCTGGTTCAGTTTTTTTTAACACAGTACAGACGCTCATACATACGCGCATACACCCACCCCTATGAACGCACACACGCACACCCTACCCCTATGAGCACCTTCGAGAGACTGAGCCGGCATATCATTTTGAGATTTACGAAGTCACCGTAGGCGCCTCGTCGTCGACGGGAACGTCTCCTCCCACTGAAAGCGCATCGCCGGAAATCCTGAAATAAATTCAGAAATATACGGTACTCCCTCCTTCCCATTATCTAAGGTGCATAAGCTGTTCTCCCCAAATTGCAAGGCGTGCAACGACCGAGGAATCAGTTTTTCCTTCCCACAAAAAAAAAGAAAAAAGGAAAGAAATCAGTTTTTCCCTCTTGTCGCCCATTCGCTCGAAGCCTATCGTGTAGTTTCCTGAAAAAAAAGATCGCCAACTGGGTTCTGTTTGCCCGCAGAAAAAAAATTGCGTCTACTAATGGTTGTTAGAGAAGATCGTGGGGGGATTTAATGCCTCCTGTAACCGTGCGGTTTGACGACCAGGCCGTGCTAATCTCCGTGTAAAAAGTTTAGGCGCCTTAGATGACGATTAATTTGCAAATTGATGATCTACTATGTACATTTATAGTAATTACATACAAAGAAATTGATGGTGAAATAAAATTAATTTTAAATTATTTATATCTACAGTAAATACCAACAGTAAACAACCTGTTAACTACCTCTAACAGTCGCGAACCAACCTGTGGTTGGATGGTTAGAGAGACTGTGATATCCCCAGCCCAGCAGAGTTCAAATCCTGGTGCTCGCATTTATTCCTGGAATTATTTTAGGATTTCCGGCGATGCGCATTCAGTGGGAGGAGACGTTCCCGTCGACGACGAGGTGCCTACGGTGACTTCGTAAATTTCAAGATGATATGCCGGCTCAGTCTCTCGGAGGTGCTCATAGGGGTAGGGTGTGCGTGTGTGCGTTCATAGGGGTGAGTGTATGCGCGTGTATATGAGCGCTTGCGTCTGTACTGTGTTCAAAAAAAAAAACTACCTCTAACAGTCCCTAACTTCCCTTCTTTATTTTACACTAGGCTACCACTGTAGCACCGTGACTTCCCTTCTCTGTGTTAGAGGATCTCCGCCGTCTATGTGTTTAGGGGTGTAGCGAAGCAAAAGTGTAATTATTAATGGGGCAACGTAAATAAATGGGAGATATTTACACAGGGAGGGGAAGCAGAGGAACCTACCTGTTCGGCTTCTGAACCTGATTGCAACTCGTAGCCTGTGGTGAATCGGGTCGAGGTGAATATCGGGATCCACACCGGAGCAATGGGAGGAGGAGCTGAACGACGGGCAGCAGCAAGATCCTTGGTGGCCCTGTGACGGCGCGAAATGTGTAGGGCAGCCGCTGCCAGGCGAAGCCGATGCGAACGGTCGGAAGTGGACCCGCCGGGCGAAGCCGATGCAGGGCACTGGGGAGGCGCTACTGTTGCCGGCGACGCGCTGCAGGTGTGCGGCGGCACGGCCCAGGCGCGGCGTCGCTGTCGGCCGAAGCCGATGCGGGGCAACGGAGATGCGTTGTGGGCAGTGGCGTAGCCAGCATGGACGTACGCCCCAGGCCACACAGCAGCAACTGTAGCTACAGTGCGTTACTGTAGCTACAGTCAACGAAGGAATCACTTCCTACGCCCCGGGCCATGGCCCTGGTAGCCCGGGGCCTGTCTACGCCTCTGGTTGTGGGCATGTGGCGACACCGTCCAGCCGTGGTTACCATCTTGACCTGTTGATGAGGTCGCGTGCACCGGAGCTCGATTACGGCGGAGACGGCTCTATTAAGAGATAAAGGCCAGTGCTACAAATCAACCGGCTGATGCCAGAGATTTTTAAGCCGCCTCGCTGGCCGTTTGATCAGGCCGGATCACACCGTCGGATCTCTTCCGCCAGCTAGTTTGAATGGTCAACGCACACGGGTTCTCCTCCTCACATTGCACAGCAGCCCCCTTCTCTTCTTCGATCTCGTAACACCCGGAGCCGTCGGCGACGCTTCACTGCAGCGACGAACATAGGCACGGCGGCGCTCCATCGCAGCACCCGACACCGCCGGCGATGCTCATTGAAACACCGGCCGCTCGATGAAGCTTCATTGCAACCTCGGCGACCCCCGGCGAAGCCCATTGCAGCACTAGTGCCCCAAAGCGAAGCTCCATTGCAACACTGAACGACCTCGACGGAGCTTCATCGCGACACCGGCGGCCCCAGGCGAAGCTCCATCGCAGAACCCCGATGCTTCAATCACAGAGCCGGCGTTCCAACACGGTGGTGCTCCATCGCAGCGTCGACGTCGCCGTCGCTGCTCCCATCGCAGCGCTAGCATCCCAACGCAGCGGTGCTCCATTGCCGTGCCGCCGCCGCCGTCGCAACTCCCATCGCAGCGCCGGCGCCCCATCGCAGCACCAGCGACCGCTCTCCGGCGACGTCGCCATGGCAGCACCGACGGGCCGCGTTGCGCGGGGAGTGCGCCCGCCTCCGTCCTTCCTCTTCCCGCTGCGTTGCGGCACCGGCGGCGAAGCAGGCGGCCCCCTCCCGGCAACTACGTCCCCGCAGTGCGTGAGTAGCTCCGCTTCCGGCCTGCTTGTTACATCGCAGCGGTGTGCGACCGAGATGCAGCAGATGGTGGTCGCCGTCGTTCTCCTGCTTCACAGCAACTGTGGGTATGGGTGTCTCGCATCGCCATGGGAGCTCACTTCTCTCCCAGCGTGAGGACCGGAGGTTGGGGAAAAAGAGATGGATGGACGAGTGCTCGTGCGAAGAGATAAGGGAGATAAGGCTTGACCGAGAAAAGCGGTGGTGGGTCCATAGGGCACGTGTCCATCAGGGGACGAGACTTGCATTTGGATGTTATCATCCGGCTTAGAATAAACATTTCCCAGAGATAAAACCATCATGTTAGATGCCGGTTAAAAAGAGCAGGAGGATAGGAAAAGGCGTGGTGGAGAGGTAAGATGATGCGTCTGTGCTTTTCAACTGCCTCGTCTGTTAGCAGACCCTTGTAACGGGTCGGCCTGTAAAATTCCGGCGACTATACGGGTTTAGCCTCTTTTTTGGGCCAGACCAGAGCCCGTATAGTCGCCCGGCCCGTAAAAGTTTTTACAGTGGCCCGCAAACCGCCCCCCCACGCGGTATATATACGGGTTTGCGGCTCGGATACGGGTCGGAACCCTATCCGCGCGTCGCCGCAAATCCCAAATCCCTCTCCCGATTTCTCGCCGCCGGCGACCTCAATCCCCCTCGATGTGGCGCGGAATGTGGTCGACGGGCCGCGGAACCGGTGATGGCGACGACCCCGAGCGTCGGCGGTGCATCACCGCCGACGGCGCGAGGAAAAGGGCCGCCCGCAAGTACACAAACCGCGGGCTCTCGCCGCCGCCGTCGCTCCTCCTCTGCGAGACGGAGGAGTACGACCGCAGGCAGGCGCTCCTCCGCCATGGGCTGTCCTCCGGCTTGTCTGCCGCGGGCAGCTCATCCGGCGGTGCCTCGAGCTCCCGTACGCCGCTCATCCCGGTGAAAAGGGAGCCGGAGGAGCTCCCGCCGGTCCGTGCGGTGAAGATGGAGCTCGAGGTGGAGCCGGAGCGGCGGGGCGGTGGCGTCGTCGGGCCGGAGGATTTCCTCCCCCCCCGGCGGAGGCGGAAGCGATGGAGGTCGCCCTCCTCGCGCGCAGTGCGCGGGAGGAGGTCGCGGAGCGCCGCCGCCGGGAGGAGGACAACACCGTCCTATTCGAGCAGGGCCTCGCCAGGGTGCGCGAGTTCGAGGAGAAGGAGGAGGCATGGCGCCGCAAAGCCGAAGCACAGGACGCCAAGTACGTCGACCTCACCTCCGACACCGACGACGAGTGAGCGTCGCTGCCGCACCCGCAGGGCTCACCGATGAGCCCCATTTTGGCCAGTTTAGGGTTAGGGTAGGCCGACGCGTTTTCCGCCGCCGATGAACTATATGTATGTATGAATGATCTATGTATGTATGAATGATCAACTCTAGTGTTTCTCGTTCATTTCTCGCGCGAAACATTTTTTTAAAATTTTTACAGTTTCATCTACGGTTTCTTCTCGGCCGCAGACAAATTTGACCCTTATATCACCTCTGACGTGAACCATAAACCCTTTATAAGGGCTAACCTTATAAGGGGTCTGCTAGAGATGCTCTTACAGAACACAGAAGACTAAAAATCTGGTTGCTTCGGTGACCAGGGGACGGCTATATAAAAGGAAATGTAAGCACACAAATTGTTGACTGGAGCTAACGTGGATGTTTTCTACTGTGCCGGACCCGACATGTAAGTCTCTATCTAAATGCTGACATGACAGTGCTGCTGATGTGGATATGCTGCATGTCAAGAGAAATAAGGTAGTGGGGATGAACTATTTAGGTACTATAGATATGTGAAGCATAAACTATATATTTTTGCTCCAAGGGTCCAACACATATACCGTTCATGACTGCACAAAAGTTAGCGCAAAAATTTAAATTGTGTCTAACATTCATGAATTAATTCCCAGGGAAGAAAATGCATGCATGACTTAATGAAATGGCATGGTTTGCATGGATAGATTAATGCGAGAAGTGTAACTTACGAGTACATGCATGACTTTTAAGGTCACAGATTTTAATCGGATGGCTACAAATAATTAAGGTGGTGTGGAAGCACGCATGTTGAGAGAAATACAAGACATTATTGAAAGAGTTGCATCCCTCACACGGTTATCAAACTAACAATCTTTAAATATCAAAATTATGTTTTTATCGAGAACTAGCTAAATACCCGTGCGTTGCTACGGGATTAAACAATATGTAAAGAGTGGTGGCATGTGACCGATTGTCCCCGGTTGTCACCATCGTCCTCGAAGGTGTGGTCGGAGCCCTCGACTGTCAGCGCTTGGTTGTTCTCGAGCGCACAACCGTCGACCATGTCCTTGAGCGCCTGTTGTCCTCGCCCGCGAACGTTTCGGCAACCGTCGGCGTGTGGGCATCCCGTAGAGTATGGTCGTCATCCATCTTGCAAACGCTTGGTCGTTCATGTCGCGAGCGCATGATGACTGTTGTCTATGTTAGCAAGCTTTGGTCGGCCATGTCGCTGAGAGCCTGCTGTCCGTCCTTGCCCGCGAGCTTTCAATTTGATTATGCACGATTAACTGACTGCCTAATTAATTAATTACATGCATAATTAAACACATGCCTAATTATTTGCAGGCCTAATTAATTAATTGCTTGTCTAATTTTAAAATCCCTAGTACTACTTCTAATTATATGCAGACATAATTAACTGACTGTTTAATTAATTAATTATATTAATGACTTAGTTTCCAAATTAATTAGACGCGAAAAATATACCTATTTAAGTGGATCTAATTAATTACACATGTAATTAACTATCTGGCTAATTAACTACATTTATGGCTTGATTTTCTAAATTGATTCGGCACTCAGTTTCCAAATTGTTTTCGCATTAATGGTTGCGTCCCAACGACGACTACGTATGCATTTCTTTTAATAATAGATATTTAAATAGTCCTAATTAGTTACATATGTAATTAACTGTCTGATTAGTTTTTTTTGCATCAATGGCTTGATTCCTAAATTGATTCGGCGCTCCGAATCCAAATTATCTTCGCATTAATGGTTGGGTCCCAATGACAAGATAAAGACATTGGTCAAAGAGTTGTTTTCGTCACATTATAAAATACACCAAGCTTTGCCCCTCCAGCTCGGTGGATGAATAACTCCAACCAGAAATTATTTCATTAAGTTAGTAATAATAATTATTCACTTGTAGCAAATATATGAACCCATATTGCATTTGAGGTGACCCATAGGATTTTCTCCCGCTCCTGGCTCCATATGACACTCATGCTCTCTAGCGATCCTTCCTCATCCCTAGTTTTCTCTTCTTAATCCTTATTATGAAAATATAAGCGTTATGGAGGAAAAATATAATAACAACCAGTTTGTCCACTAATGAAATTTTCAAGAAGCAAACATGGCACGCTACCACTGTTGTTGTTAGCTACATGCCCACGTTGCATTGGATTGAAAGGAAAGTGATTAAAATAAATTTCTTGTTATATTTCTTGCCATACAAGGAGATCTGCAATAGATTGTTGGACGTGTCTAGCCGGTGGCCATTGGCTGGTTAACGTTATCGAGCACTCACCTCGATTAGAAAACCTTTTGTCCCGATGTCACCAAATTAGGAAATTCCACACGTCATCCCTCCATCTTCCTTCATACGGTATTAAGCAAAGTGCAAGTGTGAACACATTAAATTCGGATTTCAATTTTTTTGAAAAGCCATAACTTTTGAACCGAAAGCCGAAATTAAGATCCGCTTTCACCGTTGAAATCCTCGTGGCATGCTCTTCGAAACTAGATCCCGCATGGGTATATTTCGACGAATTTTTGTGTGTGCAATTTACTCCCCGTTTTGTGCAACTACCTAGCAGTCGATGTGCAACTATCTCATAGTCGATGTGCAACTTCCCCTTACTCGTGGACATGCAGTTTTCACTATTGTGAACAGGTGTAAATGCATTTAATGCGGGTTTCATTTTTCTAAAAATGTCATAATTTTTGAACCAAACATCGAAATTAAGATCCGCTTTCACCGTTGGAATCCTCACGACGTGCTCTTCGAAACTAGATCCCGCATGGGTATGTTTCGACGAAATTTTGTGTGTGCAATTTACTCACCGTTTGGTGCAACTGTATAATAGTCGATGTGTAACTACCTAACAGTCGATGTGCAACTTTTCCCCATATCCGTGGATATGCAGTTTTCATTGATGACGCCCCCATCCCAATCTATCCCCTGCTAGTGAGATGTGCAACTTTGTCTGCTGCCTTGGCCAATTGTCTAGTAGTCGATGTGCAACTTTCCCTCTACCCGTGGAAGTGCAGTTTTCACTGTTTGTTGCATTGGTCAACAGCCTAGCAGTTGATGTGCAACTTCGGATGCTACCCTGGCCAACTTCCTTATAGTGATGTGCAACTTTCCCCCGTAACCCGTGGAGGTGTGTAGTTTTCACAGCTAGCACCCCCTCCAAATCACCCCTACTAGTGAGATGCGCAACTTTAGCGCCCCGCCTATATGCAACTTTTCTTTAACCCCTCATGGATGTGCAGTTTTCACTATCCAAAAATCTCAGCCAGTGAGATGTGTAACTTCATCTGTTACCCTAGCTAACTATGCCAACAAGAGCATGCAACTCCGCGGTTATGTGTGTGCCAATATGACGTTGCGGGTGTGCAACTCCTGCAGCCGTGATTGTGCGACTATGCCACCATGCGTGTGCAACTCCCGCAGACATGCGTGAGCTACTATCTGTTGACACTATGCAACTTCGCAGTGTGTGCATAAGCAACTATGTCGACTAGGGCGTGCAACTCCACAGTCGCGCGAGTAACTACTCCGCCACGCGTGTGCAACTCCCATAGTCCATGCATGTGCAACTGTTGTCTACTACGCAACTTTATTCTTGTAGACTCTGTTGAGCCTCCAAACGCAGAGTTTGAAGGACAGTAGCAAATTTCCCTCAAGTGGATGACATAAGATTTATCAATCCGAGGCAGGCGTAGGATGAAAATGGTCTCTCTCAAACAACCCTGCAATCAAATACAAAAAATTTCTTATGTCCCCAACACACCCAATACAATGGTAAATTGTATAGGTGCACTAGTTCGGCGAAGAGATGGTGATACAAGTGTAGTATGGATAGTAGATATAGGTTTTTGTAATCTGAAAATATAAAAACAGCAAGGTAGCAAGTGATAAAACAGAGCACAAACGGTATTGCAATGCTTAGAAACAAGGCCTGGGGTTCATACTTTCACTAGTGTAATCCCTCAACGGTGCTAACATAATTGAATCATATAACAATCCCTCAACGTGCGACAAAGAATCACTCCAAAGTTCCTATTAGCGGAGAACATAAGATGAAATTGTTGTAGAGTACGAAACCACCTCAAAGTTATCCTTTCCGATCAATCTATTGAGCCATCCCTATAAGTGTCACAAACAGCCCTAGAGTTCGCACTAAAATAACACTATATGATACACATCAACCAACTCTAATGTCACCAAGATACTCCAATGTCACCACAAGTATCCGTGAGTAGATTATTCGATATGCATCAAACAACTTCACATTCATAATATTCAGTCCACACAAAGAACTTCAAAGAGCACCCCAAAGTTTCTATCGGAGAAAAGGAGATGAAAACGTGCAACCAACCCCTATGCCTAGATTACCCCAAGGTCACGGGAATCCGCGAGTTGATCACCAAAACATACATCAAGTAACTCAATAGAATACCCCATTGTCACCACGGGTATCCATATGCAAGACATATATCAAGTGCTCTCAAATCCAAAGTATTCAATCCGACAATAACGAAACCTCAAAGGGAAAGACTCAATTCATCACAAGAAGATAGAGAGGGAAGAAACACCATATGATCCAACTACAAAGCTCGCGGTACATCAGATCATGCTAAATCAAGAACACGAGAGAGAGATCAAACACATAGCTACTGGTACATACCCTCAGCCCCGAGGGTGAACTACTCCCTCCTCGTCATGGAGACCGCCGGAATGATGAAGATGACCTCCGGCGATGATTTCCTCCTACGGCAGAGTACCGGAACAGGGCTCCGGATGAGATCGCTTCGGAACAGAAGCTTGCGTCGGTGGCGTGGAAGTTCTAGGTTTCTTTTCAGGGTTTACTCAATATATAGGATTATTTGGCATTGGAATCACGTCAGGGGGGGTGCTCGAGGGTCCTGATGTCTACTACACAACTTATTCTTGTAGACTCATGTTGGGCCTCCAAGCGCAGAGTTTTGTAGGACAGTAGCAATTTTCCCTCAAGTGGACGAACTAAGGTTTATCAATCCGTGGGAGGCGTAGGTTGAAGATGGTATCTCTCAAACAACCCGGCAACCAAATACAAGAAATCTCTTGTGTCCGCAGCACACCCAATACAATGGTAAATTGTATAGGTGCACTAGTTCGACGAAGAGATGGTGATAAAAGTGTAGTATGGATAGTAGATATAGGTTTTCGTAATCTGAAAAAACAGCAA
The DNA here is from genome assembly GCA_039707655.1 of Elymus sibiricus. Taxonomy (NCBI): domain Eukaryota; kingdom Viridiplantae; phylum Streptophyta; class Magnoliopsida; order Poales; family Poaceae; genus Elymus; species Elymus sibiricus. The sequence goes on along the minus strand of CM077672.1, from coordinate 73,901,956 downwards.
GGTAGCAAGTAACAAAAGTGAGCACAAACGGTATTGCAATGCTTAAAAACAAGGCCTAGGGTTCATACTTTCGCTAGTGCAATCTCTCAACAATGCTAATATAATTGGATCATATAACCATCCCTCAACGTGCGATACAGAATCACTCCCAAGTTCCTATTAGCGGAGAACATAAGATAGAAATTGTTTGTAGGGTACGAAACCACCTCAAAGTTATCCTTTTTGATCGATCTATTGAGCCATTCCTATAATTGTCACAAACAACCCTAGAGTTCGTACTAAAATAACACCATATGACACACATCAACCAACTCTAATGTCACCTAGATACTCCAATGTCACCACAAGTATCCGTGAGTTGATTATACGATATGCATCAAACAACTTCATAATCATAATATTCAATCCACACAAAGATCTTCAAGGAGCACCCCAAAATTTCTATCGGAGAAAAGATAATGAAAATGTGCATCAACCCCTATGCATATATTACCCCAATGTCACCTCGGGAATCCGCGAGTTGAGTGCCAAAACATACATCAAGTGAATCAATATAATACCCCATTGTCACCACGGGTATTCATATGCAAGACATTCATCAAGTGTTCTCAAATCTGAATATTCAATCCGACAATAACGAAACCTCAAAGGGAAAAGATTCGATTCATCACAACAAGGATAGAGAGGGAAGAAACACCATATGATCCAACTATATTAACAAAGCTCGCGATACATCAAGATCATGCCAAATCAAGAACACGAGAGAGAGAGAGAGATCAAACACATAGCTACTAGTACATACCCTCAGCCCCGAGGGTGAACTACTCCCTCCTCGTCATGGAGACCGCCGGGATGATGAAGATGGCCTCCGGTGGTGCTTTCCCCCCTCCGGTAGGGTGCCGGAAAAGGGCTGTAGATGAGATCGTGGAGGTACAGAGGCTTGCGGCGGCGTAAAAACTCATCTAGGTTAACTTTTGGGGGTTTCTGAATATATATGATTTTTTGGCATTGTAATCACATGAAGAAGGGCCACAGGGGGCCCACAAGGCACCAGGGCGCGCTTGGGGGGGGGGGGGGGTGGCGCGCCCTGGTGGCTCGTGGAGCCCCTGTGGGTCTTCTGGCCTCCTCCCGAAGCTTCTAGTGTCTCTTATGTTCCAGAAAAAATCGTCAAAAAGTTTCTCTGCATTTGGACTTCATTTGATATGGATTTTTTGGAAAACCAAAAACAAGCAGAAAACAGCAACTGGCACTGGGCACTAGGTCAATATGTTAGTCCATAAAAATTATATAAAAGCCATATAAAAGTGCACCAAAATCATACAAAACTATAATAAACATGGCATGAATACTTCATAAATTATAGATACGTTGGAGACGTATCAGCATCCCCAAGCTTAATTCCTGCTCGTCCTCGAGTAGGTAAATGATAAAAGAAATAATTTATGAACTGTGAATGCTAGCATAGTGCATAAGTTTGATCAATGATAAGTTCAATCACTTTTCCTAGCATCATAACAACAACTTTTTCTCATAAAAGTCATCATGATAAAGTAGCAATTAAAAACAGAAATTTTGATGTGGAATGCTACCTATCATAATCATCATATAATGTTTTCATTTGTTGCATGGACATTGGACTTAAATGATTCAAATCAAGATAATTATTATAACAGCAATATTTATTATCATAAAACTTCTCATGAGCAAGTAACAATTCATCACAACAATGAAGTATAAGGCATAAACTTTCTTGGAAACTAACAAACTATTCTAGTCAACAATGCAATTGCAATTCATCATATTTTCAGGAAGGCTCTCATGTAGGAGCTTTTTAGCAAGTCCACATACTCAACCATCATTTAGTCTTCTATGATTGCTAACACCCACGACATATATATGGAGCAAAAGTTTCAGCCAGACACATAGAAAGATAGGGGCTTGTGATTTCGCCTCCCAACTTATTCACCTCAAGGGTGATGTCAACAATAATAACTCATGATCACTCATATCCAACTGGATATATGTGCCTAGATCTTTCCCCACCACATGATGCTTGCAAAAGAGAAAAATAAAAAGGAAGTAGAGGAGAACACTATTGACTCTTGCATAAAAAGTAAATACATAAAAGTAAAGGATATGCCCTTCGCAGAGGAAACAGAGGTTGTCATGCGCTTTTTGTTGTTGGATGCACACGCCCTTAATGCAAAGGAACGTCACGTTATATTGCCCCTTGTGATAGCAACCTTTATTATGCAGTCCATCGCTTTTATTTCTTTACCATCACAAGTTCGTACAACGCTTATTTCCCTTACAATAAAAGTTCAGACATATTTAGAGGCAATTTTTATTGCTTTTTGCACCGATGACAACTTACTTGAAGGATCTTATTCAATCCATAGGTAGATATGGTGGACACTCATGGGAAGAAACTGGGTTTAAGGGTTTTGGATGCACAAGTAGTATCTCTACTTGGTGCGGATTTTTGGCTAGCAAAGATCTTGGGCAAGCACCACATGTTGGAGGATCTATAACAATATAACTTCTATGTGAATATGAACAAACATAATTCATTACGTTGTCTTCCTTGTCCAACGTCAACACTTTGACGTAAAACACTTAATGGGGGCTCACAATCATAAAAGATGTCCAAGATAGTATATTTGCATGTGAATCTTCTCTTTCCTTATTAACTTTTTCATGAATTGCATCATTGACTAATGCTATGCTTGTTAACCTCCAATAAATATGTAATGTCATTACTTTCCATAAGATTAGCATATGATCTCTTTCATTATTTCCATTGCAAGGAATCACACTTATCATATCCAATGATCTATATGAAAGTTTTTATTATATCCCTCTCGAATATTCATCATCTTGGGACCGAATTTATATCTTGTGCAAATTACCATTACTATTATTAACTCTCAAAAAGATATAAGTGAAGCATGAGAATTAATGACAAACAACTCCAAAATATATAAGCGAAGATCAATGAGTAGTTAAGTAAATAGGTAGCTATGTGAGGACTCTCTCTCATTTAAAAATACCAGATCTTAAGTATTTTATTCAAACAACAAAGAAAACGAAATAAAATGACATTCCAAGGATAGAACATATCATGTGAAGAAGCAAAAACTTAGGCTCAACCAAAACTGACCGATAGTTGTTGAAGAAGAAAGGTGGGATGCCTACCGGGGCATCCCCAAGCTTAGATGCTTGAGACTTCTTGAAATATTAATTTGGGATGCCTTGGGCATCCCCAAGCTTGAGCTCTTGTGTCTCCTTAATTCCTCTCATATCACGGTTTCCCTAAATCTTAAATACTTCATCCACACAAAACTCAACTAGAACTCGTGAGATAAGTTAGTATAAATCAACTCAAAACCTTAACATTATCTACTGTAGCAAATCACAAAAATTATAATTAAACATTGCATACTAAATGCCTCTTCATATTTAATACTCCTATTCTCAAATAGAAACATTAAACACGCAAACATATGCAAACAATGCAACTATAACAGCAATCTGCCAAAACAGAACAGTCTGAAAAGGGTGAATAAGAATTCATACTTCCCTAACTCCAAAAATTCTGAAAAATTACCACGTGACAGACAACTTATGCATGCTTACTGTGTAAAAATTTCCGATTTTTATCATATTCTGACTATTCAGGAATATTCTGGACATAACAGAAAACTTTCTGTTTTCAAACAGCGACACATGAACTTGCAAACTGAGCATGGTAAAGGCTATAATTGGCATTTTATTGAACTAAAAGATACAAAACATGATTATTGATAGCAACAAGCAAATATCAACATAAGAAAATGACGCTCCAAGCAAAACTCATATTATGTGACGAATAAAAATATAGCTCCAAGTGAGGTTACCGATAGTGTTGAAGACGAAAGAGGGGATGCCTTCCGGGGCATCCCCAAGCTTAGACGCTTGAGTCTTCCTTGAGTATTACCTTGGGGTGCCTTGGGCGTACCCAAGCTTAGGGTCTTGCCGCTCCTTATTCTCCTCATATCGATGTCTCACCCAAAACTTGAAAACTTCAATCACACAAAACTTAACGGAACTTCGTGAGATAGGTTAGTATGATAAAAATAAATCATCCACTTAGGTACTGTCAAGACAAGATTCATAATTATTCTCACATAATTCTTACTGTAGTCTATCATTTCCACAATTTATATTACTCAATATAAGCTATGGAAACACTAAAACAAGTAAACTATGCACCGAAAACAGAATCTGTCAAAAACAGAACAGCATGTAGTGAGCGATTTAAAAACCATACTTCTGTACCTCCAAAAATTCTGAAAAATTAGGACAACTTAAACAATTTGTAACCCAATACTATGTAAAAATTTCAGAATTTTTCACGCTCCAGTACAGAATAGAAATTCCAGCACTGGACGCAAAAGTTTCTGTTTTTGCACAGAATCAAATCAACAAGCATCCACACTATCCCAAAGGCTTTACTTGGCACATTACTGAAAGAAAACTTATAAAACATGATTACTACAGTATCTTAATCATGTGTACACACAAAAATAGTAGGTATAAGTATTGGGTTGTCTCCCAACAAGCTCTTTTCTTTAATGCCTTTTAGCTAGGCATGATGATTTCAATGATGCTCACACAAAAAGTGAAGAATTGAAACATTACGGGAGCATCATGAATCATATGTTCCTCTCTCATAATAATTTTCAGTAGCATCATGAATGGATTCATCAATATAGCTATCATATAAAGCATTCTTTTCATGATCCACAAGCATAGAATTTTTATTACTCTCCACACAAGCAATTTTCTTCTCATTCATAATAGTGGGAGTATAGTGTGAAACTCGAATACTATAAATTGTTTCCACATTAAAAGAGTGATGTTCAGTAAAAGGATTATAACAAGTATTATAATAATAATCATCCCTATTTTTCATAACATAAGTATCATCACAATAATCATCATAGATAGGAGGCATGAAATCATCATAACAAATTTGATCATTCAAAGTAGGGGGACTAAAAAGATCATCTTCATTAAGTATAGCATCTCCAAGCTTGGGACAAACATCAATTGCAGCAAATAAATTCTCAAACATGTCATTCTCATCAAACATAGCATCCCCAAGCTTGTGGCTTTGCATATCACAAGCATAATCACTTTCATCATTAATAGTATGAATAGCACCAATAGTATAACAATTATCATCATAATTTTCCAAGTTGGTGCCATACAGATTTTCAAGATCATAAGAGGTATCATTATCTTCCCAATCATAATCATCATAATGAGTAATAGGCATAATAAAATCATCCTCAATAGTTCCTTCGGACATTGTGCCATAAGACAAAGAAGTAATATCATCATCAAGTGTATCATCTTCCACAATTGTTTTTGATTCATTCTCATGAGGCACAACAATAATAGGAGCAACATTATTTGGGAGAGATACCTTTTTACCTCTACTTTTTCTTCTTTTCTTCTTCTTCACCACATCATGTGTGGGTTTAATTAATTTTTCCGTGCACTTTATTGAAGAGATTGGTTGAATAAAAAGCTCCTCCTCGTTACCTGATTCATCATAAGAAAAAATAGGAGGATATTGGGAAACCTCTTCCCCTTCATTAGTATTCTCTTCATCCTCTATTTGTTTTCTTGTCTTTAAATAATTGGCAATATAAGGATTCTCAATGCAATTTACCGCACAATACATATAAATTTCCTCTAGATCAAAATCGAGAAATCTCTTGAGATTATATTCTGGAATATCCCTAGTTATACGTTTCATTTCTTCATACCCCAGAAGCAGACTAAGTTCATTATGATGCGCAAGGGTAATCAAGTTATCACAATTTTTGGACACGATTCGATCATGAAACAATTTGCATTGGAGATTTAAATGACCACGTTCATTGCCAAGTTCACAAGGATGGCGAGAAAAATTAAATCTTTCAGCACAATCATCTAGCCTCTCTTGCAACCCTTTAGTTTCTAAATACTTATGCCTCTTACAAAATCTATTTTCCCTTTTTGGTATGCATTTGCACTCCCAATTCACTCCACAAAAATTGACATCCTTATAGGAGACATCATTATCATGACTAGTGCAATCATCATTAGTATTATGGATATTCAAAGAATTCATACTTGCAACATTGCAATCATGCTCATCATTCAAAGGTTCTATGCCATAAATTTTATTGAATTTTTCTTCAAGCAATTGAGCACAATTATAGGAATCCCTATTTTCAAGATAGACATCATAAAGATAAAGAACTTGATGCCACATCAATTCCATTTTTTTTTGGAGTTTTCTTTTATAAAACCAAACTAGTGATAAAACAAGAAACAAAAAGATTCGATTGCAAGGTCTAAAGATATACCTTCAAGCACTCACCTCCCCGGCAACGGCACCAGAAAAGAGCTTGATGTCTAGTACACAACTTATTCTTGTAGACTCGTGTTGGGCTTCCAAGCGCAGAGTTTTGTAGGACACTAGCAATTTTCCCTCAAGTGGATGACCTAAGGTTTATCAATCCGTGGGAGGCGTAGGTTGAAGATGGTATCTCTCAAACAACCCTGGAACTAAATACAAGAAATCTCTTGTGTCCCCAACACACCCAATACAATGGTAAATTGTATAGGTGCACTAGTTCGACGAAGAGATGGTGATAAAAGTGTAGTATGGATAGTAGATATAGGTTTTTGTAATCAGAAAAAACAGCAAGGTAGTAAGTAACAAAAGTGAGCACAAACGGTATTGCAATGCTTAAAAACAAGGCCTAGGGTTCATACTTTCGCTAGTGCAATCTCTCAACAATGCTAATATAATTGGATCATATAACCATCCCTCAACGTGCGATAAAGAATCACTCCCAAGGTCCTATTAGCGGAGAACATAAGATAGAAATTGTTTGTAGGGTACGAAACCACCTCAAAGTTATCCTTTCCGATCGATCTATTGAGCCATTCCTATAATTGTCACAAACAGCCCTAGAGTTCGTACTAAAATAACACCATATGACACACATCAACCAACTCTAATGTCACCTAGATACTCCAATGTCACCACAAGTATCCGTGAGTTGATTATACGATATGCATCAAACAACTTCATAATCATAATATTCAATCCACACAAATATCTTCAAGGAGCACCCCAAAGTTTCTATCGGAGAAAAGATAATGAAAACGTGCATCAACCCCTATGCATAGATTACCCCAATGTCACCTCAGGAGTCCGCGAGTTGAGTGCCAAAACATACATCAAGAGAATCAATATAATACCCCATTGTCACCACGGGTATTCATATGCAAGACATACATCAAGTGTTCTCAAATCTGAATATTCAATCCGACAATAACGAAACCTCAAAGGGAAAAGATTCTATTCTTCACAACAAGGATAGAGAGGGAAGAAACACCATATGATCCAACTATATTAACAAAGCTCGCGATACATCAAGATTGTGCCAAATCAAGAACACGAGAGAGAGAGAGAGAGAGAGAGATCAAACACATAGCTACTAGCACATACCCTCAGCCTCGAGGGTGAACTACTCCCTCCTCGTCATGGAGACCGCCGAGATGATGAAGATGGCCTCCAGTGGTGCTTTCCCCTCTCCGGCAGGGTGCCGGAAAAGGGCTGTAGATGAGATCGTGGAGGTACAGAGGCTTGCGGCGGCATAAAAACTCATCTAGGTTAACTTTTGGGGGTTTCTGAATATATATGATTTTTTGGCGTTGGAATCACGCGAAGATGGGCCACAGGGGGCCCACGAGGCACCAGGGCGCGCCTAGGAGGGAGGGTGGCGCGCCCTGGTGGCTCGTGGAGCCCATGTTGGTCTTCTGGCCTCCTCCCGAAGCTTCTAGTGTCTCTTATGTTCCAGAAAAAATCATCAAAAAGTTTCGCTGCATTTGGACTTCATTTGATATGGATTTTCTGGAAAACCAAAAACAAGCAGAAAACAGCAACTGGCACTGGGCACTAGGTCAATATGTTAGTCCATAAAAATCATATAAAAACCATATAAAAGTGCACAAAAATCATACAAAACTATAATAAACATGGCATGAATACTTCATAAATTATAGATACGTTGGAGACGTATCAGGTCCCACAAGCTCAGGGGGCGCGCCCTAGGGGGGGCGCCCCCCCATGCTTGTGGCTCCCTCAGCCACTCCCTGGTCCATCTCCGGTGCTCCGTGGGTCTCTTTTGGTCCATAAAATATCACCGTAAATTTTCAGCCCAATCCGAGAACTTTTATTTCTGCACAAATAAACAACACCACGGTAGGTCTGCTGAAAACAACGTCAGTCCGGGTTAGTTCTAATCAAATCATACCAAAACCATATAAAATTGTTGTAAACATGGCATGAATACTTCATAAATTATAGACACGTTGGAGACATATCAGCAACTATGACGACGAGAGTGTGCAACTCCGCGGTTGTGCGTGTGCGACTATGACGACGAGAGTGTGCAACTCTCATAGCCGTGCATGAGCTACTATGCCGACGAGAGTGTGCAAATCCGCAACCGTGCTTGAGCTACTATGCCGACGAGAGTGTGCAAATCCGCAACCGTGTCTGAGAAACTGATTGTGCAACTCCGCGGTCTCTGTGTGAGAAACTATGCAGACCAGGGTGTGCAACTACTCCGCCATGCTTGTGCAACCCCCGCAGTTCGTGTGTGTGCAACTATGCCGATGAGAGTGCGCAACTCCGCGCCCGTGCATGTGCGACAATGACAACGAGAGTGTGCAACCCCTATAGTTGTGTGTGAGCTAGTATGCCAACATGAGTATGCAGATCCGCAACCGTGCGTGAGAAACTATCCGATCGGGGTGTGCAACTCCGTGGTCCGTGTGTGAGCATGTATGCCGACCTGTGTGTGCAACTACTCGGCCGCGCGTGTGCAACTCCCCCAGTTCGTGCGTGTGCAACTATGCCAACGAGAGTGTGCAACTCCACGGCTGTGCATGTGCGACTATGCCGCCGAAAGTGTGCAACTCCCATAGTCTACAACTCCGCCACCACACATGTGTAACTCACGCAAATCTGCTATGCTGACTTCCTACCAGTCGTTGTGCAATTTTCCCACTTAAGTGTGCAACTATTTTGTATCATTTAATAAAAAAAATGTACCGAACTTGACACATCATCTAGCCAACTTAATATCATCGTGTATGCAATTTCGCAAATGGTTGTATCCAACACAAACGACCATATATGCAACTACAACTGCAACAAATGCCAACAAAAAATGTTAGTAGCAAAAATGATGTTTCCATCATACATATTTCTTATTTATGACTGAAAAAGTATGATTATAACATAGGATAAGCTTTACAATCTTTTAAAAATTTCAAGTAAAAAATACTGTAGATTGATTTAGCATTTGTGTATGGAGCATTAGTAGCACGATGCTAGTATCTCCACTCCCCGTGTTCAAAACATCACCGGAAAAAAAGAGACCGTCCAGATTGATGGACCCAAAGCAAAGTTGGAGGATAAGTATGTAGTGTGTTTGGAGGATAAGTCACTTAAGCACTTCTCACTTTTGTCTCTGTTTGGAGGATTAGGATCATCAGTAAGAGAAAAAAAATGAAGAAAAGGACAACCAGACGACATCTTGTCTGTGCTTACCTGTAGCTATAGGCAGATCGTGGGCTCGACCGCAATGGCAGCCTCCAGTCAATCGGGAGTGGGTGATGTCTACTACGCAACTTTTATTCTTGTAGACATTGTTGGGCCTCCAAGTGCAGAGTTTTGTAGGATAGTAGCAAATTTCCCTCAAGTGGATGACCTAAGGTTTATCAATCCATGGGAGGCGTAGGATGAAGATGGTCTCTCTGAAACAACCCTACAACCAAATACAAGAAATCTCTTGTGTCCCCAACACACCCAATACAATGGTAAATTATATAGGTGCACTAGTTCGGCGAAGAGACGGTGATACAAGTGTAGTATGGATAGTAGATATAGGTTTTTGTAATCTGAAAATATATAAACAGCAAGGTAGCAAGTGATAAAACGGATCACAAACGGTATTGCAATGCGTGGAAACACGGCCTAGGGTTCATACTTTCACTAGTGCAATATCTCAGCAGTGCTAACATAGTTGAATCATATAACAATCCCTCAACGTGCGACAAAGAATCACTCCAAAGTTCTTATCTAGCGGAGAACATAAGAAGAAATTGTTGTAGGGTACGAAACCACCTCAAAGTTATCCTTTCTGATCAATCTATTGAGCCATCCCTATAAGTGTCACAAACAGCCCTAGAGTTTGTACTAAAATAACACCATATGACACGCATCAACCAACTCTAATGTCACCTAGATACTCGAATGTCACCACAAGTATCCGTGAGTTGATTATTCGATATGCATCAAAACAACTTCAGATTCATAATATTCAATCCACACAAAGAACTTCAAAGAGTACCCCAAAGTTTCTATCGGAGAAAAGAAGATGAAAATGTGCAATCAACCCCTATGCCTAGATTACCCCAAGGTCACGGGAATCCGCGAGTTGATTACCAAAACATACATCAAGTGAATCAATAGAATACCCCATTGTCACCATGGGTATCCACATGCAAGACATACATCAAGTGTTCTCAAATCTGAAATATTCAATCCGATAATAACGAAACATCAAAGGGAAAGACTCAATTCATCACAAGAAGATAGAGAGGGAAGAAACATCATATGATCCAACCATATTAACAAAGCTTGCGGTACATCAAGATCGTGCCAAATCAAGAACACGAGAGAGAGAGAGAGAGAGATCAAACACATAGCTACTGGTACATACCCTCAGCCCCGAGGGTGAACTACTCCCTCCTCGTCATGGAGACCGTCGGGTTGATGAAGATGGCCTCCGGCGATGATTTCCCCCTCCGGCAGAGTGCCAGAACAGGCTTCGGATGAGATCGCTTCGGTATAGAGGCTTGCGGCGGCGGCGTGGGAGTTCTAGGTTTCTTTTCGGGGTTTTCTATATTTATAGGATTTTTCAGCGTTGGAATCACGCCAGGGGGCCCACGAGGGAGCAACAAGCCTGCCCGGCGCGCCCTGGGGGGAGGGCACGCCCCCAGGCTTGTCGCGTCCTCGTGGCTCTTCTGGTCCTTCCACGAAGCTTCGCGGGTCTCTTTTGGTCCATAAAAAAAATCACCATAAATTTTTAGCCCATTCCGAGAACTTTTATTTCTGCACAAAAAACAACACCACGGTAGTTCTGCTGAAAACAGCGTCAGTCCAAGTTAGTTCCTTTCAAATCATTCCAAAACCATATAAAATTGTTGTAAACATGGCATGAATACTTCATAAATTATAGATACGTTGGAGACGTATCAGCATCCCCAAGCTTAATTCCTACTCGTCCTCGAGTAGGTAAATGATAAAAGAAATAATTTATGAAGTGTGAATGCTAGCATAGTGCACAAGTTTGATCAATGATAATGTCAATCACTTTTTCTAGCATCATTATATATCATAAACAGTGGCTCATCTCATAAAACTTCTCATGATCAAGTAGCAAGCCATTCACATGCTAAAGTATAGACCATAAACTTTCTTGAAAACTAACAAACTATGTTCTCAGTCATGAAACAATTGCAATTCATCTTATTTTCAGGAAGGGTCTATGTAAGAGCTTTGATTTAGCAAATTCCACATACTCAACTAACATTTAGTCTTCCATGATTGCTGACACTCAAAGCATATTTTTAGAACAAACCATTTCTGTCAAACACATAGGAAGATAGGGGCTTAATGTTTCGCCTACCAACTTGCTTATCATAGAGATAATGTCAAGAATAATAACTCATGATCACCTATATTCAACTGGATATATGTGCCTGGATCTTTCCCCACCACATGATGCTTGCCAAGAGAGAAAATAAAAACAGAATAGAGAAGAACGCTATTGACTCTTGCATAAAAGTAAATACATAAAGTAAAAGATAGGCCCTTCACAGAGGGAAGCAGAGGTTGTCATGCACTTTTTATTTTTGGATGTGCAAACTCTTAATGCAAAGGAACGTCACTTTATATTGCCCCTTGTGATAGCAACCTTTATTATGCAGTCTGTCGCTTTTATTTCTTCACCATCACAAGATCGTACAAAGCTTATTTTCCGTTACAATAAAAGTTCATACATATTTTAGGAGCAATTTTTATTGCTTTTGCACCGATAACAACTTACTTGAAGGATCTTATTCAATCCATAGGTAAATATAGTGGACTCTCATGGCAAGAAACTGGGTTTAAGGGTTTTTGGATGCACAAGTAGTATTTCTACTTAGTGCGGATTTTTGGCTAGTGATACGTCTCCAACGTATCTATAATTTTTTATTGTTCCATGCTATTATAGTATCAATCTTGGATGTTTTTATATGCAATTGTATACAATTATATATTATTTTTTGGGAATAACCTATTAACCCAGTGCCTAGTGCCAGTTGCTGTTTTCTGCTTGTTTTTGGCTTTTCAGAGAAACAATACCAAATGAAGTCCAAATGCCATGAAACTTTTTGGAGATTTTTTTTCTAGACAAAAGAAACCTGGGAAGCTTTGGGAGGAGGCCAGAAGCCTCACGGAGGCTTCACAAGGCACTAGGGCGCGCCCTAGGGGGGCGCGCCGTAGTACCTTGTGGGGCCCATGTGACTCCATTTGACCTAATTTCACTTCTATAAATTCAAAAATATTGGGAAACCCACAGAGAGCCAGAAGAGAAAACCTTTCCGCCGCCGCAAGCCTCTGTTCTTCCACGATCCTAGCTGGAGGCCTTTTTCGGTACTCTGCCGGAGGGGGAATCGATCACGGAGGGCCTCTACATCAACCTTGCTGCCCTTCCGATGATGTGTGAGTAGTTTACCACAGACCTACGGGTCCATAGCTAGTAGCTAGATGGCTTCTTCTCTCTCTTTGATCTTCAATACAATGTTCTTCTTGATGTTCTTGGAGTTCTATCCGATGTAATCTTCTTTTGCGGTGTGTTTGTTGGGATCCGATGAATTGTGAGTTTATGATCAGATTATTCATGAGAAATATTTGAATCTTCTCTGAACTCTTTTATGCATGATTGTTATAGCTTTGTATTTCTCTCCGATCTATCGGTTTAGTTTGGCCTACTAGATTGATTTATCTTGCAATGGGAGAGGTGCTTTATGATGGGTTCAATCTTGTGGTGCTCAATCCCAGTGACAGAAAGGGACATGACACGTATTTGTATTGTTGCCATTAAGGATAAAAAGATGGGGTTTATTCATATTGCTTGAATTTTCTTCTCTACATCATGTCATCTTGCTTAAGGCGTTACTCTGTTTCATACTTAATACCCTAGATGCATGCTGGATAGCGGTCGATGGGTGGATTAATAGTAGTAGATGCAGGCAGGAGTCGATCTACTTGTCTCGGACGTGATGCCTATATACATGATCATTGCCATGAATCTGTCATAATTATTTGCTTTTCTATCAATTGCCCAACAGTAATTTGTTTACCCACCGTATGTTTATGTGCTCAAGAGAGAAGCCTCTAGTGAAAACTATGGTCCCCGGGTCTATCTTTATTATATAAAAAAACCTAAAAATACCTTGCTGCAATTTATTTACTTTTATTTTAATTAGTAGTTTAGTTTATCTATTTACCTCAATAAGATTTAATCCTTGCAAATAACCGCTAAGAGGATTGACAACCCTCTTATTTGCGTTGGGTGCAAGTGTTTGCTCTTGTGTGTGCAGGTGCGCTTAACGAAATTTTGCTTGGTTCTCCTATTGGATTGATAACCTTGGTTCTTAACTGAAGGAAATACTTATCTCTACTATACTGCATCATCCTCTCCTCTTCGGGGAAATACCAACGCAGACTACAAGTAGCAGCTAGCAAAGGATAGGGGGCAAGCACCACATGTTAGAGGATCCAAGAACATATAACTTCTATGTGAATATAAACAAACATAACTCATTACGTTGTCTTCCTTGTCCAACATCAACTACTTGATCAAGGTTGAAAATAATTAATGGGGGCTCACAATCATAGAAGATGTCCAAGATAGTATATTTATATGTGAAATCTCTCTACCATTAATATTCTTTTATGAATTGTTCAAGTGACCAATGCTGTGTTTGCTAACTTTCAATAAATTTTACCACTTATACTTCCTATATGTGAAGTCACTACTCCCCATGGTACAAGCATATGAAACACATATAATTTCAACTTTATGATATTCAATTCATTCAACAATTTACTCTTAGGATATAAGTGAAGCACGAGAGTAAACGAGAAACTACTCCAAAAGATATAAGTGAAGATCAATGAGTAAGCAAACAATTAAGAAGTTATGTGAAGACTCTCCCTCAATAAAGATTTCAGATCTTGATAATTTTATTCACACAGCAAACAAAATGAAAATAAAAGGACACTCCAAGAATAGCACATATCATGTGAACAAGTAAAAACTTAGGCTAACCGATAGATGTTTATGAAGAAAGGTGGGATGCCCACCGGGGCATCCCCAAGCTTAGTTGCTTGAGACTTCTTGGAATGTTGTCTTGGGGTGCCTTGGGCATCCCCAAGCTTGATCTTTTGTGTCTCCATAATTCCTCTCATATCATGGTTTCCCTAAATCTTAAAAACTTCATCCACACAAAACTCAACAAGAACTCGTGAGATAAGTTAGTATAAATCAACTCAAAACCTTAACATTCTCTACTTAAAAAACCACTAAAATTATAATTAAACATTTAATACTAAATTCCTCTGCATATTTAATACTCCTATCCACAAATAGAAACATTAAACAAGTAAACATATGCAAACAATGCAACTATAACCGAAATCTGTCTAAACAGAAGAGTCTGTAAAGGGTGAATAAGAATTCATACTTACCTAACTACAAAAATTCTGAAAAATTACCATATGACAGATAACTCATGCATTCTTACTGTGTAAAAATATAAGATTTTTATCATGTTCTGACTATTCAGGAATATTCTGGACATAACAGAAAACTTTCTGTTTTCAAACAGCAACACATAAACTTGCAAACTGAGCATGGTAATGGCTATAATTGGAATTTTATTGAACTAAAAGATACAAAACATGATTATTGACAACAGAAAAAAAATCTCAACAAAGGAAAATGATGCTCCAAGCAAAACTCATATTATGTGACGAATAAAAATATAGCTCCAAGTGAGGTTACCGATAATGTTGAAGACGAAAGAGGGGATGCCTTCCGGGGCATCCCCAAGCTTAGGTTCTTGGGTCTTTCCTAAATATTACCTTGGGGTACCTTGGGCATCCCCAAGCTTAGGGTCGTGCCGCTCCTTATTCTCCTCATATCGATATCTCACCGAAAACTTGAAAACTTCAATCACACAAAACTTAACGGAACTTGTGAGATAGGTTAGTATGATAAAAATAAATCATCCACTTAGGTACTGTCAAGACAAGATTAATAATTGTTCTCACATAGTGCATACTGTATTACATCATTTCTACAATTTATATTACTCAATATGAGCTATGGAAACACTAAAACAAGCAAACTATGCATTGAAAACAGAATCTGTCAAAAACAGAACAATATGTAGTGAGCGAATTAGAAACCATACTTCTGGACCTCCAATTTTTTTGAAAAATTAGAAAAACGTAAAAAATTTGTAACCCAATAATGTGTAAAAATTTCAGAATTTTCTCACGCTCCAGTACAGAATAGAAATTCCAGCACTGGACGCAAAGTTTCTGTTTTTGCACAGAATCAAATCAACAAGCATCCACACCATCCTAAAGGCTTTACTTGGCACATTATTGAAATAAAACATATAAAAAATGATTAATATAGTAGCTTAATCATGTGGACACACAAAAACAGTAAGGATAGTTATTGGGTTGTCTCGCAACAAGCGCTTTTCTTTAATGCCTTTTTAGCTAGGCATGATGATTTCAATGACGCTCACATAAAAGTAAAGAATCGAAACACAATGGGAGCATCATGAAATGTATGGCAAGCACATTTAAGCCTAACCTACTTCCTATGCATTGGGATTTTGTGAGCAAATAATTTATTGGAGCAAGAATCAACTAGCATAGGAAGACAAAACAAGTATAACTTCAAAACTTTCAACACATAGAGAGGAAACTTGATATTATTGAGAAGCCTACAAGCATATGTTCCTCTCTCATAATAATTTTCAGTAGCATCATGAATGAATTCAACAATATAACCATCACATAAAGCATTCTGTTCATGACCCACAAGCATAAATTTTTTGTTACTCTCCACATAAGCAAATTTCTTCTCATTCATAATAGTGGGAGTATCGTATGAAACTTGAATACTAAAAATTGTTTCCACATTAAAATGGTAATGTTCAGTAAAAGCTTATTCATAATTATTACAATTTTTATAATAATAATCATCACTACTTTTCGTAACATAAGTATCATCACAATAATCATCATAAGTAGCAACTTTGTTCTCATCATAATCAATTGAAACCTTTTCCAAAATAGTGGAATCATCATTAAATAAAGTCTTGACATCTCCAAATACACTTTTATCATTATTATAAGATTGAACACCCTCCAAAATAGTGGGATAATCATTACCTAAAGTTGACACTCTTCCAAATCCACATTCATTATTATTGCAATCATCATAGATACGAGGCATGCCATCATCATAATAAATTTGCTCATCAAAAGTAGGGGGAATAAAAAGATCATATTCATTAAGAATAGCATCCCTAAGCTTAGGATAAATGTTATTTGCAGCAAATAAATTCTCAAACATGTCATTCCAATCAAACATAGCATCCCCAAGCTTGTGGGTTTGCATATCGTTAGCATAATCACTCTTACCATCAATAGTATGAATAGCACCAATAGTATAACAATCATAATTTCCCAAGTTGGTGCCAAAAAGATTTTCAAGATCATAAGAAGTATCATTATCTTCCCAATCATAATCATCATAACAAGCAATAGGCAAAACAAAATCATCATCAAGTGTATCATCTTCCACAATTATTTTTGATTCATTCTCATGAGGCACAACAATAATAGGAGCAATATTATTTGGGAGAGATACCTCTTTACCTCTACTTTTCCTTCTTTTATTCTTCTTCTTCACCACATTATGTGTGGGTTTATTTAGTTTTTCCGAGCTTCTTATTGAAGAGATTGATTGGATAGGAATCTCCTTCTCGTCACCTGTTTCATCACGAGAGACAATAGGAGGGAAAGTGGAAATCTTTACCCTTTCATTAGTATTCCTTTTATATTCTATTTGTTTTCCCGTCTTTCTATAGTTGGATATATAAGCATTCTCATTGCAATTTACCACACAAAACAAATAGATTTCCATTAGATTACATTCAGTATGGCCGTGAATATGAATGCTTCAAACCAACTATTTTTATGTGAGAATTCTTCACACCCCAAAAATAGACAAAGTTCATTATAAAGTTCAAGGGTGATCAAGTTATTGCAATATTTGGACATGATTCGATCATGAAATAGTATCCATTGGAAATTAAGATGACCAATCTTATTGCAAAGTTCACAAGTAATGGGATGAAGAGAGCATAACTTTGTAGCAAATTCATCTATCACTTTAAGCCACCAATTGGTTTTATCATGTTTATGCTTCTTACAAAATCTATCATCCCTATATGGCATGTCTTCACAAATTTTATTCACTCCACAAAAATTGACATGCTTATAAGAAACCTTTTTTATCATGACTAGTGCAATCATCATTAGCATTATGGATATTCAAGGAATTCATACTAACAACATTGCAATCATGCTAGTCATTCAAAGGACTCACATTAAACATTTTATTAAATTCTTCCTCTAACAATTGAGCACAATTTTCCGATCCATCATTCTCAAGAAAGACATTATATAGATGAAGTATTTGAGGCAACCTCAATTCCATTTTTTTGTAATTATCTTTTATAAAACCAAACTAGTGAATAAAACAAGAAACTAAAAGATTCAATTGCAAGATCTGAAGATATACCTTCAAGCACTCACCTCCCCGGCAACGGCGCCAGAAAAGAGCTTGATGTCTACTACGCAATTTTTATTCTTGTAGACGTTGTTGGGCCTCCAAGTGCAGAGTTTTGTAGGACAGTAGCAAATTTCCCTCAAGTGGATAACCTAAGGTTTATCAATCCATGGGAGGCGTAGGATGAAGATGGTCTCTCTCAAACAACCCTGCAACCAAATACAAGAAATCTCTTGTGTCCCCAACACACCCAATACAATGGTAAATTGTATAGGTGCACTAGTTCGGCGAAGAGATGGTGATACAAGTGTAGTATGGATAGTAGATATAGGTTTTTGCAATCTGAAAATATAAAAACAGCAAGGTAGCAAGTGATAAAACGGAGCACAAACGGTATTGCAATGCTTGGAAACAAGGCCTAGGGTTCATACTTTCACTAGTGCAATCTCTCAACAGTGCTAACATAGTTGAATCATATAACAATCCCTCAACGTGCGACAAAGAATCACTCCAAAGTTCTTATCTAGCGGAGAACATAAGAAGAAATTGTTGTTGGGTACGAAACCACCTCAAAGTTATCCTTTCTGATCAATCTATTTAGCCATCCCTATAAGTGTCTCAAACAGCCCTAGAGTTCGTACTAAAATAACACCATATGACACGCATCAACCAACTCTAATGTCACCTAGATACTCGAATGTCACCACAAGTATCCGTGAGTTGATTATTCGATATGCATCAAAACAACTTCAGATTCATAATATTCAATCCACACAAAGAACTTCAAAGAGTACCCCAAAGTTTCTATCGGAGAAAAGAAGATAAAAACGTGCAATCAACCCCTATGCCTAGATTACCCCAAGGTCACGGGAATCCGCGAGTTGATTACCAAAACAGACATCAAGTGAATCAATAGAATACCCCAGTGTCACCACGGGTATCCACATGCAAGACATACATCAAGTGTTCTCAAATCTGAAATATTCAATCCGATAATAACGAAACCTCAAAGGGAAAGACTCAATTCATCACAAGAATATAGAGAGGGAAGAAACACCATATGATTCAACTATATTAACAAAGCTCGTGGTACATCAAGATCGTGCCAAATCAAGAACACGAGAGAGAGAGATCAAACACATAGCTAATGGTACATACCCTCAGTCCTGATACGTCTCCAACGTATCTATAAGTTTTGATTGTTCCATGCTGTTATATTATCAATCTTGGATGTTTTTACAATCATTTACAGCAATTATCTATCATTTTTAGAGACTAACCTATTAACCTAGTGCCCAGTTCCAGTTGCTGTTTTCTACCATGTTTTTGTTTTACAGAAAATCAATACCAAACGAAGTCCAAATGCCACGAAACTTTTTGGAGATTTTATATTGGACAAGATAAACACTAGAAGCTTCGGGAGGACGCCAGAAGACCCTGGTGGGGCCCACGAGCCACCAGGGCGCGCTTGGGGGGGGGGGGGGGCAGGCGCGCCCTGGTGCCTCATGGGGCCCACCAAGCTCCGTTTGACCTAATTCCAGCACTATAAATTCCCAAAAAATCAGAAACCCTAAGGAGAGTCCATGAAATACTTTTTCGCCGCCACAAGTTTCTGTTCCAGAGAGATCCCATCTTGAGGCCTTCTCCGGTAATCTGCCGGAGGGGGAATCGATCACGGAGGGGTTCTACATCAACCTTGCTGCCCTTCCGATGATGCGTGAGTAGTTTACCACAGACCTTCGGGTCCATAGGCAATAGCTAGATGGCTTCTTCTCTCTTTTTGATCTTCAATACAATGTTCTCGATGTTCTTGGACTTCTATCCGATGTAATCACTTTTTGCGGTGTGTTTGTTGGGATCCGATGAATTGTGAGTTTATGATCAGATTATCCATGAAATTATTTGAGTCTTTGCTGCACTCTTTTATGCATGATTATTATAGCCTCGTATTTCTTCTCCAATCTATTGATTTGGTTTGGCCAACTGAGTTGATTTATCTTGCCATGGGAAGAGGTGCTTTGTAGTGGGTTCGATCTTGCGGTGCTCAATCCCAGTGACAGAAAGGGACATGACACGTATGTATCATTGCTACTAAGGGTAAAAAGATGGGGTTTATTCATGTGTGTATTCACTCGTGGGTTTTACTTTGTCTACAACATGTTATCGTTCTTAAGGCATTACTCCGTTCTTTATTGGACTTAATACACTAGATGCATGCTGGATAGCGGTCGATGTGTGGAGTAATAGTAGTAGATGCATGCAGGAGTCGGTCTACTAATCTTGGACGTGATGCCTATATACATGATCATTGCCTTGGATATCGTCATGATTATTTGCTTTTCTATCAATTGCTCAACAGTAATTTGTCTACCCACCGTATGCTATTTTCTCGAGAGAAGCCTCTAGTGAAACCTATGGCCCCCGGGTCTATCTATCTCATATTACTAAAACCCTAAAAATATTGCTGCCATCTTTCTTTTATTTATTTTATTTTGTATTTTAGTTTCAATCTATCAATCTATCATATACAATTTAATCTTGCAATATTACCGCCAAGGGATTGACAACCCCTTGTTTACGTTGGGTGCAAGGATTTGTTGTTTGTGTGCAGGTGCTGCTAACGAGGTGTTGTGTGATTCTCCTACTGGTTCGATAACCTTGGTTTCATAATCGAGGGAAATACTTATCTCTACTGTGCTGCATCATCCCTTCCTCTTCGGGGAAATACCAACGCAAGCTACAAGTAGCAGGAAGAATTTCTGGCGTCGTTGCTGGGGAGACATCATTAACATCTATCAAGTACCTTTGCACAAACTCTCATCTCCTTGCATTTACTTTATTTGCCATTTGCCTCTCGTTTTCATCTCCCCCACTTCTAAAACGTTTTTACAAAAATACAAAAATATTTTTCGTTCGCCTTTTTCTCGTTTGCTTGTTTGCTTGATTGCTTGCTCGTTTTATCGCTATGGCTAGTTCTTCGCTTGTTACTATTACCCCTGAAAATGAAGTACTTAATTTTAAACAAAGGGGAGGAGAGAATTTAAAAGATGCTTGGTATAGGATTTGCGATGCTCATAATAGATCAACTCGTAAGCAATCCTCCACTATTCTTCTTCGCAATTTTTATGTGGGAATTACTACTTGGTATAGATTTGTGCTTGATACTATTACTGGAGGGAATTTCTTGATGTGTCCCTCTACGAATGCTTTTAATGCAATTGGAAATTTAGTGGGATCACCACCTATCACTATTAATGAAACAACTTTCACTTTGGAACATGTTATGCAATGGTTAGGGGCTATTGAAAGTAAGATGTCTACTATTGAACACCTTGAGAATCTGGATAAAAAATTTCATAATCGTATCACTCAATTTGGTTCTAAGGTAGGAGTCGCATTGAAAACCTTAAAAGAAAAGGAACCGATAGTTAATGAAAGAGTAGAACAAAGTCCCGCTAGAATCGATAAGATAGAAGAAATTATTATCAATTTGGGATCGGCTTTTTCTTCCGTTAAGAATATTGATAAAACTCCTCCAAATAAAAATTGCAAGTTCGTATATGTTCCTAAAACCAATGGTGCTACTTCCAGTAAGGGAAATGAGGATCTTAAAATGATTAGCGTGCATCCCAATTTCATTGATATGATCAAAGAACATATTCACCAAAGCAAAATTCTTGATTTTGTGCCTAGAAGTGTGATGGTGAGAAACACCTATGTTAAATCTATTAGAAAAAATGGATGTGTGATTGAAGAGTTGGAAACCGAAGATGACAATACTTGAAATTATGCATTATGCCTAGCTAGGGGCATAAAACAATAGCGCTTGTTGGGAGGCAACCCAATGAATAAAATAAATTTTTGTTATAAGTTTCTGTTATGGTGTGTTTTTACTATCATGCTACTGGTATGATGGTGTTTTTGTGTTTTTAATTAGTGTTTGTGCCAAGTAAAGCATTTAGGATGATTTGGAAGATAGTATAATTGATGCTGTTTGAAAACAGAAAGTTTTGCGTCCAGTGCTGGAATTTTGTATTTTCTCTGGAACGTCAGAACCTTCTGAATTTTTTACACAATATTGATATATGAATTGTCCACGTAGTCCTAATTTTTCAGAATTTTTGGAGTTACAGAAGTATGACCATAATTCAGATTTCTATAGACTGTTCTGTTTTTGATGCACTACTTGCTTGTTTTGATGAATCTATGGATTGTATCGGGGGGTATAAGCCATGTTGAAGTTAGAGTACAGTAGGTATAAGGAAAAAATAAAATATGAATGGGTTTGCAACAGTATTTATAGTAGTGATCTATTTTGTTATACTAACGGATCTCACGAAGGTTTTGGTGAGTTTTGTGTGATTGAAGTTTTCAAGTTTTGGGTGAGATCACGATGGATGAAGGAATACGGAGTAGTAAAAGCCTAAGATTGGGGATGCCCGAGGCACCCCAAGGTAATATTCAAGGAAGACTCAAGCGTCTAAGCTTGGGGATGCCCCGGAAGGCATCCCCTCTTTATTCTACCAATCATCGGTAATTTTACTTGGAGCTATATTTTTATTCGTCACATGATATGTGTTTTGCTTGGAGCGTCTTGTATGATATGAGTCTTTGCTTTGTTTGCTTTTTAGTTTGTCACAATCATCTTTGCTGCACACACCTATCTTGAGAGAGCCACACATTTATCATCATAATTTGTTAGAATACTCTATGTGCTTCACTTAAATTTTTTGAGCTAGGCAGTTGCTCTAGTGCTTCACTTAAATCTTTTTGAGCACGGCGGTGGCTATATTTTGAAGAAATAAACTCTGATGCTTCACTTATATTATTTTGAGAGTTGATTAAAATTTTAAAGAAATAAATTCTCTTGCTTCACTTATATCATTCTGAGAATTGATTAGATTAAAATTTTGAAGAAATGAATTCTCATGCTTCACTTATACTATTTTGAGAATTGATAAGATTGAAATTTTGAAGAAATATTTGCACTCTCATGCTTCACTTAAATCTTTTTGAGAGTTGATGAAAGTAACGGTAATTTGCACAAGATATGAATTTGGTCCCAAAGTGATGAATACTCAAGAGGGATATAGATAAAAACTTTCATATAGATCATTGGATATGATAAGTGTGATTCCTTGCAATAGTTTTGCGATATGGAAATGATAATATGCGAGTCATGTTAGTGAGTAATCATGATTTAGTAAAAATATTGGTGTTAAGGTTTGTGATTCCCTATGCATGCACGTTAAGTCAATAGTTATGCAATGAAATTATATCCTACTTATGGTGAATTATTCGGTGTTAGTTGTGTTCAATGCATGCTTATGACCGTATTCGTTTTTTGGTTGGTTGCTTCTCAATCTTTTGCTAGCCTTCATTTGTACTAAGCAGAAATACTGCTTGTGCATCCAAAATCCTTAAACCCAGTTTTGCCTTATGAGTCCCCTATATCTACCTATATGCGGTATTTCAATGCCGTTCCAAGTAAATTTGCGTGTGCCAACTCTAAATTTCAAAATAATTTTTCCGTTTTGTGTGCCCGTACCGCTCATGAAGCGGCAGGGGGTGGCCATTATTTTCCATGCTAGGTGTGTTATTCTCACGATGAGTGTTTATTCACTTGTCATTGCACGAGAGAATGGTTGGTAATAGGGATGCCCAGTCCCACATGAATCAAAATTAATAACAACAAAATTCCTTGGAATGTGATGGTATGGAGGGCACCCGTGGATACGGCTAGCCATGGATTGTGAAAGAATTGGTGGAAAGGAAATAAACTTTACTTTTTGTTTGGGAACCACCTATGATGTGTCTAGCATGGAAGATAATGGGAATTCTCGGTCGTTTTCGTTGACAGGAAAAGCATGCCTCTCAATTTTTTTATCTCTTTAATTTCAGCTTTGAGCTCTGGCACATTTGACAAATCTCTGCTTCCCTCTGCGAAGGGCCTATCTATTTACTTTTATGCAATTTTTATTTTTATTTGAGTCTCCATCTTCTCTCACAAAAGCACCAACTAGAGAGCACTATTGTCATACTTGTGCATTGGATGTAGCTAATATTTGAGTGTGTTTCATGAATGGATCAATGATTAAGCATAATGGGCTAGGGATAACTTTCTTTAGCGTTGATATTTTGAAAGACATGGTTGCTTGTTAGCATGCTTGAGTATTTATGTTCTCACGTCAAACTATAGACTATTGCTTTGAATCATACAAGTCTAATGTCCATGCTACAAAAGAAAAAGAATATGTGATGAATATGTTAGGCAGCATTCCACATCAAAAATTCTGTTTTTATCATTTACCTACTCGAGGACGAGCAGGAATTAAGCTTGGGGATGCTGATACATCTCCAACGTATCTATAATTTTTGATTGTTCCATGCTGTTATATTATCAATCTTGGATGTTTTTACAATCATTTACAACAATTATCTATCATTTTTGGACACTAACCTATTAACCTAGTGCCCAGTGCCAGTTGCTGTTTTCTGCCTTGTTTTTGTTTTATAGAAAATCAATACCAAACGAAGTCCAAATGCCACGAATTTTTTTGGAGATTTTTTATTGGACAAGATAAACACTAGAAGCTTCGGGAGGAGGCCAGAAGACCCTGGTGGGGCCCACGAGCCACCAGGGCGCGCCTGGGGGGGGAGGGGCAGGCGCGCCCTGGTGCCTCGTGGGCCCCACCAAGCTCCGTTTGACCTAATTCCAGCACTATAAATTCCCAAAAAATCAGAAACCCTAAGGAGAGTCCACGAAATACTTTTCCGCCGCCGCAAGTTTCTGTTCCAGAGAGATCCCATCTGGAGGCCCTCTCCGGTAATATGCCGGAGGGGGAATCGATCACGGAGGGGCTCTACATCAACCTTGCTGCCCTTCCGATGATGCGTGAGTAGTTTACCACAGACCTTCGGGTCCGTAGGCAGTAGCCAGATGGCTTCTTCTCTCTTTTTGATCTTCAATACAATGTTCTCCTTGATGTTCTTGGAGTTCTATCCGATGTAATCTTCTTTTGCGGTGTGTTTGTTGGGATCCGATGAATTGTGAGTTTATGATCAGATTATCCGTGAAATTATTTGAGTCTTTGCTGCACTCTTTTATGCATGATTATTATAGCCTCGTATTTCTTCTCCGATCTATTGATTTGGTTTGGCCAACTGAGTTGATTTATCTTGCCATGGGAAGAGGTGCTTTGTAGTGGGTTCGATCTTGCGGTGCTCAATCCCAGTGACAGAAAGGGACATGACACGTATGTATCATTGCTACTAAGGGTAAAAATATGGGGCTTATTCATGTGTGTATTCACTCGTGGGTTTTACTCTGCCTACATCATGTCATCGTTCTTAAGGCATTACTCCGTTCTTTATTGGACTTAATACACTAGATGCATGCTGGATAGCGGTCGATGTGTGGTGTAATAGTAGTAGATGCAGGCAGGAGTCGGTCTACTAATCTTGGACGTGATGCCTATATACATGATCATTGCCTTGGATATCGTCATGATTATTTGCTTTTCTATCAATTGCCCAACAGTAATTTGTCTACCCACCGTATGCTATTTTCTCGAGAGAAGCCTCTAGTGAAACCTATGGCCCCCGGGTCTATCTATCTCATATTACTAAAACCCTAAAAATATTGCTGCCATCTTTCTTTTATTTATTTATTTTGTATTTTAGTTTCAATTTATCAATCTATCATATACAATTTAATCTTGCAATCTTACCGCCAAGGGATTGACAACCCCTTGTTTGCGTTGGGTGCAAGGATTTGTTGTTTGTGTGCAGGTGCTGCTAACGAGGTGTTGTGTGATTCTCCTACTGGTTCGATAACCTTGGTTTCATAATCGAGGGAAATACTTATCTCTACTATGCTGCATCATCCCTTCCTCCTCAGGGAAATACCAACGCAAGCTACAAGTAGCAAGCCCCGAGGGTGAACTACTCCCTCCTCATCATGGAGACCGCCGGGATGATGAAGATGGCCTCTAGCGATGATTTCCCCCTCCGGCACAGTGCCGGAACAGGGCTCTGGATGAGATGGCTTCGGTATAGAGGCTTGCGGCGGCGGCGTGGGAGTTCTAGGTTTCTTTTCGGGGTTTTCTATATTTATCGGATTTTTTAGCGTTGGAATCACGTCAGGGGGGCCCACAAGGGAGCGACAAGCCTGCCCGACGCGCCCTGGGGGGGAGGGCGCGCCCCCCAGGCTTGTCGCATCCTCGTGACTCTTTTGGTCCTTCCACGAAGCTTCGCGGGTCTCTTTTGGTCCATAAAAAATCACCGTAAATTTTCAGCCCATTCCGAGAACTTTTATTTCTGCACAAAAAACAACACCACGGTAGTTCTGCTGAAAACAGCGTTAGTCCGGGTTAGTTCCTTTCAAATCATACCAAAACCATATAAAATTGTTGTAAACATGGCATGAATACTTCATAAATTATAGATACGTTGGAGACGTATCAGTGGGCGAAGCATTGGTAGTGTGCAATCAACCAACAGGACAAAGGCCGCTCGGTATACAAAATAGAGGGCGATGTGACGGCCAGAGAACGCAGACGAGCGGCGGGCGGCGCTCTGTTGCCACGAGCATTTCTTCACCTTCTCTCCGCCAGCTCCCTCCTCCCTCTTCTCCTCCGGCCCCTTCCTCCCTCCACCCTCCCCCTACCCCTTTGCCTTCCCCCACCCTCACGACTTCGATCTGGCGGTCTGTGATGCCGGGGAGGAGGGGCTGTCGCTGCCCGTAGCACCACCAGCAGCATGGCTGGAGGTGGACGGCGAGGAGCACCACCACCAGGAGTAGCACGACGACCCCCCCGGTGCAGCCACCTCCTTCCCCTCCTCGACCTCCTGCTGCAAATTGATGATCCACAAGTATATGGGATCAATCGTAGTACTTTCGATAAGTAAGAGTGTCGAACCCAACGAGGAGCAGAAGGAAATACCAAGTGGTTTTCAGCGAGGTATTCTCTGCAAGTACTGAAAGTAGCGGTAACAGATAGTTTTAATAGCAAGATAATTCATAAAAAGAATAATAAAGTGCAGCAAGGTGGCCCAATCCTTTTTGTAGCAACGGACAAGCCGGAACGATATCTTATATAAAGCAAAGAGTTCTCGAGGACACATGGGAATTCTCATCTAGTCACTTTCATCATGTTCGTTTGATTCGCGTTCACTACTTTGATAATTTGATATGTGGGTGGACCGGTGCTTGGGTGCTGTTCTTACTTGAACAAGCCTCCCACTTATGATTACCCCCTCTCGCAAGCATCCACAACTATGAAAGAAGAATTAAGATAAATCTAACCATAGCATGAAACATATGGATCCAAATGAGCCCCTTACGGAATAGCGCATAAACTAGGGTTTAAGCTTCTGTCACTCTAGCAACCCATCATCTAATTACTACTCCACAATGCCTTCCCTTAGGCCCAAAGATGGTGAAGTGTCATATAGTCGACGTTCACACGACACTACTAAAGGAAGCAACAACAACATATCATCAAAATATCGAACGAATACCAAATTCACATGATTACTTATGACAAGACTTCTCCCATGTCCTCAAGAAAAAAAGTAACTACTCACAAATCATATTCATGTTCAAGATTAGAGGGGTATTGAATAGCATTAAGGATCTGAACATATAATCTTCCACCAAATAAACTAACTAGCATCAACTACAAGATGTAATCAACACTACTAGCAACCCACAGGTACCAATCTGAGGTTTTGGGACTAAGATTGAATACAAGAGATGAACTAGGGTTTGAGATGAGATGGTGCTGGTGAAGATTGGTCCTCCCATGATGAGAGCATCGTTGGTGATGTCGATGGCTTAGATTTCCCCCTCCCTGAGGGAAGTATCCCCGGCGGAATCGCTCCGCCGGAGAGCAAAATTGCTCCTGCCCAGGTTCCGGCTCGAGACGGCAGCGCTTCATCCCGAAAGTCTTCTTCTTATTTTTTCTAGGGAAAATAGCCTTATATAGCAGAAGATGGGCCCCGGAGGCCTGCCAGGGGCGCCACAAGCTCGGGGGCGTGCCTAGGGGGTAGGGCGCGCCTCCCGGGCTTGTCGCTTCCTGGTGGGTCCCCCTCTGGTATTTCTTCAGCCAATATTTTTTATATATTCCAAAACAATTCTTCGTAAATTTTCAGGTCATTTGGAGGTGTGCAGAATAGCTATCTCTGTTGTAGCCTTTTCTGGTCCAGAATTCCAGCTGCCGGCAATCTCCCTCTTCATGTGAAACTTGCAAAATAAGAGAGAAAAGGCATAAGAATTGTATCATAAAGTGAAATAATGACCCAAAACATAATAAATAATAGTAGGAAAACATGATGCAAAATGGACTTATCAAATCCCCCAAGCTTAGACCTCGCTTGTCCTCAAGCGAAAAACCGAAATTGATAATCATGACCACATGTTTAGAGAGAGAGAGAGGTGTTGATAAAACAAAATACGGACATGAAGGCATCATGATCTTTATTATAACAACAATATATTATCATAAACTTCTCATGACAAAGTGACAATTCATCCACAAGATAAAGTATGAACTACAACCCGTATTGAAAACTAACAAACTATGATCTCAGTCACTGAAGCAATTGCAACTCATCATATTATCAGAAAGATTCTATGTAAGAGCTTTGTTTAGCAAGTTCACATACTCAACTATCATTTAGTCTTCTATGATTGCTGACACTCACGGCATACTTATGGAGCAAAAGTTTCAGTCAGACACATAGAAAGATAGGGGCTTATAATTTCGCCTCCCAACATATTTACCTCAAGGGTAATGTCAACAATAATAACTCATGATCACCTACATTCAACTGGATATATATGCCTGGATCTTTCCCCACCACATGATGCTTGCCAAGAGAGAAAATAAAAACGGAATATAGGAGAATACTATTGACTCTTACATGAAAGTAAATACATAAAAGTAAAAGATAGGCCCTTCGCAGAGGGAAGCAGAGGTTGTCATGCGCTTTTTATTTTTGGATGTGCAAGCTCTTAATGTAAAGGAACGTCACTTTATATTGCCCCTTGTGATAGCGACCTTTATTGTGCAGTCTGTCGCTTTTATTTCTTCACCATCACAAGATCGTAACAAGCTTATTTTCCCTTACAATAAAAGATCATACATATTTATGAGGATTTTTTTTTGCTTTTGCACCGATGACAACTTACTTGAAAGATCTTATTCAATCCATAGGTAGATATGATGGACTCTCATGACATGAAACTAGGTTTAAGGGTTTTTGGATGCACAAGTAGTATCTCTACTTAGTACAGAATTCTGGCTAGCAAAAGATAGGGGGCAAGCACCACATGTTAGAGGATCCAAAACAATATAACTTCTATGTGAATATAAGCAAACATAACTCATTACGTTGTCTTCCTTGTCCAACGTCGACTATTTGACATAGAATATTTAATGGGGGCTGACAATCATAAAAGATGTCCAAGATAGTATATTTTCTTCCTTTTTTTCATGAATTGCAACAATGACCAATGCTATGTTTGTTAACTCCCAACAAGTTTCATCAATTATACTTCTTTTATGTGAAGTCATCACTCCCCATGGGATTAGCATATGATCTCTCTTTTCCTATTATTTTTATTTTATTTCTAAGATTGAATCAACAAAAGTAAAACAACTCAACTCAAACTACTCTTTATTATATAACTCTCACACTCGATTACATAGATAGATAGATCACAAAGCAAGCACTAGAGACTAAATCATACTAAACTTTATTCTTCTAAATCACGAAATAGATAGGCAATTATGATAAAAGTGATGGTGATACGATACCGGGGCACCTCCCCCAAGCTTGGCACAAGCCAAGGGTGGTGCCCATACCCGTGTACTCAAGTCTCGTTCTTTGGTGATGGTGGTGATGATGTAATAGGCTTGTCCTCCGTCTTCCAAGGCATAGGCTCTCCATCATAAAAGGATGAACGTGTTTCTGGAGTCCTGAAATTTGCAGCTAAACTCATACCTTTGAACTTGGCCTCATACTCAAAAATTTTGTTTTGTAAATCATAGATCTGGGCCTGAAGATGATTGATACGTCTCCAACATATCTATAATTTTTGATTGTTCCATGCTGTTATATTATCAATCTTGGAAGTTTTTATATACATTTACAGCAATTATATATCATTTTTTGGGACTAACCTATTAACTTAGTGCCCAGTGTCAGTTCCTGTTTTCTGCCTGTTTTTTGTTTTACAGAATATCAATACCAAACAAAGTCCAAATGCCACGAAACTTTTTGGAGATTTTTTTTCTGGACAATACCAACACTACAAGCTTTGGGAGAAGACCAGACGCTAGAGGAGGTGGCCACGAGCCACCAGGGCACGCCTGGGGGGGGCCTCATGGGCCCACCTCAGCTCAGTTTGACCTAATTCCACCACTATAAATTCCCGTAAATCTGGAAACCACCAGGGGAGTCCACAAAATACTTTTTCCGCTGCCGCAAGCTTCTGTTCTCGAGAGATCCCATCTGGAGGCCTTTTTCGGTACTCCGCCGGAGGGGGAATCGATCACGGAGGGGCTCTACATCAACCTTGCTGCCCTTCCGATGATGCGTGAGTAGTTTACCACAGACCTTCGGGTCCATAGTTAGTAGCTAGATGGCTTCTTCTCTCATTTTGATCTTCAATACAATGTTCTCCTCGATGTTCTTGGAGTTCTATCCGATGTAATCACTTTTTGCGGTGTGTTTGTTGGGATCTGATGAATTGTGAGTTTATGATCAGATTATCCATGAATATTATTTGAGTCTTCTCTGATCTCTTTTATGCATGATTATTATAGCTTCGTATTTCTTCTCCGATCTATTGATTTGGTTTGGCCAACTAGATTGATTTATCTTGCCATGGAAAGAGGTGCTTTGTAATGGGTTCGATCTTGCGGTGCTCAATCCCAGTGACAGAAAGGGACTGATGTCTACTACACAACTTATTCTTGTAGACTCGTGTTGGGCCTCCAAGCGCAGAGTTTTGTAGGACAGTAGCAATTTTCCCTCAAGTGGAGGACCTAAGGTTTATCAATCCGTGGGAGGCGTAGGTTGAAGATGGTATCTCTCAAACAACCCTGCAACAAAATACAAGAAATCTCTTGTGTCCCCAACACACCCAATACAATGGTAAATTGTATAGGCGCACTAGTTTGGCGAAGAGATGGTGATAAAAGTGTAGTATGGATAGTAGATATAGGTTTTCGTAATCTGAAAATATAAAAACAGCAAGGTAGCAAGTAACAAAAGTGAGCACAAACGGTATTGCAATGCTTAAAAACAAGGTCTAGGGTTCATACTTTCGCTAGTGCAATCTCTCAACAATGCTAATATAATTGGATC
This sequence comes from Elymus sibiricus, assembly GCA_039707655.1. Lineage (NCBI taxonomy): Eukaryota > Viridiplantae > Streptophyta > Magnoliopsida > Poales > Poaceae > Elymus > Elymus sibiricus. The sequence goes on along the minus strand of CM077672.1, from coordinate 73,870,529 downwards.
ATATAACTATCCCTCAACGTGCGATAAAGAATCACTCCAAAGTTCCTATTCGCGAAGAACATAAGATAGAAATAGTTCTAGGGTACGAAACCACCTCAAAGTTATCATTTTCGATCAATCTATTGAGCCATCCCTATAAGTGTCACGAATAGCCCTAGAGTTCGTACTAAAATAACACCATATGAAACACATCAACCAACCCTAATGTCACCTAGATACTCCAATGTCACCACAAGTATCCGTGAGTTGATTATTCGATATGCATCAAACAACTTCACATTCATAATATTCAATTCAACACAAAGAACTTCAAAGAGCACCCCAAAGTTTCAATCGGAGAAAAGATAATGAAAACGTGCATCAACCCATATGCATAGATTACCCCAATGTAACCGCGGGAATCCGCGAGTTGAGTGCCAAAACATATATCAAGTGAATCAATATAATACCCCATTGTCACCACGGGTATTCATATGCAAGACATACATCAAGTGTTCTCAAATCTGAAATATTCAATCCGACAATAATGAAACCTCAAAGGGAAAAGATTTGATTCATCACAACAAGGGTAGAGAGCGAAGAAACACCATATGATCCAACTATATTAACAAAGCTCGCGGTATATCAAGATCGTGCCAAATCAAGAATGCGAGAGAGAGAGATAAAACACATAGCTACTGGTACAAACCCTCAGCCCCGAGGGTGAACTACTCCCTCCTCGTCATGGAGACCGCCGGGATGATGAAGATGGTCTCCGGTGATGATTCCCCCCTCCGGCAGGGTGCCGGAAAAGGGCTGTAGATTAGATCGTGGAGGTACAGAGGCTTGCGGCAGCGTAAAAACTCATCTAGGTTAACTTTCGGGGGTTTCTGAATATATATGATTTTTTGGCGTTGGAATCACGTGAAGAAGGGCCACAGGGGGCCCACGAGGCACCAGGGCGTGCCTGGGGGGGGGGGCGCCCTGGTGGCTCGTGAGGCCCCTGTGGGTCTTTTGGCCACCTCCCGAAGCTTCTAGTGTCTCTTATGTTCCAGAAAAAATCGTCAAAAAGTTTCGCTGCATTTGGACTTCATTTGATATGGATTTTCTGGAAAACCAAAAACAAGCAGAAAACATCAACTGGCACTGGGCACTAGGTCAATATGTTAGTCCATGAAAATCATATAAAATCCATATAAAAGTGCACCAAAATCATACAAAACTATAATAAACATGGCATGAATACTTCATAAATTATAGATACGTTGGAGACGTATCAGCATCCCCAAGCTTAATTCCTGCTCGTCCTTGAGTAGGTAAATGATAAAAGAAATAATTTATGAAGTGTGAATGCTAGCATAGTGCATAAGTTTGATCAATGATAATTTCAATCACTTTTTCTAGCATCAATATATATCATAATCAGTAGCTCATCTCATAAAACTTCTCATGATCAAGAGGCAAGCTATTCACATGTTTAAAGTATAGGCCATAAACTTTCTTGAAAACTAACAAACTATGTTCTCAGTCAGCAAACAATTGCAATTCATCTTATTTTCAGGAAGGGTCTATGTAAGAGCTTTAATCTAGCAAATTCCACATACTCAACCATCATTTAGTCTTCCATGATTGCTGACACTCAAAGCATATTTTTAGAACAAACTGTTTCAGTCAAACACATAGGAAGATAGGGGCTTAATGTTTCGCCTCCCAACTTATTTATCTCAGGGATAATGTCAACAATAATAACTCACGATCATCTATATTCAACTGGATATATGTGCCTGGTTCTTTCCCTACCGCATAATGCTTGCCAACTAAAGAATAAATAGAGCAGAATAGGGATGAACATTAATGACTCTTGCATAAAAGTAAATACAGAAAAGTAAAAGATAGGCCCTTCGCAGAGGGAAGCAGAGGTTGTCATGCGCTTTTTGTTGTTGGATGCACAAGCCCTTAATGCAAAGGAACGTCACGTTATATTGCCCCTTGTGATAGCAACCTTTATTATGCTGTCCATCGCTTTTATTTCTTTACCATCACAAGTTCATACAACGCTTATTTTCCTTTGCAATAAAAGATCATACATATTTTAGGAGCAATTTTTATTGCTTTTTGCACCGATGACAACTTACTTGAAGGATCTTATTCAATCCATAGGTAGATATAGTGGACTCTCATGGCAAGAAACTGGGTTTAAGGGTTTTTGGATGCACAAGTAGTATCTCTACTTAGTACGAATTTTTGGCTAGCAAAAGATCCTAAGCAAGCACCACATGTTAGAGGATCCATGACAATATAACTTCTATGTGAATATAAACAAACATAACTCATTACGTTGTCTTCCTTGTCCAACGTCAACTACTTGATCAAGCTTGAAAATAATTAATGGGGGCTCACAATCGTAGAAGATGTCCAAGATAGTATATTTATACGTGAAATTTCTCTTCCTTCAAAATTCTTTCATGAATTGTTCAAGTGACCAATGCTATGTTTGTTAACTTTCAATAAATTTTACCACTTATACTTCTTGTATGTGAAGTCACTACTCCATATGGGACAAGCATATGAAGCATATAAATTTCAAATTTATGATATTCAATTCATTTCAACAATTTACTCATAGGATATAAGTGAAAAACAAGAGTAAATGACAAACTACTCCAAAAAGATATAAGTGAAGACCAAATGAGTAATTAAGTAAATAGGTAGCCATGTAAGGACTCTCTCTCATTTAAAAATTTCAGATCTTATTATTTTATTCAAACATCAAGTAAAACAAAATAAAATGACATTCCAAGGATAGCACATATCATGTGAAGAAGCAAAAACTTAGGCTCAACCAAAACTGACCGATAGTTGTTGATGAAGAAAGGTGGGATGCCTACCTGGGCATCCCCAAGCTTAGATGCTTGAGACTTCTTGAAATATTAATTTGGGATGCCTTGGGAGTCCCCAAGCTTGAGCTCTTGTGTCTCCTTAATTCCTCTCATATCACGGTTTCTCCTAAATCTTAAAAACTTCATCCACACAAAACTCAACAAGAACTCGTGAGATAAGTTAGTATAAATCAACTCAAAACCTTAACATTATCTACTGTATCAAATCACAAAAATTATAATTAAACATTGCATACTAAATGCCTTTTCATATTTAATAATCCTATCCTCAAATAGAAACATTAAACACGCAAACATATGCAAACAATGCAACTATAACAACAATCTGCCAAAACAGAACAGTCTGTAAAGGGTGAATAAGAATCCATACTTACCTAACTCCAAAAATTCTGAAAAATTACCACGTGACAGATAACTCATTCATGCTTACTGTGTAAAAATTTCAGATTTTTATCATGTTCTGACTATTCAGGAATATTCTGGACATAACAGAAAACTTTCTGTTTTCAAACAGCAACACATGAACTTGCAAACTGAGCATGGTAAAGGCTATAATTGGAATTTTATTGAACTAAAAGATACAAAACATGATTATTGATAACACCAAGCAAATATAAACAGAAGAAAATGATTCTCCAAGCAAAACTCATATTATGTGACGAATAAAAATATAGCTTCGAGTGAGGTTACCGATAGTGTTGAAGACGAAAGAGGGGATGCCTTCCGGGGCATCCCCAAGCTTAGTTGCTTGGGTCTTCCTTGAATATTACCTTGGGGTGCCTTGGGCATCCCCAAGCTTAGGGTCTTGCCACTCCTTATTCTCCTCATATCGATATCTCACCCAAAACTTGAAAACTTCAATCACACAAAACTTAACGGAACTTGGTGAGATAGGTTAGTATGATAAAAATAAATCATCCACTTAGGTACTGTCAAGACAAGATTCATAATTGTTCTCACATAATTCCTACTTTATTCTATCTTTTCCACAATTTATATTACACAATATAAGCTATGGAAACACTAAAACAAGCAAACTATGCACCGAAGACAGAATCTGTCAAAAACAGAACATCGTGTAGTGAGCGATTTAAAAACCACACTTATGTACCTCAAAAATTCTGAAAAATTAGGACAACGTAAACATTTTGTAACCCAATACTGTGTAAAAATTTCATAATTTTCACACGCTCCAGTACAGAATAGAAATTCCAGCACTAGACGCAAAAGTTTCTGTTTTTGCACAGAATCAAATCAACAAGCATCCACACTATCCCAAAGGCTTTACTTGGCACTTTATTGAAACAAAAGCTATAAAACATGATTACTACAGTATCTTAATCATGTGAACACACAAAAAACAGTAAGGGTAAATATTGGGTTGTCTCCCAACAAGCGCTTTTCTTTAATGCCTTTTTAGCTTGGCATGATGATTTCAATGATGCTCACATAGAAGATAAGAATTGAAACATAAAGAGAGCATCATGAAGAATATGACTAGCACATTTAAGCCTAACCCACTTCCTATGCATAGGGATTTTGTGAGCAAAAAGTTTATGGGAGCAAGAATCAACTAGCATAGGAAGGCAAAACAAGCATAACTTCAAAACTTTCAACACATAGAGAGGAAACTTGATATTATTGAGATATGTAGAAGCATATATTCCTCTCTCAAAATAATTTTCAGTAGCATCATGAAGAAATTCAACAATATAACTATCACATAAAGCATTCTTTTCATGATCCACAGGCATAGAATTGTTATTACTCTCCACATAAGGAAATTTATTCTCATGAATAGTAGTGGGAGCAAATTCAATGAAATAACTATCATGTGATACTTGATTGGCATAATTCAATTGAAAATTGAAATCATGATGACAAGTTTCATAGTTATCATTATTCTTTATAGCATACATGTCATCACCATAATCATCATAGATAGCAAATTTGTTGTCATAATCAATTAAACCTCTTCCAAAATAGTGGATTCATTATTAAATAAAGTCATGACCTCTCCAAATCCACTTTCATCAATATAATCATCATAAATAGGAAGCATGCAATCATCATAATAAATTTTCTCATCAAAACTTGTTGGACTAAAAATATCATCTTCATCAAACAGAGCATCCCCAAGCTTGTAGCTTTGCATATCATTAGCATCATGGGTATTCAAAGAATTCGTACTAACAACATTGCAATCATGCTCATCATTCAAAGATTTTATGCCAAACATTTTATTGAATTCTTCTTCTATCAATTGAGCACAATTATCGGAATCCTTATTTTCAAGAAAGACATGATAAAGATGAATAATATGAGGCAACCTCAATTCCAATTTTTTTGTAGTTTTCTTTTATAAACCAAACTAGTGATAAACAAGAAACTAAAAGATTCGATTGCAAGATCTAAAGATATACCTTCAAGCACTCACCTCCCCGGCAACGGCGCCAGAAAAGAGCTTGATGTCTACTACACAACTTATTCTTGTAGACTTGTGTTGGGCCTCCAAGCGCAGAGTTTTGTAGGACAGTAGCAATTTTCCCTCAAGTGGATGACCTAAGGTTTATCAATCCGTGGGAGGCGTAGGTTGAAGATGGTATCTCTCAAACAACCCTTCAACCAAATACAAGAAATCTCTTGTGTCCCCAACACACTGTAACATCCCCATGTAATAGCTACAGTGATCACCTCTTGATAATGCCAAGTCACCATGCTTAACAGTGCTTGATCATCATTTGCATCATATCCCATTTCAAATTCCAAATTAAATTGAAATTCAAATTTAAAGTGAAAAATAAAAGTTGTTCAAATTTGAAACAAAAATGTTCATTAAATAGCAAATAATATATTTCCAATTATCTTCAGGAAAACAACATCACTAAAAATCACTAAGTGACTCTATCATCTCAAAACAGTAGCAAACAGCAGCATTTTAATACCATTTTATTTAATAGAATTGCAAATGAAATCATAATATCCCCAAACCAATTTCTGGTGATAGGTAATAATGCACTGCAATATTTGGACCAGGTCACATATTTTTCATAAGTCAAACAGTGGCCACACAATTTGCAAAACAGAGTAAAGAAAAGAAATAGAAAAAGAAAAAGGAAAAGTCCTACCGCTTACTGTGCCTATGGGCCTCGAGTGCACAGTCCCGCGAGGTCCAGCCCAGCTGGGTCTTCGTCCTCCTTTCACGCTGTCGCGCGCGCGCACCGACACGGCGACAGCCGCCTCGCTGTCGGCCATCCGAGCCGTCCCCGGCGCCGTTAAGGGCAGCCCCGAGCCGCTCTTCCCTCCCCCGAAACCCTAGTCCACCCCAGTTTTCCCCATCGCCTCTCCCTCGCCCGTTCTTCTCCTCGCCTGAGACGCCGTCGCCGCCACTGCTCGATCCCGCGGCCACCGTGCCCCGATTGCCTCTCCGACATGTCCATCGTCACCGCCGACCTCGACTACGCCGCCTACACCAACTAACCGAAGGCGGGAGCCACCACAGCGACCTCCCCGAGCTCGTCTTCCCCGCACGGACTCCGGTGATCGCCGCCCTGATTCGCCGCCTCGAGCCCTCCCCGAGCCCACCATTGCACACCTGCAGGCTCAATGTGAGCCTCCGCTTCCTCCTCTCTCTCTCTCCCGTCGTCGTTTACTGCCTCTAGCCGTCGTCCTCAACTTGCCCGAGCTCGCCGCCGCATAGCTCGTCGCCGGCGTAGTTCCGGCGACCAAACGGTCCCGTGCTGTTGTCCATCTTGCTCGCCGTGCCGCGTAGACGCCGCCTAGCTAGATTGCGCGCCCGATATCACCCCGCAGCCGCTATCCCGTGCGCCACCCGAAACCACCGCCGCCCGACGTCGTCGCCGGTGACCATTCCGGCCTCCCCAGCCGCCGTGAACCCCACCGCCGGATGCGGCCTCGAGTGCTCGTTCGAGCAAGCCAAACCACGGCCGAAATGGTGCCCCGTAGAAGAAACCCGAGCTCGCCGGAGTTGTCGCCGTCGTTCGGGCTCGCCGGAGAGCTCCGGTGACCGGCGCTGACTCGGCGTCCGACGTGGCGCTGCGGGTCCGACCGCTCAGCCACTGACCCTGGGTCCCACTGGGCCCATTGACCCGGTCAACGCTGACTGGGCTGGCCCCATGCCACTGACATGTGGGTCCCGCCGGATTAAAATGTTTTTAAAATAAATAAAACGTTAATTAATCGGTTAATTAAATTAATTAGTCTAATCAGTCACTGACAGGGCGGGCCCACCTGCTAATTAAGTTAGATTAATTAAATTAACCTCTGTTAATTAGCACAGTCAGTGACCAGTGGGACCCACTGGTCAGGTTTGACTGGTCAACCGGTCAGTTGACTGCTGACGCCAGCACTACGTCATGCTGACGTCACCTTTTACTATTCTGGATAATTCGGGATTTAATTAATTAAAATAATTCCAGAAAATGTTTAAAACTTTGAAAAATCATATAAATTAAACCCTAACTCGGACGAAAATAATTTATATATGTAAAATGATCAGAAAAATATGAAGAATCCGAATATGCGATCAAAATGTTGACCATCACTACTATCTAGGTGAACATGGAACTTTTTGCCCGGATTCGATAAATGAATAGTGCATAACTTCAATAAAATAAATCCAAATAAATTCCTAAATTAACTAAAACATTTAGATAGGCAATATATCCCATCTGCATACCATTTAGGCATGTCATGCATAGTGATTGCATTTTTGCCGTGAATTTATTGTTTCTTCCCCCTCCTTCTCTCCCGATAGACGCCGAGACCGACGCCGACGCAGCTGAGTACGACCACGCTCCCGACGAGCAGCCGTCAGATGACCAGCCTCTTTCAGCAGAGCTTCTAGGCAAGCAATCCCCATTGACGCATGCCTATATCACCTATTCCTTCTCCCTCCTGCTTGCATTAGAAATTGCTACTGTTTTGTTTTATCCTATTCTGATGCATAGCCTGTTCTTGTAACCGTTATTGATACCTGCCTGTTATCCTAAACTGCTTAGTATAGGTTGGATGGAAAACCATCTGTGGCCCCTCTTCCTTGCTGTAGTTGCCCCGCTTTAGTACTGGTGCCCCGATCAATGTGATCGAACGAGCGGAGAACAACACATCACCACACACCCCTTAAGTTGCTCGTCTCTGCAGAGCTGGCATCGGGTGCCGAGGGTGAATCCTCTTATCTCACTTCCGATGATGCCTCTATAGAATAGCTATCAGGTTGTGTGTTACCGAGGGTGATTCCTCTTTCATCACTTCCGATAAAGCTTCCGTCATGCAACTCCTCGAGTGGGAATCCATCGAGGGTGATTCCTCGGATTCCTTCTCGATACTTTGGACACACTGATACTTTGACCTTTGTTACAGGCGGGTCGACCCCGAGGGGTACCCGCAGGGAATTATGAAGTCGGGCTTGCCAGGAGGGCACCCGCGAGAGATTATTGTGGCGGAACGACAGGGCAGGTGGAGACCTCCCTGATCGATATCCGTGTGTTACCAAGTCGGAGCGACAGGTAGTCTGATTGCCTCTGTGAGTTACTAAATACGCCTAACGGATTTGGGTATTTTGATCTGAGTGGGTCGTTGGCCCTATACGCACTACCACCACGTGGGATAATGGTTTATGGGACCCTCTGCGTCGTTGTTTCTCCCGAAAGCTCTTCAGATGTCACAGTTCAGAGATGCGGGCTGATTGCTGGGGTGGGCTGGATATGTCACTGGTGTATTCAGTGTCGCGCCTGGGCCCCGGCCAGTCACGCAACGTGCAGGAGTGCAGAGGGTGATGGGCCCAAGATCTCTTCGCACTTAGGATGTAGACCGGCGTGTTGACCTCTCTACTGAGCCTAGGTAGGACTGCGTCGTGTCGAGTACCCGAGGCCGGGCATTACCCAGCAAGTGTGTCCGGCCAGATGTAATCGAACGTGCTGGGTAACAGTAGTGCACCCCTGCAGGGAAGTTATCTATTCGAATAGCCGTGTCCACGGTAACAGGACGCTCAGTGTTGTATCCCGATCTACTACTACTTGAACTGGATACATGTTAATTAATTATAAGCTCCGGGATCGCTTTCTCGCAGGGAGTCGAGGAAGGATTTCTGGGCTTTGCTTCAACATGTTTGTTAAGTTTATAATATGCTAATCTGCACTCTTCTTATGCTGCAAGACCCTGAAGATGCTAGTCTTCGATAGGCTAGGCCTTTCTCTCTATCCTGGCTTTGCTGCTATATAGTCCACAGATACAGCCTCTCCACTTGATACCAATGCATAAATAGAATAGTTCTGATGTCAGTCTTGCGAGTACTTTGGATGAGTACTCACGGTTGCTTTGCTGCTCTTTTCCCCCATACCCGATAATTGCGACCAGATAACGGAGCCCAGGAGCCAGACGCCACCGCAGATGCTTACTACCAGGAGAGTCCCGGAGGCACGTACTACTGGGTTGAGCCAGCCGACCAGGAGTAGTTCGGAGGCTCCCAGGCAGGAGGCCTGCGCCTTTTCGATCTGTGTTGTTGTTTTGCCCCGCCTGTTAGGGCATATCTGTTTTACTTTTATATTTGTACTCAGATATCTAATGCTTTCGCTGACGCTTGTATGCGCGAGCTTATGTATTCGAGCCCTCGAGGCCCCTAGCTTGTAATATAAAGCTTGTATTATTTTTATTTCTGTTTAGAGTTGTGTTGTGATATCTTCCCATGAGTCTCTGGTCTCGATCGTGTACATTTGCGTGTATGATTAGTGCACGGTCGAGCAGGGGCGTCACACACACCCAATACAATGGTAAATTGTATAGGTGCACTAGTTCGGCGAAGAGATGGTGATAAAAGTGTAGTATGGATAGTAGATATAGGTTTTTGTAATCCGAAAATATAAAAACAGCAAGGTAGCAAGTAACAAAAGTGAGCACAAACGGTATTGCAATGCTTAAAAACAAGACCTAGGGTTCATAATTTCGCTAGTGCAATCTTTCAACAATGCTAATATAATTGGATCATATAACCATCCCTCAACATGCGATAAAGAATCACTCCAAAGTTCCTATTCGCGGAGAACATAAGATAGAAATTGTGGTAGGGTACGAAACCACTTCAAAGTTATCCTTTCCGATCAATCTATTGAGCCATCCCTATAAATGTCACGAATAGCCCTAGAGTTCGTACTAAAATAACACCATATGAAACACATCAACGAACCCTAATGTCACCTAGATACTCCAATGTCACCACTATCCGTGAGTTGATTATTCGATATGCATCAAACAACTTCAGATTCATAATATTCAATCCAACACAAAGAACTTCAAGGAGCACCCCAAAGTTTCTATCGGGGAAAAGATAATGAAAACATGCATCAAGCCATATGCATAGATTACCCCAATGTCACTGCGGGAATCTGCGAGTTGAGTGCCAAAACATATATCAAGTGAATCAATATAATACCCCATTGTCACCACGGGTATTCATATGCAAGACATACATCAAGTGTTCTCAAATCTGAAATATTCAATCCGACAATAACGAAACCTCAAATGGAAAAGATTCGATTCATCACAACAAGGGTAGAGAGGGAAGAAACACCATATGATCCAACTATATTAACAAAGCTCGCGGTACATCAAGATCGTGCCAAATCAAGAACGCGCGCGAGAGAGAGAGAGAGATAAAACACATAGCTACTGGTACAAACCCTCAGCCCCGAGGGTGAACTACTCCCTCCTCGTCATGGAGACCGCCAGGATGATGAAGATGGCCTCCGGTGATGATTCCCCCCTCCGGCAGGGTGCCGGAAAAGGGCTGTAGATTAGATCATGGAGGTACAGAGGCTTGCGGCGGCGTAAAAACTAATCTAGGTTAACTTTCGGGGGTTTCTGAATATATATGATTTTTTGGCGTTGGAATCACGCGAAGAAGGGCCATAGGGGGCCCACGAGGCGCCAGGCGCGCCTGAGGGGTGGGGGGGGTGGCGCGCCCTGGTGGCTCGTGGGGCCCCTGTTGGTCTTCTGGCCACCTCCCGAAGCTTCTAGTGTCTCTTATGTTCCAGAAAAAATCGTCAAAAAGTTTCGCTGCATTTGGACTTCATTTGATATGGATTTTCTGGAATACCAAAAACAAGCAGAAAACAGCAACTGGCACTGGGCACTAGGTCAATATGTTAGTCCATGAAAATCATATAAAATCCATATAAAAGTGCACCAAAATCATACAAAACTATAATAAACATGGCATGAATACTTCATAAATTATAGATACGTTGGAGACGTATCAGGGACATGACACGTATGTATCGTTGCTATTAAGGGTAAAAAGATGGGGTTTATTCATGCGTGAGTTTACTTTGTCTACATCATGTCATCTTGCTTAAGGCGTTACTCCGTTCTTTATGGACTTAATACACTAGATGCATGTTGGATAGCGGTCGATGTGTGGAGTAATGGTAGTAAATACAGGCAGGAGTCGGTCTACTTGTCTCGGACGTGATGCCTATATACATGATCATTGCCTTGGATATCGTCATGATTATTTGCTTTTCTATCAATTGCCCAACAGTAATTTGTCTACCCACCGTATGCTATTTTTTTGAGAGAAGCCTCTAGTGAAAACTATGGCCCCTGGGTCTATCTAAATCATATGCTAAAACCCTAAAAATACTTACTGCACTTTTTATTTATTTTGTATTTTTGTTTCAATCTATCTATCTCTCACATACAATTTAATCTTGCAATTTACTGTCGAGGGATTGACAACCCCTCGTTTGCGTTGGGTGCAAGGATTTGTTGTTTGTGTGCAGGTACTGCTAACGAGGTGTTGCGTGATTCTCCTACTGGATTGATAACCTTGGTTTCATAACTGAAGGAAATACTTACCTCTACTGTGCTGCATTATCCCTTCCTGTTCGGGGAAAATACCAACGCAAGCTACAAGTAGCAGGAAGAATTTCTGGCGCCGTTGCCGGGGAGACATCATCAACATCTATCAAGTACCTTTGCATAAACTTTCATCTCCTTGCATTTATTTTATTTGCCTCTCGTTTTCATCTCCCCCACTTCTAAAAAGTTTTTACAAAAATACAAAAAAATATTTTCCGTTTACCTTTTTGCTCGTTTGCTATCTTTGCTTGTGTGCGATGTGCCTTCTATTTGCTTGCATCTTCGCTTGCTAGAAATCTATTGATATGGATCCTCATCCACTTGCTAATCTTTTCAAAAGATCCAATTATGATGAACCAATTGCTAGTGAATTGAGTGCACTTGATTATCTCTATGAAGTTTTGCTTGAAAATCATGAACCGGAAAATTGTGATGAAATGTTGAAAGAAGAAATTTATAAAGTGATTCATGATAGCTCCTTCAATGAAAAGCATGATTGCAATAATGTTATTATAAATTCTATTAATGTCAATTGTGCTAATAATATGCAAAACTACGAGCTTGGGGATGATAATTTTGTTATATCCACTACTTATTGCAATGATCATGATTGAGGTGATAATGCTTCTTATGATCTTGAAAATTTATTTAAGCCTCATGATGAATATGCTATTGATAATAATGTTTGCAATAATATTGAAAGTGGGTTTGGAAGAGTGTCAACTCTAGGTAAAAATAATCCCACATATTTGGAGAGTGTTCAATCTTATGAAATTTTTGATAAAAGTGGGTTTGTAAAGGGCAGGACTTTAGTTGATGTTAATCCCACTATTTTGGAAGACTATAAGAATTTTATGCATGTGGATCATGGAGAGAAAATTTTATATGATAGCTATATTATTGAATTTGATTATGATCCTACATGTAATTATTATGAGAGAGGAAAATATGGTTGTAGAAATTTTCATGTTACTAAATTACCTCTCGTTATGTTGAGATTGTCAATGTTTTATTCCTCTCCTTTGCATATGCTAGATATTTCTCGTCTTGATAATTTGTTTGCATATAAAATGCCTTTGCATAGGAAGTATGTTAGACTTAAATGTGTTTGTCACATTTATTATGATGCTATCTTTGTGCTTCAATTCTTATCTTTCATGTGAGCATCATTGAAATCTCAAAGCCTATCTTAATGGCTATAAAGAAAGAGCTTCTTGGGAGGCAACCCAATGAATAAAATAAATTTTTATTATTTGTTTCTGTTATTGTGTATTTTCACAATTATGCTACTGTTATGATTGTGTTTTTGTGTTTTTAATTAGTGTTTGTGCCAAGTAAAGCCTTTAGGATGATTTGGAAGATAGTATAATTGACGCTGTTTGGAAAACAGAAAGTTTTGTGTCCAGTGCTGGAATTTTGGTTCAGTACTGGAACGTCAGAAAATAAGAAATTTTTACACAGTATTGGTATATGAATTTCCCACGTTGTCCTAATTTTTCAGAATTTTTGGAGTTACAGAAGTATGGCTTTTAAATAGATTGCTACAGACTATTCTGTTTTTGACAGATTCTGTTTTTGATGCACTACTTGCTTGTTTTGATGAAACTATGGATTGTATCGGGGGGTATAAGCCATGGAGAAGTTATAATACAGTAGGTATAATGCAAAAATAAAATATGAATGGGTTTGCAACAGTACTTAAAGTAGTGATTTATTTTGTTATACTAACGGATCTCACGAAGGTTTTGTTGAGTTTTGTGTGATTGAAGTTTTCAAGTTTTGGGTGAGATCACGATGGATGAAGGAATAAGGAGTGGCAAGAGCCTAAGCTTGGGGATGCCCAAGGTAATATTCAAGGAATACTCAAGCGTCCAAGGTTGGGGATGCCCCGGAAGGCATCCCCTCTTTCTTCTACCAACCATCGGTAATTTTACTTGGAGCTATATTTTTATTCGTCACATGATATGTGTTTTGCTTGGAGCGTCTTGTATTATATGAGTCTTTGATTTGTTTGCATTTTAGTTTGTCACAATCATCTTTGCTGGACACACCAATTTGAGAGAGCCACACGTTCATCATAATTTGTTAGAATACTCTATGTGCTTCACTTAAATTTCTTGAGCTAGGCAGTTGCTCTAGTGCTTCACTTAAATCTTTTTGAGCACGGCGGTGGCTATATTTTGAAGAAATAAAATCTCATGCTTCTCTTATATTATTTTGAGAGTATATAAGGTTAAAATTTTGAAGAAATATTTGCACTCTCATGCTTCACTTATATCTTTTTGAGAGTTGATAATAGTAACGGTAATTTGCACAAGATATGAATTCCCAAAGTGATGAATATTCAAGAGGGATATAATAAAAACTTTCATATAGATCATTGGATATGATAAGTGTGATTCCTTGCAATAGTTTTGCGATGTGGAGATGATGATATGTGAGTCATGTTAGTGAGTAATTGTGATTTAGTAAGAATATCAGTGTTAAGGTTTGTGATTCCCTATGCATGCACATTAAGTCAATAGTTATGCAAAGAAATTATATCCTACTTATGGTGCATTATTCGGTGTTAGTTATGTTCAATGCATGTTTATGACCGTTTTCGCTTTTTGGTTGGTTGCTTCTCAATCTATTTGCTAGCCTTCATTTGTACTAAGCGGAAATACTGCTTGTGCATCCAAACTCCTTAAACCCTAGTTGTGCCAAATGAGTCCACTATATCTACCTATATGTGGTATTTCCATGCCGTTCCAAGTAAATTTGCGTGTGCCAACTCTAATTTTCAAAATATTTTTTCCGTTTTGTGTGCCCGTACCGCTCATGAAGCGGCAGGGGGTGGCCAATATTTTCCATGCTAGGTGTGTTATTCTCACGATGAGTGTTTATTCACTTGTCATTGCACGAGAGAGTGGCTGGTAATAGGGATGCCCAGTCCCACAATGAAATCAAAATTAATAACAACAAAATTCCTTGGAAAGTGATGGTATGGAGGGCACCCGTGGATACAGCTAGCCATGGATTGTGAAAGAATGGTCGAAAGGAAATAAACTTTACTTTCTGTTTGGGAACCGCCTATGATGTGTCTAGCATGGAAGATATTGGGAATTTTTGGTCATTTTCGTTGACAGGAAAAGCATGCCTCTCAAAATATTTTATCTCTCTAATTTAAACTTTGAGGTATGGTACATTAGAAAATCTCTGCTTCCCTCTGCGAAGGGCCTATTTATTTACTTTATGAAATTTTTATTTTTACTTTGAGTCTCCATCTTCTCTTATAAAGCACCAACTAGAGAGCACTATTGTCATACTTGTGCATTGTGTGTAGCTAATATTTGAGTGTGTTTCATGAATGGATCGATGATTGAGCATAATGGGCTAGGGATAACTTTCTTTAGCGTTAGTATTTTGAAAGACATGATTGCTTGTTAGCATGCTTGAGTATTTATATCTTAATGTCAAACTATAGACTATTGCTTTGAATCATTCAAGTCCAAATGTCCATGCTATAAAAGAAAAGAATATATGATGAATATGATAGGCTGCATTCCACACCAAAAATTCTGTTTTTATCATTTACCTACTCGAGGACGAGCAGGAATTAAGCTTGGGGATGCTGATACGTCTCCAACGTATCTATAATTTTTGATTGTTCCATGCTGTTATATTATCAATCTTGGATGTTTTTATATACATTTATAGCAATTATATATCATTTTTTGGGACTAACCTATTAACTTAGTGCCCAGTGCCAGTTACTGTTTTCTGCCTGTTTTTTGTTTTACATAATATCAATACCAAACGAAGTCCAAATGCCACGAAACTTTTTGGAGATTTTTTTCTGGACAATACCAACACTAGAAGCTTCGGGAGAAGACCAGACGCCATAGGAGGTGGCCACGAGCCACCAGGGCGCGCCTGGGGGGGGGGGGGCAGGCGCGCCCTGGTGCCTCGTGGGCCCACCTCAGCTCCGTTTGACCTAATTCCACCACTATAAATTCCCATAAATCTGGAAACCACAAGGGGAGTCCACGAAATACTTTTTCCGCCGCTGCAAGCTTCTGTTCTCGAGAGATCCCATCTGGAGGCCTTTTCCGGTACTCCGCCGGAGGGGGAATCGATCACGGAGGGGCTCTACATCAACCTTGCTGCCCTTCCGATGATGCGTGAGTAGTTTACCACAGACCTTCGGGTCCATAGTTAGTAGCTAGATGGCTTCTTCTCTCTTTTCGATCTTCAATACAATGTTCTCCTCGATGTTCTTGGAGTTCTATCCGATGTAATCACTTTTTGCGGTGTGTTTGTTGGGATCCGATGAATTGTGAGTTTATGATCAGATTATCCATGAATATTATTTGAGTCTTCTCTGATCTCTTTTATGCATGATTATTATAGCTTCGTATTTCTTCTCCGATCTATTGATTTGGTTTGGCCAACTTGATTGATTTATCTTGCCATGGGAAGAGGTGCTTTGTAATGGGTTCGATCTTGCGGTGCTCAATCCCAGTGACAGAAAGGGTCATGACACGTATGTATTGTTGCTATTAAGGGTAAAAAGATGGGGTTTATTCATGCGTGAGTTTACATTGTCTACATCATGTCATCTTGCTTAAGGCGTTACTCCATTCTTTATGGACTTTCTACACTAGATGCATGCTGGATAGCGGTCGATGTGGAGTAATAGTAGTAGATGCAGGCAGGAGTCGGTCTACTTGTCTCGGACATGATGCCTATATACATGATCATTGCCTTGGATATCGTCATGATTATTTGCTTTTCTATCAATTGCCCAACAGTAATTTGTCTACCCACCGTATGCTATTTTTTTGAGAGAAGCCTCTAGTGAAAACTATGGCCCCCGGATCTATCTAAATCATATACTAAAACCCTAAAAATACTTGCTGCACTTTTTATTTTTTTTTATTTTTGTTTCAATCTATCTATCTATCACATACAATTTAATCTTGCAATTTACTGCCGAGGGATTGATAACCCCTCATTTGCGTTGGGTGCAAGGATTTGTTGTTTGTGTGCAGGTACTGCTAACGAGGTGTTGCGTGATTCTCCTACTGGATTGTTAACCTTGGTTTCATAACTGAGGGAAATACTTACCTCTACTGTGCTGCATCATCCCTTCCTCTTTGGGGAAAATACCAACGCAAGCTACAAGTAGCAATGATCCATCCGATCATTGACCTTGAAGATGACGTCCCCAATATCCTTGCTGTCCACCTTGTGCTCACGGATGAATTCCGTGATCATGGAGTGGTTAGCACTGAGTCCGCGCTCCACCATCCCCTAGTACTTGAAGATCTCATGTTCCACCTCTTCCAGCCTGGCCTTCTCGCTCCCGGTCTTCTTGGGCCCTTGAACGTCCCGGATGTGAAGCACCCCCTCATGCATCTCAATGGCTTGAGGGTGTTTCATCACCTCCGGAAGGTACGGGTTGATGACCTTCTCGTAGAACTTGTCCTTGGACGAGCTTGGAGGCGCCATGGTGATCTCGATCTGTCAGAAAAACAGCCCGAAACAAGAACAGAGGAGAAACTTGCGATACGGTGGTCAAAACATCTGAGAGTATATATAATGATTTTTTTTGTGTGTAGGACAAGTAGTATGGAAGAAAAACGGAGTCAGGAAAGTCCACGGGGGAGCCACAAGCTCGGTAGGCGTGCCCTCGGGGGTAGGGCGCGCCCCCCAGGCTTGTCGCTCCCTCATGCACTTTTCGTACTGTTTATTATTTTCTTAATTTTTTATATATTCCAAAATGAATAGAAAGTACTTTTATGGAATTTTGGAGTCGGTTTACTTACCGTACCACATACCTACTCCTTTTCAGGGTTCTGGAGCGTTCCGGAAGGTTTCTTCTATGTGCTCTTCCTGCGTCATTGTTTGAATAATATTAGTTTCAACATTAATGGGACTACCTAAGATATAATGTTTAATTCTTTGCCCATTAACCACTCTCGAATTAGTGCCTTCAGAGTTGTTTATTTTGATGGCTCCGGAGCGATAAACTTCTTCGAAGATATACGGTCCTTCCCATTTAGAGAGAGGTTTTCCTGCAAAGAATCTTAAACGAGAATTGTATAACAGAACATGATCACCTACTTTCAATTCCCGTTTTTGAATTCTCTTATCATGCCATATTTTAACTTTTTCTTTAAATAACTTGGTATTTTCGTAAGCTTGTGTTCTCCATTCATCTAGAGAGCTAATATCAAATAACCTCTTCTCACCGGCAAGTTTAAAATCATAATTAAGTTCTTTAATTTCCCAATATGCCTTATGTTCTAGTTCAAGAGGTAAATGGCATGCTTTTCCATAGACCATTTTATATGGAGACATACCCATATGATTTTTATAAGCAGTTCTGTAAGCCCATAGTGCATCATCAAGTTTCTTAGACCAATTCTTTCTAGATCTATTAACGGTCTTTTGCAAAATTAATTTTATTTCTCTATTAGTTAATTCACCTTGACCACTAGACTAAGGATGATATGGAGATGCAATTCTATGATTAACATCATATTTAGCAAGGAATTTACGGAAATCACCATGAATAAAATGTGAACCACCATCAGTCATCAAATATCTAGGGACTCCAAACCTCGGAAATATAACTTCTTTAAGCATTTTAATAGAAGTGTTATGATCAGCACTACTAGTAGGAATAACTTCTACCCACTTAGTAATGTAATCAACAACAACTAAAATATGAGTATACCCATTAGAGGAAGGAAAAGGTCCCATATAATCAAAACCCCAAACATCAAATGGTTCAATAACAAGTGAATAATTCATAGGCATTTCCTGACGTCTACCAACATTACCAATTCTTTGACATTCATCACAAGAGAGGACAAACTTACGTGCATCTTTCAAAATGGTAGGCCAATAAAAACCAGATTGCAATACCTTATGTCCAGTTCTGTCTCCCACATGGTGTCCTCCATATGCCTCGGAGTGACACTTCCGTAAGATTTGTTCCTGTTCATGCTCAGTTACACAATGTCTAATAACACCATCTACTCCTTCTTTATATAAATGTGGGTCATCCCAAAAGTAATGTCTTAAATCAAAGAAGAAAATTTTCTTTTGTTGGTATGTGAAACTAGGTGGTATATATTTAGCAACAATGTAATTAGCATAGTCTGCATACCAAGGCATATTACGAGAAGCATTTATAACCGCTAATTGTTCATCAGGAAAACTATCATCAATAGGCAGTGGGTCATCAAGAACATTTTCCATTCTAGACAAATTATCAGCTACGGGATTCTCAGCTCCCGTTCTATCAATAATATGCAAATCAAATTCTTGTGGCAAAAGAACCCACCTAATAAGTCTAGGCTTAGCTTATTTCTTTTCCATAAGGTATTTAATAGCAGCATGATCGATGTGAATAGTTATTTTAGAATCAACAATGTAAGATCTGAATTTATCACATGCAAACACAACTGCTAAAAATTCTTTCTCAGTAGTAGCATAGTTTCTTTGAGCATTGTCTAGAGTTTTACTAGCATAGTGAATAACATTCAATTTCTTATCAAATCTTTGTCCTAGAACAACACCAACAGCATAATCACTAGCATCACACATAATTTCAAAGGGTAAGTTCCAATCAGGTGGTTGAACAATAGGTGCAGATATTAAGGCTTTCTTAAGTATTTCAAAGGCTTCTACGCAATCATCATCAAAAACAAATGGCACATCTTTTTGCAAGAGATTAGTAAGAGGCCTAGAAATTTTAGAGAAATCTTTTATAAACCTTCTATAGAAACCAGCATGACCAAGAAAACTTCTTATACCTTTGATATCTTTAGGACATGGCATTTTCTCAATAGTATCAACTTTAGCTTTATCAACTTCAATACCTCTTTCAGAAATTTTATGCCCAAGGACTATACCTTTTCATTTACCATAAAGCGGCACTTCTCCCAATTCAAGACAAGATTAGTTTCTTCACGTCTCTGCAAAACTCGATCAAGGTTGCTTAAGCAATCATCAAAAGAAGTTCCGTAAACGGAGAAATCATCCATGAAAACCTCAACAATCTTTTCACAAAAGTCAGAGAATATAGCAGTCATACATCTTTGAAAGGTAGCAAGTGCATTACATAAACCAAAAGGCATACGACGATAAGCATAAGTTCCAAAAGGACAAGTAAATGTGGTTTTCTCTTGATCTTCTGGTGATACAGGTATTTGAGAGAAACCAGAATAGCCATCTAGGAAGCAAAAATGTGTATGCTTAGATAATCTTTCTAACATTTGATCAATAAAAGGCAAGGGGTAATGATATTTTCTAGTAGCTTTATTTAATTTTCTGAAATCAATTACCATCCTATAACCGGTTACAATTCTTTGTGGGATAAGTTCATTTTTATCATTAGGAACAACAGTAATACCTCCTTTCTTAGGAACACAATGAACATGACTTATCCATCGACTATCAGCTATGGGATAAATTATACCTTCCTCTAGAAGCTTTAATATTTCAGTTCTTACCACATCCTTCATTTTAGGATTTAATCTTCTTTGATGATCAACAACTGGTTTAGCATCTGGCTCCAGATGAATTTTATGCTGACATAGAGTGGGACTAATGCCTTTAAGATCATCAAGAGTATATCCAATAGTAGCACGATGCTTCCTCAAAGTTTTAAGTAGTCTTTTTTCTTCATGCTCTGAAAGGTTAGCACTAATAATAACATGATATATTTTCTTTTCATCAAGATAAGCATATTTAAGTGTATCAGGTAGTTACTTTAAATCAAACACATGATCACTCTTAGGTGGAAGAGGGTCTCCCAAAGTTTCAACAGACAAGTTATGTTTAAGAATAGGTTCTTGTTTAAAGAATAACTTATCTATTTCATTTCTTTCTTCATATGCATATCATTTTCATGGTCTAGCAAGTATTGTTCTAAAGGATCAGTAGGAGGCACAATAATAGAAGCAAGACCAATAATTTCATCTTTACTAGGCAATTCTTCATCATGAGGTTGTCTACTAAACTTAGAGAAATTAAATTCATGAGATATATCACCAAACTTAACTCTAACCTTTTCTTTAACACAATCAATTTCAGCATTAACGGTATTCAAGAAAGGTTACCAAAAATAATGGGACAAAAATTATCTTGTTGTGAACCAAGTACTAATAAGTCAGTAGGGTATTTGATTTTACCACACAAGACTTCAACATCTCTAACAATCCCAAGTGGTGTAATAGTATCTCTGTTTGCAAGCTTAATAGTAACATTAATATCTTCAATCTCAACAGGTGCAATATCATTCATTACTTCTTGATACAAAGAGAAAGGAATAGCACTCACACTAGCACCCATATCACATAAACCATGATAGTAGTGATCTCCAATCTTAACAGAAACAGCAGGCATGCCAACTACAGGCTTGTTCTTGTCTAACATGTCTCGTTTATTTCTAACGAATTTAGCAATTCTAGCAGCCTCATCACAAAAATATATGACATGTCCATCAATATTATCAACCAAAAGATCTTTAACCATTGCAATATTAGGTTCAACTTTAATTTGTTCAGAAGGTCTAGGTGCTCAAATATTACTTTTGTTAACCAGAGTTGAAGCTTTAGCATGTTCCTTAATCCTAACAGGGAAAGGAGGCTTCTCAATATAAGCAGTAGGCACAACTGGATCAACATTGTAAACAACTATTTCTTCTTTAACACTAACAGGTTCTTCATTTAATTCAGTAGGTGGATGAAACTTAAACCATTTCTCCTTAGGGATATGAGCAGCAAAAGATTCACAAAAAGTAGCTACTATCTCAGAGTCAAGTCCATATTTAGTACTAAACTTATGAAAAGCATCAGTTTCCATAAAAGATTTAACACAATCAAACTTAAGATTTATACCTGACTCTTTACCTTTGTCGATTTCCCAATCTTCAGAGTTGCATTTAATTCTTTCCAGATCCCATTTGAATTCAATAGTCATTTTCATAAAGGAACCGGTAGAAGAAGTATCGAGCATGGATTGATCATTATGAGAAAGCCGAGCATAAAAGTTTTAAAAAATTATTTCTCTTGAGAGCTCATGATTGGGGCATGTATGCAACATATACTTAAGCCTCCCCCAAGCTTGAGTGATACTTTCTCCTTCACGAGGCCAAAAATTATATATATAATTCCGATCACGATGAACCAAATGCATAGGACAAAATTTCTGGTGAAATTCCAGCTTTAACCGGTTCCAATCCCATGTTCCAGTATCATCACATAGCCTATACCATGTCAATGCCTTTCCCTCCAAAGATAAAGGGAATACCTTCCTCTTATCTCCATCCTCGGATAAACCTGAAAGCTTAAACAATCCACAAATTTCATCTATATATATCAAGTGCATATCAGGATGTACCTTTCCATCTCCTGCATAAGCATTAGCTAGCAGTTTCTCTATCATACCCAAAGGAATTTCATAATAAATATTTTCAGTAGGTTGAGGGGAAACTCTCAATGCTTCTGGTCGAGGTGAAGATACCCCGAACAAACCCCTCAAAGGATTACTTTCCATAGTGACAAGTGACAGTAAATATCAGCACGTAATATAAATGTTTCCTTACCAAATTCCACCCACCAAAGGCGCTTCACTCCTCGGCAACGGCGTTCGAAAAGAGTCTTGATGACCCACAAGTATAGGGGATCAATCGTAGTCCTTTCGATAAGTAAGAGTGTCGAACCCATCGAGGAGCATAAGGAAATGACAAGCGGTTTTCAGCAAGGTATTCTCTGCCAGTACTAAAAGTAGCGTTAACAGATAGTTTTAATAGCAAGATAATTCATAACAAGTAACAAGTAACAAGTATAATAAAGTGCAGAAAGGTGGCCCAATCCTTTTTGTAGCAAAGGAGAAAACGGAACGATCTCTTATATAAAGCAAAGAGTTCTTGAGGACACATGGGAATTCTCATCTAGTCACTTTCATCATGTTCGTTTGATTCGCGTTCTCTACTTTGATAATTTGATATGTGGGTGGACCGGTGCTTGGGTGCTGTTCTTACTTGAACAAGCCTCCCACTTATGATTACCCCCTCTCGCAAGCATCCGCAACTACAAAAGAAGAATTAAGATAAATCTAACCATAGCATGAAACATATGGATCCAAATGAGCCCCTCACGGAATAGCGCATAAACTAGGGTTTAAGCTTCTGTCACTCTAGCAACCCATCATCTAATTACTACTCCACAATGCCTTCCCTTAGGCCCAAAGATGGTGAAGTGTCATGTAGTCGACGTTCACACGACACCACTAAAGGAAGCAACAACATACATATCATCAAAATATCGAACGAATACCAAATTCACATGATTACTTATGACAAGACTTATCCCATGTCCTCAAGAACAAAAGTAACTACTCACAAATCATATTCATGTTCAAGATCAGAGGGGTATTGAATAGCATTAAGGATCTAAACATATAATCTTCCACCAAATAAACTAACTAGCATCAACTACAAGATGTAATCAACACTTCTAGCAACCCACAGGTACCAATCTGAGGTTTTGGGACAAAGATTGAATACAAGAGATGAACTAGGGTTTGAGATGAGATGGTGCTGGTGAAGATGTTGATGAAGATTGGTCCACCCATGATGAGAGGATCGTTGGTGATGTCGATGGCTTCGATTTCTCCCTCCCGGAGGGAAGTATCCCCGGCGAAATAGCTCCGCCGGAGGGCAAAATTGCTCCTGCCCAGGTTCCGCCTCGAGACGGCGGCGCTTCGTCCCGAAAGTCTTCTTCTTATTTTTTTCTAGAGCAAATAGCCTTATATAGCAGAAGCTAGGCCCCGGAGGCCTTCTAGGGGCGCCACAAGCTCGGGGGGCGCGCCCAGGGGGGTAGGGAGCGCCCCCAGGCTTGTCGCTTCCTGGTGGGCCCCCCTCTGGTATTTCTTCAGCCAATATTTTTTTATATATTCCAAAACAATTTTTTGTAAATTTTTAGGTCATTTGGAGGTGTGCAGAATAGCTATCTCTGCTGTAGCCTTTTCTGATCCAGAATTCCAGCTGCCGGCAATCTCCCTCTTCATGTGAAACTTGCAAAATAAGAGAGAAAAGGCATAAGAATTGTATCATAAAGTGAAATAATGATCCAAAACATAATAAATAATAGTAGGAAAACATGATGCAAAATGGATGTATCACAAATTTCCACCAAGCAGCCGTATTCTAGCAGATGTAGCAGTGGCCACCCACTTAGTGGATGGATCTCATGTGGACGGGGACGGGTGGTAGGCGTCGTCGTCGGTGATGCTAATGGTGGGGGTCGACGATGGAGGACGCTGGATGCTGAGGAGCTGCACCTATAGGTGGGATCAACGATGCTTAAGAGGGGAGGCCAGAGACCGCGCTCGGGAAGGCGCCCCGACCAGGTGGCACCTGGCCAAATAGTGCGTACGCATTTTTTAGATTTTAGGTAGATTGTTTACCATAACAATGAGGCTACATGATCTTGTGGTATTGCTACGTAAGGCAAATTTTAGCATGGTCCCTCTTACCTCTCATTTTCACATGAGAGGTAAGAATACGTAATAGATCTGAGCCATTGATTTTATTAAGTAGTGGTCTGATTAACTCTTACCTTCTTACCTCCCATGTTAAAAGAGGGGGTAAGAGGGAGCATGTTAAAATTACTCGCAAAGTAAACCGGGGGAGGAAACTAATGTAGCAAGGAATTGAAAATGGGAAAAGATTCCCGTCAGCCGGCTGATTTCACGCCCACGTCCGCCGCTCCCTTTGCTTGAGACGTGGCCACCCACGTCTTTCCCCCACGTCTTATATCTTCATCTCTCTCCCTCATCTTATCTCTTTCCCAACCTCTCTCTCTCTCCCATATACAAGTGCCTATCAATGGCGTACGTCTCGTCGGTGAGGAGGATGGTGATGAGCCAAGTTGGTCGGAGGTCTGGCATGACGGCGGGGACCGGCGGCGCCTCTCCTCTCTCACCACCTTCTAGCGGGCGCACGTCGGCGGTGGCGCGATGGGGGGGACGGGTGGCGCCGCTCCCCCTCACCATCGTCCGACGGGAGCTCCTGGCTGTAACACCCCTAGGTAATGAGCACAGTGATCATCTGTTAATCATGCCAAGTCATTTTGATTTACAATGCTTAATCACATTGGAATCATATCTCATTTCAAATTCCAATTCAAATTGAAATTCAAATATGAGGTGAAAATAAAAGTTGTTCAAATCCAGGAACTAAAAAGTTCATAATTTTGGAAATAATCCATTGTGAATTATGTTCAGGGAAACAACATCATCAAAATTTCCTAGATGACCCTAACAACAAGAAAACAGGGCCAACATCACCTTTTGACACTTTAAATGCAATACAAAATTCAATTGAAATTAGTTTGCCCCCAAACTTTTGGTGGCAGTGCACAATATTCCTTACTATTTGTTTCTACCAGTGGCACATTTTTGCAAAGTCATATGTTGGCTAAAAATAAATACAAAAGCTACTGGAAAAGAAAACAAAAAAAAAGAAAAAGGAAAAGGCCTAAACTACTGTGCACTCAAGCCTTTGGGCTACAGCGCCAGCCCGGCCCAACTACCCCCGCTCGTCCCTAACCTCCCGCTCTCTCTCCTCTCTGTCAGCGCGCGCGCGATCACTGCAACCGGCCCCCCTCTCCCCTGCTCGACAGCAGCCTGCTACATCGCCTCTGGAGGGGATAAGGACCCCTCCTCGTCCCCGAGGACGAACCCTAGCACCCCTCCTTTCCCTTTCCCGCTCTCTCCCATCTCGTCCGAGCGCCGCCATGGCCTCTGTCCCGTGAAGCTCGCGGCCACCGTTGCCCCTGCGCCTCGCCGTCGTGCCAGAGCGCTCCGCCGTCACCGACTACCTCGTCTGGTGCCGCCCGCTCGAGCTCCCCGCCTCGGCATCGAGCTGCATGACCTCGTCCTCCTCCTCGGACGCCGGTGATCGACGATGCCGATCCGCCACCACCGGACCTCCCCGAGCCCGCTTTGCTCCTCTGGAGGTCCTCTGTGAGCACTGCTTCCCTCCGCTCTCTTCGCCTCGCTCCTCCGCGCCCGTAGCTGCCGTCCCCGTAGTGGCCGAGCCCGCCGCCGCACGAGCTCGTCGCCGGCGAGCTTCCGGCGACCAAATGACCCCGCGCCGCTGTCCGTTTAGCTCGTGCCGTCGCGTAGAACCCCTTGACACCTTGTTTCAACTGCAAACACGCTGTGTAGCCATCCCCGCCGAGCACCCGTAGCCGCCGCCGTACGCCGTCGAAGCTCCAGTCGACTCCGGCCGTCCCAGGTCGCGAGACCGCCACCGTTGGACGCGGCGCTCGACGCCCGTTCGAACGGCACCGGCCGCGTCCGTTTTGGCCCACCATAGCGAAATTTCGGCGATGGCCGTAGCTCGCCGCCGTGTTTTCTGGCGCTGGCGGCTGAACGCCAGCGCGCACTGATGTGGACGCCTGGGGCCCACCCCTGTGCCACTGACTGTGGGCCCATGGGGCCCAGTTGACTGGGTTGACCCAGTCAACTCTGCTGACTGGGCAGCCCCGTGTCACTGACATGCGGGCCCCACACTGTTTAAATGTTTTTAAAAAATAATTAAAATGCTAATTAATCTGTTAATTAATCAGTCACTGACAGTGGGTCCCACTAGCTAATTAGGTTAATTAGTTAAATTTAAACCCTGTTAATTAGTTCTGTGTATGACAGATGGGCCCCACCTGTTAGTTTGACTGGTCAGCTGGTCAGTTGACCGCTGACGCAATGCTGATGCAATGCTGATGTCATATTTCCTTTTCTGTCGAATTAATTAATTAAAACAATTTCAAAAAATGTTTAAATCTTTGAAAAATCATAGAAAATAAACCGTCGCTCGGATCAAAAAGTTTTCTACATGAAAGTTGATCAGAAAAACGAGACGAACCCAAATACGCCCTCCGTGTTGCTGTCATAGGTCCACAACACTGCAAACATGGAACCTTCCCCTCCGGTTCATCTGTTCGACAGATGCCCGAAGCCGGGAAAATATCCCCAGATATTTTCCCGCTCCGTCTGCAACGTGTAGTGCTGCATTAGGTCACCCCTAGCACAACATACTGCCATGCCATGCATCTGTGTTGCATTGTTTGCTTTTATTTATTGTTTCTTCCCCCCTCTTCTCTCCGGTACACCCCGAGACCGATGCTGCTGCTGAGTACGACTACGCCCCTGACGACCAGACCTTTTCAGCAGAGCTTCCAGGCAAGCAAACCCCCTTGATCATTCCAATATCGCCTATTCTTTATCTCCCATGCTTGCATTAGAATTTGCTACTGTAATTGATTGCTCCTATTATGATGCATAGCCTATTTTTGTAACCTGCTGTTGTTACTTTAACTGTCATCCTAAACTGCTTAGAATAGGTTGGTTATTGATCCATCAGTGACCCCTCACCCTTGTCCCTGTTGCCCCGCTTTACTACTGGTGCCCCGATCATTGTGATCGATGGGCTGAGACCAGCACATCACCGCACACCCCCTAAGTTGTACGACTCTGCATAGCTAATATCGAGTGCCGAGGGTGATACCTCCTACATCACTCCTGATGATATCTCTGTAGCCTAGCTAGTCGATTGTGGGTAACCGAGGGTGATTCCTCTTTCACCACCTCCGATGATGCCTCTATCATATAGCCCCTCAAGTGTGAACCCATCGAGGGTGATTCCTCCGAGTTCACCTTGACGGATACATCTAGTGGGAATCCAACGAGGGTGATTCCTCGGATTCCTTCTTGATGTTATGGACACACGGATACTTTGACTATACCTCAGAAACTTGTGGAAGTTGGGTCGACCCCGAGGGGTACCCACGAGTGATGTGGAATCGGGTTGACCATGAGGGTACCTGTGTGATGATTACGTGGCACGACCGGGCATTCCTAGCCCTTGCCGTAAGTCCACGAGACGGGGTGACGGGACCACAGATCGTGGATCGCTGATTGTCACCGCGAGCTCCCAGAGCACTAACGGGTTAGGATATGTGATCTGAGTAGGCCTCTGGCCTTTTCGCACTGACCACCACGCTAGAATAAGTATGGGCACTCGGCGTCGTACGATTCTTCCGAAAGCTCTCAGATATCAGCAATTGAGTGGCGCGCGCCGGGTTGGACTGGGAAAGCCTGCGCTTGTATTAAGGGGGCTAGGTCTACTCACCGGCCGCGTTCGCAATGCGCAGGATTGCAAAGGATGATTGGCCCATGACACCTTCGCATTTAGGAGTTAGACCGGTGTGCAGGCCTCTCTGTTGAGCCTAGGTAGGACTACGGTGTGTCGATCAGCCGAGGCCGGGCATGACCCGATAAAAGTGTGTCCGGCCAGAGTTAATCGAGCGTGTTGGGAAAGTTGGTGCACCCCTATAGGGAAGTATATCTATTCGAATAGCCGTGTCCATGGTAACGGACGCTCAGAGAGTATCCCGATCTACCACAACTAGAACTGGATACTTGTGTTACTAAAATGATATGTTGGCTCCGGGATTGCTTTCTCGTAGGGAGTCGAGGAAGGATCTCTGGGCGTTGATACTACTTACTTGCTACTTTATATTATGCTAATCTGCACTCTTCTAATGCTGCAAGACGCTGAAGATGCTAGTCTTCGTTAGGCTAGGCCTTTCTCTCTATTTTGGCATTTCTGCAGTCTAGTCCACTGTTACCGCCCCTCTTTGATACCGATGCATAATTAGTATAGATCTGATGTAAGTCTTGTGAGTACTTTGGATGAGTACTCACGGTTGCTTTGCTACTCTTTTCCCCTATACCCGATTGATGCGACCAGATGACGGAGCCCCGGAGCCAGCTGCTCCCGTCGACGACTACTACTACCCTACTAGTGGAGCCTACTACTACGTGGAGACCGACGATCAGGAGTAGATTCGGAGGCTCCCAGGCAGGAGGCTTGCGCCTTTCGATCTAGTTATCGTTGTTTTGCTCAGCCTTCTTAAGGCAGACTTGTTTCCCTTTTATGTCTATTTGTTGCTTCCGCTGACGCTTGATCGCGAGCTTATGTATTCGAGCCCTCGAGGCCCCTGGCTTGTATTATAAAGCTTGTATGACTTTTATTTGTGTTTAGAGTTGTGTTGTGATATCTTCAAGTATGTCCTTAGACTTGATCGTGTGCATTTGCGTATATGGTTAGTGCACGATTAAGTCGGGGGCGTCACACTGGCGAACGGCAATGGAGTTTTTTTTGCAACATCCAATTTGTTGAAAGGAAGATTTGTGCAACATCAGTCATGTTGCAAAACTTTCTTCCGTACCACCATATAAAGGTGAAGACAAAGAAAAAAAAATCTGCAACATCACCTCAGCTGCAAAGTTTTTCTGCAACAATACCTCTGTTGCAAAAAAAAGTGAAGACGGAAAAATAAATTCCGCAACACGACCTATGTTGCAAAAACAAAATCCACAAGACAATCTCTTTTACAAGTGTTTCTGCAACAAGATCCCTGTTGGGAAGTAGAGAAAGACCTGCAGCCGCTCGATTTTGTTGAATCCAACGGCTCGCGAGGCGGCGGATACCATTGTGGGGGTGAGCCAGACAATGTACCATAATTTATTTATTTACACTAAGTAATTATCCATGCGATTGCGATGGGAGTGTGATTTAACATCAATTATGTTAAACAGGTGCCAGTGGTTCAACACTACTAGTGTCTAACATACTCCCTCCATTCCAAAATAAGTGTCTCAACTTTGTACTAACTTTAGTACAAAGTTGTACTAAGCTTGAGACACTTATTTTAGGATGGAGGGAGTATATCTTTATGATCCTCACACACATCATTCAACATTATGAACTTCCTTTTTACTATTAACTCACTTTTCTTCTTCTTTTCCACCGACTGTCTCCGTCTCCCCAATCCAAGGACCACCTTGACCTATGTATTCACTTGTTCTTTTAAGGGTCATCATTGCGTACAATTTGGTAAATGCAAAGAAGTATATCTATCACAATCGTGTTTCCTCTATTCCAATTATAATAATTTTGCATGGCATAATCTAAATTCGTATAGCACAGATAGCTTCAACTTGAGAACTGATGGGTCGGAGTTGTAATAACACGCCGCGGGTTACAAAATCTGCAAGGACATATTTATAGTTCGCAACATGTATATACTTACTACTCCCTCCATAAACTAATATAAGAGTGTTTAGATCACTAAAGTAGTGATCTAAACGCTCTTATATTAGTTTACAGAGGGAGTAACTAAAAAAAAGAGTGAATTCCGGTTTTTACCCTCTATTTTGACATTTTTGACAGTAATTACCCCATTTAGCGGGATTTCATCCGTTTTACCCATTTAGCAAAAGTGTTGCCACAGTTTACCCGGTGTAAAATTCTGTGAGCGTTCTGACCGACATTTACCCCAATTGTCAAGTCCAGTTGGCATGGCACATCGACGATTTTTTCCTGCCTATTTTTCTCCATGCTCCAGTCCTCACAGCTTCTCCCGACCGGCCCGGCCCGATATGATCGCATGAGAACAAGTCACTCGCGTACAACGCACAATGCCCGAGTCACGCCGCACCACGCTGGCCTGCAATATTCATGGCACGCATCATTTGCCTCCCTTCGAATCGCATGCATGATCTTGTCCCAAACCACTGCCATTTTTCGTTAGGAGGGGGTAGGATGACATTGGCGACGAGCGGTAGGCAAGAGGCGTGGTCGCTGGCGATTGTCGGAGCGGGCAGGAGCCGATACATAATCTTCTCTCCTCCCACGCATGCTCGCATTCTCTGTTTCTCACCCCTAGTGGTTTGGTTTTTTGTGGCTAGATTTGTTCTCAATCTGGATCCATATTAGATGGGTTTAGCTACTCGTTTACGGTTTGAAGAAGTATTCTGATGAGTTGTCTGTACTTGATCAGCATGGCATGTTACCATAGAATAAATTATAGGAGAAATTATTACTGATATAATCTGAAATCATGTACGTTTTTCTTCTATTATCATATACGACCTTAAGTATGCATGATTCTGTGGATCAGATTAAAACTGGTGTAAGTATACTACGTTACTAACTCTGATGCACCTACATATCTGAATGCCTGCATCGGGCCGGGCCCGGTCGGGAGCAGCTGTGAGGACCGGTTCAGCAGGGAGAAAAATAAGCAGGAATAAACCGTTGATGTGGCATGCCGGATGGACCTAACAATTGGGACCTGCCGGTCAGAACGCTCACAAAATTTTAAACAGGGTAAATTGTGACAGAACTTTTGCTAAATGAGGTAAAACAGATGAAATCTCGCTAAATAGGGTAATTAGTGTCAAAAATTTCAAAATAGGGGGTAAAAAGCAAAATTCACTCTTAAAAATAATAGTTGAATCATGATCTAAATCGTCCCTTCATTTGTCTCACTCAGCTCCTTGGCTCTGTAGCTTCCTCTGGCTTTGTTGTTATTATCCAACACTGGCTCCTCCACATTTCTCAATGCAACCCTGGCTCCTGCGGCTTTCACTTTATTCATCAACTCGAGCCACCTTTCCTAGATGTTGTAACTATATCATCGAGGAAAATATGGAAAGTACATCTAAAAGAACGTTTCTAAAAGAACATTCTAGTTAAATGAAACACTATATCCACTATCCCATAGCAGACTACAAATGCTTTTTCAAGTACCCACATCCTCCGGCTTTGTTGTTATTATCCAATGAACATGTTGAAAATGTAACAATGGAATGTTCTTAGCACTGAGAATTCAAGAAATAAATGTCACACTCCAGCTTTCTAATTTATGTTACACTTTTCCTTTGCTCCATTAGGCTCTTATTTCTCATTCTTTTTGCAACATCGACCATTTTTTGGGTGCACTGAACCTTGAGATCGATAACTTTAGGACTCCTTTGTGAAGTGGTCAAAGCTTGATGTCATAAACTCTTACCCTTTGCCCATACCCGAGAGCATGTGGCGGGTGAAGAAGAGATCCCCGATGTAGTAGCTGGGCGTTGTGACGAGTGTCTGCTAAGAGCATCTCTAGCAGACCCCTTATATCGTGCCGACCCACAAAATAACTGCCAGTTTATAGTTTTACGCCAAAAAGTGGCCCGAACAGACCCCGTATCGGACCACGGCCAGTAAAAAAATTTGAGGGGCGCGACAAATCTTCGCCCTCAACCTTTAGATTCACGGGGTGGGAGGCCGACCCGAGCTTGACCCCTATCGGTAGCAGTTTTTGGCGGGAGGGACATTTTCGCGCGGCAAGCCCCCGCTTTCCCTTCCCTCCGCCATCGTTGCTCTCCCTCCGCTCGCTCCGGACCACTTTCCCACGCTTTGCATCGCCACCATGGAAGCCTCCCAGCCCTCGCCCATCACCGTGGATGTCATCCACGCGCCAACCCCTCCGGCAGATCTCGTCGCCAGCCATGTCGTGCCCGTCGCCGTTAGGCTCCACTGCGCAACCCCGCAAGTGGCAGGGCATCGTCGTCGTCCAGGGCGGCGCTCCTGCGGCCCCCGCCGGGAAGGCACGCGCCCCTGCCGCCGCGGCCGCTGCAACTCCGGCCCGGCCCGCACTGGTGAAGAAAGGCAAGGTTTCGGGTGTGAAATGCAAGACGACCTCCGCAAGAGCATCTCACCAAGTTTCGTTAAGTTTTGTGTGATTGAAGTTTTCAAGTTTTGGGTGAGATATCGATATGAGGAGAATAAGGAGTGGCAAGACCCTAAGCTTGGGGATTCCCAAGGCACCCCAAGGTAATACTCAAGGAATACTCAAGCGTCTAACCTTCGGGTTGCCCCGGAAGGCATCCCCTCTTTCGTCTTCAACACTATCGGTAACCTCACTCGGAGCTATATTTTTATTCATCACATAATATGAGTTTTGCTTGGAGCGTCAATTTCTTCTGTTGATATTTGCTTGGTGTTATCAATAATCATGTTTTGTATCTTTTATTTCAATAAAATGCCAATTATAGCCTTTACCATGGTCAGTTTGCAAGTTCATGTGTTGCTGTTTGAAAACAAAAAGTTTTCTGTTATGTCCAGAATATTCCTGAATAGTCAGAACATGATAAAAATCTGAATTTTTTTACACAGTAAGCATGCATGAGTTCTCTGTCACGTGGTAATTTTTCAGAATTTTTGGAGTTAGGGAAGTATGAATTCTTATTCACCCTTTACAGACTGTCCTGTTTTGGCAGATTGCTGTTATAGTTGCATTGTTTCCATATGTTTTCTTGTTTAATGTTTCTATTTGAGGATATGAGAGTTAAATATGCAGAGGCATTTAGTATGCAATGTTTAATTATAATTTTAGTGATTTTCTACAGTAGAGAATGTTAAGGTTTTGAGTTGATTTATACTAACTTATCTCACGAGTTCTTGTTGAGTTTTGTGTGGATGAAGTTTTTAAGATTTAGGGAAACCGTGATATGAGAGGAATTAAGGAGATACAAAAGCTCAAGCTTGGGTGCCCAAGGCATCCCAAATTGATATTTCAAGAAGTCTTAAGCATCTAAGCTTGGGGATGCCCCGGTAGGCATCCCACCATTCTTCATCAACAACTATCGGTCAGTTTTGGTTGAGCCTAAGTTTTTGCTTCTTCACATGATATGTGCTATCCTTGGAATGTCATTTTATTTTGTTTTCTTTGCTGTTTGAATAAAATACTTAAGATCTGAAATTTTTAAATGAAAGAGAGTCCTCACATAGCTACCTATTTACTTAACTACTCATTTGATCTTCACTTATATCTTTTTGGAGTAGTTTGTCATTTACTCTTGTTCTTCACTTATATCCTATGAGTAAATTGTTGAAATGAATTGAATATCATAAAGTTGAAATTTATATGCTTCATATGCTTGTCCCATGGGGAGTAGTAACTTCACATACAAGAAGTATAAGTGGTAAAATTTATTGAAAGTTAACAAACATAGCATTGGTCACCTGAACAATTCATGAAAGAATTTTGAAGGAAGAGAAATTTCACATATAAATATACTATCTTGGACATCTTCTATGATTGTGAGCCCCCATTAATTATTTTCAAGCTTGATCAAGTAGTTTACGTTGGACAAGGAAGACAACGTAATGAGTTATGTTTGTTTATATTCACATAGAAGTTACATTGTCATGGATCCTCTAACATGTGGTGCGTGCTTAGGATCTTTTGCTAGCCAAAACTTCGTACTAAGTAGAGATACTACTTGTGCATCCAAAAACCCATAAACCCAGTTTCTTGCCATGAGAGTCCACTATATCTACCTATGGATTGAATAAGATCCTTCAAGTAAGTTGTCATCGGTGCAATAAGCAATAAAAATTGCTCCTAAAATATGTATGATCTTCTATTGCAAAGGAAAATAAGCGTTGTACGAACTTGTGATGGTAAAGAAATAAAAGCGACGGACTACATAATAAAGGTTGCTATCACAAGGGGCAATATAATGTGACGTTCCTTTGCATTAAGGGCTTGTGCATCCGACAACAAAAAGCGCATGACAACCTCTACTTCCCTCTGCGAAGGGCCTATCTTTTACTTTTCTATATTTACTTTTCTGAATTTACTTTTAAGCAAGAGTCATTAATCTTCATCCCTATTTCGCTCTACTTATTCTTTAGTTGGCAAGCATCATGTGGTAGGGAAAGATCCAGGCACATATATCCAGTTGAATATAGGTGATCATGAGTTATTATTGTTGACATTATCCCTGAGATAAATAAGTTGGGAGGCAAAACATTAAGAACCTATCTTCCTATGTGTTTGACTGAAACGGTTTGTTCTAAAAATTTGCTTTGAGTGTCAGCAATCATGGAAGACTAAAATATGGTTGAGTATGTGGAATTTGCTTGATCAAAGCTCTTACATAGACCCTTCCTGAAAATAAGATGAATTGCAATTGTTTGATCACTGAGAACATAGTTTGTTAGTTTTCAAGAAAGTTTATGGCCTATACTTTAAACATGTGAATAGCTTGCTACTTGATCATGAGAAGTTTTATGAGATGAGCTACTGATTATGATATATATTGATGCTAGAACAAGTGATTGAAATTATCAATGATCAAACTTATGCACTTTGCTAGCATTCACACTTCATAAATTATTTCTTTTATCATTTACCTACTCGAGGACGAGCAGGAATTAAGCTTGGGGATGCTGATACGTCTCCAACGTATCTATAATTTATGAAGTATTCATGCCATGTTTATTATAGTTTTGTATGATTTTGGTGCACTTTTATATGGATTTTATATGATTTTCATGGACTAACATATTGACCTAGTGCCCAGTGCTAGTTGTTGTTTTCTGCTTGTTTTTAGTTTTCTAGAAAATCCATATCAAATGAAGTCCAAATGCAGCGAAACTTTTTGACGATTTTTTCTGGAACATAAGAGACATTAGAAGCTTCAGGAGGTGGCTAGAAGACCCACAGGGGCCCCACGAGCCACCAGGGCGCGCCACCCACCCCCCCAGGCGCGCCCTGGTGCCTCGTGGGCCCCCTGTGGCCCTTCTTTGCGTGATTCCAACACCAAAAAATCATATATATTCAGAAACCCCCGAAAGTTAACTTAGATGAGTTTTTACGCCGCCGCAAGCCTCTGTACCTCCACGATCTAATCTACAACCCTTTTTCGGCACCCTGCCGGAGGGGGGAAAGCATCACCGGAGGCCATCTTCATCATCCCGGCGGTCTCCATGACGAGGAGGGAGTAGTTCACCCTCGGGGCTAGGGGTTTGTACCAGTAGCTATGTGTTTTATCTCTCTCTCTCTCTCTCTCTCTCTCTCTCTCTCTCGTGTTCCTGATTTGGCACGATCTTGATGTATCGCGAGCTTTGTTAATATAGTTGGATCATATGGTGTTTCTTCCATCTCTATCCTTGTTGTGATGAATCAAATCTTTTCCCTTTGAGGTTTCGTTATTGTCGGATTGAATATTTCAGATTTCAGAACACTTGATGTATGTCTTGCATATGAATTCCCGTGGTGACAATGGGGTATTATATTGATTCACTTGATATATGTTTTGGCACTCAACTCGCGGTTTCCCGAGGTGACATTGGGGTAATCTATGCATAGGGGTTGATGCACGTTTTCATTATCTTTTCTCCGATAGAAACTTTGGGGTGCTCCTTGGAGTTCTCTGTGTGGATTGAATATTATGATTATGAAGTTGTTTGATGCATATTGTATAATCAACTCACGGATACTTGTGGTGACATTGGAGTATCTAGGTGACATTAGAGTTGGTTGATGTGTATCATATGGTGTTATTTTAGTACGAACTCTAAGGCTATTTGTGACACTTATAGGAATAGCTCAATAGATCGATCGGAAAGGATAACTTTGAGGTGGTTTTGTACCCTACAAACAATTTCTATCTTATGTTCTCCACTAATAGGAATTTGGGAGTGATTCTTTATCGCATGTTGAGGGATGATTATATGATCCAATTATGTTAGCATTGTTGAGAGATTGCACTAGTGAAAGTATGAACCCTAGGCCTTGTTTCTAAGCATTGCATACCGTTTGTGCTCACTTTTGTTACTTGCTACCTTGCTGTTTTTATATTTTCAGATTACAAAAACCTATATCTACTATCCATACTACACTTTTATCACCATCTCTTCGCCGAACTAGTGCACCTATACAATTTACCATTGTATTGGGTGTGTTGGGGACACAAGAGATTTCTTGTATTGGGTTGCAGGGTTGTTTGAGAGATACCATCTTCAACCTACGCCTCCCACGGATTGATAAACCTTAGGTCATCCACTTGAGGGAAAATTGATATTGTCCTACAAAACTCTGCGCTTGGAGGCCCAACACGAGTCTACAAGAATAAGTTGTGTAGTAGACATCAATGGCCTCGGTGCATATCCGGGTGGAAGTGCAGTGTTCGGAATCCAAATCCGGCGCTTCTGAGAACCAGAGCCGGAGGTAGAACCCAAGTCACGGGTGTGCTTACGAGACTCCTCATAAGTGAGCTGAGCTGTCTCCGCATTAATAGCCTTGTTCACAAGAGCCTGGAAAGTATCGCAATGGTGTAAGTGAAGATCACGGCGCAACTTAGGGTTGAGACCCTTCCTGAACCTAGCCTGCTTCTTGGCGTCTGTGGACACTTCGTCTATGGCATAACGGGCGAGGTTTCCAAACTCTCTACTGTAAGCATCTACAGCCATCTTACCCTGGGTAAGACTACAGAACTCTTCCCTCTTGCGATCAATGAGACCCTGAGGGATGTGATGCTCACGAAAGGCCTCAGTGAACTCTCTCCAAGAGGTGATCTGACCAGCTGGAAGCATAGCCTCATAACTCTCCCACCACAGACTGGCAGGACCCTCCAAATGGTAAGTAGCATAGGTGACCTTGTCACCTTCAGCCACGTTCGCGGAACGCAGCTTATGAGTGATGCTACGGAGCCAATCATCTGCATCGAGTGGCTCATGGAGTGATGGAAGGTGGGTGGGTTCAGACTGATGAAGTCATGGATGGTCACTGACTCATTGAGCTGATGTGTGGTGTTCTGCTCAATACGTGCCAACAAGCGGGTAGCCTCACGCTTGTTCCTATCAACCTCTAACATGAACTCTGCCAACGAGGGCTGGTCGGGACGATCCTCCTCATCCCTACCACCCCCGTGGTTCTGGCTAAGAGCAACAGAACCTCGGGTAACTGGCGACATCCTGAAGAACAAAACCAAGGAAGAACAAGGATGGAATCAGCATCAACTTAAGGATGCAGAATGTAATGCAAAAGCATTAGAAGCTCTCAAGTTCCTAGGACAATTCGGGCAGCATAACGGCAGTAAAATGCTCAAAATGAGACATCCTGCAAAAGATGGGATAGTACCATATGTAGGAGATATGCCCTAGAGGAAATAATAAATGTTATTGTTTATCTCCATGATCATGATTAAGTTTATGTTCCATGCTATAACTGCTATGGTTCTCGAGTCTGCAATAACCACGAGGCTCGGAGGAAGACTCATATGCACGTGTGGAATAATAAACGGTAAAAAGTATTCCTAGTCTGGCCTCTAAGACTAGCTCAAGTGTTGCATGATGGTTCTGTTTTCCTGATCATGGGCATGACTATGCCGGCAACTTTGAGGGCACAATGTTAGGAGAACACTTGTGTTGAATCGACCCGAATTGATTGTATGCTATGAGATTCATTCGTCACAAGTTGATGGTTAATAACATAGAGAAAGTTAATGTTTGCATAATTCCTTAGACCATGAGAGTGTCGAGTTTCTTCATGCTTGCTTCATGAACTTTGGGGTTTGTTAAACGTCATCCGTAAATGGGTGGCTATTACGGCGGCTTACGGGTTCATGGAAAAGTGTGTCAAGGGACTTGATAGCTCAAGATTGGGATTTGCTGCTCCGACGATGGAGAGATATCTCTGGGCCCTCTCGGTGTTACAGTATCCACCATCGTCTGGCCAGACACAATGTGATTTGATCACAGGGATGCCGGAACACAGAAACGAGAAAAGAGAACAAAACCGGTAAAGAGGTAACTTGCATGGTGGACAAGTTGTCGATCCACGGGGATGCAGAAAATCTCACCTCGGGTATTTGTAACATATCGTGAAGCAACAGGAATAGCACACGGCAACTGGAGGTTCACTCGAATATACATTCGTGTGGGTATAGGGGTCAATATGGGTGTCCACGGCTCCGATGTTGATCATTGATCGGAAAGAGTTCCGGTCATGTCTATACTTCACTGAACCTATAGGGTCACACGCTTAAGGGTCATCTATCTACTGAATACTAGACAGGGAGTCTGAGAGAAAGTCACCGGAAAAGTTTCGGAGACAACGGAAAAGTTCCGGAGAGAACACCAGAATAGTTTCGGTGAAACTGAAAAGTTGTTTCAGGGTATTCCATTAAGTCATATTGGTTCCGGCACAAGCCTGGAAATTCTTGGAGGGTGCCAGAATTGTTCTGGTAACTTCTGGGATTTTTCCGGAGGAAAAACCGGAAATGTTCCGGAGCAGCCGAAACCGCTATGGTAGCTTTTCACTGAAGAAAAACATTGTTCCGGAATTGTTTCGGAATGCGTTCAAAATTGTTTTAGTGGGTACTGGAATTATTCTAGGCACACAGAAATAATTTGGGATTTAATGGACGCAGAAAAATGTCTTCGTGAATAGTGAAAGTGCTTTATGGATATTTTTTGGAAAGCACCTTTTGGGATATTTCCCAAAAGGCTTCTAGAAGTACTTGGGAGCCAAGGAAGCCCCCTCATGGGGGGCCCCCAAGAGTGGCCGGCCAAGGGAGGTGGAGCTCCTTGCACCCAACGCGAATAAGAGGGTTGTCAATCCTCTTAGCGGTTATTTGCAAGGATTAAATCTTATCGAGGTAAATAGATAAACTAAACTACTAATTAAAATAAAAGTAAATAAATTGCAACAAGGTATTTTCAGGGTTTTTATATGATAAAGATAGACCCAGGGACCATAGTTTTCACTAGAGGCTTCTCTCTTGAGCACATAAGTATACGGTGGGTAAACAAATTACTGTTGGGCAATTGATAGAAAAGCAAATAATTATGACGGATTCATGGCAATGATCATGTATATAGGCATCATGCCCAAGACAAGTAGACCGACTCCTGCCTGCATCTACTACTATTACTCCACCCATCGACCGCTATCCAGCATGCATCTAGGGTATTAAGTATGAAACAGAGTAACGCCTTAAGCAAGATGACATGATGTAGAGAAGAAAATTCAAGCAATATGAATAAACCCCATCTTTTTATCCTTAATGGCAACAATACAAATACGTGTCATGTCCCTTTCTCTCACTGGGATTGAACACCGCAAGATTGAACCCATCACAAGGCACCTCTCCCATTGCAAGATAAATCAATCTAGTGGGCCAGACTAAACCGATAGATCGGAGAGAAATACAAAGCTATAATGATCATGCATAAAAGAGTTCAGAGAAGACTCAAATATTTATCATGAATAATCTGATCATAAACTCACAATTCATCGGATCCCAACAAACACACCGCAAAAGAAGATTACATCGGATAGAACTCCAAGAACATCGAGGAGAACATTGTATTGAAGATCAAAGAGAGAGAAGAAGCCATCTAGCTACTAGCTATGGACCCGTAGGTCTGTGGTAAACTACTCACACATCATCGGAAGGGCAGCAAGGTTGATGTAAAAGCCCTCCATGATCGATTCCCCCTCCGGCAGAGTATCGGAAAAGGCCTCCAGATGGGATCGTGGAAGAACAGAGGATTGCGGCGGCGGAAAGGTTTTCTCTTCTGGCTCTCTGGGGGTTTCCAAATATTTGTGAATTTATAGAAGTGGAACTAGGTCAAAAGGAGTCATGTGGGCCCCACAAGGCAGTACGACGCCCCCCTGGGGCGCGCCCTAGTGCCTTCTGAAGCCCCTGTGGGGCTTCT
The DNA here is from genome assembly GCA_039707655.1 of Elymus sibiricus. Classification (NCBI taxonomy): domain Eukaryota; kingdom Viridiplantae; phylum Streptophyta; class Magnoliopsida; order Poales; family Poaceae; genus Elymus; species Elymus sibiricus. Next base: position 73,830,362 of record CM077672.1, on the reverse strand, counting down.
GGCCTCCTCCCGAAGCTTCCCAGGTTTATTTTGTCCCAAAAAAAATCTCCAAAAAGTTTTGTGGCATTTGGACTTCATTTGGTATTGTTTCTCTGAAAAGCCAAAAACAAGCAGAAAACAGCAACTGGCACTAGGCACTAAGTTAATAGGTTAGTCCCAAAAAATGATATATAATTGCTTGTAAATGTATATAAAACATCCAAGATTGATATTATAACAGCATGGAACAATCAAAAATTATAGATACGTTGGAGACGTATCAAGGTGCATTGCGGACTTGCTCCAAGCAAGCAGCCCAACGGCTACAAATCGGCTTGATCACGTCCCAACGACCTTGGAGTGACCTAAAGGTGTGTGCCATCCTATTGGGATACTTTGCCATCATGCGGAAGAACTGATCCTCTATCCTTTGCCAATACCGCTTGGCGGTTTGGTCAGTGCCGGTGCATGCATCAAGAGAAACCGATTGCCAAACCTTGATCAAGATTTGATCTTCCAATTGCGTGTAGTTCTTTGATCTTGCGCGCACTTTTGCTTGCGATAGCTCGAATGCCCCCTCCTCAACCTCCTCCACCTCATCTTCTCCCTCACCATGACCGTGCATGCCACCATCCATCTCATTGTAACCATAATCACCGATCGGGGCTTGATCGATGTCGACGGCGTTGTCGTCCAACATGTGCACAAACTCGGCAGTCGCATCATGCAAACCGGCGCTACAATTTCGCTCAACAAGTCACGAACAAGCGCAATGGCGAAAAGTGAAAAAACTAGAAGAAATCGAAGTATCATACCTTGCGCCCATTTCATCGAACACCTCGGGGGCGGCGGCGGCAGCGGCGGCGGCGGGCATGCTCGGGGTAGCTCTTGCCGGGGCAATCGGGGGAGATGTTGGCGGGGTTAAATCATCCACTTAGGTACTGTCAAGACAAGATTCATAATTGTTCTCACATAATTCCTACTGTATTATATCATTTCCACAATTTATATCTCATAATATAAGCTATGGAAACACTAAAACAAGCAATCTACGCACCGAAAACAGAATCTGTCAAAAACAGAACAGCATGTAGTGAGCGATTTAAAAACCATACTTATGTACCTCCAAAAATTCTGAAAAATTAGGAAAACTTAAAAAATTTGTAACCCAATATTGTGTAAAAAGTTCAGAATTTTGTCACGCTCCAGTACAGAATAGAAATTTCAGCACCGGATGCAAAAGTTTCTGTTTTTGCACAGAATCAAATCAACAAGCATCCACACTATCCCAAAGGCTTTACTTGGCACATTATTGAAAGAAAACATATAAAACATGATTACTACAGTATATTAATTATGTGAACACACAAAAGCAGTAGGTATAAATATTGGGTTGTCTCCCAACAAGCGCTTTTCTTTAATGCCTTTTAGCTAGGCATGATGATTTCAATGATGCTCGCATAAAAGTAAAGAATTGAAACACAAAGAGAGCATCATGAAGCATATGACTAGCACATTTAAGCCTAACCCACTTCCTATACATAGGGATTTTGTGAGAAAATAGTTTATGGGAGAAAGAATCAACTAGCATAGGAAGGCAAAACAAGTATAGCTTCAAAACTTTCAACACATAGAGAGGAAACTTGATATTATTCCAACACCTACAAGCATGTGATCCTCTCTCATAATAATTTTCAGTAGCATCATGAATGAATTCAACAATATAGCTATCACACAAAGCATTCTTGTCATGATACATAAGCATAGAATTTTTATTACTCTCCACATAAGCAAATTTATTCTCATTCATAATAGTGGGGGCAAACTCAACAAAATAACTATCATGAGATACTTGATTGGCATAATCAAATTGAAAATAAAATCATGATGACAAGTTTCATATTTATCATTATTCATTATAGCATACATGTCATCACAATAATCATCATAGATAGGAGGCATGCAATCATCATAATAAATTTTCTCATCAAAACTTGGGGGACTAAAAATATCATCCTCATCAAACATAGCATCCCCAAGCTTGTGGCTTTGCATATCATTAGCATCATGGATACTCATAGAATTCATACTAACAACATTGCAATCATGCTCATCATTCAAAATTTTATGCCAAACATTTTATTGAATTCTTCTTCTATCAATTGAGCACAATTTTCCGCTCCATCATTTTCAAGAAAGACATTATAAAGACGAATAATATGAGGCAACCTCAATTCCATTTTTTAGTTTTCTTTTATAAACCAAACTAGTGATAAAACAAGAAACTAAAAGATTAGATTGCAAGATATAAAGATATATCTTCAAGCACTCACCTCCCCGGCAACGGCGCCAGAAAAGAGCTTGATGTCTACTACACAACTTATGCTTGTAGACTCGTGTTGGGCCTCCAAGCGCAGAGTTTTGTAGGACAGTAGCAATTTTCCATCAAGTGGATGACCTAAGGTTTATCAATCCATGGGAGGCGTAGGTTAAAGTTGGTATCTCTCAAACAACCCTGCAACCAAATACAAGAAATCTCTTGTGTCCCCAACACACCCAATACAATGGTAAATTGTATAGGTGCACTAGTTCGGCAAAGAGATGGTGATAAAAGTGTAGTATGGATAGTTGATATAGGTTTTTGTAATCTGAAAATATAAAAATAGCCAGGTAGCAAGTAACAAAAGTGAGCACAAACGGTATTGCAATGCTTAGAAACAAGGCCTAGGGTTCATACTTTCACTAGTGCAATCTCTCAACAATGCTAACATAATTGGATCATATAATCATCCCTCAACGTGCGATAAAGAATCACTCCCAAATTCCTATTAGCGGAGAACATAAGATAGAAATTGTTTGTAGGGTACGAAACCACCTCAAAGTTATCCTTTCCGATCGATCTATTGAGCCATTCCTATAAGTGTCACAAATAGCCTTAAAGTTCGTACTAAAATAACACCATATGATACACATCAACCAACTCTAATGTCACCTAGATACTCCAATGTCACCACAAGTATCCGTGAGTTGATTATACGATATGCATCAAACAACTTCATAATCATAATATTCAATCCAGACAAAGAACTCCAAGGAGCACCCCAAAGTTTCTATCGGAGAAAAGATAATGAAAACGTGCATCAACCCCTATGCATAGATTACCCCAATGTCACCTCGGGAATCCGCGAGTTGAGTGCCAAAACATATATCAAGTGAATCAATATATTACCCATTGTCACCACGGGTATTCATATGCAAGACGTACATCAAGTGTTCTCAAATCTGAAATATTCAATCCGATAATAACGAAACCTCAAAGGGAAAAGATTCGATTCATCACAACAAGGATAGAGAGGGAAGAAACACCATATGATCCAACTATATTAACAAAGCTCGCGATACATCAAGATCGTGCCAAATCAAGAACATGAGAGAGAGAGAGAGATAAAACACATAGCTACTGGTACAAACCCTCAGCCCTGAGGGTGAACTACTCCCTCCTCGTCATGGAGACCGCCGGGATGATGAAGATCGCCTCCGGTGATGCTTTCCCCCCTCCGGCAGGGTGCCGGAAAAGGGCTGTAAATGAGATCGTGGAGGTACAGAGGCTTGCGGTGGTGTTAAAACTCATCTAGGTTAACTTTCGGGGGTTTCTGAATATATATGATTTTTTGGCGTTGGAATTACGCGAATAAGGGCCATAGGGGGCCCATGAGGCACCAGGGCGCGCCTGGGGGGTGGCGCGCCCTGGTGGCTCGTGGGGCCCCTGTGGGTCTTCTGGCCACCTCCCGAAGCTTCTAGTGTCTCTTATGTTCCAGAAAAAATCGTCAAATAGTTTCGCTACATTTGGACTTCATTTGATATGGATTTTCTGGAAAACCAAAAACAAGTAGAAAATAGCAACTAGCACTGGGCACTAGGTCAATATGTTAGTCCTTGAAAATCATATAAAAGTGCACCAAAATCATACAAAACTATAATAAACATGGCATGAATACTTCATAAATTATAGATACGTTGGAGACTTATCAGCCATCCTATGTGGCGCCTCGCCCAGTTCAGTTGTATGCTCCACCCAGGCCTATTGGTAGACCGCCTGCCAATGCGGGTCCACGTCCTACTTTAGGGACTTGCTTCACATGCGGAGAGCCAGGACACTATGCATGTGACTGCTCTCAGGCCAGTTATGCTCCACCCCAATTTGAGAAGTCTGTTAGCAGTGGTAAGCCATCAGGCAAGATGATCAGTGCCAAGCCACCTCCCACTGAACGTGGACGTGTACATCACGTCTCAGCTAAAGAAGCTCATGATGATCCAGATGTCGTTCTTGGTACACTCCTTGTCAATTGTCATCCAACGTCAGTTCTATTCGATACTGGAGCATCTCACTCCTTCATCTCCGGAGGCTATGCTCGTTTGCACGACATGTCATTTTGTGATATGCCAACTCCGCTTGAAATCCAAACTCCAGGGTCTAGATGGCAAACTACTAGAGTAAGCCATGGCAATGAAATCCTTGTTGACAGACTTGTATTCCTTGCTTCACTTATAGCTCTCAAGTCTTCAGATATCAACATCATTTTGGGTATGGACTGGATGACAGCTCATCATGCCAAAATTGATTGTTTCACCACGTCCGTCCAGCTTACACACCCATCTGGCAAGATAGTAACTGTCTCTACCAGAGTTGCAGAGCATCAACTCTATTCACTTAATGTCAGTCCTCTCCCAGACCTTGAAGATATTCCGGTAGTCCGAGATTTCCCGATGTCTTTCCTGAGGAACTGCCAGGCATTCCACCTGACAGGGATGTAGAATTTGTGATAGAACTTGTTCCAGGAACTGTCCCAATTTCTAGGAGACCTTATAAGATGGCACCATTAGAGTTAGCCGAGCTTAAGAAGCAGCTTGATGAGTCCTTGCAAAAGGGTTTCATCCGTCCTAGTTCTTCTCCTTGGGCTTGTCCCGTCCTCTTCGTCAAGAAGAAGGATGGTACGGATCGGATGGTTGTAGATTATCGTCCCGTTAACTTGGTCACGATAAAGAACAAGTATCTGCTCCCCAGGATCAACGATCTGTATGATCAGCTCCCTGGATCCTCAGTGTTTTCTAAGATGGATTTGAGGTTAGGCTATCATCAAATCAAAATCAGGAATGGGGACATTCCTAAAACCGCTTTTGTCACTCGTTATGGCCAGTACGAGTACACCATTATGTCTTTCGGTCTAACCTCCAGCCACATTCTCTTGTTTGATGAACTCAATCTTCATGGAGTACTTAGATAAGTTTGTCGTGGTTTACCTCGATGATATCCTTATTTACTCAAAGAACGAGGAAGAACATGCCGAGCATCTCAGACTTGTGTTAGAAAAACTCTGAGAGCACAACCTTTATGCCAAGTTCTCCAAGTGTGAATTCTGGTTGCCAGAAGTGACCTATCTAGGCCACGTGATCTCTGGTAAGGGCATTGTTGTCAATCCCGAGAGAGTTCAGGCCGTCCTTGATTGGACTCCACCTGAATCGGTTAAGCAAGTTAGGAGTTTCCTTGTTCTAGCCAGTTATTGTCGCCGCTTCGTTGAAAACTTCTCCAAAATTGCGAAGCCTCTTACCGAACTCCTCAAGAAAGATAAAAAGTTTGAGTGGTCCCCACAATGTGAGCACAGTTTTCAAGAATTGAAAAGACGCCTGACTTCTGCTCTCGTACTTGTGCCATCGGATTTCTCTAAGGACTTTGTTATCTATTGTGACGCCTCACGACAGGGACTAGGTTGCATTCTTATGCAGGATCGACATGTGATTGCCTATGCATCTCGACAGTTGCATCCACATGAGGATAATTATCCTACACATGATCTAGAGCTTGCAACCGTGGTCTATGCACTTAAGACATGGCGGCATTACCTTCTTGGTAACCGTTGCGAGATTTACAACGATCACCAGAGTCTCAAGTATATCTTCACCCAACCGGATCTGAATCTCAGGCAGAGACGTTGGTTAGAGCTGATTATGGATTATGACTTAGGAATTACTTACACCCCAAGAAAGGCCAATGTCATGGCTGATGCATTAAGTCGTAAGTCCTATTGCAATAATCTCATGTTGCAACAATGTCAACCACTTCTCCATGAGGAATTATGTAAGCTTAACCTTCACATTGCTCCTCAAGGATTCCTCTCTACCTTGGTGGCGAAACCCACTCTTGAGGATCAAATCAAGACCGCCCAAAGGCGTGATGAGGGAATTTCCCGCATCAAGAGAAACATCAAGAAAGGAGTTGTTGGATGTTTCTCTATGGATGAACAAGGTGTCGTTTACTTTGAGAACCGCTTGGTGGTTCCCAAGGTGCGAAACTTGAGGCGGTTGATCCTTAAGGAGGCTCATGAATCTCCTCTCATGATTCATCCCGGTAGTACTAAGATGTATCAGGACCTACGCCAGAGGTTCTGGTGGACTAGGATGAAGAGAGAAATTGCTCAGTATATTGCTAACTGTGACGTTTGTTGTCGCGTTAAGGCAGAGCATCAGAGGCCTGCTGGCACCCTTCAGCCTTTAGCTATTCCTGAGTGGAAGTGGGACAAAGTTGGTATGGACTTCATCACCGGCTTTCCCAGGACCAAGAAAGGGAATAATGCTATCCTCGTAGTTGTTGATTGTTTGTCTAAAGTAGCTCACTTCCTTCCTGTCTGAGAGAGTATCACTGCTAGTCAGTTAGCTGACTTATATATTTCTCAAATAGTGTCACTTCATCCGTGGAAGTCTTTTCACCTCTCGATTTTGGGAGAGTTTCCAGAATGCCATGGGAACCCATCTATCTTTTAGTACCGCTTTCCATCCTCAGTCAAGTGGTCAAGTGGAAAGGGTCAATCAAATCCTCGAAGACATGCTTAGAGCTTGCGTTATCTCTTTCGGTATGGATTGGGAGAAGTGTCTTCCTTTCGCCGTGTTTGCTTATAACAATAGCTACCAATCCAGCCTCAAGAAAGCACCCTTTGAGATTCTGTATGGACAAAGATGTCGAACACCTTTCAACTGGTCAGAAACCGGTGAAAGATAGTTCTTTGGACCGGATATGATCTAGGAGGCAGAAGAGCAAGTTCGCATTATTCGTGAGAATCTGAAGACATCCCAGTCTCGTCAGAAGAGCCAGTATGACCGTCGTCATAGGGAAGTAACCTATGAGGTTGACGATAAAGCTTACCTTTGGGTTACTCCTCTGAAGGGTACCCATCGTTTCGGTATCAAGGGCAAGTTGGCTCCTCGTTACACTGGTCCTTTTCGCATTCTCGCTAAACGAGGAGAGGTTGCCTACCAGTTGGAACTACCCCCACATCTTTCCCGAGTCCATGATGTCTTCCACGTCTCTCAACTCAGGCATTGCTTCTCGGATCCCATCCGCGGAGCGGACCACGAAACGCTTGATCTCCAAGATAACCTCACATATCGAGAGTACCCTGTTCGTATTCTTAATCAAGCAGAGCGTGTCACTCGACGTCAGAATATCAGGTTTCTCAAGGTTCAGTGGTCTCATCATTCCGAGAGAGAAGCTACTTGGGAGCGAGAAGATCGCCTTCGACTTGAGTACCCCACACTCTTCCCGCCGAAACCTGAATCTCGGGACGAGATTCTTTTGAGTGGGGGCGAGTTGTCACATCCCTAGTCTGGTAATGACCTAGGCTAGCCTTTCATGTTTGCATCATGCCTAATTTTGAATGAAATTTAAAATGGGGATTGCTTAAACCCTAGCACTTGGATTTCAAATAGGTTTAACCAAGATAAATTCCAATGAACCCAAAATGGCTTCCAAAAATGTTCATCATCCTTAGAAAAATTCTGGAAACAACAACCAGAGGTGATGCACATTTTTCCTAGCCATGTTGGATTTTGAATTAATTCATATTCTATTTTGAATTGGAGCAAATAAATGCTATAAATATTTTTATTGCTTCAATAATTCTGATTTTTGGTGAGGGGCTCTGGAATAATCCACCTAGTCCCTACAAAAATTATCAGAAGTAAATAAATTGATTTGATATTTTTACTAAATCAGAAACAGACTATAGAAAAGAAAAACAGAAAGAAATAAGAAAAAGGAAAGGGGCTTACCTGACTTACCTGGCGGTTCGGTCGACCCAGCCCAGTCCGACTGGCCCGCGCCAGTCATCATCTACCTCCCGCCCGGAGGATGGCGCGCGCGTGGCCGACGCGCGCAAGCACGTGCCAGGCCACCTCCTGCTTGCCGCCGAGCCTGGACGCGTGGATGATTTCCCCGGCGCCGTGCGGATCGAGCCGATGCCTCACCATTCTCCCCCCTCGCCCTCTGCTATCTCTCTCTCGCTCGGACCCGAACGCGTCCATCGCCGCCGCTCGCTTTTCGCGTGGCCACTGTCGTCCTCTCGCCTCCCCACCATGCCCACGGGCTGCGCAGCACCGCCCCACGTCTCCTCGATGAGCCAAGTACCGCGGGAGCCCCTGCAACGCCGTAACACCATCGTTGTCCTTCTCAGATCGCCAGAGATTGCCGCCTCCGCCCCATCGACTCCAGCGCATCCCCGGCCTCGCCTCCGCCCCTGCTGGAACCGGGGTGAGCTCCCAAACCTAACTCGCACCCTAGCCTCCTCCCTAGCGCACCGCAGCGCCGCGCCGCTCGAGCCCGAGCTCTGGCAGCTGCCGCGAGCTCGGTTCCGGTGAGTTCCGACCACCCCGTGACCTCCCACCCGCCCCTGGATGCGGGCGAGCGTGGACTACGCCCCGGTGGCCTCAGTTGCCGCCCCCGTGGCCGGAAACGTCCGGCCGGCGAGCACCGCCGTGTCGGGTCATCGCCGGCGAAACCCTGCCGACATGGCATGGTCAGTAGGGGCTAACCCCACTAATTAGCCACCTAACAGCCACTGACAGCGGGCCCTACCCCTGGTCAAACCCAGTCAGCGCTGGATTTGACCGGGAATTAACCCTGGGTCACTGACCAGTGGGCCCCACTGGTCAGGTTTGACCTGGATCAACCCCGTTGACCTGCTGACATAGTGCTGACATCATGCTGATGCAGTAAACCCTTTTCTGGATTAAATATAAACCAGGAAATTCCAGAAAATTGTATAAACTACAAAAAATCATAGAAATTCAACCGTAGCTCAGAATGAAATAATTTATATATGAAAAATTATCAGAAAAATCCAAAGAATCCATTTGTACCATTTTAATGCATGTTTAAACAACTTATATCTGCTAATCAGGTCAAATTCAAATAATGGCATTTTAAATGCTTAACTTTGAAGTTGCATTTGAATCTTGGTTCAAATGGACTTCATCCAAATTGAATGCTAGATGCATTAGCTCAAACCACATCATATCTCCATGCCATGTTCATGCATCATAGTGTTGCATTTGATGTGTATTGATTGCCTCTCCGGTACTGCCCTTCTCGATAGGTTCTGCTCCGGCGAGTGGCACCGACTACCTATCCGAGGAGCAGTGCTACCGTGTTGATCTTTCAGGCAAGCAAACCCCCTTGGTCATTTCGATACAATCCCACTCTCTCGCTCCTACTCTCTTTTATTGCATTAGGACCACAACGATTCAACTGTTACCTGTTGCGGTAGCTGAACCCATTCCTCTGCATGACCTGTCATTGTCACAGTACATAGCTAAACCTTCCTAGCATGATTAGGAGTTGCTTGAGCCATGTTGTGACTTCATCCATGCCATGCCTGCTATTGCTTAGAGTTGTGTCAGGTCTGATTCATCTGGGAATGAATTGGAATGTTGTGATCATGTTCTGGTGCTGAGAGCTAAGTGTGTGCACACGATTTGGTGAAGGTAGCGATGAGAGGCCATGTAGGAGTACATGGTGGGTTGTCTCACTGAGACCGTCCTTAGGAACTGAGTTCTTTGTATGTTATCCAAGAACAGTTACTACCACACATTGGGCTCGAAACCAATGACCCCTCTCAGCTTATTAATGGCCTTGATCTCTGTCCAGGAGTTGCAACTAGTTTTTGGTGTTTATAGGTCGTGTTATTTGTCTACCAAGTGGCACCCGGCAGGGTGGGCTTGGGATAGACTAGGCACAGTGGCCCAGTGTACCAAGTGGCACCCGGATGGAGGACTTGGGAACCCTGCACACATCGTTTGGGGCCGTAGTGGAAACCTCGGCCGGACATCCTTGCGGGTCGGACTCAAATAGGCGATAAACCTGGACTAGAGACTTGTGTGGTTAGTCAGGTTGTGGCTGACACCCTTGCCAGGCTTCCGCTTGAAGGTTGCCGAGATACATGACGTGTATATGGTGGTAAGTGGTGGGAGCGTGTGTGAAGAAGTACACCCCTGCAGGGTAATATGGTCTATTCGAATAGCCTCGTCCGCGGATATGGACTACTTGGAAGACTTATATGGTTCATAGACAACTTAAAGTGGATACTCTAAAATGCGCAAGATAAGCGTGAGTGCTATGGATGGCCTTCTCGTAGGGAGACGGGAGCGGATCCATAATAGTGTATTGTTGTGGTGACTAGTGGACTCGTGTGCGCTATCTCACCTCAAAGATATTGCTGGTAGTCGAAATACATGATAGCCACTGAGTCAAAGCTGGCTTGCTGCAGCTAAACCCCACAACACCCTTCTTGATATAGATGCATGCATATGTAGTTAGATCTGATGTAAGTCTTGCTGAGTACCTTGTACTCACGTTTGCTTAATTTATGTTTTTGCAGAGGAGACCTCGGTCTCATTAGTAGTTCTTCATGGGCTTCGGCGATTAGTTTGGGAATCCCAGACAAAGGTCTGGTTCCTATAGAGGGTCTTGTAGATAGTCAGGCTTCTCAGCCTTTTTCTTTTGTAGTCGTCTGTACCCAGATATGTATATGCTTCCATTGCTTGTATGACTTTGTATGCTAGGTCATGAGACCCATGTTTGTAATATCATGTTATGTATGGCTCTTCGGAGCCTCCTTAATAAATACTTGGAGTCATAGAGTTATGTTGTGATGCCATGTTGTATTTACACATATCGTGCATATTGTGTGTATGTTTGAAATGCACTGGTATGTGTGGGATCCGACACCTAGTTATTTATTCTTGGTAGCCTTCCTTATGGGGAAATGCCTCCTAGTGCTTCCATCCGGAACACATGGATTAACCGGCATGTGTCCTTCTTTGCTCTTGTGTCTGTCCCTACGGGGAAATATCACGCGATGTTTTACTGGAGTCCTTGTAGCTTGCTACGACTCGGTTACACTCGCTGCTGACCGACACATGCATTGCTGGGTCATGTATGCCTGTCCCTGTAAGTTTGTGCCACCTTGGTTTACGACTAGTCATGTCGGCCCGGGTTCTCTGTCACATGGATACTAGCGACACAATCATATACGTGAGCCAAAAGGCGCAAACGGTCCCGGCCCAGGTAAAGGCGGTAGCCGTGGGTTACCGTGCGTGAGGCCGCAAAGTGATATGATGTGTTACATGCTAGACCGGCGTGACTTAGGATCGGGGTCCGGACACCAGCCCCTCCGCCACGCTAGCCCGCCTAGCTCCGCTATGACTCCCGGCCATGCTCCGCCCCTCCGCTGCACCTCACCGCCATGCGACGTCGATACATATCACCACCATCGCCGCCCGCTTGACGTCACTCCTCCGCGCGAAAGAGGCCCGTCAGGGCGTGACCACCGCCCCCGCCACCTTTGATGGCCGGGCGCCGTCACACCCCCCCTCCCGGAGCCGCCGGCGGTGGCAGCAAGGAGAGATAAGGCGGGGGCTAGTTTTTTCGCTAAGGAGAGACAAGGTAGGGGCTAGGGAGAGGGGGAGGAAGACCAAGTGATATGGCTATGTTCAAGTACTTGCTTTGTGTTGAGCTGAACAAGAATTTGTTGGCTATGTTCAAGTACTTGCAATCATGGAGGAGGATTTGTTGAACTATTTGCTATGTTAGACATGTAAACCTATTTGCTATGTTGAATATGTTGAACTATCTTTTATTTCGATGTGTGATGCATATTATGATGTGTGAGATACTAATTTTCATTTCCAAACTATATTATGATGTGAGAGATTATGCTATTTATATTGAATGATCAAGTTTTACAGGAAAGGAAATGAAGTTTGAAGGGTACATATGTTGGAAATATGCCCTAGAGGCAATAATAAATTGGTTATTATCATATTTCCTTGTTCATGATAAATGTTTATTATTCATGCTAGAATTGTACTGATCGGAAACTTAAATACATGTGTGAATACATAAACAACATCGTGTCCCTAGTAAGCCTCTACTAGACTAGCTCGTTGATCAAAGATGGTTAAGGTTTCCTAACCATAGACATGGGTTGTCATTTGATAGTGGGATTACATCATTAGGAGAATGATGTGACAGACAGACCCAACCGTAAGGTTAGCATCAGATCGTATCACTTAGTTTATTTGCTACAGCTTTCTTCATGTCAAGTATCTATTCCTTAGACCATGAGATCATGCCACTCCCGGATGCCAGAGGAATACTTTGTGTGCTATCAAACGTCACTTCGTAACTAGGTGATCATAAAGGTGCTCTACAGGTATCTCCGAAGGTGTTTGTTGGGTTGCATGGATCGAGACTGGGATTTGTCGCTCCGTGTAACGGAGAGATATCTCTGGGCCCTCTCGGTAATACAACATCACAAGAAGCTTGCAAGCATGTGACTAATGAGTTTAGTCACGGGATCTTGTATTACGGAACGAGTAAAGAGACTTGCCGGTAACAAGATTGAACTAGGTTTGGAGATACCGACGATCGAATCTCGGCCAAGTAACATATCGCCAGACAAAGGGAATTGCATACGGGATTAACTGAATCCTCGACATCGGGGTTCAACCGATAAAGATCTTCGTGGAATATGTAGGTACCAATATGGGCATCCAGGTCCCGCTATTGGTTATTGACCGGAGAGGTGTCTCGGTCATGTCTGCAAGTTCCCGAACCCGTAGGTTCGCACGCTTAACGTTCGGTAGCGCTAGGGTAGAAATGAGATATTAATATGGTGAAGTCCAAAGGTTGTTCGGAGTCCCGGATGGGATCCGGGACATCACGAGGAGCTCCGGAATGGTCCGGAGGTAAAGATTTATATATGGGAAGTCATATTTTGGGTTCCGGAAAATGTTCGGGGTTTTTCGGTATTGTATCGGGAAGGTTCTAGAAGGTTCCGGAGTGGGGCCCACCTGCATGGGGACCCACATGGACATGGGTAGTGGGGCAAGGCCCCACACCCCTGGTCTAGGCGCACCAAGATCCCCCTCTAAAAGGAATAGGATCATATCCTGAAGGGATATGATCAAGATCCCTAAAAAGGGGATAGCGATCGGTGGGGAAGGAAAGAAGGGATTTCCTTCCTCCCCCCTTGTCCAATGACCCTGGGACCTTGGAGGGCAAGCCACCAGCCCCCTCCACGCCTATATAAAGGTGGGGAGGCGTTGGGGGGCAGCCACCCTTCGACCCTTGCCCGTCTCCCTCCGTTACACCTCCTCCACCTCGCGCAGACGCTTGGCGAAACCTTGCTGCAGTTCCGCTACTGCCACCACCACCATGCCGTCGTGTTGGTTTAGATCTCATCTACCTCCTCTCCCTCGCTTGCTGGATCAAGAAGGAGAGGACGCCACCGAGCCAAACGTGTGCTAAACTCGGAGGTGTCGTCCGTTCGGCACTAGATCGGATTGGATCGCGATTGGATCGTGAAGAGTACGACTACATCAACCGCGTTTTATACGCGTCCGCTTTTGGTCTACAAGGGTATGTAGACACACTCCCCTCTTGTTGCTATGCATCTACTAGATTAGATCTTGGGTGTTCGTAGGAAATTTTTGATTTTCATGCAACGTTCCCCATCAGTGGTACCATAGCTAGGTCTATGCGTAGATGTATTTGCACGAGTTGAACACAAAGAAGTTGTGGGCGTTGATGTTCAAATTGCTTACATCATTTGTCTTATTTGGATTCGCCGGTATTGTGGGATGAAGTGGCTCGGACCAACCTTACTTGTCCTCGCACAAGAGACCGGTTCCACTGACTGACATGCAACTTGTATTGCATAAAAGTGGCTTTGCGGGTGTGTCTCTCCCACTTTAGTTGAATCTGATTTAAGAAGGGTGGTCCTTGTAGAAGGTTAAAAGGCAACTTGTATATCACCGTTGTGGCTTTGCGTAGGTAAGAACGGTTCTTGCTAGTTGCCCATAGCAGCCACGTAAAATTTGCAACAACAAAGTAGAGGACGTCTAACTTGTTTTTGTAGGGCATGTTGTGATGTGGTATGGCCAAAACTTGATGTGATATATGTTGATGTATAAGATGATCATGTTTTGTAATAGGTTCACGACTTGCATGTCGATGAGTACGACAACCGGCAGGAGCCATAGGGTTGTCTTTAATTTATTGTATGACCTGCGTGTCAATGATTAAACGCCATGTAATTGCTTTACTTTATCGCTATGCGTTAGCAATAGTTGTAGAAGCAATAGTTGCCGGAGACAACCACATGACGGCACGATGATGGAGATCATGGTGTCATGCCGGTGACGATGGAGATCATGCCGGTGCTTTGGAGATGGAGATCAAAGGCACAAAGATGATGATGGCCATATCATGTCACATATTGATTGCATGTGATGTTTATCTTTTTATGCATCTTATTTTGCTTAGGACGACGGTAGCGTTATAAGATGATCCCTTCACTTAATTTCAAGATAAAATGTGTTCTCCCTAAGTATGCACCATTCCGAAAGTTCATCGTTTCAAAGCACCACGTGATGATCGTGTGTGATAGACTCTACGTTCACATACAACGGGTGTAAGCCAGTTTTTACACATGCAGAATACTTGGGTTAAACTTGACGAGCCTAGCATGTACAGACATGGCCTCGGAACACGAAGGGCCGAAAGGTCGAACATGAGTCATATAGTAGATATGATCAACATGGAGATGTTCACAATTGATGACTGCCTCATCTCACGTGATGATCGGACATGGGTCAATTGATGTGGATCATGTAACACTTAGACAACTTGAGGGATGTTGATTTAAGTAGGAGTTCTTTAGTAATTTGATTAGAAGAACCAATTATCATGAACTTAGTCTAATTGTCATTGCAAATTAATGTTGTAGATCAATGGCTCGCGTTGTAGCTCCCCTGAATTTTAATGCGTTCCTAGAGAAAGAAAAGTTGAAAGATGATGGTAGCAACTATGCGGACTGGGTTTATGTCCACTTTAATCTGAGGATTATCCTCACTGCTGCACAGAAAGTTTATGTCCTTGATGCACCGCTAGGTGATCCACCCGCTCCCGCAAATCTGGACGCTATGAACGTCTGGCAAACAAGGAATGATGACTACACGATAGTTCAGTGCGCCATGCTTTACGGCTTAGAACCGGGGCTCCAAACACGTTTTGAGCACCACGGAGCATATGAGATGTTCCAAGAGCTGGAATTGGTATTTCAGGCTCATGCCCGGGTTGAGAGGTATGACACCTCCGACAAGTTCTTTAGCTGTAAGATGGAGGAGAACAACTCCAGTCACTGCCACCGAGCTACAAAGGCTTCGTGATGTCTGGGTACTATAATCGCTTCAATCAGTTGGGAGTTAATCTTCCGGATGAAGTAGCGATTGATAGAGTTCTCCAGTCACTGCCACCGAGCTACAAAGGCTTCGTGATGAACTATAATATGCAAGGGATGGAGAAAACGATTCCTGAGCTCTTCGCTATGCTTAAGGCCGCGGAGGTAGAAATCAAGAAAGAACATCAAGTGTTGATGGTCAACAAGACCACCAGTTTCAAGAAGAAAGGCAAGGGAAAGAAAGGGAACTTCAAGAAGAATGGCAAGCCAGTTGCCGCTCCCGTGAAGAAACCCAAGGCTGGACCCAAACCTGAGACTGAGTGCTTCTATTGCAAGGGGAATGGTCACTGGAAGCGGAACTGCCCCAAGTACTTGGCAGATAAGAAGGCTGGCAACGTCAACAAAGGTATATTTGATATACATGTTATTGATGTGTACCTTACTAGTGCTCGTAGTAGCGCCTGGGTATTTGATACTGGTTCGGTTGCTAATATTTGTAACTCGAAACAGGAGCTGCAGAATAAACGAAGCCTAGCTAAGGACGAGGTGACGATGCGCGTCGGAAATGGTTCCAAGGTTGATATGATCGCCGTCGGCACGCACCCTCTACGTTTACCTTCGGGATTAGTTTTGAACCTGAATAATTGTTATTTGGTGCCTGTGTTAAGCATGAACATTATATCTAGATCTTGTTTATTGCGAGACGGTTATTCATTTAAGTCAGAGAATAATGGTTGTTCTATTTATATGGATAATATCTTTTATGGTCATGCACCCCTTGTGAATGGTTTATTTCTGTTGAATCTCGATTGTAGTGATATACATATTCATAATATCGATGCCAAAAGATGCAAAGTTAATGATGATAGTACCACATACTTGTGGCACAGCCGCTTAGGTCATATTGGTGTAAAGCGCATGAAGAAACTGCATGCTGATACGTCTCCAACGTATCTATAATTTATGAAGTATTCATGCCATGTTTATTATATTTTGTATGATTTTGGTGCACTTTTATATGGCTTTTATATGATTTTTATGGACTAACATATTGACCTAGTGCCCAGTGCTAGTTGCTGTTTTATGCTTGTTTTTGGTGTTCCAGAAAATCCATATCAAATGAAGTCCAAATGCAGCGAAACTTTTTAACAATTTTTTCTGGAAGGAAATAGACCCAGGAAGCTTTGGGGGAGCAGCAGAAGACCCACAGGGGCCCCACAAGCCACCTGGGCACGCCAACCCCCCTAGGCGCGCCCTGGTGCCTCGTGGGCCCCCTGTGGCCCCTCTTCATGTGATTCCAACGCCAAAAATTATTATAAATACCAAAACCCCCAGAAATAACCCTAGATCTTCGACTCCGCCGCCGCAAGCCTCTATACCTCCATGATCTCATCTAAAGCCCTTTTCCGGCACCCTGTCGGAGGGGGAAATCATCACCGGAGGCCATCTTTATCATCCCGGCGGTCTCCTTGACGAGGAGGGAGTAGTTCACCCTCGGGGCTGAGGGTATGTACTAGTAGCTATGTGTTTCATCTCTCTCTCATGTTCTTGATTTGGCACGATCTTGATGTACCGCGAGCTTTGTTAATATAGTTGGATCATATGGTGTTTCTCCCTCTCTACCTTGTTGTGATGAATTGAGTTTTTACCTTTGAGGTTTCACTATTATCGGATTGAATACTTTTATGGATTTGAGAACACTTGATGTATGTCTTGCATATGAATACCCGTGGTGAGAATGGGGTATTATATTGATTCACTTGATGTATGTTTTGGCACTTAACTCGCGGCTTCCCGAGGTGACATTGGGGGTAATCTATGCATAGGGGTTGATGCATGTTTTCGTCCTACCTTCTCCAGTAGAAATCTTGGGGCACTCTTTGAAGTTCTTTGTGTTGGATTGAATGTTATGAATCTGAAGTTGTTTGATGCATATCGTATAATCAACTCACGGATACTTGTGGTGACATTGGAGTATCTAGGTGACATTAGAGTTGGTTGATGTGTATCATATGGTGTTATTTTAGTACAAACTCTAGGGCTGTTTGTGACACTTATAGGAATAGCTCAATAGATTGATCGAAAAGGATAACTTTGAGGTGGTTTCGTACCCTACAAACAATTTTATCTTATGTTCTCCGCTTGATAAGAACTTTGGAGTAATTCTTTATCGCACGTTGAGGGATTGTTATATGATCCAATTATGTTAACATTGTTGAGAGATTGCACTAGTGAAAGTATGAACCCTAGGCCTTGTTTTCAAGCATTGCAATACTGTTTGTGCTCACTTTTGCTACTTGCTACCTTGCTGTTTTTTATTTTCAGATTACAAAAATCTATATCTACCATTCATACTACACTTGTATCACCATCTCTTCGCCGAACTAGTGCACCTATATAATTTACCATTGTATTGGGTGTGTTGGGGACACAAGAGATTTCTTATATTTGGTTGCAGGGTTGTTTGAGAGAGACCATCTTCATCCTACGCCTCCCACGGATTGATAAACCTTAGGTTATCCACTTGAGGGAAAATTGCTACTGTCCTACAAAACTCTGCGCTTGGAGGCCCAACACGAGTCTACAAGAATAAGTTGTGTAGTAGACATCAAGCTCTTTTCTGGTGCCGTTGCCGAGGAGGTGAGTGCTTGAAGGTATATCTTTAGATCCTGCAATTGAATCTTTTAGTTTCTTGTTTTATCACTAGTTTGGTTTATATAATAAAACTACAAAAAAAAATGGAATTTAGGTTACCTCATATTATTCATCTTTATAATGTCTTTCTTGAAAATGATGGATCGGAAAATTGTGCTCAATTGATAGAAGAAGAATTCAATAAAATGTTTGGCATAAAATCTTTGAATGATAAGCATGATTGCAATGTTGCTAGTATGAATTCTTTGAATATCCATGTTGCTAGTGATATGAAAAGCCATAAGCTTGGGGATGCTATGTTTGATGAAGATGATATTTTTAGTCCCCCAAGTTTTGATGAGCAAATTTATTATGATGATTGCATGCCTCCTATTTATGATGATTATAATTATGAAAGTGGATTTGGAGAGGTCATGACTTTATTTAAAGATGATTCCACTATTTTGGAAGAGGTTTCAATTGATTATGACAACAAAGTTGCTATCTATGATGATTATTGTGATAACATGTATGCTATAAAGAATAATGATAACCATGAAACTTGTCATCATGATTTTTATTTTCAATTGGATTATTCCAATCAAGTATCACATGATAGTTATTTTGTTGAGTTTGCTGCCACTATTATGAATGAGAAGGAATTTGCTTATGTGGAGAGTAATAAAATTTCTATGCTTGTGGATCATGAAAAGAATGCTTTATGTGATAGTTATATTATTCAATTCATTCATTATGCTACTGAAAATTATTATGAGAGAGGAACATATGCTTGTAGGTATTGCAATAATATCAAGTTTCCTCTCTATGTCTTGAAAGTTTTGAAGCTATACTTGTTTTGCCTTCCTATGCTAGCTGATTATTGCTCCCATAAACTATTTGCTCACAAAATCCCTATGCATAGGAAGTGGGTTAGGCTTAAATGTGCTAGTCATATGCTTCATGATGCTCTCTTTGTGTTTCAATTCTTTACTTTTATGCGAGCATCATTGAAATCATCATGCCTAGCTAAAAGGCATTAAAGAAAAGCGCTTGTTGGGAGACAACCCAATATTTATACCTACTGCTTTTGTGTGTTCACATGATTAAGCTACTGTAGTAATCATTTTTTATATGTTTTCTTTCAATAATGTTCCAAGTAAAGCCTTTGGGATAGTGTGGATGCTTGTTGATTTGATTCTGTGCAAAAACAGAAACTTTTGCGTCCGGTGCTGCAATTTCTATTCTGTACTGGAGCGTGAAAAATTCTGAAATTTTTACACAGTATTGGGTTACAAATTTTTTACGTTTTCTTTCAGAATTTTTGGAGTTACAGAAGTATGGTTTTTAAATCGCTCACTACATGCTGTTCTGTTTTTGACAGATTCTGTTTTCGGTGCGTAGATTGCTTGTTTTAGTGTTTCCATAGCTTATATTATGAGATATAAATTGTGGAAATGATAGAATACAGTAGTCATTATGTGAGAACAATTATGAATCTTGTCTTGACAGTACCTAAGTGGATGATTTATTTTTATCATACTAACCTATCTCACCAAGTTTCGTTAAGTTTTGTGTGATTGAAGTTTTCAAGTTTTGGGTGAGATATCGATATGAGGAGAATAAGGAGTGGCAAGAACCTAAGCTTGGGGATGCCCAAGGCACCCCAAGGTAATACTCAAGGAAGACTCAAGCGTCTAAGCTTGGGCATGCCCCGGAAGGCATCCCCTCTTTCGCCTTCAACACTATCGGTAACCTCACTCGTAGCTATATTTTTATTCGTCACATAATATGAGTTTTGCTTGGAGCGTCATTTTATTCTGTTGATATTTGCTTGGTGTTATCAATAATCATGTTTTGTATCTTTTATTTCAATAAAATTCCAATTATAGCCTTTACCATGGTCAGTTTGCAGGTTCATGTGTTGCTGTTTGAAAATAGAAAGTTTTCTGTTATGTCCAGAATATTCCTGAATAGTAAGTACATGATAAAAATCTGAAATTTTTACACAGTAAGCATGCATGAGTTCTATGTCACGTGGTAATTTTTCAGAATTTTTGGAGTTAGGGAAGTATGAATTCTTATTCACCCTTTACAGACTGTCCTGTTTTGGCAGATTGCTGTTATAGTTGCATTGTTTGCATATATTTGCTTGTTTAATGTTTCTATTTGAGGATAGGAGAATTAAATATGCAGAGGCATTTAGTATGCAATGTTTAATTATAATTTTAGTGATTTTCTACAGTAGAGAATGTTAAGGTTTTGAGTTGATTTATACTAACGTATCTCACGAGTTCTTGTTGAGTTTTGTGTGGATGAAGTTTCTAAGATTTAGGGAAACCGTGATATGAGAGGAATTAAGGAGACACAAAAGCTCAAGCTTGGGGATGCCCAAGGCATCCCAAATTAATATTTCAAGAAGTCTCAAGCATCTAAGCTTGGGGATGCCCCGGTAGGCATCCCACCATTCTTCATCAATAACTATCAGCCAGTTTTGGTTGAGCCTAAGTTTTTGCTTCTTCACATGATATGTGCTATCCTTGGAATGTCATTTTATTTTGTTTTCTTTGCTGTTTGAATAAAATACTTAAGATCTGAAATTTTTAAATGAAAGAGAGAACTCACATAGCTACCTATTTACTTAACTACTCATTTGATCTTCACTTATATCTTTTTGGAGTAGTTTGTCATTTACTCTTGTTCTTCACTTATATCCTATGAGTAAATTGTTGAAATGAATTGAATATCATAAAGTTGAAATTTATATGCTTCATATGCTTGTCCCATGGGGAGTAGTGACTTCACATACAAGAAGTATAAGTGGTAAAATTTATTGAAAGTTAACAAACATAGCATTGGTCACTTGAACAATTCATGAAAGAATATTGAAGGATGAGAGATTTCACATATAAATATACTATCTTGGACATCTTCTATGATTGTGAGCCCCCATTAATTATTTTCAAGCTTGATCAAGTAGTTGACGTTGGACAAGGAAGACAACGTAATGAGTTATGTTTGTTTATATTCACATAGAATTTATATTGTCATGCATGGATCCTCTAACATGTGGTGCTTGCTTCGGATCTTTTGCTAGCCCAAACTTCGTACTAAGTAGAAATACTACTTGTGCATCCAAAAACCCTTAAACCCAGTTTCTTGCCATGAGAGTCCACCATATCTACCTATGGATTGAATAAGATCCTTCAAGTAAGTTGTCATCGGTGCAAAAAGCAATCAAAATTGCTCCTAAATATGTATGATCTTTTATTACAAGGGAAAATAAGCGTTGTACGAACTTGTGATGGTAAAGAAATAAAAGCGACAGACTGCATAATAAAGGTTGTTATCACAAGGGGCAATATAACGCGACGTTCCTTTGCATTAAGGGCTTGTGCATCCAACAACAAAAAGCGCATGACAACCTCTGCTTCCCTCTGTGAAGGGCCTATCTTTTACTTTTCTATATTTACTTTTATGAATTTACTTTTATGCAAGAGTCATTAATGTTCATCCCTATTCCGCTCTACTTATTCTTTAGTTGGCAAGCATCATGTGGTAGGGAAAGATCCAGGCACATATATCCAGTTGAATATAGGTGATCATGAGTTATTATTGTTGACATTATCCCTGAGATAAATAAGTTGGGAGGCGAAACATTAAGCCCCTATCTTCCTATGTGTTTGACTGAAACGGTTTGTTCTAAAAATATGCTTTGAGTGTCAGCAATCATGGAAGACTAAAAGATGGTTGAGTATGTGGAATTTGCTAGATGAAAGCTCTTGCATAGACCCTTCCTGAAAATAAGATGAATTGCAATTGTTTGATGATTGAGAACATAGTTTGTTAGTTTTCAAGAAAGTTTATGGCCTATACTTTAAACATGTGAATAGCTTGCTACTTGATCATGAGAAGTTTTATGAGATGAGCTACTGATTAAGATATATATTGATGCTAGAAAAAGTGATTGAAATTATCATTGATCAAACTTATGCACTATGCTAGCATTCACACTTCATAAATTATTATTTTTATCATTTACCTACTCGAGGACGAGTAGGAATTAAGCTTGGGGATGCTGATACGTCTCCAACGTATCTATAATTTATGAAATTCGAGCATTAAAGAAAAGCGCTTGTTGGGAGACAACCCAACACTTACACCTACTGTTTTTGTGTGTTAACATGATTAAGCTACTATAGTAATCATGTTTTATAGCTTTTGTTTCAATAATGTGCCAAGTAAAGCCTTTGGGATAGTGTGGATGATAGTTGACTTGATTCTGTGCAAAAACATAAACTTTTTCGTCCAGTGCTCGAATTTTTATTCTGTACTGGAGCGTGACAAAATTCTGAAATTTTTACAGACTATTGGGTTACAAATTTTTTACGTTGTCCTAATTTTTATGAGTTTTTGGAGGTACAGAAGTATGGGTTTTAAATCGCTCACTATATGCTGTTTTGTTTTTCACAGATCCTGTTTTTATTGCATAGTTTGCTTGTTTTAGTGTTTCCATAGCTTATATTGAGTAATATAAATTGTGGAAATGATGGAATACAGTAGGAATTATGTGAGAACAATTATGAATCTTGTCTTGATAGTATCTAAGTGGATGATTTATTTTTATCATACTAACCTATCTTACAAGTTCCGTTAAGTTTTGTGTGATTGAAGTTTTCAAGTTTTGGGTGAGATATCGATATGAGGAGAATAAGGAGTGGCAAGACCCTAAGCTTGGGGATTCCCAAGGCACTCCAAGGTAATATTTAAGGAAGACTCAAGCGTCTAAGCTTGGGGATACCCCGGAAGGCATCCCCTCTTTCGTCTTCAATACTATCAGTAACCTCACTCAGAGCTATATTTTTATTCGTCACATAATATGAGTTTTGCTTGGAGCGTCATTTTATTCTGTTTATATTTTCTTGGTGTTATCAATAATCATTTTTGTACCTTTTAGTTCAATAAAATGCCAATTATAGCCTTTACCATGCTCAGTTTGCAAGTTTATGTGTTGCTGTTTGAAAACAGAAAGTTTTCTGTTATGTCCTGAATTTATGTGAATTGTCAGAACATGATAAAAATCTGAACTTTTTACACAATAAGCATGCATGAGTTATCTGTCACTTGGTAATTTTTTTAGAATTTTTGGAGTTAGGGAAGTATGAATTCTTATTATCCCTTTACAGACTGTTCTGTTTTGGCAGATTGCTGTTATAGTTGCATTGTTTGCATATGTTTGCTTGTTTAATGCTTCTATTTGTGGATATGAGTATTAAATATGCAGAGGCATTTAGTATGCAATGTTTAATTATAATTTTAGTGATTTGCTACAGTAGAGAATGATAAGGTTTTTGCATTGATTTATACTAACTTATCTCACGAGTTCTTGTTGAGTTTTGTGTGGATGAAGTTCTTAAGATTTAAGGAAACCATGATATGAGAGGAATTAAGGAGACACAAGAGCTCAAGCTTGGGGATGCCCAAGGCATCCCAAGATAATATTCCAAGAAGTCTCAAGCATCTAAGCTTGGGGATGCCCCGGTAGGCATCCCACCTTTCTTCATCAACAATTATCGGTTAGTTTCGGTTGAGCCTAAGTTTTTGCTTCTTCACTTGAGTTGTGCTATTCTTGGTGTGTCATTTTTTTTGCTTGTTGTTTGAATAAAATCCTTGGATATGAAATCTTGAATTGTAGAGAGTCCTCACATAGCTACCTATTTACTTAACTACTCATTTGATCCTCACTTATATCTTTTTGGAGTAGTTTGTCATTTACTCTTGTTCTTCACTTATATCCTATGAGTAAATTGTTGAATAAATTAAATATCATGAAGTTGAAATAATATGAGCTTCATATGCTTGTATCATACCTAGTAGTAGCTTCACATTGGGTTTAGAAAGCAAAATCTATTGAAGTTTGACAATCACAATATTAGTCATACAAGCAATTCTTGAATGATTAGTATAAGGAAGAGAACTTTCACATATAAATATATTATCTTGGACATCTTTTATGATTGTGAATACCCATTAATTATTTTCAAACTTGAGCAAATTAGTTGAAGTTGGACAAGGAAGACAACGTAATGGGATATTTTTGGGTTTATTTGCATAGAAGTTATATTGTTATGGATCCTCCAACATGTGGTGCTTGCTTTGGATCTTTTGCTAGCCAAAAATTCGTACTAAGTAGAGATACTACTTGTGCATCCAAAAATCCTTAAACCCAGTTTCTCCCCATGAGTGTCCACCATATCTACCTATGGATTGAAGAACATCCTTCAAGTAAGTTGTCATCGGTGCAAAAAGAAATAAAAATTGCTCCTAAAATATGTATGATCTTTTATTGCAAGGGAAAATAAGCGTTGTATGAACTTGTGATGGTAAAAAAATAAAAGCGACGGACTGCATAATAAAGGTTGCTATCACAAGGGGTGCTACTTGTGAGCTGCGTTGGGATTTCCCCGAAGAGGAGGGGATGATGCAGTACAGTAGAGATAAGTATTTCCCTCAGTTATGAAACCAAGGTTATCAATCCAGAAGGAGAATCACGCAACAACTCGTTAGCAGTACCTGCACACAAAACAAAAAATCCTCGCACCCAACGCGAACAAGGGGTTTTCAATCCCTTGGCGGTTAATTGCAAGATTAAATTGTATGGTGATAGATAGATAGATTAAACAAAAATACAAAATAAAATAAATAAAGTAAAATTGCACAAAGGTATTTTTAGGATTTTCAATATATGATTAAGGTAGACCCGGGGGCCATAGTTTTCACTAGAGGCTTCTCTCTTGAAAATAGCATACGGTGGGTGAACAAATTACTGTTGGGCAATTGATAGAAAAGCAAATAATCATGACGATATCCAAGGCAATGATCATGTATATAGGCATCACGTCCGAGACAAGTAGACCGACTCCTGCCTGCATCTACTACTATTAGTCCACACATCGACCGCTATCCAGCATGCATCTAGTGTATTAAGTTCATAAAAAACGGAGTAACGCCTTAAGCAAGATGACATGATGTAGACAAAGTAAACTCACGCATGAATAAACCCCATCTTTTTACCCTTAATAGCAACGATACATACGTGTCATGTCCCTTTCTGTCACTGGGATTGAGCACCGCAAGATCAAACCCATTACAAAGCACCTCTCCCATTGCAAGATAAATCAATCTAGTTGGCCAAACCAAATCAATAGATCGGAGAGAAATACGAAGCTATAATAATCATGCATAAAAGAGTTCAGAGGAAACTCAAATAATATTCATGGATAATTTGATCATAAACTCACAATTCATCGGATCCCAACAAACACACCGCAAAAAGTGATTACATCGGATAGAACTCCAAAAACATCGAGGAGAACATTGTATTGAAGATCAAAAAGAGAGAAGAAGCCATCTAGATACTAACTATGGACCCGAAGGTCTGTGGTAAACTACTCACGCATCATCGGAAGGGCAGCAAGGTTGATGGAGAGCACCTCCGTGATTGATTCCCCCTCCGGCAGAGTGCCGGAAAAGGCCTCCATATGCAATCTCTCGAGAACAGAAACTTGCGGCGGCGGAAAAAGTATTTCGTGGACTCCTCTGTTGGTTTCCTGATTTTAGAGAATTTATAGAGGTGGAATTAGGTCAAACGGAGCAAAGGTGGGCCCACGAGGCACCAGGGCGCGCCACCCCCCTGGGGCACGCCCTGGTGGCTCGTGGCCACCTCCTCTGGCTTCTAGCCTCCTCCCGAAGCTTCTATTGTCTCTTATGTCCAGAAAAAAATCTGCAAAAAGTTTCGTGGCATTTGGACTTCGTTTGGTACTGATATTCTGGAAAACCAAAAACAGGCAAAAAGCAGCAACTGGCACTGGGCACTAAGTTAATAGGTTAGTCCCAAAAAATGATATATAATTGCTTGTAAATGTATATAAAAACATCCAAGATTGCTACTATAATTGCATGGAACAATAAAAAATTATAGATACGTTGGAGACGTATCAAGCATCCCCAAGCTTAATTCCTGGTCGTCCTCGAGTAGGTAAATGATAAAAATAGAATTTTTGATGTGGAATGCTACCTATCATATTCATCATATAATCTTTTCTTCGTAGCATGGATATTTGTACTTGAATGATTCAAAGCAATAGTCTATAGTTTGACATGAAAATATAAATACTCAAGCATATTAACAAGCAACCATGTCTTTCAAAATATCAATGCTAAAGAAAGTTATCCCTAGCCCCTTATGCTCAATCATTGATCCATTCATGAAACACATTCAATATTAGCTACACACAATGCACAAGTATGACAATAGTGCTCTCTAGTTCGTGCTTTCTAAGAGAAGATGGAGACTCAAAATAAAAAAAATAAAAGTTGCATAAAAGTAAATAGATAGGCCCTTTGCAGAGGGAAGCAAAGATTTGCAAATGTGCCAGAGCTCAAGGCTTAAATTAGAGAGATAAAATTATTTTGAGAGGCATGCTTTTCCTATCAACGAAAATGACCGCGAATTCCCAATATCTTCCATGCTAGACACATTATAGGCGGTTCCCAAACAGAAAATAAAGTTTATTTCCTTTCCACCATTCTTTCACAATCCTTGGCTAGCCGTATCCATGAGTGCCCTCCATACCAACACTTTCCAAGGAATTTGTTATTATTATTTTTGATTCATTGTGGGACTGGGCATCTCTATTACCTACCACTCTCTCGTGCAATGACAAGTGAATAAACACTCATCGTGAGAATAACACACCTAGCATGGAAAATATTGGCCACCCCCTGCCGCTTCATGAGCGATACGGGCACACAAAACGGAAAATTATTTTGAAAAATTAGAGTTGGCACATGCAAATTTACTTGGAACGGCATGGAAATACCGCATATAGGTAGATATGGTGGACTCATTTGGCACAACTTGGTTTTAAGGAGTTGGATACACAAGCAGTATTCCCGCTTAGTACAAATGAAGGCTAGCAAATAGATTGAGAAGCGACCAACCAAAAAGCGAAAACGGTCATAAACATGCATTGAACATAACTAACACCGAATAATGCACCATAAGTAGGATATAATTTCGTTGCATAACTATTGACTTTATGTGCATGCATAGGGCATCACAAATCTTAACACCAATATTCTTACTAAATCACAATTACTCACTAACATGACTCACATATTATCATCTCCATATCGCAAAACTATTGCAAGGAATCAAACTTATCATATCCAATGATCTTTCATGAAAGTTTTTATTATATCCCTCTTGAATATTCATCACTTTGGGACCAAATTCATATCTTGTGCAAATTACCATTACTATTATCAACTCTCAAAAAGATATAAGTGAAGCATGAGAGTGCACATATTTCTTCAAAATTTTAATCTTATCAACTCTCAAAATAATATAAGTGAAGCATGAGAGTTCAAATATTTCTTCAAAATTTTAATCTTATCAACTCTCAAAATAATATAAGTGAGGCATGAGAGTTCAAATATTTCTTCAAAATATATCCACTGCCGTGCTCAAAAAGATTTAAGTGAAGCACTTGAGCAACTGCCTAGCTTAAAAGATTTAAGTGAAGCACATAGAGTATTCTAACAAATCATGATAAACGTGTGGATCTCTCAAATAGGTGTGTCCAGGAAAGATGATTGTGACAAACTAAAAAGCAAACAAAGCAAAGACTCATATAATACACGACGCTCCAAGTAAAACACATATCATGTGATGAATAAAAATATAGCTCCAAGTAAAATTACCGATAGTTGGTAGAAGAAAGAGGGGATGCCTTCCGGGGCATCCCCAAGCTTAGACGCTTGAGTCTTCCTTGAATATTACCTTGGGGTACTGTGGGCATCCCCAAGCTTAGGCTCTTGCCACTCCTTATTCCTTCATCTATCGTGATCTCACCCAAAACTTGAAAACTTCAATCACACAAAACTCAACAAAACCTTCGTGAGATCCGTTAGTATAACAAATAAATCTTTAACTCTAAGTACTGTAGTAAATTGATTCATATT
This sequence comes from Elymus sibiricus, assembly GCA_039707655.1. Taxonomy (NCBI): domain Eukaryota; kingdom Viridiplantae; phylum Streptophyta; class Magnoliopsida; order Poales; family Poaceae; genus Elymus; species Elymus sibiricus. Next base: position 73,802,154 of record CM077672.1, on the reverse strand, counting down.
TAATATTGGAATAATGCTACTGTAATCCAACTTCTCCATGACTCATACCCCCCCGATACGATCCATAGATTCATCAAAATAAGCAAACTATGCAACAAAAACAGAATCTGTCTAAAACAGAACAGTCTGTAAAGATCCATTTAAAGCTATACTTATGTAACTCCAAAAATTCTAAAAAATTAGTAAAAGGTGGGAAATTCATATACCAATACTGTGTAAAAATTTCAGATTTTTCTGACGCTCCAGTACAGAATTAAAATTCCAGCACTGGACGCAAACTTTCTGTTTTCCAAACAGCATCAATTATACTATCTTCCAAATCATCCCAAAGGCATTACATGGCACAAACACTAACTAAAACATAAAAAAACAATCATAACAGTAGCATAATTGTGTAAACACACAAGAACAGAAATAAAAAGCAAAAAAAATTATTTTATTCATTGGGTTGCCTCCCAACAAGCGCTATTGTTTTATGCCCCTAACTAGGCATAATGCATAGTTTTCAAGAATTATCATCTTTCAAGTTGATTCCATAAGTGGCCCTCATAATGGATTCATAGGGTGCTTTAATTCTTTTCCTAGGGAAGTGTTCCATCCCTTTCTTTAGTGGAAATTGAAATCTTATATTCCCTTCTTTCATATCAATAATAGCACCAATAGTTCGTAAGAACGGTCTACCAAGTATTATGGGGCAAGACGGATTGCAATCAATATCAAGTACAATAAAATCAACGGGCACATAATTTCTATTTGCAAGAATAAGAACATCATTAATTCTTCCCAATGGCTTTTCAATAGTAGAATCCAACAAGTGCAAATTAAGAGAACATTCATCTATATTGGTAAAACCTAGCACATCACATAGAGATTTTGGAATTGTTGAAATGCTAGCACCCAAATCACATAAAGCATTGCACTCATAATTTTTGATTTTAAATTTAATGGTGGGTTCCCACTCATCATATAATTTTCTAGGAATTGAAATTTCTAGTTCTAGCTTTTCTTCTAACGCTTTCATCATTGCTTCTACAATGTGTTTAGTAAAAGCCTTGTTTTGTTCATAAGCGTTGGTGAATTTAGCATGGATTGTAACAAAGAAATGCACTCAATCAAAGAACAACTATCATAATTAAAGTCTTTGTAATCCAAGAGAGTGGGCACATCGCTAGTTAAAGTTTTTACCTCTCCAGACCCACTTTTATCAATTTTTTCATCAAGATTTTCACCCTCCAAATTATGGGGACGCCTCCTAGCTAAAGTTGACTCTTCTTCAGTCCCCTTTTCATCAAGTTTTATATTGCTAAACAGGGAATCAATAGATGAAACACCAATAATTTTAATAACTTCATCATTACTACGATAGAAACCGGGAGGAATCGCTTTTTCTAAAAATTCTCGTTTAGCTTTTAGCATAGCGGTTCTTTTCTTACTCTCATCCAAGGAGACATATAAAGCTTTAATTGATTCATTAATATCAATTTTGGGTGGACAAATTTTAGTCTTAAGATTTTCCACATCATGGATAATTCTATCAATGCTCCTAGACATATCATCAAGTTTACTTAATTTTTCTTCTATCATAGTGTTGAATTTTTTTTAGCATTAATAAATTATTTAATATTACTTTAAAGATCAGAGGGCATCCTATTATTATTATTATAAGTATTACCATAGGAATTTCCATAATTATTAGAGGAATTTCCAGGAACGGCCTAGGATTAAAATTACCTCTATAAGCACTATTATTAAAATTGTTTCGCGAGACAAAATTCACATCTACGAGATCATTATTTTGCTCAATCAAGGTGGATAAAGGCACATCATTAGGATCAATAGGAGTATTGCTAGCAACCAATTTCATAAGCGCATCAACTTTATCACTCAAAGTACTAATTTCTTCAACAGAATTCAGTTTTTACTAGTAGGAGTTCTTTCAGTATGCCATTGTGAATAATTTGCCATAATATTATCAAGTAATTTAGTAGCTTCTCCCAATGTAATCTCCATAAAAGTACCACCCGCGGCGGAAACTAAAAGATTTCTAGAAACAAAATTTAATCCCGCATAAATTTTTTGTATGATCATCCACAAATTTAAACCATGAGTAGGGCAATTTCTTATCATTAATTTCATCCTTTCCCAAGATTGAGCAACATGTTCATGATCAAGTTGCTTGAAATTCATAATTTGGTTTCTAAGGGAAATAATTTTTGTGGGTGGAAAATACTTGGTAATAAAAGCATCTTTACACCTATCCGAAGAATCGATACTATTTCGTGGTAAAGATGAAAACCAAATTTTTGCACGATCCCGCAATGAGAATGGGAATAATTTTAATTTTACAATATCATTATCCACATCTTTTTTCTTTTGCATGTCACACAATTCTACGAAAGTGTTAAGATGGGATGCAGCATCTTCACTAGGACTACCAGAAAATTGTTCTTTCATGACAAGATTTAACAAAGCGGCATTAATATCACAAGTCTCCGCACTAGCAGTGGGAGGAGCAATCGGTGTACTAATAAAATCATTATTATTAGTATTGGAAAAATCACACAATTTTGTATTTTCTTGAGACATCGTGGCTATGCAAACAAGCAAGTAAAGAAGCAAACAAGAAAAAGGCAAACGGAAAATATTTTTGTATTTTTGTAAAAACTTTTTTAGAAGTGGGGGAGATGAAAACGAGAAGCAAAGGCAAATAAAATAAATGCAAGGAGATGAAGGTTTATGCGTAGGTACTTGATAGATGTTGATGATGTCTCCCCGGCAACGACGCCAGAAATTCTTCCTGCTACTTGTGAGCTGCGTTGGGATTTCCCCGAAGAGGAGGGGATGATGCAGTACAGTAGAGATAAGTATTTCCCTCAGTTATGAAACCAAGGTTATCAATCTAGTAGGAGAATCACACAACAACTCGTCAGCAGTACCTGCACACAAAACAACAAATCCTCGCACCCAACGCGAACAAGGGGTTATCAATCCCTTGGCGGTTAATTGCAAGATTAAATTGTATGGTGATAGATAGATAGATTAAACAAAAATACAAAATAAAATAAATAAAGTAAAATTGCAGCAAGGTATTTTTAGGATTTTTAATATATGATTAAGGTAGACCCGGGGCCATAGTTTTCACTAGAGGCTTCTCTCTTGAAAATAGCATACGGTGGGTGAACAAATTACTGTTGGGCAATTGATAGAAAAGAAAATAATCATGACGATATCCAAGGCAATGATCATGTATATAGGCATCATGTCCGAGACAAGTAGACCGACTCCTGCCTGCATCTACTACTATTACCCCACACATCGACCGCTATCCAGCATGCATCTAGTGTATTAAGTTCATAAAGAACGGAGTAACGCCTTAAGCAAGATGACATGATGTAGATAAAGTAAACTCATGCATGAATAAACCCCATCTTTTTACCCTTAATAGCAATGATACATACGTGTCATGTCCCTTTCTGTCACTGGGATTGAGCACCGCAAGATCGAACCCATTACAAAGCACCTCTCCCATTGCAAGATAAATCAATCTAGTTGGCCAAACCAAATCAATAGATCGGAGAGAAATACGAAGCTATAATAATCATGCATAAAAGAGTTCAGAGGAAATTCAAATAATATTCATGGATAATCTGATCATAAACTCACAATTCATCGGATCCCAACAAACACACCGCAAAAACTGATTACATCGGATAGAACATCAAGGAGAACATTGTATTGAAGATCAAAAATAGAGAAGAAGCCATCTAGCTACTAACTATGGACCCGAAGCTCTGTGGTAAACTACTCACGCATCATCGGAAGGGCAGCAAGGTTGATGGAGAGCCCCTTCGTGATCGATTCCCCCTCCGGCAGAGTGCCGGAAAAGGCCTCCAGATGGGATCTCTCGAGAATAGAAACTTGCGGCGGCGGAAAAAGTATTTCGTGGACTCCTCTGTTGGTTTCCTGATTTTAGAGAATTTATAGAGGTGGAATTAGGTCAAATGGAGCAGAGGTGGGCCCACGAGGCACCAGGGCGCGCCACCCCCCTGGGGCGCGCCCTGGTGGCTCATGGCCACCTCCTCTGGCTTCTGGCCTCCTCCCGAAGCTTCTAGTGTCTCTTATGTCCGGAAAAAAAATCTCCAAAAACTTTCGGGGCATTTGGACTTCATTTGGTACTGATATTCTGGAAAACCAAAAACAGGCAAAAAACAGCAACTGGCACTGGGCACTAAGTTAATAGGTTAGTCCCAAAAAATGATATATAATTGCTTGTAAATGTATATAAAAACATCCAAGATTGATACTATAATAGCATGGAACAATCAAAAATTATAGATACGTTGGAGATGTATCAAGGGCAATATAACATGACGTTCCTTTGCATTAAGGGCTTGCACATCCAAAAATAAAAAATGCATGACAACCTCTGCTTCCCTCTGCGAAGGGCCTATCTTTTACTTTATGTATTTACTTTTATGCAAGAGTCAATAGTATTACATCTCATTTCAACCTTAATTATTCTCTAGTTGGCAAGCATCATGTGGTGGGGAAAGATCCAGGCACATATGGCCAGTCAAATATATTTGATCATGAATTATTATTGCTGACAATTATCTCTATGATAAATAAGTTGGGAGGCGAAACATTAAGCCCCTATTTTTCTCTGTGTTCGATGGATGCTATTTGTTCTAAAAATATGCTTTGAGTACTAGCAATCATAGAAGACTAAATGAGAATTGAGTATGTGGAGCTCTTACTTAGACCTTGTTGAAGATAAGTTGAATTGCAATTGTTTGGTGACTAAGAACATAGGTTGTTAAGTTTCAAGAGAATGCATTGTTTGAACCATAACATGTGAATTGATTGCTACTTTATCTTGATGAGTTTTATGAGAAAAAGTTGTTGTCATGATGCTAGGAAAAGTGATTGAAATTATCATTGATCAAACTTATGCACTATGCTAGCATTCACACTTCATAAATTATTTCTTTTATCATTTACCTACTTGGGGATGCTGATACGCCTCCAACGTATCTATAATTTTATAAGTATTCATGTCATGTTTATTATAGTTTTGTATGATTTTGGTGCACTTTTATATGGCTTTTATATGATTTTTATGGACTAAGATATTGACCTAGTGCCCAGTGCCAATTGCTGTTTTCTGCTTGTTTTTGGGTTTCCAGAAAATCCATATCAAATGAAGTCCAAATGCAGCAAAACTTTTTGACGATTTTTTCTGGAAGGAAACAGACCCAGGAAGCTTCGGGGGAGCAGCAGAAGACCCACAGGGGCCCCACAAGCCACATGGGCGCGCCCACCCCCCTAGGCGCGCCCTGGTGCCTCGTGGGCCCCCTGTGGCTCCTCTTCGTGTGATTCCAACGCAAAAAATTCTTATAAATACCAAAACCCTCAGAAATAACCCTAGAACTTCCACTCCGCCGCCGCAAGCCTCTGTACCTCCACGATCTCATCTAAAGCCCTTTTTCGGCACCCTGCCGGAGGGGGAAATCATCACCGGAGGCCATCTTCATCATCCCGGCGATCTCCATGACGAGGAGGGAGTAGTTCACCCTCGGGGCTGAGGGTATGTACTAGTAGCTATGTGTTTGATCTCTCTCTCGTGTTCTTGATTTGGCACGATCTTGACGTACCGCGAGCCTTGTTAATATAGTTGGATCATATGGTGTTTCTCTCTCTCTATCTTGTTGTGATGAATTGATTTTTTACCTTTGAGGTTTCAATATTATCGGATTGAATACTTTTATGGATTTGAGAACACTTGATGTATGTCTTGCATATGAATACCCGTGGTGACAATGGGGTATTATATTGATTCACTTGATGTATGTTTTGGCACTCAACTCGTGGCTTCCCGAGGTGACATTGGGGGTAATCTACGCATAAGGGTTGATGCACGTTTTCGTCCTACCCTCTCCGGTAGAAATCTTGGGGCACTCTTTGAAGTTCTTTGTGTTGGATTGAATGTTATGAATCTGAAGTTGTTTGATGCATATCGTATAATCAACTCACGGATACTTGTGGTGACATTGGAGTATCTAGGTGACATTAGAGTTGGTTGATGTGTATCAATTGGTGTTATTTTAGTATGAACTCTAGGGCTGTTTGTGACACAAATAGGAATAGCTCAATAGATTGATCGGAAAGGATAACTTTGAGGTGGTTTCGTACCCTACAAACAATTTCATCTTATGTTCTCCTCTTGATAAGAACTTTGGAGTGATTCTTTATCGCACGTTGAGGGATTGTTATATGATCCAATTATGTTAGCATTGTTGAGAGATTGCACTAGTGAAAGTATGAACCCTAGGCCATGTTTTCAAGCATTGCAATACCATTTGTGCTCACTTTTGCTACTTGCTACCTTGCTGTTTTTTATTTTCAGATTACAAAAACCTATATCTACTATCCATACTACACTTGTATCACCATCTCTTCGCTGAACTAGTGCACCTATACAATTTACCATTGTATTGGGTGTGTTGGGGACACAAGAGATTTCTTGTATTTGGTTGCAGGGTTGTTTGAGAGAGACCATCTTCATCCTACGCCTCCCATGGATTGATAAACCTTAGGTCATCCACTTGAGGGAAAATTGCTACTGTCCTACAAAACTCTGCGCTTGGAGGCCCAACACGAGTTTACAAGAATAAGTTGTGTAGTAGACATCACATGCCGATGGACTTTTGGAATCTCTTGATTATGAATCATTTGATACATGTGAACCATGCCTCATGGGCAAGATGACTAAAACCCCGTTTTCCGGAACAATGGAGCGGGCAAGTGACTTGTTGGAAATAATACATACCGATGTATGCGGTCCGATGAGTGTTGAAGCACATGGTGGATATCGTTATTTTCTTACCTTCACAGATGATTTGAGTAGATATGGGTATATTTAGTTAATGAAACACAAGTCCGAAACATTTGAAAAGTTCAAGGAGTTTCAGAGTGAAGTGGAGAATCATCGTAATAAGAAAATTAAATTTCTACGATCTGATCATGAAGGTGAATATTTGAGTTACGAGTTTGGTAGGCATTTAAGACAATGTGGAATTGTTTCATAGCTCACGCCACCTGGAACACTACAGCGTAATGGTGTGTCCGAACGTCGTAATCGTACTCTATTGTATATGCTGCGTTCTATGATGTCTCTTACCGATTTGCCACTATCATTTTGGGGTTATGCATTAGAGACAGCTGCATTCACTTTAAACAGGGCACCGTCTAAATCCGTTGAGACAATACCGTATGAATTATGGTTTGGCAAGAAACCTAAGCTGTCGTTTCTTAAAGTTTGGGGATGCGACGCTTATGTCAAGAGGCTTCAGCCTGATAAGCTCGAACCCAAAGCGGAGAAGTGCGTCTTCATAGGATACCCTAAAGAGACCATTGGGTATACCTTCTACCATAGATCCGAGGGCAAAATCTTTGTTGCTAAGAATGGGTCCTTTCTAGAGAAGGAGTTTCTCTCGAAAGAAGTGAGTGGGAGGAAAGTAGAACTTGATGAGGTAATTGTACCTTCTCTCAAATTGGAAGGCAGCACATCACAGAAAGAAGTTCCCGTGATGTCTACACCAGCCAGAGAGGAAGCTAATGATGATGATCATGAAACTTCGGATGAAGTTACTATTGAACTTCGTAGCTCGACCAGGGTATGTTCCACACCAGAGTGGTACGGTAATCCCGTCCTGGAAGTCATGTTGTTAGACAACGGCAAACCTACGAACTATGAAGAAGCAATGATGAGCCCGGATTCTGACAAATGGCTTGAGGCCATGAAATCCGAGATAGGATCCATGTATGAAAACAAAGTATGGACTTTGGTGGACTTGCCCGATGACCGGCAGGCCATTGAGAATAAATGGATCTTTAAGAAGAAGACAGACGCTGATGGTAATATCACTGTCTATAAAGCTCGACTTGTTGCAAAGGGTTTCCGACAAATTCAAGGAGTTGACTACGATGAGACTTTCTCACCCGTAGCGATGCTTAAGTCTGTTAGAATTATGTTAGCAATTGCCGCATTTTATGATTATGAAATCTGGCAGATGGATGTCAAAACATTGTTCCTTAACGGGTTTCTTAAGGAAGAGTTGTATATGATGCAACTAAAAGGTTTTGTCGATCCTAAGGATGCTAACAAGGTATGCAAGCTCTAGCGATCCATTTATGGACTGGTGCAAGCATCTCGGAGTTGGAATATACGCTTTGATGAGGTGATCAAAGCTTTTGGTTTTATACAAACTTACGGAGAAGCTTGTATTTACAAGAAAGAGAGTGGGAGCTCTGTAGCATTCTAATATTATATGTGGATGCCATATTATTGATTAGAAATGATATAGAATTTCTGGAAAGCATAAAGGATTATTTGAACAAGAGTTTTTCAATGAAAGACCTGGGTAAAGCTGCTTACATGTTGGGCATCAAGATCTATAGAGATAGATCAAGACGCCTGATAAGACTTTCACAGAGCACATACCTTGACAAGTGTTTGAAGGAGTTCAAAATGGATCAGTCAAAGAAGGAGTTCTTTCCTGTGTTGTAAGGTGTGAAGCTGAGTAGCTCGACCATGTCAGAAGAAAGAGAAAGGATGAAAGTCATCCCCTATGCCTCAACCATAGGCTCTATAATGTGAGCCATGCTGTGTACCAGACCTGATGTGTGCCTTGCCATAAGTCTGTCAGGGAGGTATCAAAGTGATCCAGGAGTAGATCACTGGACAGCGGTCAAGAATATCCTTAAGTACCTGAAGAGGACTGAGGACATGTTTCTCGTTTATGGAGGTGAAGATAAGCTCGTCGTAAAGGGTTACGTCGATGATAGCTTTGACACTTTGACACTGATCCGGATGACTAAAAGTCTCAATCCGGATACGTATTGAATAGTGGAGCAGTTAGCAGGAGTAGCTCCTAGCAGAGCGTTGTAGACATAAAGATTTGCAAAAGTACATACAGATCTGAATGTGGCAGACCCATTGACTAAACCTCTTCCACGAGCAAAACATGATCAGCACCAGGACTCCATGGGTGTTAGATTCATTACAATGTAAACTAGATTATTGACTCTAGTGCAAGTGGGAGACTGTTGGAAATATGCCCTAGAGGCAATAATAAATTGGTTATTATCATATTTCCTTGTTCACGATAAATGTTTATTATTCATGCTAGAATTGTATTGACCAGAAACTTAAATACATGTGTGAATACATAAACAACATCGTGTCCCTAGTAAGCCTCTACTAGACTAGCTCGTTGATCAAAGATGGTTAAGGTTTCCTAACCATAGACATGAGTTGTCATTTGAGAGCGGGATCACATCATTAGGAGAATGATGTGATGGACAGACCCAACCGTAAGGTTAGCATCAGATCGCATCACTTAGTTTATTTGCTACAGCTTTCTTCATGTCAAGTATCTATTCCTTAGACCATGAGATCATGCCACTCCCGGATGCCAGAGGAATACTTTGTGTGCTATAAAACGTCACTTTGTAACTGGGTGATCATAAAGGTGCTCTATAGGTATCTCCAAAGGTGTTTGTTGGGTTGCATGGATCGAGAATGGGATTTGTCGCTTCGTGTGACGGAGAGATATCTCTGGGCCCTCTCGGTAATACAACATCACAAGAAGCTTGCAAGCATGTGACTAATGAGTTTAGTCACAGGATCTTGTATTACGGAACAAGTAAAGAGACTTGTCGTTAACAAGATTGAACTAGGTATGGAGATGCTGACGATTGAATCTCGGGCAAATAACATATCGCCAGACAAAGGGAATTGCATACGGGATTAACTGAATCCTCGACATCGGGGTTCAACCGATAAAGATCTTCATGGAATATGTAGGAACCAACATGGGCATCCAGGTCCCGCTATTGGTTATTGACCGGAGAGGTGTCTCGGTCATGTCTGCATGTTCCCGAACCCGTAGGGTCGCACGCTTAACGTTCGGTAGCGCTAGGGTAGAAATGAGATATTAATATGGTGAAGTCCGAAGGTTGTTCAGAGTAACGGATGGGATTCGGGACATCACGAGGAGCTCCGGAATGGTCCGGAGGTAAAGATTTATATATGGGAAGTCATATTTTGGGTTCCGGAAAATGTTCGGGTTTTTCCGGTATTGTACTGGGAAGGTTCTAGATGGTTCCGGAGTGGGGCCCACCTGCATGGGGGACCCACATGGACGTGGGTAGTGGGGCAAGGCCCCACACCCCTGGTCTAGGCGCACCAAGATGCCCCTTAAAAGGAATAGGATCATATCCCGAAGGGATAAGATCAAGATCCCTAAAAAAGGGGATAGCGATCGGTGGGGAAGGAAAGAAGGGATTTCCTTCCTCCCTGATACGTCTCCAACGTATCTATAATTTTTGATTGTTCCATGCTATTATATTATCAATCTTGGATGTTTTTATATACATTTACAGCAATTATATATCATTTTTTGGGACTAACCTATTAACTTAGTGCTCAGTGTCAGTTGTTGTTTTTTGCCTGTTTTTGGTTTTCCAGAATATCAGTACCAAACGAAGTCCAAATGCCACGAAACTTTTTGGAGATTTTTTTCTGGACATAACAAGTACTGGAAGCTTCGGGAGAGGGCGAGAAGATGAAGCAGTGGCCCACGAGGCACCACGGCGCGCCCCAAGGGGGCGCCCTGGTGGCTTGTGGGGCCCACACAGCTCCGTTTGACCTAATTCCTCCACTATAAATTCTCTAAAATCGGGAAACCAACAGAGGAGTCCACGAAATACTTTTTCCGCCACCGCAAGCTTCTGTTCTCGAGAGATCCCATCTAGAGGCCTTTTCCGGTACTCCGCCGGAGGGGGAATCGATCACGGAGGGGCTTTACATCAACCTTGCTGCCCTTCCGATGATGCGTGAGTACTTTACCACAGACCTTCGGGTCCATAGTTAGTAGCTAGATGGCTTCTTCTCTCTTTTTGATCTTCAATACAATGTTCTCCTCGATGTTCTTGGAGTTCTATCCGATGTAATCACTTTTTGCGGTGTGTTTGTTGGGATCCGATGAATTGTGAGTTTATGATCAGATTATCCATGAATATTATTTGAGTTTTCTCTGAACTCTTTTAAGCATGATTGTTAAAGCTTCGTATTTCTCTCCGATCTATTGATTTGGTTTGGCCAACTAGATTGATTTATCTTGCAATGGGAGAGGTGCTTTGTAATGGGTTCGATCTTGCGATGCTCAATCCCAGTGACAGAAAGGGACATGACACGTATGTATTGTTGCTATTAAGGGTAAAAAGATTGGGTTTATTCATGCGTGAGTTTACTTTGTCTACATCATGTCATCTTGCTTAAGGTGTTACTCCGTTCTTTATGGACTTAATACACTAGATGCATGCTGGATAGTGGTCGATGTGTGGAGTAATAGTAGTAGATGCAGGCAGGAGTCGGTCTACTTGTCTCGGACGTGATGCCTATATACATGATCATTGCCTTGGATATCGTCATGATTATTTGCTTTTCTATCAATTGCCCAACAGTAATTTGTTTACCCACCGTATGCTATTTTCTTGAGAGAAGCCTCTAGTGAAAACTATGGCCCCCGGGTCTATCTAAATCATATATTAAAAACCCTAAAAATACCTTGCTGCACTTTTACTTTATTTATTTTATTTTATATTTTAGTTCAATCTATCTATCTATCACATACAATTTAATCTTGCAATTAACCGCCGAGGGATTGACAACCCCTTGTTTGCGTTGGGTGCAAGGATTTGTTGTTTTGTGTGCAGGTGCTGCTAACGAGGTGTCGCGTGATTCTCCTACTGGATTGATAACCTTGGTTTCATAACTGAGGGAAATACTTATCTCTACTGTACTGCATCTCCCTTCCTCTTCAGGGAATTACCAACGCAGCTCACAAGTAGCAGGAAGAATTTTTGGCGCCGTTGCCGGGGAGACATCATCAACATCTATCAAGTACCTATGCATAAACTTACATGTCCTTGCATTTATTTTATTTGCCTTTGCCTCTCGTTTTCATCTCCCCCACTTCTAAAAAAATTTATCGCAAAAACACAAAAATATTTTTTTACTTGCTTGCTTACTTTTATTGCCTTCATGTCAAACACACAAGAACAGAAACTAAAAGCAAAAATATAAGATACTATGGATCCACTTAAAGTTTTCTACTTGGATCATCTTCGATCTATTTTGCTCGTGCTGAAACCCCAACTAGTTTAGTTGAGGGAAAATCTTTAAAGGAGCATGCTCATTTTGTGCGTCACCGTTTGTCTGAAAAAGGGAGACTCTTATTGCGTCAAATAAATTGTTTGCTATGCTATGCTTGGAATTTATGTGAAATTTATGATTTTATTTGTTGCTCTAAGAACCCTAAAAAACACCTTCCCTACCTATGCGAGTTTAATGATAATGAAATCTTATCTCCTTATTCCAAGGGTGTTTATAGTTACTATGATATCGAACAAATTGAAGAATTTGTTGCTTTTAAGGGTGCTTATGAAGTTGCTTCTTTGATTGAAAAGTTTGATATTACTCTCTACAAATCTGAAAATTTTGACATACTTAAATATTGCTATGAAAACTATGCTCCTAATGCCTATGTTAGTAAATTCATTGGGAGAATGTCTGCTGCTTTGGAAGAGAATAATGATATGCATGAATCCTTAGATAATTGTGATCCCGTTGATTCGACTCTTGATGAATGTGATGCTTGTTATTCTTATGGCCATGATGCCAATATTAATTATGCTTATGAAAATGAACTTGCTATAGTTCCTTATGTTAAAAATGAAATTATTGCTATTGTTCCCATACTTGATAGCTCCTTGAATGAAAAGCATGATTGCAATGATGCTATTATAAATTCTACTAATGTCTATTGTGCTAATGATATGCAAAGCTACAAGCTTGGGTATGATAATTTTGTTATGTCTACTACTTATTGCAATGATCATGATTGGGGTGATAATGCTTTTTATGATCTTGAAAATTTATTTAAGCATCATGATGAATATGATATTGATAATAATGCTTCCAATAATATTGAAAGTGGGTTTGGAAGAGTGTCAACTCTAGGTAAAAATAATCCCACATATTTGGAGAATGTTCAATCTTATGAATTTTTTAATAAAAGTGGGTTTGGAGAGGTCATGACTTTCATTGATGATAATCCCACTATTTTGGAAGATTATAAATTTTTTATACATGTGGATCATAAAGAGAATATTGTTTATGATAGCTATATCGTTGAATTTGAATATGATCCTACATGTAATTATTATGAGAGGAAAATATGGTTGTAGAAATTTTCATGTTACTAAATTACCTCTCTTCATGTTGAGATTGTTATTGTTTCTTTCCTCTTCCTTGCATATGCTAGGTTTTGCTTGTCTAGATAATTTGTTTGCCTATAAAATGCCTATGCATAGGAAGTATGTTAGACTTAAATGTGTTTTTCACATGCTACATGATGCTCTCTTGTGTTTCATTTATTATCTTTCATGTGAGCATCAATAAAATCTCAAGCCTATCTTAATGGCTATAAAGAAAGAGCTTGTTGGGAGACAGCCCAATGAATAAAATAAGTTCTTGTGTGTATTCACAATTATGCTACTGTTATGATTGTGTTTTTGTGTTTTTAATTAGTGTTTGCGCCAAGTAAAGCCTTTAGGATGATTTGGAAGATAGTATAATTGATGCTGTTTGGAAAACAGAAAGTTTTGCGTCCAGTGCTGGAATTTTGGTTCTGTCCTGAAGCGTCAGAAAAATCTGAAATTTTTACACAGTATTGGTATATGAATTTCCCACGTTTTCCTAATTTTTCAGAATTTTTGGAGTTACATAAGTATGGATTTTAAATAGATCTCTACATACTGTTCTGTTTTTGACAGATTCTGTTTTTGATGCACTACTTGCTTGTTTTGATGAAACTATGGATTGTATCGGGGGGTATAAGCCATAGAGAAGTTAGAATACAGTAGTTATAATGCAAAAATAAAATATGAATGGGTTTGCAACAGTACTTAAAGTAGTGATTTATTTTGTTACACTAACGGATCTCACGAAGGTTTTGTTGAGTTCTGTGTGATTGAAGTTTTCAAGTTTTGGGTGAGATCACGATGGATGAAGTAATAAGGAGTGGCAAGAGCCTAAGCTTGGGGATGCCCAAGGCACCCCAAGGTAATATTCAAGGAAGACTCAAGCGTCTAAGCTTGGGGATGCCCCGGAAGGCATCCCCTCTTTCTTCTACCAACTATCGGTAATTTTACTTGGAGTTATATTTTTATTCATCACATGATATGTATTTTACTTGGAGCGTCGTGTATTATATGAGTCTTTGCTTTGTTTGCTTTTTAGTTTGTCACAATCATCCTTGCTGGACACACCTATTTGAGAGAGCCACACGTTTATCATGATTTGTTATAATACTCTATGTACTTCACTTAAATCTTTTGAGCTAGGCAGTTGCTCTAGTACTTCACTTAAATCTTTTTGAGCACGGCGGTGGCTATATTTTGAAGAAATATTTGAACTCTCATGCTTCACTTATATTATTTTGAGAGTTGATAAGATTAAATTTTGAAGAAATATTTGCACTCTCATGCTTCACTTATATCTTTTTGAGAGTTGATAATAGTAATGGTAATTTGCACAAGATATGAATTTGGTCCCAAAGTGATGAATATTCAAGAGGGATATAATAAAAACTTTCATATAGATCATTTGATATGATAAGTGTGATTCCTTGCAATAGTTTTGCGATATGGAGATGATGATATGTGAGTCATGTTAGTGAGTAATTGTGATTTAGTAAGAATATTAGTGTTAAGGTTTGTGATTCCCTATGCATGCACATTAAGTCAATAGTTATGCAACGAAATTATATCCTACTTATGGTGCATTATTAGGTGTTAGTTATGTTCAATGCATGTTTATTACCGTTTTCGCTTTTTGGTTGGTTGCTTCTCAATCTATTTGCTAGCCTTCATTTGTACTAAGCGGAAATACTGCTTGTGCATCTAAACTCCTTAAACCCAAGTTGTGCCAAATGAGTCCACCATATCTACCTATATGCGGTATTTCCATGCCGTTCCAAGTAATTTGCGTGTGCCAACTCTAATTTTCAAAGTAATTTTCCATTTTGTGTGCCCGTACCGCTCATGAAGCGGCAGGGGGTGGCCAGTATTTTCCATGCTAGGTGTGTTATTCTCACGATGAGTGTTTATTCACTTGTCATTGCACGAGAGAGTGGCTGGTAATAGGGATGCCCAGTCCCACAATGAATCAAAAATTAATAACAACAAAATTCCTTGGAAAGTGTTGGTATGGAGGGCACCCGTGGATACGGCTAGCCATGGATTGTGAAAGAATGGTGGAAAGGAAATAAACTTTACTTTCTGTTTGGGAACCGCCTATGATGCGTCTAGCATTGAAGATATTGGGAATTCTCGGTCGTTTTCGTTGACAGGAAAAGCATGCCTCTCAAAATAATTTTATCTCTCTAATTTAAGCTTTGAGCTCTGGCACATTTGCAAATCTCTGCTTCCCTCTGCGAAGGGCCTATCTATTTACTTTTATGCAATTTTTATTTTTATTTTGAGTCTCCATCTTCTCTTATAAAGCACCAACTAGAGAGCACTATTGTCATACTTGTGCATTGTGTGTAGCTAATATTGAGTGTGTCTCATGAATGGATCAATGATTGAGCATAATGGGCTAGGGATAACATTCTTTAGCGTTGATATTTTGAAAGACTTGGTTGCTTGTTAGCATGCTTGAGTATTTATATCTTCATGTCAAATTATATACTATTGCTTTGAATCATTCAAGACCAAATGTCCATGCTATAAAAGAAAAGAATATATGATGAATATGATAGGTAGCATTCCACATCAAAAATTCTGTTTTTATCATTTACCTACTCGACGATGAGCAGGAATTAAGCTTGGGGATGCTGATACGTCTCCAATGTATCTATAATTTTTTATTGTTCCATGCTATTATATTATCAATCTTGGATGTTTTTATATACATTTACAACAATTATATATCATTTTTTGGGACTAACCTATTAACCCAGTGCCAGTTGCTGTTTTTTGCCTGTTTTTGGTTTTCCAGAATATCAGTACCAAACGAAGTCCAAATGCCATGAAACTTTTTGGAGATTTTTTTCTGGACATAACAAGTACTGGAAGCTTCGGGAGAGGGCCAGAAGATGAAGCAGTGGCCCACGAGGCACCACGGCGCGCCCCAGGGGGGCGCGCCCTTGTGGCTTGTGGGGCCCACACAACTCCGTTTGACCTAATTCCTCCACTATAAATTCTCTAAAATCGGGAAACCAACAGAGGAGTCCACAAAATACTTTTTCCGCCGCCGCAAGCTTCTGTTCTCGAGAGATCCCATCTGGAGGCCTTTTTCGGTACTCCGCCGGAGGGGGAATCGATCACCGAGGGGCTCTACATCAACCTTGCTGCCCTTCCGATGATGCGTGAGTAGTTTACCACAGACCTTCGGGTCCATAGTTAGTAGCTAGATGGCTTCTTCTCTCTTTTTGATCTTCAATACAATGTTCTCCTCGATGTTCTTGGAGTTCTATCCGATGTAATCACTTTTTGCGGTGTGTTTGTTGGGATCCGATGAATTGTGAGTTTATGATCAGATTATCCATGAATATTATTTGAGTTTTCTCTGAACTCTTTTATGCATGATTGTTATAGCTTCGTATTTCTCTCCGATCTATTGATTTGGTTTGGCCAACTAGATTGATTTATCTTGCAATGGGAGAGGTGCTTTGTAATGGGTTTGATCTTGCGGTGCTCAATCCCAGTGACAGAAAGGGACATGACACGTATGTATCGTTGCTATTAAGGGTAAAAAGATGGGGTTTATTCATGCGTGAGTTTACTTTGTCCACATCATGCCATCTTGCTTAAGGCGTTACTCCGTTCTTTATGGACTTAATACACTAGATGCATGCTGGATAGCGGTCGATGTGTGGAGTAATAGTAGTAGATGCAGGCAGGAGTCGGTCTACTTGTCTCGGACGTGATGCCTATATACATGATCATTGCCTTGGATATCGTCATGATTATTTGCTTTTCTATCAATTGCCCAACAGTAATTTGTTTACCCACCGTATGCTATTTTCTTGAGAGAAGCCTCTAGTGAAAACTATGGCCCCCGGGTCTATCTAAATCATATATTAAAAACCCTAAAAATACCTTGCTACACTTTTACTTTATTTATTTTATTTTATATTTTAGTTCAATCTATCTATCTATCACATACAATTTAATCTTGCAATTAACCGCCGAGGGATTGACAACCCCTTGTTTGCGTTGGGTGCAAGGATTTGTTGTTTTGTGTGCAGGTGCTGCTAACAAGGTGTTGCGTGATTCTCCTACTGGATTGATAACCTTGGTTTCATAACTGAGGGAAATACTTATCTCTACTGTACTGCATCTCCCTTCCTCTTCAGGGAATTACCAACGCAGCTCACAAGTAACACCCCCCCCCCTTGGCCAATGACCCTAGGAGCTTGGAGGGCAAGCCACCAGCCCCCTCCATGCCTATTTAAAGGTGGGGAGGCATTGGGGGCAGCCACCCTTCGACCCTTGCCCGTCTCCCTCCGTTTCACCTCCTCCACCTCGCGCAGACGCTTGGCGAAGCCCTGCTGCAGTTCCGCTGCTGCCACCACCACCACGCCATCGTGTTGGTTCAGATCTCATCTACCTCCTCTCCCTCTATTGCTGGATAAGAAGGAGAGGACGCCACCGAGCCGAACGTGTGCTAAACTCGGAGGTGCCGTCCGTTCGGCACTAGATCGGATTGGATCGCGATTGGATCGTGAAGAGTACGACTACATCAACCGCGTTTTATACGCTTCCGCTTTCTGTCTACAAGGGTATGTAGACACACTCCTCTCTCGTTGCTATGCATCTCCTAGATTAGATCTTGGGTGTTCGTAGGAAATTTTTGATTTTCATGCAACATTCCCCATCAGTTTGAAGGGGACATATCCCTACCGCAAGAAACTCAGTTTTAGAAACAACACCGATTGCCCCTCTTCGACACCTACCGCCAAGGTAGCCGGCGGTAGGGCACTACAACCTACCGCCAGGAGCTCTACCAGTAGACATTAAACCCTATCGTAAAATAAAACCCATTCTCAGAAACATAATCGCCTGGAGCTCGGGGTTTAAAGGAGGGGGAGGGGGGTTTAAAGCCTATCGCCAGAGACTATGGCGGTAGGGTACTTCAACCTACCGCCCCCCTCTGGCGGTAGACACTCTGGCCACATCAGCAACAACCGACGGCCGTTTGCCTCTGCCGTCAACCCTACTGTCCCGGCTCCTGGCGGTAGGCAGTTATACCGTACTGCCGGGTGATACCGTCATCCACCCCTACGATAGAAAAATGGTCAAATCCCGAAATTTTCTTAAAACCGGGGTTTAACTTTCATGAAAGGGTTTTTTTTTCGAGAGTACGCCAATGGCGTACCATATTTTTATAGAAGGCAGAAAGTTATTTACAAGAGCCCTAGCATGATGCGAACATCACGTAGGGTAACTTCGGCACCCACTCCTACACCCTAGGTACAAAAAGCTACTCTCTCACAAAAGGATCTAGCGCGCCAACACCACCTAGTCCTGCCTTCCTCCAATCGTCGATCTCGTCAAGTATCTCCATCTTGAGTTGAGAGGTCGTCCTTTATCTTGAGATGTTGTTGAATACTCTGGCATTTCGCTGTTTCCATAGAGCCCAAGCGATTACGATGGTTATTGAGTTGAACCCTCTTCGTGTCTTCTTGTTGAAACGTTGCCGTTGTAGTAACCACCAGTCCAAGAATTCTACATCCGTGGTCGGGCCATGAATGTTGATACTCGGCGCCTGGAAACAAGAATGCCACACTTCTCTCGCATAAACGCAGTGGGCAAGGATATGGTCAACGTTGTCTTCATCTTGAAGGCAAGTGTAGCAAGGCGCTGGGGCATCCTGTAATCCATGTCGGGCTCGATGATCAGACGTCCACAAGCGGTGTTGAGTAGCCAGCCACATGAAGATTTTGCATTTTAGTGGCGCCCAACTGCGCCAAATGCAGCCAGCCGTGGCAGACTGAATGTGTCCCATGCAGAGTCTCTTGTACGTCGATGCGGCAGTGTAATTCCCAAGCACGTCGCAAGGCCACTCAAATCGGTCTGGTATCTCGGTGTTCCTGTCCACCATGGTGATGGCTTGGCAGAGCTCATAAACTTGCATGTGGCCTAGAAAGGAAAGCTCGCCGTGGACGTCATCTGTCCAAGCATTGTCAATGAGCGCATGCTGGGCAGTTCTTCTGTTGCGATTTCTGGTACTGACAAACTGTAGTAGGAGAGGAGCGATGTCTGCTACCGCGACGCCATGGATCCATCGGTCTTTCCAGAATAACACTTTCGATCCATCACCCACCGTGATCTTGACAAAGCTATCAAACACCCCTCGAGCTTCCTCATCCACCATCATGTGCAGGCCTTGCCAAGGCCTATTCGGGTTGGATCTCCTCAGCCATTCCCAGCGCACTCGAAGCGCGAGCGCCTGTAAGCTCATGTTTTTAATCCCGAGGCCTCCAAAGCGGGTCGGTCAGCAAATTGTGTCCCAGGTGACGAGGCATTGGCCGCCGTTGATCTTGTCTTTCCCGGCCCAGAAGAATGACCGCATCCACTTGTTGATGTCCTCAATAACCCAAGCCGGAGGGTCAAGCACTAGTAACTGATGGATCGGCCTGGCTGCAATCACAGACTTGACTAGGATTAGCCTACCAGGCCGCTGAATGAATCCTCGCTGCCATGCTGGTATGAAGTTCCGGACCTAGTCGATGAGGGGCTGCCAGTCCGCTTTAGTCAGCTAGTTTATCCCAAGTTGAAGGCCGAGGTAGCGGCAGGGGAAGCATCCAATTTTGCATTGCAACATCTCCTCCACTCTCTGTTTATCCAGTTCGTTTTGCCTGATTAGGATCGCGTTAGACTTGCTGTAGTTGATCCGAAGTCCAGAGGCTTCACCAAATATGTCAAAAGCTGTCTTCACAAATCTAAGGTCTTGCGATGACGGCCTAATGAATAGGGCAAGATCATCAGCATACAATGACATCCGTTGTGTAGCAGATATCCCTCTGAACGAGCTTAGGACTCCTTCATCGCTTGCTGATACGTCTCCAACGTATCTATAATTTTTGATTGTTCCATGCTATTATAGTATCAATCTTGGATGTTTTATATGCAATTATATGCCATTATATATCATTTTTTTTGGGACTAACCTATTAACCCAGTGCCCAATGCCAGTTGCTGTTTTTTGCTTGTTTTCGCCTTTTCAGAAAATCATTATCAAAAATTGTCCAAATGAGAAAAAAAAAACTTTGGATTAATTTTTTCTGGACCAGAAGAGACCCAGGAAGCTTCGGGAGAAGACCAGAAGAGCCACGAGGAGGCGGCAAGCCTGGAGGGCACGCCCCAGGGGGTGGCTGCGCCCCCAGGCTTGTGGGCCCCTCGTGGCACCTCTTGACCTAATTCATTCGCTATAATTTCACAAATATTCCCAAACCAACAGAAAGACAGAAGAGAAAACCTTTCCGCCACTGCAAGCCTCTGTTCTTCCGCGATCCCATCTGGAGGCCTTTCCCGGTACTCTGCCGAAGGGGGAATTGATCACGGAGGGCTTCTACATAAACCTTGCTGCCCTTCCGATGATGTGTGAGTAGTTTACCACAGACCTACGGGTCCATAGCTAGTAGCTAGATGGCTTCTTCTCTCTCTTTGATCTTCAATACCATGTTCTCCTCGATGTTCTTGGAGTTCTATCCGATGTAATCTTCTTTTGCGGTGTGTTTGTTGGGATCGGATGAATTATGAGTTTATGATCAGATTATTCATGAGAAAATATTCGAGTCTTCTCTGAACCCTTTTATGCATGATTCTTATAGCTTTGTATTTCTCTCCGATCTATCAATTTAGTTTGGCCTACTAGATTGATTTGTCTTGCAATGGGAGAGGTGCTTTGTGATGGGTTCAATCTTGCGGTGCTCAATCCCAGTGACAGAAGGGGACATGACACGTATTTGTATTGTTGCCATTAAGGATAAAAAGATGGGGTTTAATCATATTGCTTGAGTTTACTTTGTCTACATCATGTCATCTTGCTTAAGACGTTACTCTGTTTCATACTTAATACCCTAGATGCATGCTGGATAGCGGTCGACGGGTGGAGTAATAGTAGTAGATGCAGCCAGGAGTCAGTCAACTTGTCTCAGATGTGATGCCTATATACATGATCATTGCCATGAATCCGTCATAATTATTTACTTTTTTATCAATTGCCCAACAATAATTTGTTTACCCACCGTATGCTATGTGTTCGAGAGAGAAGCCTCTAGTGAAAACTATGACCCCCAGTCTACTTTATCATATATTAAAAACCTAAAAATACCTTGCTGTAATTTATTTACTTTTATTTTTATTAGTAATTTAGTTTATCTATTTACCTAGATAAGATTTAATCCTTGCAAATAACCACTAAGAGGATTGACAACCCTCTTATTTGCGTTGGGTGCAAGTGTTTGCTCTTGTGTGTGCAGGTGCGCTTAATGGAATTTTGCTTGGTTCTTCAACTGGATTGATAACCTTGGTCTTAACTGAGGGAAATACTTATCTCTACTGTACTGCATCATCCTCTCCTCTTCGGGGAAATACCAACGCAGACTACAAGTAGCAGGAAGAATTTCTGGCGCCGTTGCCGGGGAGACATCATCAAAATTACCAAGTACCTTCGCACAAACTATCATTCACTTGCATTTACTTTATTTGGCTTTTATTTGCATTTGCCTCTCGTTTTCATCTCCCCCACTTCTCAATTTTTTTTTACAAAAACACAAAAATATTTTTATTTGCTTGTTTGCTAGTTTGCTTGCTTCGTCGCGATGTCTCAAGAAAATACAAAATTGTGTGACTTTTCCAATACTAATAATAATGATTTTATTAGTACTCCTATTGCTCCTCCCGCCACTAGTGCGGAGTTGTGTGACATTAATGCTGCTTTGCTTAATCTTGTTATGAAAGAACAATTTTCTGGTAGTCCTAATGAAGATGATGCATCCCATCTAAATACTTTCGTTGAACTTTGTGATATGCAAAAGAAGAAAGATGTGGATAATGATATTGTTAAGTTAAAATTATTTCCGTTCTCACTAAGAGACCATGCTAAAACTTGGTTTTCATCCTTGCCTAGAAATAGTATTGATTCTTGGGATAAGTGTATGGATGCTTTTATTACCAAGTATTTTCCTCCCGCTAAGATTATTTCTTTAAGAAATCAAATTATGAATTTTAAGCATCTTGAGCATGAACATGTTGCACAATCTTGGGAGAGAATGAAATTAATGATAAGAAATTGCCCAATTCATGGCATGAATTTATGGATGATTGATACGTCCATTTTGCATCATGTTTTGCTACTGTTATTTATAGTGTTTTCAATCAATATAACACTTTGTGGAGCAATTCTAATGCCTTTTCTCTCTTAATATGCAAGATTTACACAAGGAGGGAGATTGCCGGCAGCTGGAATTCTGGACCTGAAAAAGCTATGTCAGAGATACCTATTCTGCACATCTCCAAATGAGCTGAAATTTCACGGAGATTTATTTTGGAATAAATAAAAAATACTGGAAGCAAGAAGTACCAGAGGGGGCCACCCAGGTGCCCACGAGGCACCAGGGCACGCCACCCCCCAGGCGCGCCCTGGTGGCTCGTGGGGCCCCTGGCCAGCCTCTGGCCCCCATTTTCTGGTATATAAGGCCATTTGCCCTAGAAAAAAAAGGAGAAGACTTTTGGGATGGTGCGCCGCCGTCTCGAGGCGGAACTTGGGCAGGAGCACTTTTGCTCTCCGGCGGAGCGATTCTGCCGGGGATACTTCCCTCCGGGAGGGGGAAATCGGAGCCATCATCATCACCAACGATCCTCTCATCGTGGGAGGACTAATCTTCATCAACATCTTCAACAGCACCATCTCATCTCAAACCCTAGTTCATCTCTTGTATTCAATCTTTGTCTCAAAACCTCAGATTGGTACCTGTGGGTTGCTAGTAGTGTTGATTACATCTTGTAGTTGATGCTAGTTGGTTTATCTGGTGGAAGATTATATGTTCAGATCTAATATGCTATTTAATACCCCTCTAGTCTTGGACATGAAGATGATTTGTGAGTAGTTACTTTTGTTCTTGAGGACATGGGAGAAGTCTTGTCATAAGTAATCATGTGATTTGGCATTCGTTCGATATTTTGATGATATGTATGTTGTTGATTCTCTTAGTGGTGTCATGTGAACGTTGACTACATGACACTTCACCATCTTTGGGCCTAAGGGAATGCATTGTGGAGTAGTAATTAGATGATGGGTTGCTAGAGTGACAGAAGCTTAAACCCTAGTTTATGCGCTATTCCGTAAGGGGCTGATTTGGATCCATATGTTTAATGCTATGGTTAGAGTTATATTAATTCTTCTTTCGTAGTTGCGGATGCTTGCGAGAGGGGGTAATCATAAGTGGGAGGCTTGTTCAAGTAAGAACAGCACCCAAGCACCGGTCCACCCACATATCAAATTATCAAAGTAGCGAACGCGAATCAAACCAACATGATGAAAGTGACTAGATGAAATTCCCATGTGTCCTCGAGAACGCTTTGCTTATTATAAGAGATCGTTCCGGCTTGTCCTTTGCCATAAGAAGGATTGGGCTATCTTGCTGCACTTATTGTTACTATTGTTACTTTTTACTTGTTACAAATTATCTTGCTATCAAACTACTCGTTACCGATAATTTCAGTGCTTGCAGAAAATACCTTGCTGAAAACCGCTTGTCATTTCCTTCTGCTCCTCGTTGGGTTCGACACTCTTACTTATCGAAAGGACTACGATTGATCCCCTATACTTGTGGGTCATCAATGATCATACAAAATTTTTATGCGGGACTAAACTTTGTCTCTAGAAATTTGCTAGACTCTGCCGCAGGTGGTACTTTTATGGAAATTACATTGGGAGAAGCTACAAAACTTCTTGATAATATCATGACAAATTATTCTCAATGGCACACTGAACGAACTCCAACTGGTAAGAAGGTAAATTCTGTTGAAGAAATTAATACTTTGAGTGATAAGATGGATGCTCTATTGAAATTGGTTGGAAGTAAAAATGCTCATATTGATCCTAATGATGTGCCATTGTCTACTTTGATTGAGAAAAATAATGATGCTATTGATGTGAATTTTGTCTCTAGAAATAATTTCAACAACAATGCTTATAGGGGTAATTTCAATCCTAGACCGTTTCCTGGAAATTCCTCTAATAATTATGGCAATCCTTATGGTAATTCTTATAATATTAATAATAATAGGATGCCCTCTGATCTTGAAAGTAATATTAAATAATTTATTAGTTCGCAAAAGAATTTCAATGCTATGATAGAAGAAAAATTGACTAGAGTTGACGAATTGGCTAGGAACATGGATAGAATTGCTCATGATGTGGAAAATCTCAAAACTAAAATTTTGCCACCCAAGCATGATATAAATGAGTCTATTAAAGCTATCTATGTCTCCATTAATGAAAGTAAAGAAAGGACCGCTAGGTTGAGAGCTAAGCGAGAATTCCTAGAAAAAGCGATTCCACCCGGTTTCTATCGTAGTAATGATGAAGATATTAAAATGATTGGTGTCACCCCTATTGAATCATTATTTAGTAACATAAAACTTGATAAAAAAGGGACTGAATAAGAGTCAACTTTAGATACAAGGAGTCCCACTTGCTTGGAGGGTGATAATCTTGATGATAAAAATGAAAAAAGTGGGTTTGGAGAGGTCAAAACTTTAATTAGTAATGCACCCACTACTTTGGATTACAAGGACTTTAATTATGATAGTTGTTCTTTAATTGAGTGTATTTCCTTGTTGCAATCCATGATTAATTCACCAAATGCATATGAACAAAATAAACCTTTCACTAAACATATTGTAGAAGCCATGATGAAAGCACATGAAGAAACACTTGAGTTAGAAGTATCAATTCCTCAAAAATTACAAGATGAATGGGAACCTACTATTAAAGTCAAAATTAAAGATTATGAATGTAATGCTCTTTGTGATCTTGGTGCTAGCGTTTCCACTATACCAAAGTCTTTGTGTGATGTGCTAGGTCTCACCGACATGGATCCTTGTTCCCTTAATTTGCATCTTGCGGATTCCACTATTAAAAAGCCATTGGGTAGAATAAATGATGTGCTTATTTTTGCAAATAGAAATTATGTGCCCGTGGACTTTATTTTTCTTGATATAGAATGCAATCCTTCTTGCCCCATAATACTTGGTAGGCCTTTTCTATGAACAATTGGTGCTATTATTGATATGAAAGAAGGTAATATAAGATTTCAATTTCCATTAAAGAAAGGGATGGAACACTTCCCTAGAAAGAGAATTAAAGCACCTTATGAATCTATTATGAGGGCCACCTATGGAATTAACTTGAAGGATGACAACACTTGAAACTATGCATTATGCCTAGCTAGGGGCATAAAACAATAGCGCTTGTTGTTAGGCAACCCAATGAATAAAATAAATTTTTGATTTTACCTTCTGTTCTTGAGTGTTTACAAAATTATATCTTTTGTTATGATTGTATTTTTATGTTTTAATTAGTGATTGTGCCAAGTAATGCCTTTGGATGATTTGGAAGATAGTATGATAGATGCTGTTGGAAAACAGAAACTTTTGTGTCCAGTGATGGAATTTTGTTTTTTCTCTGGAGTGTCAGAACCATCTGAATTTTTTTACACAGTATTGAAATATGAATTTACCACGTTGTCCTAATTTTTCAGAATTTTTGGAGTTACAGAAGTATGACGATAATTCAGGTATTTATAGACTGTTCTGTTTTAGACAGATTCTATTTTTGTTGCATAGTTTGCTTATTTTGATGAATCTATGGATCGTATCGGGGGGTATGAGTCATAGAGAAGTTGGAGTACAGTAGCATTATGCTAATATTAAATATGAATCAATTTACAATAGTACCTAAAGTTTAAGATTTGTTTGTTATACTAACGGATCTCACGAGGTTTCTGTTGAGTTTTGTGTGCTGAAGTTTTCAAGTTTTGGGTGAGACTACGATGGATAAAGGAATAAAGAGCGGCAAGAGCCTAAGCTTGGGGATTCCCAAGGAACCCCAACGTAATATTCAAGGAAGACTCAAGCGTCTAAGCTTGGGGATGCCCCGGAAGGCATCCCCTCTTTCGTCTACAATCTATCGGTAACTCACTTGGAGCTATATTTTTTATTCATCACATGATATGTGTTTTACTTGGAGCGTCCTATGATATAGTTTGTTTGCTTTTTAGTTTGTCACAATCATCTTTGATGAACACACCTTTTTGAGAGGGACATACATTGTTCGTGATTTGTTAGAATACTCTATGTGCTTCACTTATATCTTTTGAGCTAGGCAGTTACTCTAGTGCTTGACTTATATATTTTAGAGCACGGCGGTGGTTATATTTTAAGGAAATAGTTGCACTCTCATGCTTCACTTATATCTTTTTGAGAGTCTCATGATTAGCAATGGTAGTATGTATGCACGGGTTATGAATTTGGTCCTGATATGATAGGTATTCAAGAGGGATATAATAAAAACTTTCATGTAGATCACTGAATATGATAAGTTTGATTCCTTGCAATAGTTTTGCGATATTAAGATGGTAATATGTGGGAGGTATTAGTAGATGATTGTGGTTTAGTAATAATATTAGTGTTAAGGTTTGTGATTCCCGAAGCATGCACGTATGATCTGTCGTTATGCTAAGAAGTTGGAGCATGATTTATTGTTGATTGTCTACCTTATGAGTGGCGGTCGGGGACGAGCGATGGACCTTGTCCTACCAATCTATCCCTCTAGGGGCATGCGTAGTAGTACCTTGTTTCGAGGGCTAATAAACTTTCGCAATAAGTATGTGATTTCTTTATGACTAATGTGAGTCCATGGATTATACGCACTCTCACCCTTCCGCAATTTGCTAGCCTCTTCGGTACCGTGCATTGCCCTTTCTCACATCGAGAGTTGGTGCAAACTTCGCCGATGCATCCAAACTCCGTGATATGATATGCTCTATCACACATAAGCCTCTTTATATCTTCCTCAAAACAGCCACCATACCTACCTATCATGGCATTTCCATAGCCATTCCGAGATATATTGCCATGCAACTTCCACTGTTCCGTTTTTATGACATACATCGTCATTGTCATATTGCTTTGCATGATCATATAGCTGACATAGTATTTGTGGCTCAGCCACCGTTCATCATTTTTTTATACATGTCACGCTAGCATCATTGCACATCCTGGTACACTGCCAGAGGCATTCATATAGAGTCATATTTTTGTTCTAGTATCGAGTTGTAATGTTGAGTTGTAAGTAAATAAAAGTGTGATGATCATCATTATTAGAGCATTGTCCCAGTGAGGAAAGGATGATAGAGACCATGATTCCCCTACAAGTCGGGATGAGACTCCGGACGAAAAAAAAGGAGGCGAAAAAGAGCCATCAAAAAAAATGAGAGAAAAAGAGAGAAGGGGCAATTTTACTATCCTTTTTCCACACTTCTGCTTCAGAGTAGCACCATGTTTTTCATATAGAGAGTCTCCTATTTTGTCACTTTCATATACTAGTGGGAATTTTTCATTATAGAACTTGGCTTGTATATTCCGATGATGGGTTTCCTCAAATGCCCGAGGTCTTCATGAGCAAGCAAGTTGGATGCACACCCACTTAGTTTTCATGTTGAGCTTTCATACACTTATAGCTCTTAGTGTATCCGTTGCATGGCAATCTCTACTCCTCGCATTGACATCAATTGATGGGCATCTTCATAGCCCGTTGATTAGCCTCGTCGATGTGAGACTATCTTCTTATTTTTTGACTTCTCTTATTTACCTCTACCACCACACTCTATTCCACCCATAGTGCTATATCCATGGCTTGCGCTCATGTATTGCGTGGGAGTTGAAAAAGTTGAAGCGCGTTAAAAGTATGAACCAATTGCTCGGCTTGTCATCTGGGTAGTGCATGATAAATACTTTGTGTTAAGAAGATGGAGCATGACAGGATTGTATGATTTTGTAGGGATAACGTTCTTTAGCATTTTTATTTTGAAAGACATGATTGTTTATTAGTATGCCTGAGTATTGATGTCTTTATATCAAATTATAGACTATTGCTTTGAATCATTCGGATCTTATTATTCATACCGTAAGAGAGAGATTACATGATGAAACATGATAGGTAGCATTCCACATCAAAAATTCTGTTTTTATCATTTACCTACTCGAGGACGAGCAGGAATTAATCTTGGGGATACTTGATACGTCTCCAACATATCTATAATTTTTTATTGTTCCATGTTATTATAGTATCAATCTTGGATGTTTTATATGCAATTATATGACATTATATATCATTTTTTGGGACTAACATATTAACCCAGTGCCAGTTGCTGTTTTTTGATTGTTTTTGCCTTTTCAGAAAATCATTATAAAAAAGTGTCCAAACGAGAAAAAAACTTTGGATTAATTTTTTCTGGACCAGAAGAGACCCAGGAAGCTTTGGGAGAAGACCAGAAGAGCCACGAGGAGGCGGCAAGCCTGGAGGGCGCGCCCCAGGGGGGTGGCCGCGCCCCCCAGGCTTGTGGGCCCCTCGTGGCACCTCTTGACCTAATTTCTTCGCTATAAATTCACAAATATTCCCAAACCAACAGAAAGACAGAAGAGAAAACCTTTCCGCCGCCGCAAGCCTCTGTTCTTCCGCGATCCCATCTGGAGGCCTTTTCCAGTACTCTGCAGGAGGGGGAATCGATCACGGATGGCTTCTACATCAACCTTGCTGTCCTTCCGATGATGTGTGAGTAGTTTACCACAGACCTACGGGTTCATAGCTAGTAGCTAGATGGCTTCTTCTCTCTCTTTGATCTTCAATACCATGCTCTCCTCGATGTTCTTGGAGTTCTATCCGATGTAATCTTCTTTTGCGGTGTGTTTGTTGGAATCGGATGAATTGTGAGTTTATGATCAGATTATTCATGAGAAAATATTTGAGTCTTCTCTGAACTCTTTTATGCATGATTGTTATAGCTTTGTATTTCTCTCCGATCTATCGATTTAGTTTGGCATACTAGATTGATTTATCTTGCAATGGGAGAGGTGCTTTGTGATGGGTTCAATCTTGCAATGCTCAATACCAGTGACAGAAGGGGACATGACACGTATTTGTATTGTTGCCATTAAGGATAAAAAGATGGGGTTTAATCATATTGCTTGAGTTACTTTGTCTACATCATGTCATCTTGCTTAAGGCGTTACTCTGTTTCATACTTAATACCCTAAATGCATGCTGGAAAGCGGTCGATGGGTGGAGTAATAGTAGTAGATGCAGGCAGGAGTCGGTCTACTTGTCTCGGACGTGATGCCTATATACATGATCATTGCCATGAATCCGTCATAATTATTTGCTTTTTATCAATTGCTCAACAGTAATTTGTTTACCCACCGTATGCTATGTGTTCGAGAGAGAAGTCTCTAGTGAAAACTATGGCCCCCGGTCTACTTTATCATATATTAAAAACCTGAAAATACCTTGCTGCAATTTATTTACTTTTATTTTTATTAGTAATTTAGTTTATCTATTTATCTCGATAAGATTTAATCCTTGCAAATAACTGCTAAGAGGATTGACAACCCTCTTATTTGCGTTGGGTGCAAGTGTTTGCTCTTGTGTGCGCAGGTGCGCTTAACGGAATTTTGGTTGGTTCTCCTACTGAATTGATAACCTTGGTTCTTAACTGAGGGAAATACTTATCTCTACTGTACTGCATCATCCTCTCCTCTTCGGGGAAATACCAACGCAGACTACAAGTAGCACTTTCCTTGTTGATTATATAGGTGAGGAACTCCATTGCGATGACGAAGAGCAATGGGGAGACCGGATCTCCCTGCCGTAGACCCTGGCGTGGTGGAAGCGCTTCCCTGGGACACCATTAACAACCACTCGTGTGTTCGCCGATTGTAGAAGGATAGAGATCCATCCAATCCATCTCTGGCCGAAGCCCCTTGCCCTCAAGTTCTCCATTAAGAACGGCCGTGACAATGCATCAAAGGCTTTGGTGATATCAAGTTTCAGGAACAACCCCTTTTCCTTCCGCGTGTGCAGCTTACGGGACACGTGCCTGACTAGTAAGAAGTTGTCGTGTATGTTCCTCCCTTTGATAAACGCTGATTGGTTGATTGCAACGATCTCCGACATGCGCGGCCGTGCCCTTGAAGCCAGGATCTTAGCAAACAGTTTGGCAAAGCTATGGGGTAGGCTTATGGGGCGGTAGTCTCCTATCTCCATGGCATCAGGTTTCTTCGGAATTAGAACCGTGTGGGCTCGATTCAACTTGTCAAAGCCTCTCCCGTCTCCCACCTACAGTTTCATCAGTGCTGCCATGATGTCACCTTTGATGATTGGCCAAGCGATGTGATAGAACGAACCTATGAATCCGTCCGGGCCAGGCGCTCTGTGTGCCGGAATCTCTTTTATAACCTTCCAGACTTCTTCTTCCGTGAACAGTTGTTCCAAATGTTGGAAATATGCCCTAGAGGCAATAATAAATTGGTTATTATTATATTTCCTTGTTAATGATAATCGTTTATTATCCATGCTATAATTGTATTGATTGGAAACTCAAATACATGTGTGGGTACATAGACAACACTGTGTCCCTAGTAAGCCTCTAGTTGACTAGCTTGTTGATCAAAGATGGTTAAGGTTTCCTAGCCATGGACATGAGATGTCATTTGATAACGGGATCACATCATTAGGAGAATGATGTGATGGACAAGACCCAAACTGTAAACGTAGCATTTGATCGTGTCAGTTTATTGCTATTGTTTTCTGCATGTCAAGTATCTGTTCCTTTGACCATGAGATCATGCAACTCACTGACACCGGAGGAATACCTTGTGTGTATCAAACGTCGCAACGTAACTGGGTGGCTATAAAGGTGCTCTACAGGTATCTCCGAGGGTGTCTGTTGGGTTGGCATGGATCAAGACTGGGATTTGTTACTCCGTATGACGGAGAGGTATCTCAGGGCCCACTCGGTAATACAACATCACATTGAGCCTTGCAAGCAAAGTGAATAAAGAGTTAGCCACAGGATCTTGTATTACGGAACGAGTAAAGAGACTTGCCGGTAACGAGATTGAACTAGGTATAGTGATACCGACGATCGAATCTCGGGCAAGTAACATACCGAAGAACAAAGGGAACAGCATACGGGATTAACTGAATCCTTGACATAGAGGTTCGACCGATAAAGATCTTCGTAGAATATGTAGGAGCCAATATGGGCATCCAGGTCCCGCTATTGGTTATTGGCCGTAGAGGTGTCTCGGTCATGTCTACATAGTTCTCGAACCCGCAGGGTCTACACACTTAACGTTTGGTGACGATTAGTATAATTGAGTTATTATGTTGGTGACCGAAAGTTGTTCGGAGTCCCGGATAAGATCCCGGACATGACGAGGATCTCCGGAATAGTCCGGAGGTAAAGATTGATATATGTGATAATAGTGTTTCGATCTCCGGAAGAGTTCCAGAGTTCACCGGAATGGGTTCCGGATGTTTACCGAAGTGTTCGGGTGCAGCAACACTTTATATGAGCCAAAGGGATAAAGCCCACAAGGTATTGGAAAGTGCAAAAGTAGTTTTGCTGCCGCGTAAGCGGTACTACCGCTTGGTGAAGCGGTACTACCGCCCGAGCGGTACTACCGCTTGTGTGAAGCGGTACTACCGCCCAAGCGGTACTACCGCTTGTGTGAAGCGGTACTACCGCTTGTGCGCGGCTGTGCACGGTTCGGCAGGGATCCGAGTTGGACTCTTTCCCTGCGGGCCAAACCGACCTTGTGCGGGCAAAACCGACCCGGAGGAGGCTTTTACTCCAAGTTTAGACCCCAAGGCTCAACATATAAATAGAGGGGCAGGGCTAGCACACGGGACACATCAAGATTTCCCCAAGCCGTGTGCGGCAACCCTAACCCTCTAGTTCCTCCGTCATAATCTCCGTAGTGCTTGGCGAAGCCCTGCAGAGATTGTTCCTCACCACCATCACCACGCCGTCGTGCTGCTGGAACTCAACCACTACTTCATCATCGCTCGCTGGATCGAGGAGGTGAAGGCGTCATCAAGCCGTACGTGCGTTGAACGCGGAGGTGCCGTCCGTTCGGCACTAGATCGGAAGGATCGTGATTGGATCGCGGGACGCTCGGCGATTTGGATCGCGAAGACGTTCGACTACATCAACCGCGTTTATTAACGCTTCCGCTTAGCGATCTACAAGGGTATGTAGATTCACTCTCCCTCTCGTAGATGCTCATCACCATGGATAGATCTTATGTGTGCGTAGGAAAATTTTTGTTTCCCATGCAACGTTCCCCAACAGTGGCATCATGAGCCAGGTCTATGCGTAGATGAGATCTCGAGTAGAACACAAACGAGTTGTGGGCGTGGGTGTATACATATTGCTTGCCGTTACTAGTTGATATTTGATTCGGCGGTACTGTGAGATGAAGCGGCCCGGACCGACATTACGCGTACACTTACGCGAGACAGGTTCCTTCAACTAACATGTAACTTCGTTGCATAAAGATGGCTAGCGGGTGTCTGTCTCTCTCACTTTAGTTGAATCGATTTCAATGAAGAGGGTTCTTTTAGAAGATCAAAAAGCAATCACTACACCACGTTGTGGTTTTGCGTAGGTAAGAACGGTTCTTGCAAACCCGTAGCAGCCACGTAAAATTTGCAACAACAATTAGAGGACGTCTAACTTGTTTTTGCAGGGTATGTTGTGATGTGATATGGCCAATTACATGATGAGATATATGTGATGTATGAGATGATCATGTTTTGTATAGAATATCACGACTTGCATGTCGATGAGTACGGCAACTGGCAGGAGCCATAGAGTTGTCTTTAATTATTGTATGACCTGCGTGTCAATCATTAAGCGCTATGTAATGCTTTACTTTATCGCTAAACGTTAGCTATAGTCGTGGAAGCAACAGTCGGCGCGACAACCTTATGGCGACACGTTGATGGAGATCAAGATGATGGAGATCATGGTGTCATGCCGGTGACGATGGAGATCATGCCGGTGCTTTGGAGATGGAGATCAAAAGCACAAGTTCATGGCCATATCATGTCACTTATGATTTGCATGTGATGTTAATCCTTTTATGCATCTTATTTTGCTTAGGACGACGGTAGCATTATAAGGTGATCCCTCACTTAAATTTCAAGATAAATTGTGTTCTCCCCAAGTGTGCACCGTTGCGAAAGTTCGTCGTTTCGAGACACGCCGTGATGATCGGGTGTGATAGACTCTACGTTCGCATACAACGGGTGCAAGCCATGTTGCACGTGCGGAACACTCGGGTTAAACTTGACGAGCCTAGCATGTACAGACATGGCCTCGGAACACAAGAGACCGAAAGGTCGAACATGAGTCATATAGTAGATATGATCAACATGAAGATGTTCACCATTGAAACCACCTCAACTCACGTGATGATCGGACTTGAGTTGGTGGATTTGGATCATGTTACACTCGAATGATCGGAGGGATGTCAATTTGAGTGGGAGTTTTTTAAAATATGATTAACTAAACTCATTATCTAAGAACAATAGTCTAAGTTGTCTTTGCTATATTTATGTTGTAGATCATGGCTCGCGCAGTAGCACCCCTGAATTTTAATGCGTTCCTAGAGAAAGCTAAGTTGAAAGATGATGGAAGTAACTTTGTGGACTGGGCCCGTAATCTAAGGATTATCCTTACGGCTTCCCAGAAGGCTTATGTCCTTGATGCACCGCTTGGTGATCCACCCGCTCCAGTTGAGTCTCTAGACGTTGTGAACGCCTGGCAGGCTCGTTCTGATGATTACTCAATAGTTCAATGTGCAATGTTGTATGGCTTAGAACCGGGACTTCAAAGACGTTTTGAACGTCATGGAGCATATGAGATGTTCCAGGAGTTGAAGTTTATCTTTCAGAAGAATGCCCGGATCGAGAGATATGAGATCTCCGATAAGTTCTATGCTTGCAAGATGGAGGAGAACGGGTCTATCAGTGATCACGTGCTCAGAATGTCTGGGTACTCCACCCGTCTGGCTGAGTTAGGGATGCCCCTTCCGCCAGAGGCTATCACTGACAGAGTTCTTCAATCATTGCCGCCTAGCTACAAGAGCTTCGTGTTGAACTATAACATGCACGGGATGAACAAGTCAGTCGCCGAGCTGTTTGCGATGCTGAAAGTCGCTGAGTCTGAAATTCAGAAGGAGCATCAAGTGTTGATGGTCAATAAAACCACTAGTTTCAAGAAAAATGGCAAGGGTAAGAAGGGTAACTCTAAGAAGAGTGGCAAAGCAGTTGCTCCTCTCGTGAAGAAACCCAAGGCTGGACCCAAACCAGAAACTGTGTGTTTTCATTGCAAGGGAACTGGACACTGGAAGCGGAATTGCCCCAAGTATTTGGCTGACAAGAAGGCGGCCAACAACA
The DNA here is from genome assembly GCA_039707655.1 of Elymus sibiricus. NCBI lineage: Eukaryota > Viridiplantae > Streptophyta > Magnoliopsida > Poales > Poaceae > Elymus > Elymus sibiricus. The sequence continues at coordinate 73,767,482 of CM077672.1, read as the reverse complement.
AACAAGGTATATATGATATACATGTTATTGATGTGTACCTTACCAACTCTCGTTGTAGTGCCTGGGTATTTGATACCGGTGCGGTTGCTCATATTTGCAACTCAAAACAGGAACTGCGGAATAGACGGAGGCTGGCAAAGGACGAAGTGACGATGCGCGTGGGAAATGGTTCCAAGGTTGATGTGATCGCCGTTGGCACGCTCGCTCTTCGATTACCGTCGGGATTAGTGATGAACCTAAATAAGTGTTATTTGGTGCCTGCGTTAAGCATGAACATTATATCTGGATCTTGTTAATTGCGAGACGGTTACTCATTTAAATCAGAGAATAATGGTTGTTCTATTTATATGAGTAATATCTTTTATGGTCATGCACCCAATGTGAGGGGTTTATTCTTGTTGAATCTCGATAATAATGATACACATGTTCATAACATTGATGCCAAAAGATATAGAATTGATAATGATAATACCACTTTCTTGTGGCACTGCCGTTTAGGTCATATTGGCGTAAAACGCATGAAGAAGCTCCATGCTGATGGACTTTTGGAGTCACTTGATTTTGAATCACTTGACACATGTGAGCCATGCCTCTTGGGCAAGATGACTAAAACGCCGTTCTCTGGAACAATGGAACGGGCAAGTGACTTATTGGAAATCATACATACTGATGTGTGCGGTACGATGAGTATTGAAGCGCGCAGTGGTTATCGTTACTTTCTCACCTTCACTGATGACTTAAGTAGATATGGGTATATTTACTTAATGAAACACAAGTCTGAAACATTTGAAAAGTTCAAACAATTTCAGAGTGAAGTTGAGAATCATCGTAACAAGAAGATTAAATTCCTACGATCTGATCGAGGAGGAGAATATCTGAGTTATGAGTTTGGCAGTCACTTAAGACAGTGTGGAATTGTTTCACAATTGACACCGCCTGGAACACCACAGCGTAATGGTGTGTCCGAACGTCGTAATCGAACTTTATTGGATATGGTGCGATCTATGATGTCTCTTGCCGATTTGCCACTATCGTTTTGGGGTTATGCATTAGAGACAGCTGCATTCACTTTAAATAGGGCACCATCGAAATCCGTTGAGACGACGCCATATGAACTTTGGTTTGGCAAGAAGCCAAAGCTGTCGTTTCTTAAAGTTTGGGGATGTGATGCTTATGTCAAAAAGCTTCAGCCTGAAAAGCTGGAACCCAAAGCGGAGAAATGCGTCTTCATAGGATACCCAAAAGAGACAGTTGGGTATACCTTCTACCTCAGATCCGAAGGCAAAGTGTTTGTCGCTAAAAACGGATCATTTCTTGAGAAAGAGTTTCTCTCGAAAGAATTGAGTGGGAGGAAGATAGAACTTGATGAGGTTATTGAACCTTTACTTCAACCTAAAAGTAGCGCAACGCAGAAAGTTGTTTCTGTCGAGCCTACATTAGCTGAAGAGGAAGTTAATGATGATGATCATGAAGCTTTGGATCAAGTTGCTATCGAACCTCGTAGGTCGACAAGGACGCGTACTGCTCCTGAGTGGTACGGCAACCCTGTCTTAGAGGTCATGTTGTTAAGCAACGATGAACCTACGAGCTATGGAGAAGCGATGATGGGCCCGGATTCCGAGAAGTGGTTAGAGGCCATGAAATCCGAGATGGGATCCATGTATGAAAACAAAGTATGGACTTTGGAAGTATTACCTGAAGGGCGTAAGGCCATTCAGAACAAATGGATCTTTAAGAGGAAGACGGACGCGGACGGTAATGTCACCGTCTATAAAGCTCGACTTGTGGCAAAGGGTTTTTCACAAGTTCAAGGAGTTGACTACGATGAGACCTTCTCACCCGTAGCGATGCTTAAGTCCGTCAGAATCATGTTAGCAATAGCTGCCTTTTTCGATTATGAAATTTGGCAGATGGATGTCAAAACAGCGTTCCTTAACGGTTTCCTTAAGGAAGAGTTGTATATGATGCAACCAGAAGGTTTTGTCGATCCAGAGAATGCTGACAAAGTTTGCAAACTCCAGCGATCCATTTATGGACTGGTGCAAGCATCTCGGAGTTGGAATCTTCGTTTTGATGAGGTGATCAAAGCGTTCGAGTTTATACAAGTTTACGGAGAAGCTTGTATTTACAAGAAAGTGAGTGGGAGCTCTATAGCGTTTCTAATATTATATGTGGATGACATATTGCTGATTGGAAACAATATAGAAATGCTGGAAAGCGTAAAGGAATATTTGAACAAGAGTTTTTCAATGAAGGACCTAGGAGAAGCTGCTTTCATATTAGGCATCAAGATCTATAGAGATAGATCAAGACGCTTAATAGGACTTTCACAAAGCACATACCTTGATAAGATTTTGAAGAAGTTCAAAATGGATCAGTCCAAGAAGGGGTTCTTGCCTGTTTTGCAAGGTGTGAAGTTGAGTAAGACTCAATGCCCAGTGACTGCAGAAGATAGAGAAAAGATGAGTGTCATCCCCTATGCTTCGGCCATAGGCTCTATCATGTATGCAATGCTGTGCACAAGACCCGATGTCAGCCTTGCCATAAGTATGGTCGGAAGGTTTCAAAGTGATCCAGGAATGGAACACTGGACGGCGGTCAAGAATATCCTGAAGTACCTGAAAAGGACTAAGGACATGTTTCTCGTTTATGGAGGTGATCAAGAGCTCGTCGTAAAGGGTTACGTCGATGCAAGCTTTGACACTGATCCGGATGACTCTAAGTCGCAAACCGGATACGTATTTATTCTTAATGGGGGTGCGGTTAGCTGGTGCAGTTCCAAGCAAAGCGTGGTAGCAGATTCTACATGCGAAGCGGAGTACATCGCTGCCTCGGAGGCGGCGAAGGAAGGTGTCTGGATGAAGGAGTTCATGACAGATCTTGGAGTAGTGCCTAGTGCACTTAACCCAATGACTCTGTTTTGTGATAATACTGGTGCCATTGCTCTAGCCAAGGAACCAAGATTTCACAAGAGGACCAGACACATAAAGCGACGTTTCAATTCCATCCGCGATTACATCAAGGAGGACGACATAAATATTTGCAAAGTACACACGGATCTAAATGTTGCAGATCCGATGACTAAACCTCTTCCAAGGGCTAAACATGAACAACACCAGAACTGCATGGGTGTTCGATTCATTACAATGTAAATCACATAGTGATGTGAACTAGATTATTGACTCTAGTGCAAGTGGGAGACTGTTGGAAATATGCCCTAGAGGCAATAATAAATTGGTTATTATTATATTTCCTTGTTAATGATAATCGTTTATTATCCATGCTATAATTGTATTGATTGGAAACTCAAATACATGTGTGGGTACATAGACAACACTGTGTCCCTAGTAAGCCTCTAGTTGACTAGCTTGTTGATCAAAGATGGTTAAGGTTTCCTAGCCATGGACATGAGATGTCATTTGATAACGGGATCACATCATTAGGAGAATGATGTGATGGACAAGACCCAAACTGTAAACGTAGCATTTGATCGTGTCAGTTTATTGCTATTGTTTTCTGCATGTCAAGTATCTGTTCCTTTGACCATGAGATCATGCAACTCACTGACACCGGAGGAATACCTTGTGTGTATCAAACGTCGCAACGTAACTGGGTGGCTATAAAGGTGCTCTACAGGTATCTCCGAGGGTGTCTGTTGGGTTGGCATGGATCAAGACTGGGATTTGTGTTGGGGAACGTTGCATGGGAAACAAAAATTTTCCTACGCACACATAAGATCTATCCATGGTGATGAGCATCTACGAGAGGGAGAGTGAATCTACATACCCTTGTAGATCGCTAAGCGGAAGCGTTAATAAACGCGGTTGATGTAGTCGAACGTCTTCGCGATCCAAATCGCCGAGCGTCCCGCGATCCAATCACGATCCTTCCGATCTAGTGCCGAACGGACGGCACCTCCGCGTTCAACACACGTACGGCTTGATGACGCCTTCACCTCCTCGATCCAGCGAGCGATGGTGAAGTAGTGGTTGAGTTCCAGCAGCACGACGGCGTGGTGATGGTGGTGAGGAACAATCTCTGCAGGGCTTCGCCAAGCACTACGGAGATTATGACGGAGGAACTAGAGGGCTAGGGTTGCCGGCACACGGCTTGGGAAATCCTGATGTATCCCGTGTGCTAGCCCTGCCCCTCTATTTATATGTTGAGCCTTGGGGTCTAAACTTGGAGTAAAAGCCTCCTCCGGGTCGGTTTTGCCCGCACAAGGTCGGTTTGGCCCGCAGGAAAAGAGTCCAACTCGGATCCCTGCCGAACCGTGCACAGCCGCGCACAAGCGGTAGTACCGCTTCACACAAGCGGTAGTACCGCTTGGGCGGTAGTACCGCTTCACACAAGCGGTAGTACCGCTTCACCAAGCGGTAGTACCGCTTACGCGGCAGCAAAACTACTTTTTGCACTTTCCAATACCTTGTGGGCTTTATCCCTTTGGCTCATATAAAGTGTTGCTGCACCCGAACACTTCGGTAAACATCCGGAATCCCTTCCGGTGAACTCTGGAACTCTTCCGGAGATCGAAACACTATTATCACATATATCAATCTTTACCTCCGGACTATTCCGGAGATCCTCGTCATGTCCGGGATCTTATCCGGGACTCCGAACAACTTTCGGTCACCAACATAATAACTCAATTATACTAATCGTCATCAAACGTTAAGTGTGTAGACCCTGCGGGTTCGAGAACTATGTAGACATGACCGAGACACCTCTACGGCCAATAACCAATAGCGGGACCTGGATGCCCATATTGGCTCCTACATATTCTACGAAGATCTTTATCGGTCGAACCTCTATGTCAAGGATTCAGTTAATCCCGTATGCTGTTCCCTTTGTTCTTCGGTATGTTACTTGCTCGAGATTCGATCGTCGGTATCACTATACCTAGTTCAATCTCGTTACCGGCAAGTCTCTTTACTCGTTCCGTAATACAAGATCCTATGGCTAACTCTTTAGTCACTTTGCTTGCAAGGCTCAATGTGATGTTGTATTACCGAGTGGGCCCTGAGATACCTCTCCGTCATACGGAGTAACAAATCCCAGTCTTGATCCATGCCAACCCAACAGACACCCTCAGAGATACCTGTAGAGAACCTTTATAGTCACCCAGTTACGTTGCGACGTTTGATACACACAAGGTATTCCTCCGGTGTCAGTGAGTTGCATGATCTCATGGTCAAAGGAACAAATACTTGACATGCAGAAAACAATAGCAATAAACTGACACGATCAAATGCTACGTTTACAGTTTGGGTCTTGTCCATCACATCATTCTCCTAATGATGTGATCCCGTTATCAAATGACATCTCATGTCAATGGCTAGGAAACCTTAACCATCTTTGATCAACGAGCTAGTCAACTAGAGGCTTACTAGGGACACAGTGTTGTCTATGTACCCACACATGTATTTGAGTTTCCAATCAATACAATTATAGCATGGATAATAAACGATTATCATGAACAAGGAAATATAATAATAACCAATTTATTATTGCCTCTAGGGCATATTTCCAACAGTCTCCCACTTGCACTAGAGTCAATAATCTAGTTCACATCACTATGTGATTTACATTGTAATGAATCGAACACCCATGCAGTTCTGGTGTTGTTCATGTTTAGCCCTTGGAAGAGGTTTAGTCATTGGATCTGCAACATTTAGATCCGTGTGTACTTTGCAAATATTTATGTCGTCCTCCTTGATGTAATCGCGGATGGAATTGAAACGTCGTTTTATGTGTCTGGTCCTCTTGTGAAATCTTGGTTCCTTGGCTAGAGCAATGGCACCAGTATTATCACAAAACAGAGTCATTGGGTTAAGCGCACTAGGCACTACTCCAAGATCTGTCATGAACTCCTTCATCCAGACACCTTCCTTCGCCGCCTCCGAGGCTGCGATGTACTCCGCTTCGCATGTAGAATCAGCTACCACGCTTTGCTTGGAACTGCACCAGCTAACCGCACCCCCATTAAGAATAAATACGTATCCGGTTTGCGACTTAGAGTCATCCGGATCAGTGTCAAAGCTTGCATCGACGTAACCCTTTACGACGAGCTCTTGATCACCTCCATAAACGAGAAACATGTCCTTAGTCCTTTTCAGGTACTTCAGGATATTCTTGACCGCTGTCCAGTGTTCCATTCCTGGATCACTTTGAAACCTTCCGACCATACTTATGGCAAGGCTGACATCGGGTCTTGTGCACAGCATTGCATACATGATAGAGCCTATGGCTGAAGCATAGGGGATGACACTCATCTTTTCTCTATCTTCTGCAGTCACTGGGCATTGAGTCTTACTCAACTTCACACCTTGCAAAACAGGCAAGAACCCCTTCTTGGACTGATCCATTTTGAACTTCTTCAAAATCTTATCAAGGTATGTGCTTTGTGAAAGTCCTATTAAGCGTCTTGATCTATCTCTATAGATCTTGATGCCTAATATGAAAGCAGCTTCTCCTAGGTCCTTCATTGAAAAACTCTTGTTCAAATATTCCTTTACGCTTTCCAGCATTTCTATATTGTTTCCAATCAGCAATATGTCATCCACATATAATATTAGAAACGCTATAGAGCTCCCACTCACTTTCTTGTAAATACAAGCTTCTCCGTAAACTTGTATAAACTCGAACGCTTTGATCACATCATCAAAACGAAGATTCCAACTCCGAGATGCTTGCACCAGTCCATAAATGGATCGCTGGAGTTTGCAAACTTTGTCAGCATTCTCTGGATCGACAAAACCTTCTGGCTGCATCATATACAACTCTTCCTTAAGGTAACCGTTAAGGAACGCTGTTTTGACATCCATCTGCCAAATTTCATAATCGAAAAAGGCAGCTATTGCTAACATGATTCTGACGGACTTAAGCATCGCTACGGGTGAGAAGGTCTCATCGTAGTCAACTCCTTGAACTTGTGAAAAACCCTTTGCCACAAGTCGAGCTTTATAGACGGTGACATTACCGTCCGCGTCCGTCTTCCTCTTAAAGATCCATTTGTTCTGAATGGCCTTACGCCCTTCAGGTAATACTTCCAAAGTCCATACTTTGTTTTCATACATGGATCCCATCTCGGATTTCATGGCCTCTAACCACTTCTCGGAATCCGGGCTCATCATCGCTTCTCCATAGCTCGTAGGTTCATCGTTGTCTAACAACATGACCTCTAAGACAGGGTTGCCGTACCACTCAGGAGCAGTACGCGTCCTTGTCGACCTACGAGGTTCGATAGCAACTTGATCCAAAGCTTCATGATCATCATCATTAACTTCCTCTTCAGCTAATGTAGGCTCCACAGAAACAACTTTCTGCGCTGCGCTACTCTCAGGTTGAAGTAAAGGTTCAATAACCTCATCAAGTTCTATCTTCCTCCCACTCAATTCTTTCGAGAGAAACTCTTTCTCAAGAAATGTTCCGTTTTTAGCGACAAACATTTTGCCTTCGGATCTGAGATAGAAGGTATACCCAACTGTCTCTTTTGGGTATCCTATGAAGACGCATTTCTCCGCTTTGGGTTCCAGCTTTTCAGGCTGAAGCTTTTTGACATAAGCATCACATCCCCAAACTTTAAGAAACGACAGCTTTGGCTTCTTGCCAAACCAAAGTTCATATGGCGTCGTCTCAACGGATTTCGATGGTGCCCTATTTAAAGTGAATGCAGCTGTCTCTAATGCATAACCCCAAAACGATAGTGGCAAATCGGCAAGAGACATCATAGATCGCACCATATCTAATAAGGTTCGATTACGACGTTCGGACACACCATTACGCTGTGGTGTTCCAGGCGGTGTCAATTGTGAAACAATTCCACACTGTCTTAAGTGACTGCCAAACTCATAACTCAGATATTCTCCTCCTCGATCAGATCGTAGGAATTTAATCTTCTTGTTACGATGACTCTCAACTTCACTCTGAAATTGTTTGAACTTTTCAAATGTTTCAGACTTGTGTTTCATTAAGTAAATATACCCATATCTACTTAAGTCATCAGTGAAGGTGAGAAAGTAACGATAACCACCGCGCGCCTCAATACTCATCGGACCGCACACATCAGTATGTATGATTTCCAATAAGTCACTTGCCCGTTCCATTATTCCAGAGAACGGCGTTTTAGTCATCTTGCCCATGAGGCATGGCTCACATGTGTCAAGTGATTCAAAATCAAGTGACTCCAAAAGTCCATCAGCATGGAGCTTCTTCATGCGTTTTACGCCAATATGACCTAAACGGCAGTGCCACAAGAAAGTGGTATTATCATTATCAATTCTACATCTTTTGGCATCAATGTTATGAACATGTGTATCATTACTATCGAGATTCAATAAGAATAAACCCCTCACATCGGGTGCATGACCATAAAAGATATTACTCATATAAATAGAACAACCATTATTCTCTGATTTAAATGAGTAACCGTCTCGCAATAAACAAGATCCAGATATAATGTTCATGCTTAACGCAGGCACCAAATAACACTTATTTAGGTTCATCACTAATCCCGACGGTAATCGAAGAGCGAGCGTGCCGACGGCGATCACATCAACCTTGGAACCATTTCCCACGCGCATCGTCACTTCGTCCTTTGCCAGCCTCCGTCTATTCCGCAGTTCCTGTTTTGAGTTGCAAATATGAGCAACCGCACCGGTATCAAATACCCAGGCACTACAACGAGAGTTGGTAAGGTACACATCAATAACATGTATATCATATATACCTTGTTTGTTGTTGGCCGCCTTCTTGTCAGCCAAATACTTGGGGCAATTCCGCTTCCAGTGTCCAGTTCCCTTGCAATGAAAACACACAGTTTCTGGCTTGGGTCTAGCCTTGGGTTTCTTCACGAGAGGAGCAACTGCTTTGCCACTCTGCTTGGAGTTACCCTTCTTACCCTTGCCATTTTTCTTGAAACTAGTGGTTTTATTGACCATCAACACTTGATGCTCCTTCTGAATTTCAGACTCAGCGGCTTTCAGCATCGCAAACAGCTCGGCGACTGACTTGTTCATCCCGTGCATGTTATAGTTCAACACGAAGCTCTTGTAGCTAGGTGGCAATGATTGAAGAACTCTGTCAGTGATAGCCTCTGGCGGAAGGGGCATCCCTAACTCAGCCAGACGGGTGGAGTACCCAGACATTCTGAGCACGTGATCACTGATAGACCCGTTCTCCTCCATCTTGCAAGCATAGAACTTATCGGAGATCTCATATCTCTCGATCCGGGCATTCTTCTGAAAGATAAACTTCAACTCCTGGAACATCTCATATGCTCCATGACGTTCAAAACGTCTTTGAAGTCCCGGTTCTAAGCCATACAACATTGCACATTGAACTATTGAGTAATCATCAGAACGAGCCTGCCAGGCGTTCACAACGTCTAGAGACTCAACTGGAGTGGGTGGATCACCAAGCGGTGCATCAAGGACATAAGCCTTCTGGGAAGCCGTAAGGATAATCCTTAGATTACGGGCCCAGTCCACAAAGTTACTTCCATCATCTTTCAATTTAGCTTTCTCTAGGAACGCATTAAAATTCAGGGGTGCTACTGCGCGAGCCATGATCTACAACATAAATATAGCAAAGACAACTTAGACTATTGTTCTTAGATAATGAGTTTAGTTAATCATATTTTAAAAAACTCCCACTCAAATTGACATCCCTCCGATCATTCGAGTGTAACATGATCCAAATCCACCAACTCAAGTCCGATCATCACGTGAGTTGAGGTGGTTTCAATGGTGAACATCTTCATGTTGATCATATCTACTATATGACTCATGTTCGACCTTTCGGTCTCTTGTGTTCCGAGGCCATGTCTGTACATGCTAGGCTCGTCAAGTTTAACCCGAGTGTTCCGCACGTGTAACATGGCTTACACCCGTTGTATGCGAACGTAGAGTCTATCACACCCGATCATCACGGCGTGTCTCGAAACGACGAACTTTCGCAACGGTGCACACTTGGGGAGAACACAATTTATCTTGAAATTTAAGTGAGGGATCACCTTATAATGCTACCGTCGTCCTAAGCAAAATAAGATGCATAAAAGGATTAACATCACATGCAAATCATAAGTGACATGATATGGCCATGAACTTGTGCTTTTGATCTCCATCTCCAAAGCACCGGCATGACACCATGATCTCCATCATCTTGATCTCCATCAACGTGTCGCCATAAGGTTGTCGCGCCGACTGTTGCTTCCACGACTATAGCTAACGTTTAGCGATAAAGTAAAGCATTACATAGCGCTTAATGATTGACACGCAGGTCATACAATAATTAAAGACAACTCTATGGCTCCTGCCAGTTGCCGTACTCATCGACATGCAAGTCGTGATATTCTATACAATACATGATCATCTCATACATCACATATATCTCATCATGTAATTGGCCATATCACATCACAACATACCCTGCAAAAACAAGTTAGACGTCCTCTAATTGTTGTTGCAAATTTTACGTGGCTGCTACGGGTATCTAGCAAGAACGATTCTTACCTACGCAAAACCACAACGTGGTGTAGTGATTGCTTTTTGATCTTCTAAAAGAACCCTCTTCATTGAACCGATTCAACTAAAGTGAGAGAGACAGACACCCGCCAGTCACCTTTATGCAACAAGTGCACGCAGCGGTGAAACCAGTCTCGCGTAAGCGTACGCGTAATGTCGGTCCGGGCCGCTTCATCTCACAATACCGCGGAATCAAGTATCAACTAGTAACGGCAAGCAATATGTATACATCCACGCCCACAACTCGTTTGTGTTCTACTCGAGATCTCATCTACGCATAGACCTAGCTCAGATGCCACTGTTGGGGAACGTTGCATGGGAAACAAAAATTTTCCTACGCACACATAAGATCTATCCATGGTGATGAGCATCTACGAGAGGGAGAGTGAATCTACATACCCTTGTAGATCGCTAAGCGGAAGCGTTAATAAACGCGGTTGATGTAGTCGAACGTCTTCGCGATCCAAATCGCCGAGCGTCCCGCGATCCAATCACGATCCTTCCGATCTAGTGCCGAACGGACGGCACCTCCGCGTTCAACACACGTACGGCTTGATGACGCCTTCACCTCCTCGATCCAGCGAGCGATGGTGAAGTAGTGGTTGAGTTCCAGCAGCACGACGGCGTGGTGATGGTGGTGAGGAACAATCTCTGCAGGGCTTCGCCAAGCACTACGGAGATTATGACGGAGGAACTAGAGGGCTAGGGTTGCCGGCACACGGCTTGGGAAATCCTGATGTATCCCGTGTGCTAGCCCTGCCCCTCTATTTATATGTTGAGCCTTGGGGTCTAAACTTGGAGTAAAAGCCTCCTCCGGGTCGGTTTTGCCCGCACAAGGTCGGTTTGGCTCGCAGGAAAAGAGTCCAACTCGGATCCCTGCCGAACCGTGCACAGCCGCGCACAAGCGGTAGTACCGCTTCACACAAGCGGTAGTACCGCTTGGGCGGTAGTACCGCTTCACACAAGCGGTAGTACCGCTCCGGCGGTAGTACCGCTTCACCAAGCGGTAGTACCGCTTACGCGGCAGCAAAACTACTTTTTGCACTTTCCAATACCTTGTGGGCTTTATCCCTTTGGCTCATATAAAGTGTTGCTGCACCCGAACACTTCGGTAAACATCCGGAATCCCTTCCGGTGAACTCTGGAACTCTTCCGGAGATCGAAACACTATTATCACATATATCAATCTTTACCTCCGGACTATTCCGGAGATCCTCGTCATGTCCGGGATCTTATCCGGGACTCCAAACAACTTTCGGTCACCAACATAATAACTCAATTATACTAATCGTCATCAAACGTTAAGTGTGTAGACCCTGCGGGTTCGAGAACTATGTAGACATGACCGAGACACCTCTACGGCCAATAACCAATAGCGGGACCTGGATGCCCATATTGGCTCCTACATATTCTACGAAGATCTTTATCGGTCGAACCTCTATGTCAAGGATTCAGTTAATCCCGTATGCTGTTCCCTTTGTTCTTCGGTATGTTACTTGCTCGAGATTCGATCGTCGGTATCACTATACCTAGTTCAATCTCGTTACCGGCAAGTCTCTTTACTCGTTCCGTAATACAAGATCCTGTGGCTAACTCTTTAGTCACTTTGCTTGCAAGGCTCAATGTGATGTTGTATTACCGAGTGGGCCCTGAGATACCTCTCCGTCATACGGAGTAACAAATCCCAGTCTTGATCCATGCCAACCCAACAGACACCCTCGGAGATACCTGTAGAGAACCTTTATAGTCACCCAGTTACGTTGCGACGTTTGATACACACAAGGTATTCCTCCGGTGTCAGTGAGTTGCATGATCTCATGGTCAAAGGAACAAATACTTGACATGCAGAAAACAATAGCAATAAACTGACACGATCAAATGCTACGTTTACAGTTTGGGTCTTGTCCATCACATCATTCTCCTAATGATGTGATCCCGTTATCAAATGACATCTCATGTCAATGGCTAGGAAACCTTAACCATCTTTGATCAACGAGCTAGTCAACTAGAGGCTTACTAGGGACACAGTGTTGTCTATGTACCCACACATGTATTTGAGTTTCCAATCAATACAATTATAGCATGGATAATAAACGATTATCATGAACAAGGAAATATAATAATAACCAATTTATTATTGCCTCTAGGGCATATTTCCAACAATTTGTTACTCCGTATGACGGAGAGGTATCTCAGGGCCCACTCGGTAATACAACATCACATTGAGCCTTGCAAGCAAAGTGACTAAAGAGTTAGCCACAGGATCTTGTATTACGGAACGAGTAAAGAGACTTGCCGGTAACGAGATTGAACTAGGTATAGTGATACCGACGATCGAATCTCGGGCAAGTAACATACCGAAGAACAAAGGGAACAGCATACGGGATTAACTGAATCCTTGACATAGAGGTTCGACCGATAAAGATCTTCGTAGAATATGTAGGAGCCAATATGGGCATCCAGGTCCCGCTATTGGTTATTGGCCGTAGAGGTGTCTCGGTCATGTCTACATAGTTCTCGAACCCGCAGGGTCTACACACTTAACGTTTGGTGACGATTAGTATAATTGAGTTATTATGTTGGTGACCGAAAGTTGTTCGGAGTCCCGGATAAGATCCCGGACATGACGAGGATCTCCGGAATAGTCCGGAGGTAAAGATTGATATATGTGATAATAGTGTTTCGATCTCCGGAAGAGTTCCAGAGTTCACCGGAATGGGTTCCGGATGTTTACCGAAGTGTTCGGGTGCAGCAACACTTTATATGAGCCAAAGGGATAAAGCCCACAAGGTATTGGAAAGTGCAAAAGTAGTTTTGCTGCCGCGTAAGCGGTACTACCGCTTGGTGAAGCGGTACTACCGCCCAAGCGGTACTACCGCTTGTGTGAAGCGGTACTACCGCTTGTGCGCGGCTGTGCACGGTTCGGCAGGGATCCGAGTTGGACTCTTTCCCTGCGGGCCAAACCGACCTTGTGCGGGCAAAACCGACCCGGAGGAGGCTTTTACTCCAAGTTTAGACCCCAAGGCTCAACATATAAATAGAGGGGCAGGGCTAGCACACGGGACACATCAAGATTTCCCCAAGCCGTGTGAGGCAACCCTAACCCTCTAGTTCCTCCGTCATAATCTCTGTAGTGCTTGGCGAAGCCCTGCAGAGATTGTTCCTCACCACCATCACCACGCCGTCGTGCTGCTGGAACTCAACCACTACTTCATCATCGCTCGCTGGATCGAGGAGGTGAAGGCGTCATCAAGCCGTACGTGCGTTGAACGCGGAGGTGCCGTCCGTTCGGCACTAGATCGGAAGGATCGTGATTGGATCGCGGGACGCTCGGCGATTTGGATCGCGAAGACGTTCGACTACATCAACCGCGTTTATTAACGCTTCCGCTTAGCGATCTACAAGGGTATGTAGATTCACTCTCCCTCTCGTAGATGCTCATCACCATGGATAGATCTTATGTGTGCGTAGGAAAATTTTTGTTTCCCATGCAACGTTCCCCAACACCAAATCCAATAGGTCGCACTCCGGGAGCTGTAGGTAGCCCAAGTCCAGCGTGATGTTCCCCGACTGCTCCTTGCCCAGTAGATTTTCGAAGGCCTGAGAGAAGACTTCCTCTTTTCTCGCTTGGTCCGTGATGATCTCATCGCCATACTTGATGCTCGCGATGAAGTTTTTAGATCGCCTCCCATTAGCTACTGCTTGGAATAATTTGGTATTCGCATCTCTGTCCTTAAGCCAGCATATCCGCGACCTTTGCCTGTCGATGGTGCGTTCGAGAGAAGCGAGACCAAGCAGGGAAAGCTTGAGGGTACGGCGCAGCCACAACTCCAGCGCGGAGAGACTTCTGGTTTCCTGTGCACGGTCAAATCTGAGAATGAGCCAGTTCGCTACCTTCATGAGCATCTTGATATTGCCGGTCTTTCTTTGGCCCCAAGCTTGCAAGTATGCGGCCGTGTTTCTGAATAGCGCGTCTAGCCTCTTGAAGGGGTCAAATATCCCGTTGCTGCACACCCACGCCTCTCTCACGGCCTCCTCAAAGCCCTCTAATTTAGTCCAGTACAGCTCGAAGCGGAAGCGGTGCTTCGCGCAGAAGTGGGTGCTCGTGGAAAGATGAAGGGGCGCATGATCCGAGGCGCTAGTCGAAAGGGCCTGCAGCAAGTAATCGGGGTTACTCAATTCCCATTCCATAGATACTAAGATCCTGTCTATTTTTGTGAATGTAGGAGCATTCCTCTCGTTGGACCAAGTGAATCTGCGCCGTGCATGTATAGCTCCTTAAGCTCATGGTCGTCCACAAAATTTTGGAACTTTGTCATCATGGCTCTGTTGAGGTTGCTATTGCTCTTTTCCGATCCTCGAAGGATCATGTTGAAGTCTCCGAGACACACCCAAGGTTCCGGGCACAGCATCCTTCTGGCGTACAAATCTAGTAAAAATTGCGACTTTAACTCGTCTCCCTGATGTCCATAGACAACCGTGATCCACCATGTGGTGCCATCTAATTGATGCACTTTGCCGGTAAGGAAGTTGGTATCAAGTTGGCCTCCCCGGTCCCCACCCCGCCACTCTGCCGCGCTCGGCTCACGCGCCACCGGCGATGCCCTCCCGCCTCCTCCGCCTGCACCACCAGCTCCGGCGCCGGCGCCACCACGGCACGAGCCCCGTCTCCAGCAGGCTCCTGTCCTCCTCCTCTGCGCCGGAGCCGCCGCCGCCGCCGCCGCCCCAGACGGTGGAGAAGGTGCTGGTTGCGAACCGGGGGGAGATCGCGTGCCGGGTGATGCGGACGGCGCGGCGGCTCGGGATCGCCACCGTCGCCGTCTACAGCGACGCCGACCGCGCCGCGCTGCACGTGCGCGCCGCCGGCGAGGCTGTCAGGCTCGGCCCGCCCCCCGCGCGGGAGAGCTACCTCAACGCCGCCGCCATCGTCGACGCCGCCCTTCGCACCGGCGCCAAGGTACGACTCCTGCAGCGGCAGCTCGTTACGCTTTGGTGACTGTGGCACCCGGATCACCTAGCACGGCTTTGCTGCTCTGTAGACTTAGCTAGTCCATTGATTGAAATTCTGCCGCCTGATGCCCTCACTGAGTTATGCTGATTGCTGAATGAGTGGTTGGTGCTGCGATCACGTTTTGGCTTTGCGATGCGGTCCTATAACCGTCCCATCCCAACTGTCCAATGTTCGTCATTTGTAGGATTAACAACATAACTGAAACTCCCCCCCCCCCCCCCCCCCCCCCCCAAAAAAATATATAACTGAAACTACTAACTGATTATTACTTCTGGACTACTGCATTTTTGGTTTTGGTGTACATTTGCCAATTTATGTGCTACGTTGAGGTGTGTCATGATAGGATACTATTTTTTCTGAAGTCTGACAGATATATGCTATTGTAGGCAATCCACCCTGGATATGGGTTTCTTTCAGAGAGCGCAGATTTTGCACAGCTCTGCGAAGCTGAGGGCTAACGTTTATTGGGCCTCCGACGTCTGCAATCCGAGATATGGGTGATAAGAGGTAAATATTCTTGCCATGTAGTTTGCATAAATGTAACTTCTCTTTCTCTGTATGTATGGGACAACACGTTCTAAGGACATTCTGTAAAAAATAGCGCATCAAAGAGGATATCATGGGTGCTGCTGGCGTACCACTACATTGAGTGTTAAAACTTGAAACTGATAAGATTGGATATCCAGTTTTGATTAAACCCACCCACGGTGGAGGGGGCAAGGATGCACGGCGTTCGTCGACCTGACCAACGAGGACGACAACGCCTAGGGCTACGGGCTGCGGGGCTGCTCTTTTTTTTTTTAAGTTTTTCTTTTAATGCTTTAAGTTTAAAATAATGTAAGTGGACTTTCGCCGGCAATTTAAGTCTTAACTTTATATTTTTAATGTTTCCTTTTGGATCAAGATTTTTTTAAACGCCCAAGTCTGAAATGCGTCGGCCGCGTTGGGGGCACCTATGTGCCCGCGGCTTAAAACAAACATCGGCGTCCGCCTGGCCGACCCAAACGGACAAAAAAGGACCAATTCCGCATACGTTTGCGTCGGCGCGTTGGAGTTGGCCTTAGGGGAAGTGATAGCTATTGGAGAGAGAGAGAGAACTTTGCCATGTTGGGATATCACAAAGCAGGCTTGATAGTTGGAAGACTTTATTTCTTTTTATTTTTCTGTCTTGCACACTTCATTTTTTCTCAGTTATATCTGCTCTTGCATGTATGCTCGTCCTTTATATGTAATGCAAGATTTCTATCCTTGTGGATATAGTTGCATATATCAATCTATTGGATGATGCTTTACTGTTTATCTAACCTTTTTTTACAGGAAATCATCTCCTTAATACTCCCTCCGTCCGGAAATACTTGTTGGAGAAATGGATGTATCTAGACGTATTTTAGTTCTTGTTTATACCCTATTTTAGTAGGAAGTACATACCTTTGCTCTGATGCATTCCACCTGGATCCATGTTCTATAGAAGAGTTCTCATGTACCTATTCGACTGTGCATTTGCATTCAAACGCAAATCTTAATTAATGCACAAATTTAGGGGAGCTCTTGTATACCACATGCTTCTTAAAGCATCACTTTTATCATGATTATCTCTTTTGTCGAAGCTTTGATTTATGTTGCTATCAATTACCAAAAAGAGGGAGATTGAAAGTGCATCGAACGCCCTAGGTAATTTTTGATAATTAATGTCAACATATCTCAGTGAACTAATGCCTCCTACAAGTTTATTTCAGGAAAAGTTTCTTGTGGGTGCAACAAAAGAATAGAAGGTGACCCTTACAAAATGCATCAAGACAAGTGTTGGCTAAGTCGAAGGGTTCCTCTTTTGCATTTTAGTGGTCCAAGGTCACATTGAGTCCATAGGCATGCTGATACTATCAAAAGGGGATGAGGATGTAGTGATGAGCTTCTTGCTCCATGTGCTTAAAGATCAAACTCCAAACACCCTCAAGTTCATTCAAAGATTCCACTTCACTTTGGAGCCTCCGATCTCTTCCAGTAGGAATAGTCGAACCATTCATCAGATATAGCCGTTGCATAAATCCTGTCCATTGAAAGCCTCCAAGAACTCTACTCGGGATCACCGAAGCTACTGGCAAACCTTATGTTGCCATGTCGGAATTTCCAAAGCAACAACAGAGAGTGTGCCACTGCCTAAGTGTACCCCTCGGAGCTTCCGAATGCTTTCTGATCGGACCGTCCAAGCCGTCTAAAAGTTGTTGTCTTTGTCACGTTGGAGATTCCGAGTTGTGTAATAAAGTTGGTAACGGTTATATGCCTGGTCCCTCCTATTTAGGGCATGAATTATGGTGGCACTAGTATAGTGATGCCCCAGGTTCCATGTAGGAGAAAGATGTGAAGCACTGAATTTATCCAACCCATTATGGTCCCCTCATGTGACTTCTCTCTCCCCATCTTTTCTCTCCTTAAGCCAATAGCTTCTTATCTCATCCACTTTAAACCAACACTTTTGCCTCTTTCTTCTACTTTTCTCCTTCTTTTCTGGCGAAGCTCCCGCCTCTCCTGCAGGATCCCGTTCGCCTCTGCAAGCACCCATCTTTTCACTTTTTTTTCTCCACGGCAGCACGGCATCCGACGTGTACGGCTGGGGCATCTGTCCAGCGTGTAGCGTAGTACATGCTCTTATACCCTCACCTATCCCACCAGTTCACTTGAAGCAAACTCCACTCACATCATATGTTCCGAGAGAGAACTCCACCTCTTGTGTTGATTTCAAAGGTTTTTTTTTACTAAAACCATACAAAGCCAATCTTTTGAGATCTAATCTCCTCTTGCTTTCCACTCCTACCTCTTCAATACAGTAGCCAAATCTTGAGAGATTTTGAGAGTTGATGAGATTATCTTTTGAATCACAAGAGCAAGGGATTCGTCACCAAGCAACGTCTATCTTGTTAGTTTTGGAGGGTGTGCGCCTCTAGGCTAGGTGCTTGAAAGTCTTCAAGTTTGTGAAGAACCCAAGAAGTTTGTAAGGGCTTGGAGATCGGCTACTTCGGGAATATCTATCATAGTGAGGCTAGTTCTTCGTGGGCGTACGTCATGGTGGTATAGGTGGACCCTTCGTGGGTGAGTGTCCTCCGTGGATCGTTCCTTTGTGGAATCTTGCAACCAAGATCTTTGTGATCTTAGACCCTTCGTGAGTCAAAGTCTCCATCAAAATGGATGTAAGATAGCGCCAACTATCTGAACCACTGGAAAAATCTTTACCGAGTCAATCCGTGTTTGCATTTCTCTAACTCTACTTGGTTACTTTCACTTGAATGTCTTTACTTTCCGCCGCCCTTACTCTTGTAGACTTGCATGTGTAGAGTGATTGATAGATTGTAAGAAAGGCCTAAAATTGCCAAGGAAATTAAAATTTGGGAAAAGGGTCCATATTTGGCTTAGTGGTCTATTCACCCCACCCCCCTCTAGACATAATTAGAGCATGGTTAATAATATAACCAGCAGCTGGCTATATAAGACTACCATGTCATCAAGAGCTAGCAATGCCATTCACTCATACAATAGGGTTGGCTCTTAGACTAGTGATTTTTTTTCACTTTCTCTCTTTCTCTTTTCTCTCATTTACTCATTTTGTCTAGGAGCACGTGTAGAGGCTGGCTCTTGCATTAGAGCCCACTCTCTCCTTTTTTGCATGTCTCTCTCCTTCACATGGGCAAAAATGTCATGTAAGCAGACTTATAGCCCACTATTGTATTTGTTCTTATCGTTCCTAAAATGTATCCAATTGTTTGTGCAACATTTGTTCCAATGAACAACCGACGCGTGGCGCCCTCTGGTCTGGAACCTGCATGTGTTAGCTTATCAACGGCTCGTTACGGTGGGCTGCCACGTGTAGGTGGTGTCCTGGCTGAGCCGGTCACCCTTGACGAAACCACTTCCACGACACGTCATTTTCTGTATCGAAGAGCATACTTCTCTGATGGAAAAGCAAATATTGTCATAGAATTCATCTACGACAAGTCGACAGCACATGTATGACTATCTTGATTTTGTCATAAAAACGTCATGAATGTACATGGATGGCAAAAAAGTGACTTACTAAGACAAATACGTATCATCACAGATGTGTCTTTTTTTTATTGCATACACCAAGCCATTCTACATCTACCACTGAAAAATGGGGTAAAACCTCTCCCTTTGTGCCTTGTGTGTTGGGTACCCGGTGTCCACGGGGTCTAGACTTTCCTATCTGGACACCCCGTGTGCACGGGACTCCTGACCCCCGTGCCACGAGGTCGAGTGGAGAACTCTCTGGACACCTCGTGCGCACGGGGTCTAGGGTTTTCTGCTCGGGTGCCCCCAGGTCAGCAATGAACACATTTGCAAAAGGGGTATATATACCACCCCTTATTCCACTCCAATCCTAACCCTTGATTTTGAGCTGCTACACCTGAAAAGTTTGATTCCTTCCAACCCAACCACTCAAACTCAACCAAACTTCGAGGATTAAAAGAGGATCACCCGATCTACATTTCCACCAAACCAATTGGTGTTCCCCACTCTTTTTCATCACCAACACTTGTTACTCTTGGAGTTTTGGGACTCTTAGGCGGTAGGAGTCAAGGCCCGAAAGCTTCCTTGTTTGTGGTGTGCTCCGGGAAGTTTGTAAAGGTCAACCCCGAGTGGTAGCCAAAGTAGACTAGACATAAGCTGGTAGGTTAGACACGGATTATCGAGGGGAGGTTTGGACGCTTGTGGCAGGGGTGGCTAGACCGGCCGTGGCAAGAGGTCGAAGACAATGCCCGATGGTCTTGGTGGGCTTGTCGTCGACTGTATTACGTTGATTTAGTACATGAAAAGGAGTGCACGTAGTCATGCCTCGGGGATGTAGCCATGTCGGCGAACCCCGTTAACAAATCTTGGTGCCGTACCGTGATTACTTGTCTTCATATGATCGATGTGCGTCTCGAATTTCTAACAATATTCCGTAGCTGTTAGGCATTAGCTCATCTCCCCTTTGTGACCAAGACCAAGTGGATGATGTGTTGGAGGTGAAGCCAGGGATCAATGTGATCTCTTCAGAGCATGTATAATTCTAACTGTCTGCACCACTCACCAAATAAGTTAAACATAAATACACTAGTGTATTAGTTGCGGATGTGTGTGACTAGTTGTCTTATCTCCTATCAATCAATAATCTACCCCCATGTGAGTATGTGACTTGTAGGTAGCAATCAATCGGTGCACAATTTGTTTAAGCCTGGACAGTAGGTCAGTTAGTTGACTTGATCAGCTATATTTGTTCCTTAGGACCTCAACTCCAAGTCTTCTCATAGTGCCAATTTAACAATCTCCAAATTGCACAACTCATGCAGACAAAGTCCTCCGTTGGGCATCGACCAGCATATTCACAGCTGGCTGAAAGCAAATTAATTAAGTGTAAGCATATTAGGTATGCTTTTCAACTTGTTTCGGCTGGTTACATAGTTGACTAACCATGCCAGTTGTATCCATCCAAGTAACACATTTACTACCTCCATTCTACTCCCTCCGTTCCTAAATATAAGCCTTTTTAGAGATTTCAATACGGACTACATACGGAGCAAAATGAGTGAATCTACACTCTAAAATACGTCTATATGCATCGGTATGTAGTCCATATTGAAATCTCTAAAAGGGCTTATATTTAGAAACGGAGGGAGTAGATTTTTAGTAATTCTCTTACATTTGACCAACTTTATATAAAATATAATTACTTGTGACATCAAATAGGTATACTATGAATATATATATAATGAAGTATATTAAAAATAATAATGAGGTATAAAAGATTTATCTATGTGGTATATGAGAAGCGGGAGTATGATGAATCTATTGAAAAATAATTTCGTAATTTTTGGTACTTTTATGTACAGAGTTGGTCAAACACAAGATAGTCTGACTAAAACAAAGCTAAAGCTCAAGTTATTAAGGGATGGAGGGAGTAACAGTCAATCAAATTCCATAAGCTTTAATAAGATACTGGTGCTGTTGCAGATTTATCAATTTTCAAGGTAATAGCTGTCCTGCGATCGATTAGTTGACGACTTCGACCAGCAATGATTAAGTCACGAGTATTTGCGGCATCACTTTCTAGCTTCATCCACATGAGTACACGACAAACAGCCTACTGTAGAGAACTTTCAGCAGCACTAACAATGGCAAAATTCGTGCTTCGGTTAAGCTTGAGCAAGACGGTGTTGAGGGGAGGGTGAGTAAGATCAAAGTCGGGAATACAGGAGCAGCTGAATAGTTTGTTCGCTTGCTTAGCTCAATTACTGTATTTATTTAACAATCGATCCAACAGCAATCATACAGCTTGCGAAATAAATTAGTTGGCTTGATTGGCTAAATTAGTTTCTTTGGATCGGGACTTGAAGTCTTGTCAGAACCAAGGAGGCTGAACACGACGAGGAATTTGATCGGTTGATGTGGAGCTATCAAGACAAAAATGATCTACTTTTTATTTTGTCCAAAAAAGCTAAAAAGTACTGTACGCAAAGCAAGGTCAACTTTGATGATGCGTTACACATTCGCCATCATACAGCCGGGTATTTAGATATTGGTGCTGATGCAGGTTATTTGATGTTTGAACAAAGAAGGGGGCAATCTCATCCATGCAGTCGTCTAGTTAATATTGGGCGGGCAGGTCAATTTGTATAGAGTACAGAACATTTGTACTACGAAAAGCAGTTACTATTCACAATCCGGCAAAATCTTGTAGAGTTAAGCATGTGAGGGATTATGAGCAATTTCGCTCAGAAGCTATATTGTGAATGCAAGCGACATCCAAGCAAATCTTACAAAGAAAACTTACTGCGTCTCTCATTAGTAGAAATACACGCTATGAACATATGCCTGCATCAGAACTGAATATTGACCGCTAGAGGAGTTAGTCTTAGGCAATCTTCTGAGCATTTGTGCTATCTCAAATAGATTTTATTCGAAGATAGAAGTTCAGAGAAGGAACGAGCTATTCCATTCCATCTTATCAAATGAGTGAATTATCAAAAACTGTCTAGTGCTGTTCATTCTAATGAAATTACTGGTAGCTAGTAACTTGTGAAAAACTGCTTGGTGCTGTTTTCTGTTGTCATTTTTTGGGTAAATGTTTCATGTTATCAGTGAAACCACATGTGACAACTTGCTATTCTTACAGCTAAAATACTTGAATGGAGCTGGCACGTTCACTTATTGGTGTCCACTTGGATCCAGGATACAACATGTTACTTCAAGGTGAGGGCTCGATGGGCAGAAGATCAAGTCATACGGGTTTAAATGATTTATTTTAAAGACCTCCTCCAAGTCTGGTTTGACAATGTCTGAATTTGCTACTTAGCAGCATATCCTTCTCCCCTTTATAATCCCATGTCTAGGTGCTGAGCCGATGCACAACTCAAAGCATTAGCCATCGTTAGTTGCTAGCGACACCACCCCACAAACACAAACACAAGAGGAGAGTAAAACTGAGAGAGCAACAATGGCGGAGTTCGCTGTTGGGCTGACCAAGACGGCGGTGGAGGGGATGCTGAGTAGGGTGAAGTCTGCGATAGAGGAGGAGACCCAGCTTAGAGTGAGGGTGCAGGACGACCTGGTATTCATCACCGGTGAGTTCGAAATGATGCAGTCATTCCTGAACGTCGCCAACAAGGATCGCGCCAAGAACGAGGTGGTGCAGACCTGGGTGAGGCAGGTCCGCACCCTGGCATTTGATGTGGAGGACTGCGTTGAGTTCGTCGTCCACCTCGACACAAGGTCAGCATGGACCTGGCTGTGGCGTGTGATGCCGTCCTGTATGGCACCATCGCGGCCCTTGGATCAGGCAGCCGCCGAGATCAAGCAGCTCAAAGCCAGGGTCGAGGATGTAAGCCAGAGGAACACACGCTACAACCTCATCAGCGACTCCGGCTCTAACTCAAAGGGCGACTCGCTTGTGGAGGAGCCCACCGCCGGCGGCCCATCAGCGTTCCACAACCTCCGCGGGGTGTGGGAGGCTGCTGGGAAGCGACGTGATATTGTGGATCTCCAAGAGTTGATCGCCCGTGAATGCAGTGACCTTCAAGTGATCTCGTTATGGGGAAGCACAGGAGGTGATCTTGGAACAACCTCCATCTTGAGGAACGCCTACTGTGATCCAGAAACCTGTCAACAATTCAAAAGCCGCGCCTGGGTCAAGCTGATGCATCCTTTCAACTCGGAGGACTTCCTCAAGAGCTTGCTTACTCAATTCGACACTAGCTCTCACCAAGCAAATGAAGGTGCTGGACATCTCAAGATGGCCGAGCTCAAGCAAAAATTGAACGACCAGAGGTATCTCATCATCCTGGAAGAACTTTCCACTGTGGTACAGTGGGATGCCATCAGGATGTGCTTGCCGGACAGTAAAAACAGCAGCCGGATCGTCGTGTCCACGGAGCAGCTAGGGATCGCACTTTTGTGCACGGGGGAGCCGAACCTAGTAGCAGAGCTCAGGCCGTTCTCTGATGGACAATCTCTTTGTGCTTTTTTCAAGAAGGTAAGCACTTCATAGCATGGAAATATCTATCAATTTTCGCAGATATAACATCACAAGTGCATATGGTTTATTTTTTGGTTAGTACTAAGTACTACTCAAGTTATCAGTAAGTTATAGAAAAGGATGCAAAATCAATCATGCCTATAATTTAGCTCATACCTGACTATCTTCCACAGATATATGTAGAATCAATTATCTGTATTATCTAATTCATTAATTAATTGTCACATATATCTACGGTTTATTCTTTAATGTTTGATGTATCTTATAGGCTGGGCATATTTATTGTATTTGTCTCAACTTTGTGTATGTATACAATACTGGAGAGTATGTACACGTAGTATATAACGTATAACAATAATAATAATATTTTGATAGTACCATATACCACCGGTTTGGTAGTACTCCCTCCGTTTCAAAATAATTGAAGTTCTAGGATTTTTCTATCTCAAACTTTTTAAATTTTTGACCAAGTCCTATAGAGAAATCCACAAAGATCTACAATACCAAATATGTATAATATGAAAATATATTTCATAACGAATATAATGAAATAAATTTTGTTTTGTAGATGTTGATATATTTTTATGTAGACTTGGTCAAACTTAATGAAGTTTGGCTTAAGACATTCCTAGAACTTTAGTTATTTTGGAATGGAGGGAGTAGGTATCATTTTTTAGTATACTGCTTTACACATATAAATATTCTTATACACTACATACTAGCAAGAAAGTGAGGCATATACTACTAAAATATTCTTATATACTACATACTATAGGTACATACTCTTTGGTATGATAGATACTACCTACAACATATGAAACTCATGTGGGTGTAACTACACCCGGCTGTAGAATAAATTGTATACGTGTGTTTTATACATTGTAGGTGGTATCTATCATACCAGAAGGTATGTACGTGTAATATGTAGTATATAATAATTTTTGGATAGTATATATACAACTTATTGGGTAGTATATACCATATATTTAGCATACTCCTTTTTATGTAACAATACAAATATGTTTTAATAATATACTAAAAGCTATGGGCTTAGTTGCAATTATTTTCATGTAGTTCACTTTGGATTCTCTTTGAAATATTATATGAAAATACTCAAAATAATAAAATGTATATGTACTATATAAGACGTGGGTGTAATTACACCTGGTTGTTTATTAATACATCAAGCTAATGAATATGGATTTTTTTTCCAGAAATATAAGTGGCATTTGTATAAAAATGTATTATTTGAACATGCAAAGTTTTGCAAAATAAAAACATATATAGGGCCAGTTCCGGGCGGCTTAAAAAATAAGCTGCCTCTCCCTATCTTAAAAAATAAGCCACTCCCTAAATTTGTTGAGACTTCTAAATCAGTTATCCCATAACTAGTCTAGAAGCCCCAATGAATACGAGAGGCGGCTTATGGGAAAAGCTGGGGAGGCGGCGGCTTATTTTTGAAGCTGCCAAAAGAACTGGCCTATAGAAACAAATTGTGTACATATGGCAATACCTTTTTTTAGAGAAATACTTAGTGTAGACATGGTATCAAGACTTAATAATAATAAGTATCCTTTTGATTTAAATGTGGAATTGCATTCCGTGTAAATTGGGTAAAACAGCAGTCAAGGAAAAGCCATACTCTTTCATTGTGACTACATAAACAACACTTTTTCCTTGCTTTATCCATTTCCTCTTAGAAAGGTTAACGTTTTATTATATTAAAAAATGCTTTTATTAACTCGTAATGTAGCATCAAGTAGATACAAAGCATAATGGCTGAAACCCGGCCTCTGCATGACAAAGATGCATATGGACAAAACCGACAGCCTGACAAGAAATAAAAGGACATAGTGGCAACAATAAAGCCATATGAGACCGAAACTATGCCTATGTCAAAGAAGGTAGTGGACCTATCCGAAGAATATGCCGCCACCCATGATGGGTAAAAACCTTCTTGGCCACCCGCTCCAACAACGTACACACCGCCACAAACAACGGCTAGAATTCCGTTCAATGAAGCATAAACCATGTACGAAGCCAGTGCGTACGGTGATATATAACCTGCATGGTGGAAGAAGTTTTACCATTAAAAACAAAATCATTTCTACATAGCCAAAGCGACCATAATAAGGTAGACGCTACCACCCTTATTAGTGTACTAAACTTGCTAGGTATTCTGCCACCACCCTTATTAGTGTACTAAACTTGCTAGGTATTATGTCTAGCCAGTGACCATATATACTGGCAACACTTCTAGGTGAATACAAATTTGACGTTATTTGGATGACTGAGCATGTAGAGCGTGCAAACGTGGCATTGAAAGGAGAGGTGTTTATTGTCTCATCGTGAGCGCAAAGGAACACTTCTTGCTTCCATGCCAGTTTTGGTGCGTGAGGTTGTCCTCCGTGAGCACAACCCCCTTGCGCAGATACGACATGAAAATCTTCACTTTTAGTGGTATCTTCGCCTTCTAGATTTTCTTTATTGTCTACTAGAATCTCTAAGTGTGAAGCGCATGATGCATAGTCAACTATGAAGAATCCATTTGCAGTGAGACTCCACCGAAACATGCCCTGTCCTTGTGTCGGGTTAATCGAATCCAGACAGAATAGAAGATGTTGCCATGACACAAGATGGGAGTCGACCAAATCCCACCCGAAAGATAAATCTGGAGGGAAGGGGCTAAGCACTTGCGCAAGAGTGTCATTTTTATCGCGAACAATGCGGTACAAAGATGGATACTGTTTTCGGATGGTGGCGTTTCCCAACCATTTATCCTCTCAGAAGCGGATCTCTGAGCCGTCCTTAATCTATTAGATACTCTTAATCTATTTCACCTATGGAAATGTATCGCAGCCTTAACTACAACAGTACAATGAGCATCCATATAAGTGTCTATCCGTGGTTGGCCCGACATTATTATTGAAATGCCAATGTTCGTCAACGGGACACCGACTTGTCCATTTTGGTTTAAAACTAGGTTACCCTTTTTAGGTGACCTTAACATAGATTTTGTGCTGAAACTATTTTCTCATATGGGACGCTTAAACTAACATGTTTATCTGTCTTAAACTGTTGCTTGACTCGATAGTTAGAATATTTGTGTTACTCCTTGAAGAAGAGCATAATATCGTAAGGTCAATTGCAGTTGTTATCTTATTAGTTTCCACCATGTTTGTTGTTAACATAATCTCAAGTTATGGTGGTTGAATAATGTGTAACAACTCAAGTCTCTATAACTCATGTATTTCCCAGATTGAACCTATCAGACCTTTCGTAGTGAGGGTATCATAGCAAGTATCATGAATGCCAACTAGGCAATTTGGTGGCGTACAATTAAATGAAGAAAAGGAGAGTGTGGTATCAATTAAATGAAGAAAAGGAGAGTTTGGTATTATATCATGATAACATATCATAATAAATGATGTGCTACTACTACTAACACATGATACTATGCACTGCAAATGTAGTATCATACACTAGTACACCATATGCATATGCATGATACTAGTTGTGATATTTGCTCCTACAAGTAGCCTCATTAAACTCTTAACCTGAACCAAACTAGGCTTATTAGTTAGTAATGTTGCAAGGGGAGTGCATAGTGCAAAGTCTATCTGTGTTACTTCTAGAAGAAGAGCATAATATCGTAAGGTCAATTGCAGTTGTTATCTCTCCTCTGTCCGACTCATCCCTAATACTCCCTCTATTCCTAAATATAGTGCGCATAGGAAATTTCAAAAGTCAAACTCCCCCTACTTTGACTACATTTATAGAGGACAAATATCTACATCTATAATATTAAGTAAATATCATTACATACATCATTAAGCATATATTTATATTATATTTATTTGGTATTATTTTTGTTGATACTTTTCACACTAAACTTGGTCAAACTAAACAATGTTTGACTTCTAAGAAATTTTATGCGCACTACATTTAGGAATAGAGGGAGTATAACATCTCGTTTTGTCACTCAGGTCTCTGGGGGTCGCAGTGATATGGGTGAACTTAAATGGCAAGTAAGCCGTGGTGGTGTATTCTCTGTGTGGGGTAGCGGTCAGAGAAAATCAGCTATGGTCAGAAAGTTGTTCCGCAGCATAGTGCAAAAGAAGGAAGAATTTGATGGACTGGCATTTCAAACGTACAGATGGGTCCATGTGGTCGATCCGTTTGATTTGATGGACTTCTCTCGTCGCTTATTTCTGGATCTTTCTACATATGATTTAGAATTTGATCATTATGCTAATGGAGATATCACAGATTGTCAGTTTATCGAGGGCGTTAATGAAGATGATATAGAAGCATTTTTTAACATGGAAGAGGAAGATCTAATTGAAGGGTGTCTGAAGCTTCTGCGTGAAGCAGACTGCCTCGTTGCTATTAACGGTCTGCAGTTCGAGGACTGGGAGATAATAAAGGAGAAATTCTTGTCGGACACAATTAAAGGCTGTATCATTGTAATTACTCAAGAAGAGGACGTGGCCGAATATTGTGTGGAGTCTGAACAAGACCGAATACTCAGTATCGATGATCTGCAAGCCGATGCGGCCGAGGTATGCATACCTCACAAGAAGCTTATGCCTTATACTGTTTCCGTAAAACCAAACTGAATACATTTTTTTAAACTTATTATAAGGAGCGACTGCACCCAAATTGGAATTAAACTGATAAAATAAGGGGTGGTCAATCCAAAAGGATCAATTTAGTTAAAAAATGAAAAGGAAACCATGAGAAAAACAGAACCACACTACCAGCATCTCTACATACGCCTACAACCTGGCTACCACAAGAAAGTCCCACTACTAAACAAAACTCCAAGCACAGTAAACCAAAGACTGCAAGGAAAACCAGCCATTACAATTACAAATCATCTTCATACTATCTCATACCAGCAACAACTACAGTTTTGAAAATCTAACAAGAAACACCCCAGTCTCCACACCGAGCACAACAACCAAGACCTCAACCTGCAATTCTCAGCACCATCGGCGCCCAACCTTTCTTCC
This sequence comes from Elymus sibiricus, assembly GCA_039707655.1. Classification (NCBI taxonomy): domain Eukaryota; kingdom Viridiplantae; phylum Streptophyta; class Magnoliopsida; order Poales; family Poaceae; genus Elymus; species Elymus sibiricus. Next base: position 73,738,409 of record CM077672.1, on the reverse strand, counting down.
TGCTATACACCTCAGCCGCAACCTGCAACAGCCGCTTTGCACCTCTGACTTGCATTGTGCGTAGTCCTTACCTCTGTAAACCAGACCAATAGTCAAGCCAGTGAGCTGCTTGAGCTATCACATTGCTCGGATCATAGGGAAAAATATTTCTAAAGCAAGCATTATTATTTCTACTCTTCCAAATAGCCCATAAAGGAACGATAGCATTCCAAATATTCTAAAGCAAACATTATTGTTTCTACTCCTCAAAAGGCTTCATGCTGTAAATCATAACTTTTTTCCATCATAACCACATCATGTTGTGCCCGAGAACCATTGCCAAACTCTATTTGCTCCTCCAAGATCTGAACTGAAGTCCAACTTATCTAACTCCCCCAGTCCAAACTGTATACAGCAGTAATTTCCTGCAAGTATTTATCGAGAGATATTAGTAGGAAAACATATTATACATTTGCAACCCTGTTTCATGCAGTACCATCTACCATGTCAAGGAATTTGGGCCTGGTAGACCACTTGACATAAACTGATCTCCCATGCACACTGTGACGGAAACACGGACCAGCATGCGCCCTGGCCCTCCCCAACATCCTACTTATTTTTATTTTTTGAACACAGTACTATCGCATAAGCTCACATACATGCACCCCTATGAACGCACGCACACCCTACCCCTATGAGCACCTCTGAGATACTGAACCGGCATCATATCTTGAGATTGACGAAGTCACCACAGGCGCCTCGTAGTCGACGGGAACGTCTCCTCCTACTGAACGAACATCACCGAAAAGCCTGAAATAAATTAAGAAAAATGCGAGCACCGGTGCCAAGTTTAAGACTTGAACCATGGTGGGCTGGTTCCACCACAAGGAACCTAACCATCTGAGCTAAGATCAGTTCATGTCCTGCCTTTGCTTATGTTATGTACTGTGAACAGTAATTTTTTAACAAATTGGTCCAAGAAAGTCGTAGGATTTAATAATTATCCTCACCTGCAGGGTTGCGTTTTCTCTAGCGGAAGGGAAGAAGCATCTGAGTTGATAAAAAAATTTGAACTTGTTGGGCACGGAGATGAAGGAAATAGTCTTACGAAGCTTATTATAGAAGATAATCCTGGTGTGGTGTCAGCGTGGGGGATTGCTGGTGTCGGGAAATCAGCTCTCATCAGATTCACTTATTGCCACCTAATGCTCGGTTTAGGACCATACTTCGAGACGGCACACTCTACTGCTTCTGACTATTTTGATAAAGAGTTTTTTGAGAAGTTTAGCTGGGTGGATGTGCCCCATCCCTTCAATTTAACACGCTTCTCTCAGCGTTTGCTTCTGGATTTCCATTCGGATGATCTACAAGCTCAAGAAGCTGTAGCGGTTCGTATGATGGAAGGCCGAGACCCAATTCAAGACTGTTGTAGGCTTTTGCGTGATCACGCATGCCTCATTGTCGCTGATGGCCTACGGTCGACTCGTGATTGGGACTTGATAAAAGCCACCTTCTTACCCGTGTCTACTACATCCTGCATCGTTGTCATTACAAATGAAGCAGGTGTCAGCAAGCACTGTGTTAATAATAAGAATGAAAAAATGGTTAATATCAAAGGTCTGGAACTTGATGAGGCCCTTAATCTATTCAAACAGGTATGCCTACTATGTAATTTATTATCAATCACTGCCTTTTTACAGTTAAATACTTATTTTGTTTTAGAAAACCCCTAGATTGCTATGTTACATCTGCCCCGCGTCGTGCTGTCAGCCTTGCGCCCTTGCCGATCTATAAGCCTACAACGCCCCATGCTGTGTGTCGCTCATAGCGAGCACTAAGTTTGCGTCGCTCAGGTGCCCTCCCCTTATGAGTTACGAGCCAGTCCATTAAGTTTGATACGAGCGGTTTTGGGAAGCTTGTGAGGACCTGTTCGTGGAACATTCCGTCCAGTTTGGGAAGGTTCGATGCCGTTTTTTCTTTTATTTTTATTTTCTATGTTTTTTATCGGTTTTCATCAGCTTTTCTTTTCCCTTATTTTCGGTTTTTTTTCTGTTTTCCTTTTTTGTCTTTTCATTTTCATTTTTCAAAATGCATGGTGACTTTTAAAATACATGTTGAACATTTTTTTTATACAGATCGAACATTTTTTAGATACACGTTGAACATTTTTTAAATGCATGTCGAATATTTATCCGATTTCTTGTTGAACATTTATAAAATGTACATTAAACATTTTTAAATACAGAGTGACAATTTTTTAAAATTTTCATGAATATTTTAAAAAATGTCACAAAACATATTTTTAAAAGCGTGAACATTTTTTAAATGACATGTACAAGTTTTTGAATGGTACGAACATTTTTTACAAAGCACATGAACAAAAATTTACATTTTCACAAAAAATATATTAAAGTGTCATGAACAATTTTTTAAACGTGTGAAAGTTTTTTTAAATGTCACAAAGATTTTTTTTTGGTGACACATACAAAATTTATTAGTTCCTACATTAGCTGCAGTCCCATTAATCATAAAAGTTGAAGAAATAAACTGGTGAAACATTGGTGATGTGCACCAATAAATTACTGCTTCCTGTTCTACTAGAGAGAAATAAGAGCAACTCTAGCAGAGTCGCCATGTTGGCGGATGCACAAACTCAGAGTCTTAATAATTGATGCCTCCATAATCATGGGACCCATGTGTCGAGATCTGTTTTCCCCAATTAAAATAAAGATCCCATGTGAGGTGGGGAACCACGTGAACTTTCCTTCCCATATATATGGAGCAGGACTCCATCTATGGCCTGAGACTCCATATATGGAGGCGGGGAGGCCATATATGAAGAGCGCATCATAAATTATGGTGATTTTTTTGGTCAGAATCACCATGTTGATGGTTATTATGGCGATTTATTGGATAGTTTAAGCGCTAGATCGCCCCCCCCCCCCCCCCCCCGCGCGTCGCCCTCCTCTGGCGGCATGGGGGGAAACCCTAGCTCCGCCGTCACCGGAGGGGGGGGGGGGCGGCGAAGCCGTGCCTGCCCTACGAAGGTGGCGGCGGGGTGTTTTCGTTCGGTTGGCCTCTGCCCCCATGTGGATCTCGCGGTGAAGGTGGCCTGGTGGTGCGCGGCAGTCCGGCGGTCAGCGCTACTTGCGGGCGGCCTCCCTCTCGCTGCAGGGCTTCCCATGGTGGTGCTAGGTGGTGGCCGCTGCGGCGGCTTGTGGGCGGGGGGGGGGGGGGGGGGGGGATCTGGGGCCTCGTCCCGGTCTTGGCTGCGTCCTGCCGCCCAAAGCGCAATGGCCGGGCGAGCCTGGCCCCGGCGGCACCGGCCAGGTAGCGTTCATGGCGCCCTGCCTCCTCTCGTGGAAGTTGGCTGACCATCGGTCCGGCGGAAGAGGTGGCGAGCTGGTTGGTGGCTAGTGGTGGCATTGATGGAGGTGGACCGGTGGTGGGCGGAGTGGATTTGGGCCCCGATGCCCTGATCTGGCGGTGGTGCCCTCCGGGTGCGGTGGTGGTGGTGCGGGCTCGATCCGGACGGGGTTGGTTGCCCTGTTTCCTGATTTGGCTGGCTTGGTGGTGGCGGCTGATGTGCTACGAGATGCTACTCCTCCCGCTTAGGTGGTCGACCTACTCGAGCAAATCCGGTGGACTTTGGGTTCTACGATCTTGGGTTGGGAGAAATCCCTGCTTCGTGGTGATCGAAGCTGACAACGTCGACGCCCGCGGGCGCCGTCCCCTCCCTGGAGGCATTTTTTGGCCCTGATCTGACTCCCTACCTCGTGCACGGGGGAAACCCTTAGTCCGGTCTCCGGACCGGACGGCGGCGGCGGCGTTTTGGCGTCGTTCCCTTCTTGAAGGCGTCGTCTTGTTGCTCGAGGAGTCCCGGTGGTGTGGCTTGAGTCGGTGTCGGCTACTGATTTGGGCGTGGGTCTCCAGGGCGCAATGTACACCATCGTTGGCGTTCTCTCGACGACGCCTTCTCTAGGTCCGCTCAGGCCCTGCCTTCCACTTGCCGACTTCCTCTTGGCGTAATGGGTGGGGGTACGTTGATCTGTGTTGTCCTCGAGTCTTGGTCATGTTGTAGAGGTCTCCGGCATTGGTTGTGACGCGGCTTGGTGCTCCGTGTGGCTTGCTTTATTGTCATTGGCATGAGACTGGACTAGGTGTTGCATGTGTCGTAGTACGCGTGGTGGATGTGCGTGGTGAGTGTGGCTTCTAGTCCTAGTGATTGACGTTGTAATGGCCGAAAGGCGTTGCACCCGGCTTCTTTGCCGCTTCTTCTTTAATGCAATGATACGCATGCTTATGCGTATTCTAGAAAAAATTTATTGGATAGTTTTAGGTGGCATCATGTATGGTTAGTGATACAACAATCAGAGATGAGGAATCCCTGTGTCCTTGATCTTCCGGTGAGTAAGATAACTCTCAATTTGGATGGAGAAGACCCTCACTCTCCAGGCTACTGGCCAACGCTTGACCACACCAAGCAATAGTTGAACCAACCCCTAAAGTGTTATCAGCCTTGCCAAAGCCAAGCTGACCTGACCACTAAGATCTATTCCTGCATGCAATTGAGAAGAACAAGCAAGAACAAGGTAAAAACAATCTGACAATTGCAAATATCAATTGAAAGGTTAAGGTGGGGTTCCAAAATAGAGGTTGATCTGTTGGTTTAGTCAACACAAGAGACAACCCAAGCAGTAGTTTCACAAGGGAACACTAAACTGAACTAAAACAAACCCCAAGATTTACGTATGGAGGTGTACCCCCAAGTGCGGACTTATGGTACTCGAGCTCCTTCGAGCTCGGTGTCTAAAAAAAATTCAAAAGGCATATTTAAAAGTTTAAAAAAAATCAAAAACATTTCCATGGAAACTTATATGTGTTCAGCACGAACGTGTGAAAATTGTTCGAAAATATTGTGATTTGTAGGTTGTACAAATAAAATCAAAATTCCGGCCCAACAAAAAAAAGGGTCCCATTTTGAAAATACGTATTTGTCTTTTTTTGTATGCCATGTGTGAAAGTATAATGTTATGAAATTCTGCACATACGTACTATACATGTGTATGAGTGTTCACAAAAAAAAAATCGAATTTTTTCGCGCGGTAGAAAATGGTATTTTGAAAGTGAGCTCCAAGGAGCTTAGCCTCCATTGGCACTTTTCGTGTATCCCCTCTTATAGACAACTAGGCCGGTTGCCGCAGTGCATGTATTACATATGGAGTTAGTATCTAATTTAGTATTTCTTAATTCCAGATACCTCGTGACTGGGAGCCCGAGCAGACTAGGGATGTGATCGATCTTTCAAAACATATTTTGGCCAAGTGTGGTGGGATTCCGAAAGTAATCTCTGCTATTGGCAAATACTCCAGTGAAGACATAAGCTCGTTGAAGTCGATACACGATGATTTTATGGGCAAGTTGGAGATGGACCCACTATTCGATAGTTTAAAGGGTCTATTTTCTTGGATGCATTCCTACTTCGATGCTTGCTCGGATTCTCTCAAGCCATGCATATTCTATTTGTCAGTCTTCCTTGTGGGCTACAAGATTAGGCGAAAACGTTTGCTGAGGCGGTGGATTGCGGAGGGTTACTCTAGAGACAGATCTGGTAGTACAGCGGAGGAGAATGGGGAAATGCTCTTTGACGAGCTTGTCGACTTCAGCATAATCCAGCTCCAACAACCATCAAGGAAGGTCTTGTGCCAAGTTAATGGTTTCTTCCGTGAATACATTATCTCACGACCAATGGAAGATAATTTTGTATTTGCACTGGAAGGGCGTTGCACCTTGAACTCACAACGTACAGGGCAACACCTCACCATACGGAGCAATTGGGACAGAGACAAGATTTTATTCGAGAGCACTGACTTCTCACGTCTACGGTCTTTCACAGTGTTTGGAGAGTGGAGGCCATTCTTTATCTCCACCAATGTTGATATGGGACTGCTTCGAGTGCTGGATCTTGAGGACACATCAGGGGTGACAGATTATGACTTTGAGAAGATCGGGAAGTTCTTGCCTCGGCTTAAGTTCCTCTCAGTAAGAGGCTGTAAAGGGATTAGCTGTGTGCCAAATTCATTCGGTCTCTTGAGGCAGCTTCAGACTCTGGATGTCAAAGAGACCTCCATAGTTACACTGCCATCTATTATCATGAAGCTTGAGAAGCTGCAGTACATTCGTGCTGGTATCACTATACCAGCACATGGGGACTGGACATCAGCACCAGATAAAAATATCATACTCAATCTTCACCCGAAACCTGGGGGTGTGAAGATTTCTGCAGGGATTGGAAAGCTGACGGCCTTACATACTCTTGGTGTTGTCAATGTCAGTGGTGCAGGTGGGAAGGCCATTCTCAAGGAGCTCAAGACGCTTACCCAGTTGCACAGACTCAGGGTGTCCGGCATAAACACCGGAAACATCGAGGACTTATGTTCTGTCATCTCAGGTCACGGCCATCTGGAGTCCCTGTCAATCCAAATCGACAAGGATAACAATGGTATATTTCCTTGTTTGGATGGAATCTCCGAGCCACCCAAGACCCTAAAGAGCCTTAAGCTGTACGGACATGTACACAAAGTGCCAATCAGCTGGATCAAGCAGCTTGACCATCTCGAGAAGTTGGAGCTTGAGATGACCATACAAACCCAAGAGGACTTATATGTCCTTGATGAACTGCCTCGTCGAGATAGCTTGCGTCGTCGAGATATGTTGCGTCGTCTTTGTATTAAGCCGACGGTTCAAGATGGCCAACTCCGTTTTGAGAGGCGGCAGCAATTTCCAATTCGTCTCGAGGATACCGTGAATTTACGGGTCCTCAAGATTGATTGCAGCTCCAGTCTGGAGATAATTTTCGAAGACTGGATAACAATGTCTGTTGTTCTGCTGATAATTGACTGCTCTCCCGGGTCATGTCTGCGGATTTCTGGGCTACAGAGTCTGTATCTACTCAAGGAAGTGTGTCTTAAGGGCTCCTATGAAGACACACTCAAGCAAAACTTGCAGGACCAAATTGACGGGTGGCCCAGGTATAGGAGGGGGAAACCTGTGTTGAAGCTGGAGCAACCACCTTCCTCCTGATGAATGGGCACTGAGCACGAGACAGACATTGTACTCGAAACATGGCCGGTATTACTCATGAGCCCTGTATTCCCAAATGAGCAGGCCTGCGTGCCATTGAACGCTGAAATAAATGCGTCTTGCATCTTCTTTAATCAGAAAAATTGTGTAGTGTATGTGTATACGCCCTGTATATTACTTGCTCTGTATTTGCCAGGAGAAAAGGTAGATTTTGCACCTACAATTTGTACTGAATGGTCAGCCTTTTGTGATCTTCTGACGAATAATTTGCTTTCGTAGTTTCTATGTATGTAAGTGTGTTCCTGTCTACGTATATCCTTGAATTTTATTTTCACTTTGTAATCTACAGTTGTTGGGTATTATCTGTAGTTTCTGAGCATAGTATCGTTGCTACTTTGACATATATAGAGGTGCATGTTTATATGTCATATTGAAACTTCAGTGGAGGAAGAATGCCTGAGAGGCAAAATGTCTTATTCGTCAGACGCCATACAGCAAGTTTTCTGCACATGAATTCTGCAATTTTTCTGAAATTTTCCGTGAAAAAGTGCTGCCTTATCCGTTTAACACAGAATGTTCTGTTACTAAATTTATTAAGCTTCTGAACTACCATCACACACACACAGATAAGGACAACGTAAGAAAATATATATCTATCATAAAAGATATTTCTCATGACGTAAAGTTACGAATATAAAAACATAGCATAATAAGTACATAAAATGTATTTTGTGATTTTATGACTTATATTTTGGTTCTTTGATGCCATTTTTTGTGTAGTGAATCTATATGAATGTAACTATTTCTATACCAAACGTAAATTTTTAATGGAACGATGAATAGCATTACTTATGTTTTCATGCAGATTGAGAAAACTCAATTTCAATCCCTAAAAAGTGATACTTTGGCATTGAAACAGCTCCAACAGATTTCCTATGAGATCACCTTTATAATCCGTTAATTATGTCCTCCGTTCGATCAATGTTTCTCTCCTCTTCCCTCCAAACAAGAACCAACACCCCAACTTGATAAAAAAAAATCTCACCACGCAAGAGGTCCAATCGCCGATTCAAAAGTTTCTGGCTCCTCCCTCCGACCATCCGCTATCGTTGATGACCGCGTCACAACGAAAGCCGGACACCTCAGAAGCACAACATGGCATCGAGTCGAACTAGATCAACGCACCCTCCACTGAAAGCTCCAAGGAACGACAAGTGGATAATAGAAACCATTCGGACCCAAAGAAGACGTCGCCTAAGAGGCGCCAATGACTACACTGTGCCCCAAAGGTCATGCCCACATATAGATTACAGTTATGTACCCATGAGGGTCATGGCAATACAACACACAATTATTATATGGGTGCCATCAATCCATCGTATTCCCTCTTTGAACGTGGTATCTAGAGTCGTTGACGTGATCTTTAATTTCTTTCACCACCGTGGAGATTGATTTCTTATCCTTCGGTTGGCATTCGATCTAAATTAAAGATTGGATCAGTTCCACAGATTGGATGAGATCGATTTTGAATTTCTACTATATCCAATTTCCAGTAAATTGATTTTTTTTTCCTAGCCACAAATCATCTGGCGATCGAAATCAACATTGATGCTCGCATTTTTCTGAATTTATTTCAGACCTTTCGGCGATGTGCGTTCAGTGGGAGGATACGTTCCCGTTGACTACGAAGTCATCTCTGGCGACTCTATAAATCTCAAGATAATGTGCCGGCTCCGTATTTTGAAGGTGCTCATAGGGTAGGGTGTGCGTGTGTGCGTTCATGGAGAATTAGTGTATGTGCGTATGTACGAGCGTCGGTACTGTGTTCGGGTCCCCCCCCCCCCCCGCCCCCCGTCCCTGGGTTGCTCCACCCCCAGCTGTTGTGGATCTGGCGGGGTGGTCAGGTGCGGGCGCTTTGGATCTGGCCGTTTGGGCCACACCTTCCTCTCTCGCGTCGCGGGGCACAGCTATGCTGCCATGGCTGCTCGGGTTTTGGCCGATCTCCTTGTCCGGATCTGGAGGGGCCAGATCTGGAGCTGTGACGCCCCCGACTTAATCGTGCACTAATCATACACGCAAATGCACATGATCAAGCCTAGGGACTCACTTGAAGATATCACAACACAACTCTACATAAATAAAAGTCATACAAGCTTTATATTACAAGCCAGGGGCCTCGAGGGCTCGAATACATAAGCTCGATGTCATACAAGCATTAGCGAAAGCATTAGATATCTGAGTACAGATATAAAAAGAAAACAGATAAGCCTTAGAAGGCGGGGCAAAACAACAACACTGATCGAAAAGGCGCAGGCCTCCTGCCTGGGAGCCTCCTAACTACTCCTGGTCGTCGGAGGTCTCCACGTAGTAGTACGCTCCTCCAGAAGTGTAGTAGTCGTCGACTGGGGCAGCTGGCTCCGGGGCTCCCTCATCTAGTCTCAGCAATCGGGTATGGGGAAAAAGGGAAGCAAAGCAACCGTGAGTACTCATCCAAAGTACTCGCAAGACTTACATCAGATCTATACTATTTATGCATCGATATCAAAGAATGGCTGTATCAGTGGACTGGACTGCAGAAATGCCAGAATAGAGAGAAAGGCCTAGCCTATCAAAGACTAGCATCTTCAGGGTCTTGCAACAGTAGAAGAGTGCAGATTAGTAACATATCATAAAGTAACAAGCATGTTGTATCAAAGCCTAGGGATCCTTCCTCGACTCCCTGCGAGAAAGCGATCCCGGAGCTTCCAATTAATTAACATATAACCAGTTCAAGTAGTAGATCGGGATACTTTACTGAGCGTCCTGTTACCGTGGACACGGCTATTCGAATAGATATATCTTCCCTGCAGGGGTGCACTACTGTTATCCAACACGCTCGATTAACTCCGGCCAGACACACTTTCCTGTATCATGCCCGGCCTCGGCTGATCGACAGACCACAGCCCTACCTAGATCTCAGCAGAGAGGTCCCCGCCGGTCTACATCCTAAGTGCTCAGGGTTCTTGGGCCCATCCCCCTTTGCACTCCGGGTCGTTGCGAGCAGGGCGAACCAGGCACCACCTCTGTCCTGGATGGCGCCGGCCCAGTCGTGCCGCAATGCTGAACTGGACGTCTGACAGAGCTTTCGGCTGATACATACGGTGCAGAGGGCCCCATTAAACAATTATCCCGCGTGGTGGTAGTGCGTATAGGCCAGTGGCCAACTCAGACCAAATACCCAAATCCGTTAAGTGTATTGGGAGCTCACGGAAACAAGCAGAGATCCACGAAACATGTGGCCCCGTCGCCCCGTCTCGTGGACTTACGGCAAGGGCTAAGAATGCCCGGCCGTGCCACGTAATCATCTCGCGGGTACCCTCATGGTCAACCCGTCTGCACATCTCTCGCGGGTACCCCTCGGGGTCGACCCGACTTTATAAAGTATCTGTAACAAGGCCAAGGTACATGTGTGTCCATAACATCAAGATGGGATCCGAGGATTCACCCTCGTTGGATTCCCACTCGATGTATCCGTCAAGGTGAACCTAGAGGAATCACCCTCGATGGTATTCACACTTGCGGGGTTGCACGACAGAAGCCTCGTCGGAGGTGGTGAAAGAGGAATCACCCTCGGTGACCCACAACCAACTAGCTGTACCACAGAGGCAACATCAGCAGTGAGATAAGAGGTATCACCCTCGGCACTCCATGTTAGCTCTGCCGAGTCGAGCAACTAAGGGGGTTGTGTAGTGAAGTGCACGTCTCAGCCCGTCGATCACATCGAACGGGGCACTGGTAACTAAGCGGGGCAACTAGGACAAGGTGGAGGGGCCACAAATGGATTTACATCCAACCTATACTAAGCATTTAGGATATCAGGTAAAGTATCAAAAGGCAGTTTACAAAAACAGGCTATGCATCAGAATAGGATAAATCAATAGCAGTAGCAAATTCTAATGCAAGCAGGAGGGAGAAAGAATAGGTGATATAGGCATGCGTCAAGGGGGGTTGCTTGCCTGGAAGCTCTGCGGCAAAAGAGGGGTCGTCGGGGTTGTAGTCGGTCTCCTGAGCTGCGTCGGTCTCGGAGGCTATCGGAAAGAAGAGGGGAAGAAATAATAAATAAAGGCAAACAAATGCAACACTATGCAAGGCATGGCAAAATGCAGTGCCGGTGGTGACCTATTGTATTGCTACATGTCGCAGACGAAGCGGAAAAATATCTGGGATATTTTCCCGGCGTTTAGGCTGATTTTGGAATACTGAACCGGAGGAGAAGTTTCCATGTTCAGGTAGTTAGGAGTGATGATCAAGCATTTTGACCACATATTTGGATTCGTCTCATTTTTCTGATCAACTTTCATGTAGAAAGTTTTTCGATCCGAGCTACGGTTGAATTTCTACGAATTTTCAAAGATTTAAACTATTTTCTGAAATTTCTAGAATTAATTTAATTACTTAAATTTGAATTATCCGAAACAGTAGCACCTGACGTCATCATGACGCCAGAGTGACGTCAGCGAGTCAACTGAGCTGGCCAGGTCAAACCTGACCAGTGGGTCCCACTGGTCAGTGGCTCAGGGCTGATTAGAGGTTAATTTAACTAACAAAAGTTAATTAGCGAGTGGGCCCAGCCTGTCAGTGACCTAATTAACTAACAGAGTTAACTTAATTAACCGCTAACAGTGATTAAGTCAGCGGGCCCACATGTCAGTGGCGTTAGATGCCACGTCAACGCGTTGACCGCGGTCAATGCAGTCAACCGTGGTCAGGGGACCCACTGGCAGTGACCCAGGTGGGCCCCAGGCCACGCCACGTCGGACGCCGGCGCCGGAAAACACTCCGGCGAGCCCCGGACACGGCGGAGGGCTCCGACGAGCTCGGGTTTCGCCTGTGGTGGCCCATTTGGACCGCGGCCGGGCGCGTTCGAAAGCCAGCGAGCCCGCGCGTCGAGTGGCGCCACTGGTTGGACCAAGGGATGGCCGGAACGTCGCCGGCGACGACGTTGGCGGCGGTGGTTTTCGGGCGACGGTGAAATCGACGAAGCCGCGCGCGTTGGCTCGAACTAAAGGGGTGGGGACGATCTACGCGTGCGTGCGAGCTAGTTGGACACGGTTGCGCGGGCGTTCGGTCGCCGGAACGTGGCCGGCGATGAGCTCGTGCGGCGGCGAGCTCGGACGCGATGGGAACGTCGCCGACGTGCACGGAAACGGCGGGGAGACAGAGGGGAAAGAGGTGAGGCTCACCGAGCGGCTCACGAAAGGCCGTTGACGGCTTTGTAGCGCAGGGGAGGCGACGAACGGAGCGGTGGAGCTCCGGTGATCCGAGGCGGACGCCGGCTCGATCCGGGCGATGGAGGGTTCCCCGGCTCCCGTAGCTGGTCGAGGAGGAAGTATCGGTGGGCGGCACACCTCCCCGACAAGGTTGCCGGGCTCGAGGACGTCGGTGGCCACGGGACCGCACGGACGCGGCGGCGGCCGCACTCGGGCAGAGAAAAGGAGGGCGAGCGCGAGCGAGAAAGAGAGGGAGAGGAAAGGTGCGGCGTCCAGAGGGCCGAGGACGCCATCCTTATCCCCTCGCCCCACCTGCTTCGGCGCCGTGGCGGTCAGCGGCTGGAGCCGGGCGCGCTCGGCCATGGCGGCGCCGACAGCGAGGCGGGAGCAGGTGGACAAAGCGGTACGTGGGCTGGGCCGGCGCTAGGCCGCGGTGAGCGCCAGGTAAGAGTTTCCCTTTTTCTGTTTTTCTCTTTTATTTAATAAACAGAGAGGAAAAGAAGATATTTGTGCATCCAAAAGGCTTAAAAAAAATAAGGAACTTGGCCCATTAAATCCAGTGCATTTTTAGACACTGCCACAATTATTTTGGGAGAGGTTTGGATCCATTTGGAATTTTCATAAAGGAATTTGCATTTTAAATTGCTGGAATAGCACTGTTTTAAATGCTAATGTCCATTTTAGCATCATGGTGATGTTGTTTTTCTTAACAACAAATTGTTTTGAAATATTTGTTAAATGATGAACATTTTTCCAGCAACTTTTGTGCAACTTCAAATTTCACTTGCAATCCAAATTTTAATTTGAAAAGGAATTTGAAATGAGATATGAAACTAATGATGATCCAACATTGCAAATCAAAGTGACTTGGCATTAACATGGTGGATCACTGTAGCTTGATACTCAGGGGTGTTACAATTCTCCTCCCCTAAAAGAAATTCTCGTCCCGAGAATTTAGGAGGTAGAAGGGAAATGGGCGGGGTATCCCGGAAAGTTCTTCTGGAAGTACCCCTAGAAGTTGCGAACAATTGTGACGTTCTAATTCCACAAATTCAATGCCATGCATGTATGCAAAAAAAATTTGCATGAATGAGTACGATGCTCCCGAATAAATTAAAACAGAAGCTTGTACTGAGTTAACAAGAGGAGTACCCTTCACAGTAGCTGGGTGGTCTTGAGCTTCACCCAGATCATCATGGTAAGCTTGACCACGACCATAAGAAGGTCTGGCATTGTTGTTGCGGGGCTGATTGTTGCCACGGCCAGCAGAAGGAAGTGCAAGCTGGTTCTGGTTCTGAGGGCATTCCCTGGAACGGTGACCTGGACGGCCACACTTGAAGCAGAGCCCACAGTCGGGACGGGGAGCAGGAGCTCGAAACATTGGAGCTTGAGGCCTTGGCTGCCCCGGTGGTGGAGGAGGTGCAGCTGGATGGTACATCCTGTGAGGAATCCAGATGCGGCGCTTCTGTGAAGACGAGCCTGAAGATGAGCCCGCTTCACGGGTGCGCTTAAGAGCGTCCCTGTGTTCCTTCAGTCCAGTCTCATCCTATATAGCCTTGTTCACCAAGGTGGCGAAGTCGGCAAAGTTTTGGACTAGCAGTGCAAGCTTGATATCTGGGTTGAGCCCTTCACGGAATTTTTCCTGTCTGCGGGCATCAGTAGCAATATCCTCTTCAGCATAGCGGGACAGTTCAAGAAACTCCCGCTGATAGGCTTCCACGGTCTTGTTGCCCTGTGTGAGGTTGCGGAACTCGCGCTTCTTCCGGTCCATAACTCCCTGAGGTATGTAACGGGCACGGAAAGCAGCCTTGAACTCCAGCCAGGTGATGATAGTTCCAGCAGCCAAGGTTTGCCTGTGAGTGTCCCACCATTGGGCTGCGGGTCCCTTCAGAAAGTACGATGCAAAGGTGACGTAGCTGGCAGGGGCCACATCTCGAAAGTGATGTCGCGGAGCCAGTCATCAGCGTCAAGCGGCTGAATTGAGTTGCGGAAAATGGTTGGATTCAGGCGCACAAATTCTTGCAAAGTGATTGCGGCTGGCTGCTGGTTGGCATTGGGGCGGGGAAACTGATCCATCAGCCCTTGCATAAACTGGCGGTGCATTTCAAATTGTTGCATCATAGCAGCCATATAGTCGGGCGGTGGTGGATTGTTGTCACCACGGCCACGACCACGACCTGCTGGTCTAACCATCCTGCTAAAATTCAACAGGGGGTAGTTTAGCAACGAGCATTGCAGTAGCATGGATCCATTCATGAAGTAACATGCACAACAAAAGGAAGTGCAATAGATACAACATCACAGTCAAACATGACATACAGATCCATACATAAAGTCGGTTACAAGCCAGCGTTACAATAGCGAAAGGGAAAGCTAGACAACTAGGCGGCACGCAGGCACACTGTGGAGGGATACAACAACGCGACATAGCGATATGCTACATCAACGTCGGGGGAAAGCACTGTAGCCAGGCAGCTGCAGGTGACGATGCAGGGTACCCTCGATAGAAGGATCCTGCGCCCCGTGAACACTCTGGTGCAGAACCTGGTCCCGAACTGGAAGAAGAGGACCACGTGGAGGAACAAAACCTCCAACAGCATGCCACTCAAGACCAGGTGGCATCTCCGTCCTGCGCGGGTAAAGAATGTACTCTGGGTGCATCCGTGCACTGACTGCTGGTAGCAACTGTGTCAGAGCGTCGTAAAGACGAGCACGAGTGGTGCACAACTCGACGGCAAGAGCCCGAGCAGTGCGGTCCAGAGCCTGGATGTGCTGTACCATAACCTGCGGGTCATACCGACGCAGCACGTAAGGAGCACGGATAGCAGTGTAGTATCCAGTCTCATCCCCAGCAGGAGCATACGGGATGTATCTGAAAGCAGTCTCCTCCAAGCGACTGTTGTGCTCTCCACGAAGACGAGCAATAGCAGTATAGGCAGCATCATGGACAGCCATATCCACAGTCACTCCAACACCATGGAAGGTGTGCGACTCGGTGATGGAGTTGTTCTGCAGATCAAAGATTCGAACCTCAGCATGGTACTGCTCCTGGTTGAACTCGCGGTAATCCTCGTAAACAGTGTACTCGGGATACCAGCGATATCCCAGCCTGGTCAGAAGTTCGACCAAAATGGCCGGAAACCTAGTCGGATCACGAGCCACGGTCAGCCGGACAAGCTATCTTGCGGGACGCATCTGAAACAGGAAGTGCAGATGTCAAATGACAGTGTGAGAAACATATGATAGCATTGGAAAGAAAGGTTAAACAGACCAATGGAAAAGAAAAGGTGATTATCAGATTAACCAGACCAAAGGAAAGGATTAGTTGCAGACAATCCAGCTCTCCGGGTGAATGTGATTACGAGAACCTAGTGTTAGAGTTAGCAAAATCATTTAACCCGAAAGGATGAGAGATCAGAGTCCCAGAGTAAGGATGAGGAATAAAAGATACTAATACCACCCATTGGCGACGAGGGCCCGTAAGCCACACAGCCATGTTAGTAAAATAGTTTTGCAAAGACTAGACTCAACTTCGGCCAAGGAGTTGGAAAGGGGCTTCCTACAGGCAGTCGGCTCTGATACCAACTTGTGACGCCCCCGACTTAATCATGCACTAATCATACACGCAAATGCACACGATCAAGCCTAGGGACTCACTTGAAGATATCACAACACAACTCTACATAAATAAAAGTCATACAAGCTTTATATTACAAGTCAGGGGCCTCGAGGGCTCGAATACATAAGCTCGATGTCATACAAGCATTAGCGAAAGCATTAGATATCTGAGTACAGATATAAAAAGAAAACAGATAAGCCTTAGAAGGCGGGGCAAAACAACAACACTGATCGAAAAGGCGCAGGCCTCCTGCCTGGGAGCCTCCTAACTACTCCTGGTCGTCGGCGGTCTCCACGTAGTAGTAAGCTTCTCCAGAAGTGTAGTAGTCGTCAACTGGGGCGGCTGGCTCCGGGGCTCCGTCATCTCGTCTCAGCAATCGGGTATGGGGAAAAAGGGAAGCAAAGCAACCGTGAGTACTCATCCAAAGTACTCGCAAGACTTACATCAGATCTATACTATTTATGCATCGGTATCAAAGAATGGCTGTATCAGTGGACTGGACTGCAGAAAGGCCAGAATAGAGAGAAAGGCCTAGCCTATCGAAGACTAGCATCTTCAGGGTCTTGCAGCAGTAGAAGAGTGCAGATTAGTAACATATCATAAAGTAACAAGCATGTTGTATCAAAGCCTAGGGATCCTTCCTCGACTCCCTGCGAGAAAGCGATCCCGGAGCTTCCAATTAATTAACATATAACCAGTTCAAGTAGTAGATCGGGATACTTTACTGAGCGTCCTGTTACCGTGGACACGGCTATTCGAATAGATATATCTTCCCTGCAGGGGTGCACTACTGTTACCCAACACACTCGATTAACTCCGGCCAGACACACTTTCCTGGGTCATGCCCGGCCTCGGCTGATCGACAGACCGCAGCCCTACCTAGATCTCAGCAGAGAGGTCCCCGCCGGTCTACATCCTAAGTGCTCAGGGTTCTTGGGCCCATCCCCCTTTGCACTCCGAGTCGTTGCGAGCAGGGTGAACCAGGCACCACCTCTGTCCTGGATGGCGCCGGCCCAGCCGTGCCGCAATGCTGAACTGGACGTCTGACAGAGCTTTCGGCTGATACATACGGTGCAGAGGGCCCCATTAAACCATTATCCCGCGTGGTGGTAGTGCGTATTGGCTAGTGGCCAACTCAGACCAAATACCCAAATCCGTTAAGTGTATTGGGAGCTCGCGGAAACGAGCAGAGATCCACGAGACATGTGGCCCCGTCGCCCCGTCTCGTGGACTTACGGCAAGGGCTAAGAATGCCCGGCCGAGCCACGTAATCATCTCGCGGGTACCCTCATGGTCAACCCGTCTGCATATCTCTCGCGGGTACCCCTCGGCGTCGACCCGACTTTATAAAGTATGTGTAACAAGGACAAGGTACCGTGTGTCCATAACATCAAGATGGGATCCGAGGATTCACCCTCGTTGGATTCCCACTCGATGTATCCGTCAAGGTGAACCCGGAGGAATCACCCACGATGGTATTCACACTTGCGGGGTTGCACGACAGAAGCCTCGTCGGAGGTGGTGAAAGAGGAATCACCCTCGGTGACCCACAACCAACTAGCTGTACCACAGAGGCAACATCATGAGTGAGATAAGAGGTATCACCCTCAACACCCGATGTTAGCTCTGCGGAGTCGAGCAACTAAGGGGGTTGTGTAGTGAAGTGCAGGTCTCAGCCCGTCGAACACATCGAACGGGGCACTGGTAACTAAGCGGGGCAACTAGGACAAGGTGGAGGGGCCACAAATGGATTTACATCCAACTTATACTAAGCATTTAGAATATCAGGTAAAGTATCAAAAGGCAGTTTACAAAAACAGGCTATGCATCAGAATAGGATAAATCAATAGCAGTAGCAAATTCTAATGCAAGCAGGAGGGAGAAAGAATAGGTGATATAGGCATGCGTCAAGGGGGGTTGCTTGCCTGGAAGCTCTGCGTCAAAAGAGGGGTCGTCGCGGTTGTAGTCGGTCTCCTGAGCTGCGTCGGTCTCGGAGGCTATCGGAAAGTAGAGGGGGAAGAAATAATAAATAAAGGCAAACAAATGCAACACTATGCAAGGCATGGCAAAATGCAGTGTCGGTGGTGACCTATTGTATTGCTACATGTCGCAGACGAAGCGAAAAAATATATGGGATATTTTCCCGGCGTTTAGGCTGATTTCGGAATACTGAATCGTAGGGGAAGGTTCCATGTTCAGGTAGTTAGGAGTGATGATCAAGCATTTTGACCACATATTCAAATTACCTCATTTTTCTGATCAACTTTCATGTAGAAAGTTTTTCGATCCGAGCTACGGTTGAATTTCTACGAATTTTCAAAGATTTAAATTATTTTCTAAAATTTCTAGAATTAATTTAATTTCTTAAATTTGAATTATCCGAAACAGTAGCACCTGACGTCATCATGACGCCAGAGTGACGTCAGCGAGTCAACTGAGCTGGCCAGGTCAAACCTGACCAGTGGGTCCCACTGGTCAGTGGCTCAGGGCTGATTAGACGTTAATTTAACTAACAGAAGTTAATTAGCGAGTGGGCCCGGCCTGTCAGTGACCTAATTAACTAACAGAGTTAACTTAATTAACCGCTAACAGTGATTAAGTCAGCGGGCCCACATGTCAGTGGCTTTAGATGCCACGTCAACGCAGTCAACCGTGGCCAGGGGACCCACTGGCAGTGACCCACGTGGGCCCCAGGCCACGCCACGTCGGACGTCGGCGCCGGAAAACACTCCGGCGAGCCCCGGATGCGGCGGAGCGCTCCGGCGAGCTCGGGTTTCGCCTGTGGTGGCCCATTTGGACCGCGGTCGGGCGCGTTCGAAAGCCAGCGAGCCCGCCCGTCGAGTGGCGCCACTGGTTGGACCAGGGGATGGCCGGAACGTCGCCGACGATGACGTTGGCGGCAGTGGTTTTCGGGCGACGGCGAAATCGACGAAGCCGCGCGCGTTGGCTCGAACTAAAGGGGTGGGGACGATCTACGCGTGCGTGCGAGCTAGTTGGACACGGTTGCGCGGGCGTTCGGTCGCCGGAACGTGGCCGGCGATGAGCTCGTGCGGCGGCGAGCTCGGACGCGATGGGAACGTCGCCGACGTGCACGGAAACGGCGGGGAGACAGAGGGGAAAGAGGTGAGGCTCACCGAGCGGCTCACGAAAGGCCGTTGACGGCTTTGTAGCGCAGGGGAGGCGACGAACGGAGCGGTGGAGCTCCGGTGATCCGAGGCGGACGCCGGCTCGATCCGGGCGATGGAGGGTTCCCCGGCTCCCGTAGCTGGTCGAGGAGGAAGTAGCGGTGGGCGGCGCACCTCCCTGACATGGTTGCCGGGCTCGAGGACGTCGGTGGCCACGGGACCGCACGGACGCGGCGGCGGCCGCACTCGGGCAGAGAAGCGGAGGGCGAGCGCGAGCGAGAAAGAGAGGGAGAGGAGAGGCGCGGCGTCCAGAGGGTCGAGGACGCCGTCCTTATCCCCTCGCCCCACCTGCTCCGGCGCCGTGGCGGTCAGTGGCTGGAGCCGCGCGCGCTCGGCCATGGCGGCGCTGACAGCGAGGCGGGAGTAGGTGGACGAAGCGGTACGTGGGCTGGGCCGGCGCTGGGCCGCGGTGAGCGCCAGGTAAGAGTTTCCCTTTTTCTGTTTTTCTCTTTTATTTAATAAACAAAGAGGAAAAGAAGATATTTGTGCATCCAAAAGGCTTAGGAAAAATAAGGAACTTGGCCCATTAAATCCAGTGCATTTTTAGACACTGCCACAATTATTTTGGGAGAGGTTTGGATCCATTTGGAATTTTCATAAATGAATTTGCATTTTAATTGCTGGAATAGCACTGTTTTAAATGCTAATGTCCATTTTAGCATCATGGTGATGTTGTTTTTCTTAAGAACAAATTGTTTTGAAATATTTGCTAAATGATGAACATTTTTCCAGCAACTTTTGTGCAACTTCAAATTTCACTTGCAATCCAAATTTTAATTTGAAAAGGAATTTGAAATGAGATATGAAACTAATGATGATCCAACATTGCAAATCAAAGTGACTTGGCATTAACATGGTGGATCACTGTAGCTTGATACTCGGGGTGTTACATGAGCCCCCGTGTGAGCGCTTCGCCGGCGGTCCAAAAGGTGGTTGGGTTGTCCATGCAGGCATGAGGCTACTGGGTGGTGGACGGGATCGCCCTACGTTGGGTTTCGGCAGGGTGGTCGGGGCTTGGGTCTCCGGTTTGCTGGGCAGGGTCCAACAGTCTGCTTGGGGTGAGAAGCTAGGTGCTTTTCCTCGACATTGCGGTCTTGTTGCAGTACCCAGGGAGGACGGGTCGTCGGTGAAAGCTGTGCAAGGCCTTGGCTGTTGCTGGCGACGACGATGTCTACAGACGTCGTTGCTACTTGTGAGCTGCGTTGGGATTTCCTCGAAGAGGAGAGAATGATGCAGTATAGTAAACATAAGTATTTCCCTCAATTAAGAACCAAAGTTATCAATCCAGTAGGAGAACCACACAGAACCTCGTTAGCAGCACCTACACACACAAAAGCAAATACTTGCACCCAACGCAAACAAGAGGGTTGTCAATCCCCTTGGCGGTTACTTGCAAGGATTAATTCTGATAGTGATAGATAAATAAGTAAATTGCAAAACAAAATAAAGGAAATAAAATTGCAGCAATGTATTTTGAGATTTTATATATGATAGACAAATGACCCGGGGGCCATAGTTTTCACTAGAGGCTTCTCTCTCGAACACATAGCATACGGTGGGTAAATAAATTACTGTTGGGCAATTGATAGAAAAACACATAGTTATGACGGATTCATGGCAATGATCATGTATATAGGCATCACGTCTGAGACAAGTAGACCGACTCATGCCTGCATCTACTACTATTACTTCACCCATCGACCGCTATCCAGCATGCATCTAGGGTATTAAGTTAATGAAAACAGAGTAACGCCTTAAACAAGATGACATGATGTAGACAAAGTAAACTTAAGCAATATGAATAAACCCCATCGTTTTATCCTTAATGGCAACAATACAAATACGTGTCTTGTCCCCTACTTTGTCACTAGGATAGAGCACCGCAAGATTGAACCCATTAAAAAGCACCTCTCCCATTGCAAGATAAATCAATCTAGTTGGCAAAACCAAATGGATAGATCGAAGAGAAATACAAAGCTATAACAATCATGCATAAATAAGTTCAGAAAAGATTCAAATATTTCTCATGAATAATCTGATCATAAACCCACAATTTATCGGATCCCAACAAACACGCCGCAAAAGAAGATTACATTGAATAGAACTTCAAGGAAATCGAGGAGAACATTGATTGAAGATCAAAGAGAGAGAGAAAACCATCTAGCTACTAGCTATGGACCCGTATGCCTATGGTAAACTACTCACACATCATCGGAAGGGCAGCAAGGTTGATGTAGAAGCCTTCCGTGATCGATTCCCCCTCCGGCAGAGTACCGGAAAAAGGCCTCCAGATGGAATCCCGGAAGAACAGAAGCTTGCGGCGGCGGAAAAGTTATTCGAGGTGGCTCTCTGGTATACAGGAATATTTGAGAATTTATAGGCTTGTAATTAGGTCAAGAGGTGCCACGAGGGGCCCACAAGCTTGGGGGCGCGCCTCCCGAGCTTGTCGCTCCCTCGTGGCTCGTCTGGTCTTCTCCCGAACCTTCTAGGGTCTCGCTTGGTCTAGAAAAAATTAATCCAAAGTTTTTTCTTCGTTTGGACTCCGTTTGATATTGATTTTCTGAAAAGCCAAAAAAAAGCGAAAAACAACAACTGGCACTAGGCACTAGGTTAATAGGTTAGTCCCAAAAAATGATATATAATTGCATATAAAACATCCAAGATTGATACTATAATAGCATGGAACAATAAAAAATTATAGATACGTTGGAGTTGTATCAAGCATCCCCAAGCTTAATTCCTGCTCGTCCTCGAGTAGGTCAATGATAAAACAGAATTTTTGATGTGGAATGCTACCTGACATATTCATCATGTAATCTCTTTTATGGTATAAATATTAAGATCCGAATGATTCAAAGCAATAGTCTATAATTTGATATAAAGATATCAATACTCAGGCATACTAACAAACAACATGTCTTTCAAAATGAAAATGCTAAAGAAAGTTATCCCTACAAAATCATATAATCCTGTCATACTCCATCTTCTTAACATAAAGTATTTATCATGCACAACCCCGGAGACAATCAAGCAATTGGTTCATACTTTTTAACGCGCTTCAGCTTTTTCAACCCCTACGCAATACATGAGCGCAAGCCATGGACATAGCACTATGGGTGGAATAGAATATGATGATAGAGATTAATAAGGGGAAGTCAAAAAAGGAAGATAGTCTCACATCGACGCGGCTAATCAACGGGCTAGGGAGATGTTCATCAATTGATGTCAATGAGGAGAGTAGGGATTGTCATGCAACGGATGCACTAGGAGCTATAAGTGTATGAAAGCTCAAACTGAAAACTAAGTGGGTGTGCATCCAACTTGCTTGCTCATGAAGACCTCATGCATTTGAGGAAGCCCATCATCGGAATATACAAGCCAAGTTCTATAATGAAATTTGTTCACTAGTATATGAAAGTGACAACATAGGAGACTCTCTATATGAAAAACATGGTGCTACTTTGAAGTACAAGTGTGGAAAAGGATAGTAACATTGCCCCTTCTCTCTTTTTCTCTCATTTCATTTTTTTGTGGGCTCTTTTTGACCTCTTTTTTTTTATTTCCTCGCTGGGAGAATGCTCTAATAATGATGATCATCACACTTCTATTTACTTACAACTCGCAATTACAACTCGATAGTAGAACAAATATGACTCTATATGAATGCCTCTGGCAGTGTACCAGGATGTGCAATGATGCTAGCGTAACATGTATGAAAATGATGAATGGTGGCTGAGCCACAAATACCATGTCAGCTATATGATCATGCAAAGCAATATGACAATGATGATGTGTGTCATATAAAAGGAACGGTGAAAGTTGCATTGCAATATATCTCGGAATGGCTATGGAAATGCCATAATAGGTAGGTATGGTGGCTGCTTTGAGGAAGATATAAAGAGGCTTATGTGTGATAGAGCATATCATATCATGGGGTTTTGATGCACTGGCGAAGTTTGCACCGACTCTCGAGGTGAGAAAGGACAATGCACGGTACCAAAGTGGCTAGCAAATTGCGGAAAGGTGAGAGTGCGTATAATCCATGAACTCACATTAATCATATTGTGAAAGTTTATTAGCCCTCGAAGAAAAGTACTACTACGCATGCCCCTAGGGGGAGGTTGGTAGGAGTTAACCATCGCGCGCCCCCGACCGCCACGCAAAGGAAGACAATCAATAATAAATCATGCTTCAACTTCTTAGCATAACGACAGACCATACGTGCATGCTTCGGGAATCACAAACCTTAACACAAATATTCTTACTAAACCACAATTATCTACTAGTACCTCCCACATATTACCATCTTAATATCTCAAAACTATTGCAAGGAATGAAACTTATCATATTCAGTGATCTACATGAAAGTTTTTATTATATCCTTATTGAATACCTATCATATTAGGACCAAATTCATAACCCGTGCATATTACCATTACTAGTATTAGACTCTCAAAAAGATATAAGTGAAGCATGAGAGTGCAACTATTTGTTTAAAATATAACCACCGTCGTGCTCTAAAAGATATAAGTGAAGCACTAGAGCAACTGCCTAGCTCAAAAGATATAAGTGAAGCACATAGAGTATTCTAACAAATCACAAATAATGTGTGTCCCTCTCAAAAAGGTGTGTTTAGAAAAGATGATTGTGACAAACTAAAAAGCAAACAAAGAAAATAAAACTATGGCACAAGACGCTCCAAGTAAAACACATATCATGTGATGAATAAAAATATAACTCCAAGTGATATACCGATAGATTGTAGACGAAAGAGGGGATGCCATCCAGGGCATCCCCAAGCTTAGATGCTTGGGTCTTCCTTGAATATTACCTTGGGGTGCCTTGGGCATCCCCAAGCTTAGGGTCTTGCCGCTCCTTATTCCTTCATCCATCGTGGTCTCACCCAAAACTTGAAAACTTCAGCACACAAAACTCAACAGAAACCTCATGAGATCCGTTAGTATAACAAACAAATCTTAAACTTTAGGTACTATTATAAATTGATTCATATTTAATATTGACATAATGCTACTGTACTCCAACTTCCCCATGGCTTATACCCCCCGATACAATATACATAGATTCATCGAAATAAGCAAATTATGCAAAAAAAAAACAGAATTTGTCTAAAACAGAACAGTCTGTAAAGATCTATTTAAAATCTATACTTCTGTAATTCCAAAAATTCTGAAAAATTAGGAAAACGTAAAAAATTCATATTCCAATACTTTGTAAAAAAATCAGAATTTTATCATGCTCCAGTACAGAACCAAAAATTCATCACTGGACTTAAAACTTTCTGTTTTCAAACAGCATCAATTATACTATCATCTAAATCATCCCAAAGGCATTACTTGGCACAAACACTAATTAAAAGATAAAAACACAATCATAACAGAATCTAAAATTGTGTGGCACAATAAAAATAAAAATTTGCAATAAAGATAAATATTGGGTTGCCTCCCAACAAGCGTTATTGTTTTATGCCCCTAGCTAGGCATAATGCATTGTTTTAAGTATTATCATCCTTCAAATTAATTCCATAGGTGGCCCTCATAATAGATTCATATGGTGGCTTAATTCTCTTTGTAGGGAAGTGTTCCATCCATTTCTTTAACAGAAATTGGAATCTTATATTACCTTCTTTCATATTAATAATATCACCTATGGTTCGTAGGAAAGGCCTACCAAGTACTATAGGGCAAGACGAATTGCATTCAATATCAAGCACAATAAAATCCACGGGTACATAATTCATATTTGCAAGTATGAGAACATCATTTATTCTACCCAATCGTTTCTTAATAGTTGAATCCGTTAAATGCAAATTAAGGGAATAAGGATCCATATCGGTGAGATCTAGCACGTCACACAAATATTTTGGTATAGTAGAGACACTAGCACCTAGATCACACAAAGCATTACATTCATAATCTTTAATTTTAACTTTAATAGTAGGTTCCCATTCATCATGTAATTTTCTAGGTATTGAAACTTCCAACTCAAACTTTTCTTCATGAGCTTTATCATAGCTTCTACAATATGTTTAGTAAAAAAATTATTTTGTTCATAAGCATTAGGTGAATTAATCATGGATTGCAACAAGGAAATACATTCAACCAAAGAGCAATTATCATAATTAAAGTCCTTGTAATCCAAAGTAGTGGGCACATCGCTATTTAAAGTTTTGACCTCTCCAAACCCACTTTTATCATTTTTATCAATAAGATCATCACCCTCCGAACAATTGGGACGCCTTCTAACTAAAGTTGACTCATCTGCAGTCCCTTTTTCATCAAATTTTATATTACTAAATAAAGATTCAATAGGTGAAACACCAATCATTTTAATATCTTCATTGTTACTATGATGTGACTCGGGTTTAGCAACCATCTTATTTACTAGCGTGGTTTGTTTATCCAAAATCTTCCCTAACAGGTTTTCGGTACGAGCAAGTTGAGACTGAAGATTGGTTACTTCTAGATTGACCTCTTCAAGTTGTTTATTAATGTTATACAATAAGATAGAATGTTTCTTAAGTTCCTCAGAAAAGAATTTATTATGCTCATATTGTGAAGACATAAAACTCTTAGTGGCATTTCGATCTCAGACAACCTTTTGTTATAGAAACTATCGCGAAATTCCTCTAGAGACATAGCGACAAAGCAAACAAACTAGCAAATAAAATATTTTTGTGTTTTTGTAAATTTGTTTTAGAAGTGGGGGATATGAAAACGAGAGGCAAATGCAAATAAAAAGGCAAATGAAAATAAGAGCAAGTAGATGATAGTTTATGCGAAGGTACTTGATAGGTTTTGGTGATGTCTCCCCGGCAACGGCGCCAGAAATTCTTCCTGCTACTTGTGAGCTGCGTTGGGATTTCCTCGAAGAGGAGAGGATGATGCAGTACAGTAGAGATAAGTATTTCCCTCAGTTAAGAACCAAGGTTATCAATCCAGTAGGAGAACCACACAGAACCTCGTTAGCAGCACCTACACACACGAAAGCAAATACTTGCACCCAACGCGAACAAGAGGGTTGTCAATCCCCTTGGCGGTTACTTGCAAGGATTAATTCTGATAGTGATAGATAAATAAGTAAATTGCAAAACAAAATAAAGGAAATAAAATTGCAGCAAGGTATTTTGAGATTTTATATATGATAGACAAATGACCCGGGGGCCATAGTTTTCACTAGAGGTTTCTCTCTCAAACACATAGCATACGGTGGGTAAACAAATTACTGTTAGGCAATTGATAGAAAAGCGCATAGTTATGACGGATTCATGGCAATGATCATGTATATAGGCATCACGTCCGAGACAAGTAGACCGACTCTTGCCTGCACCTACTACTATTACTCCACCCATCGACCGCTATCCAGCATGCATCTAGGGTATTAAGTTAATAAAAAGTAATGCCTGCTACTTGTAAACTGCGTTGGGATTTCCCCGAAGAGGAGAGGATGATGCAGTATAGTAGAGATAAGTATTTCCCTTAGTTAAGAACCAAGGTTATCAATCCAGTAGGAGAACCACACAGAACCTCGTTAGCAGCACCTACACACACAAAAGCAAACACTTGCATCCAACGCAAATAAGAGGGTTGTCAATCCCCTTAGCGGTTATTTGCAAGGATTAATTCTGATAGTGATAGATAGAAAAGTATATTGCAAAATAAAATAAA
This sequence comes from Elymus sibiricus, assembly GCA_039707655.1. NCBI lineage: Eukaryota > Viridiplantae > Streptophyta > Magnoliopsida > Poales > Poaceae > Elymus > Elymus sibiricus. Next base: position 73,711,609 of record CM077672.1, on the reverse strand, counting down.
AGTAAATAAATTGTAGCAAGGTATTTTTGGATTTTAATATATGATAAAGGTAGACCCGGGGGCCATAGTTTTCACTAGAGGCTTCTCTCTCGAGCACAGAACATACGGTGGGTGAACAAATTACTGTTGGGCAATTGATAGAAAAGCGCATAGTTATGATGATATTCAAGGCAATGATCATGTATATAGGCATCATGTCCGAGACAAGTAGACTGACTCCTGCCTGCATCTACTACTATTACTCCACCCATCGACCGCTATCCAGCATGCATCTAGGGTATTAAGTATAAAACAGAGTAATGCCTTAAACAAGATGACATGATGTAGACAAAGTAAACTCAAGCAATATGATTAAACCCCATATTTTTATCCTTAATGGCAGCAATACAAATACGTGTCATGTCCCTTTCTGTCACCGAGATTGAGCACCGCAAGATTGAACCCATCACAAAGCACCTCTCCCATTGCAAGATAAATCAATCTAGTTGGCCAAACCAAACAGATAGATCAGAGAGAAATACAAAGCTATAACAATCATGCATTAAAAGAGTTCAGAGAAGACTCAAATATTTCTCATGAATAATATAATCATAAACCCACAATTCATTGGATCCCAACAAACACACCACAAAAGAAGATTACATCGGATAGAACTCGAAGAATATCGAGAAGAATATGGTATTGAAGATCAAAGAGAGAAAAGAAGCCATGTAGCTACTACCTATGGACCCGTATGTCTGTGGTAAACTACTCACACATCATCGGAAGGGCAGCAAGGTTGATGAAGAAGCCCTCCGTAATCGATTCCCCCTCCGGCAGAGTATCGGAAAAGGCCTCCAGATGGGATCGCGGAAGAATAGAGGCTTGCAGCGGCGGTAGGGTTTCTCGTCTGGCTCTCTGTTGGTTTCCGAATATTTGAGAATTTATAGAAGTGGAATTAGGTCAAAAGGAGCCACGAGGGGCCCACAAGGCATCAGGGCGTGCCCCCCGGGGTCGCGCCCTGTTGCCTTGTGGCCTCCTCATGAGGCTTCTAGCATCCTCCCGAAGCTTCCAGGGTCTCTTTTGTCCAGAAAAAATCGTCAAAAAGTTTCGTGGCATTTGAACTTCGTTTGGTGCTGATCTCCTGAAAAACCAAAAACAAGCAGAAAACAGCAACTGGCACTGGGCACTAGGTTAATAGGTTAGTCCCAAAAAAGATATATAATTGCATACAATTGCATAGTACTATAATAGCATGGAACAATAAAAAATTATAGATACGTTGGAGACGTATCAATGCCTTAAGCAAGATGACATGATGTAGACAAAGTAAACTCAATATGAATAAACCCCATCCTTTTATCCTTAATGGCAACAATACAAATGCGTGTATTGTCCCCTACTTTGTCACTGGGATAGAGCACTGCAAGATTGAACCCATTACAAAGCACCTCTCCCATTGCAAGATAAATCAATCTAGTTGGCCAAACCAAACAGATAGATCGGAGAGAAATACAAAGCTATAACAATCATGCATAAATAAGTTCAGAAAAGACTCAAATATTTTTCATGAATAATCTGATCATAAACCCACAATTTATCGGATCCTAACAAACACGCCGCAAAAGAAGATTACATGGAATAGAACTCCAAGGAAATCGAGGAGAACATTGTATTGAAGATCAAAGAGAGAGAAGAAGCCATCTAGCTACTAGCTATGGACCCGTATGCTTGTGGTAAACTACTCACACATCATCGGAAGGGCAGCAAGGTTGATGTAGAACCCCTCCGTGATCGATCCCCCTCCGACAGAGTACCAGAAAAGGCCTCGATATGGGATCATGGAAGAACAGATGCTTGCGACGGCGGAAAAGTTATTCGAGGTGGCTCTTTGGTATACGGGGAATATTTGAGAATTTATAGGCTTGGAATTAGGTCAAGAGGTGCCACGATGGGCCCACAAGCCTGGGGGGCGCGCCTCCCGAGCTTGTCGCTCCCTCGTGGCTCGTCTGGTCTTCTCCCGAACCTTCTAGGGTCTCTCTTGGTCCAGAAAAAATTAATCGAAAGTTTTTTCTTCGTTTGGACTCCGTTTGATATTGATTTTCTGAAAAGCCAAAAACAAGCAAAAAACAGCAACTGGCACCGGGCACTAGGTTAATAGGTTAGTCCCAAAAAATGATATATAATTGCAAATAAAACATCCAAGATTGATACTATAATAGCATAGAACAATCAAAAATTATAGATACATTGGAGATGTATCTGTCGTTCTTCTCCTTGGAGGCATTGCTTCCCGTCCCTCCTCCATGGGACATCCGTCTGCCTCGCCGCTGCTCCGGCCACCCATCTTCGGAGTCTTCTTTGATGGTGTCCGTCGGTGTAGGTTACTCCAAGGTTGCCCGAGGCCCTTCTTGTCGCCGGTGATTTATATCAATGTATCCTTGGCCTCTTTTAGGCGGTAGTCAGTTTGGCGTGCGAGGTCATCCCGGGGCCAGGGGTTGCCGGGATCAGCGTCATGTCGGCGGGCTACCGGAGGTATCACTACAGGAATCAGCTGCTTTGCCGTATGCCATAGCAGACGGCAAAGGCATACTTTACGGATGGCAAAGCCTTTGCCGTCTGCCAGCAGACGGCCAACACTCCGGCTGAACGGCTGCCGGCAAAGGCCTCTTTGCCGTCTGCTGGCAGACGGCAAAGCACCTGGACGGCAGACAAAAGGTGCCAGCCCCGTTAGGGGGCTAACGGCGCTCTTTGCCGTCTGCCAGCAGACGGCAAAGAGCTGCAGCTGACGTCAGCTGACGTCATGCGTCAGCTGGGCCAACGCAGGCTCTTTGCCGTCTGCCAGCAGACGGCAAAGAAGCAAAGGTCTTTGCTGTCTGCCAGCAGACGGCAAAGAGACCAAATAGGCCAGTCCAGGTTGCACAGGCTGCTGCCACGTGCCCACTTTGCCGTCTGCTAACAGACGGCAAACCTCTTTGCCGTCTGCTAGCAGACGGCAAAGTGGCTATATAGCAACTGTTTTTTCTTATATCAATTCATTTTCACAGAAATTCAAACACACACATATATATATATTCAGAATCACATAATAAGGCAAAACATTATGTCTTATCCACCACATAATATGTCTCATCCACCACATAATAAACAACACATATGCAAATAATATGCAAGCCATATGGATATGATCATCCAACACATACCAAATCAAAACATATGCAAGTCTCATCCATACATATGCAAGTTTCATTCATCTATACATACATATGCAAGTGTCACATTGTTGATCCTACAAAATCAAAACAAAATGGAAGGACAAGGACTCCATGAACGCAAGCTTCCGTGAAGTGAATCAAATCTGCAAAATGAGAAAGAAGAAAGTTAGAAGAAGAAGACTAGAAGAAGAAGAAGAAGAAGAACACTAGAATTTTTCTCCTCTTCTTGTTCTTCTTCTTATTGCTTACTTGTGTCATTTTAGAGCTAACCTAGGTAAATAGGCCATTTTTGACCTAAATATGCTAAGTATATCATAAATGAGCTAAAAAAAGCTAAGTATAGGTCATTTTTGTGCTAACATAAGTAATTATGCCATTTTTGAGCCAATTAAGCATATTAAGTCATTTTGGAGCTAAATAGGTCATTTCTTAAGCATATTATGTCATTTTTGAGCTAGCTAAGCATATTAAGTCATTTTGGAGGAATAAATGCTAAGTATAGGTCATTTTAGAGCTATCCTAGGTTAAATAGGTCATTTTAGAGCTATCCAAGGTTAAATAGGTCCATTTTTTAGCTAGCTAAGCATATAAATTCATTTTGGAGGAATAAATGCTAAGTATAGGTCATTTTAGAGCTATCATATGTTAAATAGGTCATTTTTGAGCTAATTAAGGTTATTATGTCATTTTTGAGCTAGCTAAGCATATAAATTCATTTTGGAGGAATAAATGCTAAGTATAGGTCATTTTAGAGCTATCCTAGGTTAAATAGGTCATTTTGGAGCTAATTAAGGTTATTATGTCATTTTTGAGCTACCTAAGCATATTAAATCATTTTGGAGGAATAAATGCTAAGTATAGGTCATTTTAGAGCTATCCTAGGTTAAATAGGTCATTTTGGAGCTAATTAAGGTTGTTATGTAATTTTTGAGCTAGCTAAGCATATAAATTCATTTTGGAGGAATAAATGCTAAGTATAGGTCATTTTAGAGCTATCCTAGGTTAAAGAATGAATACCTGACATGAATAATATGTATATAATTTAAGTGTATCATCATCATGAACATAATAAAAAATTGAATACCTAACATGAACTAATTAATAATATATATTTACATAATAATAATTGAATACCTGGCATGAACTATAATATTAATCTTCATCGTCATCATTAATAAATGCATCATCATCGTCTATATATGCTTCGGGGTCAATAAATGCATCATCATCATCATCACTATCAGTACTGACGTGCTCATCATCATCATCAATAAATGCATCAACATGTGGAAGGCCTCCTGTACGTAATCGGTCAAGCATTGATAGGTCATCAGCAGCAGTAACCTCTTCTTGTTCTGGCTCTTCTTGTTCCGGCTCAGGCTCGGATTCACTGCCGCTGTCTACTTCAATGTTCTGGTGTGAAGTAGAGCGGTTCTTGAAACGTTTTTTGGAAAGACGTGTTTCTTGGAAGAATTCTCCTTCATATGTGTCTGGGTTAATGTGAGGTTCATAATCCTCTTCATTGGGGGGAGGTGGTCTAACACGTGGCGGCACTTCATAAATGACATCCCAACCATTCAGATTTGGATCAGTTTGGCAGGCCCACGGTAGATAGAAAACTTGGGTCGCCTGTTGAGCCGTAATATAGACATCGGGAACATCCAAATGGGTGCTTTGTTTGATTTCGACTAGCCCTAGATGTTCATGAGTCCTTCTAGTCTCCTTCGGCTGGAACCAATAACATTTGAAGACTACGACGTTCGGTGGGTTTGCACCATAGAATAGAAGTTCATAAATTGCTTCAACTCTTCCATAATACTCGGTACCTCCTTCACCGATAGCAGAGACACAACAATTTGTAGACTTTCGGTCGGCCATAGATAGCTCTTTGCCATAGGTACGAAAGCGATACCCGTTGATGTCGTATTTGTCAAATGAACGGACCTTATAGTCAAAACCATTTGCGACTTGTCTCAATTCGGCGTCCATAGACTCTGAACTAGCCTACAAGTTTAATACGAAAGGATTGTTGCATTAGCCGGAAATTAGACGAAGAAATGAAATGGTCTAATGGAAATTACCGTTTGTTTGAACCAAGAGATGAAACCGGGATAGCCGCCTCCATGCATTGCCAGAAGCTCATACTCTTCGACGGAATCCTTTTGGATCACCGCTCCATACGAGAATTCGGCGACGTATCGACTGTATCAAATATCCGGGAATAAGAGCAGTTCAAAGGAATTAGAGGTTGCGAAACAATGTACCGAGAACTTACTCGATGTACGGCCGCACTTCTGTTAGGTTGTTCAAGATATACAACGTAATGGTCCGCCATTCGTCGACATCCAACGGTAAGGAAGTATAAGCACCGGCTGGTGCGAGCTTCCCTTTGAATAGGCTGAGGTTGGATCCACCCTTTTTAGGGTCGCCAGCATTGTACCGAGGCTTCGGATTATGCAAATGACGATTTTTGGCTTCGTAGTGTGCTGTCACGAAGTTTGCCGCCTCCTCAGTAATGAATGCCTCGGCCATCGATGCTTCAATTCGACGTTTATTTTTACATTTTTCTCGAAGCGTCTTCTGCATCCTCTCAGTTGCGTAGCACCAACGATTCTGCTCGGGCCCCCCCCAATCGTGCCTCGGTCGGGAGATGCAAAATCAAATGCTGCATTGGATTAAAGAAGCCCGGTGGAAAGATCTTCTCTAACTTGCAGATCAACTCCGGCGCCAACTCTTCCAGTTCTTCTAGCAAGCCAGGCGATAGTTCTTTCGCACAAAGAACACGGAAGAAATAGCTCAGCTCTGCCAGTACTAGCCATTCATCCTCAGGGATAAAGCCACGCAACATCACCGGCATTACCCGCTCAAGCCATATGTGCCAATCATGACTCTTGAGACCAAATATTTTCAATTTTTCAAGGCTCGCTCCCCTCTTTAGATTTGCTGCATACCCATCGGGGAACATCAACTCATTTTTCACCCACAGGAGTATTTCCCTCATAACTGGCCTTCCAAGATTGAACCATGCCTTTGGCTTCGTCCAGTTCTTCTTTCCTTTCGGTTGTCGCATGTTTTGTAGCGGTCTATCACATAGAGCCTGCTGATCGACTCTAGCCTTAGGATTATCCTTTGTTTTCCCCTCTATGCCGAACAATGTACCAAAGAGGGCCTCGTCGACATTCTTTTCAGTGTGCATCACGTCGATGTTGTGTGGGCAAAGGAGGTCTTTGAAGTAAGGCAGATCCCACAAGCATGTCTTGTGAGTCCAGGCGTGTTCCGGATTATACCCCTTGAAATACCCTGGACGCTCTGGATCCGGCTCGAGAGAGTTTAACTGATCCAGGGTCTGTTGGCCTGTCAACGCAGGTGGTGCAGAGTTTTTGACAACTCTACCTTTGATGAAGTTCTTCTTGTCTTTTTTGAACTTATGGCGAGGATCCAGGAACTGTCTATGCATGTCGAAGCAAGAAAACTTGCCACCCGCCTGTAGCCGACGAAACTCAAGAGTTGCCTTGCATGTGGGGCACGGGAACCTTCCATGCACACACCAGCCAACGAATAGCGCATACGCCGGCAAGTCATGCATCGAGTACATGTACCACACACGCATTAGGAAGTTTTTTTTGTAGCGGCGTCGTATGTCTTGATCCCATTATCCCAAGCTTCTTGCAGTTCATCCTTAAGCGGCTGCATGTACACATTCATACTCTTCCCCGGATAGTTGGGCCCCGGAATTATCAACGTCAGGAAAATGTTCTTTCTTTGCATAATCTGTCCGGGGGGGGGGGGAAGATTGAGTGGAATGACAAATACAGGTCAACAACTGTATTGGGCTGCCATCATACCAAACACATTGAACCCATCCGTGCTTATGGCGATTCGAGGATGCCTTGGATCTGCCGCTTTAGCATGATGTATTGCATCGAAGCGCTTCCACGCAAAAGCGTCCGATGTGTGTACCAACATCGGCTCCCCATCTGCATCTAGTTCGGTTCTTTTGCCCAATTTGTGCCATGTCATCTGTCTGGCCGTCTCTTCGACCATGAAAAGACGTTGAAGTCTTGGTATGATTGGCATATACCGAAGAACATTAACTGGGATTTTTGTCTGACTCTTCTCACCCATACCGTTGTCTACCTCAACATACCTGGAAGACTGGCAAACGGGACAATACTTCAAGTCCGCATACTCAAGCCTAAATAAGGCACATCCTTTCTCACAGGCATCTATCTTCTCATAGGGCATCTTAAGTACACGGAGGATTTTGTCCGACTGGTACATGTTTGCAGGCATTACATGGCCTTTGGGTAGAAAACGTCCAAATAGTGTCATCATCGCGTCGTAGCATTCTCTGCCCAAGTTGAATTGAGCCTTCAGAGCCATTACTTGTGCGATGGCATCCAGCTGACAAAGCTCAGTGTGCTCGTGGAGAGGAAGTTTTGAAGACTCCAACATATCATTGAAGGCCTTTGCAGATTCCTCCATCTCATCGTCCGAATCCCGAGCATCATCAAAGTCTTCCACCATGTCTTCCATCCCGGTACCATGCTCGTCGGTGCGACGATGGCCCTCCTCAGCTCTGGCACGTTGGGCAGACTCACCATGAAATGTCCAGACCGTATAATTAGGCGTAAAACCCAACTTCTGCAGGTGTTTGATCATTTCAAACTCTGACTTCTTATGAAAGTTGTCGCACTCGACACAGGGGCACCAGGTTGTTTCCTGTCCATTTGCAAATGCGGCTCTCACAAACCCCTTGGTTTTTCTTATCCATTCATGGGTCATGTCTTTCTGACTAGTGTGACCGGTGTACATCCACGCACGATCACTCATCTTGCCTAGCTACTGGACACACACGAAATATATACATAATTCAGCAAACCATATTCATCAGTTAATAGAGTTTGTCAGTTTTATTACGTCCATGCAACCTAGACGCTAGTAGGTAAAGATAGGTCCTAATCCCACCCGAGTATGTGTAGATTGGGTTCGTTTTCCCATGCTCGGCTCCGGATCCGACGCAAAATTTCGGCAGCACCTCCCCGCTGTTCTCCTGATACACGTCTCGGCAATAAGCAGAGAGGATGTGTACCCGGAGAACAACAGGGAGGCACTGACGAAATTCTGCATCGGATCCGGAGTAGAGCATATGGGAAAATGAACCCAATCTACACATACTCGGGCTGTCCATGGATAACGTTGGACAATTCGAAAGAATCACGGTTATAAATATGCAAATGCATGCATATTTATAGATGTAACCCTTTCGAACGGGAGACGCATAGTGGTCACACATACTGATGATTGACACCTATAGCTAGCAAGTTTCATCGGCACGAAGACCGGAACAGAGCAAATGAAGGGGGGAGGAGGAGATGTCATTTGTGCTCACCCACGAACGCAGGGGCGGAGCTCGTCGTACGCACGGGAAGGTCGTCGAACACCAGACCCTCGCAGCAACGAAAGAACTGCACATTTAAATCCACCCGATCAACACAAATATATATGATGTTTTTCATAACAAAATAGGGAAATATATGACCCCGTCGGCCTCTGGAAGGCCGAAGAGCACCTTTTCGGTCAACAGGAGGCCGAAGAGGTGTCGGGGTCGGGGGTGTCGTGGTGTCGGGCTGTCGTGGTGTCGGGGTATCGGGTCGGGGTGTCGGGGTGTCGGGGTGTCGGGGTGTCGTGTCGGGGTGTCGGGGTGTGTCGGATGTCGTGTCGGGGTGTCATGTCGGGGTCGGGGTGTCATGTCAGGGTCGGGGTGTCGGGGTGTCGTGTCGGGGTCGGGGTGTCGTGTCGGGGTCGGGGTCCGGGTGTCGGGGTCTTTTTTTCCTCTTTTTCCTTTTCTTCTTCTTCCTCTTCTTCCTTTTCTTCCTTTTCTTCCTTTTTTCCTTCTTCTTCTTCTTCTTCTTCTTCTTCTTCTTCTTCTTCTTCTTCTTCTTCTTCTTCCTTTTTCCTTTTTCCTCTTCTTCTTCTCCTCCTCTCCTCTTTTCTTCTTCTTCTTCTTCTTCTTCTTCTTCTTCTTCTTCTTCTTCTTCTTCTTCTTTTTTCTTCTCCTCCTCCTCTTCTTTTCTTCTTCCTTTCCTTTTTCCTCTTCTTCTTCTCCTCCTCTCCTCTTCTTCTTCTTCTTCTTCTTCTTCTTCTTCTTCTTCTTCTTTTTTCTTCTTTTCCTTTTTCTTTTTCCTTTTTTTCCTTTTTCTTTTCTTCTTTTTCTTTCTTCTAGGTTTCTTTCTACCTAAATGTCGAAATATCTAAAAACCTAAACATCTAAGTATCTAAACTCCTAAATGTCTAAATATCTAAAACCTAAACAGAAAAAATAATAAAAAAACAGAAAAAGGGGCAGGAGGGGGAGCTCACCAGAGGGGGGCAGAGGGGTTGGCCGGCGAGGGGGCGGCGACGGGGCTGGCCGGCGTCCGGGCCGCGACGGGGCGGCGAGGGGGCGGCCGGGCCGCGACGGGGCGGCGAGGGGCAGGCCTGGGCGCGGCCGCGCGGGCACGGGGCGGGGCAGTGGGGTGGGGCAGTGGGCGGCGTCGGCGGTCGCGGGTGCGGCGGGCCGGGGCGGGTCGGGGGCGGCGGCGGGTGCGGCGGCGGCGTGGAGTCGGGGTCGGGAGGGGAGAGGCAGAGAGAGTGGAGAGAGTGGAGGGGGGGTGGGCCGTTAGGGCCGTTAGTAGGTATTTTCTTTGCCGTCCGCTAGCAGACGGCAAAGAGGTGGGGTGGGGCCCAGTGCAAAGAAACTTTGCCGTCCGCTGGCAGACGGCAAAGAGCTGGCTGATGGCAAACAGTGTCTTTGCCATCAGCCAGATCTTTGCCGTCTGCTTTCCCAAAGCAGACGCCAAACAACCTCTTTGCCGTCTAGCAGCAGACGACAAAGAGCTGGCAGATGGCAAAGTCCCTGATTCTAGTAGTGTATCCTTTAGCCAATTTGCATTGGTGTGATTGTTGGTTGTCACTGATGGGTTCTGGGTTTGGCTGGTGGGGTGCTGGTAAATGCCGTGCTTGACCTTGGTCAGGCGGACGACGACGACGTCCACGATCGCCGTTCCTTCCTTGGAAGCGTTGTTCTTTGGACCCCTCCTCTTTCAAACTAATGGTTTCTTCCTATCACCTGACCCAGCAATTGGAGTGTGCCGTAGGAGTGGTGGCCCGCTTGCTGAGTTGTGTCGAGGCGCCCCAGGAGGACTTATGCTCATTGCTGGGAACAGGAAAGCTCCTTTAGTTTAGTGCTTCATTTAGCTTTGCTTTGTCCCTGTTTCTTTTGTTCCCTATTCCGCTGAGTGAGCTTATCTTGTATAGCTCATATGCTCAACAGGGGTTGGTGTTGGTGTGTGTTTGTATGGTTCCTTTGTACTAGTTGTTGTTTTATCTATAAAGCGGTACGAAAGCCTTTTTCGGTAATAGCGTGCTTTGTAGGTTTTTTTTGCGAATAGCCTGCTTTGTAGTTTGAACTTAAGTGTTGGTTGTTTGTAGTTTGGAGAACTGATTTGAGTGTGTGCTCTGATTTGGAGAACTGATTTGAGTGTGTGCTTTGTAGTTTGAACTTAACTGTCTGCTTGCAATTGTTAATTTTCTCTTTCAGCCATGTCAAGTTGCCATGGGCAACTTTAATTGAAAATTGCAATGCGATTTGAGCGTTCGCTGGGAAACGCTCTCAGAGAAAGTCTGCCAGATATTGGCGTTCAAAATTTGATGGAAGATTTTGTGCAGCTTGATCGAGTCCAATTGAAATTAGGATTACAAAACAGAGAAATATCATGAACCAATCTGTGGTTGGATAGTTAGGAGCATAGTGGTATCCACTAGACTTCAGGTCTCAGACTTAACATTGATGCTCGCATTTTTCTGGATTTATACCAGACTTTTCGGCGGTGTGGGTTGGGTTCAGTAGAAGGAGACGTTCCCGTCGACTACGAAAGCGTCTGTGACGACTTTGTCAATCTTAAAATGATGTGCCGGCTCAGTCTTTTTGAAGTACTCATAGGAATAGGATGTGCGTGCATGCCTACGATTAATAGGGATGAGTGTATGTGCTTTATGAGCATTTGTTTAAAAAACGCCCAGAGAAATACCAGCAAATCTCAAATTCAAGCACGCGCATACACGTGTGTTGAGTACAAGTGTGCCGAGTCCGCGTCAGCCGTCAGCCCATCCCTCATCCTGTCATCCATCTCCGACATCGCTGGAAGAGGAAGAAACGTCGGGGACTCGTCGTCTCGTCCGTCCCCAGTCACCACGCTTATCCAGCCCAGCCACCACACCAAACCGAACATATCCCCGACCAGACCCATCGCCCCGCCACTCCGCCTCCCCCACTCCCCAGTCCCCAACCCACCACTCTTCCGCGCTCGGCTCTCACGCCACCGGCGATGGCCTCTCGCCTCCTCCGCCTGCACCACCAGCTCCGGCGCCGGCGCCACCACTGCACTAGCCCCGTCCCCTGCAGGCTCCTCTCCTCCTCCTCCTCCTCCGCGGAGCCGCCACCGCCGCCGTCCCAGACGGTGGAGAAGGTGCTGGTGGCGAACCGGGGGGAGATCGCGTGCCGGGTGATGCGGACGGCGCGGCGGCTCGGGATCGCCACCGTGGCCGTCTACAGCGACGCCGACCGCGCGGCGCTGCACGTGCGCGCCGCCGACGAGGCCGTCCGGCTCGGCCCGCCCCCCGCGCGGGAGAGCTACCTCAACGCCGCCGCCATCGTCGACGCCGCCCTCCGCACCGGCGCCAAGGTACTACGGCTCCTGCAGCGGCAGCTCGTTACGCTTTGGCGAATGTGGCACCCGGATCAGCTAGCACCGCTTGCTGCCTGTAGGCTTAGCTAGTCTGTTGCCTGGAATTCTGCCTCCTGATACGCTCGCTGAGTTGTGTGCTGATTGCCGAACGAGTGGCTGGTGCTGCGATCACGTCTTGGCTTTGCGATGCGGTCCTATAACAGTCCCATCCCAACTGTCCAATGTTCGTCATTCATTAAGATTAACAACACAACTGAAGCTCCCTCAAAATAAAACATAACTGAAACTACTTACTGATTACTATTACTTATGGACTACTGCATTCTTGGTTTTGGTGTCCATTTGCCAATTTGTGTGCTGCGTTGAGGTGTGTCATGATGGGATACTATTTTTTCTGAAGTCTGACAGATATATGCCCTGTAGGCGATCCACCCTGGATATGGGTTTCTTTCAGAGAGCGCAGATTTCGCACAGCTCTGTGAATCCGAGGGGCTAACATTTATTGGGCCGCCACCATCTGCAATCCGAGATATGGGTGATAAGAGGTAAATTATTCTTGCCATGTGGTTTGCGTAAATACTACCTGTCCTTTTTGTATTCTAAGAACATTATGTAAAAAAAATAGCGCGTCAAAGAGGATCATGGGTGCTGCTGGCGTACCACTTGTTCCAGGCTACCATGGGGCTGACCAAGACATCGAGTTGTTAAAACTTGAAGCTGATAAGATTGGATATCCAGTTTTGATTAAACCCACTCATGGTGGAGGGGGCAAGGTACACTGGGAATGCTTTGTACAGTACAATGTTATTTTCAGTTTCCAATTTCATCAAGAGTGGAACACATTTGTGTATGCAGTCGTAGGTTCTCCTGTGTGTGAGTTGCGTGATCAAATTTAAGAGCATGTTGCCGTGTTTATTCATAACGTCGCTCATCTCAATTAAGTCTTCTGTTCTCTATGTTCTTCTTTTGATCTTTGATCTTTGCATTCAAGGGGATGAGAATAGTTCAAGGGCCTGATGACTTTGTAGATTCTGTACGGAGTGCTCAACGTGAAGCTGCCGCATCATTTGGTATAGACACATTGTTGATTGAGAAGTATATTACTCAACCCAGACATATAGAAGTCCAGGTAACATTCTGATTTCATTCCTCCCACAATCCTTTTCTCAATGTGCGCAGGTCCTTGGTTGATGTGATATAAACTACTATTTGTGTACTCTGAACAGTCAAACAAGTATTTATAGATGCAGTTTCAGTCTGATATCTACTGATTTGTTTGCTCCTTCTTGTTAGTCGTTACTCCATAAGACTCGAATGATATTTGCATTCACTATTATGAATAATGAATTATAATGAACTTATACTTGCCATTTCGTTTTAATTTATGCCCTGTGTTATTAACGGGTACCACTTCTTTTGATTACTTTTTCTTATGATTGTACAAACTTATTGCAACAGCTTGCCTAAATTGGTCTACTCAGACGATCAAAAGAAACATGAATGGTTAATGTGTCACTATTTCAATATGTAGGTATTTGGTGACAAACATGGAAATGCTATTCACCTTTACGAGAGAGACTGCAGTCTACAAAGAAGGCATCAGAAGATCATCGAGGAAGCACCAGCTGTAAGGCTTTATTATCTGTCAATGCCACTGTTTCCCTTTAAATAAAGTAACATTTAAGGTTATCCGTTTATGTATTGACTGCAGCCAAATGTGACAACCGAGTTTCGGACTCATATTGGTGAAGCTGCTGTGTCGGCTGCGAAGGTGACATACTTGTTGTTTCTACACAATATTGCATGCTGTGATTGAAGATATAGATTTGATGCTCTTATGTTTTCAGTTCATTACACTGTTTAGTTCATTCACTATTTATGAAACAGTACCTGATTTAACACTTTCAAGCTACCAAACTCTCCACCATATGTTCTGCAATAGTTATTCTGTTTAATCTTTATATTTTATACACAGGGTCACTTATTGGATTCTTTGTGTTGAAGGCAGTTGGTTACTACAGTGCTGGAACAGTGGAGTTTATTGTGGATACTCTTTCAGGAGAATTCTATTTCATGGAGATGAATACTCGACTCCAGGTACTATGTTTATGATTATTAATTGATCATGTAGATGCTTTAGTACCTTGTAAAACCCAAAATTGCAAGACACATAAAGGTGGAATAATATGTTCAAAACTAGCAGATGAGCCTGAGTGGTCACATTTGTTATTCCATCTGTATATGGAATTATGGATAGCCTTGTAACCACATTTAGCTTCACCCGCAAAACACACACACACACACACACACACACATTTAGCTTAAATGCAGAAAAGTATGTGCTAGCTTCCATACTGTCTCTCTCTCTCTCTCTCAAATTCACCTGGATCTTTGAAGGTTGAACACCCAGTAACAGAGATGATCGTCGGTCAAGATCTTGTGGAGTGGCAAATACGTGTTGCAAATGGAGAGTGCCTGCCATTATCTCAGGAGCAGGTCCCATTAAACGGTAAGCCCTGCAGAGCATTCATGCTCTCATCCTCAACACTAACATATGCTTAAGCTTCATCGCATAACCATCTCTTCTAGCCGTATTTGTGTTATGCTTTGAAGATCCAACCTCTATCAGTTAGCCTGATAGTACTGCACATCATGCTGTTGTTGCAAGCATTGTTTTATGCTTTATTTGTGGTTAAACTCATTAAGCAGGTCTATTAGTGAGTAAGCAAAATCCACTTGCTTATTGCTGTTCACTTCTCTAGCTTATTGGATCTATTTATCATCCAGAAGAGAAAAGGAATCCAACCATTCTCTAGAAGCGGACCGGAACCTTTTATGCATTTAACAAATACACACATAATCGGAATGTCTTCTCTTGATACTTGAGCTAATATTCGTTAACCTTAATTTATGTAAATGAATAATATTAGTTATATTCTAATGGGTGATCTTAGGTTTTATATTTATCTTGGTATCATTAACAGTTCAAAAATTATAATGCCAGTTAAAGTAAGAACTATTTGTTAACCATCAGTGTACCTTGATCCAGGACATGCATTTGAAGCTCGAATATATGCCGAAAATGTTCCAAGAGGATTTCTTCCTGCAACAGGAACCTTACATCACTATCGACCAGTCCTGTCTTCCCCAACAGGTAACTTTTGGAGATAACCAGCGACAGAATTTTTTACTAGTTACTTTTCGGTGTGATGTTGGTAACATATTCTTGATCAGTAAGAGTTGAAACTGGAGTCGAAGAAGGAGATGCTGTCAGCATGCATTATGATCCCATGATAGCCAAACTTGTAGTTTGGGGTGAAAGTCGCAATGCTGCATTAGTCAAGCTAAAGAACTGTTTGTCGAACTTTCAGGTATATATGCCCATCACCTTAATTTACATTTCTATCTTCTCTCTTTGATTTTTTAATATCCTTTAGTGTCCTATGTCTGCTGATTAATTATTAATTTTTCCACGAGCCCCTAGTTACTTGGAAATTTACTACTCATTATTCAACAACAACAACAACAACAAAGCCTTTAGTCCCAAACAAGTTGGGGTAGGCTAGAGGTGAAACCCATAAGATCTCGCGACCAACTCATGGTTCTGGCACATGGATAGCAAGCTTCCACGCACCCCTGTCCATGGCTAGTTCTTTGGTGATGCTCCAATCCTTCAGGTCTCTCTTTACGTACTCTTCCCATGTCAAGTTCGGTCTACCCCGGCCTCTTTTGACATTATCAGCACGCTTTAGCCGTCCGCTATGTACTGGGGCTTCTGGAGGCCTGCGCTGAATATGTCCAAACCATCTCAGACGATGTTGGACAAGCTTCTCTTCAATTGGCGCTACCCCAACTCTATCTCGTATATCATCATTCCGGATTCGGTCCTTCCTTGTGTGGCCACACATCCATCTCAACATGCGCATCTCCGCCACACCTAACTGTTGCACATGTCGCCTTTTAGTCGGCCAACACTCAGCGCCATACAACATTGCGGGTCGAACCGCCGTCCTATAGAACTTGCCTTTTAGCTTTTGTGGCACCCTCTTGTCACAGAGAATGCTAGAAGCTTGGCGCCACTTCATCCATCCGGCTTTAATTCGATGGTTCACATCTTCATCGATATCCCCATCCTTCTGCAACATTGACCCCAAATATCGAAAGGTGTCCTTCTGCGGCACCACTTGCCCATCAAGGCTAACATCCTCCTCCTCCTCGTGCCTAGTAGTACCGAAAGCGCACCTCATGTACTCGGTTTTAGTCCTACTAAGTCTAAAACCTTTCGATTCCAAAGTTTGCCTCCATAACTCCAACTTCCTGTTGACCCCCGTCCGACTCTCATCGACTAGCACCACATCGTCCGCAAAGAGCATACACCATGGGATATCTCCTTGTATATCCCTTGTGACCTCATCCATCACCAAGGCAAAAAGATAAGGGCTCAAAGCTGACCCTTGATGCAATCCTATCTTAATCGGGAAGTCATCAGTGTCGCCATCACTTGTTCGAACACTTGTCACAACATTATCGTACATGTCCTTGATGAGGGTAATGTACTTTGCTGGGACTTTGTGTTTCTCCAAGGCCCACCACATAACATTCCGCGGTATCTTATCATAGGCCTTCTCCAAGTCAATGAACACCATATGCAGGTCCTTCTTTTGCTCCCTATATCTCTCCATAAGTTGTCGTACCAAGAAAATGGCTTCCATGGTCGACCTCCCAGGCATGAAACCAAACTGATTTTTGGTCACGCTTGTCATTATTCTTAAGCGGTGCTCAATGACTCTCCCATAGCTTCATTGTATGGCTCATCAGTTTAATTCCACGGTAATTAGTACAACTCTGAACATCCCCCTTGTTCTTGAAGATTGGTAGTAATATACTCCGTCTCCATTCTTCTGGCATCTTGTTTGCCCGAAAAATGAGGTTGAAAAGTTTGGTTAGCCATACTATCGCTATGTCCCCGAGGCCTCTCCACACCTCAATGGGGATACAATCAGGGCCCATCGCCTTGCCTCCTTTCATCCTCTTCAAAGCCTCCTTGACCTCCGACTCCTGGATTCGCCGCACAAAAAGCCTGCTAGTATCAGCAAAGGAGTCGTCCAGATCAATGGTAGAGCTCTCACTCTCCCCATTGAACAGCTTGTCAAAGTACTCCCGCCATCTCTGCTTAATCTCCTCGTTCTTCACCAGGAGTTGATCTGCTCCGTCCTTGATGCACTTGATTTGGTCAACATCCCTCGTCTTCCTCTCTCGGATCTTGGCCATCTTATAGATGTCCCTTTCGCCTTCCTTCGTGTCTAACCGTTGGTAGAGGTCCTCATACGCCCGGCCCCTTGCTTCACTCACAGCTCGCTTTGCGGCCTTCTTTGCCATCTTGTACTTCTCTATGTTGTCTGCACTCCTATCCAGATATAGGCGTCTGAAACACTCTTTCTTCTCCTTAATTGCCTTCTGGACATCATCGTTCCACCACCAGGTATCTTTAGCTTCTCTTCTACTTCCCCTGGACACTCCAAACTCCTCTGAGGCCACCTTACGAATGCAAGTCGCCATCTTCATCCACATGTTGTCTACATCACCTCCTTCCTCCCAAGGGCCCTCCTTAATGACCCTCTCCTTGAACGCCTGAGCTACCTCCCCCTTGAGCTTCCACCACTTCGTTCTAGCGACTTTGGCACGCTTGTCCCGCTGGACACGAATCCGAAAGCGGAGGTCAGCAACCACAAGCTTATGCTGAGGGACAACACTCTCTCCAGGTATCACCTTACAGTCTAGGCATGCACGCCTGTCTTCTCTTCTCGAGAGGATGAAATCAATCTGGCTAGAGTGTTGCCCACTACTGTAAGTCACTAGATGTGATTCTCTCTTCTTAAAGAGGGTGTTAGCTATGATCATGTTGTAGGCTAGCGCAAAGCTTAAGACATCTTCTCCTTCTTGGTTCCTGATGCCATAGCCAAAACCCCCATGCACCCCTTCAAAACCTGTGTTAGATGTGCCCACGTGGCCATTGAGGTCTCCTCCTATGAAGAGCCTCTCGCCAATCGGTACACTCCTAACCATGTCCTCTAGGCCTTCCCAGAACTCCCTCTTGGTGTTCTCATTGTGGCCTACTTGCGGGGCATACGTGCTGATAACGTTGAGAACTAAGTTCCCAACTACCAGCTTGACCAGGATAATCCGGTCCCCACGTCTCTTGACGTCTACCACTCCATCCTTGAGGCTCTTGCTGATCAAGATGCCTACTCCATTTCTGTTTGCAACCGTCCCCGTGTACCACAGCTTGAAGCCGGTACCCTCCACCTCCTTCGCCTTTTGTCCCCTCCATTTGGTCTCTTGGACGCAAAGGATATCAACGCCTCTCCTCACCGCGGTATCAACTACCTCCCGAAGCTTACCTGTCAGAGACCCTACGTTCCAGCTACCTAAGCGAATCCTCCTAGGCTCGGCTAGCTTCCTTACCATTCGCACTCGTCGAGTCAAATGCAAAGACCCTTGCTCAATTTCCACTACACCCGGGCGCCGATGTAGCGCGCCACTAAGGATGCGACGACCCGATCCTCGCTCACTTGCCACCGTATCCAGATCAAGATACGGCCCGCCACTTGGGGGGTGACGGCCCGGCCCTTGCCCATTTTCCACCACACCCGGGTTCCGATGTGGCGCATCGCTGAGAGGGTTACGCCCCAACGAAAATCTTTTGGGTTTCATCTCCATAAGAGTGGCTGAGTTTTGACGTTGGCTCGCCAAGCCTATCACAACCCTCCTCCTTTATCCGGGCTTGGGACCGGCTATGTTGAGACAACATAGGCGGAGTTAAATTTACTACTCATTATTGTTTGCGAAAAACTGCCAACTTAAGGATTCTGATGTGGTGCATTTGATAATTCCCTCCCTATCATACTGTAGTTAATGAATAGACAGATTGCAGGTTTGCCTACAAATGTTGCTTTCCTTCAAGAACTCGCAGGCCATAATGCCTTTGAAAGAGGCCTAGTTGATACACATTTTATTGAGCGGTACAAAGATGATTTTCAAAGTACTTCTGCCAAGGCCTCGGGTGAAGCACATGATGCAGCTAAGCTTGGTGCAATTTTGGCTGCTGCCTGCATTTGTAAAAAGGATCACATTACCTCCGAAGAATCCTTTCGTATGTCATGTGCCTGTCCTTTTGTTTTGTCACTCAACAACATTGGCAATATGACCTGATATTGACATATGTTTGTCGGTAGGTGACAAGACGCTTTCGGTATGGTATACCCGTCCACCTTTCAGGATGCATCACTCCGCGAAGCGTTTGATGGAATTTGAGTTAGATGAAGAACTTGAGGGGTTGAGTGATGAGCTTCTTAAATTATTGGTTACATATAGATCTGATGGAGGCTACTTCATTGAGGTGATTACTAAACACACAGAACCTCTTATACTTTTGGTTTTTTGAATTGTAAAACCTTGGAAGCTTCTTTGCTGAGGTGTGAATACTAATACAAGTTTATAACACCTGACCAATACCGTCACTCATTGTTCCCCTTGTGACTTGTGACCAGACTGAAGATGGCTCTTCTCCTGGTTTTGATGTCAAAGTAGATGGTAGGAGTGAACATGATTTCCGGGTTGAAGTTGGTGGTGTGCAAACAGATGTGACATTAGCATTTTATTCAAAGGTTGCACGCTGATACCTTCTATGGCGGTTGTGGGCTTATTCATTAGTTTTTTCTGACTGTTATTTCATCACTAAATTTTTCTTCCTCTGTTGTTTTCAGGATAATAGCAAACATATACACATCTGGCATGGGAAGCATCACCATCATTACAGGCAGACCATGAGAGCTGAGCATTTACTTGATGATAGTTCTCAACCTAGCCAGGCTTCCGAGGGAAGGTCACATCCAAAAGGGAGTGTTTTGGCACCAATGGCTGGTTTGGTCGTTAAGGTTTTGCTTAAGGATGGGGTACACGTGGAAGATGGTCAGCCTGTCATGGTTATCGAAGCAATGAAGATGGAGGTCCGAATGAACTTGCTGATGGTGTCTTGTAAATTTTGATCAAATTAATCAATGCTGACACAACTCTCTTTTTCCTTTTATCAGCACGTTGTGAAGGCGCCTCGGGCAGGTTATATAGAAGGGCTGAAGGCTACCGCTGGACAACAAGTTTTTGACTCCAGTGTCCTTTTCACTGTCAAGGTATGTGTTAATAATTGGCCATATCTTTTCAATTTTACACTTTGTTTTCCATTTTGTCACAACAAAGTGTACGCCAAGTCTACATTTGGCCATCGTTATATTTTGACCCATACCGATGAAAGTCTTGAAAAATATTCAAACCTAGAAGCTGAACTAAACAGTAGTGTTCGACAATGTGAAAATCTTGAGTTAAAAGAAACAGTGGTGGTAGCGCTGCACCTTATTTTCTCCCAGAGGCTGCGAGTTTCAACCCCACCTAGAGAGCCCTATAATGGTTTTCTGGTAAACAAGGATTCCGTGTTGAATTCAATAAAAACAAACGTCTCAGGAGTAAATAATGTTCTCATTTTCCAACACCGTAAAATGTCTCATCATTCCGTATGCGACTATGATCGCTTCTTGGGCGATTCCCCATCAACTTGTATATTTCCTTTCTCCAGGATAAGAGCACAAATTGATGAATCCAGAAATTGAAGCCACATGTCAGAATTCAAGTGGCGACTCCGCCCTTCAGAAAGAAGAATAAGCAAACAAGCAGCTGGAGATCATTCTGTGACTAAATAATACTAGGTGGTCTCCCTAGTTTGGCTGGAGATCATCTCTCCGGCATCCATTTCCTGTATAGCGTGTACATTAATGTCAGTGGCATTGTGCAATGTAACAAATCATGTAAGTATGTAACCCAATTTGTCTGCCTTGCATTGTCCAATGTGAGCCTTCTTGATTGAGAAATTCGATGATCCAACCACATCAAAGCCTTTGGTCCCAAACAAGTTGGGGTAGGCTAGAGCTGAAACTCATAAGATTTCATAACCAAACTCACCCAAAAGTTTTAAACTTAGGTAGCAAGAGCTGCAATTTAGGTATAGTCGAAAGAACAGAAAAAAGGCTCCATTGCCGGGATTTGAACCCGGGTCGCCTGGGTGAAAGCCAGGTATCCTAACCGGGCTGGACGGCAATGGATTTGTGAAATGGTAGGATTAGGTTCGAACCTGAGAAATTCGATGATCCAGAATGGTGCTTTTCGTATCTAACTGTTAGAAAAAGAATACAGTTCAAATAACAATGAATTTTGTAACCTGATAAAAAAATGGAAATGAGAACTGTCTGGTTGCATTTTTTTTTCTTTTTGGAAAATGAGGATCAAACCTCACACAAGATGAATAAACACAAGCTAATCACAATAGGCCTATAACTTTTACTCTCGAAAAAAAACAAGTGCAGCAAGAGATGGTTTTCTGCTAGCCCAGCAGATGGGGCCATAAAATCATGGGAAACGTTTGCCGCCGACCGACCGGCCGAAGCTTCGGCTCCACGCGCTTCCTTCCAGCGATTCAGCTAGCGACATGTAGGATGTGGCCCCGTCCACGCTGCCTTCTCCGCCTTTTCTTCCACCTTTCGCATCTCTCCTCTCGCGTGGATTTTGCAGCGCCCTCCTCCGTTTCTTCTCGGGGCTAGCGTGCACCTCCCCTCTACCCCATACACCAGACGGCTGCTACATCCATTCACGCCGGAGATGTGCCCCACGACGACGGCGATGGTTTTTAGTTCCCAACCGGCGAAGCTGCAACGACCCTCACGTTTTGCTACAAACTCGACGCATAATGCTACAACCACCTCCTAGGAAGCGGCAACCAGCGTCGAGGGAAGCTACAACGCGCGTGCCAACTTGGTTTTTGCTACAACCGACTTCATTTTTTGCTACGACCGGCTCCGTTTTTTGCTGCGACCGAGTCTGGTGAGCGTGGTGACCGTGGGCCGCGACGACAGGCGGCGCTGCTCCAAGCAACAATTGGCATCGCGGCTTTTTTGCTACATGCTAGAACCGCGTTGCAAAATTGCTACTACCGGTGTCCCATCCGGCTACAACCGCCGGCGCGGTTTGCTGCATCCCATGACGGTTTTTTTTTTGCTGGAAACTAACGCTCGATTTTGTTGGAACGGGGTGAGCGAGATGTTGCAACGGTGAGGTGTGACCGACGGGCATGAGCGGCGGCGAGCGCGGTGGCGAGCTGCGGCCGTCGCCACTGGAGCTGCAACCGCAGGGTGCAGATGTTGCATGTGTGGAGCCAGCGACGAGGATGGCCGGCGAGGGCGTCGAACGGCGACGAGGACGGCCGGCGAGGGTGGCGACGGGCGCCGAGGACGGCCGGAGAGGGCGGACCCCGGAGAGCGTGTGCAGCCGGTGAGATGATGGGCAGCGACAAGATGCGGGGGGGGGGGGGGGGTCCTCTTTCGTACACGCGCATGGGGAAGACGAAGCGCGTCGGACGGTTACGATCCACCGAATCAGATAGCTGCGGGCCGACAGGCCCAAATTTGGGCCGGTGGACCGGCGCCTATCACTGCCCTAAAATCATACTTCAGATTGTGCTCAAGTTATCGAACTTTACATGATAGTGGATTCCCATCAACAGCAAGTTCTGCAATATTTCAAGAATGTGCACTTATAGCTAGCGGTTTCGATGATGTTAGTTTCGAAGTCTGTCCAAGGGAAGCCAATTCGGATGCCTGTGAGATAGCTAGGTCTTCTGGTAATTCTGCAAAATTATGTATTCTGGGTCGATGAACCCCCTGGTTTTCTTTTGTCCTACCTTCTGAACGATGTAATTATTATTATTGCCAATCAATAAAGCTAGTTGGATGGCTCCCCCCTAAAAAGGAAGACAATGTCGAGGTGTTTCTTATCGTTTCATAAGAATATATGCAACATTAAGTTGGCATGTTTCTTCAATACTATCCCCATCTTCAGTACAAGATCTCCGAACATAGCCTGCTCAACAACTAGAATCTTAGAATCTACTCCCTCTGTTCCTAAATATATGACATTTTAGTAGATTTGAACTACTAAAACGTCATATATTTAGGAACGGAGGAAGTACATTCCAACACAATCTTATTCGGTACCACATTGAAAGAAGTTCGCCTCCGACACAATCTTATTCGGTACCACATTGAAAGAAATTCGCCTCCGAAGGTCCCCTTTGTATTCTGCCAAGACAACAGTGGTACACTTCATTGAAACCTCGATGCTTTTCGGCTGCTGGATTTTGAATAATTTAGATACGTTATAACTGAGCACCTTTCCGGCCATCTCAGGCCATTAGCATTCACAGCCGTAGGATCTTCAGCTTTGGGTGTTTTCAGCCGTCCAATCAAACTCTGCCGCACCACTTCCTGCGACTGGACTGGGCAACTACTCCAGCGACAAAATTGAATGCGTGTGGTTGATTGGGTCCTCGTTTGCACATAGGCCTTCGTGGGCCGGCTTTTTCCAGAAGAAAAATTGCATACCCAACGCCGCGAAGCGAAGAAAGTCGCCCCCTCCCCTCCCCGACCTCTCGTCTCTCTCCCTGCGGTTAATAATACTATGGGGCGGGGAGAGTATATGGCTGTGTGCATTGCTCGATGCAAAGGCCGGGGGTTATCCTCCTTTTTGAAAAAAAAAACTTCATTGAAACCTATGCTTGACATTTATTTGAGTAGATAGGTCCACCAGCTTTATATTTCAGTTTAGAAAAGACAACTTTCACAATCTAAAACCAGGTCATACACTACCCTTTTACTCACTTCTTAATTAAGCACCACCTCGCCAACTTAGTTCTTAATTATGCGCTTCCTCTCCAGAAAGCTTGTCCAGGAACGATAGTATCTCAGAGTTCACCCTCTCGGCCTGTTCTTGCTGGAGGAAATGGTGGCCTTCAATGATGGAGACCTCAAGGTCTGGAACATTGGACTTGAAACCCCCGCTCTCGATGTAGCGCTTGACTCCGAAGGACTCGACACCGACGTCCTTCTCACCCCCAATGAACTTCGCAGGCACCATGATTTTTGCACCGTGCCAGGGTGCAGTAAGCCTCCAGTTCCTGTGTTTGACGTGGATTTGTGCGTATGAGCTACATAAAATGGAATCATAGAAAGAATATAAGTCATGAAGTTTACGTGTCCATGGCGCGGTAGTAGTTGAGGGGTCCTGTGAAGCCAGACTTCTGAAACTTCTCCGCATACTGCCCCAGTTCTTCCTCAGACATCCAAGGAAGTGGGGATGATGATGCCTCGAAAAAATCTATGATCTCTACTCCAGGAGGAGCAGCAAGGTCATCTAATTCAATGGAGTAGAACTTCTTTAGGACAGTCGCGACGTCGTACCGAGCAAATGCCTTTTCAGCTCTTCCAGGCTCCTGCAGGCATGAGCTTTAAATAAGACGAAGTTGGTAGTTTTGCAACATCTACAGAGTTATATACAGATCATGACTACATCTACAAGGCAAATATATGCTCATCTTGGTGCCATCCTGGGCCTTAGACTGTAGTTTTGGACCCACAAAAATAATCTTAGTGTTTGTGTCCTGATTATAGAATCCTACTTTTGCAAAATGTAACAGACGATGTATTTGTTCTAATTTTGAGAAAACAATTTGGATCATAATTTAGATAAATATACTGCTCCTTCCGTTCACAAATATAAGATGTTCTAACTTTTTCTGAATTGGACGTATATAGACACGTTTTAGTGTGTTTGTTCAATCATTTCAGTCCATATGTAGTTCATATTGAAATATCCAAAACATCTTATATTTGTGAACGGAGGGAGTATCAGTGAATAGATCTATTCTTCTTTAGCATAGAAGTTCAAAGATTCATCAACTAATTAGCCCCCTGGAATCATCATCTGCTTCATAATTTTTCCTCGGAACATTTGCTTCAGTTTGTATGTGCTTAATTTCCATTTCACACAACTCAATCCACTGCTTCCATGCTGTATCAGGTCCCCCATGGCATTGGCAAGAAGAAGAATGAATGCTGAAATTAAGTCAGAAGACACCTGGAACTGCGTGATATAGAACCCATCGCCGCGCGCGGCAAACATGTCCGCCATCGAATGAGGGGAGCGGGGGAAGAACGGGATCCCCAGCGCGACGACGGCGCGCACCCGGTCCGGCCGGAACAGGCAGAAATGCCACGCCACCTGCGCGCCCCAGTCGTGACCCACCACCACCACCTGCGCCGGCGCCGGTGTCAGTGCGTCACTCTCGGCGGCCAAGGAAGAAGAAAACAAGAGCCACGCACCTTGGGGAGGCGGAGGTGGTCGAGGAGCGCGACCACGTCGCCGACGACGTGGAGCATGGTGTAGGCGGCGGGGTCTGCGGGGGCGTCGGAGTCGCCGTAGCCGCGGAGGTCGGGGGCGAGGGCGCGGAAGCCGCGGGCGGCGAGAGCGGCCATCTGGTGGCGCCAGGAGAGCCAGAGCTCCGGGAAGCCGTGGAGGAGGAGCACCGCCGGGCCGGCGGCGGGGCCCTGCTCGGCGACGTGTAGGGAGACGCCGTTGACGTCAGCGTTCCAGTGTCGCACCTCGCCTGCACCGCCGGACTCCATTGTTGAGTTGACTCTCCCTCGCCGGCCGAGCGTGCTTCGTTCGGACTCGGCTTCAGTGTTTTTTTTTTTTTGAGGGACGGCTTCAGTGGTTTTGAAGAGCAAAGTCACCGAGCGATCTGTCATTTGTGGAGTCAGACATAAGCAATGAGGTCAGCTTCAGCGACTTTGAGAGCACAGCCACCGAGCAATCTGCCGTTCATTCTACATCAAACGCACAGGATCCACTCAAGGAAAATAAAAGAAAAACGCCGAGACTTGCAGTTTGTAGCTTTCCAGTGACATGAATAGCAGAATCGTTGCACTGGACACTCTCCAGCATGGCCGTCTCCAGGAATTAGGGCCCCGGTGCGAATGTACAACGAGGCCCTAAATTTGGACATTTGCTTATAATAAAACAGAACCATACCCCCACTTCATTATATAACTCTAAACACGTAAATTTTCATAGATGATTCTTTCTGTTTTATTAACCAAAAATAAAAGTAACACAAAATGCATACGAACTCCGTGAATTATATATAGGTTATCAATATCAAAATAATAAGTAAAAAAGACCAAACTTTGAGTTCAAAAGTGCTCTCTGAAATTTTGGATGCGTGACAGATTAAGTGACTAGACAAACTAGCCTCCCCAAACAACTCGTGTGTAGAGAAAATATGAAAATAATAATCAATAAACTGATGCACATCTACAGAAAGTATGAAAATAAAAACCTAATATAATTATTCAGTACTTTTTATACGCGCTAAGTCGCTAACAATAGACTAACATATTATTCAATAGAAACAATACTATAGAGTAGTAAATTAAATAGACTGTGTTGTTTATACTTCCTCCGTTCCATAATGTAGTGCGTCCTCGGTTTTCGAGCTTGAACTTTGACCATGAATTTGACCAACGAGACCGATTGCGGCGGGAGCAAAAACTATACCACTGAATTCGTATCGAAAATATGAATTCAGTGGTATAGTTTTTGCTCCCGCCGCAATCGGTCTCGGAACGGAGGGAGTATAAAAAAGAGATTGCTGAGTACTTTAGTGCTTCTCCTCGGTGGTGTTGGCCGATGCTACGCCATGCAATCGCTGAGGCCGTGCTGCAGTGCCGCTGCCGCCCTACAACCTGCTTACCCTAGGCCCGACGATTAAAGAAACAAGAAACAGAAACGAATCTGCAATCACAGTCACAGAAACAGAAACGAAATGTTCAGGGGGCTCAGCAGCGATCGGATGACCAGCCCCAACGACCAGGCCACCAATAAGGCACAAATTAATATGCTATACAATGTACACTGCTGTTCACATCGGGCCACTAAAGAAAAATTCAGACCAAACTGGGCCCCCTGCATTTTGGGGGCCCTGTGCGAGCGCACAGCTCGCACAGGCCCCTCAACGGCCCTGCTCTCCAGTTTGAAGATTTCACAATATTTTTTTATTTTTGTGAAATAATTCTTATATTACTCAAATATTACGATCTTGTCCAACAATTTCCAGGACCTTTTCTGGGCCAGAGCCCAAACCGTGGTTCGGCCTTGCAACCTACCAAAATTAGCCATGAAGTGACTAGCAACATTACAACTCCGACGAGTATGAGCAATACAAAATTTTCTCTCCCCCATACTAAGAACGATCTCTCTAACAATGAATGCATACTTCGATCTATTTGCATCTCCTTCCTTAATCATCATGATGGCCTCCGAGAAATCCGATTCAACGTCAATGGGTAGACTACTCCATTGCAAAGCTAAGGAAATTCCTTCCTTTATAGCAAGTAGTTCTGCTTCTAGCGCATCCATGCAAGTGGACAAGTGTCTGCAGGAACTAAAATTGATTGATCCTTCCTGATCCCTAAGGATCATGCCAGCATCTACATTGCCATCCAGAAAAGACCCATCTGTATTAAGCTTTACTCTACCCACAACAGGTTTAGTCCATGAGCTAGGGCCTTCTGTTTGAGTGGACGGTTTCTGGTCCGAAACCCACTTCATCCTACACCTTCCTTTCTTCGAGATTAGGCCTCCTGTTGGGTAACGAGCTACCCATCTATCTCTCCATATTCGAACAGATTGGCCATTGCCAATTCTCGATATGATTCCTTTTTTCAGGAGGTCCAAACCATGAGAGATTGATTGCCAAGTAGGAGATGGATTAGTGGCGAACACTGTATCCACAAGATTTTCATTGGGAAAGTATTTCGCTTTTAGTACCCGCGCACACAAGCTGTTTGGGTGTTCTAATAACCGCCATGCTTGCCGAGCCAATAGAGCTTGATTGAATATGCGAAAGTCCTTAACCCCAAACCTCCTTGAGCCTTTGGCCTCGTCATCTTGTCCCAGTCATACCAATGCGTCTTTCTTTTTTTCCTTTCTCCGCTCCCCAAAAATAGTTTCTGACCATGCGATTAAGATCATCGCACACCTCAAAGGGAAGTTTAAATACACTCATTATATGGGTGGGGATAGATTGAGCTATCACCCTATCAACACTTCTTTGCCTGCTTGAGTTGGGTGCCCATGAAAATTAAACAAACGTTTTGTGAGTTGCAAATTCTGAAACTTTCCTTTAGACATTCTTCAATCTGGGGTGGGCAGCCCCAAGTATTTATCCTCAAAACTGGAAGTTGTGACTTGAAGAATATGCTTAACACTATCACTATATGCATCCGGGCATGAGCTCCCAAACGACATGGAACATTTTGAGGGATTGATCAATTAACCTATAGCCGCACCATAGATATCCAGGACCTCTTTTATATAATTTGCTTCTTCGACACATGCTTTTATGAATAAAAGTGTGTCATCAACAAATAACATATGTGAAACTCCAGTGGCCGTATAGTAATCCTTAGAGGGGAGATATCGCCATCATTTATGCCTTTATTGATAAGTGCAGAAAGACCGCCAGCAACAAATAAGAATAAATATGGGACAGTGGATCACCTTGCCGAAGAACACGGTTCGGTGCAAACGAATCCAAGAAGGCTCCATTAAATTTTACGAAATATCTCACCGAGGTGACACATGTCATTATCCAGTCAACCCACCGGTGAGCACAGCCAAGCTTTTGCATCATCTGCTTAAGGTAATTCCAGTCCACTCTATCATATGCTTTAGAGAGATCCAGTTTATAAGCACAAAAACTCTTCGTATGGTCCTTCTCCTGCTTAGTGTGGTGGATGCACTCAAAGACCAGAAAAGCATTATCCGTAATCATGCACCCAGGAATAAATGCACTTTGGGCAGGAGAAATAACATCATTAAGAATAAGCCTTAAGCGATTCACCAAGCATTTAGAGACCACTTTGTAGATTACATTGCTTAAGCTAATGGGGCGAAAATCCGTAACCTTAACTGGGTTTGTTATCTTAGGAATCATAACAATAATAGTTTCATTCATTCCCAGAGGCATAGAGGGTCGCAGTAAAAAGATTTTCAAAATACCCTGTTGCCGCAGCCCCCATCTCTTTAGTCCCCGAATGTACAGTAGCATGAGTATCTTCTAGTTTCTGGATCTTGTTCTTTCTTGCTCGCCAAATAGCCTTGGCATGGAAACATTGTGTGTTTCTATCACCTTCTTTAGTCAATTCACACGAGATCGTTGCAGCCACATCATTTCTTCTCTATATAGGAGCTCATTCATTCTATCTGTCACTTTCCTAATCTCACAACAGTCAGCGTTCATCGGCATAAGTTCTTCTAGTTGGGTTCTTGACTTGGCTATTTCTTTTGTCACATTGCCAAACTTCTCCATACTCCAAGCACCTAGCTTATGCATAGTGGATCTTAAGGCTGCATGTACATCACCAAGGCAATGCATCTGACCCGCCTCCTCCCAAGCTTTTGCAATAACCTCCTGGAGTGCCGGCTCTCTTTCCCACATTATTTCGTATTGACGAAAGTTCTTCTTCCTTACATGCATGTCCTCCAGTTTCTCACAAGTTACATGCAGGATAACATGATCCGACGTCGGAGTGACCAAGTGTGTCACCGACAGACGTTGGTGTCATGCCAAGATCGATAATTCATTTCCATCATCCAGGGACTTTACTAATGCTTTTCTAGCAACTTGACAACCAAGTCGATTGTGGTGAATCATTTTTTTGTACGGCTAGTGCATCCTTGTTGAGTATCCATGAGCACACACTACCCTTTCAAGATGCGATTTGCCTTAGTTTGATCACAAACAGATTGACAGTGTGATATGATTTTCATTTGCATGCATTGTACTTGTGACATGTGAACGTGTTGATATAAGATTACATTGTACCTAACCCGAAGGCTCTAGACGCTCTCCAACAAAAACCAGAAGCATGCGCCAGCCTGCTCGGAGGCCACCCGGAAGCTCCAGGATAAACCAGAATCATGCATCATCCGGCTCGGAGGCTCCAGGCGCTCCGAGCCAAAACAACAGTGTATAGTAGCCTTCCTGGAGCATATTTCACATATCGAGGCCTCAACTTCACCTCATCAACCAACATGGCTGCTATGCTCTTGTGTATACAAAGTTAGATCATATTTGTACACTTCTAAAACGGGATTGAACCAAAAAAACAACAGTCCGGCTGGTGAAAACCTGAACCGATAACCTCATCGGTTTGATTACCGGTCCGATTTTTAGAACCGTGGCCCGAAGGTCACTCAGAGGCTCCGGGTGTCCTCTGAGCCAAGGCAGAAGCGATCCAGAGGCATGCCAACTTGGGCGGGAGCCCCACTCAGAGGGGGTCGGAGGCTCCGAACATGTTTATCCGAATTGGGCTAGGCTTGAGGGTTTGGACGAGTTTTTTTAGTCCTTTTATTGTTTAGAAAGTCCAGCCGCCTCATATAAAGATGAGGGGTGAAGACCGATTGAAGAACACACAATTGATCAAAGCAGGGGAGGAGCCAGGATTTAGGCATAGGAGAGGGGAAGCGACGACAACTCCAAAAAATATATAACAAAAATATGTGACAAATATACTGTACTCCTAAGTCGTAGCCTTGCATCTCCAATCATTTACTCATCTTGCTTTACAATCACCTAGATCAAGAGAACTCATTTGTGGGATTATGATTAGTGCTATTCTTTCCTCTAACAACTTATCGATTGCTTTAGAAACTTAGAATCATATTACCCTGCTTAGGTCAGGGGTTAACCAATTATATCCTAGAATGGATGAATTATTTTCCTCTTCACGACTACACATGCACAATTCATGATAAAATAAATCTAAATTATAGCATCAATCATCATGCTTAGTACCAATTAGTGAGTACACACCAATTTTTTTAAAAAAAATTCAAGGTGGGGGAGAGATTACCCACCTGGATTTCATTGGATCGTGGGTTTAGCAGTACAATTGCGGACTATCGCAAGGAGAGGAAGTCACACCATATGGCGGCGTGCCTTCAAAGGACAAAACAAAGTATCACACACATGACCTAATTTCACATAAATCAATAAATTTTGTAGTATGTAGATCAATAGTTTACAATACAGCTCAGCAAAGGAGAGACTAACCGCACAATCTCCTTCCGTTGTTGCACGTGGCCCAGTGGCAATGTGCAATGTGATTGTAACCCTAACGTTTAGTTCTAACTCCCCCCCTTCCTGGACAGCCGTTTATGCAACAATGACATAGTGGTGCCGAAACGGTTGATATAGAGCTACTCCTGTTTCGTGCCCTCTAGTGTGTTGATTAGCCAGTAGTTGGGCTTCTTGATACTAAGCTATTGGGCTTCTTGATATGCCTGACGAGGACCGGCCACGTGGGAGGGGGGTGGAGGGGGTGTTCGCCCTAACTTCGCACTGGATCAAATATATGTACTACCTTTTCATCTACCTAGTTTCCTCTCACCTTAGTTTTTTCCGCATCTGGTTCTTCGTTGCTCTTCATAATTGACGGCAACAAACTCTGTGACTCTGGTGGCGGCTAGGCTAGCCTAGGGCACCCATTGCCGCAGAGATTTGAGCGTGTGAGGTTTTCGTGTCTCAAAGAGACCTCACTGTCATGTCTCGCGTAACACGCTCCTGGCGAGGCACCTTCGACGATATGATTTGTGTATCGCTCTTGACACCAGGGACACACAATGACGTATTCATGTGCGAACATAACGCGAATGATTAAGTAATCGGGGGGCTTACATAAGGACCCACTATCATTTCCATATATGCTGCTCTGACAGCTTATAAAACTCATAAGCCTGTAGAGGCCGGGTGTATTCTCATCGTATTTGTATCCTCTTGATGCACCATTTTGAACCCATAAAATCCACCCTTTATATTTATCGAAAAAAGAACCCATAAACCCATGATTCCTTTTTTTTATTTCCACCGGAACCGCAATATTGCCACGGGATCTCAGCCTTCCGTTCCCCGACCCCACCACGAGGACCCTACTCCAAAATTTAAATTTGGAACCCCGCCCCTTTTCCTTCCCCCACCCCGCAATCCCCGACACCAAATCCCTAGCGGCACACAGCCTCATTGTGCTTCCATGGCCGCCGCCCCCACGAATCCCCCGCTGAAGTCCATCTCATCGCACAACTCCATCGTGGGGAGCGGCGCCAAGGAGACCACCGAGGAGGTGTACCGGAAGAAGACGCAGCTGGAGCACATCCTGCTGTGCCCAGACACCTACGTCGGCTCGGTCATGAAGCACACGCGGATGATGTGGGTTTACGAGGAAGGTGCCATGGTGAAACAGCGTGTCACCTACGTCCCCGGCCTCTACAAGATCTTCGACGAGATCCTCGTCCTCGCCGCCGACAACAAGCAGCGCGACCCCTCCATGGACTCCCTCCAGGTCGACATCGACGTCGAGGGGTGCTGTATCTCTGTGTACAACAGCGGAGACGGCATACCCGTTGAGATCCATCGGGAGGAGGGCATCTACGTGCCGGAGCTGATCTTCGGTCATCTCATCGCTAGCAGCAACTACTATGACAACGAGCGGAAGACCATCGGCAGGAGGAACGGCTACGGCGCCAAACTCGCCAACATCTTCTCGAGGGAATTCGTCATCGAGATCGCTGATGGGCGCCGGCAGAAGAAGTACAAGCAGCAGGTGAGACTGAGCGTTTTACAGTTTGATATTTTGCTTTTCGATGTGCCATGTGAGATTGCAATTACGTGCGTTTGGTACGTAGTGAGTTTGTGACCACACTAGAGTTCAGAATCTGGTGACAATGGTGTCCGAGACTGTAGTTCCTTATTTAGACCATAAATGGACCTTGACAGTAGATTGGAGTATCTGCGCCGGGCAAAACGGATGAAAAAATTGCAGGGTCAGTCTGAAATTGCCTGTCTGTATGACCTGACTACATAAGTTTTCAGTTAGATTTACCGTGAAGACACATATCTAATTTAAAACTGACATGACGACACATATCTAATTTGAACTGAGTATTAGGTTTGTAGATGGTACACTCAATATTAACAAATTTCCCTTGTACATTACTACTCCAGGTTTAGTACACTCAGCAGGAGTGTTAACTAATGTCCCGTGTACATTCTTGAGGCCCAGCCACCCAATTCACAAGTGCATGATATATCATGGCATTCCTCCTTAAATGCTTGTGCAGGTTTTCTATGAAAACATGGGGAAGAAGTCAGAGCCCGAGATTAAAAAGTGCGAGCAGTCTGAGAACTGGACCAGAGTTACCTTAAAGCCTGATCTTGCCAAGTTCAACATGACCGAGCTCGACGATGATGTCGTGGCACTCATGAGGAAGAGAGTAGTCGATATGGCGGGGACCCTTGGCAAAACCGTGAAGGTTGAGTTGAATGGTCAGAAGGTAGCAGCAAAAAGCTTCTCCGAGTACGTGCAACTCTATACTGACTCTTCTTCCAAAGAAGTACCCGATCTACCAAGGTTTGCCATAGTTTTTGTGAGTTTGGGTGTGTCCATAAAAAGCTATGGCAAGTACTATTTCCGATCATCCAAATCTGTTTTTCTTTCAGAATCTACCAGAAGGTAAATGATCATTGGGAGGTGTGTGTGAGTCTAAGTGAAGGCCAGTTTCAGCACGTTAGTGTCGGCTAGTTTCCTGTACAACTCCATTGTAGCGTGTTATTACAGGTATACCTCAGACATTTTGTTTGGAATGCAGGTCAGTTTTGTAAACGGAATTGCGACCATAAGAGGTGGAACTCATGTTGACTACGTTGCAGGCCAAATCGCCAACTATTTGAGGGGCATTGTGAACAGGAAAAACAAGCACGCTAACATGAATTTGGATACTGCGAAAAGCTACCTATGGGTATTTGTAAATGCTCTCATTGAAGACCCTGCCTTTGATTCACCAACCAAAGAGACCTTGATCACTTGTCAGGGAAGATTTGGGTCCAAGTGTGAGCTCTCTGAAGATTTTCTTAAGAAGGGTATGTGATTAGTTAACTTTTGGTATCCTTGATTTGTCTATTGTGGCTGCAGCACTAATGCTAATGTTCACTTCTTACAATTGCAGTCGCTGGCACTGGTGTTGTCACCAATCTCTGTTTTTTGGCCGAGTCTAAACTAAGCAAGGAAGGCAATCTGGATTCTCTCCCACATTCATCTACTCCTATGCAACATATGCAGGGCCCACCAAGACCCACACAAATATTTTCAGAGATACATGAAACACATCATAGAGAAACCAAGAAACGTGACCATGACGATGTGTTCCTTGAGCAATACCTAAAACTGAAGCGGGAAGAAATTGATCGGTTTGCTGCAATTGAGGAGAAGAAGCTGGAGGATCCATGCAGCATTACCAAGTGTATCACAACAATCGAAAAGTTACAAGGTCTGCAAGTAGGTGATATTTTAGTGGCAGCAGATATCTTCAAAAGTAAGAAGAATAGGGAAGTTTTCTTATCCTTCTCTACAGATGCTCTTCGGTTGGCTTGGGTTAAAAGGGAGATTGTGCGCAGCCAATTGCGGTCACGCATTAGTGAAGCTTTTATTCAGTAGGTAGCAATATACTTTGGTCAGTTTAATCAGTCGTAGTGACCCAGATGGCAAATATCTATTTTGGTAGTACCTAGATGGCGGAACTTTCATTGTGGTGGCTTCATATGTAAGATTCATATATCATGTCAAGGCGTGAGAAAATAATTTATATCAACAAATAATGTTTCAAGTAATGGTAATGAACTTGCATCTCATATTGCATTTTCTGAGGACTTTGTGATATGTATTGAATCCACATCTGCTATAGCATCTCCCTTTTGATTTCTGACTTCTCTGGAGTAATTAAATGCATGAATATCTCCATGATAGTTGTGGTCTCCATTTGGTACAGCAACAATCCTTTGTAGATGAATGTCCAAGGAGCATTGTTGGGCCAGGACATCTCTCCATTAGGCAGTCGTGTGAAATTATGAATAACACAAGCAGCAACAGATATGCAATCTTTTTGTGAACCGAGTAATGTGAAATGTTGCATACATGCAACATGAAACAACTTTTAGTATAGGAATATTTTTCAGCATACCAATACTCCTCTCAATATAATTTCAAAGTTGTAAATGGCGAAGGTTGAATAGTTCCTGGTCATCTTTGGGCTCACTAGTAGAAAAAGGGACATTAGTCCCGGTTCGTAAGGGCCTTTAGTCCCGGTTGCCCAGTCCCGGTTGGGCAACCGGGACTAAGAAATCGGGACTAAAGGCCCCCCCTTTTTAGTCTCGGTTGTGTTACGAACCGGGACTAAAGGGGCTCCACGTGGCCGCTGTGGAGCGCTCAGGCAGGAGGACCTTTAGTCCCGGTTGGTAACACCAACGGGACTAAAGGCCGCCACGCGTCAGGCGCTGCCAAGCGCTGGGGTTTAGGGTTTTGGAGGGTTTAGGGGTTTCATTTTGTGTTTCCTTTTTCTTTTTGTGTTTACCATTCAATTCTTTTTCATTTAGGGTTTTCATTTTTATTTTATGTTTTCCATTCAACTCGACGCTACTACATATAGCAATGAAGGAACCATTACACAACATCGTTATGAATATAGAGAAGTGACCTCTTTCCCCGTGCTTGGTCGAACAACAAGTTTTCGTATATATATTCGACGCTACTACATATAGTACACGTTCATGCATGTATACAATATAATATCTCTTACGATCCCTAATATCTAATTACCAAAATTCCCTACCAATTCCCGATGGTATTCTCCAGTTTTAGATATGACCTCTTCAAGTAAGAATCCCGCCAATTCCTCTTGAATTGCTCGTACGCGATTCTTTGGTAGGAGATCGTCCCGCATCCGTTCGATCTAATTTAAAGAAGGGGGTCAATATATATGAATAAAACTCAACACAATTGATGGTAATAAAATAAAATTATGAATATTGTTTACGTACTCGAAGTTGTTCTAAAATTCTGCCCTTCTCACAGGTCGTCTGGCGAATGAACTCGCAAACGTAGTATCCACATAAATTATTCCCGTCTCCCTGCCTCAAACACTTTACGAGAATAGAGTTCAATCAAAATAATAATCAAGCATGATAATGATATTGAAACTAGAATCAAAGAGATGCGCGGACCTAGCTAGTACTACTTACATTGAGTTGTCGAAATTGCAGCTCCTCTTTCCATTCACCCCTAACCTTCTTGGTGAACCGTTTCCAAACCCTGCCCGGCAAAGAAAATGAATAAATGAGTTATTAATTACTTGATATCAGGAAATGAACGAAAGTTGCCGATATAGTGCGATAATGATTGAAATTACCTCTGGAGTATTTCACTCAGGTCCGCCCACATCTTAGGGTCTTTACGTTTCGAGTCCATGACAAGTACTACTCCTTCGTCAACCTGAATGACTAGCAGAATAAAGTGGAACCTATGCACACATAACTCATCAATTACACTTAACATCGAGTAAGCGAAACAGAATGTGTACAAGACAGTAACACTCACATGAAGTTGTAAGGAAATAGTATTTTCCTTCTGGTTTGTTGTTTAATTAACGCCCTTAGCAAGTTATCCTCTGTTTCCTTGGCGTTGTTTTTTACCGTATATTCATGTATGTTATTTGGGTTAATGAATCCAATGTCATAGATTTGTCCTCTTTTGCATTTGAGAATCTTCATTCTGCATAATATAATGAGGATAATTATACATGCAATGAACGAGCTGAGCTAGAGACTTAATTACAGAAATAATACTTACAGACAATAACAACTGACGATAGATTTATCGATGGCGTCTTGATTGTATAACTGAAATAATTCATCAAATTCAATGTTTATCTCGTCGTTTCCACTGAAGTAATGCTCATCTCTAATTCCCACCATGAGCCAGTTGCTCCCTTCCTTTGAGGCTTCCATGTACCACTCATGCAATCTTCGCATTTGTGTTGGTAGAAGCCGGACCTCCTCAGGTCTGACGAGAGGCTTCCCGTGCTGGTATCTGTATGCTAAATCAGTCGTGGGGAACTCTACCTGGCCTAAGTATTGAGCAAGAGTGAAACCAAGATCATGGGCCGCTACCTCCGGATCATAATCGATATCGGAAAACACGTTGAGCGGGGGGCACGATTGGTTTTTCTGTTCTCCGAGCTGGGGAATTGTTTTCCCCCTTGCACTACTACTTCCCGACCGCTGCACATGTTCTTTATGTGACTTCATAATAGAGCGGTCATAGTTTGATGGCAGCGAAGGCGGTGGTCGCGTAAAGTTTTCCAGAAAGTGTTTCGCTTTTGTCGGATCTATTTTCTCCTTTGGCTCGGGCCGTTTCGGTGCAAGCTGGCGTTTCACATCGGCATCCACGACCTTCTTGGTTTCCTCATCAGTCAGTTCGTATGGTAACTTGGCAGGAGCCTCCTTGACGCTGTTCCTTGTACCTGCTCTGGATTTCTTCGCAGTTGTAGTACTAGCCGCTGAAGCGGCGGTTCTCTTCCGCTTATCCACCCGGGGCTGAGGCGGCGGAGGCGGCGGAGTTTGCTGATGCGGCGGAGACGGCTGAGGCGGCAGAGGCGGCGGAGTCTGCTGACGCGGCGGAGACGGCTGAGGCGGCGGAGATAGAGCTGGATTGCTACTCTGAGGAGTCGATAGCCTTGGCGTCCAATGTGGAAGCACGATGTGTTCCTTTTTCCATAGAATGGTACTTTTTCTGGCATCTCTCAGTTCAGTCTCCCCTTCACCTGTAGGGAAGTCAAGCTCCAGCTGCTCAAATCCCTTGATAACTTCATCCACCCCGACAACAGCATAGCCATCTGGAATCGGAGAGCAATGGTAAGTTCCATTACGTACAGGAGGTAAGGCAAAGCCGACCGCCACCTTCACGGATATGTTCATGCATTTCACATGTAGCTCATAATTTTCTCTCTGCGTGATATCATCCACGGGGTAGCGAGGAGCCGTGATATCATCTATGGGCCGAACGAGCTCCGTGGAAGCCACACTGCTTTTCCGCTGAGATGGTGGGCCAGCAGTATCGAATGCAGGATCTTCGCGCCGCTGAGATGGGCCGGTAGCTTGCTGGCTGGTAAGTGCCTCTATTTGCTTCTGCTGCCACACTAATTTTTCTTCTATCTGCTGCAGCCGGTCTGCATGCTGTTTCTTTTTTTTCCCTCAGCTTCTATAAGTGTCACTGCAGTCGGGAAACCCAATCTTCCACGGAACGGAGCCTGATGTGCCTCGTGTTCGTCCACTGTGTTCAGCATTCCCGAGGGCGCGTGTCAGCTCGTCGTTCTCTCTGTCGGGATTGAACTTCCCGTCCTGCACGTCCTTCATTGCAACTTTAAGGGCTTTGAGGGGTGTTGCAAGTTGATCTTTTGTAAAAATACACTTCCCTGTTTCTGGGTCCAACTTTCCCCCATGCCCGTAGAACCAAGTCTTTGCCCGTTCGGCCCACTCCAATGTCTCTGAATCGATCCCTTTATCAATCAGGTCGTTCTCAGTTTTCTCCCACTTAGGCCTGGCAACCTTGTAGCCACCTGACCCCATAACATGGTGATATTCCTTCTTTGCATCATTTTGCTTATTTATTTTTAACCTTTTCTTAGCTTCATCCGATGTCTTGTACTCCACAAATGCGTCCCAGTGATCTTTTATCTTCTCATATGCTCCGGTGAATGTTGGAGTCTTGTTTTTCAGGACATAGTCTTGGTGCAATCTTTTCTTCCAGTTGCAGAATTGTGCGGCCATCTTCTTAAGAGTCCACGCCTTGACTTTTCGCTCTATAACTTTGTTATTTGGATCCACCTCTGGCGATAGGGTGAAATTTGTCATGAGCGTATTCCAAAGCATTTCTTTGGATCTATCGTCGACATAAGTAACTCCATCCGCCTTTGGCTTATTCCATTCTCGAATGGTGATCGGGATGCTGTCCCTAACAATAACTCCGCACTGACTTACAAATGCTTTTGCGTTCTGCGCGGGACCAATCGGTTTGCCATCTTCAGCGACTTCTTCGATCTTGAACCTTTCATTATCGCCCAACCTTTTTTTCGGGCCTCGTTTCTTTATAGAAGATTGGCTTGATCCGGAGGGCTAAAAGAAGAAAGAAGCGTTAATATATGTATATACAAATCAATTAATGCATCTAGTCAGCAGAGGCTTAATTAATATACCTCGCCGGACTTTGTAATAATTAAGGTTCCAACATCGGAGCTGTCATCTTCTCCCTCCATTCCCTCACCGGAGCCATCATCTTCTCCCTCCATTCCCTCATCGGAGTCGTTCAGAAACTGTGAGGTGATATCATCTCCGTCGTGGATTATTTCCCCCAACATGTCTTCTTGTTCTTCGTCTCTGCCGTGTTCCATAGTTTCTGCAAAGACTTGCAAGTTATTTCAATGCTATAAACAAATTATTAAAACAAATTCACATTTCCATGTCTATTTGCATCTCGATTAAAAAAATCACATTATTAAAACAAATTCACATAATATCACTAATACATCTCGAATAATCCAGTTGCAACAATAATATTATCATATAATATCACTAATACATCTCGAATAATCCAGTTAATGCAACAATAATATCACATAATATCACTAATACATCTCGCCCAATCAAACTGGACGTCGACTAGCGGTTCCTGAGCCACGGGCGGTGAACACCCAAAGAGAAGGAACCATCACAGGATCATAGCTTGGGTGAGATCGCTGAAGAAACTGTCAGGTATTGGAGAACCTGACGTCCAACGCAGCCATGTAGCGACGAACGTGCTCGTCTTCCTCCCTGACACGGTGACGTACCACCTCCTCGGGGGCCGGCTCCCTCTGCACCGATAGTGGCCCACGCGACCGCCACCAAAGAAGCTCCGGGTCGACGACGAGACCCCGATTCCTCACCAAGCAGCGCGCCCCGGAAGGTAGCACCTCCTAGTGCCAGCCCGGCGGAGCCCAGTCCCGGACATGGCGCCTCTCAAACTGGTTGTCGCCGCCGAGTCGACGACGAGGATGCGGGCAGGGCATCGTCGCCGAGAACAAATTTCTATGAAAACAAATCAGGTCTATTTCTCGTTCATTGTGAGACGTTGCTCCGGCTCGCCTTTATTTCATTGTTTACATCAGATTTCTTTAATTTTTCTTTTTTTCTCTCACCACATGTCTATATTTTTTATACACCTATCAAATACATGATTCACATTTTTTATAATATATGTTTTAATACCAATTTTTATTCATACACATTGTACATTTTTGTATACATCTAAAACATTTTATACACATCTAAGTGATTAACTTTTTTCAAATAAATATCATTGATGTTTTTTTGAATGCTTGTTAGACATTTTTCAAATACACGTTAAATGTTTTATTCAAAAGATATAAAATATATCAACTTCTACAGTCTCAAATTTGCTTCATGATAAAATATATCAACTTCATTATAACTTGATCAACTTTAAAAGAATTTGACTTAGGACGATCCTAAAACTTTAATTATTTTGGAACGGGCAAATATCAATAAATCAACACTAACAGGTATTCTCAAAAAATAACTACTCCATTTGTTCACGTATAAGATGTTCTAACTTTTTCTTGAATCAAATGTATATAAGATGTTCACGTGTGGGCAGGCGGCGGCGATCAGGAGGAGACAGAGGGAGATGCAACAGACCTGCAGGTGATCCCACAGCGCGTCGGAGGAGAGCGGCGCCGGCGGGCTCGGGCGGCGCGTGGAGGAGAGCGGCGCCGGCGGGCTCGGGCGGCGCGTGGAGGCCAGTGGCGGGAGCGGACGTCGAGGGCGCGCGTGCGTGGAGGAGCACCGGCGCGGGCTCGGGCGGCGCGTGGAGGAGAGCGGCGCCGGCGGGCTCGGGCGGCGCGTGGAGGCCGGCGGCGGGAGCGGACGTCGAGGGCGCGGTCGGGCAGCCTGACGGCGTCGCGAGAGCGAGTTCTCCTGGCGGCGGCGATCTGTTTCGCGTGAAAATGGAGGAAGCTTGGGGGAGGGAGAAGGGGGCGGTTAAATACCGCGAGGTCTTTAGTCCCGGCTGGAGCCACCAACCGGGACGAAAGGGTGTTTAGTCCCGGTTGGTGGCTTCAACCGGGACTAAAGGTAGGCCTATGCCTGGTGATAGCTAGGGGTGGAATCTTACAAAACTTGGGACTGAAATCACTACAACTGGTGAGGGTGTATGGCCTATGCCAGTCAACCTCAAGCGGCTTATCTGGAATGCTCAGAAGACATTCATATTTTGTTTGGACATAATTGCATTGATTAACTCCTCTGTATAATTAAAATACTAAAAGGATAGGAATAATTGAAAATTCATAACTTAATAAATAATTATTCAAAAATCATGTTTCAAATGCCAAAACACATATATACCCTAACTCTTACAAAGATTCCCTCCGGTTTGTCCGAAGTGGGACTTTCCAGCTATAAGTCCGGAAACTCACTAGAGAGAAAGTGATGACGGTGAAGCCGGTCACATCCCAGAGTGGGATCTTGGGGTATAAAACTTTTTCTTCACGTGTGTCCCTTGCTTATGATTGCGCCGTAACCATGGAGAATCTTCATCATTTAACAGGATGCTTGGGTCAGTCTTCACTGTGAAGGGAGGAATTTCATCAAACTTTTCATAATCTTCTGACATGTCTGTCTTGTCCTCCACTCCCACGATGTTTCTTTTCCCTGAAAGAACTATGTGGCGCTTTGGCTCATCGTATGATGTATTCGCTTCCTTATCTTTTCTTTTTCTCGGTTTGGTAGACATGTCCTTCACATAGAAAACCTGCGCCACATCATTGGCTAGGACGAATGGTTCGTCTGTGTACCCAAGATTGTTGAGATCCACTGTTGTCATTCCGTACTGCGGATCTACCTTTACCCCGCCTCCTGTCAGATTGACCCATTTGCACCGAAACAAAGGGACCTTAAAAGAAGGTCCATAGTCAAGTTCCCATATATCCTCTATGTAACCATAATATGTGTCATTTTCCCTATTGGTGTTTGTTGCATCAAAGCGGACACCACTGTTTTGGTTGGTGCTCTTTTTATCTTGGGCGATCGTGTAAAATGTATTCCCATTTATCTCGTACCCTTGGAAAGTCAATACAGTCGAAGATGGTGTCCTGGCCAACAAGTACAACTGATCTCCAACAGTGGTGTTATTCGTGAGATGTGTTTGCAACCAACCGCCGAAAGTCGCCATGTGTGCACGTGTAATCCAGTCGTCAGACTACCCCGGGTGTTGGGAGCGTACAATATTCTTGTGTTCATTGATATACGGGGCCACCAAGGTAGAACTTTGTAGAACTGCGTAGTGTGCTTGAGTGAAAGAATGCCCGTCCCTACATATTACTGAATTCTTTCCTAGCGTGCCTTTTCCACTCAGTCTCCCCTCATGCCGCGATTGAGGAACACCAATTGGCTTAAGGTCAGGAATAAAGTCAACACAAAACTCAATAACATCCTCTGTTTCATGGCCCTTGGAGATGCTTCCTTCTGGCTTAGCACGGTTATGAACATATTTCTTTAAGACTCCCATGAACCTCTCAAAGGGGAACATATTGTGTAGAAATACAGGACCCAGAATGGCAATCTCTTCGACTAGGTGAACTAGGACGTGCGTCATAATATTGAAGAAGGATGGTGGGAACACCAACTCGAAACTGACAAGACATTGGACCAAATCATTCTGTAACCTTGGTAGGATTTCTGGATCGATTACCTTTTGAGAAATTGCATTGAGGAATGCACATAGCTTCACAATGGCTAATCAAACATTTTCTGGTAGAAGCCCCCTCAATGCAACCGGAAGCAATTGCGTCATAATCACGTGGCAGTCATGAGACTTTAGGTTTTGGATTTTTTTTCTCTGTCATATTTATTATTCCCTTTATATTCGACGAGAAGCCAGACGGGACCTTCATACTGCTCAGGCATTCAAAAAAGATTTCCTTCTCTGCTTTGGTAAGAGCGTAGCTGGCAGGACCTTGATACTGCTTTGGATGCATGCCGTCTTTTTCGTTCATACGTTGCTGGTCCTCCCGTGCCTCCGGTGTATCTTTTGTCTTCCCATACACGCCCAAGAAGCCTAGCAGGTTCACGCAAAGATTCTTCGTCACGTGCATCACGTCGATTGCAGAGCGGACCTCTAGGACTTTCCAATAGGGTAGCTCCCAAAATATAGATTTCTTCTTCCACATGGGTGCGTGTCCGTTAGCGTCATTCGGAACAGATTGTCCGCCAGGACCCTTTCCAAAGATTACTTTTAAATCCTTGACCATATCAAATATATCATCACCAGTACGGTGGCCAGGCTTCTTCTGGTGATCTGCCTCACCTTTGAAATGCTTGCCTTTCTTTCTTAAGGGATGCCTGATCGGAAGAAATCGACGATGTCCCGGGTACACATTCTTCTTACATTTATCCAAATATATACTTTCAGTCTCATCTAAACAGTGCGTGCATGCATTGTATCCCTTGTTTGTCTGTCCTGAAAGGTTACTAAGAGCAGGCCAATCATTGATGGTTACAAATAGCAACGCTCGTAGGTCAAATTCCTCCTGTTTGTGCTCATCCCACACATGTACATCTTTTATATCCCACAACTGTAAAAGTTTTTCAACTAATGACCTTAGGTACACATCAATGTCGTTGCCGGGTTGCTTAGGGCCTTGGATGAGCACTGGCATCATAATGAACTTCCGCTTCATGCACAACCAAGGAGGAAGGTTATAGATACATAGAGTCACAGGCCAGGTGCTATGACTGCTGCTCTGCTCCCCAAAAGGATTCATGCCATCTTTACTTATACCAAACCATAAGTTCCTTGCGTCATCTGCAAACTCCGGCCACTTTCTCTCAATTTTTCTCCACTGCGACCCATCAGCGGGTACTCTCAACATCCCGTCTTTCTTACGGTCTTCTTTGTGCCATCGCAACAACTTGGCATGCTCTTTGTTTCTAAACAGACGTTTCAACCGTGGTATTATAGGAGCATACCACATCACCTTGGCAGGAACCCTCTTCCTGGGGCGCTCGCCCTCAACATCACCAGGGTCATCTCGTCTGATCTTATACCGCAATGCACCGCATACCGGGCATGCATTCAAATTCTCGTACTCCTCACCGCGGTAGAGGATGCAGTCATTAGGGCATGCATGTATCTTCTGCACCTCTAATCCTAGCGGGCAGAGAACCTTCTTTGCTTCGTATGTACTGTCAGGCAATTCGTTATCCTTTGGAAGCTTTTTCTTCATTATTTTCAGTAACTTCTCAAATCCCTTGTTAGATAAACCATTCTCTGCCTTCCATTGCAGCAATTCCAGTGTGGTACCGAGCTTTGTGTTGCCATCTTCGCAATTTGGGTACAACAATTTTTTGTGATCATCTAACA
Organism: Elymus sibiricus; assembly: GCA_039707655.1. Classification (NCBI taxonomy): domain Eukaryota; kingdom Viridiplantae; phylum Streptophyta; class Magnoliopsida; order Poales; family Poaceae; genus Elymus; species Elymus sibiricus. The sequence continues at coordinate 73,667,380 of CM077672.1, read as the reverse complement.
TGCGCTCCAACTTCAACTTCTGCCTTTCACTTTTGCATTCTCTCTGTGCATCAACAATGGCCCGGCGAAGATCATCAGCGGGCACATTTGGTGCCTCTTGATCTTCAGCTTCCCCCGTTGCAGTATCACCGTATTCAGGGAACATAGGATAGTTGTCATCATGCTCTTCTTCTTCATTGTCTTCCATCATAACCCCTCTTTCTCCGTGCTTGGTCCAACAATTATAGCTGGGCATGAAACCGGACTGAAGCAGGTGGGTGTGAAGGATTTTCGAGGAAGAGTAATCCTTCTTATTCCGACAGACAACACATGAACAACACATAAAACCATTCAGACTGTTTGCCTGAGCCACACCGATAAAATTATGCAAGCCCGTAATGTACTCGGCAGTGCGTTGGTCACCGTACATCCATTGCCGGTTCATCTACATTATATAATTAAGTATATCAAAAACCATTACAGAACATCATGAATAGAGAAATGACCAAATTAATACAAGTTCATCACATTAAAACCAAAGTACAGTAGTGATCAAATGTTATTACTGCAAAAATAAATACATAAAGTTCATACATAGTTCTCATAAAACAACATACAACTATCTAGAGCATCTAAAACATACATTGAAACTAACATACAACTATGTAAAACATTTAAATGCAATAACAAATGCGATCAAAATCGCAACTAAGGTAACAATTGATCCAACAGCATAATGATACCAAGCCTCTTTATCAATGGCATATTTTCTAATCTTTCTAATCTTCAAGCGCATTGCATCCATCTGGATCTTGTGTAGATCGACGACATCAGCAACATGCAACTCCAATTTCATCTTCTCTTCTTCAATTCTTTTCAATTTTTCTTTCAAATAATTGTTTTCTTTTTCAACTAAATTTAACCTCTCGACAAGAGGGTCGGTTGGAATTTCCGGTTCACATACCTCTTAGATAAAAATATCTATGTCAAGTTGGTCGGCATAATTGTCATAAACACTAAATGAAACAAATAGTTATAAAAGATAATATACCACATCCGAATCATAGACCGGACGAGAGCCGACGGGGGCGGATATCAAAACCATGGCACTATATAATAACAAACAATAATAATACAAGTAAGAAAATTATACAAGTAACTATCTAAATCATACAAGTAAGATTTTTTTTAAAAAAAGATAAGAACAAGAGGCTCACCACGGTGGTGCCGGCGACGAGATCGGCGCGGGCGATCGACGACGGTGAGGACGGAGACGGGGACGGGACGGCACCCTAAACCACACCTACACATATGCAAACTAAAAAGTTAATTTAAGCACACACTAACACACACACACACTAATACTATACCACTAAGACACACCCTAGCACACACTAACACACACTAGCTAATAGTAACACTAGCTAACACACTAACTCACTAATAGTACCACTAACCACAAAATTGAGATACCTAATTAACAGTACCACACCTACACATGTGCAAACTAAGAAGTTAATTTGAGCTCAAATTGCATCTAAATCAAATAAACTCCCACATACACTCCTCCACTAAAACCCACAAATCACTCTACTTCTAGAGCATGAAATGAGCTAAACTAGCAATGAGAGATGAAAGGATGAAGTTGCTAACCTTTTAGAACACTTGGATAGTTGGTGCACCGCCAAATCTAGACAAATCTTGGGGAAAATGGAGCTTGGAGGTCGAGCTTGGAGGAAGAACAGAAGAGAAGAATGGATTGTGTGGCTCGGGCACGATGACATATATGCAGGAAACCTTTAGTCCCGGTTAGTGTACATCGACACATGCATTGTATCAATGACAGATGAAAGGATAAAGTTGCTAACCTCGATCGAGGAGGAAAGAAAGAGGAGAAAGCTTAAGTGTGGCTCGGCCACCTCATATCATGTTTGTTTTGTGTGAACTCAAGTGGCATCATGCTCTCAGGCATTTCATCGAGCACCTCTTGTGCATAGGAAGGGAAAACAAACTAGCACACACCTCCCACCTTCTATGAGGAAAAAACAGAGGAGAGGGCGGGCAGGGGCGAGGATATATATAGGCAAATTTTTAGTCCCGGTTGGGGTCTAAAACCAGGACTGAAGACATACCTTTAGTCCCGGTTCGAGACACCAACCGGGACTAAAGGGTATCGCGCCTGCCGCAACCCCTTTAGTCCCGGTTGGTGTCTGCAACCGGGACTAAAGGTCCCATTCGAACCGGGACTGATGCCTGCCGAGCCCCGTCCGGCGTCTTAGCCGCTCGAACTGGGACTAATGCTCACATTAGTCCCGGTTCGTAACGCGACCGGGACTATTGCTCCGATCCGGCTAGAACGAAAGCCCTGTTTTCTACTAGTGGCTTCCGACGAGCCCTTCCTTGTTCTTGTAAATGATATCTAGTAACCACGATGTGGAGCAAGAAATTGTGGCGTGCTTGTATAGCCGGTACTTCAAAACCATGGTTAAGTACATTTTGTAGAACCCTTGGATCTGAAGCCGACCCATGGACACCAATTGAAAATGTCAAGTGTTTGAACCCTATCCTGTTTCCCCCTCGAGTCATCAGCATCATCAACCTCTAAACCGTTATAATTTAAATTCTCATTTAATTGCTCTTGTTCTACTAGTTTTTAAGTGCAAAAAAGAGACTCTTCAGTATCATTATCCGACCAACGTCCCAAGCACCACACCGATGCTAGATATATTTAAAGAAATAACAGAAATAGACATACTTTTTTTTCCGAGAAGAACTAGACATACTTGCTGATCTACTTTAAGTAAAGTATATAGATTCTTGCATTGTGCCATGTGCATTGCGCTTCCCATGGAATCCTCATCAACATTGTCCCGAAGACCAAGTCGCTCATTGCATCGAAGATCCTCCTTGTGTGGTAGGTCGAAGCAAACTTCTCTGTCTCACCAACAGCTTTGGCTATAGCTTCCGGTCAATACCCATAACAAAGCATCACCTTGTACTGGTGTCGTGGAGCCAGTGGTCTTCCGGTGAGTACTCCAACTGTCGTAACATGGCTATTGCTTCCCGAAGACCAAGGCTAAATGGTGCGTCACAGCAATGCCCAACTCCAACTGCCATGATGCACAACTGTGCACTGATCATGAAGTTGTAGTTGGGCATTGCTATGATCATTGCATCATGGCATTGCGCTAATTACTTAATGTGGTCCACTGAACTGACAAGGTTGTGAAGACGGAGTGGAACACCGCCGGTCAACGGGTCCATGTCGTTGCTGGCACAAAGGACGCCGAGGACATCATCCCGACGAACCGGTGTATCAAGAGAGCGGTTGTGCCAGGCAAGATCGCCGAGATGAGCCAGCCTGTACGGATTGGCCGCAAGCCAAGGCTTGGCCATGAGGAGGGAGCAAGGAGGCACTCAGGTTCTACATGCAAATCAAGAACGCCGAGGACATTGCCATGTTGGTGATCCCCAAGGCCTTCCGAACCGTGATGAAGCACTCCACATGTCATCAGACTGTGTGCAAACAAGTGGTTCGAGTTATGGGTTCATGTGCAGATCTTTCAGGGGGAGATGGTGCTGGCGAGTGGCTGGAACTACTGCTGCAACAAGCACAAGATCGTCCCTGGCGACCTGCTCATCCTCAAGTTGTCAGGTCTCGGCTTCAAGGTGGAGATCTACAGCGTCGGCACCTCCATAATTTGTTGGCTCGGGTGCACCAAGCACTGCTATCAAGGTGACCTGACTCGTACACTTGCTCCTGTCTGGATTGTTATATTTTTTGTTGTGAACTTTATATTTTGCCTAGGGATCAGCACCCAGGGGTTGTGCAGGGGCATCCCATGCCCTGTTGTCTTAAAACAGATGTAATGTTAATTGTGTGGCAGTGTGCACCGTGTAATTGCGTGGTACATTTGTGAGACACCATACTTTCAATAGGCAAAGGGCCAGCCCGAAGATCAACTTGTGTAGGAGTAGTGTTAATTGTGTTTCTACTTGATATGTCTGGTGTTGTTGTGAAGTGTGTTGCATTAGTTCATCAAATTTGAAAGGGGTGAGCAGAACAACACAATCCACACAGCCAAACAACAGTGATTTGTATCTGCTCACTCCTGAAGCATAATGCAGGCTACCAAACAGCAGACATGAACAACTCACTGATGCAATGCAGGCTACCAAACCATGTGCACAACATGGTTTTCGGTATGTATTTGCTCGGCGTGTCCAAGATGAGCCACGGATGCAAATGTGCAAAATACGATGCAGGCCACCAAACAAACCCATAGGGTTTATCTGTCTTTTGGGTTTTCAGAATCGAACTTGAGAGAGAGAGAAGCTTAAGTAAAAGGCTGACGTAAAACGTCTAAGACAATCACTTCACAGTAAATAGTAACTGGTTTGTCATGACGCACCACGACCGTCGACTATGAGGTGACTTGGAGGCAGCCCTTCGTTAACTGAATGTAAACCGCATCGTTCTTCAGGCTTATCGTAGCACCAGGTGTGACAGTGACACACATTCCTTAGCGTTTGGGCCCGCGAGATTAGGAATCGGAACGGATTTGTTGCCATCGCGAGGAAATTGTGATTGATACGTATCCGTCCTAACCGCGCGCCCTGGAATGGAATGGCGTCAATGGACGTCCTGGAATGGAAACGAACACGCCACCGCGCTCGACTCTGGATTCTGAAATAGAGAGTACTCACGAGCACCGCGCTCACCACTAGCCGTCGCCACGGACGCCAAGCGCTCCACCTCCGGCTGTTCATCTTCAGGCGGCTAAGCCGAGACCGGCCGGAAACAGCCTCTTCCCACTCGCCGGAGTTCGCGCGATCCTCGCCGGTGCCGACATACCTCGGCCCTGTTCTCGATGGCAGATGCAGACGACCTTGAACGGTCAATACCTGCTTCAATGGTTGACGGCCTTAAACCAGGGCAAAGGAAGGTTTTGTTCTGCTCGTTCAAGAGGAACTTGATTAAAGAAACTAAGGTGCGTGCCAAAGTGTTCGTGAATTTGCGCATTTGGAGTCAACAATCATGGCATATTCCTAAATTCGTTATACCTTCGTTGGCTATAGGTGTCGGACTTGGCTGCTTATATGTCAGAACACTCAGCATACCACCATGGTGATCAGAGTCTGGAAAGCATAATCATAGGAATGGCTCAAGATTTTGTTGGCAGCAACAATATCAGTCTTTTGGAGCCCCGCGGCCAGTTCGGTACCAGGTGCCGAGGGGGCGAAGATGCCGCTGATGCCGCTTACATCTACACCAGACTAGCACCTATCACCCGTTTAATTTTTCCAAAGGATGATGATGTTCTTCTCGACTATTTGTATGAAGATGGAAAGTCAATTGAACCCTGTTGGTAATGTTATCTCTTTGAACATTCATCCTGCATGATTGCAAATGGACTGATTTTTGTGTGCCTAAAATATGCGACCTTTTCTTCAGGTATATGCCAATCATTCCCATGGTTTTGGTCAATGGAAGTAAAGGCATTGGCACTGGATGGAGCAGCTATGTTCCAAACTATAATCCTAGAGACATTATTGCTAATCTGAAAAGGTTACTCAATGGAGAGACTGTGATACCAATGGACCCTTGGTACAAGGGGTTCAAGGTCAGCTAGTTCTGTCACATTTTTTTGATGCAAATTTGGCTCCTTAATTCAACATTGATTTTTCATGCAAATTTTCTGTTCATAACCTGACAGGGCTCTTTGAAGGAGACAAGTTCAAAGGAAGCTGGTGTCACATATACCATCACTGGTGTTATAGAGGAAGTTGATGACACCAAGCTTAAAATTACTGAGCTTCCCGTATGCTGCTGGACTGAAGATTACCAAGAGTTCCTTGAATCCATGTGTCCTTGGTGGCATGATAAGGGCAAGGACAAGGAACCACCATTTCTGGAGGTAGGTAATAGTTATACAAATAGTTCCTTCTCTGGGTTTCAGATGATTTGACTTTATTCGACTGCAACCAATTTATAGGAAATATCGTCGCAATGTGATCATATAAATGTGGAGTTTGATGTTATCTTGAGTGAGCAAAACATGAATATAGCTAAGCAAGAAGGCCTTGAGAAGAAATTCAAGTTGACAAGCACAATAGGAACAACAAACATGCACTTGCTTGACTCGGATGGGAAGGTTCGAAAATATGACACCCCAGAGGACAGTGAGTATCTCTATCTAATATGGACATGTATTGCAACTACAAATCCCTTCTCTTCTTGTGGATTTGAATCTGAAATAGTGTTACCTTTTCAGTACTTAAAGAGTTTTTCAAACTGAGGCTCGAATTCTATGGCAGAAGAAAGGTACTCCTCCGTTCACAATTATAAGATGTTTTAACTTTTTTCTGAATCGGATGTATATAGACACGTTTTAGATGTATTCCATATTGAAATATTCAAAACATCTTATATTTGTGAACGGAGGGAGTACATGTTAACCTTTTCCTTTGCTCTGATGTCGTCAAAATGCAAAATGCCACATTAACTGATTTATGTTGTGCAGGAAGTAATGTTAGAAAATATTAGTAAAGAGCTATTGATGCCTAAGAACAAAGTGAGGTTTATTCTTGCTGTTATTTCTGGGGACATCATAGTCAATAACAGGAAGAGGGCAGAGCTATTCCTGGAGCTTAAGCAGAAGGGGTATGAGCCTTTCCCAGAGGAAAAAATTACGGCCGAGCCGGTTGCTGTAGGAGCTACAGCATTAGATGAAGCTGCAGCAGGAGCTAATGCGAGTGAATATGAGTATCTTCTCGCAATCACAGATGGTACCTTGACTGCGGAGAAGGTACAGGAGCTCATCGCACTGCAGAAGAATTTAGAGGACAAAGTTGAAAGTCTCTGCAAAACAACTCCAGAGACTCTTTGGCTGAGAGATATCGATGCTGTTGAAAAGGAATTGGATGTAATTAAGCAGTGTTTGTCTCTAATGTTTTGCCTGATGTAATGTGTTTCACCTCTTCTCACTCGCTGATTTTGATACAGGTGATTGATGCCAAATTTGAAGCTGAAGAACAGGTGCGGAAAAAAACAGCACTACTCAAGGAACAGCGTTGGAAGACTCTGGTCAAATCTCAGAAGGTACAGAGTAACACAAGTGATAAAGTTCTAAAGTTAGAGAGGAATAGGCAGTACATGTTGCTCTTTATACTAATAAAACAACAATAAAAAAATCGAGTCATGGTTTATTTGCTGCTTTTACAAGTTTATTTGCTGCTTTTACAAGTCAATTTAACAATTTCATAGGCAAGTGCACCGGTGAGAGATCATGACTACGAAGCGTACGAACTAAAAAATCGTCTGCTTGCTTATAATCTTGATGACTCCTCTCCAGAACGTAGTGGTAATGCCCATGTACAATCTTGTGTTTGTGCACATGAAATATCCATCTCTTACAAAAGCTTAAGCTGATGGCGCGACCACTTGTGCAGGCGCGGAAACTGAGAATACAGAAGGACAGCAGAAAAGGGGAAAGAAAAGAAGGAACGAGCCAAGCAAAAGAGGCAGCAACTGCAGTGCTCCTTCTCCTGCGAAGAAGGTGCGAAAGATGAGGGAATCCCCCTTCAACAAGAGGAGCGGCCTCGATTTGCGTTAGAGCTTCAGCAGCAATAGAAGATGCTGATCTGCTCAGCCTAAGAGGAAAGCAATCTACATCCATTCCGGCTGGGAGTGACGATAATGACTCTAGATGAAGAAGTGTACTGGACCTGAGCGATCATAATGGCTACTCCCATGAAGACTAAGCCCAAAGGGTGCGTGGGCTGCAGTGTGGCTGTCTAGTTTCCGTCGAGCAGTACACACACTCGTGGTGCAATTTTAGTTGGTTTCCATGGACTCGTACACACTCATGGTGCATTTATTTTGGATGTTAGAGCATCTCCAATTGGATTGGACTAATTTGACCTCTCATTTGTTCGCGGACACGTCCGGACAGTGTCCGAGCGTGTCCACTCTGATCTATATTTGTCCGTGCACACAACTGTGCTCTTCCAAATTGTCTGAACACATGCATATAATTGGTGGGGATGGTGAGAGAGAGAGAGAGAGAGAAAAGAAAAAAAAGAAAAGAAAAAGTGATCTGGGGTGGGCCGGGTTCGATGTGGCGTGCTGTCCGGACACATCCTGACCCCCTATTTCCTCGGGAAACAATTCGGTACGGCCGACTGGCCGAGTCTTGGGCCGGTTGCCTCGTCACGCGCTGGCACATAACTGAAGGGACCAACCAAAATGCAACACGTGGTGACACGGGCCAACCTTATGTTCTTCTTCCTTCCTATCTCTCTCTATCCTTGCATCCTTCCTTTCCGCGGCCGGAGCAGGGAGGGCTCCTCCTCCACCACGGTCGCACCTAAATTCCTCCCCTGTCGTGGGGACATGAGTCGTTGACCAACTCTCCGCCGAGGTGTTTTCTGCGGCAGCACCCGACTCTAGCTGTTCACGGGGACCGGGCGAGGCAGCGCTGCAACCGCCGGTCGGCGGAAGCTAGGAGGTGGTTACTCTCGTTGTGGGGATGCTACAAGCGGCAGCGGCGGAGTTGCAACCGCGGTCGGCGGAGCTGCAATCGTAAACTCAAAATGCTACGGCCGGCACACGGTTTTTGCTTGTAACTAGAGAAACATGTGCTGCATCCGGCGCCAGGAAAGTTACAACCAGCAGCGCAAAATGCTTCTACCGGAATTGGTTTTTGCTGGAACGAGAGCTATGACATCAGGGAGAAGAAGCAAGCAAGAGAGGGGGGGGGGATGCTGGAACCTACAAGTTTTTTTGCTACAACCGGTGAGCTTTTTTGCTGCGACCGGCCACCGCTGATGCTTGAGCGAGGTGCTGCACACGGTGGCGAGATGAGATGCTACAACCAGCATGAGAAAAGCTACAACCGGCGTGTATTTTTGCTGGAATGTGGCAACCACTTTTTATGGGATTAGGGACGGCGAGGCAGTTTTGCTGGAACTGGCTAGATTGTTTGCTAGGACCAATGGAATTAACTGGTGTGTAGTGCATGAAGTGTTCATTGTCGTTGTCAGCTGAAGTTAGGTTCAATCCCATCGGCCAGAAGCTAATAGAGCACCTCAGGGCCAAGACGAGGGATAAAGGGGCGAGATCTCACCCTCTGATTGTTTATTTTAAACTCCCTCCGATCCAAATTAATTGACGCACACTTCCACTGTTCTTCAGCCATGCTTCATTCTCTTCCAGCAAAGATACATGTCGATGGATGGAGGAGCGTGATAGCAGGTGACCCCATCTCGCGCTGAAGTATTGAATGTACTTGTTCTTCCACTTCAAACCTGCATCCTCCTGTCTGCAAAAAATTGGGTTAGTCAGGCGGAGTGCAAGAGAGGGATGAAAACCATGGACGATGCCCTTACACCATGGCTCTAGTAGAAATGCCTCCCTGGCCAGGTTCAGAACTATGCCTGCTAAACTGAACCAGATCATGTACCCTGCATTGTACTCGGAGCAATGGATGAGAGGCAGCGGGGCGACCTGGTTTGAAAGGGCATGCGATGGAGGTGGTGGAGAGCTACCGAACATGTTTCTCAGCTGCGGGAAGTCGATGGTGTCAAACGAGAGCGAGATAGGGAGCGGCGAAGAATAGTTGAACTGCCAAAACAAGAAGGCCAGCTGGTTTAAAGAGACGGAGAGGTAGCCGTTGTGACTGACAAGCGATTCAATGCGTCTCATTACCTTGAATGCGACTGACTTGTGGAGCATGTGGTTGGGACTTCAGATTGAATACGACTCTATACTGTGTTGATACGGCCCCGAGATATCAATATACATGCTCCCTGTATAAATCCTGCACGAATCACGTGGGAACTGGCGGACGTGATACCAACCTCGCGTGGCTGCATGTCCATTCGTGATTTATCGCTATAACATCCATCCATCCATCTATCTATCCATCTACCTATCTTTGATTATATTATTATTAAGGCGGAAGAAAAGGAACGGCTCATTAAGCAACAAGAAATAATAGCAATGAACGGTTCAGATTGACATGTACTATTTCCATTCCAAAGTATTTTTTGGAACGGAGGTAGTAAAACATAACTACTCTCTTCGATCCATAATAGGTGTCATGGTTCTTATTATGGATCGGAGGGAGTAATTTAGGAGTAATAAGTCAGGAGATAGACGCGGTCATTGATGTAATTTTAATTTTTATTGGTCGCTTTATTTTTCGTTATCTTTACTAGCTTTTTTTTTTCTTGATAATTACTCTCTCCATCTGGAATTACTTTGTCGCAGACATGGATGTATATAGACATATTTTTAGTTCTAGATACATCCATTTCAGTATAATATATAAGATGCCCTTTCAGTATCTTTTTTTTAAGAAAAACTCTAGTAATAATAAAAAATAGTCAACAGAATCCTCCTTGAAATGGATGTACCTACATTTTCAAGGCCCGGCTAACAATTTGGGCTGAAAACCATGGCGTTATTCTACACTATTGCATCGCAAACAGACCCACCCTCAGGTGTCACTGATTTGTCAAGTTACCATCACAGCGAGATGAAAGATGGAAACTAACCGACATCCCAGGAAATACCGACTGGTAGATCAGGTCCAGAAGCTGGCTCAGATATGCACATGGTGGTTTCTGAAGCAAAGCAAAATAATATTTCACCTAGAGTGAAACTTGTGTCCCGGGAGAAAGTAGTTCAAAGAAGCAAGATTCCCCTTCCTTTCTTGATTTTACTTGCCTGCTATGAATGCTCTCTAGAGGTGTGCACTCACTAATTTAAGATTACCTGAAGAAAAGGCTACATGATGTTCTAGCATTCCAGATACTCCTTTAGATCCAGCTTCAATGAACTATTCCAGTATATCTCAGAGCTACCATGCTCGGAAATTGTTGAAGTAGCTGGCTCCAATGAAACACCATCCAGGGCCTCAGCTAAATTTGAATCCCAAAGCCCTAAACTGCAAGCCTTCCTGTAGACATCAAAACCTGCAGCTTTCAGACCTTCTGAGAAGAAATTATTCAGTGAGGGACTTTCCAAGCTTATGTCTCTTAGTAATTCACTTGCAGCATCAGAACTACGAAATATCAAAGCTGAGCATGTCTTATCCAACAATCTTAGATCAAAATCTTTTGAGAAGACATGATGCAATCTTGTAAGGTGGGATCTCAGTTCTTCTGCAGATGTCTCCCTAAAGCCCCACAAGAAAACAACACTCTGGGTGCTCACTGTCCTTGTGGTATCTGGCTCATTAGTGCAGTCAACACCATCAGATTCTTCCACCATGCAACCGGGGTAAAGAATGTTACGGTGATCAACTGTGTGATGCTGCTCGCCAGACTGAGATTGACACTTGGGAGTGATTTTAAGTAACTTGCTTAGCTTAGCAAATAATTTTGTTATTCTCAGAACATTTTCTCCACTTTTTGTGACACCCTTGGTACCATCTGTGCAAACCGAGAAAGAGAGAACGGGAGTTCAATTCAAAATGCCACTAAGAAAGCATTATAATGATGTATGCATCAATTTAAGGCTCACACCTGCTACTAGTTACAAATAATATAATCCATTTTCTAAAATATGATGAGCAAGGAGAAACTCCATAGTTTATTAGCAACATGGTGTGTTAATTAAGTTAGCTGGAAGTGTACCTTGCAGTGGTATTTCTATTTCCATTGGCACAAAGTACTGTCTCTGTAAGTAACTCAGAGCCGCTTGTATATTCTTCGCTTTTCTCAAAGGGCTAATTTCTCGCCACAAGTGGCCAATATCAACAACACTAGAGAAAACCAGCCTCGAAGAACACATAAATTCATGCAGGTTTGGTGGAAGAGGCGCAATAAATTGTGTGTGTATCATTGTTAGGTCTGAGAAAGAAAAAAAATAAGTTATACTATTTTAGAAATGACAGGTCGATAAAAAATTAGTGATCCATCAACATACCATTCAAGCAATTGTATGATATGATTGGTTTCTCTGAAGATGATACTAGATCAATAACTTCCCGAAATCCGCGAAACTTCAAATTCTGCTCATCTTCCAATTTTTGGATGTCCATCTAAAAAAAAGAGTTCCCGAAGGAAAAAAAATGAAACCAGATTAAGATTACGCCATTTAGTTACATTTAAATGGTGTTGCCAAGTTTTAGGGATACAAACCAGGAGAAGATTTTTATCCTCTGCAGAACTAGTAAAGATCACATGCACAGCCCTAGGCACCCCAGCTTTATCCGGAACAACAAGAGGTACAAGATCATCAGAGGTACCATTTACTGTCTGCAGTATAGCTCAACATCATCAATGATTTGGAGTAATATTTTATGTATTTTATACAGATTGCGCCCTAGGGGTGAGCACATACAAATCAGACCCTGCTAAAAGCATGTCATCTATTCCACATTTGTCAGTTCTTTATCACAGCACCTAGCTCTTGTAGCCAAAACAACAGTAAAAATACTAAAGAGCGTGAGAAAGTGAATATATTATGTTTTTCCTTGGAGGAGTCTAATAGTGTTACATTTGCAAAAAAATAAAAAGAGAGTCTAATAGTGTTAAGAAAATGACATTTTATTTTTTGGACAAACCATGAAATGTAAAGTGGAGAAATCACACCTCCAAAACAAGTTGAACTTGGCGATCACTGCAAACATCGATGGTCATACTGGGCCTTGAACCATATGATTCACCACCCATGATTAGTTTCCTGAGAGAACTAACTAAAGATCCTGCACGGTAAGACTTCATGTTAGGAGACATCTAACTATCTAAATAATACACAGAGTAGCCTTAGTATTATTTATGGAAAGTGCCCTACCATCAGCTGTTTTACTTGGTTCTGCACATCCTTTACACCAATGCTGAATTCTCGACTTAATTCTAGTTGTAAAAACTGAATCAGCAACGGATGTACTTGCTGATGGAGATGGCTGCTGAAGATGAGGGGTGAAAGTCTTTTGCCTAGCGAAGGATTCTTGCACCCTTGATAGATAAGATATACCTGCCAATATAATCACCTATAGAATTAAGCCCTCAATCAAATAACCAAATTTGCCATTTGTTTGGGTGCATGGTGTAGGACTTACCATCATAAATGCACATATTAAAATCAAAACCATCACGGGCCATCGATGAAAAGTAAGATGATTGGCAGGAGAAACTATAAGAAGGCATTCCAAGCTGTAGTTCATCTCTGGGAAACAAGTGGAAATTGTACCTGTACAACCAAAAGACTGACAGGAGCATCAGTAATGATGACAGAAATCAATAGACTGGAGCACAGAAACAGAGCAAGAATACTCCTCAAAAGGATGAAACCTGGATTAATTAAATGAACCTAAAGTGTAAAACTAAACAGACATTTACAAGCAATAAACTCAGATGATTCATAAGATATAATACTTCCTCTGTAAATCTTAGTGCTACAGTCATAAGATATACTTCCTCTGTAAATCTTAGTGCTACAGTCATAAGATATACTTCCTCTGTAAACTAATATAAGACGTTTTAGGTCACTATTTTAGTTTACAGAGGGAGTAGTAATTACACATGACAGAACATCGACCAAAGAATATTCTTTGGGGTAGCAGCGCGAGCAACAGAATTTAGTATGATAAAACTGAAAGCAGGTTTGGCAGGCAATCCTGAGATTTTTAAAGCAGCTTTATTGCTCTTTCATAGGTGATTTCTGTGAGATATTTCATGTCCCTGTCAGTTGCTTGCTAGTTTGCAAAGTATGGTTTTCTTCCTTTTTATGCAAGGAAAAGTATGCTTCATTTTATTACCAATGATCCAGCTCCTTGATTCGCAGGAGGATTTTGGTAACTCCTTTTTTCGAACAGGAGGTTAAAACCTCCGGCTTGTACATCATTGTTATGCACACAACCATCTTTATTGAAGTTGATGCAAGGCAGCGAGGCCAAAGACATCAACAAAAGGAGTACAAGACATAGACAACTACGGCAGAAACATCACAAGATATGAATTTAACACCTACAACTAAGTCCACTTCTTCCGCAACAGCGCCGTCAAGAATGGATAAACACCCCCGCGCCATCGTTGGCACGTCCGGCTGGAGACAGTCAGGAAAAGTATTTGCATCCTGGTTGCCGAAACCAACCGCTGAAGACCAGCATCGGCAAGGAGACAACGCCTTCAACAAGGTAACGACGCAAGTTCGTTGCTGCTAAGCCCGATCAATAAAGGCCAGAACAAGAGTTTTCATCCCGGACATGAAGCGATGTTTCATGTCACCATCTTCATGATAGATCTTTCCATAGTCACGCCAGTTAGTATTCCATGGCAGTCCCGACTGACGCTACCAAATGGGTGGGATGAATTCCACCTTAGACCATCACACGGCCATCAGGAGGCCGGTCATGTTGCAGCGCGGAACTAACCGCTGCCACTAGACACTGGCATGCCCCGACTTGCACATCCCCAGGACCGTTGCCCCGGCATCCTCCATGTGAACAGAAGCATATGCCACCCTGCTTGATGCAGACAGGGAACCGCCGGCACACTCCAACCCCATCAGCACAGTACGCCTGTGCCGCCCTTTCTTACCCGATTATTGCTGTGTATTCACTATGCAGACATGCGACTCAAGCTGTATTTGCTAAACATTAGCAGGGTAAAAATGTCCACCTATATACCAACCTGATCCCGTCATGCCATTTCCCCAAAACTGGAGTAGCAAAGTTTCGTTTATGCACACAAGGTGTTCAACGAAATGCCTCAATGAGCACACAAGACATAGGCTGATGGGCCATCCCTCCAACACACTAGCTACACTATCTTACTACTGATTCCAGTGCGCAAAGATGTTTGACAGAGTACCACGCCGCAAATCCTACTTGTCGATGCTTCTTGCGGAGGAATAGGAGCGAGAGATCTGCTTACGGGTTGGCGACAACGTCAGGGCGGGAGGTAGAGCCCAAGCGGAATGGGCAGACGGCTATGTGGAGAGGCTGGAAGGACTCGGAGGCGAATTTGGCCTTGAGGTACGCCGTCTCTGCCGTGTCGACCGGCAGCGCGCGTCGCCACCCGGTGGGGGCGCCCGTCTTTAGCGCCGCGATAGCCACGTAGTCGCACTCCTTGACGTGAGCCGCCAGCTCCCGCAGAGCCTCCGGGAAGTTCCTCCTGGTGACCTGCTTCGCCGACGCGGCGGCGGCCATTGGTGGCGGAAGCAGCAGCTGAGCACGACCAAGGCAAGGAACGAGGCGTGCAGTCGGATCGGTTCGGGGAACCGGGAGGAGACGTCGGCGCCTGAGGGTGAGGCCGGGGAACAGCGGCAACGTGGAGGCGGAGGACTGGAGTCGAGTGGTGTTAGTGGTGGCGGTGGCGGCGGTCGCGAGAAGGGGTGTGTCGCGGAGGGGACCTACGCGCCGGACGCCACGGGAGCCGCACCCTCCCCGCTCGCGCGCCCTCATGGGACAGCCCATGTGCGTGGCGGGGAGCCCCTTGGTTTTTTTTTTTGGTCTTTTTCTGTTTTCAGTATTTTTAAAAGAAATTAATTCGGGATTTCATAAAAGTTGCAAATTGTTGAATAGTTCGTGAATTCAAAAATTGTACATGATTTGAAATTTTATCAAGAAATGAAAAATTCTCACGGATTCAAAAAATGTTCACGATTTAAAAAAATCACAATTTCAAAAAATGTTTGAGAATTTCGAAAAATGTTCCCAAATTCAAAAAATCTTCACAAAATTCAAAAACTGTTCGCTGTTTCAAGAAGTATTAATGAACTCAAAAAATGTTCGTCAAAAAAATGTTCCTAAATTTTCAAAATTGTTACCAAATTTCAAAAAATGTTCACATGTTCCCAAAAATGTACACAATTTCAAGAAATGTTCGTTAATTTGTAAAAGGTTCCCGATTTTGAAATTTTTCCACAAATTTAAAAAATGTCCGTGATTTAAAAAAAACGTTCATGATATCAGAAAATGTTCACGATTTTAAAAAATGTTCATGAATTTGAAAATATGTTCACTTTTTACAAAAATGTTCGCGAATTTTTAGAAAATGTTCGTCAATTAAAATGTTCACGAATTATAAAAAATGTTCCCCAAATTTGAAAAAATGTTCATGATTTTGAAAAATGATCATGACTTAAAGAAATGTTCACAATTTGAGAAACTTTGTTCGCAAATTTGAAAGATGGCAAAAAAAAGAAAAAGAAAAGGAAAAAATATAAAAAGTAGAACAGTAAATAAAAAATGAAAAGGAAAAATAAAAAATAAAAACGTAAAAAAAGAAAAGAAAAAGGAAGAAAAATAATAATGAAAAAACCGGTTTTGGAAAGGTTCTACAACCTTCACCGGTTGGGGAGGAATCCCGAATTGGGCCGGCCCAAAGAGTAGCGGACGCTCTAGGGGGTACGCGCCAGCTCACTATTTGGCGACCTACGCGCCAAATAGGAGTGGTCGTCGCGGAAGTGGTCGTAGGGGCAGGGCGGCGCTGCTATGCCCTGCTTAATGGGCCACAGACTGTGTGGTCAAATTCACATAGGTCTTTTGTATAATTTATTATTGAAAAAAATATAGAATCAAATAATATACTCCCTCCGTCTTAAGATCATTTTTGACACTATGATAATGTCAAAAATGGTCTTACATTTTGGGATGGGGGGGAGTATATAATATAACTAAATTAATAAAAAAATAAGTAAAAACTCAGAGTGTTATAATAACATGCGGATGTAAATAAAATAAAATTATCATCCTTTTTAAAGATGTTCATATGCTTTAAAAATATTCATATATTTTAAAAAAATATTAAAATAATTTAAGAGGTGTTCATGTGCTTTAAAAGATGATCATGTACTTTTAAAAAGTGTTTGCATATTTAAAAAAAAACTATGTATGCAATCTTCAAAAAAGTTTTCACATTTAAAAAATGCTCATGTATTAAAAAAAGTTGATCTATTTTAAGAATATGCGTGGTTAATTTTTAAAAACTATTCACATATTTTTGAAAAATATTCCATGTATTTTCAAAAAAAGGTGTATTTATCAAAAAAAATGTATTTTATTAAAAAAATAGAAAAAAAGAAATGGGAAAACAAAAATAGAAACCAAAAAACCAAAAAACAACAACTTGGAAATAAAGTAAAAATTAAAAATAAACAAAAAATGGAAAAAAGGAAAGATCAAAACTAAAGCAGAAAAAAGTGAAAGAGAAAAAGGGAAAGGAAAACCAAAAAACGGGGACGCAACACCGGGAATGGGCCTCGACCCATGTATGTCGCCCTGTAGGTGATCCCGTGATATGTACCGCTAAATCGATATATATATCATTTGGGGATACGTTGGGTGTTGCCAGACAAAACAGTAGGGTTGGTGGCGGCGGCGGGCCGGTAGAAGTTGGGCTAGCGCAAGGTTCGGACGGGAAAGGTATCTTAGTTGGGATGTGCAATAAATTAATAAATGACTGAGCTATTGTTAGGACTGAATGTTTTCGAGACTAGATGGGGTGAATGGTCCTATGAAATAAAAGTACACTCAGTTCTGAGAAGTCAGCTGATTTGAAGTAACAAGCAACTAGGTTGGTCCTTAGGAGTACTTGGTAGCAGAATAAATAAATTGCAAGATATTAAGAGGTGAGTAAGGAGATGCAAACACAAGGGATCGATGATGTTTTCATGGCTTCGATGGTTGGCGCTATCCTACGCTATGTTGACGAAGGCGTCAAATCAAATGGTTATAAAATCACAAGAACTCAGTTGTGTCGCGCATCAAGCACAACCAACCTATTACAACATGACTTGCGCCAAGAAGCATCACTAAGAGGTGAATCTTCACAAAGTAGGCGATCTTTGAGCCCTCACAAACTCTCGATCATTCACAACCTAGATAAAGAAGGCTCACAAGTGGACCCTAACCATCTATGAGGCACACACACACACTCCAAGTGTAACAATCAAAGCAAGTCACTTGATTGAAGTTCTCAAAAGATCTTCAACCAAACTTCTTCTCAAGAACCCATATGATCTTGCTCACAAAGAATATGAGTGGTGTAACTAGGTGTACAAGTTCAAGTTGGAGAGAGGAGCTTGGCCTACAAAGTATGGATGGAGCCATGGATTGAAGATAGGGGGGCAAGAATTGAAAGCACTAAAATCATAGAAGGCATATTGAATAATATAAAGTATATAACTAAAATGTGCACATTATTTAACTATTCAAATAAATATTACATATCTATTAACTTTATGTTGGCTTTACGAGTATGAAGGCCAGGGTCTCAATAAATTTCTCAAAACTGAATTGGCTGCTAGTTTTTTCACAATACTAACATTTTTTTAGAGAAATACTAAACTAAAATTAAAATTTGTTCATGATTTATTGTTGATGTTTGTAATTTCTTTGATTCTATTTCTATATTTTTAAAGACACAAACTAATTGTTGTTAATAATAACTAACCTTTTATCTTACTTGTTATCTTGCCCGTGCTCATCAGTGCGGCCGGCCAGTCGACAATCGCATGCCATTCGTGGATCGCCGTCCATCTATCCCCTTCCCTATACCAGGCATCGCCTCCATGGCTGCAGATAGACGACGGCTAGACAACAAAGCGATTGGCAATTTTTTCTAGGGAAGCGCTTAGCGACCTAACTGTGCCTGCGTTGGAAGCTTTGCATTAGCGTTAGCAGCGCAAACACGTTACAAAAACATGACTAATCAATGTCGCCCCTGTAACACCCCTATGTAATGAGCTACAGTGATCCACTATATTAATGCCAAGTCATCTGAGATTTGCAATGATAATCAATGTGGATTAATATCTCATTTCAAATTCTGCCACTGAATTCAAATTCAAATGCAATTAAAATTTGGAGTTGCACAAAAGTTGCTGGAAAAATGTTCATCATTTAGCATAAATTCCAAAACAATTTATTGTTCAGGAAAACAACATCACTATGTTGCTAAAATGGACAGTAGCATTTAATCCAGTGCAATTCCAGCAATTATAATTCCATATTCATTTATGAAAAATGCAAATGAATTCCCCTGGCCTCCAAAATAATTGTGGCAGTGCCATAAATTGCAAAGAATATTTTGGGCCTAGTCACACATTTTTCAAAAATGATTTGGTAGCCCTATTAAATCCCTTTCTCACTCTGTCTACTGAATAAAAGGGAAAACAGAGAAAAATGAAAAGGGGCGAGGCTTACCTGTTACTGGGCCGAGCCCAGCCCAGCTCACCTGCTCCCACCTGCTCCCGCCTTCGTGTCGCCGTCCCCGCGTCCGGCGCGCGCGGCGGCCGCTCACCGCGTGCCACGGCGATGGAGCCGGTGAGAGGAGGGGATAAGGGCCTCCCCGTGCTTCCCCCTGGTCGCCTCGCCCTCACTCTCCTCTTTCCCAGCGCTCGCTCGCCGCTCTCTTCTCTCTCTGTCCCGAACACAGCCGTCGCCGGGCTGCTTCGGTCCGGCAGCCACCGGCGTCTCCGGGCCAGGCGACCGTGCCCGGGGAGCTCGCCTTGCTCGGCTACATCGAATGGCGCCAGCCATTTGAGCCGGGGATCGCTGTTTCGCGCGGATCGAAGCCGTCTTCAACCCCTCTGTCTCCGGCGATCGCCGCCGATTTCGCCTCGCCTCTGCGCTCCCGTTTCCCGCAGGCCTTTCGTGCGCCGCACGGTGAGCACCCGCGTCCTTTCCCCCTTCCTTTTCGCTCCCCTAGTCGCTCCATTTGCCGAACCCGCGTTGCCCGAGCTCGGCGGCGCCATTGCCGGCGTACGGCTCGAAGCACCGCCGCCCGAGCTGCTCCACGATGCCAGTCGAGCTCCGGGTGCTCGGAAGAGCTCGCCGGTGAGCTTCGATAGGTCGCTAGAGCCCCGTAGCCGCGTGCCCGTTCTCACCCAAAAACCACCGCCGCGGCACCTCGCAGTCCGGCCATCTCCGGCCATCCCCGAGTTCCCGCGCTAGCCCAGTTGGATGCGGCGCTCGGTGCTCGTTCGAACCAGCCCGCAAGCGCGCGATTTGGTGCTCTGTGGAGCAAACCCGAGGCCACCGGAGTTGCGCCGCCGTGTACGGGCTCGCCGGAGCTCGTTCCGGCGCCGGCGTCCGACGTGGCACCGCGTGGGGCCCGCCCAGAGACGCTGACAGTGGGACCCCGACGCCGTTTGACCGCGTTGACCACGGTCAACGCGCGGGTACTGTTCCCCTTTGACTCTGACAAGTGGGCCCGCGTGGTTAATTACCGTTAATAGTTAATTAGGTTAATTCTGTTAATTAACTAACCCTCTGACAGGCCGGGCCCACTGACTAATCCTCTGTTAGTTTATATTTAAATCTGTTTTAACCCCACAGAGGCTGACAGGTGGGTCCCACCTGTCTATTTGACCAGTCAGCTGGTCAGCCGCCTGCTGACGCCAGCATGACACTAGCATGACGTCATATGCCTTTTCTGGAAATTCTGATAATTTAAATAATTTCAGAAAAATGCTAAAAACTTTGAAAAATCATAGTAAATTAACCGTAGCTCGGATCGAAAAACTTTCTACATGAAAGTTGCTCAGAATTTCGAGACGAATCCGAATACGCCCTCCGTTTACCTGTCACATGCCCACAACTACCTAAACATGGAACCGTTCCCTCCGGTCCAGTAGTCCGAAATCAGCCTAAACGCCGGGAAAATATCCCAGATATTTTCCCGATTCGTCTGCGACATGTAGCCATGCATTAGGTCACCACTAACATTGCATACTACCATGCCATGCATCTGTGTTGCATTATTTGCCTTTATTTATTGTTTCTTCCCCCTCTTCTTCTCCGATAGCCCCCGAGACCGACGCCGCTTAGGAGACCGACTACATCCCCAACGACCCCTCCTTTGCCGCAGAGCTTCCAGGCAAGCAACCCCCCTTGACGCATGCCAATATCACCTATTCTCTCTCCCTCCTGCTTGCATTAGAATTTGCTATTGCTATTGTTTTATCCTATTCTGATTCATAGCCTGTCCTTGTAACTGTTATTGATACCTGCCTGATATCCAAAATGCTTAGAATAGGTTGGATGGTAGTGAACCATCTGTGGCCCCTCTTCCTTGCTGTAGTTGCCCCGCTGTAGTACCTGTGTCCCGATCGATGTGATCGTCGGGCTGAGACCAGCATATCACCACACACCCCTAGTTGCTCGACGCTGCAGAGCTAACATCGAGTGCCGAGGGTGATACCTCTTTTCTCACTCCCGATAATGCCTCTGTAGTACAGCTATTCGGTTGTGGGTTACCGAGGGTGATTCCTCTTCCCCACCTCCGATGAAGCTTTGTCGGTAACCCCGCAAGTATGAATACCATCGAGGGTGATTCCTCCGGATTCACTTTGACGGGAACATCGAGTAGGAATCCAATGAGGGTGATTCCTCGGATTTCTGCTAGATGTTTTGGACACACGGTTACTTGCACTTTATTACTGTTGTTACTGGATAAAGTCGGGTAGGCCCCGAGGGGTACCCGCGAGTGATGTGTAGACGGTTTGACCATGAGGGTACCCGCGAGATGAATACGTGGCACGGCCGGGCATTCTTAGCCCTTGCCGTAAGTCCACGAGACGGGGCGACGGGGTCACAGGATCGTGAGTCTCTGCTCGTTACCGCGCGCTCCAAATGCACTAATGGGTTAGGATATGTAATCTGAGTAGGCCTCTAGCCTTTTCGCGCTAACCAGCACGTGGGAATAATATGGGTACTCGGCGTCGTAGTATCAGTCGAAGCTCTTCAAACGTCAGTGGTTGAGCGGCACGCGCCCGGGTTGGACCGTGAAAGCCTGCGCTTGTATTAAGGGGGCTAGGTCTGCTCCCGGCCGTCCTCGCAACGCGCAGGAGTGCAAAGGGCGATGGGCCCAAGACCCCTGAGCGCTTAGGATGTAGACCGGCGTGCTGGCCTCTCTGTTGAGCCTAGGTAGGGCTACGACGTGTCGATAGTCCGAGGCCGGGCATCGACTGAGCAAGTGTGTCCGGCCAGAGTCATCGAGCGTGTTGGGTAAGTTGGTGCACCCCTGCAGGGAAGTATATCTATTCGAATAGCCGTGTCCACGGTAACAGGACGCTCGGAAAATATCCCGATCTTCTACAACTAGAAATGGGTTGAATATATAGGCTCCGGGATCGCTTTCTTGCAGGGAGTCGAGGAAGGATCTCTGGGCGTGGCTACTTGTACTTGTTACTACTATTATATTTATGTACTAATCTGTACTCTTCTAATGCTGCAAGACCCTGAAGATGCTAGTCTTCGATAGGCTAGGCTGTTCCCTTCTATTCTGGCATTTCTGCAGCCAAGTCCACATATACAGCCTTCCTTTGATAATGTTGCATATTTAGAATAGTCTGATGTCAGTCTTGCTGAGTACTTTGGATGAGTACTCACGGTTGCTTTGCTTCCCCTTTTCTCCATACCCGATTGATGCGACCAGATGACAGAGCCCAGGAGCCAGCTGCCCCATCCGACGTCGACTACGGCTACTACTACTACCCCGCTGGCGAGTACTACTACGAGGAGCCCTCCGGCGACCAGGAGTAGTTAGGAGGCACCCAGGCAGGAGGCCTGCCCCTTTCGATCTGTGTTTTATTTTGCCCCGCCTTCTTAAAGGCCTATTCTGTTTAACTTTGTATCTGTACTCAGATACCTGATGCTTCCGCTGATGCTTGTATGACATCGAGCTTATGTATTCGAGCCCTCGAGGCCCCTGGCTTGTAATATAAAGCTTGAATTATTTTATTTGTGTTTAGAGTTGTGTTGTGATATCTTCAAGTGAGTCCTTAGGCTTGATCGTGTACACTTGCGTGTATGATTAGTACACGATTAAGTCGGGGGCGTCACAGCCCCCTGATGACCCACAAGTATAGGGGATCAATCATAGTCCTTTCGATAAGTAAGAGTGTCGAACCCAACGAGTAGCAGAAGGAAATGACAAGTAGTTTTCAGCAAGGTATTCTCTGCAAGTACTGAAAGTAGCGGTAACAAATAGTTTTGATAGCAAGATAATTCGTAACAAGTAACAAGTATACTAAAGTGCAGCAAGGTGGCCCAATCCCTTTTTAAGCAAAGGACAAGCCGGAACGAACTCGTATAATAAGCAAAGCGTTCTCGAGGACACATGGGAATTTCATCTAGTCACTTTCATCATGTTTGTTTGATTCGCGTTCGCTACTTTGATAATTTGATATGTGGGTGGACCGGTGCTTGGGTGTTGTTCTTACTTGAACAAGCCTCCCACTTATGATTACCCCCTCTCGCAAGCATCCGTAACTACGAAAGAAGAATTAAGATAAATCTAATCATAGCATGAAACATATGGATGCAAATCAGCCCCTTACGGAATAGCGCATAAACTAGGGTTTAAGCTTCTGTCACTCTAGCAACCCATCATCTAATTACTACTCCATAATGCCTTTCCTTAGGCCCAAAGATGGTGAAGTGTCATGTAGTCGACGTTCACACAACACCACTAAAGGAAGCAACAACATACATATCATCAAAATATCGAACGAATACCAAATTCACATGATTACTTATGACAAGACTTCTCCCATGTCCTCAAGAACAAAAGTGAAAGATCGTGGATGTCGCCTAGAGGGGGGAGGTGAATAGGCGCTTTAAAATAATTACGGTTTAGGCTTGAATAAAAGCGGAATAAAACTAGTGTTTAATAAGTCAAGCACAAAACCTAAAACAACTAGGCTCACCTATGAGCACCAACAACTTATGCTAAGCAAGATATACAACTATGTGATAGCAAGATATATAACATGAAACACTATGGCTATCACAAAGTAAAGTGCATAAATAAAGGGCTCGGGTAAGAGATAACCGAGGCACGCGGAGACGACAATGTATCCCGAAGTTCACACCCTTGCAGATGCTAATCTCCGTTTGGAGCGGTGTGGAGGCACAATGCTTCCCAAGAAGCCACTAGGGCCACCGTAATCTCCTCACGCCCTCGCACAATGCAAGATGCCGTGATTACACTAAGGGACCCTTGAGGGCGGTTACCGAACCCATACAAATGGCAACCCTTGGGGGCGGTCACCGAACCCGTACACTTTGGCAACCCTTGGGGGCGGTCACCGGTACCCGTCAATTGCTCGTGGCAATCTCCACAACCTAATTGGAGACCCCGACGCTTGCCCGGAGCTTTACACCACAATGATTGAGCTCCGACAACACCAACCGTCTAGGGCACCAAGGCACCCAAGAGGAAAAAGCTCTAGGGTGCCCAAACACCCAAGAGTAACAAGCTTCTCAACTCTCACTTCCATGTATCACCGTGGAGAACTCAAACCGATGCACCAAATGCAATGGCAAGGGCACACAGAGTGCCCAAGTCCTTCTCTCCCAAATCCCACCACAACAACTAATGATATGGAGGAAAATGAGAGGAAGAACGAAGAAGAGAACACGAAGAACTCCAAGATCTAGATCCAAGGGGTTCCCCTCACATAGAGGAGAAAGTGATTGGTGGGAATGTGGATCTAGATCTCCTCTCTCTTTTCCCTTGAAAACTAGCAAGAATCCATGGAGGGATTGAGAGATAGCAAGCTCGAAGAAGGTCAACAATGGGGGAAGAACACGAGCTCAAAAAGATTAGAACCATTGGGGAAGAAGACCCCCTTTTATAGCCCCCCCCCCCCCCCCCAAATCCAACCGTTACCTGCTCAGCCCGCACACAAGCAGTACTACCGCTCGGAGGAGCGGTATTACCGCTGGAGTGGTACTACTAGCTGACCACTGCGTGTACAAGAGTACAGATGCGGTAGTGCCGCCGGAGCGGTACTACCGCTCCCGTGAGCGGTACTTCCGCCTGGGTACGTAGGGTACAGAAGTACCAGCGGTGCTAGAGGATAGTAGGGCAGTAGTACCGCATGCAGCGGTACTACCGCTACCTAGTACCGCTCAAGCAAAAAACGCAACAGAACCACAAAGATAAGTGGTAGTGGCAGCGGCAATGAGAAAGCGGAAGTACCGCGCGAGCGGTACTACCGTGTTCCACTACCGTGCAACTGTCGCCCATGTACAAAAGACCTACAGAGGGCGAAGAAGAAGCGGTAGTAGCCGCGGTAGCTCATAGCGGAAGTACCACAAGAGCGGTACTACCGTGGAGTGGAGCGGTACTGCCGCTTGGGAACTGAAATACTGCCCAAGTAAAACAGATGCAGTCAAGAAGATCGAAACTGCGATAACTACTGCAAATGAACTCCGAATCCAGCAAACTCAAGCTTGTTGGATAGATGACGACAAGCACTATCCAACAGCGATGGGATATTAAGAACTAGCAATGGAGAAGAAATGCCAATATGATAAGGAAGAGGACCTTCCCACAATATGAACCGGCAAAAACTCCAACATCGAAAACATCATAGAAGATGCATATGAACTCCGTTTTCGATGAACTCGAGCTTGTCATGAAGATGACCATAAGCTCCAAATCTCACAGGGAGAAAAACCAAACAAGAGCCAAGAAAGATGATGCAAGGATGCAATGGTTTGAGCTTTCTACGAATGATACGATCAAGCTACTCACTCGAGAGCCCCCTTTGATAGTACGACTATCGATCCTATAACCCGGTCTCCCAACTACCACCATGAGACCGGCAAAATAGAAAACCTATCAAGGGTAAACCTTTGCCTTGCACATAGTCCACTTGAGCTAGATGATGATGATCTTGACTTCCTCAAGTTGGACCACCTTTCTTGATTGTGTTGGCTCGATGAAGACTAGTTGATTGATCCCCCATACTCCACTATGGGTGAGCCACTCTTCGGCACATCTTCACAAGTCCATTGTCACCACAATGGACGGCAAGCATCAAGCATGATCTCTTCGTGATGCTCCACTTGAACTTGCACACCGCAAACTTGATGACGATCACCACTTGATGTCATCCTCCATGGGTTGAATGAGATTTTCCTCTTGACGCAAGCCCATGGAAACATACCTAACCCCACAAACAACTCTCACATAGACCATGGGTTAGTACACAAAGCGTAATGGACAATGCTTAACATACCATGAGATCACTTGATCTCGCTTGGTACATCTTCTACGCTTTGTGTGTTGATCAACTTGAATCACTCGTTGTACTTATTCTTGATCAACCTTGTATCTTTTCAACTCTCTTCATTAGGATGATGTCTTGAAGGTAAACATGAATGTTCACACAATCTTCTTCTTCAAGACATGTTTGCAAAAGGCTCAACTCTCACATGACCAATCTTTGGATCAATCCTTGAATAGCACCTTGGTCAACACATATTCTTCTTCTAATAACCTTGAAACCAACAAATGGTCTTCAAGCAATGCCTACGGACAAACCCTTCAAATATAACTCAAGGCAACCATTAGTCCATAGAGATTGTCATCAATTATCAAAACCAAACATGGGGGCAGGACATGTTCTTTCAAAAAGTAACTACTCACAAATCATATTCATGTTCAAGATCAGAGGGGTATTGAATAGCATTGAGGATCTGAACATATAATCTTCCACCAAATAAACCAACTAGCATCAACTACAAGATGTAATCAACACTACTAGCAACCCATAGATACCAATCTGAGGTTTTGAGACAAAGATTGAATACAAGAGATGAACTAGGGTTTGAGATGAGATGGTGCTGGTGAAGATGTTGATAAAGATTGGTCCTCCCACGATGAGAGGATCATTGGTGGTGTCGATGGCTTCGATTTCCCCCTCCCGGAGGGAAGTATCCCCGGCGGAATCGCTCCGCCGGAGAGCAAAATAGCTCCTGCCCAGGTTCCGCCTCGAGACGGCGGCGCTTCATCCCGAAAGTCTTCTTCTGATTTTTTCTAGGGCAAATGGCTTCATATAGCAGAAGGAGGGGGCCGGAGGCCTGCCAGGGGCCCCACAAGCTCGGGGGGCGCGCCGAGGGGGGTAGGGCACGCTCCCAGGCTTGTGGCTTCCTGGTGGGCCCCCTCCTGGTAATTCTTTCGCCAGTATTTTTTATATATTCCAAAATAATTCTCCATAAATTTTCAGGTCATTTGGAGTTGTGCAGAATAGCTATCTCTGTTTCACCCCTTTCCGGTCCAGAATTCCAGCTGCCGGCAATCTCCCTCTTCATGTGAATCTTGCAAAATAAGAGAGAAAAGGCATAAGAATTGTACCATAAAGTGAAATAATGATCAAAAATATATTAATTAACAGTAGGAAATCATGATGCAAATTGGACGTATCAACTTCCCCAAGCTTAGACCTCGCTTGTCCTCAAGCGAAAGCCGAAATCGATAATCATGACCACATGTTTAGAGAGAGAGGCGTCGATAAAAATAAAATACGGACATGGAGCATCATGATCTTTATTATAACAACAATATATCATCATAGAACTTCTCATGAAAAAGTGACAATTCAATCACAAGTTAAAGTATGAACCACAAACCAAATTGAAAACTAACAAACTATGATCTCAGTCACTGAAGCAATTGCAATTCATCATATTATCAGAAAGAGTCTATGTAAGAGCTTTGTTTAGCAAGTTCACATACTCAACTACTATGATTGCTGACACTCACGGCATACTTATGGAGCAAAAGTTTCAGTCAGACACATAGAAAGATAGGGGCTTATAATTTCGCCTCCCAACGTATTTACCTCAAGGGTAATGTCAACAATAATAACTCATGATCACCCACATCCAACTTGGATATATATGCTTGGATCAATCCCCACCACATGATGCTTGCCAAGAGAGAAAAATAAAAACGGAATAGAGGAGAATACTATTGACTCTTGCATGAAAGTAAATAAATAAAGTAAAAGATAGGCCCTTCGCAGAGGGAAGCAGAGGTTGCCATGCGCTTTTTGTTTTTGGATGTGCGAGCTCTTAATGTAAAGGAACGTCACTTTATATTGCCCCTTGTGATAGCGACCTTTATTATGCAGTCTGTCGCTTTTATTTCTTCACCATCACAAGATCGTACAAAGCTTATTTTCCCTTACAATAAAAGATCATACATATTTTGGAGCAATTTTTATTGCTTTTGCACCGATGACAACTTACTTGAAGGATCTTATTCAATCCATAGGTAGATATAGTTGACTCTCATGACATGAAACTGGGTTTAAGGGTTTTTGGATGCACAAGTAGTATCTCTACTTAGTGCAGAATTTTGGCTAGCAAAAGATAGGGGACAAGCACCACATGTTAGAGGATCCAAAACAATATAACTTCTATGTGAATATAAGCAAACATAACTCATTACATTGTCTTCCTTGTCCAACATCGACTATTTGACATAGAATATTTAATGGGGGCTCACAATCATACAAGATGTCCAAGATAGTGTATTTATATGTGAGACCTCTCTTCCTTTATTACTTTTTCATGAATTGCAACAATGACCAATGCTATGTTTGTTAACTTCCAACAAGTTTTATCAATTATACTTCTTTTATGTGAAGTCATCACTCCCCATGGGATTAACATATGATCTTATTTTTTTATTGTCTTTATTTTTTTCTAAGATTGGATCAACAAAAGCAAAACACTCAACTCAAACTACTCTTTATTATATAACTTTCACACGATTACATAGATAGATAGATCACAAAGCAAGCACTCGAAACTAAATCATACTAAACTTTATTTTTTTCTAAATCACGAAATAACTAAAGATCGAACTAAGATAGATAATGATGATAAAAAGTGATGGTGATACGATACCGGGGCACCTCCCCCAAGCTTGGCATAAGCCAAGGGTGGTGCCCATACCCATGTGCTCAAGTCTCCTTCTTCGGTAATGGTGGTGATGAAGTGGTAGGCTTGTCCTCCATCTTCCAAGGCATAGGTTCTCCATCATAAAAGGACGAACGTGTTTCCGGAGTCCTGAAATTTGCAGCTAAACTCATACCTTTGAACTTGGCCTCATACTCAAAATTTTGGTTTTGTAGATCATATATTTGGGCCTGAAGATAATCAATCCAGTCATTGAGCTTGAAGATGACGTCCCCAATATTCTTGTCGTCCACCTTGTGCTCACGGATGAACTCTGTGATCATGGAGTGGTTAGCACTAAGTCCGCGCTCCACTATCCCCTGGCACTTGAAGATCTCCTGTTCCATCGCTTCCAGCCTGGCCTTCTCGCTCCCAGTCTTCTTAGGTCCTTGAACGTCCCGGATGTGGAGCACCCCCTCACGCATCTCAATGGCTTGAGGGTGATTCATCACCTCTGGTAGGTACAGGTTGATGACCTTCTCGTAGAACTTGGCCTTGGACGAGCTTGGAGACGCCATGGCGATCTAGATCTGTCAGAAAAATAGCCCGAAACAAGAACAGAGGAGAAACTTGCGATGCGGTGGTCAAAACACCCGTGAGTATATATAATGAATTTTTCCCGTGCAGGACAAGTAATATGAAAAAAAACGGAGTCGGGAAAGTCCACGAGGGAGCCACAAGCCTGGTAGGCGCGCCCCCCAGGCTTGTCGCCTCCTCGTGCACTTTTCAGACTGTTTATTATTTTCCTAATTTTTTATATATTCCAAAACAGACAGAAAGTACTTTGATGGAAGTTTTGGAGTCGGTTTACTTACCGTACCACATACCTACTCTTTTTCAGGCTTCTGGAGCGTTCCGGAAGGTTTCTTCTATGTGCTCTTCCGGTGTCATTGTTTGAATAATATTAGTTTCAACATTAATGGGCGTACCTGAGATATAGTGTTTAATTCTTTGCCCATTAATCACCCTCGGATTATTGCCTTCGGAGTTGTTTATTTTGATGGCTCCGGAGCGATAGACTTCTTCGATAATGTATGGTCCTTCCCATTTAGAGAGAAGTTTTCCTGCAAAGAACCTTAAATGAGAATTGTATAATAGAACATGATCACCTACTTTGAATTCCCGTTTTTGAATTCTCTTATTATACCATCTTTTAACTTTTTCTTTGAACAACTTGGCATTTTCATAAGCTTGTGTTCTCCATTCATCTAGAGAGCTAATATCAAATAACCTCTTTTTACTGGCAAGTTTAAAATCATAGTTAAGTTCTTTAATTGCCCAATATGCTTTATGTTCTGGTTCAAGAGTTAAATGACATGCTTTTAAATAGACCATTTTATAAGGAGACATAACCATAGGATTTTTATAAGCAGTTCTATAAGCCCAAAGTGCATCATCAAGTTTCTTAGACCAATTCTTTCTAGATCTTTTAACGGTCTTTTGCAAAATTAATTTTATTTCTCTATTAGTTAATTCAACTTGACCACTAGACTGAGGATGATAAGGAGATGCAATTCTATGATTAACATCATATTTAGCAAGCAATTTATGGAAAGCACCATGAATAAAATGTGAACCACCATCAGTCATTAAATATCTAGGGACTCCAAACCTCAGGAATATAACTTCTTTAAGCATTTTAATAGAAGTGTTATGATCAGCACTACTAGTTGGAATAGCTTCTACCCACTTAGTAACGTAATCAACAGCAACCAAAATATGAGTATACCCATTAGATTTAGGAAAAGGTCCCATATAATCAAAACCCCAAACATCAAATGGTTCAATAACAAGTGAATAATTCATAGGCATTTCCTGACGTCTACCAACATTACCAATTCTTTGACATTCATCACAAGAAAGGACAAACTTACATGCATCTTTGAAAAGAGTAGGTCAATAAAAACCAGATTGTAGTACCTTGTGTGCAGTTTTGTCTCCCGCATGGTGTCCTCCATATGCCTCGGAGTGACACTTTCATAGGATTTGTTCCTGTTCAGGCTCAAGTACACAACATCTAATAATACCATCTACTCCTTCTTTATATAAATGTGGGTCGTCCCAAAAGTAATGTCTTAAATCAAAGAAGAACTTTTTCTTTTGTTGGTATGTGAAACTAGGTAGTATGTATTTAGCAACAATGTAATTAGCATAGTCCACATACCAAGGAGTCTTACGAGAAGCATTTATCACAGCTAATTGTTCATCAGGTAAATCATCATTAATAGGAAGTGGGTCATCATGAACATTTTCCATTCCAGACAAATTATCAGTTACGGGATTCTCAACTCCCTTTTTATAAATAATATGTAAATCAAATTCTTGCAGCAAAAGAACCCACCTAATAAGTCTAGGTTTAGCATCTTTCTTTTCCATAAGGTATTTAATAGCAGCATGATCAGTATGGATAGTAACTTTGGAATCAACATTGTAAGATCTGAATTTATCACATGCAAACACAACCACTAAAAATTATTTCTCAGTAGTAGCATAATTTCTTTGAGCACTGTCTAGAGTTTTACTAGCATAATGAATAACATTCAATTTCTTATCAACTCTCTGTCCTAGAATAGCACCAACAGCATAATCACTAGCATCACACATAATTTCAAAGGGTAGGTTCCAATCAGGTGGTTGAACAATAGGTGCAGAAATTAAGGCTTTCTTAAGTATTTCAAAGGCTTCTACACAATCATCATCAAAAACAAATGGAATATCTTTTTGCAAGAGATTAGTAAGAGGCCTAGAAATTTTAGAGAAATCTTTTATAAACCTTCTATAGAAACCAGCATGACCAAGGAAACTTCTTATACCTTTGATATCTTTAGGACATGGCATTTTCTCAATAGCATCCACTTTAGCTTTATCAACTTCAATACCTCTTTCAAAATTTTTATGACCAAGGACTATACCTTCATTCACCATAAAGTGGCACTTCTCCCAATTTAAGACAAGATTAGTTTCTTCACATCTCTGCAAAACTCGATCAAGGTTGCTCAAGCAATCATCAAAAGAAGTTCCGTAAACGGAGAAATCATCCATGAAAACCTCAACAATCTTTTCACAAAAGTCAGAGAATATAGCAGTCATACATCTTTGAAAGGTAGCAGGTGCATTACATAAACCAAAAGGCATACGACGATAAGCATAAGTTCCAAAAGCACAAGTAAATGTGGTTTTCTCTTGATCTTCAGGTGAAACAGGTATTTGAGAAAAACCAGAATATGTAGGAGATA
The DNA here is from genome assembly GCA_039707655.1 of Elymus sibiricus. Classification (NCBI taxonomy): domain Eukaryota; kingdom Viridiplantae; phylum Streptophyta; class Magnoliopsida; order Poales; family Poaceae; genus Elymus; species Elymus sibiricus. The sequence continues at coordinate 73,635,444 of CM077672.1, read as the reverse complement.
TGCCCAAGAGGCAGTAATAACAGTTATTTTGTATCTCCAAGTTTGTAATGAATGTTTATGTTCCATGCTATAACTGCAATGATTCTCGAGTCTACAATATCCACGAGGCTCGGAGGGAAACTCATGTGCACGTGTGGTATAATAAACGGTAAAATGTATTCCTAGTCATGCCTCTAAGACTGGCTCAAGTATTGCGTGATGATCCTGTTTTCCTGATCATGGGCATGACTATGCCGGCAATTTTGAGGGCACATTGTTAGAAGAACACTTGTGTTGAATCGACCCAAATTGATGTTATGATATGAGATACATTCGTCACAAGTTAATGGTTTAAAACACAGAGAAAGTTAATGTTTGCATAATTCCTTAGACCATGAGAGTGTCGAGTTCCTTCATTCTTGCTTCGTGGACTTTGGGGTTTGTTAAACGTCATCCGTAAGTGGGTGGCTATTACGGCGGCTTACGGGTTCACGGAAAAGCATGACAAGGAACGAGATAGCTCAAGATTGGGATTTGCTCCTCCGACGATGGAGAGATATTCTCGGGCCCTCTCGGTGTTACGGTATCCATCATCGTCTGGCCAGACACAATGTGATTTGATAACAGGGATGCCGGAACACGGAAACGAGAAAAGAGAACAAAACCGGTAACGAGGTAACTGGCATAGTGGACACGTTGTTGATCCACGGGGATGCAGATAAATCTCACCTCGGGTGTTTGTAACATATCGCGAAGCAACAGGAATAGCACACATCAACCGGAGGTTCACTCGAATATTTATTCGTGTGGGTATAGGGGTCAATATGGGTGTCCACGGCTCCGATGTTGATCATTGATCGGAAAGTGTTCCGGTCATGTCTATACTTCACCGAACCTATAGGGTCACACGCTTAAGGGTCATCTATCTGCTGAATACTAGACAGGGAGTCTGAGAGAAAGTCACCGGAAAAGTTTCGGAGACAACGGAAGAGTTCCGGAGAGAGAACACCGGAAGAGTTTCGGTAAAACTGAAAAGTTGTTTCGGAGTATACCATTAAGTCAAATTGGTTTCAGCACATGCCTGGAAATTCTTGGAGGGTGCCAGAATTGTTCTGGGAACTTCTGGAATTTTTCCGGGGAAAAAACCGGAAATGTTCCGGAGCTGCCGGAACCGCTTTCGTTGCTTTTCGCTGATGAAAATCATTGATCTGAAAATGTTTCAGAACGCGTCCAGAATTATTTTAGTGGGTACTGGAATTATTCTAAGACCCACAGAAATATTTTTGGATTTATCGGTCGCAGAAAAATGGGTTCATGAATAGTGAAAAAGCACTTTATGGTTACTTTATGGAAAGCCACCTTTTTTGGCTTTGTCCCAAAATATCTTTGGGATGACATGGATGGATGAGAGCCCCTCATGGGGGGCTCACTTGGTGTGGCCGGCCACAAGGGGAGCTCCTCTAGCCTTCCCATTATGCCCTTTGAAAATTCCATATGATGGGTTTTTTTTGGGTATTTCAAGTGCCGCCCTACCCCTTGGGTTTTCCTATAAATAGAGGTGGAGAGGCACTCTCCACACTCACTCCTTACTCTCATACAAATGCCATGCATGATCTGGCCTTCTCTCTCCCTCCCACCAAAATAGTTTCGTAGAGCCGAAAGGCTGTCTGGGTTCCGGCAGGAACTAGTTCTGGACGACGAAGCCCTGCCGGATAGCTGACACCGTATGTGTGCAACCCTGTAGAGAGGTCGTAGGTTCGATCTTTTGCCTGAGGGGCTGTTCGAGGGTCCTCCCAAAGGGCTGTCCGAGTTACCGTTCGAGCTTCGAGGGTCCTCCCGAAGGGCTGTCCGTGACATCGTCCGGGGGACTGTCGGACCGCCTCCCGAAGGGCTGTCCGACGAGGGTGTACATCCTCGCGGTTGGGAGGTTCTAAATCCTAGCTGTGGGGATCTGCACCAACGATCTACATCGACTCAACTTTCGCTGCGCTACGAGTCGGTAATGATCAGATCAAACCTTGTATGCCATCTCCATAGTGATCCTGGTCGTGCTCGCTGTACCAATTTTTTTTGTTTTCTGTCACGTTCCCCTACAGTGGCATCAAGAGCCTTGCTATGCGTAGATGCAGGTTACGATCTAGAATACATAGAGATGTATGGGTATTGCATAATATAATTTTGTAGTAGATGAGATCTATTGCTGAAAATTATTTATGCGGGTGGCAGATGAAATCTGTTACCCGATGTTCTTGTTGATTCCCTAGAATTTGCGTATTTATGATCTTGAAATGGCATGGTGGAATTTCACAAAGTTCTGGCAATCCGTGATCCTGATTGATCAACGAAGTGCTATCAGTTCTTTGGGTTCCACCATAGTTAAAAGAAAGATGAAATTTCGCAGACGAAAGGGCAATGCGGATATGATCTGCACGGGGGTCATGGGTATGACGAAGTTCAGTATGGGGCTCAAGATTTTATTATCTCGTGTTTCATACACCCCGCAAAGTTAATCTAGCGACTTGAATAATCATACTTGATGATAAACATTGGTAGCTGTGGTTTAAGTCAAAACCTTAGAAGCCACGTAAAATAATTTTTTGCATAAACCGATTAGAGGCGTCTAACTTGGTTTTACAGGATGTGCATGTGATGTGGTATAGCAGTTCTCATATTAATTCAATTATGTATGAGATGACTATATGATGTAAATTTACTAACATGACCTGCGTGTCATGATTCTGTTGGAAATATGCCCTAGAGGCAATAATAAATTGGTTATTATTATATTTCCTTGTTCATGATAATCGTTTATTATCCATGCTATAATTGTATTGATTGGAAACTCAAATACATGTGTGGGTACATAGACAACACTGTGTCCCTAGTAAGCCTCTAGTTGACTAGCTTGTTGATCAAAGATGGTTAAGGTTTCCTAGCCATGGACATGAGATGTCATTTGATAACGGGATCACATCATTAGGAGAATGATGTGATGGACAAGACCCAAACTGTAAACGTAGCATTTGATCGTGTCAGTTTATTGCTATTGTTTTCTGCATGTCAAGTATCTGTTCCTTTGACCATGAGATCATGCAACTCACTGACACCGGAGGAATACCTTGTGTGTATCAAACGTCGCAACGTAACTGGGTGACTATAAAGGTGCTCTACAGGTATCTCCGAGGGTGTCTGTTGGGTTGGCATGGATCAAGACTGGGATTTGTTACTCCGTGTGACGAAGAGGTATCTCAGGGCCCACTCGGTAATACAACATCACATTGAGCCTTGCAAGCAAAGTGACTAAAGAGTTAGCCACAGGATCTTGTATTACGGAACGAGTAAAGAGACTTGCCGGTAACGAGATTGAACTAGGTATAGTGATACCGACGATCGAATCTCGGGCAAGTAACATACCGAAGAACAAAGGGAACAGCATACGGGATTAACTGAATCCTTGACATAGAGGTTCGACCGATAAAAGATCTTCGTAGAATATGTAGGAGCCAATATGGGCATCCAGGTCCCGCTATTGGTTATTGGCCGTAGAGGTGTCTCGGTCATGTCTACATAGTTCTCGAACCCGCAGGGTCTACACACTTAACGTTTGGTGACGATTAGTATAATTGAGTTATTATGTTGGTGACCGAAAGTTGTTCGGAGTCCCGGATAAGATCCCGGACATGACGAGGATCTCCGGAATAGTCCGGAGGTGAAGATTGATATATGTGATAATAGTGTTTTGATCTCCGGAAGGGTTCCGGAGTTCACCGGAAGGGGTTCCGGATGTTTACCGAAGTGTTCGGGTGCAGCAACACTTTATATGGGCCAAAGGGATAAAGCCCACGAGGTATTGGAAAGTGCAAAAGTAGTTTTGCTGCCGCGTAAGCGGTACTACCGCCCGAGCGGTACTACCGCTTGTGTGAAGCGGTACTACCGCCCAAGCGGTACTACCGCTTGTGTGAAGCGGTACTACCGCTTGTGCGCGGCTGTGCACGGTTCGGCAGGGATCCGAGTTGGACTCTTTCCCTGCGGGCCAAACCGACCTTGTGCGGGCAAAACCGACCTAGAGGAGGCTTTTACTCCAAGTTTAGACCCCAAGGCTCAACATATAAATAGAGGGGCAGGGCTAGCACACGGGACACATCAAGATTTCCCCAAGCCGTGTGCGGCAACCCTAACCCTCTAGTTCCTCCGTCATAATCTCCGTAGCGCTTGGCGAAGCCCTGCAGAGATTGTTCCTCACCACCATCACCACGCCGTCGTGCTGCTGGAACTCAACCACTACTTCACCATCGCTCGCTGGATCGAGGAGGTGAAGGCGTCATCAAGCCGTACGTGTGTTGAACGCGGAGGTGCCGTCCGTTCGGCACTAGATCGGAAGGATCGTGATTGGATCGCGGGACGCTCGGCGATTTGGATCGCGAAGACGTTCGACTACATCAACCGCGTTTCTTAAACGCTTCCGCTTAGCGATCTACAAGGGTATGTAGATTCACTCTTCCTCTCGTAGATGCTCATCACCATGGATAAATCTTGTGTGTGCGTAGGAAAATTTTTGTTTCCCATGCAACGTTCCCCAACAGTGGCATCTGAGCTAGGTCTATGCGTAGATGAGATCTCGAGTAGAACACAAACGAGTTGTGGGCGTGGATGTATACATATTGCTTGCCGTTACTAGTTGATATTTGATTCGGCGGTACTGTGAGATGAAGCGGCCCGGACCGACATTACGCGTACACTTACGCGAGACAGGTTCCTTCAACTAACATGTAACTTCGTTGCATAAAGATGGCTAGCGGGTGTCTGTCTCTCTCACTTTAGTTGAATCGATTTCAATGAACAGGGTTCTTTTAGAAGATCAAAAAGCAATCACTACACCACGTTGTGGTTTTGCGTAGGTAAGAACGGTTCTTGCAAACCCGTAGCAGCCACGTAAAATTTGCAACAACAATTAGAGGACGTCTAACTTGTTTTTGCAGGGTATGTTGTGATGTGATATGGCCAATTACATGATGAGATATATGTGATGTATGAGATGATCATGTTTTGTATAGAATATCACGACTTGCATGTCGATGAGTACGGCAACTGGCAGGAGCCATAGAGTTGTCTTTAATTATTGTATGACCTGCGTGTCAATCATTAAGCGCTATGTAATGCTTTACTTTATCGCTAAACGTTAGCTATAGTCGTGGAAGCATCAGTCGGCGCGACAACCTTATGGCGACACGTTGATGGAGATCAAGATGATGGAGATCATGGTGTCATGCCGGTGACGATGGAGATCATGCCGGTGCTTTGGAGATGGAGATCAAAAGCACAAGTTCATGGCCATATCATGTCACTTATGATTTGCATGTGATGTTAATCCTTTTTATGCATCTTATTTTGCTTAGGACGACGGTAGCATTATAAGGTGATCCCTCACTTAAATTTCAAGATAAATTGTGTTCTCCCCAAGTGTGCACCGTTGCGAAAGTTCGTCGTTTCGAGACACGCCGTGATGATCGGGTGTGATAGACTCTACGTTCGCATACAACGGGTGTAAGCCATGTTACACGTGCGGAACACTCGGGTTAAACTTGACGAGCCTAGCATGTACAGACATGGCCTCGGAACACAAGAGACCGAAAGGTCGAACATGAGTCATATAGTAGATATGATCAACATGAAGATGTTCACCATTGAAACCACCTCAACTCACGTGATGATCGGACTTGAGTTGGTGGATTTGGATCATGTTACACTCGAATGACCGGAGGGATGTCAATTTGAGTGGGAGTTTTTTAAATATGATTAACTAAACTCATTATCTAAGAACAATAGTCTAAGTTGTCTTTGCTATATTTATGTTGTAGATCATGGCTCGCGCAGTAGCACCCCTGAATTTTAATGCGTTCCTAGAGAAAGCTAAGTTGAAAGATGATGGAAGTAACTTTGTGGACTGGGCCCGTAATCTAAGGATTATCCTTACGGCTTCCCAGAAGGCTTATGTCCTTGATGCACCGCTTGGTGATCCACCCGCTCCAGTTGAGTCTCTAGACGTTGTGAACGCCTGGCAGGCTCGTTCTGATGATTACTCAATAGTTCAATGTGCAATGTTGTATGGCTTAGAACCGGGACTTCAAAGACGTTTTGAACGTCATGGAGCATATGAGATGTTCCAGGAGTTGAAGTTTATCTTTCAGAAGAATGCCCGGATCGAGAGATATGAGATCTCCGATAAGTTCTATGCTTGCAAGATGGAGGAGAACGGGTCTATCAGTGATCACGTGCTCAGAATGTCTGGGTACTCCACCCGTCTGGCTGAGTTAGGGATGCCCCTTCCGCCAGAGGCTATCACTGACAGAGTTCTTCAATCATTGCCACCTAGCTACAAGAGCTTCGTGTTGAACTATAACATGCACGGGATGAACAAGTCAGTCGCCGAGCTGTTTGCGATGCTGAAAGCCGCTGAGTCTGAAATTCAGAAGGAGCATCAAGTGTTAATGGTCAATAAAACCACTAGTTTCAAGAAATATGGCAAGGGTAAGAAGGGTAACTCCAAGCAGAGTGGCAAAGCAGTTGCTCCTCTCGTGAAGAAACCCAAGGCTGGACCCAAACCAGAAACTGTGTGTTTTCATTGCAAGGGAACTGGACACTGGAAGCGGAATTGCCCCAAGTATTTGGCTGACAAGAAGGCGGCCAACAACAAACAAGGTATATATGATATACATGTTATTGATGTGTACCTTACCAACTCTCGTTGTAGTGCCTGGGTATTTGATACCGGTGCGGTTGCTCATATTTGCAACTCAAAACAGGAACTGCGGAATAGACGGAGGCTGGCAAAGGACGAAGTGACGATGCGCGTGGGAAATGGTTCCAAGGTTGATGTGATCGCCGTCGGCACGCTCGCTCTTCGATTACCGTCGGGATTAGTGATGAACCTAAATAAGTGTTATTTGGTGCCTGCGTTAAGCATGAACATTATATCTGGATCTTGTTTATTGCGAGACGGTTACTCATTTAAATCAGAGAATAATGGTTGTTCTATTTATATGAGTAATATCTTTTATGGTCATGCACCCGATGTGAGGGGTTTATTCTTATTGAATCTCGATAGTAATGATACACATGTTCATAACATTGATGCCAAAAGATGTAGAATTGATAATGATAATACCACTTTCTTGTGGCACTGCCGTTTAGGTCATATTGGCGTAAAACGCATGAGGAAGCTCCATGCTGATGGACTTTTGGAGTCACTTGATTTTGAATCACTTGACACATGTGAGCCATGCCTCATGGGCAAGATGACTAAAACGCCGTTCTCTGGAACAATGGAACGGGCAAGTGACTTATTGGAAATCGTACATACTGATGTGTGCGGTCCGATGAGTATTGAGGCGCGCGGTGGTTATCGTTACTTTCTCACCTTCACTGATGACTTAAGTAGATATGGGTATATTTACTTAATGAAACACAAGTCTGAAACATTTGAAAAGTTCAAACAATTTCAGAGTGAAGTTGAGAATCATCGTAACAAGAAGATTAAATTCCTACGATCTGATCGAGGAGGAGAATATCTGAGTTGTGAGTTTGGCAGTCACTTAAGACAGTGTGGAATTGTTTCACAATTGACACCGCCTGGAACACCACAGCGTAATGGTGTGTCCGAACGTCGTAATCGAACTTTATTGGATATGGTGCGATCTATGATGTCTCTTGCCGATTTGCCACTATCGTTTTGGGGTTATGCATTAGAGACAGCTGCATTCACTTTAAATAGGGCACCATCGAAATCCGTTGAGACAACGCCATATGAACTTTGGTTTGACAAGAAGCCAAAGCTGTCGTTTCTTAAAGTTTGGGGATGTGATGCTTATGTCAAAAAGCTTCAGCCTGAAAAGCTGGAACCCAAAGCGGAAAAATGCGTCTTCATAGGATACCCAAAAGAGACAGTTGGGTATACCTTCTACCTCAGATCCGAAGGCAAAGTGTTTGTCGCTAAAAACGGAACATTTCTTGAGAAAGAGTTTCTCTCGAAAGAATTGAGTGGGAGGAAGATAGAACTTGATGAGGTTGTTGAACCTTTACTTCAACCTGAGAGTAGCACAGCGCAGAAAATTGTTTCTGTGGAGCCTACATTAGCTGAAGAGGAAGTTAATGATGATGATCATGAAGCTTTGGATCAAGTTGCTATCGAACCTCGTAGGTCGACAAGGACGCGTACTGCTCCTGAGTGGTACGGCAACCCTGTCTTAGAGGTCATGTTGTTAAACAACGATGAACCTACGAGCTATGGAGAAGCGATGATGGGCCCGGATTCCGAGAAGTGGTTAGAGGCCATGAAATCCGAGATGGGATCCATGTATGAAAACAAAGTATGGACTTTGGAAGTATTACCTGAAGGGCGTAAGGCCATTCAGAACAAATGGATCTTTAAGAGGAAGACGGACGCGGACGGTAATGTCACCGTCTATAAAGCTCGACTTGTGGCAAAGGGTTTTTCACAAGTTCAAGGAGTTGACTACGATGAGACCTTCTCACCCGTAGCGATGCTTAAGTCCGTCAGAATCATGTTAGCAATAGCTGCCTTTTTCGATTATGAAATTTGGCAGATGGATGTCAAAACAGCGTTCCTTAACGGTTACCTTAAGGAAGAGTTGTATATGATACAACCAGAAGGTTTTGTCAATCCAGAGAATGCTGACAAAGTTTGCAAACTCCAGCGATCCATTTATGGACTGGTGCAAGCATCTCGGAGTTGGAATCTTCGTTTTGATAAAGTGATCAAAGCGTTCGAGTTTATACAAGTTTACGGGGAAGCTTGTATTTACAAGAAAGTGAGTGGGAGCTCTATAGCGTTTCTAATATTATATGTGGATGACATATTGCTGATTGGAAACAATATAGAAATGCTGGAAAGCGTAAAGGAATATTTGAACAAGAGTTTTTCAATGAAGGACCTAGGAGAAGCTGCTTTCATATTAGGCATCAAGATCTATAGAGATAGATCAAGACGCTTAATAGGACTTTCACAAAGCACATACCTTGATAAGATTTTGAAGAAGTTCAAAATGGATCAGTCCAAGAAGGGGTTCTTGCCTGTTTTGCAAGGTGTGAAGTTGAGTAAGACTCAATGCCCAGTGACTGCAGAAGATAGAGAAAAGATGAGTGTCATCCCCTATGCTTCGGCCATAGGCTCTATCATGTATGCAATGCTGTGCACAAGACCCGATGTCAGCCTTGCCATAAGTATGGTCGGAAGGTTTCAAAGTGATCCAGGAATGGAACACTGGACGGCGGTCAAGAATATCCTGAAGTACCTGAAAAGGACTAAGGACATGTTTCTCGTTTATGGAGGTGATCAAGAGCTCGTCGTAAAGGGTTACGTCGATGCAAGCTTTGACACTGATCCGGATGACTCTAAGTCGCAAACCGGATACGTATTTATTCTTAATGGGGGTGCGGTTAGCTGGTGCAGTTCCAAGCAAAGCGTGGTAGCTGATTCTACATGCGAAGCGGAGTACATCGCTGCCTCGGAGGCGGCGAAGGAAGGTGTCTGGATGAAGGAGTTCATGACAGATCTTGGAGTAGTGCCTAGTGCGCTTAACCCAATGACTCTGTTTTGTGATAATACTGGTGCCATTGCTCTAGCCAAGGAACCAAGATTTCACAAGAGGACCAGACACATAAAGCGACGTTTCAATTCCATCCGCGATTACATCAAGGAGGACGACATAAATATTTGCAAAGTACACACGGATCTAAATGTTGCAGATCCGATGACTAAACCTCTTCCAAGGGCTAAACATGAACAACACCAGAACTGCATGGGTGTTCGATTCATTACAATGTAAATCACATAGTGATGTGAACTAGATTATTGACTCTAGTGCAAGTGGGAGACTGTTGGAAATATGCCCTAGAGGCAATAATAAATTGGTTATTATTATATTTCCTTGTTCATGATAATCGTTTATTATCCATGCTATAATTGTATTGATTGGAAACTCAAATACATGTGTGGGTACATAGACAACACTGTGTCCCTAGTAAGCCTCTAGTTGACTAGCTTGTTGATCAAAGATGGTTAAGGTTTCCTAGCCATGGACATGAGATGTCATTTGATAACGGGATCACATCATTAGGAGAATGATGTGATGGACAAGACCCAAACTGTAAACGTAGCATTTGATCGTGTCAGTTTATTGCTATTGTTTTCTGCATGTCAAGTATCTGTTCCTTTGACCATGAGATCATGCAACTCACTGACACCGGAGGAATACCTTGTGTGTATCAAACGTCGCAACGTAACTGGGTGACTATAAAGGTGCTCTACAGGTATCTCCGAGGGTGTCTGTTGGGTTGGCATGGATCAAGACTGGGATTTGTTACTCCGTGTGACGAAGAGGTATCTCAGGGCCCACTCGGTAATACAACATCACATTGAGCCTTGCAAGCAAAGTGACTAAAGAGTTAGCCACAGGATCTTGTATTACGGAACGAGTAAAGAGACTTGCCGGTAACGAGATTGAACTAGGTATAGTGATACCGACGATCGAATCTCGGGCAAGTAACATACCGAAGAACAAAGGGAACAGCATACGGGATTAACTGAATCCTTGACATAGAGGTTCGACCGATAAAAGATCTTCGTAGAATATGTAGGAGCCAATATGGGCATCCAGGTCCCGCTATTGGTTATTGGCCGTAGAGGTGTCTCGGTCATGTCTACATAGTTCTCGAACCCGCAGGGTCTACACACTTAACGTTTGGTGACGATTAGTATAATTGAGTTATTATGTTGGTGACCGAAAGTTGTTCGGAGTCCCGGATAAGATCCCGGACATGACGAGGATCTCCGGAATAGTCCGGAGGTGAAGATTGATATATGTGATAATAGTGTTTTGATCTCCGGAAGGGTTCCGGAGTTCACCGGAAGGGGTTCCGGATGTTTACCGAAGTGTTCGGGTGCAGCAACACTTTATATGGGCCAAAGGGATAAAGCCCACGAGGTATTGGAAAGTGCAAATGTAGTTTTGCTGCCGCGTAAGCGGTACTACCGCTTGGTGAAGCGGTACTACCGCCCGAGCGGTACTACCGCTTGTGTGAAGCGGTACTACCGCCCAAGCGGTACTACCGCTTGTGTGAAGCGGTACTACCGCTTGTGCGCGGCTGTGCACGGTTCGGCAGGGATCCGAGTTGGACTCTTTCCCTGCGGGCCAAACCGACCTTGTGCGGGCAAAACCGACCTAGAGGAGGCTTTTACTCCAAGTTTAGACCCCAAGGCTCAACATATAAATAGAGGGGCAGGGCTAGCACACGGGACACATCAAGATTTCCCCAAGCCGTGTGCGGCAACCCTAACCCTCTAGTTCCTCCGTCATAATCTCCGTAGCGCTTGGCGAAGCCCTGCAGAGATTGTTCCTCACCACCATCACCACGCCGTCGTGCTGCTGGAACTCAACCACTACTTCACCATCGCTTGCTGGATCGAGGAGGTGAAGGCGTCATCAAGCCATACGTGTGTTGAACGCGGAGGTGCCGTCCGTTCGGCACTAGATCGGAAGGATCGTGATTGGATCGCGGGACGCTCGGCGATTTGGATCGCGAAGACGTTCGACTACATCAACCGCGTTTCTTAAACGCTTCCGCTTAGCGATCTACAAGGGTATGTAGATTCACTCTTCCTCTCGTAGATGCTCATCACCATGGATAGATCTTGTGTGTGCGTAGGAAAATTTTTGTTTCCCATGCAACGTTCCCCAACAGATTCGGCATGATGGCTGGAGCCATATGATTCTCACTTTAATGACCTGCGTGTCAACCTTAAGTAATGCACTTATTTTATTAGCTATAGAGATAGCAATATTATCTGGTGCATCGACAAGGTGGTGGCAATCTTCGCGAAGGTGAACACCGACGCAAATGCCGAAGACGAAGAAATTAAAGACTTTTCCGTCAGAAACGGCTATACCATATCATGCTATTATGAATTGCCTGAGATGTTTATCCCTTATGATGCACCCTTTTGATTGCGCGGTAGTCACTTTTTATTAGGGTGATCTCTCACTTAAAATATCAAAGTAGTTAGTGTTCACCCAAGTGTAGCACCGTCTGAAATTCGTATCTTTTCGGGGTGCGCCATGTCCACATGGGTACGAACGAATCGAGAGGAATGAGGTGGGTGAGGTCAGACCTCGCAGCAAGATCACTTGGTTGTCTTTGACGTTCAGGCAGGATAGTCCTGAGCTCGGAACACACCCATCGAAAGATGAACAAGAGTCACATAGGGATGTGATCGGCAAGTTTGCCTACCTATTGAAATTCTCATCATCAGTGATGTCCACATCAATGGCGTTGAATTGAAATGCGGGTCTTGTATCACTCATAATCAATTTTGAGAGATATTGATTTGAGTGGGAGCGCACCTTAGAATAAAATTGTTTATTCACTAGTGCAAATTAATTATGAACAAAGTCTATGTGAAACTTGTGTTTACCGTTGTAGATCAAATGGCTTGCAACACCGCGTTCAACTTAGGCCCGATGTTAGAGAAAGAGAAGTTAGCTGCGTCTGGAAACAACTATGCGGACTGGGTCCATAACCTGTTGATTGTCCTCAGGAGCGCTAAGAGAATGTATGTGCTTGAAACTCCTCTTCCTGCTAAATCGGCGGAAACTGCCCCGGAAGATGAACAAAATGTCTGGGCCACTAAGGATGATGATTACAACTTAGTGCAGTGCCTCATGCTAGCTTGCATGAGTCCAGAGCTTCAAAAACGTTTTGAATTCCATAACGCCCGTGATATGATCCGGGAATTGGATGCTCTGTACAAGGAAACTGCATGGTCTGAACGTTTTGATATTATGAAGACCGTGATGGATTGCAAGATGGCTGAGGGCAGTTCAGTTGGCGAACACATGGTCAAAATGATTGGCTACGCTGAAAGGCTTAAAGCCCTGGAATTTCCAATTCCACCAGCCCATATGATGGACATGTTGCTTTCTTCACTCCCCCCGTCTTATGATGGTTTATCATGAACTACAACATGAGTGGGATGGAGAAGACACCAAATGAGGTGCTCGCCATGCTGATAACTGCGGAAGGAGGACTGCGGAAAAATCGCAAGCAAGTGTTGCTTGTGAATAAAACCGCCGGTTTCAAAAAGAAAGGCAAGTCCAAGAAGGGCAAGGGCGCCGGTAAGACCGGCTCCCGAAGCAACTCTAAGGGCGGAGCCAAGAATGAAACTGAGTGCTTCTACTGCAAGGGCACAAGACACTGGAAGAGAAACTGCAAGAAGTATCTGGAAGATAAGAAGTCCGGGAAAACCGGAAAAGGTATAACTGTTATACAGGTTAATGTCATTGATGTTTTGCTTGCTAGCGAAAATTCTAAGTCTTGGGTATTTGATACCGGATTAGTTTCTCACATTTGCAACTCGATACAGGGGCTTCATAAGGTGTGCAAGCTGGCAAAGAATGAAGTCATGATGCGCGTCGGGAACGGCGCTGGGATCGCCGCTCAAGCCGTCGGCATTATGCCTCTACGTCTCCCTTCAGGATTTACCTTAGAACTAAGTAAATGTTATTTTGTTCCCGCATTGTGTAGAAACATTATCTCTGGATCATGTTTAGTACACGATGGGTACTCTTACAAGTCTGAGAACAATGGTTGTTCACTTTATTGTAAGGATATGTTTTATGGATTTGCACCCATTGTTGGGTGCCTTTTCATACTAAATCTTGAATGTGGAAATGATGTCTTTAACGTGAATGCTAAATGCCTTAAGAAGGCTGATACCACCACCACATTCTTGTGGCATTGTCGCCTTGGCCACATCGGAAAGAAACACATGCAAAGACTCCATAAAGATCGAGTTTTACCGTCTTTTGATTTTGAATCATTTGACACATGTGAAGCTTTCCTGATGGGGAAGATGACCAAGACGCCGTTCACGGGTCATCCTGAACGGGCGGGTGAATTATTGGAAATAATACATAGTGATGTATGTGGTCCGATGAGCACAACCGCACGGGGTGGGTATTTCTACTTCGTGACTTTTACTGACGATTTAAGTAGGTATGGATATATCTACTTGATGAAGCATAAGGCGGAAACTTTTGAAAAGTTCAAAGAATTTCAGAATGAGGTAGAAAATCATCGTAACAAAAGGATTAAGTTTCTGCGATCAGATCGCGGGGGCGAATATCTTAGTCATGAGTTTAGCCAACATCTAAGTGATCGTGGAATCGTTTCACAGCTTACGCCTCCCGAAACTCCACAGCGAAACGGAGTGTCGGAACAACGTAACCGAACCCTGTTAGACATGGTAAGGTCGATGATGTCTCTTACAGATCTATCAATATCTTTTTGGGGTCACGCTCTACTCACTACCGCTTATACATTAAACAGAGCACAGTCTAAGTCTGTTGAGACAACACCATACGAGTTATGGCATGGGAAGAAACCCAATTTGTCACATCTCAAAATCTGGGGTTGTGAAACTTATGTAAAATGTTTACAACCAAGCAAACTCGATCCCAGATCAGACAAATGTTACTTTGTAGGTTATCCAAAAGATACAGTTGGGTATTCTTTCTACCAACCCTCCGAGTGCAAAGTTTTTGTCGCTAAAAACGGAGTCTTTCTCGAGAAAGAGTTTCTCGCTAAAGAATTAAGTGGGAGGATAGTACAGCTTGATGAGATTAGTGAATCTTCGGCAACCGTTGTTATGGCTAAGGAACCGGAAGAAATTCCGCAAATTATCCCTACAACCAAGCCGGAAGTTGTCACATGTGATGCGGAAACTTCAGACAATGTTGTAACTGAACCGCGCAGATCAGGTAGGGCTATCCAGCCACCTGAGTGGTTTCATAATGAAATCTTCATCCTTGAAGACGATGAACCTGCGCACTACAAGGAAGCGATGGCGGGGCCCAGCTCAAGGGAATGGCACAAGGCCATGAAATCCGAAATGGAATCCATGTACGAAAATCAAGTTTGGAACTTGGTAGAACTTCCAGAAGGCGTAAAGCCCATTGGTTGTAAATGTATTTTCAAAAGAAAGACAGACGCGGATGGTAACATTACTATCCATAAAGCTAGACTTGTCGCGAAAGGGTTCACGCAAGTTCCAAGAGTGGACTACGATCAGACTTTCTCGCCCGTAGCTATGCTTAAGTCTGTTCGGATATTACTAGCAATTGCTGCTTAATTTGAATATGAAATATGGCAGATGGACGTCAAAATGGCTTTCCTAAATGTAAATCTCAAAGAAGATGTATACATGATACAACCTGAAGGTTTTGCCATTCATAAGGATGCTGGAAAGGTATGAAACTTCAAAGGCCATTTATGGTCTGAAGCAAGCATTAAGGAGCTGGAACATTCGTTTTGATGAAGTAGTCAAAGAGTTTGGCTTCATCAGGAATGACGAAGAATCTTGTGTTTACAAGAAGTTTAGTGGGAGCGCAAAAGCATTTCTAATCTTGTATGTGGATGACATATTGTTGATTGGAAATGACGTGGATTTTCTTAGCGAAATAAAAGACTCATTGAAGAAGAGTTTTTCAATGAAAGACTTAGGTGAAGCGGCATATGTATTGGGCATCAGAATCTATAGAGATAGATCAAAATGCCTGATAGCGCTTAGCCAAAGCACATACATTGACAAGGTGTTGAAAAGGTTCAACATGGAGAACTCCAAGAAAGGCCTACTCCCCATGTCACCTGGCACAGTGCTTTGCAAGAATCAGTGTCCTTGGACTCTCGATGAGCGAGTACAAATGAATGATGTTCCATATGCTTCAGCAGTTGGTTCTATTATGTATGCATGCTATGTACAAGACCGGATGTTTCCTATGCGCTAAGTGTTGGAAGCCGGTACCAAAGTGATCCAGGATTGGAACACTGGGCCGCAGTCAAAAATATTCTTAAGTACCTTAGAAGGACCAAGGATTTACTCCTTATGTACGGAGGTGATGAAGAGCTCATTGTAAGTGGTTACACTGATGCAGGCTTCATGACTGACCCAGATGACTTCAAATCTCAATCAGGCTATGTTTTCATATTGAACGGTGGCGCAGTTGATTGGAAAAGTTCCCAACAAAAGACTGTGGCGGATTCTACGACGGAGGCGGAATATGTTGCAACTTCAGAAGCCTCCAAGGAGGTGGTCTGGATCAAGCAGTTTCTTGAAGACCTTGGTGTGGTTCCAAGTGCGCTGGACCCGGTGGAGATCTATTGTAATAATAGTGGCGTCGTGGCTCAGGCTAGGGAGCTATCTTCGCACCATAAGACAAGACATATTGAATGCAAATATAAACTCATTCGACATCATGTCGAAGCGGGTTTAGTGAAAGTACGCAAAGTTCACACGGATCTGAACATGTCAGACCCGATGACAAAGCCTCTACCACAAGCAAAGCATGAGCAGCACCGGATAGCCATTGGTGTTAGGGAAGCCATGTAACTGGATTATGACTCTAGTGCAAGTGGGAGTCTGTAGGAGATATGCCCTAGAGGAAGTAATAACAGTTATTTTGTATCTCCAAGTTTGTAATGAATGTTTATGTTCCATGCTATAACTGCAATGATTCTCGAGTCTACAATATCCATGAGGCTCGGAGGGAAACTCATGTGCATGTGTGGTATAATAAACGGTAAAATGTATTCCTAGTCATGCCTCTAAGACTGGCTCAAGTATTGCATGATGATCCTGTTTTCCTGATCGTGGGCATGACTATGCCGGCAATTTTGAGGGCACAATGTTAGAAGAACACTTGTGTTGAATCGACCCAAATTGATGTTATGCTATGAGATACATTCGTCACAAGTTAGTGGTTTATAACACAGAGAAAGTTAATGTTTGCATAATTCCTTATACCATGAGAGTGTCAAGTTCCTTCATTCTTGCTTCGTGGACTTTGGGGTTTGTTAAACGTCATCCGTAACTGGGTGGCTATTACGGTGGCTTACGGGTTCACAGAAAAGCATGACAAGGAACGAGATAGCTCAAGATTGGGATTTGCTCCTCCGACGATGGAGAGATATTCTCGGGCCCTCTCGGTGTTACGGTATCCATCATCGTCTGGCCAGACACAATGTGATTTGATCACAGGGATGCCGGAACATGGAAACGAGAAAAGAGAACAAAACCGGTAACGAGGTAACTGGCATAGTGGACAAGTTGTTGATCCACGGGGATGTAGATAAATGTCACCTCGGGTGTTTGTAACATATCGCGAAGCAACAGGAATAGCACACAGCAACCGGAGGTTCACTCGAATATTTATTCGTGTGGGTATAGGGGTCAATATGGGTGTCCACGGCTCCGATGTTGATCATTGATCGGAAAGTGTTCCGGCCATGTCTATACTTCACCGAACCTATAGGGTCACATGCTTAAGGGTTGACAGGGAGTCTAAGAGAAAGTCACCGGAAAAGTTTCAGAGACAACAGAAGAGTTCCGGAGAGAGAACACCGGAAGAGTTTCGGTAAAACTGAAAAGTTGTTTCGGAGTATACCATTAAGTCAAATTGGTTTTAGCACATGCCTGGAAATTCTTGGAGGGTGCCGGAATTGTTCTGGGAACTTCTGGGATTTTTCCGGGGAAAAAACCGGAAATGTTCCGGAGCTGCCGAAACCGCTTTGGTTGCTTTTCGCTGATAAAAATCATTGATCTGAAAATGTTTTGGAACGCGTCCAGAATTATTTTAGTGGGTACTGGAATTATTCTAAGACCCACAAAAATATTTTCGGATTTATCGGTCACGGAAAAATGGGTTCATGAATTGTGAAAAGGCACTTTGTGGTTACTTTATGGAAAGCCACCTTTTTGGGCTTTGTCCCAAAATATCTTGGGGATGACATGGATGGATGAGAGCCCCTCATGGGGGTCCCACTTGGTGTGGCTGGCCACAAGGGGAGCTCTTCCATGGAGCTCCTCTAGCCTTCCCATTATGCCCTTTGGAAATTCCATATGATGGGTTTTTTTGTGTATTTCAAGTGCCACCCTACCCCTTGGGTTTTCCTATAAATAGAGGTGAAGAGGCACTCTCCACACTCACTCCTTACTCTCATACAAATGCCATGCATGATCTGGCCTTCTCTCTCCCTCCCACCGAAATAGTTTCGTAGAGCCGAAAGGCTGTCTGGGTTTCGGCAGGAACTAGTTCTGGACGGCGAAGCCCTGCCGGATAGCTGACACCGTATGTGTGCAACCCCGTAGAGAGGTCGTAGGTTCAATCTTTTGCTCGAGGGGCTGTTCGAGGGTCCTCCCGAAGGGCTGTCCGAGTTACCGTTCGAGCTTCGAGGGTCCTCCCGAAGGGCTGTCCGTGACATCGTCCGGGGGACTGTCCGACCGCCTCCCGAAGGGCTGTCCGATGAGGGAGTACATCCTCACGGTTGGGAGGTTGTAAATCCTAGCTGTGGGGATCTGCACCAACGATCTACATCGACTCTACTTCCGCTACGCTACGAGTCGGTAATGATCAGATCAAACCTTGTATGACATCTCCATAGTGATCCTGGGCGTGCTCGCTATACCGATTTTTTTTGTTTTCTGTCGCGTTCCCCTACAGAATAACCATCTAGGAAGCAAAAGTGTGTATGCTTAGATAATCTTTCTAACATTTGATCAATAAAAGGCAAGGGGTAATGATCTTTCCTAGTAGCTTTATTTAATTTTCTGAAATCAATTACCATCCTATAACCGGTTACAATTCCTTGTGGGATAAGTTCGTGTTTATCATTAGGAACAACAGTAATACCTCCTTTCTTAGGAACACAGTGAACATGACTTACCCATCTACTATCAGCTATGGGATAAATTATACCTGCCTCAAGGAGCTTTAATATTTCAGTTCTTACCACATCCTTCATTTTAGGATTCAGCCTTCTTTGATGATCAACAACGGGTTTAGCGTCTGGCTCCATATGAATTTTATGCTGACATAAGGTGGGGCTGATGCCCTTAAGATCATCAAGAGTATATCCAATAGCAGCACGGTGCTTCTTCAGAGTTTTAAGTAATCTCTTTTCTTCATGCTCTGAAAGGTTAGCACTAATAATAATAGGATATATCTTCTTTTCATCCAGATAAGCATATTTAAGTGTATCAGGTAATTGCTTTAAATCAAACACAGGATCACCTTTGGGTGGTAGAGGATTTCCCAAGGTTTTAACAGGAAAATTATGTTTAAGAATAGGTGCTTGTTTGAAGAACAACTCATCTATTTCATTTCTTTCATTCATGTGCATATCATTCTCATGGTCTAGCAAATATTGTTCTAAAAGATCAGTAGGAGGCACAACAATAGAAGCAAGACCAATAATTTCATCTTTATTGGGTAATTCCTTATCATGAGGTTGTCTACTAAACTTAGAAAAATTAAATTCATGAGATATATCACCAAACTTAACTCTAACCTTCTCTTTAACACAATCAATTTCAGCATTAACAGTATTCAAGAAAAGGTCTACCAAATATAATAGGACAAAAATTATCTTGTTGTGAACCAAGTACTAAGAAATCAGTAGGGTATTTGATTTTACCACATAAGACTTCAACATCTCTAACAATCCCAAGTGGTGTAATGGTATCTCTGTTTGCAAGCTTAATAGTAACATCAGTATCTTCAATCTCAACAGGTGCAATATCATGCATTACTTCTTGATATAAAGAAAACAGAATAGCACTCACACTAGAACCCATATCACATAAACCATGATAGCAATGATCTCCAATCTTAACAGAAACAATAGGCATGCCAACTACAGGCTTGTTCTTATCTAGCATATCTCGTTCATTTCTAACAGGTTTAGCAATTCTAGCAGCCTCATCACAGAAGTAAATAACATGCCCATCAATATCATCAACCAAGAGATCTTTAACCATTGCAATATTAGGTTCAATCTTTATTTGTTAAGAAGGTCTAGGTGTTCTTATATTACTTTTGTTAACCATAGTTGAAGCTTTAGCATGTTCCTTAATCCTAACAGGGAAGGGAGGTTTCTCAATATAAGCAGTAGGCACAACTAGATCAACATTGTAAACAATTGTTTCTTCTTTAATACTAACATGTTCTTCATTTAACTCAATAGGTGGGTGAAACTTAAACCATTTCTCCTTAGGGAGATCAACATGAGCGAAAAGATTCACAAAAGGTAGCTACTATCTCAGAGTCAAGTCCATATTTAGTACTAAACTTATGAAAAACATCAATTTCCATAAAAAAATTAACACAATCAAACTCAAGATTTATACCTGACACTTTACCTTTGTCGATTTCCCAATCTTCAGAGTTATGTTTAATTCTTTCCAGAAGATCCCATCTGAATTCAATAGTTCTCTTCATAAAAGAACCAACAGAAGAAGTATCGAGCATGGATTGATCATTATGAGAAAGCCGAGCATAAAAGTTTTGAATAATTATTTCTCTTGAGAGCTCATGATTGGGGCATGTATGCAACATATACTTAAGCCTACCCCAAGTTTGAGCAATACTTTCTCCTTCACGAGGCCAAAAATTATATATATAGTTCCGATCACGATGAACCAAATGCATAGGATAAAATTTCTGGTGGAATTCCAGCTTCAACCGGTTCCAATCCCATGTTTCGGTATCATCACATAGCCTATACCATGTCAATGCCTTTCCCTACAAAGTTAAAGGGAATACTTTATTCTTAACTCCATCTCCGGATAGACCTGCAAGCTTAAACAATCCACAAATTTCATCCACATATATCAAGTGCATATCAGGATGCACCGTTCCATCTCCTGCATAAGGATTAGCTAGCAGTTTCTCTACTATACCCGAAGGAATTTCATAATAAATATTTTCAGTAGGTTCAGTAGGTTGAGTAGCAACTATCAATGCTTCTAGTCGAGGTGAAGATACCCCGAACAAACCCCTCAAAAGATTACTTTCCATAGTGACAAGTGACAGTAAATTTCAGCACGTAATATAAATGTTTCCTTACCAAATTTCACTCACCAAAGGCGCTTCACTCCCCGGCAACGGCGCCAGAAAAGAGTCTTGATGACCCACAAGTATAGGGGATCAATCGTAGTCCTTTCGATAAGTAAGAGTGTCGAACCCAACGAGGAGCAGAAGGAAATGACAAGCGGTTTTCAGCAAGGTATTCTCTGCAAGTACTGAAAGTAGCGGTAACATATAGTTTTGATAGCAAGATAATTCATAACAAGTAACAAGTATACTAAAGTGCAGCAAGGTGGCCCAATCCTTTTTGTAGCAAAGGACAAGCCATAACGAACTCGTATAATAAGCAAAGCGTTCTCGAGGACACATGGGAATTTCATCTAGTCACTTTCATCATGTTTGTTTGATTCGCGTTCGCTACTTTGATAATTTGATATGTGGGTGGACCGGTGCTTGGGTGCTGTTCTTACTTGAACAAGCCTCCCACTTATGATTACCCCCTCTCACAAGCATCCGCAACTATGAAAGAAGAATTAAGATAAATCTAACCATAGCATGAAACATATGGATCCAAATCAGCCCCTTACGGAATAGCGCATAAACTAGGGTTTAAGCTTCTGTCACTCTAGCAACCCATCATCTAATTACTACTCCACAATGACTTCCCTTAGGCCCAAAGATGGTGAAGTGTCATGTAGTCGATGTTCACACGACACCACTAAAGGAAGCAACAACATACATATCATCAAAATATCGAACGAATACCAAATTCACATGATTACTTATGACAAGACTTCTCCCATGTCCTCAAGAACAAAAGTAACTACTCACAAATCATATTCATGTTCAAGATCAGAGGGGTATTGAATAGCATTAAGGATCTAAACATATAATCTTCCACCAAATAAACCAACTAGCATCAACTACAAGATGTAATCAACACTACTAGCAACCCACAGGTACCAATCTGAGGTTTTGAGACAAAGATTGAATACAAGAGATGAACTAGGGTTTGAGATGAGATGGTGCTGGTGAAGATGTTGATGAAGATTGGTCCTCCCATGATGAGAGGATCATTGGTGATGTCGATGGCTTTGATTTCCCCCTCCCGGAGGGAAGTATCCCCGGCGGAATCGCTCCGCCAGAGAGCAAAATAGCTCCTGCCCAGGTTCCGCCTCGAGACGGCGGCACTTCGTCCCGAAAGTCTTCTTCTGATTTTTTCTAGGGAAAATGGCTTCATATAGTAGGAGGAGGGGGCCGGAGGCCTGCCAGGGGCCCCACAAGCTCGGGGGGTGCGCCTAGGGGGGTAGGGCGCGCCCCCCAGGCTTGTGGCTTCCTGGTGGGCCCCCTCCTAGTAATTCTTTCGCCAGTATTTTTTATATATTCCAAAATAATTCTCCGTAAATTTTCAGGTCATTTGGAGTTGTGCAGAATAGCTATCTCTGTTTCACCCCTTTCCGGTCTAGAATTCCAGCTGTCGGCAATCTCCCTCTTCATGTGAATCTTGCAAAATAAGAGAGAAAAGGCATAAGAATTGTACAATAAAGTGAAATAATGATCAAAAACATATTAATTAACAGTAGGAAATCATGATGCAAATTGGACGTATCATCCCCTAAATCCGTCCCTGCTCCAAAGAATCATGAAAGTGTTGTTGGAATCACCCAACACTTCATTTCTTCCTTTCTCGGTTTGAGACTCTCTAGATTTGAACTTTTGGCAGTTGGAAATCAATGATATCAATTAAATAGCTTGGATGACTTGCCACAATGAAAGCGGTATCCAAGTGTATGTATAGATCATGGCAGAAATCTGACTGTTAACTAGAAAAATTATCTACGGTAGCAGCCTAGCAGCTGGAGCTCTCACGAAATGTTTTCCGACTCTCCAAGAAAGGCGACTGCTACTTGTGAGCTGCGTTGGTAATTCCCTGAAGAGGAAGGGAGATGCAGTATAGTAGAGATAAGTACTTCCCTCAGTTCTGAAACCAAGGTTATCAATCCAGTAGGAGAATCACGCAACACCTCGTTAACAGTACCTGCACACAAAACAACAAATCCTTGCACCCAACACAAACAAGGGGTTGTCAATCCCTTGGTGGTTAATTGCAAGGTTAAATTGTATGGTGATAGATAGATAGATTGAACTAAAATATAAAATAAAATAAATAAAGAAAAAGTGCAGCAAGGTATTTTTAGGATTTTTAATATATGATAGAAGTAGACCCAGGGGCCATAGTTTTCACTAGAGGCTTCTCTCAAGAAAATAGCATACGGTGGGTGAACAAATTACTGTTGGGCAATTGATAGAAAAGCAAATAATCATGACGATATCCAAGGCAATGATCATGTATATAGGCATCACGTCTGAGACAAGTAGACCGACTCCTGCCTGCATCTACTACTATTACTCCACACATCGACCGCTATCCAGCATGCATCCAAGGTTGATACTATAATAGCATGGAACAATCAAAAATTATAGATACGTTGGAGATGTATCAGCGACTTACAGGCAACAAGGGTTTCCTACCTCCCAACGGCACCGCCATCAGTCTGCCTCGTATCTGGTGGATTTAGGGCCATGGAGGCATGATGGACCCTGGTCCTTGCCGGTGGGAGAGCTCAAGCTCTGTTTTGATGTTTTTTGAGTTTGGTTCGGGTTTGTGTCTTGCTCAAGAAGGCGAGGTGGTGGGTGGCTCCCTAAAGATGGAATAAGGTTCTTTCGACCTAGCCTGCGTCCTGGCGGTGCGTCTAGCATCGTCGGAGGGCGTGTGGAGTGTGTCTCCGGTGGATCTCGCGGGATTCAGCCAGTGTTTGTCTTCGGTGGATCTGCTTGGATCTGTTCTTCGTTCGTCTGTGTTTGTGTGTCTACAAGTTTGATCCTTCCAATCTACACTTCTCTTCATCGCTAACAATTACTGTTCTGGTGCGCTGTCATGTGGAGCCTTAGCACGACAACTTCCCGATTGTCTACTACAACAAGGTTTGCTCGACTCTGGTGAGGGAGGAGCGGTGTGGCTTTGGTACGCTCTAGTTATTGTAGTCGTCACTAGGTGGTCTGCGGACCTGGATGTGATTTCTGTTGTTTCTGGTGTTCTTTGCGCAGTTGATGAATAGATTTGAAGTTTTTCCCCCAAAAAACTTGTAAAGGTAACTAGCTCAGTAGTATTGGACTAAATTATTCAAAACTTCCAAACATATTCAAAAATAGAGCACTTTAAAGTACTAGGGTAAATAGAGTTGTCGTTCGAGACATCAAATGGGTTGCTCTTTTCTGCATACGTAGAACATACTATGAAGTACCATGGTGAACAGTGTAGTTCACAACTGGGTAGATTTTTCTCAGGAGTATCATATTCGAAAACACGATACACTATGCTAGTGCAAAAAATATTCTACCGCGAATACCAAGGAACTTATTGCAGCAATAGACCATGGGATTATCACTAGACGTGCAATCAGGTTTGCAGAAGGAGAGTTTGCGATCGTCTATTGTCTCCTCCTTGCGATATCCAGCGTTGCACCTGAAACGCCTCCAAGATATCCACAAGTACGTGATTGAAGTCAGCTTGACGGTGATGTGCTAGCAACTACAAAGATTGGTTAAGGAGGTGGAGGCACAATAACGGTGTCCTGGCCTCAAGGTTCCCTCACCATGTCGGTTCCCGGCCTGGTGGGCCAGGTTGAGGAACTCTAGTTCGGCTCCATCCTGGGCCACATTGGGCGGCCCATGACACATTATATGAAGACTCTAGAAGACTTGTTGTACAAGGCGAATATACCTGAGTCGTGGATGACTCTACCTCCACTGATGTAGTTGATTAGGATCTGTAACCCTAGGGCTCCCTATGTGCTATATAAGCTGGGGTCCAGGCTTGTCGATAGAGACAACAACACAACATAAAATCTCTTGGTTCTATACCCTGTACTTTGTACACCCCTATCACAATAAACACGGAGCAGGAGTAGGGTTTTACCTCCATTGAGAGGGCGGGAACCTGGGTAAAGACTTGCCTCGTGTTACCATCCAGCCTTTTCACCTATTCGGGATACCCTACCGAGGGATCTCCCGGAATAATCTCCGACATGCAGTAAGGTTTCTGAAACCCTATATAGGAGTGGAGGACGTGGGGGAGTGTTTGCATGGGAGCAGCAACTGTCAGAAGTGAGTGCCCCTCATTACGCCCTCCCTTTTATAAGGGAGGATCCTTTCAAGGTTTGGGCACTGATAACCCGCAAGTGTAGGAGATCTGTTGTAGCCTTTTCGATAAGTAAGATTGTCGAACCAAACGAGGAGCATAAGGAATTGGTTGATGGAAACTGGTAAAGAATCACTGTAAAAGTTGCAAAGATTGCTTGATGGTTTGTTTGATCACAAGAATAACTACAAGAATGTAGGGGCGGACCCAGGAACAAAATTGAGAGGGGGCAAAAATGTATGGCCATATTTATGAATGAACAAGTCAAAAGTATCTACATAAACTAAAACACGGGCATAATAATCACTTAATTTTCCACATGATAACCAAGTTTTGTGAAAAGTATATAAAAAAATTTCACTAAAAAGTGAAAGAAAACTAACCATTTGAGAGAAGATTAATTAAATCAGTATGCCAATATCTTGTTCGGAAGTTGCAAAATAGAACGTTGACACATAGTTCTAACAATGTAATCTACAACCTGCAAGAATATAAGTGTTATCAAAATGATGGAGAGCGAAAACATTAAAGAAGGTCAGTATTAAAAAAAAGGAGCTTTAGCGCACTATCTTTCGTTTCATGCCACAACGGTCTTTCACCGCATGAAAACGTTTAACTATCACTTCATTAGGAATTTTGTTCAACAATTCTTTTCTACAAAGAAAATAAGGCTATGGTTCATAAAATCATCACTGCTTCACAATCTTCATAGCTGAGATGCACCTCATAATGTCAACAATTGCCGTGGCAACGGGCAGAGTTAGAGCTAGATCAGAAGGATGAGAAATATGCTTCTTTGTAGTCACCATTAGTTTAGCCAGATCACTATTATTTTTCAAACTAGCAAACCTTGTATCATGGGTAACATTACCTTGCATCTTAGAAGTAGTTGAAATTTAAAAAAACATATCCATTAGCTTCCCTGCAATTTAAGTGCCCAAAACTGAAACATTAAATGAATTTTCATATTATCATAAATCATGAAGATGAAGGGTGATTATAAGAATTAGATTGGAGTCTTTCAGTTTGACTTGCCAAAAATTTCATGATTAGTAAATTCAAAGTTGCATACTACTAAAATTTATATGTTACAAAAAATAGTTTGAACTGGCCTAATAATCCAAATAGGTAAGCCATATACATAACTTGATGAGAGATTGAGAGTAATACGGTTTCGAACTTAGAAATGGCAGACGAACAAAAAAAATCTGAAAAACAAAACCTAAATTGTCCTGCTTTCCTGTTTACCTTGATGTTAACTAGACCTAGGGGATTTTAGAATTGTGATTTGGTGATGGGGCTATGCTGTGGCGTCGTTGTACAGAGCCAGAGGGTAGGCAACGGCAGATCGGCGATTGCCAGTGGCGCGGTGGAGAGAGTCTGCGGCGGCTCCGTGCAAGCGACGAGGTCAAGAAATCCCTTTCTTACGGATGTACTCGTACGTGGAGTCTGAATCATCCCGCTAGGCACGCTATGCCGCAAACAGGGCCTAATGCAAACATCAGGGCAGCAAGCCGACGATTCTTTATTTTTGTGGGCTGCTAGCTACACTACATGGGCTTTGGAAAATACACTTGAAGCTAGGCCTAGTGGGGGCAACGTATGATACCAAGCGGGGGCACATGGCCTGTACTCCCGATCAGGTATATGCGAACGGAAAAATCAAGTGGGGGCAGCTGCCCCCACAACCATCAATGTGGGTCCGCCCCTGCAAGAATGTACCTTGTAACAAATGTGCAACGGTGCAACAACACAAGAATAACTGCAAGAACGTACCTTATAACAAAGTGCAATGGTGCAACAAGTGGCCAAATCCTGAATTGTGCTAAGGACAAGCGGGTTGTTTTACTTATAGGGATAAAATTGCTCTCGAGGACACACAGGTGTTTCACCAAGTTACTTTCAAATTTAGTTCCATTGAGTTAACGTTCATTGCCTTGAGAATTTTTGTTGGTGGAACATATATTAATCTGTTGTTCTTACTTGAACAAGCAACATACTTATGATTATACCCTCTATGCAAGCATCCAGAAATACACAAAAGTAATTAAGATAACATCTAGCCATAGCATTAAACTCTTGGGTTCCAACATCCCTTCATGTACTAGTTTGTAAACTTGGGGTTTGGTAATTTCTGTCACTCCAGCCACCCATCATAAACAAACTAATCACACAATGCTCTCCCCTAGAACCATAATGCTGAAGTGATATGCAGTCGACGTTCGCTCATCACTGCTAGAGAATTACACCACAACATAATATCAAAACATTGAACTTTATTCAACTTCACATGATTACTGGCAACAAGGTTTATCCCATTTTCCTCAAGAACATAATGGACTACTCACAAGACATCATATGGATCATGATTAGTGGAGATGATAATATGATTAACAATATGAACATATGAGTCTTTCACCAATAAAACTTCTAAGCATCAACTACAAGCAATAATCAACACCAAAAAGTAATACAATTATGAGGTAATAATTCATAGATCGTAAAGTAGAGGGAGATGGAGATGGCGGTGCTGATACAGATGGTGATGGAGATGACGATCCCAATGATGATCGAAGCATTGGTGATGATGATGGCTTTGATTTCTCCCTCCTAGAGGGATGGCATTCTGGCAGATCAGCTTATCGGAGGTGAAAACAGGCTCTCTTTGTCCTACCACGCCAACGACAGCCAAAAAATCCCGTCAAATCAATCTGGGGGTTTTAGGGTAATTTAGGGCCAGTGGGCAGCAGAGGCACTTGAGGGGATCCATGTTGGCCCCAAGAGCCCTTGGCTCGTTCCCAGGGGGCACGAGTTGGGGCCGCATGGCCACACATGCCTCTCCCCAGCAGTTGCCATGCACCCCTGGTGAAAGCATCGATAGGGTCGACTAGAGAGGGTTGAATAGGAGACTATAAATTTTAAGCTTAATTACCAATTTTAGGGATTTGCGGATAAAGTAGGTTCTCCAGATATGAAACTAGATGAGCACAACCTATATGGCAAGCACGCTCAAAGCAATGTAAGCTAGGCAACGATCTATGTAGCAAGCCACGAGCATACATTTAGCAAAGTAAAGTACATCAAAGTATTAACCATAAGTGAGCTGGGGACGCAGATTTTATCCCAATGTTCACACTTCCTTGGGGAAGTGGTAATATCTGTTGGACTGGTGCCAGAGCGAAGGCTCCGAAATGCCACCAAGTGCCTCACCGTATTCTCCTAGAACCACCCCAATGGATGAGCCTCGAATCACTCGGGCGTGGTCTTGAAGGCGACCACCACACCTTTACATACATCTCCGGAGCACACCACAAGCAATGAAGCTTCTGGAGGAACCCTAACCGCCTAGGAGCCCAAGCCCCAAAAATATCAAGTTGTTGGTCAAGAAATCTTGTGGGAAACATGAATGGATTTGGTCAAGTTGTAGATCAGGCCTTGCTCTCTCTCAATCCCCAATGCATCAAAGTGTTTGGGTGGAGGGATTGAGAGGAATGAGAAAAATAGAGGTTTGAAAATGATGGCATCTCACAAGGCAAAAGGATTAGGGTTGGAGGTAGAAGAAGAGCTCTTTATATAGGTTCACTTAGTCTGTGACCGTTGCCTGCCGACGGACCCGTGCGCACGGGCCAAGTTGGCCCCATGCGCATGGGGTGTCCAGAGACACAATAACTACTCCGTGCGCACGGGAGAGTCTGGCACTTCATGGACACATGGTGTCCATAGAGAAATACAATACCCCATGCGTACGGGGGTCAAAGACCCCATGCATGTGGGGTGTCCAGAGGCTGGAGCACTAGCCCGTGCGCATGTGGTCTTGGACCTTGGGCACTCCTTATGGGCACAATGAGGTGATGGAAATGAAGTTGTAGAGCATCTTTTTGGTGGTAGGTGTAGGATGGATAGTGTTTATGTTTTGAGTGTTCTCACACTGTCTTTCAAGCACCTTGACCCCTCTTGATAGTGCGGTTTGTCCTATGACTTAAATAAACAGAAACAAAAGCTTTGAGTCACCGGAGAACCACGCCTTTAACCTTTTTGAAGTGTGTGTGTGTTGGGGGGGGGGGGGGGGTCAACGATCTCCTCAATAGTCATCCGAGGAACCAATGACCCAAGATAAACCTTAACAACTATCATTAGTTCTATTAACCACTTGTCTTCACACCAAAAATCATTCAGAGATAAATGCACTTTCATCTGGGCCTCTACCCATGAGAAACTTCTGAATTGTTGGATTTTTTTGGTCTTTAGGATTTTTTTTCGAGAGTACGCCTAGGCGTACCATATTTTTATAAAAGGCAGAAACAAATTACAAGAAGATTACCCTTGTTGCGAACAACAAACGCAGCACAAACTCCACACCAGAGCAGTCCGAAGACATGCCACCACACACATTACAACCACAACACAAGATGCCTACCCTAAGCTGAAAGACAAAGCCACGTCTCAACCGACACCGGACGCCGCCGAAGACAACACACCATCAAGATTTCCCTAATCAACGCACCAACCACCCATGTAAGCCTAAAAGAGAGGTCGGCGAGTAGGTGGCAGGACTTGGTCGGGCTCGAGGAAGCACCGTCTTGGACGCATCTGCTACGGCGTACATAGCGCCCCTGAGGATCAACCTGGGGTAGCAACGAGCACCAAAGGATCGCAACACAGGACCTCCATGCTGTGTCTTCGTACACGATGCTCCCAACAGAGGAACGGCGTTAAGAACGCCGCCATCGCTGATTCAGATCCGAATCTAGGCTTTTGCCCGAAGACCACAAGCAAACACAGTGTGAGGGGGGGGGGGGGGGGGGGGGGGGAGATGCCGACACACCTCGGCGACGCCTCCAAGGAGGAGAACGACACCTACAGGCGCCGTCGCCACCGGCACCTACCGAAGCCAGGTAGGACTTTCATCCATAGCACCGCACATCTCCATCTCCACACACACCAGAATGAAGCAACACCGAAGTTGGAACACATCGCCGCCGCTGCAACACCTCTTCATCGTGGCCGGAACGCCGTGGTCCAGCACCGACCCGCACGAGCGAGAGAGCACAACCCATCTTCCAAATCCGGCCGCACAGACACAGGCACCGTAGCAGCCGGCAGCTTCCGTATGACACCAGGCGACCCCAGCACAACCTCGGCCCCAAAACAAGAAAAGGCTCTGTTTTGGGCAAAGACTGACCGCGCCGCCACCAAACAACACACCGGAGCAGCCGCCACCATCCAACACACCCGAGCCGCGTCCCACAGGGCCACCGTCGCGCCTCCGCACCGCTACCGCCAAGGCCCAGGAGAGCCACCTCTGCCCTGGATCTGGCGCAGCAGTCCCTTTGCGCCACCACTGTGGACAACACCGATGCGCCCCAGCACCTCCAACCCCCGCCGCGCCTCCCAGCCTAGCACCGCTGCGACCGCTGCCGCCATGGCTCAGGGAAGCCTCCTCAGCCCCAAATCTGGCGCAGCAGCCAGCAGCGCGGCACATCAGCACCTCCGCCTCGCCACCTCGCCAAGCTCCGCTGTGACTCCCGGCCGTGCTCCACCCCTCCGCTACACCTCACCGCCGTGCGCCGCCGATACCCGTCACCACCATCGCCGCCCGCTTGACGTCGCTCCTCTGCGCGAAAGAGGCCCGTCAGGGTGCGACCACCGCCCCCGCCACCTTTGATGGCCGGGCGCCGCCACCGCCGTGACCCCCCGCCGGAGACGGCGGCGGCGGCGGCAAGGAGAGACAAGGCGGGGGCTAGTTTTTTTGCTAGGGTTTGGGGCCTCCGGGGTTGCCCACGCGAGCGACCCGGGAGGAGCGGGGGATGGTTTCATGAATGAGGCTATGAGTCGTTCAGGATTTTTTTCAATGCCTTTGTTTTGCTCTGTTTTCCACAACATTCTGACACTTCCCCTCAAAATAAGAAATTTAAGAGGAAAAAACATTATGATGCAATTATGTGAAAAAATCATTAATAAAGAACAATTTTTAATAAGAAATAGTAATGCAAAATGGAGTGTCACACTACAAAAAAAAAGACACATCCGTGACATTATGGCCCGAACGAAAACTTTTTCTGTCATGGTTGTGACACTTCTATAACAATAATTGTGACAAAAACACGTATCATCATAGATGTGGTGGGCTCCTACTTCTATGACAAAAAATTATGACAGAAAATGGGCTTTTCGTCCTGGGCGGGCCGGAGCCGCACCCGCATGACATTCTTTGGGTTGTCCATGACGTAAAAAATCGTGGTAGAAGTGAGGGCGAAGAAATTTACGGGGAGTTCTCGGTTACGGTGGGTGGTCGGGCCGAGCGATGCAGTGTGGTTTTGCGCGTTTCTCTCTCGCTCGTACGCGCGCGTGTGTGCGAGGCGCTCGCTAACTGAACCCAAGCGAGGCGTATGTTCGCTTACTGAACCCGAGCGATCGATTGCCCTCGCACTACGTACTGAACACAAGCGATCAATCCCTCGCACTACGTACTGAACCCGATCGATCCCTTCGCTGCTAACTGAAGCCGATCGATCCCTTCGCTGCTAACTGAACCCGAGCGATTCCTTCGCTGCTAACTGAACCCGATCGATCCTTCTCGCTGCTTACTGAAGCCGATCGAGCCCCCGTGCGAGACGTAGCTAGCCGGTTTGGTTGCCTCTCGATGAAGAGTGCCCGTTGCTGCCGCGTGCGCGATACACGTAGACACGAGTCGAGACGCATCGATCGAGCCGGTTGGTTGGCTGTGGATGAACAGTTCCCGTCGCTGCCGCCCGCTCGTACGCCCCACCCCAGCCGGTGGGTTGGCTGTGGATGAACAGTACCCTGGCCGTGTGAAGGTGGTTGGCACTGGATGAACAGGACCCCGAGGAGGCCAGCCGGTTTGGGGTGGATGAACAGGACCCCGAGGAGGCCGTGCCGCGGTACGCCATACCCCAGCCGGTTGAGGGTGGATGAATAGGACCCCATGGAGGCTAGATGAACAGTAGCCGGTGGAGGCTGAGGAAGTCGACGGTGGATGAACAGTAGCCCGTGGAGTCCCGTTTTTCGGTATGCCACACCCCTCCCGATGAACAGGACTCCGTTTCGACCGTAGGCACTTGGGTAGAAGTCCGTTTCCTCCGTTTTGCGGTACGCCAGACCCCTCCCGATCAATAGGACCCCGTTTCGACCGTAGGCGGTTGAACAGAAGTCCGTTTCCTCCGTTTTGCGGTACGCTAGATCCCCAGCCGATGAACAGGACCCCGTTTCAACCGTAGGCGGTCGAACAGAAGGCCGTTTCCTCCGTTTTGCGGTACGCCAGGCCCCGAGTCGATGAACAGGACCCCGTTTCGGCTGTTCCGTCCAAGCAGGTTGGCTCTCGATGAACAGGACGCGTTCCGACCCAGTCGCTTAGCTCCCGACGCTGTTTCCTCCGTTCTGACCCAGCCGGTTGGCTGCCGATGAACAGGAGGCCGTTGCTGCCGTCCGTTGCCTCTCTCCATGTACACGAGCCCTGGCCGTACGTATGCGTGAGTACGGGTTTGAGACCCCGCCCGTATGTACGTACGTGGTCGTATTTTTTGCAGCGTGGCTGTACGTACGTGTACTCGATTTAGACGGGACTGCCTGAACTGCTACGTATGGGGCTCTACTACGACACGTGCCACTCCTTTTTTTTTGACGTGACGTGCCGCTCCTTACAAGCCCACGGTTCATCGTTGCAGAGAGACCGATCGACCAGTATGTACGTACACATTCGCGACCAGACAGACAACGCTACGTATGCTTCGACCGGGTGGGTCCCAGCTGTCAGGGAGGATACAGAGGCACTTCCTTGCGTGCGAAGATATAGCAGGTGGGTCCCAGCTATCAGGGGGAGGAATCATTTTTTTGCGCGTAATAAGGAGGCACTTCCTTGCGTGCGAAGATGTAACTGGTGGGTCCAGCTGTCAGCCCCACCACATACAATCCTCTTCTGATGTCTGTCGTTCATTGACCACGTTGACTATGCCGCGCCGAGAGCACCAAGGCGGTGGACGACGGCGAGGCCTAGGAAGGGAACGACGCGGAGCCGGGGAAGACGCGACAGTGGATGCCAACGCCGAGGGGAGTACGAGCGTTGACTGGTTCAGCTGCGGTGTGAAGCTGCCGTCGCCGGAGAATAACAGGGGATGTGGGTGAGTAGAGGGAAGGCCTGGCCAACGGTAGGAGTAGGGTGGGGCAGTGAGGCCTGCGCGGCAGCACGGCCGGCCACGGGAGGCAGGAGCAGGCTGATACGTCCATTTTGCATCATGTTTTACTACTGTTATTTATAGTGTTTTTAATCAATATAACACTTTGTGGAGCAATTCTAATGCCTTTTCTCTCTTAATATGCAAGATTTACATAAGGAGGGAGATTGCCGGCAGCTCGAATTCTGGACCTGAAAAAGCTATGTCAGAGATACCTATTCTGCACATCTCCAAATGAGCTGAAATTTCACGGAGATTTATTTTGGAATAAATAAAAAATATTGGAAGAAAGAAGTACCAGAGGGGGCCACCCAGGTGCCCACGAGGCACCAGGGCGCGCCACCCCCCCAGACGCGCCCTGGTGGCTCGTGGGGCCCCTGGCCAGCCTCCGGTGCCCATTTTCTGGTATATAAGCCCATTTGCCCTAGAAAAAAAATAAGGAGAAGACTTTTGGGATGGATCGCCGCCGTCTCGAGGCGAAACTTGGGTAGGAGCACTTTTGCTCTCCGGTGGAGCGATTCCACCGGGGATACTTCCCTCCGGGAGGGGGAAATCGGATCCATCGTCATCACCAACGATCCTCTCATCGTGGGAGGACCAATCTTCATCAACATCTTCACCAACACCATCTCATCTCAAACCCTAGTTCATCTCTTGTATTCAATCTTTGTCTCAAAACCTCAGATTGGTAACTATGGGTTGCTAGTAGTGTTGATTACATCTTGTAGTTGATGCTAGTTGGTTTATTTGGTGGAAGATTATATGTTCAGATCCAATATGCTATTTAATACCCCTCTGATCTTGGGCATGAATATGATTTGTGAGTAGTTACTTTTGTTCTTGAGGACATGGGAGAAGTCTTGTCATAAGTAATCATGTGAATTTGGTATTCGTTCGATATTTTGATGATATGTATGTTGTTGATTCTCTTAGTGGTGTCATGTGAACGTCGACTACATGACACTTCACCATCTTTGGGCCTAAGGGAATGCATTGTGGAGTAGTAATTAGATGATGGGTTGCTAGAGTGACGGAAGCTTAAACCCTAGTTTATGCGCTATTCCGTAAGGGGCTGATTCGGATCCATATGTTTAATGCTATGGTTAGAGTTATCTTAATTCTTCTTTCGTAGTTGCGGATGCTTGTGAGAGGGGGTAATCATAAGTGGGAGGCTTGTTCAAGTAAGAACAGCACCCAAGCACCGGTCCACCCACATATCAAATTATCAAAGTAGCGAACGCGAATTAAACCAACATGATGAAAGTGACTAGATGAAATTCCCATGTGTCCTCGAGAACGCTTTGCTTATTATAAGAGATCTTTCCGGCCTGTCCTTTGCTACAAAAAGGATTGGGCTACCTTGCTGCAACTTAGTTACTATTGCTACTTGTCACTTGTTACAAATTATCTTGCTATGAAACTACTTGCTACGGATAATTTCAGTGCTTGCAGAAAACACCTTGCTGAAAACCGCTTGTCATTTCCTTCTACTCCTCGTTGGGTTCGACACTCTTACTTATCGAAAGGACTACGATTGATCCCCTATACTTGTGGGTCATCACAGGCGGTCCCGCCGGCGCTGGTTTGGGCGGCTGGAGCAGGAAGATCAGAGATTGAAGAAGCAGCACGGCCGTTGGATGTTAATCCAACGGTCACTGCTGCTAGAATAGTTTGTTGACTAAGTTGACAAAGCCCTGCGTACGCGTCAACCTAGTAGTCCCACAAGTCAGCCTCTAAATCTGGTAGGTCCCAGCTGTCATGAGGCGGCACTTCCTTCCATGCGACGATAGAGCCGGTGGGGCCCAGCTGTCAGGGGGACGAATCATTTTTTTCTCGCGTAATAAGGAGGCACTTGACACGGTGCGGCCATGCACCATGTGGGTCCCTACTGTCAGCCTCTCCACTTACATCCCGCTTCCGATGGATGTCGTTTGTTGACCACGTTGACCACGCCGCGCCGATAGAACCAACGCGGTGGACGACGGCGAGACCCAGGAAGGGAACGACCCGGAGCCGGCGAAGACACAGTAATGGATGCCCACGCTGAGGAGAGTACGAGGGTTGACTGGTTCGGCTACGGTGTGAGGCTGCCATCGCCGGAGAATAACAAGAGGTGTGGGTGAGTAGAGGGATGGCCTGGCCAGCGGTGGGAGTAGGAGGGGGCGGTAGGGCCTGCGCGGCAGCACAGCCGGCCACGGGAGGCGGGAGCAGCCGGTCCCGCCGGCGCTGGTTTGGGCGGCTGGAGCAAGAAGATCAGAGATTGAAGAAGCAGCACGGCCGTTGGATTAACATCCAACGGTCACGGTTGCTAGAATCGTTGGTTGACTAAGTTGACAAAGCCCTGCGTACGCGTCAATTTAGTAGGCCCACAAGTCAGCCTCCAAATCTGCTGGGGCCCAGCTGTCATGGGAAGGAATCTTTTTTTTCGTGTAATAAGGAGGCACTTCCTTCCGTGCGAAGATATAGCTGGTGGGTCCCAGCTGTCAGGAGGAGGAATAATTTTTTTATTCGTAATAAGGAGGCACTTGCTTGCGTGCGGCCATGGACCATGTGGGTCCCTACTGTTAGCGTCTCCACGTACATCCCTCATCCGATGGCTGTCGTTTGTTGACCACGTTGACCACGCCGCGCCGATAGAACCAACGCGGTGGATGACGGCGAGTCCTAGGAAGGAACGACCGGTAGCCGGCGAAGACACAGAAGTGGATGCCAACTGTGACGCCCTCGACTTCATCATGCACTAATCATACACGCAAATGCACACGATCAAGCCTAAGGACTCACGGGAAGATATCACAACACAACTCTAGACACCAAATAAAATAATACAAGCTTTATATTACAAGCCAGGGGCCTCGAGGGCTCGAATACATAAGCTTGAGCATACAAGCATCAGCGAAAGCATTAGATATCTGAGTACAGATATAAAAGATAAACAGAAATGCCTTAAGAAGGCAAAAACAAACAACGACACTGATCGAAAGAGGCAAGGCCTCCTGCCTGGGAGCCTCCTAACTACTCTTGGTCGTCGGGGATGTCCACGTCGTAGTAGGCTCCTCCGGGAATCTCCTGCTTCTGGGCTCCGACGTCTGATCGCAGTAACCAGGTATGGGGGAAAGGAATAGCAAAGCAACCGTGAGTACTGATCCAAAGTACTCGCAAGACTGACATCAGAACTATACTAATTATGCATTGATATCAAAGGAAGGGGCTGTATCTATGGACTACACTGCAAAAAAGCTGGAATAAAGGGGGAAAGGCCTAGCCTATCGAAGACTAGCATCTTGAAGCAGTTCTTGCAACATTAGAAGAGGGTAGAACATAGTAACATATAATAGTGGTTATATAGTAGCATCGCCCTGAGATCCTTTCTCGGCTCCCTGCGAGAAAGTGATCCCGAGAGCAGTAGTAACAATTTATCATGTAACAGCATCCATTTGTAGTTGTACCAGATAAGGAAACAACTCCGAGCGTCCTGTTACCGTGGATACGGCTATTCGAATAGATTACTTCCCTGCAGGGGTGCACTACTGTTACCCAACACGCTCGATTAACTCTGGCCGGACAAACTTTTCCGGGTCATGCCCGGCCTCGGCTGATCGACACACCGCAGCCCCACCTAGAGCTCAGCAAAGAGGTCCCCGCCGGTCTACATCCTAAGCGCTCAGGGGTCTTGGGCCATCGCCCTGTGCACTCCGGGTCGTTGTGCGCAAAGTGGATCCAGGCACCACCTCTGGGGCGCCGATCCGACCCGGCCACAATGCTGAACTGGACGTCTGACAAAGCTTTCGGCTGATACATACGGCGTAGAGGGGCCCATACCCATTATCCCACGTGGTGGTAGTGTGTATAGGGCACGACGACCCACTCAGATCAAATACCCAGATCCGTTAAGCGTATTTAGTAACTCGCAGAGACGATCAGATTCCCTGTCGCTCCGACTTGGTAAGACATATCGCGCGGGTGCTCTTGGAGCCGACCCGTCTTTGGTAGTATTCTCTCGCGTGCACCCTTGGGGCCAGCCCGACTTTAACAGTTTAAGTGTTGCAGTAATGTAAACATTTCCACGATCACGCCCAGAGTGATCACGGCCCGGTAACAAGCATGGCATACGGACAAGGGTGATGGGTCACCGATGAAGCAGTTGCACAGCTAACTAAGTCTTGCGGGACAACAGGTGGAGTATCAATAGCAGACTACAAAATCAGGCTATGCATCGGAATAGGTGCTATCGGAACAGTAGCAGGGGCAATTCTAATGCAAGAATAAGAGAGAGAGAGTGGGCGATATCTGGATGATCAAGGGGGTTTTGCTTGCCTGGTTGCTCTGCGGCAAAAGATGGTTCGCCGACGGAGCAGCAGTCGTCGGGGTCGGCGTCAGTCTCGGCGTCTATCGAGAGAGAAAGAGGGGGAAGAAACAATAAATTCACGGCAACAAACGCAAACACTATGCAAGACATGCCTAAAAGATATTTAGACATGATATAATGCCTAACTAATTGTTTTAGTTAATTTAGGAAATTATTTGGATTTATTTTATTTAAGTCGGTCACTATTCATATACCGGATACGGACAAAATGTTGCATGTTCATCTAGCTAGGAGTGTTGGACAGGCATTTTGATAACATATTCAAATACTTCATATTTTTCTGATCATTTTACATATATAATTTATTTTAATCCGAGTTACGGTTTAAAAGATATGATTTTTCAAAGTTTTAAACATTTTCTGGAATTATTTTAATTATTTAATTTAACATTATCCGAAACAGTAGCCAGTGACGTCATCATGACATCAGCATGGCGTCATCAGTCAACAGGGGCGGTTGACTGGTCAACCTGACCAGTGGGACCCACTGGTCAGTGACAGTACTAGTTAACAGAGGTTAAATTAATTAATCTAGTCCTAATTATCTAGCGGGACCCACCTGTCAGCGACTAATTAACTGTTAATTAATTAATTAACTAATTAACCGATTTTTCTATTTATTTAAATTCGTTTAATTGGTGGTGGGGCCCGAGTGTCAGTGACACAGGGGCAGCCACGCCAGCGTGGACCGGTCAACGGACCCACCAGTCAGTGGCACTGGAGGTGGGCCACGCCGTCCACGTCGGCGACGACCGCGGCGTCGCCGGAATCTTGCCGGCGGCGACCAATCCAGCGGCGGCGCGACTCGGACGTGGTCGGAATTCGCGTACGGGGCACCATTCGCCGCGTTTCTTGGCGCGTTCGAAAGCGGAGGCCGAACCGCGTCGGTCTACGGCGGTCTCGCGGCCGGAGGAGCTCTACGGCGACAATGGCGAGCTTGCAAACTTCGCCGGAGTTCGGGTGAGCTCGGGATCGGTGCAACGGGGCTCGGTCGAGTGCGTGGATGGGTGCAATGGGCCCGCAGGGACGTGCTGAGCACGAGCCCAAGCTCGTTTGAGCTCGGCGGGCAGTGAAGGCACGGCTACGAGCTCGCCGGCGGCGATGAATACGGCGCTACGACGACGAATCCGTGCGGGAGAGAGAGGGGAACGTCGCGCGACTACTCACCGGTCCTGTAGGTGTGCAACGGTGAGCTTGGGGGAGGCTCGGGGTCGCGTATCCGACGGCGACAGCGGCGGACGGCGTCGGGGAAGAAGAGGTCGAGGCGGCGTCGGTGGGGGCTCCCGGCTCCAATGACTGGATCCAGGCGGCGTAGCAAACGGAGGCGGTGCTCTACGCCATCTCGGCGACAGCTAGGGAGACCGGTAGCTGCGGGATCGATGGCGGCGACGGCGAGCGCTTTCGGGTGAGAGAGAGAGAGGGAGTGCACGGGCGAGGGGGAAAATATCGGGCGCTGGCTAGGGTTCGCTAGGGTGGCGGTCTTATCCTCCCGCTCCTCACCTGTAGCGACGCAGGGAGCGGGCGCGGCTGCGACGCCGGCGACGACGCGGGAGCGACCGAGCGCGGGAGCAGTAGGAAGGGGAAAGGAGGGGCGCGGGCTGGGCCGGTGCGGCCGACTTAGGCCCAGCCGCGGTGGGCCTTTTCTATTTTCTGATTTTCCTTTTCTATTTTCTAATTTCTCCTCTGCTTTGCAAATAGTTAGTGCACAAATGGAGATTTGTAAAATGTGTGACCTAGCACAATAATTACAGTGCATTATTATCTAACACCAGAAATTGGTTTGGATAAAATATAATTTCATTTGAAATTTTATTAATTAAAAATGGTATTAAAATGTTACTGTTTGCTTCTGTTTTAGGTTAATAGAGTCACTTAACTAACTCAATTAATGTTGGTTGTATTTTTATAACTTCCTCTGGATTATTTACAATATTATGAACATTTTAGTTTTCAATTTGAACAACTTTTATATTTCACTTGAAATTTGAATTTCAATTTGAATTGGAATTTGAAATGAGATATGATGCAATGATGATCAAGCACAGTTAAGCATGGTGACTAGGCATTATCAAGAGGTGATTACTGTAGCTATTACATGGGGATGTTACAATTCTCCTCCTCTAAAAGAAATTCTCGTCCCGAGAATTAAGAGGTAGGCTGAAAGAGAGAGGGGTATTCTTCACGAAGACGATCTTCGCGTTCCCAAGTGGCTTCATCTTCGGAATGATTCGACCACTGAACTTTTAGGAACTTGATTGCCTTCTGACGGGTTCGACGCTCAGCTTGATCGAGAATGCGGATCGGATACTCTTGATATGATATATCTTCTCGCAACTCAAGCACTTCATGATCCACTGCTCGGATAGGATCCTTGA
This sequence comes from Elymus sibiricus, assembly GCA_039707655.1. Taxonomy (NCBI): domain Eukaryota; kingdom Viridiplantae; phylum Streptophyta; class Magnoliopsida; order Poales; family Poaceae; genus Elymus; species Elymus sibiricus. The sequence continues at coordinate 73,595,392 of CM077672.1, read as the reverse complement.
AACAGCGACGAAGTTGCGATACATGTAAGACATCGTGCACTTGAGAAAGGTTTGGCGGCAACTCAAGTTGATATGCCACTTCTCCTTGACGGGCGAGAATACGGAACGGGCCAATGTAGCGAGGAGCTAACTTGCCCTTGATTCCGAACCGATGAGTGCCTTTAAACGGAGTGACACGAAGGTAAGCTTGCTCGCTAGGCTGATAGACCATTACCTTGTGCTTTCGGTCATAGTTGCTCTTCTGATGAGACTGAGCAGTCTTCAAATTTTCGCGGATAATGCGGACTTGTTCTTCGGCTTGTTGAATAATGTCCGGACCAACGAGTGATCGTTCCCCAGTTTCAGACCAATTCAGAGGGGTTCGGCACTTACGTCCATAAAGAACCTCAAAGGGTGCCATCTTCAAACTAGCTTGATAGCTATTGTTGTAAGAGAACTCAGCATATGGGAGGGATTCCTCCCATTTCTTACCGAATGAGATGACACAAGCTCGAAGCATATCTTCAAGCACTTGATTGACTCGTTCAACTTGTCCCTGGGACTGGGGGTGAAAAGCGGCGCTGAAGGACAGATGAGTTCCCATAGCTTCCTGGAAACTGTTCCAAAATCTGGAGGTAAAGAGGCTGCCACGATCTGAACTGATCTCCAGCGGAATACTGTGAAGTGACACGATTCTGGAAACATACAAGTCTGCTAACTGACTAGCAGTGATTGTCTCCTTGACTGGCAGAAAGTGAGCAACCTTTGAGAATTGGTCAATGACGACAAAGATAGCATCATGACCCTTCTGCGATCTGGGAAAACCAGTAATGAAATCCATCTCGACTTTGTCCCATTTCCATTCAGGAATATCAAGGGGTTGCAGAGTTCCGGCAGACCTTTGATGTTCTGCTTTGATGCGACGGCAAACGTCACACTCGGCAACATATTAAGCAATGTCATGCTTCATGTTAGACCACCAGAATCTCTGACGAATGTCTTGGTACATCTTTGTGCTACCAGGGTGTATCGAGAGAGGCGTATTGTGAGCTTCTTTCATAACCTTCTCTGGCATATCCTTGAACTTAGGCACGACAAGGCGATCTTGGAAGAACAAAGCTCCATCATCATGAAGAGAGAAGGCTGAGGGCTTGCCAGTTGCAAGATAGCGTTTTATCTTGTGGACTTCCGTGTCATACTTCTGCATTGTCTTGATTCTGTGCTCGAGATCTGGTTCAACAACCAAGGTATTTAGATACCCTTGAGGAACTATTTCGATATTCAGCTTTCGAAGCTCTTCATACAGGAGTGGTTGCTGTAGCTGAACCTCAAGTTCACAGCAGTAGGATTTACGGCTCAAAGCATCAGCCATTACATTAGCCTTACCAGGGGTGTAAGAAATACCCAAATCATAGTCTGTAATGGCCTCCATCCATCTTTGCTGACGGAGGTTCAAAGATGGTTGAGTGAACAAGTACTTCAAACTCTTATGATCCGTGTAGATCTCGCAACGATTACCAACGAGGTAATGTCGCCACAACTTCAATGCATAGATGATAGCAGCTAGTTCTAGATCATGTACTGGATAGTTCTCTTCATGCGGGCGCAACTGTCGAGAGCCATAAGCAATCACTTTACGCTCTTGCATTAGGACACAGCCTAATCCTTGACGAGACGCGTCACAGTAGATCACAAAGTCCTTGCGGGAATCTAGAGGAGCAAGCACTGGTGCAGATGTCAGCTTGTCCTTGAGTGTTTGGAAACTTTCTTGACATTTGTCTGTCCACTCAAACTTAACGCCTTTGTGAAGTAGATCAGTCAGAGGCTTGGCAATCTTGGAGAAGTTCTCGACAAAACGGCGGCAATAGCTTGCGAGTCCGAGAAAACTTCTGACTTGCTTGACATTCTTCGGAGGAGTCCATTCAAGAATAGCCTGAACTCGTTCTGGGTTAACAGGAATGCCATCTTTGGAAATCACATGACCGAGATATGTCACTTCAGATAACCAGAACTCACACTTGGAATACTTGGCATACAGTTGATGTTCACGCAGCTTCTCCAGTACAAGCCGAAGATGTTCGGCGTGTTCTTCTTCATTCTTGGAAAATATAAGAATATCATCCAAATAAACCACAACGAACTTGTCGAGATAATCCATGAAGATGTAGTTCATCAATTGGGAGAAGGTTGCTGGAGCGTTGGTTAAGCCGAAGGACATGACGGTGTACTCGTAAGAACCATAGCGAGTAACGAAGGCTGTCTTCGGAATATCCTCTTTACGAACTCTGATCTGGTGGTATCCCAACCTCAAATCAAGCTTAGAGAATACTGAGGAACCAGCAAGTTGATCATACAGGTCGTTGATTCTGGGAAGTGGATACTTGTTCTGAATTGTTGCTTGGTTGATAGGTCGGTAATCTTGTACCAACCGATTTGTTCCATCCTTCTTCTTAACAAAGAGCGAAGGTGCTCCCCAAGCAGAAGAACTGGGGCGAATGAAACCCTTTTTAAGTGACTTGTCGATTTCCTCCTTAAGTTGAAGGAGTTCGTGTGGTGGCATCTTGTATGGGTGCTTGGCAATAGGGATGGTGCCTGGTTTCAAGTCGATGACGAACTCGACAGCTCTAACAGGGGGTATTCTGGGAAGTTCTTCTGGAAAGACGTCCGGGAAATCACGAACGACTGGAACGTTCTCTATTCCTTCAAGAGGTGAAGCATTCAACGCATTCAGAGCATATATCTGGCTCTCGGCATTCTGAGCTGCTCGGACTGAGTATTGGATTGTCTGGCCAGAAGGGTGTGTGAGTTGAACTTTCTTAGCAGCACAGTCGATGAAAGCATTATGGGCTTCCAGCCAATCCATACCGAGAATGACATCTATGGTAGTAACCTTAAGGGCCATGAGCGAAGCAGTAAACACCAATCCTCCAATTGCAATGTGGTTCTTGTTGGCTATCATCGAGGTATCCCACCTGGATCCTGGAGAGCTAACCACTAGCGGAGGGTACATGTTTTCGAATGTTAAGTCTTGCTTACGTGCAAACGCCTTAGATATGAAGGAATGTGACACTCCTGAATCAAAAAGAACAGAAGCTGGTACTGAGTTAACAGGGAGGGTTCCCATCACGATAGTCAGTTCCTTCTGAGCCTTTTCAACATCGACATGATTGACATGGCCAAGTACAACAGGAGACGATTTGGTATTACAGTTTCTGGATCGATGGTTTCGACAGCCCTTTTTACGGCCAACAGGAGACAGCTGCCCCTGACGACAATTGAGAGCACTGTGCCCTGGCTGTCCACACTTGAAGCAATCCTCATCATTGGGGCGAGGAGCCATAGTATTGGGCTGTCCACTTGAGATATTCAGTTGTCTTGGGGGTGGAGGCAGACGAGGTGCAACATATGAAGGCCTCGGTGCAGGGGCAGGTCGATGATGTACATTATGCGGAATCCACACTCTGCGTTTCTGAGCAGGCTGACCCGAAGACGAGCCAACGTCACGAGTGCGCTTGAGCGACTCCTGGTACTCATTCAAAGCAGTTTCAATTCGGAAAGACTGGCTGACAAGCGTTGCAAAGTCTGCAGCTTCATGAACAGCAAGTGCGAGCTTGATATCAGGATGCAGTCCTTCACGGAATTTCTCCTGCTTGCGTGCGTCAGTGTCGACGTCATCCTCAGCATAGCGGGATAATTCGAGAAATTTCCTCTGATAAGCATCCATAGTCATTTTGTCCTGTGAGAGTTTGCGGAATTCCTTCTTCTTCTGGTCGATCAGACCCTGAGGAATGTGTCGTGCTCGAAAGGCTGACTGAAATTCCTGCCAAGTGGTTAGAGTTCCAGCAGGCAGCATGCACCTGTGGCTTTCCCACCATTGTGTAGCTGGGCCCCTCAGATGATACGTCGCAAAAGTGACGTAACTGTCAGAGTCAACCTTAGCCGACTCCATCTGAAAGGCGATGTCACGGAGCCAATCATCAGCATCCATGGGATCAGATGAGTTGCGGAAGGTGGATGGGTTGAGACGCACGAAATCCTGTAGTGAGACCGGACCAGGCGCCTGACGAGCATCGTTGCGTTCCAAACGGTTCACCAGACTTTCGTTGAGCTGACGGTTCAGTTCAAACTGTTGCATCATTGCGGCAATATAGGGCGGAGGTGGAGGATCGTCAGCCATCCTGCCAATCAACAGGGGCAGTTTAACAAGAGCAATTGCATTGAATGAGGCTATTCATGATGTAACATGAGCAATGAACAAGAAGTGCATTAGATACATATTCGTAGTCATTAAAGACAAACAGATCCATGCACAGAGTTGGATTCAACGGATAGTACGAGCTCGGAAACACTCGCAGCTAGACAACTAGACGGTGGAGAGATACAACAACGAGACATAGCAAAGGCTACACCAACGTCGGAGAAAACCACTGGGGCGAGGGATCTGCAAGGAACAACGCAGGGTGTCCTCGATAAAAGGATCATGCGGTCCGTGGGCATCGTGCAGCAGAACCTGGCCCTCATCTTGAAGAAAGGGGGGATAAATTCAGAACTCCGGGTGGATGTGATCACGAGAACCTAATGTTAGAGTCAGTAAAATCGTTAACCCAAATAGAAGAGAAAGCAGAGTCCCAGAGTAAGGAAGAGGAATAAAAGATCCTAATCCCATCCATTTGGCGACGTAGGCCCATAAGCCACACAGCCATGTTAGTAAAACAGTTTTTCAAAGACTAGACTCAACTTCGGCCAAGGAGTTGGAAAGGGGGTTCCTACAGGCAGTCGGCTCTGATACCAACTTGTGACGCCCTCGACTTCATCGTGCACTAATCATACACGCAAATGCACACGATCAAGCCTAAGGACTCACGGGAAGATATCACAACACAACTCTAGACACCAAATAAAATAATACAAGCTTTATATTACAAGCCAGGGGCCTCGAGGGCTCGAATACATAAGCTTGAGCATACAAGCGTCAGCGAAAGCATTAGATATCTGAGTACAGATATAAAAGATAAACAGAAATGCCTTAAGAAGGCAAAAACAAACAACGACACTGATCGAAAGAGGCAAGGCCTCCTGCCTGGGAGCCTCCTAACTACTCCTGGTCGTCGGGGATGTCCACGTCGTAGTAGGCTCCTCCGGGAATCTCCTGCTTCTGGGCTCCGACGTCTGATCGCAGTAACCGGGTATGGGGGAAAGGAATAGCAAAGCAACCGTGAGTACTCATCCAAAGTACTCGCAAGACTGACATCAGAACTATACTAATTATGCATTGGTATCAAAGGAAGGGGCTGTATTTGTGGACTACACTGTAGAAAAGCTGGAATAAAGGGGGAGAGGCCTAGCCTATCGAAGACTAGCATCTTGAAGCAGTTCTTGCAGCATTAGAAGAGGGTAGAACATAGTAACATATAATAGTGGTTATATAGTAGCATCGCCCTGAGATCCTTTCTCGGTTCCCTGCGAGAAAGTGATCCCGAGAGCAGTAGTAACAATTTATCATGTAACAATATCCATTTGTAGTTGTACCAGATAAGGATACAACTCCGAGCGTCCTGTTACCGTGGACACGGCTATTCGAATAGATTACTTCCCTGCAGGGGTGCACTACTGTTACCCAACACGCTCGATTAACTCTGGCCAGACACACTTTTCCGGGTCATGCCCGGCCTCGGCTGATCGACACACCGCAGCCCCACCTAGAGCTCAGCAGAGAGGTCCCCGCCGGTCTACATCCTAAGCGCTCAGGGGTCTTGGGCCATCACCCTGTGCACTCCGGGTCGTTGTGCGCAAGGTGGATCCAGGCACCACCTCTGGGGCGTCGATCCGACTCGGCCACAATGCTGAACTGGACGTCTGACAAAGCTTTCGGCTGATACATACGGCGTAGAGGGGCCCATACCCATTATCCCACGTGGTGGTAGTGCATATAGGGCACGACGACCCACTCAGATCAAATACCCAGATCCGTTAAGCGTATTTAGTAACTCACAGAGACGATCAGATTCCCTGTCGCTCCGACTTGGTAAGACATATCGCGCGGGCGCTCTTGGAGCCGACCCGTCTTTGGTAGTATTCTCTCGCGGGCACCCTTGGGGCCAGCCCGACTTTAACAGTTTAAGTGTTGCAGTAATGTAAACATTTCCGCGATCACGCCCAGAGTGATCACGGCCCGGTAACAAGCATGGCATACGGACAAGGGTGATGGGTCACCGATGAAGCAATAGCACAGCTAACTAAGTCTTGCGGGACAACAGGTGGAGTATCAATAGCAGACTACAAAATCAGGCTATGCATCGGAATAGGTGCTATCGGAACAGTAGCAGGGGCAATTCTAATGCAAGAATAAGAGAGAGAGAGAGAGAGTGGGCGATATCTGGATGATCAAGGGGGTTTTGCTTTCCTGGTTGCTCTGCGGCAAAAGATGGTTCGCCGACGGAGCAGCAGTCGTCGGGGTCGGCGTCAGTCTTGGCGTCTATCGAGAGAGAAAGAGGGGGAAGAAACAATAAATTCACGGCAACAAACGCAAACACTATGGAAGACATGCCTAAAAGATATTTAGACGTGATATAATGCCTAACTAATTGTTTTAGTTAATTTAGGAAATTATTTGGATTTATTTTATTTAAGTCAGTCACTATTCATATACCGGATACAGGCAAAATGTTGCATGTTCATCTAGCTAGGTGTGTTGGACATGCATTTTGATTACATATTCAGATTCTTCATATTTTTCTGATCATTTTACATATATAATTTATTTTAATCCGAGTTACGGTTTAAAAGATATGATTTTTCAAAGTTTTAAACATTTTCTGGAATTATTTTAATTATTTAATTTAACATTATCCGAAACAGTAGCCAGTGACGTGATCATGACGTCAGCATGGCATCATCAGTCAACAGGGGCGGTTGACTGGTCAACCTGACCAGTGGGACCCACTGGTCAGTGACAGTACTAGTTAACAGAGGTTAAATTAATTAATCTAGTCCTAATTATCTAGCGGGACCCACATGTCAGCGACTAATTAACTGTTAATTAATTAATTAACTAATTAACCGATTTTTCTATTTATTTAAATTTGTTTAAGTGGTGGTGGGGCCCGAGTGTCACTGACACAGAGGCAGCCACGTCAGCGTGGACCGGTTAACGGACCCACCAGTCAGTGGCACTGGAGGTGGGCCACGCCGTCCACGTCGGCGACGACCGCGGCGTCGCCGGAATCTTGCCGGCGGCGACCAATCCAGCGGCGGCGCGACTCGGACGTGGTCGGAATTCGCGTACGAGGCACCATTCGCCGCGTTTCTTGGCGCGTTCGAAAGCGGAGGCCGAACCGCGTCGGTCTACAGCGGTCTCGCGGCCGGAGGAGCTCTACGGCGACGACGGCGAGCTTGCAAACTTCGCCGGAGTACGGGTGAGCTCGGGATCGGCGCAACGGGGCTCGGTCGAGCGCGTGGATGGGTGCAATGGGCCCGCAGGGACGTGCTGAGCACGAGCCCGAGCTCGTTTGAGCTCGGCGGGCAGTGAAGGCACGGCTACGAGCTCGTAGGCGGCGAGGTGTACGGGCGGCGACGAATACGGCGCTACGGCGACGAATCCGTGCGGGAGAGAGAGGGGAACGACGCGCGACTGCTCACCGGTCCTGTATGTGTGCAACGGTGAGCTCGGGGGAGGCTTGGGGTCGCGTATCCGACGGCGACAGCGGCGGACGGCGTCGGGGAAGAAGAGGTCGAGGCGGCGTCGGTGGGGGATCTCGGCTCTAATGACTGGATCCAGGCGGCGTAGCGAACGGAGGCGGTGCTCTACGCCATCTCGGCGACGGCTGGGGAGACCGGGAGCTGCGGGATCGACGGCGGCGACGGCGAGCGCTTTCGGGTGAGAGAGAGAGAGAGGGAGTGCACGGGCGAGGGGGAAAATATCGGGCGCTGGCTAGGGTTCGCTGGGGTGGCGGTCTTATCCTCCCGCTCCTCACCTGTAGCGACGCAGGGAGCGGGCGCGGCTGCGACGCCGGCGACGACGCGGTCGGGCGCGCGGGAGCGACCGAGCGCGGGAACAGTAGGAAGGGGAAAGGAGGGGCGCGGGCTGGGCCGGTGCGGCCGACTTAGGCCCAGCCGCGGTGGGCCTTTTCTATTTTCTGATTTTCCTTTTCTGTTTTCTAATTTCTCCTCTGCTTTGCAAATAGTTAGTGCACAAATGGAGTTTTGTAAAATGTGTGACCTAGCACAATAATTACAGTGCATTATTATCTAACACCAGAAATTGGTTTGGATAAAATATAATTTCATTTGAAATTTTATTAATTAAAAATGGTATTAAAATGTTACTATTTGCTTCTGTTTTAGGTTAATAGAGTCACTTAACTAACTCAATTAATGTTGGTTGTATTTTTATAACTTCCTCTGGATTATTTACAATATTATGAACATTTTAGTTTTTAATTTGAACAACTTTTATATTTCACTTTAAATTTGAATTTCAATTTGAATTGGAATTTGAAATGAGATATGATGCAATGATGATCAAGCACAGTTAAGCATGGTGACTAGGCATTATCAAGAGGTGATTACTGTAACTATTACATGGGGATGTTACACCAACGCGGAGGGGAGTACGAGGGTTGACTGGTTCGGCTGCGGGCTGCCGTCGCCGGAGAATAACAGGAGGTGTGGGTAAGTAGAGGGATGGCCTGGCCAGCGATGCGAGTAGGGTGGGGCGGTGAGGCCTGCGCGGCAGCATAGCCGGCCACGGGCGGCGTGAGCAGGCGGTCCCGCCGGCGGTGGTTTGGGCGGCTGAAGTAAGAAGATCTGAGATTGAAGATTCACGACAGCTGTTGGATGTCCATCCAACGGCCTCTACTGCTAGAATCGTGTGTTAACTATAAGTTGACAAAGCCTTGCATTAGCGTCAACTTAGTAGGCCAACAAATCAGCATCACATCAGTGGCGGACAGCATACAGCCCATTTAGTATTTTTTAATAATTCACATCCCATTTTTTAATTCCTATGGAATTTACTGCAGCCCATTTAGTGTTTTTAACAGTACAACCCATTTTCTAGCCAGGGCCAGGGTTAAAAATTTCAACCAAACTTCCCACATTTTGGTGGGATCTGAATTATTTTTATCCTGAAATTTTGATTCAGATTCAATCTATATTCAAAATTATTTTATATTAGGTTAAAATCCAATGAAATTTTGCGCGCGCAACAAAAAAAATGTAATGAAATTAAAAATTTCAAAATCCAAAAAAAACTAACTTTCAAACTAATTGCCGGTTCGCTGTGTTTTTTTTATATTTACAGCCCATTTATTATTACTTAAAGCCCATTTTTTGGGCAAGCCGAATGCACCCCTCCTCGTTTTTGCAACCCAGCCGGGCGGAGAAAAACAAGTTGGCCTGCGTAGGGTATTCGTCAAAAAAAGGGGCTAGCCATTTTCACAAAGGAAAAAAACAGCTGGGCTAGTTATTTGGTAGACATAAAATAATAGCCTGGTCTACACGGGCCACAGCCCCCGCACAGACAAGTTGATACCCTGCTGCGTCTCAGCAACAAAAAAACATCTCTAAAAAAATGCATGATCTGCTGGGTCCCTACTGTTAGAAGCTCCTTGTGCAATTCTCTCCTTTATTGAGTACGTTGACTGTAACACCCAGATTTTTGACCCTTTCTTTTTCTTTTGGATTTCTTCGAATTTTTATTTGGAGTTCTTTTTCCGTGGTTTTGTGGTCTAGAAACCTGGGAAGATCTTCTCTCCTGCCACTCCCTAGTGGCTTGTCGTTCTCAAATCTATCCCAAGTCCATGTCATTTCCATCTTAGCCCAACTCCAATATTTATTTATTGGGAATATTCCTTTTTCTATTAAAGGAATAACCCTGTTTGACCTAGGTTGTGAAGCAACCTATATTTCTATCTTCCACAAAATTCCCACAAAATTCTCATAAATTCTTTGGATCATATCTTCCCCCAATATGACAAAACCCAGCATTGCCTAGTTCAAAAATAATTCAGGAATATTCATTTCCTATTCTGCCCAGAATGGCACTTTGTGAAGGAAGTGCTATTTATATTTTCTTGATTGCCCTAAAATTTTTTGGGCACTCTCTCATATCCAAATTATTGCCACATGTCAAAATTCAGCTTCATTAGCCTAGTAAATCTTCCTCAGCAAATTCCCAAAGTTTCTGACCAGAGAGAAGCTTTGTGAAGGATGTACTAGCTAGGCTTATCCAAATGAGTTGAAATTTTGGGAGATCATCCATATGATCAAATCATTACTCTCCACCAACTTTATCCCCATCCAACAACCTATGTGAGCACACCTTCAAATTCTTGGTTCTAGTCATAATTTCAGTTTGTGAAGCAACTATATATTTTATTGTTTCAAAAATTCGGAAATTAATCCAGGACCTAAATATCCCTATATCATTTGAGCATGCGAAAATTCACATCATTTTGCCAAGCCATTTTCTCCACAAAATTCTCCCAAGTTTCTGTCCAGTGTGGAGCATTGTGAAGGAAGTACCATTTTTACTTATCCAAATGGGTTGAAATTTTTATGGTACCTTCATATGACCAAATGATCATGCTCCACAAATTTTAAGCCCCATCCAACTCTCTATGTGAGTGCCACTTCATGATTTTGATTCTGGACCAGAATATGTAGTTGTGAATTAACTCTACTCTATCCTGGCCCAAATGACCTCAAATATTTCCAGCTGATAGTCCTTCCTACCCTTAACCTCATTGACACCTTATTTTACCATTTTACCAAGTGATTTGACCACAGAACTTTGCAAATAGTTGCTGCTGCAAACTTCTGTTGAAGCTACCCTTCATCCTAAAGCTCTTTTGATCGATCCATCACATCTGTGGGACTATTGGATGGAGGGATAACTCGTTTGACACCTTTTGCCAGGCCTACGTGCCCTCCTCTTGCCATTGCACATGGTGAACGCGTGGCTGGCGTGCGGTTGGCGCGCTTTGGGTGTCGGCTAGCCTCGGGACTCCTCTGCCCGGCCGTTCCCTCGCGCCCTCTAGTGCCATTTCCCTCCTCCTTCGCCCACGTAGCTCGTTGGACCCCTCTCCCCCTCCTGCATCGCCTGCCGCCAGCCCCAGCAGCCTCCGCACGCGAGCGCGCCATCCGCCCGAGTGGCCGACCGCCCCTGTGCTCGCCCGTCCACGCCCGCGCGTCCCTGTTGCTGCGTGCGCATCCCCTCTGCCTCTCCCGTCACCTCGCTGGCCCACGCGTGCCCGGCCTCGCCGGGAGAATCTCCCATGCGCCCTTGGCGGCACCCGAGTGCGGCATCACCTCCCCTGCCTATTTAAGGCCGTCCCCGAGCCCCTCGAGCACTCACACCTCCTCTCCTCCACCCCAGCACCCTCCCCGACCTCTTCCTCGAGCTCAAGGAGCTCTTCTTCTCCTCCATTGGCCGCCATGGCCGCCTCGGTCCTCTCTCAAATACGTGCAAACCAAGCCCTCCCTCTCCTTGCTGCCACCACCAGTAGCTCCACAAAGTCACGGCGAGCCCTCCCCTACCCTCGCCTGCTCCCCGGAGTGCCCCTAGATGCGGGTTCAAAAAGCGGCTGACGGCCTCCGCCGCGGATGCTCAAGCCGCCACCGCTCCAGTCCTCCTCGGCGTCCGTGCGGTGCGAGGATGGACGCGACACTCTTCCCCGAGCTCGCTGGTGCCCGGAACGCCGGCAACGGTGGCCGGAGTCGCCGGGGCTCGTCGCTGGAGTCGGCTCTGTTCTCGGCCAGGCGCGGGCGCGGGTGGAGGAAGACGAAGACCAGCCGTGGGTCCCGCGGCCCCACCTGTCGGCCTAACAAAAGTTGACCCACGGGCCCGCTGACGTGGCAAGTGGAGATGTATTCGGTAGAGTACGTTTTCGTCTTCGGAAAGCGTACTTAGGCGTTGCTTTAGGCCAGAGTACGTTTTCCAGAAACAAAAGCATATTTTTAGAAATACGCCTTCAACTTCTCAGCCGCCAGCCGAAACCCTTATATAGCGAACGTTCGTCAGTTAGCCACAGAAAAGCACAGATTTCAATTGTTTTTCTGCCTAACGAACGAACGGCCACAACTTTTTAACCGTGACTGCAAATCAGGTGATTCCAACGCCCACGTTCTCAGTTCGTCGAGCCTGTTATGTTGGTACCATTTTCATGATGTTGTCACACTCTGAAAATGACCATTTTTCCCCTGCCCTTATTCAGCCCCCTCCGAGAGAGAACCGTTTCCGGCAAAAAAATTCGCGGGTACTCCGCACTTCTCCCCGGTGAATCCTTCATCCCCAGGCAAGCCACAACAGCCACTTGCATGATGGCATTGCAGTAGCCATGGTTTCCACTTGAATATTTAATAATTGTTTGCGCATTTAATTATTTTGTGAATGTTTCGAATATGTTTGTGAATCCATGCTCATTGCTTATGCCATGTTCATTTTCATCTAGTAAGTGATATGATTAATTGCTAAAGATATTCTTATCATGCTTTATTCTTGTAATTATTTCCGATGCTAGTGATAATGATATGCTCATATGGATCATTATGGTTTGATATGAAAAATACTTGTGATAGTCATGATCATCGTTATGCCATGCTCATTTGCATCCCATAGCATAAATAATTTATCATCGTTCATGTCATGATGTTAAATGGTTATGTTGCCCATCCATGTTTATGTTGATATTTTGCTCTTATGCATTGTCATTTTACTGTGACTCAGCTCATCACCATTCAAGTGAACCTGACATTAATCGAACTTGAACAAATCTGTTGGCTGAGTCATGGTGCCACCGAATCGAGCTAACCAGTGCAGCCACACTTGCCTTATGGGGGGCCCTAATGCGGTCTATTGTCATGCCTCTCGCCGGTGCCTCATACTAGGGAAGGTTATGTGCGCGCGCTACCCTGATCAGGTAGGCGGCCATAAGCCTTGAGTACCCAGTTTTGGTTTTGAGCTCAGGTCCCCGTTTGGGATAGTTTTGGTTTGGCCACGACGGTGGCGGCCACATAGGTGGCGGATGTCACGAGTTGGCATCAGGGTAACCTAGGACATAGCCCAAAGGGGAGTTTGTCGGAGTGGCCAGGAGAGTGTCATGCAATAGATTGGTTTTGTCGGAATGTCGTTGGTCCAACCGAATGGGAGCACGAGGCCATGAGTTCCGTAGTGTGGGTACAGTGTACTAACCTCTGCAGAGTGTATAATCTATCGATAGCCGTGTCCTCGGTCATGGACACGGTTCGTAGTAGGTCACACTATGGGTCAACAGAATAATAACCTAAATAATAAACAACCCCGGTTCCATGAGGAAAGAAGTTGGTTGATCTTTATGTGGTCATGCGATGATCACAGGTAGAGATCAAGCTCCGTGTGGTCATGTGATGATCACGATGGTATAGTTGATACCGAGCTTGGTTGATCCTGAGGTGATCGAGTGATGATCACGATGGTAAGTTGGTGGTTACGAGATAACCTCCGAGCAGAGTAAGTTGGTCCATGAGACCTTACACGTCGACCCCCTTGCATGCTAGTGCTAGTATCATCATGCTCATGTTGTTGCCATGCTCATGTTGTTCTAGTAGTATCGTGTTCATCATTGATAATTAACCTGTAAATGCCATGCTGTTGTATGTCTTGATTGCTTTGGTTGCTGTGAGCTTGCGAGTACATTCAAAGTACTCACCTGGCGTGTCATGCCAGATTGCAGGTGATGCCGTGATTGCTTGTTTGTCCAGGATCCCGAGGTTGCGCTCTAGGATGCGTCCCAGCCAGAGTCCCTGCGGAGTGGAGTTCATCACCGTCGCCGTTGTTCCGCTGCTAGCATAGAGCTATCTGAGCAGGCGTAGTGTCGCCGTGCCCCTGTAACCTTTGTAATATCGGACCCTTGTACCCCGTTTATTTGTAATAAAGAGCTGATTTGTTCTATGCCAAGCAGTGCCGTATTCCAAAAGACTTGATCTCTGGGCTGGAATACGGGGTGTTCCAGTCTCTCTGAGCCGGGGTGCCACAAAGCTTGGTATCAGAGCAGGTCTGGCTGTAGGACGCCCTAGTCAACGCGAGCGTTAGAAACCATTAGTATAGAGTCTCTAGTCGGCTTGCTACACTTGATTGCTGCATTTGTTTGTCGCATAGCATGCATATAGACTTATTATATTGTCCCTAACGATCTGATCTTGTGAGTGTAGGTGGCATCAGTTTCGATCCACAACCTGCACCTTCCAGTTTTGCATACTTGCTCTTTGGTGTTTGGTGTCACCTTTGTCCCAGCGGAGTGATGCCGAGGTACCTAGTGGTGTCGATCATTTGCAGGATTGATGCACAGGTATCGCACCAATATATTCTTTTCAGCCACACCCATCGTTTCGGTGGTAGAAGTGTTTCTACCCCGGATCTTGCCATCCAACCCGCCGTTTGGCAACCCTCACTGATCTCTGTTATCAGGAATGGGCAATGCCAGTAGACCCTGCTTTTCCCCGCTACCCTATCTTATTACTCCTTCCCTGGACGAGTACGGTCCCCTTCCGTACGCTTGATGATGATGTGGTCATGACATCCGTGTCTCGCTATATGATCACCGAGTCCGTCCTCACCCCTAAGCCGGTCTAGATGCAACCGATGCTGAGCCAGCGCTTGGTGTAGCTATGTTTACACCAACCTCTCCACACGTTGATTCACTTTCATGCACACCGCCACAGCATATTAGCTCGTAGTACCGGAGTTTCCTCGAGAATTGTGTGCTTAAGTAGGCATGCATAGTGAGGAGAATAGCTGTATAATGTGATGTTGCTTGTATGTAATCTTAAGGCTTTGTGTGCTTTTGTTTCAGTCGTTTCTTTTGCTTCTTTCTTTGGGCCTTCGGTGTTACCTTATTTCCCCTTATGAAAGTTGCTCATTAACCGACACCGGACCCGAAGAAACAGTGAGGAGTTCAAATATTTAGAAGCTCAGCTAAGCATTATGGAATTCTCAGCCGACTACATTATATGGAGAATATCTGGTTTGAATACAAATGATATTCTGGATTGACTATCAACATCAAGATTTACATCAGTAGAGCAACCTTCACAACAGTAATGATTACACCAGCAGGAAGACAATTCGTGTGCAAGACAACAGTACAGTTCCAGTCAAAGGAATATCAAGGGTATATATATATGACATTCAGTCCGCATATCAGAGAGAAAAGCTTCTGGAGTAAGCAACCCAGTCTTTCTCCGCACGCTACCAGAGAAGCTTACGACGCAAGGTTCCTCAGTCTTCTTTAGTATGACATGTGGATGTCTTACAGTGTAAGAAACTCAGTCTTCTTCGGTAAGCCACCGCAGAAAGCTTCCAGCATAAGTCACCGAATCTTCCTCAGCAAGCAGCCAGAGTAGAAGCTTCTGAGGTACGATACCCAGCCTTCTTCAGCATGCTATCCCGGCAAAAGCTTCGAGTGCAAGACATCCAGTCTTCCTCAGCACACTACTCTCAGATAGCTTCCAACACAAGCTATCCAGTCTTCGTCAATACAACACTACAAACATTTATCGGCTTTGGTACAAGGTGTTACACAGTCAGTTGGCAGTGCATCTCAAGAATCAGATCCACAGCAGTTGGTCAGAAACACGAGCTAGTCAGGACGCAAGTCTGCTTCGGGAAATAAAATGTTCACTTGCACATGCTTCCATATATATTGTGAACATGCTGCCAAGGTCATGCAAGTCATTCGAACGATAATGCAAGCATGGTGAGAATCCAACAAATCCGTGAGTATGAGGAAGAAAGCAAGTTATACACCTCAGTGTGATGCAATGTTCGACAAGCTATGAAGCAAGACAATGTTGGGACAATAATCTTGACAGTGGATGTCAAGGCCAGCTTCCTCACATCCGACAAAGTGATATCATTAACCTTTGTCACTGCCATGCCGGATTGACCACAACAGTGAGTTCTATGCCAGTAACTGTGAACCTGGTTCGGATGATCATTGCCCTACAGTTAAAGCTCAGAAGATAATAAACTTGCTAGTTAAACATTGTTGTACTGCCTGAGTATAAGGATAAGGATAAGGTATGACCGCCGGAAAATTGCACCTGACAACACCTATGAAGTATTAACAGTATATAAAGCCAAGTTCTTTCGGCAACAATTTCAGAAAAAGAAAACAATAATGAAGGAGCAAGACCAGCAATACCGGTGTGATAATCGTTGCCCGAACAACATGGTACGGATACCCAAGACAGTATGATTCCGTATCAATCACCAGGGATATACACCCAAGGGGTCTACTCTATTGTAAGGACCTCATATCAAGGTGACAGTTGAATCGTCGATACGGATCTGAGACAAAGAAATCAGTAAGATTTAGAATTACCTACAAGCAGTCAGATTCCGCCAAGAGAACGGTTATGATTCTCAGCATTGTTTTGAACCCGGAGGACATGCATCTACTCGAGTAACCCGATGCAAGGAATAAATGTTTCATGTCCATCGAGGAAATTTATGCACAACTCCATTGATACTATCGGTGCTGGATAAAAGAATGTCACGTCAATCACTTCCGGACTGATAATAACAGATAAGCCAGCAGACATAAAAGAAAGTCAAAGTAAGGATGAACACATGAAGGAAGACCTGTCAGAATGTGGGATACGGTGAGGCAAACCACCCCAGAGCAAGGCAGTCAGTCATATGAAATTCGGAGGGAACATAAAGGAAAAAGGATACCCGAGTTGGAAACGGTTTCCTTAAGTCGGAATATTCATACTTGTTCCCTGAGCAACCAAATCTCGAGGACGAGATTTATCGTAAGGAGGGTAGGTTTGTAACACCCCGATTTTTGGCCCTTTCTTTTTCTTTTGGATTTCTTCGAATTTTTATTTGGAGTTCTTTTTCCGTGGCTTTGTGGTCTTGAAACCTGGGAAGATCTTCTCTCCTGCCACTCCCTAGTGGCTTGTCATTCTCAAATCTATCCCAAGTCCATGTTATTTCCATCTTAGCCCAACTCCAATATTTATTTATTGGGAATATTCCTTTTTCTATTAAAGGAATAACCCTGTTTGCCCTAGGTTGTGAAGCAACCTATATTTCTGTCTTCCACAAAATTCTCATAAATTCTTTGGATCATATCTTCCCCCAATATGTCAAAACCCAGTATTGCCTAGTTCAAAAATAATTCAGGAATATTCATTTCCTATTCTGCCCAGAATGGCACTTTGTGAAGGAAGTGCTATTTATCTTTTCTTGATTGCCCTCAAAATTTTTGGGCACTCTCTCATATCCAAATTATTGCCACATGTCAAAATTCAGCTTCATTTGCCTAGTAAATCTTCCTCAGCAAATTCCCAAAGTTTCTGACCAGAGAGAAGCTTTGTGAAGGAAGTACTAGCTAGGCGTATCCAAATGAGTTGAAATTTTGGGAGATCATCCATATGATCAAATCATTACTCTCCACCAAATTTTATCCCCATCCAACAACCTATGTGAGCACACCTTCAAATTCTTGGTTCTGGTCATAATTTCAGTTTGTGAAGCAACTATATATTTTATTGCTTCAAAAATTCGGAAATTAATCCAGGACCTAAATATCCCTATATCATTTGAGCATGCGAAAATTCACATCATTTTGCCAAGCCATTTTCTCCACAAAATTCTCCCAAGTTTCTGTCCAGTGTGGAGCATTGTGAAGGAAGTACCATTTTTACTTATCCAAATGGGATGAAATTTTTATGGTACCTTCATATGCACAAATTATCATGCTCCACAAATTTTCAGCCCCATTAAACTCTCTATGTGAGTGCCACTTCATGATTTTGATTCTGGACAAGAATATGCAGTTGTGAAGCAACTCTACTCTATCCTGGCCCAAATGACCTCAAATATTTCCAGCTGATAGTCCTTCCTACCCTTAACCTCATTGACACCTTATTTTACCATTTTACCAAGTGATTTGACCACAGAACTTTGCAAATAGTTGCTGCTGCAAACTTCTGTTGAAGCTACCCTTCATCCTAAAGCTCTTTTGATCGATCCATCACATCTGTGGGACTATTGGATGGAGGGATAACTCGTTTGACACCTTTTGCCAGGCCTACGTGCCCTCCTCTTGCCATTGCACGTGGTGAACGCGCGGCTGGCGTGCGGTTGGCGCGCTCTGGGCGTCGGCTAGCCTCGGGACTCCTCTGCCCGGTCGTTCCCTCGCGCCCTCTAGTGCCATTTCCCTCCTCCTTCGCCCACGTAGCTCGCTGGACCCCTCTCCCCCTCCTGCATCGCCTGCCGCCAGCCCCAGCAGCCTCCGCACGCGAGCGCGCCGTCCGCCCGAGTGGCCGACCGCCCCTGTGCTCGCCCATCCGCGCCCGCGCGTCCCTGTTGCTGCGTGCGCATCCCCTCTGCCTCTCCCGTCACCTCGCTGGCCCATGCGTGCCCGGCCTCGCCGGGAGAATCTCCCATGCGCCCTTGGCGGCACTCGAGCGTGGCATCACCTCCCCTTCCTATTTAAGGCCGTCCCCGAGCCCCTCGAGCACTCACACCTCCTCTCCTCCACCCCAGCACCCTCCCCGACCTCTTCCTCGAGCTCAAGGAGCTCTTCTTATCCTCCATTGGCCGCCGTGGCCGCCTCGGTCCTCTCTCAAATACGAGCGAACCAAGCCCTCCCTCTCCTTGCTGCCACCACAAGTAGCTCCACAAAGTCACGGCGAGCCCTCCCCTACCCTCGCCTGCTCCCCGGAGTGCCCCTAGATGCGGGTTCAAAAAGCGGCCGACGGCCTCCGCCGCGGATGCTCAAGCCGCCACCGCTCCAGCCCTCCTCGGCGTCTGTGCGGTGCGAGGATGGGCGCGGCACTCTTCCCCGAGCTCGCTGGTGCCCGGAACGCCGGCAACGGTGGTCGGAGTCGCCGGGGCTCGTCGCTGGAGTTGGCTCTATTCTCGGCTAGGCGCGGGCGCGGGTGGAGGAAGACGAAGACCAGCCGTGGGTCCCGCGGCCCCACCTGTCGGCCTAACAGAAGTTGACCCGTGGGCCCGCTGACGTGGCAAGTGGAGACGTATTCGGTAGAGTACGTTTTCGTCTTCGGAAAGCGTACTTAGGCGCTGCTTTAGGCCAGAGTACGTTTTCCAGAAACAAAAGCATATTTTCAGAAATACGCCTTCAACTTCTCAGCCGCCAGCCGAAACCCTTATATAGCGAACGTTCGTCAGTTAGCCACAGAAAAGCACAGATTTCAATTGTTTTTCTGCCTAACGAACGAACGGCCACAACTTTTTAACCGTGACTCCAAATCAGGTGATTCCAACACCCACGTTCTCAGTTCGTCGAGCCTGTTATGTTGGTACCATTTTCATGATGTTGTCACACTCTGAAAATGACCATTTTGCCCCTGCCCTTATTCAGCCCCCTCCGAGAGAGAACTGTTTCCATCAAATTTTTCCGCGGGTATTCCGCACTTCTCCCCGGTGAATCCTTCATCCCCAGGCAAGCCACAACAGCCACTTGCATGATGGCATTGCAGTAGCCATGGTTTCCACTTGAATATTTAATAATTGTTTACGCATTTAATTATTTTGTGAATGTTTCGAATATGTTTGTGAATCCATGCTCATTGCTTATGCCATGTTCATTTTCATCTAGTAAGTGATATGATTAATTGGTAAAGATATTCTTATCATGCTTTATTCTTGTAATTATTTCCGATGCTAGTGATAATGATATGCTCATATGGATCATTATGGTTTGATATGAAAAATACTTGTGATAGTCATGATCATCGTTATGCCATGCTCATTTGCATCCCATAGCATAAATAATTTATCATCATTCATGTCATGATGTTAAATGGTTATGTTGCCCATCCATGTTTATGTTGATATTTTGCTCTTATGCATTGTCATTTTACTGTGACTCAGCTCATCACCATTCAAGTGAACCTGACATTAATCGAACTTGAACAAATCTATTGGCTGAGTCATGGTGCCACCGAATCGAGCTAACCAGTGCAGCCACACTTGCCTTATGGGGGGCCCTAATGTGGTCCATTGTCATGCCTCTCGCCGGTGCCTCATACTAGGGAAGGTTATGTGCGCGTGCTACCATGATCAGGTAGGCGGCCATAAGCCTTGAGTACCCAGTTTTGGTTTTGAGCTCAGGTCCCCGTTTGGGACAGTTTTGGTTTGGCCACGACGGTAGCGGCCACATAGGTGGCGGATGTCACGAGTTGGCATCAGGGTAACCCAGGACATAGCCCAAAGGGGAGTTTGTCGGAGTGGCGGGGAGAGTGTCATGCAATAGATTGGTTTTGTCGGAATGTCGTTGGTCCACCCGAATGGGAGCACGAGGCCATGAGTTCCGTAGTGTGGGTACAGTGTACTAACCTCTGCAGAGTGTATAATCTATCGATAGCCGCGTCCTCGGTCATGGACACAGTTCAAAGTAGGTCACACTATGGGTCAACAGAAATAATAACCTGAATAATAAACAACCCCGATTCCATGAGGAAAGAAGTTGGTTGATCTTTATGTGGTCATGCGATGATCACAGGTAGAGATCAAGCTCCGTGTGGTCATGTGATGATCACGATGGTATAGTTGATACCGAGCTTGGTTGATCCTGAGGTGATCGAGTGATGATCACGATGGTAAGTTGGTGGTTACGAGATAACCTCCGAGCAGAGTAAGTTGGTCCATGAGACCTTACACGTCGACCCCCCTTGCATGCTAGTGCTAGTATCATCATGCTCATGTTGTTGCCATGCTCATGTTGTTCTAGTAGTATCGTGTTCATCATTGATAATTAACCTGTAAATGTCATGCTGTTGTATGTCTTGATTGCTTTGGTTGCTGTGAGCTTGCGAGTACATTCAAAGTACTCACCTGGCGTGTCATGCCAGATTGCAGGTGATGCCGTGATTGCTTGTTTGTCGAGGATCCCGAGGTTGCGCTCTAGGATGCATCCCAGCCAGAGTCCCTGCGGAGTGGAGTTCATCACCGTCGCCGTTGTTCTGCTGCTAGAATTTATTCCACTACGAGTTGTTCGGCTGCTAGCATAGAGCTATCTGAGCAGGCGTAGTGTCGCCGTGCCCCTGTAACCTTTGTAATATCGGACCCTTGTACCCCGTTTATTTGTAATAAAGAGCTGATTTGTTCTATGTCGAGCAGTGCCGTATTCCATAAGACTTGATCTCTGGGCTGGAATACGGGGTGTTCCGGTCTCTCTGAGCCGGGGTGCCACATTGACAATGGCGTCGGACCCAGATGTCAGCAAACCATTAGGGAGAAGTTTTTTTTCTTGTAGTAATAAGGAGGCACTTGCCTGAGTACGACCATGGCCCTGGTGGGTTCCTACTGTCATCCTCACCACGTACAGTCATCTCCTGATTCCTCTCGTTTGTTCACCATGTTGACAACGCGAGACGGCGGCATCATGGTGAGCGCAACAAGACGAAGGACGACGGAGAGGGCCTGGCTGGCCCTACGGATGGTCTGGTACAACGCCCGCTGCTCATCCAGGAAGCCAGGATCATCGGCCCCTATGTCCGCGATGGCATTGTCGTTCGCCTGTTCGCCGGTGATTTGTCCCTCTGCAAGCCGATGCTCGTTGAGGAGATGGAGGTTGTAGCACTGGTCCTCCTGCGCTTGCCGGAACGCCGACACCGGTGGCATTGGTAGCTCTTCTACCATTAGGGCGTCGAAGTATGGCCGCAGCTGCTCTATGGAGAACACGGTATGAACCGGCGCGGGCGGTGGCGCCGGCTCCTGGTCGGAAGCCTCGTCCATCGTCTGGTCGTCGTCGCTGAGCTCGGCGAGTTCGCTGGTGAGCCAGCATGTCCGGCTGCTGCACCGGACCGCTGCCAAGCTCGCGTCTGAACACCCTGACCCACCCAAACCCTCTCCCTCGCCCGCACGCGCTTCTCGCTCGAAAAGGTCAGCGCCGCCCGCGCCGCTTCCCAGAGCAGGCGGCTGCTCGGCGTTCAAACGACACAACTGCCATCCGTCCGTCCGTCTGCCGCCCACATTAATGACACACGGTTGCCGAGGCAGCTACTCAGGCGCCACCCGTCCGTCCCTCTGCCGCCCACCATTGCTATATAAACTGCTGCCCCGGCCATAGCCACAGTCATCCGCCTCCGTTCCCTTTCTCCTCTCCATACCACTTCCACCATGGGTTCCTCGCGCTCCACCGCTCTCCGGGACGGGTGGACGGTGGACCAGAAGAAGGAGATGACTGCCATTGCTGCCGACTGGCTGGCCGGCAGGCAGCCGGAGGACGACGACGTCCCAATGGAGGACGTGGTCGTCGATGACCCGGCGCCACCCTCCTCCGCGCCATCCTCGCCGGTGCATTGCACCATGACCATCGGCGAGGCCCGTGCCCAATACATGGACATGGTGCGGGAGCAGTGGGAGGAGCAGTTCCGAAAGGCACAGGCCGATGCCACCTGCAACCACCAGCTCCTCCAGGAGCACCTGCAGGCGGAGGAGCAGATCGCCGCGGACCTGGCGGAGCAGGCGGTGCTGCTCGAGTCCTACCGCTCCGCCCGCAAGAGCCGCCTCGAGCGCTAGCGGTACCACCAGCGGGTGGCGGAGGTTGCGGCCGCCTACAAGGAGGGCGACGAGGCGGGCGAGGCGCTGTTTGGCGAGACAGACGACGAGGCGGAGGACATCGCCGGCTCCGCCGAGGCCCCGCCCCGCCGGCAACGAGGCGGAGGACATCGCTGGCTCCGCCATGGCCCAACGAAGCGGAGGACATCGCCGGCTCCGCCGAGGCCCCGCCCCACCGGCAACAAAGTGGAGGACTTCGTCGGCGCCGCCGGACAAGGGGAACGGGCGCCGGAGATCATAGATTAGGTTAATTAATTGTACATCCAGAGCCGGATGAGCACCGCTATTTAGTTGAAGAATGTCCAAAATGTAATGAGATCCGGGCATGTTTGAAATCCGGTCGTGTTTGAATGAATTTAGTCCGGTTAGTTCAAATTGTTGTATCAGAGGCATTAGACGAACATGCAGAACAATACGTACTACTCCCTCCGTCCTAAAATAAGTGTCTCAACTCTATACTCCCTCTGTCCAGGTGTATAAGTCATCTTAGATTGTGCACCATGACCAAGGTGAGGAAAAAATGAGAGAACTTGATGTTTATTTGCTAATTAATGCCATTGCATCCAGAGAATTAACCACTGCATGTTGTGCTAAGTCGTCTCAAGTAATTGAATGCATGTCCCACGTCTCCTATTGGCTAATTTCTTTTTTCATGGCAAAAAACAGAAAACGAGGTGGGTAGTTTTGGGATTATTTGGTTTTCGTAATGTGACTTATGCACCAGTACGGAGGGAGTACTAACTTTAGTACGAAGTTGTACTAAGCTTGAGACAATTATTTTGGGAAGGAGGGAGTAGGATTTTTTGGCAGGACGCACAGTGATCACTTTGTTTGCCGCAGTTTCAAACGTACCATAAAGTTTTTTTAGCGTGACTGTACATTGCAATCAAACTCACAGGCCTGACAATTCATAACATTCACAACAATCGATCAGAGCCAATATTTTTACTTCACAACTAAAGACACAAATAAAGAAAAATCGATCGATGCTGCTGACAGCAAAGGGCGTCCCATTCCAAAATATCAAATGTATGTCTTTTTGCTAACCATCAATGAGCAAAATTTGACAAGGTTTCCCTTTCCAAAATATCAAATGCATGTCTTCTTGCGAACACCAATGAGCAAACTTTGAGAAGGTTTTCCCATTACAAAATATCAAATGCCTACGATTGTGGAAAGAGGTTTGTCATCAGTTTGCACATTGACATGGAACCTCGTGCTGGATTAACCAGCTGATCTTTTTCTGCAGTTCCAACGAAATCGAGCAATGTCATGCGTAGCTTGGTGGATTTCGTATTTACATGTTGCAAGGCCTTGAACACATTGGCAACTCCTTTCATGTAGCTAGTTTAGTGGCTCAAGGTGACAATGAATGATTAGAGAACCATTCGATGTATTGTGCATGATGAAGTATTATGGAGGGCACGAACCATCCGAACATTTTGTGCAGTTCCACTGAAATCAAGCTGAGCATCCCTGTCTGCATAAATACAGAAAAAGTGTGATTACTATAATAGTGGTACTAGTTGATGAAACATACGCTCACAAATATAATCATCTTCATTATCTTAACAGGAAAAGATAGCAATGCAATAGCTTCAATTAAACATTTATTCAAAACAGTACCACAATATAAGTAGCACAACATAACAAAGCGTGATCATGTGGATGAAGGCCGATGCTGACTTCGTTTGTTACAGTTGCGTCCATGAGTGACTTGGTCATACCTTTCCTGGTTGTAGAATCTTGCACTTCACATGCTGTTGAGTTGCCACATGAGCTCTGCAGACTGGTCATCTCACCAGCGTCTACTAATACTCTGGAAAGCTTCTCGATTATTCCTTCTGTAATGTACAACAACCAGTGACTGCTTCTTTATGCAAAGTGGAAGGATCAACTGGGCCCAAGAATGCAACAGTTTGCGTTAAATATATTAGCTCCTTTTGTGCAGTTCAACTAAAATCAAAATCGAAATAGCAACGAGCAGAAGTTTTGATATCCCTGTTTGCACAAAGAGGTATAAAGGAAACAATTACTTCCCAATAACGGTTGATGACTTATACGTCCACAAGAAAAAATATCTACCTTATTTTAATGGGAAACAAAGCAGGACAGTAGCAATTCTCAAACAGTGTCATTGATTCATATTAACAAAGACATTATCTTAACAATATCATGCTTAAACATGTAGAAAGAACGACAAAGCAGGATAGTACCATTTCTCAAATAGTGTAACTGATTCATATTAACAGAGACATCATCTTAACAATACATTGGTTCAACATGTACTCCCGCCAATACGTAATAAGTGTTGCAGTTCTGAACTAAGGTTCAGTAAATACTTCTAAGACTGACATTGCTTTATTTTACCAGTGGCATTAGAATAACAAAAAGCTTAAACAGTTGCATGGCAGAGTGGGCGCAACAGCACCAAGTGCTTCCATCGATGTATAAAGGGCTGATGCAGAGTTTGTTGCAACAAAGAAACAAGCAGCATATCTGGGTTGGTAGCATTTTTGTTCACTTAAAGGGAGAAGACAGCAATACAATAGCTTCAATTCAACATTTATTCAAAACAGTACCAATACAAGTAGCACAACATCTCAAAGCACACTGCACAATCATGTGGATGAAGGCCGGTACTGACCTTTCATGAGGCAGTCTTGAAAGACCTCAAGATCAAATACCAATCTGCCAACACGGATAGGAAATCCGATCTCCTTTTGTGTGAGTTCCACTAAATCTAGCAACGTTGCCGGTGTGACATTTTAGTTGAACTGCACAAAACAGTCTTCAAACAAAAGTGTTTTGCGCAGTGAACCAAAAGGTCGCAATAGCAACGAGGTGAAAGAGATCCCTGTTTGCACAGAGGTAAAAAAGGAAACAATTACTGGCCAATAACGGAGGATGACACATACGGCCACAAAAGGAAGCATCTACCTTATCTTAATGGGAAACAAAGAAGGGCAGTTGCATTTCTAAAACAGTGGCATTGATTCATATGAACAGAGACATTCTCTTAAAATTAACATTCGTTATACATGTAATTTACTTTTAATAGTGGCATTGCTTCAATTTTCCATCGGCATTATGAGATTAACAACAGCTAAACAGTTGTACGGGACAGGGAACACAACAACACCATGTGCCTCCACACGTATAAATGGGTGATGCAGAGTCTGTTGCAACAAAGAACCAAGCAGCATATCTGTGTTGGTCCCATATTTGTTCTCTTTCAACCTTTTTCCTATGTGAGGGCAGCAAATCTAGTCCTGCACAAACTCTACTGCCTTGACCCCCACCCCCCGGTTTCTTTCCTTTTTCAAGAAAGAGATCAGTTCCTTACAGATGTGTGTACTGCGATTTCCCTTTTTCCCTTTTCGACCAACAGAGCGGCTGGATAGCCAGTATGTACTACTTTCCCCCCTTCCTTTCCTCTTTGAACCACGTCCTAGATTCATACTATAAAACTCACCCCCCCACCTTCTTTCCTGTTTGAACCAGACCTAGATTAGACTGCAGAAGCGAAAAAGATCCACATGAAGCTAGAGCAATGCCGGTTTCAAAGTAAAGTTATACCTTAGGGTCATCGGGATGTGGCTAGGTGGGCGGCGGGAGGCCAGATCTGCCCACACTATGTACGGCAGCGGTGAAGACGGGGTCGGAGGCCCTCCCACGCAGGCGCTGTGTGAAAGAGAAGAGCGCCGCCGGCAGTGGATTCCCTCCCTCGCCGACGGTAACAGAGTCAACGCTGCACCTCCTCACCTTCCCCGGCCAACGAGATCCGGACGGCTCTTTGACCAGCGGTGAGGGGAGAGAGAGAGGCCACCGCAGTCTTGATTAGATCTGGAGAGGGTGAGAGAGTGTGAACAGAGCAAACCCTAGCAAACAAACGCTGAGGCTCCAGCACGAATATATATAGTGGAGAGACAGAGTGTGAAGAGAGCAAACCCTAGCAAACAAAGGCTGAGGCTCCAGCTTATACAGTATTATATGGTGGAGTGGTTTTATTTTTCTCTCCATAACAATCGTTTTAAATTGTGTACGAAACGAAACTCTTTATTTAACGTACCAGTGAATAAAACTACGATCAAACTAACGCTCCACGCATCCTGGTTTCAAACAGAATACGCGCGTTCCCGAAAACAAAAACGAAAACTCGCGGAGGAATCTCTTTTTAACGTACGAGGAAAGAAAACTCGATCAATAACACGCCACCGCTTCCAGGAGTATCGCTCACGTGTGGTCCCCGGCCCTCCATTATTAAGTGACCAAATTAAAGGGTCAAATTATCACGTAACCTTCCCCTTCATGTACAAACGCGCTCCATCGTGTACTCACGGGTGTGTTAGAGGCAAAGTGCGTGCGTGTACCTCTTCTCTTCTTGTACGTAGTACTACTCTATTTTATTTTATTTTGAACTGGTAGTACTACTCCTTTTATCTCACTTCCTATTGTTTTTCCCACTCCTATGATATTCCTATCCTAGGAACAAAATGAGGCCGAACTATGTGTGTGTGTGTGTGTGTGTGCGTGTGTGTGTGTGTGTGCGCGCGTGTGTGTGTGTGATACGTCTCCAACGTATCTATAATTTTTGATTGTTCCATGCTATTATAGTATCAATCTTGGATGTTTTATATACATTTACAAGCAATTATATATCATTTTTTGGGACTAACCTATTAACTTAGTGCCCAGTGCCAGTTGCTATTTTTTTGCCTGTTTTTGGTTTTCCAGAATATCAGTACCAAACGAAGTCCAAATGCCATGAAACTTTTTGGAGATTTTTTTCTGGACGTAAGAGACACTAGAAGCTTCGGGAGAGGGCCGGAAGACAAAGGAGGTGGCCACGAGCCACCAGGGCGCGCCCAGGAGGGTGGCGCGCCCTGGTGCCTCGTGGGCCCACCTCTGCTCCGTTTGACCTAATTCCACCACTATAAATTCCCTAAAATCAGGAAACCAACAGAGGAGTCCACGAAATACTTTTTCCGCCGCTGCAAGTTCTTGTTCTCGAGAGATCCCATCTGGAGGCCTTTTCTGGCACTCTGCCGGAGGGGGATTCGATCACAGAGGGGCTCTCAATCAACCTTGCTGCCCTTCTCATGATGCGTGACTAGTTTACCACAGACCTTCGGGTCCATAGTTAGTAGCTAGATGGCTTCTTCTCTCTTTTGATCTTCAATACAATGTTCTCCTCGATGTTCTTGGAGTTCTATCCGATGTAATCACTTTTTGCGGTGTGTTTGTTGGGATCCGATGAATTGTGAGTTTATGATCAGATTATCCATGAATATTATTTGAGTTTTCTATGAACTCTTTTATGCATGATTGTTATAGCTTCGTATTTCTCTCCGATCTATTGATTTGGTTTGGCCAACTAGATTGATTTATCTTGCAATGGGAGAGGTGCTTTGTAATGGGTTCGATCTTGCGGTGCTCAATTCCAGTGACAGAAAGAGACATGACACGTATGTATCATTGCTATTAAGGGTAAAAAGATGGGGTTTATTCATGCGTGAGTTTACTTTGTCTACATCATGTCATCTTGCTTAAGGCGTTACTCCGTTCTTTATGAACTTAATACTCTAGATGCATGCTGGATAGCGGTCGATGGGTGGAGTAATAGTAGTAGATGCAGAATCATTTTGGTCTACTTGTCTCGGACGTGATGCCTATATACATGATCATTGCCTTGGATATCGTCATGATTATTTGCTTTTTCTATCAATTGCCCAACAGTAATTTGTTCACCCACCGTATGCTATTTTCAAGAGAGAAGCCTCTAGTGAAAACTATGCCCCCCGGGTCTACCTTAATCATATATTGAAAATCCTTAAAATACCTTGCTGCAATTTTACTTTATTTATTTTATTTTGTATTTTTGTTTGATCTATCTATCTATCACCATACAATTTAATCTTGCAATTAACCGCCAAGGGATTGACAACCCCTTGTTCGCGTTGGGTGCGAGGATTTGTTGTTTTGTGTGCAGGTACTGCTAACGAGTTGTTGCGTGATTCTCCTACTAGATTGATAACCTTGGTTTCATAACTGAGGGAAATACTTATCTCTACTGTACTGCATCATCCCCTCCTCTTCGGGGAAATCCCTACGCAGCTCACAAGTAGTAGGAAGAATTTCTGGTGGGCCCACGAGGCACTAGGGCGCACCAGTGTGCGCGTGTGTGTGTTAGAGAGAACGAGACATTGACCTATAGAGAGATGGTGTGTACGAGTAGTCGCGAGAGTCGTGACTATGTGTGTGTGTGCGCACACACACATACACATACACATACATATTCGTGTTTACGTAAAATTCGTACTTTCATCTCCAACCCCCCGCTTCCCGGTGCACGCGACTGCTCCGCGTTCAAACGACACCACGACCGGCCACAACATGCGTGCAAAAAAGTTCTTTGGGAGTCCATGCTACAGCTAGCTGTCCTCTCCCCCCTCGTCTATCTCTTCCAGTAGTAGTATTCCATGGCGCGATCCATCGACACGCGGGTGGGGAAGTTTGCGTATACTCGCTTTGCGATGAGCGGCGTGTTGAGCAACCGTGTGGGGTGAGACGCGAACGTGACAGACATGATTTATATAAACGTTAGTTTTGCTCCGTGTGGGGTAAGAACACTGTAGTATGATGCACTGCATGATGGAGAAGCGGATTCAACGAAGAGTGATGGTTGCTTCGTCCGTCCAACTTCCTGCCGGGTCTATGTGATTTGACGGCTCATTGGTCATTATTACTGCAGCGGTACGACCGTCGTGATTGTCAGTTGTAGTACTACACTCTACTTTGGTGCATGGCACGTGGACCCGGATGCTGGATGTCGCACGTTTCAGCGAAAGGAGGTAGAATGATTTTGGATCCAGGAACCGCGCCGTAGAGCGCGTGCACTCTTTTTTTTATTCTGTGAGAAAACTAAATTTATCCACTCTTACACCGGAGGAGTGCGAAACACGCAACCCAGTGAGTAGTACATGGCCCACCTCACACTATCACCATATTCCTTGGACACCGTGCGACACCTAGCTCTCTAGTAATAGTAGTAGGAGTAGTACATACTACTATAATTTCTCAGCGAGATAAAATTGTACTTACAATGCTATGAAGCTTTCAGCTTTTGTTTCATGTATCTTGCCTCCAAGGTTGCGCCGTTACAACATTCCATCATCAAATACAAAGGAAACTAACATGCATGCTGATGCATCTCAATGATTCACAGATCATAGCCAATATTTACTTCACAACTAAAGACAAACGTTGTGAGAAGGTGTACAAATAAAGAACAAAATGATCGATGCAGTCCCTAGGCCTTGAACCCTAAACCCTAAACAGGCTTTAATTTCCTGGCGAGGTTGAAACTTCCGAAGGAAAGAAGTCTGGACCCCATGGACCATTCGATGATTTTCTGCACTTCCACTAAAATCGAGCTGAGCATCCCTGTTGGCAAAGATATTGAAGAAGTGTGATTAGAATAATAGTAGTGGCACTAGTTGATGAGACATAAACTCATCACAAATAGAAGCCGGTAGAGCAACGTGCGGGGCAGAAGTAGAGAAAGATCCGCATGGAGCGTCGTGGGGAGCTGGGGCAGTGGAGGAAGCTAGCTCGAAAGGAAGTTGTACCTAAAAGGACGTCGGGATGTAGCTAGGAGGGCGGTGGGAGGCGGCATCAGCCCATACCGCGGCAGTGAGCAAGGGGCGAAGGCTACCGCGCCGGAGCTTTGTGAGAGAGAACGGCCGGGACCCCTGATCGGGACGCGCCCACAGTGGGTTTTCTCCCTCACCACTGGTGACCGCGTCTA
The DNA here is from genome assembly GCA_039707655.1 of Elymus sibiricus. Taxonomy (NCBI): domain Eukaryota; kingdom Viridiplantae; phylum Streptophyta; class Magnoliopsida; order Poales; family Poaceae; genus Elymus; species Elymus sibiricus. The sequence continues at coordinate 73,565,027 of CM077672.1, read as the reverse complement.
CGCAAAACATCCACCACTTCCCCCGGCGGACGGGATCCGGCCGGATATGTGAACAGCGGTGTGGCCACCGTCGTTTTGTGCGAGAGTGTGTGAAGAGAGCAACCCCAGCAAGCAAGCGTAGCTTAGGCTCCTGGCTATATTATGTATATATATATAGTGGAGCGGTTTTCCTTTTCTATCCATATCAACCTTTTTATATTGCGTACGTGCCATTGAAGAGAGAAATGATGGTTGCTTCGTCTGAGCAACTTACTGTGTGATTTGACTGCTCATTAGGCATTATTACTGCATCCCCTACTGGTACTCCACCTATGTGTGTGACCGTTCCTGAGTCTCACTTGTACTCCCAAGTACTTACTCCTATCTCTAATTTCTTGCATGACACGTGGATCCGGATGCTGGATGTCCCACGTGTCGGCGAAAGGAAGAAGAGTTCCTATGACCGAGAAGTAGTATTTCCATGCAAATGGATCTTACGATGCATGAGTTGTTTGTTATGCTATCGACCAAAATACCCCTGCATGCAGGTTTGTCTCACTCCCATGTGCCCTACCTGCTCTAACATCCATCATTTCAGCAAGGGGTAATGCCGTCTAAAACTCCGTCCACGTAGTACATTATGAAATATGAACATGTGAAGACTACAACCCGCATGCATGCATGCAGCAGTCACATGTACACATGCACGCAAAAACGCACACGACGCCCTAATGAATGCATTCAATAGTCAGACGTACACATGCACGGACGCATGCATGTGTACAGCACACGATGCAACACACACGCTCACACTCAAGTGCTCAGCCTACACGTGCATGCGCACACATACACAGCCAGGGTGATTCCCGCGCAAGGGTTGAACTCCTGCCGCGCTTGTGTAAAATTTTGTTTAACTTATTTCTTTCCTCTGCCAACTGACTGGTGGGACCCACAGTTCACGTGTCAATTTAACCAGTCAACAAAGTGCTACGTACCCCGCAAAAAAAACAAAGTGCTACGTAGACTATTTGACCGGTCAATAGAGTGCAATACGGTGCTCTACGGTGAGCTAGTGACCGTATAAACACCGCAAAATGTATATATTGACCGTAATGAGCGTATTATGAAGTCCAGTGACCGCCATTAAGCCATATTAACCGGAAAGGAGGCAGTACGGACTAGTAGTGGACTAGTAGTAGTACTACTACACTACGCCCTCTCCCTCTCGCACATGAGCGGTGGCTCGCAGAACGAGGAGAAGCTTGCTTACTACGCCCTCTCCCTCTCCCAACCTCCCGGTGGCTCGCAGGACAAGGAGAACGAGGAGAAGCTTGCTTACTACGCCCTCTCCCTCTCCCACACGCGCGGTGGCTCGCAAGACGAGGAGAAGCTTTTGACTACTGCGCGCTCTCCTCGCCCACGCGGTGGACGTGCAGCAGTTCATTCGGTGTCAGATTGCCAGACGAGAAGTACCATAATTGTTCGACTTCTTGAAGAGGCGAAGAGCCAAGCGGTTTAATAGTACGAGTAGTACAGTATAGAGGTACACTAGGAACCGCACGGTGGAGCGTCTGCATTCTTATTTTATTTTAATCTGTGATAAAGCAATCTTCTACTACTAGTATGCATTTACTTCGGAGTACCTCCGTCCTGGTTTATTGGTCCTTTTTGAATTTGTGCCAAACTTTGACCTTATATTTAACTAACAAAATGTTAATGCATGTCACAAAAAATAATATCATTGAAAACTATGTTCCTATACGAATCCAACAATATATTTTTTGGTGACATGCACTAACATTTTGTTAATTAAATCTATGGTCAAAATTAAGCACAAAATACGAAGGAGACCAATAAACTAGGACGGAGGTAAGTACTCCTCAGATCACACTATCACCGTAGTACTCCTTAGTATTTATAGTTGCTCCTAGTAGTAGGAGCGGATTCAAAGAAGATTGAATTGAAGATTGCTTCGTCCGAGCAACTTACTGTGGGAAAGGTAGGGCTTATGATTTGACTGCTCATTAGTACTATATTACTGCGGCGAAACGACCGGGCAGGAGTCTCCCGTGCGGTTGTGCACTCTAATTTGGTGCATGGCATGCAGGCCTGGATGCTGGAGTAGTAGAATGGCTTCTGGCAATGCTATCAAGCTTTAAGCATTTGTTTACATAATATATGTACACATAATTTTTGAGTGACATGAAATTGTACAACGCTATGGAGCTTTCAGCTCTTGTTTCATGTGTCTTGCCAGCTGGAAGGTTGTCTCGTTACAATATTTCATCAAATACAAGGTAAACTAACATCCAGGCTCTTTCACAAAAAAAGAAGAAAAAACTAACTTCCTTGCTAATGCATCTCAATGATTCGCAGATCAGAGCCAATATTTACATCACAACTGAAGACAAAGTTGTGAGAAGGTGTACAAATAAAGAAAAAATAAAAAATGATCGATGCTCTCCATGGGAATACTTTCATTTCCTGGCCACGATATTCATTCGTTGGCAGCTACTTTCCCGCAGCTCTGTCAAAATCAACACGACATGTTGGCATAGAAAGGAGCTGTCAGAAGCATGGAACATTCTGATCATTTTGTGCAGTTCCACTAAAATAGAGCTGAGCGTCCCCTGTTAGCAAAGATATTGAGTAAGTATGATTACAATAATAGTGACACTGTTGATGAAACAATAAACACACAAATAGAAGCCGGTCACCTTTGCAGTCTCTCTTGAGACTAACTACTTGTTGGAGAAGATTAGGCTGAGAGTTGGATGAGGAGGATAGGAACTCCAAACTCCCTTTGTGCAGTCCCATTGAAATGTAGAAACGTTGCCAGTGTGACATTTTAGTGGAACTGCACAAAACACTCTTAAGAAAAAAGTGATTTGTGCAGTTCACCAAAAGGTCGCAATAGCAACGAGGTGAAATGGATAGCCCTGTTTGCAAAAATAGGTAGGAAGGAAACAATTACTGGTGAATAACAGTTGATGACACAAACGCCGACAAAAAGAAGCATATTCATTATCTTAAGGGAAAGATAACAGCACAGTGGTTTCTCGCAAATGGTGTGAGGACGAGATTGCAAAATGGAAAGTACGCCGGCCGAGCTAGTACGTTTTAGGCAAAGAACTACTACATGCACCGACGTGGGAAGTTGGGTAGTGGAGCAAGGCCGGTTCCAGAGGAAGCTGTACCTGAGGGTCGTCAGGATGTAAGTAGGAGGGCGGCGGCGGGCGGGATCTGCTGCGGCAGCGAGCATGGGTCGAAGGCCCTACCGCGCCGGAGCTTGGTCGGAGAGAACGGCGGGTACCGCAGATCGGGGCGCGCCGGCAGAGGGTTTCCTGCCTCGACGCCGGCGACCGGAGCAACGCTGCACATACTCCCTTTCCGCCGGCGGACGGGATCTGGCCGGATCAGTGACCAGCGGTTAGAGAGGGAGAGATTGTCCACCGTCGTCTTGTGTGAGAGAGTGTGAAGAGACGAACCCCAGCAAGCAAGCATTGAGGCTCCTGCCTGTATTTGTACTAGTATAGTGGAGCGGTCTTTGTTTTTCTCTCCATACAATCGTTTTATATTCTGTACGTGCCATTGAGGAATAAAACTTTATTTAAAAATAATGCACCAACGCGTCAAGTCGCACTTTGTTTGGTTCACGCGTGGTACACGACCCTTCATCAAGTGAACAACCGACATGCGTCAAATTATCACGTGGGCTGCCTTTTCGTACAGAAATGAGCTCCACCGTGTACCCGCACGGGTGTGGTTGGGAACGAGACGTGAGTACGTGCGTCGTGTGTGCACCTCTTCTCTTCGTGCGTGTACCCCACCTACGTGGGTGTGTGTGAGAGAGATACAACCCTAAAGAGAGATGTTGAGTGCATTCATGAGTGTTTTTTTTTGGCGGGGGGGGGGGGGGGGGGGGTGATTTCGTAAGTGTATTTGTGTGCGTGAGACATGAACAGGGAATATGAGTCGATGATATCTCAAAAAAATGTAACATATGCAATGTGTGTGAAATGGAGGCCTAGATATATCATATATAGAGGGGGCGATCCATGTGAAGAGAGGGGAGGGATTATCGGTGTGAGATATCGATAGAATCGAATAGAGGGATGAAGGTGTATGGGTGCGAGATCGATAAAGAGAGCCAGCAAAATTGTGTGTGCGCACGTCAATTATATAGGGTGGCTGACCAACTGGAACGTGAGAGGGGACATGTGCAGTTTGTGTGTGGCAGGGAGACCTAACTACAGTGTTTGACTATCGGTGTGTGTGGGGGGAGGCGGGGGGCAGAGACCTAACTAGAGAGGTAGATCGACAGGTATATGTGTGGAGAAGGAGAGACCTAGCTATGTATTGAGGGAGATCGATCGGCATCCATACATATGTGTAGGAGAGGAATAAGGTTGGGAGAGAGACAGAGCTAGAGTGCCGGAGGGGTGGTGGTGGAGTTGCTTCTCGGAGATGGTGGGAGAGGACTACTAGACAAACGGAGGGTACGACTGCAATATCAATAAGAGAGGGGATGTGTGTCTGTGTGTGCGCGTGCATGCGAGAGACGAGTCGGGAGGCATGCATGGATGATGGGGGGGCGATATGTCTGTGGTAAGCAGACCTAACTAGATAGGTAGAGCAATCGTCGTGTGTCGGGGAAAGGGAGAGACTTATCTAGTGATGTAGATCGATCGGTGCGTGGTGAAAATGAGTTATAGTCGACCTAGCTATATGTACAGAGGTAGATCGATCAGTATACATGCATGTGTTAGAGGCAAATAAGGCCCGGAGAGACGGATAGAGATAGAGAGAGGGATGCAGCTAGGAGGTGGTGCGATAGGCCTACTATATAGAGATGGAGGAGTGTGCGAGTGCGAGATCGATGAAAAGAGGGGCGAGAGTGTGCATATGTGTGTGACCGTAAGAGAGATAGGGGGGCATGGACGGTGAGAGGAGAAGAGGGGAAGTGTGTGTATGTGGTAGGCAGACCTGGCTAGCTAGAGAGGTATATCGATCGGTGTGTGCCGGAAAGGAGCTGGGGAGACCTATAGAGACCGTGGGAGAACGACCTAAAGAAAAATAATGAATGTGCGCGATAGAGAGAATGTTGAGGGAGGGGGAGGGCGAGGAGGGCGTGTGCATGCACGAGAGAAAGTTAGTGCTAGTTGTAAAGAGAAGAGGATTGTGTGGGTGTAAAAGTCTAACAGAGATCATAATTCATTACAAAAGTGGATTCAGATATTTGAATAAGAGATCATAGTGTTTTAAACCCATGCATGCATGAATATAATGGTGATACACATGGTGTGGATATGAACATGTTATACTATACTATATATATATATACACACACACACAACCCGTCTATTCTGCCAATATTGGCAAAATAATTATTCTGCCCACATCCGAACTGCACGCTCAACGCGAGGGCACTGCACTTTCTGAAGCAAAGGTACTGCAATACAAACACTAGTGAACTTCTCGTCGAAAAAAACTGCACATGGTGTTTTTTCGGTACTGTTTTCGATCCAGTTTTTAAACCGTTTGTCGTAACGAGGCGTGTAATATACCGTTGGAAAGCTATGGATTAGGCACAACTTCTCCATATAGAAATTTTTTCGAGATTCGTCACGGTTTAAGAGCAGTTTCGAAAATGGTGCGACGCACGACGAGTGGCAGCGAGCGTATTTCGCGATTTCTTCTAAACCGCTCGTCGGAATTAAGCAAATGATATGCCGTTGGAAAGATATCGTCGAGGCGCAACTTTTTCATATATATATTACATTTTCTAATTCGTTACGGTTTAATAGCAGTTTAAAATTTACTAAATCGTGGAATTCCGTTTTTTCAATTTTTTTGCAATTTTCGGTACTGTTTTCGCTCCAGTTTTTTAACCGTTTGTCGAAACGAGGCGTGTGATACGCCGTTGGAAAGCTACGGACGAGGCGCAACTTTCATATGTAGAATTGTTTTTGAGATTCCTTACGGTTTTAAATTAATTTTGAAAATGGTGCGGCGGACGACGGGTGGCAGCGGCCCTTTTTTTGTGAAATTTTTACAAACCACTGGTCGGAATGATTCAAATGATACGCCATTGGAAAGATATCGACGAAATGCAACCTTTTCATGTAGAACACCCTCTCTAATTCCTTACGGTTTAAGAGCAGTTTTGAAATTGCCGAAATGCGGACACTCTGTTTTTCGCGACACCAAAATCGACGAGTGAACCGCATCGGACAGAAAACCGCACTGCTTCAGTCTGAAACCCGCACTGCATCAGACTGGCAAGCGGACTGCATGATTTCTTTCGTCCTTTTTCTAACTTTTTTTATGAAACACGAAACACATGGTACCTCGTGGGATGAGTGCAGTGCAGATCAGAGGGAAAGTGAACCGCTACACAAATCAAAGTGGACTGAATGGCTTTTTTGTCGTTTTTAAACTACTATTTTTATAAATACGTTCGAACTGAACTATCGAGGCTAGTGTACTGCATTTTTTTGCAAAATGCTTTTGTAAGTTTGCACGGTTGAGGTTAGTGAACTGCACTATTATTTTCCATTTTTTCTTCTCATTTTTTGTTATGATTTTGCGTCCTGATTGCTGAGACGAGGCAAGTGTACTGCATCAATGTTTTTTACAGAGTGAACCACAAAGAACTTCCTCCGCCCACTCACCGGACTGCAAGCGCACCACCACGAAACTGCATGAATGTAATGCCCGAACTGCAACGAGATCATACATACAAACATGTACACACCCATCGCACAACAAAACGAGCACTGGAGCTCTCCCAGAAGTGAACTGCACTTCAAGACTACAAACAAAACATCGGAAGGGCAGCGTAACAGGAACTGCAAAATCCAAAATCTGCCAAAAAGAGGGCAAAATAAGCCTTTTATGAATTGCACACGGGCAGCTACTGCTCTACCATGGCCGCTGCCCCATCTCCACGGGCAGATGGGCGTGGGGTCCGGCGACCACCGGCCCACTCCGAACGCGGGATCCGGCCTCGTGAGCTGCGACCGGATCGAGATGCGGGCGACGCGAGGCAAGCGCTGGCGAATTTGTCGGCGGTGGATGCGCCCCTGGTGCGGCACAGAGAGATTGAGAGAGGGGAAAGGGATGAGCGAAAGCGGAGGGAGAAGGGGAAAAAGGGAGGGGCGGGCACGAGTGGTGAGGGGCGGCAGACCGACCCCTTCTGTGCGCCTCCTCGCCCGCAAGCCACCGGCGACAGATGGATATAGTACACAGCCCATCCGAGCTGCTTGCCAGGGACATCTGAACCACACACGTAAGCAACATCTCTGGTCCAGAGTCGCCAGCGAACCGCACGGCCGCTACGCGCGTACTGCACTGCGGCGCTGCCGGACACAGCAGCCCGCCGGGAGCCGAACTGCACTCCTGAGAAGATGCGAGGTCGAGCAGGAGGGAGTGAGGGGCGGCGGGGTGGCGCGAGCAGTTCACTCCGGGGGAGGAGACCCGCACTGCAACCAGTCCACGGTCGCCCTTCGTCGCTGGGGGAAAGAGGGAGGTGGAGCAAGAAAACGGCGGCGGCGCTCAACTGCGGGGGTGGGAGCTCAGGCCAATCCCATGCGCGGGCAAGCCTGGCGGCTGCGTACGGGGTCGGCCCTCCGGTGGTAGCCGTCGCAGCGACCTGGATCAGGCGGCCGGGCGTCGCGCGGGTCCGCAGCGGCCTGGATCCGGCGGCGGGGCATCGCGCGGGTCAGCAGGTGCCTGGATCCGGTGGCGTGGGGCGGCGCGGCCTGGATCCAACGTCATCTCGTGCTGGAGAGGTGGCCGGAGGGGTGTGGGACGAGGGCGGCTCGCCGGCGACGGGAGGACGGCCACGGGGGCTGTGGCAGTTAGGCCAGGGCAGGGAGGGACGGGAGGAAGGTGGGGGTGCGGGGATCGGGATGGTTGGGTGGGTGGGCACGCGAGACGAAGGTGGGAGGAGATGTGCGGGGAGTGGGGCTGGGTGTTGGCAAAATAAGCCCAAATATTGATAGAATAAGGTCTTAAGGGGGTTGGTAGAATAGACCCACCCTATATATATATATATATCGAACAATCTCACATTTATTTGAATTTGTGATAATGTGTGGCTTTTGCAGCTCACAACTAAGTACTTGTAGGCGTAGGGGGTGGGGCACTATACATTGTGTGATAAACACATTATACATATGAAACATGGTTTAGATTATGAATATCTAGCTAGATCTTGAAATGTACTATTATTTGAAATCAGCATAAAGTGGATTCAAAATTTTGAATTCCAGTTCATATAGTACACATAGTTCATATCTAACTTGACAGTAATCATGTGGTGTGTTGTGAAGATAATATACAGATGATGGTTTAACTTGACAACAATCATAATTGTAGATTCTTATTCAAATAGTGAAACAAATTCCAATTTAGTTCATATTGCAGCGGTAGTATATACATTTGGAATGCACGAAAATGTTCATTTGAGTAGGTTACATGCATTATGCAGCTAGCGAAATATTTTAATTGAACATAACATGGATTCAAAGTTTTGAATGACATTTGTAGTAATTCATACAGTAAAACGGTACAAGACTCTCTCTTGTGTGGTGCAATTTTTTTTTGTTTTTTTGGTTGAGGGAAGTGCGAATTGATATGGTACCGTACACGTTAGCCTTGTCCTGTAATTTCAACCCGCGCCTTCTTATGCCGAAATTTTAAGATATCGCTTTGTCTGTTTGTGCTCTGAAAACTCCCTCCTTCGCAACCCACGCCTTGCTATCCCGAAATTACAACGCGCGCGAAAACTCCCTCCTTCCGCGAAATCCCGACACGCGAAATCCCCGTTCTACCCCTCGGCGGAAAGAGCCGCTAGTTCAAATTGGTGGGGGTACTTTTGTAGCTTACCCTACAGTTCGGACAAGCGCGTCCCTAAGTCATGGTTCCCCCCTCCCATCCCCATCATTTCCCCATTCGAAAACCGAGGCCGCCAAAACCTCTCTCCACCAGCCGCGAAACCCCACCCTCCTTCGTCCGCCCCCACCACCGCCCGGCCGGAGCCTCATCCCCGACGACGTCGTCCACCGCAACAGCTCGACGTCCCTCATCCACCGCACCGGATGAGGATCCATCGTCGATCTCGTTGTCCTGCCGGTTCAGCTGCCCCGTCCTCCACCTCCAAGGAGCTACTCCGACGATCGCCTCGTCTACCGCGGCTGCTCCATCCCCACAGCGGCGCCTTAACCTACCCCACCGGAACCACAGCATCCTCACCGACTCCTTGGATGAAGCCGATGGCTACTCGGCGCCACCAAAGAGGTTGTACACTCATCGCATCTTCTCCTTCACTCGACCTCACGGCGCCGTCGCTGCTCGATCCCGCTCCGCCATGGCACGGCTCCCTCGACGCCAGCTCTGTCGACGACATCCTCCATGGCGGATCTCCCGCATTGCGAGGCTCCCTCGGCGGCGGCGTCCATATCAGCCGGAGCTGCTGCTGCTACTCCGGCTCTCGCTCGCGCTGCTGCTCTGCTCTTGCTCTCGCTCGTGCTGCTGCTATGCTCTTGCTCTCCCTCGCACTGCTGATGCTGGTACACGGGCTGCTGCAGCTACACGAGTTGCTGCTCTAGCTCTCGTTCGCGCTGCTGCTCCGGCTGCTATCTGCTAGTGCGTTCCCTCTTGAGCGGCTGCTGATTTGGATCACTGCTTCTCTGCTACCAGTGCTCGAGCGGTCTAAACTACCAATGAAGCGCTTGTCTGCTACTAGTGCGTTCAGTTTCGACAGTAAAATTCAGTTTCGACGGTAACAGTCAGTTTCGACAGTTAAGTTCAGAGTCAACAGTTTTTACATCATCTGTTGGAGTTGGTTGTCTTTTGGTGATGTAAATTTTACAGCTATAACTTTTTGGTGATGTAGTTTACATCATCTGTCGGAGTTGGTTGTCTTTAGAATCCCACTTCAGATTAACGATGTCCCTCTTGTACTGGTTCAGCCTCGAAGTCATACAGCTCGCCGGAGCTGCTCCAACGACGTAACCATCCATCACAACAGAGCAGTACCCTCGATGTCGTCTACAGACGCCTCAGATCTTCTTCCCCAGCTCCGACAGCCACCTCCGCCGTAACATCTTCAGCGCCCGACCCAATGATGCTGAGGTCGACACGGCTACGCCAAAGAGGTTGTACATTTGTCGCATCACTTTTTACTATACATTCATGTCGATCCCTTAGGGCTATTTTGGTTCAAAGGAAAAAGTGAAGGAAAAACATAGCAATAGGAAATTTTCCTATGGTACTCTACTATTCAATTATTCCTGCATTTGGTTGAAAGGAATGGAGCAAAACAAAACTGAAGGATTTTTTCCTTTCGTGTCTGTTTCAAAGGAAAAACACAGAAATTTTAACATCCACTTGGACCTACTTATCAAAATCCTATGCATGAAAAGAAGACTAAGTGCATTAGTGGCATAATAACATTCTAACTATACACATTTGTAGGTGGTTTGACTTTAATTTGGCCATGTTTCTTTGCATTCCTGTGCTCTTCCTGCAAGCCAAAGGAGCCCTTACAGAATTACATCATTTACAGATAGGTCTTGAAGAAAACTTTGTGTGGTTTGTCCTGCTCCTGCCGGGCCGTCGTCCACCTCACCTGAGTGCTCCATCGACAGAAGCGTCCACCATACCAGACATCATGACTCCTTACTGTCTTTCGCTGCCTCAGATCTCCTTCGCCACCATCGGCAGCCACCACAACTGCATCACCATCATCGACTCAGCAGACGAACCTCAGGAGTACACGGGTCCGCAAGAGAGGTCGCACTCTTTTGTTCCTTCTTACCTTATGCATTGCTTAATATTACCCGCTAGTTTATCATCATGTTCATCTCTTAGACTCCAAGTCAGGTCCAAATTAATGTTCAAACTTGAGTTTTAAAATGCATATGGGGCACATATCGAGGCAACAATGAATAGTATATCAATCTACTATCTGTTTCATCTAGGGTATCTACTATGTCGTTCATCTTGGGTGGGAAACAAACAGTAAAGCAGCCATCATCTGTCTTTTTATTAAATTCAGCTATCATTTGCCTGCTATCATTATTTTTGGATCTATCTGTTGGTTGTTACCATCACTCTAGATTTCTGCATGCTCTCCTTACTTAATCTCACTATATTTTTTTCGTATTGTACACAGTCATGCTGAACATGTAGAGAAGAAGAGAAGAGTCTTGCGCGGCAATACAATGTCATGCAGACACCGCTCCATGTTGGGTGTAATGGCAACTAAGGGTGTCCCGGACTAGGGGGTACTCGGGCTGCCGGCCTATCTCTCGTAGGCCGGGCTGGTGGGCCGCTCTCTACTCATCGATGGAAGGCCGGATTGTGGGCGACCCCGTACACCAGAAGGAAACCACTGAAGACTTGGCGTCTCCTCCAAGTAATTATTAGCGTAGCCGGCATGTTTATCCCTTGATGGTAACCGACCATATGTAACCCTAGGGCCCTCTGGTGTCTATATAAACCAGAAGGCTTAGTCCGTAGAGGATGATCATATTCATTGCCTAGGGTTTAGCCCATCTGATCTCGAGGTAGATCAACTCTGTAACCTTCATACAATCATATCAATACAATCTAGCAGGACGTAGGGTATTACCTCTTCGAGAGGGCCCGAACCTGGGTAAATCGCCGTCTCTACGTTCTCTGTTACCCATTGATTCCTGGACCCATAGTTCGGATCCCCTACCCAAGATCTGCCGGTTTTGCTACCGACATTGGTGCTTTCATTGAGAATCCCGCCGTGGGTCATCAAGGATCAATGGCTTGCCAAATCATCAGCAACAGCGCTAGCCGCAGGGACACTTTCGTTCCCGGCCAGCTCTTCGCGTTCGGCAGCGTCATGCTACACGCCGATCCGGCCGGCCGCCTCAGCCGGGTTGACAGCTTCACCCCCGCCCAGGAGATCAGGTTCAGAAACTTAGAGTTCATCGCCGACTCCCGGGGAGATCTTATCCTCACGAGGTCCTCAGCTTCCCCTGAAGGACCCGCAAACCCCGAAGCATCGACTTCGAGCACGGCCGATCCCACTACCGGGACGGCCGCCACTGCGGATCCAGCCTCGAGCCTGGATCTAATCTCCGCGATCGGCTGCCGAAGATCAGCCTTGGCCGAACATGACTGCCGGTCAAATTTGGACGCCCCCATCACGGCCGTACTGCAGGTTGACCCCATAAACCGCCAGAACTTGGAGCCGACGGATCTCTCATTATTAAACGGGATACTAGATCGAATCCAAGCCTTGGGAATCACCGATGGGCAGTCCTCGGTCTACGATCAGATCGGGCTTAAGACCGATGATAGGGAAATTCACGCCCCTCCGGCTGCCCACTTGGTCGCCACTATCGAAGGCCCGACCGAGGGCTCGCCCCTCCCCTTGGAACCGGAAGCACATGGAGTACAAGTTCCCGATCAACAAGCCTCATCCTCCAGCTCGGCAGCCGAACTCCGCGCCGGAGAGGGTTTAGAGCCGAAGTCTGGTTCAGCACGTAACCTTGAGTCCGCGCACTCGAGCTCGGCCAACTATCCGGACCTAGAGCTCGGCGCGTTAGATTCCATGCCAATCCAGGACACGGCCGCCAAAACCCCGAACTCACACCCTGCTGGGATCAAATTTTTTATCCCGCCCACCCCCCACATCGAGTACTGTCCAGATAACTCAGGACGGCCCGACATATGGGACCTAATGTACGTAAAACAACAGCCCGGAGAGACAGTTCGGCACTTCTGGGCTAGATTCCTTATCGTCAAAAACAAGATGACGGACGGTGGTAGCAAGGAAATTCTGGAGGTTTTCCGACAGAACTGCCGAGACGAAGGCGTCTTAAACGCCCTCGCCCACCGTCACATCCAAAACTTCTCTGATTTATCGGACCTAGTGTCCAAATACTGCGCCATGGAGTATGCTTGGCAGGCTCAGCTCGAGCAAACGGAGTAAATCCGTACAGAGGAACCAAACCGAGCTCGGGCAAAGCGCGCACACCTTCGCCGGACAACTCAATACAAGCCATCCGAGAAAAGGATGAAACCCCTGCCAAGATCCAGAACGGTCCTTGACGAACTACTGGACAAACCATGCCCCATACACTCCATCCTCCTCAATACAAACCCAACCCACAGCCTTCGAGCTTGCTGGGTGGTCAGGCAAGTCGCCAAGAGCGGTGAAGTCATCCTCGGAGGCCCATATTCAAACAAATGTCCAGCGACGCCCTCTAATGATGACGCCGAGATCCTAACAATCTACGAGACGTATTCCTCGAAGAATCAGAGGAAGAGGGCCCTTCGAGAGCTCGCTCAAATTCACCATGTGGCGGCGACAAACTCATGGGCAGACACACCCATCACTTTCAGTGAACAAGATCAGCCGAGGTCCTGCCCTACTCGAGCTGCTGCCGCCCTTGTCCTTGATCCCATAGTGGATGGATTTCGACTCCAAAAGGTATTAATGGACGGCGGTAGCGGGCTAAACCTCATTTACGAGGACACCTTGGACAAAATGCAGTTTGACAGATCCCGCATCAAGCAAAGTCACACCACCTTTCGAGGGATCATCCCCGGAAAGGAGGCACGCTGTAGTGGCCGAGTTGCTCTTGATGTGGTCTTCGGAACCCCCGAGAACTACCGATCCGAAGAACTACTTTTCCACATCGTACCCTTTCGCAGTGGCTACCATGCCTTATTGGGGCGCGACGCTTTCGCACGATTCCACGCCATCCCACACTATGGGTACATGAAGCTCAAAATGCCAGGGCCGAACGGCGTAATCACAGTAATAAGTGATCCGGATAGAGCCCTTCGAGCCGAGAATAAAACAGCATCGCTCGCCCTCGAAGCATTGTCCGAAGCACTCGCAGCCGAAGAACTGACTGCGCTTCGCTCAACGGTGGATAAGGACGACGTAATCCACGACAAAAGGCCCAAATCCACGTCCTTTAAACCAGCGGATGAAATCATCAAATTCCAAGTGCACCCAACAGATCCCAACAAGATGGCGTCCATTGGAGCTCAGCTGGACCCCGCGGTCGATGAAGAGTTGCGCAAATTTTTGCGTGCGAACTGGGATATCTTCACCTGGCACCCGTCAGACATGCCAGGAATCCCGCGTAGATTAGCCGTGCACAGCCTGAACGTAATTAAGGGTTTCAAGCCAATCAAACAGACTCTACGTCGGTTTTCCGAACCCAAGCGTCAAGCTATGGGCGAGGAACTGGCAAAGTTGCTCGAAGCCGGATTCATCCGAGACATCAAACATCCCGAATGGTTGGCCAATCTGGTCATGGTACCCAAGAAGGATAAATCCTGGCGGTTGTGTGTCGATTTCAAGGAGTTAAACAAGGCCTGCCCCAAGGATCCCTTCCCCTTGCCCCGCATAGACCAGATCATAGACGCCACTGCCGGGCATGACTCACTGTGTTTCCTCGACGCTTACTCCAGATACCATCAAATTAAAATGAAGGAGTCCGACCAAGCGGCCACAGCATTCATCACTCCCTATGGACCATTCTGCTTCAACACAATGCCCTTCGGATTAAAGAACGCAAGGGCTACATACCAGCGCATGATTCAAACATGTTTGGAAAAACAAATCGGCAAAACGGTCGAGGCATATGTGGACGACGTGGTTGTCAAAACTAAACACGTCAGCCAGTTGGTGGACGATCTCCGGCAAACCTTCGACAGTCTTCGGACCTTCGATATACGGCTCAATCCGGAAAAGTGCGTCTTCGGAGTACCGGCCGGCAAGCTACTCGGATTCATTGTTTCCCATAGAGGAATAGAGGCCAACCCAGCGAAAATACGGGCACTGTCCGAGCTGGCGATCCCCACCGAGCTAAAGCACGTCCAGAAACTAGCCGGCTGCGTTGCCGCGTTAAGTCGCTTCATATCACGCCTCAGAGAAAAAGCCTCATCGCTCTATAAATTGCTCAAACGGACGAAGAACTTCGAGTGGACCAGCGAGGCGGCGGCGGCACTTGAAGAAATAAAAACTCTACTGGCTAGCAACCCAATATTGACAGCACCCAGTTCGGGCAAACCAATGCTGCTATACATCTCGGCCACGAATCAGGTGGTCAGCGCGGTTCTCGTCGTCGAACGAGAGACAGAAGGTCACAAGCTCCAGGCGCAGAAACCTGTGTACTACGTATCCGAAGTGCTCACCCCGTGTAAGACGAGGTACCCGCATTATCAGAAGATCGCCTACGCAGTTTTCATGGCATCCCGAAAGCTCCGCCACTATTTCCTAGAGTGCTCGGTCACGGTGGCATCCGAAGTACCACTAAACGACATAATAAACAATCGAGATGCCACCGGCCGTATAGCCAAATGGGCTATCGAACTCCTCCCCTTCGAAATCATATATCGACCACGTCGAGCTATTAAATCTCAGGTTTTGGCTGATTTCGTTGCAGAATGGACGGAAGCCGAACTCCCTAGGGAATATAGTACATACTCGCATTGGACGATGTACTTTGACGGCTCCAAAATGCTCTCCGGGCTGGGGGCTGGAGTGGTCCTCACATCCCCCACTAGCGATAATATCCGGTACATACTCCAGATCATGTACACCGACTCGAACAACGCAGCCGAATATGAAGCTCTGTTGCATGGACTTCGGATTGCGGTGTCAATGGGCATACAACGGCTCGAGGTACGGGGAGATTCTAATCTCGCCATCTCTCAAGTCAACAGCAAATTCGACGCAAAAGACCCAAAAATGACAGCATACCGCAACGCCGTCCTAAAAATCTTCGCCCGTTTTGAAGGGTTGGAGTTTCACCATATACCTAGAGACAACAATCAAGTTACCGATATCCTTGCTCGAATGGGCGCCAAGCACGACCGCGTCCCTAAGAACACCTTTTTAGAACGACTCTTCAAGCCGTCCGTGGTGTGGCAGGAGGATGCCCAGGGCTCGGAAACCAATACCTCAGGAGAGCTCGTCCCTCCGCCTATCAAACCAGACGAAGGAATTATCGGGGGCTCGGCCATCGAAATGACATCTTCGCCTCACGAAGTCATGGCGGTAATTGCGCCATGGACCGAGCCCTTCCTTGCCTACCTCCTCCGCCAAGAACTATCGGCCGACCAGACTGAAGCAAGGCGTATCATTCGACGATCCAAAGCCTATAAAGTCCATGAGGGCGAACTATATAAGAAAAGCACTACTGGCGTCCTCCAAAGATGTATATCCGAAGAGGAGGGAAGGCAGCTCCTGGCCGAGATTCACTCTGGCATGGGCGGTCACCACGCGGCAGCTCGGGCCCTGGTAAGCAAGGCTTTCTGAGCGGGGTTCTTCTGGCCCACTGCCCGAATAGACGCCCAAACATTGGTCCAACATTGCGTTGGATGCCAGCTCATTGCAAATTAGAGCCATATGCCCCCCACGGCCCTTCGGACGAAACCGATTACTTCGCCTTTCGCGGTCTGGGGGCTGGACATGGTCGGACCACTTAAAGGGGGGACCATGAAGAAGAAATATTTACTCGTCATGGTCGACAAATTCACTAAATGGATCGAGGCAAAGCCGGTAACTTCAGCAAAGTCTAAGCCGGTCATCGATTTTATATCCGGTGTCGTACACCGCTACGGTGTCCCCCATAGCATAATAATGGACAATGGGTCCAATTTTACCGCCCAGGAAGTCAAAGACTGGTGCGCTAATTTAGGCATTAAGCTCGACTATGCCTCGGTATATCACCCACAGTCTAATGGACAGGTCGAGAGAGCTAATGGACTGATCTTGAGCGGCATCAAGCCCCGTTTGGTTCGATCTTTAAAAGAATCCGACTGCCATTGGGTTGAGGAGCTTGACTCCGTGTTGCGGGGCCTGCGCACCACTCCTAATCGATCCACGGGCTAGACACCATTCTGCATGATGTATGAGGTAGAAGCCATCCTCCCCAGCGACCTTATTCACGACGCCCCTCGGGTGCGTATGTATGAAGAAAAGGAGGCCGAGTTAGATCGGCAAGATGACCTGGACGCCCTGGAGGGCGAGCGCGACATAGCTCGGGCTCGTTCTGCTTTTTATCAGCAGCAGGCCAGACGTTATCAGAGCAGGGAAGTACGGGCAAAGGCCTACAACGTCGGCGATCTAGTCCTGCGCCTCCCGGAGAAGCAGAAGCATAAGCTGTCACCCAAATGGGAGGGGCCCTTCATAATCAATCAAGTACTCGCGGACGGAGCATATCGTCTCCGCGATCCAAAAGATAACCGCCTCAAACCAAACCCATGGAACGCAGCTCGGCTACGACGCTTCTACGGTTAACTCCGCGACCTTACCTTGTTCGGTTTATCCCTCTCGGATTTATATTTTTTCTAGTAAATAGTCTTTCCCGGGTTGTGTTCGGCTATGCGGAATTACGTTCAGTTTTTATTCGGCAAACATCTTTGAATGTACCACACGCTGTTACCTGGGGGGTTCTTTTACGGAGCCAATCATATTTTATTTATGCAACCATTCGTTTTTACGTGTTTGCAGCCTTCCTGTATCGTTCTAAAGCCATTATATGCATCAATTTGACTTAAGATTTGGCCAAGCTGGGTTGCCTTACTCCTGTGTTTACCCCCTACGTTCCCGATTGTTCGGCTAGGGAGTAAAGGGAGCACCTCTGTGATTGCTACGTCCAGATTTCCCGGGTACGTACCTCAGACGGGTGAAGCCAAAAGCTAGCATTCTTAAGAACACAATTGGTCGGCCACGAGGGAAGTGAAAATAATTGGTCACAATAGCCAAGATTCCGGGGTATTTTCCCGACGTAACCATCCCCGTCTACTTCGGGTATTCGGTTATTCATCCACGGTTAACGTGGTAACCCGAAGAAAGGAACCCATAGAGGAACTATTTTCGTCGGAAGATGTTTCTTACGTTAAACAGTAATATAACATAACTCCCCGAGCACGTTTTTGTCTATTTGCACCAAGTGGCCGGATTGCCTAGTTCTCCTAAGTGCTTTCCGATGTTTTCAGCTCACATAGTAGGAAACACTCCTCGGCTCCAGGTCGAGGAGGCGGAAGCCGATGGCTGGTTAAGACAACGTTTTACGCACGGTTTGGAGACTATTTGATGTAAAGTACATAGATACATAGAATCAAACTGTTAATCTTGATCAAGACCATCTATTATGGTCTCCAGAGCATAATCTGCTTGGGACAGCCGAGCTGCGGGCATAACCTGGTCATATACCAGATGCACGGGCACTTCCTGCCCATCTGGCCCTACCGGCCCAACCCTAGCTAAATGCTCCGGTTACAGCTTGGTGAAACGGGTCTTAATCATTTCCCAAGCTTCCCGTGCTCCCTCACGGCAAGATGACATCTTCCATAACTCAAAGCGGCGCCAAGCTCCTTTGAAACAATTCGTAAGTTCAGCCATCCCTTCCGGAGCCACTTCGCCAGGCCACAGTGCTTTGAACATGCTCTTCATGGCTTTTCGGGCCCGCTCATGTACGGCGGATAGCTCCTTCAGAAGGTCCCGCCCGAATGAGCCGGCCTCCTCTTCAGGACGTCCGGTCAGAAGAACTACAACGAGACGTGGCGTTGTTCATATTGCTGCCTAATACGCGCAGTTTATGAACTGAAAATTAGATTGCACTTACCGAACATGCCCGCTTTCAGTCTCTGGTTCTCCTCTTGGGATAGGGTCAGCTGAGCTTTCAAGCTTTTGATTTCTTGAACCTGTTGTTTGCTTTCCACCTTCAGCTTATCCCTCTCCTCATGACTTCGGGAAAGCACCCGGTAGCCAGCCTCTTGCTGTGACTCCGCATACCTTTGAGCTTCCGTGGCAATCTCCAGATCCTTCTGCAGCTGATTTATCGACTCGGCTGCTATGGAATCATCTTTCATTAGCAAAGGTGTTCCATCAAATTTTTTCTTAAACACCTTCAAGTTTGGCACTTACCATGTGCCTCTCTGGTGAATTTCTTCACACCCTCTAGCTCGGCTTTCATAGACTCTAATTCTGTTCGCGCAAGCTTGAGGTCCTCGGACAGCTTTCTGTTTTGCTCCCGAACAGTCTGCACAATAGCATGGTATCATACATATCAGACCCTTAACTCGGCCGTCCCGCCCAAATTAAGGCTTGGGGGCTACTGGGTTAGATACTAGTTGTCAAAACAAATACCATACCTACACATTAGTAGACATGAGCTTCACTGCCCCTTCAAGTCCTGTTCGAGCAACGCCGAGGTACGCGTCTACCAAACTAAGGGCATTAAACTCCTGATCGGAAAACGCGGAGTGCCGAAGTGATGCCTTACACCGCCGATGATTCATCACACTTTCAACCTCGGAGTTAGTGACCGAGACGCCTCCTGAGTCCTCGGGGTGTTGGTCCTCGGTAGGGACCCCCGGAGTAACTCCGGTTATGGCTGGCGACCTCGGGTTCGAGTCACCCCTCGGCGCCTCTTCAACATCCTGGAGAATTATTGGCATACTCGGTGGATGTCGAAGATAGAGGCTATGACGGTACGGTGGCGGCGTTACCTCTTCGGGCGGGGCACGGACGATGTAGCTCCCGTTGGGGCCGCGCGTCTGGTCACCCCACGACCGTTCGTCGCTGGGGCCGCTGGTGCCGCTCTTGCGGCTGTCCGGCGCGTCGTACGGCGGCCCTTGGGAGTAGGTGTCAGTGTATTCGGAGCAGACACGGCTGAGTGTTTCTTTCGAGAAGAAGCCCGTTGGCCACTTACAGCGGAGGAGGGAAGCACCCCGGGATGATCGGCCAAAAGGGCCACCTTAGAACCATCAAGGCTCTCCTAGTAGAAGACCCCCTCCTCGAAATCAATTGATGTTTCAGGGTCATCATGGAACCCAGGATCATCGTCATGAGAGTGATCCTCCGGTTGAGGAGCAGGGCAGCTCACTGTCTCGATCCAGCGCCTCCAGTTCTGTTCGGTCAGGATAGAAATCTGGTTAAGAAAAATTTGGGGTGCCTTCTGAACTATAAAACGTGGTCGGACTCACCATTTCAATGGGTTTATAGCTCGAGAAGCCTTCCTTGGGCCTTAACCGAGCAAATTCTTGCTCTTCTCCCTTGAAGAGATCGGCCAGTATGGCTGCCATCGCCGCCTGATCGGCAGGTCCCATCCGTGTGTACCGGGTTGCATCATCTTCCCCGTTGTAGCACCAAAGCGGGTGTATTCTCTATTGAAGAGGTTGGACGCACCGAGCAATGACTGCGGCCATCACGTCAACGACGGTTAGCCCGTTGTGGGCTAGCCACCTCACTTGACCGGCCAGCCGAGTTACTTCGGCGTTTTCCTCTTGGGAAGAACCCGTCGGGCGCCAGTTGAACCGCTTCTTCGGAAAGACCAATGAGAATTCGGGCAGCCCCCTCCGAACTGGATCAAATAGGGGGACGTCTTCGATATAAAACCATTCCGAAGTCCACTCTTCGGCGTCTTTCTTCGGAGTCCCTACGGGGTATCCAGTTCCGGCGATGCGCCATACTTCGGCCCCGCCAACCTCATAGATTGTCCCTCCTCGGGTACGGGGGACGAGGCAGAAGAACTTCCTCCACAACTCGAAATGGGCCTTGCAGCCCAGGAACATCTCGCAAAGAGCGACGAAGTCCGATATATGAAGAATCGACCCTGGGGTAAGGTGGTGGAGTTGGATCCCGTAAAACTCTAGTAGACCCCTCAAGAAAGGATGAATGGGGAAACACAGGCCTCGCAAGAGGAAGGGCACGAAGCACACCCTTTCCTCCCCGTGAGGGGAAGGAAAGTTCTCTGCGAGGGCCTCCCCGTCTGCGGAAGTTAATCCGGGGCGGGTGGATGCGAGATCTGAAGCAGGGAGATATCCCTGCGTCTCGAGCCTGCGTAAACACATGAGGGATACGGAGCAGCTCGCCCAATCACCTTGACGGGGGCCGTGAGGGTGTGAGGAAGAGCCTGGGATGCTCGCCATTGTTTGCTTGTCGCGACCTCGCAAGGACGAGAGGAAGAATGGTAGGGGGTGGGGTGCGCTAGCCTCCGCGCCCCTGGCCTGTTAAACAGGCATTGACTCCCCCCAAAAGAGGGGCATTTTTGTAAAAACCCGTCGGGCCACTCGCATTCCGTGGATACGTAGAAATCGAGGGTCATCATTTAATTCTAGGCGAAGAAAAGCAGTATGACGGGCCCCGCGGGGCCTCACCAATTGGAGGATACTTCGGCAACCGAGCTATTGGTGGCCGAACTAGTACTAAATCAAACACAGGTAATGGAGGGAACTCGCCACCCAAGCAGACCCTTGGAGCATGGAGCTGCCGAAGACTTTCAACCTCGGCATTGAAGGCTAGTTCGGGGGCTACTGAGGGTGTCCCGGACTAGGGGGTACTCGGGCTGCCGGCCTATCTCTCGTAGGCCAGGCTGGTGGGCCGCTCTCTACTCGTCGATGAAAGGCCGGATTGTGGGCGACCTCGTACACCAGAAGGAAACCACCGAAGACTTGGCGTCTCCTCCAAGTAATTATTAGCGTAGCCAGCATGTTTATCCCCTGATGGTAACCGACCATATGTAACCCTAGGGCCCTCTGGTGTCTATATAAACCAGAAGGCTTAGTCCGTAAAGGATGATCATATTCATTGCCTAGGGTTTAGCCCATCCGATCTCGAGGTAGATCAACTCTGTAACCTTCATACAATCATATCAATACAATCTAGCAGGACGTAGGGTATTACCTCTTCGAGAGGGCCCGAACCTGCGTAAATCGCCGTCTCTACGTTCTCTGTTACCCATTGATTCCTGGACCCATAGTTCGGATCCCCTACCCGAGATCTGCCGGTTTTGGTACCGACAGCAACCCCACCCCCCTCCTCCAGATTGTAATCCAGAGGAAGATAGCTGTTCAGAGGTGGAGCCAGAGGGAGTTGACCACTCCTATTTACCCCCCGAGGTGTTAGCTCTAACTTGGCATGATGATGTTGGTCATATCATGCATATGGTGCCTTGCTTTGCTTACTTTCGACATCATATATGTCATCTGCTTAGTTTAGACATGTTTTGTAATGCCACGTGTTTAGTTTATATATCATATATGTGAATTATGCAATGCCATGTTTTTTAGCCAGCCATAGTATATGTGAAATATGCAATGCCATCCTGTTTAGCCAGGCATCATATATTTGAATTATATCTTGCCATTCCTTTTTTTCATTACATTTCCATTTGTCGACAATGTTTGTACATTCAACCACTCTTCCTGTGAATCAGCCATTTGGGTGGGTGATGAAAAAATCTGGAGTGAAAACAAGTTCTTCAGAGCAGACAGTGCTACCCGTCGAAGCAGATCTCTTGCTGGGCCCAGATAGCTCCTCAGAGGAGGATTCAGAGACAGATGACCAGTCCTATCCCCCCCCCCCGAGGTGTATGCTCTAACTTGGCACGGTTATACTGCTAGTATCATGCATATGGTGTCTTGCATTGCATAGTTTAGACATCATATACACAATTTTCAACACCATCTGCTTAGTTTAGACATCATATATGCGAATGCCATCTGCTTAGTATATAAATGAGAAAAGTATGTTTTTGGTCCCTCAAGTTCCCAAAAAGTATAGACTTGGTCGCTCAAGATTTTTTGGTATACATTTGGTCCCTCAAGTCTCAAAACCGGATAAGTTTGGTCCTAAACCAGATTTTGAGCCCGTTGACCCGGTTTGACGGCCACAAAACCGCTTGATGAACAGTAAATTCGAGTTAAAAACATCAAAAAATCTGAATTTTTTTGGGGTCCAATATGCTTATATGCGCAAGGTGCCACCAAATTTTCGTGGTCTTTCGACACTCGAGGAGCTCGTGGCAAAAAAACAAAAATATCTGTCCGATGAATTGTAAATTCAAAAAAAATCAAAAAATTCTGAAATGTTTTGGGGTCCAATATGCTTACATGCAGAAGGTGCGACCAAAATTTTGTCATGAAATGACATCAGACGGGCTCTAGCAAAAAAAACAAATTTTGGCTATTTTTTTGTGAGCAAAAATTTGTTTTTTTGCCACGAGCTCCTTGAGTATCGAAAGACCACCAAATTTTGGTCGCACCTTGAGTATGTAAGCATATTAGACCCCAAAAAATTTCAGATTTTTTTGACTTTTTTCGAATTTACTGTTCATCGGACGTAGATATTTTTGTTTTTTTTGCCATGAGCTCCTCGAGTGTCGAAAGACCATGAAACTTTGGTCGCACCTTGCGCATGTAAGCATACTGGAACCCAAAAAATTTCAGATTTTTTTGAAGTTGTTTAATTTTTTTTGAATTTACTGTTCAGATACTGTTCATCGGGTGGTTTTGTGGCGGTCAAACCCGGTTAACGGGCTCAAAATCTGGTTTAGGACCAAACTTATCCGGTTTTGAGACTTGAGGGACCAAATGTATACCAAAAAAACTTGAGGGACCAAGTCTATACTTTTTGGGAACTTGAGGGACCAAAAACATACTTTTCTCTATATAAATCACATATGTGAATTATATCATGCCATCCTGTTTACTTAGATAATATGTATGTGAATTATGTCATGCGAACCTGTTTAGTAAAGACATCATATAATTATCTCATGCCATCCCTTTTAGTTAGTCATCATATCTTTGAATTATGTCATGCTATACTGTTTAGATAGACATCATATATGTGAAATTATGTCATGCTATCTTGTTTAGTTAAACAACATATATGTAAACTATTTCATGCCCTCTTTTTTCCTCACTATCTACTGCATTTGTCTCATACAAGGTCTGTACATTTAACTACTTTTCTTGTTTATCAACCATTTGAATTGGAGGGGGTGATGGTAGTATCTAGCGGAGTAAAAACACGGTCTTCAAATAAAACAGTGCTACCTGTCGATGGAGATAGCACCCCTGTTGTACTTGCACAAGAAACAGCCCTACCACACATAACCCAGACTATCACAGATTGTACCCCTACTCCGATGGACAGAGAACCAGCTTCACCCAATCTAACCCCAACCCCAGCAGATAGTAACCCAGTTCCAGTTGACACAGCACCATCTCCACCACAGAGCTCCCAAACAAGAGCAGTTAGTAAGGCAGCTCCAGTGCCCAAAGGGCCAGGACTACCACGGCGAACCCCAACTCTACCAGTTAGTACACCTATTCCTATGGACGAAGCAGAACCAGTCATCCGTAGTTTAGCGTCTATCGCATTTGATGTTGTTAAATCCTATGTGCGTATCTTCCCATCATGGAAATATTATACTGAAGATGAAGGAAAAAGCCAGTTGCAGGTGTTCCTCCAGGAGTTATGTGTAAGTATTCATGGCAATTACTTTGCTTTGTCCCATACTTTCTACCTCACTTCTGGTTATAACACAGCAAATGTTCCCATTTTTCTGTGTAGAGAATGACCGATTTGGAAACTAAGGATGAGGTAACCTGTGCTAATACCTCTGCTATCTTCAAGAATGCTTTGCGGCAGTATCGGAGTTACCTGAAGAAAACGTATTTCACTGGCAAGGAAACTCATCAAATTCCCTTACTTTCTCCGGAGACACATTTACGGAACGATGACTGGGAACGCCTTGTTCTGTATTGGTCTAGACCCATGAATCTGGTAGGGTCTATGTGATCATATTTCATTTGGAAGTACTATACGGTTGCGTCTTACTGTACTCTCTTCTTGTAGAACAAGTGCTTAAACCTGAAGAGCAACTGTTCTCAGGTAAGATTCCATAGATATGGTGCATACTACTTTGCTCTTGTATCACTGTATGTACTCATACCAACTAATTTTTAAATAGAAGGATCCAATCGAAACTCCAATGGCACAACAGGTATGTTTAAACATGTTTCTTTAACTGGTTTGCTCTTCTAAATTGCTCTGTTGATTTCAATTTCAATTGTGTAGACAGTTGTCTTCTCATATCATGCACATTACTAGCATCAAAACAGAGCTTCTTGTGGTGCCGTGTAGTTTCCCACACTTATATTCTTTCAATGCTATTTTGTCTTGAACTGATATGATTTGAACAGTGTCTCTATTTTGATTTGGCAAGACAATGCAGTGACAGTAGCACATAGATATATGTTTGTTTGATGCTTTTATAATGTACTACTTTGCAATAGAAGACTTGATAGTTTAATCCTGTCCACCTTACTACTGAACTGGTTCACCAAAATGAGTTTCATATACTACATGCTAAACCTGTTGTGTGTCTGCTTGTTTCTTCTTTTAGAATGTTGACAGAATATTGGAGAAGAGTACCACATTAAGCAATGGTAAAGGAAGTAATGCAGATAAGGTTGAAGATAGTGAGACAACCTTGCTGGTCTCCAACAAAGCTGATAAAACAGATAAGGAAAACTATCTTGAAGACAGTGAGACAACCCCAAAGTCCTGTCTTGATGTAGTGTTCAAGTTACTGGCCACTACCGCTTGCACAAGCTCTTCAAATTCGCTGTCTGAATCAGTTCGGTTTCTTGAGTCTCAACTACAAGTTGAAAGACATCGATCAGCTGTGCTGCGACAAGAAGCCGAAGGACTGAGGAAGTCCCTGGTGAATTCAGATGCATACTTTCTGGTGCAATAGCAAGCGTTGGAGGATTTTAGCGCCAGACAAGAGAAAGTTAATAAGCTTGCTAAGCTTATTGCCAGCATGGTGGATACCCAGGATAACGTTTCTTGAACTCTTCTGAAGTTGTTTCAGTTCTGGACTTGTTTTGATGCCGCGTTTATTTGCACTGGTGGCCAATTTAGACGCCGAGTGTATGTAATATGATGCTTTCTTGTTCCCTTTATTTGCACTGGTGGCGAACTTTGATGCCCAGTGGATGTAATGTCTGTAATCGCCGCAATAGCCTAGCGTTAGTTGCTTGCTTATTTATTTACCTATATAGTCTTGTTTATTTGTTTCCTTGTAGTCACTGCAGTTCTTTTTCCTCGGTTTGCTAGTGGCCGCAATAACCATGGGCCACATATGGGCCGTGGTAACGATGGGCCTCCTATGGGCCATGGTAACGATGGCCCTCCTACGGGCCGTAGGATCCATGGGCCTCCTACGGGTCGTATGTTTCATGGGCCTCGTACGCGCCGTAGGATCCATGGGCTTATTGTTCGTGGGCCAAAACCGGACCGTAAACGGGCCTAAATCGGAGCCGTCCGTTTGTGGGCCCAGATCATAACGGGTCGTTAACAGGCCGGTAGGCAGCGCAGGCTTAATTCTATCAACATGCATGACGGGTCGTTAATGGGCCAACGTGTTAACGGGCCACAAACGGACCGATTGTTACCACGGGCTGAATTTGGCACATTAGCATAACAGGCCAGTAACGGACCGTAAGTAATCGAGGGCCGGAAATGAGCCCAATAATATATGGGCCCTTAGAAGGCCGAAAGAAAACACGGGTTGGAAACGGCCCAACTGAATCATGGGCCGTTAATAGACTCAAAGCAGTTTACTGTTCATGACGGGCCTGATTCACCTCGGGCCGTCGATGGGCTCAGAGATGCAAAAGGCCTCATATGGGCCGAAAGACTTCACGTGCCATAGATGGGCCGAAAGTGACAACGGGCTGGAATCATATGGAACGGCCCACATGACGCTACTGGGCCGAATTTTTAAATGCCATAACGGGCCGTGAGTACCCGGGCCGTAAATGGGCTGTATGCAAACAGGCCGGTAACAGGCTTTCCATGGGCCGGCCCGTTAACTTTTAACCAAGTCAAACGGGCCGGCCTTTATAACATAAATGGGCCGCTGTTGGGCCGTGCTACGTGTCACTGTTCCATAGGTGCGTCTCGTGCAATGAATGGACGACATCTGTCGCAACGCCGGCCTGACACGTGGTTCTGTTGGCCAATGAGAATTTTACACGTGGAAAATCCCCATTCGTCAGGGCTGTTAATGGGTTATCGGATTCAAACCGGAACCCGATAGTTTAACGGCGACCCGTTACGGTGGATGCCACGTGTCGGTCACTCTTGACGAAAACACTTCCATGACGCGACATTTATCGTCATGGAATTGGACACTTCTGTGATGATAATTTCAGTATTGTCATGGAATACTTCTACGACAACACAGGTATGACTATTTTGATTCCGTCATAAAATTGTCACAGATGTACATGCATGACAGAAAACTTGACCTACTGTGACAAAGACGTATCATCACGAAAGTGTTTTTTTTTTTGTAGTGTCAGGCGCCCCTCCACTTTTTTCCCCTAATGGGGAGAAGGCTCAATTACCTCACTCTCCTTTATATGCTTTGAATCGTATTCTTAACTTTGGTCCTTTAAATGTGTGTTCTATTAGGGTCCCATGCACTTGTATATGGTCCGTGTACTCCTATACTTGACCAATTGTTGGCAGCAGCCCCTATCCGGACATGCCAACTCCAAACTATAGATAAAAATCATATGCGACGTGCCTACACAATGTTGCGACACAAAAAGGCGAATTCCTGATATATTGCATGTACTACTCCAAGTGAATTTCCACCGTCATTCATGATATCCACATACACTCGGAGTTGACAATCAGCTTTGAGCCCGTCACATAGGGCCTAGGCTTCAGCCGACACCAAGTCCACGAAAAGGATCTCCCGACACGAAGCAACAATGAATCCACTGTTTTCATCCTAAAGCATGGCCCACATAGTTCCCTACTCTTCGCTAGAATTAAAAGCGCATCGATGTGAGCTTAACGAACGCCTCGGGTCCCAACATTTCCTCGCAAGTCACAACACCTGGGTTCTTTAACCGTGCATAGTTGAGGATGAGCGCTATGATCGTCTGCACCATTCTAGCAAGAGATTGCACATATTTGCCATGGGTGGCATGTCGTCGTTCCCACCATAGATACCAAATAGCCACCTCGAGAAGCTCGGGGTCACCCAAGTTCCGGCGGAGAGAACCTCCAGAATCAATGAACCAGCTTTGTCTATCTCATATGCTCTTTGCACAGCTTGCCACACACCCAACGCTTGCAGGCTTGCAGCAATGTGCAGGGATCATCTTGTTTTGAGAGAGGATGCCGCTCTTTATTGATCACATAACAATATTACAAAGAGTTTTCCGGATGCAATCGGAAGTTACATTACGCTAGATAGAATCATCAGAAGACAAATACAAATGTCTTAATGTATGAGCCGCGACATTCGACAAACGACTAACATGACTAAAGGAACAAGAAGAAAAATTGCCCGCCAAAATCTTGATGTCGGTGATCACCGTCCCAACGTGCGAACGATATGCCGGCTAAGAAAAAACTCTTAGGATAACACAGACAGTCCAAAGCGAAGATGGCCTTCTGAAAACCTTCTTGACGAGTGAGAGTGACGACGCGTTGAAGCGCTAGTGCCTCAGCTATTTAATTCTATCATGATAACCTCCTCAATAGTCAATACGCTCATGGCAAGCAATTAAGCACACTCCATTGTCGTTCCAGATCACCACACCCACTCCCATTCGCCGTGAATTATGGAACAGTGCAACGTCAACTTGCAGGACGGCGATCATCTGGTTACAGAAGCATCGATCAACAATCAATCAACAGAAAAAAGAAAGAAACAAGTGAATAGCCTCTGGTTCACTCTCCAATACAATTTGCACCGTAAGATCCCATGACCCGAGATCTCAGCCTTCCGTTCCCCATGATCAGGCTACATTTAAATTTCGAATCCCGCCCCTCCCCCCCACACCCTGCAATCCCCGGCACCAAATCCCTAGCGGCACACAACCTCGGTGTGCCGCCATGGCCGCCGCCTCCACGAATCCCCCGCTGAAGTCCAGCTCCTCCGCCGCGGGGGTGCGCGCCGAGAAGACCATTGAGATGTACCAGATGAAGACGCAGTTGGATCACATGCTACTGCGCCCAGACACGTACCTCGGCTCGGTCGAGAAGCACAAGCTGACACTCTATGTCTACGAGGACGGTGCCATGGTGAAACGTCCTGTCACCTACGTCCCCGCCCTCTACAAGATCTTCGACGAGATCCTCGTCAACGCCGCCGACAACAAGCAGCGCGACCCCTCCATGGACTCCCTCCAGGTCGACATCGACGTCAAGGGCGGCTGTATCTCTGTCTACAACAACGGAGACGGCATACCCGTTGAGATCGACCAGGAGGAGGGCGTCTACCGGTCGCTGGCTCAGTACAACATAGAGTGGATGGTTCCCAGAAACTAGGGCGATTCCAAATGGGAGAGAGCCGTTGGCGATTTTGAACTCGCCCCTGCCCCCTGCGTTGCGGTGCCCTCCGGCCGCCGACGCCATGTCCGGCGGGTCGGGCGCCGGCCCTCCGCTTGGTCCCGCCGCTGCGCCCCGCCCCTCGCCAACGCTCTGCCTGTCGCACTCGGCCATCTCCTGGGCGGACCTGGCCGACGAAGAGGAGATCGCGGGCGGCCGCGTGGAGCTTCCCTGCAAGCTCGCGCCGCCGAAGCTAGCCGATTTCTGGGTCGCGGCGCGCCCTGGCCGCGGCAAGAGCACTCCGACGGCTCGTCGGTCCCGCCCTGCTGGGTCGGCGCCGGCGAAGCCCGCGCCTGGCGTTGTCCGGCGCCCCGCCCTTTCCCTGAGGCCCTCCCCTGCTGCTGGTGGTGGCTCCGACGCTGCGGCGGCCGGTTCTGGCTCCGATCTGGTGCTAGCTGGGCCACAGGGCCCGGTTGGCCGTGGATCCGTGGCCGGATGCCCCTCCCCGCCGTCGCCATGGCCGCCGGCGACACGTCCCTGCGCAAGCGCTCGCCCGTTGACGGGGCCGGCGCGTGCCGCTCTTCTGCGTGGGCCGGCTGAGACCTGCGCAGCAGTTGGGCCGAAGTTTCCCTAGGCCAGCTTGCCCTTGCTGCGGCATGTGGCCTCTCTGCGGCCCAAATCGCGATGGCGGCCCAACGGGCCCAGGTGGCCGTTGGGCTGGTCAACCGCCGGTGGCTGCTAGCTCCTGCCGATCCCCGCCGTTGGATCTGGATCCAACGGGCTGGATCCGATCCGAGCATGGGTTGGCCTGCTTCTAGGGCAGATGTCGAGAGGTGGGGGCGTTGTGCTCGCGTTCTCTCCTCGACCCCGGTCGCGCCGCCGCCTGCCTCTCCCCCGCCGAGCTCGCCCCTCCCTCCCTCCCCGCTCCCGCCCCCTCCTAGCCCGCCTCGCCCGCGCTCCTACCTCGAGGCCCTCATGGCCCGTGAAGCCGGCGACGGCCAGCAGCGGCCGAAGCGCCCCGCCCCGTCCGGTTCCTCCTCTGCCCGTCCTGAGACCCGGCCAGCGGCGGAGCCCAGCCGCTCTCGTGCACCCGAGACCTACGCAGGGACCTCCCTCCGGCGTCCCCCGCCCCCGAGAGACCCAGCCCGCGACCCTCGGCTCCCCCTTCCCGGGTCCCCTGGTGATGTCCGTCGGCTCGAGTCCGAGCGTCGCCGGGCCAATGATTCGGCGCGCGAGCGCGCCCTGCATGAGGAGCTCGAGGCTCGCCCCCCTCTTGCTTCGCGCGGTCGGGAGGAGTCCGCGTCCGCTCGGCCTCCTGCCGTTAGGGAGTCCGGCCCTCGCCCCTCCGCCTCCGACTGGCGGCGCCGTTCCCAAGGTCATGGCTCCCCCTTTGAGCCGCGTGACGATGGTTCCGACCGCGGAGGACGCCGTGGTGAGGAGGCTCGGGCTCCTCGTGATGCAGCCCTTCCTCGTCGGGACGACCCGTGGCCGGCTCGGGAAGATGACCTCGAGTGGCGGCGTGGGGGGCCTAGAGAGACGCGCTATTCGCCCCCGCGTCGCCCTCTGGGGGCCTCGGGTGCCCCAGCTCTCCCCAAGAAGAAGAAGAAGAGCAAGAAGAAGAAGGCACCGGGGGCGGCCGCGAACCCCGCCCTGGCGGGGACGCCCGAGCAGGAGGCTCCGGCGGCTCCCGCTGCTCGTGTCGGCCGCCCCAGGACCCGCGAGGAGACGATGTGCATCAACTGTGGCTGTGCAGGCCACTTCCGCTCTGAGTGCGAGGCGCCCCCTCGCTGTCCCATGGCTCTCGCTTACCTGGGCTATGGGACGGAGGGTGGCAGCTTCTACTTCGTGGATGCGGAGATTGAGGAGGAGCCGACCCGCCCCCACCTGGCGACGGTCTCGCTCGTCCCCGATCAGGCCCTGCCGTCGTCCCTGGTGATCACCTCTGACCTCATCTGGGCGGAGTTGTCTGCGTACATCGGTGACTTTCGAGATACCGCCTTCTCCTGGGAGGTGACTGAGACTGCCCCCCTTGTCTTCTCAGTCCCCTTCCCCTCCGCCGAGCTTCTCCATGTTTGCACTCACGACGTCATCAGATGCCCCATCAGCAAGCTCCTCGTCTCCATCCGTGAGGCCGTCGCGGAGCCCGACCCGATTCCTCCGCTCGCTCGGGTGTGGGTCCTCGTCTACGGTCTCCCCCGGGGTGGTAAGGCCTTCCCCAAGGGCGGCAAGCTCGAGCACATCCTCAAGGCGATCTCTGAGCCGGTGGCAAGTTGCTGTCTGTCGACCTGGCCTCATTGGAGGGAGAGGGGCCGGCTCGCATCGAGATCCTGTGCCCGGCCCCGGCAGAGGTGGACGGCTTGTCCCTGATCTACTACTTCGGCACGAAGGGCAAGCGCCTCACGTTCGAGCTGGAGCCTCCTAAGCCCGTGGGCGTGCCGGTCTCCGCCCCCCTCCTCCTCCGCCGCCTCGCTCTGACGGCAGAGGGGGCGGTGATGATGACCCGTCTGAGGAGAGCTCTTCTGAGGAGGAGGTGGGGGACGACCCCCCTGCCCCGTCTGCCAGCCGGCGTAGCCCGGCTGCCGCCAGGGGGCGTCCTCTGGGCCAGCTGGGGCTTCTTCTCTCGCCCTGGCGGTGGTGGGAACCCAGACGCCGGGCCCTCTGGCTCCCGCGGCTGTGTCCCCATGCGCTGCCCTTGCTGCCGAGGAGGATGACTCCCTGAGTGTGGAGATGGACGTTCACCCCTCGTCTTCCCCGCGCTCCCCGGGGGTGGTGTGCTACTCCCGCTCGCCTGGGACTCCCCCTTCCCCGACCTTGGGGTCCCCGGCACTGGTCCCCGCGACGCCCCCCCCTCCGCCGCGCCTGGAGCTGGCCTCGGTGACCCCCACCATTTCTGACTCCAAGGCGCATGCCGGGTCCTCTCCATCGGTCGCTGCTCGGCAGAGCGCCAGGCTCAGTCAGTCCCGGACTCTTCAGGGCTGCCATGCGAGCCGCTGCTCGCAATCTCTCCCCAGGTATTCCCCTAGCTCCCTCTGTTCCTTCCTGCTCTGGTTCAAGGTTCGTTGTCCTGGATTCAGTCCCGTTTGCACACTTGGGCGATGTGGCCGCCGATTGCGACATTGTGTTCCGAGGCGAGAAGGGTTCCCGTCTTGAGCAGATCTCCGCTATTTGCGCTAAGGAGAAGCTAGATGGGGCACTTGCAGAGGCCCGAGCTCGAGCTGAGAGAGAGGCTGTGAGTGCGCCGGCCTCTACTGACCCCGGCCATAGCGAGGCCAGGGTTGGCATGGAGCCTCCTGTTGAGACAAGGGGGAGTACAGCCCTTCCGTCCCCTCCTTCGGTGAGGGTTCTGAGAGGCAGGCCTCCCACGCGTCTCCACCCCACTGAGCACCAATTAGTGGTGCGTGGGGCTAGTGCTGGGGCTCCTACTCATGAGCCGTCGGCTGCCGAGGCCTCCCATACGCGGGGGCGACGCGGCCGTCCCGCGAAGTCCGACACCCGTCCCGCGATTGCCGGGAGGGCTAGTTTGGCCCCACTCGAGGGGCCTAGGACTTCCCCGGATGTTCCAATATGAAGCTCCTCTGTTGGAACATCCGTGGCTTTGGCCACCTCAGCCGAAGGCGCCAGCTTATTGAATATCTACGCCAGGAAGAGATTGACATCGTCGGCCTTCAGGAAACGATTCGGCAGGACTTCTCCATTCCAGAGCTCCTTGGACTCTCCCGGCATCAGTTTGCCTGGCAGTGGCTGCCCGCGTCTGGGCAGTCTGGGGGCATTCTGCTGGGGGTCCGGGAAGACTACTTCTCGGTCGAGGACATGGACCGAGGAGAATTCTTCCTTAGTATGTCCATCTCGGATCGACGCGTTAACCTCAGCTGGGAAGTGATCATCGTCTATGGCCCGGCGGACCATGGAAGGTCCGCGGACTTTCTAACCGAGCTTAAAAGCAAGGTTGAGCAGTGTACCACCCCGGTGGTGGTCGCAGGTGACTTCAACCTCATTAGGTGGGCGTCTGACAAGAGCTCGCCTAATGTTGACCGCATGCGCATGCGCTTATTTAACGACTGCATTGCGGACCTGGCCCTGCGGGAGATAGCCCGTGTGGGGGCTAGGTACACGTGGACGAATAAACAAGTGAACCCTATCCGGAGTGTGCTTGATAGGGTCTTTGTCTCGGCTCAATGGGAACTCATGTTCCCATTATGCTCCCTCAAGGCGGTCACGCGGATTGGCTTCGACCATGCCCCCTTGCTGTTCTCCTCTGGGGATGACGCCCCCCCTAGACCGCGTCGTTTTCACTTCGAGGCTTTTTGGTTGCTGCAACCGGGCTTCGTGGAGTTGGTTAAGACCCGCTGGCTTGAGGCCGCGGCGTCCCCACCCCGCGTCTTTTGTGCTGTAGACGTCTGGCATCATTGCTCTAAAATGACTAGGCAATTCATGCGGGGCTGGGGGGCCAACCTCGGTGCTGAGCTTAAGGCCCGTAAAGGGTCCCTGTTAGACCAGATTAAGGTCCTGGACAGGATTGCTGATGGCCCTGGTCTTTCCCCCGACGACTGGATCAGACGCTACTCCCTTGAGGCCTCGCTCATGGAGATTTTCAAGGGGGAGGAGTTGTTTTGGCAGAGCCGCGGGGGCCAGAACTGGCTTCTCAAGGGTGATGCGAACACAGCTTACTTCCAGGCGATCGCCAATGGGCGTCGTCGGAAGTGCGCCATCCCGTACATGTGGGACGGTGACTCCCTCCTGGAGCTTCCGGACGCCATTAGTTCCCATATTTACTCCTTCTATAAGGACCTTTTTTCGGCTGAGCCGCGTGGAGGTGTCTCGCTCCACGAGGACTTCTGGCCCCCGGAGGCCAGAGTCACCAATGGCGAGAATGCGGAGCTAACCCTCCCGTTCACGCCTGAGGAGGTAGGGCAAGCCATTGCCTCCATGAAAGCTGGCTCTGCGCCGGGCCCGGATGGCCTTCCGGTTGCGTTCTTCCAGAAATTCTGGGAGATCTTGTGCCCGGTCATCATGCCCATGTTCCACGAGTTCTATATTGGGACACTTGACATGTCCCGGATAAATTATGGTGTCATATCCCTGATCCCCAAAGTAGTTGGGGCGACGGATATCCGCCAATTCCGTCCTATCACTGTAATTAACGTGCTAGAGCGGATTTTTGCGAAGGTCTGTGCGACACGCTTGTCCCCTGTGGCGGAGCGGATCGCTCACCCCCTCCAAACCGCGTTCCTGAAGGTCCGGCGAATCCATGATGGGATCTTGGCCCTTCATGAAATTGTCCACGAGGTGGCTTCGCGTGGCCATAAGGGCGTTTTTCTTAAATTGGACTTCCAGAAAGCTTATGACCGCCTGGACTGGTCCTTCTTGAGGTTGGTGATGCAACGAAGAGGTTTTGATGAACGGTGGTGCTCTTGGATTATGCAATTGGTCACGTCTGGGAACACTGCTATCAACATCAATGGCGAAGTGGGACCGTATTTTAGGTCCTCTAGGGGAGTGAAGCAGGGAGACCCCATCTCCTCTCTTCTCTTCAACCTAGCTGTTGATGCCCTCGCCGGCATCTTGGATAAGGCTAAGCAAGCCGGCCACCTTAGAGGGGTGGTCAGTCACTTGATTCCTGGTGGTGGTGTCACTCACTTGCAATATGCGGATGACACCATGATCATGGTTGAGGGATCTGACTTGGACATAGTCAATCTTAAGTTCCTTCTGCTCTGCTTTGAAGCCATGTCAGGGCTTAAGATTAACTTTGACAAAAGCGAGGTTGTGGTCTTAGGATACTCGACGACCGAGCAACAGAGGATCGCGGATAAGCTCAACTGCAGCCTCACGTCCTTCCCCATATCCTATCTGGGGATGCCCATGTCCGACTCCAGGATCCTGGTGAGTGGCTATGATCCGCTTGTGGGACAAGTAGCGTCCCGTGCGGAACCTTGGTGCGGACGGTTCACCTCGAAAGGAAGTAAAACCGTTCTTATTGGCTCTAACCTCGCTAGCCTCCGCTTGTATATGATGGGGATGTACATCCTACCAGAGGGCGTACATGGCTCCTTTGACAAGGAGCTGGCTAGATTCTTCTGGCAGGCGGTTGATGGGCGCCCCAAATACCATATGGTCAAATGGGCGGATATCTGTTTGCCCAAGGACCGAGGTGGACTCGGCATCACGGCCTCCCGCCGCATGAACGTCGCCCTCATGCTGCGTTGGGTTTGGCGGATTTTGCGCGGCGATGGCGGGCTGTGGCTTCAGTTAATCGAGGCAAAATATTTGCATGGCGAACCCCTCTTGGCTTGTTCTCGCTCTGCTGGGTCTCAATTCTGGAGGTCTATCCAAGCCATTAAGGACGAGATCCGCCTGGGTGCCTCCTTCTCAGTTGGCAATGGAAATGGTACCCTGTTTTGGATTGACCCCTGGCTGGATGGCGAGCCGCTTCAGGCTCGGTTTCCTAGATTGTTTGCCATCTGCCAGAACCCGCATCTGCTGGTCTCCGAGGCTGGTCTGGATGGCCATTGGAACATCGCGTTCTGTCGTTCCTTCGGGCCGGATGAGGTCCGTGATTGGGAAAGCTTGAGGGAACTAGTCCCCCGAGCGCTCTCCCAATCGCCTGACACCGTTTCCTGGAGTCTCTCTCCTTCAGGAGACTTCTCCGTTAGCTCTGCGTACCAGGCCCTCTGCCGACAACCGGTCATTCAGTGGCTTTCCCCATTGTGGAAGGCGCCATTGCCCCTCAAGATAAAGATTTTCGTTTGGTAGCTCTTGCGTGACCGCTTGCCCTCTGGGACGGAGGTTCTTAAGCGGCACGGTCCGGGCAATGGTCTTTGCCCTTTGTGTAATGTCCCGGAGACGGGAACCCACATTTTGTTCTCCTGCACCGCAGCCCGAGCTCTTTGGAGCTTCGTCCGTGAGGCCCTCGGACCGGATTGGGAGGCCTGGGATCTTGCAGAATTCCTGCAATCCAGGGCCACCCAGGTGGGCCACAATCGCCGCTTGTTCTGGCTTATCTTTGCGGCGATGTCGTGGACCCTTTGGACGACTCGCAATAAAATGGTGATTGAGCGGATCTTCCCGCGGCAAGCTTCTGACTCGTTCTTCAAATTTCTTGCATTCTTGCAGCACTGGCACCCGCTCGCTAAACAGCGGGACCGCGGCCGTCTTGGAGTTCTCTTGGACGCCCTACTGGCTACCGCGCGTCGGCTAGCAGCTCGTACGGCAGCTTCTTAGTTTGCCACTTGGTGGCCTCTCATGTTTCTTTTTCTTTTCTTGGGCGTGATTGTGCTGTGGCCCCAGCTTTTTTATTTGCTTCATTGACGGGTACTCGGTTGTATGGATGTTTGCTTTATCTATAAAGCGGGGCGAAAGCCTAGTTCGAAAGAGGAGGGCGTCTATCTGCCGGAGGTGATCTTCGGCCTCCTACTCGCTAGCCGCCGCTACATTGGCAACGAGCGGAAGACCTTCGGCGGGAGTTACGGCTACGGCGCCAAACTTGCCAACATCTTCTCCACGGAATTTGTCATCGAGACTGCTGATGGGCGCCGGCAGAAAAAGTACAAGCAGGTGAAGCAATCATGGACTTCATGAGCGTTTTACAGTTGATATTTTGGTTTTCAGGTGTGGATTAGTTAGATAAAAAAAAAGGGACATCTGATTAATCGATGTGCCATGTGACCACTCTAGAATTCAGAATCTCATGATATTGCAGTGGTTCGTTTTTTTATTGTGAATGAACCTTGTTAGAAGGTTGGAGTATATGTACTGCTAACTAGGCAAAACGGATGGAAAATTTGCAGGGTCTGTCCAAAATTTCTCGTCTGTATGACCTGGCTACATAATTTTTTTTTCTTAAATATTACTGATCTGAATCTTGTTTCCTTTGGTAGTTTGCAGCATTGATCAGTAAGGTTTACCGTGAAGACACATATCTAGTTTGAAAACTGACATGACAACACATCTAATTTAAATTGACAATTAGGTTTGTACAAGGTACGCTCAATATTACTATAGGTTTAGTACACTCAATAGGAGTATTATTAACCAATGTCCCTTGTACCCTCGTTAGGCACATGCACCCAAATTCACCAAGCGCATGATATATCATGACAGATTGACATTCCTCCTTGAATGCTTGCGCAGATTTTCTCTGAAAACATGGGGAAGAAGTCAGAGCCCGAGATTAAAAAGTGCGAGCAGTCAGAGAACTGGACCAGAGTTACCTTCAAGCCTGACGTTGCCAAGTTCTACTTGACTGAGCTCGACCATGACATCGTGGCACTCATGAGGAAGAGAGTTGTTGATATGGCGGGCATCCTTGGCAAATCCGTGAATGTTGAGTTGAATGGTCAGAAGGTAGCAGCAAAAAGCTTCTCCGAGTACGTGCAACTCTATATTGACTCTGTTTCCAAGGAAGGATCGAGCTACCAAGGTTTGGCACATTTTTTTACGAGTTTTGGTTGGGTGTGTGCATGAAAAGCTCTTACAAGTACTGTTTCCGATCATCCGAATTTATCTTCATTTCAGAATCTACCAGAAGGTAAATGATCGTTGGGAGGTGTGTGTGAGTCTAAGTGAAGGCCAGTTTCAGCAGGTTAGAGCATCTCCACTCGCGCCCCCAACAGGCCCCCCAGGGCGTGTTTTTTAGCGCCGGCGCCGAAAAATCCCCCCAGTCGCGCCCCCAGGACGCCGATTTCCGCCGGTTCGGCCCATTTTTTGGCCTGGCGATCCCAGGCCGAACCCAGTGCACTAGGGGGGGGGGGCGCTTGGGGGCTCCGGCGGAAGGGAAAACGGCGCATGGGCCACCACTGTCAGGGGAAACCGTTTTTTCCACGTCCAGATTCGCCTCCCTGCGCGCGCTACCCCTTCCGCCGCCGTGCCGATCCCGGCGCCGCCCACCTGCCCACCGCCGCTAGAAAGGTCATTTCCCGCCGAGAAAGAGAGGGTTCGCCGCGGCAGCCTCAACCCCGCTCCTGGGCGAGCTTTTCCGGCGCTCCTGGGCAAGCGGGGATACCGGCGGCGGCTGCGCGCCTACCACGCCCGCCAGGTGTTCGGCGATTTGTCTGCTCGGCGATGGACTCGGACGACGAGGAGGCGTTCGCGGCGCTGCTGGAGGAGGAAGCCGATGTCGACGCCCAGGACGAAGAGCACATCATTGTCCTCGCCACTCTGGCCGGCCTGTTCGCAAGCAATGCAAAGCCGCGGCGAGGTGGCTCGGCGCCGGGCCAGCAGAAGGCAAAGCAGAGGCATCGGCTGGAGGGCTATTGCTTGCTCTACGCCGACTACTTCGCCGACGCTCCACTGCACGGCGAGAAAGTATTTCGGCGCCGTTATCGGATGAGCCGAACGCTCTTCCTCAGGATTGTGAATTCCATCCGTGAGTTCGACAGCTACTTCAAGTGCAAGAAGGATTGCACCGGCACACTTGGATTCACCTCACTCCAGAAGTGCACGACAGCTATGAGGATGCTTGCATACGGAGCTCCCGGTGATATACTGGAAGACTACGGACGCATGGCCGAGTCCACCACCATTGAGTGTTTGTACAAGTTCTGCAGGGCAGTGGTGGCAGTGTTTGGACCACAATATTTGTGATCACCCAATGCTGAAGACACTGCTCGGATCCTAGCACAGAATGCAGCAAGAGGATTTCCTGGGATGCTTGGAAGCATCGACTGCATGCATTGGGCATGGAAAAACTGTCCATTTGCTTGGCAGGGGATGTACAAATGCGCCAAAGGAGCTTGCAGTGTGGTACTTGAGGCAGTGGCCACACAGGACCTCTGGATTTGGCACTCCTTCTTTGGTATGCCAGGAACTCACAATGACATCAACGTACTACAGTGCTCGAATGTCTTTGCCAAGCTTGTTGAAGGTCATGCTCCTCCGGTGAACTTCGAGGTCAATGGGCGCCACTACAACATGGGATACTACCTAGCAGATGGCATCTATCCGAGATGGTCCACATTTGTGAAGACTATCTCAAACCCTGTGCCAGGAGGCAAGAACTCCTACTTTGCCAAGTGTCAGGAGGCTTGCAGGAAGGATGTCGAGCGGGCATTTGGTGTGCCCCAATCTCGATTTGCTGTTGTCCGGTACCCCGCTCTGACCTGGTCAAAAGATCAAATGTGGGAAGTCATGACTTGCTGTGTCATCTTGCACAACATGATCATTGAGAGCGAGCAGCAAGAACCAGTGTTTGACACTGAACCATATTACAGGCAGGGTCCTCTTGCCCAAGTTGATCACCAGCTACCGGCAACCTGGACTGCCTTCCTCAATATGCGTCAGGAGATCCGAGACCCACAGGTGCATCAAGAACTGCAACACGATCTGGTGGAGCACCTATGGAGGCTCAAAGGCAACGCCTAGCTCAACGTGTGATGAAATATGAGTTTGATTTGTCGAACTATTTGATTTGTATTGATTTCTGTGATGAACTATGTGATAAAAATTAGTTTGCGTTGAGTTTGTGCCGAAGCACGTCGAAATTGGGCCAATTTGCGCCGACATTGGGCCATTTTGCGCCGAAATTGGGCCGAAATCCGCGGCTGGGGGGGCGATCTTGGGTCGGCGACTGGGAACCATAGCCCCACCACGCCGAATTTTCCGCCGGTTGGCCCCCAGACGGCGCTATTTCAAGCCCCTGGAGATGCTCTTAGTGTGGGCTAGTTTCCTGTACAGCTCCATTGCAGCGTGTTGAGAGTGGTTAGATAAGGGGTACCATGGAGCTCGACCTACACTACAACTTTCTGTTGTTACACAGACAATTTGTTTGGATTGCAGGTCAGCTTTGTAAATGGAATTGCGACCATAAGAGGCGGAACTCACGTTGACTACGTCGCAAACCAAATCGCCAACCATTTGATGGGCACTGTGAACAAGAAAAGCAAGCACACTAACATGAAATTGCATACAGTGAAGGGCTGGCTACCTATGGGTATTTGTTAATGCACTCATTGAAAACCCTGCCTTTGATTCACAGACCAAAGAGACCTTGACCACTCCTCAGGGAAACTTTGGGTCGAAGTGTGAGCTCTCCGAAGTTTTTCTTAAGAAGGGTATGTGATAAGTTAACTTTTGTATCCTTGATTTGTCTATTGAGGCTGCACCACTAATGCTAACTTTGCTTCTTACAATTGCAGTCTCTAACTCGGGTGTTGTCACCAATCTTCTTCGTTTGGCCGAGTCCAAACTAAGCAAGGAAGCCAATTTGGATTCTCTCCCACATTCATCTACTCGTATGCAACATATGCAGGCCCCACCAAGACACACAAAAATATTTTCAGATTTACATGGAGCACAGCGGGGAGAAACCAAGAAACGTGATCATGACGATGTGTTCCTTGAGCAATACCTAGAACTGAAGCGGGAAGAAATTGATCGGTTCGCTGCAATTGAGGATAAGAAGCTGGAGGATCCATGCAGCATTGCCAAGTGTATCGCAACGATCGAAAAATTATAAGGTCTGCAAGTAGATGATATTTTGGTGGCAGCAGATATCTTCAAAATTAAGGAGAACAGGGAAGTTTTCTTATCCTTCTCTAGAGATGATCTTCGGTTGGCTTGGATTAAAAGTGAGATTGTGCGCAGCCACTAGCCAGCCATACAATCGGAATTAGGTATGATTTATTGTTATGTACCAAGAATTGTGGTCACACATTAGTGAAGCTTCTGTTCAGTAGGTAGCAGTACTTTTGGCTAGTTTAATCAGTCGTAGTGCTAACTTAGATGTC
Organism: Elymus sibiricus; assembly: GCA_039707655.1. Taxonomy (NCBI): domain Eukaryota; kingdom Viridiplantae; phylum Streptophyta; class Magnoliopsida; order Poales; family Poaceae; genus Elymus; species Elymus sibiricus. The sequence goes on along the minus strand of CM077672.1, from coordinate 73,524,158 downwards.
AAATATCTACTTTGAAAGTATCTTGGTGGCAGAACTTTCATTTTGGTAGCTTCATATCTAAGACTCATATCATATCAAGGTGTGAGAACTGAGAACATAATTTACATCAACACATTATGTTTCTGAGTACAAGAATGGTAATGAAACTTGCGTCTCATCTTACATTTCTGCCCACATCTGATATGCCATAGCATCTCTCTTTAGATTTCCGGCTTCTCTAGAGTAATTAAATGCTTGCATATCTCCACGCCAGTTGTGGGCTCCAATTGGTACAACAACAATCCTTCGGAGATTAATGTCTAAAGGAGCATTACTGGGCCAGGACATATCTCCATTATGCACTCGTATGAAATTATGAATAACATAACCAGCAACATATATATACGTCAACTTGTTTGGGAACTGGCCGGGTAGTGTGAAGCAACTCTTAGTATAGGAAATCTGTTTTCAGCAATACCACTCTCTACTCCGATGCTCTAGTCATCCACAATAAACAAATTTGGAAAATGAAGGTACTCATGAAATTTAAAATCTTCCTACGGTATGTCCACAAAGGTGTGAGCCTAGCTAAGGACAACCTCGCAAAGCTCAACTAGCTTGGAAGTAAGAAATTATATTTTTGTCATGATAATAGTCAGTTTAACGGCTTTTCTTCTAGTGCAAGTTCAAACGCCCTACGTGGTCATACATACAGGTGGCTTCTAACTTCCCGCCACATAGTGTTGCCAATATGTTAGCTAATTGATTGTGTGGCGCTGATCGCAAGCTTAGAGTCCTCATCCGGGTTGGAGCGGCAGCGTTGCCTTGATCACTATGGCTAGGTAGAAATAATTTGTTTTTTAATAATAAAAACTCATCTTTATTGCAGGTCATCTACAAGTGTTCACATTGGCTCAGTTCGTGACCTATTTTTCAGCGACCAGAATACCGACATCTGCTTATGGTGGTGTGTGTGCGCGCTTGGAGCAGGTGGCTAAGAAAGTTTTTACTCAGCATGTCGGTGTAGTTTGCGGATCGAATCCTCCTCCTTGTAGGCATTGTATTAGTTGTGTGTTCTATGTATTTTGCCTACTTTTGACCGCATGTGTGTGGGTTGGCTGTGTCGGCCTTAACTATGTAGAGGTTGTGTGTGAACTCGTTATGCTTGTATCTACTGGAAGCGAGATTTATCAAAAAAATAATCCTCTCAATATGCTTTCGAAGTTGTGCATGACGAAAATTGAATAGTTCCTTGTAATCTTTGTGTCTCTAACGAGCCCTTCCCTATTCTTATAAATGATATCTAGTACCCCGATATGGGCCAAGACGTTGTGGTGTATTTGTATAGCTGACATCAACAAGATAAAATTTACTAGGAGTTACATGAAAACTACAAAGTGCATTTTCCAGAATCCTTGCATGTGAAGCTGATGCGCAAACTTCAAATGAAAGTTGCAAATGACAATAACGTTTTGGGAGTTGGGATTTGAGTGTAGACTACCGGTACTCGGCTGCCGCCGCCCCTTCCTCCCGATCCTCTCTCTCCCGATCTGATCTAGGGCTTTGAGCCACCGTCGCCCTTCTCCACGCCGCAGCCGGAGCTCCGCGGGGCAAAGCCCAAGCGGGGGATGATGGTGGCGGCTGGGCCTTCCTCCACCGCGGCTCCGCTGGAGATCTGCGCGGGTGTCCTAAATGTGTGCGTCGTCCGGCATCGGCGACGAGGCGGTGAGGGCCCCTCCTCCATCCCAGGTGGGACGGCGGTTCCCAGCGATGGTACGGCTCCGGTCGTGCACTTTCCTAGCGGCAGGCGTCACCCATGGGCGCGCTCGATGGGGGAGGAGGTGGATCTCGTGGTCCACTCGGGGATGGGCGTGAATTTGACAGCGAAAGCTTGGTTCGGCGTCGGCCAAAACAGTCAATGGCGGCGCCTGCGGGCGTCGTTACCTCGTTGGAGGCGTTGTGGGGCGATTTTCGTGTTCCCTGTGTGCCCCGGGGGAAACCCCAGATTCGGGCTTTTCGGATCGGATGATGGCGAGGTTCCTGCATCATCACCCCCATGAGTGCACCATCTTTGGGGTTGTACATCGGCTGGAGGGACAAGTGTTTGGCTTGGTGGCTGGGTGCAGGTCTCCGTATGCTTCTCGTGCGGTGATCAAGGTGGAGCGGCGTGCCATCTATAGTATCGACGACGGTGAGTCTTGACGGCAAGGTGCATCGGTGTCTCGACACTGGATACCACTTCATGAGCGCGCGCAGGAGGCTGGCGCTGTCGAGCGTTGTGGTGGCGTCGATGGCAGAATGGTTTGGCAAGATCAGTGCATTGATTGCTCCTCAAGATGAGACTGTGGAAGAAGCCGGGAACGGATTCTACATCGTGCGCATGAGGTGCACGCTGAGGGTCTGCTAGACCGGTTGGTGCTCCCGGCTAGCCGGCGGGCGGCTTGGTGACGCTACTGGATTTCTCGTTGTGCCTGGCGCGAGGTCAGGGCACATCATCAATCTTGTAGGTAGGGCAACAATTTACGCTAGGAATGTGACTTTGAGTTGATTTATGTATTTATTTTGTAAGGTCTTGTTGAATAATGCAATAAAGATGGATGTGTGCATCACTCGATGTAAAGGCCGGGGTAATCCTCCTTCTCGAAAGAAATGATGATAATTTCAACGGAATGTTTGTAAAGTCCTATTTATATATTTATTTAGAATATTTGGAAGTATAAACGAAAGTAAAAAAGAAAAAGAAAGAAAGAAAAACGAAATCAATAAACATGGAAAAAAACAAAGAAACGAGGTTGTGGCCTCCCGCGCGGCTGGGCCAGCCCATCTGGCACCCCCCCCCCCCCCCCCCGACCCGAGGCTTCCCTCTGTCTCGCTATAAGCGAGACATAGGGGCGCCTCCGGTTTACCGCGAGCGCTATGTCTCGCATTAAGCGAGACGGATGGTTCTCTTACTGAAGCGTCTGGAGTAATCGTGCCAGCCCATTAGCACATACAAAGTATAGAAAAAGTAGGAAAAAAAATGGAGGCACGCGGGGATTCGGTCCCAGGTCGCTTCGATTGCGCAACAAGCTGCTAGCCGCTGCGACATTGATGCGTTCGTGCATACAGAGGAGGCGCGGACTACTTGAGGTAAAAGACCCGAGTTTTTTTATTTCTTCTTTTTGCTTTCCTTTTTTTTTCGTTTCTTTATCCATTCGTGGTTACACAGGAGCGCGGACTACTTGATACATAGTCAACATTTTTTTCTTTTTTCGTTTTCTTTTGTTTCTTTTCTTTTTTCCTTCTCCATTTTTTTCATTCGTTTTTTGCATTAGTTCTTCGTTTTTTTCATTTTCATTTTTCCTTTTGTTTATTTTGTTTCTTTTTTCGGTTTACTTTGTTATTTCGGTTATTATTCTACATTTGTTGTACATATCAACAACATTTTTCTAATACACGTCAAACATTTTTTGATACAAATTAAACATTATTGTAATACATAGTCAACATTTTTTCTATACATATTTTCAACATTTTTTAAATGCTTGATTAACATTTTTTAAATACAAGATTAACACTTATTGAATACATGGTCAACATTTTTAATACATTTTAAACACTTTTTTTAATGCTTGATTAACAGTTTTTAAAATAAAAAAATTAACATTTTTTTTAATACATGGTCAACATTTTTTCTATACACATTTAAAATTTTCCAAACGATTGATTAACATTTTTTAAACACTTGTTCAACTTTTTTTAAAATTCTTGATTAACATTTTTATATACTCCTACATGATTAAATTGTTTTCATCATTTTTTAATACATGGTCAACATTTTTATATACAGATTTAACATTTTCAAATGCTTGATTAACATTTTTTCAATAATTGTTCAAAAAATTTCCAATACTTGTTCAACATTTCTTCAAATGCTTGATTAACATTTTTATATACATGATCTAATTTTTTCATCATTTTCTAATACATGGTCAACATTTTTTATATACACATTTAACATTTTCCAAATGCTTGATTAACATTTTTCAAATACTTGTTCAACATTTTTTTTCAAAATGCTTGATTAACATTTTTATATACATAATAACAAAATTTCATCATTTTTTTAATACATGATCAACAATTTTTCTATTACATTCAATATTTTTCTGAATGCTTGATTAACATATTTCAAATACTTGTTGAACATTTTTTTCAAATGTTTTTTGTAGAGTGTTTATTATATTTAGAATATTTTAAAGATAAACAAGAGTACAAAAATAAAGCAAAAAACGAAAACAGAAAACAGAAAACATCCCTAATCATCAGGCTACACAAGCTCACAGAAGCCTCGATCTCATCAATCAATCAAAAAAGAAAAAAAGAAACAAGTGATGATCCCACGGCCCGTGTTCAAAAAACAAAAAAGTGATGATCCCACGGCCCGAGATCCCAGCTACATTTAAATTTCGAATCCTGCCCCTTCTCCTCCCACACCCGGCAATCCCCGGCACCAAATCCCTAGCGGCACACAACCTCGGTGTGCCGCCATGGCCGCCGCCCCCACGAATCCCCCGCTGAAGTCCATCTCCTCCCACAACTCCGCCGTGGGGGTCCGCGCCAAGAAGACCATCGAGGAGATGTACCAGAGGAAGACGCAGCTGGAGCACATCATACTGCGCCCAGACACCTACGTCGGCTCGGTCGAGATGCACACGCTGACGCTCTGGGTCTACGAGGACGGAGCCATGGTGAAACGTCCTGTCGCCTACGTCCCCGCCCTCTACAAGATCTTCGACGAGATCCTCGTCAACGCCGCCGACCACAAGCAGCGCGACCCCTCTATGGACTCCCTCCAGGTTGACATCGACGTCAAGGGCTGCTGTATCTCTGTCTACAACAACGGACACGGTATACCCGTTGAGATCGACCAGGAGGAGGGAGTCTACGTGCCGGAAATATTCTTCGGCCACCTCGTCACTAGCAGCAACTACTATGACAAGGAGCTGAAGACCATCGGCAGCAGCAACGGCTACGGCGGCGCCAAACTCACCAATATCTTCTCCACGGAATTTGTCATCGAGACTGCTGATGGGCGCCAGCAGAAAAAGTACAAGCAGGTGAGACTGGCCATTTTACTGTTTGATAGTGGCGGGTGGATTAGTTAGATGAAAAAGGGACATCTTACAAATCGATATGCTAGAGTTCATAAACTGGTGATATTAGAGTGCTAGACCATACTTTTTTGTGTGTGAATGAGATCTTGATAGTAGGGCATGTAAAATGGTGCTATCTTGCTACACTGAGGTGGAGTAGAGAGAAATTAGAAGAAAAGGGTTGCCTTCTCTGAATTAAGAGGTGGTCTCCTAGCACGATCTTTCTCACCACATATATAGATATGTCTAATTAATAGAGATAATTAAGACTAAGAGGTAACCCATTGTACATTTAGTTTTATTATCATATCTAAATTACGTGGCATGATTAAGATAAGAAGACTGTCTAATCAACCACTGTGCATGCCCGTAGATTGGAGTATCTACGCCGCTTTAACTGGGCAAAATGGATGAAAATTTAGCAGCGCAGTCCAAAATTTCTTGTCTGTATGACCTGGCTATATTTGTTTTCCTTAATTATTACTAATCAAAATCTTGTTTCCTTTGATAGTTTGCAGCATTATATTGATCAGTAAGTTTTACCATGAAGACGCATATCTAATTTATACTGACTATTAGGTTTGTAGATTGTCACTCGATATTACTCTACGTTTGGTATACACTCAGTAGGAGTATGAACTATAATGTCCCTTGTATGTTCTTTAGGCACAGCCTCCCAATTCACAAACTGCTTGCTGTATCATTACATTCCTTCTTGAATGCTTGTGCAGGTTTTCTCTGAAAACATGGGGAAGAAGTCAGAGCCCGAGATTAAAAAGTGCAAGCAGTCAGAGAACTGGACCAGAGTTACCTTCAAGCCTGACCTTACCAAGTTCTACTTGACCGAGCTCGACAATGACATCGTGGCACTCATGAGGAGGAGAGTAGTTGATATGGCGGGCACCCTTGGCAACACCGTGAAGGTCGAGTTGGATGGTCAGAAAGTAGCAGCAAAAAGCTTCTCCGAGTACGTGCAATTGTATATTGACTCTGTTTCCAAGGAAGGAGTCGAGCTACCAAGGTTTGGCACATTTTTTACGAGTTTGGGTGTGTGCATGAAAAGCTCTGACAAGTACTAGTGTTTCCGATCATGCGAATTTGTCTTTATTTCAGTATTTACCAGAAGGTAAATGATCGTTGGGAGGTGTGTGTGAGTCTAAGTGAAGGCCAGTTTCAGCAGGTTGGTCTGGGCTAGAATCCTGTACAGCTCCGTTTTACCGTGTTCTTAGTTCTTACACAGACAATTTGCTTGGATTACAGGTCAGTTTTGTAAATGGAATTGCGACCATAAGTGGCGGAACCCACGTTGACTACGTCGCAAACCAAATCGCCAGCCATTTGATGGGCATTGTGAACAAGATAAACAAGCATGCTAACATGAAGTTGCATACAGTGAAGGGCTACCTATGGGTATTTGTTAATGCGCTCATTGACAACCCTTCCTTTGGTTCACAGACCAAAGAGACCTTGACCACTCGTCAGGGAAGCTTTGGGTCCACGTGTTATCTCTCCGAAGATTTCCTTAAGAGGGGTATGTGATGAGTTAACTTTGGTATCCTGGATTTGTCTATTGTCGCTGCACTACTAACGCTAATTTTCACTTCTCACAATTGCAGTTTCTAACTCGGGTGTTGTCAGCAATCTCCTTTCGTGGGCCGAGTCCGAACTAAAGAAGACTGATGGAAGCAAGAGGACAAGTGTTCGTCTCAAACAGAGACAGGTATGCCCCGAGCCATCTCCTCATTCATCCCTCTACTGTCTATAACAACAGAGTTTCTTTAAATAGAGTTTGTATTTTGTAGCTATTAAGTTGGTACAAAATCACATCTTTGGATGTTACTCTGTTTGTTTTGGGAGTGGCAATGCGGCCGACGTGTCTACACAATCCTGATTTGGGGGGTGGCAATCTGGATTTATATGATCAATATTCGCAGCAATCCATATCCTGAGAGTCCCACCTCACAACATCCACAGGGATGCTAACTTGCATATAATCCATTTCCCTCCTTACAAAAAATATAGAGCTTAAGAAGTTGCTTAATTTTCAGTTTACAATGTTAAAAAAACACTAACTTTGTAGAAAACCTAAATTAGCTACCAACCTTGAAATTCCATAATCTCTTTGTTGCAGTACACAAATAAATCCAGTTGAAAATGATTTTAGCGCCTCAGTGGTGAAAGTTTGAATTTGGTCGCAGTCCAACAAAGATTAATTGGCCACACATAATAGTAAGTTGCATGTCTGTAAATATTTAACTACCAAGTTGTGATTGTTCCAGTTGATAATAAGTAAGGTATACCCCAAATGATTGTTTGATATATTTTTCACTGAAGTTACTGTGCATCTCTGGTTATGTACTTTTACTGTTTCCTTTGCATCACTGGTAAGTGAGGTTCTTCCATGCTTCCTGAGATTCTATATGTATTTTTTTAATTTCTAGTGGATGTATGATCGGTTGTTTTAACTGTAAAGAAAAGTATCGCCTGCTTTGTTTAAGAATATATTGCTTGAGAGAGGGTAGTTCCCATGTGCAAAAATAAATCAAGGTTCTCACAACGTGTGCTCAATAATAAGAAGCGGTATGTACATAGGATGATAGGAAGTACCCTGATGACTGTTTGTAGTTCCCAAAGGCATAACATACGTATAGGCAGATCCTCTGCCATATTACAGTAAAATAATGTGCATCCATTGTATTTTGACAGAGAAAAATAGTTTAACCTAGTTGATGTTTGCTCGACATCTCAGAAATAATTGGAAAAAAAATTGATGTGCGCTCGACATCCTAGTTGATTTTTGTCTAGTCTGAAAAAAATGGAAGTACACACAGAAATAATTTGGTGTATAACCTAGTTGATGCTCGACATCTCTGAATCCTCGCTGTTATTTTATTACTGAAAGCTGCTGTGCTGCACAGATATTCTCCCAAATATTCGATAACCTTTTTTTGTGTGTAGCCTCACTAGAGCTTATTGACTGTCGTATTTGGTCTTTGTTGCGGAGTCCTGTATGTGTTCTGTGTTTGAAACAATCATGCATCACAATTCTCATTGGAATGCTTTTTGTTTACGAACTCTGAGATATTTTGAGACAAACAAAATTATGAGAACTTTGATTCAGTTTTCCCTCTACTACAGATGGCTGATCATATATTGATGGAGCAATGGGTCCATCCTTCTCAACCAAGATCCACACAAATTTCTTCAGAGAAATATGGGGCAGAGCATGGAAAAACCAAGAAACGTGACCGTGACTATGGGTTTGCTGCAGTTGAGAAGAAGATGATGGAGGATCCATGCAGCATTACCAAGTGTATCACAACAATCGAAAAGTTACAAGATCTGCAAGTAGATGATATTTTAGTGGCAGCAGATATCTTCAAAACAAAGGAGAACAGGGAAGTTTTCTTATCCTTCTCTAGAGATGATCTTCGGTTGGCTTGGATTAAAAGGGAGATTGTGCGCAGTCAGCCATACAATCGGAATTAGGTATGATTTATTTTTATGTACCAAGAATTGTGGTCACACATTAGTGCACCTTTTATTCAGTAGGTAGCAATACTTTTGGCTATTTTAATCACTCGTAGTACTAACTTAGATGTCAAATATCTATTTTGAAAGTAACTAGGTGGCAGAACTTTCATTTCGTTACCTTCATATCTAAGACTCATATCATATCAAGGTGTGAGAACATAATTTACATCAACGCATTATGTTTCGACTACAAGAATGATAATGGAACTTGCGTCTCCTATTACATTTCTGCCTGCATCTAACTTGTACCCGCCACATAGTGTTGCCAATATGTTAGCTAATTGATTGTGAGGCGCTGATCGCAAGCTTAGAGTCCTCAACCGGGTTGGAGTGGCAGCATTGCTTTGTTCACTATGGCTACGTAGAAATACTTTGTTTTTTAATAATGAAAACTCATCTGTACTGCAGGTCATCTGTTCACACTGCTCAGTTCGTGACCTATTTTTCAGTGACTGGAATACCAACATCTGCTTATGGTGGTGAGTGCGCGCCTGGAGCAGATGGCTAAGAAAGTTTTTACCCAGCATGTCGGTGTAGTTTGCGGATTGGGTCCTCACTAGTAGAAAACAGGGCTTTGGTTCTAGCCGGATGGGAGCAATAGTCCCGGTCGCATTACGAACCGGGACTAATGTGAGCATCAGTCCCGGTTCGAGCGGCTAGGAAGCTGGCCGGGGCTCGGCAGGCATCAGTCCCGGTTGGAGGTCTATCTTTAGCTCTCATGCCTACCCCCCCCCCCCCCCCCCCCCCGCGGACCGCCTTTTTTAGTTTTGTAGAAAATAAACGAAAATGATAAAATCTTCAAAAAATAAAATCCTTTGAGATGTAGTTAGGTTTTAGTGTCTAGTTGGTATAGAAATTTTGAAATATGAATTTTGACCGTTTTTGCAAAAAACAGAAAAAAAAACGGCCATAACTTTTGCATACGACGTCGAAAAAAAAAGTTTAATATATAAAAAAAACTAGAGAAAAATTGGGACTCGATTTCACCGGGGTTTACCCGGTGAACTTTTCTCAGATTCTCAAAATTCCAAAAGTAAAAAAAAGTTATTTCAAAAAGAAGATTTTTTCCTACAAAATCAAAAAAAATAAGCACACATAGCAGTACATTATTTAAAAGACATAATACATTATGCAAAAGATGATATGGATGCAATATTTGGATTCCTATCATTTTTCTGATCGATTTATACATATTATTTGTCGAATTTCGATTTACGAATGTAAAGATATGAATTTTTCCATATTAAATTGAAAATGGCAATAATAATGTAAAATTCATTTTTTGTTATTTGAATTAATAATTATTATTACTTAATCATTAATGTTTATGTTAATATAGGTTTGGAATTCAAAAAATAATATCATGTGACATCAAAGTCTAGGGATAATAAGATTGATAGCATAGTATTATCAAGATGTTATCAGTGCAATCTTGGAAGCTAGTTGGGATGGAACTCAAAAGTTAAGCGTGCTAGGGGTGGAGTAGGGTGAGGATGGGTGACCGACTGGGAAGTTTGACCACGAGTATGCACTTTGACTTGAGATTAGGAGCGATTAGAGATTAAACTGACAATTAATTCAAAGATTTGAAATATAGAAAAAAATTTAAAAAAAATTCAAAAAAAATTATTTTGAAAAAAAGGTCCTTTAGTCCCGGTTGGTGTTACCAACCGGGACTAAAGGTCCTCCAGCCCCAGCGCACGAGCGCAGCCACGTGGAGGGCCTTTAGTCCCGGTTTGTGACCCAACCAAGACTAAAGGGGGGGGGGGGCCTTTAGTCCCGATTGCGCTGTCCCGGTTGGAAAACCGGGACTAGAGGCCCTTCCCAACCGGGATTAAAGGCCCGTTTTCTACTAGTGCCTCCTCCCTTGGTAGGCATTGTATTAGTTGTGTGTGCTATACATTTTGCCTACTTTTGTGTGGATGTGTGTCGGTTGGCTGTGTGGACCTTAACTATGCAGAGGCTGTGTCTGAACTCGTTATGCTTGTATCTCCTGGAGGCAACGTTATGAGTCCCTCAATAAACGCAATACTTATCCATAAATAGTCCTCAATATGATTTCGAGGTTTTGTATGACGAAAGTTGAATAGTTCCTTCTTATCTCTGGGTCTCTGACGAGCCATTCCCTGTTCTTGTAAATGATATCTTGTACCCCAATATGAGGCAAGATGTCGTCATGCATATGTATAGCCGACATCTATACAAGATAAAATTTACCAGGAGGTACTTAAAAATCACAAAGTGCATCTTCCAGAATCCTTGCATGTGAAACTGATGCGCAAACTTCAAATGAAAGTCGCAAATGAAAATAATATTTTGTCTTTTGTTAGTGTTTGCTTCCTATTTATATATGGTTCTTGCTAATCTGATGGTAATTTCAACGGAATGTGTGTAAGATATATGCATACTTGTGTGAAGTAAGCCTTGATTCGCAATTTCAAAGAAATTTCCCTTACTGTTGCATAAAGATCACAACCTCGGGACACAGCGCTACCGGTTTACCTTCATGTCACACCTAAATGTGGCATCTTAGATGTGTCATACTATATACCAACAACAATGACACGGCCAAAAGTAACATTCTTTGAATGGCAACAAAAATGTGGGGGCGGTGATTGCATTGCAATCAGGAATATTTACCCTGGTCATATAATCTGTTAGGGTTAGATTTAGTTATTTTTTAGTTACCACGCTAATTAACAACCGTCATTAGCAGTTGTGTCCATACCCCGAACAGATGTTTCTTCATAGAAACACGTCTCTTTATATAGACGGATCCTTTCCTCTCTCCTTCTCTGATTGTACTTGTAACGCCCCGGACATGGAGAGGGCTTACAAGTTGGTATCAGAGCCGCGCGTGCAGTCACAGACAGGTGGGGCTGTGGCTGCTGTGCGGCTGACCAGTGGGTCCCATCAGGCCCACATGGCGGTGCTGGCGCGGCTGCATAGCAGAGGAAGCAGAGGAGGTCGATGCCGGCGACGCGACGCGGCGGCGACTCGCCGGAGTAGCACTCCGGTGACCTTATGGCACGGCGGATGGGTGCGCTCGAAGTGTGGGAGAAACCCGCACTCGCGCCTGATACCCACGGCACCGGACGTCGACAGTCGTCCCTAAGAGAAGCCTCCTCAGGTTGTATATATATCAAGATCATCAATGAGAATCCTTACAGAGTTCATTACTAGTATTCATTTACCATTGTCTCTTGTTTCTCTCGACTTCAACACGTTATCAACACGCTCCCGAGAGTTAAATCTTGGTCATTTTATCCATTATCCTTCTAAGGTTTTACCGAAAAAGGCTTTCGCCCCGCTTTATATATAAAGCAACGACCGATCACAGCTCAGATACAAACGCACGCCACCACAACACACGCACACACCCAAGGCCGGATACATAGGCGCTGAGCGCAGCAACACTACCCCTAGTACTACAAGAGCAACCGGAGACCTCAACCGTGAACATGCCACCGCGAAGACATGAAGCCGCATATGACGAACCGTGAGCTCCAAGACGGCGCCTTCAGGAAGGTTACGACACCAGGACGTCGCCACCGCCCGACCCGAGAATCAGAGTTTCCCCTGGAGCAACACGACGGGCAATGAAAGCCGCAACGACGCCTTCAAGAAGGGAACGAGCTTCGCCGCCGCCGGTCCGTCCGAAGATAGATCAGGTTTTCACCCCGGCCAACACTCACCACCACCGGACGCCACACCCCGGCGACCACGCCGCCCACACGGCCATGGCCACCGGGCAGCACCTAACCACGGGCTCTGCCTAGGAGCACCGCGGAACCACCACCAGGGTTGCCGCCCCGGCATCCCAGACCTGGACACCACCACACCCGAGACCCACCGCTACCCCAACCAAAGATACGAGCGGAAAAGGACCCGCCTTTCGCACCCCTGGGCTGTCCCCAACGCCGAAACCCAATAGGCCGGCCAAAACTGGCCTCCATCAACCCGTCCTGCGGCACTGGGCGCGAGACGAGCTCGGTCCTGCAGCCGGGCGCGAGACGAACACGGTCCTGCTGCCGGGCGCGAGACGAGGTCAGTCCTGCTGCCGGGCGTGAGACAAGCTCGGTCCTGCTGCCGAGCGCGAGACGAGCGATGGACCGTAGTCGGGGGAGGGCCGAACCTTCGACGAAGGTAGCAAACAGACGAGGAGGAGAGATACCGAAGGTCGAAACGGGCCGCCTACAGACGCGCCGACGCCGGAAAGCCAGCCGCCGCCCCAGTCAGCCCGCCGAGCTGCCGTGATGCCGGCACGGCGAGGAGGCCTCCACATCGAGCGAGCCACCACGCCGCCGCCACCCACAGCCGGAGCAACAGCCACGCCGGACCGGTGCCCCAACCCGCGCCGCCCGTCCACCAGTCGTCGGCAAAGCGGACGCGCACCACCACCACCACAACACCACCAACCCGGAGCGTGAGCTACAGACCGCAGCGCCACCTCCTGCCCCCACCACCACGCCGGCAGCCCCCTCACCGGGCCGCCACGCCGCAACCACAGCAGGGGAGCCGGAGAAGGAAGGTGGAGACCCACCAGAGCCGCCCGCAGCACCCCAAGGCCCAGATCCAGGCCACGGGCGCTGCCATGGACACGTAGCCGCTGCGCTGCGAGCCGTCGCCTAAACCACCGCCGTGCCGCCACCCAGCCCGCACGCCGCCGACCTGGGCCACAGCCCCGTGCCGCCGGGCCCCGCGCCAGCCCGACGCACCCGCTCGGAGGAGTCGCCCCGCACCACCCTCGCCCGAGAGGGAGAGAGAAGGGCCCCGCCGCCAGCCACCGCCAGGGGCTTTGCCCTGGCGACTCCGGCCAGCGGCGGCGGCGGGAAGGAGAGCAGGAGGGGTGCTGGAGACCGGATTAGGCGGCGCCGCCCGAGCCGCCCGCGGGGGGGACGGCGCGAGGGCGAGAGCGAGAGGATAAGGTCTTCTAAGGTTTTACACAGGTTCAATGGTGTGGTCAGCTTCGTACAAGTGCAGGGATTTCTGTTCTTTCACCCATTCTGGACTCTTGTTTCAGTGCAATCAATGGGATCCAGGTGTGTGCACATCCGGCCGCGGGGCTGCTCCCCTCCCCCCAAGCTATCTTTGGTTGATAGATCGTATGAGGAGCTTTGTTGGAGACCTTAGGCCCACGGTGTTCCTGGTTACGACTGATCGACTTGTGGGTTCATCGGCTAGTCGTACTGCCCATATCGTCGGACGTCCCGACATGGCTCTTGGAAAGAGCGTAAGTATCTTGCTGGGTCACCGCCGTCTTCATGCGCTCCATGCCCCTTTCAAATCACTTCTTACAAGGGTGCCGGGGGAGAGGGTCTACACCGACCAGGTTTCTTGGCCAAGGTGCGGAAGGAGTCAGGGCCGTGGTCTGTGGTATTTTTCATAATTTCTTCCATCTGTCTGCTATTCATGGCCAGGGTGGTAGTCCGGTACAACTCTTCGACCGTGTCGAGCTCTTCTGCCCTTCGCTCCACGCATCTGTTCTCCCTGGACACTTTGCCGAGGGCTGACAGGAACTTCAGTCGGGTTGCGTTCTGTACCGGATCTTTGACCTCTTGGGCAAGTGCGTCGATTTCCGCATCGCGAGCACCACTTCACTGCTTTCGTCACTGGTCATGAAACTCGGCGTATCAACCATGTAGCACTCTTGGACCAAGGTCACCGGCCATAGGTGTAATTAGGGGCTGTTTGGTTGCCACCCTGAGCCCAAATGCCTGACCTGAGCCTCTCCCTGTGACCTGCCAGAGGTGTGTTTGGTTGGTGTCCTGAGAATCTAGCCTGAAAATCTTACCTGTGATAGCTGCCTGACACAGGGCTAGAAAATTGGTGGCCTGAGCTACATGCAAACGCTGCTTCTCCTGCCTGAGTATAATCAGGGTGGCAACCAAACATGGTCTTCAATATGAGGTGTGCCTGAGCATGCAATTTCACCAACAAAATCAGGCCACTCTCAGGCATGCAAAATTGTCAGTCATGTTGCTCAGGGTGGATTGCCTGGGCATGCAGGGACCAAAACACACAATCCTGCTGATCGGGCCAGAAGAACGGGTGATTTTTTTTCCATCTAGGAGATGTACCTAATGAGTTCAGAGAGCTCTTAAATACCGAATGTAACCCTGTGTGATCATTTTATTGATCTTCATCCTAAAAAAATTAATCAAATTTATAAAACATTGGATTATTTTCCGTGTAAATGAAGTCCGGCCCCAGGCCCCCCAACATTCCAGTACCGGCTCTGCAACAACATCGCCTGCGAATCCAACTTGGCCCTTCACATCCAGAACTGGAATGTTGTGCCCGCGAGATTAGAGCTGATTAGTTACCATGACGAGGAAATCGTTGATTGATATGTATCCATCTCAACCGTGCTAGCGCAAATCACGGGGCCGGCGATTTTAAAAACGAGCGCCGCGCGCGCTCGCCGCCACCGACGCCAAGCGCTCCACGGTGTTCCAGAGGCGCATGAAAACGGCGACGCACGGGATCACCTCCTCCGTACAAGCCGCCGCCGGATCGTCTTCGGGGTTCTGACCCGCTCCGCTGTCCGCTCTCGTGCAACAATCAGGTTAAACATGGCATCTTTCTCCGGTTTATTAGAGGTCTCTTATTGCATCACAGCCAGGAACTTTCCTTGACCAACGCGAGACACGCATCAAGTACAGATCCAGTAAGGTTTTGCCAACGAAGAGCCTGATACTTCTTCTCCAATGGCGAACCTTGAACGGTCACTGCCTTCAATGGTCGACGGCCTTAAGCCGGCACAGAGGAAGGTTTTGTTCTGCTCGTTCAAGAGGAATCTGGTTAAAGAAACCAAGGTATGTGTACGCCAAAGAGTTCTTGAATATCTTTGGATCTGGAATTAATCGCCATCACATGGCATATTTCCTGAACTCGTTACCTTCATTTCATTGGCTGCATACAGGTGGCACACTTGGCTGGTTACGTGGCAGAACACTCAGCGTACCACCATGGCGAGCAGATTCTAGCCAACACAATTATAGGAACGGCCCAAGATTTTGTCGGTACCAATAATATTAGTCTTTTGGAGCCCCGCGGCCTGTTTGGTGTTAGCTTTGTAAAACCCAAGTACAGTACCTTATATGCTGTCAAAAAAAAAAAAACGAGTTCTCATGCTTCTTTGTGTGTTTACATTCATTCATTTCATTTCAGGGGGGCAAAGATGCTGCTAAAGCTCGGCACATCTACACCAGATTATCACCGATCACCCGTTTAATTTTTCCAAAGGATGATGATCTTCTTCTCAACTATCTGAATGAAGATGGACAGTCCATTGAACCCAGTTGGTAGTATTCCAACATTCATCCTGGCAATTAAATGGATTGATTTCTGTGCACCTAAAACATGCCGCCTTTTCTTCAGGTATATCCCAATCATTCCCATGGTTTTGGTCAATGGAAGTGAAGGCATTGGGCCTGGATCAAAAAACTATATCCCAAGCTATAATCCTAGAGACATTATTGCTAATCTGAAAAGGTTGCTAAATGGAGGCACTGTGACACCAATGGACCCTTGGTACAAGGGGTTCAAGGTCTGTGAAATGCTTTCACTAGCATAGTTCTATTACATTATCGACAGTTTGACACCTTAATTCAGCAATTGCTTTTTGATGCAAATTTTCTGCTCATAACCTGATAGGGCTCTGTGAAGAATGCAAGAGCAAAGGCAGCTGGTGTCATGTATACCATCACTGGTGTTATAGAGCAAGTCGTTGATACCAAGCTTAAAATTACTGAGCTTCCCGTCCGCAGCTGGACTGTAGATTACAAAGAATTTCTTGAATCCATGTGTCCTCACAGTGAAAAGGAAAATGGCAATGAGAAGAACAAAGGCAAGGGCAAGGTCAAGGTCAAAGAACCACCATTTCTAGAGGTAGGTAGTTGTACAAATAGTTACTTCTTTCGGATTTCAGTTTTTTTTTTACTTTATTCAAATTGCAAAAAAAAATGCAGGAAATAAGATCACAATGTGATCATGCGAATGTGGAGTTTGAGGTGATCTTGAGTGAGCAAAACATGAATATTGCTAGGAAAAAAGGCCTTGAGAACAAATTCAAGCTGACAGCCACAATAAAAACAACAAACGTGAACTTGTTTGACTCAGATGGTAGAATTCGAACATATGGCACCCCAGAGGACAGTGAGTATCTATCTCCAATATGGATCTGTATTATAACTACAAACCCCTTCTCCTGTAGTTTTGAATCTGAAATGTTGTTACCTTTTCAGTACTTAAAGAGTTCTTCCAACTGAGGCTTGAATTCTACGCCAGAAGAAAGGTACATTGAAAGATCGTGGATGTCGCCTAGAGGGGGGGGAGGGGGGGGGTGAATAGGCGCTTTAAAATAATTACGGTTTAGGCTTGAACAAATGCGGAATAAACCTAGCGGTTAATTTGTCAAGCACAATACCTAAATCGACTAGGCTCACCTATGTGCACCAACAACTTATGCTAAGCAAGATATATAACAAGAAACAATATGGCTATCACAAAGTAAAGTGCATAAGTAAAGGGCACGGGTAAGAGATAACCGAGGCACGCGGAGACGACGATGTATCCCGAAGTTCACACCCTTGCGGATGCTAATCTCCATTTGGAGCGGTGTGGAGGCACAATGCTCCCCAACAATGCCACTAGGGCCACCGTATTCTCCTCACGCCCTCGCACAATGCAAGGTGCCGTGATTCCACTAAGGGACCCTTGAGGGCGGTCACCGAACCCGTACAAATGGCAACCCTTGAGGGCGGTCACTGAACCCGTACACTTTGGCAACCCTTGGGGGCGGTCACCGGTACCCGTCAAATTGCTCGGGGCGATCTCCACAACCTAATTGGAGACCCCGACGCTTGCCCGGAGCTTTACACCACAATGATTGAGCTCCGAGGCACCACCAAGCCACCAAGCCGTCTAGGGCGCCAAGGCACCCAAGAGGAACAAGCTCTAGGGTGCCCAAACACCCAAGAGTAATACGCTTCTCAACTAACCACTTCCACGTATCACCGTGGAGAACTCAAACCGATGCAACTAATGCAATGGCAAGAACACACGAAGTGCTCAAGTCCCTTCTCTCTCAAATCCCACCAAAAGCAACAAAAGCTATGGAGGAAAGTGAGAGGAAGAACAAGGAGAACACCAAGAACTCCAAGATCTAGATCCACAAGGTTTCCCTCACATAGAGGAGAAAGTGATTGGTGGAAAGATGGATCTAGATCTCCTCTCTCTATTCCCTCAAGAAGGAGCAAGAATCATTGGAGGGATGGAGAGATAGCAAAGCTCTAGAAGGTCAACAATGGAGGAGAGAGAGCTGCAATGGATAAAAGAACCGTTGGGGAAGAAGACCCCTTTTATAGGCCTCCCCAAAATCGAACCGTTACCTGTGCTGGTCGCGTACGCACGGTACTACCGCTCGGGAGAGCGGTACTACCGCTTAGGCGGTAGTTCCAGCCAGCAGCAGGCGAGAACACGGAACTGGAGCGGTAGTGCCGCACTCAGCGGTACTACCGTCCAACCAAGCGGTACTACCGCTAAAGCGAAAAGAGCACCTCTGCGAAACACATGCGGTAGTAGGAACGGTAGTGGAGGGCGGAAGTACCGCTCTGAGCGGTACTACCGCACTACTGCCGCACTACTACCGTTTAACAGAAAGCGGCAACAGAGACGTGCACAGAAGGAAACCCCGCAAGCGGTAGTGGCGGCGGTAGTGCGGCGAGTACTATCCAAACAACGACTGGTTATAATAAGAAGAGGCAGGGGAGATATGCCTAACATATAGAGATGAGAAACCTCTATGAATGAAGAACCGGCATAAACTCCAACATCGAAAGCATCATAGAAGATGCATATATGAACTCCGTTTTCGATGAACTCGAGCTTGTCATGAAGATGACCAAAAGCTCAAAGACTCACAAAGAGAAACACCAAACACGAACCAAGAAAGATGATGCAAGGATGCAATGGTTTGAGCTCTCTACGAATGATACGATCAAGCTACTCACTTGAGAGCCCCCCTTGATAGTACGGCTATCGATCCTATAACCCGGTCTCCCAACTACTACCATGAGACCGGTAAAATAGAAAACCTATCAAGGGCAAACCTTTTCCTTGCGCATAGTCCACTTGAGCTAGATGATGACGATCTTGTCCTCCTCAAGTTGGACCACCTTTCTTGATTGCGTCGGCTCGATGAAGACTAGTTGATTGCTCCCCCATACTCCACTATGGGTGAGCCACTCTTCGGCACATCTTCACAAGTCCATTGTCACCACAATGGACGGCAAGCTTCAAGCATGTGATCTCTTCGTGATGCTCCACTTGAACTTGCACACCGCAATGTTGATGACGATCACCACTTGATGTCATCCTCCATGGGTTGAATGAGATCTTCCTCTTGACGCAAGCCCATGGAAACATACCTAACCCCACATGAAACTCTCGCATAGAACATGGGTTAGTACACAAAGCGTAATGGACAATGCTTACCATACCGTGAGATCACTTGATCCCACTCGGTACATCTTCTACGCTTTGTGTGTTGATCAACATGACCAATCTTTGGATAACTCCATGAATAACCTTGGTCAACACATATTCTTCTTCTAATAACCTTGAAACCAACAAATGGTCTTCAAGCAATGCCTATGGACAAACCCTTCAAATATAACTCAAGGCAACCATTAGTCCATAGAGATTGTCATCAATTACCAAAACCAAACATGGGGGCAGCACATGTTCTTTCATACATGTTTAATTTTTTTCCTCTAATATTCATGTGCGAACCACCACAATAACTAATTAATGCTGTGGAGGCAATAATGTTGCAAAATATTGGGAACGAGATATTGAAGCTTAAGAACAAAGTGAGGTTTATTCTTGTTGTTATTTCTGAGGACATCATTGTCAATAACAGGAAGACGGCGGAGCTTTTCCTGGAGCTTAAGCAGAAGGGGTATGAGCCTTTGCCAGAGATTTTTTTTACGTCCGAGCCGGTTCCTGTAGGAGGTACAGAAGAAGTAGATGAAGAAAATGAAGAGAGTCCTGTTGAAGGTGCAGCAGGAGTTACTGCGAGTGATTATGAGTATCTTCTCGCAGTCGCAATTTGTACCTTTACTGAGGAGAAGGCACAGGAGCTCATCGCACAAATGAATAAATTAGAGGCCGAAGCTGAAAGTCTGGGCAAAGCAACTCCAGAAATTCTTTGGCTGGGAGAACTTGATGCCCTGGAAAAGGAACTGGACGTACGCTCTGTTCCTCTCCAATGTTTTGCGCGATGTTATGTGTTTCGCCTCTTGTCACTCACTGATTTTGATACAGGTGCTTGATGGAAATTTTGAAGATTTAGAGGAGGAGACAACCCGTAGGCCGGGAGAAAACTCGAAAGGCGAGAAGGCTCATAATCCTGACCTGTCTCCAGAACATAGTGGTAATGCCCACATACAATGTTTTGTGTTTCTCCAAATAAAATGTCTATCTCTTCAACAGGAAATGCTGCTGCCGAGAAGCCAAAGACTACCATCAGGAAGAGGGCGCCTGCTCGGAGCAAAGATATATTCAAGCCTACCAGCGACAGCAATTCCACCGCTCCTTCTCCTGAGAAGAAGGTGCGAAAGATGAGGGCCTCCCCCTTCAACAAGAAGAGCGGCTCGGTTACGCAGAGAGTCGCGAGCGCTTCAACAGGAACAGACGATGCCGAGGCTCCTCCCTCGGGCAGCCTTGCTCAGCCAGTTATGCCGAGAAGGACAGCAAGGGAGATGAAGGCGAAAGCAATCTACATCGATTCCGGGAGCGACGATAATGTCTAGTTTATAAGACTCTTTTATTTAGCTAATCTGATGTGTTGGGCTTGGCTGCTTGCTCAGGTTCATCTCTTGTGCGTTTTGTGTTATGTTAGGTTGCTCAGACATTCATCAGTGATCCAATCTTTTTGAGACTTGTTCTGTCGGAATCTATCTACTTGTGACATTTGACACATTGATTACCTTAAAACGTTGATCATCCATCAACTCGTACACACCTAGTGCTTTTTATTTTTATTTTGCTGAATGTTCTGTTTTGTGTGTGCGTGCGTGCAAAGCGGATTGGGATTTTCAGCAGTGTTGTCTTGTGCTCCTTCGGTTGTGATTTGCTTCAGACGTGCCATTCTTGTCTGACTACTAGTGTACTCCTATACTTCCCAACTCTTTCGTTCAGAAGAATGGTGAGTGCCAAGCATGATTGTTTTCAGTCTTTCTGAGGAACAGATTGTTAATCATCAGCCGTCTGTTTTTTATTTCAGTTTAGGTCGGATTTTTGTCCAGTACAAGTTTGACACGTGTCTTTGTTGGTTTTTGAGTTCAGTCCATAGCTCTAAAAATTAAACTGATTTCGTTTGGGGTTCAGGTTGTATTCCCTCATGGACCCTCGGTTCTCCCCATCCGCCTGCTGGTTTTTCCACCCTCTCAGACCGTCCTAACGGGCCGGATTGCAACCCGTTACCTACCCAATCACAGCAAAAACCACAGCCCCAACACCCCACCCAGCTCCCTCCCCCTAGTATGTGTTCCAAGGGCTGACGTATCCCACATCTGCGGTGTAGAGACGCAGGTGACAGGGGGTACACCCAGATCGTCTCCACTGCAAAGAAATTCAGAGGGGGTAGAGAGAAAAGGAAAAGAGAGCAGAAAGCATGTGAGATGAGCGAGGGCAAGCAGCTGGGTGTGATGCTGCTTGCGATCCTGAGATATGTTCCAACGAACTGATGAAAAGTGAAAACCACTCATACTAATAACTTATATATACTAAGAAAAAGATATGTTCCACTGACTACAAAGGCAAAATATATACTTATTCACTGGAACTAAACTGAGCAAAAGGCAGAGCAAAAGCAAAAAAAATCTGAATAAAACGTTGTTGGATTAGCAATTCTCATACAAAGGTGTGAATTAAAAGGAGGAATAGGACACTGAACATTTCATGTACACTGCATGATTCATAACTTATGAATTGGAAAACAGACTTGGCATGACAAAACCCAAAAAAGGAATATGTTGTTTTACTTTGACAATTTTGAATAAAATAATACTGAAGGCTGATAGCTTAAGCATACAGTGAAAGAGTGAAGTAAACTACTCCCTCCGTTCCTAAATATAAGTCTTTTTAGAGATTCCAATACGGACTACATACGGAGCAAAATGAGTGAATCTACACTCTAAAATATGTCTATATACATCCGTATGTCTATTGAAATCTCTATAAAGACTTACATTTAGAAACAGAGGGAGTAGATTATTACCTTAAGTTGTGGCTTGCTAACAAACTCTAAACTCGAACGAAAATAAGGATGAAACTGACAGAATGAAAGATAGCTTGGTTAGTCCCTCAAGCTTGGCAATGACAATAGAAAAAAAATGAGGATATCTTGGTTAGTATTTTCAGAACTAACCTACTATAGGATCTGAGTATAAAGTGCAAACATAATCTTGAGTTGACTCCCACGGACGTCATCTTCCTTTGAAGAAAAGATGTAATGTCGTTCTCACCTACTGCCAAAAAAAAACTGATGAAAAGTGAAAACAAGAACATGGCGCTAGAATGAAAATTACGTACCTTGTTCTTCTTTGACGTAGTGAGAAATAGATAAACCATGCTGAAACACTGAAGGTTGATGATCTCCTGAACAGAAATATATTCGATGAGAGAATTTACAAGAATCCACTCTGAAAAAGGTTTTGTGAAGAAATGATCAATTATAAGTTTATAACTAAACACTGAAGAAGAGAGAACAAACCTGCTCCGACTTTCCTAAACAATTAACACTGAAGAACAAACAACAAACCTCCCTCTAATTGATAAATAAGAGAAGAACACTGAAGGTACTGGGGAAAATAATAATAAACTAAACACTAAAAACTAAAGAAGAGAACAAAAAGTTGCTTCGTCTTTTAAATAATAAAATAAAACGTACAACTGAACACTGATAATGTTAATGTTAACTGATAGACTGACATATAAAGGAAGGCCAATCATCGACAACAGGAATTAGGACCTCCAACTTGTCACCTAGCATCATCTCGTCAGACTATGGATCTCTCGGAAGTCATGGACGACAACTATCAACTCCACCTCCTTGTCAATGATGGTCTTAAAATTAATTACTACATCGGTGTCAACCTCGAGTCCTATTTTTAATAAGAAACTTCTTCCATCCATGCTTGAAGATGCGCCCGTCGGGTGTGGTGTCGTAATCGGTCCTAGTGAAGCTCTCTTTTGCCCAACTGTAGTCCCGCCCGCCCGTGCTTCAAGATGTCCATAGGAGAAGCTACTTCTTTTGGTATTTTCTGAATGCCTAAAGTTTACCAAAAAAAGGAAAAAAATAAAGGATGCATTAGACACAGCTAGGAAAAAAACTTAACTTAAGAAGACACAAAAACTAGAGATGTGAAGTTTCTGAGAATCTAGACCCAAGAGGCCAAGACCACATGACAGCAGAATATTGGCTAAAATCAGATAATGATCGGCAGACCCACAAATATCAAAAGACGTCATGTACAAAATGACCTAATGCTTGAGCTAAACTTTTTTTAAAAGACATACGAAAAGGTCGTTGTCATACAAGAGCCATACAAGCTAACGGAGGAACAAATAAAATGCCTTAGGAAGAAGTAAACTGAATGAATATTGAGACTATCTCTCAATGTTGGCTGAAGACACAAGAAGAATGAAACACTGAAGAATGATGTTGAGATAATGATCAACTAAATCAAACAATACTAAAATGAGAATCTACTAAATAGCGATTTCATTCATAAAAGAAAGCTATTGAGAAACAGCAAACAAACGAAGAATGATGCAAGCTTAAGAACTGAGGACAAACGACCAGTGACTAAATGAAAGACATGTGAAAAACTGATGAGAAAGTAACTTAATGAGAAGACATGAAAAAGGGTGAAATATTAATAGAAACTGAAGACTAGCGGACCGACAAACTGAAGAATGGGATACTGAACCGACTAACTGAAGAAAATTAAGTTGAATGATAGAAAAAACTAAATGAGAAAAATGACAGTGATTGAATAATTCAAAAGAAGAGAAATAAAACTAACTTGAAATTGACTAAAGGAAAATACAATGAATGACAAATTCTAAATGAAATTAAACTGAAAACTGAGCAAAAAGCAGATCAAAAGCAAAAAAAAAAAAAAAAAAACCGAATACTGGATTTATAACTGAAAACTGAATTAGGAAAGACTGATAAAACTAAACTGATGACTACAACTGAAAACTAGACTGATAACAGAGGGAAAGACTGAACAAGAATTGGGACTGAATATGATTGAGTAAAGAATGAAATTGGAGACTGAGGACACAAGAAGATAATGAAAGATCGAACAAGGACTGAGACTGAATATGATTGAAGAAAGAAGAGACTAAAGACAAAAAGAAAGATGACTGAAAGGGCAAAAATAATGAACAATGAATACTTACAAATAAGACTGAAAATATGTGGTTGTCGTCCTACAAAAGTTGTGTTAACTGAGAAACAAATGAAAAACTGAGGGATCAACATTGAGTTTACTTATGTATGTGCACTTGACTGTATATGAGTTTCCTAATCTTCACATTACTTCATCTGCTCATTCCTAGACAATGACTAAAGAAACTGGAGAAACTACAGTCTTCACACCACTTCATCTGCTGATGCTCCTCGTGATCAAAATGATGGGCTAAACAAAAGACTGAAACTCGTGGTAGACTGAACATTGTTAATCTCGGCACTTGACTGAAATCAAATACTAATGGACTACAGCAGTGTCATCCCTCTCCGCAGCCCCAAAATCAGCTTGTGCTTGCAAAAAGGCATTTCACACTCAATATGCCCAGCCCATGCCACCAACCAGATGGGGTCTACATGAACAAAACCAACTATGTTAAGGAAATGAACAAGTTTATAACATCACCTAATCTTGTACTACCACAGCCATGTTTTAATAGAGAGAATAACAATACTGCTGCAGCAAAAAAATAAAACAAGCTGATGACTAGCAGAAAGAAGTAAAAAATGATCCATCTCATGGATGTACAAAACAAACTGCTCACTGTAGCTCTGCTCTTAATAACTGATTTCATTCATAATTGAAGGTTATTCATGTAATAAAAGACTTAAAATGAAAACAAGGAGATACTAAGAGTACTCTATTCAGACTGAAAATGAATGTTAACTATTCTTCCACATAATACTGATAACTGACAGAAGATAGGGCGTGCCCCCCATTCTAGCACAAGCACAAACACCTGCTGCCGCAATCGACACAGAATATATACATTGCTGAATCGAAGGCGCTTACCAGAAGCCAGCAAAAAAATCAAGCTTCGATCCTCACATACCTACTTTCCCATCACTAATCTAATCAGAAGATCGCTCGTCGTAAAAAACACCAAAAATTAATACAAAAATGAACAAAATCATACGGCGGCCGCGCTTTGACAGAACCCAAATCACAGGTGCCAAGGTCAGGGGATTCGATTGAGCGAACTACGTGGATGCTCTGCCTCGCAAAACCTATGGAATGGGATTTGGTTAGGAGGATGGGGAAAGACCGAGGTGCGCGGAGAGATGGCTGCAGTCCGGCGCGGCGACGCAAAACTCAGACGACGGAGAACTCAATGCGCTGAGCATCGGGGAAGAGAGATAAGCTCGTTGTACGTGTCTTTCCAGTGACGGCCGGCCGTGACGCGCCCCATGGCGGAGCCGAAGCTGGCCTCCTCTCCGACCCCTCCATGGCTCCATGGCCAGCAGCTCGCCTTCCTCCCCGCCGCTTCCCCCCTCCTCCCGCTGCGCTAACTGACACGGGGCCTCCCACTGAAAAAAAAAATGATGGACACCCGTGAACCCGGGTCGGGTTCCAGAACCCGATAAAAAAAGACCGCGACCAGAACCCACATAAGCAGCAACCCGTCCACGATAGACAACCCACAGGGGAGGGGGGCGCTGAGATTAGCGACGAGATCCAACGACTCAGAATTCGACCTGACGTGAATTGAAAATCAGACGTCTGATTTTTAGCAAAGCTGTAAGAGCATCTACAGCCGGACTTGGCAAATCCGGCATCCTATACACCCGCGGGCGCGTCCGGGCGCGCCCGCGGACAGTGCCCACCGACCCCTCATATGTTGCCCTGCACATCCACATATCTCAAATCCGGTCTCTCAAATCCATGTACGTCGATTATACAGGGCGTTGTCACACGTAAATAACAAATGTTTGGTACCGAACATAAATAGTGCTTACATAAAATTTATTTGAAGTGCTCAAATCAAAAACAGCTCATTGGTTTCCACTATGGGTCCACATATGCTCCACAAGATCACTGAGGAGCTGCGCGTGCACCTGATGATCTCGAAGATTCTGATGCATTTGTAGAAAGTTCATGAGCTGAGTTGCATCCTGATCTTCCGGGATTTCAACTTGTTCTCCAGGTGCTTCGAAATCATTGGTTTGGACTACACCATCACCCTCATCCTCGACAATCATGCACTACTAGGGAAAACCCTAGCAGTAGCGCGGGGTTTTGTAATATCAGTAGCGCGGGTGGGCGCGCTACTGCTACGGCGCTACAGCTAACTATTAGCAGTAGCGCTGTTCCACCCGCGCTACTGCTAACAGAGTTTAGCAGTAGCGCGTTTAGGTGAACCTCGCTACTGCTAAAAACTGCAGCGCGCCTATTTAACACGCGCTACTGCTAAAGCAGCGCTACTGATACACATACCCCGCGCTACTGTTACTATTGTCTGTAAAAAAAATTCTGCAACGTTTTTTCTCTGTTTTTTAATAGGTTTATACAATAGCCTGTCATATCACACACAATAGTCTCATCATATCATACACATGCAAATATTCTCATCAAATCATGCCATCATCATCCAACACAAATGATGTCTATCATCATCATCGATCTCGAAATAGCGATACAAGTTATGATATGTCTCGAATACATGCAACTACATCGTCATCCCATACACATGTTTCATCACCCATCTAAAACGATGATATAGAAGAGAAGAGCTATCACTATGAGTAAGAGCGGAATTATGCAGTACATGAGGCGCCGGTTGTGATTCCTCTCTCGCGCTAGCGTGAACCTCAAGTAACTAGCTTCTGCTTCTTGTCTGCTATCAAACCCTTTATGGCTGCCGCCCGAGAACCGTGACACTTAGGCCTGACACTCGGGCCACTCATCGTACACTCCCGGAAC
Source organism: Elymus sibiricus (assembly GCA_039707655.1). NCBI lineage: Eukaryota > Viridiplantae > Streptophyta > Magnoliopsida > Poales > Poaceae > Elymus > Elymus sibiricus. The sequence continues at coordinate 73,497,262 of CM077672.1, read as the reverse complement.
CCTCCCTATGTACACGGCATAGCACTTCTTCGCCATCAAGGACCTATGTACCTGTTAGAGATGCATCTTCATCAAGCGAATTCAACAATAATATGCAACATAATATATTTGAGCAACACGAAAAGAAAGAGTTAGCTAAGAGATGCAACATATAGTAAACATAATTAATCGACGCAGGTTCACCGTACCCAAACTAATTAACTAGATGTACGCAGGTCATCGTACCCAAACTAACAAACTAGCGTTACGCAAGTTCAGCAGGACCGTTGACATCACAAAGTTTCATCGCTACAGAAACTACAAGTTCAACCGACACATCATCATCGGCATCGTCAATCACTGGAAGTTCCACCCATCCATATCCGGGAGGATGCAGCCTAGCTTCGTGAACGGCGTCAGGTCTTGACGTTGCATGCCTATGCGAGTTCTGACGTCAGCTCGCGATATAGGGCCGTGGTGGAACATCCCCTTCTCTTCGACAACTTCTTTCATGATGATCGTTGCAATGTCCTTCTGGATGCGAAAGAAGTCATCTCTGATTCTATAATCCAGTTCGTGTCTTAAGGATTCTGCCCATTTGCGAATATGTTCATCGTTTCTTGTTGTCATGCGAAGATGTTGGTGATCCCTTCTGTACTCCATCATGAGATGGAGGAGGTAGAATCCGTCGTTCTTGCTTGCTGTCGGTTGATGGATGGAGCAGAAGGTAGTTTTATGCGAGAAACCCGGCTTGTTCTTCCTTTGTTTCCTGATCAGCATGTTGCCACCCCTCATGCTGAAGCCGTGGAGAGCATCATCCAGAATATCCATTATGTGGGTGTAGTCTTTCTTCTCGAAGTTTCTGGACGAGTCGAAATACACGGCGTGGGAGACTCGCGGGAAAAGAACGATAAGGACGGCGCGCCCGTTGCTGCAGAAAACCACGACACCTCAAATTAGTCTCCATATGAGCGAAGGAATGATTGAAACGTACGAAAGGGTTGTCCGGCAATGACTTACATTGGATGATAAGGCAGGAGAATCGTTTCCTTGTCCTTATTCGTTACCATGAAGTATTCGATGTAGTCCCTAGCAGCTTTACGTTCAAACTCGCCGAGACTCAAGAAGGACTCATGCATGTAGTATGAATCCTTCACCGCGATTTCCGAGATTTGTTCTCTCCTGATGACAAAGTTCATATGTAGCGCAAAAAGGCGGACGATCGTAAAATCGAGCCGGCTCATGAGAAACATCTCAAAGATGTGATCAAACCGCAGGAAGAACACCTCCGCGGGCAGTGTGTCGACATAGCACTTGGCCTGAGGCACACGAACCGCATAAAGCGGATATCCTGGATCCTCCGAGGCGAGAAGGCTTTTCTCAGTCGACAGCACATGGTCGTGCAGTCTCCTGAGATCCCCTGATATGGCCTCTAGCGGTTTCGGCGGTAGGATCGGCTCGCCCGCGACATGGTACATCGCCGCACCTTTGACCGGTACACGGTCTGCAAAATCGGTTGGTTGGCTGCTAGAAGCTTTGGCAGCTTTGGCGGCAGCAGTGCCTCTCTTCGGCGGTCTCTTCCTCTCCTTTTTCTTGGGTTCACCGTCCAGACCCTTCCTTACCCCCACCACCAGTGTCGTCGGGCTAAGCACTTTACGACCCTCGGCTAGATGACCCTGCGTTGAGGCGACATCTGGAGGCGTGTCCTGTGAGGATTGCATGAAGAGAGACTTCTTGCAATCAACTCTAGGACGTTCCTGCCCGGGCACATCATCCATCTCCTCATCCGCATGCTCATAGCCCGAGTCATATGGCTGACTCATCATTTGTCCGTCGTCATAGGCGGCACCGGTATTGAGGAACCGGAGAGGGTCCTCCTACTCCATCTCATCATCCATTCCTTGTTCCACGGGGCCGACTACATCATCCACTATTGGACCCCCTTCCTCGCGTCGTCCGCCGCTCTCACCCGGCACGAGAGGCGCTGGTAATTGCGTAGGCAGGGTGGTGGTGTTCATACCTTGCTGATGTGTGGTCATTGGTGTGCTCTCGGCCGCCTCTAGACGAAGAAGATTCTTCGGCCACAGCAGCATCCAACCCTTGCATTCTCCAAGCCGCATCGGGGTCTCGTCCTCCTCTCCCCTGAGCCGTACTGGAGGAGTCAAATCCTCGTGGCCCGCTTTCACACTCGACAAGGTAACCCTGAAGGTGCCAACGGGGATCAGCTGGCCGTGGAACGTGAGTTCCAAGGGCTTCGTTATCACTGCCTTTCCCACGTCCACCTTCCGGCCGTTGATCATGTAGAGTACGGTGCACGGGGTTTCGTCGGCCTGCGAAGACATGTCTGCGGCGTAAGACATCCGAAAGGCAACGAAAAACGGAAGATTATATATATGTTGGTGCGACGTGTAATTACCGTGAGGGCGTCGAGGTCAGCCAAAGACGAAGGCCCGCCTAGCACGCCAGAGACAGAGGACGGGCTGCTATGAGCGGGTGCGGGAGCAGGACCTTGTGCGGTAGCGGCAGCAGGTGGTGGTGGTGCGATGTTCACCGAGTTGCTCCCAACGAAGCTGGGCATGGGAAAATCTTGTGCCGTCTTGTCTGGATTTTGCTTCGTCCAGTCGATAATAGCCGGAATCAAGTTAGTAGCGAAATCATTTCTGCAGGCAGATACAGCTGCATTGACTGCCTGCTGGACCAACTCATTTTTGTTCGCTTCTGCAGCCTCAGCTGCTTTTTTCTCGGCCTCAGCTGCATTTTTCTCGACCGCAAGCTTCACCTTCTCGTCGATGTTCAACTGACTGAACTTCTTTTTCTGCCTTTTGGCCTCCGGGCCCTCGTTGTAGTAGTACTTCCACGTGGCGCCGTCTCCGACGCCGTGCACACGTCCATATTGCGGCCGCTGGTCCAAAGGGAGTCCCTTCAGTTGGTTCAAGGCCCGGTTGAGAGGGGTGTCCCACTTGGGCCTCATCGACGACTGAGACGACGAGTCGCTTTGGGCCGCAAGCCTGTGTTGCTCCTTCTGCAAAAGGAATGTGAACCGTTTACGAATGTTACTACAACGTGTAGTCCACTTGATCAGAAGCTAAATGTAAGGTGGTAAAAGAATAATTACCAGTAATCTAATCAATTTCCTCGTGATCGGGTCCGTGTACCAAACCTTCTTTTCCTTGTCCCACTTGTACCGGGCCCTGATGAAGTCACGCTCCTGCGGGTCGGTGAACTCCGCGTAGGGGTCTGGGATCCCCGCGGCTTCACGTTCCGCGTCCTCCTTATCCCATATGGGCCTCTTGCCAATGTAGCCACGACTTCCGAGGCGTTGGTTCCCCGTGTTCCTTTGCTGCATTGACTTGTATTTCTCAGACTTAATCTTGGCTGCCTCGGTAGCGGAAGTGTCCTTGAACTTTTCGAACTCCTCTGCCGTCAGTGTCGGATTGTCCACCAAAATCTTGGAAAGGGGTTCGTTAGCATCAATCGCTCGTTTCACCCTCCCTTTCCAGGCGGCCAAATCGTTGCTGAACATGCCCATGGCGTGGTTATTGATACCTTTCATGGCAGCATCATCCCACGGGTTTTCTATGCGGTCATCCCGGCCGGGGAACTGGAATCTCTTGTGCAGCTTCGTTAGGAGCAAGTGCTCCAGATGTGGTTTCTTCCTTAAGTCATTGTCGTTGATGCTCGCGGTTTCCCGTAGGATGCATCCGACTTGGTTGCCGTAGCACTTGCGAGGTTCATCCGGCGCTATTGGCTCGAATTTGCCGGGGTGCATCTCTGTGACCAGGATTCTTCCGATGCCGAGTTTGTTAGGGCGTCGTGTCCTCTGCTTCTTCTGCTTCTTCTTTTCGTTACCGCCTTCGGCGCCGGTACCTTCGGCGCCGCCATCGGTGCCGGTGCCATCGGTATCGATGTCGGCGGCAGTACCATCGTCCGCTATGACCAGGTCGCCCTGCAAACCTTTTGTTTGCTGACTAGACAAAAAGTCGAGGTAATCATGTTCACGGTCATATTGTATGTCATCGGCAGCGTGGTCAAAAGGCCCGGTCTCGTCGTTGTTCGACATGTTTCCTACGATTAAGTCTGCTCGTTTAATTGTTAAACTATAATAAAATGAGTAATGACATAAAAAAAGACCTATGGTTTGCCGGAATGCCGTTTCATTCCCGTCCAAGCAAATGTCGGGCACTCGATATGCCTACTTTCTAGCACAAGTCATGCCGAAATTCACGGGAAATTTTGGCATGACCTTTGCTAAAAAGTGGACATATCGAGCGCCTGAAATTCGCCGGAACGGAAATGAATCAACATTCCGGCAAAACATAGGCCACTCAGATCATTTCCCTGCAAACAAGAAAAGCCAACATAGGCAACAATAGCACATCATCTCCATCATTTGGCACATCATATGGCAACAACAGCAGCCAACATCATTTGGCACTTCAATTATTCAAAATATGTTCACCATCAACAGCCAACATCATGTATATCAAAGAAATTCATGCACTTTAATTATTCAAAGAAATTCACCATCAAAATATGTTTTAAATTCCTAGGTACTGTCCTAATATAAAACAGCTACTATCCTAATAAAAAAACCTAGCTAAATTCCTATCTACTAGGGTTAACTAATTTTGCATCTTTTCCCCCAATCTTTAAAAAGCAAGCACACTCTCACTCACTTACTAACATTACACTAGAATTCTGTTAACTAAACACCTAAAATACCTAGAATTCATTTAACAGGAACTGAAAACCCTAACCCTAGAATTAACTTAACTAAACACCTAAAATACCTTACCCTAGAATTAAATTAACTAAGCACCTAAAATTCAGTTCACTAAAACAGCTAACCCTAGAATTCAGTTAACTAAAACACCTAAACACCTAAAATACCTAACCCTAGAATTCAGTTAACTAAACACCTAAAATTCAGTTAACTAAAACACCTAGCCCTAGAATTCAGTATACTAAAATGAGAGAGAGGAGGGGCGAGGACTTACAGCGGTTGTCGGGGGAGACGGCAGCGGGGAGGTGGAGGTCGGGGGAGACGGTGGCGAGGCGGCAACGAGGCTGGCGCACCGGAGGGGGCGACGTCGAGGAGGAGGCAGGCGCGGCGAGGTCGAGGAGGAGGACGCAGGCGCGCGGCGACGTCGAGGAGGAGGCAGGCGCGGCGAGGACGGGCTCCGGCGACGGCGCGAGGAGGCAAGGGCGACGAGGGCTCTGGCGACGGCGTGGAGGAGGACAAGGGGATGGAATGGGGGGAATGGGGGAAATTGGGGAAGAAACGCCCGCGCGGTGCGGTTAACTCAAACATAACAGTATCGCGGTTATGGACCCGCGCTATAGTTAACTTAGGTGTAGCGCGTGCTACCCAAACCGGCGCTACAGCTAAGTTAGCTATAGCAGTAGTTAGCTGTAGCGCCGGTTTGGGTAGCCCGCGCTACAGCTAAGTTAACTATAGCGCGGGTCCATAAACGCGCTACTGCTATTCCTTTGATTTTTCTTTTCATTTTCTCCTTTTGCTTTTTCTTTTCATTTTATTTTTCTTATTTCCTTTCTCCTTTTTCTTTTTTCTTTTCATTTCCTTTTGTAATCCTTTCATTTTCTTCTTTCCTTTCTCATTTTTCTATTTCTTTTCATTTTATTTTCTTTTCCGAAAGACGACCGAGCCGGGAAGAAGGGGATCGGATACAATGTATATAACTCAGGCGACGATATATATTACATATCATTTGACCGATAACGATTGAGTGCGTACACAAAATAAATACATATATATAAATGATGGTTTCTCAGCGTCGACGTTTTCGTTTCTGAGTGAGCTTCTTTCCCTTCTTGTTCGCTGTCGAATAATTGAGCCCCTCATTGTGACTTTTCCTTTTCCATGGAGTACGATCTTTCTTAGGTAATGTAGTATTGATTCTTCTTTTGACGTATGCTTCATCGTCATCGTCATCTTCCCTCATCGGGTTGCCGTACTGGTCGTAGTCTTCCTCGTTGGCGACTCCATCCATTCCGATGATGTTCCTTTTGCCTCTCCTCACGACAACACGGCCGGGATTGCTCGGGTCAGTTATGAAGAAGCATTGTGTCACGTGCTTAGCGTGTACCCATGGCTCGTTTTTTGCGATGGCGTTCACGGTAGCGCTCTTGGCGTCGGGTATAGACATGGTAGTGAAATACCGGTTTTCTCTTTCGACGTTCTTAGCCCATCTGACACGGAACATCGTCGCATCGTGCAGTCCTGAGTAGTCAAGCTCCCAGATCTCTTCGACCCTTCCGTAGAATCTTTGAGTTGCGGCGTTGTCGCCGGTCATGCATTCCATCGTCACCCCTGAGTTCTGAAAATCACTGTTTATATCTTTGGCCTCCGTGTAGAACGTGTATCCATTGATATCGTATGCCTGATAGGTCGCGAGGTTGGCCGCGGGGCCATGTGCTAAGGTGTATATGAGCAATCTGTCCGTAGAGCCCTCTTCCGGGGGATTAGCAAGAACATGCTCTTTGAACCAAGGCAGGAAAGTGGAGTTGTGCTCTCTAATAACTTCGGCGTTCGTCTTGCATAGCCCCCGGTCACGGTACTTCTTTGCGATGGTTTCTTTGTGCAGTGTCGCGAAAGGATCTACCACGTCTAGGTGCTGTAGCACTACTAAGTTTGCTCTGTCAAAGTCATTGCGTCGACCCGAGTGGTCCACATGCAGTTCCCTCCGGCCGTTGGTGTGACCTTCTCCTCCGAGCCTCCCAAGGTGCTTGTTAACAGGCAAACCAACAACAGGGTCTCCGCCATATAGATAATTCTCGCAGAAAGAGGTGCACTCTTGGGTCAGATAGCCCTGGATGATGCTTCCATCCGGACGGGACATGTTACGAACGAATCCTTTGATGACCCCATTCATCCTCTCGAACGGCATCATGTTGTGCAGGAATGTCGGCCCGAGGTCTATGATGTCGTCCACAATGTGGACACACAGATGCACCATGACGTCAAAGAACGCGGGCGGGAAGTACATCTCAAGCTCATTTAGTATCACAACGATCTCTTCCTATAGCCTTCGGAGCTGCTTCACACTGATCGACTTTCGAGAGATAACGTCGAAAAAGTTGCAGAGACTAATAAGCGTGTCACGGACGTGCTTGTCCATTATCCCTCTAAGGGCAACAGGAAGTATCTGCGTCATCATCACATGACAGTCATGAGACTTCATCCCGCTGAACCTTTTCTTCTTGGTGTCTAGAAATCTGCTTATCTTCCCACAATAACCGGAACTAACTTTGATTCCGGTAAGGCAGTTGAAGAATTGATCGATCTCCTTCGGACTTAAGGTAAAGCAAGAAGGGGGGCAATAATTCTCTTCCTTCTTGTTGACTTTTTTGCCCTGGTCCCGCGCCTCCGTCTCCGTCTCCTCCGACTTTTTACGGGGCGGCATGTGGAGATCTGCCCTGATGTTCAAATCTTCCAAGTCTCTTCTTGCCTTCGGCCCATCCTTGGTCTTATCCGGCATGTTCATCAGTGTTGCAAGCAAGCTCTCAAGGACATTCTTCGTGATATGCATTTGATCAAGGCAACGAGGCGTGTCGAGTTTGGACCAGTACTCCAAGTCCCAGAAAACAGACCGCGTTTTCCATACCTTCAGTAGCGGCTCCGACACCTTTTTCATCTTTCCCGGCGCGGGGCACTGTTCCCAGTTTTTCAACAGCTCATGGATTTCGGCGCCGCTCCTCTTACGTGGAGGTCCTCGATGCTCAGCCTCACCATTGAATAGATCTCCACGGTTTCTCCACGGGTCGTCCTTCGCGAGCCATCTTCGATGCCCCATGTACACGATTTTCCCAGACCCGCCATCTTTCGTTAGCTGCTGAGACGTTGTATCATCCATGCACCGCGTGCATCCGCAATATCCGTGGCACACCTGGCCTGCGACATATCCGTAACCGAGATAGTCATGCGCCGTCGTCATCAACGCGGCTCTCATATAGAAATACTCGCCTTTGCTGGCGTCCCATGTCTTGGCCGGTGTTTTCCATAACATGTCTAACTCCTCTTGAAGTAGCCCCAGATATAGATTAATATTATTTCCCGGTTGTTTCGGCCCTTGAATCAGCATGCTCATGTGTATGTACTTTGTCTTCATGCACTTCCAGGGGGGAAGGTTGTACATCCATACAAACACGGGCCATGTGCTATGGTTGGTGTTCTGGTTGCCAAACGGATTCATGCCATCGGTACTTGCGCCAAGCACAATGTTCCTTGGATCACCTGCGAAAAATCGATATTCGGCGTTGAACGCTCTCCACTGGCTTGCATCTGCGAGGTGTCTCAGCTTCGGATCATCTCCATCGCCGGGCTTCACCCTCTCCGCGTGCCAGCGCATGAGCTTTGCTTCCTTAGGATCTACGAAATAACGCTGCAGACGGGGAGTGATCGGTAGGTACCATACAACTTTCTGGGGAGATTTCTTTCCGGCCTTCTTGTATCGAGAAGCATTGCACACCGGACAGTTTTTTTTTTCCGCGTGCTCCTTCCGATAAATGATGCAATCGTTGATGCATGCATGGTATCTAATGTGCGGCAGATCAAGAGGGCACACGATCTTCTTGGCCTCATCGACACTAGTAGGACACATGTTCCCCGCGGGAAGAACCTTCTTTAGATACTTGAGAAGCTCATCGAGGCTTCTGTCGGTCCATTTGTTTTTAGCCTTTGTCTTTAGAAGTTCGAGCGTGAAACTCAAGCGGGTCACCTCGGGATCGCAACCATCATACAATGGAGTATGAGAGTCTACTTCCAGTTGCTCCAGCTTGGCCTCCTCTCTACAGGCAGCTCTATCGTTAGTCGTCTTCTTGCGAAGCAGGTCTCGAACATGAGGGTCCCGCACGACTGAACTTAGTAGCGACGAATGCTCCGGCGTGTCCGCGTCTTCTCTGTCATGTCCGGCCACTTCTCCGCCCCCATGTCCAGCCTCTTCTCTGCCCCCATGTCCGGCCTCTTCTCCGCCGCCATGTCCGGCCTCTTCTTCGCCACCATTATCGGTCATCTCTTCGTCTGGTCCAATGTCGTCATTGGCTGCCCCATCGACGTCATCATCTTCACTTATCCACCGAGTATAGCCACCCATGAAACCAGTCATGAGCAGGTGCGCTTTCAAACGGCCTTCCTTAAAGGGGTCGAGCAAGACTCCTCCTTTGCATCTTCGACACGGACAGAAAATCTCCTTCCGGTTATTTTCATACATGTCGTGCACCGCGGATCGCAACCATCTTTCCACCATCGTTCCACTGACCTTCATGATCGCCTGCGTGGTATAATTAATAAGCAAAAGGATTATAAACGCATCCATGCATGCATGCATCAAAGTCATACAAAAATTCGGCATGACCTTCCCTAAAAATAGGACATATAGAGTTTTCCCGAAATTCGCCGAAACGGAAATAAATCGACATTTCGGCAAAACATAAGCAACTCATGTCACGCACGATCCGACAAATACACATAGGCGGCAACTCATGCCACACGCACATTCTCACCATCATAGCGCAAACACAAATATTTTCATTCTTGCAAAGCACAACTTTTTACTCACCTATCGTCCTGAGAGAGGGATCGAGCACACAAGTACGGTAGATGGCCGTTGCCGCTATCTAGCTAGCTAGGGATCGAAAGTAGTGGAAGGAGGGAGGGAAAGCTACCTAGCTAGCATGGTAGATCTAGTTGGAAGGAGATGCTCTACCTAACTAGTGGAGAGGGAGGGAAAGCTAGCTAGTGAGACAAAGGCATGAGTGGGGAAAGAGAGAAGGAGGGAGAGACAAATAAATTCAAGTGAGGAAGAGAAGAAGCCATTAATGGAGGAGATGGTGGATGGGGGCATTAATGGGGAGAGAAGAGAGGTAGGAGAAGGAAGAATTAAGTGAGGGAGGTAGAGGAGGGAGAGGGGAAAGGGGAGGGGGGAGGAGGGGAGGGTGGCAGAAAAAGGTGGCTGCTACGTGTAGCAGTAGCGCTGGTACCTCACCGGCGCTACTGCTCAGATTCGTAGCAGTAGCGCGTGTCGGTGGCCCAGCGCTACTGCTAATCTGGGCCCACCTTCTGGCCCCGTGCACAGATAGCGGTAGCGGTGGGCCACCGACAAGCGCTACTGCTATGGATCTTAGTAGTAGCGCTGGTTTCGGGCCACTGCTACTACTAAGGGTAGCCCCGGCCGGTGGCGGTGGGACGACTTAGCATTAGCGCTGTCCGGCCACCCCGTGCTACTGCTACTTTGGTACCTGTAGCGCTTGTTGGCACCCAGCACTACTACTAAGTAGCAGTAGCGCTGGCCCCATAACCAGCGCTACTACTAAAATTCTATCTATAAGCTTTCTCCTAGTAGTGATGTTGTGCAAAATAACATAACATGTCATGAGCTGCCACAAAGTCTCCGATTCCCACATCATTGCAGCGCCACGAACAATTCCCCAACGAGCTTGAAGCACACCAAATGCCCTCTCCACATCCTTCCTAGCCGCTTCCTGCATTGTTGCAAAGTGGCTCTGTTTGTTGCCATGCGGCTCGGATATGGTCTTCACAAACGCCGCCCACTGAGGATAGATGCCATCGGCAAGGTAGTATCCCATGTTGTAGTCTCGGGCGTTGACGGTGTAGTTGCATGGCGGTGATTCCCCATTGCAAAGCCTCCTAAACACCGGAGATCGTTGAAGCACGTTGATGTCATTGTGAGAACCAGGCATTCCAAAGAAAGGATGCCAAATCCATAAGTCATGTGATACCACCGTTTCTAGTATAATGGTGGCCTCTTTGGTGTGACCTTGATACATTCCCCGCAAACCTTTGGGGCAGTTCTTCCATTGCCAATGCATGCAGTCAATTGATCCGAGCATTCCTAAAAAAACCCTAGCCTCTCCAATAGCCAACAACTTCTCGGTGTCCTGCGCATTTGGTTCTCTGAGATACTCAGGTCCAAACACCTCCACCACGGCGCGGGCAAACTTGACAGTAGTCTTCAGGCATGTGCTCTCCCCCATCCTGGCCATCTCACCAACGGCATCTGCAGCAGTACCAAGTGCAAGCATCCTCAGAGCAGCCGTGCATTTCTGCTTGGGACCGAAAGATAGTTGGCCGCAGCAATCCCTTGTGAGCTTGAAGTAGTCATCGTGTGCCTCCACTCCCTCCACAATGCGCAAAAACAATGGTTTCCGCATGCGAAAACGGCGACAAAACCATGGATCATCCGGAAATGTTGGGTTCGGAGCAAAGTAGTCCTTCTGCAGTAGCCTTGCTCCGGACACCCTATCCCGATTGATCACTCTTCTCCCTTTGATTGAGCCCTTGAAGTTGAGAATATGCTCGACTTGCCGGTCCATACTCCTGAGCATGATCATGTCCACTTCTTCGTCCGAATCCGAGGAATCGAAGAACTCATGTTGAATCATTTGATCAAGCTCCGTCGGTCCATACTCCTCGTCCGACGAACCATCGGAATCCATCGTTTTCCCTAACAAAATCACAAAAAATCCGGTCAGACAATGTGTCGAACACATGAATTGCAACCCGGAGCCAGAGAGTTCCCGGACGAACCGCAGTGGCGTCCGGGCCGGCGACGATGTCGAAGGCGGCGATGACGGGACAGAGGTGTTGGAAATATGCCCTAGAGGCAATAATAAATTAGTTATTATTATATTTCCTTGTTCATGATAATCGTTTATTATCCATGCTATAATTGTATTGATTGGAAACTCAAATACATGTGTGGGTACATAGACAACACTGTGTCCCTAGTAAGCCTCTAGTTGACTAGCTCGTTGATCAAAAGATGGTGAAGGTTTCCTGGCCATGGACATAAGATGTCATTTGATAACGGGATCACATCATTAGGAGAATGATGTGATGGACAAGACCCAAACTATAAACGTAGCATATGATCGTGTCAGTTTATTGCTATTGTTTTCTGCATGTGAAGTATCTGTTCCTATGACCATGAGATCGTGCACCTCACTGACACCGGAGGAATACCTTGTGTGTATCAAACGTCGCAACATAACTGGGTGACTATAAAGATGCTCTACAGGTATCTCCGAGGGTGTCTGTTGGGTTGGCATGGATCAAGACTGGGATTTGTTACTCCGTGTGACGGAGAGGTATCTCAGGGCCCACTCGGTAATACAACATCACAATGAGCCTTGCAAGCGATGTGACTAAAGTGTTAGCCACGAGATCTTGTATTACGGAACGAGTAAAGATACTTGCCAGTAACGAGATTGAACTAGGTATAGAGATACCAACGATCGAATCTCGGGCAAGTAACATACCGAAGAACAAAGGGAACAGCATACGGGATTAACTGAATTCTTGACATAGAGGTTCGACCGATAAAGATCTTCGTAGAATATGTAGGAGCCAATATGGGCATCCAGGTCCCGCTATTGGTTATTGATCGTAGAGGTGTCTCGGTCATGTCTACATAGTTCTCGAACCCGCGGGGTCTACACACTTAACGTTTGGTGATGATTAGTATAGTTGAGTTATTTTGTTGGTGACCGAAGGTTGTTCGGAGTCCCGGATAAGATCCCGGACATGACGAGGATCTCCGGAAGAGTCCGGAGGTAAAGATTGATATATGTGATAATAGTGTTTTGATCTCCGGAAGGGTTCCGGAATTCACCGGAAGGGGTTCCGGATGTTTACCGAAGTGTTCGGGTGCAGCAACACTTTATATGAGCCAAAGGGGTAAAGCCCACGAGGTATTGGAAAGTGCAAAAGGAAGTTTTGCTGCTGCCTTAAGCGGTACTACCGCTGGTAAGGCAGTACTACCGCGTAAGCGGTACTACCGCTTGTGTGAAGCGGTACTACCGCTCGTGAGCGGTACTACCGCTTGTACGCGATACTGCTGGAATCCGAGTTGGACTCTTTCCGTGCGGGCCAAACCGACCTTGTGCGGGCAAAACCGACCTTGTGGAGGTTTTCTCTCCAAGTTTAGACCCCAGGGCTCAACATATAAATAGAGGGGCAGGGCTAACACACGATATACATTAAGATTTCCCAAGCCGTGTGCCGGCAACCCTAACCCTCTAGTTCCTCCCGTCATAATCTCCGTAGTGCTTGGCGAAGCCCTGCAGAGATTGTTCCTCACCACCATCACCACGCCATCGTGCTGCCGGAACTCATCTACTACTTCATCATCGCTTGCTGGATCGAGGAGGTGAAGGCGTCATCAAGCCGTACGTGTGTTGAACGCGGAGGTGCCGTCCGTTCGGCACTAGTTCGTGATCGTATCGAGGGACGACTTGCGATTTGGATCGCGGAGACGTTCGACTACATCAACCGCGTTTCTTAACGCTTCCGCTTAGCGATCTACAAGGGTATGTAGATTCACTCTCCCTCTCGTAGATGCTCATCACCATGGATAGATCTTGTGTGTGCGTAGGAAAATTTTTGTTTCCCATGCGACGTTCCCCAACAGTGGCATCTGAGCTAGGTCTATGCGTAGATGAGATCTCGAGTAGAACACAAAAGGGTTTTGTGGGCGTTGATATTCAGATTGCTTCCTCCCTTGGTCTTTTCTTGTTTCGGCGGTATTGTGGGATGAAGCGGCTCGGACCAACATTACTCGTACGCTTACGAGAGACCGGTTCCTTCAACTGACATGTAACTTCGTTGCATAAAGATGGCTAGCGGGTGTCTGTTTCTCCCACTTTAGTCGGATCGGATTTGACAAAGGCGGTCCTTGAGAAGGTTGAAAAGCAATTTTTATATCACCGTTGTGGTTTTTGCGTAGGTAAGAATCGTTCTTGCTAGATACCCGTAGCAGCCACGTAAAACTTGCAACAACAATTAGAGGACGTCTAACTTGTTTTTGCAGGGTATGTTGTGATGTGATATGGCCAATTACATGATGAGATATATGTGATGTATGAGATGATCATGTATTGTATAGAATATCACGACTTCCATGTCGATGAGTATGGCAACTGGCAGGAGCCATAGAGTTGTCTTTAATTATTTTCGCCGTTTTTGCTTTACTTTATCGCTATGAGTTAGCAATAGTCGTGGAAGCAACAGTCGGCGCGACAACCTCATGGCGACATGTTGATGGAGATCAAGATGATGGAGATCATGGTGTCATGCCGGTGACGATGGAGATCATGCCAGTGCTTTGGAGATGGAGATCAAAAGCACAAGTTCATGGCCATATCATGTCACTTATGATTTGCATGTGATGTTAATCCTTTTATGCATCTTGTTTTGCTTAGGACGACGGTAGCATTATAAGGTGATCCCTCACTTAAATTTCAAGATAAATTGTGTTCTCCCCGAGTGTGCACCGTTGCGAAAGTTCGTCGTTTCGAGACACCACATGATGATCGAGTGTGATAGACTCTACGTTCACATACAACGGGTGAAAGCCATTGTTGCACATGCGGAACACTCGGGTTAAACTTGACGAGCCTAGCATGTACAGACATGGCCTCGGAACACAAGAGACCGAAAGGTCGAACATGAGTCATATAGTAGATATGATCAACATGAAGATGTTCACCATTGAAACCACCTCAACTCACGTGATGATCGGACTTGAGTTGGTGGATTTGGATCACGTTACACTCGAATGACCGGAGGGATGTCAATTTGAGTGGGAGTTTTAAGTAATATGATTAACTAAACTCATTATCTTGAACAATAGTCTAAATTGTCTTTGCAATATTTATGTTGTAGATCATGGCTCGCGCAGTAGCACCCCTGAATTTTAATGCATTCCTAGAGAAAGCTAAGTTGAAAGATGATGGAAGTAACTTTGTGGACTCGGCCCGTAATCTAAGGATTATCCTTACGGCTTCCCAGAAGGCTTATGTCCTTGATGCACTGCTTGGTGATCCACCCGCTCCAGTTGAGTCTCTAGACGTTGTGAACGCCTGGCAGGCTCGTTCTGAAGATTACTCAATAGTTCAATGTGCAATATTGTATGGCTTAGAACCGGGACTTCAAAGACGTTTTGAACGTCATGGAGCATATGAGATGTTCCAGGAGTTGAAGTTTATCTTTCAGAAGAATGCCGGGATCGAGAGGTATGAGATCTCCGATAAGTTCTATGCTTGCAAGATGGAGGAGAACGGGTCTATCAGTGATCACGTACTCAGAATGTCTGGGTACTCCACCCGTCTAGCTGAATTGGGGATGCCCCTTCCGCCAGAGGCTATCACTGACAGAGTTCTTCAATCATTGCCACCTAGCTACAAGAGCTTCGTGTTGAACTATAACATGCACGGGATGAACAAGTCAGTCGCCGAGCTGTTTGCGATGCTGAAAGCCGCTGAGTCTGAAATTCAGAAGGAGCATCAAGTGTTGATGGTCAATAAAACCACTAGTTTCAAGAAAAATGGCAAGGGTAAGAAGGGTAACTCCAAGAAGAGTGGCAAAGCAGTTGCTCCTCCCATGAAGAAACCCAAGGCTGGACCCAAACCAGAAACTGTGTGCTTTCATTGCAAGGGAACTGGACACTGGAAGCGGAACTGCCCCAAGTATTTGGCTGACAAGAAGGCGGCCAACAACAAACAAGGTATATATGATATACATGTTATTGATGTGTACCTTACCAACTCTCGTTGTAGTGCCTGGGTATTTGATACCGGTGAGGTTGCTCATATTTGCAACTCAAAACAGGAACTGCGGAATAGACGGAGGCTGGCAAAGGACGAAGTGACGATGCGCGTGGGAAATGGTTCCAAGGTTGATGTGATCGCCGTCGGCACGCTCGCTCTTCGATTACCATCGGGATTAGTGATGAACCTGAATAAATGTTATTTGGTGCCTGCGTTAAGCATGAACATTATATCTGGATCTTGTTTATTGCGAGACGGTTACTCATTTAAATCAGAGAATAATGGTTGTTCTATTTATATGAGTAATATCTTTTATGGTCATGCACCCGATGTGAGGGGTTTATTCTTATTGAATCTCGATAGTAATGATACACATGTTCATAACATTGATGCCAAAAGATGTAGAATTGATAATGATAATACCACTTTCTTGTGGCACTGCCGTTTAGGTCATATTGGCGTAAAACGCATGAAGAAGCTCCATGCTGATGGACTTTTGGAGTCACTTGATTTTGAATCACTTGACACATGTGAGCCATGCCTCATGGGCAAGATGACTAAGACGCCGTTCTCTGGAACAATGGAACAGGCAAGTGACTTGTTGGAAATCATACATACTGATGTGTGCGGTCCGATGAGCATTAAGGCGCGCGGTGGTTATCGTTACTTTCTCACCTTCACTGATGACTTAAGTAGATATGGGTATATTTACTTAATGAAACACAAGTCTGAAACGTTTGAAAAGTTCAAGCAATTTCAGAGTGAAGTTCAGAATCATCGTAACAAGAAGATTAAATTCCTACGATCTGATCGAGGAGGAGAATATCTGAGTTATGAGTTTGGCAGTCACTTAAGACAGTGTGGAATTGTTTCACAATTGACACCGCCTGGAACACCACAGCGTAATGGTGTGTCCGAACGTCGTAATCGAACCTTATTGGATATGGTGCGATCTATGATGTCTCTTGCCGATTTGCCACTATCGTTTTGGGGTTATGCATTAGAGACAGCTGCATTCACTTTAAATAGGGCACCATCGAAATCCGTTGAGACGACGCCATATGAACTTTGGTTTGGCAAGAAGCCAAAGCTGTCGTTTCTTAAAGTTTGGGGATGTGATGCTTATGTCAAAAAGCTTCAGCCTGAAAAGCTGGAACCCAAAGCGGAGAAATGCGTCTTCATAGGATACCCAAAAGAGACAGTTGGGTATACCTTCTACCTCAGATCCGAAGGCAAAGTGTTTGTCGCTAAAAACGGAACATTTCTTGAGAAAGAGTTTCTCTCGAAAGAATTGAGTGGGAGGAAGATAGAACTTGATGAGGTTGTTGAACCTTTACTTCAACCTGAGAGTAGCGCAGCGCAGAAAGATGTTTCTATAGAGCCTACATCAGCTGAAGAGGAAGTTGATGATGATCATAAAGCTTCGGATCAAGTTGCTATCGAACCTCGTAGGTCGACAAGCACGCGTACTGCTCCTGAGTGGTACGGCAACCCTGTCTTAGAGGTCATGTTGTTGGACAACGATGAACCTACGAGCTATGGAGAAGCGATGATGGGCCCGGATTCCGAGAAGTGGTTAGAGGCCATGAAATCCGAGATGGGATCCATGTATGAAAACAAAGTGTGGACTTTGGAAGTATTACCTGAAGGGCGTAAGGCCATTCAGAACAAATGGATCTTTAAGAGGAAGACGGACGCGGACGGTAATGTCACCGTCTATAAAGCTCGACTTGTGGCAAAGGGTTTTTCACAAGTTCAAGGAGTTGACTACGATGAGACCTTCTCACCCGTAGCGATGCTTAAGTCCGTCAGAATCATGTTAGCAATAGCTGCCTTTTTCGATTATGAAATTTGGCAGATGGATGTCAAAACAGCGTTCCTTAACGGTTTCCTTAAGGAAGAGTTGTATATGATGCTTCCAGAAGGTTTTGTCGATCCAGAGAATGCTGACAAAGTTTGCAAACTCCAGCGATCCATTTATGGACTGGTGCAAGCATCTCGGAGTTGGAATCTTCGCTTTGATGAGGTGATCAAAGTGTTCAAGTTTATACAAGTTTACGGAGAAGCTTGTATTTACAAGAAAGTGAGTGGGAGCTCTATAGCGTTTCTAATATTATATGTGGATGACATATTACTGATTGGAAACAATATAGAAATGTTGGAAAGCGTGAAGGAATATTTGAACAAGAGTTTTTCAATGAAGGACCTAGGAGAAGCTGCTTTCATATTAGGCATCAAGATCTATAGAGATAGATCGAGACGCTTAATAGGACTTTCACAAAGCACATACCTTGACAAAGTTTTGAAGAAGTTCAAAATGGATCAGTCCAAGAAGGGGTTCTTGCCTGTATTGCAAGGTGTGAAGTTGAGTAAGACTCAATGCCCAGTGACTGCAGAAGATAGAGAAAAGATGAGTGTCGTCCCCTATGCCTCAGCCATAGGCTCTATCATGTATGCAATGCTGTGCACAAGACCCGATGTCAGCCTTGCCATAAGTATGGTCGGAAGGTTTCAAAGTGATCCAGGAATGGAACACTGGACGGCGGTCAAGAATATCCTGAAGTACCTGAAAAGGACTAAGGACATGTTTCTCGTTTATGGAGGTGATCAAGAGCTCGTCGTAAAGGGTTACGTCGATGCAAGCTTTGACACTGATCCGGATGACTCTAAGTCGCAAACCGGATACGTATTTATTCTTAATGGGGGTGCGGTTAGCTGGTGCAGTTCCAAGCAAAGCGTGGTAGCTGATTCTACATGCGAAGCGGAGTACATCGCTGCCTCGGAGGCGGCGAAGGAAGGTGTCTGGATGAAGGAGTTCATGACAGATCTTGGAGTAGTGCCTAGTGCGCTTAACCCAATGACTCTGTTTTGTGATAATACTGGTGCCATTGCTCTAGCCAAGGAACCATGATTTCACAAGAGGACCAGACACATAAAGCGACGTTTCAATTCCATCCGCGATTACATCAAGGAGGACGACATAAATATTTGCAAAGTACACAAGGATCTGAATGTTGTAGATCCGATGACTAAACCTCTTCCAAGGGCTAAACATGAACAACACCAGAACTGCATGGATGTTCGATTCATTACAATGTAAATCACATAGTGATGTGAACTAGATTATTGACTCTAGTGCAAGTGGGAGACTGTTGGAAATATGCCCTAGAGGCAATAATAAATTAGTTATTATTATATTTCCTTGTTCATGATAATCGTTTATTATCCATGCTATAATTGTATTGATTGGAAACTGAAATACATGTGTGGGTACATAGACAACACTGTGTCCATAGTAAGCCTCTAGTTGACTAGCTCGTTGATCAAAAGATGGTGAAGGTTTCCTGGCCATGGACATAAGATGTCATTTGATAACAGGATCACATCATTAGGAGAATGATGTGATGGACAAGACCCAAACTATAAACGTAGCATATGATCGTGTCAGTTTATTGCTATTGTTTTCTGCATGTCAAGTATCTGTTCCTATGACCATGAGATCGTGCAACTCACTGACACCGGAGGAATACCTTGTGTGTATCAAACATCGCAACGTAACTGGGTGACTATAAAGATGCTCTACAGGTATCTCCGAGGGTGTCTGTTGGGTTGGCATGGATCAAGACTGGGATTATTACTCCGTGTGACGGAGAGGTATCTCAGGGCCCACTCGGTAATACAACATCACAATGAGCCTTGCAAGCGATGTGACTAAAGTGTTAGCCACGAGATCTTGTATTACGGAACGAGTAAAGAGACTTGCCAGTAACGAGATTGAACTAGGTATAGAGATACCGACGATCGAATCTCGGGCAAGTAACATACCGAAGAACAAAGGAAACATCATACGGGATTAACTGAATCCTTGACATAGAGGTTCGACCGATAAAGATCTTCATAGAATATGTAGGAGCCAATATGGGCATCCAGGTCCCGCTATTGGTTATTGATCGTAGAGGTGTCTCGGTCATGTCTACATAGTTCTCGAACCCGCAGGGTCTACACACTTAACGTTTGGTGACGATTAGTATAGTTGAGTTATTTTGTTGGTGACCGAAGGTTGTTCGGAGTCCCGGATAAGATCCCGGACATGACGAGGATCTCCGGAAGAGTCCGGAGGTAAAGATTGATATATGTGATAATAGTGTTTTGATCTCCGGAAGGGTTCCGGAATTCACCGGAAGGGGTTCCGGATGTTTACCGAAGTGTTCGGGTGCAGCAACACTTTATATGAGCCAAAGGGGTAAAGCCCACGAGGTATTGGAAAGTGCAAAAGGAAGTTTTGTTGCTGCCTTAAGCGGTACTACCGCTGGTAAGGCAGTACTACCGCGTAAGCGGTACTACCGCTCGTGAGCAGTACTACCGCTTGTACGCGATACTGCTGGAATCCGAGTTGGACTCTTTCCGTGCGGGCCAAACCGACCTTGTGCGGGCAAAACCGACCTTGTGGAGGTTTTCTCTCCAAGTTTAGACCCCAGGGCTCAACATATAAATAGAGGGGCAGGGCTAACACACGATATACATTAAGATTTCCCAAGCCGTGTGCCGGCAACCCTAACCCTCTAGTTCCTCCCGTCATAATCTCCGTAGTGCTTGGTGAAGCCCTGCAGAGATTGTTCCTCACCACCATCACCACGCCGTCGTGCTGCCGGAACTCATCTACTACTTCATCATCGCTTGCTGGATCGAGGAGGTGAAGGCGTCATCAAGCCGTACGTGTATTGAACGCGGAGGTGCCGTCCGTTCGGCACTAGTTCGTGATCGGATCGAGGGACGACTTGCGATTTGGATCGTGGAGACGTTCGACTACATCAACCGCGTTTCTTAACGCTTCCGCTTAGCGATCTACAAGGGTATGTAGATTCACTCTCCCTCTCGTAGATGCTCATCACCATGGATAGTTCTTGTGTGTGCGTAGGAAAATTTTTGTTTCCCATGCGACGTTCCCCAACAAGAGGACTGGTCTGCCGGAGCTGGCGGTGCACAGGCTACGAACGGCTGCGGAGCGGGCGCGGCGGCGGAGCTGCGAGACGGACGGCGCGGAGGAGGAAGAAGAGAGGACAGAGCAAATGGATCTGTCAAGTTCTGGGGGTGGATTTGGTGCAATTTGGGGTGGGGTCGGGCTGTCGGGTCCGACGTGGCGGGCGTGCCCGGGCGCGCCCGGGCGCCCCCATATCCGCCCCATATTTGGGCTGGATATGAGGGGTGCCGGTCAGCCCGGGCGTTTGAGACCCATTTGAGGCGCCCGGTTGGGTCAAAAAATCGTGACCGGTCAGTGACCGAGCGGCCCGCCCGGGCGTATGAGGCGGGTTTGAGGCGCCCGGCTGTAGATGCTGTAAGTTTTAGGGAATTCTGTAACATTTTCTGCTTCTCTGACTCGCCAGCCCCATTGTGAGGTATGTTGACTTAGGCCTCAACCTTTACGCAAGAGTTCAATTTTTCATTTAGTCTGGTGCAAGCTGTTCCTGTTGCTCTGCCATCGACGTAGGCTTCCATGCAGGTCTCTTCACCACACCATCATCGCATCCTGTGTCGTCCACCTGCGTTTCTGCCCCACCAACGAAACTATCGAGCACCTATTCTTCGCGTGCCCACACACCGTGAACATTTGGAAGATGGTCCTCCTGATGCTTCGCCGCAAGCCTCCTACATCGACGACCTCTTGGGCATCGACGCCATGCCTGCTCCCCTGCCTAATCTCCACTGTCCTTGTCGTAGTCGTGTGGGACACCTAGAAGAGTCAGAATTAATGCCTCAGCATCTAACCCCAATTTTTTGAAGATCGAATAGGGCACAAAATTTACCACAACACCGCCATCAACGGGCATCCTAGCAACCGGCGATTCATTAATACAACCTTTGAGGTACAATGGCTTCAAGTGTTTCACCGGTTCTTTTGGCTTCTTGAAGATGGGGCTCTTAGAACTAAAATCCAGCCGAGCCACTTCCTGTTCTTCATCTATAGCACAAAATTCGGCACGTAAGTAGTACACTATATTAATATCCATACCTTCTTGAACCGACGTAGATTCATAATCCACCATCTCATCTTCATCCCCCAATGTGTACATGGACTTGAAGTTTCTTCGACTGAAGGGGGTGTGATAGGTGGGGTGGACGATGTAATAGGGGTTGCATCATCCTCTTTTGGTGATGTAGGTGATGTTGCAATTAATGCGGAAGCCACTGCGTATTCTTTTTGTTTAAGTTTCCATACTTGTTTTGCAAGTGCCATGGGTCGAATTTCATTGAACAATCCATCCATTTGCTTCTTTGCTTCGTGTTATACCTTTTCGTGGTTCCTCATGCGTTGCAATCTCCGTTTTTATGGTCTTAGTTAAACCGGGAGGACACCACTTAGGTTGAGTATATTTGGGATCCCTAGGTTTGGCCTTGCTTGTGCTAGCCCCACATCATTAGCCATGGGAACCTGCTGGATTATCCTCAACAATCGACACTTTGATCTTATTTTGCTTGTTGGGTTCTGAAATTTCAGCATTAGGTGACTTAGCATGCCACACTTTGTTTATTGTCCTGATTGGAGAAGCTTGTGTTGACCGATTAGCACATTGGATTAAACGACCTCTTGTAGGATAAGAAAGTTTCTCACGAGCAGGCCTCCTAGCTAGATGTTGCCCACCCCAGATGAAAAGCATAAGGAGCCATTGGGGGCTGCCCCCATCCTCCACTGAAGTTTTTCATGTAATAGGGCACATAGGGGGTGGTGTCATCCACGGTGCCGACGCCCATGACCCATATGGCCTTGCTTGATGCCCAAATACTTGCTTCAGAGGTGAGCGCTTCAAACATGATGGCCTATTAGAGCTAGAACTGACCGCTTGATTGGCATATTTGGACAACAACATATCAAAAGTTGGCTTGATTCGCTTGCTTGCACCTTAGCTTCATTCGTTGTAACACCCCGATTTTTGGCCCTTTCTTTTTCTTTTGGATTTCTTCGAATTTTTATTTGGAGTTCCTTTTTCCGTGGCTATGTGGTCTTGAAACCTGGGAAGATCTTTTCTCCTGCCACTTCCTAGTGGCTGGTCATTCTCAAATATATCCCAAGGCCATGTCATTTCCATCTTAGCCCAACTCCAATATTTATTTCTTGGGAATATTCCTTTTTCTATTAAAGGAATAACCCTGTTTGCCCTAGGTTGTGAAGCAACCTATATTTCTGCCTTCCACAAAATTCCCACAAAATTCTCATAAATTCTTTGGATCATATCTTCCACAAATATGCCAAAATCCATCCTTGCCTAGTTCAAAAATAATTCAGGAATATTCATTTCCTATTCTGTCCAGATTGGCACTTTGTGAAGGAAGTGCTATTTATATTTTCTTGATTGCCCTCAAAATTTTTGGGCACTCTTTCCTATCCAAATTATTGCCACATGCCAAAATTCAATTCCATTTGCCTAGTAAATCTTCCTCAGCAAATTCCCAAAGTTTTTGTCTAGAGAGAAGCTTTGTGAAGGAAGTACTAGCTAGGATTATCCAAATGAGTTGAAACTTTTGGGAGATCATTCATATGATCAAATTATTGCTCTCCACCAAATTTCATATTCATCCAACAATCTATGTGAGAACAACTTCAAATCTTGGTTTCTGGTCACAATTTCAGTTTGTGAAGCAACTATATTTTATATTGCTTCAAAAATTATGAAATTAATCCAGGACCTAAATATCCCTAAATGATGTGAGCATGCCAAAACTCACATTATTTTGCCAAGCCATTTTCCCTACAAAATTCCCCCAAGTTTTTGTCCAGTGTGGATCCTTGTGAAGGAAGTACCATTTTTACTTGTCCAAATGGGATGAAATTTTTATGGTATCTTCATATTCACAAATGATCATGATCCACAAATTTTCAGCCCAATCCAACACTCCATGTGAGTGCTACTTCTTGATTTTGATTTTGGACCAGAATATGCAGTGTGAAGCAACCCTACTCTATCCTGGTCCAAATGACCTCAAATTCTACCAGGCAGTAGTTCCTCCTCCCCTTAACCTCTTTGACAACTTCTTTTACCAGTTTACCAAGTGAATTGACCACTGCACTTTGCAAAAGTTTGCTGCTGCTAACTTTTTGTGATGAGACCGATCACCACAAAAGTGCTTTAATCGATCTGATGCTTCAGAGAGGACCCATTTTGGATGGACTACTCACTGGACATTTTTGGCCGTGCTGGGTCGTCGTGTGCGCGATGGTGCACGCGGTGACTGCGCCACTGGCACGCCAGTGCGCGTGCGCTGCACGTCAGACCCGCTCTGCCGCCGCCCGAACGCCCTCCGTGCGCCACCTCTGCTCGCCGCAGCTCCCTCCTCTGCTTCCCTCACCTCCCAGGACCTCCCTCCCCTGCTAGCTGCTCACCGGACCGAGCCAGAGGCCCGGTCACGCGCGAACAGTGGCCGCGCGTGCCTGACCGCGCGTGCTCTGCTCCTCTGCCGCCCCGCGTCACTGCCCCACCTCTCAGCCTCTCCCCCGTCTCCATCAGAGCTCGCACACGCGCTTGGCCCCTCGCCGGAGCTCGCCCATCCGGTGTAGGCGGCATCCGGTCTGAACCTCTCCTTCCCCGCCTATTTAAAGGCTTCCCCGCCTATTTAATACTACGAACTGTGTCCATGACCATTTTGCCCCTGCCCTTATTCAGCCCCCTCCGAGAGAGAACTATTTCTGGCGAAATTTTTCTGTGAGCTCTCGCACTTCTTCCCGGTGGTTCCTCCATCCCCAAGCAAGCCACAACAGCCACTTGCATGATGGCATTGCAGTAGCCATGGTTTCCACTTGAATATTTAATAATTGTTTGCGCATTTAATTATTTTGAATGCTTCGAATATGCTTGTGAATCCATGTCTATGCTTATGCCATGTTCAGTTTCATCTAGTAAGTGATATGATTAATTGCTAAGGATATTCTTATCATGTTTTACTCTTGTAATTATTTTCGATGCTAGTGATAATGCTATGCTCACTTGAGTAGTTACGGTTTGATATGAAAATACTTGTGATAGTTATGATCATCGCTATGCCATGCTCATTTGCATCCCGTAGCATATATGATTTAACATTGTTGCTGCTATATTGTTAAATGGTTATGTTGCCCATCCATGGTTACACTGTTATCATGCTCATCTGCATTGTTATTTCATCATGTTATTTTACTGTGACTCAGCTCATCACCATTCAAGTTGAACCTGACATTAATCGAACTTGAACAAATCTGTTGGCTGAGTCATGGTGCCACCGAATCGAGCTAACCAGTGCAGCCACACTTGACTTATGGGGGGCCCTAATGCAGTCTATTGTCATGCCTCTCGCCGGTGCCTCCTACTAGGGAAGGTTATGGGTGCGCGCTACCCTGATCAGGTAGGCTACCATAAGCCTTGTGGACCCGAGTTTTGATGGTATACCGAGGTCCCCGTTTGGGACAGTTTTGTTTGGCCACGACGGTGGTAGCCACAAAGATGGCAGGTGTCACATGTTGACACCGGGGTCACCCAGGACATAGCCCAAAGGGGAGTTTGTCGGAGTGGCCGGGAGGGTGTCATGCAATAGACTGGTTTTGTCGGAACGTCGTTGGTCCACCCGAATGGGAGCACGGGGCCATGAGTTCCGTAGTGTGGGTACAGTGTACTAACCTCTGCAGAGTGTATAATCTATCGATAGCCGCGTCCTCGGTCATGGACACAGTTCGTAGTAGGTCACACTATGGGTCAACAGTAATAATAATCTGAATACCAACAACCCCGATTCGATGAGAAAAGAAGTTGGTTGATCTTTATGTGGTCATGCGATGATCACAGGTAGAGATCAAGCTCCGTGTGGTCATGAGATGATCACGATGGTAAGTTTGTGGTTACAAAATAACCTCCGACCAGAGTAAGTTGGTCCATGAGACCTTAAACGTCGACCCCCTTGCATGCTAGTGCTAGTATCATCATGTTCATATCATGAATTATATGTACATGCCATGCTCATGTTGTTGCCATGCTCATGTTGTTCTAGTAGTATCATGTTCCTCATTGATGATTAACCTGTAAATGCCATGCTGTTGTATGTCTTGATTGCTTTGGTTGCTGTGAGCTTGCGAGTACATTCAAAGTACTCACCTGGCGTGTCATGCCAGATTGCAGGTGATGCCGTGATTGCTTGTTTGTCGAGGACCCCGAGGTTGTGCTCTAGGATACGTCCCAGCCAGAGTCCCTGCGGAGTGGAGTTCATCACCGTTGCCATTGTTCCGCTGCTAGAATTTATTCCGCTGCTAGAATTTATTCCGCTTCGAGACGTCTCGCTGCTAGCATAGAGCTATCTGAGCAGGCGAAGTGTCGCCGTGCCCCTATAACCTTCGTGCCTTCAGAACCTTTGTACCCATGTTATTTGTAATAAAGAGCTGATTTGTTCTATGCCAAGCAGTGCCGTATTCCAGAAGACTTGATCTCTGGGCTGGAATATGGGGTGTTCCGGTTTCTCTGAGCCGGGGTGCCACAGTGATTGGTATCAGAGCAGGTCTGGCTGTAGGACGCCCTAGACAGCGCGAGCGTTAGAAACCGGTAGTTCTGAGTCTAGCTTGCTTGCTGCATTTGGTTGTTGCATTTGTTTGCTGCATAGCATGCATATAGACTTATTATATTGTCACTAACGGTTGATCTTGTGAGTGTAGGTGGCATCGGTTTCGATCCACTACCTGCACCCTTCAGTTTTGCATATTGGATTGGTGTTTGGTGTCATCTCTGTCCCAGGGGAGTGATGCCAAGGTACCTTGTGGTGTCGATCACTTGCCGGATTGATGCACATGTATCGCACCAATATTTTCTCTTCAGCCACACCTATTGTTTCGGTGGTAGACACGTTTCTACCCCGGATCTTGCCATCCAACCCGCTGTTTGGCAACCCACACCGGTCTTTGTTACCAGAAAAGGGCAATGCTAGCAGGCCCTTCTTTCCACCGCTATCCTGCTCTATCACCCATTCCCGGGACGAGTACGGTTTCCGTCCGTACGCTTGATGATGATGTGGCCATGACATCCGTGTCTCGCTACATGATCACCGAGTCCGTCCTCACCGCTAAGCCCGTCCAGATGCAATCGGGTTGCTTATCAAGAACAACATGTCTTCCCAAGACTTTGTCATTCACCTTGCTTTTTCTGAGTTCACCAATAACAACATTATCTTTATTAGCAGATTCGGCTATGTTGGGCCAAATTAACATTTCTTCCCTTCCAAGTCCATGGTGTTTATAGGGAAGGTTTTTTTATCAACTTGCATCTCAGAAAAATTCAATCGTCCGTCATTAATGGCCAATGTATCTGTCGCTGAAAAACATTGCAATCATTGCAATAAGCACACCATTTTAGCTCCTCAAATGGCGGTAAAGTATGTGATATTCTAATTATCTTATATTGCAACAAAGTATCAAATATTTTATCACACTTAGATATATCAAAAGTAAATTTCATCTCATCGTCATGAGATTCTTGCGAATCAGCTTAAGAACATTGCATGTATAAGGTTTTGCCTTTGAGGACCAAACAAATTCAGTGGTATAGACATCAATCTCATCATCCGAATTGTCACCATTGTACTCAACCATATGCATTCTAAGACGATCGGTTGTAAACCTTTGAAACCTCTTTACTTCGACTCTCTTGAGACAAAGCTTTTTGCAAGACTTAGTTAATGTTTAAAAACTCATAACTCTATAGACTCTCTTTAATGTGAGTTTTCAAACCATTAAGAACAAGATCCGCCAAGTCTCTCTTGATTATCACTAAGCTATAACATTGGTTTTATATATCTCTAAATCTCTTGACATAATCGGCCACTGATTCATCGTGTTTTTGCCTAACTGATGTTAGATGTGACAACTTAAGCTCATTATCGCCGCTATAAAAGTGATCATGGAACTTTTTCTCTAGTTGCAGCATAAGAGAATAGAGTGATTTGGTAAAGCAACAAACCATGAAAAAGTGGTGTCCGTTAAAGATAGGGGAAATAAACACACTTTCAATTCTTCTATGGAACCTACTTCACCCAATTGGGCTACATATTGATTAACATGCTCCCACGTTGTTTTCGTGCCCTCACCACTAAATTTAACAAAAATCAGAAACCGTATAACCTTAAGGGCACAAAACTACATCGAAGTGTTCATGATAATGCTTTTGGTACACATGACTCCTTACTTTCGACTCGTTTCTGAAAGTTTCTTGGAACATCTTATGCAAATCCTCCCGTAATTTGGATAAAATTGGATCTAATGTAGATGAAGAGGCTTGTCGCAACGACATAGGAGCAACATGATTACGAGCTAGTGATGCAACTTGCGACATGAGCGCCGAACCATAATTTGACGGAAGACAAAACATGCTTGTACTTATGGGTGGTGCGACAAAGTGATTCGGAGTCAACACACCGAATTGGGCACACTCATAATAGGACTAGGGCATGTCCCAAAACCGTGGCATTTTTACCAGTAATCATGGCACATTTTTCCTGAATTTTTTGTTCCGAAAATCCATGAAATATAATGGCACATCCCAAAAACCATGGCAATTTTAGGTGGAAGCGATGGAAAAGTATAATGGATCATGTCATTGTTTTGTCGGTGGACGCGATGGCAAAAACTGGTTGTCGTGCTTTTGGCATTTTTAGGTTCCCATGGTTGGCAATTTAAGTAAAAAAACAATTGAATTTGCTAGATAACCATGGTATTTTGGTAGAGAAACCATGGCATTCGTAGGAACCATGAGTTTTTGTGTAGAAACCAATGTCAATTACAATGTATACTAGATCATGGAGGCGCGCTTTGCCGCGCCCGTCCATGAACCCTCGTAATTAGAGAAGCACAAGAATGTGTATGCAAAAAACCTCTAATTTTTGCAAGAACAGACTAAAACCTAAAAGTCAGCTACAACATAATAGACCAAATGGAATTGATAGAAGCAATGCTCATCAACAGATTAATTGTTCAAGATTTCCTATCATGAACAATGGTTAACTAAAAATTTCAAAATTAAATTACTGAGGAGTTTCATGTGGTTTCACATACGGTGCACACCTCATGGACTGGGGAAGGGAACTGGATCACCCAACATTGCCACAGCCCCCGTGCCGCCCCCCGCTAGGGCGACTCGGGCTGAGACCCTAACCCTAGCCGCCGGGCCGCCTCCATCCCCGTCCTCCCCTTCGTCGCCGCTGGAGGAAGCCGTCGGGAGAAGCCCCGGGCGGCCGACGGCGGTGGCGGAGTCCCTCCTTCCTCCCGCGCCGGGATCGGGTGAGGTGGGTCACCCAACGGCGCTGGGGCGCTTCCCCCGGATCTGGGTCACAGCGGCGCGGCGGCTTGCCTCCGGTGACGGTGCATGACGGCGGAGTGGTGGTGGGCGGAGGCGGCGGAGCTGCAGGGCGCCGTGGAAGATCGGGTGGTGCTGGCCGATTGGCGCGTCCGCACGGTCACGACGGCCATGGCTGCAGTGCCCGACGGCTCGGCGGTTCGGCAGGGCGGGACGTAGCCGGTGGCGGCGGCGACGTTCGACCTGGATCCCGGGGCGGCGGCCCTGGAAGGTGGCGGCAGGTGAAGCTCGGGCCTCCCGTGGCGGCATGGCGTGGTGTTGTCCCTGTCCAAGGCGAATCTGCATCGATGATCTTGGGGCTTTGGCTCCGGATTGGTTCAGATCAGAGACGGTAACAAGCACGCGGGATACGTCTCGACGGCTCTTGCGGTTTGGCGAGGTGGGGTGGCGGTCCTCCTCCTAGGCTCCAGTGGTGGCACACACAGGTAGTGGCCGGTGTGCCAGGGCTCCCATGGTGGCATTGTTGTTGTGGACGGTCGCCGGATCTGGGCGGCTAGATCTGGGGCTTTGAAGGCGGTCTGGACGGTGCACAGGTTGTCGGTTGGATGTTCTTGGGACAGTTCCGGGTGAAAACCTGGTCTTCGGCTGGTGGCCGGAGCCTGTGATGGTGACACCCTTGACGTCATTTCCTTCATGAAGGCATCATCGAGGTGAAGCTCCCAACTCCTTCCGCTACCTCCAGGGGAAACCCTTGATCAGTTGATCGGATGATGGCGGCGCTCTTGTATAGTTCCCTCCTTAGGGGCGTCATTCTTAGAGGTGTGCATTGGCTCGAGGGACCAGTGGACGGTTTTAGCGGTGGAGCGGCGTTTCATGTCATGCATCGACAATGTGAAGTCTCGGCGGCGTGGCGCAGCAGGGTCTCGACGACGGATGTATGATGATGGACGCGCGTAGGGAGGTGGCGTTGGCTTGCACCGTGGTGGTGTCGATGGCAGGCCTGGCAAGGTCGATGCGTCAGTACCTGCTCTGAAGATGGTTCGGTGGAAGACGACGACGGCGGCCTCTGAGAGTTCGTCAGACCAGTGTGTGCCCCAGTCCCGGCAATGCGGCGTGGTTGGGGCCTCGGCCTTTAGATATTAGGCATTGGTGCAAGGTCTGTTTGGTATTCGGCTCGGACAATCAGCACCCTTTATCAATTGATTTAGAGGAATGTTTACAAGATGAAGCCTTATTATTCTTCGAAGACCAAGGACATTTGTTTACCTCCTGTTGAGGGACGAATCAAAGTAAATGGATACGTGAGAGTTCTGATGGAGATTGGCATAGTTCAAACTTGCGGTTATAGCTGGTGATGTTTTAGTTGTAGCTTAAAAGATTTTTCTTCTTGAAAGCGGAGATGGTGGCATATATATGTACTAAAGCCATTAACTATTTGGTTCTGTGGTTAAATTACCATATAATCCTCTAATCTATTTTTTTTCTTGAAAAGGAGGATGACCCCCGGCCTCTGCATCTGGACGATGCATGCAGCCATTTTATTAATTATTCATAAAGATCTTACAAAGTAATACATCAGTAAGTCTGAAGCCATCATCTTGGCAACATCTATCTCTACTCCTATCCACTTGATGAAGGGTGCCAATTGTCCAAGCCGAATACCAAACATACATCGCACCAAAGCCTAACATCTAAAGTCGGATGCCCCCAAACAAGCCGCATTGCCGGGTCTGGGGCACACACTGGTCCGACGCACTCTCAGAGGCCGCCGCCGTCGTCTTCCACCGATCCATCTCCATAGCAGGTACTGACGCACCGACCTTGCCAGGTCTGCCGTCGACGCCACGACGGCGCCAGACAACACCACCATCCTGCACGTATCCATCCACACGCGCCCTTCGCCGAAACTCCGCAGTGCCATGCCACCGAGATCAGCCGTCGGCCTTGCGGTAGATGTAACACCGCTCCTCCTCTTGTCCCCTCCAGCCAGCACTTGGTCCAAAACGATGCCCCCAGGAGGGAGAACGACACCGAAGGCGCCGTCATCGCCCGATCCGGTAGACCCAGATCTAGGCTTTCCCCCGGAACATCCCGATTGAGTTGACGTGACCTGCAATGACGATGCCTTAAGAAGGAAACGACGTCAGAGACACAGTCATCGTCCGCCAAGACTAAGTAATGTATCATTCTAAAGTATTGTTGGTCAATCAAAATCATTCATTCATTTTGATCCTTTTACGAGAGTTAGTGTGTCGAGCAAAAGCACAATTGTAGGCAAAAGTTTCCTCAGCAACGCGCGGGGAATTATCTAGTTTGTTTCAAGTTAGTGCACAAGCTCAACATTTTTTCCTTTGTTTTCTTTGAGATTCAAGATAGGGAAACAGTAGTGTTTGTGCCACAACCATTCCAACTGAAAGTACAAGGTATGTTTTGATGAGTAGACGTCTGATTATGAATGATAGAAATGGTACGCCGAAGGGTATAATACAATTAATGGAAACGGCCATTCGTCATGATGTAATAAATAAAATATATTTTGTTTAATCATATTGGACATGTCTCCGTGCATCAAATTTCATCTACAAAACCCCCCAGCAACGTGCGGGGTATCATCTAGTATCTTCTAATGCTTATGTCCAATATAATTAAAGTACTCACTTCATTTTTATTTACTCTGCATATTAGATTTGACTAAAGTCAAACTTCATAGAGTTTGACCAAGTTTATAGAAAAAATATGAACATTTACAATTAAAAATCTATATGATGTGAAAGTATATTCAATAATGAATCTAATGGCATTGATTTGTTATTTATCTGTTAATATTTTTGTCTACAAACTTTGTCAAAGTTTACAAAATTTGGCTTTGACCAAAGCTAATAGGCGGAGTAAATAAAAATGGAGGGAGTAGCTTATATGCAGCTACATATGTTCTATTTATGATGCAAACACTAATCAGTTTCTTTCTTTAATAAACATAATAGATTCATACAATATATATAACTTATGCAGCCAAGCAATTTGGGTCGCTATCTTCAGTCGTGGATGCCAAGGAACAAAGAAATAAAAGAGATAGAGAGCGGTATGCACGGATGACCAATGGAGGAAAATAGGAAAAAAACAGAAAAAACGACGTTAGGCCTATCAGCGAAACAAAACAATTAAAGATTCAACTCAGTTGCAAAAGCGAACCAACCTGTGGTTGGATGGTTAGAGGGACCGTGGTATCCCCAGCCCACCAGGGTTCAAGTCCTGGTGCTCGCATTATTCCTGGATTTATTTCAGGATTTCCGGCGATGCGCTTTCAGTGGGAGGAGACGTTCCCGTTGACGACGAGGCGCCTACGGTGACTTTGTAAATCTCAAGATGATATGCCGGCTCAGTCTCTCGAAGGTGCTCATAGGGGTAGGATATGCGTGTGTACGTTCATAGGGGTGAGTGTATGCGCGTATATATGAGCGCTTGCGTCTGTACTGTGTTAAAAAAAACTCAGTTGCAAAAAAAATGCACATAAGGAAGGAAAAAAATATGCGAATATGGAGCTAGCACAAGAGTAAAAAAGCCCGCAAGATAAAGGCAAAAATATAAAAATACGCAACCAAAGCAGAAGAAATTTAGAATAAGGCAAATTGCTGCTAACCGTGAATTGAAGCACAACACACCATGCAAAAAATCAATTGCTATGAAGAACCTTGCATATGTCGCAAGAGAAGAGGAAGTTAGTACATCTATGCGACGAGGACTTCATCGTTAGCATACACACAACAGAAGCATATATGCATGGACGGCTCACAAAGCATACAACATTTCTATTGTCATATGTAATCACTCATGTGTTTCAGCTCACTCTTTTGCTTCTTTACACCCTTCATGTCGAGAAGAAAAGTTTTTTTTGTGCGGGAGTAGAACAAAACTAACCTGACGCTTCATTTGATTTTGTGTATGCTAAATTTTTCCATGTTGGAACGCACGGGCATATTTTCTAGTTGTTGTTCTAATAAAACAACCAAGAGGCCCCTCCTCCCCTTGTTCTGGCCAATTCTATATGACGGCCATGTGCGTCATGGTCAATCCTATATGACGCCCGCACAAATCCTATATGTGACGCCCTTGCGCGGGCGTCATATAGGGGAGGCTTTGCTGAAGGAACCTCAGATGGGCTGACCCACTTAACTAGCTGCCTTTGTTTCTTTTTTACTTCTTTTTTCCTTTTTTCTTTTTTCAGATCTTGGATTTTCTTCTTTTTTTTTGTTTTTGTTTTTTATAGGTTTGCAGTATACGGTGAACTTTTTTTAAATGCACACTGAACTTTTTTAGCATATGGTGATTTTTTTTAAATGCACACGGAACCTTTTTTATCATATGGTGAACATTTTTGAAAACATACACCGAGCAATTTTTTATATATATGATGAACATTTTTGGTATAGAACATTTTACACACCAAACATTCTTTAATATAAGGTGAATATTTTAATATACACTAAATCTTTACAAAACATATAATATTTTTCTAAATAATTTTTTAATAGGTTATAAAAAATTATATCTTTAAGAAACAATAGCTGCCTTTTTTCTAACCCGACTAAAAAACCGAAGAGGAACATATAAAAAACCAGCTTCCTGGGCAAAGTGGGCCGGGCCATTCGCTGCGTCAACTGGGAGCTTTGTTTGCCTCAAAAAATAAAAAAGCTCTCCCTTGTTTTTCATCAGGTATCAGGTACTGTATAAACACCACTAAAAAAAAAGGTACTGTATAAACAGTCATCTGACCCTGATGTTCAAAAAAAAAAAAAAACAGTCGTCTAACCCACGTTCCGCCTTTGGGCCCGCGGGACCAGAAATGGGGACGGTTGGTTACCATGGCGACGAAATCGTGATTGATGAAATGCATCCGACCTAACCGTGCGCCATTTTGAACGTGGCCTCCTACCGTAAATCACGCGACTGCTCGTTCAAGAGGAATGGGAACCAGCACCGCACTCGATCCTGGATTCTGAAATACTCGCCAGCACCGGCAGCCGCCGCCACTCCGACTCTTCATCTTCATCTTCATCTTGAGGCGGCCAAGGCGAGACCGGCCGGAAACAGCCTCTTCCCACGCCCAACCGAAGCATTCGCCGGAGCCGGAGCGATCCTCGCCGATGTATCGCGACTATGACCTCGGCCCCTTCTTGAAGCCAGAGGCGGACCCTGAACGGTCGACACCTCCTTCAATGGTCGACGGCCTTAAACCAGGGCAGAGGAAGGTTTTGTTCTGCTCCTTCAAGAAGAATCTGGTTAAAGAAATCAAGGTGTGTTGTGTGCCAACGAGTTCTTGAATCTGTGCCAAGGTGTGCGCGCGTGTCCTGAATTTGTTCCCTTTTACTGACCGCAGGTGGCAGATTTTATTGGTTACGTGTCACAACAATCAGCATACCACCATGACCATGTTGAGCAGAGTCTAGCGGTCATAGTCATACGAATGGCTCAAGATTTTGTTGGCAGCAATAACATTAATCTTTTGGAGCCCCGCGGGCAGTATGGTACCAGGAATTGGGTGGGTTAGCTTTGTAAAAGCAAAGTAGAACATGAGTGACCCTGTTTGTAGTTAACCCGTTCTCATGCTTCTCTGCCTACGTGTTTACAATGATTCATTTCAGGGGGGCGAAGATGCTGCTCATGCCTTGTTCATCTACACCAGATTAGCACCTATCACCCGTTTAATATTTCCAAAGGATGATGATGTTCTTCTCAACTATTTGAATGAAGATGGAAAGTCAATTGAACCCAGTTGGTAATATTTTCTCTGCCAACACTCATCCTGCATGATTTAGAATGGATTGGTCGTTTTTGTGTACCTAAAATATGCCACCATTTCTGCAGGTATATGCCAATCATTCCTATGGTTTTGGTCAATGGGAGTGGCATTACCACTGGATCGAGCAGCTATGTCCCAAACTACAATCCAAGAGACATTATCGCTAATCTGAAAAGGTTGCTAAATGGAGAGACCGTCGTACCAATGGACCCATGGTACAAGGGGTTCAAGGTCCGTGAAATGCTTTTACTATAGCATAGTTCTGTTACATTGACAGTTTGACTGCTTAATTTGACGATTGCTTTTTGATGCAATTTTTCTGTTCATAACCTGACAGGGTTCTTTGAAGAAGACAAGGTCAAAAGCTGGTGCCACATATACCATCACTGGTGTTATAGAGACAGTTGACGACACCAAGCTTAAAATTACTGAGCTTCCCATCCGCTGCTGGACTACAAAGTACAAAGAATTTCTTCAATCCATGATTCCTTGGAAGGAGCCAGGGTTTGTGAAGGTAGTTAACCATACAAATAGTTACTTCTCTTTTTTTCGACCCAGGCTTTCCTCCTTTTCAGTTTCCATTATATGCAATAACGGAAATACAATTGTTCAGACAACATGAGATGCAGGAGAAGGGAAAGAGCGAGTTTGATGCATTATCATGAAACCCGCTGCACACGCCTGCAATCGGCTCGTGCGCCACGGTGCAAAATTCTGATAACACTGATCACCTATACTACAACCACCAGCCAAAACACCTCAAAGTACGAACATGACAGCAGGGTTTTAACATAGTCACGCAGGCCACCCTCCAAACCAGAGCCTAACTTAAAAACAGCCACAAAATGAAACACAAGACTTCCTAACACACCTATCAGCCAGAAGAGTCCTGAATAGATCCATGGCGAATCCTCAGCATGTTGATGGCGTTGATCTTGAGCATCTCTGCACCCCTCTTCAGTTCCAGAGCAGCATCAGCCTTCTGAAGACCTTCCCAGTAAAACAGAAGCGATCAGCATGCTGAGGATTTGCCAAGGATCTATTCAGTTCGAAGGGAGATTTGATCAGTCTATTTTCAAACATAGCCTTGTTACGAGCCAGCCAAATGGCCCAGCATATAGAAGCCAATCCCACAGTATAAAACTTGTCACCACCAGGAAAGAAAGCAACGCCAAGTATAAAACTGCCCCTATTTTTGGGAGAACTATCAGTGCCAAGAACATAACCCACATTACGCCAAATCACCTTAGCAATAGGGGACATGAAAAATAGATGCTGCGCAGTCTCAGGTTGGTCACAAAACAGGCATACTTTGTTACTTGGCCAGTTCTTTCTACCCTGCACATCCCGAGTAGGAATGGCTATTTGAAATAGCTGCCATAGAAAAAAATTGTATCTTCAATGGGATTTTAGCTTTCCAAATCCATTTAAAATTAGCCCCATGAACATCATTTGGAAGCCACTGGTACATAGATTTGGTAGTAAAGCTACCTTTTTTACTTAGGCACCAGTACACTTCGTTAGGTTCTTCCTTTTTGGGTAAAGCATCATCAATTTTGCCAACAATCTCATCTTGTTCAAATTTATTTTCGGGCCAGACATCATTTCGAAAAGATATACAAAAAGTTCAAATTCACAGCCCTATCCGCCTATTCGAAAATAGCTGTACCATTAGGGATTAAATCATCAACCAAATCAGTACTAAGGACATCTTCTTGAGCCCTAAGCACCATCATACTCAAACAATTTGCAGCAAGATTGAATAAAAAAGGAGAAAGAGTCCCCCTGCCTAAGGCTCTTAGCACTCTGGAAATAGGGTCTCTTGTTAAGTTTAACATTAAGAGTACCATTGAAAAGAACTTGTTTAATCCAGTCCACCCATCTATCATCAAATACTCTCATAGTATGACAATCAATCAAGGAGTTCCAGTCAACTTTGTCGTATGCCTTTTCAAAGTCTAATTTTAACACAATGCCAACTTGCTTCTTAACATGGACATGGTGCAGCATCTAATGCGATGTCCTAATTATATCCATATTTTTTTAAATAAAGGCAGTTTGATGTATACTAATGAGCTTCCTACTAACAAACTCCAGTCTCAAACATTTTGGTAATGATCTTATAGATACATCTGAGCAACTAGTAGGTCTAAATTGCTGTAGCAAGTTAGCATCAGTAATTTACAACTCCAGTCTCAAATAGTTACTTCTCTTGGGTTCTGGATGATTTGACGTTCTTCAATTGCAACAAATTTACAGGAAATAAGATCGCAATGCGATCACGCGAATGTGGAGTTTGAAGTTATCTTGAATGATCAAAACATGAATATTGCTAAGCGAGAAGGCCTTGAGAAGAAATTCAAGCTGACAACAACAATAGAAACAACAAACATGTGCTTGTTTGACTCGGATGGAAAAATTCGAAAATATAACACCCCAGAGGACAGTGAGTATCTCCATCTAATATGGACCTGTAATGAACTACGAACCATTCTCTTCTTGTGGATTTAAATCTGAAATCGTTTTACCTTTTTCAGTACTTAAAGAGTTCTTTAAACTGAGGCTCGAATACTACTGGAGAAGAAAGGTACATCTTGACCTTTTCCTTTGTCATGATGATGTTTAAATGCAAACTGCCACATTAACTATTTTATGCTGTGCAGGCAGTAATGTTGAAAAATATTGAGAAAGAGTTGTTGAAGCCTAAGAACGTAGTGAGGTTTATTCTTGCTGTTATTTCCGGGGACATCGTAGTCAATAACAGAAAGAGGGCAGAGCTATTCCTGGAGCTTAAGCAAAAGGGGTATCAACCTATCCCAAAGAAAAAAATTACGGCTAAAGAAGTAGATGAAGAAAAAGATTATGGGTATTTTCTTGCAATTCCAATTGGTAACTTGACTCTGGAGAAGGTACAGGAGCTCGTTGCAGAACAAAGGAAATTAGAGGACGAACTTGAATTTCTAGGAAAAGCAACTCCAGAAATTGTTTGGCTGAGAGACCTTGATGCTCTTGAAAAGGAACTGGATGTAATTAAAGAGTGTTTCTCTCTAATGTTTTGGTCGATGTATGTGTTTCCCTTCTTCTCACTCATTGATTTTGATACAGGTGCTTGATGCAAAATTTGAAGCTGAACAGGAGGAGACAAGACGTAGGCGGGAAAATAACTTCAAAGACGAGAAGGCATCTAAAGCAGCGCCCAAGAGACCACGGCCTAAGAAGACTGCAGCCAAATCTCAGAAGGTACAGAGTAACACAAGTGATAAAATTCTTAAGTTACAGAGGAGAACGCTAGGCAGTATATGTTGTTCTTTAACTGATAAAACAATCTTTACTTTTTGAGACAAATGTGGCTGGGAACGACGACGAAGATTTTGAAACGAAACCTGCAGCACAAATGAAGAAACCACCCAAGAAGGTTGGGTTCTCGAGCAAGCCTCCTTACTGTGCTTGTCATAGTTTATTTGTGGCTTTTTACAAGTCAGTTTAACAATTTCATAGGCAAGTGCACCGGTGGAAGATGATGAGGACAAAGCATTGGAACTAAAAGATCGTCTGGCTGCTTATAATCTTGATGACTCATCTCCAGAACGTAGTGGTAATGCCCGTGTACAATATTTTGTGTTTGTGAACATGAAATGTCCATCTCTTACAAAAGTTTAAGCTGATGGGGTGACCACTTGTGCAGCCATGGAAACTGGTACTACAAAAGAACATAAGAAAGGAAAGAAAGGGAGGAACGATCCAAGCAAAAGAGGCACAGCAAAGAAGGCGATAGCACCCTTAACCGAGTTGTCTGGTGAAGACATAGCAGTGCCCATCCACGAGAGCGAGGACAAGAAGTTTACCGTGGAAGAAGCACAAGTTGAGAAGAAAAGCATCTCTCAAAATAGTGGTAATACCCATGTACTATGTTGTGTTTGTGCATCTCAAAATGTTCATATCTCTTACAAAAGTTTAAGCTGATCTCTTACAATGTTGTGTTTGTGCACATGTGTTGTGTTTGTGAAGCCATTAAAACTGAGACCACAAAAGTACACCATGAAGGAAAGAAAGGGAGAAACAGGCCAAGCAAAAGAGGTACGGTAAAGAAGGCCATGGCACCCTTAACCGAGTTGTCTGGTGAGAACCAGGACGACAAGTTTGCCGTGGAAGATGTGCAAGTTGAGAAGAAAACCAGTGGAAGAAAGCCTGCTGCCGAGAAGCCAAAGAAGACTACCAACAGGAAGAGGGCGCCTGCTCAGTGCAACTCCAGTCCTCCTTCTCCTGAGAAGAAGGTGCGAAAGAAGAGTGGCTTGGTTGCGCAGAGATTTGCGAGCGCTTCAACAGCAACAGAAGATGCTGAGGCTCCTCTTCCCTCTGGCAGCTCTGCTCAGCCTGTAGCACCGAGAAGGTCAGCAAGGCACGGGAAGGCGAAGCCAATCTAAATCGATTGACAATAATGTCTCGTTTCTGAGATATTTATTTAGCTAATTCTCAATTCCATTTACTTGTGAGATTTGACACGTTGGTCGCCTTAAAACGTAGACCATCCATCTAGTGGTACACTCTTGGTGTTTGTGTGTTTGTTATATTTATCCCCCCCCCCCTGGATGTTCTTGATTGTGTGCGTGTGCGCAAAGCGTATATCCGGATTTTAAGCCGTGGTGCGTCTTGTGCTCCTTCGGTTAGTGATTTGCTTTCCTTGACCTGTAGAATAGACCAAGCAGAAT
Source organism: Elymus sibiricus (assembly GCA_039707655.1). Taxonomy (NCBI): domain Eukaryota; kingdom Viridiplantae; phylum Streptophyta; class Magnoliopsida; order Poales; family Poaceae; genus Elymus; species Elymus sibiricus. The sequence continues at coordinate 73,457,894 of CM077672.1, read as the reverse complement.
CAGTATTGAAACCTGTTAGTAAGTAGCACAAGATTAGAAATATGTATGTTTCGGAAACAAGCATCATTTTGTGTTTTCCAGATCGACCAATCAACCACAGTAATACCCATACCGACCACCAGCCTGCGGGAATTAGCAAAAGCAGTAACCAATCATCAAAAAGATCACTCACAGAGCAAGGTTTCCTGGGAAAATTTAAGGTGCGACAGGCCACATTCCACGCAAAATTAGACATGGGATAAAGAAAAAACATACGATCAATTATTTCTTTATCTCCACAAAATTCACACATATCGTCTTTTCTCTTCCATCCTCCCCAGTGAAGCACATCTTTGGAAAGCACACTTCTTTTCAACAAGACAACAACAGTCACAGGAGGACTCCGATTTTAGTGGACAATTTGAATTTCCTTAAGAATTTATGGTTAAACCCAAGGCCGTTCCATTTAAGCATTCCATAGAAGGAGTTCACTGACAAACCTTTAGAGTCCAACAACCACTTTAGTGTGTCAAGTTGATCAGACAGAGTAATCCCAGAACACATATTGATGACATGAAACTTAAAATTACGGAGCTTCCCATCCGCTGCTGGACTCAAGATTACAGAGGATTTCTTGAATCCATGTGTCCACCGTTTCTAGAGGTAGTTAATCATACAAATATCTCATTCTCTTGTGTTTCCGATGTTTTGACTTTCTTCAGTTGCAACCAATTTACAGGAAATACGGTGGCAATGGAATTATGCGAATGTGGAGTTTGACATTTCCTTAAGTGAGCAAAAAATGAATATTGCTAAGGAACAAGGCCTCGAGAAGAAATTCAATCTGACAACCACAATAGGAACAACAAACATGCACTTGTTTGACTCGGGTGGTAAAATTCGAAAATATGACACCCCAGAGGACAGTGAGTATCTGTATCTCTATCTAATATGGACCTGCATTGAACTACAAACCCCTTTTTGTGTATTTGAATCTAAAATCATGTTACCTTTTCAGTACTTACAGAGTTCTTCAAACTGAGGCTCGAATACTATCGGAGAAGAAAGGTACAGTTTAACCATTTCCTTTGTCATGACGATGCTCGAGTGCAAACTGCCACATTAACTAATATTTATGCCGTGCAGGCAGTAATGTTGGAAAATATTGGGAAAGAGTTGTTGAAGCCTAAGAACCAAGTGAGGTTTATTCTTGCCGTTATTTCCGGGGACATCGTAGTCAACAACAGAAAGAGGGCAGGGCTATTCCTGGAGCTTAAACAGAAGGGGTATGAACCTTTCCCAAAGAGAAAAAATACGGCTAAAGAAGTAGATGAAGAAAATGATTATGAGTATCTTCTCGCAATGTCAATTGGTACCTTGACTCTGGAGAAGGTACAGGAGCTTGTCGCACGGCAGAAAAAATTAGAGGACGAACTTGAAAGTCTGAGCAAAGCAACTCCAGAAATTCTTTGGCTGAGAGACCTTGCTGCTCTTGAAAAGGAACTGGATGTAAGTAAACAATGTTTCTCTTTAAAGTTTTGCTCCATGTTATGTGTGTTTCACGTTTTCTCACTCTTTTATTTTGATACAGGTGCTTGATGCAAAAGAACCTGAACAGGAGACAAGACGTCGGCTGGAAATAAACTCCATAAGCGAGAAGGTGTGGAAAGCAGCGCTCAAGAAACAGCGTAAGAAGACTGCAGCCAAACCTCAGAAGGTAGAGAGTAACATGAATGATAAACTTCTTAAATTACAGAGGATCAGGCAGTATATATTGTTCTTTTACAGTTTTACTGATAAAACAATCGATTTTTCGAGGCAAATTTTGCTGGGAGCAACGAAGAAGATTTTGAAACGAAACCTGCAGCACAAAAGAAGAAACGACCCAACAAGGTTGGGTCCTCGATCAAGCCTTCTTACTGTGCGTGTTATAGTTTGTTTGTTGCTTTTACAAGTCAAATTAACAATTGCATAGGCAAGTGCACCGATGAAAGATGATGAGGACGAAGCGCTCGAACTAAAAGATCGTCTGGCTGTTTATAATTTTGATGACTCCCCTCCAAAACATAGTGGTAATACCCATGTATTATGCACAGAAAAATATTCATATCTCTACCTTTAAGCTGATCACTTACAATGTTATGTTTGTGCAGCCATTAAGACTGAGACTACAGAAGGTCAGCAGGAAGGAAAGAAAGGGAAGAACGAGCCAAGCAAAAGAGGCATGGTAAATAAGGCCACGGCACCCTTAACCGAGTTGTCTGGTGAGAACGAGGACAACAAGTTTGCCGTCGAAGAAGTGCGAGTTGAGAAGAAAACTGGTGGAAGAAAGCCTGCTGCCCAAAAGCCAAAGAAGACTACCAACAGGAAGAGGGCTCCTGCTCAGAGCAACTCCGGCAGTGGCGGAGACAGGGGGGTGCCAGCCAGGGCCTGGGCCCAGGCCAACATGTAAACTTTTGCACTAGAACTCTGAGTACATCTGCTAAACACAGTGTATTAGCTGTGTATTTGTTGGTCTGGCCCTCCCCAAGTTAGTTTAGCAGCACATGGCCCTGCCTATTCAATTTTTCTGGCTCCGCCACTGAACTCCGGTGATCCTTCTCCTGAGAAGAAGGTGCGAAAGATGAGTGACTCCTTCAACAAGAAGAGTGGCTCGGTTCCAGAGACAGTTGCAAGCGCTTCAACAGCAATAGAAGATGCTGAGGCCCCTCTTCCCTCTGGCAGCTCTGCTCGGCCTGTAGCACCGAGAAGGTCAGCGAGGCTTAAGCAATCTACATCGATTGATTGACGATAATGTCTAGTTTCTGAGATATCCTTTTAGCTAATTCTCATGTCCATCTACTTATGACATTTGAGACTTGTGCATCTTGAATCTGGTATCACCATTTACATTTCTCAATTCCATCTAGTTGTGACATTTGACATGGTGGTCAACTTAAAACATAGATCATCCATCTAGTCACACTCCTGGTGAAATAGGATCACCGAGAGACGGGGCATTCCTCTTTTCTTCTCCCTTTGCCGACCTAGGTAACAAGGAAGGAGAGAGAGGAGCGACCATCACCGACAGTCGAAATACGAGTGAGGGAGTGTAAGCCATATATACAACCACTTGAGAGATGAAAGATGTTCTGGGAGGAGGGATATCGACTGTTGTCGTAGGGGTCATTCTTCTTCTTCTCTTCCTCTGAGACCTTTGTACAGCAGGAGGAGATGTGGAAGAATGACCATCACCGACGGTCGAAATAGGGAGTGCCCACCATATATACAACCATTCAAGAGATGAGAGTTGTTGAAGCGTGCCTTGACGGATTAAAAGTCAACCCACATGCCGAATAAGCGAGTCTTCTAGGTTTGACATCATGTTAGGTTTAGTCTATGTGTTGACTTTGTGATTACAAGTCCAATTTGTTTTTTATTCATGTTAGGTTAGGTCTGGGTGTTTACTAGCTTACAACAACAAAGATGGTGATGTGGAGGCGCTTCCTCAGAGAGATTCAGGCCGCCGATAGGGTGGCTGCAGCAGCAGGGAGGGCTACCACCTACGACCAGAGTGTCGAGCATCCGCTAATAGGGCGGTTGCTGCGGCCGACGGAGTGGACGCTGCTACTTGTGAGCTGCGTTGGTAATTCTCCGAAGAGGAGAGGATGATGCAGTATAGTAGAGATAAATATTTCCCTCAGTTAAGAACCAAGGTTATCAATCCAGTAGGAGAACCACACAGAACCTCGTTAGCAGCTGAAAGCACATTTGCTCCCTTGGTGGTTTTGGTAATTTATGTCAACATACATGTTGTTGGACTAATACTTTTATCTAGTGAATTTCAGACAAGTTCAACAATGGCGTGGCGTGGACAAGAGGACGTGGAACCCCCTCAAAATGCTAAGGACAAGAATTGGCAAAGATCAAGACTCTATCCTTTTTGGTTTAGTGATCCAAGATCACATTGAGTCCATAGGAAAGCCAATACTATTAAAAGGGGATGAGGTGTTGCTTAATGATCTTTTTGCTCAAGTGCTTAGTGACAGTATTCCTAAACCCTCAACCACTATCTCAATCCCAAATATGTCCTAAACCCAAAGTCCAACTCGGCCCCACCGAAATTTCCAATCCGGCCCCACCGAGTTCATCCAAGACTTAGCCACTGCCAAACCCTAACAAATCGGATCCACCGAAATGGATCTCGGTCCCACCGAGATGGCCTTGCCAACTCTCTGTAATCGTTTGCAATTACTTCGGTCTCACCGAGTTTGCAAATCGGTCTCACCGAGATGGCTTGCCAAGTCTCTGTTGCCTTATTGCTTCACTTCGGTCCTACCGAGTTGATGCAATCGGTGCCACCGAGATGAGGATTGCCCTAAGCCATTGCACTTCGGTCCATCCGAGTTGTTCGTATCGGTCCCACCGAGATTCCTAAAGTTCATATCTTTTACACAGTTCGGTGCTACCGAGATGATCGTTTCGGTGCCACCGAGTTGGGTCAAAAGTGTGTAACGGTTGGATTTTGTGTGGAGGCTATATATACCCCTCCACCCCATCCTTCTCAGTAAGGAGAGCCATCAGAACGTGCCTACACTTCCACCATACATTCTGAGAGAGAACCACCTACTCATGTGTTGAGATCAAGATATTCCATTCCTACCATTTGAACCTTGATCTCTAGCCTTTCCCAAGTTGCTTTCCACTCAAATCCTTCTTCCACCATAGCCAAATCTGTGAGGAGTGATTGAGTGTTGGGAAGACTATCATTTGAAGCACAAGAGCAAGGAGTTCATCAACAACACACCGTCTATTACCTTTTGGAGAGTGGTGTCTCCTAGATTGGTTAGGTGTCACTTGGGAGCCTCCAACCAGATGTGGAGTTGAACCAAGAAGTTTGTAAGGGCAAGGAGATCGCCTACTTCGTGAAGATCTACCCCGAGTGAGGCTAGTCCTTCGTGGACGTAAGCCATGGTGGAATAGGCAAGGTTGCTTCTTCGTGGACCCTTCGTGGGTGGAGCCCTCCGTGGACTCGCGCAGCCGTTACCCTTCGTGGGTTGAAGCCTCCATCAACGTGGACGTACGATAGCACCACCTATCGGAACCACGCCAAAAATCCACCGTGTCTTCATTGCGTTTGATCTTCCATACTATACCCCTTTACTTTCCGTACTATTGCATGCTTTACTATTTCCGCTGCTCAATCTCTAGATATGCATGTGTAGAAAGTATTGGAGTGATCTTAACTTGTGCCAAAATCTGCCTAAGTTCCAAGAGAAATTAAAAACTGCACCTTTGGCTGGTTAGGAGTCTATTCACCCCCCCTCTAGACCTATCTCCTCGATCCTACAGCAGCACCTACACACACAAAAGCAAACACTTGCACCCAACGCAAATAAGAGGGTTGTCAATCCTCTTAGCGGTTATTTGCAAGGATTAATTCTGATAGTGATAGATAGATAAAGTAAAATACTAAATAAAACAAAGTAAATAAATTGCAGCAAGGTATTTTTGGTTTTTAATATATGATAAAAGTAGACCCGGGGGCCATAGTTTTCACTAGAGGCTTCTCTCTCGAGCGCAGAACATACGGTGGGTAAACAAATTACTGTTGGGCAATTGATAGAAAACAAATAATTATGACGGATTCATGGCAATGGTCATGTATATAGGCATCACGTCGGAGACAAGTAGAACGACTCCTGCCTGCATCTACTACTATTACTCCACCCATCGACCGCTATCCAGCATGCATCTAGGGTATTAAGTATGAAACAGAGTAACGCCTTAAGCAAGATGACATGATGTAGACAAAGTAAACTCAAGCAATATGATTAAAGAAAATTTTTTATCCTTAATGGCAACAATAAAAATACGTGTCATGTCCCTTTCTGTCACTGGGATTGAGCACCGCAAGATTGAACCCATCACAAAGCACCTCTCCCATTGCAAGATAAATCAATCTAGTAGGCCGAACCAAATTGATAGATCAGAGAGAAATACAAAGCTATAACAATCATGCATAAAAGAGTTCAGAGAAGACTCAAATATTTCTCATGAATAATCTGATCATAAACTCACAATTCACCGGATCCCAACAAACACACCGCAAAAGAAGATTACATCGGATAGAACTCCAAGAACATCGAGGAGAACTTTGTATTGAAGATCAAAGAGAGAGAAGAAGCCATCTAGCTACTAGCTATGGACCCGTAGGTCTGTGGTAAACTACTCACACATCATCGGAAGGGCAGCAAGGTTGATGTAGAAGCCCTCCTTGATCGATTCCCCTTCCGGCAGAGTATCAGAAAAGGCCTCCAGATGGGATCGCGGAAGAACAGAGGCTTGCCGCGGCGGAAAAGTTTTCTCGTCTGGCTCTTTGTTGGTTTTGGAATATTTGTGAACTTATAGCGTTGAAATTAGGTCAAGATGTTCCACGAGGGGCCCACAAGCCTGGGGGCGCGCCCTACCCCCTAGGGCGCGCCTCCCGAGCTTGTCGCTCCCTCATGGCTCCTTTGGTCTTCTCCCGAAGCTTCTAGGGTCTCTTTTGGTCCAGAAAAAATTAATCCAAAGTTTTTTTCTTGTTTGGACCTTTTTTGATAATGATTTTTTGAAAAGACAAAAACAAGCAAAAAACAGCAACTGGCACTGGGCACTAGATTAATAGGTTAGTCCCAAAAAATGATATATAATTGCATAAAGTTGCATATAAAACATTCAAGATTGATACTATAATAGCATGGAACAATAAAAAATTATAGATATGTTGGAGACGTATCAAGTATCCCCAAGCTTAATTCCTGCTCGTCCTCGAGTAGGTAAATGATAAAAACAGAATTTTTGATGTGGAATGCTACCCAACATGTTTATTATGTTATCTCTTTGTGGCATATAAGTTGTGAAGCGATGAATTAACAATATCAACATAATAATATCCATGAACATAAGAAGCATAATCATTAACTTTCAAAATATACGATCCTTAACGAGTGTTATCCCTACTCACTTTCTCATATTAATCATGGCATGACTCTATCTTCACCGCAAATATATAAATAGTGAGCACCCCGGTGTCAAACCAGGCAATTGGATCGTACTTCTAACGCGCTTCAGCATTTTCAACTCTCACGCAATACATGAGCGCAAGCCATGGACATAGCACTAGGTGGAATAGAAGGCGGTGATAGGTTTCAAATAATGAAAAAGGAGAAGAAGAAAGTCTCGCATCAACTCGGTGGATCTATGGGCTATGGAGATGCCCATCAATCGATATCAATGCGAGGAGTAGGGATTGCCATGCAACGGATGCACTAAGAGCTATAAGTGTATGAAAGCTCAAAATAAAAACTAAGTGGGTGTGCATCCAACTTGCTTGCTCATGAAGACCTCGGGCATTTGAGGAAGCCCATCATCGGAATATACAAGCCAAGTTCTATAATGAAAAATTCCCACTAGTATATGAAAGTGACAACATAGGAGACTCTCTATATGAAAAACATGGTGCTACTTTGAAGCACAAGTGTGGAAAAAAGATAGTAACATTGCCCCTTCTCTCTTTTTCTCTCATTTATTTATTTTTATTTTTATTTTTCCCTTTTTTTCTTTTTTTCTTTCCCTTTTTTTTCTTGGGCTCTTTTGGCCTCCTTTTTTCTCTTTTTTCTTTCGTCCGAAGCCTCATCCCGACTTGTGGGGGAATCATAGCCTCCATCATCCTTTCCTCACTGGGACAATGCTCTAATAATGATGATCATCACACTTTTATTTACTTACAACTCAAAATTACAACTCGATACTAGAACAAATATGACTATATGAATGCCTCTGGCAGTGTACCAGGATGTGCAATGATCTAGCGTAACATGTATAAAAATTGATGAACGGTGGCTTTGCCACAAATACTATGTCAGCTATATGATCATGCAAAGCAATATGACAATGATGATGTGTGTCATAATAACGGAACGGTGGAAGTTGCATGGCAATATATCTCGGAATGGCTATGGAAATGTCATAATAGGTAGGTATGGTGGCTGTTTTGAGGAAGGGTAAAAGGGGTTTATGTGTGAAAGAGCGTATCATATCACGGGGTTTGGATGCACCAGCAAAGTTTGCGCCAACTCTCGAGGTGAGAAAGGGCAAGGCACGGTACCGAAGAGGCTAGCAAATTATGGAAAGATAGGAGTGCGTATAATCCATGGACTCACATTAGTCATAAAGAACTCACATACTTATTGCAAAAGTCTACATAGCCCTCGAAGCAAAGCACTTCACCGCATGCCCCTAGGAGGAGGGTTGGTAGGAGTTAACCATCATGCGACCTCGATTATAACAGCACACAAGGATTTCATTTCAGACCTATAAATGCTCCAACTTCCTCGCCATGCCACAACTAATATTTAGGTGAATATGTCATAACAAACTTTAATACCGATATTTCTACTAACCAATGATCATGAACCTATATCCTTTCATATTACGACATTAATAACATTAACAATGCACTTCATTCTTAGTGATCTACATGAAGGTTTTTATTATATCCCCCTTGGATACCTATCATATTAGGACCATTCTTTTAACACGTGCAAATTGCCATTACAATTTATTAGACTCTCAAAAAGATATAAGTGAAGCATGAGAGTGCAACTATTTATTTAAAATATAACCACCGCCGTGCTCTAAAAGATATAAGTGAAGCACTAGTGCAACTGCCTAGCTCAAAAGATATAAGTGAAGCATATAGAGTATTCTAACAAATCACGAATAATGTGTGTCCATCTCAAAAAGGTGTGTTCAGCAAAGATGATTGTGACAAACTAAAAAGCAAACAAAAGCAAGCAAACTATAGCACAAGACGCTCCAAGCAAAACACATATCATGTGATGAATAAAAATATAGCTCCAAATGAGTTACCGACAAATTGTAGACGAAAGAGGGGATGCCATCCGGGGCATCCCCAAGCTTAGACGCTTGAGTCTTCCTTGAATATTATCTTGGGGTGCCTTGGGCATCCCCAAGCTTAGGCTCTTGCCACTCCTTATTCCTTTATCCATCGTAGTCTCACCCAAAACTTGAAAACTTCAGCACACAAAACTCAACAAAACCCTCGTGAGATCCGTTAGTATAATAATCAAATCTTAAACTCTAAGTACTGTTGTAAATTGATTCATATTTAATATTATCATAATGCTACTGTATTACAACTTCTCCATGACTTATACCCCCCGATACAATCCATAGATTCATCAAAATAAGCAAACAATGCAACAAAAACATAATCTGTCTAAAATAGAACAGTCTGTAAAGATCTGCATAAAAGTCATACTTCTGTAACTACAAAATTCTGAAAAATTAGGAAAACGTGGGAAATTCATATTCCAATACTGTGTAGAAAATTCAGAATTTATTGACGCTCCAGCAAAAAATCAAAATTCCAGCACTGGACGCAAAAGTTTCTGTTTTCAAACAGCATCAATCATACTATCATCCAAATCATCCCAAAGGCATTACTTGGCACAAATACTAATTAAAACGTAAAACACAATCATAATAGAGGCTATAATTATGTAAACACACAAGAACAGAAAGTAAAACAAAAAAATTATTTTATTCATTGGGTTGCCTCCCAACAAGCGCTATTGTTTTATGCCCCTAGCTAGACATACTGCATAATTTCAAGTGTTATCATCCTTCAAATTAACTCCATAGGTGGCCCTCATAATAGATTCATATGGTGACTTAATTCTCTTTCTAGGGAAGTGTTCCATCCCTTTATTTAATGGGAATTGAAATCTTATGTTACCTTCTTTCATATCAATAATAGCACCTATGGTTCGTAGAAAAGGCCTACAAAGTATTATAGGACAAGACATATTGCATTCAATATCAAGAACAATAAAGTCCACGGGCACATAATTTATATTAGCAAGAATAAGCACATCATTTATTCTACCCAATGGTTTCTTAATAGTGGAATCTGCTAAATGCAAGTTGAGGGAACATTCATCTAAATCGGTAAGGCCTAGCACATCACATAAAGATTTTGGTATAGTGGAGACGCTAGCACCCAAGTCACATAAAGCATTGCATAAATAATCTTTGATTTTAATTTTAATATTAGGTTCCCATTCATCATGCAATTTTCTAGGAATTGAAACTTCTAACTCAAGTTTTTCTTCATGAGCTTTTATCATAGATTATACAATATGTTTAGTGAAAGTTTTGTTTTGTTCATAAGCATTTGGTGAGCTAATCATGGATTGCAACAAGGAAATACATTCAACTAAAGAGAAATTATCATAATTAAATTCCTTGTAATCCAAAGTAGTGGGCGCATCACTATTTAAAGTTTGACCTCTCCAAACCCACTTTTTTCATTTTTATCATCAAGATCATCACCCTCCAAACAATTGGGACGCCCTCTAGCTAAAGTTGACTCATCTTCAGTCCCTTTTTCATCAAGTTTTATTTTGCTAAATAAGGATTCAATAGGGGTGACACCAATCATTTTAATATCTTCATCATTACTACGATAAAAACTGGGTGGAATAGCTTTTTCTAGGAATTCTCGCTTGGCTCTCAACCTCGCGGTCCTTTCTTTACTTTCATTAATGGAAACATGGATGGCTTTAATAGAATCATTTATATCAAGTTTAGGTGGCAAAATTTTAATTTTGAGATTTTCCACATCATGAGCAATTCTATCCATGTTCCTAGACATTTCATCAACTCTATTCAATTTTTCTTCTATCATAGCATTAAAATTCTTTTGAGAATTAATAAATTATTTAATATTACTTTAAAGATCAAAGGGTATCCTATTATTATTATTATTATAAGAATTACCATAGGAATTACCATAATTATTAGAGGAATTTCCGGGAAACGATCTAGGATTGAAATTCCCTCTATAAGCATTGTTGTTGAAATTATTTCTAGAGACAAAATTCAAATCAATAGCATCATTATTTTGCTCAATCAAAGTAGACAATGGCACATCATTAGGATCAACATGAGCATTTTTACTAGCAAGCAATTTCATAAGAGCATCCATCTTATCACTCAAAGTATTAATTTCTTCGACGAATTTACCTTCTTACCAGTTGGAGTTCTTTTAGTATGCCGATGACCCACAATTATAGGGGATCAATCGTAGTCCTTTTGATAAGTAAGAGTGTCAAAACCAACGAGGAGCAGAAGGAAATGACAAACGGTTTTCAGCAAGGTATTCTCTGCAAGCACTGAAATTGTAGGTAACACATAGTTTGATAGCAAGATAATTCGTAACAAGTAACAAGTAATAACGGTAACAAAGGTGCAGAAAGGTGGCCCAATCCTTTTTATAGCAAAGGACAATCCGGAACGAAATCTTATAATGGGCAACACGTTCTCGAGGACACATGGGAATTTCATCTAGTCACTTTCATCATATTTGTTCGATTCGCGTTCGCTACTTTGATAATTTGATATGTGGGTGGACCGGTGCTTGGGTGCTGTTCTTACTTGAACAAGCCTCCCACTTATGATTACCCCCTCTCGCAAGCATCCGCAACTACGAAAGAAGAATTAATATAAATCTAACCATAGCATGAAACATATGAATCCAAATCAGCCCCTTACGGAATAGCGCATAAACTAGGGTTTAAGTTTCTGTCACTCTAGCAACCCATCATCTAATTACTACTCCACAATGCCTTCCCTTAGTCCCAAAGATGGTGAAGTGTCATGGAGTCAACGTTCACACGACACCACTAAAGGAAGCAACAACATACATATCATCAAAATATCGAACGAATACGAAATTCACATGACTACTTATGACAAGACTTCTCCCATGTCCTCAAGAACAAAAGTAACTACTCACAAAACATATTCATGTTCAAGATCAGAGGGGTATTCAATATCATTAAGGATCTGAACATATAATCTTCCACCAAATAAACCAACTAGCATCAACTACAGAGAGTAATCAACACTACTAGCAACCCACAGGTACCAATCTGAGGTTTTGAGACAAAGATTGAATACTAGAGATGAACTAGGGTTTGAGATGAGATGGTGCTGGTGAATATGTTGATGAAGATTGGTCCTCCCATAATGAGAGGATAGTTGGTGATGTCGATGGCTTCGATTTCCCCCTCCCGAAGGGAAGTTTCCCCGGCGGAATCGCTCCGCCGGAGAGCAAAAGTGCTCCTGCCCAGGTTCCGCCTCAAGACGGCGGCGCTTCATCTCGAAAGTTTTCTTCTGATTTTTCTAGGGAAAATGGCATCATATAGCAGAAGATGGGCTTCGGAGGTCTGCCAGGGGCCCCACAAGCTCAGGGGGCGTGCCCAGGGGGGTAGGGCACGCCCCCCAGGCTTGTGGCTACCTGGTGGGTCCCCTTCTGTTGATTCTTTCGCCAGTATTTTTTATATATTCCAAAATAATTCTCCGTAAATTTTCAGGTCATTTGGAGATGTGCAGAATAGCTATCTCTGTTGCACCCCTTTCCGGTCCAGAATTCCAGCTGCCGGCAATCTCCCTCTTCATGTGAAACTTGCAAAATAAGAGAGAAAAGGCATAAGAATTGTATCATAAAGTGAAATAATGATCAAAAACATAATAAATAATAGTAGGAAAACATGATGCAAAATGGACATATCAACTCCCGCAAGCTTAGACCTCGCTTGTCCTCAAGCGAAAAACCGAAATCGATAATCATGACCACATGTTTAGAGAGAGAGGTGTCGATAAAACAAAATACAGACATGAAAGCATCATGATCATTATTATGACAGCAACATATCATCATATAACTTCTCATAAATAAGTGACAATTCATTCACAAGTCTTAAAGTATGAACCATAAACCATATTGAAAACTAACAAACTATGATCTCAGTCACTGAAGCAATTGTAATTCATCATATTATCAGAAAGAGTCTATGTAAGAGCCTTGTTTAGCAAGTTCACATACTCAACTATCATTTAGTCTTCTATGATTGTTGCACTCACGGCATACTTATGGAGCAAAAGTTTCAGTCAGACACATAGAAAGGTAGGGGCTTATAGTTTCGCCTCCCAATGTATTTACCTCAAGGGTAATGTCAACAATAATTACTCATGATCACTTATATTCAACGGGATATATATGCCTAGATCTTTCCCCACCACATGATGCTTGCCAAAAGAGAAAATAAAAAACGGAATAAAGGAGAATACTATTGACTCTTGCATGAAAGTAAATACATAAAAGTAAAAGATAGGCCCTTCGCAGAGGGAAGCAGAGGTTGTCATGCGCTTTTTATTTTTGGATGTACAAGCTCTTAATGTAAAGGAACGTCACTTTATATTACCCCTTGTGATAGCAACCTTTATTATGCAGTCTATCGCTTTTATTTCTTCACCATCACAAGTTCGTACAAAGCTTATTTTCCCTTACAATAAAAGATCATACATATTTAGGAGCAATTTTTATTGCTTTTGCACCGATGACAACTTACTTGAAGGATCTTATTCAATCCATAGGTAGATATAGTGGACTCTCATGACATGAAACTGGGTTCAAGGGTTTTTGATGCACGAGTAGTATCTCTACTCGGTGCAGATTTTTGGCTAGCAAAAGATAGGGGGCAAGCACCACATGTTAGAGGATCTATGACAATGTAAGTTCTATGTGAATATAAACAAACATAACTCATTACGTTGTATCTTGTCCAACGTCAACTATTTGACATAGAATATTTAATGGGGGCTCACAATCATAAAAGATGTCCAAAATAGTATATTTATATGTGGGACCTCTCTTCCTTTATTACTTTTTATGAATTGCAACAATGACCAATACTATGTTTGTTAACTTCCAACAAGTTTTATCAATTACACTTCTTTTATGTGAAGTCATCACTCCCCATGGGATTAGCATATGATCTTTTTCATTCTTTTATTCTTTTTGATTGAAACATAAAGGTAAAGGAGCAAAATCAAACTACTGTTTATTATATAACTCTTCACACTTGATTACATAGATAGATAGGTCACAAAGCAAGCACTCAAAACTAAATCATACTAAAACTTTATTCTTCTAAATCACGAAATAACTAAGGATTGAACTAAGATAGATAATGATGGTAAAAGTGATGGTGATACGATACCGGGGCACCTCCCCCAAGCCTGGCACAAGCCAAGGGGAGTGCCCATACCCGTGTACTCAGGTGTCTTTCTTCGGTGATGGTGGTGATGATGAAGTAGGCTTGTCCTCCAGCTTCAGCAGGTACTCCAGATTACTATTGATTCTCCGAAGGGCACGATTTTGCTCTTCCAACAAAATAACTTCATGAGTGAGCGAAGTATTCTGGGCACAAATTGCTTCAACAGCCTTTAATGCATCAATTTCAGATAAAGAGAGGTTATGATGAAGGGTTTGCAATATATCTCCCTTTTCTGTTATCTCTCCCGTGCGTGCGGCTTGATCTTCTGCTCCTTGAATTCGGTCCTCCACGACCTTCCCTGGTTCCTCCTCCATAGTAGCATCCTCCTCTCCGGACGACCACTCATAATATACTTCACTGAAAGGACATTTGTCGGGCGAAGGTTGAACAATCCGGTGCTTGGTGCGGAGCTTTCGCGGAGCCATGGCGATCTAGATCTGTCAGAAAAACAGCCCGAAACAAGAATAGAGGAGAAACTTGTGATACGGTGGTCAAAACACCCGTGAATATATATAATGAATTTTTCCCGTGCAGAACAAGTAATATGGTAGAAAAACAGAGTCCGGAAGGTCCACGAGGGAGCCACAAGCCTGGTAGGCGCGCCCAGGGGGGTAGGGCTCGCCCCCCAGGCTTGTCGCCTCCTCGTGCACTTTTCGGACTGTTTCTTATTTTTGTAAATTTTTATATATCCCAAAACAAACAGAAAGTACTTTTATGGAACTTTTGGAGTCGGTTTACTTACCGTACCACGTACCTACTCCTTTTCAGGGTTCTGGAGCGTTCCGGAAGATTTCCTCTATGTGTTCTTCCAGTGTCATTGTTTGAATAATATTAGTTTCAACATTAATGGGCGTACCTGAGATATAATGTTTAATTCTTTGACCATTAACCACTCTTGGATTAGTGCCTTCGGAGTTGTTTATTTTGATGGCTCCGGAGCGATAAACTTCTTCGATGATGTATGGTCCTTCCCATTTAGAGAGAAGCTTTCCTGCAAAGAATCTTAAACGAGAATTGTATAAAAGAACATGATCACCTACTTTGAATTCTCGTTTTTGGATTCTCTTATCATGCCATCTTTTAACTTTTTCTTTAAACAACTTGGCATTTTCATAGGCTTGGGTTCTCCATTCATCTTGGGAGCAAATATCAAATAACCTCTTTTCACCGGCAAGTTTAAAGTCATAGTTAAGTTCCTTAATTGCCCAATATGCTTTATGTTCTACCTCAAGAGGTAGATGACATGCTTTTCCATAAACCATTTTATAAGGTGACATACCCATAGGATTTTTATAAGCAGTTCTATAAGCCCATAATGCATCATCAAGTTTCTTAGACCAATTCTTTCTAGATCTATTAACAGTCTTTTGCAAAATTAATTTTATTTCTCTATTGGTTAATTCAACTTGACCACTAGACCGGGGATGATAAGGAGATGCAATTCTATGATTAACATCATTCTTAGCAAGTAATTTACGGAAAGGACCATGAATAAAATGTGAACCACCATCAGTCATCAAATATCTAGGGACTCCGAACCTCGGAAATATAACTTCTTTAAGCATTTTAATAGATGTGTTGTGATCAGCACTACTAGTTGGAATGGCTTCTACGCACTTAGTAACGTAATCAACAGCAACTAGAATATGTGTATACCCATTAGAGGAAGGAAAAAGTCCCATATAATCAAAGCCCCAAACATCAAATGGTTCAATAACAAGTGAATAATTCATAGGCATTTCCTGACGTCTACCAACATTACCAATTCTTTGACATTCATCACAAGAAAGGACAAACTTACGTGCATCTTTAAAAAGAGTAGGCCAATAAAAACCAGATTGTAGTACCTTGTGTGCCGTTCTGTCTCCCGCATGGTGTCCTCCGTATGCCTCGGAGTGACACGCAAGATTTGTTCCTGTTCATGCTCAGGTACACAACGTCTAATA
The DNA here is from genome assembly GCA_039707655.1 of Elymus sibiricus. NCBI lineage: Eukaryota > Viridiplantae > Streptophyta > Magnoliopsida > Poales > Poaceae > Elymus > Elymus sibiricus. The sequence goes on along the minus strand of CM077672.1, from coordinate 73,441,801 downwards.
ACACCATCTACTCCTTTATATAGATGTGGGTCATCCCAAAAGTAATGTCTTAAATCAAAGAAGAACTTTTTCTTTTGTTGATAGGTGAAGCTAGGTGGGATATATTTAGCAACAATGTAATTAGCATAGTCTGCATACCAAGGAGTGTTACGAGAAGCATTTATAACAGCTAATTGTTCATCAGGAAAATCATCATTAATAGGAAGTGGGTCATCAAGAACATTTTCCATTCTAGACAGATTATCAGCTACGGGATTCTCAACTCCCTTTCTATCAATAATATGCAAATCAAATTCTTGTAGCAGAAGAACCCATCTAATAAGTCTATGTTTAGCATCTTTCTTTTCCATAAGATATTTAATAGCAGCATGATCAGTGTGAATAGTGACTTTAGAATCAACAATGTAAGATCTGAATTTATCACATGCAAACACAACTGCTAAAAATTCTTTTTCAGTAGTAGCATAATTTCTTTGAGCACTGTCTAGGGTTTTACTAGCATAATGAATAACATTCAATTTCTTATCAACTCTTTGTCCTAGAACAGCACCAACAACATAATCACTAGCATCACGCATAATTTCAAAAGGCAGGTTCCAATCAGGTGGTTGAACAATAGGTGCAGAAATCAAGGCTTTCTTAAGTATTTCGAAGGCTTCTACGCAATCATCATCAAAAACAAATGGAACATCTTTTTGCAAGAGATTAGTAAGAGGTCTAGAAATTTTAGAGAAGTCTTTTATAAATCTCCTATAGAAACCAGCATGACCAAGGAAAATCCTTATACCTTTGATATATTTAGGACACGACATTTTCTCAATTGCATCAACTTTAGCTTTATCAACCTCAATACCTCTTTCAGAAATTTTATGCCCAAGGACTATACCTTCATTCACCATAAAGTGGCACTTCTCCCAATTCAAGACAAGATTAGTTTCTTCACATCTCTGCAAAACTTGATCAAGGTTGCTCAAGCAATCATCAAAAAAAGTTCCGTAAACAGAAAAAATCATCCATGAAAACCTCAACAATCTTTTCACAAAAATCAGAGAATATAGCAGTCATACATCTTTGAAAGGTAGCAGGTGCATTGCATAAACCAAAAGGCATACGATGATAAGCATAAGTTCCAAAAGGACAAGTAAAGGTGGTTTTCTCTTGATCTTCTTGTGATACATGTATTTGAGAAAAACCAGAATATCCATCTAGGAAACAAAAGTGTGTATGCTTAGACAATCTTTCTAACATTTGATCAATAAAAGGCAAAGGATAATGATCTTTCCTAGTAGCTTTATTTAATTTCCTGAAATCAATTACCATCCTATAACCAGTTACAATTCTTTGTGGAATAAGTTCATTTTTATCATTAGTAACAACGGTAATACCTCCTTTCTTAGGAAGACAATGAACAGGGCTTACCCATCTACTATCAGCTATGGGATAAATTGTACCTGCCTCCAGAAGCTTTAATATTTCAGTTCTTACCACATCCTTCATTTTAGGATTCAAGCGACGTTGATGATCAATGATAGGTTTAGCATCTGGCTCCATATTAATCTTGTGCTGACATAGAGTGGGACTAATGCCCTTAAGATCATCAAGAGTATATCCAATAGCAGCACGGTGCTTCCTCAGAGTTTTAAGTAATCTCTTTTCTTCATGCTCTGAAAGGTTAGCACTAATAATAACAGGATATATCTTCTTTTCATCAAGATAAGCATACTTAAGTGTATCAGGCAATTGCTTTAATTGAAACACAGGATCACCCTTAGGCGGTGGAGGGTCTCCCAAGGTTTCAACAGGCAAATTATGTTTGAGAATAGGTGCTTGTTTAAAGAATAATTCATCTATTTCATTTCTTTCATTCATATGCATATCATTCTCATGGTCTAGCAAATATTGTTCTAAAGGATCAGTAGGAGGCACAGCAATAGAAGCAAGACCAATAATTTCATCTTTATTGGGTAATTCTTTATCATGAGGTTGTCTACGAAACTTGGAAAAATTAAATTCATGAGACATATCACCAAAATTAACACTAACAATTTCTTTATTGCAGTCTATCTGAGCATTTACTGTATTCAAGAAAGGTCTACCAAATATAATGGGACAAAAATCATCTTGTGGTGATCCAAGAACAAGAAAATTAGTAGGGTATTTGATCTTACCACACAAGACTTCAACATCTCTAACAATCCCAAATAGTGTAATAGTATCTCTGTTTGCAAGCTTAATAGTAACATCAATATCTTCAATCTCAACAGGCGCAATATCATTCATGACTTCTTGATAGAGAGTAAAAGGAATAGCACTCACACTAGCACCAATATCACATAACCCATGGTAGAAATGATCTCCAATTTTAACAGAAATAACAGGCATGCCAACTATAGGTTTATTTTTATCTTTAGGATCTGGCTTAGCAATTCTAGTTGCTTCATCACAGAAATATATGACATGTCCATCAATGTTATCAACCAAAAGATCTTTAACCATTGCAACATTAGGTTCAACTTTAATTTGTTCAGAAGGTCTAGGTGCTCTTATATTACTTTTATTAACCACAGTTGAAGCTTTAGCATGTTCCTTAATCCTAATAGGAAAAGGGGGTTTCTCAATATAAGCAGTAGGCACAACTGGATCAACATGGTAAACAATTGTTTCTTCCTTAACACAAACATGTTCTTCTTTTAATTCAATAGGTGGATGATATTTAAACCATTTCTCTTTAGGGAGATCAACATGAGTAGCAAAAGATTCACAAAAGGTAGCTACTATCTCAGAGTCAAGTCCATATTTAGTACTAAACTTATTAAAAGCATCGGTTTCCATAAAAGACTTAACACAATCAAATTGGAGATTTATACCTGACTCTTTACATTTGTCGATTTCCCAATTCAGAGTTGCATTTAATTCTTTCAAGAAGATCCCATTTGAATTCAATAGTCCTCTTCATAAAGGAACCAGTAGAAGAAGTATCGAGCATAGATTGATCATTATGAGAAAGCCGAGCATAAAAGTTCTAAATAATTATTTCTCATGAGAGCTCCTGATTGGGGCATGTATGCAACATATACTTAAGCCTCCCCCAAGCTTGAGCGATACTTTCTCCTTCACGAGGCCAAAAATTATATATATAATTCCGATCACGATGAACCAAATGCATAGGATAAAACTTCTGGCGAAATTCCAGCTTCAGCCGGTTCCAATCCCATGTTTCAGTATCATCACATAGCCTATACCATGTCAATGCCTTTCCCTCCAAAGATAAAGGGAAAACCTTCTTCTTAACTCCATCTCCAGATAAACCTGCAAGCTTAAACAATCCACAAATTTCCTCCACATATATCAAGTGCATATCAGGATGCATCGTTCCATCTCCTGCATAAGGATTAGCTAGCAGTTTCTCTATCATACCCGAAGGAATTTCATAATAAATATTTTCAGTAGGTTCAGTAGGTTGAGGAGCAACTCTTATTGCTTCCGGTCGAGGTGAAGATACCCCGAACAAACCCCTCAAAGGATTACTTTCCATAGTGACAAGTAACAGTAAATTTCAGCACGTAATATAAATGTTTCCTTACCAAATTCCGCTCACCAAAGGCGCTTCACTCCCCGGCAACGGCGCCAGAGAAGAGTCTTGATGACCCACAAGTATAGGGTCTCAATCGTAGTCCTTTCGATAAGTAAGAGTGTCGAAGCCAACGAGGAGCAGAAGGAAATCACAAGCGGTTTTCAGCAAGGTATTCTCTGCAAGCACTGAAATTGTAGGTAACAGATAGTTTGATAGCAAGATAATTCGTAACAAGTAACAAGTAGTAACGGTAACAAAGGTGCAGCAAGGTGGCCCAAACCTTTTTATAGGAAAGGACAAGCCGGAACGAACTCTTATAATAGGCAACACGTTCTCGAGGACACATGGGAATTTCATCTAGTAACTTTCATCATATTTGTTCGATTCGCGTTAGCTACTTTGATAATTTGATATGTGGGTGGACCGGTGCTTGGGTGCTGTTCTTACTTGAACAAGCCTCCCACTTATGATTACCCCCTCTCGCAAGCATCCGCAACTACGAAAGAAGAATTAAGATAAATCTAACCATAGCATGAAACATATGGATCCAAATCAGCCCCTTATGGAATAGCGCATAAACTAGGGTTTAAGCTTCTGTCACTCTAGCAACCCATCATCTAATTACTACTCCACAATGCCTTCCCTTAGGCCCAAAGATGGTGAAGCGTCATGTAGTCGACGTTCACACGACACCACTAAAGGAAGCAACAACATACATATCATCAAAATATCGAACGAATACCAAATTCACATGACTACTTATGACAAGACTTCTCCCATGTCCTCAAGAACAAAAGTAACTACTCACAAAACATATTCATGTTCAAGATCAGAGGGGTATTCAATATCATTAAGGATCTGAACATATAATCTTTCACCAAATAAACCAACTAGCATCAACTACAGAGAGTAATCAACACTACTAGCAACCCACAGGTACCAATCTGAGGTTTTGAGACAAAGATTGAATACAAGAGATGAACTAGGGTTTGAGATGAGATGGTGCTGGTGAAGATGTTGATGAAGATTGGTCCTCCCACGATGAGAGGATCGTTGGTGACGTCGATGGCTTCGATTTCCCCCTCCCGGAGGGAAGTTTCCCCGGCGGAATCGCTCCGCCAGAGAGCAAAAGTGCTCCTGCCCAGGTTCCGCCTCGAGACGGCGGCGCTTCATCCCAAAAGTCTTGTTCTGATTTTTTCTAGGGCAAATGGCATCATATAGCAGAAGATTGGCTTCGAAGGCCTGCCAGGGCCCCCACAAGCTCAGAGGGCGCGTCCAGGGGGTAGGGCGTGCCCCCCAGGCTTGTGGCCACCTGGTGGGTCCCCTTCTGTCGATTCTTTTGCCAGTATTTTTTATATATTCCAAAATAATTCTCCGTAAATTTTTAGGTCATTTGGAGATGTGCAGAATAGCTATCTCTGTTGCACCCCTTTCCGGTCCAGAATTCCAGGTGCCGGCAATCTCCCTCTTTATGTGAAACTTGCAAAATAAGAGAGAAAAGGCATAAGAATTGTATCATAAAGTGAAATAATGATAAAAAACATAATAAATAACAGTAGGAAAACATGATGCAAAATGGACGTATCATATGCCATTGAGAATAATTTGTCATAATATTATCTAGGAGTTTTGTAGCTTCTCCTAATGTAATTTCTATAAAAGTACCACTTGCGGCAGAGTCTAGCAAATTCCTAGAAACAAAGTTTAGTCCCGCATAAATTTTTTGTATGATCATCCATAAACTTAATCCATGAGTTGGGCAATTTCTTATCATTAATTTCATTCTCTCCCAAGATTGTGCAACATGTTCATGTTCAAGTTGCTTAAAATTCTTAATTTGATTTCTTAAAGAAATAATGTTAGCGGGAGGAAAATACTTGGCAATAAAAGCATCCTTACACTTATCCCATGAATCAATACTATTTCTAGGCAAGGATGAAAACCAAGTTTTAGCACGATCTCGTAGTGAGAACGGAAATAATTTCAATTTGACTATATCATTATCCACATCTTTTTTCTTTTGCACATATCAAAGTTTAACGAAAGTATTAAGATGGGATGCAGAATCTTCATTAGGACTACCAGAAAATTGTTCTTTCATAACAAGATTAAGCAAGGCAGCATTGATATCACACGACTCCGCACTAGTGGCGGGAGGCACTGGTACAGCGAGCTGCTATACAAATGATTTTTACCCCCTTTCCACGACAGAGTTTTAAACCGTCGCCTTGCCTGTGTGTGCGATAGGGGGGGTGTTCCAACATGACCGAAAAACCGTCCACGATAGGGAGGAGGCAAGCATACGTTTCACAGAACTAAGCGTATGCGATGCCCGATCTATCCCAAACGCTCCGTCCTTGCTACTCGTTTGTGCTCGCATTACCATCGCACTTGGTATTCTGTGCTGCAACGTTTGCGATGCTCACCCCATCACAAACAGTTCACAATTGTACACTGTATGCGAAGCTTGAATATCCCACACATTTGTATGTACATAAATGTTTGAGATGTATAAAATTTCCCAAACGATTCATCCGTATTACCCGTGTCGGATGAAGGCCTATCGCACGCGTTCTTCTATGAGCAAACGTTTACGATGCACACGACATCATAAACAGTTCATAATTGCCTAGCGTGTGAGATAAGGTCACTTTCACAAACATTTATTAAGAAGGAACTGTGTGCATTGTTGTTGTTAATCTCACACGTTTTTTTCTTGTCTGATCGTGTGTGCAGTAGAGTTTTATCGCACACGTACTGATCTGAGAAACGTGTCTGATCTTGATGTTTATCACAGACATTTTGCTTTCGCAAACCGTGCGCAGTGTAATGGCCTGCAGATCATAATTTATCCCTAATTTAATCCCTGCATTTAAAATTCACAGAATTTGAAATTGAAACAGATATTCAATATGAAAGTAGGCAATCACTTATTTCACTTCGAACCATGTTTATTACAAATACAAGTTCAAGGACGAATGAATAATTCGATGCACATGTACATATACTGAAGAACTACAGAAGCAGCAAGGGAAGAATGATGAACCACAGTTGTACTAAAGACTGTAAAGAGAGAGGTGGAAGACATTATGGTTGCTGGAGAAGGTGAAGCGGAATGCCCATATTGTGCCCTCCTCCATGCCTAATGCGCGCATGACTCTAGGCCAGCCCCGTGTGATGGCCGCCCGCCCATCCTTCACTGTCTTCATTAGGACTTCTCGATGCTCATTGTAGTCTCGATGAAATACTTTAACCTTCATTCCATGTCCACCAATCATGTACTTTGCGAGGCAATCTTGAGTAAACTGCTTTGGGAACCACTGCAAATGAAAAAGATTCAGACATTGTTGTCTAACAACTCATTATGGGCAGTAAAAAGAGAAGGCTACAGAGTTCGTAGTTACCATCCTATAGCTCACTGTTGTGTTGGATAGAGAGTACACAAATAATTTAATTGCCATCGGTCGTATCTTTTTGCTAATAATTCTTATCAGTTTCCTCACTTGATGCTGGTTCATGAATATCTCATTGCCCCATACACAAAAAGGGTTGAGGCGTGGATCTTTGCCTAGGACATATGTACCTACAAGCAACAAGTAAATATTAGAAGCTAAAAAGTGTCCAGCCGTGGATTTGTATGCACTACATTATGGAACGGAGGTAGTATAAGCCGAGGGATGAAACTAACCTCGGTGGAAAATGCTGGCCACTCCCGTTGTTGTCCTGCGTAAGTACATGGAAAGGCGTGATAAGTACTACAGGCTTAACATCAACCAAATATAGCCATGGTAAACAACAACATCTCAAAATGACAGCTTGAATGTGTTGGTTTCAGCATGATGTTAGAGCAGATAAAAAATGGAAGGGAATGTTAACTACAACAGGCTTAACAGGGACCAAATATTGTAATTCAAACTGGTACTGTTGAAAATGAATAGAACATAGCTCATGCTTAAACATCACACTGCATAAATGTGTAAAACTGAAATAAAGGGCATGTGTTAACTTCACCAGGCATAACAAGAACCAAATATAGCTTCAAACTGGTATTGATGAAATCGAACTGCACAGTTCATACTTGCACATAATGAACATCACATTGTGAATAACTGAAATAAACAAGGCATATATGCTCACTATAACAACCTAATATAGCCATTGAAAACTGGACAAAGGCTCACTGTAACCAACCTAACAAGCAAATACAGATAAGCAAGGCACCTGCTTGAAAACTGGACAAAGGCTCACTGCAACCAACCTAGCTAACAAGCAAATACAGATAAACAAGGCATCTGCTTGAAAACTAGACAAAGGCTCACTACAACCAACCTAACAAGCAAATACAGATAAACAAGGCATCTGCTTGAAAACTAGACAAATGCTCACTGCAACCAACCTAACAACCAAATACAGATAAATAGGGCATCTGCTTGAAAACTGGGCAAATGCTCACTTCAACCAACCTAACAACCAAATACAGATAAACAAGGCATCTACTCACTATAAACAACCAAATATAGCTATTCGTGAAACTGAAGTGGACAATTCATACTTACACATCAGATAGCCCTATTGAACATTACATTTTTTGCATAACTGAAATAATTAAACATGGCACAGTTAAAACATAGCATGGCAAAAGCTACTACAACAATGGGTACGAGTTGGCTAGCTAGAAAAAGTAAGATTTTCTTATAGGATATTGCCTCACTTGTCATGGACGGGATCCTTCCACTTGGAAGAGCACAGACCCAGAGTGCGATCCCTGATGTCGCAGATGGGCTGTCTCACCTTGGAAGAGCCGTAGTGGGTGCCCTTCGCGTGGTCGTGGTCGATGAGATCTGATTTGGCAGCTGAGGATCCCAAGCCACCGCCGTAGAACGTGTCCTTCAGAAATGACATAATGGGCTCGATGGCGTACAAGGATCGCAAATCCTTGACCGCGAGGTGGAGGAGATAAGCGGCGGGGCCTTCGAAGAGACCGACGACGGTTGAACCAGAGGCGCTGGGGATGGACCACTTAACCTGTGACATGGCCCACGTGAAGCCTTTGCTGTCGACGAGCTTGATGTCGTAGCCGGTTATCCTGAGATTCAGTAATACGTGAGCCCGCTGACATGAAGCCTTCGCCATGGCAATGTAGTCAGCGTCCTCGTCGGCTTCCGCGGCGAGGTGTTCCTCCGGGATCGACAGGTCGGCACAAATGGCGGCCACCCCGACATCGTCCGGCGGAGAGGCCATGATAGACCTCCTTTTGGCCGTACGCTCCTCGGGCTCCCCGGGATATGTGGTCGGGCTTAGGTTGCGACTTTCTGGAGTAGGGGATGGGGATCTGGGGGGGGAGGGACACCGCAGGCCTCATCTAAAAACTCAGGGCGGCGAGGGTATGTGAATCGATGGGTAACCTGAACTTATCTAAGCTAGGAGGCACGGGCAGACTGGCAGGGGTTGGTGGCGGCGGCTTCGGTGGCGGCAGCGAGCTAGGGTTCGAGCGGGGGGGGGGGGTGTAGACTGTGGAGGGGGGACGGGGTTAGGGCGGGTGGTGTTTGAGGATATGCCGCGGCTATTGAAAATTTTAGTAATGGTGGGTGGAGATGGTGGTGGACGAGGGAGGGCGACGGTTCAAATGCGTCGGCTACTGGAATTTTACTATGAGGTCGGTGGTGGAGGAGTGAGGGCGACGGTTGAAATACTGCGGCAACTAAAATTTAGGTAAAGGAAATGAAGCGGGGCGGGAGCAACTAGATCGCACACGGTCCAAACATAATAATTGTGTATGATAATAAGGAAAAGCCGCGGAACCACCAATTTTTGCATCGCTCAAGGCGGGTAGCTTTTTTTGAGATTTCTAGCTAGCTGGTTTATCGCACACGGTTCGCCCTAATTTTCAGACGCATACGTGGAATCCTCATCCTAAATATCTTGTACACAGTACCCCTTCTCCCTTGCTGGCGCTTGCGAAGTCGTGGCAATTTTACAGGGCACGAGCTTCGCACACGGTTAAGCCAGTGCACCCGTGTCCGTTGCGAGTATGTTCGCACGCAGATTTTCATCCGAAGCGTCTGCTATTTTATATAGCACCAACGCGAGAGAGGGTAAGAACACAACCACACCAGCATGTGATACAAATATATATGTATGAAAAGGGTGGTGTGTGATGTTCAAATTCCCAATGCACAACTTTCGCGCATGGGCCCACGGGTGGGCGCGTCGTCGAAGATCAGGTGAGAGGGGCCAGAAGACAACAGCCACGTGGAAGTGGCCAAATATATGTAGGAATAAAGGGTGTGATGTTTAAATACACAATGCACAACTTTGATGTGGCACCTCCCTCGCAAACCGGAAAGCCCCCTTGGATATCTATAATGACAGGTTAAGGTCGTAGCTAGGTGCCTGCCCCACCCCCACTTCGTGTCGGCGGGACACATGCACGTACTCATACTTTGGTCGGACATGCATGCATGTCACCATGACCTACCATAAGACGGAACAAGTGAATCTATCTTGGCCAAAGAACCACTGTTGTTGTCAGTCAAAAAGGGATATAATAGACCGCTCGGGCCCATAGATTGGACCATCACCGTAAACTGCATGAGAGGGGCCGCAAAACCAGCACCACCTGCATGGGGCCCAAATTGATGTACGTTGGAAGGGTGATGTGTTTTAAATACCCAATAATGTACAATTTTGATGTGGCGCCTACCTCATGAAATGGACAACCCCCATGAAAAGTAGGTAGTAATTAAGGACGACGTCGACGTACGTAGGGTGTCGATCCTACCCACCATTTCGAGCACATGGGAGGGAATCCTGAGAACGCATGAGCTCAAACTTTGCTCGGACATGTCACCATGACCCGTGGTAACACGAACCAGGAGGAATCCATTCATGGACAAACCCCCTCGTTGTCGGCCAAAGGGATGATATATATAGACCAGGCCCACAGATAGGCGTGTCGTTGAAAACCGCACATGGGAGATGGGGTCGATCAGAAGACCCTATACCCTGCATGTAGCCCAAATATATGTATATATGGGTGGTGTGTGATGTACGTGATCAAATGCCCAATGCACAACTCCGACGGGGCACCAGCTACATTACAAACCGAACGCCGTACCCTCAGGAAGCCAGGTTACGTATGATGCCAGTTCCCCGACTTCGAGCCGGCGGGAGGGAATCGAACAAATGTTCCCAAACTAAATTTGGCCTGACATGCCACCTTGACCTACCAAGAGGAACCCGTCATCGTCAAACCCTTTTCGTACGTTGTGGGTCAAAGGATAGAACGTGCGGGGCCATAGATCTCGAACGTTGTGGGTCAAAGGATAGAACGTGGCGGGCCCACAGATCGATCTCGATCATTCTCCAATTTTTCAAAACAACAAATAACAAAAAAAACATCATTCTCCAAAATTTCAAAACAAGGATCTCAAGGTTTATTTAATCGACATGATCGGTCACTACAGACACATTTAGATGCTAAATGTCTGTAATGACCATATCATGGCATTTAAATGAAGCTTGAGATATAGCAACTTCCCACCCAGTCACCCATCCTTAGACTCCTCCAGCCCCAGCACGCTTAACTCATGCGTTCTATTCGACTAGGCTAGCGGATGGGAAGCTGCCCCTTGCTGATAAGCTTTGCCCCCGGGCATTTATGGCGTTTACCGATGGTCACCGTGCGGGACCTACTTCTTACTATCGCACACGTTTATGCTTTTAGAAACTGTGTGCGATCTTTACATACCGGACCACTTCCATTCTAACTTACATTATTTTTTTACTTAAAACTAGCCGGAAGAAGCAAAAGCTTTGCCTTTTCATTAATTAAGAACAAGATAGTTACCCAGTTAATTGCGGAAAACCGGGTGAAAACCGATACAATAGGGCCTAAACCTACGGGAACTCTTGGTTGAGCATGAACTGGTACAGGCCTTCGTCCACGCGTCTGATACGCTCGCGGAATTGCTGTACTGCAATATCGATCTCCGCCCAGTATATTTCTTCGGCGACGGTCGATTCCAAGACGCGACGAGCATTTTGCTCTGCTTCGTCATTGGCGGCACCTGGGGGGCCAAGAAGGTTGTAGAGCCAATCAACCAGCCCGTTGGGCTCGTGGCTGTGGATTCTAGCAGTGCGTACGTCGTCCGGCGCAATTATGGCGCTGACGGCGGCCGCCCATTCCTGGCGGGGAATCGGGATGCTTACCGGCCCAAGAAATGGCCTCTCGGGTGGTTGAGTCAACATGATGCTGACACGGCTCCGCTCAAATAGTGCGGCGCAATGCACCTGATGCGCGGCGGCGTTCTCCCGCTCTTGCGCGGCAGTGCTTTCCCACTCTTGCTCTGCTCCGCTCCATGGGCGGCGACGAACAGATGTGTACACATTGGCCCGCTCAAGCACTTGGGTGCGATGATACCGCTCACGCTCGGCGGTGCGCTGCCTCTCTTGCTTAGCAGCGCACGGCCGTTCTGGCTCGCTAGCCTGCTCTGGCTCGTTCTCCTCGTCGAGGAGGTTGATGACGGTGGCGGCGCTTCGCCGGATTGGCATGCTTGGAATGGTATACTGCGTTGCGGTATGGCCGGTGTGTCGCCGCCTAGCTAGCCTTCTATGCCCACTGACACTGGCAGCGGGAAACCGATGGGGGCGAGTGGCGGGAAACCGATTGGGGGAGTGGCGGGAAATGGTAGTGTGTTTGGATATATTACACCATTAATATGGAAAACTTAGGAAAGAAGGAAGCGCGAGCTACACGACGCGTGCGCACAGTGCTTACCCACGGGTGCCAGACGGTTGAGCAGAACTGCTTTAAATTATTCAGGGTTCGTTTGGCATTTTTTATACATTATAAGAGAGTTTTCTAGGCATTTAATGTGCATAATTCAAATTTGAACTACAAATACATGCTCCAGTGCACCAAAATGGGTTGAAAAATCATAGATGTGTCCTTGGGTGCATGATTAGGTCCCGTGCAAGGAATGGGGATGAATTACAAACATCTCGACGTCCTGGCTCGGCCTCAAACATTGAGAATCTTAGTTTTTAAATCCCCATAAATCCAAAACTCACCTGAAATTCATGAAACTTTACATGGTGTCATGACATGGCACATATATGACATGGTAAACAAAACTGACCAATTTGGGGCAAGTTTTGGTACAGGCCTCTTACGAACCGGAGCTTCTAGCAAGAAGCCTCGTGGTTCCAATAGGGAACGTGTCACCCTTGTGGGGGAAACGACAATCGCTGCCTCTTCTCGCCTTGTATTTTTTTTTCTACGGGCAACATAGACCAATAGGAGATTCGTGATGAAATATGGAATTATTCAGGGTTTGTTTGGCCTTTTTATACATTAATTGAGTTTTATAGGCATTTAATATCCATAATTCAAATTTGAACTACAAGGACATGCTCCAATGCACCGAAATGGCTTCAAATACCATACATGTGTACTTGGGTACATGTTTAGATCCCATGCAAGAAATGGGGATGAATTACAAACATCTCGGCTCCCTGGCTCAGCCTCAAACATTGAGAATCTCAGTTTTTAAATCCCCATAAATCCAAAACTCATCCGAAATTCATGAAACTTGGCATCGTGTCATGACATGTTGCATATATGCCGTGGTAAAAATTTTGTCCAATTTGGGGCAAGTTTTGGTACAAGCCTCTTACAAATCGGCGCTTCTAGCAAGAAGCCTCATGGTTTTGATAGGGAACGTGTCACCCTTGTGGGCGAAACGACAATCGCTGCCTCTTCTCGCCTTGTATTTTTTTACAGACAACATAGACCAACAAGAGATTCGCACTGAAATATGGAATTATTCAAGGTTCGTTTGGCCTTTTTATACATTAATTGAGTTTTCTAGGCATTTAATGTCCATAATTCAAATTTGAACTACAAGCACATGCTCTAGTGCACCAAAATGGATTAAAAAATCATACATGTGTCCTTGGGTGCATGTCTAGGTCCCATGCAAGAAATGGGGATGAATTACAAACATCTCGGTGTACTGGCTCGGCCTCAAACATTGAGAATCTCGGATTTTAAATCCCCGTAAATCCAAAACTCACCCGAAATTCATGAAACCTGGCATCGTGCCATGACTTGTCACATACGTGTCGTGGTAAAATTTTTGTCCAATTTGGGGCAAGTTTTGGTACAAGCCTCTTACAAACCGGAGCTTCTAGCAAGAAACCTCGTGGTTCCAACAAGGAACGTGTCACCCTTGTGGGCAAAACGACAATCATCGCTGCCTCTTCTCGCCTTGTATTTGTTTCTACAGGCAACATAGACCATCAGGAGATTCGTGCTGAAATATGGAATTATTCAGGAATTGTTTGGCCTTTTTATACATTAATTGAGTTTTGTAGGCATTTAATGTCCATAATTCAAATTTGAACTACAAGCACATGCTCGAGTGCACCAAAATGGCTTCAAAAATCATACATGTGTCCTTGGGTGCATGTTTAGGTCCCATGCAGGGAATGGGAATGAATTACAAACATCTCGTCGTCCTGGCTCGGCTTCAAACATTGAGAATCTCGGTTTTTAAATCCCCGTAAATCCAAAACTCACCCGAAATTCATGAAACTTGGCATCGTGTCATTATATGGCACATATATGACGTGGTAATTTTTTTGTCCAATTCGAGAGAAGGCGCACACATTAATAGCCAACGTAGGCATTTTGGAACAAATAGATGACACGTTACTATCGCAAACGGTTGTACTATTTGAACCATGGGTGTTCTAATAACCATTTACATGCGGCCATGCGTCCCTCTTTTTACTGGACAGTACTACCTCGGTCCTGGTTTGTTGGTCCTCTTTGTATTTTGTGCCAAAATTTGACCATACTAGGTGGCGTGTGTGCAGCTGTTTGATTAGACGGTACGAGTGTGAGAAGTCCGCCGCGCAGGCTCGACGGGACGCGTGCACTACTGGGAAATGGCTTATAGGAGATCACAAAGTAGTGGCGGGCACGGTAGGGCACCCGCCACAGATATTTTTGAAAGCAAGCAGTGGCGGGTAGCAAAATCAGCCCGCCACAGCTACATGAGTTGCAGTGGCGAGCGAGTTCTCTCGCCCGCCATAGGTGAACCATTCCAAATCTTATCCCGTGATGAAACACGGCAGCGGTGGGCGGCTTACGGCACCCGCCACTGCTCCTTCTATCAGTTGTGGCGGGCAAGTCTATAGCCCCACCACAGCTAAAATTGCCGTAACTTTTGTCGGGGGGGGGGGGGGGGCAGGGAGGTCATTTTAGCAGTGGCGATCTCCTGGTACAGACCGCCACTGCTTCTTGCCACACGTGTGGCGGGCCCTATATCCCGCCCGCCATGCGTAATTCCAATACGCTGGGGGTTCAATTTTCACACGAACAACCGTTCCCCCCCTACTCGCCAAAACTAGTCATTTCTCACCGTGCGCCGTCTCTTCCCCCCTCAAATCTCGCTCGAGTCGCCGCCGCGCCCCTCGGTGCCGTCGCTCCTCGCCGCCATGTGCGCCCCTCATCAGCGCCCCTCGCCCTCGTTGCTGCGCCCCTCCTCGCGCTGCCGTGGGTGGGCATGGCCTCATCCGCCAACACCGGCGGAGGCATCTCATTGCCGCCGCCGCCACCACCGCCACCGCCGAGCTCCACCCCGTTGGCTAGCCGTGCGGCCGTGTCTCCCTCCCCCGCCAACATCGAAGACCTCGGGTTGCATTGGAACTCCAAGCGTTCCACCTCTCCCGTATGCATTTTCAGATTTGTGCCTAGTGTAAATATTAGTAGTTTAGAAATACATGCCAATGTTTTTTAGTGTTATTTTGTATGATGGTCAGATCTGTGTTTAGGGTAAATATATACTAGTAGTTTAGAAATATTTGGTAAGTTTATGCGTAGGAACCCTTCTAGTGTGGTCATGTCGAATTTTTCTTTCATTTTTTAACTAGGATCCATTGTAGTATCGTTGGCTTATGTTTGCAGGTATCGACATGAGTGCCAATGTTTTGGCGAAACGTCGATTCATTTTCGTTTCGCCAAATTTCTGGCACTCGTTATGTCCTCTTGTTAGCAAAGGTCATGTCGAAATTTTCTTTCATTTTTTAACTAGTATCCATTGTAGTATTGTTGGCTTATGTTTGCAGGTATTGACATGAGTGCCAATGTTTTGGCGAAACGTCGATTCATTTCCGTTTCGCCGAATTTCTGGCACTCGTTATGTCCTCTTGTTAGCAAAGGTCATGTCGAATTTTTCTTTCATTTTTTAACTAGGATCCATTGTAGTATCGTTGGCTTATATTGGCAGGTATCGACATGAGTGCCAATGTTTTGGCAAAACGTCGATTCATTTCCGTTTCGCCGAATTTCTTGCACTCGTTATGTCATCTTTTTAGCAAAGGTCATGTCGAATTTTTCTTTCATTTTTTATGCATCATGACTCATAATTGCATACTAAATTTTAGCAAACCCAACAAATGTATTCCGGAGAACCATCTTCTATGGACCCCTCAGCTCAGCGTCGTAAAAATGGCAGAAAGCGAAAAAAGAAATCAGCCAATGAACCTACCGCCAGTAAGGCACCAGGAGAAGATGTGGCGAATCTTTCTGTCAGTCGATGCTTCATGCAAATGTTTAAGCCTGGTGAACCGATGTTTCCACAACACAAGTTGAGTGCACTAAGCGTTGAAATTCAGCTTCTACACAAAGACGTAGTAGCTAGGTCAGGAAAGGGTGAGATGTATTACACGGCCAATGTTATAGAGGGCCTTGGATTTGTCGATGAGTACCCTACTGATAAAATATATCTTGGATTTGAGAGTGTGGTCAACGACAATATTTTCTATGTGGACGTAATCAAGCCGTCTTTAATGAGGCTTTGGTAGCTCTGGCATGCTACAAATCCATTACTCCAGAATGAGGAAGTTGGCTTCCTTGATCCGTATCTCATGCATTGGGCCAATGTGGATTCTGATAAAGGCCAACGTCTTATGATGGATTACCTCCACAAGACCATTCTTCGTAGTCCTCAGACCAAGCACAACTTATCGTGCCTTACTTAGAAACGTAAGTTCATTTCTTTTTGCTTGCACTATACACCTGGGTACTTTGATGTCAATCTCATTAATGTTGCGTTGTTCAATTGTTTTGCACAGCAATGAACACTAGATCGTCATCGCACTGATGCCCCGGGATGGCCGAGCTTATTTCTTTGATTACAGGAGAGACCCTAAGAAGCCGTGGACCGATCTAAAGAAAGTTCTCAATGCTGCTCTTCTTATGTGTCATAAGTCCGACCGTAAGAACATGTCGCATTCGCAGTACAAATTTAACACTAGCTTTTGTTGCCGGCAACAACCGAAAGGTGAAACCATGCACAGGTTTGACTACTATGCCATGGTCTTGATGGATGACTATGTGCGCGCATGACCACTGTTAAGAAGTGATTCAATGTTGCAGAAATGGTCCGAAGAGAATGAGAAGGAAGTTAAGCTAGCTCACTTTTGGACAGAGCACGAGCGCCTTCAGAGAGTGCTCACGACTATCATCAATCGCCATGTAGTGAGGGATGAGGGGATGTTCTACTGTGGGGCAGAGAGTCAAGAAGAACGAGACATGAGAATGAAACATCAACATGGCGATATACATGCTCCTTTCTAGTCTAGTAAACCGTGAAAAACATTAAACTATGTCATGACACAATGATTGTTATCTTGTGATCTCTACTTTATATGTACGAGTGTCATATGTTTATATATTAACCTTGTGATATTTTCTATATGTATATATTTTGAATGTTATTGTCTGCTAAAAATAACAGATGGGACCACCAGAAGATTTGTGGGAGGGGATCTCTGCGGCGGACATGGAGAAGCACTATCTATGGACACGGGAAAAGTATCGGGCAGAGCGCCTCAAGGAGGCGATGTTAGCTTGGGTCAAAAGTGTTCCAATGGCCCATTGTTCTTTCACAGCGATTCAGAAGATTGCAGAGAGGTGGTTCACTGACCTCGCAGTGTGCATGCTTGCGGAGGCGACCCCGGATGAGAGGCTGAGGATCTGGCCGGGTATGAGTCCAACCACCATACCCACTCCCGCTGAGGTTGTGCAATGCGCTCTTCAAGAGGCCAAATCTCCAATTCCAGAGCAAGCGGCTCGTTGGTCCCCGTTCGTTCCATCAAGTACTAATTCATGTAGTATGTGCAGCTTCTACTAACGGTCTGCGTGTTGAACATCTGCCAACACTCATTTCACTCAAAAAAACTCGTCAAACCATTAATTATTGGATGAGCGCGACATATGTATGCTTATTAATTATTGCAATGCACTTGTTATATTTAATAACTACTACTTTTCATTAATCTAAAATCATTGTAATGTGGTGCGTGTATGTGGATCAAGGTTCAAACCAGAATTTATGTATCAAATGCAATCTGATGATATGATCCAGGTGCAATATGCTGTAATTCAATCATGTCGGGATGCAACAATAGCAGTGGCGAGTGGTAGAAAAGGACCGCCACAGCAGCGCGAAATTCCTGTGGCGGGCAACACGGAGTGCTGTGGCGGGCACGACGTAGAGCCCGCCACTGCTCATGGTCTAACAGTGGCGGGCGGACGCCCGCCACTGATGGTGTTCTAGCAGTGGCGGGAGGTCACTGACGGGCGGCCCTGAGAGCCTTGCCCGCCACTGCTGGACTTTTCCCACCCGCCACTGCTGGGCATTCCTGCAGTAGTGGTGCGAGCAGTCTGGCACGCAGGCTCACTGGGAAGCGAGCTCTTTGACCTCCACCGGCCGCCTCGCTCCCAACTTCTCCATGAATGGTGGCCGATCGAGCAGGCTCACCGGGAAGCGAGCTCTTTGACCTCCACCCGCCGCCTCGCTCCCAACTTCTCCATTAATGGCGGCCGAGCCGCTGTTTAACATGCGGTTAATGCACCTGGACGTAAGGTGTTAGCTTGTGATCCCATGGCCCCGCTCAATGCTAGCTAGCATTGTTTTGTTCATGCCTCGCTGAGAACGTGACTTTTAGCCTGTTTTCGACTCGTATACATGTACCTACGAGGTTACGAACGAAATAATATGACAACAAATTGACAATGGCAACGGCTAATAATTGTCTTACATATCCCGGATAATTTAAAATGCCACACGCGGCAACGCCCAAAAGACACAGGGGAAAAAGAGAAGAAGGAAAAAAAAGGAAGAAGGAAGTCACTGCTCTCTACTTGTCGATGGATCGCTGGGCGAGGAGTTCTTCCAGCTCCTTCTTCACATCCTCATGACTTTGCTTGACAGCAGCCACGAATTCCTCCACCTGCAGCTCGCGCTCGATGCGGAGCTTCTTCAAGTCATCCCCAAGTTCATGGGCGACGGCTATCAGCGTCATCCACGAGGCAACGCTCTTCTCATACAGCTCCCTCCAGCCGGCGGCCTCCTCCTTCTGCTTGTCGAGCTCCTCATGGAACTTCGCATTGTCACCCATGAGTTTCACGACAAGGCCGGTCTCCTTATCAACCGAGGCATCGCTAATCTCGAGCAGCTTCTCCAAGCCGGCGAGCAGCTCCTGCTGGTTAATTAGGCCAGCGAGAATGTCGTCGTCACTGGCTAAGGACTTCAGCCCCGCCAGCTCATTGAGTTCGCCGACGCAGCGAGTGCGCTTGTGAGAGCCCTCGCCTGCCCGTGACAGCTCGTTCGAGGGCCCAGCAGCGCGGCAGGACATCTCTGCTGATGCGGCTGCCGCGTTGCGGCGGGACCTCTCTAGTGCTTCCGTGGCCTTGGTCTTTGCTCCCTAGTTATATGTCAACCTAGAACTCCTCCTACCGGCCATGGCAGACGCAAGGAACGGCTTAAGAGGAAAGACCTGTTTTTTGGTGATGAGGAAAGGAATGTGCAGTAATTTTCGAGTGGGTACCAAGTTTTTATAGCCCAGTGCTAAGTGGGAACACGTTTAGGTTTGATCAGCGTGAATAGATTTGCCTTTACTCATTGCGTGGTAATTTGATCGGTGTGAACATGTTTAGGTTTGATCGGTGTGTCAGCGTGTCCGATGGATGTGCCGTCTCGCCTCCCACGCGTGCCAGACGATTGACCAGAACTGCTATACGTACGTGGTTGCTCGCCGTTTAGGCGGTCGCAGCGTGCTATGCTCGCGTCCCTTCGCGCGCTCTGCTCGACGTTGAGGCGTCCGCGGCGCGCTCTGCTCGCATCCCTCCGCGCGCGCTCTTTCAGTGGTTGGGGCCGGCGCATAATCATGTTTTGGGCGCCATATGCATGCGGTTGCGTCCGCAAGTGTCGCCATGATGCAGTTAATACGTGCGGCATGATGCAGTTATGCGCTGCAACAACTGCCATCCGCGCGCGCCGATACTCCAGGCCGTTTGGCCTCCCCATTTATTCCCACGGCCATTATAACCTTAGTCTCTTCAACCTTTCGATCGCGCCCCACAACACAACAAGCACACCCACGACGACACACAGAGAGAGAGAGGATATCCAGCGGTGCTCCAATGGAGTACGGCGTGCATCGTGTGGACACCCACGTGAGGGAAAAGGAACTCACGGTGGTGTACACCATCGACCCGGCCATGGTGGAGGACTCCATCAACACCATGGAGCAGTTGCTTGCTAAGGACGACAAGTACAAAGTGGTCGGCTTCGACCTCCAGTACACCGGCGGTCGTCCCGGGGTTGATCAGGCGGTTGCCGTCGCCCAGTTGTGCGTGGGCCATCACGTCCTCGTCTACCACTACTGCCTGGCCACAAGTGCTTGCGAGCATTTCACCAGGTTTCTCAAGAGCTCCGACTACAAGTTCGCTATGGTGGACACCGTCAACGATGTAAAAGCGCTCCAGATTTCAGGCTTGGCATGCCCGAAGCTTGTCGACATCCGTGGCCACTACAGGGTCTGGGGCAGCACGAAGACGGACTCCCTGGTTGAATTCGCCGCGGCCATCATCGACCCCTACTATGAAAACATGAAGGAAGGTTCCAAGAGATATCCTGGATCCTGGCACGGTGCCTGGGTGCGGAGACTGATGAACCTCACCTCAAGTTTGCAGCCTAGAATGTGTACACATGCTACGAGATGCACATGCGGATCGTCGACATGAGGGAGTGCCTCCTTCCTGTAGACGACGAGGGATCGAGCCACCAGCAGAGCAGCAGCGGCAAGCGTCACAAGAAGAAGTAGATGATGAGTAGATATGATTGTTTATCCTAGTTTATTATGCATGTAATTGTTTACTTTGGTGTGTGCATACGCTATCTATTGTCAGTTATGTAATCGGATGTTTAATTTGGTTATGCAATCATGTTCTTATAAGCATATATGTTGTTGTTCTGAAGACAGATCATAGATGTTGTGCAGATAGAGCAAATTACATCATAGACGGACTAAACTAGGGAACCCGTCGGCATAGATGTTGTGCAGATAGAGCATAGATTACTAACCTGTTTGCCGTGTATCACACACATGTTGTTAAGTTAAACCGTTTCTGTTGTGCTGGGTAATCGCAAATGGTTCATCTAAGTGAACTGTATGCCGTGTATCGCACACACCTTGATCTGTCTGACCGTTTCTGTTGTGTTGGGTAATCACAAACAGTTCACCCGAGTGAACTGTATGCCCTGTATCGCACACACCTCGAACTGGCTGACCGTGTTTGTTGTTCTGGCTTATCGCAAACAGTTCGTATGGATCAACTGTATGCCACGTATCGCACACGCATCTCTAATCTGAATCGTTTTTGATGTTTCTGGCATCGCAAACAGTTCGTATTATTGGCGACGGTTTTATTACGACACCGTTTGCGATGCATGCAGCACACACAGTTTGGTCGCGGGGTCTCTAATTCATGTGTCGCATTAGCGGTCGCCTGCAGTAGTGAGGAGCAATTGGAGTACTAATAAAATCATTATTATTAGTATTGCAAAAGTCACACAATTTTGTATTTTCTTGAGACATAGTGACAAAGCAAGCAAACTAGCAAATAAAATATTTTTGTATTTTTTGTAAAATTATATTAGAAGTGGGGGAGATGAAAACAAGAGGCAAATGCAAATAAAAGCCAAATAAAAAAATGCAAGTGGATGATAGTTTGTGCGAAGGTACTTGATAGATTTTGGTGATGTCTCCCCGGCAACGGCGCCAGAAATTCTTCCTGCTACTTGTGAGCTGTGTTGGTAATTCCCCAAAGAGGAGAGGATGATGCAGTACAGTAGAGATAAGTATTTCCCTCAGTTAAGAAGGCTATCAATCCAGTAGGAGAACCACACAGAACCTCATTAGCAGCACCTACACACACAAAAGCAAACACATGCACCCAACCCAAATAAGAGGGTTGTCAATCCTCTTAGCGGTTATTTGCAAGGATTAATTCTGATAGTCATAGATAGATCAATTAAAATACTAAATAAAATAAAAGTAAATAAATTGCAGCAAGGCATTTTTGGTTTTTAATATATAATAAAAGTAGACCCGGGGGCCATAGTTTTCACTAGAGGCTTCTATCTCGAGCGCAGAACATACGGTGGGTAAACAAATTACTGTTGGGCAATTGGTAGAAAAGCAAATAATTATGACGGATTCATGGCAATGATCATGTATATAGGCATCACGTCCGAGACAAGTAGACCGTCTCCTGCCTGCATCTACTACTATTACTCCACCCATCGACCGCTATCCAGCATGCATCTAGGGTATTAAGTATGAAACAGAGTAACGCCTTAAGCAAGATGACATGATGTAGACAAAGTAAACTCAAGCAATATGATTAAAGCACATCTTTTTATCCTTAATGGCAAAAATACAAATACGTGTCATGTCCCTTTCTGTCACTGGGATTGAGCACCGCAAGATTGAACCCATCACAAAGCACCTCTCCCATTGCAAGATAAATCAATCTAGTAGGCCAAACCAAATCGATAGATCAAAGAGAAATACAAAGCTATAACAATCATGCATAAAAGAGTTTAGAGAAGACTCAAATATTTCTCATGAATAATCTGATCATAAACTCACAATTCATTGGATCCCAACAAACACACCGCAAAAGAAAATTACATCGGATAGAACTCCAAGAACATCGAGGAGAACTTTGTATTGAAGATCAAAGATAGAGAAGAAGCCATCTAGCTACTAGCTATGGACCCGTAGGTCTATGGTAAACTACTCACACATCATCGAAAGGGCAGCAAGGTTGATTTAGAAGCCCTCCGTGATCGATTCCACCTCCGGCAGAGTACCGGAAAAGGCCTCCAGATGGGATCGTGGAAGAACAGAGGCTTGCGGCGGCAGAAAAGTTTTCTCGTCTGGCTCTCTGTTGGTTTTGGAATATTTGTGAATTTATAGCGTTGGAATTAGGTCAAGATGTGCCACGAGGGGCCCACAAGCCAGGGCGCGCCTCCAGGGCTTGTCGCTCCCTCGTGGCTCCTCTTGTCCTCTCCCGAAGCTTCTAGGGTCTCTTCTGGTCCAGAAAAAAATTAATCCAAAGTTTTTTTTTCTCATTTGGACCTTTTTTGGTAATGATTTTCTGAAAAGACAAAAACAAGCAAAAAAACAGCAACTGGCACTGGGCACTAGATTAATAGGTTAGTCCCAAATAATGATATATAATTGCATAAAGTTGCATATAAAACATCCAAGATTGATACTATAATAGCTTTGAACAATAAAAAATTATAGATACGTTGGAGACGTATCAGACGCCTACGTCAAGAGGACGGCTGCATCGTCCTCCTCTATCGAGAGGATACCTGCAAGAGCTAATAGGGCGACTGCATCCACCAAGATCGCTCGAGCAACCGCCGATACTGCGGCGGCCACGCGCGCTTGCTGAGATCGAGTCTGCCTACTCCTAGATCACGGGGGCCTCCTCATCAAAGAACGTGGCGGCCCCTTCCCCACGAGATTGATGAGTGCGATCTAGAGATGGAGTCGACGGAGAAGTCATGTGTCCACACATCTCATCTTTTGTTCGTGAACTAGTTGTCAGCGATCTCCGTGGATAACCACTGGCCTTCTGTCAGCGATCTGGCGGCTCACAATTCTGGCAGTCCGTCATCCAGCTGCTCCCGGTCCTCCGCATCGGGACCTCCATCGCGGTGGCGTCCGGTACGTCCACCTTGTTTTGGTTTGACAGGTGGGTTGGGGGTCGCCCCTTCGCCGCCCGATTCCCAGACCTGTTCGCCATCGCGGTTGAACCTAGGGTTTCCTTCGAGATGGCCCTTACTGACTTAGGGCGTCTCGCATTCCGGAGGCCATTTGGGCCCCCTGATCTTCCCGCCTGGGAGGACCTCCTTGAGTGCGTCGGGCTACAGCCTCAGGACGTGGATCAGCTGAGTGACCACATCTCCTGGCACTTGGAGCCCTCGGGCCGGTTCTCCACCAAATCCCTGTACCAGGCTATTGTGGCTACCCCTGCCCCTGCGCCACTTGTTCAGATCTGGGTGATTAGACTCCCTTTGAAGATTCGGATATTCCTCCGGATCCGGGGCCGTGCTCTTCTGGAGTGGAGGTGCTCAAGCGGAATGGCCTTGGTGATGGACTCTGCCCCCTATGTGGGACGGAGGAGGACTCGAACCACATCTTCTTCCCATGCGTGTCGGCACAATTCCTTTGGAGTTGCTTCCGCGAAGTGGTTGGTGGAGGGTGGTGCCACACCAACTTTCCAGACCTCTTTGTGGAAATCCAGGCTTCCCCCCAGCGATTCCGCCACATTAGGTGGTTGGGTATAGGGGTTCTCGCCTGGACGCTTTGGACCGTCCGTAATAATGTTGTCATCCAGCGTGTTCCCCTTCGACATGCTACTGACGCGGTGTTCAAAATGTGTGGGCATTTGCAGCTTTGGCGGCCGCTTAGCCGCCCTCAGGATCGTGACGCCATCAGCACCATCATTGCGGATCTTCGCACGATGGCTCTCCGCTTGGTGCCACCGCTCCCTCCGCCACCCCCTGAGCCGGATTAGACCTCCGTGGCCTGTGTTGCCACCTTATTTTAGTTTTTTTATTAAGGGCTTGTTGAGTTGTGCCCTCAGCAGAACCCTTTTCCACTCAGTTTGTCTGTCTGCTACCTTTGCGTGTGTGTGCGATGTGAAGATTTGTCGGATCTTGTGGATCTGGTGGTTTGCTTTATATATAAAGTGGTGTGAAAGCTTTTTTCGGTAAATAGCACTACAAAAAAAGACACATCCGTGACATTATAGCCCGAACGAAAACTTTTTCTGTCATGGTTGTGACACTTCTATGACAATAATTGTGACAAAAACACATATCATCATAGATGTGGTGGCCCCCTACTTCTGTGACAGAAAATGGGCTTTTCGTCCTGGGTGGGCCGGAGACGCACCCGCATGACATTCTTTGGGCCATTCATGACGTAAAAAATCGTGGTAGAACTGAGGGCCAGGAAATTTTCGGGGAGTTCCCGGTTACGGTGGGTGGTCGGGGCCGAGCGATGCAGTGTGGTTTGTGCATTTCTCTCTCGTACGTGCACGTGTGTGCGAGGTGCTAACACTGAACCCGAGCGAGGTGTTCGCTTACTGAACCCGAGCGATCGATCGATCGATCCCTCGCACTACTACACGTACTGAACCCGAGCGATTGATCCCACTGCGTACTGAAGCCGAGCGATGCCTTCGCTGTTAACTGAACCCGAGCGAGATCCTTCGCTACTAACTGAACCCGAGCGATTCCTTCGCTGCTAACTGAACCCGATCGATCCTTCTTGCTGCTTACTGAAGCCGATCGAGCCCCCTTGCGAGACGTAGCCAGCCGGTGTTGGGTTGCCTCTCGATGAACAGTGCATGTTGCTGCTGCGCGCGCGATACACGTAGACACGAGTCGAGACGCATCGATTGAGCCAGTTGGCTGACTGTTGATGAACAGTTCCCGTTGCTGCCGCCCGCTCGTAGGCCCCACCCCAGCCAGTGGGGGTTGGATGAACAGGACCCCGGCCGTGTAGGTGGTTGGCGCTGGATGAACAGGACCCCAAGGAGGCCGTGTCGCGGTACGCCATACCCCAGCCAGTTGGGGGTGGATGAACAGGACCCCGTGGAGGCTGGATGAATAGTAGCTGGTGGAGGCTGGAGGAAGTCGATGGTGGATGAATAGTAGCTGGTGGGGGCTGGAGGAGGTTGACCGTGGATGAACAGTACCCCCGTGGAGTCCCGTTTTGCGGTACGCCACACCCCTCCCGATGAACAGGACCCCCGTTTCGACCGTAGGCAGTTGGGGAGAAGTCCGTTTCCTCCGTTTTGCGGTACGCCAGACCCCTCCCGATCAACAGGACCCCGTTTCGACCGTAGGCGGTTGCGTAGAAGTCTGTTTCCTCCGTTTTGCAGTACGCCAGACCCCCAGCCGATGAACAGGACCCCGTTTCGACCGTACGCGGTAGAACAGAAGGCCGTTTCCTTTGTTTTGCGGTACGCCAGACCCCAAGTCGATGAACAGGACCCCGTTTCGGCTGTTCCGTCCAAGCCGGTTCGCTCCCGATGAACATGACGCGTTCCGACGCAGTCGCTTGGCTCCCGATGAACACGACGATGTTTCCTCCATTCTGACCCAGCCGGTTGGCTGCCGATGAACAGGAGGCCGTTGCTGCCATACGTTGACTCTCCATGTACACGAGTCCTGGCCGTACGTATGCGTGAGTACACGTTGACTCTCGCTGGGGAATGTACGTACGTGGCCATATTTTTTGCCGCGTGGCTGTACGTATAATTATTCGATTTAGATGGGACTGCCTGAACTGCTACGTATGGGGCTCTACTACGACACGTGCCGATCCTTTCACGGCCACGGTTCATGAGACCGATCGACCAGTATGTACGTACACGTTTGCGACCAGACAGACAATGCTACGTACGCTTCGATCGGGTGGGTCCCAGCTGTCAGGGAGGATGCGGAGGCACTTCCTTGCTTGCGAAGATATAGCAGGTGGGTCCCAGCTATCAGGGGGATGGATAATTTTTTCCCGCGTAATAAGGAGGCACTTCCTTGCGTCCGAAGATGTAGCTGGTGGGTCCAGCTGTCAGCCTCACCGCGCACAGTCCTCTTCTGATTGCTGTCGTTTATTGACCACGTTGACTACGCCGCGTCGAGAGCACCAAAGCGGTGGACGACGGCGAGGCCTAGGAAGGGAACGACGCGGAGCCGGGGAAGACGCGGCAGTGGATGCCCACGCTGAGGGTTGACTGGTTCGGCTGTGGTGTGAGGCTGCCGTCGCCGGAGAATAACAGAGGATGTGGGTGAGTAGAGGGAAGGCCTGGCCAGTGGTGGGAGTAGGGTGGGGCGGTGAGGCCTGCGCGGTAGCACAGCCGGCCACGGGAAGCAGGAGTAGGCGGACCCGCCGGTGCTGGTTTGGGCGCCTGGAGCAAGAAGATCAGAGATTGAAGAAGCAGCACGGCCGTTGGACGAACATCCAACGGTCACTACTGCTAGAATCATTTGTTGACTAAGTTGACAAAGCCCTGCGTACGGGTCAACTTAGTAGGCCCACAAGTCAGCCTGCAAATAAGGTTGGTCCCAGTAAGCAAGGGGAGGAATCATTTTTCTTGCGAGTAATAAGGAGGCACTTCGTTGCGTGCGACCATGGACATCGTGGGTCCCAGCTCTCAGCCTCTCCACGTACAGTCCTCTTCTGATGGCTATCGTTCGTTGACCGCGTTGACGATGTCGTGCCGAGAGCACCAAGGCGGTGGATGACGGTGAGGCCTAGGAAGGAAATGACCCGAAGCCGGGAAAGACGCGACAGTGGATGCCCACGCGGAGGGGGGGTACGAGGGTTTACTTGTTCGGCTGCGGTGTGAGGCTGCCGTCGCCGGAGAATAACAGGAGGTGTGGGTGAGTAGATGGATGGCCTAGCCAGCTATGGGAGTAGGGTGGGGCGATGAGGCTTGCGCGGCAGCACAGCCGGCCACGGGAGGCGGGAGTAGGCGGTCCCGCCGGCGCTGGTTTGGGCGGTTGGAGCAAGAAGATCAGAGATTGAAGAAGCAGCACGGCCGTTGGATTAGCATCCAACGGTTACTGCTGCTAGAATCATTTATTGACTATTAGTTGACAAAGCCCTGCGTACGCGTCAACTTAGTAGGCCCACAAGTCAGCATAACATCTGTGGCGGACAACACATAGCCCATTTGCTATTTTTCCTAAATTTACAGACCAATTGCTAATTATTACGTAATTTATTGCAGCCCATATTATTTTTTTAGAATACCTGACCATTTTCTCCAAGTACAGGATTAAAAATTTCGACGATATTTCATTGAAATTGCCAAACTATTTTTAATCCCGAAATTTCGAGCCCGATAATAACTAAATTTAAAATATATTTAAATTATGTTAAAATCCAATGAAATTTGAAATATCAAAAAATAAAAGAAAATTCGCAATTTGAAACTAATTGCCCATTTTCTTTGTTTTTCTATATATACAGCCCGTTTCATATTTCTTATATGATTTACAGCCCTTTTTATCTGGGCAGGCCGAATGTATCCCTCATCGTCTTGAAAGATTTGCTGCCTAGCAGGACGGAGAAAAAGAAATCGGCCTGTGTAGGCTATTCTACGGAAAAGAAAAGGTGGGCTAGTCATTTTCACCGAGAAAAAAAGCAGCTGGGCTCGTCATGTTGTAAACAAAAAATAAAAGCCTGGGCTAGACGGGCCACAGATACCGTACAACCCAGTTGATAACCTACTCCGTCTCAACAACAACAATAAAACTGCTCGAGCAAGGGATCTCAAAAAAAAACTGCTCGAGCAACTGGGTCCCACGTGTCAGCCACTCCATGTGCAATTCTCGCGTACGTTGACAATGTCATAGGTCCCAGATGTCAGCAAACCAATAGGCTGAAGCATTTTTTTCATGTAATAAGGAGGAGCTTCCTTGCGTGCGAAGATGTAGCTGGTGGGTCCCAGCTGTCAGGGAGTGGAATCATTTTTCTTCCGCGTAATAAGGAGGCACTTCCTTGCGTGCGACGATGGACCTCGTGGGTCCCAGCTGTTAGCCTGTCCACTTACAGTCCTCTTCCGATGGCTGTCGTTCGTTGACCACGTTTACGACGCCGTGCCGAGAGCACCTAGGCGGTGGACGAAGGCGAGGCCTAGGGAGGGAACGACCCGGAGCCGGGGAAGACTCGGCAGTGGATGCCCACGCGGAGGGGAATACGAGGGTTTACTGGCTCGGCTGCGGTGTGAGGCTGCCGTTGCCAGATAATAACAGGAGGTGTGGGTGAGTAGATGGATGGCCTAGCCAGCTATGGGAGTAGGGTGGGGCGATGAGGCCTGCATGGCAGCACAACCAGCCACGGGAGGTAGGAGCAGGCGACGCCAGCGCTGGTTTGGGCGGCTGGAGCAGGAAGATCAGAGATTGAAGAAGCACGCCGGCAGTTGGATTGACATCTAACGGTCTCACGCTGGTAGAGTCGATTTGTTGACTAAGTTGACATAGCCTTGCGTACGCATCAACTTAGTAGGCCCACAACTTAATATATAAACTAATAAAACTATATATATATATATAAAGTAGAGATGAGAAAAATAGAACTGGGCTGTGCGTTTTCTTCAGTGAAAAACAGCTGGGCTACTGATGTTCTAAGAAAAAGTAAAACCAAGGCTAGGCCGCCCAGAGGCCAGTTGATACCTGCTAGATCCTTGTGGCCGCATGTCGTCATGGGCTGTGCCTATTAATAAACAAAACATAACCTGGGCAGTCTACAGCCCAGTCAATATTTGCTCAACCTCAAAAAAAAAAAATACTACCTGCTGGATCCTAGTTTTCAGTCTCTCCTTGTAGAATTCTCTCGTTTATTGACTACGTTGAAAATTTCATGGGTCTCAGACGTCAGCATATTTTTTCCATTGTGATAATAAGTGTGTGCACTTGCTTGCGTACGGCCATGGACCTGCTGGGTCCGTACTGTTAGCCTCTGTATGGACAGCCCTCTTCTGGTTCCACAGACGAATTTCATGCAAATCGGATGATTTTCATTGAAACCGGACAAAATTCATTACATTTTACATGTTTCTTTTTCTTATGGAACATTTGCCATATTTCAACTAAACAATAGCCGACTAGGCCTTTTCTTAGTCCAAAAATGATCACTGGAAGCGGCAGCTCCCGTTTCTCACGCCTGTTAAAAAATTTGGTTAACTAAGAACTCGAACGAGAGAACATGTCATATGCGGGTTTTTTTTGGAGTGATACTGTATGTGGTATGTGGGTTAGAGGGATGGCATGGGAGGCGCTTCCCGCGATCGAGGTCCCGACACTTAACTGTTCTTGAAGGCCCAAATCCATCGCTCCTCTGTTTAACAATTTGCAGCTGGGCTTGGCATGCCATAGCCCAGTCCCGACGTGCTGCGTCCAACTGTCAGCCTGTGAAACCCGATGGATCCCCTGTGTACTGGAAGATGTTTGTATAATTTTGGAGAATTGGGAATTCAAATGGCAGGTGCTTTTGCTACTTATATCAGGTGCCTGAAAATTCGTTTCGCAACAATTGCTTCAGCGTTATATCCACGTCGACCCTCGACATGATGGTTGGAAGGAAATGCCAAGTTCTGACCGAATTAAGATCCTTAACAACAACACCAACTTGCAAACGACTAGGTAGAACTTGTACTACCAAACTAACTTATAATCTTTTTAGTCCTGGCCCTCGTTTTCATCTGGTAGAAGATCTTGCAGACGACCAGCTCCTGTTCCTTCTCTTGCTCGAGGTCCCCAAGGTGGTACTGGTGCATCACCCAGTTGGTCCTCTGCTGGTCGAAGTTCTTGTTGGTGTGCAGCACGAGAACCTTTTTGCTGCCCCTCTGCCGGCCGTTGACCATCACTGGCATGGTATTGCCGGTCTTGTGCCACATCGCGTGCATGCCGCACTCTGATTGTATCTTGCGACGCGTCCGCGTACCCCTTTTGAATGCCCTGGAGTTGCGCTGGAAGAAATGCTTGCTTAGGCCACTTAGTGTGATACCTGCAGTATTGGCGAAATACAATCCCAGGACGGGCAGCATACATCAGAAATTTGTAAAAAGAAAAGGAATATATTTTGTGCAAATAGACGGTCGATCGGTGTCTCACCTGGAAGTTTCTCAGGATGGGTGGAGCATATGCCGTGCTCGCTGTCGATGGTCGGTATGAACAAAGCGATGAGAGGGTGAGATCTCGCGCTGTCACCACTCACTTTAGCCTCAAGGTGCTCGATCAGCTCCTGATCCGTGGGATCGAACTTGACGCCAGCCGGCAGCACCGGCCAATCCTTCTTGGACTTGCAGTGGTTAATTCCAGTTAAATGGTACTCAATGTATGATCAATCAACTATTTAAGTAAATGATGAAAGATTTCGATAAATAAGTGCTACTCCAAATCTAAAATCCATGACACCCGAACAAACTGGGGTCTCGGCTTCATTATTACATGCATACTCTAAAGACTTGAAAAAACCCATAAAGATCAAAATCATCATACAGGGCGACGAGACGAATACTCACATGAGCGGCCACGCTGGTTCCACCCTTCATGGGGCTAGCTTGAAGAGCTTCCTTGTTGAGATCAGATTTCTCAGCGTCTTCCTTTTGACTACTTGCAATGAAGTATAGCAGCTCCACTAGCTCATCGCCCATTGTACCAACTGGATCGGAACAAGGCGACAGCTGGGAGGCGGGGAGACCAGGAGAGAATGGGAGAGAACGGGAGAGTGCTGCTGGACTACCAGAGGGGTGAGGCTCACTTTGGTGAACCAAACACGCGGCTGGGACTCTTATGTCACCTCGCGCGCAGCGTGTTGTCACGTCAATTCAATGTGAGGACATGATGAATAATTTGACCGACGTGTACTAGTGCTACTAGTCGTACAAGTACTACTTACCTAGTACGAGTAGCGCAATATACGGTATAGAGGACTACTAGTAGTACAAATGTTAGAAATGGTGTACATTCATCCAATCTCCAGGTTGCTTCCATATTGCTTTAAATAATATCAGAGGGGCGTTGCTAAAGCCTTAGTTTTAAGGGCATTATGCAAGAGTGTTTAGAAGGAGTTTACAAACAGGTGCCTACAAAGTTACAAGGCTGTGCGACAGACTTGTAGGCTACATGAGTAATACAAAATATAATTCCCATTGGACAACACTTTCATGAACAAGTACGCACTTGAAGCTTAATTGCTATATATGGCTTCTGCACAGCATCTCCATCATCATTATCAAAGTACATGCAACACAGGTGATGTAGGATGCACTTGATCCCAGAAAGGTATTTAACCTTCAAACTAACTACAGTACAAAATAACCAACAGAACAGGATCATGCGACAACTAGCGGGATACATGGCTCGGTCTAGAACTCTAGATATCACTACGAATCAAGTTGTTCATATTAGCTGTTGGCATGAACCACATCGCCGCATGTCGGGTTTGCAAAAGGCATTCATCGCTTGGAAGCTTGATGCCCACGATAATCATCGCCGCTGATATGTTCAATGATTGGTTGGATGATCGGATAATTGAGCCCGAGGAACAGGGAGTGGTTGCCGAGGCTGTAAACCCGCCTCTAATTGAATACGCCTAGCCCAACGGAGTTGGGATCTTTCTTGAACACGAAGCAGCCATAGCCATCACAGTCGCGAACGCCCCACGCATTGTACTGCATGCGGTTTGTTAAAATGGTTTGGTCACTTTGGTACGTGCGAATGAGCATCAAATGCCCATCGTTAGTTGAACGAGCGATAAACCACCACCCATTGACATTTATATTTCCAGGTCCTGAAATTATGAAGGCCAGCGCATTTGCGTCTGCTGCAACAAATCAAATTGGAGACCAAAAGGACAAAAATATACAATCATGTTCAGAGTATGTGTGGAATTAAGATTATTATAACAGTGACACAGATCATAGCCGGAGAATTACAATGCCGTTGTCATAATCATACCCTAATTTAAAAAAAATGCCAATGGCTTTCATATTCTAGCAATAAGTCATGGTTCAATGATCATGTAAAAATGAGAGGAAAACAGCTATGCCAGGGCCTACTCATATTCTACCATAACAGTTAGATGCCAACAGTTCTCATATCAACTCTAACAATAACATGCGTGGTTATAAAAATCTTGGAAATGAGAGTAACATATAGCAATCATGTGGTTATACTCATAATATCTATTCTAACAATCATTAGATGCCAGTTGTTCTCATATCAACTCTACCAATAACATGTGTGGTCATAAAAATCAAGGAAATGAGAGGAACATATGGTAAAGCATACTATCTATTTTAAATTTCTAACAATCAACAGGCAGTCGTATTCATATGGTAAAGATGAGATGAGATGAGATAGAACAATTACACAACGATAGATTCCACCAGTATATCCAACCAATCTGTCCGTCCACCGCGTAAACGATGCCATCGTGCACTATAGCATCAGAGAGAAATGGAGGGTAAACAGGACTGATGATGAGCCATAACCATGTATGGTGACCGGATTCCAGATAGGCTAATCCCCCGTCGAACAAGGCAATGAGCTTGTAATCTATGTAGTCTTTTGATGGTGTGGGTACTTCGCAGATTACAACCTTCAGCAAACGGAGGTCCAACCAAGTGCCCGACACCTCTCGTGCGTAGTAGGCAGGAGTGTCCGGCGGGTTGCGAGGCTCGATGTCGACAGTATCCAACGATGGAAGGGTGATCTCTCGTTGGGTGTAGATATCCACGAGACGCCACGGACTACTAGATTGGTGGATGAGGACGATCGATTTGGCCTTCATGCCCGCCCAGTAGTGGCGACGCATGAAGGGTAGGTGGGCGGGGAGTGGTAGCATGTCGAGGGGCACGATGGCAACCTCCTTAGGATCGTCCCGTTGGTGTCTAGGCCAGTTGCGAGGATCGGGCATCAGCAAGCAGGGTGTCTTGAAAAGGGCCGGCCGGCTGCCGATGAGTAGACGGTGCATAGATACCGAGCATGCGGCCAGACGCACGGTGCTGAGCAGGTCCATATGATTACATATCTGCTCCAAGAGAACATCGGGGAGGGAATTTCAATCGCGGCTCTACGTGTCAGTCAGTTCTGCCATTGGGTTTTTAGGGCGCTGAGTGATTGGGGTTTTCGGTGCGTGCGGGCGAGCGGGGAAGTGGATGCGGGTGGGCGAGAGAAGAAGATGGCTTGTGTGGGCGAGCAGTGAGCGGGGGAGATGGTGCGCACGAGCGACCGAGGAAGATGGCGCGAGCGGGCGAGCAGTGAGCACTGGAAAATGGTGTGCGGACGAAGATGGGGATGGGACGTCCATGGGGAAGAGAGGAGGAAGAAGAGGGAGAGACGGGGAAGAAGGTGCATTAAATCTCAATTCAACTAGTACTGCTAGTATACACGAGTGTAAATAGTTAAGCGGATGACATGTGGGTCTACCTCAAGCGGGCCCATATGTTAGTCAACGGAAGAGAGAGGTGCGTACGCTTAATTGCAGAAACGTGCTCCACTGGCAGATATGATGGCACTACAGGGTAAGGCTGATTTAGTAACACCAGCACGCTGGCTCAGCTTATTAATCAAGTGTCCCATCTGCTACAGCGTGTATTGTCACTTCATTGTGAAGACTAGTTAAATAGTATTCTCTAACCGATGGGGAATAAATGGATCGCCAAGACTTCCTATCTATGCCACTACTCTCATCCTATCGAACAATAAGAACCATTGGCCAAGGCTCCTGGCGTAGTACTACTAGGTACCTACTCCCTCATTCCGGTTTATATACAACTCAATAACAAAGATTCATCAACCAAGGTGTAGTAGTAGATGATGAGTGCCAGAAGAATTTTTTGTAGTACTACTGTAGTACTTTGCAAAAGTACTCAATTAATGGGCTCGTTTTCCTCAAGATAATTGTGTTTACCAATGTATTAATTGCAATGCATGCGTGCATGCGTGAACAACAAATGACCAGGACTTTTACATGCATTGGAGTAATTCTTGCATGCAACGTTTTAATGAAGCTTGAAATATCAACATGTGAATGGGAGGGACTAGAACCCTCACGCATGCGTGCAACAGTCACACGTACACATGTACGCACACAACACTCACACAACCATGCATGCGACACACAGCACACGACGCAACACACACGCTCACGCTCAAGTGCTCAACCTACACGTGCATGCACACACATACACAGCCAGGGTGGTTCGCTCGCAAGGTTTGGACTCCTGTCGTGCCTGCGTAAAGTTTTGTTTAACTTATTTCTTTGCTCTGCCAACTGATAGGTGGGACCAAGAAACCACGTGCCAATTTAACCAGTCAAGAAAGTGCCACGTAGAGTATTTGGCCGGTCAACAGAGTACAATACGGTGCTCTACGGTGAGCTAGTGACCGTATAATCACCGCAAAATGTATATAGTGACCGTAATGAGAGTATTATGAAGTCTAGTGACCGTATTGTTACAAATACAGTGACCGCCACTGTATTTATCTCGTTTCAAATTAAGCCATATTAACCGGAAAGGAGGCAGTATGGACTACTAGAACTACTGTGTCCCATCAACTCACAGAACGAGGAGAAGCTTGCTTACTACGCCCTCTCCCTCTCCCGCGCGCGCTCGGTGGCTCGCAGTACGAGGAGAAGCTTGCTTAGTATGCCAACACCCTCTCCCTCGCGCCGTGGCTCACAGGACGAGGAGAAGCTTTTGACTACAGCGCGCTCTCCCTCGCCCTCGGTCACGCGGTAGACGTGCGGCAGTTCATTCGGTGTCAGATTGCCAGAAGCATATAGTAGTACTGTAGTACCATCATTGTTGAACTTGGACCTCCCAAAGAGGTGAAGAGCCAAGCACAAGGTTTATAGGAGTACGAGTAGTCATACAACCATAGCGAACAACCGCTACTGTATGATGCTGCCACGTCACCTATAGCCAAAGCTGTGCCACCTTTTTTTCTCACAAAGCGTGTTGGAGCCTGTGAAACAGCCACACAAGTTGCACGTACACATAACACATCTACTAGTAAATTCTAAAGGACAAATGCCAACATGCCACACAAGCTCATCTCCACTTCATGTGATAAATTTGTGCACAACTACTCTACATATATTTACAGCGCTACCATTCAAAATTTACCATACTCCACTTACACGTTATAGATGGGCTCCATGTCGTCCTCCAGGTTCCAGTCCCAGGTGTTCTTCATAGATGGCATGATCCATAGCGGTGGGCAACGGGAATCATTGTCGTAGCTTTCTAGTGCTGTTCCACACGATGGAGACCCATCCAAGCTGAAGCGGCATAAATCAGGGATTGCTCATCCGAACCGGTTCAACCGGCGGTGCACACTGAAGACACAATCATGCTTCATGAACGGCAGGCCTTCGGTGTCGTGCACGGAAGGTGGCATCTTTTTGACAATGGGGTAGCTGTCCCCAATGAAAAGCGAGTACTCTCCAATAGTATCCCTCAACTCCCACATAGCATCACGGGGGTCGAACTCGGAGCCGTCCATCTGGTACACCTGGCATCCCAGTTCTAGACACATGGTGACATACATGGTCAAGGTCCATGCAGGATAATGTTGTGCTCAAATATGGCGCGCAGTAATATTGTGCAGCGAGTAGTACTACTACCTTCGTCCTGGTTTGTTGGTCCTCTTTGAATTTTGTGCCAAACGTTGACCTTATATTTAACTAACAAAATGTTAATGCATGTCACAAAAAATAATATCATTGAAAACTATGTTCAAATACGAATCCAATGATATAATTTTTGGTGACATGCACTAACATTTTGTTAATTAAATCTATGGTCAAAATTAAGCACAAAATAAGAAGGAGACCAATAAACCAGGACGGAGGTAGTACTATACTAGTATAGAGGAAGTTCAATAACCGACTGATTATATATAGTCATTTTTGGCTACACAGAGGAGATAAGACATGGAAAAAAATGTGGGAGTGGATTCAAGAGCCAGCTATACGCGTACTCCTAGGTAAAAAGTAGTACTCCCGCCGATCCCTACGACACACTACTATGGATCCGAAGTAGTAGTAGTACTAGTACAATGAAAGAGAAGGCAATGAGATAATGGAATACCTGGGTACATGGTGAAGGTCCGATCGTGGTAGATCGTGGCACCTTGTTGCACATCAATGCTACCATGCGTAACCACTGCAAAGATAGTTGATCCCATTTTGACAGAGTCAACTACAAGGTTCCAGGTTTGCGGATGCACATAATCCAACACATCTAGGATCGGTGATCTGATTTTGATCGGGGGATGCATGGTCCATGCAAAATAATGGAGTACCGTTAGGGATGCAAATGATGGTTAGTGCATTCCGTTTGTTATCTCCCATACCGTAGGATGGCACCCAGATGAAACAAGTCCCCTCGCTTGTCACAGCGACGATGCGGCCTTCATGGCACACGGCATCTTCGAACTTGTGCGGGAACAAATCTGCCGCGGCCAACATGTGCCAGCCTCTGCCGTCAGGGCCATTCTTATTGATGGCAATCCTTATGTCGAACACCGCGATGAGATAGTAATCGTCATAGTTGCGGTGCTTGGTCGGCGGGTCCGCAATTTCTATCTTCTTCAATCTCATGCTGGCATCATCATACCTATTCAAGTCGTTCCCGGCCGGAAGGCCGATCCCAATGCTGGACAAGGGGTCTACGGGAACGACCGCACTGCTGTGGATGTTGTGCAAAATGATGGTGGTATCCGGCCGTAGGTATGCAAGCCAATCTCCATTGGCACCAACCCAAACCTGTGGGATGGTGGGCAGTGGAGAAATTACGGGATGGAATAACCAAGTATTTTTAGAATATACATTACATGATCAAACACAATGACTGACCTTCTCATCAGACAAAATCCGACTGCCTCGGCAACTCAAGCGGCGTCAAGATGCAACTGCAGCCACGTTGCGGTGGACCGGACTCCCATTGAGTAACCTTCTCCTCGAGGATGCATGGAAGACCAACAAGCATGGCCTTCTCCCAAGCCTGTTTACGCACCGTCTTAAAATAGTTGGTGCAGGAAGCACCGAGTCTTGCGGCGGTGAGGAAGTCGGAGTGGCGTGCGATATCTCCCAGGGAATCGTCATCCAAGGTCTCCCATCCCCGGCGAGGAGGAGAACCACCTGGCGAATCCATGGCAGCAGCGACGAACTGCCTTGGTCTCTTCGGGAGGGGGAGATAAGAGCGTAACCGCAGGGCCTCATCCCTTCGTGAAGGAAGTTATGCGGGCACGCATTAGCGGTACTGCGATGGTGCAGTCATAAATTATTTAATATAGGAGTAGTACTACTATACCTCCGTCCTGGTTTATTGGTCCTCTTTGAATTTTGTGCCAAACTTTGACCTTTGTTGGCCCAGTGGGAACTAGGGTACCACGGCCCGTCTGCCTCTGGCCCGGAGGACGACGCTTGGGCTGGCCCACGAGAGTGGCCTTGCCTCGGCTGCTCCGGAGGAAGCCGCCTCGCGAGGGGCGAACCTCGCGAGGCCCCTCGCCGCCAGGTCAGGCCCTGCCGAGGCCGCCAAGTGCCAGGTTGCCTCGCGAGGCTCCCCTCATGAGGCCTCCTCACGAAGCAGATCGTACGGCACCAGCCGCGGGGCTCCGCGCCCAACACATGGGTGATGACCCACTATCAGGAGAAGGACAGCGGGGCGTGACTGAGCCCAGCTTCCATTCTGGTGATAAGGGAGCAGTGGCATCTTCCTCCCCCAAAAGCAAGTCCCAAAGTGTTTCCTCTTCGGTGATAGAAGATCAGGACGGATCGGCGCTCCAGGACAGAGGTCATCGCCAAGCCCACCAGCGCGTCACGAAGACTACTTTATCAGGCGGAGACCGCCTTTAGTCAGGATAGACCTGCGCGCCTGTCCCCCTTTGAATTGCCGCCCTGTGGGCACCCTTTCCCGCTCATATTTTCGGGGAAGAGGACCAAGGCACTACAAAAGGGGCAGGGCCACTTCCATGTAAGGGGATCGACTCATTTTTCTCCCCCACACCTCGTGTACCTCGAGCCACAAGCTCTCCATTACAGAGCAATCCAACACAGGCAGGAGTAGGGTATTACACCACACAGTGGCCCGAACCTGGGTAGCTCGCGCATCCCCTTCGTGTCCGGTGAGAGCCAGTGAGCCCGTCGTGATCCCGCGGTAGTTGCCGTCGTGTCGTAGGTCGCCAAGCAAAGTCCCCCAGAGTTCGAATCCTAAGTTCTTGGAGAAGTTTCTTGGACGCAGATCCTAGACTCCGACATTTGGCGTGCCAGGTAGGGGGACTTGCTGTCTTCGCGCCTTCGACCTCGACGCCAGCATCGACATGGACGATGCCGCCGCTCGCCAGGAATGCGCCGCGCGCCGTGCCGCCGCCAGGGTCCGCGCGGCACCCGCAGCCCGCGGTGCCCCTGGGCGGCGCCCTCGCGCTGCCACCGAGCCTGTTGGGGAGCGCATGGCCTCCTCAACCCACCCGTCGGTGAACGAGTAGGCGCATGGCCACTCCGCCACCACCTGCTCGCTCGCGCGTCGCGATCCACCCGCTCCGCACGCCGCGTTGCTCATGGCGCAGGAGCTGCTGCGCTACCTTCCCACCGAGGACGGCTACGACGCCTGGCTTGGGCGCATCACCGAGCTCGTCGACACCGCGCGCGATGGCCAGGCGCTCTCTCGCTCCTTGCCTGCTCTGCCATCCCACGCCGAACGGGCCAAGCGCGACGCGCCTCCTCCGGACCGCGACGCGGCCGAGCGCCGCCCCGTAGCGTGCGCCCCGGAGCCGTCCCACGGCTCGCTCGCGCCGGGCGGCGACGGCGACAGCTGCCAGATCGTCCACCGCGCGCCCCCGGACGCGCGCGTGGCCCTCGAGAAGGCGCGCAACCACCAGGACCACGTCCTCCACGACGTCGCCATGGCGGGACGCCAGAACCGCGCGGCCCTAGGCGGTGGCGCTGTCACCAACGGGGGCTACCTAGCCCTCGCCCCCGAGCTGCGTCGCGTGGTGTGGCCCGACAAGTTCAAACCAGAGCTCCCTCAGCGCTACGACGGCAGCGCCAACCCCAAGGATTTCCTCCTGCTCTACACCATCAGCATCCAGGCCACGAGGGGGGACGACCGGGTCATGGCGAACTGGTTCCCCATGGCCCTCAAGGACGCTGCGCGCTCATGGCTCATGAACCTCCCCGAGGCGTCCATCTGTTCGTGGGAGGACCTGTGCAAGCAGTTCGTCGCCAACTTCAAGGGCACGAGTGACCGTTCCCTCATGCTCAATGACCTGCGGAACGTGCGCCAGTGCCCTGGTGAGCCCCTCCGCAAGTTCATCCAGCGCTTCAGCCAGGTGCGCCACAAGATCCCGAAGGCCTCCGACGCCGCGATCGTCTCCGCCTTCACCAATGGCGTCACGGATGTGAAGATGCGCGAGAAGCTCTCGGTCAGGGATGAGCTTGACTCCGCAGCAGAGTTGTTCGTCCTCGCTGACCGTTGCGCCAAGGCCGAGGAGGGACGCCTCTTCCTCCACAATGACATCGACGCTGAGCCTGGCGCGGCGAAACCCAAGGGCAAGGACACCAAGCGTAAGGGCCCTGCCATGCTTGCGGCGGAACCGGATTACAAGCGCGGCCGCGACCGTGGCGAGGCCAAGAAGGATGACCGTCCTTTCTGCGCCTACCACAACATGAACTCCCACAGCACAGAGGACTGTCACAAGCTCAAGCTGCTTTGCGTGGGCCGCACCGAGCGCCGCGGCAGCCGCAAGGAGCGCGGCAAGGGCCGCGGTGGTGGCAGTGGAGGTAGCCGCTGGGGCAACAACCACAACAACGGCGCTGGCGACAACAACCATCAGGGCTGGCAGAACCAGCCATGGCAGGCTGACCCTCAGGCCAACGCCGCCCCAATACGCGCCAACGACTCCCCTCCCGCTGAGAATGCTGGGGGCTACCAAGAGCCCCGCAGGGTGGTCTGCATCCTCGGCGGGGCCCAGGCCCCTCCATCCAACCGCTACTTCAAGCAGTTCTCTCGGGAGGTGAATGCGGCCCTCCCGG
The DNA here is from genome assembly GCA_039707655.1 of Elymus sibiricus. Classification (NCBI taxonomy): domain Eukaryota; kingdom Viridiplantae; phylum Streptophyta; class Magnoliopsida; order Poales; family Poaceae; genus Elymus; species Elymus sibiricus. The sequence continues at coordinate 73,401,225 of CM077672.1, read as the reverse complement.
CGCTCGAGTCCGCCGGCCGCCTCAAGTGGTCTAAGTTCCCCATCGCCTTCGACGCCAGCGACCACCCCAAGTCCACGAAGGCCGTGGGCGCCGTCCCCCTGTTGTGCACCCCCACCATCAGCAACGTCGCGGTCACCAAGACACTCATCGACGGAGGCGCCGGCCTCAACGTGATCTCCATCGAGACCTTCGAGATGCTCCAAGTGCCCTACGAGCGCCTAATGCCCACCAGGCCCTTCTCGGGCGTCACCGACGGCTCCACTGTCCCCCTGGGGCAGGTGCGCCTTCCCGTCACCTTCGGCACCCGCAAGAACTACCGTACAGAGTTCATCATCTTCGATGTGGCTCACATCGGCCTGCCTTACAACGCCATCTTGGGCTACCCGGCGCTCACCAAGTTCATGGCCGCGACCCACCACGCTTACGGCCTCGTCAAAATGCCCGGCTGCAGCGGTACCCTCACCATCCACTGCGACGAGAAGGATGTGCTGCACACCCTCGAGCATGCCTACAAGACTACCTCCGTCGCGTGCCCGGCCGATGAGGACGTGCCTGGGCCTGCCGAGGAGACGCCCGTGAAGAAGAAGCCCCTGCTCTCTCAGGAGCGGGTCGAGTCCAAGAAGGCATCGCTGGATGGGGATGAAGCAGGCCCCTCCCTCGCCGTCAGCGGCGGGCCCTCCCCCAAATAGGAAGGCGCGCTCGTCACCTTCCTCCGGGCATGCCCTGATGCGTTGGCTTGGACAGCATCAGGCGCGCCCGGCCTACCGAGGGAGGTGATCGAGCACCACTCAGCCGCGTGCCGGAGCACGTGGCCCGTCAAGCAGAAGGAACGACGTCAGGCACCCGAGAAGCAGGAAGTCAACAAGCCCTAGGATGCTGGAATCGCACGTGAAGCCCCCCACCCCAAGTGGATTGCTAGCCTCACTCCTGTCGCCAGGCCGTGCGGTAGCGCGCGCATGTGCGTCGACTTCATCGCCCTCAACCAGGCTTGCCCCGCAGGCCCCTTCCCTCCTCCGCGCATCGTCGCGGGCTCGCCCTGGCTCATGCGTATGCCGTTCGGCCTGGAGGGTGCCGGAGCCACCTTCGCGAGGCTGATGCGCATGAGCCTGGAGTCCCACATCGCAAGGAATACGGAGGTGGTTAACACCCGCCCACCGGCCCGCCGTGGCCCCACTCGTGACGGAGGTGGGTCTTCTGGTACCAAACACATGGAACGCCCGCCATCACCATAAGTTCTATCCGTGCCCCACGGATACGAGCGACATGGAGCTATACATGCTCCGGGGCTCTCTCTACCCACGCTGCCTCCGGCACGTGAGAGCTCCTTCCCACTCTCGTGGAAGCCCCATGCTCAGCGCTGGCGGATGCCCCATGCTCCGCGCTGGCGGCCTACTTGAGGGGCCCTCGGCCGTCACATCCTCAAGCTGACCCATGTCAAACACGACATCATGTATCTTTCTGTTATGTAATGAACTTGCTTCATGCATCAGTAAAGCTTATTTCCTCAAAAATCCTGTGTGCTGGCGCGCGCTCGTGGTCTCACCCATGCCTGTCACGCGAGCGGGGGCTCGGCACGGTGTCTGTGCTCGGATGAGTCCCAGCAGCACTGAAAAACCCAAGCTACTGAGCTCTGGCTCGCGGGCTTGCTCCCGTGCACGTCACCTCACCAGGTCCTTGGTGTTCTTGTCTCCTCGCATAACACCCACAGGCGACCTCGCGAGCGCGCCCTGTTGCACTACTTGCGAAAACTTGGCAGCTTCCCTGATGCAGGATACCAAAGGCCTCAGGAGCCCCCCCTCGGGAGGCCTCGCGAGCGGGGCCCTACGGGTGGAAGGCCTCACGAGGGACTGTGCCTCACGAACCGCGCCCTGTGAAGGACTCGCCCCAAGCTACACGCCTCGAAGGAGCTAAGTCTAAAGCACCCCTCGGGTCTTTTTCCTCTCGTTTGTCTCTCATGGCATCCTGATTTCCTTGGCACGAGCCGCTTGCGCGTCAAGGGGGGGACTCTGAGCATCGCACCTCAGGGGCTCCTACCAGCTCTAAGAGCCCTACACCCTCTGGCCTTGCCGAGCGCATGCTCTGGGCATACCAACGACGGCTTTAGCTTGCCTCGGGGGCTGGGTCCCAGCGACACAGGGCACGAAGGCAATGTAAAAGGGAAATAAGGGCCTCGGGAGGAAAACGAAAACACACGAATCATTAAGTGCTTACAGCAAAAGTACCATGCAAATGTTTTCACGCCCCCACGGGGCCACGTCTGCCCTATTACAGCAACAGGTCAAGGAGAATTTAGGCACGTGAGGCGCCGCCATCGCTGCTCCCGCCGTCGTCGCGAGGGGGCTCGCCACCGCCGCCGCTGATCTCAGGCTCGAGGGCGTACAGCTCGACGAAGCCGGCCACGCGCTCCCTCACAGCCTCCTCGAAGGGTTCGCGGACCTCCGCCGGGACGGGGGTCACCACCCGCCTGAAGTCGAAGCGATCGTCAAGGCGAAGAAGGTTGCTAAAGAGCCGCGTTGTCGCCTGGGTCAGCAGGTCGCGGCACGCTTCCTCGACGGTGGCGTCCGTATCCAGCAGCTGCTTCTTAAGGTCGTCGACCTCGGCCTGGAGCTCGTCCCGCCTGGCCGCGAGGCTCCTCTGCTCGTTGAGAGCGGCCTGGGCGGCCGCCAGCTCACGCTCCTTCGCCAGTAGGCGCTCCCGCTCTGCCTCCTGCGCGGACACGGATGCCACGAGCTTGCGTTCCCGAGTCTTGGCGTTCGCCTCAAGGGTAGCGACCGCCTCCTGGCGCCTCAGGATCTCCTCCTCGCGCTTCGGGAGCTCCGTGGCCTCCTCCCGCCTCTTGAGCCGGCTCTCACGCGAGGCAGCCTGCTCCTGGAGTGTCTTCTCGTAGGCATTTGCCTCCTCCCACCGCCGCTTGGCCTCCTGGGCATCTTCGAGGGCCTTCGTGAGGGACGCCTAGGCCTCTTTGGCGAGCTGCTCGCGCTGCGCCTGCGCCTCCTCGTCCCGCTGGCGGTCAAGCTTCGTTGCCTCCCGAAGCTGGCTCCACTCCGCCAGCTTGCGCCGCTCCTCCGCGCAGAGCTCCGCCTCCTTCCTGAGCTCACCTTCGAGGGCACCGAGGGCCGCCTTGACGCTGTTGACGGCCCCGCTCCAGGGCGCGGTACCGCTCTCCCCCAGCACCAAGGTGCGACTCGCCCGGGCCTCCTCGTCACCTGCTGGCATCGGCGGACAGGAGGGCACGACTTCGAGCCCTTTTCGGCAGCCTCGCGCCACCGCCCTCGGTAGGGGTCGCGCTCGCCGTCTGGCGCGGGGAGCCCAGGATGGCCACCTCCGGTGCCAGGAGCGTCGCCCCGCGCTCTGGTGCAGCCCTGAACACTTCAAGGTCCGGGCGCCCGGGCCCGGGGATGGCTCCCGTGAGGGCTGCAGTGGCCTCCGCCGTATCAGGCGTGGTGCGCTAGGGAGGGGTCGGTGCTTCGCCCCCCTTCCCCGCCATCTCGACACCGGCGACGGGGGCCGCCTCGGGAGGCGCCAGCGCGGTCTCCTCACCACCTCCCGCCGGTCTCGCTGCCAGGGGCGCCGGCACGCCAGGCGAGGCGTTGTTCAGAGGAGGGGAGGGCCCTTCGACCTCGGCCTTCCTCCTCTTGGTCTTCTCCTTCTCCTTGGCGGCCAGCTCGGGGCTCCTGCGCAGGTGAGAACTCATCAGGGCCGCAGCAGCCAGGAAGCTGTGTAACACCCCGATTTTTGGCCCTTTCTTTTTGTTTTGGATTTCTGCGAATTTTTATTTGAAGTTCCTTTTTCCGTGGCTATGTGGTCTTGAAACCTGGGAAGATCCTCTCCCCTGCCACTTCCAAGTGGCTTGTCACTCTCAAATCTATCCCAAGGCCATGTCATTTCCATCTTAGCCCAATCCCAATATTTATTTCTTGGGGATATTCCTTTTTTTTATTAAAGGAATAACCTTGTTTGCTTTAGGTTGTGAAGCAACCTATATTTCTGTCTTCCACAAAATTCCCACAAAATTCTAATAAATTCTTTGGATCATATCTTCCACAAATATGCCAAAACCCATCCTTGCCTAGTTCAAAAATAATTCAGGAATAATCATTTTCCATTATGTCCAGAATGGCACTTTGTGAAGGAAGTGCTATTTATCTTTTCTTGATTGACCTCAAAATTTTTGTGTACTCTCTAATATCCAAATTGTTGCCACATGCCAAAATTCAGCTTCACTTGCCTAGTAAACCTTCCTCTGCAAATTCCCAAAGTTTCTGACCAGAGGGAAGCTTTGTGAAGGAAGTAGTATCTAGGATAATCCAAATGAGCTGAAATTTTGGTAGATCATTCATATGATCAAATAATAACACTCCACCAAATTTCATATCCATCCAACAATCTATGTGAGCACACCATCCAATCTTGGTTTCTGGTCACAATTTCAGTTTGTAAAGCAACTATATTTTAGGTTGCTTCAAAAATTCTGAAATTAATCCAGGACCTAAATATCCCTAAATAATGTGATCATGCCAAAATTCACATTATTTTGCCAAGCCATTTTCTCTGAAAAATTCTCCCAAGTTTCTGTCCAGTGGGTAGCATTGTGAAGGAAGTACCTTTTTTACTCATCCAATTGGTATGAAATTTGTATGGTGTCTTAATATGCCCAAATCATCATCCTCCACCAGTTTTCAGCCCAATCCAATCACCCATGTGAGTGCAGCTTCTAGGTTCATATTTCTGTTCAGTGAGGCAGTTTGTGAAGGAAGTGTTATCTAGACCCCTCCATTTGAGCTGATATTTTGCCAAGTTAGTCACCTTAGGGATTGACCTTCCCCAGCCAAAGCTCATCTTCCATCCCCAAGTGTGCCTTCCCCAGTTCTCTCCAAACACCTCTCTGCCAGAAACTATTGGTGATGGAACTGCTCAGCACAAAGTCACTTTGGTCGATCCATCACTTCAGTGGGGTTGTAGGTTCGAGGGACAACACGTTAGACGCCTTTTTCCAGTCCCGCATGCCCTCGGAGGGCCATGCCACGCGGTGACCACGCTATTTGCAAGCGTTGGGCGTGCTCTGGTTGGCGTTTTGCTTCGGGCGTCTTTCTCCTGCCCGTTCCCGCGCGTCCCACCATGTCTGCAGCTTCGCCCACTCTCCCCCTCCTCCACGTAGCCTCCTCCCTGCCTCTCCCATCGCCGTCCGAACGCGGACACCTCATGCCCGCGTGAGAACAGTGGCACAAACGTGCCCTCCCTGCCCCACGCGGTGCGCCGCGCGTGCCTGGCACCTCCACTAGCCCTCACCCGTCGCCATCCGAGATCGCACGCGCGCCTGGCCCTCTCGCCGGAGCTCATCCATTCGGTGGGGGCGGCAACTGGCTCGAGCCCATCCTCCCCCACCTATTTAAGCAGCCCCGAGGCCCCCCCGAACCCTCACACCTCCTCTCCTCCACCCCAGCAGCCTCCCCAAGTACTCGATTGAGCTTGAGGAACCATCCCTGCCCGCCATGGCCGCCATGGTCGCCTTCCTCCTCTGCTTAAATTGGCACAATGCCGAGCTCTTCTCTCCCCTCCTCCACCACCAGTAAACTTCCCAGATCCCGCCAAAGCTCCTCCACCCTTCGCCCTCTCCTCCGGTGGCCGGTAGCCACCGTGCCCTTCGGCGCCCGACGCCAGCCGTCTGCCATGGCCAAGGGCGCACATGCTCCGGCCCTCCTCGGCACCCGCGTCCGGCAGGGATGGACGCGGCTCGGTACTCTGACCACGCCGGTGGGTCGGACGGCGCCAACGGTGGCCTACAGCGCCGGCGATCGTCGCCGGATTCGGCCTCTGCTTCGGCCGAGCGCGCGTACGCGACGGGAGGAAGGAGACAAAGCCCTCCAGCCAGCCATGGGTCCCATGGCCTCACCTATAAGGCTCACTAGCGAAGTCAACCCCGGGCCCGCGTGACTTAAGTGGACACGTATTCGGCAGAATATGTTTTCGCCTAAGGAAAGCGTAATGTGGGCTTCTTCGGGCAGAAAGGCGCTTTCATGTTCTGAAGGCGTATTCTGCAGAATACGCTTTCTGTTTTAACCCAGCCGGCCAAAACTGCTATATTGCGGACGTTCACTCTTTAAGCGCAGAAATAAATAAGTTTTATTTAATTTCTGCCTAACGAACGAACATCCGTATCTCGGCAACCGTAACTCCGATTCAGGTGATTCCAAAGCCCACGGTCTTAGTTCGTCGAACCCGTTCCGATGGTATCATTTTCATAAGGTTGTCACACTGTGGAAATGACCATTTTGCCCCTGCCCTTATCCAGCCCCCTCGGAGAGGGAATCTTTTCCGGCGATTTTTCCACGAGTGTCTCCGCACTTCTCCCCGGTGAATCCTTCATCCCCAGGCAAGCCACAACAGCCACTTGCATGATGGCACTGCAGTAGCCATGGTTTCCACTTGAATATTTAATAATTGTTTGTTCATTTAATTATTTTGTGAATGCTTTGAATATGCTTGTGGATCCATGCTCATCGCTTCTGCCATGTTCATTTTCATCTAGTAAGTGATATGATTATTGCTAAGGGTATTTTTATCATGTTTTATTCTTGTAATTATTTTCGATGCTAGTGATAATGTTATGCTCACATGAGTAGTTACGGTTTGATATGAAAATACTTGTGATAGTCATGATCATCATTATGCCATGCTCATTTGCATCCCCTAGCATAAATGATTTATCATTGTTCATGTCATGATGTTAAATGGTTATGTTGCCCATCCATGGTTACACTGATATCATGTTCATCTGCATTGTTATTTCATTAAGTATTTTATTATGACTCAGCTCATCATCATTCAAGTTGAACATGACATTAATCGAACTTGAACAAATCTGTTGGCTGAGTCATGGTGCCACCGAATCGAGCTCACCAGTGCAACCACACTTGCCTGGATGGGGAGGCCCTAATGTGGTCTATTGTCATGCCTCTCGCCGGTGCCTCCAACTAGGGAAGGTTATGGGTGCGCGCTACCCTGATCAGGTAGGCTACCATAAGCCTTGAGTGCCCGAGTTGTGTGCGCACGGTTGTCCCCGTTTGGGACGAGTTTGTTTTGTTTGGCCACGACGGTGGCAGCCACAAAGATGGGGGATGTCACGAGTTGACATCAGGGGCAACCCAGGACATAGCCCAAAGGGGAGTTTGTCGGGAGTGGCCGGGAGAGTGTCATGCAATAGACTGGTTTTGTCGGAACGTCGTTGGTCCACCCGAATGGGAGCAAGAGGCCATGAGTTCCGTAGTGTGGGTACAGTGTAATAATCTCTGCAGAGTGTATAATCTATCGATAGCCGCGTCCTCGGTCATGGACACAGTTCGTAGTAGGTCACACTATGGGTCAACAGAAATAATAACCTGAATAATTAACAACCCTGGTCCGATGAGAAAAGATGTTGGTTGATCTTTATGTGGTCATGCGATGATCACAGGTAGAGATCAAGCTCCGTGTGGTCATGTGATGATCACGATGGTAAGTGGGTGGTTACGACATAACCTCCGAACCGAGTAAGTTGGTCCATGAGACCTTAAACGTCGACCCCTTTGCATGCTTATGCTAGTATCATCATGTTCATATCATGAATTATATGTACATGCCATGCTCATGTTGTTGTCATGCTCATGTTGTTCTAGTAGTATCGTGTTCATCTTTGATGATTAGCCTGTAAATGCCATGCTGTTGTATGTCTTGATTGCTTTGGTTGCTGTGAGCTTGCGAGTACATTCAAAGTACTCACCTGGCGTGTCATGCCAGATTGCAGGTGATGCTGTGATTGCTTGTTTGTCGAGGACCCCGAGGTTGCGCTCTAGGATACTTCCCAGCCAGAGTCCCTGCGGAGTGGAGTTCATCACCGTCGTCGTTGTTCCGCTGCTAGAATTTATTCCGCTACGAGTTGATCTTGTGAGTGTAGGTGGCATCGGGTTCGATCCACTACCTACACCCTCCTGTTTTGCATTCTTGCTCGTTGGTGTTTGGTGTCATCTCTATCCCAGCGGAGTGATTCCAGGGTACCTAGTGGTGTCGATCATTTGCAGGATTGATGCACAGGTATCGCACCAATATTCTCTCTTCAGCCACACCTATTGTTTCGGTGGTAGACATGTTTCTACCCCGGATCTTGCCATCCAATCCGCCGCTTTGGCAACCCTTACTGGTCTTTGCTACCAGAAAAGGGCAATGTTAGCAAAACCTTGCTTTCCACCGCTATCCTACTCTATCAATCATTCCCTGGACGAGTACGGTTCCCTTCCGTACACTTGATGATGATGTGATCGTGACATCCGTGTCACGCTACATGATCACCGAGTCCGTCCTCATTCCGAAGCCGGTCCAGATGCAACCGGTGCCGAGCCAGCTCTTGGTGTAGCTCTGTTTACATCAACCTCTCCACACACTGATCCACTTTCGTGCACACCGCCATAGCATATTAGATCGTAATACCGGAGTTCCCTCGAGAATTGTGTGCTTAAGTAGGCATACATAGTGAGGTGAATAGCTGTAAAATGTGATGTTGCTTGTATGTAATCTTAATGCTGTGTCTGCTTTTGTTTTAGTCGTTTCTTTTGGCTTCTTTCTTTGGGCCTTCGGTGTTACCTTATTTCCCCTGATGAAAGTTACTCATCAACCGACACCGGACTCGAAGAATCAGTAAAGATTTCAAATATTTTGAAGCGCAGCTAACAGTATAGAATTCTCAGCCGACTGCATTATATTGAGCATATTCGGTTTGAATACAAATGATATTCTGGGGTGATTATCAACATCAAGCTTACATCAGTATGCAACCATCACAATGGTAATGGACCATATGGAAGACAATTTGTGTGCAAGACAACAGTACATTCCAGTCAAGGGTATATATATATATATGGCATTCAGTCCGCAGATCACGGAGAGACGCTTCTGGTATAAGCAACCCGGTCTTCTTCTGCACGCACCAGGGAAGCTTACGATGCAAGGTTCCACAGTCTTCCTCAGTATCGTGTTCATCTTTGATGATTAACCTGTAAATGCCATGCTGTTGTATGTCTTGATTGCTTTGGTTGCTGTGAGCTTGCGAGTACATTCAAAGTACTCACCTAACGTGTCATGCCAGATTGCAGGTGATGCCGTGATTGCTTGTTTGTCGAGGACCCCGAGGTTGCGCTCTAGGATACTTCCCAGCCAGAGTCCCTGCGGAGTGGAGTTCATCACCGTCGTCGTTGTTCCGCTGCTAGAATTTATTCCGCTACGAGTTGTTCTGCTGCTAGCATAGAGCTATCTGAGCAGGCGTAGTGTCGTCGTGCCCCTGTAACCTTTATAATATCGGACCCTTGTACACCATTTATTCGTAATAAAGAGCTGATTTGTTCTATGCCAAGTAGTGCCGTATTCCAGAAGACTTGATCTCTGGGCTGGAATACGGGGTGTTCCGGTCTCTCTGAGCCGGGGTGCCACAAGCTGGGACCAATAGGAGGGGGCAAAGGAACTTACTTGTCCTTGGGGTTCCAGCGCCTCTTCTTTCCGTTCCCTGATGGCACCGCTGCTGCTGCTGCCTCCCTCACGCAGCGCGCCTCGGCGGCCACCCGAGGGCGCGGCGCGAGTCTCGTCGGGGTCGGTGGCCACGATGGTCCCCTCCTCTCGCTCCTCGTGGGGCTTGTCGATCTCCACGGCATCGTCTCCTCCCTCCCTCCCTCTCCGGCACATGACTGGCCGGCACGACGCGAAACACGTCCCCGTTGTCACCCCCGTCCTCGCCCAGCCAAAGTCGATGACGCGCCAGCGGAGACGGAGGGGGTGGCGGGGATGATTCCTCACTACTCTCCTTCTCGGAGTCGGAGGCCTCGTGGTCGCCCGAGGCAGACCCCGTCTCCGAAGAATCCTCGAGAAGCTCCTCAGGCTCCTCGAGGTCCGTCCGAATCAGCCCCCACTGGTTGAACTGGGGCATTGTCGCGACCAGCTCAGCCTTGTTGGACCAGCGGTGCACCGGGCGCACGTCATGGGGCATCTCCTCTGCCTCCCCCGGGAATAAGGCTTCCCAAGCATCGGCCATCGCTTCGGCCGAGAGGGACTCCCGTGCCAGCCGGATCGGGTCTTTGGCTCCGGTGATCTCCCACACCGGGTGCGAGCACTTCTGTAGGGGCGCGATGCGGCGGCGGAGGAATTCCTTGGCGATCATGCCTGCCGTGAGCCCGGCCTCACGCAGCTCCGCCAGCCTTGCCAGGATCGGCCTCAGGGCAGCACCGCCAAGCTTCTTGTGCTCCCGGCAGGGAATCTTCTCAGCCGGCTCGGTAGGGATCGCCAGGATAGGACTGGTCCACTGGGCATCAACGTAAACCCAGCGCGACCTGAAGTTCTCCACCTTCTTCAAGATCTTCATGTCGATGAAGACCTTGTGCATCTCATCGTCGATGCAGAAGGAGGCGCCTCCGGAGCGGTGGTTTCCCGAGGAGAAAACCCATAGGCTGTAGAAGGTCCGGAAGAGCGCCACGGACGACATCACTCCCAGGAAGGCCTCGCAGAGGTATGCGAAGAGAGCAAGGATGAGGATGGAGTTGGGATGAAGGTGGAGAAGGCAGATCTCATAGTGCTCAAGGATGGCATAGAGGAAGTCGGAGAAGGGCGGCACCAGCCCGGCGAAGAGCGAGTGGAATAAGATGGGGATTACCGTGGGGCTGAGGTCGCGCCGTGGGTGCGACCCTGGCCAGATCTCGGTGGCGCCTCCCTCGAAGTGCGCGGAGGCCAATAGGGGGCGGGCCCTGGCTAGCCCGTTCTCGTTGATGGTGGCCGGCAGCAAGGCCGGACCAAGCTCCACCGCCGGGGAGCTCTTGCTGGAGGAGGCCTCGGCGGTCGTGGGTTTCTTGCCCGGGGCCATTGCGGTGGAGATTGGAAGTTGGAGGAGGAGTAACAGAGGAGCTGCTCGCGCGAGACGAAGGGCGAGATGGCGAAGGGGAGCAATGGTATGCCAGCGCCCCGCACGGGCAGGCTTTATCGCCAGGACGGCGGTTACCGAGGCGTCATGGGGAGTCGGGGCGACCCGCCCCGTGAAAGCCGCCACGCGTCACCTCTGGGCCCGATAGCTCAGTGGGCCCCACGTCGTTTCGTCCCTGACGGGCGGAACGTGCGCGCCGCGGGCCGGGGGGCTACTGTCGGCCCAGTGGGAACCAGGGTACCACGGCCTGTCTGCCTCTGGCCCGGAGGACGACGCTTGGGCCGGCCCACGAGAGTGGCCCTGCCTCGGCCGCTCCGGAGGAAGCCGCCTTGCGAGGGGCAAGCCTCGCGAGGCCCCTCGCCACTAGGTCAGGCCCTGCCGAGGCCGCCAAGCGCCAGGTTGCCTTTCAAGGCTCCCCTCGCGAGGCCTCCTCACGAAGCAGATCGTACGACGCCAGCCGCAGGGCTCCGTGCCCAGCACATGGGTGACGACCCACTGTCAGGATAAGGACAGCGGGGCGTGACCGAGCCCAGCTTCCATTCTGGTGATAAGGGAGCAGTGGCATCTGCCTCCCCCAAAAGCAAGTCCCAAAGTGTTTCCTCTTCGGTGATAGAAGATCAGGACGGATCAGCGCGCCAGGACGGAGGTCATCGCCAAGCCCACCAGCGCGTCACGAAGACTACTTTATCAGGCGGAGACCGCCTTTAGTCAGGATAGACCTGCGCGCATGTCCCCCTTTGAATTGCCGCCCTGTGGGCACCCTTTCCCGCTCATATTTTCGGGGAAGAGGACCAAGGCACTATAAAAGGGGCAGGGCTGCTTCCATGTAAGGGGATCGACTAATTTTTCTCCCCCACACCTCGTGTACCTCGAGCCACAAGCTCTCCATTATAGAGCAATCCAACACAGGCAGGAGTAGGGTATTGCACCGCACGGTGGCCCGAACCTGGGTAGCTCGCACATCCCCTTCGTGTCCGGTGAGAGCCAATGAGCCCGTCGTGATCCCGCGGTAGTTGCCGTCGTGTCGTAGGTCGCCAAGCAAAGTCCCCTATAGTTCGAATCCTAAGTTCTTGGAGAAGTTTCTTGGACGCAGATCCTAGACTCCGACAACCTTATATTTAACAAACAAAATGTTAATGCATGTCACAAAAATAATATCATTGAGAACTATGTTCAAATACGAATCCAACGATATAATTTTTGGTGACATGCACTAACATTTTGTTAATTAAATCTATGGTCAAAATTAAGCACAAAATACGAAGGAGACCAATAAACCAGGATGGAGGTACTCCAATGGTTGTATGATCATCGTTGGTAAATCTGCCACGTAGACTGTTTTGGTGAGGTGGTGTAAAATAAAAGAAGAGAGAGAATGAGATTTTATGATCCTGAACCAACTTTCTGGGCACAAGCTCTGAGATAATTACATTCATTTTTGTGGGCCCTGACTAACCTGGTGAGACCTGCGGCAGCTAGCTCCCCAATTTCCTTCTCTCGGGCATTGGTCATCAGGTTTTCTTTATTGATTTAATGTGTGTGGTACCCATCAGAGTACGATTCATTGGAGAACTTGTACTATATGTCACACTGATGACTGCTGACGTGTTCCTTATACCAACGAATCTAGTATCATACAGACTATTGCAGATGCTCTTAGTGTACCAGTTTTCAACTTTTGAATCTCAAGGCCAAGGAGCTACAGTAGCAAGTGGAGGGTAGTACATTCAAATTCGAATCCAACAATATAATTTTCGGTGACATGCATTAAAATTTAGCGAGTCAAATATGTGGTCAAACTTTAACTCAAAATATGATGGGGACTAGTAAACCAGCCCGGAAGTAGCAGTAGTACTGTTCTCTAGAACCATCGCTGTAGGAGTAACTATAAATGCAGGGAAAGTACACCTGCATACTGCAGACCTACTTGCTGCTCTATTATGCGCGTAGCTAGCCTGCTCAGCCGCTCCTCTCACGCACACACTATTGCGGGGGCAAAACATTTGAGTTCTTTCATACCGCGAGAGTAGGCTTTTTCTTTTCCACTAGTACACGCGTACGTGCACAACACGTGCAATGTTCAATTTATGAATACAACTTTTCCATGATTTTTGCAAAAGAAAGAAACAATCACATGTCTCTAGAAAAGTCTAACAAATCAACTATTCTACTCCCTCCAACCCATATTATGAAAACATTTTTCAAGCTAATTTTGTACTATATGGAGCGAAGTCCGTGCGTGCAACGCCACAAGCTACAGAGTACTACATTAGGTCCAAGTCCAGGGCCGTATTGCACAGTTCCCAATGCGGCGCCAGGATTTTCCGGCTTCTCTAACTTAATTGGGAGGCGGCATTAAAGATGGCAGCTGAGGAAGCAGCAAGCGAGGGTGGCTGCTACTCTACGCGAGCCACCAGATGATGGCGCGTGCAAAATATACGGGAGGGAAAACCCGTGCATGTGGCTGGGCTATCCGCGACCACTAGTAGTAGTACAACGCAACATAGAATTCATATTTGTCGCTGCTAGATTGTTCCTTATACATATTGGAGTATTTAACAAAAAAAACTACCACTTTTGAACCAGCCATACCAAGAAACTACCACTCTACAAAAATTAGCAAAAACATACCAAAAGTTTCTTAAACCGTCGTGAAAAACTACCAAGTGCTGATTAGGCTCGTTTAAACCCATGTGGCACCTTAAGTCAACGTCGTCTGTTTGACTGGCAACTTCTTATGACTTGTGGGACCTACATGTCAGTCTCAAAAAAATCCCCGAGTCACCTCCTACCTCCGGCCCATCCACCTAGTCATCCTCGGCCATGGGAGGCAGCCACCTCCGCCGGCTGAAAGCAAGGTCAAAAGCGCCGGTGGTGCGGAGCCCATCTTGCGTCAGCCGGAAGCCAGCTCGACGCGGCGCTCGCGGCTGCAAGCTAGCCAAGCTAGCACACAACCTGTTGGATGCATCCAGCTGCTTGTGTGCAAGCTTTGCTAGTTAACTTGGCATGGCGGTGCGGTGGCTTGCTCGCGCGTGCCGCACTAAGGCCAGCCATCCGGCTCGGGTGGAGGCCAGCGCGGCGGCTTGCTCGTGTGTGAGCCGTGCTCGGGCCAGCCAGCCAACCCGTGTGGAGGCCAGCGCGGCGGCCAGCTCGCCCATCACCGGCGCTGGCGACGAACACGCATACGAACTGTTTGAAGAAGAGGATAGATGCTCACATGTGGGTCCCACCTGTCGTAGTAGTCAACTCTACGGTCAAACATACGGTGTTGACTGAAGGTGCGTCGTCAGCACGGACGTGTGGGCCAATGATACGTCTCCAATGTATCTATAATTTATGAAGTATTCATGCCATGTTTATAACAATTCTATATGGTTTTGGTATGATTTGATTAGAACTAACCCGGACTGACGCTGTTTTCAGCAGAACTACCGTGGTGTTGTTTTTTGTGCAGAAATAAAAGTTCTCGGAATTGGACGAAACTTTTTGACGATTTTTTTGGACCAAAAGAGACCCTCGAAGCTTCGTGGAAGGACCAGAAGCCTTACGAGGTGCTCACAAGCCACCACCGCGCGACAGGGGGGTATGGCGCCGTGGTACCTCGTGGGCCCATCTTAGCCCATCTTCGCGTGATTCCAACGCCAAAAATTCTTATAAATAGAGAAACCCCCAGAAATAACCCTAGAACTTCGACTCCGCCGCCGCAAGCCTCTGTACCTCCATGATCTCATTTACAACCCTTTTCGGCACCCTGCCAGAGGGGGAAATCATCACCGGAGGCCATCTTCATCATCCCGGCGGTCTCCATGACGAGGAGGGAGTAGTTCACCCTCGAGGCTAGGGGTATGTACAAGTAGCTATGTGTTTGATCTCTCTCTCATGTTCTTGATTTGGCACGATCTTGATGTACCGCAAGCTTTGTTAGTATAGTTGGATCATATGGTGTCTCTCCCTCTCTGTCTTGTTGTGATGAATTGAGTTTTACCTTTGAGGTTTCCCTATTATCGGATTGAATACTTGTTGGATTTGAGAACACTTGATGTATGCCTTGCATATGAATACCCGTGGTGACAATGGGGTATTATATTGATTCACTTGATGTATGTTTTGGCACTCAACTCGGGGATTCCCGAGTGACATTGGGGTAATCTATGCATAGGGGTTGATGCACGTTTTCGTCCTACTTTCTACAGTAGAAATCTTGGGGCACTCTTTGAAGTTCTTTGTGTTGGATTGAATATTATGAATCTAAAGTTGTTTCATGCATATCGAATAATCAACTTACGGATACTTGTGGTGACATTGGAGTATCTAGGTGACATTAGAGTTGGTTGATGTGTATCATATGGTGTTATTTTAGTACGAACTCTAGGGCTGTTTGTGACACTTATAGGAATAGCTCAATAGATTGATCGGAAATGATAACTTTGAGGTGGTTTCGTACCCTACAAACAATTTCATCTTATGTTATCCGCTTGATAAGAACTTTGGAGTGATTCTTTATCGCACGTTGAGGGATTTTATATGATTCAACAATGTTAGCACTGTTGAGAGATTGCACTAGTGAAAGTATGAACCCTAGGCCTTGTTTTTAAGCATTGCAATACCGTTTGTGCTCCGTTTTATCACTTGCTACCTTGCTGTTTTTATATTTTCAGATTACAAAAACCTATATCTACTATCCATACTACACTTGTATCACCATCTCTTTGCCGAACTAGTGCACCTATACAATTTGCCATTGTATTGGGTGTGTTGGGGACAAAAGAGATTTCTTGTATTTGATTGCAGGGTTGTTTGAGAGAGACCATCTTCATCCTACGCCTCCCACGGATTGATAAATCTTAGGTCATCCACTTGAGGGAAAATTGCTACTGTCCTACAACACTCTGCGCTTGGAGGCCCAACACGAGTCTACAAGAATAAGTTGTGTAGTAGACATCAGCCAACCCTGTCATAAACGGTTTTAAATGAGCCTAATCGGCACTTGGAACTAGTTTTTTTAGGAGTTTGGTAGTAGTTTTTTGGCACGGATTGAGAAATTTTTGGTATGTTTTTGCTCTTTTTTGTACAATAGTTTCTTGCTAGGGATGGTTGAAAGTGGTAGTCTTTTGTTAAATACTCTACATATTGTAAGTAGGAGTGAAAGCTAAGCTTTGGAAGTCTATAAGCATGGCTAGTTACATAGTATGTGTGTGTACGTAATTCAAACTAAATATCGACCATGGTTGACTAATATCTTGATGGAAAACTCGAAACTATATGGAAATACAAACGTATTATTGATACTTGTTTCCATAAACTTGGATCTATGTTCTATTCAACAGCTGAGCATGTGAGGCCTTAGCACGATGACTTCCCGACTATCTAAAACAAGGTTTTCCCGTCTCCGGTAAGGAGGAGGATGACTGCGGTGCGCCTTCGGCTGGCTCTAGTGCTCGTAGTCATCGCTAGGTGGTCTACGAACATGTAGATGTGTTTTTTTCACGTCTCGTGTTCTTTGTACTGCCATGACTGATGAATAGATCGTAAGTATCTCGCAAGAAAACCTTGGTTGAGTGTGTGTGCGAGCGAGCGATCATGTGCGTGTGTGTGATATGGAGAGACTAAGGCAGAGATAAGAGAGTCATTGTGTGTTTGTGTGTGTGTGTGTGTGTGTGGAAGATAGATAGAGACCTATGGGACTTTGTGTTGTGTAACGTGGAGGCGAATAGACATAGTCACTGAGTGAGTGTGTGTGATACGCATGCGGACATAGGGAGAGAGATGTGAATTAGAGAGACGGGGAATTTTGATGTGCATGTGAGTTAGAGAGAGAGAGAGATAGGGATATACATACCTAGAGCTGGAGAGAATATACAAGGGTGTGTGTCTTAAAAGAGGGATCCAGATAGATGGCGTGGTGTGTGTGTGTCTATGTCTGTTTTGTGTGCGCGTGTGTGGGAAAGGGAGAGTGTGTGTGTGTGTGTGTGTGTGGAGAAGAGAGACCACTGATGATGTAAACCTAGTAGGGGGAGGGGGATGATATGGCATGTGTGTCCAAGAGAGAGAGAGAGGCATGTCTAGTAGCGGGACAGCGTGGGTGAGGGCGGGGGTGCGTGCTATATATTTGGAAGAGACATCGAGTGTGTGTGAGAGAGGGGTGCGAGAGAGAGAGAGAGAGAGAGAGAGAGAGAGAGGGAGGGAGGGAGGGAGAGAGAGAGATGGAGGTCGATTGTGTGCAAAAAGTGGCCTATAGATAGGGAGAGGAGGTTGATGGTGTTCGAAAGTGGCCTATGCAGGGAGACACAAGTAAAGCGAGTCATTGTGTGCGTCAGAGAGACTTCATGAGATATCAAAATAGATGGTGGAGAGAACATCGCGCGAGTCTGACATCGATGATACGCTAGAGATTTATGGAGAGAGTGGTGACATATAGAGGGAAGGAGGGTCGGGTCCGCATATGAAGAGATGGAAAGAGGTAAGAGGTGCACAAGGAGAGGGAGGGTGTTTGTGTGTGGTGGGGGTGGTGAGTGAGATGTGTGTCAATGTGAGAGTGAGAGATGGTGGAGAGCGTGCGAGAGCCAGATATACGTAGGGAGAAATATGTTGGGGCCAGTGTGTTTTGTGTGTATGGGAAAGATACTACACGGCTATAGAGTGCATGCTTGGGAAAGATAGATGTCGGGAGACCTAGAGAGTGGGGGAACAGATGTGTGCATGTCCGTGAGACAAAGAGATAGAGACCTATATTGGGGTTCAGACATAGAAGAGAGAGAGGGGATAATGTGTGCGCGTGTTTGTGTCCGGGGGAGAGAAATGCTTGTGTGGGGGGAGAGGGGCCGAGGTGGTGTGCTTCAGATAAAGATTGAGGGGTGTATGTCTGAGAGATATAGACGTAATTAAAATACATGGTCAAGAGTGTGTGCACTCATGCTTGATCATTTTTTTTCTTCATATTTTTGGACTATGAGATAGCGATACTTTTGAACATGCGAGGTATATTTTGAAGTACCAGAATTACTGACCTAAGATTGTAAATTCTGAATTCGACTACATTATTAGATTTTTTAAATTCATTTAAATGGGGGTACAATTTTTAACCCGATTGCGTGATTTCAAATTCATATATCAAACCTAGAGATATAGACATACGGTCGTATTCAAACCTTGTAATCATCCACTTTATTCATACACATTCATATTTGGTTGTGTCATCACATTTAGGACAAACACATTCGAAATTTCATTTGAATTGGAGCATATGATGGTATTTGCTATGCACTAGCCCAATGATCCATATTTGAATTGAATGGACAATCTAAGTTTCGAGTGGGAGACATTGACTTTCGAAACTTGCACCTTTTTTTTTTCTCGCGTGCATAACAAATAAATACTTGGCCACGATATCATAGTCAGTTGTACAAGACGAGAACACATAATTTCAGCCACCAAAAGCTTTCAAACTTCCCGCTCACATCAAAATTTCTCGCGCCTGAAAGTTTAGCCCTACGATATTCCTCTTTTACCCTTGCCACATCAATGGAAAAGGGCTGCTTTGGTAACTCCATTGGTTTCCCCTCTTTGCCCCCAACATTCTAACCCAGAACCACTCCCCTCCCCGTCCCCCCTCCCCCAAGCCGCCGAATCTAGTCCTCCGCCACGGCGGTGCACCTCACACCCCGCCAGATCTACCTTCCGCACCTTGGAACCCCAAACTGCCAACTCACCACTTCACCAGAGCCGCTTCAGCGACTGGCTTGTCTACCGCACCAGATCTCCTTGACCGCCATCATGGTCCAGCACACCGGATCTGCTTCACCGGTGATACGTCTCCAACGTATCTATAATTTTTGATTGTTCCATGCTATTATAGTATCAATCTTGGATGTTTTTATATGCAATTGTATGCAATTATATATCATTTTTTGGGACTAACCTATTAACCCTTTGCCTAGTGCCAGTTGCTGTTTTCTGCTTGTTTTTGGCTTTTCAGAGAAATAGTACCAAATGAAGTCCAAATGCCACGAAACTTTTTGGAGATTTTTTTTGGGCAAAAGAAACCTGGGAAGCTTCGGGAGGAGGCCAGAAGCCTCACGGAGGCTTCACAAGTCACTAGGGCGCGCTCGAGGAGGGGGGGGCGCCGTAGTACCATGTGGGGCCCGCATGACTCTGTTTGACCTGATTCCACTTCTATAAATTCACAAATATTGGGAAACCACCAGAGAGCCAGAAGAGAAAACCTTTCCGCCGCCGCAAGCCTCTGTTCTTCCACGATCCCATCTGGAGGCCTTTTCCGGTACTCTGCCGGAGGGGGAATCGATCACGGAGGGCTTCTACATCAACCTTGCTGCCCTTCCGATGATGTGTGAGTAGTTTACCACAGACCTACGGGTCCATAGCTAGTAGCTAGATGGCTTCTTCTCTTTCTTTGATCTTCAATACAATGTTCTCCTCGATGTTCTTGGAGTTCTATCCGATGTGATCTTCTTTTGGGGTGTGTTTGTTGGGATCCGATGAATTGTGAGTTTATGATCAGATTATTCATGAGAAATATTTGAGTCTTCTCTGAACTCTTTTATGCATGATTGTTATAGCTTTGTATTTATCTCCGATCTATCGGTTTAGTTTGGCCTACTAGATTGATTTATCTTGCAATGGGAGAGGTGCTTTGTGATGGGTTCAATCTTGCGGTGCTCAATCCCAGTGACAGAAAGGGACATGACACGTATTTGTATTATTTCCATTAAGGATAAAAAGATGGGGTTTATTCATATTGCTTGAATTTGCTTCTCTACATCATGTCATCTTGCTTAAGGCGTTACTCTGTTTCATACTTAATACCCTAGATGCATCCTGGATAGCGGTCGATGGGTGCAGTAATAGTAGTAGATGCAGGCAGGAGTCGGTCTACTTGTCTCGGACGTGATGCCTATATACATGATCATTGCCATGAATCTGTCATAATTATTTGTTTTTCTATCAATTGCCCAACAGTAATTTGTTTACCCACCGTATGTTTATGTGCTCAACAGAGAAGCCTCTAGTGAAAACTATGGTCCCCGGGTCTATCTTTATTATATAAAAAACCTAAAAATACCTTGCTGCAATTTATTTACTTTTATTTTAATTAGTAGTTTAGTTTATCTATTTACCTTGATAAGATTTAATCCTTGCAAATAACCGCTAAGAGGTTTGACAACCCTCTTATTTGCGTTGGGTGCAAGTGTTTGCTCTTGTGTGTGCGGGTGCGCTTAACGGAATTTTGCTTGGTTCTCCTACTGGATTGATAACCTTGGTTCTTAACTGAGGGAAATACTTATCTCTACTGTACTGCATCATCCTCTCCTCTTCGGGGAAATACCAACACAGACTACAAGTAGCAGGAAGAATTTCTGGCGCCGTTGCCGGGGAGACATCATCAAAATTACCAAGTACCTTCGCACATATTATCATTCACTTGCATTTACTTTATTTACCTTTTATTTGCATTTGCCTCTCGTTTTCACATCCCCCACTTCGAATTTTTTTCTTTCAAAAACACAAAAATATTTTGCTTGCTTGTTTGCGAGTTTGCTTGCTTAAAACGTCACTGTGTCGTTAGAGTAATTTCACGATAGTTTCTATAGCAAAAGATTGTCTGAAATTGAAAATGTTACTAAGAGTTTTATGACTTCACAATTTGAGCAAAATAAATTCTTTTCCGAAGAGCTTAAGGAACATTCTAGCTTTTTGGATGCCATTAATAAACAACTTGAAGAGGTTAATTTAGAAGTGTCAAACCTTCAGGCTCAACTTGCTAATACTGAAAATTTACTAGGTAAAATTTCGGATAAACAAACAACTCTAGTGAATTGGATGGATGCCAAACCGGAATCACTACGTAGTAATGATGAAGATATTAAAATGATTGGTGTTACACCTATTGAATCTTTGTTTAATAATATAAAACTTGAAGAAAAAGGGACTGAAGAAGAGTCAACTTTAGAAAGAAGGAGTCCCACTTGCTTGGAGGGTGATAATCTTGATCATAAAAATGAAAAAAGTGGGTTTGGAGACGTTAAAACTTTAAATAGTAATGCACCCACTACTTTGGATTACAAGGACTTTAATTATGATAGTTGTTCTTTAATTGAGTGTATTTCCTTGTTGCAATCCATGATTAATTCACCAAATGCTTATGAACAAAATAAAGCTTTCACTAAACATATTGTAGAAGCCATGATGAAAGCGCATGAAGAAAAACTTGAGTTGGCAGTATCAATTCCTAGAAAATTACAAGATGAATGGGAACCCACTATTAAAGTAAAAATTAAAGATTATGAATGTAATGCTCTTTGTGATCTTGGTGCTAGCGTTTCCACTATACCAAAGTCTTTGTGTGATGTGCTAGGTCTCACCGACTTGGATCCTTGTTCCCTTAATTTGCATCTTGCGGATTCCACTATTAAAAAGCCATTGGGTAGGATAAATGATGTGCTTATTCTTGTAAATAGAAATTATGTGCCCGTGGACTTTATTGTTCTTGACATTGAATGCAATCCTTCTTGCCCCATAATACTTGGTAGGCCTTTTCTTCGAACTATTGGTGCTATTATTGATATGAAAGAAGGTAATATAAGATTTCAATTTCCACTAAAGAAAGGGATGAAACACTTCCCTAGGAAGATAATTAAAGCACCATATGAATCCATTATGAGGTCCACTTATGGAATCAATTTGAAGGATGACAACACTTGAAACTATGCATTATGCCTAGCTAGGGGCATAAAACAATAGCGCTTGTTGGGAGGCAACCCAATGAATAAAGTAAAATTTTGCTTTTACCTACTGTTCTTGAGTGTTTTAATGATTATAGCTTCTGTTAGGATTATGTTTCTATGTTTTTGTGCCAAGTAATGCCTTTGGGATGATTTGGAAGATAGTATAATTGATGCTGTTTGGAAAACAAAAAGTTTTGCGTCCAGTGATGGAATTTTAATTCTGTACTGGAGCATCAGAAAAATCTGCAATTTTTACACAGTATTGGTATATGAATTCCCCACGTTTTCCTCATTTTTCAGAATTTTTGGAGTTACAGAAGTATGGCTTTTAAATAGATCTTTACAGACTGTTCTGTTTTAGACAGATTCTGTTTTTGTTGCATAGTTTGCTTATTTTGATGAATCTATGGATCGTATCGTGGGGTATGAGTCATGGAGAAGTTGCAGTACAGTAGCATTATGCAAATATTAAATATGAATCAATTTAGTACAGTACCTAAAGTTAAAGATTTGTTTGTTATACTAACGGATCTCACGAGGTTTCTGTTGAGTTTTGTGTGCTGAAGTTTTCAAGTTTTGGGTGAGACTACGATGGATAAAGGAATAAGGAGTGGCAAGAGCCTAAGCTTGGGATGCCGAAGGCACCCCAAGGTAATATTCAAGGAAGACTCAAGCGTCTAAGCTTGGGGATGCCCCGGAAGGCATCCCCTCTTTCGTCTACAATCTATCGGTAACTCACTTGGAGCTATATTTTTATTCATCACATGATATGTGTTTTACTTGGAACGTCTTGTGAAGTAGTTTGTTTGCTTTTGTTTGCTTTTTAGTTTGTCACAATCATCTTTGCTGAACACACCTTTTTGAGAGGGACACACATTATTCGTGATTTGTTAGAATACTCTATGTGCTTCACTTATATCTTTTGAGCTAGGCAGTTGCTCTAGTGCTTCACTTATATCTTTTAGAGCACGGTGGTGATGATATTTTAAAGAAATAGTTGCACTCTCTTGCTTCACTTATATCTTTTTGAAAGTCTCATGATAGCAATGGTAATATGCACGGGTTATGAATTTGGTCCTGTTATGATAGGTATTCAAGAGGGATATAATAAAAACTTTCATGTAGATCACTGAATATGATAAATTTGATTCCTTGCAATAGTTTTGCGATATTAAGATGGTGATATGGGGTAGGTATTAGTAGATAATTGTGGTTTAGTAAGAATAATTGTGTTAAGGTTTGTGATTCCCGAAGCATGCACGTATGATCTGTCGTTATGCTAAGAAGTTGGAGCATGATTTATTATTGATTGTCTACCTTATGAGTGGCGGTCGGGGACGAGCGATGGAAGTTGTCCTACCAATCTATCCCTCTCGGGGCATGCGTAGTAGTACTTTGCTTCGAGGGCTAATAAACTTTCGCAATAAGTATGTGAGTTCTTTATGACTAATGTGAGTCCATGGATTATACGCACTCTCACCCTTCGCAATTTGCTTGCCTCTTCGGTACCGTGCATTGCCCTTTCTCACATCAAGAGTTGGTGCAAACTTCGTCGGTGCATCCAAACCCCGTGATATGATACACTCTATCACACATAAGCCTCTTTATATCTTCCTCAAAACAGCCACCATACCTACCTATCATGGCATTTCCATAGCCATTCCGAGATATATTGCCATGCAACTTCCACCGTTCTGTTTTGTATGACACACATCATCATTGTCATATTGCTTTGCATGATAATATAGCTGACATAGTATTTCTGGCTCAGCCACGATTCATCATTTATATACATGTTATGCTAGCATCATTGCACATCCTGGTACACTGCCAAAGGCATTCATATAGAGTCATATTTTTTGTTCTAGTATCGAGTTGTAATTTTGAGTTGTAAGTAAATAAAGGTGTGATGATCATCATTATTAGAGCATTGTCCCAGTGAGGAAAGGATGATGGTGGCTATGATTCCCCCACAAATCGGGACGAGACTCCGGACGAAAAAAGAAAAAAAGAAAAAAAAGGAGGCGAAAAAGAGCCATGAAAAAAAAATATAAAGAAAAAAAAAGAAAAGAAAAAGAAAAAATAAATGAGGGAAAAAGAGAGAAGGGGCAATGTTACTATCTTTTTGCACACTTGTGCTTCAAAGTAGCACCATGTTTTTCATATAGAGAGTCTCCTATTTTTGTCACTTTCATATACTAATGGGAATTTTTCATTATAGAGCTTGGCTTGTATATTCCGATGATGGGCTTCCTCAAATGCCCGAGGTCTTCATGAGCAAGCAAGTTGGATGCACACCCACTTAGTTTTCATGTTGAGCTTTCATACACTTATAGCTCTTAGTGCATCTGTTGCATGGCAATCCCTACTCGCATTGACATAGCCCGTTGATTAGCCTCGTTGATGTGAGACTTTCTTCATTTTTGACTTCTCCTAATTATCTCTATCACCATACTCTATTCCACCCATAGTGCTATATCCATGGCTTGCGCTCATGTATTGAGTGGGAGTTGAAAAAGCTGAAGCGCGTTAAAATGTTTGAACCAATTGCTCGGCTTGTCACCGGGGTAGTGCATGATAAATACTTTGTGTGAAGAAGATGGAGTATGACAGGATTATATGATTTTGTAGGGTTAACGTTCTTTAGCATTTTTATTTTGAAAGACATGATTGTTTGCTAGTATGCCTGAGTATTGATGTCTTTATATCAAATTATAGACTATTGCTCTGAATCATTTGGATCTTATTATTCATACCGTAAGAGAGAGATTACATGATGAAACATGATAGGTAGCATTCCACATCAAAAATTATGTTTTTATCATTTACCTACTCGAGGACGAGCAGGAATTAAGCTTGGGGATGCTTGATACGTCTCCAACGTATCTATAATTTTTTATTGTTCCATGCTATTATAGTACCAATCTTGGATGTTTTTATACGCAATTGTATGCAATTATATATATCATTTTTTGGGACTAACCTATTAACCCAGTGCCTAGTGCCAGTTGCTGTTTTCTGCTTGTTTTTGGCTTTTCAGAGAAATAGTACCAAATGAAGTCCAAATGCCATGAAACTTTTTGGAGATTTTTTCTGGACAAAAGAAACCTGGGAAGCTTCTGGAGGAGGCCAGAAGCCTCACGGAGGCTTCACAATGCACTAGGGCGCGCCCCAGGGGGGGCGCCGTAGTACCTTGTGGGGCCCACGTGACTCCGTTTGACCTAATTCCACTTCTATAAATTCACAAATATTGAGAAACCTCCAGAGAGCCAGAAGAGAAAACCTTTCCGCCACCGTAAGCCTCTGTTCTTCCATGATCCCATCTGGAGGCCTTTTCGGGTACTCTGCCGGAGGGGGAATCGATCACGGAGGGCTTCTACATCAACCTTGCTGCCCTTCCGATGATGTGTGAGTAGTTTACCATAGACCTATGGGTCCATAGCTAGTAGCTAGATGGCTTCTTCTCTCTCTTTGATCTTCAATACAATGTTCTTCTCGATGTTCTTGGAGTTCTATCCGATGTAATCTTCTTTTGCGGTGTGTTTGTTAGGATCCGATGAATTGTGAGTTTATGATCAGATTATTCATGAGAAATATTTGAGTCTTCTCTGAACTCTTTTATGCATGATTGTTATAGCTTTGTATTTCTCTCCGATCTATCGGTTTAGTTTGGCCTACTAGATTGATTTATCTTGCAATGGGAGAGATGGTTTGTGATGGGTTGAATCTTGCGGTGCTCAATCCCAGTGACAAAAAGGGACATGACACGTATTTGTATTGTTGCCATTAAGGATAAAAAAGATGGGGTTTATTCATATTGCTTGAATTTGCTTCTCTACATCATGTCATCTTGCTTAAGGCGTTACTCTGTTTCATACTTAATACCCTAGATGCATGCTGGATAGCGGTCGATGGGTGGAGTAATAGTAGTAGATGCAGGCAGGAGTCGGTCTACTTGTCTCGGACGTGATGCCTATATACATGATCATTGCCATGAATCCGTCATAATTATTTGCTTTTCTATCAATTGCCCAACAGTAATTTGTTTACCCACCGTATGTTTATGTGCTCAACAGAGAAGCCTCTAGTGAAAACTATGGTCCCCGGGTCTATCTTTATTATATAAAAAACCTAAAAATACCTTGCTGCAATTTATTTAATTTTATTTTAATTAGTAGTTTAGTTTATCTATTTACCTCGATAAGATTTAATCCTTGCAAATAACCGCTAAGAGGATTGACAACCCTCTTATTTGCGTTGGGTGCAAGTGTTTGCTCTTGTGTGTGCGGGTGTGCTTAACGGAATTTTGCTTGGTTCTCCTACTAGATTGATAACCTTGGTTCTTAACTGAGGGAAATACTTATCTCTACTGTACTGCATCATCCTCTCCTCTTCGGGGAAATACCAATGCAGACTACAGGTAGCAACCGGCGCCCTCGTCCACCATAGTGTAGGCCCTTCACCGACGCCCTCGTCCGCCACATCGCTGGCCCTTCATTGAAGCCCTCGTCCGCCGCAACAGATCCGCCTCACCGAAATCACTGTACACCGCGCCGGATGTGCTTCGCCGTCGCCTTCGTCCATTGCACCGGACCCGCTCCACGGATGCCATATTCAACTCCACTGGCCCAGCTTTACTGCCGCTGCCGTCTCGTCATGTTATTTCAATTAGTACTCCTTTGGTTTTTCTCGTCTTTGTTGTACAACAGTTCACTTAACACAGTTCAACTTTCTTGGATGTCGACAGGCGTCGCACCTAAGCACCTGTGCCGCTTCACCAACGGCGATAGCTGGCCCAACTAAACCGCAACACGAGCACCATCAACGAGCTTTCACATATGACAATGATGCCCATACGCCGCCGAGAATCAGGTACTATTCTCCAACGGCCGGCGCCTACGTTCACCTTCTTAGCATTAGCAACACACCTTCGAATTTCTTCAGGGCATCATTCAATTTTTTATGAGAGGCGTTATTCTGCTTGCACCTGTAGGTCCAAACGTGTGGTAGTGAACAGGTTATATGTGATAAATTACAAATCAGTGCACCTGTAGTTACAATGCTTTTTCTTTGTCGTAAGTAATACTGTACTTTCTAGATATTACTGCCTCCTATTTTACTTCTTGCATGCTATATTTATGATAATGGTGTTGTTCTGATGTCACCTCTTGGTTACAATTATTGTACTGGACTGCTTCTATGCTCTCTATGCTAAATTACACATCAGCAAACTAGCTTGTAGTTCCGCTGCTTTTGGTTCGTCTTAACCTACATTTTTCAATGCTAGCTATTACCGCACTGCTCCGAGCCTCTGTTCATAACTTTTTTGTGCGTTATTGATCTTCCCAAGTTGCATGAAAAGTTGCATGACTAATTTGTTGCTTTTATTCATTCTGGAGCTGCCAACCGCATGAAGCAAAATGCTTTTTCTTTTGGGGCTGGCACCTCGAACAAGCATAAAAATAGAGTGAATCACACATATTGTCGTGTAAGCACACACCCTTCTCTCATTAGTTTAGATGAATCTTTGATGTTCAATTTGAACAGTGCATCTGATTAAAATTAGTTTTACCAAAATAGAGGGGGAAGAATAAACTACAACGACTAGGTTTGCTTGCACGGGATGCTGACGACATCTTCAAAGAACATTGCAATAGCAGCGAGCCTTCACAGCGACATATGGTAAGCCAGTGTGTTTAAGTTACTGTGAAATGTCATGCGTGTGGGCTGCTTTCTTGGCTTGTGCCCTCAACCTGCAATCCTACAAAATTACAAATAGTTCAGTTGCCTGCTTTGTTGTATTGCTTGATTAGAATGCTTGTTTGTTACTCCATACGTAAACCAATATAAGAGCATTTAGATCACTACTTTAGTAATCTATAAACACTCTTATATTAGTTTACAGAGGGAGTACTTGTTAGGGTATACCTGAGTTGGCCAATGTGTCAGAAGTGCCTGCCGTACTATCGTAAAGAAATGCATGCATACTTCATTTGACTCCTTAACTTTGCCTATGAACTCCATCACATGACTGTCTTGCTAGTTTATATGAGGCCACACTATTTAAGTGCTTTCTCAGAATATTTCAACTGTTTATATGCTTGGGCAACTTAAATATAGCGGTGGTACCCTGCCTTTGATCTAACCATTTTAATTTGTTTTCGGCTGATGCAACTTCGAACCATTTAAATATAGCTTGCCATGCTCGGCAATAATTCGTATGTAGTTTACCATGTAAGCTTACTGACTGGATCACGTGATAACTATCTGTTACTTATGTCTAGCGAAAACCTTTCAGGATGCAATTCAAACTAGGACACAATGTACACCCCCAGGATCTATTTGTGGAAGCAGTGCACCATCCATGTTACCAGATGGTAGCAGTTCAGAGGCAACCCCGTTGGAGAGCACAGATATTATAGTTCTTGAGGCTCTACTAGAGGCAGAAAGAAAGGGTGTGGCTGCCATGAATGAGGTAATCCTGATCATGAGGCTAGAAATTATGCAATTAGCCGCACGCATTATGCAAGCAAACCAAGATGTGGAGCAAGTAATACAGTTGCATTTGGAGACGGAGAAGGTCCTGCTGCTTATGCTATCTGAAGCCCAGGCTAATCCTAGTTCTTCTTTAGATACCAGTTGAAATTGTCATTACATTAGTATACTTGCATGCTGTGTCATGTTTGTGAATGGATTATGTTGTAAGACCCCTTATTTGTTGTCCATGTCTTGTAATGATCTGATTTTCTTAGGCGAGGCAATCCTCAGTACTTGTAGGAGTGGACATAAGGTGAACTGTTTTTTGTGCGAGCAGATTCTGTTGGATGAAATAACTGTTTGACTCAAAGTGGATTCAACCTTCTGAATTCGAGTATCATGGCATTTGTAAATCATATTCATATATAAAGGTGGAATGCATCTTTGTTGTGCTATTGAAGATATCTAAGAAAACATAGAATGATTTATAAAGATTCGTAATCGAATACAAAATGATTCGAATTTAGTTGCCAGGGTAAACGTGAATGCTTATTCTCCCAAAATTTGAAAGAAATGGCAAAACACCCACTCTCACGTCGGCTGCCCAGAACCAGTGTTTGGGAGATGGAAATTACTATCTACCCCTGACACGCACAACCTATCGGCCCGATTTCCATTGCTCTAAATAGGGGTAGGTTTGTAACTTCATTCAGACATGACACGACCGCCTCTCACCCCATTCAGACACGGTGGGCGCCAAACGTGGGCGGCAAAACACATTTGATTCAAGCTCGTCCCAAAGACCTCTCTCCCCCCCTCCATTTCCCCATTCATACACGGTGGGCGGCAAAACAAACTCTCCTCAGCCGAAATCGATCTAGGCAAATATTTTAAGTAGGGGCAGGTTTGTAACTTCACTCATACATGACACAACCGCCCTACCTGTCAGCCCCGTTCATACACCGTGGGCGCCAACCGTGGGCGCCAAAACACCCTCTCCTCGCCCGAAATCGCTCTCGGCAAATATTGGGGAGATACGAGATTACCGTCCTATCCCCAACCGATGAGACATACGAAATTTTAAACGGGGGCTAAGTTGGTAACTTCCCCACAGTTCAGACAAGCATGTCCCAAAGACATGGTTCCCCCCTCCTCTCTCGCTCCATTTCCCCATTCGTACTCCATGGGCGCCAAAACACCCTCTCCACCCCAGCCTCCTCCGTCCTCAACCCCATTCACCGCCGTCCTCCTCCACCATGCCGGAGCAGCTACCCCGACGACGTCGTCCATTACAAGAGATCGACGTCTCTCATCCACCATGCCGGATCAGGATCCTAGCATCGCGTCCTCTCGCTTCATCCACGCCGTCGTCCACCGTGCCGTAGCCGCTCCTACGACCGTCTCATCCACGGCAACATGACTTATCCCCCGATGCCGCCGTCTGCCGTCTCAGATCTGCTTCCACGCTGCCGATAGCCAAAGCACCCGCATCACCCTCAACGTATCAGCAGAGGCCTACACGGCGTCGCAAGAGAGATGGTACTCTTCCATATCTGCTTAAGTTATTGATCTCACCCGAAAAATAGATCGTCACTTGTTTACTGTACTTTCTTGTCCATACCTAATCTTTATTTGTTAGTTGAAAGCAAACATTGGTTGCGAAGTAGCCTTTGTCCGGTTAGCACCTTCAGATCCGCCATGGCACGGTCAACACTATACTCGCAATGCTTATGATTTCCCCTTTTATATTCACTACTATCCTCCTAGGTGCTTCGTGTCGTGCTAGCACTCTTCCTCAACCCATCAAGCGAAACAACATATCACTCATAATTCCAAAGCTTAGTTGTTCAAATACGAATCTGATATGATGCTGATATTACTAAAACAGCAGGGAATTGCATATCTTTATGCACTCTGTTTCATCATGGGTGGGCAACACACATTGTATTATCCAAAATCTGCTTGCTCTTCTTTAACATGTTCCTCTTTTGTTCTTCTTAATAAGTATAGTAGTACAGTATGTTCCTTGTCGGGAACTGGAGCAGGGACATTTGCAGTCGACATGTATATTGGGTCACTTCTGATGGATGCTTTCAACTATTCTAGTTGGTCTGCCATAATATCCAGGAAATGCTGGGAGCTGTGTCGCCTTTGAGAGTCTAGACTAATGGTAATAGTATTGTGCCTTCAGTTGAATAGAGCTGCCCCTGTAGGGGATCTGAAGCATTTCCAGCCATACCGGCAATACAAGCCCATATGTTCTAGCTAGTTCCACTTTCCCGATTTCACTTGTGATACTTAGGGTTTTCCCCTTTTATCTACACTACTATGATCTGCGTAGGTGCTTTGTGTCGTACTAGCAGCATTCCACCCTTCAAGCTAAACAACACACCCTCATATTTCCAAAGTTTAGTTGTTCAAATACGAATGTGATATGATACTGATATTAGTTAATAGACACACATTTAATTGGTCAGCTAATGCTCCCACTTGAGTTTCCAAATGCATGTGGCAACATATAGATAGACAGCAGGGAATTGCATTTCTTTGTCACTTGTTTACTGTACTATCTTGTCCATACCAAATCTTAGTTGTTAGTTGAAAGCAAACATCGGTTGCTAAGTAGCCTTTGTGCGGTTTGCAGCTTCAGATCTGCCATGCCACGGTCAACACTATACTCATCGAGCATAATTGGTTTGGTGTCAAGAATTGGCATGCCAATGTTTGGCATTGTGCCAAATATTGGCTACTAATTGGTTTGTTGCCGAGTTGTCTTGCTGATACGTCTCCAACGTATCTATAATTTTTGATTGTTCCATGCTATTATTGTATCAATCTTGGATGTTTTATATACATTTACAAGCAATTATATATCATTTTTTGGGACTAACCTATTAACTTAGTGCCCAGTGCCAGTTGCTATTTTTTTGCCTATTTTTGGTTTTCCAGAATATCAGTACCAAATGAAGTCCAAATGCCACGAAACTTTTTGGAGATTTTTTCTGGACATAAGAGACACTAGAAGCTTCGGGAGAGGGCCAGAAGACAGAGGAGGTGGCCACGAGCCACCAGGGCGCACCCCAGGGGGGGTGGCGTGCCCTGGTGCCTCGTGGGCCCACCTCTGCTCCGTTTGACCTAATTACACCTCTATAAATTCTCTAAAATCGGGAAACCAACAGAGGAGTCCACGAAATACGTTTTCCGCCGCCGCAAGTTCCTGTTCTCGAGAGATCCCATCTGGAGGCCTTTTCCGGCACTCTGCCGGAGGAGGATTCAATCACGGAGGGGCTCTCCATCAACCTTGCTGCCCTTCCGATGATGCGTGAGTAGTTTACCACAGACCTTCGGGTCCATAGTTAGTAGCTAGATGGCTTCTTCTCTCTTTTTGATCTTCAATACAATGTTCTCCTCAATGTTCTTGGAGTTCTATCCGATGTAATCACTTTTTGCGGTGTGTTTGTTGGGATCCGATGAATTGTGAGTTTATGATCATATTATCCATGAATATTATTTGAGTTTTCTCTGAACTCTTTTATGCATGATTGTTATAGCTTCGTATTTCTCTCCGATCTATTGATTTGGTTTGGCCAACTAGAATGATTTATCTTGCAATGGGAGAGGTGCTTTGTAATGGGTTCGATCTTGCGGTGCTCAATCCCAGTGACAGAAAGGGACATGACACGTATGTATCATTGCTATTAAGGGTAAAAAGATGGGGTTTATTCATGCGTGACTTTACTTTGTCTACATCATGTCATCTTGCTTAAGGCGTTACTCCGTTGTTTATGAAATTAATACACTAGATGCATGCTGGATAGCGGTCGATATGTGGAGTAATAGTAGTAGATGCAGAATCGTTTTGGTCTACTTGTCTCGGACATGATGCCTATATACATGATCATTGCCTTGGATATCGTCATGATTATTTGCTTTTCTATCAATTGCCCAACAGTAATTTGTTCACCCACCGTATGCTATTTTCAAGAGAGAAGCCTCTAGTGAAAACTATGGCCCCCGGGTCTACCTTTATCATATATTGAAAATCCTAAAAATACCTTGCTGCAATTTTACTTTATTTATTTTATTTTGTATTTTTGTTCGATCTATCTATCTATCACCATACAATTTAATCTTGCAATTAGCCGCCAAGGGATTGACAACCCCTTGTTCGCGTTGGGTGCAAGGATTTGTTATTTTGTGTGCAGGTACTGCTAACGAGTTGTTGCGTGATTCTCCTACTGGATTGATAACCTTGGTTTCATAACTGAGGGAAATACTTATCTCTACTGTACTGCATCATCCCCTCCTCTTTGGGGAAATCCCAACGCAGCTCACACGTAGCACTTGCCTATCTCACATAAAGTTGCCCATATTTGGCATGTCTTGGTATGGCCAATATTTGGCAATGCCAACATTTGGCTAGCCAAATATTGGCTGCAAACCAATCATGCTCATCATGCTTAGGGTTTCCCCCTTTAATGATCACAACGATCAGCCTACCTGATTCGTGTCGTAACAGCACTGCTCCACCCATAAAGCTAAACAAGCTTAGTTGTACAAATTCGAATCTGATATGATGCTGATATTAGTAAGACAGAGACAGGTTTAATTGGTCAGCTAAATGTTCCTACTTTAGTTTTGAAACGCATGTGAGCCACATATAGAGACAGGAAGAAAGATTATTTCTCTGTGTGCTCTGGTTCATCATGGCTGGGCAACACACATTGTATTATCCAAAATATGCTTGCTCTTCTTTAACATGTTCCTCTTCTGTTCTTCTTAATAAGTATAGTAGTACAGTATGTTCCTTGTCGGGAATTGGAGCAGGACATTTGCAGTTGACAAGTATATTGGGTTGCTTCTGATGGATGCTTTCAACTATTCTAGTTGGTCTGCCATAATATCTAGGAAATGCTGGGAGCTATGTCGCCTTTGAGAGTCTAGACTGATAGTAACAGTATTGCGCTTTCAGTTGAATAGAGCTGCCCCTGTTGGGGATCCGAAGCATTTCCAGCCGTACCGGCAATACAAGCCCATATGTTCCAGCTAGTTCCACTTTCCCGATTTTACTCGTGATGCTTAGGGTTTCCCCTTTTATCCACACTACTAAGATCTGCGTAGGTGCTTTGTGTCGTACTAGCAGCATTACACCCTTCAAGCTAAACAACACACCCTCATAATTCCAAAGCTTAGTTGTTCAAAACCAAATGTGATATGATACTGATATTAGTTAACAGACACACATTTAATTGGTCAGCTAATGCTCCCACTTGAGTTTCCAAATGCATGTGGCAACATATAGAGAGACAGCAGGGAATTGCATTTCTTTGTCACTTGTTTACTGTACTATCTTGTCCATACCAAATCTTAGTTGTTAGTTGAAAGCAAACATCGGTTGCTAAGTAGCCTTTGTGCGGTTTGCAGCTTCAGATCTGCCATGCCATGGTCAACACTATACTCATAATGCTTAGGGTTTCCCCCTTTTATGATCAGTACGATCAGCCTACATGATTCATGTCGTAAGAGCACTGCTCCACCCATCAAGCTAAACAAGCTTAGTTGTACAAATTCGAATATGATATTATGCTGATATTATTAAGACAGAGACAGGTTTAATTGGTTAGCTAAATGTTCCTACTTTAGTTTCGAAATGCATGTGAGCCACATATAGAGAGACATGAAGGAATAGTATTTCTCTGTGCGCTCTGGTTCATCATGGGTTGGCAACAGACATTGTATAGAAAGACTTGTAATATCTACAATCTGCTTGCTCTTCTGCTCTTCTTTAACATGATCCTCTTCTCTTGTTCTTTAATAAGTACAGTATGTTCCTTCTTTGGGAAGAGGAGCAGAGACATTTGCGGTCGACAGGTCAGGTCGAGTTGTTCTTCCTTAGTATGTTTTGAAGTTGTCATCTGCGAAGTATCATTACTTCTAGAGCTCTCACGAGGGAGCCTATATTTTGAGTAGCTGGCCACATTATATTAATGCACACACCAAATTACAGTACACATGGCATCTCTCAGAAGAATTGCACAGAGATAGCACATAGGGGTTTACAGGGAGGCACGTACTATTGGATTAGAATCCCATATGCATTACAAAGATAATCTCACTTATTTTTATGTTTTCATGCATGTCAGGTATTGAACATGATCACAATGAATATGCGAATGGGCGCACCAGAGGAATATTGCGGAACAATCCACTGGCTAACAAGCTTGGCATCAAGGGATTGAGATCCTGTCTGGATGCAATGGAACACAAACGCTCCCCATCTACAGATTCCATTGCAGAATATGATCCTAAAGACGATTCTGACCTAGATAGAGACCCAAGTCTATTTAGCTCTCCAGATGAGTCAGAGTCAGATGGCCTATCTTATTCACCCATCAAGGTGCTTGCTCTAACTTGGCAAGGTTGTATTGGTCGCACGTATCTTGCATTACTTCTACTTTGTCACACCACCATCTGCTTAGTTTACACATCATATATGAGAATATGCCATGCCTATCCATTTTCTTTACCTATTTCATGTGTCATCATATTAGGTTTTTCCACTCAAATGTTGTTCTTTTGTAATAGATGTCCAAAAGGAAGAGGGTGATTGCAGATCCTAAAGGAGTACAAACAAAGTATTTCCAAAAGGCAGTGATCCATTCTCAAGGGATCATCATAGGATCTCACAAAAATACTGCGCACTGCATTGCTCTTGTCAGTACCTCTTGCCCTTTATCACCATACTTACACTCATTGTTGTTTGATTATGTAGCATCACTGTGCATGTTAGCTTCCTTATCCACCATTTGCTCGAAATTATAAGATCCATATTTACTCTTACATAAATGTAGAATAATCCCAATGGTTATGAAGTTCTGGATTGCTCTTGTAATTACCTATTGTCATGTACTCCCTCCGTATCGAATTACTTGTTGCTCAATTGGATGTATTTACGTGACACCCTGGTTTTGACCACTTTTTCTTTGCAAATATTTTTCTGGTTTTATTTGCTTTTTAAAACTAGTGCATTGACTTTGGACTTGAGGGTTCTTTGAATTTCTTTCTAAGTGATCCAACACCCTCAACACCTTGCCAATATTTTGTCTCACACCTCTGGACCAAACCCTAAATTTGTATCCTTCTAAAATAATTCATTTCCTCCTTTGGAAATGTCCATTCTCACTATAGGTTGTGAAGCAACCTATAGCTCTACTGATCAGAAAATTCCCAAATTAATACCACACCTTCTTGACATCATCAACTCCCACAATACCCAAAGATATTTCATTGTCCAGTACAAAATTTTGCCCAGAAAATTCCCTTTTACTTTCTGGACAAAATTGGCCTTTGTGAAGCAACCTATATCTCCATGCCTCAGAAAATTCCCAAGTTAATCCCTGAGATACTAGGAGCCATATCTTTCCACAATATCCAAAAATATCTCCTAGTCCAGTGCAATTTTTCAGCAAAATTATTCTTTTCAGCCTCTGGTCATTTCAAACCTTTGTAAAGGAAGTACCAGCTAGAAGTGTCCATTGGCTCTGAATTTTTTATAGCATCTTGTCACTACCAAATAACCTCCAAATGCCAAATTTCACCTCAAGGAGCCTAACCATGTGAGTGCAACATCCTCAGCAAGATTCTAGACCAGATTGTGGTTTGTACATGAACCATGTTCAAATCTTTGCAAAAGTTTCCCAAATTTCTCTAGCATGTAGTCCTTCCAACCTAGAACACCCCAGACATCTCCCTTTGGCTCAGTCCATAAATCATCCCCTCTCTGGAACCCTCTCAAGTTTTTGACCAGAAACTATTCTGGATGCTACCCTTCAGCTCAGGAAGTGTCTAGCCGGATCAGTGGCACGGGGAGGCTATGTGTCCTAGGGTCGGCACACTAGACACGGTTTGGCAGGCCAGCTCGCACCGCGTGCGCCTGTGCACGTGGTGACCACACGGCCAGCACTGCCAAACGCACGCTCTGGGCGCCGTCAGGCACGGGTCTCGTCGGAGCAAGACGCCCGCGTCGCCGTACCTTGTCCATTCGTGCCGACATCATCGCCGCCGTCCACCCGGACCCTCCAGAACCCTCCCCCTCGCCGGTGGCGCTCTCGCTGGCCGTCACATGGCGCCGCCACTGTTGCGCCCATGGGGCCACAGTGGGTGAGCTGGCTATCTTCTTCCCCGCGTGCCGTCGCTTCGCGCATTAACTCCCCTGACCTCCTCCATCACTTCCCCTCACTCCACGACGGCCAGCTCATCGTCCTCTCCTCGCCAGCAAATCCATGGCGGCATTCGGCCACGGTCGACGCCACTTCCCTATAAATAGTGATGCCCAGCTCGTCTCAGCTTCTCACCACAGTCCACCATCACCCAATCGAGCCCCAGCTCGCCGAGCCAAGGCCGGCAGGCCCTCTGGCCTCGCATCTCGCCGGAGCTCTGCCACCGAGCTAGCTCCACCTCCACCCTTCTCCAGTCCACCCCAGCACCAGCCACCACTCTCCCCGAGTCCTTCTCCTTCTCCTGGTCATGCTGCTGTGCTTGGTTGGTCAACTCCGTGCCAGAACGAGCAACTCCGACGAAGCACCGCCGCCGCCGTCTCTGGAGAAGGAGCTCCTGACGCCGTCTGACCACCACTCGCCGCAAACCGGGTACGTGCCGACTCGCCGTCGTCCCCTCGTTCCATTCCACCTATCTCCGGCCGCCACCGAGGCCTCCTCGCCGGAGAACCATCGCCGGAAGAGCCGTGGTGCTCTGTTCCCTCTCTCTCTCCTTTTAAACCTTCCCGAGGGCCCCACCTATCTGTCTCTCTCGCCCGCGCCCGAAGCGGTATAAGTGGAGGCGCCCTGGCGCTTTACGCCTTCGACGTGGCCCTCCCAGGATTTTCTTTTTTCTATTTAAATTCCAGTTTGACCAGAAACTTTGACCAGCTCTAATTTTTAAACCACAAGTCCAAATCAAATGATTCTTTTTGCAACAGTTTTGTTTTGAGCCCCTTTATTTTCTGGCAAAATTTGGTATTTTTCCAGTATGTACAGAATATATGGCAACCAGAAATGCTTTATATGACATTTTCTTTTGCCATTTAAAAATATTTTCAGAAGGAAATTGCTTTGGTGTTGAAGACCAGGAGTTTGTTGACACCCCACTTGAGCAAGGCAAGCCACATCATCCATTGCATAAGGCATTACAATAGTATTGGCTTTATGTTAAATTCTTTTGCATTTAGTCCAATATAAAAAATGCCATAATTCATATTGCTTGGTATCTTGCATGAACCCTGCCAGGTTAGTTCATTTATTCAACATAACCAATATGACAAGCAACTTCACATGATGAATGTCAATTTGATGGTTGATCAAGTGCCATCGACCCGGACTTACCCGTGCAGCCACATCTGCCGGAATGGGACGGCCTTGACTTGGTCTAACCTCGTGCTCTTTTACCGGTACCACCAAAGAGGGAAGGTTATGCGTGCGTGTTGCCCTGATCAGGTAGACGACGATAACCTTGTGAGCCCAAGTTATGTTATTTGCTGGCGTCCCCGTTTGGGACAGTTTAGTTTGGCCACGACGGTGGCAGGTGTCAGGAGTGACACAGGGGACACCCAAGGCATGACTCGGAAGGGGGATGATTGTCGGTGGTATGATAGAAGGGTCACAGGTTAGGCAAGTTTCGTTGGACGAATGTCCATGGTGTGGGTAAAGTGCGCAACCTCTGCAGAGTGTAAGAATCTATTCGAATAGCCGCGTCCACGGTAATGGACACAGTCCGCACTAGGTCACACTGTATGGTCAATAGTAATAATGATGGAAGAACTCGTCTTATGCTCAGAAGTGACCGATGGGTCACGAGTGCTCCGGGAGTCATGGTGTGAACCCGGAGGAGAGTAAGTTGATAATCAGTAACAGTAAGTCGAGCATCTTAAAGTATGACTGTTTCCTAAGTATTTATCCCAATCACTATCATACTGTTGTTTGCTGCACTATTTTGGTTGTTGTGAGCTTGCGAGTACATTCCAGGTAGTCACCTGGCGTATCATGCCAGATGCAGGAGAAGCCGAGGGTGGAGATCCCGATGGTTCGTGCAATGCTAACTAGGTCGTGTCCCAGCAGTGTCCCTATGGGATGGAGTGTCTCACCCGATGTTTCGCTACGCCGTAGTAATTCCCACTAGTAATGAGTTCCTTGAGATGTTTCATAAATAATGTAGATACTGTCGTAGCACGAGTAGTGCTCCTGGCCTCACTATCTTATGTAATATCCAAGCTTGTACCTATATCATATCAATAAAGATCAGTTCTGTTCTATTCCAAGTTGTTGTGTGTTTCCAGAAGACATGATCTCTGGGTTGGGAACACAAGGTAAACCGGTCCTCTGAGCCGGGGTGCCACAATGCTTGGTATCAGAGCCATGCTGACTGTAGGACACCCTAGTTAACCTCGCGCTAGAATCCCGATTAATCTAGAGTCTTGACGTGTGTTTTGCTTGTTGCATTTGTTTGTTGCATGGCATGCATCTAGTTTTATTGTTGTGCTAACCGCTGGTCTTATGAGTGTAGATGGCACCAGTTCCGTACCACTACAATCATGAGCCGGCACCGTTCACTTTTCCGGTACTACTTCGCAGCGTCTGGCTTCGGCTTTATCCCAATGGTGAAGACCCAGTATATCAAGTGTTTCCAGAGCAGCTCGCAGGTTTAGTGTACGAGTATCACGCTGAGGCCTTCCTTACTACGAGTTCGGAGATCGACAGCTATTCTCACTCCTCCAAAGGCGGAACTGCTTCTACCCCCGATCTGGTGATTCAGTTTGCTACTATGGAGGCTCTCACTGACTTGCGCTTTCATGAAGTCGAGATGCAGACACACCCAGGTTTCTTTCACTACCCCACCCTGTCGCCTACGATAGGGCGAGTCCTTTTTGCGCTTGTTGATCCGGCGAGTGATCGAGCGACTGGTGTTTTATCCCGTTATCTGAACGCCAGTTATCATATGATCACCTCCCTGGCTGAGGAGCTGTCTCGTGCCCGAGAGGCACTTGCAGATGCCACTGCAGCACAGTCTCCTCCTTCCCCTATATTTTCACCTATGCATACACCGCCTATTCCACCTTCGTTCGTGCCTGAGGCTCCTTCTAGCTCGTTCAGACCGCCAGGCACTTCGTCTGGTATCCGACATGACTCCTTAGCAGAGTGGGCTTCGCTGCTAGCCACTCCAGCTGCTCCGATGCTGAGGCGTCGTGCTTCTTCTCCCTCAGCGGGAGAACCTTCCCGTCAGCGTCGCCGTGTTTCCTTTGTTCTAGAGGACGTGATCCATATCATCAGTTCTGATTCTGAGGCAGAATCAGATGACGAGGAGTCTTCAATCTATCAGTGCCCGTGCCATCCGCGTCACTAGAGTGGATGTTTGAGTTTTAGCACGAGTATGCATCATAGCATCTTTGCATATGTCAACTGCCGTAAGTTTGCATATGTCAACTGCCGTATGAGCAGTACCAGCTATGCTACCCTCTACTAGTTTGCCATGTATGATGATGGGTTGCCTTGTATAATTATGTTGCTCATTTCATTTCTCTTTGATTTTTGTTTTCTTGGTGTCACATTGTTGTATTTCCCTTATGGATGTTGCTCCTCAATTCGGTATTTTTGCAATGGGAATGGATATAGGATGAAGAGGTGTAGTAATCAAGGCGGCGATGGAACTCCGGTTCGTCGATCCGCCAGACAAGTAGGACAACCACCAGAAGATTTGCCACCTCCACCACCACAACCACCGACCACTGATCAGATCATGAGGATGTTTGAGGAGAAAAGAAATTAGGATCTCATGGAATTTTTAAGGAGTATGCAAACAATGGTAGGACAGAATCAGAACAATGGGACACACTCCAAGCTATCTGATTTTCAGCGTACTAAGCCACCCAATTTTAGCCAAGCTGTTGATCCAATTGAAGCTGATGACTGGCTGAGGACCATGGAGAAGAAGTTGGAAATAGCTCACTGTGATGAGTCAGACAAGGTTCCTTTTGTTACTCACTACTTAGAAGGGCCGGCAGCCATATGGTGGGATAATGCAAAAACTGTATGGCCTTCTGAAGAAAATATTACTTGGGAGAAATTTAAGGAGGTGTTCCGAAGGTACCATATTCCCACTGGCATAATGAAGGTGAAGCAGAGGGAATTCCTTGCTCTTACTCAAGGAAACATGACAGTTGGTGAGTACCTAAACAAATTCAATAATCTGGCATGGTACTCCACCCATGATGTATCCATAGAAGAAAGGAAGATAGATCGATTTCTAGGAGGACTCAACCATACCCTCCATTGTCAGCTCTGTATGCTGGATTTTCCTGACTTTCAGACCCTGGTAAACAAAGCTTTCATTGCTAAACGGGAGCATAAGTTGGGATATGATGACCGCAAGCGCAAATTTGAACCTAGGAAGGACCACCGCGAGCAGTTTACGCAAAAGTGACGTATCTGGCAACCAGTTTAGCCTGAGTACAAGCCTACCTGGAACAGTGGCAACAATAACAACAAGCCAGGTAACCATGACAAGACCTATGGCAAGCAGCCAGTGCTGGAAGACTGCCGATGCAACAACACTTGTTTCACTTGTGGTCAAGGCGGGCATGATTCCAAGCAGTGCCCCACGAGGGCCGGGAAGCCACCATCTAACTTCAAGCCACAAGTCAACAATATTGGACGCCGCCCCAATCAGGACTTCCGTCGTGGCCAAGTCCATCATATCTCCGCTGAGGAAGCCTGCGAAGCACCAGACGTGGTCCTCGGTATGTTCTCTATTAACGACATACCTGGAGTAATCTTATTTGATTCCGGGGCTTCCCATTCGTTTATTTCACGGAGTTTTGCCACCAGACACAAATTTGCTCCTTCTCTTTCGGACAAAATCATGGTGGTACAATCCCCTGGCTCCATGCTCAGAACAAATGTCATATATAAGGACCTGGAAATCCTGATACATGGAGTTAAGTTTCCAGCCACCCTTATCGCCATTGAATCCCCCGGACTGGACATAATACTGGGGATGGATTGGTTGACACCGCACCAGGTTTGCATTAACTGCGCCACCAGGAGAGTGACATTGGTTAACCCGATAGGCCAAACAGTTCAGTTTACCGCTAGCAGAATGCTGTCAAAGAAAGGAATGGCATTCAAGACCACTGTTACAGATATGAATTTGATTCTGGTAGTCAGTGAATTTCCGGACGTGTTCCCTGAGGAACTACTAGGAATGTCACCTGACCGGGAACTAGAGTTTGCTATTGATGTTATTCCCGGAACCGCTCCAATATACAAGAAGTACTACCGCATGCCATCCACAGAGCTGGTGGAATTGAAGAAGCAGCTGGATGAACTGTTACAGAAAGGGTATATTCGCCCAAGCATCTCGCCATGGGGATCACCCGTGTTGTTTGTTAAGAAGAAGGATGGCAGTCTACGAATGTGCGTGGACTATCGCCCGCTAAATGAGGTCACTATTAAAAATAAGTACCCGCTTCCCCGCATTGATGACTTGTTCGACCAGTTAAATGGGGCCCGGGTATTTTCCAAGATTGACCTCCGAATGGGGTATCACCAGCTAAAAATCAGGAAAGAGGAT
The DNA here is from genome assembly GCA_039707655.1 of Elymus sibiricus. Taxonomy (NCBI): domain Eukaryota; kingdom Viridiplantae; phylum Streptophyta; class Magnoliopsida; order Poales; family Poaceae; genus Elymus; species Elymus sibiricus. Next base: position 73,359,453 of record CM077672.1, on the reverse strand, counting down.
ATCCCCAAGACAGCCTTCACCACCCAATATGGTCTGTACGAATTTACAGTCATGTCGTTTGGGCTGACCAATGCTCCAGCCTATTTCATGAGCATGATGAACAAAGTCTTCATGGACTTTCTGGACAAGTTTGTGGTAGTGTTCATCGATGATATCCTTATATACTCCAAAGATGAAGAGGAACACAAATAACACCTCCGTGCTGTCCTGGAGAGATTAAGGACCCACCGCTTGTATGCCAAGTTCAGCAAGTGTGAATTTTGGCTAAGAGAGGTGGGATTTCTGGGGCACATTCTGTCAGAACAAGGTGTGGCCGTCGACCCCAGCAAAGTGACTGATGTATTAAATTGGAAGACACCAGCTACGGTAACATAAGTTCATAGTTTCCTGGGATTGGCAGGCTAGTACCGTCGTTTTATTGAAGGCTTCTCTAAGATAGCCAAGCCACTGACAGAATTGTTGAAGAAGAATCACAAGTTTGTTTGGACGGAGGAATGTGATAGCAGCTTTATGGAACTAAAGATGAGGCTAACCACAACCCCTATCCTAATTCTTCCGGATATTCACAAGAGCTTTGACATATACTGTGATGCTTCCAGGCGTGGAATTGGCTCCGTATTAATGCAGGAAGGAAAGGTTGTAGCGTATGCATCCAGACAGCTACGACCCCATGAAGAGAATTACCCCACCCATGACCTAGAATTAGCAGCCATGGTGCATGCCCTGAAAATTTGGAGGCATTATCTTATTGGGCAACGATGTGAAATATACACGGACCAAAAGAGTCTCAAGTATATTTTCACACAACCCGACCTTAACCTCAAACAGAGAAGATAGCTTGAACTAGTCAAGGACTATGACCTCGGGATCAATTATCATCTGGGAAAAGCCAACGTGGTCGCAGATGCCCTCAGTAGGAAACCAGGCACGGTGAATGCAATAACTAAAGGTATCCATCCGAGGTTACAAGAAGAGTTTGCCAAGCTTAACTTGGTACTCTGTGGTCCGATTAACCCGGATACGTTGGAAATCACTCCACACTTATGGAGGAAATTAAAGAAGCTCAAAAAGCAGATAGGAGCATACAAGGGATCAAGGAGAACATACAACAAGGAAAGGCAAGGTCCTTCCGTATCGACGATCAGGGAACATTATGGTTTGAAAACCGAATATGCGTACCTGATCAAGAAAACCTGAGACAACAAATATTACGAGAGGCACATGAATCCGCATATTCCATTCACCCGGGAGGAACAAAAATGTACCAGGACCTAAAGGAAACTTTCTGGTGGCCAGGAATGTGAAGAGACATTGCTTACTATGTCGCATGTTGCGATGTATGTAATAAGGTTAAGGCTGAGCACCAGAAACCAGCCGGATTATTGCAACCCTTACCGGTTCCCCAATGGAAATGGGATGACATATGTATGGACTTCATTGTTGGGCTGCCCAAGTCAACAAGGGGCCACGATGCCATCTGGGTTATCATGGATACACTCACCAAAGTGGCTCACTTTATTCCAGTAAAGACCACTTTCAGGGATGACCAGCTTGCACAGCTCTATATGTCCTGGATTGTCAGCCTTCATGGAGTACCCAAGTCCATCACGTCAGATAGAGGATCCTTGTTTACTTTAGCATTCTGGCTACGGTTGCACCAAGCCCTGGGTACCGTGTTGAAGCATAGCATGGCATATCACCCACAGACGGACGGGCAGACTGTCAGGCCCATTTCTGGGATAAATCACAGAAGAGCCTCAAGTCATACTAGCCCCAAGATCAACTGGTAGACTTCCTTGATATAGATAACCAGTACAAATATAATATTACACAGGGTTGAGTTAGAGTGCTCAACAATTATTACAAGCTTGCCAATATACTACGGTGGTGGAATAATACAGTGGTGTGGTGGTAGACAACACTGATACAATAAAATAAAGTCAAGCGTCAGTGTGAGGCTTGGCTATTTTATTGGTGTAGCGAAAACACAGCGGATGATACATGTGGCAGACTCCAAGATCACAGGTTGACTGACTGGGACACCTCTAAGCGTTGGGCTCGCAATCTCCTTCCACAAGCTCGTCCTCCTCCAAGTCTGGCCAATGAAATAGCCAGGGACAAGCCAGTGAGTACGTTGGAATGTACTCGCAAACATTATGAACGAAAGATATACCGAATGCAAATGCTCATGATGGATTAAATGATATGCTCATGCTGACTGAAATTTTAAACATGGCATGGTAAATATTAGCATGTGCAGAAAAGTTAAATTGTTAGTGACAAACCAAGAAAGTTAAAAGAAATGCCAAACGGGTGTCTAAAAGAGTATCGGGCGAGACAGACCGCCCATGAACTCAAGCGACGCCACGAGAGGTCTTGAAAAGAAATGCGAAACGGGTGTCTAAAAGAGTATCGGGCGAGACAGACCGCCCATGAACTCAAGCGACGCCACGAGAGGTCTTGAAAAGAAATGCCAAACGGGTGTCTAAAAGAGTATCGGGCGAGACAGACTGCCCATGAACTCAAGCGACGCCACGAGAGGTCTTGAAAAGAAATGCCAAACGGGTGTCTAAAACAGTATCGGGCGAGACAGACCGCCCATGAACTCAAGCGACGCCACGAGAGGTCTTGAAAAGAAATGCCAAACGGGTGTCTAAAAGATTATCGGGCGAGACAGACCACCCATGAACTCAAGCGATGCCACGAGAGGTCTTGAAAAGAAATGCCAAACGGGTGTCTAAAAGAGTATCGGGCGAGACAGACCGCCCATGAACTCAAGCGACGCCACAAGAGGTCTTGAAAATAAAACTGGGTGTCCGGGGTAGTCTAGCCAGCCCCTGAGACACTCAGGAAAATAAAATAAGAGAAACAGGTTAGTCCACAATAATATGCATAGTAACAATAATATTCACATCCATCATATTCCTGATGACAAAAATATCCATGACAGCGTTAGTGATGAAATAATAATATTCTGCAAAATATTTGATGCTCAAATTAATTATTTTCCTCCGAAGACCGACACCGGACCGACTGTCGGTTCTAAATCCGGCATATCTCGTAGTAGGCGTCCTAAGCTAGGCGTCTTGGAGCGATGGTAACACGGACACAGGATTTTACCTAGGTTCGGGCTCTCTCGAAGAGATAATACCCTACGTCCTGCTTTTGATTGTATTGATATGGGTTGTAGTACAGAGTACATGTATCTACCACGAGATTGTTCTAATGAATATGAGATCCGATCCTCTATTGACTAGCCTGGCCTCGGTTTATATAATGTACCGGAGACCTAGGGTTTAGAGGAGTCTTCGGCTTATGCACCAAGTCTTGTAGAGTCTTCCTTGTATGCATCATGGGCTGCCAGAAGTGACCCATTAGTGAACCGCCATGGGGGTCCTCGGCTCAACCCACCTGGTCGGGAGACGATGTGGTGAGTACCCCCTAGTCCAGGACACCGTCAGTAGCCCCCTGAACCGGTCTTCAAGTTGGGGACGCTCCTCGGTTCTTCCGAGCTGTTCTTCGTCTTCGGCCGTAGTTCTTGAAAACTGGTTCAACAAATATTCGCATCTCCGATCTCGAGGATCGCCGAGGTGTATCCGAAGAGTTGACACGTCTGGCATCCGAGGAGCCCCTTTATGTTCTTGGCCTTTATCAATGCCTTGTTATTTTTTATGCCACACCTCGGGTTCGAAGTGTTTCCAGTGCGGCGGTGTCCTCTTTGCATCTGAGCTCCAACGACGGACTACATCCGAGGTGTCTTTTGCAGCCGAGCTCCAACGCCGGTCTATATCCGAGGTGTCTTTTTGCAGCCGAGCTCCAACGCCGGTCTGTACCCGAGCTCCAGCGCCGGACTGCATCCGAAGAGGCATAGAGTACCTCGTCTTTGAACTTTTTTGAAGGAGGTTATCCGAGCTTAACACCGAAAAAGTTCTCTATGGAGCCAGCCACTCGCAGCCGAGTTTTATGCCGAACTGCTTCCGAGGTGGTGCACCACCTCGGCCGTGGGCCGTCGGCTGATTTTTTGTGGATTGGTGCGATTTATTCTCTGCCGAGATGTATAACCAGTAGCCCTCAAGGTGTGTGCCGGCCTAAAATCCGGGATGCGCCTGAAGGATATAACAAAACCGCTGATCCCAGTAGCCCCTGAGACTCAGGTCGATTCACAAAATCGGCCTGAGGATCAACTCCTAGCTCGGCCGCATACTTAGGAATGGAAACGCGGTGTGCATAATCCTCGAGACTCAGGTTGGGTGCGGCCGACCAACCTGAGGATTGTAATCTCCTCGGAAACTTTTTTGCACTTTTTTTATTGTCTGCATTGATAGGCAATGCAGTAGCCCCCGAGACACTGGTCGGGTGGCAACACCAGATCAGGGGATCGATGTAACCCGTTGATGGCGTTTAAGTGAGAAGCGCGAAGCCCAGTAGCCCCCGAGCCTTAAGTTGGGCAAGGGTGGCCGAATTAAGGATCAATATCCAGAGTAAATTGATTTTAATCATAATTTATGTGTAATGATTCAATGTATCCAAGTACTTTACATCATTAATGCTCGGATCCGCATTGTACAAAACTTTGTTGACCGACCATCGGCTTCAACCTCCTCGGCTAGTAGCCAAGGAGTGTTTTCCTACTTTATAAAGCCTTTATAAGGGCAAAGATTTACGGAAAACAAGGCAATCCGGCCATACAGTTTTATAAACAAAGGTACGCGGAGAGATATGTTATATTACTATTTAACGTAAGAAACATCTTCTGGAAAAAAAATAGTTCCTTTATAAGTTCCTTTTCCCAGGCTATCATGTTGACCATGATCATGAAACCTCAACTCCGATCAATGTGGGAGAAAAATATTGAGGATTTAGTTTGGGGAATTTCCCGAACTCTGTGGTCTTTAATGAACCAAAATTTTCACTTCCGTCGTTGCCGACCAATTGTATTCTTAAGATGCCAAGCTTTCGACTTCACCCAGTCTGAGGTACTAACTCGGATGACCCGGTAGCAACAATCACAAAGGTACTCCCTTTACCCCCTAGCCAAACAATTGGGAACGTAGGGGGTAAGCACAGGAGCAAGGCAACCCAGCTTGGATAAGATCTTAAGTCAAATTGATGCATATTTATGGCTTTATAACGATGAATACGGAAGGCCAACGCTCGTGTATTGAATACAAATGCTGAGGACATGTTTATTTTGACTCCGCTGCGACCGTTTATCATTCGAAAGTGGCCCATCGTCGGCTTCCACCCCTTTGTAGATGCTACGCAGGGTGTTTCCGCGATAACAAAACAACCCTTAGCCGACGTCTCGGTGCCCGGTGGCGGTTGTGTTCGCGGAAACGAGGCAATCAGATATGCAAGCTTTATAACTTTCACTTAGTCATAGGAGCTTAAATTGGGGAGGCTAGTTACGAGCCCCCGGTTAGTGTTCGGCGCCGACCGAGGTCAAGCCATTAACACTTCGGCCAATCTTATGAAAGGCCCACGGGGTAACCTCTATCGATCTATAGTTTGACACAATCATCGGATCGCTGACCAATTTGCGCTCATTGTGACAGTCAGTTTTCGGCTTTCTCCACTGAGGTACTTGACCAGTTAAATCAGAAGTACAATCGCAGTGGTTCTCCCTTTGCACACCTAGCCGAACAAAGCGGAACGTAGGAGGCAAGCACAGGAGCCGGGCAACCCAACTATTGACCGAAGACACAATTCGAAATTGATGCATATAAAGCAATATCCGAGAACGTTTTGCCGAGGACTCCTCGGAGTACCTTGGCTTTTGGTGGGTTCGGCTCTAGTCGTAGCCCCCCGTTGATATTGCCGATGCTTAAAAGACATCCGACGTTGTACTGCGAGAGTTATGCTGGAGACACACAGTATCCCCCGAGACTCAGGTTGGGTGCGGCCGACCAACCTGAGGATCGAATCTCCTCGGGAACTAGTCCAGATGTCATGTGCGTTTCGCCAACCCGAGGTGTAGGTCGGCAGGAAAGATGCCGAGCTGTGGGTCGGGAAAGATCTCCCGAGCTGAATTATTACGCATGGCACCTCGGTCATGAGGATGTCCCGCCTCCTGAAAGAAAAACATATAAATAGCTTAAAAGTGCCATAAGCTCGAAAAGCCAAAAAACTTATGTAAAAACTTGACGTCCGAACTAAATCAAGTTTTTTGGTGCCAATCCGAAAAGTGGTCTTAAAATTAGTTTGTGCTTCCGTCGTGCTTTAACATGACACGTCCGATCTCAAGACTTCAAGCGGATCAGCCTTCGGCTTCAACCTCCTATTCCCGAAGGCGGAGTGCTTCTCAGGCCAGTTTAGCGAACCAAACTCGAGCGGCTTTAGAGATAAACCAGGCTATCCGGCTATTGACCACACACTCGTGTCGAGAAACGAGTGGTAGAAAAGGACTTTGCAACGACTTAGAAGAAAACACTTATTATAGAATGGCTCATATAAATTGAAGAGCCCCCAGTTAACATGGGAAAAAGAAGCGGTTTTTACGAACCTCGTTTTTAACAAACATATCTTAACATAAATATAATGCTTGGTCGAACCGAACAAAAAATTTAAAATTTAAAATTTTTGAGTATGAAAGCGACTTAGCTGGTTAATGTGCTCGGTGTTGATGATGCGGGCCGAGCTTGCGGCGGGTCGAGGTCCCAGCCCCCAAGCCGGTCCCGAGGTGCCCGAGCAAAGAGCTTGGCTTGATGAAGTGGTGACGTAGCTCGGTCGACGTGGTGAGGCGAAGCCCCCGGTCCAGCCGAGGTGACGAAGCTGATCGGCTGGTGGCGCTGAAGTCCCCGGAGTAGGTTGATGAAGAGATGGCGAAGCCCCCGGTCTAGCCGAGGTGTCGGAGCAGGTCGGTAAGGTGACGTTGCAACCCCAATGCCAGCCAAGTTGTCGAAGCAGGTCGGCGAGGTGGACATCGGCTCGAAGAAGCAACGGCGCGGCGATGCCGACGCAGGTCGAAACTTTGTGACGCGGTCAATGCCGGATTGAGAAGTGACCGCGCGGCGATGCTGGCGCGCCCGACCCATGCAATCCGTAAGGTGACGATGTTATCTTGACGATCATTAGGGAGAGCGGTGCCGAACTCTTGGTCGGCTCGCCGAGGTGATGATCCGAGGTAGTTGTCGTCGGCTCGATGAAGCGATGGCGCAGTCGATGCTGGCGCGGGTCAAAATTTGTGACGCGGTCGATGCCAGCTTGATGAAGTAACCACGCGGTGACGACAGTGTGCCCGCCCCGTGCAATCCATGGGACGACGATGTTGGTGATGATTTAGCCTTCGCAATGCCGAACTCTAGGTCGGCTCGCCGAGGTGATGATCCGATGAGTTTGACATCGGCACAACGAAGCGATGATCTGCTAGCGCAGGTCGGCAGCTGTGGAGCAACGTTGTCGGGCTAGTTTGACACCAACGCGATGGTGAAGATTAGCTCCCAAAAGGCATTAAAATTTATGGGCACGTGTGTGCGAACAACACACAATACCCTAAGAAAAAACTTCTTCAAAAAGTATGTCCAATATCCCGTTCACGAAGAAAGATGAACTCGGGTCGGATTCGTTTTCACGCAGAAAACAGATCCGAAAATTGATGCGCTCATCGGACGCTTCCCGGAGTTTGAACGGTCGGATCGAGCTGAAATTTTGAGGGGTGGTAGATATGGGAATTCCGCAGCCAATGAACAGTTGGATCTTCCAAAGGACGTCCGAGCTGACTGCTGGACTCCTCGCCCTAAACTCGTCCAGATTCACGTCCAGATTCGACATGGCTCCGGTATATCGGAGATCGTCGGAGATTCCTCCATCGGAACGCGACGAAATTTTGCAGGGTTGTTCTAGACTCAATTCCGCACAATTCGACCGAAGCAATCATCAAAGCGACGCTCAAGGAGACGGGAACGGCGAACACGAATCCGCTGTCCAGAAAAACTGCATTATCACGCGAGGGCAATGTTGACGTTGAGCCCCCGAGCACCATGGATGATTTTTCCATGATCCAGGATGAGATCGGAGTTGATGATGACGAAGACATCTGTCCGAACTTGACAATCCGAAGAGAAGCCTAGTCCTCGGTCCAGCCAAGGTGACCAGTCGGGCTGGCGACGAAGATGCCGACGCTGACGATGTAGCTCGGATCCGACGCGTAGATTGCGGTGGAGCTGATCTGAATTTCCATCGCACCGCGGCGACTACCCAGCAGGCTCTCAATGAAAGCACCAATGTCGGTTCTAAATCCGGCATATCTCGTAGTAGGCGTCCTAAGCTAGACGTCTTGGAGCGATGGTAACACGGACACAGGATTTTACCCAGGTTCGGGCTCTCTCGAAGTGATAATACCCTACGTCCTGCTTTTGATTGTATTGATATGGGGTGTAGTACAGAGTACATGTATCTACCATGAGATTGTTCTAATGAATATGAGATCCGATCCTCTATTGACTAGCCTGGCCTCGGTTTATATAATCTACCGGAGGCCTAGGGTTTAGAGGAGTCTTCGGCTTGTGCACCAAGTCTTGTAGAGTCTTCCTTGTATGCGTCATGGGCTGCCCGAAGTGGCCCATTAGTGAACCGCCATGGGGGTCCTCGGCTCAACCCACCTGGTCGGGAGACGATGTGGTGAGTACCCCCTAGTCCAGGACACCGTCACCGACACTTGACCCTTCCCAGCTAACGTCCTTGACCGCGGACATGGCTATTCGAATAGTTATAACTCTGCAGAGGGTGTACTCTTTACCCACGTGTATGAGATTTCTTTAGTCAACACCGTGGCACTGACTAATTCCCACTACGGTCTTTGGGTTGAAAAGACACCTGACCAGCACACACCAGATTAACTTTCTGGATGCCAGGAATCACCCAAAGCACCGTTCAAGAAAAACTCTAAGTCGGGGAGACTACAATCTCGATTAGCATGGGATCACTATTCATATGCGCGGATTACAAGGGGTACCCCCCTCTCGGCCCAGCCGGATACACCCATGCCCCCTGACCTGATGACGGGATTTAGTCCATGGCCATGGAAACCCTCATCATGGCCCTCTATGTGGTGTGTACACAGACAAGGGTTAGCAACTTACTAAACCGTACTTCCCTCGCGGGAAGACCCGTGGCAGCACGGTGTTTAGCTAGGTGTGACGGAACAAGACTCGATCTAGGTCGACTCAGGAGGTGTTATTATTATAACCGGTATATCTCACAAGCCACGGTGACACCGTCGTGTCACAACAGGACCGTGCTCACCAACACGTCCAAGGCAGGAGCTGTACTCCTGGTGCTCACAGCCTTTCCCCATGTCAGATGCTTGAGTGAAGTGCAAGTCATGCACAAGAAATAATATGACCATGCATGCATGCACTTGCGATAAACTACACATACGGTGCAATTCCTACCGATGCAACCATGCAATGCAATTGCAATTCACCATATCCCAAGTTCAAAATGCTTGCCTTGTCCAAAGTAGTCAGAAGGAGAACACTCAAAATTCCCGGCAAAGTTCCCCTCTTCTTTTTCTGAAAAATTCAAATTCAAACTCCAATTAAAAATTTGGCAACAGTACCAAAACTTGTCTCAAAATATTTTTAAATAAATACTAAAAAAACTAGAGAGAAAAATAAGAATTTCAAAAAAAGATTCAACTCAATCAGAGTTGTGGTTTAAAAGTTATTCAACTTTCAATTCTAGGGGTTTTTCTGTAAAAATACCAGTCCCTGTGCGTTTATAAAGAAAACGCTTCGGGAGAGAATACGCTTCCCAGCGTGGAAAGCGTAAAACAGAGAATACGCTTTCGGTTTAAAAACAGAAAAAAAGAAAAACGCTTCAGGCGTTATACGCCTTTCAGCAGAGAAGGCGTAAACCAGAGAATACGCTTTCTGTTTTAAACGGAAAAGAATAAAACGCTGACGGGTGGGGTCCACCCATCAGGTTTAAATTCGAAAGCGCTCGCGCGCGTGCACAGAGGGCGGCGATGATCACCGGCGACGATCGCCGAGGTTTTGGGAGGCGGCGATGATCGGGATGTGTTCAGGGTGGAACTCCACGTCGGTGGGTGGTGGTGGTGGTCGCCGGCGAGAACTTGAACGGCGGCGAGGTCGACGGTGGCGGACGATGTTTCGGGTGCAATCGGAACTTGCCGGAGAGAGCTCGGGTGGTGAAATTGGAGCACGAAATCGAAGTATGGGTGTGATTTGAGGTTACTGGCAAAGTTTGGAGGGTGGAGATGGAGTATCGGCGTCGTGGCGATCGGGGAGGGAGGCGGTGGCTCGGTGACCGGAGAGGAGGAAGAAGACCCTCTCGGGGTCAGGTGAGTGGCTTGGTGGTCGATTGAGATGGTGTGGAGGTGGTACGAGGAGAGAATGGAGCTCGGGAGGTGCTATTTATAGGCGATCGGGGAAGCCAGTGGCTTGCGGCTGACGCCGGAGTAACTCCGGCGGCGAGGTAGGTTGTGTACGGTGGGAAGGTGCGGCGAATGATCGTGGAGATGAATGAAGCTCTCCAGAAGCATCAACGCGGACGGAATCGGGCTCTACGGTCTTATCCACGGCGAGGTCGGGGTACGGGTGCGGTGGCGGCATCCGGCTCTGGCAACTGCCAGTGGGGCCCTGGTGGCTTGGGCGGTGCGGTGAGGACGCAGAGGAGACGTCGCGTGGAGGAGATTAGGTGAGGGCGGCAGCAGGAGCAATTAAGATGGCGGGCGTCATCAAGTCAATCCGCTCGGTTTGCCGTGGATGAGCTCGGTGGCCGCTGCACCGGTCAGCTACTGTTTCGTCGGTGGAGTTACTGACCAGGGAGAGTAACGGCGGCTCATTGATGAGGAGAAGGGGTGTGGATGAGAAGGAGGGCGATGGAGTGTGAAGCACGGCGTCGAGCGCCTCTGCCGCTGCACAAATACAGTTAACTGAATTTGATCCACAGTGAACAGTGCGCATACCAGGTGTATGATGAAATGACAGAGAGGTCTAGGCATTTTAGAATTTTTAGAGAATTTTTGTGTTAAGGTGTTGATGCATAAGAGAGAATGTGGCAAAGTTTCAGAATTTTTGGAGCTATTAAAAATAGGTTTGTATCAGAGAGATTCTTTCTGGTCCAAAATTGAACTGAATGAAATTTGAAATTTTTGAATTGTGGAACCCAATGTTTTTGGTGAAATGGGTTTTGGGTACTGTCTAGTTGTTGGGGAAATTTTGGTGGAGGCAGAAGAATTGTAGAAAATATAGTTCCTTTGTAAACCAAAGAAACCCTGAATAAAATAAATTCCAACTTTGGAATTTAATAAATATTGCAGAAATATTTTTGTAAGGTGGAAAGGAGTTGGATAATGTCCTAGAAGGTGTGAGTGACTTGAAGCATAATTTATAAGTGGCAGAAAAATTATAGGAAGAATTTAGAAGTGCTAGAAGGAAGTGAAAAGGCTATTTTCATGGAATAGTTATAATATTCCAGAATTTTTCTAAAGAAAAAAATATATTTTTGATTACTCAAAAATAATTACCAAATCAATAACCATTAAAACAGAACCATGCAAAGATTTAAGAAACCTCAATTAAAATTTAAAATGAATTTCAGAACAGAAGAAAGAGAAAAAGAAAAATAGGGCCAAAATAATTCAAAGCATTTATTTTAAAGAAAAGATTTGAAAATCCAGAGTGAAAATTTTGGGGTGTTACACAGACCAAACGAGTGAACCAGGTATTGGAAGATATGCTTCGGTCTTGTGCCCTCACCTATGGCCCCAAGTGGGAGGGTAGTCTGCCCTATGCGGAATTTTCCTACAACAACAGTTATCAAGCAAGTCTCAAAATGTCGCCGTTTGAAGCACTTTATGGGCGTAAATGCCGCACCCCCTTAAACTGGTCACAGACAGGAGACAGCCGTATCTTTGGCACAGATTGATGCTCGAGGCTGAGAAGCAAGTCAAGGAAATTCAAGAGCGTCTTCGAGTAGCCAAGTCCCGTCAAAAGAGCTACTATGACCCTAAACACCGGGAAGTAACTTTTGAGCCCGGAGAGTATGCTTACCTCCGAGTAACTCCCATGAAAGGGATCAAAAGGTTTCATACCCGAGGAAAGCTTGCACCCAGATATATCGGTCCCTTTCCAGTGATTGCTAGAAGAGGCAGGGTAGCCTACCAACTAGAGCTACCACCAGAACTGTCCGAGGTTCACGATGTCTTTCACATATCACAGTTGAGAAACTGCATAGCACCTCCAATCAAACAGGCAGATATGAGTGAACTAGAGTTAACCAGGGATCTGACCTATGAGGAAAAGCCTGTCAGAATCTTGGATGAGATGGAAAGAACCACTAGGAGTAAGGTGATCAGGTTTTACAAGGTACTGTGAGATCACCATACCGAAGAAGAGGCTACCTGGGAAAGAGAGGATTTTCTGAGATTAGCATATCCGTATTTGTTCCCTAAGCAACCGAATCTCGAGGACGAGATTCATCCTAAGGGGGGTAGGTTTGTGAGACCCTGGTTTTGACCACTTTTTCTTTGCAAATATTTTTCTGGTTTTATTTGCTTTTTAAAACTAGTTCATTGACTTTGGACTTGAGGGTTCTTTGAATTTCTTTCTAAGTGATCCAACACCCTCAACACCTTGCCAATATTTTGTCTCACACCTCTGGACCAAACCCTAAATTTTTATCCTTCTAAAATAATTCATTTCCTCCTTTGGAAATGCCCATTCTCACTATAGGTTGTGAAGCAACCTATAGCTCTACTGATCAGAAAATCCCAAATTAATACCACACCTTCTTGACATCATCTACTCCCACAATACCCAAAGATATTTCATTGTCCAGTACAAAATTTTGCCCAGAAAATTCCCTTTTACTTTCTGGACAAAATTGGCCTTTGTGAAGCAACCTATATCTCCATGCCTCAGAAAATTCCCAAGTTAATCCCTGAGATACTAGGAGCCATATCTTTCCACAATATCCAAAAATATCTCCTAGTCCAGTGCAATTTTTCAGCAAAATTATTCTTTTCAGCCTCTGGTCATTTCAAACCTTTGTAAAGGAAGTACCAGCTAGAAGTGTCCATTGGCTCTGAAATTCTTATAGCATCTTGTCACTACCAAATAACCTCCAAATGCCAAATTTCACCTCAAGGAGCCTAACCAAGTGAGTGCAACATCCTCAGCAAGATTCTGGACCAAATTGTGGTTTGTACATGAACCATGTTCAAATCTTTGCAAAAGTTTCCCAAATTTCTCTAGCATGTAGTCCTTCCAACCTAGAACACCCCAGACATCTCCCTTTGGCTCAGTCCATAACTCATCCCCTCTCTGGAACCCTCTCAAGTTTCTGACCAAAAACTATTCTTGATGCTACCCTTCAGCTCAGGAAGTATCTAGCCGGATCAGTGGCACGGGGAGGCTACGTGACCTAGGGTGAGCACACCAGACATGGTTTGGCAGGCCAGCTCGCACCGCGTGCGCCTGTGCATGCGGTGACCACGCGTCCAGCACTGCCAAACGCGCGCTCTGGGCACCGTCAGGCATGGGTCTCGTCGGAGCGAGACGCCCGCGTCGCCGTACCTTGTCCATTCGTGCTGACATCGTCGCCGCCGTCCACCTGGACCCTTCAGAACCCTCCCCCTCGCCGGTGGCGCTCTCGCCGGCCGCCACAGAGCGCCGCCACTGCTGCGCCCGTGCGGCCACAGTGGGTGAGCTGGTTGTCTTCTCCCCCGCGTGCCGTCGCTTCGCGCATTAACTCCCCTGACCTCATCCATCACTTCCCCTCACTCCACGACGGCCAGCTCGTCGTCCTCTCCTCGCCAGCAAATCCATGGCAGCATTCGGCCATGGTCGACGCCACTTCCCTATAAATAGCGATGCCCAGCTCGTCTCAGCTTCTCACCACACTCCACCATCACCCAATCGAGCCCCAGCTCACCGAGCCAAGGCCGGGAGGCCCTATGGCCTCACATCTCACCAGAGCTCTGCTACTGAGCTAGCTCCACCTCCACCCTTCTCCAGTCCACCCCAGCACCAGCCACCACTCTCCCCGAGTCCTTCTCCTTCTCCTGGTCACACTGCTGTGCTTGGTTGGTCGATTCCATGTCGGAACGAGCAACTCCGACGAAGCACCGTCGCCGCCGTCTCTCGAGAAGGAGCTCCCGACGCCGTCTGACCACCACTCACTACAAACCGGGTACATGCCGACTCGCCGTCGTCCCCTCGTTCCGTTCCACCTATCTCCGGCCGCCACCGAGGCCTCCTCGCCGGCGAACCATCGCCGGAAGAGCCGCGGTGCTCTGTTCCCTCTCTCTCTCCTTTTAAAGCTGCCCGAGGGCCCACCTATATGTCTCTATCGCCCGCACCCGAAGCGGTATAAGTGGAGGTGCCCTGGCGCTTTACGCCATCGACGTGGCCCTCCCAGGATTTTCTTTTTTCTATTTAAATTCCAGTTTGACCAGAAACTTTGACCAGCTCTAATTTTTAAACCACAAGTCCAAATCAATTGATTCTTTTTGCAACAGTTTTGTCTTGAGCCCCTTTATTTTCTGGAAAAATTTGGTATTTTTCCAGTATGTACAGAATATGTGGCAATCAGAAATGCTTTATATGACATTTTCTTATGCCATTTAAAAATATTTTCAGAAGGAAATTGCTTTGGTGTTGAAGACCAGGAGTTTGTTGACACCCCACTTGAGCAAGGCAAGCCACATCATCCATTGCATAAGGCATTACAATAGTATTGGTTTTATGTTAAATTCTTTTGCATTTAGTCCAATATAAAAAATGCCATAATCCATATTGCTTGGTATCTTGCATGAACCCTGCCATGTTAGTTCATTTATTCAACATAACCAATATGACAAGCAACTTCACATGATGAATGTCAATTTGATGGTTGATCAAGTGCCACCGACCCGGACTTACCCGTGCAGCCACATCTGCCGGAATGGGATGGCCTTGACTTGGTCTAACCTCGTGCTCTTTTACCGGTACCACCAAAGAGGGAAGGTTATGCATTCGTTCTGCCCTGATCAGGTAGACGATGATAACCTTGTGAGTCCAAGTTAAGTTATTTGCCGGCATCCCCGTTTGGGACAGTTTAGTTTGGCCACGACGGTGGCAGGTGTCAGGAGTGACACAGGGGCCACCCAGGGCATGACTCAGACGGGGGATGATTGTCGGTGGTACAATAGAAGGGTCACAGGTTTGGCAAGTTTCATTGGACGAATGTCCATGGTGTGGGTAAAGTGCGCAACCTCTGCAAAGTGTAAGAATCTATTCGAATAGCTGCGTCCACGGTAATGGACACAGTCCGCACTAGGTCACACTGTATGGTCAACAGTAATAATGATGGAAGAACTTATCTTATGCTCAGAAGTGACTGATGGGTCACGAGTGCTCCGGGAGTCACAGTGTGAACCCAGAGGAGAGTAAGTTGATAATCAGTAACAGTAAGTCGAGCATCTTAAAGTATGCATGTTTCCTAAGTATTTATCCCAATCAATGCCATGTTTTTGTTTGCTGCACTATTTTGGTGGTTGTGAGCTTGCGAGTACATTCCAAGTACTCACCTGGCATATCATGCCAGATGCAGGAGAAGCTGAGGGTGGAGATCCCGATGGTTCGTGCTACGCTAACTAGGTCGTGTCCCAACAGTGTCCCTATGGGATGGAGTGTCTCACCCGATGTTCCGCTACACCGTAGTAATTCCCACTAGTAATGAGGCCCTTGAGATGTTTCATAAATAATGTAGATACTGTCATAGCACGAGTAGTGCTCCTGGCCTCACTATCTTATGTAATATCCAAGCTTGTACCTGTATCATATCAATAAAGATAAGTTCTGTTCTATTCCAAGTTGGTGTGTGTTTCCAGAAGACATGATCTCTGGGTTGGGAACACAAGGTAAACCGGTCCTCTGAGCCGGGGTGCCACAATTTAGAACTAAAATAGTGCTAGATACATTCATTTCAGCGACAAGTAATTCCGGACGGAGGTAGTATTACTGTACTTACATTGATAGATAGTTGATTGTTTGGCATTACTCTACATCATATCTGCCCTGCCCTCCATTTTCTCCAAATTATCAGATCTACATTTACCCTTACCAAAATGTTGAATAAAGCCAATGCCACTGCACAAGTTGAGGTCTGCATTCCTCTTGTCAGTACCTTTTGCCTTGTAACGCTGTACTTAATAGATAGCTATTTGATTATGTATCATCACTCTGCATCTGAGCTTCATTATCCTCTATTTCTTCCAATATTATTAGATCTATATTTACTCTTTAAAAAAATGTAGAATAAAGTCAACACTTATGAAGAAGTTTCTTTGGGGAATTTCTTGAATTATCATTCAATTAACATGGAGAAGGGCTTTGTCGAGCCCATGTTAACATGTAATGTAAGTCCATCCTTCTCAAGCCTTCAAACTTTGTTCTAGTACAGATTTGGATAGGCATCATTTCCTCCACTGCTTTTTACTTTGGTGTCTGCATCAGATTGCATGTTTGCAACAACTGCCAGTTTCGAATTGTAGTTGTAAAAAAAATGTTCCTTATTCATACCATTCACATTAATCAGAACATATGCATTGATTTTCTTTAGCCCTGCATGTATGCATGTGTTCTAGATCTCTAATCCGGTGGTCTGGTGAAGCTGCCCATGCCTGCATCATCTCATTTGATGCTTTGTCTTAACTGATTTTGCCGATGATACGGACAATGCTGTATTATGTTAATGCTATTTTAAATTGTATCTCTGAATTTGCGAATATAAAATGGGATGGAATTGTCACACACTGACCATCGTTGCTTATATATTTGTGAAACTTGTTCTCTGTCTCCTTCTTTCTCTTTTAGATTAATATCTCTGATGAAAGGCAGAACTTTAGGGAAGATAGTGAGACAAACCCATTGCTGGTACCTATCACTTCTATTGTAGCAAAGATGGTAAACAATCTTGAAGAGAGCGAGATGACCCCAAGGTTATGTCTTGATGAAGACACAACCTTGGTTAAGTTGTTGCTTGAATCAGCTCAACTTCTTCAGTCTCAACTTCAAGCTGAAAGACTTGGTGCAGCTCAGGTCCGACTTGAAGTACAATCTCTAACGAAGATCAAAGAGGACACCCGTGCGTGCTTTATAGCTACGCGGCTAGAGCTAGAGGATTTAACGTTCAGACAACTGAGGTCTCATCAGCTTGTTTAGCTGCTTGCGCTGCAGCACCGGGGTAGGACTAACGTTTCTTGAACTGTGTTGAAGTGCTGTTGGTTTTGCATATTATTTTGTCGGCACGTTTTTTTGCACTGGTGGCGACCATTGATGCCCAGTGTATGTAATCTGCGGTCTGGTTGCCCTTTATTATCATTGGTGGCGAACTTTGATGCCCAATGGATGTAATATTCTGTAATTTCATTATTGTATAGTCTAGGTTTATTCTTAGTCGGTATGTTGTAATTTAGGCCGGTAGCTTCAACGGAGCTCAACGGCCCAATACGTTATCGGCCTGTCAGCGGTATATAAAATGAAATTACGCTACCCAAACGAGCTGGCCCGTAACTAGTTATATATGGGCCAAAAAGTCGGCCTATAATCATTTCGGGCCATTATTAGGCCTAAACATAAAGTAGTTTTGGGCCTTTAATAAGCCGAGTAAAACGTGGGCCTCAATTGGGCCAAAAATTTCCCTGGGCTTTTAACAGGCTGAAAAGTAGATTGGGCCTGAATTGAGCCGAACAATTCATGGGCCGATAGCAGGCCGAAACATCCGTAGGCCCATGATTGGCCCAATTACATACGAGCCGTTAACAGGCCAAAATTTATCACGGGCCTTGGTTGGCCCAATAAAATTATGGGCTGTAAGCAGGCCGGATGCAAAGTAGGCCATAATTTGGCCCAACTATGTCACGGGCCTTTAACAGGCCGTTAGTCAGGTTGGGCTGAAATTTATCCATGAAGAGTACGGGTCGTTAAGAGGCCGAAAGTCACTTCGGCCTAGAAATAGGCCCAGATGCAGCACGGGCCGTTAAATGGCTGAAAGTTAAACCGGGCCGAAAACGGCCCACTTACAGCAACGGCGGCTAACAGGCCGAAACCAATATCGGGCCAAACTCTTTAACGGGACTTTAACAGGCCGAGATACAAACCGGGCCTACAATGGGCCCAAAAGAACAGTGGCCTGTTAACGGGCTGGATCTGTTATGGGCCGTAATTTGGCCCAAAACACGATCCTATATGGGCCGTAATTTGGCCCAAACCATGGTAGGCTGTTAACGGGACGGTCCACTAGTGTCTGACAAAATCTTGTGGGCCTTTAGCTGGGCCGGCCCATTTAGGTCAAATGGGCCACTATTGGGCCGCGCCACGTGTCACTGTTCCATAGGCGCGTATCGTCCAGTGGATGGTTGACATCTGTCGCGACATCGAGCTGACACGTGGATCTGTTGGCGAATGAGAATTTTACACGTGGAAAATCGCCATTGGTCAGGGCTGTTAACGGGTTATCGGATCCAAACCGAAACCCGATAGCTTAACGGTGACCCGTTACGGTCGATGCCACGTGTCGGTCACCCTTGACGAAAACACTTCCATGACGCGACATTTATCGTCATGGAAGTGGACACTTCCGTGATGATAATTTCAGTATTGTCATGGAACACTTCTACGACAGCACATGTATGACTATCTTGATTCTGTCATAAAATCGTCACGGATGTACATGCATGATAGAAAACTTGACCTACTGTGACAAACACGTATTATCACGGAAGTGTTTTTTTTGTGTGTAGTTGTCAACTACCTTCATGTGACTCCTATGATGCTTGTGAACTTAATATATTGGTACGAAGATTGTTATGTGACTCGTGTTTAATTATTTTGAGTCGTCATGATCGTATTAGATCTGTGTATTGACTTTCAGTGCGATGACATTGGCTCCTCCACTTGGCACAGGTCGCGGACGAGCACGCTAGTGAGGCGTACTTGGCGACATGCCGACACACATTCGGGCAAACTTGTAACTCCTCGCTGAGAACCACGAGATCTATGAGTCCGTCAAGGATGAGCAGAATGCCACGGGCATCCACCGATGGTCCGCCTCTGTGCCGAACAGGAGAAATAATTTTAGTATCTAGCCAAAAAATAAACGCCGTCTAAGGGGAGCGACGAACCAGTGCCATTGAGTCCGTCGATCGCCAGTGCGATGATGCTAGCTCCTCCACATGGGGGGCGGGGGGATCCCCACCTGCTCCTACTCCACGATGACCAGCTTCACCGACTACCACTCGAAGTAGAGCTCCATTCCTGATGTAGTCTATCTAGCTATGTTGACGTCGATGTGGGGATGTAATTATGTAGCTGGTGATGGCGACTCGGATGGCACCTTCTGATGCTTTTGGGGAATATGAATCATGCATCCTTATTTTTCTTATGTTCCGTGCATATGTTTTTCTAACGACGTATTGTCTGTTGAAATTTTGTTATTCATCCTTTGTAGATGAAGTGGTACGTTGTACTCAGGTAGATATGCAGGAATCTACGATTCATGACAAGCATGCCATGAACAAGTGAATCATTACAAAGACAAATGTTACACAGGGTTTAATACTAGGGAGGAGGCACTGACCAGACATGACCGGCCGGGAGAACCATGGATTCCGCTGATGCATCATCCATGCCGACGGTGGTGAACATGGTACTTAGTGACAACATCTTCGACGATGGACGAGGGCGGCAGCGCGGATGGGGAACAAGGGTGGAGGAGAGTGGCGGCACGGACGCGTGAAATGGAGGAGCAGGAGGGGTGTAGTCGATTTGGTGGACTTGTTCAATTTAGGGTCGATTTTGGATGGGTCCGGCCTGTCGATCCGATGCGGTGGTTTTGTTCGTTCGTCCCATATCTGCCCCACATATAGGCTGAGTGTGGGGGAGCCGGTAAGCCTGGACATTTGGGCTGAGTATACGTGGTCTAGTTGAGAGGCTTTTTTCTGTCCGGGTAGTGACCGGACAGGCGATATTTGGGGGGATATGGGGGCTGCCGTTGTAGATGCTGTAAGCCTCTGAGAGAGGCTGCAACCTTCAAGTCTGATAGTCGTATCTGCTCTTCTTAGAATTAATGCTCATTTTGTCTGTAGGATGATGATGACGATGATGATTGCAGACCGGATGCTTTTTTTTTGCGGCGACAGTCCGGATGCTAGTTCCTATGACAAGCATGTCTACACAATTGGTATGTCAGCATCTACAAAAGGTGTCGTGGCGCATCACAACCGTCTATTAGGAGGTGGTGTGGATTGATCGTAGATTCGCAGCCCTTGGTTAATTTTATTTATAAATCTTGCCATCTTTATTGATTCCAGGTAGGCAACATATCCTGTGCATCTGGGGTACTTCGTGTATCCCTGTGTCCGTACGCCTTCAGCCCTTCGATCCAAATCACAAGCGCAATATCAAAACTCTGACCAATATGCATTTACACGCCCGCATAGGCAGCTTAAGTCGGTGTGTCTTTGCAATAGGCCCCCTCCAAGCGGTTCCTGCAGCTTCATATGACAAGCAGATTGATTCATATGGCGACGGAGGACCGACAAACGCCACAACCACAAAACGCAGTGGCCCGGCGCCTGGCGGGGGTGGCAACCAGTCGACGATGGAAGGCAGCGGCCGATGATGACGAGCCGGGGACGAACAGCTCCAAAAGGAACTGTGACATACATGCAAGATGCAACCTCATGTGCTAGCTAATCAGACCCAACACATGTGTTTATTACGATTTGGCGTTCCAACCTTAGAGAATTATGAAGCCATTGCCACACTCATGTGCTCTATCGCATGGAGAGGCGAGGCGAGGCGAGCATGCATGTTCTAGAAACCCTGTGTGAATCCCCTTGTTTGTTTGATCCTCTAGTGAAGGGCAACATCAACATGTGAGGCTCAATTCATCTCGGGTCCTTCTGGAGTTGATGGTGGCTGTTGTCGTCGTCGACCGCTACGTTGTATGCCCGACTGGTAGCGGATGTCGGCCAGCCGTCAGCCGCCGTGCTGTTTGGTCGTCGCGTGTGCCCCCATGATTTAGGAATTAGGAATCGATCTAACATCTGTTAGATCTATGTATCTATGATGAAAATGAACAAATGTTTGAAGGGGGTTCACTGCAAAAACACAACGACTGAGCTACCGAGGCGGGCGTGTAAGTGCATATTATGCATGCTTTTGATGTGTACGTGCGATTTGGATCGAAGGGCTGAGGATGGACGGACGTAGGGATACATGAAGTCCCCCGGATGCATAGGATATGTTGCCAGGTAACATATCATGTGCATCTGGGGTACTTCGTGTATCCCTGTGTCCATACGCCTTCAGCCCTTCGATCCAAATCGCAAGCGCAATATCAAAACTCTGACCAATATGCATTTACATGCCCGCATAGGCAGCTTAAGTCGGTGTGTCTTTGCAATAGGCCCCCTCCAAGCGATTCCTGCAACTTCATATGACAAGCAGATTGATTCATATGGCGATGGAGGACGGACAAACGCCAGAACAACAAAACGCGGTGGCCCAGCGCCTGGCGGGGGTGGCAACCAGCCGACGATGGAAGGCGGCGGCCGGTGACGACGAGCCGGCGACCAACAGCTCCAAAAGGAACCGTGACATACATGCAAGATCCAACTCATGTGCTAGCTAATCAGACCCAACACATGTGTTTATTACGATCCAGCGTTCCAACCTTAGAGAATTATGAAGCCATTGCCACACTCATGTGCTCTATCGCATCGAGAGGCGAGGCGAGCATGCATGTTCTAGAAACCCTGTGTGAATCCCGTTGTTTGTTCGATCCTCTAGTGAAGGGCAACATCAACATGTGAGACTCAATTCATCTCGGGTCCTTCTGGAGTTGATGGTGGCTGTTGTCGTCGTCGGCCGCTACATTGTGTGCCCGGCTGGTAGCGGATGCCGGCCGGCCGTCAGCCACCGTGCTGTTTGGTCGTCGCGTGTGCCCCCATGATTTAGGAATTAGGAATCGATCTGTTAGATCTATGTATCTATGATGAAAATGAACAAATGTTTGAAGGGGGTTCACTGCAAAAACACAACGACTGAGCTACCGAGCCGGGCATGTAAGTGCATATTATGCATGCTTTTCACGTGTACGTGCGATTTGGATTGAAGGGCTAAGGATGGACGGACGTAGGGATACACGAAGTCCCCCGGATGCAGAGGATATGTTGCCAACATATCCTGTGCATCTGGGGTACTTCGTGTATCCCTGTGTCCGTACGCCTTCAGCCCTTCCATCAAAATCGCAAGCGTAATATTAAAACTCTGACCGATATGCATTTACACGCCCACATAGGCAGCTTAAGTCGGTGTGTCTTTGCAATAGGCCCCCTCCAAGCGGTTCCTACATCTTCATATGACAAGCAGATTGATTCATATGGCGACGGAGGACGGACAAACGCCACAACCACAAAACGCGATGGCCCGGCGCCTGGCGGGGGTGGCAACCAGCCAACGATGGAAGGCGGCGGCCGGTGACGACGAGCCGGCGACCAACAGCTCCAAAAGGAACCGTGACATACATGCAAGATGCAACCTCATGTGCTAGCTAATCAGACCCAGCACATGTGTTTATTACGATCCGACGTTCCAACCTTAGAGAATTATGAAGCCGTTGCCACACTCATGTGCTCTATCGCATGGAGAGGCGAGGCGAGCATGCATGTTCTAGAAACCCTGTGTGAATCCCGTTGTTTGTTCGTTCCTCTAGTGAAGGGCAACATCAACATGTGAGACTCAATTCATCTCGGGTCCTTCTGGAGTTGATGGTGGCTGTTGTCGTCGTCGGCCGCTACGTAGTGTGCTCGGCTGGTAGCGGATGCCGACCGCCCGTCAGCCGCCGTGCTGTTTGGTCATCGCGTGCGCCCCCATGATTTAGGAATTAGGAATCAATCTCTTAGATCTATGTATCTATGATGAAAATGAACAAATGTTTGAAGGGGGTTCACTGCAAAAACACAACGACTGAGCTACCGAGGCAGGCGTGTAAGTGCATATTATGCATGCTTTTGACGTGTACGTGCGATTTGGATCGAAGGGCTAAGGATGGATGGACGTAGGGATACACTAAGTCCCCCGGATGCACAGGATATGTTGCCAACATATCCTGTGCATCTGGGGTACTTCGTGTATCCCTGTGTCCGTACGCCTTCAGCCCTTCCATCAAAATCGCAAGCGTAATATCAAAACTCTGACCGATATGCATTTACACGCCCGCATAGGCAGCTTAAGTCGGTGTGTCTTTGCAATAGGCCCCCTCCAAGCGGTTCCTGCATCTTCATATGACAAGCAGATTGATTCATATGGCGACGGAGGACGGACAAACGCCACAACCACAAAACGCGGTGGCCCGGCGCCTGGCGGGGGTGCCAACCAGCCAACGATGGAAGGCGGTGGCCGGTGACGACGAGCCGGCGACCAACAACTCCAAAAGGAACCGTGACATACATGCAAGATGCAACCTCATGTGCTAGCTAATCAGACCCAGCACATGTGTTTATTATGATCCGGCGTTCCAACCTTAGAGAATTATGAAGCCATTGCCACACTCATGTGCTCTATCGCATGGAGAGGCGAGGCGAGCATGCATGTTCTAGAAACCCTGTGTGAATCCCGTTGTTTGTTCGATCCTCTAGTGAAGGGCAAAATCAACATGTGAGACTCAATTCATCTCGGGTCCTTCTGGAGTTGATTGTTGTTGTTGTCGGCGGCGGCCGCTACGTTGTGTGCCCGACTGGTAGCGGACGCAGGCCGGCCATCAGCCGCCGTGCTGTTTGGCCATCGCGTGCGCCCCCATGATTTAGGAATTAGGAATCGATCTGTTAGATCTATGTATCTATGATGAAAATGAACAAATGTTTGAAGGGGGTTCACTGCAAAAACACAATGACTGAGCTACCGAGGCGGGCGTGTAAGTGCATATCATGCATGCTTTTGATGTGTACGTGCGATTTGGATCGAAGGGCTGAGGATGGATGGACGTAGGGATATACGAAGTCCCCCGGATGCACAGGATATGTTGCCATCATAACAGGACCATTCTTTTAACATGTGCAAATTGCCATTCCTATTTATTAGACTCTCAAAAAGATATAAGTGAAGCATGAGAGTGCAACTATTTCTTTAAAATTTAACCACCGCCGTGCTCTAAAAGATATAAGTGATTCACTAGAGCAACTGCCTAGCTCAAAAGATATAAGTGAAGCACATAGAGTATTCTAATAAATCACGAATAGTGTGTGTCCCTCTCAAAAAGGTGTGTTCAGAAAAGATGATTGTGACAAACTGAAAAGCAAACAAAAGCAAGCAAGCTATAGCACAAGACGCTCCAAGCAAAACACATATCATGTGATGAATAAAAATATAGCTCCAAGTGATATACCGATAGATTGTAGACGAAAGAGGGGATGCCATCTGGGGCATCCCCAAGCTTAGACGCTCGAGTCTTCTTTGAATATTACCTTGGGGTGCCTTGAGCATCCCCAAGCTTAGGCTCTTGCCACTCCTTATTGTAACACCCCAAAAAATTTCCTTGGGATTTTAAAAATCTTTTCTTTAATATAAAAATACTTTGAATTATTATGACCCTTTTCTTCTCCTACTTCTTCTGTTCTAAAAATCTTTTTTTTAATTTTTAATTGGGTTTCAAAATATTAAATTGTTCTAATTTGGATGGTTTATTAATTTGGAAAATTATTTTTGAAAGATCAAAAATATTTTTCATTTATAAAAGTTTTTGGAATAATTAAAATTATTCCATGGGAATGGCCATTTCACTCCTTTCTAGCCCTTCTAAATTCCTCCAATAATTTTTCTGTCACTTCTAAATTATCTCTCAAATCATTCTCACATTCTAGGACAGTGTCCAATACTTTCCCACCCCACAAAAATATTCTCTTATTTTAAATAAATTCCAAAGTCGGAATTTATATTTATCCTAGTTTCTTTGGTTTACAAAGGAACCATATTTTCCTCAATTCTTCTGCTCCCACCAAAATTACTCCAACAACTAGACAGTACCTATAACCCATTTCACCAAAAACATTTGGTTCCACAGTTCAAAATTTTCAAATCCCATCCAATTCAAATTTGAACCAGATTCAATTCCTATGGGTAAAACCCAATTTAATTTGCTCCACAAATTCTGAAACTTTGCCAACCTCTCTTATATGCATCAACACCTCACCACAAAAATTCCTACAAAATCCTAAAATCCCTAGCACCCTCTGGCATTTCATCATATAGGTGGTGTGCGTACTGTTCATCCCGGTCAAAATTCAGTTAACTGAATTGTTCCGAGAGGAGATGGGAACGATGACGTGTACTCCACCTCTTCCATCTCCACCACGGCATCGCCGTTACTCATCAATACCCCGAACCCCATGCCCACTCCTCAGCCTCTCCCCGGCTCCTGGCAAGGACGGTGGGCGGTGCACCGGCCGCACCCGATCGCCGCCATGATCTGGATAAGCCCGAGGCCACCAGCTCTTCTCCTCCCTTCTCCCCGGTGAGCTCACCCATGAGGCCAACGCCACCTGTTGCTCTCCTACTCCGCCAGCCGCAGCAGCACCGGCCAGCAGCTCCACCTGTCAGCCACCCGAGGCCGTGGACGACCTTTTGTCCCGCCTGAGAACACCGCGGTGGCCGGCACCCTCGAGCCTATCTCCGGCGCATACGGCGGTCAACACTTCTCCAGTAGCATCCACCGACTTCATCAACTCTGCACCGACCGCGCCCGCCATCCCTAACCTACCTCGCCGGCGAAATTAACTCCGGCGTCATCGGCCCCTACTGGACGTCCTCGGATCGCCTATAAATAGGAGCTCCTGAGCTCCATTCACTTCACGCATCACTTCACCATCCTCCCAATCGACCCTACGCCACTCCTCCGACCCCGAGGAGGTCGTCTTCCTCCTCTCCGACCACCGACCCGCCACCACCTCCGCTGATTAGCGCATCACCACCACTCCATCTCCACCGCTCAAAACTTGCCCGTAGCCATATTCTGCACCCAATCATCGATCCCGCACCTCAATTCCACCACAGAAGCTCTCTCCGGCGAGAGCCAACTCCACCCGAACCACCGTCCGCCGACGTCGACCTCGCCGTCGTTCTGGTGATCGCCGGCGACCACCACCACCACCCACCGATGCGTCAGTCCACCCCGAGCACGATCCGACCAGCGCCGCCTCTTAAAACCTCGGTGATCGTCGCCGGTGATTGCCGTTTCCCCTCTGTACACGCGCGCGAGCGCGTTTGAATTTGAACCTGACGGGTGGGGCCCACCCATCAGCGTTTTCTTTTTTTTTGGTGTTTAAATCGAAAGCGTACTCTGGCGCTTTATGCTTTCCCCACTGGGAAGCGTATTTCTTCCCGAACCGTTTTCTGTTTAACAGCACAGGGACCTGGATTTTTGCAGAAAGGCCCCCGGTTTAAAAAGTTTAATAACTTTTAAATCACAAATCTGATTGAGTCTTTTTTTGAAATTCTTATTTTTCTCTCTAGTTTTTTTTAGTATTTATTTAAAAATATTTCGAGACACTTTTTGGTACTGTTGCAAAATTTTAATTGGAATTCGAATTTGAATTTTTCAGAAAACGAAGAGGGGGACTTTGCCGTGAATTTCGAGGGATCTCTTTCTGACTACTTTGATCAAGGCAAGCATTTTTGAACTTGGGATATGGTGATTGCATTTGCATTGCATGGTTGCATCGGTTTGGAGTTGCACCATATATGTAGTATATCACAAGTGCATGCATGCATGGTCATATCATTTTTGCACTTGCTTGCACTTCACTCAAGTGACTTTCTACCGTGAATAAAAGTTGTGAGACAACCAGGAGTATATCTCCTGCCTTGGACGTGCCGGTGGGCACGGGCTGTGCTATGACACGATGGTGTCACCGTGGCATGTGGGACATGCCAGTCATAATAACAACACCTCCTGAGTCAACCTAGATCGAGTCTTGTTCCGTCACACCTAGCTAAATACCGTGCTACCACGGGTCTTCCCATGAGGGAAGTTCGGTTTAATAAGTTGCTAACCCCTGTCTGTGTACACACCACATAGAGGGCCATGATGAGGGTTTCCACGGCCGTGGACTAATGCCCGTCATCAGGTCAGGGGGCATGGGTGTATCCGGCTGGGCCGAGAGGTGGGCACCCCTTGTAATCCGCGCATATGAATAGTGATCCCATGCTATTCGAGATTGTAGTCTCCCCGACTTAGAGTTTTTCTTGAACGATGCTTTGGGTGATTCCTGGCAACCGGAAAGTTAATCTGGTGTGTGCTGGTCAGGTGTGTTTTCAACCCAAAGACCGTAATGGGAATTAGCCAGCGTCACGGTGCTGACTAAAGAAATCTCATACACGTGGGTAAAGAGTACACCCTCTGCAGAGTTATAACTAGAGTTATAACTATTCGAATAGCCATGTCCACGGTCAAGGACGTTAGCTGGGAAGGGTCAAGTGTCGGTCCCGGTGTCGGTCTTCGGAGGAAATAATTAAATTGAGCATGAATTAATTTGCAGGAAAATTATTGTCGCCCTGATGCCATCATGTATAATTTTTGTTATCATAAATGCTATTTTTATAAGTATTATTATTACTATGCTTATTATTGCGGACTAGTCCGTTTCTCTTATTTTATTTCCTGTGTGTCTCAGGGGCTGGCTAGACTACCCCGGACACTCGATTTTATTGTCAAGACCTCTCGTGGCGTCGCTTGAGTTCTCGGGCGGTCATGTCTCGCCCGATTCTCTTTTAGACACCCGTTTGGCATTTCTCTTCAAGACCTCTCGTGGCGTCGCTTGAGTTCTCGGGCGGTCCTGTCTCGCCCGATTCTCTTTTAGACACCCGTTTGGCATTTTTTTTCAAGACCTCTCGTGGCGTCGCTTGAGTTCTCGGGCGGTCATGTCTCGCCCGATTCTCTTTTAGACACCCGTTTGGTATTTCTCTTCAAGACCTCTCGTGGCGTCGCTTTAGTTCTCGGGCGGTCCTGTCTCGCCCGATTCTCTTTTAGACACCCGTTTGGCATTTCTTTTCAAGACCTCTCGTGGCGTCGCTTGAGTTCTCGGGCGGTCCTGTCTCGCCCGATTCTCTTTTAGACCCCGTTTGGCATTTCTCTTGGATTCTCGGGCGGTCCTGTCTCGCCCGATTATCCACTTTTAACTTTCTTGGTTTGTCACTAACATTTTATATACTCATGTTACTGCACATGCTAATATTTATCATGCCATAATTTAATTTCAGCCAACATTTGCATATCATTTAATCCAGCATGAGCATATGCATTCGGTATATCTTTGATTCATAATGTTTGCGAGTACATTCCAACGTACTCACAGGCTTGTCCCTGGCTGTTAATGTGGCCAGACCTGGAGGAGGACGAGCTTGTGGAGGAAGATTGCGCTAGCGATCCCGACGCTTAGAGGTGTTCCCAGTCAGTCAACCTGTGATCTTGGAGTCTACCACATGTATCATCCGCTGTGTTTCCACTACACCAATAAAATAGTCAAGCCTCACACTGACGCTTGTCTTTATTTTATTGTACCAGTGTTGTACCACCACCACACCACTATTATATTCCACCACCGTAGTATATTGACAAGTTTGTAATAATTTGTTGAGCACTCAGACTCAACCCTGTGTAATATTATATTTGTACTGGTTATCTATATCAAGGAAGTCTACCAGTTGTTCTTGGGGCTGGTATGACCTGAGGCCATTCTGTGATTTACCCTAGAAATGGGCCTGACACTTATTCCTTTATCCATCGTAGTCTCACCCAAAACTTGAAAACTTCAGCACACAAAACTCAACAGAAACCTCGTGAGATCCGTTAGTATAACAAATAAATCTTAAACTCTAAGTACTGTTGTAAATTCATTCATATTTAATATTGGCATAATGCTACTGTACTGCAACTTCTCCATGACTCATACCCCCCGATACGATCCATAGATTCATCAAAATAAGCAAACTATGCAACAAAAACAGAATCTGTCTAAAACAGAATAGTCTGTAAAGATCTGAATTATGGTCATACTTCTGTAACTCCAAAAATTCTTGAAAATTAGGAAAACGTGGGAAATTCATACTCTAATACTGTGTAACAAATTCAGTATTTATTGACAATGTGGCAAAAAATCAAAATTCTAGCACTGGACGCAAAAGTTTCTGTTTTCAAACAGCATCAATCATACTATCTTCCAAATCATCCCAAAGGCATTACTTGGCACAAACACTAATTAAAACATAAAAACACAATCATAACAGAGGCTATAACTATGTAAACACACAAGAGTATAAAGTAAAACAAAAAAATTATTTTATTCATTGGGTTGCCTCCCAACAAGCGCTATCGTTTTATGCCCCTAGCTAGGCATAATACATAGTTTCAAGTGTTGTCATCCTTCAAATTAAGTCCATAGGTGGCCCTCATAATAGGTTCATATGGTGGCTTAATTCTCTTTCTTGGGAAGTGTTCCATTCCTTTCTTTAGTGGGAATTGAAATCTTATGTTACCTTCTTTCATATCAATAATAGCACCTATGGTTCATAGGAAAGGCCTACCAAGTATTATAGGACAAGACGGATTGCATTCAATATCAATAACAATAAAATCCATGGGCACATAATTTCTATTAGCAAGAATAAGCACATCATTTATTCTACCCAATGGTTTCTTTATAGTGGAATCCGCAAGATGTAAATTAAGGGAACAAGCATCCATATCGGTGAGACCTAGCACATCACATAAAGATTTTGGTATAGTAGAGACGCTAGCACCTAGATCACACAAAGCATTGCATTCATAATCTTTAATTTTAGCTTTGATAGTAGGTTCCCATTCATCATGCAATTTTCTAGGAATTGAAACTTCCAACTCAAGTTTTTCTTCATGAGCTTTTATCAAAGCTTCTACAATATGTTTAGCGAAAGCTTTATTTTGTTCATAAGCATTTGGTAAATTTATCATGGATTGCAACAAGGAAATACATTCTACTAAAGAGCAATTATCATAATTAAAGTCCTTGTAATCCAAAGTAGTGGGCACATCACTATTTAAAGTTTTGACCTCTCCAAACCCACTTTTATCATTTTTATCATTAAGATCATCACCCTTCAAGCAATTGGGACGCCCTCTAGCTAAAGTTGACTCATCTTTTGTCCCTTTTTCATCAAGTTTTATATTACTAAATAAAGATTCAATGGGGTGACACCAATCATTTTAATATCTTCATCATTACTATGATAAAAATCGGGTGGAATAGCTTTTTCTAGGAATTTCGCTTGGCTCTCAACCTAGCGGTTCTTTCTTTACTTTCATTAATGGAGACATAGATAGATTTAATAGACTCATTTATATCATGCTTAGGTGGCAAAATTTTAATTTTAAGATTTTCCACATCATGAGCAATTCTATCCATGTTCCTAGCCACACTAGTAGGAAATACCTTATAGGTGGAGGCTTAACAGTAGCTCGGGTCAAAGTCCAGCGCTACTGGTAATTAGCAGAAGCGCGGGCTAAGGACAGGCGCTACTGGTATCAACTTAGCAGTAGCGCGGGTGTACGTGACATCGCTGCTGCTAAGTGGGCCCCACCATACCCACTAGGCCACGAATAGTAGCAGCGCATGATGGGGAACACGCGCTACTGCTATTGCTATTAGCAGTAGCGCGGGTCATGTACCCACCGCTGCAACTACGGCTGCACTACCCCAGTGGTGGTCCCCGCTTAGCAGTAGCGCGGTTTGCGGACCAACGCTGCTGCTATTGATCTTAGCAGTAGCGCCGTGCGCCAACCCGCGCTACTGCTAAGCCGCAACTGCCACCTTTTCCAACCCCCTTTTCCCCCTCCCCCTCCTCCCTCCCTCACTTCTTCTCCCTCACTTGCTTTCCCCATTAGCTATCTTTGTTTTCTCTTCCTTCTCCTACCTCTCTTCTCTCTCCTTTAATGCCCCCTCCACCATCTCCATTAATGCACCCCTTAGCTTTCTCTCCTATCTCCCTCCACTAGTTAGAGCCATCTCCTTCCCGAACTAGCTACATCTACCCATTTAATGAAGTGACCTATCTACCTCCCCAACTAGATCTATCTATTTAATGAAGTAAATACATCTTTGTCCACTTTTGATCCCTAGCTAGCTAGGTGTGTAGCGACACCGACTTCATCACCGTGCTCGATCTCTCTCGAGATAGGTGAGTAAAAATGGTGCTTTGGATGAATGGAAATATGTGTGTGTGTGCGATATGACCGAATCGGGCGATATGATGGGAATTTTGCGTGACATGACATGAGTTTGCTTATGTTTTGCCGAAATGTCGATTTATTTCCGTTTCGGCGAATTTCGGGCAAACTCTATTGGTCCCTATTTTTAGGGAAGGTCATGCCAAAATTTTGTATTATTTTGATGCATGCATGCGTTTATATTCCTTTTGCTTATTATACCGCGCAGGCGATCATGAAGGTCAGTGGAAGTATGGTGGAAAGATGGTTGCGATCCGCGGTGCACGACATGCATGAAAATAACCGGAAGGAGATTTTATGTCCGTGTCGAAGATGCAAAGGAGGAGTCTATCGACCCCTTTAAGGGAGGCCGTTTGAAGGCGCACGTGCTCATGACTGGTTTCATGGATGGCTATACTCGGTGGATAAGTGAAGATGATGATGATGCTGATGACGTCGACGGGGCAGCCAATGACGACATGGGGCCAGACGAAGAGATGACCGATAATGGCGGTGGAGAAGAGGCCGGACATGGGGGCGGAGAAGAGGCCGGACATGGGGGCGGAGAAGATGCCGGACATGACGGAGAAGACGCGGACACGCCGGAGCCTTCGTCGCTACTAAGTTCAGTCGTGCGGGACCCTCATGTTCGAGACCTGCTTCTCAAGAAGACGACTAATGACAGAGCTGCTTGTAGAGAGGAGGCCAAGCTGGAGCAACTGGAGGTAGACTCTCAGACTCCACTGTATGATGGTTGCGATCCTGAGGTGACCCGCTTGAGTTTCACGCTTGAACTTCTAAAGACAAAGGCTAAAAACAAATGGACCGACAGAAGCCTCGATGAGCATTTGAAGTACCTACAAAAAGTTATTCCCACGGGGAACCTGTGTCCTACTAGTGTCGGTGAGGCTAAGAAGATCGTGTGCCCTCTTGATCTTCCGCACATTAGATACCATGTATGCATCAACGATTGCATCATTTATCGGAACGAGCACGTGGAAAAAACCAGCTGTCCGGTGTGCAATGCTTCTCGATACAAGAAGGCCGGAAAGAAATCTCCCCAGAAAGTTGTATGGTACTTACTGATCACTCCCCGTCTGCAGCATTATTTCGTAGATCCTAAGGAAGCAAAGCTCATGCACTGGCACGCGGAGAGGGTGAAGCCCGACGATGGAGATGATCCGAAGCTGAGACACCTCGTGGATGCAAGCCAGTGGAGAGCGTTCAACGCCGAATATTGATTTTTTGCAGGTGATCCAAGGAACATCGTGCTTGGCGCGAGTACCAATGGCATGAATCCGTTTGGCAACCAGAACACCAACCATAGCACATGGCCCGTGTTTGTATGGATGTACAACCTTCCCCCCTGGAAGTGCATGAAGACAAAGTACATACACATGAGCATGCTGATTCAAGGGCCGAAACAACCGGGAAATAATATTAATCTGTATCTGGGGCTACTCAAAGAGGAGCTAGACACATTATGGACAGCACCGGTCAAGACATGGGACGCCAGCAAAGGACAGTATTTCGATATGAGAGCCGTGCTGATGATGACTATGCACGATTATCTCAGTTACAGATATGTATCAGGCCAGGTGTGCCACGGATATTGCGGATGCACCAGGTGCATGGATGATACAATGTCTCAACAGCTAACAAAAGATGGCGGGTCTGGGAAAATCGTGTACATGGGGCATCGAAGATGGCTCGAGAAGGATGATCCGTGGAGAAACCATTGAGATCTATTCAATGGTGAGGCTGAGCATCGAGGACCTCCATGTAAGAGGAGCGGCACCGAAATCTATGAGTTGTTGAAAAACTGGGAAGAGTGCCCCGCGCCTGGAAAGATGAAAAAAGTGCTGGAGCCGCTGCTGAAGGTATGGAAAACGAGGTTTGTTTTCTGGGACTTGGAGTACTGGCCCAAACTCGAGACGCCTCATTGCCTTGATCAAATGCATATCACGAAGAATGTTCTCGAGAGCTTGCTTGCCACACTGATGAACATGTCGGAGAAGACCAAGGATGGGCCGAAGGCAAGAAAAGACTGGGAAGATTTGAAAATCAGGGCAGATCTCCACATGCCCCGTAAAAAGTTGTCGGAGGAAACAGAGACGGAGACGGAGGCGGGGGACAAAAAAGTCAACAAGAAGGAAGACAAATATTGCCCCCCTTCTTGCTTCACCTTAAGTCTGAAGGAGATCGATCAATTCTTTAAGTGCCTTACCGGGATCAAAGTTAGTTCCAGTTACTGTGGGAAGATAAGCAGATTTCTAGACACCAAGAAGAAAAGGTTCAGCGGGATGAAGTCTCATGACTGTCACGTGATGATGATGCAGATACTCCCGGTTGCCCTTAGAGGGATAATGGACAAGCACGTCCATGACACGCTTACTGGTCTCTGCAACTTTTTTGACATTATCTCTCGAAAGTCGATCAGTGTGAAGCAGCTCCGAAGGCTACAGGAAGAGATCGTTGTCATACTAAATGAGCTTGAGATGTACTTCCCGCCCACGTTCTTTGATGTCATGGTGCACCTGTGTGTCCACATTGTGGACGACATCATCGACCTCGGGCCGACATTCCTGCATAGCATGATGCCGTTCGAGAGGATGAATGGGGTCATCAAATATTCGTTTGTAACATGTCCCGTCCGGATGGAAGCATCGTCCCAGGCTATCTGACCAAAGAGTGCATCTCCTTCTGCGAGAATTATCTATACGGCGGAGAACGGGTTATTGGTTTGCATGTTAACAAGCACCTTAGGAGTCTCGGAGGAGAAGGTCACACCAACGGCCGGAGGGAACTGCATGTGGACCACTTGGATCGACGCAACGACTTTGACAGAGCAAACTTAGTAGTGCTACAGCACCTAGACGTGGTAGATCCTTTCGCGACACTGCACAAAGAAACCATCGCAAAGAAGTACCGTGACCGGGGGCTACGCAAGACGGACGCCGAAGTTATTAGAGAGCACAACTCCACTTTCTTGCATTGGTTCAAAGGGCATGTTCTTGCTAATCCCCCGGAAGAGGGCTCTAAGGATGGATTGCTCATATACACCTTAGCACATGGCCCCGCGGCTAACCTCGCGACCTATCAGGCATATGATATCAACGGATACACATTCTACACGGAGGCCAAAGATATAAACAGTGATTTCCAGAACTCAGGGGTGACGATGGAATGCATGACCGACGACAATGGCGCATCTGAAAGATTCTACGGAAGGGTCAAAGACATCTGGGAGCTTGACTTCTCTGGAGTGCACGATGCGATGATGTTCCGTGTCAGATGGGCTAAGAACGTCAAAAGAGAAAACTGGTATTTCACAACCATGTCTATACCCGACGCCAAGAGCGCTACCGTGAACGTCATCGCCAAAAATGAGCCATGGGTACACGTTAAGCAAGTGACACAATGCTTCTTCATAACCGACCCGAGCAATCCCAGCCGTGTTGTCGTGAGGAGAGGCAAAAGGAACATCGTCGGAATGGATGGAGTCACCAACGAGGAAGACTACGACCAGTACGGCAACACAATGAGGGAAGATGACAATGACGATGAAGCATACATCAAAAGAAGAATCAAGACTACATTACCTAAGAAAGATCGTACTCCATGGAAAAGGAAAAGTCACAACGAGGGGCTCAATTATTTGACAACAAACAAGAAAGGAAAGAAGCTCACGCAGAAACATCGTCGACGCTGAGAAACCATCATTTATATATATATATATATATATATATATATATATATATATATATATATATATATATATATATATATGTATCTATTTTGTGTACGCAGTTAACCGTTATCGGTCAAATTAATGATGTAATATATATACATTGTATCCCTTCTTCCCACCATATATATATGTGCATGGTTCCGGCTCGGTCGTCTTTCGGAAAAGAAAAAAAGGAGAAAGGAACAAAGAAAATGAAAAGAAAAAGGAAATCAAAAGAAAAATGAAAGGAATAGAAAAGAAAATGAAAAGAAAAAGAAAAAGCAGAAAGCAAAAAAATGAAAACAAAAAGAAAATGAAAAGAATAAAAAAATGAAAAGGAGAAAGGAATAGCAGTAGCACGGGCCTGTAACCCGCGCTATAGCTAACTTAGCAGTAGCGCGGGTTTGGTAAACCAGCACTACAACTACTGAGGATAGCAGTAGTGCGGCTTCTAGTACCCGCGCTACTACTATTTTTTGTTAACTCCTGCGTGGTTCCCCCCCCCCCCAATTCCCCATTCGTCCCAAACCCCCTTCTCCTCCCGACGCCGCACGCCCTCCGTCGCCCTCTGCGCGCCCTCCCTCGCTGGCCCCGTCTGTCGCCCGCCGCCTGCCCTCCATCGCCGTCACCCGCCGCCCGCCCTCCGTCGCCGTCGCCCGAACCCCTGCTTCACCGCCGCCCGGTCCATCGTCACCGCCGCCCGCCCTCGACCTCACCGCCACCACCCAAGCCCCTACTCCGCCATCGTCGTCGCCGCCCCGTAAGCCTCTCCCCTCCCCTTTTCCCTCCTCTCCCCTCCCCTCTTCCCTCCTCTCCCCTCCCCTCTTCCCTCTCTCTCTCTCTCTCTCTCTCTCTCTCTCTCTCTGCTCTCTATCACATATGAACCCTAGGAGGTAGTAGTATGAACCCTAGGCAGAATTTTGAACCCTAGAACCCTAGTGCTAGATTAGAATTTGAACCCTAGTGCTAGATTAAAAATTGAACCCTAGTGCTAGAATAAAATTTGAACCCATGGCTTTTTTAAGATTGGGGAAAAAGATGCAAAATTAGAAGTAGGACAGAAAATTCAGAAAATTTGAAGTGCTTCAAAATTCAGATAATTCATAGAAGTTTTATGTTGGATAGTAGCTAGGCATTTAGCTAGGTTTTTTTATTAGGACATTAGCTGTTTTATATTTGAACCCTAGTAGCTACGAATTTAAAGAAAAAACAGAATTGTTGCTATTTAAAAAATTAGTAAGCAATTGTTGCTATTTAAACAAAGAATAGAATTGTTGCTATTTACATAATTTTTATTATAGGAATTTAACTAGGAATCAAATTAGGACAGTAGGCAGTAGGAATTGTAGTATGATTTTTTTTCTAGGGTTCATTAGTGATTAGGGGATTTTTCTAGGGTTTCCCTCTCCCCCCCCGCCCCCCTCAAATTCTAGGTTATCTTCAAGTAGACAGTAGGAATTTTTAGTGCTGCTGCCATTAGTTTTCATAGATGTTTTTATTTTTAAATAATAGTTTAAACTAATTCTGTGAATGTATGAATTTAACTGAATTTTATATGATTAGAAGTTAACTGAATGACCTAAATGAATGAAATTCGATAGTATGAACCCTAGGTTAACTGAATTTTGTTTCATGAGGTTAACTGAAAATTAACTGAAATTCAGAAGTATGAACCCTAGGTTAAGTAAATAGTGCGCTTAGTTTTTGAATATAAGTTGTTCTGAAATTTGTGTGGTATATATTTATTGAAATTCAGTTCATTCAGAATTACTACTCCTATTATTTTCATTCATAGAAGATGGAGGCCAGTGAGAGCATGATCTTGGCTTATATTGTGAAATTGTATATCCTGTGAGAGCTAGTCTGCCCAAGTGCTATATCTTGGCTTATATTGTTTGCAGGGATCCGAATGGCCTATTGTTTGCCGGAATGTTGATTCATTTACGTTCCGGCAAATTTCAGGCACTCGATATGTCCACTTTTTAGCAAAGGTCATGCCAAAATTTCCCGTGAATTTTGACATGACTTGTGCTAGAAAGTATGACATATCGAGTGCGCGGGATTTGCCGGGACGGGAATGAAAAGGCATTCCGGCAAACCATAGGCCTTTTTTTATGTCATTATTCATTTTATTATAGTTTGAGAATTAAACTAGCAGACTTAATCGTAGGAAACATGTCGAGCAACGACGAAGCCGGGGCTTCTGCCCACGCTGACGTGGTTTGCAGGGCCCCCTTACAGAATGAGCATGATTACCTGGACTTCTTGGCTAGTCAGCAAAGCCGAGGTTTCCATGGCCCTCTTGTCATAGCGGACGATGGTACTACCGCGGACGCCGAGACCGACACCGGCACCGATGATACCGGCATCGATGGCACCGACACCGGCGGCGCCGAGACCGGCGCGGAAGGTACTGGCGCCAAAGCCGCTAACGAACCGAAGAAGAAGCAGTCGAGGACACGACGCCCAAACAAGCTCGGCACCGGAAGACTGCTGGTCACAGAGGTGCACCCTGGAAAATTCGAGCCAACAGCGCCAGAGCAAGCTCGCAAGTGCTACGACAACCAAGTCGGATGCATCCTACGGGAAACCGCGAGCATCAATGACTGTGAGTTAAGGAAGATACCAAATATGGAGCACTTGCTCCTAACGAAGCTGCACAACAGATTCCAGTTCCCCGGCCGGGACGAAGACATCAAATTTCCGTGGGAAGATCCAGCCATGCTCAAGATAAACAACGCCGCCATGAACAAGTTCAGCAACGCGTTGGCCGCCTGGAAAGGTAGGGTGAAACGATCGATTGACAAAGAAGAACCCTACTCCAAGATTTGGGCAGACAATCCGACACTTTCGGAAGAGGAGTTTGAAAAATTCAAGGAGACTTGCGCTACTGATGAAGCAAAGCTTAAGTCCGAGAGAGGCAAGGAGATGCAGGAAAAGAACACGGGGAGCCACCGCCTCGGAAGCCGTGGTTATATTAGCAAGAGGCCCATATGGGCTAAGGAGGATGCGGAATGTGAAGCCGCGGGGGACCCAGGCCTCTTTGCAGAGTTCACCGACCAGCAGGAGCATGACTTCATCAGGGCCTGTTACAAGTTTGACAAGGAGAAGAAGGTTTGGTACACGGACGCGCCCACGAGGAAATTGATTAGATATCTGGTAATTATGAATTTTCCACCTTATATTAGCTTTTGATCAAGTCGACTACACGTTGTAGTAACATTTGTAACTGGTTCATGTTTCTTTTGCAGAAAGAGCAACACAAACTTGCGGCCGAAAGTGACTCCTCGTCTCAATCGTCGGCGGGGCCCAAGTGGGACACCCCTCTCAACCGGGCCTTGAACATGCTGAAGGGGCACCCTTTGCACAATCGGCCGCGGTATGGACACGTGCACGGCGCCGGAGACGACGCCACATGGAAGTACTACTACCACGAGGATCCGGAGGCCAAGAGGCAAAGAAGGAAGTTTAGTCAGGTGAATATCGACGACAAGGTGAAGCTTGCGGTCAAGAAAAATGCAGCTGGGACCGCTGTAGCGACAAGAGATGAGATGATCCAGCAAGCAATCAGTGCAGCTTTAGCTGCCTGCAGAAGTGATTTTGTAGCTTCGGTTAATACCTTGATTCCAGCTGTTATCGACTGGACAAGGCAAAATCCAGGTAAAACTGCAGCGGATTATCCCCGTCCCAGCTTCGTCGGGAGCAACTCGGTGAACATCGCACCATCGCCTGCTCTCGCAACCGCACCTGCTCCCGCACCCGCTCATAGCAGCCCGTCCTCCGTCTCTGGCATGCTCGGCGGGGCTTCCACATTGGCTGAGCTCGACGCCCTCACGGTAATTACGCGTCGCACCCTCATCAACATATCTATAATCTTCCGTTCACGTTGCCTTTCGGATGTCTGACACACCACACACATGTCTTCGCAGGCCGACGAAAATCCATGCACCCTACTGTACCACATCAACGGTCAGTTGGTGGATGTGGGAAAGGGTATGATAACAAAGCCCAAGGAGCACTTGTTCCACGGCCGGCGGATGGCCAATAATGTCCTCAGGGTTTCCGTGGCAAGTGTGAAAACTGCCTACGAGAATTTGCCACCGCCGCTACGAACCGGGGGAGAGGATGACGAGAGCCCGGCGTAGCTGGGCCAATGCAAGAATTGGTCGTTGTTGTGGCTGAAGAATCTTCTTCGTGTGGAGGCGGCCGGGAGCACACCAACGACTACAATACCGATTCAAGGTATGACCACCACCCCACCCACGCAATTACCACCACCGTCTGTCGTGTTGGGTGAGAGCGCACGATGCGAGCAAGGGGGTCCAAGCGTCGCCCCCATGGAAGAAGATATGAATAATGACATGGATGAGGATGACCCTCTTCGGTACCTTAATACCGGCTATGGCGACGCAGAAATGATGAGCCAGCCGCCATATGACTCAGGCTATGAGCGTGAAGATGAGATGCATGATGCACAAGAGCTAGAACATCCTCGGGTTGAGTGCAAGAAGTCTTTGTTCATGCAATCCTCACAGGACACGCCTCCGGATGCCGCCTCAACCCAGGGTCAACTACCCGAGGGTCGTGCAGTGCTTAGCCTGACAACACTGGGGGTGGGGGTCAGGAAGGGTTTGGAAGGCTCAGTAGCTCAACCCAAGAAGAAGCAGAGGAAGAGACCTGCGAACAAAGGCTCTGCTGCCGCCAAAGCCGCTTCTAGCAGCCAGCCGCCTCCGGTGAATAGGGTTGCGGACAGTGTATCGATAAGAGATTCGCCGTTACTCCATGTCGTGGGCAAGCTGATGCTACCGCCGGACGGTTTCATGGCCATACATGGGGATCTCAGGAGACTCCATGACCATGTGCTGTCGACAAAGAAGAGCCTTCTCGCCTCAGAGGATCCAGGATACCCGCTATACACGGTTCGTGTGCCGATGGGCAAGGGCTATGTCGCTACATGCCCCGTGGATATGTTCTTCCTGTGGTTTGATCACATCTTCGATATGTATCTCCAGAGGCGGCTCGATTTTACGCTCGTCCGCCTTTTTGCGCTACATATGAGCTACATCACCAGGAAAGAGCAAATCTCGCTAATCGCCATAGCGGACCCCTACTACATGCATGAGGGCTTCCTGGGAATCAGCGATGTGGAACATCTAGCTATGACTAAGTACATCGAAGACTTCATGGTAATGAATAAGGACAAGGAAAGGATTATGCTACCTTATCATCCCATGTAAGTCATTCCCGGATAGCCGCTATAACACATCCTTTGGTACATTTCAATCATTCCTTCGCACGTAGGGAGGCTAATTTGAGGTGTATTTATTTTGCACAGCGAGGGGTGCGCCATCCTTATTGTTCATTACCCGCGAGTCTCCTACGCTTTGTATTTGGACTCGTCCAAAAACACGGTGAAGAAAGACTACACACACATCAAGAGAGTTCTGGATCGTGCTCTCCTTGGCTTCAGCGTGGGGGGTGGCCACATTCAAATCAAGAAACAAAGGAATAACGCACCGGCTTTCTTACATAAAACTGAGTTCTACTGCGTCCAGCAACCGGCAGCAAGTACGAACGATGGATTATACGTCATCCATCACATGATGGAATTCAGAAGGGATCGTCAACAACTTGGCATGACATCTTCATCTGATGCCCATATCTGCAAATGGGCCGAAGTCATAGGAGCCGAACCAGATTATAAACTGAGGAATGACTTCTTTCGCATCCAGCAGGACATTGCGACGATCATCGTGAAAGACGTCATCGAAGAAAATGGGATGTTCCACGGTGGCCCTATATCGCGGGGTGACGTCCGAGCTCGCATAGGCCTACAGCGTATGGACCTGATGCCTTTCACGAAGCTAGGGTGAACCCTTCCAGACATGGACGAATGGAAGTTCCCGTGATTGACGATCACGATGATGGCGTGTCCATTGAATTTGAACTTTATTTATTCGACGCAACTTTGAAACTTTGTGATCTAAATAGTCCTGCTGAACTTGCGTAGCGCTAGTTAATTAGTTACGATGAACTTCGTTAATTATGTTAACTATATGTTGCTTCTATTTGCTTACTCTTTCTCTTCATGTTGCTCAAGTATATATATTATGTTGCATATTATATATCGTTGAATACATCTCTAACTGGTACATAGATCATCGATGGCGAAGAAGTGCTATGTCGTGTACATAGGGAAGGTTCCAGGAGTGTACGACGAGTGGCCAGAGTGTCAGGCCCAAGTGTACCAGTTCCCGGGCGGCAGCCAGAGAGGGTTTGATAGCAGAGGGGAAGCAGAAGCTAGTTACTTGAGGTTCACGCTAGCGCGAGAGAGGGATCAGAGGCGGCGCCTCATGAGCTACTGCTGTAGGAGATATGCCCTAGAGGCAATAATAAATGTTATTGTTTATCTCCATGTTCATAATTATGTTTATGTTCCATGCTATAACTGCTATGGTTCTCGAGTCTACAATAACCACGAGGCTCGGAGGAAGACTCATATACACGTGTGGAATAATAAACGGTAAAAAGTATTCCTAGTCTGGCCTCTAAGACTAGCTCAAGTGTTGCATGATGGTTATGTTTTCCTGATCATGGGCATGACTATGCCGGCAACTTTGAGGGCACAATGTTAGGAGAACACTTGTGTTGAATCAACCCGAATTGATGTTATGCTATGAGATTCATTCGTCACAAGTTAATGGTTAATAACACAGAGAAGTTAATGTTTGCATAATTCCTTAGACCATGAGAGTGTCGAGTTTCTTCATGCTTTCTTCATGAACTTTGGGGTTTGTTAAACGTCATCCGTAACTGGGTGGCTATTACGGCGGCCTACGGGTTCATGGGAAAGTATGTCAAGGGACTTGATAGCTCAAGATTGGGATTTGCTCCTCCGACGATGGAGAGATATCTCTGGGCCCTCTCGGTGTTACGGTATCCACCATCGTC
This sequence comes from Elymus sibiricus, assembly GCA_039707655.1. NCBI lineage: Eukaryota > Viridiplantae > Streptophyta > Magnoliopsida > Poales > Poaceae > Elymus > Elymus sibiricus. The sequence goes on along the minus strand of CM077672.1, from coordinate 73,317,524 downwards.
TGGCCAGACACATTGTGATTTGATCACAGGGATGCCGGAACACGGGAACGAGAAAAGAGAACAAAACCGGTAACGAAGTAACTGGCATTGTGGACAAGTGTTGATCCACGGGGATGCCGATGATTCTCACCTCGTGTATTTGTAACATATCGCGAAGCAACAGGAATAGCACACGGCAACTGGAGATCCACTCGAATATTTATTCGTGTGGGTATAGGGGTCAATATGGGTGTCCACGGCTCCGATGTTGATCATTGATCGGAAAGAGTTCCGGTCATGTCTATGCTTCACCGAACCTGTAGGGTCACACGCTTAAAGGTCATGTATCTGCTGAATACTAGACAGGGAGTCTGAGAGAAAGTCACCGGAAAAGTTTCGGAGACAGCGGAAAAGTTACGGAGAGAGAGCACCGGAATAGTTTCGGTAAAACTGAAAAGTTGTTTCAGGGTATACCATTAAGTCAAATTGGTTTCGGCACAGGCATGGAAATTATTGGAGGGTGCCAGAATTGTTCTGGGAACTTTTGGGATTTTTCGGAGAAAAAACCCGGAAATGTTCCGGAGCTGCCGGAACCGCTTTGGTTGCTTTTCGCAGATGAAAATCACTAATCCGGAATTGTTTCGGAACGCGTCCAAAATCATTTTAGTGGGTACTGGAATTATTCTAAGACCCACAGAAATATTTTCGGATTTAACGGTCGCGGAAAAATGTTTCCGTGAATAGTGAAAGTGCTTTTTGGGTGGCTTCTTGGAGAAGCCACCTTGAGGGCCTTTTGGTATTTTTCCCCTTGGCTTCTTGGAGAAGCCACCCTTGGGCTTGGCCTATAAATAGGGGTGGAGGGGGCTGCCTAAAGACACACTCTTTCTCAACATACAAATGCCATGCATGATCTGGCTTTCTCTCTCCCTCCCAGCGAAATAGTTTCGTAGAGCCGAATGGCTGTCTGGGTTCCGGTGGGAACTAGTTCTGGACGGCGAAGCCCTGCCGGATAGATGACACCGTATGTGTGCAACTCTGTAGAGAGATCGTAGTTTCAGTCTTAGTTCGAGAGTGCCTCCCGAAGGGCTGTCCAAGTGACCATCCGAGTTTCGAGGGTCCTCCCGAAGGGCTGTCCGAGTGACCGTTTGTGGCACCCCGGCTCAGAGAGACCGGAACACCCCGTATTCCAGCCCAGAGATCAAGTCTTCTGGAATACGGCACTGCTTGGCATAGAACAAATCAGCTCTTTATTACAAATAACACGGGTACAAAGGTTCTGAAGGCACTAAGGTTACAGGGGCACGACGACACTTCGCCTGCTCAGGTAGTTCTATGCTAGCAGCGAGACATCTCGTAGCGGAATAAATTCTAGCAGCGGAACAACGGCGACGGTGATGAACTCCACTCCGCAGGGACTCTGGCTGGGACGTATCCTAGAGCGCAACCTCGGGATCCTCGGCAAACAATCAATCACGGCATCACCTGCAATCTGGCATGACACGCCAGGTGAGTACTTTGAATGTACTCGCAAGCTAACAGCAACCAAAGCAATCAAGACATACAACAGCATGGCATTTACAGGTTAATTATCAAAGATGAACACGATGCTACTAGAACAACATGAGCATGGCAACAACATGAACATGGCATGTACATATAATTCATGATATGAACAGGATGATACTAGCACTAGCATGCAAGGGGGTCGACGTTTAAGGTCTCATGGACCAAGTTACTCTGCTCGGAGGTTATCTCGTAACCACCAACTTACCATCGTGATCATCGCACGATCACCACAGGATCAACCAAGCTCGGTATCAACTATACCATCGTGATCATCACATGACCACACGGAGCTTGATCTCTACCTGTGATCATCGCACGACCACATAAAGATCAACCAACTTCTTTCTCATGGAACCGGGGTTGTTTATTATTCAGGTTATTATTTCTGTTGACCCATAGTGTGACCTACTACGAACTGTGTCCATGACCGAGGACGCGGCTATCGATAGATTATACACTCTGCAGAGGTTAGTACACTGTACCCACACCACGGAACTCATGGCCTCGCGCTCCCATTCGGGTAGACCAATGACGTTCCGACAAAACCAGTCTATTGCATGACACCCTCCCGGCCACTCCGACAAACTCCCCTTTGGGCTATGTCCTGGGTGACCCCGATGTCAACATGTGACATCCGCCACCTCTGTGGCTGCCACCGTCGTGGCCAAACATAAACATCGTCCCAAACGGGGACCTTGGATCCATACAACTCGGGTCCTCAAGGTTATGACTGCCTACCGGGCCAGGGTAGCGCCAGTGCACAACCTTCCCTCGTAGGAGGCACCAGCGAGAGGCATGAAAATAGACCGCATTAGGGCCCCCCATAAGGCAAGTGTGGTTGCACTGGTTAGCTCGATTCGTTGGCACCATGACTCAGCCAACAGATTTGTTCAAGTTCGATTATAGTCAGGTTTAACTTGAATGGTGATGAGCTGAGTCATAATAAAATGATAATGCATATGAGCATGATATCAACATAAACATGGTTGGGCAACATAATCATTTAACAACATAACATCAACAATGAGGAATCATTTAATCTACGGGATGCAAATGAGCATGGCATAATGACGATCATGAATATCACAAGTAGTTTCATATCAAACCGATAACTATTCATATGAGCATATTATTATCACTAGCATCAGAAGTGGTTGCAAGAATAAAGCATGATAATAACAATACCATTAATTATGGAGAATAATCATATATGCTCAAGAACATAGCATAAGCATGGACATGGATTCACGAGCATATTCGAAGCATTCACAAAATAATTAAATGAGCAAACAATTATTAAATATTCGAGTGGAAACCATGGCTACTGCAATGCTATCATGCAAGTGGTTGTTGTGGCTTGCCTGGGGTTGATGGCTTCACCGGGGAGAGGTGCAATGAACTCACGGAAAGAATCGCCAGAAAAGTTTCCCTCTCGGCGGAGCTGTATTAAGGGCAAGGGCAAAATGGTCATTTTCACAGTGTGACAACCTCATTAAAATGATACCATCGGAACGGGCTCGACGAACTGAGATCGTGGGCTTTGGAATCACCTGAATCGGAGTTACGGTTGCGGAGTTACGGACGTTCGTTTGTTAGGCAGAAATCCAATAAAAATATTCATTTCTGCTGCTAACGGGTGAACGCCCGCAATATAAGGGTTTCGGCCGGCGGCTGAAAAAGAGAAAGCGTATTCCAGAGAATACATTTTCGGGCAAGGGAAAGCGCATATACGCGCGAGGCTGCAGCGGTTTACGCTTTCATCAACTGAAGACGTACTCTCTGGAAGCCGTGTCCACTTAACCCGCGCGGGCCCGGCCAACAGCCACTTACAGGCGGGGCGGCGCCGGGCGAGGTGGGGCACGCGACCACGGGGCACCAGAGGAGAAGGTGAAGAGCGGAGGGGCTCCGCCGTGGCCAGAGAGTCTCTACGGTGAGGTCAGGAGGGAGAGAAGGGCTCGGGCTCGCCGGAATTTAGGAGGAGTTCGGCGGCGGCCATGGCGGCAATGGTGGCCGAGGAGAGGTGCTCGAGCTCGGGAGAGTGGTCGGGGAGGGATAGTGGAGGGAGGGGAGGCTGTTGGTGCGGTCGGGAGGTCTCGGGGAGGGCTTATATAGCCGCGGAAGAGGGGGCCAGGCGCGCGTGCGAGCTCGGACAGCGACGGGAGAGAGACTGAGGAGTGGGGCCGCAACGCGGGAGGGCAGAAAGCGCGGACGCGGGATGGCAGGGGAGGAGCACGCGCGGGTGGCCACAGTGCACGCGTGCCCGTCGATTTGGCTTGGTCCGGCGAGCTTCTAGCGGGGGAGGGCCGTCCGGGGAGGTGAGCGTGGCAAAGGGGAAGATGCTAGACACGGTTTGGCGGCGATTCCTCGAGGAAACGGACGAGGCCGAGGGCCCCAACTGCCAGAGCACGCGTTCTGCTTGCAGTGCACGCGCTCTCCGCGTGGTCACCGCGTGAACAGGCGCACGCGGGACTTTAGGGCCAGCAACAGGATGTCTAGCATGCAGTCCTTTCAACATGGGTCCTCCCTGAGGTGATGGGTCAACTAAAAGCGCTTTGGGTTGATGGGAAGGTTCAGCTAAAGTTTTCTGTAGCAAACTTTGACCAATAGCTGTGGTAAAATGGTTTGGTTAAATGGTCAAATAAGATTTCACACGGGTTTAGGGTAGGAAGGACTACAGTCCTGTGGATTTTGAGGTCATTTGGACTTGGTTCGAGTGCAGTTGCTTTACAACTGCAAAAATTGGCTAGAATATAGATCAGGAAGTAGCACTCCCAGGGATGCTTGGATTGGGCTGAAAATTGGTTTAGGATGATCATTTGGGCATATGAAGGCACCATAAAAATTTCATCCCATTTGGATGAGTATAAATGGTACTTCCTTCATAATGATCCACACTGGACAGAAACTTGGGGGAATTTTGTGGAGAAAATGGCTTGGAAAAATGATGTGAGTTTTGGCATTCTCACATTATGTATGGATATTTACGTCCTGGATTAATTTCAGAATTTTTTAAGCAATAGAAAATATAGTTGCTTCACAAACTAAAATTGTGACCAGAAACCAAGATTTGAAGGTGTGCTCACATGGATTGTTTGATGGAGATTAAATTTGGTGGAGAGTAATTATTTGATGATATAGATGGTCTCCCAAAATTTCAACTCATTTGGATAAGCCTAGCTAGTACTTCCTTCACAAAGCTCCTCTCTGGTCAGAAACTTTGGGAATTTTCTGAGGAAGAATTACTAGGCAAATGAAGTTGAATTTTGGCATGTGGCAATAATTTGGATAGTAAAGAGTGCCCAAAAATTTTGAAGGCAATCAAGAAAAGATAAATAGCACTTCCTTCACAAAGTGCCATTCTGGACAGAATGGAAAATGAATATTCCTGAATGATTTTTGAACTAGGCAAGGATGGATTTTGGCATATTTGTGGAATATATGACCCAAAGATTTTATGAGAATTTTTTGGGAATTTTGTGTAAGACAGAAATGTAGGTTGCTTCACAACCTAGGGAAAACAGGGTTATTCCTTTAATAGAAAAAAGGAATATTCCCAAGAAATAAATATTGGGGTTGGGCTAAGATGGAAATGACATGGCTTAGGGATAGATTTGAGAATGACAAGCCACTTGGAAGTGGCAGGAGAGAAGATCTTCCCAGGTTTTAAGACCACATAGCCACGGAAAAAAGAAATCCGGATAAAAATTCGAAGAAATCAAAAAGAAAAAAGAAAGGGCCAAAATCGGGGTGTTACACCGTCCGAGTTTCGAGGGTCCTCCCGAAGGGATGTCCATGAGGCCTCTCGGAGGGCTGTCCGAGGATCCGTCTGGTGGGACTATCCGAAGGACTGTCCAGAGGCCTCCCGGAGGGCTGTCCGAGGATCCGTCCGGTGGGACTATCCGAAGGACTGTCCAGAGGCCTCTCGGAGGGCTGTCCGAGGATCCGTCCGGTGGGACTATCCGAGAGACTGTCCAGAGGCCTCCCGAAGGGCTGTCCGAGGATCCGTCCGGTGGGACTATCCGAGGGACTGTCCCGAGGCCTCCCGAAGGGCTGCCCGAAGATCCGTCCGGTGAGCTGACGAAGGAGTACATCCTCGCGGTTGGGAGGTTGTAAATCCTAGCTGCGGGGATCTGCACCGCCGATCGTCATCGACTCTACTTCCGCTGTGCTACGAGTCGGTAACGAAAAAGATCAAACCTTGTATGCAGTCTCCATAGTGGTCCTGGGCTGGTGCGTAGGTCGGAAATTTTTTGTTTTCTGCTGCGTTCCCTACAACTGCATAATTCCGCTCTTCCTCATAGTGATCGCTCTTCTCTTCTATATCATAGTTTAGATGGATGATGAAACATGTGCATGTGATGACCATGTAGTTGCATGTATTCGAGATATGTGACAACTTCTATCGCTATTTCGAGATGATGACGAGAGACATCATTTGTGTTGGATCATGATGTTGATGATGACATGATATATATGATGATCAGACTCTTGTATGTGTGTATGATATGATGTGAGATTTGTATGTGTATGATATGATGAGATTTGTATGTGCATAATATGATGAGACTATTGTGTGTATCATATGATAGAGACTATTGTATAAAACCTGTACAAATACAGAGAAAATACGTAGGAAAAAAATAAAGAAAATAAATTGTAGAAAAAAATACAGAAAATAATAACAGTAGAGCGGGGTATGAGCGTAGCAGCAACGCGGCATTATCAGTAGCGCGTGGTAGATAGACGCGCTGCAGCTATTAGCAACAGCGTGGGTTCGACCAGCGCTACTGTTATCTTTTGGTAGCAGTAGCGCGGGTCAGAACACACGCTACTGCTAAAAGTTAGCTGTAGCGCCGTATCAGTAGCACGGGGACCCGCGCTACTGATAGGACTTTAACCCGCGCTACTGCTAGGGTTTTCCCTAGTAGTGCCATGTCATCAACTTTATTCAAATTTTCTTCTACCATGGCATTGAAAATCTTTTGAGAATTAATAAATTCTTTAATATTACTTTCAAGATCAGAGTGTATCCTATTATTATTATTATATGAATTACCATAGGAATTACCATAATTATCTAGAGGGATTTCCGGGAAACAGTCTAGGATTGAAATTACCCCTATAAGCATTGTTGTTGAAATTATTTCTAGAGATAAAATTCACATCAATAGCATCATTATTTTGCTCAATCAAAGTACACAATGGCACATCATTAGGATCAACATGAGCATTTTTACTAGCAAACAATTTCATAAGAGCATCCATCTTATCACTCGAAGTATTAATTTCTTCGATAGAATTTACCTTCTTACCAGTGGGAGTTCTTTCAGTGTGCCATTGAGAATAATTTGTCATAATATTATCTAGGAGTTTTGTAGCTTCTCCCAATGTAATTTTCATAAAAGTACCACCTGCGGCGGAGTCTAGCAAATTTCTAGAAACAAAGTTTAGTCCCGCATAATTTTTTTGTATGATCATCCATAAGCTTAAACCATGAATTGGGCAATTTCTTATCATTAGTTTCATTCTCTCCCAAGATTGTGCAACATGTTCATCCTCAAGTTGCTTAAAATTCATAATTTTATTTCTTAAAAAAATAATCTTAGCGGGAGGAAAATACCTGGCAATAAAAGCATCCTTACACTTATCCCGTGAATCAATACTATTTCTAGGCAAGGATGAAAACCAAGTTTTAGCACGATCTCGTAGTGAGAACGGAAATAATTTCAATTTGACAATATCATTATCCACATCTTTTTTCTTTTGCATATCACAAAGTTCAACGAAAGTATTAAGATGGGATGCAGCATCTTCATTAGGACTGAGCAATTGCTTTTATCATAACTTCTTTGCAGCTTTCGAGAGAGTATCACCCGTGAGAATCCGCTTCGTCAATCTTTGTTGTAACTTTTGGAATCGACGACGATGCATTCAACTCTCTGGGGTCGGTAACCCAAGATACTTGCTCTCAAACTCAACATTGGGCACTTGCAACACAATCCTCACCTCCTCTTGTCTCTCTTGTGAGCAATGCTACTTGTGAGCTGCGTTGGGATTTCCTCGAAGAGGAGAGGATGATGCAGTACAGTAGAGATAAGTATTTCCCTCATTTAAGAACCAAGGTTATCAATCCAGTAGGAGAACCACACAGAACCTCGTTAGCAGCACCTACACACACAAAAGCAAACACTTGCACCCAACACAAATAAGAGGGTTGTCAATCCTCTTAGCGGTTATTTGCAAGGATTAATTCTGATAGTGATAGATAGATAAAGTAAAATACTAAATAAAATAAAAGTAAATAAATTGCAGCAAGGCATTTTTGGTTTTTAATATATAATAAAAGTAGACCCGGGGGCCATAGTTTTCACTAGAGGCTTCTCTCTCGAACGCAGAACATACGGTGGGTAAACAAATTACTGTTGGGCAATTGATAGAAAAGCAAATAATTATGATGGATTCATGGCAATGATCATGTATATAGGCATCACGCCCGAGACAAGTAGACCGAATCCTGCCTGCATCTACTACTATTACTCCACCCATCGACCGCTATCCAGCATGCATCTAGGGTAGTAAGTATGAAACAGAGTAACGCCTTAAGCAAGATGACATGATGTAGACAAAGTAAACACAAGCAATATGATTAAACCCCATCTTTTTATCCTTAATGGCAACAATATAAATATGTGGCATGTCCCTTTCTGTCACTGGGATTGAGCACCGCAAGATTGAACCCATCACAAAGCACCTCAACCATTGCAAGATAAATCAATCTAGTAGGCCAAACCAAATTGATAGATCGGAGAGAAATACAAAGCTATAACAATCATGCATAAAAGAGTTCAGAGAAGACTCAAATATTTCTCATGAATAATCTGATCATAAACTCACAATTCATCGATCCCAACAAACACACCGCAAAAGAAGATTACATCGGATAGAACTCCAAGAACATCGAGCAGAACATGGTATTGAAGATGAAAGAGAGAGAAGAAGCCATCTAGCTACTAGCTATGGACCCGTAGGTCTATGGTAAACTACTCACACATCATCGGAAGGGCAGCAAGGTTGATGTAGAAGCCCTCTGTGATCGATTCCCCTCCGGCAGAGTACCGGAAAAGGCCTCCAGATGGGATCGCGGAAGAACAGAGGCTTGCGGCGGCGGAAAGGTTTTTTCTTCTGGCTCTCTGTTGGTTTTGGAATATTTGTGAATTTATAGCATTGGAATTAGGTCAAGATGTGCCACGCGGGGCCCACAAGCCTAGGGGCGCGCCCTACCCCCCCAGGGCGCGCCTCCCGAGCTTGTCGCTCCCTCGTGGCTCCTCTGGTCTTCTCCCGAAGCTTCTAGGGTCTCTTCTGGTCCAGAAAAAATTAATCCAAAGTTTTTTTTCTCGTTTGGACCTTTTTTGATAATGATTTTTTCAAAAGACAAAAACAAGCAAAAAACAACAACTGGCACTGGGCACTGGGTTAATAGGTTAGTCCCAAAAAATGATATAAAGTTGCATATAAAACATCCAAGATTGATAATATAATAGCATGGAACAATAAAAAATTATAGATACGTTGGAGACGTATCAAGCAGCTTGCCCCAAACAAAACCAAACATTTAAGTGGATTGATGAGTTGTCATGTAGCCTTAGCATATCCACGGATGATCTCCATGATCTCCATTGCTTGATCTTGTTAGGCTTTGAAGAAAAGCAAGGTATCATCAGCAAAAATAAAACAGGAAATTTCTGGTGCTCCTCTGCAAATTGTCACCAGTTGAATAGTGTTTGTTTCCACACCCTGTCTAAGGACAGCAGAAAGATCATCAACCACAAACAGGAATAAAAATAGGGAGAGAGCATCACCTTGCCGTAACGCATGTGGTGGTGCAAAGGAATCCAAGAGAGCTCCATTAAATTTAACTCGATACCTCACCATGGTAACATATGTCATGATCCATTGTACCCACTGGTGAGCGAAGCCTAACTTTTGCATCGCTCTGCTTAGTCCCATGTCGCCTGCCACCGCAACGCTAACGCCAGAGCGGGCCCGTCATGTACCGCGCACAACTTCCCGCAGTCATCCCACCCCGCGCCGCTCACCCTCCGATCGCTGCTCCTCAAGGGCAGTGAAGGGTGTTAGAGCCTAATGACCCACAAGTATAGGGGATCAATCATAGTCCTTTCGATAAGTAAGAGTGTCGAACCCAACGAGGAGCAAAAGGAAATGACAAGTGGTTTTCAGCAAGGTATTTTCTGCAAGCACTGAAATTATTGGTAACAAGTAGTTTGATAGCAAGATAATTTGTAACAAGTGACAAGTAGCAATAGTAACTAAGGTGCAGCAAAGTAGCCCAATCCTTTTGTTGCAAAGGACAGGCCGAAACGATCTCTTATAATAAGCTAAACGTTCTCGAGGACACATGGGAATTTCATCTAGTCACTTTCATCACGTTTGTTTGATTCACGTTCGCTACTTTGATAATTTGATATGTGGGTGGACCGGTGCTTGGGTGCTGTTCTTACTTGAACAAGCCTCCCACTTATGATTAACCCCTCTCGCAAGCATCCACGACTACGAAAGAAGAATTAAGATAAATCTAACCATAGCATTAAACATATGGATCCAAATTAGCCCCTTACGGAATAGCGCATAAACTAGGGTTTAAGCTTCTGTCACTCTAGCAACCCATCATCTAATTACTACTCCACAATGCATTCCCTTAGGCCCAAAGATGGTGAAGTGTCATGTAGTCGACGTTCACATGACACCACTAAGAGAATCAACAACATACATATCATCAAAATATCGAACGAATACCAAATTCACATGATTACTTATGACAAGACTTCTCCCATGTTCTCAAGAACAAAAGTAACTACTCACAAATCATGTTCATGTTCAAGATCAGAGGGGTATTGAATAGCATAATGGATTTGAACATATAATCTTCCACCAAATAAACCAACTAGCATCAACTACAAGATGTAATCAACACTACTAGCAACCCACAGGTACCAATCTGAGGTTTTGAGACAAAGATTGAATACAAGAGATGAACTAGGGTTTGAGATGAGATGGTGCTGGTGAAGATGTTGATGAATATTGGTCCTCCCACGATGAGAGGATCGTTGGTGATGACGATGGCTTCGATTTCCCCCTCCCGGAGGGAAGTATCCCCGGCGGAATCGCTCCGCCGGAGAGCAAAAGTACTCCTACCCAAGTTCCGCCTCGAGACGGCGGCGCTCCGTTCCGAAAGTCTTCTCCTCATTTTTTCTAGGGAAAATGGGCTTATATACCAGAAAATGGGCACCGGAGGCTGGCCAGGGGCCCCACAAGCCACCAGGGCGCGCTTGGGGGGGTGGCGCGCCCTGGTGCCTCGTGGGCGCCTGGGTGGCCCCCTCTGGTACTTCTTTTCTCCAGTATTTTTTATTTATTCCAAAATAAATCTCCGTGAAATTTCAGCTCATTTGGAGATGTGCAGAATAGGTATCTCTGACATGGCTTTTTCAGGTCCAGAATTCCAGCTGCCGGCAATCTCCCTCCTTATGTAAATCTTGCATATTAAGAGAGAAAATGCATTAGAATTGCTCAGGAAAACAACATCACCAAGTTGCTAAGATGAGCATTAGCATTTATAACAGTGCCATACCAGCAATTTAAATTGCAAATTCTTTTATGAAAAATACAAATGAATTCCCCTGGGCTCCAAAATAATTGTGGCAGTGCCTAAAAATGCAAAGTATTTAATGGGCCAAGTCACACATTTTTCTAAAATGATTTGGTTGCCCAAATATTTATTTTCCCCTCTCTGTTTATTAAATAAAAGAGAAAAGATGGAAAAGGGAAAAATCAGAAACTTACCTGGTGCTGGGCCAGCCGGCCCAGCCCACCTGGGCCTCCCCTACCTACTCCCGCGCCGTGTCGCCGTCCCCGCATCCGGCGCGCGTTGCGCCGACCACCGCTCGCCACGGCGACGAGCAGGTGGAGTTGGGGGATAAGGACGCCCCCGTCCATCTCCCCTAGCCACCCTCGCCATTCCTCTTCCCTCCTCCCTCACTCGCTCGGCTCCCTCCTTCCCTCTCTGTCCCGACGACGTCGCCGCCGTGCCCGACGTCGATCCACGGCCACCGTCGCCCCCGCGACCAGCTGTGCTGCTCCGAAGCTCCGCCAGCCTCTTCCTCTTCTCCTGGAGCTCTCAGGCGGGGCCGGGAAGCCTTGTTGCCGCCGTCCGCCATCGCCTGCATCTCCGGCCACCACGGCGAACACCGGCGACCGTGACCTCCCCTGCAGCTACAAAACCATCACGGGTTTTTCTTAGCCGCTTGGTGAGCTCCTCCCCCCCTCTGTACTTCTCCTCGCGCCGCGTGCTTCGCCCTAGCTAGCTCGCCACCTCGCCGTGCTCTGTCCGCCGCAGCACCTCGCCGTCCGGCCACTTTCGGTCATCCCCGAGGCCGCGCGTTAGCTCCGTTCGATGCGCGCTGCTCCACTCGTTCGAACGAGCTCGAAAACACGCGCAAATACTCACCGCAGTCGCTCGCCCGTGACACACCCGAGAGCTCCGCCACCACACGTCGTCGCCGGCGTCACTCCGGCCACCCCCGAGTCCAACCGGTCACACCACTCGACGCGCGCTGCACTGGCCGTTCGGATGCAGCAAACGGCGCGCGATTTGGTGCCGTGTAGTGAAAACCCGAGCTCACCGGAGTTCTCGGCCGCGTCCGGCGCTCGCCGGAGCTCTCTCCGGCGCCGGCGCTGAGCTGGCTGCCCACGTGGCGCCTCTGGGTCACTGGCAGCTGGGTCCCGCAGGGCCCAGTTGACCGGGTCAACGCGCGCTTACTGTTCACCTATGCCACTAACCAGTGGGCCCGCGCGGTTAAATAGTTAAATTGGTTTTTAAAATAAATCTAATAATTAATCAGTCGCTGACACTGACCCCTAATTAGTTCTGTGACACTGACCAGTGGGACCCAGCTGTCAGGTTTGACCTGAACAGCTGCGGTTGACCCACTGACGTCATGATGACGTCATGCTGACGTCAGCATCTACTATTCTGGATAATACGAATTGTTTAATTAAATAAATTCTAGAAATTTTAGAAAAATGTTTAAAACTTTGAAAAATCGTAGAAAATAATCCGTAACTCGGATCAAAAAAAATTCTACATGAAAGTTGCTCAGAAAAATCCCACGAATCCGATCATGCCGTCATTTTTATTATCAGGACCCTCTACGTAGGTGTACCCGCAACTTTTTGCCTGTTTTCGGTAGATGAATAGTGCATGCTTACCTGCTAATAATTCCAACCTAAATCCTAAAAATAACTAAAATGGTTTAGATATGCTTTAGGCAACCCTGCACTGCATTTTAGCATAGCATGCTCTGTGTTGCATTTGTCTGCCTTTATTTATTGTTTCTTCCCCCCTCTTCTTCTCCGATAGCCCCCGAGACCGACGCAGCTCAGGAGACCGACGACACCACTGACGACCCCTCCTTTGCCGCAGAGCTTCCAGGCAAGCAACCCCCCCCCCCCCTTGACGCATGCCTATATCACCTATTCCTTCTTCCCCCTGCTTGCATTAGAATTTGCTACTGCTACTGTTTTATCCTATTCTGATGCATAGCATATCCTTGTAACTGTTATTGATACCTGCCTGTTATCCAAAATGCTTAGTATAGGTTGGATGGTAAATCATCTGTGCCCCCCTTTTCCTTGCTGTAGTTGCCCCGCTTTAGTACCGGTGCCCGATCGATGTGATCGAACGGGATGAGACCAGCACGTACACCTCACACCCCTTAGTTGCTCGACGCTGCAGAGCTAATATCGAGTGCCGAGGGTGATACCTCTCATCTCACTCCCGATGTGGACTACGTAGTACGGCTAGTCGGTGGTGTGATACCGAGGGTGATTCCTCTTTCACCACCTCCGATGAAGCTTCTGTCGTGCAACCCCGCAAGTGTGGATACCATCGAGGGTGATTCCTCTGGGTTCACTCTGACGGGATCATCGAGTGGGAATCCAACGAGGGTGATTCCTCGGATTCCTCCTTGATGTTATGGACACACGGTCACCTGCACTTTACTACTGTTACTGGATAAAGACGGGTCGGCCCCGAGGGGTACCCGCGAGAGATATATTGTCGGGTTGACCATGAGGGTGCCCGAGAGATGAATACGTGGCACGGCCGGGCATTCTTAGCCCTTGCTGTCAGTCCACGAGACGGGGCGACGGGGTCACAGGATCGTGAGTCTCTGCTCGTTTCCGCGCGCTCCAAATGCACTAATGCGTTAGGATATGTGATCTGAGTAGGCCTCTGGCCTTTTCGCGCTAACCAGCACGTGGGACTAATAAGGGTACTCGGTGTCGTAGTATCAGCCGAAGTTCTTCAGATGTCAGCAGTTGAGCGGCGCGCGCCGGGTTGGTCTGGTAAAGCCTGCGCTTGTATTAAGGGGGCTAGGACTGCTCACCGGCCGCGTACGCAACACGCAGGAGTGCAAAGGACGATGGGCCCAAGACCCCTGAGTGCTTAGGATGTAGACCGGCGTGCTGGCCTCTCTGTTGAGCCTAGGTAGGGCTACGACGTGTCGATAGTCCGAGGCCGGGCATCGACTGAGCAAGTGTGTCCGGCCAGAGTCATCGAGCATGTTGGGTAAGTTGGTGCACCCCTGCAGGGAAGTATATCTATTTGAATAGCCGTGTCCATGGTAACAGGACGCTCGGAAAATATCCCGATCTACTACAACTAGAAATGGATTGATATGATAGCTCCGGGATCGCTTTCTCGCAGGGAGTCGAAGAAGGATCTCTGGGCGATGTTGGTACTTGTTGCTACTACTATATTTATGTACTAATCTGTACTCTTCTAATGCTGCAAGACCCTGAAGATGCTAGTCTTCGATAGGCTAGGCTTTTCCCTTCTATTCTTGCATTTCTACAAATCAGTCCACATATACAGCCTTCCTTTGATAATGTTGCATATTTTAGAATAGATCTGATGTCAGTCTTGCTGAGTACTTTGGATGAGTACTCACGGTTGCTTTGCCTTCCTTTTTCCCCATACCCGATTATTGAGACCAGATGACGGAGCCCCGGAGCCAGCTGCCCCAGCAGTCGACGACGACTACTACCACTACTACCCCTCCGGATACTACTACTACGAGGAGCCCTCCGACGACCAGGAGTAGTTAGGAGGCACCCAGGCAGGAGGCCTGCGCCTTTCGATCTGTGTTTTATTTTGCCCCGCCTTCTTAAAGGCCTATCTGTTTAACTTTGTGTCTGTACTCAGATACCTGATGCTTCCGCTGATGCTTGTATGACATCGAGCTTATGTATTCGAGCCCTCGAGGCCCCTAGCTTGTAATATAAAGCTTGTATGACTTTTATTTATGTTTAGAGTTGGGTTGTGATATCATCAAGTGAGTCCTTAGGCTTGATCGTGTGCATTTGCGTGTATGATTAGTGCACGATTAAGTCGAGGGCGTCACAAGTTGGTATCAGAGCCGACTGCCTGTAGGAACCCCCTTTCCAACTCCTTGGCCGAAGTTGAGTCTAGTCTTTGCAAAACGATTTTACTAACATGGCTGTGTGGCTTACGGGCCCACGTCGCCAATGGGTGGTATTAGGATATTTTATTCCTCACCTTTAATCTGGGACTCTGATCTCTCTTCTTTTCGGGTTAAAAGATTTTACTAACTCTGACATTAGGTTCTCGTAATCACATTCACCCGGAGAGCTGAATTGACTACAACTAATTCGTTCTTTTGATCTGATTAATCTGATAATCACATTTTTTTTCCATTGGTTTGTTTAACCTTTCCTTTCCAAGTTATCATATGCTTCTCACACTGTCATTTGACAATCTTGAATTTCCTCTGTTTCAGATGGATCGTTTGTTTCCGCCGCGTCCCGCAAGACAGCTTGTCCGTCTGACCATGGCTGTTGATGCGACTGGGTTCCTGGCCATCTTGGTCGATCTTTTGACCTGGCTGGGATATCGCTGGTATCCCGAGTACACAGTTTACGAGGATTACCGCGAGTTCAACCAGGAGCAGTACCATGCTGAGGTTCGCATCTACGATCGGCAGGACCTCTCCATCACTGAGTTGCACACCTTTCACGGTGTTGGAGTGACTGTCGACATGGCAGTCCATGATGCTGCCTATACTGCTATTGCCCGTCTCCGTGGAGAGTACAGCAGTCGCTTGGAGCATACTGCCTTCAGATACATCCTGTATGCTCTTGCTGGGGACGAGACTGGATACTACACTGCTGTCTGTACCCCTTACGTGTCACGTCGTTATGACCCGCAGGTTTTGGTATAGTACACTCAGGCTCTGGACCGCACTGCTCGAGCTCTTGCTGTCGAGTTGCACGCCACTCGTGCTCGTCTTTACGACGCTCTCACATAGTTGCTGCCAGTAGTCAGTGCACGGATGCACCTAGAGTACATTCTTTACCTGCGCAGGACGGAGATGCCACCAGGCCTTGACTGGCCTGCTGTTGGAGGTTTTACCCCTCCGCGTGGTCCTCTACTTCCAGTTCGGGACCAGGTTCTGCACCAGAGTGTCCACGGAGCACAGGATCCTCACCTCGAGGGTGCCCGGTGTCTTCACACGCAGTTACCTAGGTTCAGTGGTTTTATCCGACGCTGATGTGGCATATCGCTATGTCGCGTTGTTGTATCCCTCCACCACGTGCCTGCGTGCCGCCTAGTTGTCTAGCTTTTCTTTTTGCCGTTGTAACGCTGGTCTGTAACCAAACCTATGTATGGATCTGTATGTCATGTTGACTATGTTGATGTATCTATTGCACTTTCTTTTGTTGTGCATGTTACTTCATGAATGTATCCATACAATTGCAATGCTCGTTGCTAAACTACCCCCTGCTGAATTTAGCAGGATGGTTAGACCAACAGATCATGGCCGTGGTGCCAACAATCCACCACCGCCCGACTATATGGCAGCCATGATGCAACAGTTTGAAGTGCACCGTCAGTTTATGCAAGGGCTGATGGATCAGTTTCCACGTCCCAATGCCAACCACCAGCCAGCCGCAATCACCTTGCAAGAGTTTGTGCGTCTGAATCCAACTATTTATCGCAACTCAGTTTAGCCGCTTGACGTTGATGACTGGCTCCGCGACATCTCTTTGAGATGGAGTCTGCGGATGTGGCCCCTGCCAACTATGTGACTTTCGCCTCCTACTTCCTGAAGGGACCCGCAGCACAATGGTGGGACACTCACAGACAGACCTTAGCTCCTGGAACCATCATCACCTGGATGGAGTTCAAGGCTGCCTTCCGTACCCGTTATATTCCGCAAGGAGTAATGGACCGGAAGAAGCGTGAGTTCCGCAATCTCACACAGGGCACTAAGTCTGTGGAAGCCTATCAGCGGGAATTTCTGGAATTATCTCGCTATGCTGAAGAGGACATTGCTACGGACGCACGCAGACAGGAAAATTTCCGTGAAGGGCTCAACCCTGACATCAAGCTCGCTCTGTTAGTCCAAGACTTTGCCGACTTCACCACCTTGGTGAACAAGGCTATTCAGGTTGAGACAGGTCTGAAGGATCATAAGGATGCTCTTAAGCGCACCCGTGAAGCGGGCTCATCTTCGGGCTCGTCTTCCCAGAAGCGCCGCATTTGGATCCCTCAAAGCATGTACCGTCCAGCTGTACCTGTTCAGAGGCCATCATATGTTGCACCACGTATGCCTCCTCCACCGCCAAGACAGTTCAGACCTCAAGCTCCAATGCTTCGAGCTCCTGCTCCACGTCCCGACAATGGACTCTGCTTCAAGTGTGGCCATCTAGGTCACCGTGCCAGAGACTGTTCTCAGAGTCAAAATCAGCTCGTGCTTCCTCCTGCTGGCCGTGGAAATGGCCGTGGTATTAATCAGCCTCCCAACTATAATGCAAGACCTTCATATGGTCGTGGGCAGGCTTATCACGTCAACATGGCTGAAGCTCAGGATCAACCAGAGACTGTGATGGGTACACTTCCTGTTAATTCAGTACCTGCATCTGTTTTATTTGATTCAGGAGCATCGCATTCATTCATGTCAGAACATTTTGCACTCTTGCATGATATTAAATGTGAAACGCTGCACCATCCGTTAGTGGTAAACACTCCCGCCGGCCAATGTCAAACCTCTCTATTCATCCCCGATGTCACCATTGATATTGAAGGACTGGAGTTTCGTGCTTTTCCCATTATTTTGAAGTCTTCCAAGACTGACCTCATTCTGGGAATGGATTGGTTGAAGGCTCACACTACCTTGATCAATTGTGCCACCAAAGTTGTACACCTTCTGCACCCATCGGATGAGCTAGTAAGCTACCATGCTCATGTTGTTCAAAGTGCCAAGGCTTAGATCTATGCCTTGAATGCGTTGAACGCTTCTCCTCTTGAGGGGATAGAAAATATTCCAGTCATTCGCGACTTCCAAGATGTATTCCCGGAAGAACTCCCAGGAGTACCCCCTGTTAGGGCTGTCGAGTTTGTCATCGACCTTAAACCAGGCACAACTCCTATTGCGAAGCGTCCTTATAAGATGCCTCCGCATGAACTTCTCGAGCTTAAGGAGGAGCTCGATAAATCACTTCAAAAGGGTTTCATCCGTCCAAGTTCCTCTACTTGGGGAGCACCTTCTCTCTTTGTCAAGAAGAAAGATGGTACAAACCGATTGGTCCAAGATTACCGGCCTATCAACAAGCCACCATTCAGAACAAGTATCCGCTTCCTCGGATCAATGACCTGTATGACCAACTGGCTGGATCATCAGTGTTCTCTAAACTCGACTTGAGGTTGGGTTATCATCAGATCCGTGTCCGCGAAGAGGATATTCCCAAGACTGCCTTTGTTACTCGCTATGGCTCTTATGAGTACACTGTCATGTCATTCGGCTTAACCAATGCTCCAGCTACGTTCTCCCGTCTGATGAATTATATCTTCATGGATTACCTTGACAAATTCGTTGTGGTATATCTAGATGATATTCTGGTATTCTCCAAGAATAAGGAAGAACATGCTGAACATCTTCGTCTGGTTCTGGAAAAGCTTCGAGAGCACCAGTTATATGCCAAGTATTCCAAGTGTGAATTCTGGTTGTCCGAAGTAACCTACCTTGGTCATGTGATTTCCAAGGATGGAATCGCTGTTAACCCAGAACGAGTTCAGGCTATTCTTGATTGGACTCCTCCGAAGAATGTCAAGCAAGTTAGAAGTTTTCTTGGACTCACAAGTTATTGTCGTTGCTTTGTCGAGAACTTCTCAAAGATTGCCAAGCCTCTGACTAATCTGCTTCACAAAGGCGTTAGGTTTGAGTGGACAGATAAATGTCAGGAAAGTTTCAAGACCCTCAAGGACAAGCTCACCTCCGCTCCAGTGCTTGCTCCTCCGGATTCTCGTAAGGATTTCGTGATTTATTGCGACGCCTCTCGCCAGGGATTAGGCTGTGTCCTGATGCAAGAGCGAAGAATAATTGTTTATGCCTCGCGACAGTTGCGTCCTCACAAAGAGAATTATCCAGTGCATGATCTTGAACTTGCTGCAGTGATTTATGCATTGAAGCTGTGGCGACATTACCTTCTTGGTAATCGATGTGAGATATACACTGATCACCAAAGTCTGAAGTATTTATTTACTCAGCCGGATCTCAATCTCCGCCAACAGCGATGGTTGGAAACTATTACGGACTATGACTGTGGTATTTCATATACCCCTGGCAAGGCTAATGTGATGGCTGATGCCTTGAGCCGCAAGTCCTATTGCAACAACCTCACGGTTCAGCGAGCTCAACCTCATCTGTGTGAAGAATTGCGCCAACTGAACCTCCACATTGTTCCACAGGGTTCTCTTAATACCCTTGTAATACAGCCAGATCTTCTGAATGTTGTTAAGCGTGCGCAAGCTAAAGATGCTGAAGTTGATCTGATGAAAAGAGATCTTCACCTTGAAAAGTACAGGGATTTCTCGCTTGCTCAAGTTGGGACTTTGTGTCAGGCCCATTTCTGGGATAAATCACAGAAGAGCCTCAAGTCATACCAGCCCCAAGAACAACTGGTAGACTTCCTTGATATAGATAACCAGTACAAAAATAATATTACACAGGGGTTGAGTCAGAGTGCTCAACAATTATTACAAGTTTGCCAATATACTACGGTGGTGGAATAATACAGTGGTGTGGTGGTAGACAACACTGATACAATAAAGTAAAGTCCAGCGTCAGTGTGAGGCTTGGCTATTTTATTGGTGTAGCGGAAACACAGCGGATGATACATGTGGCAGACTCCAAGATCACAGGTTGACTGACTGGGACACCTCTATGCGTTGGGCTCGCTAGCGCAATCTCCTTCCACAAGCTCGTCCTCCTCCAGGTCTGGCCAATGAAATAGCCAGGGACAAGCCAGTGAGTACGTTGGAATGTACTCGCAAACATTATGAACATAAGATATACTGACTGCATATGCCCATGATGGATTAAATGATATGCTCATGCTGACTGAAATTTAAAACATGGCATGATAAATATTAGCATGTGCAGAAAAATTAAATTGTTAGTGAGAAACCAAGAAAGTTAAAGGTGGACAATCGGGCGTGGCTGAACCGCCCGAGAATCCAAAAGAAATGCCAAACGGGTGTCTAAAAGAGTATCGGGCGAGACAGACCGCCCATGAACTCAAGCGACGCCACGAGAGGTCTTGAAAAGAAATGCCAGTCGGGCGTCTAAAAGTGACGCCACAGTCGGTCTTGAAAAGAAATGCCTAACGGGTGTCTAAAAGAGTATCGGGCGAGACAGACCGCCCATGAACTCAAGCGACGCCACGAGAGGTCTTGAAAAGAAATGCCAGTCGGGCGTCTAAAAGTGACGCCACGGTCGGTCTTGAAAAGAAATGCCTAACGGGTGTCTAAAAGAGTATCGGGCGACACAGACCGCCCATGAACTCAAGCGACGCCACGAGAGGTCTTGAAAATAACACTGGGTGTCCGGGGTAGTCTAGCCAGCCCCTGAGACACTCAGGAAAATAAAATAAGAGAAACGGGTTAGTCCACAATGATATGCATATTAACAATAATATTCACAACCATCATAATCCTGATGACAAAATATCCATGACAGTGTTAGTGATGAGATAATAACATTCTGCAAAATATCTGATGCTCAAATTAATTATTTTCCTCTGAAGACCGACACCGGACCGACACTTGACCCTACCTAGCTAACGTCCTTGACTGCGGACACGGCTATTCGAATAGGTATAACTCTGCAGAGGGTGTACTCTTTACCCACGTGTATGAGATTTCTTTAGTCAGCACCGTGGCACTGACTAATTCCCACTACGGTCTTTGGGTTGAAAACACGCCTGACCAGCACACACCAGATTAACTTTCCGGATGCCAGGAATCACCCAAAGCATCGTTCAAGAAAAGCTCTAAGTCGGGGAGACTACAATCTCGATTAGCATGTGATCACTATTCATACGCGCAGATTACAAGGGGTGCCCCCCTCTCAGCCCAGCCGGAAACACCCATGCCCCCTGACCTGATGACGGGCATTAGTCCATGGCCGTGGAAACCCTCATCATGGCCCTCTATGTGGTGTGTACACAGACAGGGGTTAGCAACTTACTAAACCGTACTTCCCTCGCGGGAAGACCCGTGGCAGCACGGTGTTTAGCTAGGTGTGACGGAACAAGATTCGATCTAGGTCGACTTAGGAGGTGTTGTTAATATGACCGGTATACTTCACATATGTCACCGTGACACCACCGTGTCAAACGTGACCCGTGCCCACCGGCATGTCCAAGGCAAGAGACACGCTCCTGAATTCTCACAGCTCTCCACCATGTTAGAAAATTCATGAGCTTGAGTGGAGTGCAAGTCATGTGCAAGGAAATAGTATGACCATGCATGCATGCATTATTACTTCATATGTGGTGAAATCTCAAACCGATGCAAACATGCAATGCAATTCACCATATCCCAGGTTCAAAATGCTTGCCTTGTCCAAAGTAGTCAGAAGAAGAACACTCAAAATTCCCGGCAAAGTTCCCCTCTTCTTTTTCTGAAAAATTCAAATTCAAATTTCAATTAAAAATTTGGCAACAGTACCAAAACTTGTCTCAAAATATTTTTAAATAAATACTCAAAAAACTAGAGAGAAAAATAAGAATTTCAAAAAAAGATTCAACTCAATCAGAGTTGTAGTTTAAAAGTTATTCAGCTTTCAATGCCAGGGGTTTTTCTGTAAAAATTCCAGTCCCTGTGCGTTTATAAAGAAAACGCTTCGGGAGGAACTACGCTTTCCCAACTCAGAACGCGTAAACAATAGAATACATTTTCTGTTTTAATCGGAAAAGAATAAAACGCTAACGGGTGGGCCCCACACGTCAGGTTTAAATTCAAACGCGCTGCGCGCGCGTATATAGAGGGAAGCGGCGATCGCCGGCGACGATCGCCGGGGTTTTGGGAGGTGGCGGTGGTCGGAGTGTGTTCGGGGTGGAGTTCCGCTTCGGTGGGTAGAGGAGGTGGTCGCCGGCGAGCACCTGAACGGCGGCGAGGTCGACGGCGGCGGACGATGTTTCGGGTGTGATCGGAACTCGCCGGAGAGAGCTCGGGTGGTGAAATTGGAGCGCGGAATCGAAGTATGGGTGTGATTTGAGGTTACTGGCAGAGTTTGGAGGGTGGAGATGGAGTGATGGCGATGAACTGATCAGCGGAGGTGGCGGCGGCTCGGTGACCGGAGAGGAGGAAGAAGACCCTCTCGGGGTCAGGTGAGTGGCTTGGCGGGCGATTGGGAGGCAGGGTGGATGGTGGATGAAGCGAATGGAGCTCGAGGAGTCCTATTTATAGGCGAACCGGGGAGGGCCGAGGCGTGCGGGCGACGCCGGAGTAAATTCCACCGGCGAGGTAGGTTCTGGGCGGCGGGTAGGTGCGGTGCATGATCGGGGAGGATTATGGAGCTCTCCAGAAGTCTGATTGTGGACGAAGGCGAGCTCTATCCATTCTTCCGCGGATGGACTCCCGTACGGGTGCGGCGGCGATGGCTGGCTCCGGCGACTACCAGTGGGGTCCTGGGCGGTTTGGACAGTGCGGTGATGACTCGGAGGAGGCGCCGCGTGGAGGAGATTAGGTGGAGGGAGTAGTAGGAGGAGTGAAGATGGCAGACGGGGTCGAGCCGATCCGCTCGGCCGCCGCGGATGAGATCGGAGGCTGCTGCACCGGCCTAGCACTGTTTCGTCGGTGGAGTTACTGACCAGGGGGGTTTACGGCGGCTCAATGATGTGGAGAGGGGGCATGGATGAGAAGGAGGGCGACGGAGTGAAGCATACGGCATCGATCTCCTCTGCCGCCTGACGAAAATTCAGTTAACTGAATTTGATCAACAGTGAACAGTGCGCATACCAGGTGTATGATGAAATTCCAGAGGGAGCTAGGGATTTTAGGATTTTTAGGGAATTTTAGTGGTGATGTGTTGATGCATATAAGAGGGCTTGGCAAAGTTTCAGAATTTTTGGAGCAATTAAAAATAGGTTTGTATCAGAAAGATTGTTTCTGGTCCAAAATTGAACCGAATGAAATTTGAAAATTTTGAATTGTGGAACCCAATGTTTTTGGTGAAGTGGGTTTTGGGTACTGTCTAGTTGTTGGGGAAATTTTGGTGGAGGCAGAAGAATCACAGAAGATATGGTTCCTTTGTAAACCAAACAAACCCTGAATAAAATAAATTCCAACTTTGGAATTTAATAAATATTGCAGAAATATTTTTGTAAGGTGGAAAGGAGTTGGATAATGTCCTAGAAGGTGTGAGTGACTTGAGGGATAATTTAGAAGTGGCAGAAAAATTATAGGAAGAATTTAGAAGTGCTAGAAGGAAGTGAAAAGGCTATTTTCATGGAATAGTTTTAATATTCCAGAATTTTTCTAAAGAGAGAAAAAAAATATTTTTGATTACTCAAAAATAATTACCAAATCAATAACCATCAAAACAGAACCATGCAAAGATTTTAGAAACCTCAATTAAAATTTAAAATGAATTTCAGAACAGAAGAAAGAAAAAAAAATAGGGCCAAAATAATTCAAAGCATTTTATTTTAAAGAAAAGATTTGAAAATCGAGAGAGAAAATTTTGGGGTGTTACACTTTGTATTTCAAAGACCGCATTGTGGTACCTCGGTTTGAGCTTATGACCGACAAGGTTATGAAGGAGGCTCATGATACACCACTGTCTATTCATCCGGGTAGCACTAAGATGTATCAAGATCTCCGTCAAAGGTACTGGTGGTCTAGGATGAAGCAGGATATTGCTCAATATGTTGCTGAATGTGACGTTTGCCGCCGCGTTAAAGCGGAACATCAGAAGCCTGCTGGAATTCTGCAACCGCTTCCTATTCCTTTGTGGAAATGGGACAAAGTGCAAATGGATCTCATTACTGGCCTTCCCAAGTCGCAGAAAGGTCACGATGCTATTCTTGTCGTCGTCGACCAACTCTCCAAAGTTGCACACTTTTTGCCAGTTAAGGAGACGATCACTGCTAGTCAGTTAGCAGAGTTATACATCTCCAGAATTGTGTCACTACACGGTATTCCGAAGGAGATCAGCTCAGACCGTGGCAGCCTCTTCACCTCTCACTTCTGGAATAGTTTCCAACAAGCTATGGGAACTCATATAATCTGGAGTTCAGCTTATCACCCCCAGTCTCAAGGCCAAGTTGAAAGAGTGAATCAGGTGCTTGAAGATATGCTGCGTGCTTGTGTTATTTCATTTGGCAAGAAGTGGGAAGAATCTCTCCCGTATGCCGAATTCTCTTACAACAACAGTTATCAAGCAAGTTTGAAAATGGCCCCCTTCGAGGTTCTCTATGGACGTAAGTGTCAAACCCCTCTGAATTGGTCAGAAACTGGGGAACGACCGCTCGTTGGTCCAGAAATAATTCAACACGCAGAAGAGCAAGTCTGTGTTGTTCGCGAAAATCTCAAGGCGGCCCAGGACCGCCAGAAGAGCAACTATGATCGCAAACGATGGGGATTGACCTATCAACCTGGTGATCAAGCTTATCTGTGTGTCACTCCTATGAAGGGCACTCACCGCTTTGGAATCAAGGGCAAGTTAGCTCCTCGCTACATCGGCCCCTTTCGCATTCTCGCCAGACGTGGACATGTGGCTTATAAATTGGAGTTACCGCCGCAATTCTCTCATATCCACAACGTCTTCCATGTGTCGCAACTTCGCCGTTGCTTCAAGGAATCTCCGCACCGAGCAGTGGATCATGAATTGCTTGATTTACAAGATGATCTCTCTTATAAGGAGCATCCGATCCGCATTCTCGATCAAGCTGAACAGCTGCGGTTGACCCACTGACGTCATGATGACGTCATGCTGACGTCAGCATCTACTATTCTGGATAATACGAATTGTTTAATTAAATAAATTCTAGAAATTTTAGAAAAATGTTTAAAACTTCGAAAAATCGTAGAAAATAATCCGTAACTCGGATCAAAAAAAATTCTACATGAAAGTTGCTCAGAAAAATCCCACGAATCCGATCATGCCGTCATTTTTATTATCAGGACCCTCTACATAGGTGTACCCGCAACTTTTTGCCTGTTTTCGGTAGATGAATAGTGCATGCTTACCTGCTAATAATTCCAACCTAAATCCTAAAAATAACTAAAATGGTTTAGACATGCTTTAGGCAACCCTGCACTGCACTTTAGCATAGCATGCTCTGTGTTGCATTTGCCTGCTTTTATTTATCGTTTCTTCCTCCCTCTTCTTCTCCGATAGCCCCTGAGACCGATGCAGCTCAGGAGACCGACGACACCACTGACGACCCCTCCTTTGCCGCAGAGCTTCCAGGCAAGCAACCCCCCCCTTGACGCATGCCTATATCACCTATTCCTTCTTCCCCCTGCTTGCATTAGAATTTGCTACTGCTATTGTTTTATCCTATTCTGATGCATAACCTGTCCTTGTAACTATTATTGATACCTGCCTGTTATCCAAAATGCTTAGTATAGGTTGGATGGTAAATCATCTGTGCCCCCCTTTTCCTTGCTGTAGTTGCCCCGCTTTAGTACCGGTGCACGATCGATGTGATCGAACGGGATGAGACCAGCACGTACACCTCACACCCCTAAGTTGCTCGACGCTGCAGAGCTAATATCAAGTGCCGAGGGTGATACCTCTCATCTCACTCCCGATGTGGACTCTGTAGTACGGCTAGTCGGTGGTGTGATACCGAGGGTGATTCCTCTTTCACCACCTCCGATGAAGCTTCTGTCGTGCAACCCCGCAAGTGTGGATACCAACGAGGGTGATTCCTCCGGGTTCACTCTGACGGGATCATCGAGTGGGAATCCAACGAGGGTGATTCCTCGGATTCCTGCTTGATGTTATGGACACACGGTCACCTGCACTTTACTACTGTTACTGGATAAAGACGGGTCGGCCCCGAGGGGTACCCGCGAGAGATATGTTGTCGGGTTGACCCTGAGGGTGCCCGAGAGATGAATACGTGGCACGGCCGGGCATTCTTAGCCCTTGCCGTAAGTCCACGAGACGGGGCGACGGGGTCACAGGATCGTGAATCTCTGCTCGTTTCCGCGCGCTCCAAATGCACTAATGGGTTTGGATATGTGATCTGAGTAGGCCTCTGGCCTTTTCACGCTAACCAGCACGTGGGAATAATATGGGTACTCGGTGTCGTAGTATCAGCCGAAGTTCTTCAGATGTCAGCAGTTGAGCGGCGCGCGCCGGGTTGGTCTGGTAAAGCCTGCGCTTGTATTAAGGGGGCTAGGACTGATCACCGGCCGCGTACGCAACGCGCAGGAGTGCAAAGGGCGATGGGCCCAAGACCCCTGAGTGCTTAGGATGTAGACCGGCGTGCTGGCCTTTCTGTTGAGCCTAGGTAGGGCTACGATGTGTCGATAGTCCGAGGTCGGGCATCGACTAAGCAAGTGTGTCTGGCCAGGGTCATTGAGCATGTTGGGTAAGTTGGTGCATCCCTGCAGGGAAGTATATCTATTCGAATAGCCGTGTCCACGGTAACAGGATGCTCGGAAAATATCCCGATCTACTACAACTAGAAATGGGTTGATATGATAGCTCCGGGATCGCTTTCTCGCAGGGAGTCGAAGAAGGATCTCTGGGCGATGTTGGTACTTGTTGCTACTACTATATTTATGTACTAATCTGTACTCTTCTAATGCTGCAAGACCCTGAAGATGCTAGTCTTCGATAGGCTAGGCTTTTCCCTTCTATTCTGGCATTTCTGCAAATCAGTCCACATATACAGCCTTCCTTTGATAATGTTGCATATTTTAGAATAGATCTGATGTCAGTCTTGCTGAGTACTTTGGATGAGTACTCACGGTTTCTTTGCCTTCCTTTTTCCCCATACCCGATTATTGAGACCAGATGACGGAGCCCCGGAGCCAGCTGCCCCAGCAGTCGACGACGACTACTACCACTACTACCCCTCCAGATACTACTACTACGAGGAGCCCTCTGACGACCAGGAGTAGTTAGGAGGCACCCAGGCAGGAGGCCTGCGCCTTTCGATCTGTGTTTTATTTTGCCCCGCCTTCTTAAAGGCCTATCTGTTTAACTTTGTGTCTGTACTCAGATACCTGATGCTTCTGCTGATGCTTGTATGACATCGAGCTTATGTATTCGAGCCCTTGAGGCCACTGGCTTGTAATATAAAGCTTGTATGACTTTTATTTATGTTTAGAGTTGTGTTGTGATATCATCAAGTGAGTCCTTAGGCTTGATCGTGTGCATTTGCGTGTATGATTAGTGCACGATTAAGTCGGGGGCGTCACATCCACAAAGTGTTATATTGATTAAAAACACTATAAATAACAGTAGGAAAACATGATGCAAAATGGACGTATCAACTCCCCCAAGCTTAGACCTCGCTTATCCTCAAGCGAGAGCCGATATCGATAATCATGTCCACATGTTTAGAGAGAGAGGTGTCGATAAAAACAAAATACGGACATAGTAGCATCATGATCATTATTATAACAGCAATATTCATTATCATAGAACTTCTCATGAGCAAGTAACAATTCATCACAACAACGAAGTATAAGACATAAAATTTCTTGAAAACTAACAAACTATGTTCTCAGTCAACAATGCAATTGCAATTCATCATATTTTCAGGAAGGGTCTCATGTAGGAGCTTTTTAGCAAGTCCACATACTCAACCATCATTTAGTCTTCTATGATTGCTAACACTCATAACATATATATGGAGCAAAAAGTTTCAGCCAGACACATAGAAAGATAGGGGCTTATAATTTCGCCTCCCAACTTATTCACCTCAAGGGTAATGTCAACAATAATAACTCATGATCACTCATATTCAACTGGATATATGTGCCTAGATCTTTCCCCACCACATGATGCTTGCAAAAGAGAAAAAAAAATAGAGGAGAACATTATTGACTCTTGCATAAAAAGTAAATGCATAAAAATAAAAGATAGGCCCTTCGCAGAGGGAAGCAGAGGTTGTCATGCGCTTTTTGTTGTTGGATGCACAAGCTCTTAATGCAAAGGAATGTCACTTTATATTGCCCCTTGTGATAGCAACCTTTATTATGCAGTCCGTCGCTTTTATTTCTTTACCATCACAAGTTCGTACAAAGCTTATTTTCCCTTACAATAAAAGTTTATACATATTTAGGAGCAATTTTTATTACTTTATGCACCGATGACAACTTACTTGAAGGATCTTATTCAATCCATAGGTAGATATAGTGGACTATCATGACATGAAACTGGGCTTAAGGGTTTTGGATGCACAAGTAGTATCTCTACTTGGTGCGGATTTTTGGCTAGCAAAGATATTGGGCAAGCACCACATGTTGGAGGATCTATGACAATATAACTTCTATGTGAATATAAGCAAAAATAATTCATTACATTGTCTTCCTTGTCCAACGTCAACAATTTGACATAAAATACTCAATGGGGGCTCACAATCATAAAAGATGTACAAGATAGTGTACTTGCATGTGAATCTTCTCTTCCCTTATTAAATTTTTTCATGAATTGCATCATTGACTAATGCTATGCTTGTTAACCTTCAATAAATTTTACTACTTATACTTTTCTTTATGTAATGTCATCACTTTCCATAAGATTAGCATATGATCTTTTTCATTATTTTCATTGCTAGGATTGAAACATGAAAGTGAAGAAGCAAAAACTCAAACTACTCTTTATTATATAACTCTCAACTCGATTACATAGATAGATAGATCACGAAACTAGCACTCGAAAATAGATCATACTAAACTTTTATTCAACTAAATCACGAAATAACTAAGGATCGAACTAAAAATAGGTAAAGATAATAGAAGTGATGGTGATACGATACCGGGGCACCTCCCCCAAGCTTGGCACAAGCCAAGGGGAGTGCCCATGCCCATGTACTCAAGTCTCCTTCTTCGGTGATGGTGGTGGTGATGAAGTGGTGGGCTTGTCCTCCGGCTTCCATGGCATAGGTTCCCCATCATAAAAGGATGAACGAGTCTCCGGAGTCCTGAAACTTGCAGCTAAACTCATACCTTCGAATCTTGCCTCATACTCAAAATTTGGTTTTGAAGATCATAGATTTGTCCTTGGAGATAGTCAATTCGTTCATTGAGCTTGAAGACGATGTCCCCCATTGATTGGCCATCCACCTTGTGATCACGGGTGAATTCCGTGATCATGGAGTTGTTGGCGCTGAGTCCACGTTCTACCATCCCTTGGCACTTGAAAATCTCCTGCTCCACCGCTTCGAGCCTGGCCTCCATGCTCCCGGTCTTCTTGGGTCCTTGAACATCCCGGATGTGAAGCACCCCCTCACGCATCTCGATGGCCTGAGGGTGTTTCATCACCTCCGGTAGGTAGGGGTTGATGACCTTCTCGTAGAACTTGTCCTTGGAAGAGCCTGGTGGAGCCATATCGATCTAGATCTGTCAGAAAAATAGCACGAAACAAGAACAAAGGATATTTCTGTGATACGGAGGTCAAAACATCTGGGAGTATATATAAAGAATTTTTATCTTGCAAAACAACTATTCTAGAAGAAAACTGAGTCGGGAAGGCTCATGAGGGGCCCACGAGCCACCAGGGCGCGCCTGGGGGGTGGCACGCCCTGGTGCCTCATGTGCACCTCGTGGGTCCCCTCGGCTATTTCTTATTTTTTTAATTTTTTTCTAATATTCTAAAACTGACAGAAAGTATTTTTATGGAATTTTTGGAGTCGGTTTACTTACCGTATCACATACCTACCCCTTTTCAGGGTTCTGGAGCATTCCGGAAGGACTATTTGATGTGCTCTTCTGGTGTAATTGTTTTAATAATATTAGTTTCAACATTAATGGGAGTACATGAAATATAGTGCTTAATTCTTTGTCCATTCACCACTCTCGGATTATTGCCTTTGGAGTTGTTTATTTTGATGGCTCCGGAGCGATAAACTTCTTCGATGATATACGGTCCTTCCCATTTAGAGAGAAGTTTTCCTGCAAAGAATCTCAAACGAGAATTGTATAATAGAACATGATCACCTACTTTGAATTCCCGTTTTTGAATTCTTTTATCATGCCACCTTTTAACTTTTTCTTTAAACAACTTAGCATTATCATAGGCTTGGGTTCTCCATTCATCTAAGGAGCTAATATCAAATAACCTCTTCTCACCAGCAAGTTTAAAATCATAATTAAGTTCTTTAATTACCCAATAAGCTTTATGTTCTAATTCAAGAGGTAAATGACATGCTTTTCCATAAACCATTTTATACGGAGACATACCCATAGGATTTTTATATGCAGTTCTGTAAGCCCATAATGCATCATCAAGTTTCTTAGACCAATTCTTTCTGGATCTATTGACGGTTTTTTGCAAAATTAACTTTATTTCTCTATTGCTCAATTCAACTTGACCACTAGATTGAGGGTGATAGGGAGATGCAATTCTATGATTGACATCATATTTAGCAAGCAGTTTACGGAATGCACCATGAATAAAATGTGAACCACCATCAGTCATTAAATATCTAGGGACTCCGAACCTCGGGAAAATAACTTCTTTAAGCATTTTTAATAGAAGTGTTATGATCAGCACTACTAGTTGGAATAGCTTCTACCCACTTAGTAACGTAGTCAACAGCAACTAAAATATGAGTATACCCATTGGATTTAGGAAAAGCTCCCATACAATCAAAACCCCAAACATCAAATGGTTCAATAATAAGTGAATAATTCATAGGCATTTCCTGACGTCTACTAATATTACCAATTCTTTGACATTCATCACAAGATAAGACAAACTTATGTGCATCCTTGAAAAGAGTAGGCCAATAAAAACCAGATTGTAATACCTTGTGTGCAGTTCGGTCTCCCGCATGATGTCCTCCGTAAGCCTCGGAATGACACTTCCGTAAGATTTGTTCCTATTCATGCTCAGGTATACAACATCTAATAACACCATCCACTCCTTTATAAAGATGTGGGTCATCCCAGAAGGAATGTCTTAAATCAAAGAAGAACTTTTTCTTTTGTTGGTATGTGAAACTAGGTGGTATAAATTTAGCAACAATATAATTAGCATAGTCTGCATACCAAGGAGTATTACGAGAACCATTTATCACAGCTAATTGTTCATCAGGAAAATCATCATTAATAGGAAGTGGGTCATCAAGAACATTTTCCATTCTAGACAAATTATCTGCTACGGGATTCTCAGCTCCCTTCCTATCAACAATATGCAAATCAAATTCTTGTAGCAGAAGAACCCATCTAATTAGTCTAGGCTTAGCATCTTTCTTTTCCATAAGGTATTTAATAGCAGCATGATCAGTGTGAACAGTAACCTTGGAATCAACAATATAAGATCTAAATTTATCACATGCAAACACAACTGCTAGAAATTCTTTCTCAGTAGTAGCATAATTTCTTTGAGCACTGTCTAGAGTTTTACTAGCATAATGGATAACATTTAATTTCTTATCAACTCTCTGTCCTAGAACAGCTCCAACAGCATAATCACTAGCATCACAGATAATTTCAAAAGGCAAGTTCCAATTAGGTGGTTGAACAATAGGTGCAGAGGTTAATGCTTTCTTAAGTGTTTCAAAGGCTTCTACACAATCATCATCAAACACAAATGGAACATCTTTTTGCAAGAGATTAGTAAGAGGCCTAAAATTTTAAGAGAAGTCTTTAATAAACCTTCTATAGAAACCAACATGACGAAGGAAACTTCTTATACCTTTAATATCTTTAGGACATGGCATTTTCTCAATTGCATCAATTTTAGCCTTATCTACTTCAATACCTCGTTCAGAAATTGTATGCCCCAAGACAATACCTTCATTCACCATAAAGTGGCACTTCTCCCAATTCAAGACAAGATTAGTTTCTTCACATCTCTGCAAAACTCGATCAAGGTTCCTTAAGCAATCATCAAAAGAAGTTCCGTAAACGGAAAAATCATCCATGAAAACCTCAACAATCTTTTCACAAAAGTCAGAGAATATAGCAGTCATACATCTTTGAAAGGTAGCAAGTGCATTGCATAAACCAAGTGGCATACGTCTATAAGCATAAGTTCCAAAAGGACAAGTAAAGGTGGTTTTCTCTTGGTCGGCTTGTGATATAGGTATTTGAGAGAAACCAGAATATCCATCAAGAAAGCAAAAGTGTGTATGCTTGGACAATCTTTCTAACATTTGATCAATAAAAGGTAAGGGGTAATGATCTTTTCTAGTGGCTTTGTTTAACTTTCTAAAATCAATTACCATCCTATAACCAGTTACAATTCTTTGTGGAATGAGTTCATTTTTATCATTAGGAACAACAGTAATACCTCCTTTCTTAGAGACACAATGAACGGGACTTACCCATCTACTATTGATTATACCTGCTTCCAGAAGCTTTAATATTTCAGTTCTTACCACCTCCTTCATCTTAGGATTTAATCGTCGTTGGTGGTCGACAACTGGTTTAGCATCAGGCTCCATATTAATTTTGTGCTGACATAGAGTGGGACTAATGCCCTTAAGATCATCAAGAGTATATCCAATAGCAGCGCGGTGCTTCCTCAGAGTTTTTAGTAATCTCTTCTCTTCATGCTCTGAAAGGTTAGCATTAATAATAACAGGATGTATCTTCTTTTCATCAAGATAAGCATATTTAAGAGTATCAGGTAATTGCTTCAATTCAAACATAGGATCACCCTTGGGTGGAGGTAGACCTCCCAAGGTTTCAACAGGCAGATTATGTTTAAGGATAGGTGCTTGTTTAAAAAATAATTCATCTATTTCATTTCTTTCACTCATATGCATGTCATTCTCATGCTCAAGCAAATATTGTTCTAGCGGATCAGTAGGAGGCACAGCAATAGAAGCAAGACCAATAATTTCATCCTTACTCGGCAATTCTTTATCATGAGGTTGTCTACGAAACTTGGAGAAATTAAACTCATGAGATATACCACCAAAATTAACACTAACAGTTTCTTTAGCGCAATCAATCTTGGCATTAACAGTGTTCAAGAAAGGTCTACCAAATATAATGGGACAAAATTTATCTTGTGGAGAACCGAGTACTAGAAAATCAGTAGGGTATTTTATTTTTCCACACAAGACTTCAACATCTCTAACGATCCCAAGCGGCGTAATGGTATCTCTATTTGCAATCTTAAAAGTAACATCAATGTCCTCTATTTCAATAGGTGCAATATCATTCATAATTTCTTGATATAAGGTAAACGGAATAGCACTCACACTAGCACCCAAATCATATAAGCCATGATAACAATGATCTCCTATTTTAACAGAAACAACAGGCATGCCGACTACAGGTCTGTTTTTATCTTTAGGATCTGGTTTAGCAATTCTAGCTGCTTCATCGCAGAAGTAAATAACATGCCCATCTATATTATCGACCAAGAGATCTTTAACCATAGCAACATTAGGTTCAACTTTAATTTGTTCAAAGGGTCTAGGTGCTCTAATATTACTTTTGTTAACAACAGTTGAAACTTTAGCATGTTTCTTAATCCTAACAGGAAAAGGTGGTTTCTCAATATAAGCAGTAGGTACAACTGGATCAACATGGTAAACAATTGTTTCTTATTTAACACTAACGGGTTCCTCAATCTTTTCTTTAACAGGGGGATGATATTTAAACCACTTCTCCTTAGGGAGATCAACATGAGTAGCAAATGATTCACAAAAGGAGGCTACTATCTCAGAGTCAAGTCCATATTTAGTGCTAAACTTACGAAAAGCATCAGTATCCATAAAAGATTTAACACAATCAAACTCAAGTGTTATACCTGACTCATTACCTTTGTTGAATTCCAAATCTTCATAATTGCGTTTAATTCTTTCAAGAAGGTCCCATCTGGATTCAATAGTTTTCTTCATAAAGGAACCAGCAGAAGAAGTATCGAGCATGGATTGATCATTATGAGAAAGCCGAGCATAAAAGTTTTGAAGGATTATTTCTCTTGAGAGCTCATGATTGGGGCATGTATGCAACATATACTTAAGCCTCCCCCAAGCTTGAGCGATACTTTCTCCTTCACAAGGCCAAAAATTATATATAAAATTCCGATCACAATGAATCAAATGCATAGGATAAAATTTCTGGTGGAATTCCAGCTTCAACCGGTTCCAGTCCCATGTATCAGTATCATCACATAGCCTATACCATGTCAATGCCTTTCCCTCCAAAGATAAAGGGAATACTTTCTTCTTAACTCCATCTCTGGATAAACCTGCAAGCTTAAACAATCCACAGATTTCATCCACATAGATCAAGTGCATATCAGGATGTACCGTTCCATCTCCTGCATAAGGATTAGCTAGCAATTTCTCTATCATACCCGAAGGAATTTCATAATAAATATTTTCAATAGGTTCAATAGGTGGAGGAGCAACTCTTATTTCTTTCGGTCGAGGAGAAGATACCCCGAACAAGCCTCTCAAAGGATTACTTTCCATAGTGACAAGTGACAATAAATTTCAGCACGTAATATAAATGTTTCCTTACCAAATTACACTCACCAAAGGCGCTTCACTCCCCGGCAACGGCGCCAGAAAAGAGTCTTGATGACCCACAAGTATAGGGGATCAATCGTAGTCCTTTCGATAAGTAAGAGTGTCGAACCCAACGAGGAGCAGAAGCAAATGACAAGCGGTTTTCAGCAAGGTATTTTCTGCAAGCACTGAAATTATCGGTAACAAGTAGTTTGATAGCAAGATAATTTGTAACAAGTGACAAGTAGCAATAGTAACTAAGGTGCCGCAAAGTAGCCCAATCCTTTTGATTCAAAGGACAGGCCGGAACGATCTCTTATAATAAGCTAAACGTTCTCGAGGACACATGGGAATTTCATCTGGTCACTTTCATCATGTTTGTTTGATTCGCGTTCGCTACTTTGATAATTTGATATGTGGGTGGACCGGTGCTTGGGTACTGTTCTTACTTGAACAAGCCTCCCACTTATGATTAACCACTCTCGCAAGCATCCACAACTACGAAAGAAGAATTAAGATAAATCTAACCATAGCATTAAACATATGGATCCAAATCAGCCCCTTACGGAATAGCGCATAAACTAGGGTTTAAGCTTCTGTCACTCTAGCAACCTATCATCTAATTACTACTCCATAATGTTGGAAATATGCCCTAGAGGCAATGATAAATTGGTTATTATTATATTTCCTTGTTCATGATAATCGTTTATTATCCATGCTATAATTGTATTGATTGGAAACTCAAATACATGTGTGGGTACATAGACAACAATGTGTCCCTAGTAAGCCTCTAGTTGACTAGCTCGTTGATCAAAGATGGTTAAGGTTTCCTAGCCATTGACATGAGATGTCATTTGATAACGGGATGACATCATTAGGAGAATGATGTGATGGACAAGACCCAAACTACGAACGTAGCATATGATCGTGTCAGTTTATTGCTATTGTTTTCTGCATGTCAAGTATCTGTTCCTATGACCATGAGATCATGCAACTCCCTGACATCGGAGGAGTACCTTGTGTGTATCAAACGTCGCAACGTAACTGGGTGACTATAAAGGTGCTCTACAGGTATCTCCGAGGGTGTCTGTTGGGTTGGCATGGATCAAGACTGGGATTTGTTACTCCGTATGACGGAGAGGTATCTCAGGGCCCACTCAGTAATACAACATCACAATGAGCCTTGCAAGCAATGTGACTAAAGTGTTAGCCACGAGATCTTGTATTACGGAACGAGTAAAGAGACTTGCCGGTAACGAGATTGAACTAGGTATAGAGATACCGACGATCGAATCTCGGGCAAGTAACATACCGAAGAACAAAGGGAACAGCATACGGGATTAACTGAATCCTTGACATAGAGGTTCGACCGATAAAGATCTTCGTAGAATATGTAGGAGCCAATATGGGCATCCAGGTCCCGCTATTGGTTATTGATCGTAGAAGTGTCTCGGTCATGTCTACATAGTTCTCGAACCCGCAGGGTCTACACACTTAACGTTTGGTGACGATTAGTATAATTGAGTTATTATGTTGGTGACCGAAAGTTGTTCGGAGTCTCGGATAAGATCCCGGACATGACGAGGATCTCCGGAAGAGTCCGGAGGTAAAGATTGATATATGTGATAATAGTGTTTTGATCTCCGGAAGAGTTCCGGAGTTCACCGGAATGGGTTCCGGATGTTTACCGAAGTGTTCGGGTGCAGCAACACTTTATATGGGCCAAAGGGATAAAGCCCACGAGGTATTGGAAAGTGCAAAAAGTAGTTTTGCTGCCGCGTAAGCGGTACTACCGTTTTGTGAAGCGGTACTACCGCCCAAGCGGTACTACCGCTTGTGTGAAGCGGTACTACCGCTTGTGTTAAGCGGTACTACTGCTTGTGCGCGGTACTGCAGGGATCCGAGTTGGACTCTTTCCCTGCGGGCCAAACCGACCTTGTGCAGGCAAAACCGACCTGGAGGAGGCTTTTACTCCAAGTTTAGACCCCAAGGCTCAACATATAAATAGAGGGGCAGGGCTAGCACACGGGACACATCAAGATTTCCCCAAGCCGTGTGCGGCAACCCTAACCCTCTAGTTCCTCCGTCATAATCTCCGTAGCGCTTGGCGAAGCCCTGCTGAGATTGTTCCTCACCACCATCACCACGCCGTCGTGCTGCTGGAACTCAACCACTACTTCACCATCGCTCGCTGGATCGAGGAGGTGAAGGCGTCATCAAGCCGTACGTGTGTTGAACGCGGAGGTGCCGTCCGTTCGGCGCTAGTTCGTGATCGGATCGAGGGACGACTTGCGATTTGGATCGCGGAGACGTTCGACTACATCAACCGCGTTTCTTAAACGCTTCCGCTTAGCGATCTACAAGGGTATGTAGATTTACTCTCCCTCTCGTAGATGCTCATCACCATGGATAGATCTTGTGTGTGCGTAGGAAAATTTTTGTTTCCCATGCAACGTTCCCCAACAGTGGTATCCGAGCTAGGTCTATGCGTAGATGAGATCTCGAGTAGAACACAAACGAGTTGTGGGCGTGGGTGTATACATATTGCTTGCCGTTACTAGTTGATACTTGATTCGGCGGTATTGTGAGATGAAGCGGCCCGGACCAACATTACGCGTACACTTACGCGAGACAGGTTCCATCAACTGACATGTAATTTTGTTGCATAAAGATGGCTAGCGGGTGTCTGTCTCTCTCACTTTAGTTGAATCTATTTCAATGAAGAGGGTTCTTTTAGAAGATCAAAAAGCAATCACTACACCACGTTGTGGTTTTGCGTAGGTAAGAACGGTTCTTGCAAACCCGTAGCAGCCACGTAAAATTTGCAACAACAATTAGAGGACGTCTAACTTGTTTTTGCAGGGTATGTTGTGATGTGATATGGCCAATTACATGATGAGATATATGTGATGTATGAGATGATCATGTGTTGTATAGAATATCACGACTTGCATGTCGATGAGTACGGCAACTGGCAGGAGCCATAGAGTTGTCTTTAATTATTGTATGACCTGCGTGTCAATCATTAAGCGCTATGTAATGCTTTACTTTATCGCTAAACGTTAGCAATAGTCGTGGAAGCAACAGTCGGCGCGACAACCTTATGGTGACACGTTGATGGAGATCAAGATGATGGAGATCATGGTGTCATGCCGGTGACGATGGAGATCATGCCGGTGCTTTGGAGATGGAGATCAAAAGCACAAGTTCATGACCATATCATGTCACTTATGATTTGCATGTGATGTTAATCCTTTTATGCATCTTATTTTGCTTAGGACGACGGTAGCATTATAAGGTGATCCCTCACTTAAATTTCAAGATAAATTGTGTTCTCCCCGAGTGTGCACCGTTGCGAAAGTTCGTCGTTTCGAGACACGCCGTGATGATCGGGTGTGATAGACTCCACGTTCACATACAACGGGTGCAAGCCATGTTGCACACGCGGAACACTCGGGTTAAACTTGACGAGCCTAGCATGTACAGACATGGCCTCGGAACACAAGAGACCGAAAGGTCGAACATGAGTCATATAGTAGATATGATCAACATGAAGATGTTCACCATTGAAACCACCTCAACTCACGTGATGATCGGACTTGAGTTGGTGGATTTGGATCATGTTACACTCGAATGACCGGAGGGATGTCAATTTGAGTGGGAGTTTTTTAAATAATATGATTAACTAAACTCATTATCTAGAACAATAGTCTAAGTTGTCTTTGCTATATTTATGTTGTAGATCATTGCTCGCGCAGTAGCACCCCTGAATTTTAATGCGTTCCTAGAGAAAGCTAAGTTGAAAGATGATGGAAGTAACTTTGTGGACTGGGCCCGTAATCTAAGGATTATCCTTACGGCTTCCCAGAAGGCTTATGTCCTTGATGCACCGCTTGGTGATCCACCCGCTCCAGTTGAGTCTCTAGACGTTGTGAACGCCTGGCAGGCTCGTTCTGATGATTACTCAATAGTTCAATGTGCAATGTTGTATGGCTTAGAACCGGGACTTCAAAGACGTTTTGAACGTCATGGAGCATATGAGATGTTCCAGGAGTTGAAGTTTATCTTTCAGAAGAATGCCCGGATCGAGAGATATGAGATCTCCGATAAGTTCTATGCTTGCAAGATGGAGGAGAACGGGTCTATCAGTGATCACGTGCTCAGAATGTCTGGGTACTCCACCCGTCTGGCTGAATTGGGGATGCCCCTTCCGCCAGAGGCTATCACTGACAGAGTTCTTCAATCATTGCCACCTAGCTACAAGAGCTTCGTGTTGAACTATAACATGCACGGGATGAACAAGTCAGTCGCCGAGCTGTTTGCGATGCTGAAAGCCGCTGAGTCTGAAATTCAGAAGGAGCATCAAGTGTTGATGGTCAATAAAACCACTAGTTTCAAGAAGAATGGCA
The DNA here is from genome assembly GCA_039707655.1 of Elymus sibiricus. Classification (NCBI taxonomy): domain Eukaryota; kingdom Viridiplantae; phylum Streptophyta; class Magnoliopsida; order Poales; family Poaceae; genus Elymus; species Elymus sibiricus. Next base: position 73,278,525 of record CM077672.1, on the reverse strand, counting down.
AGGGTAAGAAGGGTAACTCCAAGAAGAGTGGCAAAGCAGTTGCTCCTCTCGTGAAGAAACCCAAGGCTGGACCCAAACCAGAAACTGTGTGTTTTCATTGCAAGGGAACTGGACACTGGAAGCGGAACTGCCCCAAGTATTTGGCTGACAAGAAGGCGGCCAACAACAAACAAGGTATATATGATATACATGTTATTGATGTGTACCTTACCAACTCTCGTTGTAGTGCCTGGGTATTTGATACCGGTGCGGTTGCTCATATTTGCAACTCAAAACAGGAACTGCGGAATAGACGGAGGCTGGCAAAGGACGAAGTGACGATGCGCGTGGGAAATGGTTCCAAGGTTGATGTGATCGCCGTCGGCACGCTCGCTCTTCGATTACCGTCGGGATTAGTGATGAACCTAAATAAGTGTTATTTGGTGCCTGCGTTAAGCATGAACATTATATCTGGATCTTGTTTATTGCGAGACGGTTACTCATTTAAATCAGAGAATAATGGTTGTTCTATTTATATGAGTAATATCTTTTATGGTCATGCACCCAATGTGAGGGGTTTATTCTTATTGAATCTCGATAGTAATGATACACATGTTCATAACATTGATGCCAAAAGATGTAGAATTGACAATGATAATACCACTTTCTTGTGGCACTGCCGTTTAGGTCATATTGGCGTAAAACGCATGAGGAAGCTCCATGCTGATGGACTTTTGGAGTCACTTGATTTTGAATCACTTGACACATGTGAGCCATGCCTCATGGGCAAGATGACTAAAACACCGTTCTCTGGAACAATGGAACGGGCAAGTGACTTATTGGAAATCATACATACTGATGTGTGCGGTCCAATGAGCATTGAGGCGCGCGGTGGTTATCGTTACTTTCTCACCTTCACTGATGACTTAAGTAGATATGGGTATATTTACTTAATGAAACACAAGTCTGAAACGTTTGAAAAGTTCAAACAATTTCAGAGTGAAGTTGAGAATCATCGTAACAAGAAGATTAAATTCCTACGATCTGATCGAGGAGGAGAATATATAAGTTATGAGTTTGGCAGTCACTTAAGACAATGTGGAATTGTTTCACAACTGACACCGCCTGGAACACCACAGCGTAATGGTGTGTCCGAACGTCGTAATCGAACTTTATTGGATATGGTGCGATCTATGATGTCTCTTGCCGATTTGCCACTATCGTTTTGGGGTTATGCATTAGAGACAGCTGCATTCACTTTAAATAGGGCACCATCGAAATCCGTTGAGACGACGCCATATGAACTTTGGTTTGGCAAGAAGCCAAAGCTGTCGTTTCTTAAAATTTGGGGATGTGATGCTTATGTCAAAAAGCTTCAGCCTGAAAAGCTGGATCCCAAAGCGGAGAAATGCGTCTTCATAGGATACCCAAAAGAGACAGTTGGGTATACCTTCTACCTCAGATCCGAAGGCAAAGTGTTTGTCGCTAAAAACGGAACATTTCTTGAGAAAGAGTTTCTCTCGAAAGAATTGAGTGGGAGGAAGATAGAACTTGATGAGGTTGTTGAACCTTTACTTCAACCTGAGAGTAGCGCAGTGCAGAAAGTTGTTTCTGTGGAGCCTACATTAGCTGAAGAGGAAGTTAATGATGATGATCATGAAGCTTTGGATCAAGTTGCTATCGAACCTCGTAGGTCGACAAGGACGCGTACTGCTCCCGAGTGGTACGGCAACCCTGTCTTAGAGATCATGTTGTTAGACAACAATGAACCTACGAGCTATGGAGAAGCGATGATGGGCCCGGATTCCGAGAAGTGGTTAGAGGCCATGAAATCCGAGATGGGATCCATGTATGAAAACAAAGTATGGACTTTGGAAGTATTACCTGAAGGGCGTAAGGCCATTCAGAACAAATGGATCTTTAAGAGGAAGACGGACGCGGACGGTAATGTCACCGTCTATAAAGCTCGACTTGTGGCAAAGGGTTTTTCACAAGTTCAAGGAGTTGACTACGATGAGACCTTCTCACCCGTAGCGATGCTTAAGTCCGTCAGAATCATGTTAGCAATAGCTGCCTTTTTCGATTATGAAATTTGGCAGATGGATGTCAAAACAGCGTTCCTTAACGGTTTCCTTAAGGAAGAGTTGTATATGATGCAACCAGAAGGTTTTGTCGATCCAGAGAATGCTGACAAAGTTTGCAAACTCCAGCGATCCATTTATGGACTGGTGCAAGCATCTCGGAGTTGGAATCTTCGCTTTGATGAAGTGATCAAAGCGTTCGAGTTTATACAAGTTTACGGAGAAGCTTGTATTTACAAGAAAGTGAGTGGGAGCTCTATAGCGTTTCTAATATTATATGTGGATGACATATTGCTGATTGGAAACAATATAGAAATGTTGGAAAGCATAAAGGAATATTTGAACAAGAGTTTTTCAATGAAGGACCTAGGAGAAGCTACTTTCATATTAGGCATCAAGATCTATAGAGATAGATCAAGACGCTTAATAGGACTTTCACAGAGCACATACCTTGACAAAGTTTTGAAGAAGTTCAAAATGGATCAGTCCAAGAAGGGGTTCTTGCCTGTATTGCAAGGTGTGAAGTTGAGTAAGACTCAATGCCCAGTGACTGCAGAAGATAGAGGAAAGATGAGTGTCATCCCCTATGCTTCAGCCATAGGCTCTATCATGTATGCAATGCTGTGCACAAGACCCGATGTCAGCCTTGCCATAAGTATGGTCGGAAGGTTTCAAAGTGATCCAGGAATGGAACACTGGACAGCGGTCAAGAATATCCTGAAGTACCTGAAAAGGACTAAGGATATGTTTCTCGTTTATGGAGGTGATCAAGAGCTCGTCGTAAAGGGTTACGTCGATGCAAGCTTTGACACTGATCCGGATGACTCTAAGTCGCAAACCGGATACGTATTTATTCTTAATGGAGGAGCGGTTAGCTGGTGCAGTTCCAAGCAAAGCATGGTAGCTGATTCTACATGCGAAGCGGAGTACATCGCAGCCTCGGAGGCGGCGAAGGAAGGTGTCTGGATGAAGGAGTTCATGATAGATCTTGGAGTAGTGCCTAGTGCGCTTAACCCAATGACTCTGTTTTGTGATAACACTGGTGCCATTGCTCTAGCCAAGGAACCAAGATTTCACAAGAGGACCAGACACATAAAGCGACGCTTCAATTCCATCCGCGATTACATCAAGGAGGACGACATAAATATTTGCAAAGTACACACGGATCTGAATGTTGCAGATCCGATGACTAAACCTCTTCCAAGGGCTAAACATGAACAACACCAGAACTGCATGGGTGTTCGATTCATTACAATGTAAATCACATAGTGATGTGAACTAGATTATTGACTCTAGTGCAAGTGGGAGACTGTTGGAAATATGCCCTAGAGGCAATGATAAATTGGTTATTATTATATTTCCTTGTTCATGATAATCGTTTATTATCCATGCTATAATTGTATTGATTGGAAACTCAAATACATGTGTGGGTACATAGACAACAATGTGTCCCTAGTAAGCCTCTAGTTGACTAGCTCGTTGATCAAAGATGGTTAAGGTTTCCTAGCCATTGACATGAGATGTCATTTGATAACGGGATCACATCATTAGGAGAATGATGTGATGGACAAGACCCAAACTACGAACGTAGCATATGATTGTGTCAGTTTATTGCTATTGTTTTCTGCATGTCAAGTATCTGTTCCTATGACCATGAGATCATGCAACTCCCTGACATCGGAGGAGTACCTTGTGTGTATCAAACGTCGCAACGTAACTGGGTGACTATAAAGGTGCTCTACAGGTATCTCCGAGGGTGTCTGTTGGGTTGGCATGGATCAAGACTGGGATTTGTTACTCCGTATGACGGAGAGGTATCTCAGGGCCCACTCAGTAATACAACATCACAATGAGCCTTGCAAGCAATGTGACTAAAGTGTTAGCCACGAGATCTTGTATTACGGAACGAGTAAAGAGACTTGCCGGTAACGAGATTGAACTAGGTATAGAGATACCGACGATCGAATCTCGGGCAAGTAACATACCGAAGAACAAAGGGAACAGCATACGGGATTAACTGAATCCTTGACATAGAGGTTCGATCGATAAAGATCTTCGTAGAATATGTAGGAGCCAATATGGGCATCCAGGTCCCGCTATTGGTTATTGATCGTAGAAGTGTCTCGGTCATGTCTACATAGTTCTCGAACCCGCAGGGTCTACACACTTAACGTTTGGTGACGATTAGTATAATTGAGTTATTATGTTGGTGACCGAAAGTTGTTCGGAGTCTCGGATAAGATCCCGGACATGACGAGGATCTCCGGAAGAGTCCGGAGGTAAAGATTGATATATGTGATAATAGTGTTTTGATCTCCGGAAGAGTTCCGGAGTTCACCGGAATGGGTTCCGGATGTTTACCGAAGTGTTCGGGTGCAGCAACACTTTATATGGGCCAAAGGGATAAAGCCCACGAGGTATTGGAAAGTGCAAAAAGTAGTTTTGCTGCCGCGTAAGCGGTACTACCGTTTTGTGAAGCGGTACTACCGCCCAAGCGGTACTACCGCTTGTGTGAAGCGGTACTACCGCCCAAGCGGTACTACCGCTTGTGTTAAGCGGTACTACCGCTTGTGCGCGGTACTGCAGGGATCCGAGTTGGACTCTTTCCCTACGGGCCAAACCGACCTTGTGCGGGCAAAACCGACCTGGAGGAGGCTTTTACTCCAAGTTTAGACCCCAAGGCTCAACATATAAATAGAGGGGCAGGGCTAGCACACGGGACACATCAAGATTTCCCCAAGCCGTGTGCGGCAACCCTAACCCTCTAGCTCCTCCGTCATAATCTCCGTAGCGCTTGGCGAAGCCCTGCTGAGATTGTTCCTCACCACCATCACCACGCCGTCGTGCTGCTGGAACTCAACCACTACTTCACCATCGCTCGCTGGATCGAGGAGGTGAAGGCGTCATCAAGCCGTACGTGTGTTGAACGCGGAGGTGCCGTCCGTTCGGCGCTAGTTCGTGATCGGATCGAGGGACGACTTGCGATTTGGATCGCGGAGACGTTCGACTACATCAACCGCGTTTCTTAAACGCTTCCGCTTAGCGATCTACAAGGGTATGTAGATTTACTCTCCCTCTCGTAGATGCTCATCACCATGGATAGATCTTGTGTGTGCGTAGGAAATTTTTTGTTTCCCATGCAACGTTCCCCAACACATAATGCATTCCCTTAGACCCAAAGATTGTGAAGTGTCATGTAGTCGACGTTCACATGACACCACTAAGAGAATCAACAACATACATATCATCAAAATATCAAACGAATACCAAATTCACATGATTACTTATGACAAGACTTCTCCCATGTTCTCAAGAACAAAAGGAACTACTCACAAATCATGTTCATGTTCAAGATCAGAGGGGTATTGAATAGCATAATGGATCTGAACATATAATCTTCCACCAAATAAACCAACTAGCATCAACTACAAGATGTAATCAACACTACTAGCAACCCACAGGTACCAATCTGAGGTTTTGAGACAAAGATTGAATACAAGAGATGAACTAGGGTTGGAGATGAGATGGTGTTGGTGAAGATGTTGATGAAGATTGGTCCTCCCATGATGAGAGGATTGTTGGTGATGACGATGGCTTTGATTTCCCCCTCCCGGAGGGAAGTATCCCCGGCGGAATCGCTCCGCCAGAGAGCAAATGTGCTCCTGCCCAAGTTCCGCCTCGAGACGGTGGCGCTCCGTCCCGAAAGTCTTTTCCTCATTTTTTCTAGGGCAAATGGGCTTATATACCAGAAAATGGGCACCGGAGGCTGGCCAGGGGCCCCACAAGCCACCAGGGCGCGCCTGGGGGAGGGGGGGTGGCGCGCCCTGGTGCCTCATGGGCGCCTGGGTGGCCCCCTCTGGTACTTCTTTTCTCCAGTATTTTTTATTTATTCCAAAATAAATCTTCGTGAAATTTCAGCTCATTTGGAGATGTGCAGAATAGGTATCTCTGACATGGCTTTTTCAGGTCCAGAATTCCAGCTGTCGGCAATCTCCCTCCTTATGTAAATCTTGCATATTAAGAGAGAAAATGCATTAGAATTGCTCCACAAAGTGTTATATTGATTAAAAACACTATAAATAACAGTAGGAAAACATGATGCAAAATGGACGTATCGGAGCCCGCTCCGCCGACGCCGCGGACGCGCGTGCCCGAATCGAAGGTGCCCGCTACCCGCCGCGTGAGGCAGCGGGCTAGGGAGAGGGCAGCGGCGTCTGAGGAGGCCGCACAGTCCTCCTACTGTTGCCGTAGGTTGCTGGCGGTGCCCGATTGAGAGATCGAGAAGATAGGTCTAGAGGGGGGGTGAATAGACACTTAACAAACCAAAGGTGCAGTTTTTAGTTTTCTTGAAGTTTAGGCAGATTTTGGCACTAGTTAAGGTACAACCAATACTTTCTACACATGCATATCTAGAGATAGAGCAGCGGAAATAGTACAACATTCAAAAGTGCGGAAAGTAATGGGGTAGAGATGGAAGATCAAACGCAATGAAGACACGGTGATTTTTGGCGTGGTTCCGATAGGTGGTGCTATCATACGTCCACATTGATGGAGACTTCAACCCACGAAGGGTAACGGCTGCGCGAGTCCACGAAGGGCTCCACCCACGAAGGGTCCACGAAGAAGCAACCTTGTCTATCCCACCATGGCTTACATCCACAAAGGACTAGCCTCACTCGGGTAGATCTTCACGAAGTAGGCGATCTCCTTGCCCTTACAAACTCATTGGTTCAACTCCACATGATCTTGGAGGCTCCCAAGTGACACCTAACCAATCTAGGAGACACCACTCTCCAAAAGGTAATAGACGGTGTTGTTAATGATGAACTCCTTACTCTTGTGCTTAAAAAGATAGTCTCCCCAACACTCAATCACTCCCTCACAGGTTTGGCTATGGTAGGAGAAGGATTTGAGTGGAAAGCAACTTGGGGAAGGCTAGAAATCAAGGTTTAAATGTTTGGAATGAAGTGGCTTGATCTCAACACATGAGTAGGTGGTTCTCTCTCAGAAAATGAATGGTGGAAGTGTAGGTTCGTTCTGATGGCTCTCTTAGAGAGCAAGTGTGGGTGGAGGGGTATAAATAGGCAGCACCAAAAATCCAACCGACAAGCTTTTGACTCAACTCGGTGACACCAATCAGAAATCTCGGTGAGACCGACCTGTGTAAAAGGCTTGACCGTTAGGCTTTTCGGTGAGACCGAACGGAACGACTCGGTGCGACCGAAGTGCAATGGCTAGGGCAGACACTCGTCTCGGTAATTCCGATCGTTTCATCTCGGTGAATCCGAAGTGAAGCGATGGCATTACAGAAACTTGGTCATGCCATCTCGGTGAGACCGAGATCCATATCGGTAGTACCAAAGCGTTAGGGTTTGGCATGTGGCGGTGTATGGGATCATCTCGGTGGGTCCGGATAGGAAGCTTACGGTGGGACCGAGATGGACTTTTAGGGTTTGGACAGATAGGTTTTGGAGAATGTGGTTGAGGGTTTTGGAGCAATATCTTCAAGCACTTGAGCAACAAACTCATTACCAAAACCTCATCCCCTTTTAATAGTATTGGCTTTCCTAAGGGACTCAATGTGATCTTGGATCACTTAACCAAAAATGTAGAGTCTTGAAGCTTTTGCCAATCCATGTCCTTAGCATTTTGAAGGGATCCACCTCCTTATGTCCTTGCCATGCCACAGTTGAACTTTTCTGAAATATGCTAGGTAAAGGTGTTAGTCCAACAATATGTATATTGACATGAATTACCAAAAACCACCAAGGGAGCAAATTTTCTTTCACCAATGAGGACGAGCGGCTCCTTGCGTGGGTCTACCACCGCTCACTTACGACGGCGGAGACGAACGCCGCCGGCTTTATCGAAAAAAAGCGATGACGCTCCGGCTCGGTCCGGAGCAGTCGGCGTGCTGGGCGGCGGAGAGGGCGGCGAAGCACAAGAGGCAGCAGGATCGCGTCGTCCGGAGGTCGACGGGCTACATTATCTCGTCCTCCTCCGACGTCCGCGACGGCTCTGATGACCCCAGCCCCCCTCCTGCTGCGTACGCCTACACGGACGCCTAAGGCAGCGCCGGTGACCGAAAGGGCAAAGGCCGACGAGGAAGTGGTGAAGAAGCTCGGACCTCCATCTTTTATTTACGTTCTTTGGTAATTTTAGTTTAGAACATGTCCGGCGATGAATTATTGTGCTCTTTTGGTTGATAATTAAGTGGATTATGTGCATTTATATGTTTGTTTGCTGCTGATTTCTATGTCCGTTTGTTGAATGTCCGTCTGTTCCGTTGACGATCTACGTAGTTTAGTTTCACGTTGAGTATGGATTTAGGGTACCGGATATGAAATACGCGGCTGTGCGGGTGAGAATTTGAGACGTGACCGGTCACTATCCGCCGGTGGCGGAGCTAGCTGAAAATCACTGGGGGGGGGGGGCGAAACAAAAATCTTCAGTGTTTGGGGGGGCCAAATGCTAAAAAATTCTAATCTAAGCCTCCCTAAATAATTTTTCTTCAGGAATTGATCAAAGGCTGGGGGGCAGCGGCCCCCCTGGCCCCAACATAGCTCCGCCATTGCTATCCGCGGACGCGCCCGGACACGTTCACGGACGTATAAGGTGCTGGATTCGGTATGCGTAGCTGTAGATGCTCTTAGGCCTTTGCTACGCTCCACGTCGTAGCATGTTCCCTTCTCCTCTGAATCAGCCCAAATTCTAAAACCAGTCAAATTACTTGTATTCCCTCCGATAATATGGATCACGAGTACTCCCTCCGTAAAGAAACATAAGAGTGTTTAGATCACAAACTGATGATATGTGCGATACTTGCGCCGTCTGAGTGCTGACAGCAAACATGTTTTTGATCTTCCTCCATAATCCACCAACTGACCAATGGCCACACAAGTATCAAATGCCACAAGTAGATGGATTTGAGAAATATAAATGGTGATACCAGACTCCGGACGCACAAGTCTCAAATGTCACAAGTAGATGCATTGGGGAATTAGCTAAAATGATATCGCAGAAACTAGACATTTTCGTCAAGCAATCGATGTAGATTGCTTAAGCCTTGCTGACCTTCTCGGTGCAACAGGCTGAGCAGAGCTGTCCGTGGGGGGAGGAGCCTCAGCTTCTTCTGTTGATGTTGAAGCGCTCGCAACTCTCTGCGAAACCGAGCCGCTCTTCTTGTCGAAGGGGGAGTCCCTCATCTGTCGCACCTTCTTCTCAGGAGATGGAGCACTAGAGTTGCTCTGGGCAGGCGCTCTCTTCCTGATGGCAGTCTTCTTCGGCTTCTCGGCAGCAGGCTTTCTTCCTCTAGCTTTCTTCTCAACTTGCACTTCTTCCACGACAAACTTCTTGTCCTCGTTCTCACCGGACAACTCGGTTAAGTGTGCCATCGCCTTCTTTGTCGTGGCTCTTTTGCTTGGTTCGTTCCTCCTTTTCTTTCCTTTCTGTTCTTTTGTAGTATCAGTTTCCATGGCTGCACAAACATGCATGTACAACATTAATGTGCAAAAAAACAAGATTGGAAAAGGCCTGCTTCAACTTTTGTAAGAGATAGATATGTCATGTGCACAAACACAAGATTGTACATGAGAATTACCACTACGTTCCGGAGGGAAGTCTTCAAGAAAATAAGGTGCCAGGCGATCTTTTAGGTTGAGCGCTTCGTCGTCATCATGTCTCACCGGTGCACTTGCCTATGAAATTGTTAAACTGACTTGTAAAAAAAAAAAAAAAAAACCTAACACGCACAGTAAGAAGGCTGCTTGCTCGAGGAACCAACCTTCTTGGCTGGTCTCTTCATTTGTGCTGCAGGTTTCGTTTCAAAATCTTGATCGCCGCTCCCAGCCAAATTTGCCTGGAAAAGTAAGATTGTTTTATCAGTAAAAGGACAGCATATACTACCTAGTCCTCTGTAACTTAAGAACTTTATCACTTGTGTTAGTCTGTACCTTCTGAGATTTGGATGCAGTCTTCTTAGGCCGTCTCCTGGGCGCTGCTTTAAACTCCTCACCTTTCAAGTAATTTTCCCGCCTACGTCTTGTTTCCTCCTGTTCAGATTCAAATTTTGCATCGAGCACCAGTATAAAATATCAATGAGTGAGAAGAGGTGAAACGCATAACATCGACCAAAAAATTAGAGGGAAACACTGCTTAATTACATCCATTTCTTTTTCAAGAGCATGAAGGTCTCTCAACCAAAGAGTTTCTGGAGTTGTTTTGCCCAGACTTTCCAATTCATCCTCTATTTTCTTCTGTTCTGCGACGAGCTCCCGTACTTTCTCCAGAGTCAAGGTACGAATTGCCATTTTGAGAAGATACTCATAATCATTTTCTCCTTCTACTTCTTTACCCGTAAATTTTTCATTTGGGAAAGGTTCATATCCCTTCTGCTTAAGCTCCAGGAGTAGCTCTGCCTTCTTCCTGTTACTGACTCGGATGGTAAAATTCGAGCATCATAGTCAGTAATAGGAAGAAGGCAGAGCTACTCCTGGAGCAGTGTTTCCCTCATATCACTGTCCTCTGGGGTGTCATATTTTCGAATTTTACCATCCGAGTCAAACAAGTGCATGTTTGATGTTTCTATTGTGGTTGTCAGATTGAATTTCTTCTCAAGGCCTTCTTGCTTAGCAATATTCATGTTTTGCTCACTCAAGATAACCTCAAGCTCCACACTCGCATGACCACATTGTGACCGATAATCCTGTAAATCGGTTGCAATTGGAGAAAGTCAAAGCACCTGAAACCCAAGAGAATGGACTATTTGTATAATTAACTACCTCTAAAAACGACGGTTCCTTGTTCTTTTCCATGTTCTTGTTCTTGTCCTTGTCCTTTTTCTTAATAGGAATTGGGCACATGGATTCAAGAAATTCTTTGTAATCTTCAGTCCAGCAGCGGACGGGAAGCTCAGTAATTTTAAGTTTCGTGTCATCGACTTGCTCTATAACACCAGTGATGCTATACGTGACACCTGCACCCTTTGAACTTGTCTTCTTCAAAGAGCCCTGTCAGGTTATGAGCAGATTTTTTTTTAATCAAAAAACAATGCTTGAATTAAGGAGCCAAACCGTCAATTAATGTAAGAGAACTATATGCTATTTCACGGACCTTGAACCCCTTGTACCAAGGGTCCATTGCTACGACGGTCTCTCCATTTAGCAACCTTTTCAGATTAGCGATAATGTCTCTTGGATTGTAGTTTGGTACATAGCTGCTCGATCCAGTGCCAATGCCACTTCCATTGACCAAAACCATGGGAATGATTGGCATATACCTGAAGCAAAGATGGCATATCTTAGGTACACAAAAATCAATGCATTTGCAACCAAGCAGGATGAATGCTAATTCGAAGAGATAAAACTCTATTACCAACTGGGTTCAATTGACTTTCCATCTTCGCTCAAATAGTTGAGAAGAACATCGTCGTCCTTGGGAAAAATTAAGCGGGTGATAGGTGGCAGTCTGGTGAGCATGCAATACATAGCATTAAAAGACAGAGCAGCATCTTCTCCCCCTCTGTGTCTGGTCCCGTACGGGCCGTCGGGCACCAAAAGACTAATATTGTTGCTGCCAACAAAACTTTGGGCCATGCTTACAATTGCTCTTGCTAGACTCCGCTCACCATGGTAGTATGCTGCGCGTTCTGACACATAAGGAATTAGCTGGGTCACCTGTGGTCAGTAATGGCGACGAATTTAGGAATATGCCGTGAAGAAATGATTCCAACAATAATAATGATAATTCAAGAACAGTTTGCGACACACACACACACACACCTTTGTTGGTTTAACCAAATTCCTCTCGAAGCAGCAAAACAGAACCTTCATCTGCCCTGGCTTAAGGCCGTCCACCATTGAAGGAGGTGTCGACCGTTCAGGGTCTGCCTCTGCCATGTAGTAAGTCGGAACCGGCGAGGATCGCTCTGTCTCCGGCTGCGGCCGCGGCTGTCTCTGGAGAGCCGGAGGCGAGGTGCTTGGCGGCTGGCGGTGAGCGCGGTGCTCGTAATTTCAGAATCGAGAATGGAGCGCGGTGCTGGTTTCCATTCGAGGGCGTGCAGTCGGGTGATTTGCGCTGGGAGGCCACGTACCAATCCTGTGCGGTTAGGAGAGAAACGTATCAATCACGATTTTCTCGCGATGGTAACAAATCACGTTCCCCCTTGTTTCCTGTTTTTTTTTTTCTTCCCTCAAAAAAAATAAAAAAAGATCTGATTATAGCGCCTTATGCGCCACTCGGCCAACCGCGCTCACGTGCCTGGTCTGTTGGGCCGGCCCATCAAGCACGATCGGATTGCTCGCTCGGTCGTCCGTTTGACCTTGACCACTGACCACTTGACCCATTGACCATTGATTTTTCAAAGTTTATGAATTTAAAAAAATTCATGCAAAATATTCGTGAATTAGAAAAAGTTCAGGAATTTCAAAAACTTTCATCAATTTAAAAAAATCATGGATTTGAAAAAAGACAAAAATGAAAAACAAAATAAAAATTGAAATAAATAGAAAATAAGGAAAACAAAAAATCGAAAGAAAACCTGCCCATCTAAAAAATAAAAATAAAAATCGTAATACACCAGCTGACGATGTCTCAGCCCAAGGGTCCCTCATCATGTCGGTTTCGGCCTTGTGGGCTTGGCTGGTCGGTCCATGACCCGTTGTATGAAGACTCCGGAAGACTCGTTGTACAAGCCGAATATACTGGAGTCGTGGAGGACTCTACCTCTACCAACGTAGCAGATTAGGATCTGTAACCCTAGGCCCTCTGCCCTCTGGTATGTTATATAAGTGGGGGTCCGGAATTCCTTGGTACTTTACCTGTACTTTGTATACACACCTATCGCAAAATACACAAGTAGGAGTAGGATTTTACCTCCGTCGAGAAGGCCCGAACTTAGGTAAAGACTTGTTATCATCCAGCCTATTCACCTCTCCGGGATACCCTACCGAGGGATCTACCAGACTCGTCTCCCACACCAGTGGCTCGCAAAACCTGCACACGTGCTACGTGCAGTTGACGCGGTGCGAACGGGAAGAAGAAAGTTAAATGAGCCGGCCCATTTTTCAACGTAGATATGATGGGATGGTGTGCGACATTGGCAAAAACGCCTATAAGTGACGCGTGATGCGCCAAATAGGAATTGGGAGTGCCTCAAGTGAACGAATCACTCCCTGGGAGTGTTCGCTAGCGAACGAAAACGTTTACTAGGAGAATCACCCCAGGGCTAACCAACCCAGACATACCCCTTTACTAGTAGAATGCCCGTGCGTTGTCATGGGCTTCTAAAATATTTTGCTGAAATTATATAAAGATAATGCATGCTAAATTTACCGGAAAAGGCTTCCGCCCCGCTTTATATATAAAGCAATGATCAACAGCACCCGGTACAAACGCACGCCCTCACAACACACGCGCACACACACCCAAGGCAGGATACATAGGCGCTGAGCGCAGCAACACCATCCCTAGCACTACAAGAGCAGCCGAGGGCTACAGCCGTGAACACGCCACCGCGAAGAAGTGAAGCCACATATGACGAACCGTGGGCTCCAAGGCGGCGCCTTCAGGAAGGATACGACACCGGAGCGCCGCCACCGCCCGATCCGAGGATCAGAGTTTCCCCTGGAGCAACACAACGGGCAATGAGAGCCATGACGACGCCTTCAAGAAGGGAACGAGTTCGCCGCCGCCGGTCCGTCCAAAGATAGAGCAGGTTTTCACCCCGGCCACACTCACCGCCACCGAACGCCACACCCCGGCTACCACGCCGCCCACGTGGCCGTGGCAACTGGGCAGCACCGAGCCACGGGCTCTGCCCATGAGCACCGTGGAACCACCACCAGGGCCGCCGCCCCGGCATCCAAGACCTTGACACCAACACACCCGAGACCCGCCGCAACCCCAACCAAAGGTACGAGCGGGAAGGACCCGCCTTTCGCACCCCTGGGCGGCCCCTAGTGCCGAGACCCAAAAGGCCGACCAAAACTGGCCTCCATCGACCCGTCCTGCGGCACCGGGCGCGAGACGAGCTCGGTCCTGCCACCGGGCGCGAGACGAGCATGGTCCTGCCACAGGGCGCGAGACGAGCTCGGTCCTGCTGCCGGACACGAGACGAGGTCGGTCCTGCTGCCGGGCACGAGACGGGCTCGGTCCTGCTGCCGGGTGCGAGACGAGTGATGAACCGCGGCTAGGGAGGGCCAACCCGTCGACGAGGATAGCGGCCGGACGACGAGGTGAGGGATCAAAGGTCGAAACGGGCCGCCTACAGACGAGCCGACGCCGGAAATCCAGCCGCCGCCGCAGCCGAGCTGCCGTGATGCCGACGCGGCGAATGAAAGCCGCCAGTCCCAAAGGGCCGAGCCACCTCACCGCCGCCGCCCACAGCCGGAGCAGCAGCCACGCCGGGCCTATGCCCCAACCCACGCCGCCCGCCGGAAAAAGCCAGATCCGGCCGGCACGCACCGCCACCACCGCCACCAAGCCGCCGAAGCGCCGGTCACATCGCTGCCAGCACCACCGCCCGACGCCCAGGGACGCCAGGCCATGGTGCCCTTAGCCCGCGCTGCCCGCTGGCCGCCGGCCCGAGAGGTCGCCCGAGCCAGATCTGGGCCGGGGACCTCCAACGCCGCCACCACGCGATCCGGCGCCATCCACCACTATCATCCACAAAGCCGACCCCGAGGTGCAGCGGTAACCAAATCCACCGCCAGCCGAGCTCCCACGCGAGCCGAACCAACCCGGCCGTCGTCGAGCCCGAGCCTCCTGGAGGCACACCAGGAGCCAGATCTGGGCACGCCCAGCCATGGCCACCGGCGCCCCCCGGCCACCCTCGAGGACACGGAGCCACCCGAACTGCCACCACGACCAGGTGGCGTCGCCTGCCGGCCAGTCGCCGCGCCGCCACGCCCCCCGCACGCGTCGCGCCTCCGCTTGGATGCGCCGTCCCGCGCCACCCGCCACCAAGCGAAGAGGAGAAGCCGCCCCGCCGCCGCCGGCGTCGACCGGGCTTCACCCGGCCGCGCCCCTGGGCTGCGGCGAGGGGGAAGGAGGGGAGGAGGCGGGTTCTCCGGTGGCGGCGGCGGCTAGGTCTCCTCCCGTGACGCGCATCGCGGAGCGCGTCGCGGGAGCCTCTGTTTCTGGTTTTCTTTTTCGCACATCTGCATGCTAAATTTCACAGCTAGGACAATATAACACGGTCACAATTGCATAATAATTGAAGTCCACTTCACTTGTAATGTAAACTGATAACAAAATGGCAAATTAACAATGTATGCATATAAAGTGATGATCCAACTAAAATTCTATTACAAACTATTAAGATCTACTTGATGCACTTAAGAAATTCTCGCACAATATCAGGAAAGTTGTCTTTAGCTTCATTCGCACGATGTTTGAGCAAGTATAATAAAAACTGCTTCCTCAACTCATACCCATCCTGCAAAAGTAATATATGTAGTAAGCACAAATACTTCACGTGGAAGGTCTAAACACATGTGTAACAGACAATACTCACCGCGGAAACCGGCTTCACCAGGTCTTTACCGTTCCACAAGAGCATAAAATGAAAAACAAAATAGCCAGGCGAATCCCTGCAATTTCCTAAATTGTTATTATATTAAGTTTGATGATAACAAAAATAAATGTTTGTATTCTGAATTTATTACCCGTCTACGCTCGTTGGAATACCATTAGGAAATAAACGGTGCCATTTTGATATATCGGAATGCCATCCTCGTTGCTTTATTTCGAGTGCTTCTTGGAATTCCCTCGCAAAACTTTTTAATTTCACTAAGTGCCTCAGAATTTTCATCTCCGACGGTTGTGTTGTATGAATAGGGTCCAGAATAGATACACGACGTGCCTCTTTGTCGATGACGTACAAGATGTATCGACCGATGGATTCATATGGAAGATAAATCTACAAGTGGTAGCTATTAGGAACAACAATAAACCATGACAAACAATGGACAAAAGACCTTACTTACCATGTTGCACGATGAGATGTTATTGTCTATCTCAGGCCAGCTATCAAACAAAGTTGCCAACATCTAAATAGTTTCCTTATCGCAGAACTTTTGATCTCATGTTGAATCCCGCATCATGGATTGAGTAAAAGAAAAACTATTTAGAAACATGTTGATACTAATGATGTTGAATGAAGACTTATGATAACTTACACAAAATTATAGATCCATGTAGTGTATAGGAGGGTCTGTGAACAATACTCCCTCGCCACATGCCAGTATACGCACGGCGATGTTGAAACAATCATTGTCCATAGACTGCTCCATGTTAAGTATGCCCTGAAGTTTTTTGAGACTTAAGCCCATTGGATGGGCTGTCGAGCTTCGGACCCATTCCTTCCTGAAAATTGGACGGTAAGAACAATAACAATGTATACTGGCACATTACATATTGATAAATGATACTTACTCCAACTACTCGGCATCATCGATCGACATGATGTAGTTGCAGAGGCCGGCAAGTAATTCACATTGATCCGTGGGCATGATGGGGATTGGGGTAGGACGTTTGTCTTTGACTCCATCAGGTGGATTCTCCAGGAGCTCGAGATCAGAATTAGATAAAATTTCTTCATTGTCGGATTGATGGTATATCGGACATCCTTTTAGCTTATTCAGTTTTGAATCGAGCAAAATGACAGCTAATTTTCGTCGAAAGTGTTTCATATCCTCCTGCAAAATATAAAAAACAAATATGATATAATATTTTGAGATAAAATAATAAGATAATGTATAAAAATGAAATACCTGGGTGAACTGATCTGTTAATGCATCTGTTGTCCAATATTCCATGTAATTTAGCATAAACAGTCCACATGATACGCTGTAATATTATAAAATAATGCTTTAGAATATCACCCAGAGGAATCAAATAAATAGACCATTTGAACAAATAATAGTGTTCATTATACTCACATGCTTGCATCAACTAATAGATACACAACGACATTTTACTATCAATATTTTCTATTACATGATATCTTTGTGTTCATGAGTACCAAACACAAAAAATTTCAATTTGTGACAAGTGCTTACCCATCCGTTTGTATTGGCTCATGGAACTGTTCTACGACCTTCCATTTTGTAACATTGAGATCTTGCCACTTATGATCTCTGTTAAACTCCGAACTCTGTTCTCCAAGTTTTAGACGCTTCTCAAGTCCTAGTAACTATATAATATATGGAAAATAGTAGGGATTAAGGCAAACAAAACATATGTCAAGAAGACAAAAACAATAGTAGTTACCGTAGTAGTAAGGTCACTCCGTTCGACCCGAGAACCAAGTGAGTCCAATACTTGAATCTCATGTTTTTTGGCATTGAGGACTGCTAGATACCAATGATACCCAGGAATGCTAATCAGAATGAATAGCTAGTGTAAATATCATATAAGTCGTAGTCACAATTAGATATAAATAATAATAAATCATTATACACATGGATTAATTAAAAACAATACATCATTATATGCATGGATAATGAGGCGGGACTAACCATATCTTGCTGTAGATAAGTATTAACATGTTGTACGATGTGACGATATTTTGATGGGTCTATATCTTTTTCTCTCTCTTCTTTTATCTGGCCAGGCACGAACGTGCTAATAATATGTACCTTTTCACCCGCCCTGTCTCGTAGATGGTCGTGAGCAAGCATGCAATATATGTAAGCATTTATCACCTGTAATTCAACATTTAGATTATATTTATGTTTTAGGATATTATATATTGTTTATATTATTAATTACAAAGTTTATGCAATTGTTCTTACACCATCGTGTAAGAACATATCATCTCTCATAAGCCATTCCAAATCGTCGTTTGGTAACAAGGCATCTCCAATGTCCACGAACTTGGTTTTCTTGGGGGAAGACATGATTGATTCGATGACTGTAATATCTCTACGGGTACAAACATAGTCTGTCGGCATGATACAAAAATGAGCCAAATTAGTATAAAAATGCCTAATTAATTGAATACAGAAGGAAATATGACGAAGGAAAGATCGATGATAACATTGAAAAAATACCTTGTGCGATAACATTTAAATTGACATCCTTTTTTGGTTTTTTATGAGATATCACTGCTTCCATATCATTATGTTGTAAAAAACTCGGTGAATTTTCGGCCCCTTTCAGCGACGTCGCTTCGGAACCCCTGTCAATGGATTCTTTTTGTGCATCTCCAATATCCATATCTGTGTCTCCTATATTCTGAAAAATATATAATATAAAATAATGCACCTTTTGTATTAGCATGTATAACATACATACAAAGAAGGATTAACTATGTGCATCTCTTCTCGTGGTGTTTCAGTCCGATCTGTCATCGTTACATCAGTATGTCAGTTGATATTCTTGAAACATCATCCGAGTCCATCACTCTTTATCTATGTTGAACAAAGGTGGAACATATAAAATATAATGATATTTTATACTTCATTATATATTGACACACGAAAACGTCACGTGTACCCTCGACGCCGGGGGTGATGCACCGCAGCTCACGTCGAAGGAGGTCCGACCGGCAGCGCGATACGCAGGACAGCCGGCGGACGCTTTTGAAGACCCGAAACCCCACACGCCCGGGAGGGACCCCGTCAGGGAGTGCGGCGGCTATGGGCTGCTCTAGGTCGATTCGCTCGCCCCTAGAGCCTCGGGATTCGCAGCTCTCAAACTTGAAGAACAGCGAAGAACGAGGGAGAAAAACGATGGAGAGATAAAACGTAGATGAAAAAGTAGTATATTGATTTGTTCGATTGTGTGTTGTTCAATCGGCCGTCACCCCCAATATGTATAAGAGGCGGCTGGACTTCCCGTACAAGTAAAGGATTCATCTAGGCTTTCCTTACAAGAAAATTACATCAATTCACGTCCTAGAGTCCTGGTTCTAGTCTAACTCGGATTTAGTCTGAATCTGGCAAAACTTTTGTCTTGCTTCTTGCGCGAGTCGTGGAATTTGCATATGACCTCCGATCGAGATAATCAAAATACCAAATTTGTGTGCTTCGACGAGGCGAACAACTCTTCTGTTAATCGCTTTTCCATCCGAGGTCATCTAGATAATCCTTTGAGCCTATCTTCATCTTCTGTTCGCCGGTAAGGTTTTCACGCCGGCAAGCCTTCACGCCGGCAAACATCTCACACCGGCAAGCTTTCCATGCCGACAAGCTTTTCACTTGGCCAGCAATCTTTTTACTCGGCCGGCAAGCTTTCATGCCGGCAAGCTGTCCACGCCGGCAAGCTTTTCACGCCGGCAAGCTTTTCACTCGGCCGGCAAGATTTCATGCCGGCAAGCTTTTCATGTTGGCAAGCATTCAAAACCGGCAAGCTCGCAAAACCGGCAAGCACCCAAAACCGGCAAGCACCCAAAACCGGCAAGCACCCGAAACTGACAAGCATTCAAAACCGGCAAGCTCGTAAAACCGGCAAGCAGCCAAAACCGGCAAGCACCCGAAACCGGCAAGCACCCAAATTAGCTATGAACCTTCTCAAATAATTGACCTTGCCGAGGAACTTTTGCATATCTCTCTTACATGTTGGAGCCTCCACCTTTTGTATAGCTTCTATCTTTTTGGGATCAATCTCTATGCCATCTTCATGAATAATGAAACCCAAAAACTTGCCAGCCGACACGCCAAATGCACACTTCAAAGGATTCATTTTCAGTCCATATTTCTTCATCCTTTCAAAAGCTAAACGCAAATCGGCTAAGTGAGACTCAAAAGCATCGGATTTGACGACAATATCATCAATATAGACTTCAAGTATAACACCGAGTAAATCATGAAAAATTAAATTCATAGCCCTTTGATATGTGGCGCCGGCATTCTTTAATCCAAAGGTCATCACTAGCTCTCGGCTTAAACCTGGCATTTCATGATACTCCCATGCAAAGCAACAAATATATTCTTTTAATAGCTCGATTAATTTGGCTTTACAATCGGCTTTCAATTTTTTGTTTACAAATGTCGGTCTAGGAACTGAACCATCTCCAATATCTATTTCTTCTAATGGATCGGCCGATGTAAAACCTTGTCCAAGTTTATCCATATCATCTAACTCTTCTATAGACTCATACATATCGTTCTCACTGGACCGATATTCTGTAAGTCGCTTTTGTAACCACTCAGAGTTAGGATCCATTTAAATACATTATTCTTTGGAGCCGATTGCCACCAACCGGCTTTAAAGAAACGGGCACAAAACCACTCTTGGTGGCGCTGAGAAAATCAAACTCTGATAAGTCCCGTCCCGTCAAGCAAGTAGCATTGGGGTGTTGCCAATCCACCGATGCATCGGCTAAAGCAACGCAAGCCGAATTATCCGCATGAATGACTTCCACTTCATCATCAACCCACTGAATTAAAAACTGGTGCATAGTGGATGGCACGCATTGATTTGCATGAACCTAATCACGGCCTAATATGACGTTGTAGTTACCTTGTACCTCGGCGACAAAGAACGCAGTAGCTAAAGTTTTGCTCCCGACCGTAAGCTCCACGTACATCACACCTTTGGCTTCGGTTTTCTCTTTGCCTTCAAATCCATTAAGCACCATATTGGTCTTGATCAATTCTTCATCGGGCAAACCCAATTTCTTGAAGACCGAATAGGGCATGAGATTCACCACAGCACCACCATCAACAAGCATCCGAGTAAGTGGCGATCCATTAATATGACCTCTGAGGTACAACGGCTTCAAGTGTGTTACTGGCTCTTTTGGCTTCTCAAATATTGCATTCTTAGGGCCAAAATCCAGCTGAGCCACCTCCCCTTCTTCATCTACAGCACGAAACTCAGCGGGTAAGTAATACACCATATTGATATCATTACCTTCGTGGACCGGTGTAGGCTCATAATCCAACATATCGTCTTCCTCCTCGGGTGTGTTCATTGATTCTGAAATCTGTCCGAGCGAAGTGGAATCAATAGGTGTTGCGGACGATGTAATATCGGTGGCATCGTCCTCCTTTGGTGGTGTAGGTGCTGCTGTGACAGATGTAGAAACCACTGCACCTTGTATTTGTTTAGGCATCCATACTTGTTTTGTAGGTACCATGGGCCGAATGTCATTGAACAATTTATCTCTTTGTTTCTCGGCCTCCTGTTCTGCCATCTCCTGACTCCTTAACCTCTGTAGTTTCCTCTTTTGTGTTTTTGTTAGCCCTGGAGGACACCACTTAGGTTGCACATATTTTGGATCTTTGGGCTTGGCTTTGCTTGTGCTAACTTCATGATCATTAGCCGAGTGCTTTGGCGCGATAGCAAGTATCGGCTCAGCAGGGTTGTTATGCACAGTCGGCTGTTGTATGGTGAATGTTTCAGTGCCCAAGATGAGTGAGTCGGCATCGATTTTTTCTTTGCATTTTCCAGACTCGACCGCTGCACTTGGAGATTTAGCATGCCACGCCTGCTTGCTGATCTTCTCTTGATTGTTCTACATCGGCCAATTGACACCATTGTTCAAACAGCCTTATGTGGGATAAGAAAGCCTCTCACGAATAGGCCTCTTTGGTTCTGCCCACCCTGGATGAAAAGCATAAGGGTCCATTGGGGGCTGCTCCCATCCTCCATTGAATCCTCCCATGTAGTATGGCGCATAGGGAGGTGGCGCCATCCATGGTCCTGGTGCCCACGACCCATATGGCCTTGTGTGACGCTGAAATTCTTGCCTCGGAGGTGATCTTGAGCGCTTCAAATTTGATGACCGGTTAGAGCTAGAACCGGCCGCTTGATTAGCATATTTCGACAGCAACGTATCAAAAGTTGGCTTGATTCTCTTGCGCTGTACTCTAGCTTCATTCGTCTTCCACTTGCCAATTTCCGGACTCTTGGGCTTAACAAATTTAACACGAATATTTTCTTGCACTTGTGGTTGCCCCCCGAGCGTAGGATTTTTTATGGTGATCTTGATTACTTCTTTGCCATCGGGCTGCTTGTCAAGCACGACCTGTCTCCCCAAGACCTTGCTGTCCTCTTTGTTTTTCCTGGGCTCACCTATGACAACATTGGACTTATTAGCAGATTCGGCTACTTCTGGCCGAATGAGCAACTTCTTCCCCTCCATATCCATGGTGTTCATTGGAAAGGGCTGTTTATCAACTTGCATCTCAGAAAAGTTCAATCGTCCGTCATTAATGGCCGATTGTATCTGCAGTCGAAAAACATTGCAATCGTTAGTAGCATGAGAAAAGGAATTATGTTATTTGCAATAAGCTCTCCGTTTTAGCTCTTCAAACGGCGGTAAAGTATGAGATATCCTAATAATCTTAGCTTGCAGCAAAGCGTCAAATATTTTATCACACTTAGCAATGTTAAAAGTAAACTTCATCTCTTCATCACGATTCTTATGAATCGGTTTCAGATCATTGCAAGTAAATGGTTTGGCCTTGGATGGCCAAACAAATTCAGTAGCATAAATATCACCCTCATCGTCCGAGTGATCACTATCATATTCAACCATATTCATCTTAGGATGATCAGCTTTATATCTATGCACTTCTTTGAGATCTTTACTTCGGCTTTCCTGAGCCAAAGCCCTCTGTAAGACTTGGTTGATATTTAAGAACTCGTAGCCTTCTAGCTTCTCTCTAATGTGAGTCTTTAAACCATTAAGCACAAGGTCTGCCAAGTCTCTCTCGGTTATCACCAAACTATAACACCGGTTTTTTGTCTCTCTAAATCTCTTGACGTAATTGGAGACCGATTCATCATGCTTTTGTTTAACCGATGTA
Organism: Elymus sibiricus; assembly: GCA_039707655.1. Lineage (NCBI taxonomy): Eukaryota > Viridiplantae > Streptophyta > Magnoliopsida > Poales > Poaceae > Elymus > Elymus sibiricus. Next base: position 73,255,706 of record CM077672.1, on the reverse strand, counting down.
AGATGTGACAACTTAAGTTCATTGTCGCCGCTATAAAAGTGATCATGAAATTTCTGTTCTAGCTGCGACCATACATGAATAGAGCCATGCGGCAAAGAAGAAAACCATGAAAATGCAGTGCCAGTCAATGATAAAGGAAATAAACGCACTTTCAATTCATTTAGTGAGTCTGCTTCACCTAATTGTGCCAAATATTGACTAACATGCTCCCATGTGGTTTTCGTGCCCTCTCCATTGAACTTAATAAAATCTGGAATTTTATATCGTGGAGGGCACTGGATTGCATCAAAATACTCGGGATACGGTTTTTGGTAAATCCGATTCCTAGGTAATTCAACACCAAAATTTTCCCGAAGCATCTTAGCCATCTCTTCTCTAAAATTAGCTAAAGCATCATCCGTAGTAGACGATGAAACTTGCTGCAGTGGCATAGGTGGAGTAGGATTGCTAGCTATAGGTAGGAACTGTGGCACGTATGCCGAACCATAGTTCGGCAATAATCTAGCAGCGTTTGCACCAATAGGTAGGGTTTGGTTCGGCGTTGCCACCGAACTTGGCACATTCACTACAGGACTAATAGGTGCAGCCACAATTTGATTTGTATGGGTAGGATAATAATTCATCGGCATGGGAGGTGCCGATGAAAGAGGTAAAGCTTGACTAAGGTTTTCTGCACTAGCATGCATGCCAACATTACCACTAGATGATTGAGGCATATTTTTCTGAGCATTGGTATTTTCTAAGAAAGTTTGATAAACTAGATTATTACCATCAGCAATACGACTCTCAATCTCAGCCCACTGCTCAGGAGAAAAGGTAGTACTTACAGAGGGTTTAACCTGCTCGTCATGAAGATGAGGGAGCTTGATTTCTCCAACCGGAGTGATATTGCCTTGGCGATCCTTCTTGAAGTTTCCAAGAAATTCCTGCAGCTCCTTCTCTTCACGTGCCTTCTTGTACTCCTCATAGATTCCGCGATGGTCGGCCGATAGCTCATCAAGACTGGGCTTAATGATGTTACCGGCGTCTACCTCAGATGGATTGGACATGATGGATGATGATGATGATTGATCTTCAGTCCCCAGCGGAGTCGCCAAAAAGTGTGTTGACACATGAACACGTCACGTGTACCCTCGACGCCGGGGGTGATGCACCGCAGCTCACGTCGAAGGAGGTCCGACCGGCAGCGCGATACGCAGGACAGCCGGCGGACGCTTTTGAAGACCCGAAACCCCACACGCCCGGGAGGGACCCCGTCAGGGAGTGCGGCGGCTATGGGCTGCTCTAGGTTGATTCGCTCGCCCCTAGAGTCTCGGGATTAGCAGCTCTCAAACTTGAAGAACAGCGAAGAACGAGGGAGAAAAACGATGGAGAGATAAAACGTAGATGAAAAAGTAGTATATTGATTTGTTCGATTGTGTGTTGTTCAATCGGCCGTCACCCCCAATATGTATAAGAGGCGGCTGGACTTCCCGTACAAGTAAAGGATTCATCTAGGCTTTCCTTACAAGAAAATTACATCAATTCACGTCCTAGAGTCCTGGTTCTAGTCTAACTCGGATTTAGTCTGAATCTGGCAAAACTTCTGTCTTGCTTCTTGTGCGAGTCGTGGAATTTGCATATGACCTCCGATCGAGATGATCAAAATACCAAATTTGTGTGCTTCGATGAGACGAACAACTCTTCTGTTAATCGCTTTTCCATCCGAGGTCATCTAGATAATCCTTTGAGCCTATCTTCATCTTCTGTTCGCCGGTAAGGTTTTCACGCCGGCAAACATCTCACAACGGCAAGCTTTCCATGCCGACAAGCTTTTCACTTGGCGGGCAATCTTTTTACTCGGCCGGCAAGCTTTCACGCCGGCAAGCTTTTCACTCGGCCGGCAAGAATTCATGCCGGCAAGCTTTTCACGTTGGCAAGCATTCAAAACCGGCAAGCTCGCAAAACTGGCAAGCACCCAAAACCGGCAAGCACCCAAAACCGGCAAGCACCCGAAACTGACAAGCATTCAAAACCGGCAAGCTCGTAAAACCGGCAAGCACCCAAAACCGGCAAGCACCCGAAACCGGCAGGCATTTCTGGCAAGCAAAATTCTCCGGCAAGCAAAACTTCCCGGCAAGCACTCATTCGACCGTCAAGGCCGAATAGCTCGCGCGACCCATCAGACATCACTTAGATGGGCGTCTGGTACCCCGTGCCAAAATCTGATGTCAACAGTTGAACAAAGGTGGAACATATAAAATATAATGATATTTTATACTGCATTATATAAACATTTATAATATATAATAAAAACAAAAGTGAGACTAACACAGATATTTTTATTTGCAAATTTTTTTCACCCTACAACCTTATCCAGATCTCTCCCTACCCACTCTCTCCCCCTCACAGCCAGACCTGGCCAAATGGGCCGGCCCGCCACGGCACGGTCCGGCTGAGTTAAACGGGCCACCTCTTACCAGCCGATGCTCAGGAAAAAAAAACCATCTCCCCACCCACTCTCTCCCCCTCGCAGCCGCTCACTCTCTCCCCCTCCTCTCCCCGGCGATGGCATCGGTCGATCTCCCCTTCCTCTCCCCACCGCGCCGCCCGCCTCCTCCTCTCCTCCTCCCTAAACACGCGCCACCAGCAGATCTACATCTCACGCCGCCGGCCTTGCCCCATCCCACCCTCCGCCGCCACCTTCCCTACCCCGAGCTCGGATCTAGGCCGCCCACCGTCTTCTCTGTACCCAGCTGCCCTCATCAGCTCCGGTCTCGTCCGCGATGCGCTGCTCCAACCATTGGTATGCGGCGGCGGGGGTTCGGTCCAGGAGGCGGCTCCTGCAGTCCTGATGGCGTCGCCGCTACGGTGGTTCCATTCCGGCGGCATCAGGGGAGCACACGAGCGTCCATGAGCAGCAAGCAGAGCCGGCCAAGGAAGCAAGGATGCGGGCCAATGATGCAGCAGCGCTGGCCATGAGGAGATGCCGGCCGTGGCGGACGCGGATACAATAGCCGTGGGCCTGGAAGACGATTTTGGATCCTGTGAGCCACCGCTGCTGCCGCACAGGTAGTCAACACTGGCGTGCTGTTGTTCCATGTCCAAGAAGTCGCCCACGAGGCGTCGTCGTGGCATTGCCAGCTCCAGCTTGCCCCTGCCATCGTCTCTGCCGTCGGCACTTGCACGCATGCGCGCTGGTGAGGCTCTTCATGTTTACTTCGTTCTGTTTGTAACATGGCCCGTAGCATATTTCTATACTCACAATGTTTTGCATCATCCAAACAAATGATGGTAAATTGATTCCTATGTACTGTAACATCCTGATTACAAGTTCTGCTAGATTAGTTTTTCTGTTGGAATAATTGTTCTGTTGGAGCAGAACAATGACATCACTGTGATTCAATTTTTAGGGGATGGTCGAATGGGAGTATATAACATGTAGGAGTACTGTATTTTTTATTACTTAAACAGGGAGTATATATCATCGAGGTAGTACAGCAAAGATAGAGTATAAACATGATTAAATGCTATATAGTAGGTAAGTAAATTTACATGATTAAACAGGATCCAAGTGACTATAAACATGATCACAGGATTAAGTGAGTATAGATGGAGTACAAAAACTACATCTGAAAGTTTAGGAGTAAAACTGCTTGCCCTACAAACTGCTTGTCTACTGCTTGCTCTAAAAACTGCTTGTCTACTGCTTGCCCTAAAAACTGTGTGTGGTGAACTGATGGATTCATGACAGAATTTTGCTAGACACAATGGATCTCGATGTGAAATAGTAGATGAGTATACTACTTTAATTTAGCTAGAGTGCTGGCATGATATCATTGTGTTTGATGAATTTGGTTGTTCCACATAAGATAATTATTACACATTTGTAGATAAGAGAAATATACACAGATGTTCATACCTAGATGCACTTGCTTTACTTCTTGACTATCCTTGATGCTCGTTCACTTCTTGATGTTCCTTGGTTATCTGTTATGGATCTGTGATGGACGAGGGGGGAGGATGGAGGGGAAGAAGGGATGGCAGAGGAGGTTCACGATATATAGGATGGCAAATTAGATGGTATGTTCCTGTATGCAGCCTATCTCTGTATCACCTATAGTCCTAAGTCTTTTGTGTAATAAAGTAATTTCCCTTATAAAAGATCAGTGAAAAAAGTTATTTCCCTTAAAAATATGCTAACTCCTTTGTGATAATCTGGTAGCTGTTTTTTGTTCTGTAATAATCTTTTAGCTGTCTAAAAATAACATGGCCACATGTACCACAGGTAAAAAAGTGTACACTTCTATATTAGGATACCCCGAAGAAATCAAAACGATGTTAGCCAATAGGAGAAAATGAACACTTATCAATAATAGTTCACTACTAGGAGAAAGCTTATAGATAGAACCTTAGCAATAGCGTGGGATTGGGCTGTGGCGCTACTGCTATTTAGCAGTAGCGCATGGAGTAAGCCAGCGCTACAGGTATACCTGTAGCGGTACCGCTGGGCAGCCGACCAACGCTGCTGCTAAGTGGACCCATCCTCACCCACCGGGGCCGACCGTAGTAGTAGCGGTGGTCAAAAATCGGCGCTGCTACTAATCGATTAGCAGTAGCGCTTGTCGGACCCACCGCTACCGCTATTTGTGCACGGTGCCTTCAGGTGGGCCGCACTTAGCAGCAGCGCCGGTCGACAGGCCAGCGCTACTGCTACAGAATTTAGCAGTAGCGTCGTTTCCTATCCCGCGCTGCTGCTAATCCAACTTATCTTCATCCTGCGGCCCTCACTCTCCCTCTCCACTCTCTCCATCTCCATCTCCCCCATCGCTGCCGCCCCCACATTGCCGCCCCCGCCGCCCGCCGCTGCCGCCCGCTACTGCCGTCGCCCGCTGCCACCGTCGCCCCCCCCCCCCCGGTATGTCTCCCTCCCTCCATCCCTCCCTCCCTCCCTCCGACCCTCTCCCTCCTCCCTCCCTCCCTCCCACCCTCTCCCTCGGACCCTCAACCTCCATCCCTCCCTCCCTCCTGCATTGCATAAATGGATGGATGAAATTAGGTTTTTTTCGGTAATGCTTGGATAGATAGATGGATTGAACTAGGTTCTTTTTAGTAATGCTTGGATAGATAGATGAATGGATGGATAGATGTTAGGGTTAGAACTAGGGTATTTTTGGTAATATAAATTTTTAGTAAAAAAAACTAGTAATACAAATTTTTAGTAAATGTAGGTCTTTTGAATCAGCATAATAATGTTTAGTTGATAGTTTAGTAAATTAGTTTATAGTTTCTACTTTATACTTTCTAGTTTACTTAATTAGTTAAAAATTTAGTTGGTAGAAACATGTATTGGACACTTGGTAGAGATTATTACTAGTAATAGAATAGAAAATTTAGTAATAGAAATGTATTGGAATGCTATATGAGAAATTTTTAGGTATCACATTTAGTAATAGTAGTTTGTAGTAAGAAAATTTAGGTATAGCAATTATAGTAATAGAAATTTTTAGTAAGTGTTGAATTCTAGAACTAGGGTATTTAGTTATGTCAATCTCACATTGCCAAATTTAGAGAGAGAGAGAGAGACCTATTTAGTTATGCTTCTTGTCCCAATGAAATGTTCGGATTATAAGATATATATTGAAATGTTTTTGTTAATATTTTGAACCATTGAAATGCAATGAGCACCAAGTTTGAATGCTCATGTGTGAATGCTCATGTGGCGCAGGGGTAGATCACCGACGATCCGGTCGACGACGCCCAGAAGATCACCGACGACACCCGCGCCCGGTCGACAACCATCGTCTATAGTGAGTAAACATGATGTTTTTATAGATGTAGTAGATGAATAGCTGTGACAATGTGAAGCTAGTTTTTTTTAAATGATAATTGATCCGGATAGAATTTCAAGTTTAAACATCTCTGTATGTGTATGAATATCTTTGTATCGCATGGAAAATCCGAGTGGCCTATGTTTTGCCGGAGTGTTGATTCATTTCCGTTCCGGTAAATTTCAGGCGCTCGATATGTCCTATTTTAGCAAAGGTCATGCCGGATTTTTTCCGTAAATTTTAGCATGACTTGTGCTAGTATGTAGGAAATATCGAGTGCCTTGAATTCCGGGTTGACTTTAACTCTGTCGGGGCTCAATACATGACAGTCAGAAAATTAGTGAGGGAGAGTGTCCACCATATATGAGAGAAGAAGAATGCCGACTGTTGTCGTGGGGGTCGCTTCTCCTTCTTCTCCTTGTGCTAGACCTTTGTTATGCACTAGGGAGAGGAGGAGTAGCGACCATCACCGTCGGGCGAATATATCAGAGAGGGAGTGCCCACCATATATCAGAGAGGACTCGACAGACCGAAAGTCAACCCGTGATGAGTAATAATGATCTGTGTGTTGAGTTCCTGTTATTTGTCGTCGATTTTTAATCTTTAACTTATGAACACAGGAAATGTCTGATGACGATATGATTCCTGAGTGCGACTACTGTGAAGACGACCGGGGTTTGTGCGACAGGATGCCTTATCTGCAAAACGGTAGGTACTTCACCATCGTGCTGAAGGACTTTCGACGTTTTTACGGTACGTAAGGACGACAAGTATTTTTCCGTAATTATGCATGACTTGTGAATTTTGGCTTCAACGTGTAATTTTCCATTTTTTTAATTGAAATAGTTCATCCCATGTCATGCAAGACCGTATGTCTTGGAAAAGCTCGGTTTTGAAGATAGGAAGAGAACAGAGACGAAGAGTGCTCACCTTAGGACGAAGCATGGTTTCACTTTTTTGGTTAAGCTATTTAATGCACCAAATAGCTCACATTTCGGTTGCTCAACTTGGAGAGGATTTTGCAAGGCCTATGAATTTAAGGAGGATATGCAAATCACCTTCGATCTTGGGCCCGAAGATGAAATTGACGATAATATCGACATTTGGGTGGATGTCGAGACGCTTCCAGTTCTACCTCTTTGTGAGTTTGTCAAATAAATTTGTTAAGTAATTTATATTGTTTATTTAAAAATCATTGACGGCTTATTTCCATTGACAGCTTATTTCCATTCTTCAAAAAATGTACGAAAGATAGTAGACAGAACCTACTACACTGATGGCTCTGAACTAAGTTACCAGGAGAAAGATCATCTTATCTCATTTATTATTGATGTTGAGAATTTCAATAACAATTATGAAACTCCTCCACATTATGGTCAATACGTGCCACTAGTGCACGTGTTGAACTACGGTAACATTCATGGAGATGGCATGGTAAGATTTTTTACTATTACGACATCAGTGCATCTTTTGCATACATTCTTCTAAAGCTAAACTACATTGCTAACTAAGTTATTATTATGTTCTTCAACAGAAAATCCCGAAGGATTGTGTGCCTCATCTGATGTTTACGAAAGGTCACATTGATGTTATTAGATTACGGCCAAGTCCGCCTCGGGTTCACCGCTGTTCATACAAGATTTCTCAAACCGATGAAGACATCACAATCAAAGAATGGAAAAAAGTTATGAATAATGAAAGAGAGCTACTTGGAAGCAACATTGTGCGAAGCGCACGAATTGGAGACAGGATAATCTCCATTCTTCATAATGGAGAGTCAGGGGCTATGTTGTTTTATGCTATTTTACCTTAGAGAGCGTAGCAGGTCCTAACTAATACTCATGATCATGTGCTAAGAACAATTAACTAGGGTTGGTTATGACTACGATGATGATGAGTATGACTTGTTATTATGATAACGAGTAGAAGTTGTTAGATGACTATATATGATGATGATGATGATGAGTATGACTTGTTATTATGATAACGATGATGAGTTATTATTATGATGATGATGCTGAGTTGTTATATGAGCATGATGAGTTATTATATATATCAGTGGGTGAAATAAACGTATCTGTTGCCTCCACTTGAATCTAATCCATGTCTTTTTCACCCACTTATATAATAACTCATTATGATCATAAAATCATATGATGAAACTACTGTATAAAACATGTACAAATACAGGGCCAATATGCTGCAAAAAAAAATACAGGAAAAATTAGCAGTAGCGCGGGCATGCATGTAGCAGCAGCGTGCTATTATCAGCAGCGCGCTCTGAAAAGAGGCGATGCTGCTATTAGCAGCAGCGCGGTTTAATGAGCACGCTACTGCTATGTATAGTTAGCAGTAGCGCGGGTAAACCCACGCTACTGCTAAAGTTTAGCTGTAGCGCCTTAGCAGTAGCGCCGGTGCCCGCGCTACTGATAAGGTAAAACCCCGCGCTACTGCTAGCCTTTTCCCTAGTAGTGGTTATTTAACAATGTAGGGCCATGATAACCCAACAACTTTGTTTGGATATATTATTCTTCATACATATGAACATTCGAATTGGCGGGATTAACCCTTGGCATGTAAGCTTCTAATTAGCTGTAGTCAATTAAGGAAAAGCAGCAAACCAAATCGTAGCATTCAGCAACATTTTCCAATATATTCCATACTACACAAGTCTAGATGAATAGCTAATCAGGCAATAAATTTTTTGGTACGTTCAACCACATTAGCAAACAACCATCAGACATCGTAAGTAGCATTGACATACGTGAGTGAGATTCAACTTTTTACGATAGATGTACAAAAATATATAACACCTAGACAACCAAGCCTATGCACATACTATACCGGTGACTGCTACAAGACCGAGCCGGACAAGCCAAAACTATCGTGGTTAATTACGTCTATGATCTTAATATAGACGATAAAAGAATTTGTGAGCGTACATGTGGTTTACAACTGATATCTAGCCTGCTGTGTACGAGAGTAATACAACATGGTTTACAGGAAAAAATGACAGAGCAAGACAACTTACTTTAATGCCTCATCGTCTTGGACAACAGTGATATATTGAAATATGTATTCGACGGCATCTGCTACGGCATTCACGTTGCCTGGAGCCTCCTGAGGTGCGGGCAAAGCCTCTTGTGGTGCGAGCGGAACATCCATTGGTGCGTGCACAGCCTCCCTTGATGAGAGTGGTGAGTGATCGGAAATTGGTGAGGACAGGGGTGGGTGTTGAAATAGGAGCCCGTCAGAGGTTATATGAAGGGTTCACGTCCTGTTTGACAGCTACATTTTCGAGATTTAAGTGTCTTCCAAATAATAAGCCAACTTTCTTTTTTGAAAGCCAAATAATAAGCAAACTTTTGATTCCACCTGATTTTCAACACCGTAGGCAGTAAGTCTGTCTCCAGTAATTGATCTTCCTCCTGATTTAACTGTTGGGCCCACAATTAATATTTTTGCCAATCCCACGCGTATGGGCGCATGACTTCATGAATTTTCAGACCTGGACCAGATATATTTCCTTATAAAGCAGAAAAAAAAGGCCCATTGGCGGCTGTGGCGAGGGTCCTCGCTCCCAGGCTGATTCGTTTTTTTCGTGCGAGGGAGGCTAGGGCATCGTCCAATTTTTTGTTCGTGTGAAGGGGAATCGCTACATCATCGTTGTCCGTTTTTTTGTTACCGCAGATCGGATCGGGGGAGGTAGGAGGAGGACGAAAAAAACCAGATGAAGATGGGAGGTGGGACAAAAAAAACCCAGAACGAAGACTACCAACTGCTCCATTAGGAGTAGAGACTTGCTTGTTGGGCCTCCTAAAAGCAACATTTGATAAAAACCTTGTTTACTACAGAAAAGTTGCCATAATAAACTACGCAACACCTACTGGAAATTGCCATGGTAGCCTACAAAAAGTACCTACATGGCAAAAAGACCATAGAAATATAAAATAATAATAATAAACCAACAAAAACAAATGATGAGGTCCAAAATGCGGACAAACATGACCGTACATGGCAAAGTTGCATGTTAATTAAAGAAGATGTACAAGAAATTTGCCACGCTTTATACTCTCATTTTCAAAAACCTAGAAATCACACACAGGAAATTGCCATGATGAAAAAAAATAAAATGCCATGACATTAAAAATTAAATTTTCATTCTCTTAAAAATAAAAAAGTCATGCTTTTAATAATAAAATTGCAAAAAATAAAAATAAAAATAAAAATGCCAGGCCATTATAAAAATATAATTCGCATATAATTAATATAATTACCATGCTCTTATAAATAAAATTGCCATATTATTAAAAACTAGTAGAACGCTTGTGCAGTTGCTACGGGCTGCAATGCATATAAATGAATCAAACAAATGATTAAGGTCGTCTCCAAAGTCGAAACTCATTTCTCCGTCATACGTCCGGGCGTGTTATTAGTTCCTTAAAACCGGTATATGTGTTCAGCAGTATTGTAAACTTAGCCATTGTCTCGGCGGTATTGTAAACATGCATGTCTTGGTGGTATTGTAAAACAGCCTTAAAACAGCACGACACAACGCTCACACTCATATTTCATTCCCCCTACCCGCTCTCCCCGCCACGGCTTTAAAGCCGTGTTCTAGGAGGTGCACGGGGTGGACGCTGATCCTAGGTCCCGGTCACTCAATCTAGAGTTGGTCATCATTGCAGGCGAGAGGAAGAGAGGTGGCCACCACTTCCTTTGTAACGGCGAGATTGCCACCTCCACGCATGGCAGGCTCCCTGAGATCATGCGACGAGCACATGCTCAAGTTCGTCCATACAGAGTTGGCCAACGGCTGCGTCGCGTGAGATCATGCGCCTCAATGCAAGGTCCGTACCATTCATATATGCCCATGCCTTCAAATAGAACCGTTGCAATCTATATGAGACTTTGATGCCATATTACATGCTTTATTGGAGAAGCGGGGAGGCTGAAGAGGAGGAACGGTGGCAGGCAGAACAGATGGAGAAAGCGAGAGAACGGGCAGAAACCTTAGAAAAGCTACAGACAAAAACGAATGCTAGACTGGCGCTCGAGCAAAAGCTTGAGATAGAACTTTCTCTTAATATAGCCACCATTCATTATATATTGATGGACAATGCTAACATGACTTTCCTCCTCTTATAGGCCTTTATACAAAGTCACACGGGTGGAAATGTTGTCCGTCCTCCTCCTCCTCCTCCTCCGCAAGTGTAGAGAACATGTCCACGGATGTGTGCTCTATATATGAACTTTCATGTGATGTGCAATGCGGCTACCCACTTTGTATTTGCATGTGATGTGCTCTATGAAGTTGTATGAATTAAGCCTGTGTGAACTTGTATGAATTAAGCCTATGTGAACTTGTATGTGATGTGCTCGAGGAATTTGTAGAAGCTCCCATATATGCTTCTTGATATGAGATGTGCTGTTCTGCACTCAAGTTATATGCATCTTATATCTATACCACTTTATAGTGTCACAATAACTTTGAATATCAGCCGTTAGATATGCTCCATCAACGGGTGAGAGACGGCAAATGCGAACAATATCATCCATTGGATAAAGTTTTTATCTCACAAGATTTTGCCATGTGGCCCTTTAGTTGAATCCCCACTATCGTCTCATATTATTCTATAAGTGTCTTTTTCCCATGCCAAGTAGATTCTCCAATGAAAAAAGCAATAGAACAATGTAGATTCTGTAGAGTTGGGCCCTGTTTAATATGATTCGTGCGGAAGGAAATAAAATATCAAGAATGCATTTCCCCTGCTATTATATATTTCATGACGAGCAAAGGACGTATAATTTACTAGTATGTATATGTTTTCAATTTCAGGGATTAAAGAAGGAATAAACTGTCAACTGCAACACTGGGGCATATTCCCGAGAGCACCAATTGGAAACAATGCCCTTGCCGAGAGCCAGCTCTTGACAGAGTGGGCACCTGATTGATACTACAGACATTTCCGAGGGCGCCACTGAGAAAACAAATTTTTTGCCGAGAGGCGGCTCTCGTTAGAGGTGGCACCTGACTTATACTGCCAACTACATGTCCTTGCCGAGAGCATCAACACTCCGACGAAAACAGCCACGTGGCATTACCTAGGTAAGTAACTGCGCTATACCGAGAGCTTTTACTAGGCTCTTGGCACACATTTTTTCAAAATGTTTTTAAAATGTGCCATTACCAAGTGGCATTACCTGGAAAAGTACTCAAAAAAATGATTTTTAGAAAATGTATGTCGAGAGCCAAGGCTGAGCTCTCGGCAAACACACCCCGACGTCATGGAACCGTCAAGTACAAACAGACATGCACGTGGCAACTTATTCCGTGAGCTTACTGTTTGGATCTCGGTGTATGTTCTAGCATTGTCTCGGCAACGACATGTCTTTGCCGTGTGCTGCTCTTTGCCGAGAACGGCTCTCGGCGTAGATGGCCTCTGCCGAGAGCCCATATTGGCTCTCGGCGTATCCCAAAAGACTCGGTGTATACGTTTTTTTCAGTAGTGGCTTATGATTTATTCGTGATGTGTCAGTAGTTCCCTCTGGCCAAGGACCCACTATACCTTGAAATTCTGAGCTACAAGCAGCCTCAGGTTTTAGTATCCTCAATAGTTATGCTTGGTTTGGTATGAGTGCTTGCGTTTCATTCTGCTACCTGTATGTATTTGACAACTTGAATGTTAAAATTAAGAATCTTTTTAGCATATAAAACCATATATTCTTCCTAGGCTTGTGCGAAAACATGAGCCTGTGCTAAGGCCAGCCCTGATCAATTGCATCCTCATAAGTGTTTCAAGCCTAGTATATGGCTCGAACAGGAACCAAGGGATGGGAAAGCATTCTCGCCTTGATATTTTGCTCAAAACATTTACATGTTACACACACGACATCTGGGTAGAAGAAAAGAGCGGCAAAGAATAGCGATTGTTTGGCAAATCATACCACACAACATTCAGCACCAAAAAAAAGCACGAGGAGTATGACTAGATCTATGTTTTAAGTTGACCACCTTGTCAAATGTCACAAGTAGATGGATTTGAGAATTGTAAATGGTGATACCAGACTCCAGATGCACAAGTCTCAAATGTCACAAGTAGATGGATTTGAGAATTAGCAAAAAGGATATCTCAGAAACTAGACATTAACGTCAATCAATCGGTGTAGATTGCTTAAGCCTGGCTGACCTTCTCGGTGCGACAGGCTGAGCTGAACTGCCAGAGGGACGACGAGGCTCAGCATCTTCTGCTGTTGTTGAAGCGCTCGCAACTCTTTGCAAAACCGAGCCATTCTTTTTGTTGGAGTCACTCATCTTTCGCACTTTCTTCTCAGGAGAAGGATCACCGGAGTTGCTCTGAGCAGGCGCCCTCTTCCTGTTGGTAGTCTTCTTTGGCTTCTGGGCAGCAGGCTTTCTTCCACCGGTTTTCTTCTCAACTCGCACTTCTTCGACGGCAAACTTGTTGTCCTTGTTCTCACCAGACAACTCGGTTAAGGGTGCCATGGCATTCTTTGACGTGACTCTTTTGCTTGGCTCGTTCCTCCCTTTCTTTCTTTCCTGCTGTCCTTCTGTGGTCTCAGTTTTAATGGCTGCACAAACACAACATTGATGTGCGCAAACACAACATTGTAAGAAATCAGCTTAAACTTTTGTAAGAGATGGATATTTGATGTGCACAAACACAAGATTGTACATGGGCATTACCATTATGTTCTGGAGAGGAGTCATCAAATTTATAAACAGACAGACGGTCTTTTAGTTCGAGCGCTTCGTCCTCATCATCTGTCACCGGTGCACTTGCCTATGTAATTGTTAATTTAACTTGTAAAAGCAACAAACAAACTATGACACGTACAGTAAGAAGGCTTGCTCGAGGACCCAACCTTGTTGGGTCGTTTCTTCTTTTGTGCTGCAGGTTTCGTTTCAAAATCTTCATCATCGCTCCCAGCAAAATTTGCCTCGAAAAGTCGATTGTTTTATCAGTAATAAAACTGTAAAAGAACAATATATACTGCCTAGTAGCTTAAGAACTTTATCATTTGTTTCGCTCTGTACCTTGTGTGGTTCGTCTGTAGTCTTATCATTTGTTTCGCTCTGTACCTTCCGTGGTTTGGCTGCAGTCTTCTTAGGCTGTTTCTTGAGCGCTGCTTTACACAACTTCTCGCCTATGGAGTTTTTTGCCAGTCTACGTCTTGTCTCCTGTTCAGCTTCTTTTGCATCAAGCACCTGTATAAAAAATAAATGAGTGAGAAAACGTGATACACACACAACATGGAGCAAAACTTTAGAGAGAAACACTGCTCACATCCAGTTCCTTTTCAAGAGCAGCAAGGTCTCTCAGCCAGAGATTTTCTGGAGTTTCTTTGCCCAGACTTTCAAGTTCGTCCTCTAATTTCTTCTGTCGTGCGACGAGCTCCTGTACCTTCTCCAGAGTCAATGTACCAATTGCCATTGCGAGAAGATACTCATAATCATCTTCTTCGTCTACTTCTTTAGCCTTTTTGTTTTTCTGTGGGAAAGGATCATACCCCTTATGCTTAAGCTCCAGGAATAGCTCTGCCCTCTTTCTGTTATTGACTACGATGTCCCCGGAAATAACAGCAAGAATAAACCTCACTTGGTTCCTGGGCTTCAACAACTCGTTCCCAATATTTTTCAACATTACAGCCTGAACAGAATAAATTAGTTAATGTGGGAGTTTGAACTTGAACATCATCATGACAAAGGAAAAGTTCAAGATGTACCTTTCTTCTCGAATAGTATTCGAGCCTCAGCTTGAAGAACTCTTTAAGTACTGAAAAGGTAACATAATTTCAGATTCCAATCCACAATAAGAGAAGGGGTTTGTAGTTGCAATACAGGTCCATATATTAGATAGAGATACTCACTGTCCTCTGGAGTATCATATTTTCGAATTTTACCATCCGAGTCAGACAAGTGCATGTTTGATGTTTCTATTGTGGTTGTCAAATTGAATTTCTCCTGAAGGCCTTCTTTCTTGGCAATATCCATGTTTTGTTCACTCAAGATAACCTCGAGCTCCACACTCGCACGATCGCATCGTGATCGGTATTCCTGTAAATCGGTTGCAATTGAAGTAAGTCAAAACATCTGAAACCCGAGAGAAGTTAATCACACTATTTGTGTAATTAACTATACCTCTAGAAACGCTGGTTCCATCTTCCTGTCCTTTTCCTTTTCCTTATACTTATACCTAATAGGAATAGGACACATGGATTCAAGAAACTCTTTGTAATCGGAAGTCCAGCAGCGGATGGGAAGCTCAGTAATTTTAAGCTTGGTGTCATCAACTTCCTCTATAACACCAGTGAAGGTATAGGTGACACCAGCAGCCTTTGAACATGTCTTCTTCAAAGAGCCCTGACAGGTTATGAACAGAAAATTTGCATCAAAAAGTGTCAAAATTTAGGAGCTAAACAGTCAATGGAACAGAGCTATGCTACAGTAAAAGCATTTCGCGGATTATAGTTTGGGACATAGCTGCTTGAACCATTTTCAATGCCAGTTCCATTGACCAAAACCATGGGAATGATTGGCATATACCTGAAGAAAAGATGGCATATTTTAGGTACAAATAGACCGATCTATTCGAAATCATGCAGGATGAGTGTTGGCAGAGATAACATCACCAACTGGGTTCGATTGACTTTCCATCTTCATTCAAATAGTTGAGAAGAACATCGTCCTCCTTTGGAAATATTAAACGGGCGATACGTGCTAAGTTGGTGAAGATGTACATAGGATCAGCACAATCTAGCCCCCCCTGAAATGAATGATTGTAAACACGCAGAGAAGCAATGAGAAGTGGTTAACTAATTACAAACAGGGTCATATTTTACTTGGCTTTACAAAGCTAACCCACCAAATTCCTGGTACCAAACTGGCCGCGGGCCTCCAAAAGACTAATGTTATTGCTGCCAACAAAATCCTGAGCCATTTCTATAACTATGGCTGCTAGACACTGCTCGGCATGGTGGTATGCTGATTGTTTTGACACGTCACTGCTAAACTCTGCCACCTGCAGTCAATAAAACGCAACGAATTTAGGACACGCACGCACGCCTTGGCACAAATTCAAGAACTCGTGTGGCACACAACCCACCTTAGTTTCTTTAACCAGATTCTTCTTGAAGGAGCAGAACAAAACCTTCCTCCGCCCTGGTTTAAGGCCGTCGACCATTGAAGGAGGTGTCGACCGATCAGGGTCTGAGAAGGGACCCAGGTCATTTTCGTCGTAATACATCGGCTCGGGCTCCGGCGAGTGCTTCGGCTGGGCGCGGTGCTCGTGAGTATTTCAGAATTCAGAATGGAGCGCGGTGCTCGTTTCCATTCGAGGGCGTGCAGCCGCGTGATTTGCGGTGGGAGGCCACGCACCAATCGCGTGCGGTTAGGACGGATACGTATCAATCACGATTTCCTCGCCATGGTAACCAATCTAGCCAATTTCTGGTCTCCCGGGCCCAAAGGCTAGGAAAGTGTGTCAGGCCTGAAGAGCCTGTTTTATCTGAAGATATGCCAAGCCTGAAGAACATATTTTATCTGGAGATGCGTTTACATTCAGTTAACCAAGGGCTGCGATCAATCCACGCCACCTCCTAATCGACGATCGCGATGCACCACGACAGTCCCTTTTGGAGATGCTGACATACCAATTGTGTAGACATGCTTGGCATAGGAACTATCATCCGGACTGTCCCCGCAAAAAAAAAAAAAAAAAAAAAAAAAAAAAAAAAACTAGTATCCGGACTGCAATCATCATCATCCTACAGACAAAATGAGCAACAGTTCTAAGAAGAGCAGACTCGACTATCAAACTTGCAGGTTGCAGCCTCTCTCGGATCAATTCACGGCTAAGAGCATCTACAACGGCAGCCCCCATATCCCCCCAAATATCACTTGTCCGGTCACTGGCCGGACAGAAAAAATCCTCCCAACTAGACCACATATACTCAGCCCAAATGTCCGAGCTTACCGGTTCCCCCATACCCAGCCTATATGTGGGTCAGATATGGGACGAACGGACACATCCGCCACGTCGAACCGATAGGCCGGACCCATCCAAAATCTACTCTAAATTGAACAAGTCCACCAAATCGACTACACTCCTCCTGCGTATGTCCTCAATTTCACGCGTTTGCGCCGCCACCCACCTTCACCCTTGTTCCCCATCCGAGCTGCCACCCTCATTCGTCGTCGAAGATGTTGTCACCTGAAGGCAATTGCAATTGTTGCACTTTTTAATTGATTCGTATCCCAAGATGGGATTATATAGTACAAGGAGGCTTGGTTGCCAAGGCAAGTAAATTACAAATTAGGAAATATCAAAACTAATTCTCCTTGAACTTGACTAGCTGGACGTGTCGTTCACGTATACGTCTAACACCCCCCCGCAGTCAGAGCGGGAGCAAGGCGGACGTTCAGGCTGGAGCGAAACTCAGTGAAGATGTTCGACGGCAATCCCTTGGTGAAGATGTCAGCATACTGGGAAGACGTCGGTACATGGAGCACGCGAACATCTCCAAAAGCAACACGTTCGCGAACAAAATGTAGATCGATCTCCACATGCTTGGTACGTTGATGTTGAACCGGATTTGTAGACAGGTAGACAGCAGAGATGTTGTCGCAGTAGACCACAGTAGCACGCTGAAGTGGGCGATGGAGCTCTGCCAGGAGCTGGCGCAACCAGCAGGCCTCAGCGACGGCGTTGGCGACACCACGGTATTCGGCCTCCGCGCTCGATCGAGAGACAGTTTGCTGGCGCTTGGAGGACCAGGAGATCAGATTGTCGCCGAGGAAGACTCCATAACCGGAGGTGGACTTTCGCGTGTCGGGGCAGCCGGCCCAATCGGCATCAGTGTATGCAGTAAGAGATGTCAGCGACGAGCGGTGTATCTGTAAACCATGGTCGACAGTACCACGAAGATACCGAAGAATCTGCTTTACCGCATTGAGATGCGGCTCCCGTGGATCGTGCATGTACAGGCATACCTGCTGCACAGCATAGGCAACGTCTGGCCTGGTGAAGGACAGGTACTGGAGAGCACCCACGATGCTCCGATAGTTAGATGGATCAGCGACGACGGCGCCACTAGCGCCGAGCTTGGACTGTGTGTCGACTGGAGTGGAGCAAGGGTTGCACTCGGTCATACCTGCACGCTCGAGAACATCAAGGATGTATTGGCGCTGCGAGAGAAACATGCCAGCAGAGGAGCGAGTGACGGCTACTCCAAGGAAGTAATGGAGTGAGCCAAGATCCTTCAGAGAGAACTCGCGCTCAAGTGCCGTGATGGTTTGCCGAAGAAGCAGCTCGGATGAGGCTGTCAAGACAATGTCGTCCACATATAGCAACAAGTAGACAATGTCAGTACCGCGCGTGTAGATGAACAGCGAGGAGTCCGCGCGCGAGCCGACAAAACCGAGGCGAAGAAGATGGTCGGCGAAGCGACTGTACCATGCACGCGGCGCTTGTTTAAGCCCATAGAGAGACTTGTTGAGGCGGCACACATGGTCGGGCTTGGTAGCATCGACAAACCCCGACGGCTGTGTACAGTAGACTGTTTCGGCGAGTGTACCATGTAGAAAAGCATTGTTGATGTCGAGCTGGTGAACCGGCCAGTCTTGAGCGACCGCAATGGAGAGGACGGTCCGAACTGTGGCTGGCTTGACAACGGGGCTAAAAGTCTCACCGTAGTCGACGCCGGCGCGCTGGGTGAAGCCGCGAAGAACCCAACGAGCTTTATACCGTTCTAGAGATCCATCCGGCTTAAGCTTATGCCGAAAAATCCACTTTCCCGAGACGACATTTGCTCCGGGAGGACGGGGAACAAGATCCCAAGTCCGATTTGTTTGCAGGGCGCTGAATTCGTCCATCATAGCCGAGTGCCAGTGAGGATCCTTGAGAGCACTCCGATAGCTCTTAGGAAGCGGACTAAGGACATCGGCATGAAGAGTAAGAAGATCAATGGGTTTAGACATGCCCCTTTTGCCCCGGGTAAACATGGAGTGATCATTGGTGGCGAGGGGAGGACCGACGGGAGTGAGAACCACAGGTGGAGTTGGAGGTTCAGGAGTAGGAGGGGTGGGCGGCTCAGGTGTAGGTGGTGTAGGTGGCTCAAGTGTAGTATGCTGCGCAGGTACCGCAGGTATGATAACAGGAAAGTCGTCTAAAAAGGAAAGATCGGTGGCTGTAGGGGGTGTGGTTTGTTGGGCAAATGGGAATGTGTTCTCGTCGAAAACTACATGGCGAGAGATGATGATTTTATGGGTGGCAAGATCAAGACAGCGATAGCCGCGATGGTTAGAAGGATACCCGAGAAAAACGCAGGCTGTTGTGCGTGGAGCTAATTTGTGTGGTACTGTAGCGGAGAGGTTGGGATAACAAAGGCAGCCAAAAACACGAAGATGATCAAGGGGAAGAGGGAGGCCGCGAAGAGCCTCATATGGTGTGCGGTTCTTGAGGGTTTTGGTTGGGTGTAGGTTAAAGAGGAAAGTTGCCGTATGAAGAGCTTCAACCCAATATATCGCAGGCATGCTGGCTTGAAAAAGAAGGGAGCGCACCATATTATTAGTAGAGCGAATTACACGTTCAGCTTTTCCGTTCTGAGGAGAAGTGTATGGACAAGACATGCGAAGGGTGGCGCCGAGGGATAGAAGAAAGAGGTGAGCAGCGGAATTGTCGAACTCACGACCATTGTCACATTGTATGGATTGGATAGTTGTATTAAACTGAGTAGATACATAGGCAAAAAAATGTTTGAGGGTAGGGAAAGTGTCAGATTTTTGGCGTAGAGGAAAAGTCCAAAGATAGTGGGTGAAGTCGTCTAACACAACTAGGTAGTATTTATAACCAGAAACACTAGGAAGGGGTGATGTCCACAAGTCACAATGAATAAGTTGAAAGGGTCGAGATGTTTGAGTAGATGAAGTATCGAAAGGTAGACGAACATGTTTCCCCAATTGACAAGCATGACATAAATGATCATCGGCAGCGTTTTTATTACAAGGAAATGAAAAAGCACTTGCTAGGTGCGACAAAGCTTGACTACTAAGATGGCCTAAACGACGATGCCACAATGTTGACGACGACGTGGTAGTGGAGAGAGCATGCGCAGGAGAAGACGGCGGCCACCAGAAGGGGTAGAGGTCACCCAAACTATTGCACCTGACGATCACGTTCTTGGTGCGGAAGTCCTTCACAGAGAGACCAAAAGGATCAAACTCAACGGAAACAAAATTATCAGTGGTGAACTTGCGGGTGGAAATAAGATTTTTAATTAGGTCAGGAGTAACTAGGACATTGTTAAGATAAAAGGTGTGATTAGGAGTGGAAAGAGTAGTGTGACCGACACGGGTGATAGGGAGGGCATGGCCATTGCCGATGATGACATGTGGATACGAGGAGTTAGAAGGGAGTATGTGCGAGAGATTACCCGGGTTGCTTGTCATGTGTGCGGAGGCGCCGGAGTCCATGACCCACTCGTTTGAGGACGGTGGTGTCAGGGACATGGTGTTGAAAGCCTGCATAAGATGGCCTTGGTCGAAGGACGGAGGCGGAGCGTTGTATGTCAGTGCAGGCGGTGGAGCGTACGGGGGCGCTCCTGGTGTCCACGACAGGGGTGGTGCAGGTGCTCCTTGTGGCCATGGCATCGGAGGGGCAGCACCATAGGGCCACGGCGATGGAGACGACACCATGGTGTTGTGAGCCTGTGGAACGGCGAGGAGAGGCGGGCGCTGCGGCGGACCAGGCCACATCTGGATGGAACCTGCCCAAGGGTTCTGCATGGATGGCCAAGGCACCTGCGGCCCCTTCCCGGCTGCATTGCCACGCTGCTGGGGAGGCGCGGAGTGGAGATAACGGCACCGCGCGCCGAAACGACAGCTGCCACGCTGGAAGTTGCGGCAAGCATCAGGGCGGCGCGGTTGCGTCGTGTTGTCCGGGGGGCCGCGCGGTGGTTGAGGCGGCGAGTCACCACGGGCGATGAAGGCAGTTGGAGTAGGAGCCGAGGACGAGGATCCGGACTGCTGCAGCGTGAGCTCCTCGAGCAGAAGAGACGAGCGTACGTCAAGGAACGACGGTAGGGGGCGCTGTTGGAGGGTCAGCGTGCGCATATATGCAAGCTTAGGTTGAAGGCCGCGAAGCGTATTCTGGACGAGACGCTTGTCGGAGATGGGCGTGCCCAGTGCGTTGAGCTCGTCGGCGAGAACCTTCTGCTTGCGGCAGTAATCAGTCACGGTCATGGAGTCTTGTTGGAGACCGTGGAACTCTTGCTCGAGGTAGGAGGAGCGCGTCTCGGCGTTGTCGTGGTAGATGTTGGAGAGGCGCGTCCACAGGGAGTGGGCAGGCAGCGGCGTGGTGGTGTCAACCACCATAGCGAGAAGCTCGGGCGCGACGGCGCCGTTCAGCCATGATCGGACGATGGCGTCGTTTCGATTCCACTGCGGCGTGGGATTGGCGGGGTACTCGTTCTCAAGGAGATGGTCCTCGAGGGCATACTTCTGCACGGCGTCGTAGAACATGCCGCGCCATTGGAGATAGTTGGTTGTGGAGAGATCGAGGGTGATGGGGACGGCTGCACGGATGCTGGGAAGCGCGGCCGCGAGCGCCCAAAGAGCCGCTGTGGCCTGGGCTTCGGCGGCAGATTGATCTGGCGGCGCCATGGAGAGAGAGGATCGGAAACCCTAATCTGATACCATGAAGGCAATTGCAATTGTTGCACTTTTTAATTGATTCGTATCCCAAGATGGGATTATATAGTACAAGGAGGCTTGGTTGCCAAGGCAAGTAAATTACAAATTAGGAAATATCAAAACTAATTCTCCTTGAACTTGACTAGCTGGACGTGTCGTTCACGTATACGTCTAACATCACCGAGTACCCTGTTCACCACCGTCGGCATGGATGATGCATCAGTGGAATCCGTGGTGCTCCCGACCGGTCATGTCTGATCACTGCCTCCTCCATAGTATTAAACCCTTTGTAGCATTTGTCTTTATAGTGATTCACTTGTTCATGGCATGCTTGCCATGAATCGTAGACTCCTGCATATCTACCTGACTACACCATGTACCACTTCATCTACAAAGGAGGAATAACAAGATTTCAACATACAACACGTCGTTAGAAAAACATATGCACGGAACATAAGCAAAATAAGGATGCATGATTCATATACCCCAAAAGCATCAGAACGTGTCATCCAAGTCGCCATCACCAGCTACATAACTACATCCCTACATCGACGTCAACCTATCTAGATAGACTACTTCAGGAATGGAGCTCTACTCCGAGTGGTAGCCGGTGAAGCTGGTCATCGTGGAGTAGGAGCAGGTGGGGACCCCCCCCCCCCCCAAGTGGAGGAGCCAATGGTGTCGCACTAGCAATCGGCGGACTCAATGACACCGGGTCATCGCCCTCCTTAGGTGGCGTTTCTTTCTTGGCTAGCTACTATAATAACTTCTCCTGCTCGGCACGGAGGCGGACCATCAGTGGATGCCCTCGGCCTTCCGCTCATCCTTGACGGACTCGTAGATCAAGCGGTTCTCAGCGAAGAGTTGCGGGTTCGCTAGAATGTGTGTCGCCAAGTACGCCTCACTAGCACGCTCGGCCGCGACCTGTGCCACGAGGTCTGTCTCATCCTCGGCCAAGGAGTCGACCCTAACGGGAGCGGCGGAGTAGGGCGACGGCATGACCACGAGTTCGGTGCTAACACCCTTCAGTACATTAACGAAAACATGTGTCACAAACAAAATACGACATAAATATCGAGCAACAAAGAATAATCTTTCTGCAATGGAAAATCGACTTTTAGCCTGTCGAGACTCTCTCCATAACATAAGCTTAATGTCCAAGTCAAACAATCTACATTTCTGCCACACATGGATTTTGCTGCGATGAAAGAAGAGACTTGTCAGGCTTCAAGTTCTTCACAATCCTGCTCTCAAATTCCGTAATGTAGATGAAGGGAAACCAATGTATGCAACAACGTACGAAGGCATCTTCGAACAATAGACCACCGATCAACTTGAGTTGCTCAAGACGATGAGTGGTCTATTATTCGAAGAAGCCCTTGGTTTGTTGTTGGATCCCTTCGTCTACCTTCAAGTAATTTGATAGTAGGATCGTGAAGAACTCAGCGCCTGACAAGCGGTTGTTTCTTCGTCCACCATAACGAAACCTCTGTGTGTTATTAATGGAGAATGTTTGCCCTTCAACAACACTAATCTCTCAAGTGGTTTAATGCGGAGCAGATCGACACCCTACAAAAGCTTAATGTGGAAGTCAAACATTCAGCATTCCTGCCACATAGGGGTTTGCTGCGATGGAAGAAGAGACAACCATTCAGAACTTGATGGCTTTTGAGCTCATCACGATCCTATTCCCAAATTCCTCGAAGATAGATGAAGAGAAATGGAAGATCCGACAACACCATGGTCTTGTGTTGTTCGAAAAAAGCCTTGGTCTGCCGTTGAATTTCTTCATTTCCCTTCATCCAACTTCAAGGAATTTGAGAGTAGGAGGGTGAAGAATTTGAAAGTCATCAAGTTCGAATGTTTATCTTCTTCCATCATAGCGAAACCGCTATGTGTTAGGAATGGAGAATGGTTGACTTCTACATTAAGCTTCTATTCATCGACCGCCATCAGACTGAAAGTCAATACACACACAAATCACATAACAATCTTCGTACCAACATATTAAGTTCACAAGCATCATAGAAGTCACATGAAGGTAGTTGTCAACTACTTCACGAACAAAAGATGAGATGTATGGACACATGAGTTGTCCGTCGACTCCATCTCTAGATCACACTCGTCAATCTCGTGGGGAAGGGGCCGCAACGATCTTGGCTGAGGAGGCCGCCATGATCTGGGAGTAGGCGGCCTCGATCTCAGCAAGCGCGGCCGCCGCAGTATCGACGGTTGCTCGAGCGATCTTGGTGGATGCAATCGCCCTCTTAGCTCCTGCAGCTATCCTCTCGACAAAGGAGGGCGCTGCATCCGTCCTCTCGGCATAGGCAGCCGCTGCAGCCGCCCTATTAGCGGATGCTTGACACTCTGGTCGTAGGTGGCCGCCCTCCAGGCCACGACAGCCACCCTGTCAGTGGCCTAAATCTCCCCGACGAAGTGTCTGCACCATCTTTGTTGTAAGGTAGTGAACACGCAGACCTAACCTAACATGAATAAAAAAACACATTCGACTTGGAATCACAAAGTCAACACATGGACTAAACCTAACATGAAGTCAAACCTAGAACACTCGCTTATTCGACATGTGGGTTGACTTTTAGTCCGTCAAGGCTCACTTCAACAACTCTCATCTCTTGAATGGTTGTATATATGGTGGGCACTCCCTCACTGGTATTTCGACCGTCGGTGATGGTCATTCTTCCACATCTCCTCCTGATGTACAAAGGTCTCAGAGGAAGGGAAGAGAAGAATGACCCATACGACAACAGTCAATATCCTTCCTCTCAGAACATCTTTCATCTCAAGTTGTTTTAT
Source organism: Elymus sibiricus (assembly GCA_039707655.1). Taxonomy (NCBI): domain Eukaryota; kingdom Viridiplantae; phylum Streptophyta; class Magnoliopsida; order Poales; family Poaceae; genus Elymus; species Elymus sibiricus. Next base: position 73,231,373 of record CM077672.1, on the reverse strand, counting down.
ATATGGGGGACACTCCCTCACTCATATTTCAACTGTCGGTGATGGTCGCTCCTCTCTCTCCTTCCTTGTTACCAAGGTCGGCAAAGGGAGAAGAAAAGTGGAATGGCCCCCTACGACAATAGTCAAGATCCTTCCATCGGGAACATCTCTTACAAAGGGAGCCCCGTCGGACTGAAATTTAACACACAAACTTCGTGGCCCTAAACCTAACCCTTAACCTAGAAGGCTCAAAATAATTGAACACTACATAGATCATCGCTACTATGACGGTAATTAAACAAGAATATGAAATTTTCAACATTAAATGATCAGGTAGTTCAACACCAGTACAACATAATAAAACACTACTACTACATTCGTAAAGGGACCCAAGGCTGATTGGCAACAGAGGCACCCTGAAACCCTATTCCAACCGTCTGCACTATAAAATGTAGAGGAAGAACCGACGTCTTGATCTCTAGATCGCGCATGCCTCTTTGCTTCGCCAGTTCAACTTCTCACAGCCGTCATCACCATTCCCATATACAACCGCCATCTTCAAAGCCATCTCTGCCGCTAGAGCCTCCATCTCCATTAGTTTAATCACTTGTAAATTGTAATCAAGATTACATCGCAATCAACAAAATTGTAAGACTTTCAATCATTCCTATTCATGAAAGTATTTTCAAAATGTCTACTGCTTGTGATTTATTCATGATGTGTGAGTAGTCCCCTCGGGCTAACGACGCACTATACCTTGAAATTTCACTCGATGCCTGAGCTACAAGAAGCCTGAGATTTTAGTATCCTCGATAGTTATGCTTGGTTTGGTACGAGTTCTTGCGTTTCGTTCTCCTACTTGTATGTATTTGACAACTTGAAAGTTAAAATTAAAAATCTTTTTAGCATAAAAGACTTATAGAATTGTGACACGATGCATGGGCAGACCATATACTCCTCCTAGGCTTGAGCAAAAACATGAGCATGTGCTAAGGCCAGCCGTGATACCACGGAACAAGCCTAGTATATGGCTCGAATGGGGTTCAAGGGATGGAAAAGCATTCTCGCCTGAATATTGTTCTCAAAATATTTACTTGTTACACACACGACATCTGGGGAGAAGAAAAGAGCGCCGAAGAATAGCGATTGTTTGGCAAATCACACCACAGAACATTCAGCGCCAAAAAGAGGCACCAGGAGTGTGACTAGATGGATGATCTATGATTTAAGTTGACCACCGTGTCAAATGTCACAACTAGATGGAATTGAGAAATGTAAATGGTGATACCAGACTCCAGATGCACAAGTCTCAAATGTCACAAGTAGATGGACTTGAGAATTAGCTAAAAGGATATATCAGAAACTAGACATTATCGTCATTCAATCGATGTAGATTGCTTAAGCCTAGCTGACCTTCTTGGTGCAACAGGCTGAGCTGAACTGCCAGAGGGACGACGGGGCTCAGTATCTTCTGCTGCTGTTGAAGCGCTCGCAACTCTTTGCAAAACAAGCCGTTCTTTTTGTTGGAGTCACTCATCTTTCGCACCTTCTTCTCAGGAGAAGGATCACCGGAGTTGCTCTGAGCAGGCACCCTCTTCCTGTTGGTAGTCTTCTTTGGCTTCTGGGCAGCAGGCTTTCTTCCACCGGTTTTCTTCTCAACTCGCACTTCTTCGACGGCAAACTTGTTGTCCTTGTTCTCACCAGACAACTCGGTTAAGGGTGCCATGGCATTCTTTGACGTGACTCTTTTGCTTGGCTCGTTCCTCCCTTTCTTTCTTTCCTGCTGTCCTTCTGTGGTCTCAGTTTTAATGGCTGCACAAACACAACATTGATGTGCGCAAACACAACATTGTAAGAAATCAGCTTAAACTTTTGTAAGAGATGGATATTTGATGTGCACAAACACAAGATTGTACATGGGCATTACCATTATGTTCTGGAGAGGAGTCATCAAATTTATAAACAGACAGACGGTCTTTTAGTTCGAGCGCTTCGTCCTCATCATCTGTCACCGGTGCACTTGCCTATGTAATTGTTAATTTAACTTGTAAAAGCAACAAACAAACTATGACACGTACAGTAAGAAGGCTTGCTCGAGGACCCAACCTTGTTGGGTCGTTTCTTCTTTTGTGCTGCAGGTTTCGTTTCAAAATCTTCATCATCGCTCCCAGCAAAATTTGCCTCGAAAAGTCGATTGTTTTATCAGTAATAAAACTGTAAAAGAACAATATATACTGCCTAGTAGCTTAAGAACTTTATCATTTGTTTCGCTCTGTACCTTGTGTGGTTCGTCTGTAGTCTTATCATTTGTTTCGCTCTGTACCTTCCGTGGTTTGGCTGCAGTCTTCTTAGGCTGTTTCTTGAGCGCTGCTTTACACAACTTCTCGCCTATGGAGTTTTTTGCCAGTCTACGTCTTGTCTCCTGTTCAGCTTCTTTTGCATCAAGCACCTGTATAAAAAATAAATGAGTGAGAAAACGTGATACACACACAACATGGAGCAAAACTTTAGAGAGAAACACTGCTCACATCCAGTTCCTTTTCAAGAGCAGCAAGGTCTCTCAGCCAGAGATTTTCTGGAGTTTCTTTGCCCAGACTTTCAAGTTCGTCCTCTAATTTCTTCTGTCGTGCGACGAGCTCCTGTACCTTCTCCAGAGTCAATGTACCAATTGCCATTGCGAGAAGATACTCATAATCATCTTCTTCGTCTACTTCTTTAGCCTTTTTGTTTTTCTGTGGGAAAGGATCATACCCCTTATGCTTAAGCTCCAGGAATAGCTCTGCCCTCTTTCTGTTATTGACTACGATGTCCCCGGAAATAACAGCAAGAATAAACCTCACTTGGTTCCTGGGCTTCAACAACTCGTTCCCAATATTTTTCAACATTACAGCCTGAACAGAATAAATTAGTTAATGTGGGAGTTTGAACTTGAACATCATCATGACAAAGGAAAAGTTCAAGATGTACCTTTCTTCTCGAATAGTATTCGAGCCTCAGCTTGAAGAACTCTTTAAGTACTGAAAAGGTAACATAATTTCAGATTCCAATCCACAATAAGAGAAGGGGTTTGTAGTTGCAATACAGGTCCATATATTAGATAGAGATACTCACTGTCCTCTGGAGTATCATATTTTCGAATTTTACCATCCGAGTCAGACAAGTGCATGTTTGATGTTTCTATTGTGGTTGTCAAATTGAATTTCTCCTGAAGGCCTTCTTTCTTGGCAATATCCATGTTTTGTTCACTCAAGATAACCTCGAGCTCCACACTCGCACGATCGCATCGTGATCGGTATTCCTGTAAATCGGTTGCAATTGAAGTAAGTCAAAACATCTGAAACCCGAGAGAAGTTAATCACACTATTTGTGTAATTAACTATACCTCTAGAAACGCTGGTTCCATCTTCCTGTCCTTTTCCTTTTCCTTATACTTATACCTAATAGGAATAGGACACATGGATTCAAGAAACTCTTTGTAATCGGAAGTCCAGCAGCGGATGGGAAGCTCAGTAATTTTAAGCTTGGTGTCATCAACTTCCTCTATAACACCAGTGAAGGTATAGGTGACACCAGCAGCCTTTGAACATGTCTTCTTCAAAGAGCCCTGACAGGTTATGAACAGAAAATTTGCATCAAAAAGTGTCAAAATTTAGGAGCTAAACAGTCAATGGAACAGAGCTATGCTACAGTAAAAGCATTTCGCGGATTATAGTTTGGGACATAGCTGCTTGAACCATTTTCAATGCCAGTTCCATTGACCAAAACCATGGGAATGATTGGCATATACCTGAAGAAAAGATGGCATATTTTAGGTACAAATAGACCGATCTATTCGAAATCATGCAGGATGAGTGTTGGCAGAGATAACATCACCAACTGGGTTCGATTGACTTTCCATCTTCATTCAAATAGTTGAGAAGAACATCGTCCTCCTTTGGAAATATTAAACGGGCGATACGTGCTAAGTTGGTGAAGATGTACATAGGATCAGCACAATCTAGCCCCCCCTGAAATGAATGATTGTAAACACGCAGAGAAGCAATGAGAAGTGGTTAACTAATTACAAACAGGGTCATATTTTACTTGGCTTTACAAAGCTAACCCACCAAATTCCTGGTACCAAACTGGCCGCGGGCCTCCAAAAGACTAATGTTATTGCTGCCAACAAAATCCTGAGCCATTTCTATAACTATGGCTGCTAGACACTGCTCGGCATGGTGGTATGCTGATTGTTTTGACACGTCACTGCTAAACTCTGCCACCTGCAGTCAATAAAACGCAACGAATTTAGGACACGCACGCACGCCTTGGCACAAATTCAAGAACTCGTGTGGCACACAACCCACCTTAGTTTCTTTAACCAGATTCTTCTTGAAGGAGCAGAACAAAACCTTCCTCCGCCCTGGTTTAAGGCCGTCGACCATTGAAGGAGGTGTCGACCGATCAGGGTCTGAGAAGGGACCCAGGTCATTTTCGTCGTAATACATCGGCTCGGGCTCCGGCGAGTGCTTCGGCTGGGCGCGGTGCTCGTGAGTATTTCAGAATTCAGAATGGAGCGCGGTGCTCGTTTCCATTCGAGGGCGTGCAGCCGCGTGATTTGCGGTGGGAGGCCACGCACCAATCGCGTGCGGTTAGGACGGATACGTATCAATCACGATTTCCTCGCCATGGTAACCAATCTAGCCAATTTCTGGTCTCCCGGGCCCAAAGGCTAGGAAAGTGTGTCAGGCCTGAAGAGCCTGTTTTATCTGAAGATATGCCAAGCCTGAAGAACATATTTTATCTGGAGATGCGTTTACATTCAGTTAACCAAGGGCTGCGATCAATCCACGCCACCTCCTAATCGACGATCGCGATGCACCACGACAGTCCCTTTTGGAGATGCTGACATACCAATTGTGTAGACATGCTTGGCATAGGAACTATCATCCGGACTGTCCCCGCAAAAAAAAAAAAAAAAAAAAAAAAAAAAAAAAACTAGTATCCGGACTGCAATCATCATCATCCTACAGACAAAATGAGCAACAGTTCTAAGAAGAGCAGACTCGACTATCAAACTTGCAGGTTGCAGCCTCTCTCGGATCAATTCACGGCTAAGAGCATCTACAACGGCAGCCCCCATATCCCCCCAAATATCACTTGTCCGGTCACTGGCCGGACAGAAAAAATCCTCCCAACTAGACCACATATACTCAGCCCAAATGTCCGAGCTTACCGGTTCCCCCATACCCAGCCTATATGTGGGTCAGATATGGGACGAACGGACACATCCGCCACGTCGAACCGATAGGCCGGACCCATCCAAAATCTACTCTAAATTGAACAAGTCCACCAAATCGACTACACTCCTCCTGCGTATGTCCTCAATTTCACGCGTTTGCGCCGCCACCCACCTTCACCCTTGTTCCCCATCCGAGCTGCCACCCTCATTCGTCGTCGAAGATGTTGTCACCTGAAGGCAATTGCAATTGTTGCACTTTTTAATTGATTCGTATCCCAAGATGGGATTATATAGTACAAGGAGGCTTGGTTGCCAAGGCAAGTAAATTACAAATTAGGAAATATCAAAACTAATTCTCCTTGAACTTGACTAGCTGGACGTGTCGTTCACGTATACGTCTAACACCCCCCCCGCAGTCAGAGCGGGAGCAAGGCGGACGTTCAGGCTGGAGCGAAACTCAGTGAAGATGTTCGACGGCAATCCCTTGGTGAAGATGTCAGCATACTGGGAAGACGTCGGTACATGGAGCACGCGAACATCTCCAAAAGCAACACGTTCGCGAACAAAATGTAGATCGATCTCCACATGCTTGGTACGTTGATGTTGAACCGGATTTGTAGACAGGTAGACAGCAGAGATGTTGTCGCAGTAGACCACAGTAGCACGCTGAAGTGGGCGATGGAGCTCTGCCAGGAGCTGGCGCAACCAGCAGGCCTCAGCGACGGCGTTGGCGACACCACGGTATTCGGCCTCCGCGCTCGATCGAGAGACAGTTTGCTGGCGCTTGGAGGACCAGGAGATCAGATTGTCGCCGAGGAAGACTCCATAACCGGAGGTGGACTTTCGCGTGTCGGGGCAGCCGGCCCAATCGGCATCAGTGTATGCAGTAAGAGATGTCAGCGACGAGCGGTGTATCTGTAAACCATGGTCGACAGTACCACGAAGATACCGAAGAATCTGCTTTACCGCATTGAGATGCGGCTCCCGTGGATCGTGCATGTACAGGCATACCTGCTGCACAGCATAGGCAACGTCTGGCCTGGTGAAGGACAGGTACTGGAGAGCACCCACGATGCTCCGATAGTTAGATGGATCAGCGACGACGGCGCCACTAGCGCCGAGCTTGGACTGTGTGTCGACTGGAGTGGAGCAAGGGTTGCACTCGGTCATACCTGCACGCTCGAGAACATCAAGGATGTATTGGCGCTGCGAGAGAAACATGCCAGCAGAGGAGCGAGTGACGGCTACTCCAAGGAAGTAATGGAGTGAGCCAAGATCCTTCAGAGAGAACTCGCGCTCAAGTGCCGTGATGGTTTGCCGAAGAAGCAGCTCGGATGAGGCTGTCAAGACAATGTCGTCCACATATAGCAACAAGTAGACAATGTCAGTACCGCGCGTGTAGATGAACAGCGAGGAGTCCGCGCGCGAGCCGACAAAACCGAGGCGAAGAAGATGGTCGGCGAAGCGACTGTACCATGCACGCGGCGCTTGTTTAAGCCCATAGAGAGACTTGTTGAGGCGGCACACATGGTCGGGCTTGGTAGCATCGACAAACCCCGACGGCTGTGTACAGTAGACTGTTTCGGCGAGTGTACCATGTAGAAAAGCATTGTTGATGTCGAGCTGGTGAACCGGCCAGTCTTGAGCGACCGCAATGGAGAGGACGGTCCGAACTGTGGCTGGCTTGACAACGGGGCTAAAAGTCTCACCGTAGTCGACGCCGGCGCGCTGGGTGAAGCCGCGAAGAACCCAACGAGCTTTATACCGTTCTAGAGATCCATCCGGCTTAAGCTTATGCCGAAAAATCCACTTTCCCGAGACGACATTTGCTCCGGGAGGACGGGGAACAAGATCCCAAGTCCGATTTGTTTGCAGGGCGCTGAATTCGTCCATCATAGCCGAGTGCCAGTGAGGATCCTTGAGAGCACTCCGATAGCTCTTAGGAAGCGGACTAAGGACATCGGCATGAAGAGTAAGAAGATCAATGGGTTTAGACATGCCCCTTTTGCCCCGGGTAAACATGGAGTGATCATTGGTGGCGAGGGGAGGACCGACGGGAGTGAGAACCACAGGTGGAGTTGGAGGTTCAGGAGTAGGAGGGGTGGGCGGCTCAGGTGTAGGTGGTGTAGGTGGCTCAAGTGTAGTATGCTGCGCAGGTACCGCAGGTATGATAACAGGAAAGTCGTCTAAAAAGGAAAGATCGGTGGCTGTAGGGGGTGTGGTTTGTTGGGCAAATGGGAATGTGTTCTCGTCGAAAACTACATGGCGAGAGATGATGATTTTATGGGTGGCAAGATCAAGACAGCGATAGCCGCGATGGTTAGAAGGATACCCGAGAAAAACGCAGGCTGTTGTGCGTGGAGCTAATTTGTGTGGTACTGTAGCGGAGAGGTTGGGATAACAAAGGCAGCCAAAAACACGAAGATGATCAAGGGGAAGAGGGAGGCCGCGAAGAGCCTCATATGGTGTGCGGTTCTTGAGGGTTTTGGTTGGGTGTAGGTTAAAGAGGAAAGTTGCCGTATGAAGAGCTTCAACCCAATATATTGCAGGCATGCTGGCTTGAAAAAGAAGGGAGCGCACCATATTATTAGTAGAGCGAATTACACGTTCAGCTTTTCCGTTCTGAGGAGAAGTGTATGGACAAGACATGCGAAGGGTGGCGCCGAGGGATAGAAGAAAGAGGTGAGCAGCGGAATTGTCGAACTCACGACCATTGTCACATTGTATGCATTGGATAGTTGTATTAAACTGAGTAGATACATAGGCAAAAAAATGTTTGAGGGTAGGGAAAGTGTCAGATTTTTGGCGTAGAGGAAAAGTCCAAAGATAGTGGGTGAAGTCGTCTAACACAACTAGGTAGTATTTATAACCAGAAACACTAGGAAGGGGTGATGTCCACAAGTCACAATGAATAAGTTGAAAGGGTCGAGATGTTTGAGTAGATGAAGTATCGAAAGGTAGACGAACATGTTTCCCCAATTGACAAGCATGACATAAATGATCATCGGCAGCGTTTTTATTACAAGGAAATGAAAAAGCACTTGCTAGGTGCGACAAAGCTTGACTACTAAGATGGCCTAAACGACGATGCCACAATGTTGACGACGACGTGGTAGTGGAGAGAGCATGCGCAGGAGAAGACGGCGGCCACCAGAAGGGGTAGAGGTCACCCAAACTATTGCACCTGACGATCACGTTCTTGGTGCGGAAGTCCTTCACAGAGAGACCAAAAGGATCAAACTCAACGGAAACAAAATTATCAGTGGTGAACTTGCGGGTGGAAATAAGATTTTTAATTAGGTCAGGAGTAACTAGGACATTGTTAAGATAAAAGGTGTGATTAGGAGTGGAAAGAGTAGTGTGACCGACACGGGTGATAGGGAGGGCATGGCCATTGCCGATGATGACATGTGGATACGAGGAGTTAGAAGGGAGTATGTGCGAGAGATTACCCGGGTTGCTTGTCATGTGTGCGGAGGCGCCGGAGTCCATGACCCACTCGTTTGAGGACGGTGGTGTCAGGGACATGGTGTTGAAAGCCTGCATAAGATGGCCTTGGTCGAAGGACGGAGGCGGAGCGTTGTATGTCAGTGCAGGCGGTGGAGCGTACGGGGGCGCTCCTGGTGTCCACGACAGGGGTGGTGCAGGTGCTCCTTGTGGCCATGGCATCGGAGGGGCAGCACCATAGGGCCACGGCGATGGAGACGACACCATGGTGTTGTGAGCCTGTGGAACGGCGAGGAGAGGCGGGCGCTGCGGCGGACCAGGCCACATCTGGATGGAACCTGCCCAAGGGTTCTGCATGGATGGCCAAGGCACCTGCGGCCCCTTCCCGGCTGCATTGCCACGCTGCTGGGGAGGCGCGGAGTGGAGATAACGGCACCGCGCGCCGAAACGACAGCTGCCACGCTGGAAGTTGCGGCAAGCATCAGGGCGGCGCGGTTGCGTCGTGTTGTCCGGGGGGCCGCGCGGTGGTTGAGGCGGCGAGTCACCACGGGCGATGAAGGCAGTTGGAGTAGGAGCCGAGGACGAGGATCCGGACTGCTGCAGCGTGAGCTCCTCGAGCAGAAGAGACGAGCGTACGTCAAGGAACGACGGTAGGGGGCGCTGTTGGAGGGTCAGCGTGCGCATATACGCAAGCTTAGGTTGAAGGCCGCGAAGCGTATTCTGGACGAGACGCTTGTCGGAGATGGGCGTGCCCAGTGCGTTGAGCTCGTCGGCGAGAACCTTCTGCTTGCGGCAGTAATCAGTCACGGTCATGGAGTCTTGTTGGAGACCGTGGAACTCTTGCTCGAGGTAGGAGGAGCGCGTCTCGGCGTTGTCGTGGTAGATGTTGGAGAGGCGCGTCCACAGGGAGTGGGCAGGCAGCGGCGTGGTGGTGTCAACCACCATAGCGAGAAGCTCGGGCGCGACGGCGCCGTTCAGCCATGATCGGACGATGGCGTCGTTTCGATTCCACTGCGGCGTGGGATTGGCGGGGTACTCGTTCTCAAGGAGATGGTCCTCGAGGGCATACTTCTGCACGGCGTCGTAGAACATGCCGCGCCATTGGAGATAGTTGGTTGTGGAGAGATCGAGGGTGATGGGGACGGCTGCACGGATGCTGGGAAGCGCGGCCGCGAGCGCCCAAAGAGCCGCTGTGGCCTGGGCTTCGGCGGCAGATTGATCTGGCGGCGCCATGGAGAGAGAGGATCGGAAACCCTAATCTGATACCATGAAGGCAATTGCAATTGTTGCACTTTTTAATTGATTCGTATCCCAAGATGGGATTATATAGTACAAGGAGGCTTGGTTGCCAAGGCAAGTAAATTACAAATTAGGAAATATCAAAACTAATTCTCCTTGAACTTGACTAGCTGGACGTGTCGTTCACGTATACGTCTAACATCACCGAGTACCCTGTTCACCACCGTCGGCATGGATGATGCATCAGTGGAATCCGTGGTGCTCCCGACCGGTCATGTCTGATCACTGCCTCCTCCATAGTATTAAACCCTTTGTAGCATTTGTCTTTATAGTGATTCACTTGTTCATGGCATGCTTGCCATGAATCGTAGACTCCTGCATATCTACCTGACTACACCATGTACCACTTCATCTACAAAGGAGGAATAACAAGATTTCAACATACAACACGTCGTTAGAAAAACATATGCACGGAACATAAGCAAAATAAGGATGCATGATTCATATACCCCAAAAGCATCAGAACGTGTCATCCAAGTCGCCATCACCAGCTACATAACTACATCCCTACATCGACGTCAACCTATCTAGATAGACTACTTCAGGAATGGAGCTCTACTCCGAGTGGTAGCCGGTGAAGCTGGTCATCGTGGAGTAGGAGCAGGTGGGGACCCCCCCCCCCCCCAAGTGGAGGAGCCAATGGTGTCGCACTAGCAATCGGCGGACTCAATGACACCGGGTCATCGCCCTCCTTAGGTGGCGTTTCTTTCTTGACTAGCTACTATAATAACTTCTCCTGCTCGGCACGGAGGCGGACCATCAGTGGATGCCCTCGGCCTTCCGCTCATCCTTGACGGACTCGTAGATCAAGCGGTTCTCAGCGAAGAGTTGCGGGTTCGCTAGAATGTGTGTCGCCAAGTACGCCTCACTAGCACGCTCGGCCGCGACCTGTGCCACGAGGTCTGTCTCATCCTCGGCCAAGGAGTCGACCCTAACGGGAGCGGCGGAGTAGGGCGACGGCATGACCACGAGTTCGGTGCTAACACCCTTCAGTACATTAACGAAAACATGTGTCACAAACAAAATACGACATAAATATCGAGCAACAAAGAATAATCTTTCTGCAATGGAAAATCGACTTTTAGCCTGTCGAGACTCTCTCCATAACATAAGCTTAATGTCCAAGTCAAACAATCTACATTTCTGCCACACATGGATTTTGCTGCGATGAAAGAAGAGACTTGTCAGGCTTCAAGTTCTTCACAATCCTGCTCTCAAATTCCGTAATGTAGATGAAGGGAAACCAATGTATGCAACAACGTACGAAGGCATCTTCGAACAATAGACCACCGATCAACTTGAGTTGCTCAAGACGATGAGTGGTCTATTATTCGAAGAAGCCCTTGGTTTGTTGTTGGATCCCTTCGTCTACCTTCAAGTAATTTGATAGTAGGATCGTGAAGAACTCAGCGCCTGACAAGCGGTTGTTTCTTCGTCCACCATAACGAAACCTCTGTGTGTTATTAATGGAGAATGTTTGCCCTTCAACAACACTAATCTCTCAAGTGGTTTAATGCGGAGCAGATCGACACCCTACAAAAGCTTAATGTGGAAGTCAAACATTCAGCATTCCTGCCACATAGGGGTTTGCTGCGATGGAAGAAGAGACAACCATTCAGAACTTGATGGCTTTTGAGCTCATCACGATCCTATTCCCAAATTCCTCGAAGATAGATGAAGAGAAATGGAAGATCCGACAACACCATGGTCTTGTGTTGTTCGAAAAAAGCCTTGGTCTGCCGTTGAATTTCTTCATTTCCCTTCATCCAACTTCAAGGAATTTGAGAGTAGGAGGGTGAAGAATTTGAAAGTCATCAAGTTCGAATGTTTATCTTCTTCCATCATAGCGAAACCGCTATGTGTTAGGAATGGAGAATGGTTGACTTCTACATTAAGCTTCTATTCATCGACCGCCATCAGACTGAAAGTCAATACACACACAAATCACATAACAATCTTCGTACCAACATATTAAGTTCACAAGCATCATAGAAGTCACATGAAGGTAGTTGTCAACTACTTCACGAACAAAAGATGAGATGTATGGACACATGAGTTGTCCGTCGACTCCATCTCTAGATCACACTCGTCAATCTCGTGGGGAAGGGGCCGCAACGATCTTGGCTGAGGAGGCCGCCATGATCTGGGAGTAGGCGGCCTCGATCTCAGCAAGCGCGGCCGCCGCAGTATCGACGGTTGCTCGAGCGATCTTGGTGGATGCAATCGCCCTCTTAGCTCCTGCAGCTATCCTCTCGACAAAGGAGGGCGCTGCATCCGTCCTCTCGGCATAGGCAGCCGCTGCAGCCGCCCTATTAGCGGATGCTTGACACTCTGGTCGTAGGTGGCCGCCCTCCAGGCCACGACAGCCACCCTGTCAGTGGCCTAAATCTCCCCGACGAAGTGTCTGCACCATCTTTGTTGTAAGGTAGTGAACACGCAGACCTAACCTAACATGAATAAAAAAACACATTCGACTTGGAATCACAAAGTCAACACATGGACTAAACCTAACATGAAGTCAAACCTAGAACACTCGCTTATTCGACATGTGGGTTGACTTTTAGTCCGTCAAGGCTCACTTCAACAACTCTCATCTCTTGAATGGTTGTATATATGGTGGGCACTCCCTCACTGGTATTTCGACCGTCGGTGATGGTCATTCTTCCACATCTCCTCCTGATGTACAAAGGTCTCAGAGGAAGGGAAGAGAAGAATGACCCATACGACAACAGTCAATATCCTTCCTCTCAGAACATCTTTCATCTCAAGTTGTTTTATATATGGGGGACACTCCCTCACTCATATTTCAACTGTCGGTGATGGTCGCTCCTCTCTCTCCTTCCTTGTTACCAAGGTCGGCAAAGGGAGAAGAAAAGTGGAATGGCCCCCTACGACAATAGTCAAGATCCTTCCATCGGGAACATCTCTTACAAAGGGAGCCCCGTCGGACTGAAATTTAACACACAAACTTCGTGGCCCTAAACCTAACCCTTAACCTAGAAGGCTCAAAATAATTGAACACTACATAGATCATCGCTACTATGACGGTAATTAAACAAGAATATGAAATTTTCAACATTAAATGATCAGGTAGTTCAACACCAGTACAACATAATAAAACACTACTACTACATTCGTAAAGGGACCCAAGGCTGATTGGCAACAGAGGCACCCTGAAACCCTATTCCAACCGTCTGCACTATAAAATGTAGAGGAAGAACCGACGTCTTGATCTCTAGATCGCGCATGCCTCTTTGCTTCGCCAGTTCAACTTCTCACAGCCGTCATCACCATTCCCATATACAACCGCCATCTTCAAAGCCATCTCTGCCGCTAGAGCCTCCATCTCCATTAGTTTAATCACTTGTAAATTGTAATCAAGATTACATCGCAATCAACAAAATTGTAAGACTTTCAATCATTCCTATTCATGAAAGTATTTTCAAAATGTCTACTGCTTGTGATTTATTCATGATGTGTGAGTAGTCCCCTCGGGCTAACGACGCACTATACCTTGAAATTTCACTCGATGCCTGAGCTACAAGAAGCCTGAGATTTTAGTATCCTCGATAGTTATGCTTGGTTTGGTACGAGTTCTTGCGTTTCGTTCTCCTACTTGTATGTATTTGACAACTTGAAAGTTAAAATTAAAAATCTTTTTAGCATAAAAGACTTATAGAATTGTGACACGATGCATGGGCAGACCATATACTCCTCCTAGGCTTGAGCAAAAACATGAGCATGTGCTAAGGCCAGCCGTGATACCACGGAACAAGCCTAGTATATGGCTCGAATGGGGTTCAAGGGATGGAAAAGCATTCTCGCCTGAATATTGTTCTCAAAATATTTACTTGTTACACACACGACATCTGGGGAGAAGAAAAGAGCGCCGAAGAATAGCGATTGTTTGGCAAATCACACCACAGAACATTCAGCGCCAAAAAGAGGCACCAGGAGTGTGACTAGATGGATGATCTATGATTTAAGTTGACCACCGTGTCAAATGTCACAACTAGATGGAATTGAGAAATGTAAATGGTGATACCAGACTCCAGATGCACAAGTCTCAAATGTCACAAGTAGATGGACTTGAGAATTAGCTAAAAGGATATATCAGAAACTAGACATTATCGTCATTCAATCGATGTAGATTGCTTAAGCCTAGCTGACCTTCTTGGTGCAACAGGCTGAGCTGAACTGCCAGAGGGACGACGGGGCTCAGTATCTTCTGCTGCTGTTGAAGCGCTCGCAACTCTTTGCAAAACAAGCCGTTCTTTTTGTTGGAGTCACTCATCTTTCGCACCTTCTTCTCAGGAGAAGGATCACCGGAGTTGCTCTGAGCAGGCACCCTCTTCCTGTTGGTAGTCTTCTTTGGCTTCTGGGCAGCAGGCTTTCTTCCACCGGTTTTCTTCTCAACTCGCACTTCTTCGACGGCAAACTTGTTGTCCTTGTTCTCACCAGACAACTCGGTTAAGGGTGCCATGGCATTCTTTGACGTGACTCTTTTGCTTGGCTCGTTCCTCCCTTTCTTTCTTTCCTGCTGTCCTTCTGTGGTCTCAGTTTTAATGGCTGCACAAACACAACATTGATGTGCGCAAACACAACATTGTAAGAAATCAGCTTAAACTTTTGTAAGAGATGGATATTTGATGTGCACAAACACAAGATTGTACATGGGCATTACCATTATGTTCTGGAGAGGAGTCATCAAATTTATAAACAGACAGACGGTCTTTTAGTTCGAGCGCTTCGTCCTCATCATCTGTCACCGGTGCACTTGCCTATGTAATTGTTAATTTAACTTGTAAAAGCAACAAACAAACTATGACACGTACAGTAAGAAGGCTTGCTCGAGGACCCAACCTTGTTGGGTCGTTTCTTCTTTTGTGCTGCAGGTTTCGTTTCAAAATCTTCATCATCGCTCCCAGCAAAATTTGCCTCGAAAAGTCGATTGTTTTATCAGTAATAAAACTGTAAAAGAACAATATATACTGCCTAGTAGCTTAAGAACTTTATCATTTGTTTCGCTCTGTACCTTCTGACGTTTGGCTGCGGTCGTATCATTTGTTTCGCTCTGTACCTTGTGTGGTTCGGCTGCAGTCTTATCATTTGTTTCGCTCTGTACCTTCTGTGGTTTGGCTGCAATCTTCTTAGGCTGTTTCTTGAGCGCTGCTTTACACACCTTCTCGCCTATGGAGTTTTTTGCTAGTCTACGTCTTGTCTCCTGTTCAGCTTCTTTTGCATCAAGCACCTGTATCAAAATAAATGACTGAGAAAACATGAAACACACATAACATGGAGCAAAACTTTAAAGAGAAACGTCGTTTAATTACATCCAGTTCTTTTTCAAGAGCAGCAAGATCTCTCAGCCAAAGAATTTCTGGAGTTGCTTTCCCCAGACTTTCAAGTTCGTCCTCTAATTTCTTCTGCCGTGCGACAAGCTCCTGTACCTTCTCCAGAGTCAAGGTACCAATTGCCATTGCGAGAAGATACTCATAACCATCTTCTTCATCTACTTCTTTAGCTGTAATTTTTTTCTTTAGGAAAGGTTCTTTAGCCGTAACTTTCTTCTTTGGGAAAGGTTCTTTAGCCGCAATTTTCTTCTCTGGGAAAGGCTCATATCCTTTCTGCTTAAGCTCCAGGAATAGCTCTGCCCTCTTCTTGTTATTGAATACAATGTCCCCGGAATTAACAGCAAGAATAAACCTCACTTGGTTCTTAGGCTTCAACAACTCTTTCCCAATATTTTTCAACATTACCGCCTGAACAGAATAAACTAGTTAATGTGGCAGTTTGCACTTGAACATCATCATGAGAAAGGAAAAGTTCAAGATGTACCTTTCTTCTCGAATAGTATTCGAGCCTCAGCTTGAAGAACTCTTTAAGTACTGAAAAGGTAACATAATTTCAGATTCAAATCCACAATAAGAGAAGGGGTTTGTAGTTGCAATACAGGTCCGTATTAGATAGAGATACTCACTGTCCTCTGGGGTATCATATTTTTGAATTTTACCATCCGAGTCAGACAACTGCATGTTTGATGTTCCTATTGTGGTTTTCAAATTGAATTTGTTTTGAAGGCCTTCTTTCTTGGCAATATTCATGTTTTGCTCACTCAAGATAACCTCAAACTCCACGCTCACATGATCGCATCGTGATCGGTATTTCTGTAAATTGGTTGCAATTGAAGAAAATCAAATCATCTTAAACAGGGGCAGAGAAGGGACTATTTGTATAATTAAGTACCTCTAGAAACGACGGTTCCTTGTTCTTGTCCTCTGCCTTTTCCTCTTCCATAACACGAATAGGACACATGGATTCAAGAAAATCGTGGTAATCGCTAGTCCAGCAGCGGATGGGAAGCTCAGTAATTTTAAGCTTGGTGTCATCAACTTCCTCTATAACACCAGTGGTGGTATACGTGACACCCGCTGCCTTTGAACATGTCTTCTTCAAAGAGCCCTGACAGGTTATGAACAGAAAATTTCCATCAAAAAGCAATTGTCAAAATTAAGGAGCTAATTAAACAGTCAAATGGAACAGAGCTATGCTACAGTAAAATCATTTCGCGGACCTTGAATCCCTTGTACCAAGGGTCCATTGGTACAACAGTCTCGTCATTAAGCAACCTTTTTAGGTTAGCGACAATGTCTCTTGGATTATAGTTTGGGACGTAGCTGTTTGACCCATTGTCAACGCCAGTTCCATTGACCAAAACCATGGGAATGATTGGCATATACCTGAAGAAAAGATGGCATATTTTAGGTACAAAAAGACCAATCCATTCGAAATCATTCAGGATGAGTGTTGGAAGAGATAATATTACCAACTGGGTTCAACTGACTTTCCATCTTCATTCAAATAGTTGAGAAGAACATCGTCCTCCGTTGGAAAAATTAAACGGGTGATACGTGCTAATCTGGTGTAGAGGTACTTAGCATCAGCAGAATCTAGCCCACCCTGAAATGAATGATTGTAAACACGCACACCATGGAACTGGTTAATCACAAGCAGGGTCATATTGTACTTGGCATTTACAAAGCTAATAACCCACCGAATTCCTGGTACCAAACTGCCCGCTGGGCTTGAAAAGACTAATGTTATTGCTGCCAACAAAATCCTGAGCCATCTCTATAACTATGCATGCTAGACACTGCTCAGCATGTTGGTATGCTGATTGTTTTGACACGTAACTGCTAAACTCTGCCACCTGCAGTGAATAAAAGGCAAAGAATTTAGGACTCGCACGCAGACCTTGGAACAAATTCAAGAGCTCCTTTGGCACACAGCACACCTGAATTTCTCCTTTAACCAGGTTCTTCTTGAAGGAGCAGAACAAAACCTTCCTCCGCCCTGGTTTAAGGCCGTCAACCATTGAAGGAGGTGTCGACCGATCAGGGTCTGAGAAGGGACCGAGGTCATTTTCGTCGTAATACATCGGCGAGGATCGCTCCGGCTCCGGCTCCGGCGAGTGCTGTGCTCGTGAGTATTTCAGAATCCAGAATGGAGCGCTGTGCTCGTTTGCATTCGTCTTGAATGTGCAGTCGCGTGATTTGCGCTGGGAGGCTACGTACCAATCGCGTGCGGTTAGGACGGATACGTATCAATCTCGATGTCCTCGCGATGGTAACCAATCTTCCCAATTTCTGGTCTCCCGGGCCCAAAGGCTAGGAAAGTGTGTCAGGCCTGAAGAGCCTGTTTTATCTGAAGATATGCTAAGCCTGAAGAACATGTTATATCTGAAGATGCGTTTACATTCTGTTAACCAAGGGCTGCGATCAATCCACAATGGTGTTTACCTGGGGTCTTCAGCGGTGCTGTTTCGTATAACCGATCCTGTGGTGCTTGAAGCATATGCTTGCATGGAATCATTGGCTCTAGCGGAGGATCTTGACATTCAGAACCTATTAGTGGCCTCGGACTGCCAACGGATCGTCAATGATATCAAGCAGGGGACAGGAGGTCCTCATGCGGCTATGACGCCCCCCCCCCCCCCCCCCTATATTATATAAAGCAATCATCACCTCAAGATCAGCCAGCCACCACCGCACACGACACACACCCAAGGCAAGATACAAAGGTGCCGGGCACCGACACACCACCCCACTGACAACCAAGCAAACTACAGATGTGCAAAGAAGACCACTTGGAGCCGACCAGGACCTCCACCATGAGCAACCACAATGGAGAGGTGAGGCGGACCACAACGAAGCCAGGACTCCAAAACGGTGCCTCCTAGAAGGGTACGACCACAGATAGCCGCCACCGCCCGATCTCGCAGATCAAGTTTTCACCCGGAGCAAGACGGAAGGAGTGGGAACGTCGCGACGGAGCCTTCAGGAAGGATACGACGTCCACGGACGCCGCCACCGTCGGCCAGAACAAGGGTTGGACAGGTGGTATACCCCGGCACTCCCATCCCTCCGCCGCACCCTAGCTTCACCAACCACCCGCAACCACGCGACCCGCGTGGCCACGGCTGCCCGCCCGCACCTGAGACTCAAGTTCCGCCCACGAACGCCACGCCTCCCACCGCCCGACACTCAGACATCCCCAAGACCAACAAAGCGACCGGCTTTGGTCAGAAGGGACGCCCACGACCGATGAAACCGCAGCCCACGTCCCGCCTTGAACTTCGCCGGAGCTGCCGCCGCGCACAAACGGGCGGGGAATGGGGAGCGGACACATCCACGACCGGCACACCCCCGTGCTACTTGTAGGCTGCGTTGGTATTTTTCTCGAAGAGGAGAGGATGATGCAGTACAGTAGAGATGAGTATTTCCCTCAGTTAAGAACCAAGGTTATCAATCCAGTAGGAGAACCACACAAAATCCCTTTAGTAGCACATGCACACACAAAAGCAAACACTTACATCCAACGCAAATAAGAGGGTTGTCAATCCTCTTAGCGGTTATTTGCAAGGATTAATTCTGATAGTGATAGATAGATAAAGTAAATTACTAAATAAAATAAAAGTAAATAAATTGCAACGAGGTATTTTTGGTTTTTATATATGATAAAGATAGACCCGGAGGCCATAGTTTTCACTAAAGGCTTCTCTCTCGAGCGCAGAACATACGGTGGGTAAACAAATTACTGTTGGGCAATTGATAGAAAAGCAAATAATTATGACGGATTCATGGCAATGATCATGTATATAGGCATCACGTCCGAGACAAGTAGACCGAAACGATTCTGCATCTACTACTATTACTCCACCCATCGACCGCTATCCAGCATGCATCTAGGGTATTAATTTAATAAAAACAGAGTAATGCCTTAAGCAAGATGACATGATGTAGACAAAGTAAACTCAAGCAATATGATTAAACCCCATCTTTTTATCCTTAATGGCAACAATACAAATACGTGTCATGTCCCTTTCTGTCACTGGGATTGAGCACCGCAAGATTGAATCCATCACAAAGCACCTCTCCCATTGCAAGATAAACCAATCTAGTTGGCCAAACCAAATCGATAGATCAGAGAGAAATACAATCATGCATAAAAAAGTTCAGAGAAGACTCAAATATTTCTCATTAATAATCTGATCATAAACTCATAATTCATCGGATCCCAACAAACACACCGCAAAAGAAGATTATACATCGGATAGAACTCCAAGAACATCGAGGAGAACTTTGTATTGAAGATCAAAGAGAGAAAAGAAGCCATCTAGCTACTAGCTATGGACCCGTAGGTCTGTGGTAAACTACTCACACATCATCGGAAGGGCAGCAAGGTTGATGTAGAAGCCCTCCGTGATCGATTCCCCCTCCGACAGAGTACCGGAAAAGGCCTCCAGATGGGATCGCGGAAGAACAGAGGCTTGCGGCGACGGAAATGTTTTTTCTTCTGGCTCTCTGATGGTTTTCGAATATTTATGAATTTATAGAAGTGGAATTAGGTCAAACGGAGCCATGAGGGGCCCACAAGGTAACAAGGTGCGCCCCCTGGGGTCGCACCCTGTTGCCTTGTGGAGGCCTCGTGAACCTTCTGGCCTCCTCTCCAAGTCTCCAGGGTCTCTTTTGTCCAGAAAAAAAATTCCAAAAAGTTTCGTGGTATTTGGACTTCGTTTGATATTGATTTTCTGAAAAGCCAAAAACAAGCAGAAAACAGCAACTGGCACTGGGCAGTAGGTTAATAGGTTAGTCCCAAAAAATGATATATAATTGCATATAAAAACATTCAAGAAACCAACTGTGGGCGATAATGTAAACGATCTCTGTCGAATACGTATTGCTAACCGTCTGCGATGAGATTGACAGGGGACATAGATTAAATATGAGCGAACGGCAACAGAGATATACAGTCTGCTTAATTTAGTCCTTCTTCTTCTTGTTGTTGTTGGATGGCCCCGCGACATCGTCTTGGCGAGGACGCTTCTTGCCGCTGACCGTTGGCTTTTCATCGCCACCGCTGTCATCATCGTCATTGATGTCCTCGTCGTCATCGTCCTCGTTCGAACATTCCCCCTCCTCATCATCATCGTTGTCGTCTTCATCGTCCTCCGATGGGTCCTCGTCTGTCTCGTCGTCGTCCGACGACTCGGGCGGCGGTGTCCCTTCCATGATCCGGATAAAATCGAGGTCAGGGCTTGACGCCGGACTCATGGAAGACGAGCGGGATGATTCCGAGGTTGACCTATCATCGGGCGGAAGGCTGCTGGTGGAACTGTCGTCCTCGCTGTCGCTCGACATGGCTACGGTACGTACACAAAGCGAGATTGCAGAGTGTGTGTAAGTGTGTAGCGCGGCCGGCCGGGACGATGAAGACGGTGGAGACTGAAGCGGGGTATGAAGAAAAGAGGAATGGCAATTGAAGCGGGGGATTGACGGATTATATTGGCGCCTTGGCAGGCGGTTAGAATCCCGATATAATCAACCGCAATTATTAGTATGCAGTCGCTCCAAATTCCCGCGGTTGCGCAGTTCTCAATGTGATAATTACACACACAGGTTGGAGCGTCCAAATGTGAAACAAGCAGTTTTCATAGGACAGTTGTCAAGCAATAGATGAGCTCTGCTTATTGATGTAGCCAGTAATAATCAAAGAAAACCCCTAATCATCATTGCAAACAACACATAGAAGATGGCTAATGCGACAACTACAACTACACATGCTAGTTCCTTCTTGTCTCTTGCTTTCATCAGTTGCCTGTGATTGAGTCTTTCTTGCTTCATTGTAGTGATTGTACACTCCAGATCAGTCAGTTTTTTCTTCAGCTTTACGTTATCTTCTGCGAGCTTGTTGATAACACTCCGAGCCCTGCCATGCCATTCATCATCCAACCAGTTAACAAAGGCACAAGCCTCATATCCCTGGCAATGTTAAATATTCAGGATGGGCGGGGGCATTAACTCAACTTAAATGATGAACTTAGCACTAACCTCTAAGGGGCAAGTGAGAAACCGTCTGCCAATGTCAAATCCCTCCGTGCATACACGTCGAGCGGGAGTGTGTCCGTGAGCACAACTCATGTTTTGGTACTTCTCGGTGGCGCAAAACTCAGAGTCGAACTCATGTTGCGGGAGTCTGGAGTCATACTCCGGATCCGGCGGTTGATCGCTTTCCAAGGTGGGGGGAGCAGGGGTCATTCAGGACGGATTGAGCAGGGAGCTACTTTAATTTGGACATGCTAAAAAAGATCGGGATTGATTGGAACCTGACAAGACGATTCGGATCCATAGTACACCGGCCTTCTGATGACCTTAGGCAAGCGCTCGGCGGTGACCACCGTCGTGGCGGCGCCGCCCATCGCACTGCCGAGAGCGACGATACGAGCCGGAGCAGCCGCACCGAAACCATCAGCACCACTCGTCCGCATTCCCCCAATGTCAGCGCCACGCGAGGGAATTTGGGGGCTATCTAGGGATTTGGGGGAAATGGGGAAACTATGGGGATCTGATAACGGTCGGGAACTACTTATCGCACTCTGTTGTATACGGCACACGGTTCCCGTGACATAACCGTATGTGATGTACTACCCGGTACATGTGGGGATGCAATAATGGAGTTAATACTGTAAACAGCCGCTCTGCGGATACCCGTCAAAAAATAAAAACTGCCGCTCTGCAGATAGAGATGGGGGCGGTGGCTGAGGCAGCGGCTACCGGATAGGAGGTCAATCCTCGGTCGGTCGGTGGTGGCGGCGTGATAGGAGGTCAATCCTCGGTCGGCGGCGGGAGATAGGAGGAGATCTCAATCCTCGAGGTCGGTGGCGGCATGATTGGAGCACATCCCTCGCGGTCGAAGGCGGGATAGTGGAGCTCGAACTTCAGGCAGATGCCTCACTAAGCTTTGATCCTCGACCTTGCTGTCTCGGCATGCCGCGGCATCGCGCTTCTCTGTCTGCTCGGTGGAGGTCGCCGCGCGGCTAATTAATTAAGGTATTCTTTTCGTTGAGTGGCTTAATTAAGGTATTCAATTCATAAGGGTAGTATACTGTACTCTGCGTGTAAATTGACTGGTCATTAATTTGTGTCATCGCATGGCTGGATAAAACAATATGGAGCGCCCTTCGTAAAATGTGAAAATAAAATCTTGTGATTTATGCACGCATCTTTGGGCATCAATTAATCCATTTATTAATGCTTTTTTGAATTACCCCTCATGTGGTGCAGATGGAACGATCTGAATGGATGAAGGATCGGAGAAGCTCAAAGTTTGCGAGTGGCGTGACGGAGTTCATCACTTTGGCTGAAAGGACAAAGAAGAGAGTCCGTAATGAGGATTACATCCTGTGTCCATGCAACGATTGTGGCAATACAGTGTCACATAAAGTTACAGACGTCGAGTACCACTTATTCAAGCGGGGATTCATGGATGGATATACACGTTGGACTAAACACGGTGAAGAGCCGGTCATGGATGAAGGTAACCAGGGTGGCGAGATGCCAAACCCCGATCAGAGTCACATGGATGTTGAATCTAACCTCGGGGCTCAGACGTCAAGCTACCAACAGAACAGAGACAATCGAAAAACCCCACTGGAAAACCAAGATGGCGACGAAGACGACGACCTTGATGGTATGCCAGATTTTGCTGCTATGATTGCAGATTTCCAGGGCCCAGATAAAGATATGGTTGGGTACAAGGATCTGCCAACCATTGATGTGGACTCAAAGAAAGATTTGTATCCAGGTTGCAAAAAGAAATATTCCAAGTTGAGTTCCACACTGGCGCTTCTCAAATTTAAAGCAGAAAATGGTCTATCAAACAAGGGCTTCACAGAGTTGTTAGGTCTTTTCAAAGACATGCTTCCAGAAGATAATGTGCTCTCCAAAAGCACGAACGAAGCGAAGAAAGTTGTTTGCCCATTGGAACATGAAGTCCAGAAGATACACGCTTGTGTGCATGACTGTATGTTGTACCGCGGTGAGGACAAAGATTTGCGTGCATGTCGCATATGCAAGCATCCACGATACAAGCGCGGGAAAGCAAAGGACAAGTACAAATTAGATGACGAGATCAAGACAGGAATCCCGTTCAAGGTTGTTTGGTACTTGCCTTTAATTCCAAGGTTGAAGCGTTTGTTTGCAAACCCTAGAGAGGCAAATAGGTTGCGGTGGCATCATGATGAGCGAATTGCGGATGAAAATTTGAGGCACCCAAAAGATGGGGCTCAGTGGGAGTCAATCGAGGAAAAGCATAAAGACTTTGCCAATGATCCTAGAAGTATATTGCTCGGGGAGTGTAGTGACGGGATGAATCCATTTGGCGATATGAGCACCAAACACAGCACATGGTCGGTGCTTCTGTGCATATATAACCTTGCTCCTTGGTTGTGTATGAAGAAAAAATACATCATGATGTCAATGATTATCCAAGGCCCGAAGCAACCTGGAAATGACATCGACATTTACTTTCAGCTACTGGTAGAAGAACTACTGACATTGTGGGTAAAAGAGCCTGGTGTAAAGTGTTATGATGCTTACAAAAAGGAGATTTTTGATCTACATGCGTTGCTGCTGCACACCATTCAAGATATGCCGGCATTAGGCAACACGTCGGGGCAGAAAACAAGGGGAGATGTAGGATGTGTCACATGCATGGATAGGACAGCGAGTAGATTTCTTCCCAATTCGTGCAAAACCGTGTATTTGCGTCATCGTAGATTCTTACGGAGAGAACACCCATACCGAAAGATGAAAGCTGAATTTGATGGTACAGCAGAGGTAGGTTTGGGCCCAAGACCTTATTCTGGGAAGGAGGTCCACATAATGGTTGAAGAAATTGAAGTTGTGCTTGGCAAGGGACCTGGTTCGTCGAAGAAACAAACACCCAGGATGCAAGTGTTTAAGAAGAAATCAGTGTTCTGGCAATTACCTTACTGGGAGATTCTAACTGTACGTCACTGCATCGATGTCATGCATGTAGAGAAGAACGTATGTAAAAGCATCCTTGGTACTCTGCTCAAGATTAATGGTAAAACAAAGGATGGTGACGGAGCACGACTCGATATGCTTGGCGATCAACCAGAACGCATGAATGAAGCAGAAGATGGTGACAAATTCCTCCACGTTCACCAGAGTTACAATTTCACTGCAAAAGAAGCAAAAGAGTTCTACGATTATTTGTTGTCAATTAAGACACCCTCTTCCTACTCTGCAAACATCAGAAGTCTTGTGGATGTGAGCACGGGTAAAATGAAGTTGGCACACATGAAGTCACATGATTGCCACGTAATGTTGACACAAATCCTCCCGGTGGCCATCAGGAATTTGATGGACACATACATAAGAAACACACTCATTGATCTCTATGATTTCTTCAACCAACTATGGCAGAAAGTGGTAAAACATGAGGAGCTGGATCATATGCAAGAGGATATTGCAAGAATATTGTCCAACCTAGAAATGTTTTTCCCACCGTCATTCTTTGATGTCATGGTCCATCTCACTGTGCACCTTGTCGACGAGATAAAGTACTGTGATCCTTTGTTTCTTCGCAACATGTATCCCTTTGAGCGGTTCATGGGAATATTGAAACGCTATTGTCGGAACCGATGTCATCCAGAGGCAAGCATCCTACAAGGTTATACGCGGATGAGGTGGTTGAGTTTTGCACCGAATGCATGAAACAAAGACCTATAGGTTTTCCCTTCTCTCACCACGAGGGAAGGCTGGCTGGTAAGCCGGTCCTTGCTGGCGCGCCACACGCTGCACCCAGAAATGAGACTGATCAAGCCCATTTGATGGTACTGCTTAACAGCCCAGTTCTCGACGCTTATGTTGAAGAACACTTGGCGGAGATACGACAAAGCTTCTTACCCATGGTGCATCCATTAGATGTCGTGATGAAGGCGCACAATAAGGACTACGTCAGATGGCTGAAGGATCGTTTGTCACGCGGATCCATGGATGACATTGCAACGTGGTTGGCACAAAAGCCATCACCTATGGTATTGAGGTACCAAGCGTATGACATAAATGGCTACACGTTCTATACTGAGGAACGTGATAAGAAGACCTCATATCAGAACAGCTCCATTCGAATAGAATGCATAACTATAGATGAAGCTGATAAAAGGGTATACTATGGAACCATTGAAGAGATTTGGGAGCTTAACTATGTGAAAGTTAAGTTGGCATTATTCAGGTGTAAATGGGTCCCTCTTAGTCAGGTAAAGGTTGATGAATACAGGAAGACCTGTGTTAACATGACAAAGATGGCATATCATAAGGACCCATTCATTCTTGCCAGCGATGCAACCCAGATTTTCTATGTGAAAGACCCCTTGCATAAGAACTGCCATGTAGTAATGCGTGGGAAGAGGAGGGTACTGGGCGTTGAGGGTGTTGCTGATGAGGATGAGTACGATGAATTTGCTGAGATGCCAGCGAAGGGATCACGCGCCAAACATAAAGAGAGGCTTAAAATCATCAGAAATCCTAAGTTCATTCGGGGTCAACCTAATGATCCCAGTTCTCCCATGTACATGGGAATTATTATGTAACACTATTTATTATGTCTATTCTGTAACTTAATTCATTCAATTAGAACTGTCGCATGTACTGAATTATGAGTTATGCCCGGCCTTCTGTTGATCTAAGAATGATTAATATGTTGACCTTGATATGTCGTCAGCACAGGCAATGAGTTTGAACAATTTTTGATTGTATACCCTATAGTTAACACACTCAATTGATCTCACTCCAGTATGTATGAACAGAACATATGCAATCTGGTTTGCAAATAGCACACGGTTCATTCACGAAAGCCGTGTGCCTAGCAAACGGAGGCCGATGACCCCTGCGGCGCGCGATGTGAGTCATGCGTTCTGATTGGCCAGAACCCAAACCCCACGGATCGTACGTCTGCACCGTTGGATGCACACAGATCGAACGGCAATCCTCATCCCTTTCATCACCACATGCAGTTCCAGTTGGGATTTGATTTATATGCACTAAATGCCTGGTAAATGCAAAAAATGGCTTGAATATAGCAAAGGAGCCCCGAAATGAGCCAGAAAATCAAACCTAGGGTATAATAGTGATTGCGTACTGTGGAAAAAATTCGAGGCGAAACGATGAAGTCGCCAGCATCTGGAGTTCGAATTGCCATCTCTCCTTTTTGCAAACTATGATCCTTCTTGTGAGATGCTATGGTTTCCAAGGAGCGATCATCCAAACTTGTGCCAAACTTTACCAAAAAAATCCACGGGGTATTGAGAGCACGCCATGGTGGCACACCGATTTTCATTTTTTTCGGACTCCATCTGCATTCCCTGTAATTAAAATACCAACAAGACCAACGCAGGTGGCCGCATCTCGCATCCGAAATATTTGAAAATTCTTCTCATTCCTTGGACATGAATGAAAACACACAAAGCGACATACAAATGATTTTGTAGACCTGCTTTGCAAGTAGCCCACATGTAGTTGCGGTTGGGATTTGATTTATATGCACAAAATGCACGATAAATGCAAAAATGGCTTAAATATAGCAAACGAGACCCGAAATGCGCCAGAAAATCAATACTTGGGTGTAATGGTGATTGTGTGCCGTGGAAAAAAATTCGAGGCGAAACGATGAAGTCACCGACGATTGGAGTCCGAATTGCCACGTCTCCTATTGGGAACTATGATCCTTCTCATGAGATGCTCCGGTTTGCAAGGAGCGATCATCGTAACTTGTGCCAAACTTTACCAAATATTTTCCACTCGGTCTTGAGATCGCGCCACGGCGACACACCGATTTTCGTGATTTTCTAAGTCCATCCGCATTTCCTATAATTAAATTACTAGCAAGCCCTACGCGTTGGCACAGCCTCCTCAGCACATCAGTCTGTCGGTTCGCAGCCACGTGATCAGCATCCCGATGCGTCGGCACTGCCTTCTCAGCAAACCAACGCGTTGGCACAGCCTCCTCAGCACACCGACGTGTTGGCACCACCTGCGCAGAAGCCCGACATAGCTTCACCGCCTGGTCAGCAGTCCGATGCCTCTGCTCCTATAGCTCAGTAGTCTGTCACAGCAGCATCGCCAGCTCAGCAGTCCGGCGTAGCTAAACCGTCTGCTCAGCAGCCCGTCGTATCTTCACCGCCTGCTCAGCAGCCCGTCTATCAACTATCCAGACCTTGCACCAGAAGTGCTTCAAGTACCAAGAGGAAAGCGGCCACGGCCGCACCCGCGAGGAAGCGGCCCCCGAGACCGAGGAAGAATGCGAATGATAGCCTCTTACTAAAAGCAATCATCGCCCAGAACCAAATTACCAGCAAGTTGTTCGAATCGGAGAGTTATACTGGTTCTGACAGCTTGCCCGATGAAGAAGTCGAAAGGATACTTGCTAAAAATAAAGCAGACGTACTTGTAGCACACAAGTACGTCCACGGCCAGCCATTTCTTGTTGACGAATACTTAGAGGAGTGCAGTTCCGGTTGCCGCAAGTTACATAAATATTGCATGGATGCAATGTTAGAAGGTCATAAGGTTCTGCTAGTCCACTACGGCAGTGAACATTTCGGTCACAATCAAGGATCCATGAGTTTGGAATTCGAGAACTTTAATCTCTTCTTCAACTTCGATGTGCTCGATATGACTCTTGTTAAATGCTTGATGTTGTAAGTACTTCACCAACTCTGATCAACTTCTCCATACAAGGCTGTAAACGAAAAAAAACTAACTATATTGTATTCCTCTCAGGGGATTGATCACACAAAGAAACATGGAGGCAGTGTATTTCATAGATCCTCACGTAGCAAATGGCACATTATTACGTGGTGGCACAGATAATCGGGAGTGGGCCATTGGCAAGGTCGCCAGTATCTTGTGTCACACGCCCCGTGCAGAACTCTTTCTCTGGCCATATCATGAAGGGTAAGTCAAATAAGCAACCACACATACATTGACCGTCTTTCACATTTCGTCATAGTTCGTAAGTTCATGGTTTTCTTAATCTGTAGCATTCACTGGATCTTGGTAGTCATTGCTCCAAACCAGAACAGAGTTTACTACTTGGATTCTCTCAGAGATTCAATAAAGCATCAGGATCTGACGCATCTTCAGCAATTCATGGATAGGTATTGAATTCTATGATGTTAAAATTTGCATTCATATCTGGTTCAAGAACTGAGTATGTGGAAATTCATCTTCATTTGCAGTGTGTTGGCATCGTGCATAACTAAACGAGGGAACCAGTTCAAGAGTGCACTACCTCTGTAGCACGAGATCATTTATCCGGTAAGACACCGAAATCCGTTATTTTCGGAAAATGTATCCAAATGTTTGCAAATAACTTTTCTTACGCTAGTCTAATGTTCAAGTTTCTAAATAAACCTCTTTCTATTTCTCTCCAAAGAAAAAATAAACATCTTACACCGGTTAGGTTGCTCCTAACAGGGCAAATACATGACTAATTCTGTACAAAAAAATTCAGTGTCCTCAGCAACAATCAGGGACCAACCTTTGTGGATACTATGTCTGCAGACACATGATCTCCATCTTCAAATCTACTGATTGCTGTAACGATGCACGCAATTTAGCACCAGTAAGTCTGTATCTTAATTAATATCTTCTACTCCACTCGTATGGCACATTCTTATCTAAAAATCCAGCAGCTCATCTTTGAACCGATGACCCCTGAACCGCTCCTCCCTGGTGAATTGATGGAGGTTAGGAGATTTATCAGCAACTTCTTCCTGAATCACTTCATCAATCCCACTGGTGATAATGAAGATTTCAGCATGGTTGTTCCTGAAACAATGAGTAAACATTCAACACGAGTTAGCCGCTAAACATATACGCATGGATGCATTGTTTTCCATGTGATGAGGTCTTCGTATTTCATACACTATGATTATGTACTGCATTTGTCAATAAATCAGTGGAATTTAGCTAGCATTTGTTCAATTGCATATTGTTGCGAATTCTGATGAATGTTCGTCATGTGGACATTATTTGTTCAATTGCATATTGTGGTCAATTTGCTTTTGTAGGGCAATTCAAATGCGCTATTTTTGCTTTAACCTGGCCATTGATGCGCACACAGTTCGAATAAATGAGTGTGTGCGATCCAGAACGGAAAGCACACGCCACTCATAGTGGAACCGTCGGTGATACACAACAAATCACAGACGATTTTGAGCACTTCTACGTGTGCGTAGGGGCTCCTGAACCGTTTGTGATAGCACATTATCGCACACGAGATCTTAGAGGAAACCGTGCCCAATGCAAAATACAATCCCACTCGTAATTTTTTCAGGAACCGTGTGCGATGATGTCATGCATGGCAGACGATTGCCATATAATACTCATGTGCGATGGGCCACATATCACGCACAGTTTCTATGATGGCCCATGTGCCTTAGGTACTATTTCGCAAATGGTCCAATGTGAAACACCATTTGGTTTCCCTGCACAATTAGAAACGTTTGACTCACCAATCCCACACATGTGCCAAAAATATAGTGTGTGCGATATGTTCGTGCATCGCATACGATTACATTTGATGATGCGTCTGCATCAGCGCTCCCTATCGCGGACGGTTTCTAGGTCGTGTGGGAAGACCCCCCCTATCGCACACACAGGCAAGGCGACGGTTTAAAACTCTGTCGCGGAAAGGGGGTAAAAACCGTTTGTATAGCAGTTTGTTGTACTAGTGATGTTTCATCATGTAATCTCTTTTACGGTATGAATAATAGGATCCAAATGATTCAAAGCAATAGTCTATAATTTGATATAAAGACATCAATACTCAGGCATACTAACAAACAATCATGCCTTTCAAAATAACAATGCTAAAGCAAGTTATCCCTACAAAATCATATAATCCTATCATGCTCCATCTTCTTAACACAAAGTATTTATCATGCACTACCCCGATGACAAGCCGAGCAATTGGTTCATACTTTTTAACGCGCTTCAGCTTTTTCAACCCCCACGCAATACATGAGCGCAAGCCATGGACATAGCACTATGGGTGGAATAGAATATGACGATAGAGATAATAAGGGGAAGTCAACAATAAGAAGATAGTTTCACATCGACGCGGCTAATCAACGGGCTCTGGAGATGCCCATCAATTGATGTCAATGCGAGGAGTAGGGATTGCCATGCAACGGATGCACTAAGAGCTATAAGTGTATGAAAGCTCAACATGAAAACTAATTGGGT
Organism: Elymus sibiricus; assembly: GCA_039707655.1. NCBI lineage: Eukaryota > Viridiplantae > Streptophyta > Magnoliopsida > Poales > Poaceae > Elymus > Elymus sibiricus. Next base: position 73,200,812 of record CM077672.1, on the reverse strand, counting down.
GTGCATCCAACTTGCTTGCTCATGAAGACCTCGGGCATTTGAGGAAGCCCGTCATCGGAATATACAAGCCAAGTTTTATAATGAAAAATTCCCACAAGTATATGAAAGTGATAACATAGGAGACTCTCTATATGAAAATCATGGTGCTACTTTGAAGCACAAGTGTGGAAAAAGGATAGTAACATTGTCCCTTCTCTCTTTTTCTCTCATTCATTTTTTTGGTGGGCTCTTTAGCCTCTCTTTTTTTTCGTCCGGAGCCTCATCCCGACTTGTGGGGGAATCATAGCCTCCATCATCCTTTCCTCACTGGGACGATACTCTAATAATGATGATCATCACACTTTTATTTACTTACAACTCAAGATTACAACTCGATACTAGAAAAATATATGACTCTATATGAATGCCTCTGGAGGTGTACCAGGATGTGCAATGATCTAGCGTAACATGTATAAAAAATGATGAACGGTGGCTGAGCCACAAATACTATGTTAGCTATATGATCATGTAAAGCAATATGACAATGATGATGTGTGTCATATAAAAGAACGGTGGAAGTTGCATGGCAATATATCTCGGAATGGCTATGGAAATGTTGTAGGGTAACGCAGCAGAAAACAAAAAAAATTGACCTATGCACCAGCCCAGGACCACTATGAAGACAGCATACAAGGTTTGATCTTTTCGTTACCGACTCATAGCGCAACGGAAGAAGAGTCGATGACGATCGTTGGTGCAGATCCCCGCAGCTAGGATTTACAACCTCCCAACCACGAGGATGTTCTCCCTTGACTGCTCGTTAGACAGCCCTCCAGGAGGTGGTCGGATAGTCCCTCGGACGGTATCACGGACAGCCCTTCGGGAGGACCCTCAAAACTCGGACGGTCACTCGGACAGCCCTTCGGGAGGCACTCTCGAACAGCCCCTCGGGCAAAAAGATCGAACCTATGACCTCTCTACGGGGTTGCACACATACGGTGTCATCTATCCGGCAGGGCTTCGCCGTCCAGAACTAGTTCCCACCGGAACCCAGACAGCCTTTCGGCTCTACAAAACTATTTTGCGGGGAGGGAGAGAAGAAGCCAGATCATGCATGGCACTTGTATGTGAGAAAGGAGTGAGTATGGAGAGCACCTCTCCACCTCTATTTATAGGAAAGCCAAGGGGTAGGATTGGCACACAAAAATACCAAAGTACCCCCACTTTATGTCACACATAAAGAGAATAAAAGGCAAAAAAGAATGGCATGTGGAGCTCCATGGAGGAGCTCCACCTTGGCCGGCCACCCCATGCCCCCCCCCCAAAGGGTGTTCCTTAGTCCCTAAGTCTTCTAGAAGCCTTTTGGGAAAAATCCCAAAAGGTGGCTTTCCAAAAAAATAACCATAAAGTGATTTTCACTATTCACGGAACCAATTTTCTACGACCGTTAAATCCGAAAATATTTCTGTGGGTCTTAGAATAATTCCAGTACCCACGCAAATGATTTTGGACGTGTTCCGAAACAATTCCGGATTAGTGATTTTCGTCTGCGAAAAGCAACCAAACCGGTTCCGACAGCTCCGGAACATTTCCGGTTTTTATCCCAGAAAAATCCCAGAAGTTTCCAGAACAATTCTGGCACCCTCCAAGAATTTCCAGGCATGTGCTGAAACCAATTTGACTAAATGGCATACCCCGAAACAACTTTTCAGTTTTACCGAAACTATTCCGGTGTTCTCTCCGGAACGTTTCCGTTGTCTCCGAAACTTTTCCGGTGACTTTCTCTCAGACTCCTTGTCTAGAATTCAGCAGATAGATGACCCTTAAGCGTGTGACCCTATAGGTTCGGTGAAGTATAGACATGACCCGGAACACTTTCCGATCAATGATCAACATCGGAGCCGTGGACACCCATATTGACCCCTATACCCACACGAATGAATATTCGAGTGAACCTCCAGTTGTCGTGTGCTATTCCTGTTGCTTCGCGATATGTTACAAATACTCGAGGTGAGAATCATCGGCATCGCCGTGGATCAACACTTGTCCACAATGCCAGTTACCGGTTTTGTTCTCTTTTCTCGTGCCCGTGTTCCAGCATCCCTGTGATCAAATCACAATGTGTCTGGCCAGACGATGGTGGATACCGTAACACCGAGAGGGCCCAGAGATATGTCTCCATCATCGAAGGAGCAAATCCCAATCTTGAGCTATCAAGTTACTTGACATACTTTTCCATGAACCCGTAAGCCGCCGTAATAGCCACCCATTTACGGATGACGTTTAACAAACCCCAAAGTTCATGAAGCAAGCATGAAGAAACTCGATACTCTCATGGTCTAAGGAATTATGCAAATGTTAACTTCCTCTGTGTTATTAACCATTAACTTGTGACGAATGTATCTCATAGCATAACATCAGTTCGGGTCGATTCAACACAAGTGTTCTCCTAACATTGTGCCCTCAAAGTTGCCGGCATAGTCATGCCTATGATCAGGAAAACAGAACCATCATGCAACACTTGAGCTAGTCTTAGAGGCCAGACTAGGAATACATTTTACCGTTTATTATTCCACACGTGCATATGAGTCTTCCTCCGAGCCTCGTGGTTATTGTAGACTCGAGAACCATAGCAGTTATAGCATGGAACATAAACATAATTATGAACATGGAGATAAACAATAACATTTATTATTGCCTATAGGGCATATCTCCTACAGACTCCCACTTGCACTAGACTCAATAATCTAGTCAATGCTAATGCACTTTACACCTATGGCATACCGGTGTAAAAATGCTACACTTGTGGTATAGCCTGATGTCCAACGGATCTGACAACTTCAGCTCCGTGTGTATCTTTGCATATCCTCGCGTTTTCACGCTTTCACAAAATTCATATTTTGTGTGGACTTGGCTTTGTATATATGTGAATCACAGGCCAAACCTTGATTCCTCTGACTGAGCTATGGAGCAACTATCTGCAATAGTGTCCCATTGACCAAAGCCATCTTGGAACTATACTAAGTTCATGAATGAACTATATGATTCAACATCTTCTATGTCACTTTGAAAGCGGCAACATACTTAGCCTTAGTTATAGAATTCTCCACAGTAACCTGTTTGAAACGATTTCCAAACACCGTGCCACCATATCGTGTATTACACAAAACCCTTAACTTAAATCGAAAATCGCATGGAGTATTGATGAAGACTGTATCGATGCAATTACTTACAACGAGCACTTCATAATCTCTGCTTGCGAGAAAACATGTCATCAGTGCTACTTTAGTACTTAATGACATTTTCCACTGTTGTCCCATGATCAGTACTTTGATCACTTTGGTATCTTTACTCGCAACTCCTTGGGAGTACTGGACATATCTGGTTGTTTTACATACCATGGAATACATAATTAATCCAAACACTTGTGTGTGGAATCTCCATCATGTATTTTGCTCATCAGTGTTTTGGGACACCGAGTCTTGCAAAAACCCTTTCCATGTGACTTCGGCAAGAATCACTCCTTGGCATTTTAATGCTAAACTATTTTAGCATCTTGTCAATATGCATTTTTGGTTTAGACCATTAGGTAATTCTATCTCGTAGATAAATATGCCTAATGTCAAGGCTATTTAGCCCAAGCACTTCATCGAAAAACTATTTTCAATGAAGTCCTAATTCGTGTCAAGAAATTTATATTATTTCCAATCAACAATGTGTCAAGCACACAAGGTTTTTAGAAATATTATTATGCTCCCACTTACTTTCTTGTAACCACAAGCATCTTCGTTATCCATTGATGAAATCAAACTCTTTTGACTATTTCATCAAAATGAAGATTCCAACTCCATTTTGCTCTCTTCTGCCCATTGCTGGAACTCTGAAGTTTGCATACTTACTAGCATCCTCTGGATTGACAAAATACTTCGGACTGTATCACATGCAAGTCGTAGGTTGCATTTCCATCACATGGAAATCCTTTTGGCATCCATGTATCATATCTCAAGATTGAAATATGTATTAATTGCTAGTTTAACCCGATCTGACTTTAAGCATCGCTACGGTGAGACCATCTCATCGTAGTCAACTCCTTGAATTTTTTATTACAACAAGTCGAGCTTTATGGATAAAACATTTTATCCACATCAGTTTATAGTTCCATTAATGTTCGTTAGACTCTAAGTCTTCCGAAGGGTTTATCAAGATATAATCTTGAATCATTTTTGGAAACTATCTCGGATTATATTGGCATTTAGCCAATTCCGGAGTCAGGGCCCATCAACGCTTCCTTGTGTATCGTAGGTATACTGTTGTCTAACAACAATATCTCGCTTGCGCACCTGAGAGGTTTGCACGATTTTTGCCTACGTGGTTCAGTTGCAAGTTCGACCGAAGCCCATACATCTCATGTAGAGGCTTCCGTATCAGTCGCAGTAGGAAACTCTGGAATTGCTTCCAAGGTTTCTTTCCTTTGATCTGATGATGAAGATACTGTTATCTCGTCGAGTTGCACTGTTCTCCCACTCACCTTTTTGCAAGAATCATTCTCTTTAAAAGCATACCGTTCTTGGTGGCAAACCTTTTTGCCTCGGTATAGTGGTGGACGAATTCCCAGTTACTTGGGATAACCTACAAAGTAGTACTTGTCTGATTTGGAATAGGTTTGTAAATATTTTACACAAGCCCCATATTCCAAATGTTAAGAAAAGACAAAGCATGGTTGGGCGTACCATACCATGGCGTCATTTCAACAGACCTGATGGTGCTCTTTTCAGTGTAAAAGCTGCAGTCTCTAAAGCATTACTTTTAAAAGGGATAATGGCAAATTGATTTATGTCATCTTTGATCTTACCATGTCATAAATGGTTTGATTTACATCTTCACGGATATTCCACTCACAGTGGTGCTCCGTGAGGTGTAAGTTATGAAACTCTTTTCACAACTCATCAGACATTCGCTAAACTTGTAACTCAAATATTCCTTTCCGCAATCAAATTGCAGAAACATAATTTTCTTGTTACAATAATTTCTACTTCATATTGAAAACCTTATGAATGATTTCAAAAGATCCAGACTTACGTCTCATCAAGTAAATATCCATATATCTACTTGAGTCATTTCTGAAGATAGATAAATCCACTGCTCGCAACAACATTTATCGGACTACATACATCAAAATGTATGATCACCAATAAGTTTGTTGCTCGTTCCTTATGGCCTGTGAACGGTATTTCAGTCACTTCACTTTTTGGAGGAAAGTTGCAAGTGTCAGATGATTCATAATCAAACGACTTCAAAATCCATCATTATGGAATTTCTCCATGCGGGTTTCTCCAATGTGACCAAATGCAGTGCCACACATGTGTGGTATTCTCTTTGTCTTGTGACATTTAGCGTCAGTGTTATGGATGTATCATATTACCATCAATATTCATAACATACATCCCATCCACGATGGAAGCATGGCCCTTATGTTATTCATGACATTGAACAACAATTGTTCTTTTATGAACAACCCTTTTGCAACAAACATTATGCAATGGGCTAGAGTGTGTAAAACTCTAAAATGCATTATGAAAGTAAATACAGAGGTAATGTATTATTATCAATATTCATAACATACATCTCATTCATAATGAAAGTATGGCCCTTAAGTTATTCATAACATTGAACATCAAAAGTTCTCTTATGAACAACCTTCTTGCAAGATACCTTATGCAATGGGCTAGAGTGTGTAAAACTCTAAATGAATTATGAAAATAAATACATAGGTAATACACCGATAGAATGTATAGTAACATTTACTATGTTCCCAGCACATATCTAAACCTCACTCCGGTCAGTCTTTTAGGTCGTAGTAGTTATTGCATCGAATTGCAACGGAAAACAATCGAGCGGGTATCTCTGTGATCAACTCACAATACCCAAGAATCAGTGATTAACATGTTTAATCATAATTCCCAAGAACTATTTCTTTGACCAGCCTTCTATACATCAATAACTTGTATGACTTTCATACATGAGCTGGACATTCCAGTCTTCTTTCTTTTTGCCTTTATACTTCTAACAGTTTTACTTCCAATAATTCTCCTACTCTCAGAAGAAGCACCAACTTGAAGAGTGGCGTCAGCCCTGGACTTCCTAGGTGTGTGAGTCATACTAACGCCCTTCGGACATTTTCTTTCTCTCAAGTTGTTGTTTTATTCACCATCATCATATGACAGGCGTTCTACTGGATCCCTCTGTTATTAGTCAAATGCATCGTAAACACTTTTACTAATAGTTTGCAAAACAAACATTGCTTTGGATATCACATATCTTTTAGGCTTTGTTTGTGTCTGAAAATGATTTTCAGTTCCATGAATATCACATAACTATCCCAAACTTTTGAAGTTCGGGTCTCATGGAAGCAAACATATTGCACTTGGCCGTAACGGAATTCTAGCTTTTGGATCGAAGGACGAGACTCACATTATCCATAGCATTAGCGGGAGAATACGAAAAGCATGCGATAGGACAAAGTCCTTCTCGGCACTTTTTAGGACAATCCTCACATTACGTTACCAACCGTAAAGTTTTAACCAGATATTTAACAGCTTATTCAATTTTAACAGGGAAGGTGGAAACGCGAGCCATTATTCTATAACTATTATGCAAATTACACTTTAGACAAAGTTCATAATTAATTGCACTGAGAATTAAACAAGTTAATTCTAAAGTACGCTCCCACTCAAATCAATATCTCTCATAATTGACTGTGAGTGATTCAAGACCCGCATTTCCATTCAACGCCACGGTTCGAGATTAACTCAAATGGCGCAAACTTCAATCGGTAGGCAAACTTGCCGATCACATCTCTATGTGATTCTTGTTCATCTTTTGATGCGTGTGTTCCGAGCTCAGGACAGTCCTGCCTGAACGTCAAGACAACCAAGTGATCTCGCTGCGAGGTCTCAACTCACCCGCCTCACACTTCCCTAATCGTTCGCACCCATGGAGATCATGTGATGCCCCGAAGAGATAGGTGCCGTGACGGCGCTACACTTGGGAAAACACTAACTACTTGATATTTTTGTGAGAGATCACCCTAATAAAAAGCGACTACCGCGCAATCAAAAAAGGGTGCATCATAAGGGATAAACATCTCAGGCAATTCATAATAGCATGATATGGTATAGCCCTTTCTGACAGAGAAGTCTTGTATTTCTTCGTCTTCGGCATTCGCGTCGGTGTTCACCTTTGTGAAGATTGCCACCACCTTGTCGATGCACCAGATAATATTGCTATCTCTATAGCTAATAAAATAAGTGCATTACTTAAGGTTGACACGCAGTTCATTAAAGTGACAATCATATGGCTCCAGCCATCATGCCGAATCATCACACGCAGGTCATGTTAATTTTACATCATATAGTCATCTCATACATAATAAAATTAATATGAGCACTGCTATACCACATCATATGCACATCTTATGTCATCTTGCAAAACCAAGCTAGACGCCTCTAATTGGTTCATACAAAATTCATTTTACGTGGCTTCTAAGGTTTCGAAGCAAACCGAAGATACCAACGTCCATCATCAAGTATGATTATTCAAGTCGCTAAATTAACTTTGCGGGGTGTATGAAACACGAGATAATAAAATCTCGAGCCCCATACTGAACTTCGTCATACGCATGACCCCCATGCAGATCATATCTGCATTGCCCTTTCGTCTGCGAAATTTCATCTTTCTCTCTAACTATGGTGGAATTCAATGAACTGTTAGCACTTCGTTGATCAATCAGGATCGCTGATTGCCAGAACTTTGAAACTCCACCATGCTGTTATCAATATCAGAAATATGCAAATTCCAGGGAAGCAACAAGAACATCGGGTAACAGATTTCATCTGCTACCCGCACAAATAATTATCTGCAGTAGAACTCATCTACTACAAATTATATTGTGCAACACCCATACATCTCTATGTATTCTAGATCGTAACCTGCATCTACGCATAGCACGGCTCATGATGCCACTGTAGGGTAACGCAGCAGAAAACAAAAAAAATTGACCTACGCACCAGCCCAGGACCACTATGGAGACTGCATCCAAGGTTTGATCTTTTTGTTACCGACTCGTAGCGCAGCGGAAGAAGAGTCGATGACGATCGTTGGTGCAGATCCCCGCAGCTAGTATTTACAACCTCTCAACCGCGAGGATGTTCTCCCTTGATTGCTCATCGGACAGCCCTCTGGGAGGCGGTCGGACAGTCCCTCAGATGGTGTCACGGACAGCCCTTCGGGAGGACCCTCAAAACTCGGACGGTCACTCGGACAGCCCATCGGGAGGCACTCTCGAACAGCCCCTCGAGCAAAAAGATCGAACCTACGACCTCTCTACGGGGTTGCACACATACGGTGTCATCTATCCGGCAGGGCTTCGCCATCCAGAACTAGTTCCCACCGGAACCCAGACAGCCTTTCGGCTCTACAAAACTATTTTGCGGGGAGGGAGAGAAGAAGCCAGATCATGCATGGCACTTGTATGTGAGAAAGGAGTGAGTATGGTGAGCACCTCTCCACCTCTATTTATAGGAAAGCCAAGGGGTAGGATTGGCACAAAAAAATACCAAAGTACCCCCACTTTATGTCACACATAAAGAGAGTAAAAGGCAAAAAAGAATGGCATGTGGAGCTCCATGGAGGAGCTCCACCTTGGCCGGCCACCCCATGGGGCCCCCCCCAAAGGGGGTTCCTTAGTCCCTAAGTCTTCTAGAAGCCTTTTGGGAAAAATCCCAAAAGGTGGCTTTCCAAAAAATTAACCATAAAGTGATTTTCACTATTCACGGAACCAATTTTCCGCGACCGTTAAATCCGAAAATATTTCTGTGGGTCTTAGAATAATTCCAGTACCCACACAAATGATTTTGGACGCGTTCCGAAACAATTCCGGATTAGTGATTTTTGTCTGCGAAAAGCAACCAAACCGGTTCCGGCAGCTCCAAGAATTTCTAGAAGTTTCCAGAACAATTCTGGCACCCTCCAAGAATTTCCAGGCGTGTGCTGAAACCAATTTGACTTAATGGCATACCCTGAAACAACTTTTCAGTTTTACCGAAACTATTCCGGTGTTCTCTCCGGAACGTTTCCGTTGTCTCAGAAACTTTTCCGGTGACTTTCTCTCAGACTCCCTGCGTAGAATTCAGCAAATAGATGACCCTTAAGCGTGTGACCCTATAGGTTCGGTGAAGTATAGACATGACCCGGAACACTTTCCGATCAATGATCAACATCGGAGCCGTGGACACCCATATTGACCCCTATGCCCACACGAATGAATATTCGAGTGAACCTCCAGTTGTCATGTGCTATTCCTGTTGCTTTGCGATATGTTACAAATACCCGAGGTGAGAATCATCGGCATCCCCGTGGATCAACACTTGTCCACAATGCCAGTTACCTCGTTACCGGTTTTGTTCTCTTTTCTCGTTCCCGTGTTCCGGCATCCCTGTGATCAAATCACAATGTGTCTGGCCAGAGGATGGTGGATACCGTAACACCGAGAGGGCCCAGAGATATCTCTCCATCGTCGGAGGAGCAAATCCCAATCTTGAGCTATCAAGTTACTTGACATACTTTTCCATGAACCCGTAAGCCGCCGTAATAGCCACCCATTTACGGATGACGTTTAACAAACCCCAAAGTTCATGAAGCAAGCATGAAGAAACTCGATACTCTCATGGTCTAAGGAATTATGCAAACGTTAACTTCCTCTGTGTTATTAACTATTAACTTGTGACGAATGTATCTCATAGCATAACATCAGTTCGGGTCGATTCAACACAAGTGTTCTCCTAACATTGTGCCCTCAAAGTTGCCGGCATAGTCATGCCTATGATCAGGAAAACAGAACCATCATGCAACACTTGAGCTAGTCTTAGAGGCCAGACTAGGAATACATTTTACCGTTTATTATTCCACACGTGCATATGAGTCTTCCTCCGAGCCTCGTGGTTATTGTAGACTCGAGAACCATAGCAGTTATAGCATGGAACATAAACATAATTATGAACATGGAGATAAACAATAACATTTATTATTGCCTCTAGGGCATATCTCTTACAAATGCCATAATAGGTAGGTATGGTGGCTGTTTTGACGAAGATATAAAGAGGCTTATGTGTGATAGAGTGTATCATATCACGGGGTTTGGATGCACCGACGAAGTTTGCACCAACTCTTGATGTTAGAAAGGGCAATGCACGGTACCGGAGAGGCTAGCAAATTGCGGAAAGGTGAGAGTGCATATAATCCATGGACTCACATTAGTCATAAAGAACTCACATACTTATTGCGAAAGTTTATTAGCCCTCGAAGCAAAGTACTACTACGCATGCCCTAGGGGGATAGATTGGTAGGAAAAGACCATCGCTCGTCCCCGACCGCCACTCCTAAGGTAGACAATCAAAAATAAATCATGCTCCAACTTCCTAGCACAACGACAGATCATACGTGCATGCTTCGGGAATCACAAACCTTAAGACAATTATTCTTACTAAACCACAATCATCTACTAGTACCTCCCACATATCACCATCTTAATATCGCAAAACTATTGCAACGAATCAAACTTATCATATTCAGTGATCTACATGAAAGTTTTTATTATATCCCTCTTGAATACCTATCATATTAGGACCAAATTCATAACCCGTGCATATTACCATTGCTATTTATTAGACTCTCAAAAAGATATAAGTGAAGCATGAGAGTGCGAATATTTCTTCGGGGAAATACCAACGCAAGCTACAAGTAGCACGCCCTGCCACGGCGGTCGAAGCAGCTCCACGCAAGCCCACCAATGCCAGTCCGTCCACCGACAAGGAGACCCCGAAGACTGCCGCCCACCGCCAAGATTGCTCACCAGGAAGCCCATCCACGCCGCTCGCCAACTTCCAGCCACCGGAGCCGGCAAGAAACCGGCCAGCACGTTCGCTGCTACTTGTAGTCTGTGTTGGTATTTCCCCGAAGAGGGGAGGATGATGCAGTATAGTAGAGATAAGTATTTCCCTCAGTTAAGAACCAAGGTTATCAATCTAGTAGGAGAACCAAGCAAAATTCCGTTAAGCGCACCTGCACACACAAGAGCAAACACTTGCACCCAACGCAAATAAGAGGGTTGTCAGTCCTCTTAGCGGTTATTTGCAAGGATTAAATCTTATCGAGGTAAATAGATAAACTAAAATACTAATTAAAATAAAAGTAAATAAATTGCAGCAAGGTATTTTTAGGTTTTTTATATGATAAAGATAGACCCAGGGGCCATAGTTTTCACTAGAGGCTTCTCTCTTGAGCACATAAACATACGGTGGGTAAACAAATTACTGTTGGGCAATTGATAGAAAAGCAAATAATTATGACGGATTCATGGCAATGATCATGTATATAGGCATCACGTCTGAGACAAGTAGACCGACTCCTGCCTGCATCTACTACTATTACTCCACTCATCGACCGCTATCCAGCATGCATCTAGAGTATTAAGTTAATAAAAACAGAGTAACGCCTTAAGCAAGATGACATGATGTAGAGAAGCAAATTCAAGCAATATGAATAAACCCCATCTTTTTATCCTTAATGGCAACAATATAAATACATGTCATGTCCCCTTCTGTCACTGGGATTGAGCACCGCAAGATTGAACCCATCACAAAGCACCTCTCCCATTGCAAGATAAATCAATCTAGTAGGCCAAACCAAATCGATAGATCGAAGAGAAATACAAAGCTATAACAATCATGCATAAAAGAGTTCAGAGAAGACTAAAATATTTCTCATGAATAATCTGATCATAAACTCACAATTCATTGGATCCCAACAAACACACCGCAAAAGAAGATTACATCGGATAGAACTCCAAGAACATCAAGGAGAACATTGTATTGAAGATCAAAGAGAGAGAAGAAGCCATCTCGCTACTAGCTATGGACCCGTAGGTCTGTGGTAAACTACTCACACATCATCGGAAGGGCAGCAAGGTTGATGTAGAAGCCATCCGTGATCGATTCCCCCTCCGGCAGAGTACCGGAAAAGGCCTCCAAATGGGATCGCGGAAGAACAAAGGCTTGCGGCGGTGGAAAGGTTTTCTCTTCAGGCTCTTGGGCGTTTCCCAATATTTGTGAATTTATAGAAGTGGAATTAGGTCAAACAGAGTCACGTGGGCCCCACAAGGCAACACGGCGAGCCCCCCTCCCCTGGGGCGCCCTGTTGCCTTGTGAAGCCTCTGTGAGGCTTCTGGCCTCCTCCCGAAGCTTCCAATGTTTCTTTTGTCTAGAAAAAAATCTCCAAAAAGTTTCGTGGCATTTGGACTTCATTTGGTACTATTTCTCTGAAAATCCAAAAACAAGCAGAAAACAGCAACTGGCACTGGGCACTAGGTTAATAGGTTAGTCCCAAAAAATGATATATAATTGCATACAATTGCATATAAAAACATCCAAGATTGATACTATAATAGCATGGAACAATCAAAAATTATAGATACGTTGGAGACGTATCAAGCATCCCCAAGCTTAATTCCTGCTCGTCCTCGAGTAGGTAAATAATAAAAACAGAATTTTTGATGTGGAATGCTACCTATCATGTTTCATCTTGTAATCTCTCTCTTACGGTATGAATAATAAGATCCAAATGATTCAAAGCAATAGTCAATAATTTGATATAATGACATCAATACTCAGGCATACTAGCAAACAATCATGTCTTTCAAAATAAAAATGCTAAAGAATGTTATCTCTACAAAATCATATAATCCTGTAATGCTCCATCTTCTTCACACAAAGTATTTATCATGCACTACCCCGATGACAAACCGAGCAATTGGTTCATACTTTTTAACGCGCTTCAGCTTTTTCAACTCCCACTCAATGCATGAGCGCAAGCCATGGCTATAGCACTATGGGTGGAATAGAGTATGGTGGTAGAGATAAATAAGAGAAGTCAAAAATGGAGAAAGTCTCACATCGACGAGGCTAATCAACGGGCTATGGAGATGCCCATCAATTGATGTCAATGCGAGGAGTAGGGATTGCCATACAACGGATGCACTAAGAGCTATAAGTGTATGAAAGCTCAACATGAAAACTAAGTGGGTATGTATCCAACTTGCTTGCTCATGAAGACCTCGAGCATTTGAGGAAGCCCGTCATCGGAATATACAAGCCAAGTTCTATAATGAAAAATTCCAACTAGTATATGAAAGTGACAAAACCGGGGACTCTTGATAACCCACAAGTATAGGGGATCAATTCTAGCTTTTTCGATAAATAAGAGTGTCGAACCCAACGAGGAGCTAAAGGTAGAATTAATATTCCCTACAAGTTCTATCGACCACGGATACAACTCTACGCACGCTTAATGTTCGCTTTACCTAGAACAAGTATAAAACTATTTTGTAAGTGATAGGATAGGTTTGCAAGAATAAAACTAGAAGTACTTTGCGAGAATAAAACTATGAGTAATTTGCAAGATAATAAAAGTTAGTTGTTTAGTAGAAAGCTTTTGTAACACAAGAGAATGATTTGTCCCTAGGCAATCGATAACTAGACCGGTAATCATTATTGCAATTTTATATGAGGGAGAGGCATGAGCTAACATACTTTCCGTACTTGGATCATATGCACTTATGATTGGAACTCTAGCAAGCATCCGCAACTACCAAAGATCATTAAGGTAAAACCCAACCATAGCATTAAGTATCAAGTCCCCTTTACTCCCATACGCAACAACCCCCTTACTCAGGTGTAAGATTCTGTCACTCTAGCCGCCCACTATAAGAGAATTATGAACGTATTGCAAACCCTACAGCGGGAATCCCTCACACTTGCACGACACAGAGGGCACCATAGGACAGCACCAAAATAAAACATACAACTCAAACCAATCACGATCATCAATCAACCCATAGGACAAAAGAAAACTACTCAAACATCATAGGATGGCCACAAATCATTGGATAATAATATGTAGCATTAAGCACCATGTTTAAGTAGAGATTACAGCTGGGAGAAGAGGTGTTACACCGCTGCATAGAGGGGGGGAGAGTTGGCGGTGACGGCGGCGAAGTTGTTGGTGTAGATGGCCGTCACGATGATTGCCCCGGCGACGTTCCGGCGCCACAGGGAGAGAGGGGGAGAGAGCCCCCCTCCTTCTTCTTCTTCCTTGTCCTCCCCCTAGATGGGAGGAGAGTTTCCCCTCTGGTCCATGGATGGCATGGCAGCGGAGGGGCAGGACCCCTCCTAGATTGGATCTCTCTCTCTGTTCTCTTCTGTTTCGCGCTCCTCTTTTCTAGCCTTTCAGCGTTTCTTAAATTCCCGGAGATCCGTAACTTTGATTGCACTGAAATTTTAACACGATTTTTTTCGGATATTAGCTTCCTTGCGCCCGAAGAAGAGTACCAACCGACCTACGAGGGCCTCATGAGGCACCATGGCACGCCGCCCCCCCCTGGCGCGCCCTGGTGCCTCGTGGGGCCCACGAGCACCGCCTTGCGTTGATTCCACCTCCCAAAAATCACATATATTCCAAAATAATTCTTTGTAAATTTTTATTGCATTTGGACTTCGTTTGATATGGATTTTCTGTGAAACAAAAAACAAGCAGAAAACAGGAACAGGCACTGGGCACTGGATCAATATGTTAGTCCAAGAAATCATATAAAATGTTGCCAAAAGTATGTGGAAATTATAGGATATTGGCATGAAACAATCAAAAATTATAGATACGACGGAGACGTATCAGCATCCCCAAGCTTAATTCCTGCTCGTCCTCGAGTAGGTAAATGATAAAAAAGATAATTTTTGATGTGGAATGCCACCTAGCATAATCTTGATCATAAAATTTAATCATGGCATGAATATTAAGACATGAGTGATTCAAAGCAATAGTCTATAATTTGATATAAAGACATTAATACTCAAGCATACTAACAAACAACCATGTCTTTCGAAATATCAACGCTAAATAAAGTTATCCCTAGCCCATTATGCCCAGTCATTGATCCATTCATGAAACACACTCAACATTAACTACACCCAATGCACAAGTATGACAATAGTGCTCTCTAGTTGGTGCTTTATAAGAGAAGATGGAGACTCAATAAAAATAAAAGGGCCAATTCCATTTTTTCCCTAATTTTGTCCCGACCTCATCTTTACCCCTAAATAAAAATAGTGCTCAACTTTACCCCTCTTCCGTTAAGAGCGTTTATAGAAATGCCCTTCCGTACATTTTCCGTCCAGTCAAAGGCCTTTGACCGTTAAATTTTTCTATACGCGCACTTAACAGTCAAAGGCCTTTGACTGGACAGAAAATGTACGGAAGGGTATTTATATAAGCGCACTTAACGGAAGAGGGGCAAAGTTTAGCACTGTTTTTATTTAGGGGTAAAGATGAGGTCGGGACAAAGTTAGGGGGGGAAATGTAAATGTTCCAAAATAAAATGGCATAAAAGTAAAATAGACAGGGCCTTCGCAGAGGGAAGCAGAGATTTGGAGAGGTGCCAGAGCTCAAAGCTTAAATTAGAGAGATAAAATTATTTTGAGAGGCATGCTTTTCCTGTCAACGAAAACGACTGAGAGTTCCCAATATCTTCCATGCTAGACACATCATAGGTAGTTCCCAAACAGAAAATAAAGTTTGTTTCCTTTCCACCATTCTTTCACAATCCATGGCTAGCCGTATCCACGGGTGCCCTCCATATCAACACTTTCCAAGGAATTTTGTTGTTATTAATTTTTGATTCATTGTGGGACTGGGCATCCCTATTACCAGCCACTCTCTCGTGCAATGACAAGTGAATAAACACTCATCGTGAGAATAACACACCTAGCATGGAAAATATTGGCCACCCCCTGCCGCTTCATGAGCGATACGGGCACACAAAACGGAAAATTATTTTGAAAAATTAGAGTTGGCACATGCAAATTTACTTGGAACGGCATGGAAATACCGCATATAGGTAGATATGGTGGACTCATTTGGCACAACTTGGGTTTAAGGAGTTTGGATGCACAAGCAGTATTCCCGCTTAGTACAAATGAAGGCTAGCAAATAGATTGAGAAGCAACCAACCAGAAAACGAAAACGGTCATAAGCATGCACTGAGAATAACTAACACTGAATAATGCACCATAAGTAGGATATAACTTCGTTGCATAACTATTGACTTTACGTGCATGCATAGGGAATCACAAACCTTAACACCAATATTCTTACTAAATCACAATTACTCACTAGCATAACTCACATATTATCATCTCCATATTGCAAAACTATTGCAAGGAATCAAACATATCATATTCAGTGATCTACAAGGTTTATGTAGGATTTTCTGACTAACCATGTGAATGACCAATTCCTGTTGACTCTCTAAATAAATATAAGTGAAGCATGAGAGTTTAATTCTTTCTACAAAAGACTTGCCCACACACTAACAAATATAAGTGAATAAAAAGAATATTCTACAAATAACGGTTTTCTATATGAAGAGAAACAGGCATCCAAACTTCAAATGATATAAGTGAAGCACATGAAGCATTCTATAAAGCCATACTCAAAAGATATAAGTGAAGTGCAAAGAGCATTTTATAAATCAGCCAAGGACTATCTCATACCAGCATGGTGCATAAAAGAAAAGGGAAAAATAAACACAAAAGTCGCTCCAAGAATTTACGCACATCATGTGAACAAAACAAAAACCGAAACATACCGATACTTGTTGAATAAAGATGGGATGCCTTCCGGGGCATCCCCAAGCTTATACGCTTGAGTCTTCTTGAATATTTACTTGGGGTTCCTTGGGCATCCCCAAGCTTGAGCTCTTGCCTCTCCTCATTCTTCTCATATCAGTACCTGCTCGATCTTTGAACACTTCATCCACACAAAACTTAACAAACCTTCGTGAGATCCGTTAGTATAATAAAGCAAATCACTACTTTAAGTACTATTGCAAACCCATTCATATTTTATTTTTGCATTATACCTACTATATTCTAACTTCTTCATGGCTTATACCTTCCGATACAATCCATAGTTTCATCAAAACAAGCAAAACAATGCATCAAAAACAGAATCTATCAAAAACAGAACAGTCTGTAGTAATCTAAACATTGACCATACTTCTGTAACTCAAAAAATTCTGAAACAATTAGGAAAAAATAAACAATTTTCATAGAAGTATTGTGTAAAAATTTCAGAACTTTTGCATGTTACAGTAAAAAATGTAAATTCACGCACTACAGCAAAAGTTTCTGTTTTTGCACCGCACACACCAAACAAGCAATTTAAACATCCTAACGGTAAATCTTGGCACATTATTTTTATAATACAATGGATTTGTACAAGGGGATAATTATTTTTGTTGAAAAGTTTCTGTAATTCAAGATTTGCAAAGTTTCCATGGGCATGAACAAAGTTCAAGGAGCTCCCCCACTTCAACGGTGCTCGTCTTTCTTACTTTCACTTTTCTTTTTGAAAAAGTTTAAGGTTCCCCTCTATATTTTTTTGTTTTTAAACTTTATAAAAGAACACAACAGAATAAAATGACTCTCTAAAACTTCTGGGTTGTCTCCCAGGCAGCGCTTTCTTTAAAGCCATTAAGCTAGGCATAAAGTGCTCAAGTAATTGATCCACCCGGATCCCAAGGTATATCAAAGCCGATTTTAATTAACAATGATTTGTATTTTAGTAGTTAGCACAAAGAAACATATATCATGTAATGACGAAGTCTAACTCTCTTCCTATGCATCGGCATGTCATAAAAGAACAATTCATGCACATCAACTAAAGGCCAATGCATAGTATAAACAGTTTCTTGCAATTTTATCGTATTGGAAACATAGAGAGGTGGAGTTGTAGTTCCTCTCTCATAATAATTGCAAGTAGGAGCAGCAAGCACATGCATATTATATTCATCCAAATCATCATGTGTAGTAGTAAAACGCAACCCATCAATATAATCCTTAATAAGAGCAAACTTCTCCGATATAGTGTAGTTGGGAGAATTCAAAAAGATAATAGGACTATCATGTGTGGGTGCAATAGCAACAATTTCATTCTTAACATAAGGAACTATAGCAAGTTCATCTCCATAAGCATCATTCAAATTGGCATCATGGCCACAAGCATAGCAAGCATCAATTTCATCAAAAAGGGATATTTCAAACGAATCCAATGGATCATAGCAATTATCATAGCATTCATCCTTCGGTAAGCACGAAGGAAAATTAAACAATGTATGAGATAAAGAGTTACTCTCATCAGAAGGTGGGCACGGGTGATCAATCCGCTCTTCCTTCTTTTGTTCTTCGCTCTCCTCGTCATCTTCTTCATCTAATGAGCTCACATTTTCATCAATTTCTTCTTCCATAGGAGCCTGCAAAATATTAGTCTCTTCTTGGACAGCGGAGACTTTCTCAATAAACTCATTAATATCGGCATTGTATTTGTAATTCTCATAGTAATATTTAAGTATAGCAAAATTTTCAGATCTGTAGACAGCATCATCACAATCTTCATACTTTTCAAACAAAGATTCAGTTTCTTAAGCACCCTTAAAAGCAACAAATTCTTCTATTCGTTCCACATCATAGTAATCATATATACCATTAGCATAAGAAGCCAAGGTTTCATTATCATTAAATTCACATGAAAAGGGAAGGTGTGGAGCCTTCATCCTAGAGCTGCAAGTATAATCATATCTTAAGCATAAATTCCGAGCATACCAATGCAAATAATAAATTTGATCCCATAAGAGTTTCCCTTTTTGAGACAAGCGATAATCCCTAAAGTATTCCCGTTGATCCAAAGTAACTCCCATTATCAAGTTGAATGGATTTTTATCAGGATTATCAAAGTAGTATTTAATGTTTTCAACATAACGAGCATCGAGGGTTTTAGGAGGTTTCCCATCTCCATGAGTAGCAAGTACAACTAATTTTTTTGGTGTTTCGTGTTCCATATCCATAACTAAAGATATAAAACAACTTAGAACAGGAAATAAAATCTACTTAGTGATAAAGCAAACAAGCACACACGAGAATATCAACCCCACGCTATTGCTCCCCGGCGACGGCGCCAGAAAAAGGTCTTGATAACCCACAAGTATAGGGGATCAATTGTAGCTTTTTCGATAAATAAGAGTGTCGAACCCAACGAGGAGCTAAAGGTAGAATTAATATTCCCTTCAAGTTCTATCGACCACCGATACAACTCTACGCACGCTTAACATTCGCTTTACCTAGAACAAGTATAAAACTATTTTGTAGGTGATAGGATAGGTTTGCAAGAATAAAGCTAGAAGTACTTTGCGAGAATAAAACTACGAGTAATTTGCAAGATAATAAAAGCTAGTTGTTTAGTAGAAAGCTTTTGTAACACAAGAGAATGATTTGTCCCTAGGCAATCGATAACTAGACCGGTAATCATTATTGCAATTTTATATGAGGGAGAGGCATGAGCTAACATACTTTCCGTACTTGGATCATATGCACTTATGATTGGAACTCTAGTAAGCATTCGCAACTACCAAAGATCATTAAGGTAAAACCCAACCATAGCAGTAAGTATCAAGTCCCCTTTACTCCCATACGCAACAACCCCCTTACTTGGGTGTAAGCTTCTGTCGCTCTAGCCGCCCACTATAAGAGAATTATGAACGTATTGCAAACCCTACAGCGGGAATCCCTCATGCTTGCGCGACATGGAGGGAACCATAGGACAGCACCAAAATAAAACATACAACTCAAACCAATCACGATCATCAATCAACCCATAGGACAAAAGAAAACTACTCAAACATCATAGGATGGCCACAAATCATTGGATAATAATATGTAGCATTAAGCACCATGTTTAAGTAGAGATTACAGCGGGGAGAAGAGGTGTTACACCACTGCATAGAGGGGGGGAGAGTTGGTGGTGACGGCGGCGAAGTTGTTGGTGTAGATCGCCGTCACGATGATTGCCCCGGCGGCGTTCCGGCGCCACTGGGAGAGAGGGGGAGAGAGCCCCCCTCCTCCTTCTTATTCTTCCTTGGCCTCCTCCCTAGATGGGAGGAGAGTTTCCCCTCTGGTCCATGGCTGCCATGGCGGCGGAGGGGCAGGAGCCCCACCTAGATTGGATCTCTCTCTCTCTGTTCTCTTCTGTTTCGCGCTCCTCTTTTCTAGCCTTTCACCGTTTCTTAAATTCCCGAAGATCCATAACTCCGATTGTGCTGAAATTTTAACACAATTTTTTCCGGATATTAGCTTCCTTGCGCCCGAAGAAGAGCACCAACCGACCTACGAGGGCCTCATGAGGCACCACGGCACCCCCCCTGGCGCGCCCTGGTGCCTCGTGGGGCCCATGAGCACCGCCTTGCGTTGATTCCGCCTCCCAAAAATCACATATATTCCAAAATAATTCTTCGTAAATTTTTATTGCATTTGGACTTCGTTTGATATGGATTTCTGTGAAACAAAAAACAAGCAGAAAACAGGAACTGGCACTGGGCACTGGATCAATATGTTAGTCCAAGAAATCATATAAAATGTTGCCAAAAGTATGTGGAAATTATAGGATATTGGCATGAAACAATCAAAATTTATAGATACGACGGAGACGTATCAACTCTCTATATGAAAAACATGGTGCTACTCTGAAGCACAAGTGTGGAAAAGGATAGTAACATTGCCCCTTCTCTCTTTTTCTCTCATTTATTTTTATTTTTTTTCATGGCTCTTTTTCGCCTCTTTTTTTAGAACGATCTCATGGACCTCATCCCAACTTTTTCAAGGACTCGTCAGTCTCTATCATTCTTTCCTCACTGGGACAATGCTCTAATAATGATCATCATCACACCTCTATTTACTTACAACTCAACATTACAACTCGATACTAGAACAAAAATATTACTCTATATGAATGCCTCTGGCAGTGTACCAGGATGTGCAATGATGCTAGCGTAACATGTATAACAATGATGAATGGTGGCTGAGCCATAAATACTATGTCAGCTATATGATCATGCAAAGCAATATGACAATGATGATGTATGTCATAAAAATGGAACGGTGGAAGTTGCATGGCAATATATCTCAGAATGGCTATGGAAATGCCATGATAGGTAGGTATGGTGGCTGTTTTGAGGAAGATATATGGAGGCTTATGTGTGATAGAGTGTATCATATCACGGGGTTTGGATGCACCGGCGAAGTTTGCACCAACTCTCGACGTGAGAAAGGGCAATGCACGGTACCGAAGAGGCTAACAAATTGCGGAAGGGTGAGAGTACGTATAATCCATGAACTCACATTAGTCATAAAGAACTCACATACTTATTGCGAAAGTTTATTAGCCCTCGAAGCAAAGTACTACTACGCATGCCCCGAGAGGGATAGATTGGTAGGACAAGGTCCATCGCTCATCCCCGGCCGCCACTCATAAGGTAGACAATCAATAATAAATCATGCTCCAACTTCTTAGCATAACGACAGATCATACGTGCATGCTTCGGGAATCACAAACCTTAACACAATTATTCTTACTAAACCACAATTATGTACTAATACCTCCCCCATATTACCATCTTAATATCGCAAAACTATTGCAAGGAATCAAATTTATCATATTCAGTGATCTACATGAAAGTTTTTATTATATCCCTCTTGAATACCTATCATATCAGGACCAAATTCATAACCCGTGCCTATTACCATTGCTATCATAAGACTCTCAAAAAGATATAAGTGAAGCATGATAGTGCAACTATTTCTTTAAAATATAACCACGGCCATGCTCTAAAAGATATAAGTGAAGCACTAGAGCAACTGCCTAGCCCAAAGATATAAGTGAAGCACATAGAGTATTCTAACAAATCACGAATAATGTGTGTCCCTCTCAAAAAGGTGTTTTCAGAAAAGATGATTGTGACAAACTAAAAAGCAAACAAAAGCAAACAAACTATTTCACAAGACGCTGCAAGTAAAACACATATCATGTGATGAATAAAAATATAGCTCCAAGTGAGTTACCGATAGATTGTAGACGAAAGAGGGGATGCCTTCCGGGGCATCCCCAAGATTAGACGCTTGGGGTGCCTTGGGCATCCCCAAGCTTAGGCTCTTGCCGCTCCTTATTCCTTTATCCATCGTAGTCTCACCCAAAACTTGAAAACTTCAGCACACAAAACTAAACAGAAACCTCGTGAGATCCGTTAGTATAACAAATAAATCTTTAACTTTAGGTACTGATGTAAATTGATTCATATTTAATATTGGCATAATGCTACTGTACTCGAACTTCTCCATGACTCATACCCCCCGATACGATCCATAGATTCATCAAAATAAGCAAACTATGCAACAAAAAACAGAATCTGTCTAAAACAGAACAGTCTATAAAGATCTATTTAGAAGCTATACTTCTATAACACCCAAAATTCTGAAAAATTAGGAAAACGTAAACAATTCATATAGAAATACTGTGTAAAAATTTCATATTTTTCTGACGCACCAGTACAGAATTAAAATTCCAGCACTGGACGCGAAACTTTCTGTTTTCCAAACAGCATCAATTATACTATCATCAACATCATCCCAAAGGCACTACTTGGCACAAACACTAATTAAAACATAAAAATACAATCATAACAGAAGCTATAATTGTTCAAACACTGAAAAACAGAAGGTAAAACAAAAAAATTATTTTATTCATTGGGTTAAGCTCTTTCTTTATAGCCATTAAGATAGGCTTGAGATTTCAATGATGCTCACATGAAAGATAAGAATTAAAATACAAAGAGAGCATCATAAAACATTTCAAAAACACATGTATGTCGAACATACTTCCTATGCATAGGCATTTTATAGGAAAACAAATTATCAAGACAAGCAATATCTAGCATATGCAAATAGGAAGAATGAAGCATTAATAATTTCAACACAACGACAGGCAATATAGTAACATGAAGATTTCTACAACCATATTTTCCTCTCTCATAATAATTACATGTTGGATCATATTCAAATTCAACAATATTGCAATCACATAACATATTCTCTACATGATCCACATGCATGCAAAGTTGACACACTTCCAAAATAGTGGGATTACCATCAACTAAAGTCATGACCTCTCCAAACCCACTTTCATCAAAAAAATCATAAGTTTGAACACTCTCCGAACATGTGGGATTCTTTTTACCTAAAGTTGACACTCTTCCAAACCCACTTTCAATATTATTGCAAACATTATTATCAATATCATATTCATCATGAGGCTTAAATAAATTTTCAAGATCATAAGAAGCATCACCCCAATCATGATCATTACAATGAGTAGTGGACATAACAAAATCATCATCCCCAAGCTTGTAGTTTTGCATATCATTAACACAATTGATATTAATAGAATTTATAATAAAATCATTGCAATCATGATTTTCATTCAAAGAGCTATCATGAATCACTTTATAAATTTCTTCTTTTAACACTTCATCACAATTTTCAGATTCATGATTTTCAAGCAGAACTTCGTAAAGATAATCTAGAGCACTCAACTCACTAGAAATTGGTTCATCATAATTGGATTTTTTTTAAAGATTAGCAAGTGGATGAGGATCCATATCAATAGATTTTTAGCAAGCGAAGATGCAAGCAAATAGAAGGCACATGGCAACACAAACAAAGATAGCACACAAAATATTTTTGTGTTTTTGTAAAAAAAATTAGAAGTGGGGGAGATGAAAACGAGAGGCAAATGCAAATAAAAGGCAAATAAAGTAAATGCAAGTGAATGATACTTTGTGCGAAGGCACTTGGTAATTTTGATGATGTCTCCCCGCCAACGGCGCCAGAACTTCTTCCTGCTACTTGTAGTCTGCGTTGGTATTTCCCCAAAGAGGAGAGGATGATGCAGTACAGTAGAGATAAGTATTTCCCTCAATTAAGAACCAAGGTTATCAATCCAGTAGGAGAACCAAGCAAAATTTCATTAAGCGCACTTGCACACACAAGAGCAAAAACTTGCACCCAATGCAAATAAGAGAGTTGTCAATCCTCTTAGCGGTTATTTGCAAGGATTAAATCTTATCGTGGTAAATAGATAAACTAAAATACTAATTAAAATAAAAGTAAATAAATTGCAGCAAGGTATTTTTAGGTTTTTTATATGATAAAGATAGACCCGGGGGCCATAGTTTTCACTAGAGGCTTCTCTCTTGAGCACATAAACATACGGTGGGTAAACAAATTACTGTTGGGCAAATGATAGAAAATCAAATAATTATGATGGATTCATGGCAATGATCATGTATATATGCATCACGTCCGAGACAAGTAGACCGACTCCTGCCTACATCTACTACTATTACTCCACTCATCGACCGCTATCCAGCATGCATCTAGAGTATTAAGTTAATAAAAATGAAGTAACGTCTTAAGCAAGATGACATGATGTAGAGAAGCAAATTCAAGCAATATGAATAAACCCCGTCTTTTTATCCTTAATTGTAACAATACAATTACGTGTCATGTCCCTTCTGTCACTGGGATTGAGCACCGCAAGATTGAACCCATCACAAAGCACCTCTCCCATTGCAAGATAAATCAATCTAGTAGGCCAAACCAAACCGATAGATCAGAGAGAAATACAAAGCTATAACAATCATGCATAAAAGAGTTCAGAGAAGAGTCAAATATTTCTCATGAATAATCTGATCATAAACTCACAATTCATCGGATCCCAACAAACACACCGCAAAAGAAGATTACATCGGATAGAACTCCAAGAACATCAAGGAGAACATTGTATTGAAGATCAAAGAGAGAGAAGAAGCCATCTAGCTACTAGCTATGGACCCGTAGGTCTGTGGTAAACTACTCACACATCATCGGAAGGGCAGCAAGGTTGATGTAGAAGCCCTCCGTGATCGATTCCCCCTCCGGCAGAGTACCGAAAAAGGCCTCCAAATGGGATCGCGGAAGAACAAAGGCTTGCGGCGGCAGAAAGGTTTTCACTTCTGGCTCTCTGGGGGTTTCCCAATATTTGTGAATTTATAGAAGTGGAATTAGGTCAAACGGAGTCACATGGGCCCCTGGGGCGCGCCCTATTGCCTTGTGAAGCCTCCGTGAGGCTTCTGGCCTCCTCCCGAAGCTTCCAAGGTTTCTTTTGTCCAGAAAAAAATCTCCAAAAAGTTTCGTGGCATTTGAACTTCATTTGGTACTGTTTCTCCGAAAAGCCAAAAACAAGCAGAAAACAACAACTGGCACTGGGCACTAGATTAATAGGTTAGTCCCAAAAAATGATATATAATTGCATACAATTGCATATAAAAACATCCAAGATTGGTACTATAATAGCATGGAACAATCAAAAATTATAGATACGATGGAGACGTATCACATCCCCAAGCTTAGACGCTTGAGTCTTCCTTGAATATTACCTTGGGGTGCCTTGGGCATCCCCAAGCTTAGGCTCTTGCCACTCTTTATTCCTTTATCCATCGTAGTCTCACCCAAAACTTGAAAACTTCAGCACACAAAACTCAACAGAAACCTCATGAGATCCATTAGTATAACAAATAAATCTTAAACTCTAAGTATTGTAGTAAATTGATTCATATTTAATATTCGCATAATGCTACTGTACTCCAACTTCTCCATGACTCATACCCCCCGATACGATCCATAGATTCATCAAAATAAGCAAACTATGCAACAAAAACAGAATCTGCCTAAAACAGAACAGTTTGTAAAGACCTGAATTATGGTCATACTTTTGTAACTCCAGAAATTCTGAAAAATTGGGGAAACGTGGGCAATTCATATTCCAACACTGTGTAAAAAATTCAAAATTTATTGACGCTCCAGAAAAAAATCAAAATTCCAGCACTGGCGCAAAAGTTTCTGTTTTCAAACAGCATCAATCATACTATCTTCCAAATCATCCCAAAGGCATTACTGGCACAAACACTAATTAAAACATAAAAACACAATCATAACAGAGGCTATAATCATGTAAACACACAAAAACAGAAAGTAATAACAAAATTTTATTTTATTTATTGGGTTGCCTCCCAACAAGCGCTATTGTTTTATGCCCCTAGCTAGGCATAATGCATAGTTTCAAGTGTTGTCATCCTTGGTTTCCAAATCCTGAATTATGCACCCACTCTTTTTAGGAGATTTAACATAGAAATTTCTTATCATAACACTCCTAGGAACAAAGTTGAGGAATTTATTCTCATGAACGGGTTCCTTTATTCTATCAATGAAATCGGGGTGCACACTAATCATTTTAAGATCCTCATTTTCCTTACTAGAAGTGGCACCCTTAGTCTTAGGAACATACATAAACTTGCAATTTTTATTGGGAGGAGTCCTATCAATATTTTTAACGGAGGAAAAAGCAGAACACAAAGTATTAATAATTTCCTCTAACTTATCGATTCTAGCGGGACTTTGTTCCATTCTTTCGTTAATTACCGGCTCTTTTTCTTTTAAGGTTTTCAATGCAATTCCCACCTTCGAACCAAATTGAGTAATATGATTATGGACCTTTTTATCTAAATTCTCAAGATGTTCAATAGTTAGCATTTTATTTTCAATAGCTTCTAACCTTTGCATAACATGCTCTAAAGTCAATGTCGTTTCATTAATAATAATAGGGGTTGAACCCACTAAATTTCCCATAGCATTGAAAGCATCCAAAGAGGGACACAACAAGAAATTCCCTCCGGTAATAGTGTCAAGCACAAATCTATACCAAGTAGAAATTCCCACATAAAAATTGCGAAGAAGAACGGTAGTGGATTGCTTACGAGTCGATCTATTTTGGGCATCGCAAATCCTGTACCAAGCATCTTTTAATTTCTCTCCTCCCCTTTGTTTAAAATTAAGCACTTCATTTTCAGGGGTAATAGTAACGAGCGAAGAACTAGCCATAGTGGTAAAGCAAACAGGCAAACAAGCAAATAAAAATATTTTTGTGTTTTTTGTAAAATTGTTTTAGAAGTGGGGGAGATGAAAACGAGAGGCAAATGCAAATAAAAGGCAAATAAAGTAAATGCAAGTGAATGATAGTTTGTGCAAATGTATTGATTAATTTTGGTGATGTCTCCCCGGCAACGGCACCAGAAATTCTTCCTGCTACTTGTAGGCTGCGTTGGTATTTTCCTCGAAGAGAAGAGGATGATGTAGTACAGTAGAGATAAGTATTTCCCTCAGTTAAGAACCAAGGTTATCAATCCAGTACGAGAACCACACAAAATCCCTTTAGCAGCACCTGCACACACAAAAGCAAACACTAGCACCCAACGCAAATAAGAGGCTTGTCAATCCTCTTAGCGGTTATTTGCAAGGATTAATTCTGATAGTGATAGATAGCTAAAGTAAATTACTAAATAAAATATAAGTAAATAAATTGCAGCGAGATATTTTTGGTTTTTTATATATGATAAAGATAGACCCGGGGGGCATAGTTTTCACTAGAGGCTTCTCTCTCGAGCGCAGAACATACGGTGGGTAAACAAATTACTGTTGGGCAATTGATAGAAAAGCAAATAATTATGACGGATTCATGGCAATGATCATGTATATAGGCATCACGTCTGAGACAAGTAGACCGAAACGATTATGCATCTACTACTATTACTCCACCCATCGACCGCTATCCAGCATGCATCTAGGGTATTAAGTTAATGAAAACAGAGTAACGCCTTAAGCAAGATGACATGATGTAGACAAAGTAAACTCAAGCAATATGATTAAACCCCATATTTTTATCCTTAATGGCAACAATACAAATACGTGTCATGTCCCTTTCTGTCACTGGGATTGAGCACCGCAAGATTGAACCCATCACAAAGCACCTCTCCCATTGCAAGATAAACCAATCTAGTTGGCCAAAATAAATCGATAGATCGGAGAGAAATACAAAGCTATAACAATCATGCCTAAAAGAGTTCAGAGAAGACTCAAATATTTCTCATGAATAATCTGATCATAAACTCACAATTCATCGGATCCCAACAAACACACCGCAAAAGAAGATTACATCGGATAGAACTCCAAGAACATCGAGGAGAACTTTGTATTGAAGATCAAAGAGAGAAAAGAAGCCATCTAGCTACTAGCTATGGACCCGTAGATCTGTGGTAAACTACTCACACATCATCGGAAGGGCAGCAAGGTTGATGTAGAAGCCCTCCGTGATCGATTCCCCCTCCGACAGAGTACCGGAAAAGGCCTCCAGATGGGATCACGGAAGAACAGAGGCTTGCGGCGGCGGAAAGGTTTTTTTTCTGGCTCTCTGATGGTTTCTGAATATTTGTGAATTTATAGAAGTGGAATTAGGTCAAACGGAGCCATGAGGGGCCCATAAGGTAACAGGGCGCGCCCCCCTGGGGCCACGCCCTGTTGCCTTGTGGAGGCCTCGTGAACCTTCTGGCCTCCTCTCCAAGTCTCCAGGGTCTCTTTTGTCCAGGAAAAAATCTCCAAAAAGTTTCGTGGCATTTGGACTTTGTTTGATATTGATTTTCTGAAAAGCCAAAAACAAGCAGAAAACAGCAACTGGCACTGGGCACTAGGTTAATAGGTTAGTCCCAAAAAATGATATATAATTGCATATAAAAACATCCAAGATTGATACTATAATAGCATGGAACAATCAAAAATTATAGATACGTTGGAGATGTATCACCCCGTGCCGGCGACGGGCAGCCCAAGCGTCGGCGCCGCCCATCCCCCCAACAACCTCCCCACCGGACACCCTCTGTGTGCCGCCCTGATACGTCTCCAACGTATGTATAATTTTTGATTGTTCCATGCTGATATATTATCAATCTAGGATGTTTTTATAATCATTTACAGCAATTATATATCATTTTTGGAGACTAACCTATTAACCTAGTGCCAGTTGTTGTTTTCTGCCCTGTTTTTGTTTTGCAGAAAATCAATACCAAACGAAGTCCAAATGCCACGAAACTTTTTGGAGATTTTTTATTGGACAAGATAAACACTAGAAGCTTCGGGAGAGGGCCAAAAGATGAAGGAGTGGGCCACGAGGCACCAGGGCGTGCCCCAGGGGGGGGTGGTGCGCCCTGGTACCTCGTGAGGCCCACCCAGCTCCGTTTGACCTAATTCCAGCACTATAAATTCCAGAAAAATCAGAAACCCTCGAGGGAGTCCATGAAATACTTTTTCCGCCGCCGCAAGTTTCTGTTCCAGAGAGATCCCATCTGGGGTCCTTCTCCGGTAATCTGCCGGGGGGGGGGGGGGGGGGAATTGATCACGGAGGGGTTCTACATCAACCTTGCTGCCCTTCCGATGATGCGTGAGTAGTTTAACACAGACCTTCGGGTCCATAGGCAGTAGCTAGATGGCTTCTTCTCTCTTTTTGATCTTCAATACAATGTTCTCCTCGATGTTCTTGGAGTTCTATCCGATGTAATCACTTTTTGCGGTGTGTTTGTTGGGATCCGATGAATTGTGAGTTTATGATCAGATTATCCATGAAATTATTTGAGTCTTTGCCGCACTCTTTTATGCATGATTATTATAGCCTCGTATTTCTTCTCTGATCTATTGATTTGTTTTGGCCAACTAGATTGATTTATCTTGCCATGGGAAGAGGTGCTTTGTAGTGGGTTCGATCTTGCGGTGCTCAATCCCAGTGACAGAAATGGACATGACACGTATGTATCATTGCTACTAAGGGTAAAAAGATGGGGTTTATTCATACGTGAGTTTATCTTGTCTACATCATGTCATCGTTCTTAAGGCATTACTCCGTTCTTATGGACTTAATACACTAGATGCATGCTGGATAGCGGTCGATGTGTGGAGTAATAGTAGTAGATGCAGGCAGGAGTCGGTCTACTAATCTTGGACGTGATGCCTATATACATGATCATTGCCTTGGATATCGTCATGATTATTTGCTTTTCTATCAATTGCCCAACAGTAATTTGTCTACCCACCGTATGCTATTTTCGCGAGAGAAGCCTCTGGTGAAATCTATGGCCCCCGGGTCTATTTAAATCATATTACTAAAACCCTAAAAATATTGCTGCCATTTTCTTTTATTTATTTTATTTTGTATTTTTGTTTCTATCTATCTATCACATACAATTTAATCTTGCAATTTACCGCCGAGAGATTGACAACCTCTCGTTTGCGTTGGGTGCAAGGATTTGTTGTTTGTGTGCAGGTGCTGCTAACGAGGTGTTGTGTGATTCTCCTACTGGTTCGATAACCTTGGTTTCATAACTGAGGGAAATACTTATCTCTACT
This sequence comes from Elymus sibiricus, assembly GCA_039707655.1. NCBI lineage: Eukaryota > Viridiplantae > Streptophyta > Magnoliopsida > Poales > Poaceae > Elymus > Elymus sibiricus. The sequence goes on along the minus strand of CM077672.1, from coordinate 73,170,519 downwards.
GTGCTGCATCATCCCTTCCTCTTCGGGGAAATACCAACGCAAGCTACAAGTAGCAGGAAGAATTTCTGGCGCCGTTGCCGGGGAGACATCATCAACATCTATCAAGTTCCTTTGCACAAACTCTCATCTCCTTGCATTTACTTTATTTGCCATTTGCCTCTCGTTTTCATCTCCCCCACTTCTAAAACGTTTTTACAAAAATACAAAAATATTTTTCGTTTGCTTTTTCTTGTTTGCTTGTTTGCTTGTTTGCTTGAAACTTGTAATCATGAGTGATTTTGGCATGGCGGAAACCGATGATGGTAAGACTCCTAAAAAGGGAAGTTCTACCAATCTTGAAGCTAAAACTTTTGTGTTGGGACATGGTAATGTTATAGGAAAAAGTGTCATCCAAGAATTCTTTAATTGCATTGGGACCTTGGCTTTTGATGATGCACCTATACTTAAAGAAACCAATAATTATGCCGATGCTATTTCCGCACTTGTTCTTAAACTTGAAAGAAGATTTATTCGCACCCATCCTACTTTGCAAAGATTGTTTTATGAGTTACCGGTTATAAAAGATCCTAGATCTAAGAAAATAGCTACCCTTGTTCTCATGAATGAATTTGATCACATAGTGCGAGAAGCTAGGGAAATCTTTGATTTTTATGGTATGAGCCGTGAAAAACCAGTAATAGATGAGATCCTTTATAATAATGATTACTTGCTGAGATATTTGTTCCGTAATGATGACATCTTTGATGAGAATATTAAAAAGGAAGTTATTCCTTTGAATATAATCCAACAAGTTTTCAACAGCATCAATAGGCAATACTCTTGGATTGTAGCCGGTAATCAAGAGGGATTTCAAGATGGACAACTTGCTAATGCTAAAATTTCTATGGATGATATATTTCATATTACCTTTGAAAAACCCCTTGATAAAAGTACACCTTCGGATAAGAAGAAGAAAGATGACAATACTTGAAATTATGCATTATGCCTAGCTAGGGGCGTAAAACAATAGCGCTTGTTGGGAGGCAACCCAATGAATAAAATAAATTTTTGTTATAAGTTTCTGTTATTGTTTGTTTTCACTGTCGTGCTACTGGTATGATTGTGTTTTTGTGTTTTTGTGTTTTTAATTAGTGTTTGTGCCAAGTAAAGCCTTTAGGATGATTTGGAAGATAATATCATTGATGTTGTTTGGAAAACAGAAAGTTTTGCGTCCAGTGCCCGAATTTTGTTTCTGTACTGGAGCGTCAGAAAAGTCTGAATTTTTTACATAGTATTGATATATGAATTTCCCACGTTGCCCTAATTTTTCCGAATTTTTGGAGTTACAGAAGTATGACCATAATTCAGATCTCTACAGACTGTTCTGTTTTTGACAGATTCTGTTTTTGATGCACTACTTGCTTGTTTTGATGAATCTATGGATTGTATCCGGGGTATAAGCCATGGTGAAGTTAGAGTACAGTAGGTATAATGCAAAAATAAAATATGAATGGGTTTGCAACAGTACTTATAGTAGTGATTTATTTTGTTATACTAACGGATCTCACGAAGGTTTTGTTGAGTTTTGTGTGATTGAAGTTTTCAAGTTTTGGGTGAGATCACGATGGATGAAGGAATAAGGAGTAGTAAAAGCCTAAGCTTGGGGATGCCCGAGGCACCCCAAGGTAATATTCAAGGAAGACTCAAGCGTCTAAGCTTGGGGATGCCCCGGAAGGCATCCCCTCTTTCTTCTACCAACCATCGGTAATTTTACTTGGAGCTATATTTTTATTCGTCACATGATATGAGTTTTGCTTGGAGCGTCTTGTATTATATGAGTCTTTGCTTTGTTTGCTTTTTAGTTTGTCACAATCATCTTTGCTGAACACACCTATCTTGAGAGAGCCACACGTTATCATCATTTGTTAGAATACTCTATGTGCTTCACTTAAATTTTTTGAGCTAGGCAGTTGCTCTAGTGCTTTACTTAAATCTTTTTTAGCACGGTGGTGGCTATATTTTGAATAAATAAACTCTCATGCTTCACTTATATTATTTTGAGAGTTGATTAAAATTTTGAAGAAATGAATTCTCATGCTTCACTTATATTATTTTGAGAATTGACAAGATTAAAATTTTGAAGAAATGAATTCTCATGCTTCACTTATATTATTTTGAGAATTGATAAGATTGAAATTTTGAAGAAATATTTGCACTCTCATGCTTCACTTAAATATTTTTGAGAGTTGATGATAGTAACGGTAATTTGCACAGGATATGAAGTTGGTCCCAAAGTGATGAATATTCAAGAGGGATATGATAAAAACTTTCATATAGATCATTGGATATGATAAGTGTTATTCCTTGCAATAGTTTTGTGATATGGAAATGATAATATGTGAGTCATGTTAGTGAGTAATTGTGATTTAGTAAGAATATTAGTGCTAAGGTTTGTGATTCCCTATGCATGCACGTAGAGTCAATGGTTATACAATGAAGTTATATCGTACTTATGGTGCATTATTCGGTGTTAGTTGTGTTCAATGCATGTTTATGACCGTTTTCGTTTTCTGGTTGGTTGCCTCTCAATCTATTTGCTAGCCTTCATTTGTACTAAGCGGAAATACTGCTTGTGCATCCAAACTCCTTTAACCCAAGTTGTGCCAAATGAGTCCACTATATCTACCTATATGCGGTATTTCCATGTCGTTCCAAGTAAATTTGCGTGTGCCAACTCTAATTTTTCAAAATAATTTTCCGTTTTGTGTGCCCGTACCGCTCATGAAGCGGCAGGGGGTGGCCATTATTTTCCATGCTAGGTGTGTTATTCTCACAATGAGTGTTTATTCACTTGTCATTGCACGAGAGAATGGTTGGTAATAGGGATGCCCAGTCCCACAATGAAATTAATAACAACAAAATTCCTTGGAAAGTGTTGGTATGGAGGGCACCCGTGGATACGGCTAGCCATGGATTGTGAAAGAATGGTGGAAAGGAAATAAACTTTACTTTCTGTTTGGGAACCACCTATGATGTGTCTAGCATGGAAAATATTGGGAATTCTCAGTCGTTTTCGTTGACAGTAAAAGCATGCCTCTCAAAATATATTTTTATCTCTTTAATTTCAGCTTTGAGCTCTGGCACATTTGACAAATCTCTGCTTCCCTCTGCGAAGGGCCTATCTATTTACTTTTATGCAATTTTTATTTTTTTGAGTCTCCATCTTCTCTTACAAAAGCACCAACTAGAGAGCACTATTGTCATACTTGTGCATTGGATGTAGCTAATATTTGAGTGTGTTTCATGAATGGATCAATGATTGAGCATAATGGGCGAGGAATAACTTTCTTTAGCGTTGATATTTTGAAAGACATGGCTGCTTGTTAGCATGCTTGAGTATTTATATCTTCATGTCAAACTATAGACTATTGTTTTGAATCATTCAAGTCCAATGTCCATGCTACAAAAGAAAAGAATATGTGATGAATATGTTAGGCAGCATTCCACATCAAAAATTCTGTTTTTATCATTTACCTATTCGAGGACGAGCAGGAATTAAGCTTGGGGATGCTGATACGTCTCCAACGTATCTATAATTTTTGATTGTTCCATGCTGATATATTATCAATCTTGGATGTTTTTATAATCATTTACAGCCATTATATATCATTTTTGGAGACTAACCTATTAACCTAGTGCCCAGTGCCAGTTGTTGTTTTCTACCCTGTTTTTGTTTTACAGAAAATCAATACCAAACGAAGTCCAAATGCCACGAAACTTTTTGGAGATTTTTTATTGGACAAGATAAACATTAGAAGCTTCGGGAGAGGGCCAGAAGATGAAGGAGTGGGCCACGAGGCACCAGGGCGCGCCCCAAGGGGGGTGGCGCGCCCTGGTACCTCGTGGGGCCCACCCAGCTCCGTTTGACCTAATTCCAGCACTATAAATTCCAGAAAAATCAGAAACCCTCGAGGGAGTCCATGAAATACTTTTTCCGCTGCTGCAAGTTTCTATTCCAGAGAGATCCCATCTGGGGTCCTTCTCCGGTAATCTGCCAGAGGGGGAATCGATCACGGAGGGGTTCTACATCAACCTTGCTGCCCTTCCGATGATGCGTGAGTAGTTTAGCACAGACCTTCGGGTCCATAGGCAGTAGCTAGATGGCTTCTTCTCTCTTTTTGATCTTCAATACAATGTTCTTCTTGATGTTCTTGGAGTTCTATCCGATGTAATCACTTTTTGCGGTGTGTTTGTTGGGATCCGATGAATTGTGAGTTTATGATCAGATTATCCATGAAATTATTTGAGTCTTTGTTGAACTCTTTTATGCATGATTATTATAGCCTCATATTTCTTCTCTGATCTATTGATTTGGTTTGGCCAACTAGATTGATTTATCTTGCCATGGGAAGAGGTGCTTTGTAGTGGGTTCGATCTTGCGGTGCTCAATCCCAGTGACAGAAAGGGACATGACACGTATGTATCGTTGCTACTAAGGGTAAAAAGATGGGGTTTATTCATACGTGAGTTTATCTTGTCTACATCATGTCATCGTTCTTAAGGCATTACTCCGTTCTTATGGACTTAATACACTAGATGCATGCTGGATAGCAGTCGATGTGTGGAGTAATAGTAGTAGATGCAGGCAGGAGTCGGTCTACTAATCTTGGACGTGATGCCTATATACATGATCATTGCCTTGGATATCGTTATGATTATTTGCTTTTCTATCAATTGCCCAACAGTAATTTGTCCACCCACCGTTGGCTATTTTCGCGAGAGAAGCCTCTAGTGAAATCTATGACCCCCGGGTCTATTTAAATCATATTACTAAAACCCTAAAAATATTGCTGCCATTTTCTTTTATTTCTTTTATTTTGTATTTTTGTTTCAATCTATCTATGTATCACATACAATTTAATCTTGCAATTTACCGCCGAGAGATTGACAACCTCTCGTTTGCGTTGGGTGCAAGGATTTGTTGTTTGTGTGCAGGTGCTGCTAACAAGGTGTTGTGTGATTCTCCTACTGGTTTGATAACCTTGGTTTCATAACTGAGGGAAATACTTATCTCTACTGTGTTGCATCATCCCTTCCTCTTCGGGGAAATACCAACGCAAGCTACAAGTAGCACGCCCTGCCACGGCGGTCGAAGCAGCTCCACGCAAGCCCACCAACGCCAGCCCATCCACCGACAAGGAGACCCTAAAGATTGCCGCCCACCGCCAAGACTGCTCGCCGGGAAGCCCATCCACGCTGCTCGCCAACTTCCAGCCACCGGAGCCGGCAAGAAACCGGCCAGCACGTTCGCTGCTACTTGTAGTCTGCGTTGGTATTTCCCCGAAGAGGAGAGGATGATGCAGTACAGTAGAGATAAGTATTTCCCTCAGTTAAGAACCAAGGTTATCAATCCAGTAAGAGAACCAAGCGAAATTCCGTTAAGCGCACCTGCACATAGAAGAGCAAACACTTGCACCCAACGCAAATAAGAGGGTTGCCAATCCCCTTAGCGGTTATTGATGTCTACTACGCAACTTTTATTCTTGTAGACGTTGTTGGGCCTCCAAGTGCAGAGTTTTGTAGGACAGTAGCAAATTTCCCTCAAGTGGATGACCTAAGGTTTATCAATCCGTGGGAGGCGTAGGATGAAGATGCTCTCTCAAACAACCCTGCAATCAAATACAATAAATCTCTTGTGTCCACAACACACCCAATACAATGGTAAATTGTATAGGTGCACTAGTTCGGTGAAGAGATGGTGATACAAGTGTAGTATAGATAGTAGATATAGGTTTTTATAATCTGAAAATATAAAAACAGCAAGGTAACTAGTAGCAAAAGTGAGCACAAATGGTATTGCAATGCTTAGAAACAAGGCCCAGGGTTCATACTTGCAACACCCCATGTATTAAGCTACATTGATCACCCTTTTGATAATGCCAAGTCACCATGATTAACAGTGCTTGATCATCATTTGGATCATATCTCATTTCAAATTCCAATTCAAATTGAGAATTCAAATTTAAAGTGAATTTAAAAGTTGTTCAAATCCAGGAACTAAATAGTTCATAATATTGCAAATATTCCCAAAGCAATTATAAACATAAGGTCAACATTTATTGGAATATTTAAATGACTCTAACATCCTAAAACAGTACCAAAACAGCAATGTTTAATCTATTTTAATTAATCCAAAATTCAAATGAAATCAAATTACCTCCAAACCTTTTTATGGCAGTGCTAGATATTGCAATGTATTTATGTGTCTAAGTCTCATATTTTACAAAAGTGAATTGTTGGCCAAACATTTTGCTAAACAGAAAGGAAAAATAGAGACGGGAAAAAGAAAAGAAAAACTAAAACACTGCACTGTGCCCCTGGGCTTCAGTTCAACAGTACCCCGGCCCAGCCCGCTCTGGGTCATCTCCCACCTCTTGCCACAGCCGTCCACAGCCACGCGGATGCCGACACGCGGCCACTACAGGAGCTCATGGGAGACGATAAGAACACCAGCCGTCCCCCTCGCCCAACCCTAGCTCGTGTTTTTCCTCTCCCCGCTTCTCTCCCTCTCTGTTAGCTCGTCCGAACGCCGCCATGGACGCCACCCGATGAACTTGCGGCCACACGTTTCCCCGAGTCATCGCAGCTTGTCCAGGAGGACCACCGTCGACTGCTACATCCTCCTCTGCCATCATCTCGAGCCGGGAAGCCGCCATGCCTCGCCATCGACCGGCTTCATCAACTACGGCCGCCGTCGCCATTGGAGTCGATCCGCTCGTCTCCGACCGTCCCTGGCCTCACCGAGCCCTCTCCGAGCTCCTTTGTGAGTGCCGCCCTTCGTCCCCTATCTTTCTTGCCTCTTGCGCGCCGCCTAGCTAGCCGTAACCGAGGCCGAGAGCTGGCTGTGGCCATGGCGCCGCCATTGGGCTCGTAGTCGTCACTGCCGACCCCCTCGAGTCCAACCGATGTTGCCGCCACGCTCAGGACCCCTCTCCGCTGCTGCCCGCCCAACCAGATCGACGTATGCGAGGCCAATTGCTTGATCCATTCGAGCTCGTGTTGCCGCCGCCATCGGACGTCAGCGGAGCTGTCATCTCCGGCCACCGCAGGTTGAACTGCCGCCACCATCGGACGCAGCTCGTCGAGCTCGTCCGGATGGACCCAGCCGCGCCTCAAACCGTGCTCTGTGGCGCGTTTCCGGCGAGTCCCGAGCCGGCCACCGCAGTTTTGGCTCGCCGCCTGTGGGTCCCGCCAGGTGGACCCCGCGTTATTAGCCACTAATCCCCCCCCTTCAGCCATTGACATATGGGGCCGCCACTGTAGCACTTAGGATTAGATTAAACTTAACCAAATAATTAGTATAGCCACTGACAGCTCGGCCCCACAAGTTAATTAGATTAATTAGGTTTAACTAAAACCTGTTTTATTAAATGTCTCACTGACCAGTGGGACCCACTGGTCAGGTTTGACCAGACAACTCTACTGTTGACTGCTGACTGGGCAGTTGACCTGGTCAACTGGCCCCACTGTCAGCCTCACATGCAAACAGCTGGGTACACTTATGTGTACCCATAGCAATTAGTATTTAAATGATTTTCGAATTAAATATATCCAGAAAATTCAGAAAATGATTAAAACTTTGAAAAATCATATAAAATAAACCGTAACTCGGATGAAAATAATTTATATATGAAAAATGATCAGAAAAATATGAAGAGTCCGAATATGTCATCCACATACCTACCACACCCCTCTAACATGATGAACATGGAACTTTCCCCTCCGGATCGTCTGTCCGATAATTGCCCGGAGCTGGTAAAACACCTCCAGATGTTTTTCCTGCTCCGACCAAAATACCTAGCACTGCATTAGAACACCCCTAGCACTGCATATTGCCATGCCATGCATTTGTGTTGCATTGTTTGCCATGTATTTATTGTTTCTTCCCCCTCCTTCTCTCCTGATAGACCCCGAGACTGCCGACGACACTGCTGAGTACGACTACGTCGTCGACGACCAGACCCCTTCAGTTGAGCTTCCAGGCAAGCAAAACCCCCTTGACCATCCAGATATCGCCCATTCCTTCTCTCTTATGCTTGCATTAGAATTGCTTCTGTTGCTACTCCGATAGTTCCTATTCTGATGCATAGCCTGATTTCGTCGCCTACTGTTGATACCTACCTGCTGTCCCAGGATGCTTAGTTAGCAATGTTGTTGATCCATCTGTGGCCCTTCACCCTTGTCCGGTTGCTATGCTTGTTATCGGGCCGTGATCACTTTGGGTGATGATCACAGAAATGTTTACTTATTGCAATACTTTAAACTATTAAAGCCGGGCCGGCTCCAAGAGTGCCCGCGAGATAATAACATTAAAGACGGGTCGGCTCCAAGAGCACCCGCGAGTCGTGTGTTATCAAGTCGGAGTGACAGGGATCCTGTTCATCTTCGCGAGTTACTAAATACGCCTAACGGATTTGGGTATTTGATCTTAGTGGGTCGTTGGCCCTATACGCACTACCACCACATGGGATAATGGTTATGGGACCCTCTACGTCGTATGTATCAGCCGAAAGCTCTGTCAGATGTCCAGTTCAGCATTGTGGGCCTGTCGGGCCAGTGCCATCCAGGATGAGGTGGTGCTCGTCCCGACTCGTCGCATAACGACCCGGAGTGCAAAGGGCGATGGGCCCAAGACCCCGGAGCGCTTAGGATGTAGACCGGTGGGGACCTCTCTGCTGAGCCTAGGTAGGACTACGACGTCGTGTCGATCAGCAGAGGCCGGGCATGACCCCGGAAAAGTGTGTCCGGCCAGAGTTAATCGAGCGTGTTGGGTAACAGTAGTGCACCCCTGCAGGGAAGTGATCTATTCGAATAGCCGTGTCCACGGTAACAGGACGCTCGGAGTTGTATCCTGATCTGCTACAACTACAAATGAATACTGTTACAATGATAAACTGTTACTACTGCTCTCGTGATCACTTTCTCGTAGGGTAGTCGAGGAAGGATCTCAGGGCATTACTAAAATATAATTGCTATCATATGTTACTATACTCTACTATCTTCTGATGCTGCAAGATTGTTTCAAGATGCTAGTCTTCGATAGGCTAGGCCTTTCCCCCTCTGTTCTGGCATTTCTGTTGTTTAGTCCAAAGATATAGCCACATTCCTTTGATACCGATGCATACTTAGCATAGTTCTGATGTCAGTCTTGCGAGTACTTTGGATGAGTACTCACGGTTGCTTTGCTATATCTTTTCCCCATACCCGGTTGCTGCGATCAGACGACGGAGTCCAGGAGCAGGAGATCCCCGGAGGCATCTACTACTACGTTGAGCCCGCCGACCAGGAGTAGTTCGGAGGCCCTAGGCAGGAGGCCTTCGCCTTTTCGATCAGTGTCGTTGGTTGTGCTTGCCTTCTTAAGGCACCCTTGTTTAACTTTGTGTCTGTACTCAGATACTTTTGCTTCCGCTGATGCTTGTATGACTCGAGATTTTGTATTCGAGCCCTTGAGGCCCCTGGCTTGTAATATAAAGCTTGTATTATTATTTTTTGTGTCTAGAGTTGTGTTGTGATATCTTCCTGTGAGTCCTTAGGCTTGATCGTGTGCATTTGTGTGTATGATTAGTGCACAATTAAGTCGGGGGCGTAACAAGTTGGTATCAGAGCCGACTGCCTGTAGGAACCCCCAATTCCAACTCCTTGGCCGAAGTTGAGTCTAGTCTTTCAAAAAATTGTTTTACTAACATGGCTCTGTGGCTTACGGGCCCACGTCGCCAATGGATGGGATTAGGTTCTTTTATTCCTCTTCCTTACTCTGGGACTCTGATCTCTCTTCTTTTCGGGTTAAACTTTTACTAACTCTAACATTAGGTTCTCGTGATCACGTCCACCCGGAGTTCTGAATTTACCCCCCCCCCCTTCTTCAAGTTGAGGGCCAGGTTCTGCTGCACAATGCCCACGGACCGCAGGATCCTTTTATCGAGGACACCCTGTGTTGTCATTTGCAGATTCCTCGCCCCAGTAGTTTTCTCTGACGTTGATGTAGCCTTTGCTATGTCCCGTGATTGTATTCCTCATTGCGTGCCTGCGCGCCGCCTAGTTTGTCTAGCTGCGTGTGTTTCCGAACTCGCGTTATCCGTTGATACCCAACTCCGTGCATGGATCAGTATGTCTTTAATGACTACTAATATGTATCTAATGCATTTTTTGTTCATTGCCCATGTTACATCATGAATAACTCCATACACCTGCAGTTGTTCTTGCTAAACTGCCCCTGTTGATTTGGCAGGATGGCTGACGATCCTCCACCTCCACCCTATATTGCCGCAATGATACAACAGTTTGAGCTGAATCGTCAGTTTATGACCGGGGTAATGGCCCAGTTTCCAAACCAGAATGCTCATCAACAGCCTGCCCCAATAACACTGCAAGAATTCATGCGCCTCAACCCGTCCATTTTCTGCAACTCCACCAATCCTATGGATGCTGATGATTGGCTTCGTGACATCCTGTTTGAAATGGAGTCCGCTAATGTTGCCCCTGACAGTTACGTCACCTTTGCGGCATTTCACCTGAAAGGTCCAGCTGCTCAATGGTGGGAAAGCCACAGGCGTATGCTGCCTACTGGGTAACCACTTGGCAGGAATTTCAGTCAGCCTTCCGTGCACGACACATTCCTCAAGGTCTGATCGACCAGAAGAAGAAGTAGTTCCGCAAACTCACTCAGGGCAAAATGACTGTGGATGAATATGAGAGGATTTCTCGATTTATCCCTCTATGCTGAAGATGACGTCTGCACTGATGCTCGCAAGCAGGAGAAATTTCGTGAAGGACTGCGTCCTGATATAAAGCTCGCACTTGTTGTCCATGATTGCGCGAACTTTGCGACGCTTGTCAGCCAAGCTTTCCGAGCTGAGACTGGTCTGAATGAGTACCAGGAGACACTCAAGCTTACTCGTGATATTGGCTCATCCTCGGGTCAGCCTGCTCAGAAACGTCAAGTTTGGATTCCACACAATGTACATCACCGACCAGCTCCAACACCAAGGCCGTCTTATGTTGCACCTCGTCTGCCACTGATACGTCTCCAACGTATCTATAATTTATGAAGTATTCATGCCATATTTATAACAATTCTATATGGTTTTGGTATGATTTGATTAGAACTAACCCGGACTGACGCTGTTTTCAGCAGAACTACCGTGGTGTTGTTTTTTGTGCAGAAATGAAAGTTTTCCAAATGAGCTGAAACTTTTTGGAGATTTTTTATTGGACAAATAAAAAATATTGGCACCAAGACCCACTGGAGGGGGGCCATCCAGTGCCCACGAGGCACCAGGGCGCGCCACCCCCCCACCCCCCCGACACGCCCTGGTACCTCGTGGGGCCCGCGTGGCTCCGTTTCGCGTGATTCCAATGCTGAAAAATCATATATATTTAGAAACCCCCGAAAGTTAACCTAGATGAGTTTTTACGCCACCGCAAGCCTCTGTACCAGAGAGATCTCATCTACAGCCCTTTTCCGGCACCCTGCCGGAGGGGGGAAAGCATCACCGGAGGCCATCTTCATCATCCCGGTGGTCTCCATGACGAGGAGGGAGTAGTTCACCCTCGGGGCTGAGGGTTTGTACCAGTAGCTATGTGTTTGATCTCTCTCTCTCTCTTGTGTTCTTGAGATGGCATGATCTTAATGTATCGCGAGCTTTGTTGATATAGATGAATCATATGGAGTTTTCCCCTCCCTATCTTCTTGTGATGAATTGAGTTTTCCCTTTGAAGTTTTCTTATCGGATTGAGTCTTTAAGGATTTGAGAACACTTGATGTATGACTTGCATATGGATATCTATGGTGACAATAGGATATTCACTTGAGTCACTTGATGTATGTTTTGGTGATCAACTTGCGGGTTCCGTGACCTTGGGGATTTATGCATAAGGGTTGGCACACGTTTTCGTCTTGACTTTCCGGTAGAAACTTTGGGGCACTCTTTGAAGTTCTTTGTGTTGGTTTGAATAGATGAATCTGAGATTGTGTGATGCATATCGTATAATCAAACCCGTGGGTACTCGTGGTGACATTGGAGTGCCTAGGTGACATTAGAGTTTTGGTTGATGTGTATCTTAAGGTGTTATTTTAGTACGATCTCTAGGGCTGTTCATGACAATTAATGGGGATGGCTCATAAGATTGATTGGGAAGGATAACTTTGAGGTGGTTTCGTACCCTACAACAATTTCTTCGTTTGTTCTCCGCTATTTGTGACTTTGGAGTGAACTCTTTGTTGCTCGTGAGGGATTTACATATGATTCAACTATGTCAACAATGTTGAGAGATTGCACTAGTGAAAGTATGAACCCTAGGCCTACTTTCTAAGCATTGCAATACCGTTTTTATGCCTGTTTACTTTGCGTTACCTTGCTGTTTTTATATTTTCAGATTACAAAAACCTATATCTACTATCCATACTACACTTTATCACCATCTCTTCGCCGAACTAGTGCACCTTTACAATTTACCATTGTATTGGGTGTATTGGGGACACAAGAGATTTCTTGTATTTGGTTGCAGGGTTGTTTGAGAGATACCATCTTCAACCTACGCCTCCCACGGATTGATAAACCTTAGGTTATCCACTTGAGGGAAAATTGCTACTGTCCTACAAAACTCTGCGCTTGGAGGCCCAACACGAGTCTACAAGAATAAGTTGTGTAGTAGACATCAAGCTCTTTTCTGGCGCCGTTGCCGGGGAGATGAGTGCTTGAAGGTATATCTTTAGATCTTGCAATCGAATCTTTTAGTTTCTTGTTTTATCACTAGTTTGGTTTTATAAAAGAAAACTACAAAAAAATGGAATTGAGGTTGCCTCATATTATTCGTCCTTATCATGTCTTTCTTGAAAATGATGGATCGGAAAATTGTGCTCAATTGATAGAAGAAGAATTCAATAAAATGTTTGGCATAAAATATTTGAATGATGAGCATGATTGCAATGTTGGTAGTATGAATTCTTTGAATATCCATGATGCTAATGATATGCAAAGCCACAAGCTTGGGGATGCTATATTTGATGAAGATGATATTTTTAGTCCCCCAAGTTTTGATGAGCAAATTTATTATGATGAAAGTATGCCTCCTATTTATGATGATTATATTGATGAAAGTGGAATTGGAGAGGCCATGACTTTATTTAATGATGATTCCACTATTTTGGAAGAGGTTTCAATTGACTATGATAAAAAAAGTTGCTATCTATGATGATTATTGTGATGACATGAATGCTATAAAGAATAATTATAACCATGAAATTTTTTATCATGATTTTAATGCTCAAATGGATTATGCCAATAAAGTATCTCATGATAGTTATTTTGTTGAGTTTGCTCCCACTATTATGAACGAGAGGAAAATTGCTTGTGTGGAGAGTAATAAAAATTATATGCTTACGTATCATGACAAGAATGCTTTATGTGATGGATATATTGTTGAATTTATTCATGATGCTACTGAAAATTATTATGAGGGAGGATCATATGCTTGTAGGTGTTGCAATAATATCAAGTTTCCTCTCTATGTTGAAAGTTTTGAAGTTATGCTTGTTTTGCCTTCCTATGCTAGTTGATTCTTGTTCCCATAAATTGCTTGCTCACAAAATCCCTATGCATAGGAAGTGGGTTAGGCTTAAATGTGTTTGATATATTTATCATGATGCTCCCTTTACGTTTCAATTCTTTACTTCTATGTGAGCATCATTGAAATCATCATGCCTAGCTAAAAAGGCATTAAAGAAAAGCACTTGTTGGGAGGCAACCCAATATGTATCCTTTCTGTTTTAGTGTGTTCACATGATTAAGCTACTGTAGTAATAATGTTTTATATGTTTTCTTTCAAGAAAGTGCCAAGTAAAACCTTTGGGATAGTGTGGATACTTGTTGATTCAATTCTGTGCAAAAACAGAAATTTTTGCCTCCAGTGTTTAATTTCCCAGATTTTACTGGAGCGTCACAAAATTCTGAAATTTTTACAGAGTATTTATATGCAAATTTTTGACATTTTTCTAATTTTTCAGAATTTTTAGAGTTCTAGAAGTATGGTAGTTGCTCAGATCATTACAGACTGTTCTGTTTTTGACAGATTCTGTTTTCAATGCATAGTTTGCTTGTTTTAATGTTTCCATAGCTTATATTATGAGATATAAATTGTGTAAATGATAGAATACAGTAGGAATTATATGGGAACAATTGTGAATCTTGTCTTGGACAGTACCTAAGTGATGGTTTATTCTTTATCATACTAACCGTTCTCACAAAGTTCCGTTAAGTTTTGTGTGATTGAAGTTTTCAAGTTTTGGGTGAGATATCGATATGAGGAGAATAAGGAGTGGCAAGACACTAAGATTGGGGATGCCCAAGGCACCCCAAGGTAATATTCAAGGAATAACCAAGCAACTAAGCTTGGGGATGCCCCGGAAGGCATCCCCTCTTTCGTCTTCAACACTATCGGTAACCTCACTTGGAGCTATATTTTTATTCGTCACATAATATGAGTTTTGCTTGGAGCATCATTTTCTTCTGTTGATTTTTTCTTGCTGTTATCAATAATCATGGTTTGTATCTTTTAGTACAATAAAATGCCAATTATAGCCTTTACCATGCTCAGTTTGCAAGTTCATGTGTTGCTGTTTGAAAACAGAAAGTTTTCTGTTATGTCCTGATTTTTGGTGAATTGTCAGAACATGATAAAAATCTGAGATTTTTACGCAGTAAGATTGCATGAGTTCTCTGTCACGTGGTAATTTTTCAGAATTTTTGGAGTTAGGGAAGTATGAATTCTTATTCACTCTTTACAGACTGTTCTGTTTTGGCAGATTGCTGTTATGGTTGCATTGTTTGCATATGTTTGCTTGTTTAATGATTCTATTTGAGGATAGGAGTATTAAATATGCAGAGACATTTAGTATGCAATGTTTAATTATAATTTTAGTGATTTGCTACAGTAGAGAATGTTAAGGTTTTGAATGGATTTAACATATCTCACAAGTTCTTGTCAAGTTTTGTGTGGATGAAGTTTTTAAAACTTAGGGAAACTACTATATGAGAAGAATTAACGAGACACAAGAGTTCAAGCTTGGGGATGCCCAAGGCTCCCCAAGTTAATATTCCAAGAAGTATCGAGCATTCAAGCTTGGGGATGCCCCGGTAGGCATCCCATCACTTTTTCTTCATCAACTATCGGTTAGTCTCGATTGAACCCAAGTTTTTACTCGTTCACATAATGTGTGCCATACTTGGTTGTATCCTTGTTTTGCTTGCTGTTTGAATAAAATATCAAGATCTGAAACTTTTTAAATGAGAGAGAGTCCTCACATGGCTACTTAATTGTTTCACTACTCATTGATCTTCGCTTATATATTTTGGAGTAGTTTGTCATTAATTCTCATGCTTCACCTATATCTTTTTGAGAGTTAATAATAGTAATGGTAATTTGCACAAGATATGAATTTGGTCCCAAAGTGATGAATATTCATGAGGGATATAATAAAAAACTTTCATATAGATCATTGGATATGATAAGTGTGATTCCTTGCAATGAAAATAATGAAAGAGATCATATGCTAATCTTATGGAAAGTAATGACATTACATAAAGAAAAGTATAAGTGGTAAAATTTATTGGAGGTTAACAAGCATAAAATTAGTCAATGATGCAATTCATGAAAAAATTAATAAGGGAAGAGAAGATTCACATGCAAATATACTATCTTGGACATCTTTTATGATTGTGAGCCCCCATTAAGTATTTTATGTCAAAGTGTTGACGTTGGACAAGGAAGACAACGTAATGAATTATGTTTGTTCATATTCACATAGAAGTTATATTGTTATAGATCCTCCAACATGTGGTGCTTGCCCAATATCTTTGCTAGCCAAAAATCCGCACCAAGTAGAGACACTACTTGTGCATCCAAAACCCTTAAACCCAGTTTCTTCCCATGAGTATCCACCATATCTACCTATGGATTGAATAAGATCCTCCAAGTAAGTTGTCATCGGTGCAAAAAGCAATAAAAATTGCCTCTAAATATGTCTGAACTTTTATTGTAAGGGAAATAAGTGTTGTACGAACTTGTAATGGTAAAGAAATAAAAGCGACGGACTGCATAATAAAGGTTGCTATCACTAGGGGCAATATAATGTGGCGTTCCTTTGCATTAAGGGCTTGTGCATCCAAAAATAAAAAGCGCATGACAACCTCTGCTTCCCTCTGCGAAGGGCCTATCTTTTACTTTTATACATTTACTTTTATGAATTTATTTTTTATGCAAGAGTCAATAGTTTTCTCCTCTACTTCCTTTTTATTTTTCTCTTTTGCAAGCATCATGTGGTGGGGAAAGATCTAGGCACATATATCTAGTTGGATATGAGTGATCATGAGTTATTATTGTTGACATCACCCTTGAGGTGATTAAGTTGGGAGGCGAAATCACAAGCCCCTATCTTTCTATGTGTCTGGCTGAAACTTTTGCTCCATATATATGTCGTGAGTGTTAGCAATCATAGAAGACTGAATGATGGTTGAGTATGTGGACTTGCTAAAAAGCTCCTACATGAGACCCTTCCTGAAAATATGATGAATTGCAATTGCATTGTTGACTAGAATAGTTTGTTAGTTTCCAAGAAAGTTTATGCCTTACACTTTATTGTTGTGATGAATTGTTACTTGCTCATGAGATGTTTTATGATAATAAATATTGCTGTTATAATAATGATCTTGCTTTGAATCATTCAAGTCCAATGTCCATGCTATAAAAGAAAAGAATATATGATGATTATGATAGGTAGCATTCCACATCAAAATTTCTGTTTTTAATTGCTACTTTATCATGATGACTTTTATGACAAAAAGTTGTTGTTATGATGCTAGGAAAAGTGATTGAAATTATCATTGATCAAACTTATGCACTATGCTAGCATTCAGACTTCATAAATTATTTCTTTTATCATTTACCTACTCGAGGACGAGTAGGAATTAATCTTGGGGATGCTGATACGTCTCCAACGTATCTATAATTTATGAAGTATTCATGCCATATTTATAACAATTCTATATGGTTTTGGTATGATTTGATTAGAACTAACCCGGACTGACGCTGTTTTCAGCAGAACTACCATGGTGTTGTTTTTTGTGCAGAAATGAAAGTTTTCCAAATGAGCTGAAACTTTTTGGAGATTTTTTATTGGACAAATAAAAAATATTGGAACCAAGACCCACTGGAGGGGGGCCACCCAGTGCCCACGAGGCACCAGGGCGCCCCCCCCAGGCGCGCCCTGGTACCTTGTGGGGCCCGCGTGGCTCCGTTTCGCGTGATTCCAACGCTGAAAAATCATGTATATTCAGAAACCCCCGAAAGTTAACCTAGATGAGTTTTTACGCCACCGCAAGCCTCTGTACCAGAGAGATCTCATCTACAGCCCTTTTCCGGCACCCTGCCGGAGGGGGGAAAGCATCACCGGAGGCCATCTTCATCATCCCGGCGGTCTCCATGACGAGGAGGGAGTAGTTCACCCTCGGGGCTGAGGGTTTGTACCAGTAGCTATGTGTTTGATCTCTCTCTCTCTCTCTCTCTCTCTCTCTCTCTCTCTCTCTCTGGTGTTCTTGAGATGGCACGATCTTGATGTATCGCGAACTTTGTTGATATAGATGAATCATATGGAGTTTTCCCCTCTCTATCTTCTTGTGATGAATTGAGTTTTCCCTTTGAAGTTTTCTTATCGGATTGTGTCTTTAAGGATTTGAGACCACTTGATGTATGTCTTGCATATGGATATCTGTGGTGACAATAGGATATTCACTTGAGTCACTTGATGTATGTTTTAGTGATCAACTTGCGGGTTCCGTGACCTTGGGGATTTATGCATAAGGGTTGGCACACGTTTTCGTCTTGACTTTCTGGTAGAAACTTTGGGGCACTCTTTGAAGTTCTTTGTGTTGGTTTGAATAGATGAATCTGAGATTGTGTGATGCATATCGTATAATCAAACCCGTGGGTACTCGTGCTGACATTGGAGTGCCTAGGTGACATTAGGGTTTTGGTTGATGTGTATCTTAAGGTGTTATTTTAGTACGATCTCTAGGGCTGTTCGTGACAATTAATGGGGATGGCTCATAAGATTGATCGGGAAGGATAACTTTGAGGTGGTTTCGTACCCTACAACAATTTCTTCGTTTCTTCTCCGCTATTTGTGACTTTGGAGTGAACTCTTTGTTCCACGTGAGGGATTTACATATGATTCAACTATGTCAACAATGTTGAGAGATTGCACTAGTGAAAGTATGAACCCTAGGCCTAGTTTCTAAGCATTGCAATACCGTTTTTATGCCCGTTTACTTTGCGTTACCTTGCTGTTTTTATATTTTCAGATTACAAAAACCTATATCTACTATCCATACTACACTTTTATCACCATCTCTTCACCGAACTAGTGCACCTATACAATTTACCATTGTATTGGGTGTGTTGGGGACACAAGAGATTTCTTGTATTGGGTTGCAGGGTTGTTTGAGAGATACCATCTTCAACCTACGCCTCCCATGGATTGATAAACCTTAGGTCATCCTCTTGAGGGAAAATTGCTACTGTCCTACAAAACTCTGCGCTTGGAGGCCCAACACGAGTCTACAAGAATAAGTTGTGTAGTAGACATCAGCCGCTGCCGCCGAGACAGCTAGCGATTCAGGGTGGACAGCCCAATACTATGGCTACTCCCCATAATGATGGTTTATGCCGCAAGTGTGGTCAGCCAGGGCTCCGTGCTGCCAGCTGCCGCCCGACCCAGAAGCAGAGTACAAGAGCTCGTCAGCCCAGAAACCTTAATGCCAGGCCGCCTGCACTCGGTCGTGGTCATGTTAATCATGTAACGGTTGAAGAAGCTCGACGGGACCCCAAAATTGTGATGGGTACCCTTCTAGTGAATTCAGTCCCAGCTACTGTTCTTTTTGATTCAGGAGCGTCACATTCTTTCATCTCTGAAGCGTTTGTACGCAAGCAAGACTTATCATTCGAAAACTTGTACCCTCCACTGGTGGTTAGCTCTCCGGGATCCAGATGGGATACCTCGATGATAGCCCACAACAACCACATTGAAATTGGAGGATTACAATTCACTGCTTCACTCATGGCCCTCAAGGTTTCTACCATAGATGTCATTCTGGGCATGAATTGGTTGGGTCCTCATCAAGCCCTGATTGACTGTGCTGCTGAATCAGTTCACCTCACTCACCCTTCTGGCCAAACAGTCAAATACTCAGCCCGAACAGCTCAGGATGCTGAGAGCCAGATATATGCTCTGAATGCTTTGAACGCTTCACCTCTTGAGGGAATTGAGAATGTTCTAGTCGTTCGCAATTTTCCAGACGTCTTTCCAGAAGAACTTCCAGGAATACCCCCAGTCAGAGCTGTCGAGTTCGTCATCGACTTGAAACCAGGCACTACCCCGATTGCTAAGCGCCCCTATAAGATGCCGCCGCATGAACTCCTTGAACTTAAGGAGGAAATCGACAAGTCACTTAAAAAGGGTTTCATACGCCCTAGTTCTTCTGCTTGGGGAGCACCTTCGCTTTTTGTTAAGAAGAAGGATGGAACAAATCGGTTAGTTCAAGATTACCGACCTATCAACCAAGCAAAAATTCAGAACAAGTATCCGCTTCCCAGGATCAACGATCTGTATGATAAACTTGCTGGTTCCTCAGTATTCTCTAAACTTGATTTGAGATTGGGATACCACCAGATCCGAGTTCGTAAAGAGGACATTCCGAAGACAGCCTTTGTTACTCGCTATGGTTCTTACGAGTACACCGTCATGTCCTTCGGCTTAACCAACGCTCCAGCAACCTTCTCCCGACTGATGAAATACATCTTCATGGATTACCTCGACAAGTTTGTCGTGATTTATCTGGATGATATCCTTATATATTCAAAGAATGAAGAAGAACATTCCGAACATCTTCGACTTGTACTGGAAAAGCTGCGTGAACATCAAATGTATGCCAAGTATTCCAAGTGTGAGTTCTGGTTATCTGAACTGACTTATCTTGGCCACGTGATCTCCAAAGATGGCATTGCTGTTAACCCAGAACGAGTTCAGGCTATTCTTGAATGGACTCCTCCGAAGAATGTCAAGCAAGTCAGAAGTTTTCTCGGTCTCGCCAGCTATTGCCGCCGTTTCGTCGAGAATTTCTCCAAGATTGCTAAGCCACTGACTGATTTGCTCCACAAAGGCACGAAGTTTGAGTGGATAGAAGTGCCAAGAAAGTTTTCAGACACTTAAAGACAAGTTGACCTCTGCCCCAGTGCTTGCTCCTCTAGATTCCCGCAAGGACTTCGTGATTTATTGCGACGCATCCCGTCAAGGATTAGGCTGTGTCCTAATGCAAGAGCGGAAAGTGATTGCTTATGGCTCTCGACAGTTGCGTCCTCATGAAGAGAACTATCCAACGCATGATCTCGAACTTGCAGCAGTTATTTATGCATTGAAGTTATGGCAACATTACCTACTTGGTAATCGTTGCGAGATCTACACGGATCATCAAAGTCTGAAGTACTTGTTCACTCAGCCATCTCTGAACCTCCGTCAGCAAAGATGGATGGAGGCCATTACGGACTATGACCTAGGTATTTCTTATACCCCTGGCAAGGCTAATGTAATGGTTGATGCTTTGAGCCGTAAATCCTACTGTTGTGAACTTGAGGTTCAACTACAGCAACCACTTCTGTATGAAGAGCTTCGAAAGCTGAACATCGAGATAGTTCCTCAAGGATATCTAGATACCTTGGTTGTTGAACCAGATCTCGAGGACCTCATCAAGCATATACAGAAAGCTGACTCTGAAGTCGAGAAGATTAAGCGCGATCTAAAAAGGGGAAGGCCCTCATTCTTCACTATTGATGCTGATGGCACCTTGTTCTTCAAAAATTGCTTAGTGGTTCCTAGAAAGGACAACCTGGATCTGACCCCGCGTGTCATGAAAGAAGCTCATGATACCCCTCTTTCAATTCACCCTGGTAGTACCAAGATGTACCAAGACATCCGACAGAGATATTGGTGGCCTGATATGAAGCGAGACATTGCTCGCTATGTTGCCGAGTGTGACGTTTGCCGTCGCATCAAAGCAGAACATCAAAGGCCTGTTGGAACTCTGCAACCACTTGATATTCCTGAATGGAAATGGGACAAAGTCGAAATGGATTTCATTATTGGTTTTCCCAGATCGCAGAAGGGTCATGATGCTATTTTTGTCGTCATTGACCGATTCTCAAAGGTTGCTCACTTTCTGCCAGTCAAGGAGACAATCACTGGTAGTTAGTTAGCAGACTTGTATGTTTCCAGAATCGTGTCACTCCACGGTGTTCCGTTGGAGATCAGTTCAGATCGTGGTAGCCTCTTTACCTCAAGGTTTTGGAACAGTTTCCAAGAAGCTATGGGAACTCATCTGTCCTTCAGCACCGCTTTTCACCCCCAGTCCCAGGGACAAGTTGAACGAGTCAATCAAGTGCTTGAGGATATGCTTCGAGCTTGTGTCATCTCTTTCGGTAAGAAATGGGAGGAATCTCTCCCGTATGCTGAATTTTCTTACAATAATAGCTATCAAGCTAGTCTGAAGATGGCACCCTTTGAAGTTCTCTATGGACGTAAGTGCCGAACCCCTCTGAATTGGTCAGAAACTGGGGAACGGCCACTCTTCGGTCCGGATATTATCCAACAAGCTGAAGAACAAGTCCGCATTGTCCGTGAACATTTGAAAGCTGCTCAGTCTCGTTAGAAGAGCAATTATGACCGAAAACACCAAGTAATGGTTTATCAACCTGGCGAACAAGCTTACCTTCGTGTCACTCCGATGAAGGGCACTCATCGATTTGGAATCAAGGGCAAGTTAGCTCCTTGCTACATTGGCCCGTTCCGTATCCTCGCCCGACGTGGAGAAGTGGCATATCAATTGGAATTACCGCCAAACCTTTCACAAGTTCATGATGTCTTCCATGTGTCGCAACTCCGTCGCTGCTTCAAGGATCCTATCCGAGCAGTGGATCATGAAATGCTTGAGCCGCAAGAGGATCTTTCTTATCAAGAGTATCCGATCCGCATTCTTGATCAAGCTGAACGTCGAACTCGTCAGAAGGCAATCAACTTCCTTAAAGTTCAGTGGTCGAATCATTCTGAAGATGAAGCCACTTGGGAACGCGAAGATCGTCTTCGTGAAGAATACCCCGCTCTTTTTCAGCCTACCTCTTAATTCTCACGATGAGAATTTCTTTTAGAGGAGGAGAATTGTAACACCCCATGTATTAAGCTACAGTGATCACCCTTTTGATAATGCCAAGTCACCATGATTAACAGTGCTTGATCATCATTTGGATCATATCTCATTTCAAATTCCAATTAAAATTGAGAATTCAAATTTAAAGTGAATTTAAAAGTTGTTTAAATCCAGGAACTAAATAGTTCATAATATTGCAAATATTCCCAAAGCAATTATAAAAATAAGGTCAACATTTATTGGAATATTTAAATGACTCTAACATCCTAAAACAGTACCAAAACAGCCATGTTTAATCTATTTTAATTAATCCAAAATTCAAATGAAATCAAATTACCTCCAAACCTTTTTATGGCAGTGCTAGATATTGCACTGTATTTATGTGGCTAAGTCTCATATTTTACAAAAGTGAATTGTTGGCCAAACATTTTGCTAAACAGAAAGGAAAAATAGAGACGGGAAAAAGAAAAGAAAAACTGAAACGCTGCACTGTGCCCCTGGGCTTCAGTTCAACAGTACCCCGGCCCAGCCCGCTCTGGGCCATCTCCCACCTCTTGCCACAGCCGTCCACAGCGCCGATCGCGCGCGCAGCCGCGCGGATGCCGACACGCAGCCACTACAGGAGCTCCTGGGAGACGATAAGAACGCCAGCCGTCCCCCTCTCCCAACCCTAGCTCGTGTTTTTCCTCTCCCCGCTTCTCTCCCTCTCTGTTAGCTCGTCCGAATGCCGCCATGGACGCCACCCGATGAACTCGCGGCCACACGTTTCCCCGAGCCATCGCAGCTTGTCCGGGAGGACCACCGTCGACTGCTACATCCTCCTCTGCCTTCATCTCGAGCCGGGAAGCCGCCACACCTCGCCATCGATCGGCTTCATCAACTACGGCCGCCGTCGCCATTGGAGTCGATCCGCTCATCTCCGACCGTCCCCGGCCTCACCGAGCCCTCTCCGAGCTCCTCTGTGAGCACCGCCCTTCGTCCCCTCTCTTTTCTGCCTCTCGTGCGCCGCCTAGCTAGCCGTAACCGAGGCCGAGAGCTGGCTGTGGCCATGGCGCCGCCATTGGGCTCGTAGCCGTCACTGTCGACCCCCTCGAGTCCAACCGATGTTGCCGCCGCGCTCAGGACCCCTCTCCGCTGCTGTCCGCCCTACCAGATCGACGGATGTGAGCCCAGTTGCTCGATCCATTCGAGCTCATGTTGCCGCCGCCATCGGACGTCGGCGGAGCTGTCGTCTCCGGCCACCGCAGGTTGAACTGCCGCCACCATCGGACGCAGCTCGTCGAGCTCGTCCGGATGGACCCAGCCGCGCCTCAAACCGTGCCCTGTGGCGCGTTTCCGACGAGTCCCGAGCCGGCCGCCATGGTTTTGGCTCGCCGCCGGTGGGTCCCGCCAGGTGGACCCCGCGTTATTAGCCACTAATCCCCGCCTTCAGCCACTGACATGTGGGGCCGCCACTGTAGCACTTAGGATTAGATTAAACTTAACCAAATAATTAGTATAGCCACTGACAGCTCAGCCCCACAAGTTAATTAGATTAATTAGTTTTAACTAAAACCTGTTTTATTAAATGTCTCACTGACCAGTGGGACCCACTGGTCAGGTTTGACCAGACAACTCTATTGTTGACTGCTGACTGTACCTGCTAACTGGGCAGTTGACCTGGTCAACTGGCCCCACTGTCAGCCTCACATGCAAACAGCTGGGTACACTTTTGTGTACCCATAGCAATTAGTATTTAAATGATGTTCGAATTAAATATATCCAGAAAATTCAGAAAATGATTAAAACTTTGAAAAATCATATAAAACAAACCGTAACTCAGATGAAAATAATTTATATATGAAAAATGATCAGAAAAATATGAAGAATTCGAATATGTCATCCACATACCTGCCACACCCCTCTAACATGATGAACATGGAACTTTCCCCTCCGGATCGTCTGTCCGATAATTGCCCGGAGCTGGTAAAACACCTCCAGATATTTTTCCCGCTCCGACCAAAATACCTAGCACTGCATTAGAACACCCCTAACACTGCATATTGCCATGCCATGCATTTGTGTTGCATTGTTTGCCATGTATTTATTGTTTCTTCCCCCTCCTTCTCTCCCGATAGACCCCGAGACTGCCGACGACACTGCTGAGTACGACTACGTCGTCGACGACCAGACCCCTTCAGTTGAGCTTCCAGGCAAGCAAAACCCCCTTGATCATCCAGATATCGCCCATTCCTTCCCTCTTATGCTTGCATTAGAATTGCTTCTGTTGCTACTCCGATAGTTCCTATTCTGATGCATAGCCTTGTGGCACCCTGGCTTAGAGAGACCGGAACACCCCGTATTCCAGCCCAGAGATCAAGTCTTCTAGAATACGGCACTGCTTGGCATAGAACAAATCAGCTCTTTATTACGAACATAACGGGTACAAAGGTTCTGAAGGCATGAAAGTACAAAGGCACGGCGATACTACGCCTGCTTAGATAGCTCTATGCTAGCAGCAAGACAACTCGAAGCGGAATAACTCCTAGCAGCGGAACAGCGACGACGGTGATGGACTCCACTCCGCAGGGACTCTGGCTGGGACGCATCCTAGGGTGCAACCTCGAGATCCTCGACAAGCAATCAATCACGGCATGACCTGCAATCTGGCATGACACGCCAGGTGAGTACTTTGAATGTACTCGCAAGCTCACAGCAACCAAAGCAATCAAGACAAACAACAGCATGGCATTTACAGGTTAATCATCAAAGATGAACACGATACTACTAGAACAACATGAGCATGGCAACAAGATGAGCATGGCAACAACATGAGCATGGCATGTGTATATAGTTCATGATATGAACAGGATGATACTAGCACTAGCATGCAAGGGGGATCGACGTTTAAGGTCTCATGGACCAACTTACTCTGCTCGGAGGTTATCTCGTAACCACAAACTTACCATCGTGATCATCACACGATCACCTCAGGATCAACCAAGCTCGGTATCAACTATACCATCGTGATCATCACATGACCACACAGAGCTTGATCTCTACCTGTGATCATCGCATGACCACATAAAGATCAACCAACTTCTTTTCTCATCGAACCGGGGTTGTTATTATTCAGATTATTATTACTGTTGACCCATAGTGTGACCTACTACGAACTGTGTCCATGACCGAGGACGCGGCTATCGATAGATTATACACTCTGCAGAGGTTAGTACACTGTACCCACACCACGGAACTCATGGCCTCGTGCTCCCATTCGGGTGGACCAACGACGTTCCGACAAAACCAGTCTATTGCATGACACTCTCCCGGCCACTCCCGACAAACTCCCCTTTGGGCTATGTCCTGGGTCTCCCCGATGTCAACTCGTGACATCCGCCACCTTCGTGGCTGCCACCGTCGTGGCCCAACAAAACAAACTCGTCCCAAACGGGGACAACCGCGCGCAAACAACTCGGGCACAAGGCTTATGGCCGCCTACCTGATCAGGGTAGCGCGCGTGCATAACCTTCCCTAGTTGGAGGCACCGGCGAGAGGCATGACAATAGACCGAATCAGGGCCCCCCATAAGGCAAGTGTGGCTGCACTGGTTAGCTCGATTCGGTGGCACCATGACTCAGCCAACAGATTTGTTCAAGTTCGATTAATGTCAGGTTCAACTTGAATGGTGAGGAGCTGAGTCACAGTAAAAATAACAATGCATATGAGCAAGGTATCAACATAAACATGGATGGGCAACATAACCATTTACATCATAATATCGACCATTATAAATCATTTAATCTACGGGAAGAAAATGAGCATAGCATAACGATGATCATGAATATCACAAGTATTATCATACAAACGATAACTATTCATGTGAGAATAACATTATTAGTAGCAAATGAAATACTTACAAGAATAAATCATAGGAATAATACTAGCAAATAATCATTTACTAACTAGCTGCAGATTAACACGACGATAGCAGGAGCATGGATTTCAAGCATATAAAGCATTCCCAAAATATTAACATACACAAATTATTTAAATATTCAAGTGGAAAACCGTGGCAACTGCAATGCCATCATGCAAGTGGCTGTTGTGGCTTGCCTGGGGATGGAGGAACCACCGGGGAGAAGTGCGAGGCACTCGCGGAAGGAATCGCCGGAAAAGTTTCCCTCCCGGCGGAGCTGTTTTAAGGGCAAGGGCAAAATGGTCATTTTCACAGTGTAACAACCTCATGAAAATGATACCATCGAAACGGGCTCGACGAACTGAGATCGTGGGCTTTGGACTCACCTGAATCGGAGTCACGGTCGCCGAGATACGGCCGTTCGTTCGTTAGGCAGAAAAGGAATAAAAATCTGTCCACTTCTGCCCTTAACGGACAAACGTCCGAAAATTAGCTGTTTCAGCGCCGGCTGCTGAAAAAGAGAAGGCGCATTCCAGAAAATACGTCTTCGCAGCAGGGAAGCGTATTTTGGGCCGAAGCTGTCCTAGAATAGGCTTTCTTAAGAGGAAAACATATTTTTGAAAATATGTGTCCACTTAAACAGCGCGGGCCCGGGGCTTGTCTCACTTACACGTGGGTCCCACCGTTGACTTCTCTCTCTCCTGGCTCCCTTCTTCCTCCCCGCGACGAGGTAGAGTAGAGGCGAGGCCGTGCGGCGCCGGCGCTCGCCCGGGCGGCTCCGGCCATCTCCGGTGGGGCTGACGGCACCGGCGAGCTCGCGGAGGGGAGCCGCGCCCATCCAGACATAGGGCGCACGCAAGGGAGGGTTGCAGCCATGGTGGCTCGCGATGGCCGAGGACAGGGGCGGCGGCCATTCATGGGGGGCGCGGCAACGCATACTCCGGCGACGAAGCGAGGACATGGGGAGGATCGCGGGAGCTCGAGGAAGAGGTGGGTGAGGTCAGAAGGAGGAGGGAGGGCCAGCAGTGCTCGAATTCGAGCGAGGCCGAGCGGCGGCCATGGCGGCCATGGGAGGGGAGGAGGAGCTCTCGAGCTCGGGGAAGAGGCTAGGCGGGGCTATAGGAGGAGGGTGAGGCTGCTGATGACCTCGGAGGAGGTCGGGGCTTCTTAAATAGCCGGGGCGGAGGGGGTGCCGCCCCCGGATGTCACCGCGGCCGGGCGGAGAGTGCTCTGGCGTGGTCGGTGGCTACTAGCGGGGCGTCGCGGCGTTGCCGACCTGACGAGGGTCAGAGGAAAGCGGCGTCTCGAGGAGAAGAGGCAGAGGCAAAACGACGATGGCCGCAGGCGCACAGTGCACGCGTGCCCGTCGATTTGGCTCGGTCCGGCGAGCTATTAGCGGGGGAGAGGCGTCCGGGGAGGATAGGGGAGAGGGGGAGGTTCTGCGGCGAGGCGAGGTGTCGCGAGGACGGCGTTTGGGCGGCGGCAGAGGGGTCCCGGCGCCAGAGCGCGCTTTTGGCTGCAGAGCACGCGCACTGGGCCTGGTCACCATGTGCAAATGCAAGAGGAGGTCTCGCATGCTGGGTAGTTGGTGTCTAGCGCGTTGTCCTTCCTAGATGGGTCCTACCAGAGGTGATGGATCGACTAAAAGTGCTTTGGGTTGATGGGAAGGTTCAGCTAAAGTTTGTTGTAGCAAACTTTGACCAATAGCTGTGGTAAAATGGTTTGGTTAAGTGGTCAAATAAGATGTCACACAGGTTTAGGGTAGGAAGGACTACAGTCCTGTGGATTTTGAGGTCATTTGGACAAGTTTAGAGTGAAGTTGCTTTACAACTGCAAAAATTGGCCAGAATATAGATCAGGAAGTAGCACTCACATGGTTGCTTGGGTTGGGCTGAAAATTTGTGGAGTATGATCATTTGGGCATATGAAGGTACCATAAAAATTTCATCCCATTTGGATAAGTATAAATGGTACTTCCTTCACAATGCTCCACAATGGACAGAAACTTGAGGGAATTTTTTGGAACAAATGGCTTGGCAAAATGATGTCACTTTTGTCATGCTCAAATGATATAGGAATATTAAGGTCCTGGATTAATTTCATATTTTATGAAGCAATATAAAATATAGTTGCTTCACAAACTAAAATTGTGACCAGAAACCAAGATTTGAAGGTGTGCTCACATAGATAGTTGTATGGGGATGCAATTTGGTGGAGAGTTGTGATTTGATCATATTGATGATCTTCCAAAATTTCAACTCATTTCGATAAGCCTAGCTAGTACTTCCTTAACAAAGCTTCTCTCTGGACAGAAACTTTGGAAATTTGCTGAGGAAGATTTACTAAGAAAATGGAGCTGAGTTTTGGCATGTGGCAATTATTTGGATATGAGAGAGTGCCCAAAAATTTTGAAGGCAATCAAGAAAAGATAAATAGCACTTCCTTCACAAAGTGCCATTCTGGACAGAATAGGAAATGAATATTCCTGAATTATTTTTGAACTAGGCAGGGATGGGTTTTGGCATATTGGTGGGAGATATGATCCAAAAAATTTATGAGAATTTTTTGGGAATTTTTGGAATGGCAGAAATATGGGTTGCTTCACAACCTAGAGAAAACAGGGTTATTCCTTTAATAGAAAAAGGAATATTCCCAAGAAATACATACTGGGGTTGGGCTAAGATGGAAATGACATGGCCTTGGGATAGATTTGAGAGTGACAAGCCACTTGGGAGTGGCAGGAGAGAAGATTTTCCCAGGTTTCAAGACCACATAGCCACGGAAAAAGAACTCCAAATAAAAATTCGAAGAAATCCAAAAGAAAAAAAAGGGCCAAAAATCGGGGTGTTACAAGCCTGATTTCGTCGCCTACTGTTGATACCTACCTGCTGTCCCATGATGCTTAGTTAGCTATGCTGTTGATCCATCTGTGGCCCTTCACCCTTGTCCGGTTGCCATGCTTGTTATCGGGCCGTGATCACTTTGGGTGATGATCACGGAAATGTTTACTTATTGCAATACTTTAAACTGTTAAAGCCGGGCCGGCTCCAAGAGTGCCCGCGGGAGAATAACATTAAAGACGGGTCGGCTCCAAGAGCACCTGCGAGTCGTGTGTTATCAAGTCGGAGTGACAGGGATCCTGTTCGTCTTCGCGAGTTACTAAATACGCCTAACGGATTTGGGTATTTGATCTGAGTGGGTCGTTGGCCCTATACGCACTACCACCACGTTAACAAAACCTCAAAGGGAAAGATTCGATTCATCACAACAAAGATGGAGAGGGAAGAAACACCATATAATCCAACTATACTAACAAAGCTCGCGGTACATCAAGATCGTGCCAAATCAAGAACACGAGAGAGAGAGAGAGAGAGAGAGAGAGAGATCAAACACATAGCTACTGGTACATACCCTTAGCCCCGAGGATGAACTACTCCCTCCTCGTCATGGAGACCGTCGGGATGATGAAGATGGCCTCCGGTGATGATTCCCCTCTCCGGCAGAGTGCCGGAACAGGGCTCCGGATGAGTTTTCTTCGGTACAGAGGCTTGCGACGGCGGCGTGGAAGTTCTAGGTTTATTTCTGGGGTTTCTGGTATTTATAGGATTTTTCAGCGTTGGATTTACGTCAGGGGGGCCCACGAGGGAGCGACAAGCTCGCTAGGCGCGCCCTGGGGGGGAGGGCGCACCCCCTAGGCTTGTCGCTTCCTCGTGAGGCTTCTGGTCCTTCCTCGAAGCTTCGGGGGTCTCTTTTGGTCCACAAAAAATCACCGTAAATTTTCAGCCCAATCCGAGAACTTTTATTTCTGCACAAAAAACAACACCAAGGTAGTTCTGCTGAAAACAGCGTCAGTCCGGGTTAGTTCTAATCAAATCATACCAAAACTATATAAAATTGTTATAAACATGGCATGAATACTTCAGAAATTATAGATACGTTGGAGACGTATCAGCATCCCCAAGCTTAATTCCTGCTCGTCCTCGAGTAGGTAAATTATAAAAGAAATAATTTATGAAGTGTGAATGTGATACGTCTCCAACGTATCTATAAATTTTTATTGTTCCATACTATTATAGTATCAATCTTGGATGTTTTATATGCAATTATATGCCATTATATATCATTTTTTGGGACTAACCTATTAACCTAGTGCCCAGTGCCAGTTGCTATTTTTTGCTTGTTTTTGGTTTTTCAGGAAATCAGTACCAAACGAAGTCCAAATGCCACAAAACTTTTTGGAGATTTTTTCTGGACAAAAGAGACCCTGGAGACTTGGAGAGGAGGCCAAAAGGTTCACGAAGCCTCCAAAAGGCATCAGGGCGCGCCCCCAGCAACATATCATGTGCATCTAGGGTACTTCGTGTATCCCTGTGTCCGTACGCCTTCAGCCCTTCGATCCAAATCGCAAGCGCGATATCGAAACTCTGACCAATATGCATTTACACGCCTGCATAGGCAGCTTAAGTCGGTGTGTCTTTGTAATAGGCCCCCTCCAAGCGGTTCCTGCATCTTCATATGACAAGTAGATTGATTCATATGGCGACGGAGGACGGACAAACGCCACAACCACAAAACGCGGTGGCCCGGCGCCTAGCGGGGGTGGCAACCAGCCGACGATGGAAGGCGGTGGCCGGTGACGATGAGCCGGCGACCAACAGCTCCAAAAGGAACCGTGACATACATGCAAGATGCAACCTCATGTGCTAGCTAATCAGACCCAGCACATGTGTTTATTATGATCCGGTGTTCCAACCTTAGAGAATTATGAAGCCATTGCCACACTCATGTGCTCTATCGCATGGAGAGGCGAGGCAAGCATGCATGTTCTAGAAACCCTGTGTGAATCTCGTTGTTTGTTCAATCCTCTAGTGAAGGGCAACATCAACATGTGAGACTCAATTCATCTCGGGTCCTTCTGGAGTTGATGGTGGTTGTTGTCGTCGTCGGCCGCTACGTTGTGTACCCGGCTGGTAGCGAACGCCGGCCAGCCGTCAGCCGCCGTGCTGTTTGGTCGTCGCGTGCGCCCCCATGATTTAGGAATTAGGAATCGATCTGTTAGATCTATGTATCTATGATGAAAATGAACAAATGTTTGAAGGGGGTTCACTGCAAAAACACAACGATTGAGCTACCGAGGCGGGCATGTAAGTGCATATTATGCATGCTTTTGACATGTACGTGCGATTTGGATCGAAGGGCTGAGGATGGACGGACGTAGGGATACATGAAGTCCCCCGGATGCACAGGATATGTTGCCCACAACTTATATGCCACAAAGAGATTACATAATAAACATGTTGGGTAGCATTCCACATCAAAAATTCTGTTTTTATCATTTACCTACTCGAGGACGAGCAGGAATTAAGCTTGGGGATGCTTGATACGTCTCCAACGTATCTATAAGTTTTGATTGTTCCATGCTATTATATTATCAATCTTGGATGTTTTATATGCAACTTTATGCAATTTTATATCATTTTTTGGGACTAACCTATTAACCCAGTGCCAAGTGCCAGTTGTTTTTTTTTTGCTTGTTTTTGTCTTTTTAGAAAATCATTATCAAAAAAAGGTCCAAACGAGAAAAAAAATTGGATTAATTTTTTCTGGACCAGAAGAGACCCTAGAAGCTTCGGGAGAAGACCAGAGGAGCCACGAGGGAGTGACAAGCTCGGGAGGCGCGCCCTGGGGGGTAGGGCGCGCCCCCAGGCTTGTGGGCCCCTCGTGGCACATCTTGACCTAATTCCAACGCTATAAATTCAGAAATATTCCAAAACCAACAGAGTGCCAGAAGAAAAAACCTTTCTGCCGCCGCAAGCCTCTGTTCTTCCGCGATCCCATCTGGAGGCCTTTTCCGGTACTCTGCCGGAGGGGGAATCGATCACGGAGGGCTTCTACATCAACCTTGCAGCCCTTCCAATGATGTGTGAGTAGTTTACCACAGACCTACGGGTCCATAGCTAGTAGATAGATGGCTTCTTCTCTCTCTTTGATCTTCAATACTGATGACCCACAAGTATAGGGGATCAATCATAGTCCTTTCGATAAGAGTGTCGAACCCAACGAGGAGCAGAAGGAAATGACAAGTGGTTTTCAGCAAGGTATTCTCTGCAAGTACTGAAAGTAGCGGTAACAAATAGTTTTGATAGCAAGATAATTCGTAACAAGTAACGAGTAACAAATATAATAAAGTGCAGCAAGGTGGCCCAATCCTTTTTGTAGCAAAGGACAAGCCGGAACGAACTCGTATAATAAGCAAAGCGTTCTCGAGGACACATGGGTATTTCATCTAGTCACTTTCGTCATGTTTGTTTGATTCGCGTTTGCTACTTTGATAATTTGGTATGTGGGTGGACCGGTGCTTGGGTGTTGTTCTTACTTGAACAAGCCTCCCACTTATGATTACCCCCTCTCGCAAGCATCCGCAACTACGAAAGAAGAATTAAGATAACTCTAACCATAGCATGAAACATATGGATCCAAATCAGCCCCTTACGGAATAGCGTATAAACTAGGGTTTAAGCTTCTGTCACTCTAGCAACCCATCATCTAATTACTAATCCACAATGCCTTCCCTTAGGCCCAAAGATGGTGAAGTGTCATGTAGTTGACGTTCACATGACACCACTAAAGGAAGCAGCAACATACATATCATCAAAATATCGAACGAATACCAAATTCACATGATTACTTATGACAAGACTTCTCCCATGTCCTCAAGAACAAAAGTAACTACTCACAAATCATGTTCATGTTGAAGATCGGAGGGGTATTGAATAGCATTAAGGATCTGAACATATAATCATCCACCAAATAAACCAACTAGCATCAACTACAAGATATAATCAACACTACTAGCAACCCACAGGTACCAATCTGAGGTTTTGAGACAAAGATTGAATACAAGAGATGAACTAGGGTTTGAGATGAGATGGTGCTGGTGAAGATGTTGATGAAGATTGGTCCTCCCACGATGAGAGGATCGTTGGTGATGTCGATGGCTTCGATTTCCCCCTCTCGGAGGGAAGTATCCCCGGCGGAATTGCTCCGTCGGAGAGCAAAATAGCTCCTGCCCAGGTTCCACCTCGAGACGGCGGTGCTTCGTCCCAAAAGCCTTCCTTTTATTTTTTCTAGGGAAAATGGCTTCATATAACAGAAGGAGGGGGCCAGACGCCAGCTATGGGCCCCACAAGGCACTAGGGCGCGCCCCTGGGCACGCCCTACTGCCTTGTGGGCAGCTAGTGGGTCCCCTCTGTTATCTCTTTTCTCCAGTATTTTTTCTATATTCAATAAAAAATCTCCGTGAAATTTCAGGTCAATTGGAGCTCTGTAGAATAGGTATCTCTAATATGGCTATTTCAGGTCCAGAATTCCAGCTGTCGGCATTCTCCCTCTTCATGTAAACTTGCAAATTAAGAGAGAAAAGGCATAAGAATTGTACCATAAAGTGAAATAATGATCAAAAACATAATAAATAACAGTGGGAAATCATGATGCAAATTGGACGTATCAACTCCCCCAAGCTTAGACCTCGCTTGCCCTCAAGCGAAAAGTCAAAATCGATAATCATGACCACATGTTTAGAGAGAGAGACGTCGATAAAAAATAAAATACGGACATGGAGCATCATGATCTTTATTATAACAGCAATATATCATCATAACACTTCTCATGAAAAAGTGAAAATTCATCCACAAGTTAAAGTATGAACCATAAACCAAATTGAAAACTAACAAACTATGATCTCAGTCACTGAAGCAATTGCAATTCATCATATTATCAGAAAGAGTCTATGTAAGAGCTTTGTTTAGCAAGTTCACATACTCAACTACCATTTAGTCTTCTATGATTGCTGACACTCACGGCATACTTATGGAGCAAAACTTTCAGTCGAACACATAGAAAGATAGGGGCTTATAATCAAGGGTAATGTCAACAATAATAACTCATGATCACCTACATTCAACTGGATATATATGCATGGATCAATCCCCACCACATGATGTTTGCCAAAAGAAAAATGGAATAGAGAAGAATACTATTGACTGTTGCATGAAAGTAAATACATAAAGTAAAAGATAGGCCCTTCGCAGAGGGAAGCAGAGGTTGTCATGCGCTTTTGTTTTTTGATGTGCAAGCTCTTAATGTAAAGGAACATCACTTTATATTGCCCCTTGTGATAGCGACCTTTATTATGTAGTCTGTCGCTTTTATTGCTCCACCATCACAAGATCGTACAAATCTAATTTTCCCTTACAATAAAAGTTCATACATATTTAGGAGCAATTTTTATTGCTTTGCACCGATGACAACTTACTTGAAGGATCTTATTCAATCCATAGGTAGATATAATGGACTCTCATGACATGAAACTGGGTTTAAGGGTTTTTGGATGCACAAGTAGTATCTCTACTTGGTGCGGATTTTTTTTTTGGCTAGCAAAGATAGGGGGCAAACACCACATGTTAGAGGATCCAAAACAATATAACTTCTATGTGAATATAAGCAAACATAACCCATTATGTTGTCTTCCTTGTCCAACGTCAACTAATTGTCATAGAATATTTGATGTGGGCTCACAATCATAAAAGATGTCCAAGATAGTGTATTTATATGTGAGACCTCTCTTCCTTTATTACTTTTTCATGAATTGCTACAATGACCAATGCTATGTTTGTCAACTTCCAACAAGTTCTATCAATTATACTTCTTTTATGTGAAGTCATCACACCCCATGGGATTAGCATATGATCTTACTTTTTATTCTTTATTTATTTCTAAGATTGGATCATCAAAAGCAAAACACTCAACTCAAACTAATCTTTATTATATAACTTCCACACTCGATTACATAGATAGATAGATAGATCACAAAGCAAGCACTCGAAACTAAATCATACTAAAACTTTATTCCTCTAAATTACGAAATAACTAAAGATCGAACTAAGATAGATAATGATGATGAGAAAGTGATGGTGATACGTGATGTCTACTACACAACTTATTCTTGTAGACTCGTGTTGGGCCTCCAAGCGCAGAGTTTTGTAGGACAATAGCAATTTTCCCTCAAGTGGATGACCTAAGGTTTATCAATCCGTGGGAGGCATAGGATGAAGATGGTATCTCTCAAACAACCCTGCAATCAAATACAAGAAATCTCTTGTGTCCCCAACACACCCAATACAATGGCAAATTGTATAGGTGCACTAGTCCGACGAATAGATGGTGATACAAGTGTAGTATGGATAGTAGATATAGGTTTTTGTAGTGCGAACAATAAAAAACAGCAAGGTAGCAAGTAACAAAAGTGAGCATAAACCGTATTGCAATGCTTAGAAACAAGGCCTAGGGTTCATACTTTCGCTAGTGCAATCTCTCAACAATGCTAATATAATTGGATCATATAACCATCCCTCAACGTGCAATAAAGAATCACTCCCAAGTTCCTATTAGCGGAGAACATAAGATAGAAATTGTTTGTAGGGTACGAAACCACCTCAAAGTTATCCTTTCCGATCGATCTATTGAGCTATTCCTATAAGTGTCACAAACAGCCCTAGAGTTCGTACTAAAATAACACCATATGATACACATCAACCAACTCTAATGTCACCTAGATACTCCAATGTCACCACAAGTATCCGTGAGTTGATTATACGATATGCATCAAACAACTTCATAATCATAATATTCAATCCACACAAAGAACTTCAAGGAGCACCCCAAAGTTTCTATCGGAGAAAAGATAATGAAAACGTGCATCAACCCCTATGCATAGATTACCCCAATGTCACCTCAGGAATCCACGAGTTGAGTGCCAAAACATATATCAAGTGAATCAATATAATACCCCATTGTCACCACGGGTATTCATATGCAAGACATACATCAAGTGTTCTCAAATCTGAAATATTCAATCTGACAATAACGAAACCTCAAAGAGAAAAGATTCGATTCATCACAACAAGGATAGAGAGGGAAGAAACACCATATGATCCAACTATATTAACAAAGCTCGCGGTACATCAAGATCGTGCCATATCAAGAACACGAGAGAGAGATCAAACACATAGCTACTAATACATACCCTCAGCCCCGAGGGTGAACAACTCCCTCCTCGTCATGGAGACCGCCGGGATGATGAAGATAGCCTCCGGTGATGATTCCCCCCTCCGGCAGGGTGCCAAAAAAGGGCTGTAGATGAGATCATGAAGGTACAGAGGCTTGCGGCGGCGTAAAAACTCATCTAGGTTAACTTTCGGGGGTTTCTGAATATATATGATTTTTCAGCGTTGGAATCACGCAAAGAGGTGCCACAGGGGGCCCACGAGGCACCAGGGCGCGCCTGGGGGGTGGCGCACCCTGGTGGCTTGTGGGGCCCCTGTGGGTCTTCTGCTGCAACCCCGAAGATTCCTGGGTCTGTTTCCTTCCAGAAAAAATCGTCAAAAAGTTTCGCTGCATTTGGACTTCATTTGATATGGATTTTCTGGAAAACCAAAAACAAGCAGAAAACAGTAACTAGCACTGGGCACTAGGTCAATATATTAGTCCATAAAAATCATATAAAAGCCATATAAAAGTGCACCAAAATCATACAAAACTATAATAAACATGGCATGAATACTTCATAAATTATAGATACGTTGGAGACCTATCAGCATCCCCAAGCTTAATTCCTGCTCGTCCTCGAGTAGGTAAATGATAAAAGAAATAATTCATGAAGTGTGAATGCTAGCACAGTGCATAAGTTTGATCAATGATAATTCCAATCACTTTTTTCTAGCATCATTATATATCATAAACAGTAGCTCATCTCATAAAACTTCTCATGATCAAGTAGCAAGCTATTCACATGTTAAAGTATAGACCATAAACTTTCTTGAAAACTACCAAACTATGTTTTCAGTCATCAAACAATTGCAATTCATCTTATTTTCAGGAAGGGTCTATGTAAGAGCTTTGATTTAGCAAATTCCACATACTCAACTATCATTTAGTCTTCCATGATTGCTGACACTCAAAGCATATTTTTAGAACAAACTGTTTCAGTCAAACACATAGGAAGATAGGGGCTTAATGTTTTGCCTCCCAACTTATTTATCTCATGGATAATGTCAACAATAATAACTCATGATCACCTATATTCAACTGGATATATATGCCTGGATCATTCCCTACCACATGACGCTTGCCCACTAGAGAATAAATAGAGCAGAATAGGGATGAACATTACTGACTCTTACATAAAAGTAAATACAGAAAATTAAAGATAGGCCCTTCGCAGAGGGAAGTAGAGGTTGTCATGCGCTTTTTATTTTTGGATGTGCAAGCCCTTAATGCAAAGGAACGTCATGTTATATTGCCCCTTGTGATAGCAACCTTTATTATGCAGTCTGTCGCTTTTATTTCTTTACCATCACAAGTTCGTACAACGCTTATTTTCCTTTGCAATAAAAGATCATACATATTTTAGGAGCAATTTTTATTGCTTTTTGCACCGATGACAACTTACTTGAAGGATCTTATTCAATCCATAGGTAGATATGGTGGACACTCATGGCAAGAAACTGGGTTTAAGGGTTTTTGGATGCACAAGTAGTATCTCTACTTAGTACATATTTTTGGCTAGCAAAAGATCCTAAGCAAGCACCACATGTTAGAGGATCCATGACAATATAACTTCTATGTGAATATAAACAAACATAACTCATTACGTTGTCTTCCTTGTCCAACGTCAACTACTTGATCAAGCTTGAAAATAATTAATGGGGGCTCACAATCATAGAAGATGTCCAAGATAGTATATTTATATGTGAAATTTCTCTTCCTTCAAAATTCTTTCATGAATTGTTCAAGTGACCAATGCTATGTTTGTTAACTTGCAATAAATTTTACCACTTATACTTCTTGTATGTGAAGTCACTACTCCCCATGGGACAAGCATATGAAGCATATAAATTTCAACTTTATGATATTCAATTCATTTCAACAATTTACTCATAGGATATAAGTGAAGAACAAGAGTAAATGACAAACTACTCCAAAAAGATATAAGTGAAGACCAAATGAGTAGTTAAGTAAATAGGTAGCTATGTGAGGACTCTCTCTCATTTAAAAATTTCAGATCTTAAGTATTTTATTCAAACATCAAAGAAAAAAAAATGACATTCCAAGAATAGCACATCTCATGTGAAGAAGCAAAAACTTAGGCTCAACCAAGACTAACCGATAATTGTTGATGAAGAAAGGTGGGATGCCTACCGGGGCATCCCCAAGCTTAGATGCTTGAGACTTCTTGAAATATTAATTTGGGATGCCTTGGGAATCCCCAAGCTTGAGCTTTTGTGTCTCCTTAATTCCTCTCATATCACGGTTTTCCAAAATCTTAAATACTTCATCCACACAAAACTCAACAAGAACTCGTGAGATAAGTTAGTATAAATCAACTCAAAACCTTAACATTCTCTACTGTAGCAAATTACTAAAATTATAATTAAACATTGCATACTAAATGTCTCTGCATATTTAATACTCCTATCTTCAAATAGAATCATTAAACAAGCAAACATATGCAAACAATGCAACTATAACAGCAATCTGCCAAAACAGAACAG
The DNA here is from genome assembly GCA_039707655.1 of Elymus sibiricus. Lineage (NCBI taxonomy): Eukaryota > Viridiplantae > Streptophyta > Magnoliopsida > Poales > Poaceae > Elymus > Elymus sibiricus. Next base: position 73,131,721 of record CM077672.1, on the reverse strand, counting down.
TCTGTAAAGGGGGATTTAAAATTCATACTTCCCTAACTCCAATTTTTTTGAAAAATTACCACGTGACAGAGAACTCATGCATGCTTACTGTGTAAAAATTTCAGATTTTTATCATGTTCTGACTATTCAGGAATATTCTGGACATAAAAGAAAACTTTCTATTTTCAAACAACAACATATAAACTTGCAAACTGAGCATGGTAAAGGCTATATTTGGCATTTTATTGAAATAAAAGATACAAAACATTATTATTGATAACAGCAAGCAAATCTCAACAAAATAAAATGACGCTCCAAGCAAAACTCATATTATGTGACGAATAAAAATATAGCTCCGAGTGAGGTTACCGATAGTGTTGAAGACGAAAGAGGGGATGCCTTCCGGGGCATCCCCAAGCTTAGACGCTTGAGTCTTCCTTTAATATTACCTTGGGGTTCCTTGGGCATCCCCAAGCTTAGGGTCTTGCCACTCCTTATTCTCCTCATATCGATATCTCACCCAAAACTTGAAAAATTCAGTCACACAAAACTTAACGGAACTTGTGAGATAGGTTAGTATGATAAAAATAAATCATCCACTTAGGTACTGTCAAGACAAGATTCATAATTGTTCTCACATAATGTCTACTGTAGTCTATCATTTCCATAATTTATATCTCATAATATAAGCTATGGAAACACTAAAACAAGCAAACTATGCAATAAAAACAGAATCTGTCAAAACAGAACAGCATGTAGTGAGCGATTTAAAAACCATACTTCTGTACCTCCAAAAATTCTGAAAAATTAGGAAACCGTAAAAAATTTGTAACCCAATACTGTATAAAATTTTCAGAATTTTCTCACCCTCCAGTACAGAATAGAAATTCCAGCACTGGACGCGAAAGTTTCTGTTTTTGCACAGAATCAATCAACAAGCATCCACACTATCCCAAAGGCTTTACTTGGCACATTATTGAAAGAAAACATATGAAACATGATTACTACAGTATCTTAATCATGTGGACACACAAAAATAGTAGGTATAAATATGGGGTTGTCTCCAAACTAGCACTTTTCTTTAATGCCTTTTTAGCTAGGCATGATGATTTCAATGATGCTCACATAAAAGTAAAGAATTGAAACACAATGGGAGCATCATGAAGCATATTACTAGCACATTTAAGCCTAACCCACTTCCTATGCATAGGGATTTTGTGAGAAAACAATTTATGGGAGCAAGAATCAACTAGCATAGGAAGGCAAAACAAGCATAACTTCAAAACTTTCAACACATAGAGAGGAAACTTGATATTATTGCAACACCTACAAGCATATGATCCTCTCTCATAATAATTTTCAGTAGCATCATGAAGAAATTCAACAATATATCCATCACACAAATCATTCTTTTCATGATCTGCAAGCATAGAAATCTTATTACTCTCCACATAAGCAAAATTATTCTCATGAATAGTAGTGGGAGCAAACTCAACAAAATAGCTATCATGTGATACTTGATTGGCATAATCCAATTCAAAATTAAAATCATGATGACAAGTTTCATGGTTATCATTATTCTTTATAGCATACATGTCATCACAATAGATAGGAGGCATGCAATCATCATAATAAATTTTCTCATCAAAACTTGGGGGACTAAAAATATCATCTTCATTAAACATAGCATCCCCAAGCTTGTGGCTTTGCATATCATTAGCATCATGGATACTCATAGAATTCATACTAACAACATTGCAATCATGCTCATCATTCAAAGATTTTATGCCAAACAATTTATTGAATTCTTCTTCTATCAATTGAGCACAATTTTCCGCTCCATCATTTTCAAGAAAGACATTATAAAGACGAATAATATGAGGCAACCTCAATTCCATTTTTTGTAGTTTTCTTTTATAAACCAAACTAGTGATAAAACAAGAAACTAAAAGATTCAATTGCAAGATCTAAAGATATGCCTTCAAGCACTCACCTCCCCGGCAACGGCGCCAGAAAAGAGCTTGATGTCTACTACACAACTTATTCTTGTAGACTCGTGTTGGGCCTCCAAGCGCAGAGTTTTGTAGGACAGTAGCAATTTTCCCTCAAGTGGATGACCTAAGGTTTATCAATCAGTGGGAGGCATAGGATGAAGATGGTATCTCTCAAACAACCATGCAATCAAATACAAGAAATCTCTTGTGTCCCCAACACACCCAATACAATGGCAAATTGTATAGGTGCACTAGTTCGGCGAAGAGATGGTGATACAAGTGTAGTATGGATAGTAGATATAGGTTTTTGTAGTGCGAACAATAAAAACAGCAAGGTAGCAAGTAACAAAAGTGAGCATAAACAGTATTGCAATGCTTAGAAACAAGGCCTAGGGTTCATACTTTCGCTAGTGCAATCTCTCAACAATGCTAATATAATTGGATCATATAACCATCCCTCAATGTGCAATAAAGAATCACTCCCAAGTTCCTATTAGCGGAGAACATAAGATTGAAATTGTTTGTAGGGTACGAAACCACCTCAAAGTTATCCTTTCCGATCGATCTATTGAGCTATTCCTATAAGTGTCACAAACAGCCCTAGAGTTCGTACTAAAATAACACCATATGATACACATCAACCAACTCTAATGTCACCTAGATACTCCAATGTCACCACAAGTATCCGTGAGTTGATTATACGATATGCATCAAACAACTTCATAATCATAATATTCAATCCACACAAAGAACTTCAAGGAGCACCCCAAAGTTTCTATCGGAGAAAAGATAATGAAAACGTGCATCAACCCCTATGCATAGATTACCCCAATGTCACCTCGGGAATCCATGAGTTGAGTGCCAAAACATATATCAAGTGAATCAATATAATACCCCATTGTCACCATGGGTATTCATATGCAAGACATACATCAAGTGTTCTCAAATCTGAAATATTCAATCCGACAATAACGAAACATCAAAGGGAAAAGATTTGATTCATCACAACAAGGATAGAGAGGGAAGAAACACCATATGATCCAACTATATTAACAAAGCTCGCGGTACATCAAGATCGTGCCATATCAAGAACACGAGAGAGAGAGATCAAACACATAGTTACTAGTACATACCCTTAGCCCCAAGGGTGAACTACTCCCTCCTCGTCATGGAGACCGTCGGGATGATGAAGATAGCCTCCGGTGATGATTTCCCCCTCCGGCAGGGTGCCGAAAAAGGGCTGTAGATGAGATCGTGGAGGTACAGAGGCTTGCGGCGGCGTAAAAACTCATCTAGGTTAACTTTCGGGGGTTTCTGAATATATATGATTTTTCAGCGTTGGAATCACGCAAAGAGGTGCCACAGGGGTCCCACAAGGCACCAGGGCGCGCCTGGGGGGGTGGCGCGCCCTGGTGGCTTGTGGGGCCCCTATGGGTCTTCTGCTGCTCCCCCGAAGCTTCCTGGGTCCGTTTCCTTCCAAAAAAAATTGTCAAAAAGTTTCGCTGCATTTGGACCTCAGTTGATATGGATTTTCTGGAAAACCAAAAACAAGCAGAAAACAGCAACTGGCACTGGGCACTAGGTCAATATGTTAGTCCATAAAAATCATATAAAAGCCATATAAAAGTGCACCAAAATCATACAAAACTATAATAAACATGGCATGAATACTTCATAAATTATAGATGCGTTGGAGACATATCAGTACGATACCGGGGCACCTCCCCCAAGCTTGGCACAAGCCAAGGGGAGTGCCCATACCCATGTACTCAAGTCTCCTTCTTCGGTGATGGTGGTGATGAAGTGGTGGGCTTGTCCTTCAGCTTTAGCAGATACTCCAATTTACGGTTGATGCTTCGAAGGGCGATGTTTTGCTCCACTAACAAAATAACTTCACGAGTGAGAGATGTATTCTGAGCACAAACTGTTTCAAAAACTCTTAGGGCTTCAATTACAGATGGGGAGAGATGATCATAGAGGGGTTGAAGGATATCTCCCTTCTCTGCGGTCTCCTCCATGGGAATGGCTTGCCCTCCTTCTGGAGCCTGGGTTCCCGCAACTTCCTCGACCTTGTCCTCCTTGCCATTGTCTTCCTCTCCCGACGACCACTCGTAGTAAACCTCGCTGTAGGGGCGTTTGCCCGGCGATGGTTGCACAATACGGTGCTTGGTACGGAGCTTTTGGGAAGCAATGGTGATCTAGATCTGTCAGAAAAATAGCCCAAAATAAGAACAGAGGAGAAACTCATGATACAATGGTCAAAACAGATGGGAGTATATATAAAGAATTTTTATCTTGCAAAACAAGCATACCGGAAGAAAACGGAGTCGGGAAGGCACACGTGGGCCCACAAGGCACCACGGCGCGCCCTAGGGGGAGGGTCGCGCCCTTCTGCCTTGTGGGCAGCACGTGGGTCCCCTCGGCTGTTTCTTATTTTTGTAATTTTTCTAATATTCCAAAACTGACAGAAATAATTTTTATGGAATTTTTGGAGTCGGTTTACTTACCGTATCACATACCTACCCCTTTTCAGGGTTCTGGAGCGTTCCGGAAGGACTCTTTGATGTGCTCTTCCGGTGTAATTGTTTCAATAATATTAGTTTCGACATTAATGGGAGTACCTGAAATATAGTGCTTAAATCTTTGCTCATTCACCACTCTCGAATTATTGCCTTCGGAGTTGTTTATTTTGATGGCTCCGGAGCGATAAACTTGTGATTCCTTGCAATGAAAATAATGAAAGAGATCATATGCTAATCTTATGGAAAGTAATGACATTACATAAAGAAAAGTATAAGTGGTAAAATTTATTGGAGGTTAACAAGCATAGCATTAGTCAATGATGCAATTCTTGAAAAAGTTAATAAGGGAAGAGAAGATTCACATGCAAATATACTATCTTGGACATCTTTTATGATTGTGAGCCCCCATTAAGTATTTTATGTCAAAGTGTTGACGTTGGACAAGGAAGACAACGTAATGAATTATGTTTGTTCATATTCACATAGAAGTTATATTGTTATAGATCCTCCAACATGTGGTGCTTGCCCAATATCTTTGCTAGCCAAAAATCCGCACCAAGTAGAGATACTACTTGTGCATCCAAAACCCTTAAACCCAGTTTCATGTCACGAGTGTCCACCATATCTACCTATGGATTGAATAAGATCCTTCAAGTAAGTTGTCATCGGTGCAAAAAGCAATAAAAATTGCCTCTAAATATGTATGATCTTTTATTGTAAGGGAAATAAGCGTTGTACGAACTTGTGATGGTAAAGAAATAAAAGCGACAGACTGCATAATAAAGGTTGCTATCACAAGGGGCAATATAACGTGACGTTCCTTTGCATTAAGGGCTTGTGCATCCAACAACAAAAAGCGCATGACAACCTCTGCTTCCCTCTGCGAAGGGCCTATCTTTTACTTTTATGTATTTACTTTTTATGCAAGAGTCAATAGTGTTCTCCTCTACTTCCTTTTTATTTTTCTCTTTTGCAAGCATCATGTGGTGGGGAAAGATCTAGGCACATATATCCAGTTGGATATGAGTGATCATGAGTTATTATTGTTGACATCACCCTTGAGGTGAATAAGTTGGGAGGCGAAATCACAAGCCCCTATCTTTCTATGTGTCTGGCTGAAACTTTTGCTCCATATATATGTCGTGAGTGTTAGCAATCATAGAAGACTAAATGATGGTTGAGTATGTGGACTTGCTAAAAAGCTCCTACATGAGACCCTTCCTGAAAATATGATGAATTGCAATTGCATTGTTGACTAGAATAGTTTGTTAGTTTCCAAGAAAGTTTATGCCTTATACTTCATTGTTGTGATGAATTGTTACTTGCTCATGAGAAGTTTTATGATAATAAATATTGCTGTTATAATAATGATCTTGCTTTGAATCATTCAAGTCCAAAGTCCATGCTATAAAAGAAAAGATTATATGATGATTATGATAGGTAGCATTCCACATCAAAATTTCTGTTTTTAATTGCTACTTTATCATGATGACTTTTATGAGAGAAAGTTGATGTTATGATGCTAGGAAAAATGATCGAAATTATCATTGATCAAACTTATGCACTATGCTAGCATTCACACTTCATAAATTATTTCTTTTATCATTTACCTACTCGAGGACGAGTAGGAATTAAGCTTGGGGATGCTGATACGTCTCCAACGTATCTATAATTTATGAAGTATTCATGCCATATTTATAACAATTCTATATGGTTTTGGTATGATTTGATTAGAACTAACCCGGACTGACGCTGTTTTCAGCAGAACTACCGTGGTGTTGTTTTTTGTGCAGAAATGAAAGTTTCCCAAATGAGCTGAAACTTTTTGGAGATTTTTTATTGGACAAATAAAAAATATTGGCACCAAGACCCACTGGAGGGGGGCCACCCAGTGCCCACGAGGCACCAGGGCGCGCCACCCCCCCCCCAGGCACGCCCTGGTACCTCGTGGGGCCCACGTGGCTCCGTTTCGCGTGATTCCAACGCTGAAAAATCATATATATTCAGAAACCCCCGAAAGTTAACCTAGATGAGTTTTTACGCCGCCGCAAGCCTCTGTACCTCCACGATCTCATCTACAGCCCTTTTCCGGCACCCTGCCGGTGGGGGGAAGGCATAACCGGAGGCCATCTTCATCATCCCGGTGGTCTCCATGACGAGGAGGGAGTAGTTCACCCTCGGGGCTGAGGGTTTGTACCAGTAGCTATGTGTTTGATCTCTCTCTCTCTCTCTCTCTCTCGTGTTCTTGAGATAGCACGATCTTGATGTATCGCGAGCTTTGTTGATATAGATGAATCATATGGAGTTTTCCCTCTCTATCTTCTTGTGATGAATTGAGTTTTCCCTTTGAAGTTTTCTTATCGGATTGAGTCTTTAAGGATTTGAGAACACTTGATGTATGTCTTGCATATGGATATCTGTGGTGACAATGGGATATTCACTTGAGTCACTTGATGTATGTTTTGGTGATCAACTTGTGGGTTTCGTGACCTTGGGGATTTATGCATAAGGGTTGGCACACGTTTTCGTCTTGACTTTCCGGTAGAAACTTTGGGGCACTCTTTGAAGTTCTTTGTGTTGGTTTGAATAGATGAATCTGAGATTGTGTGATGCATATCGTATAATCAAACCCGCGGGTACTCGTGGTGACATTGGAGTGCCTAGGTGACATTAGGGTTTTGGTTGATGTGTATCTTAAGGTGTTATTCTAGGACGAATTCTAGGGCTGTTCGTGACAATTAATGGGGATGGCTCATAAGATTGATCGGGAAGGATAACTTTGAGGTGGTTTCGTACCCTACAACAATTTCTTCGTTTGTTCTCCGCTATTTGTGACTTTGGAGTGAACTCTTTGTCGCGCGTGAGGGATTTACATATGATTCAACTATGTCAACAATGTTGGGAGATCGCACTAGTGAAAGTATGAACCCTAGACCTTGTTTCTAAGCATTGCAATACCGTTTTTATGCCCGTTTACTATTTGCTACCTTGCTGTTTTTATATTTTCAGATTACAAAAACCTATATCTACTATCCATACTACACTTTTATCATCATCTCTTCGCCGAACTAGTGCACCTATACAATTTAACATTGTATTGGGTGTGTTGGGGACACAAGAGATTTCTTGTATTTGGTTGCAGGGTTGTTTGAGAGATACCATCTTCAACATACGCCTCCCACGGATTGATAAACCTTAGGTCATCCACTTGAGGAAAAATTGCTACTGTCCTACAAAACTCTGCGCTTGGAGGCCCAACACGAGTCTACAAGAATAAGTTGTGTAGTAGACATCATTGATATGTAAAGCTAGGTGGTATGTATTTAGCAACAATGTAATTAGCATAGTCTGCATACCAAGGAGTATTACGAGAAGCATTTATCACAGCTAATTGTTCATCAGGAAAATCATCATTAATAGGAAGTGGGTCATCAAGAACATTTTCCATTCTAGACAAATTATCTGCTATGGGATTCTCAGCTCCCTTCCTATCAACAATATGCAAATCAAATTCTTGTAGCAGAAGAACCCATCTAATAAGTCTAGGCTTAGCATCTTTCTTTTCCATAAGGTATTTAATAGCAGCATGATCAGTGTGAACAGTAACCTTGGAATCAACAATATAAGATCTAAATTTATCACATGCAAACACAACTGCTAAAAATTCTTTCTCAGCAGTAGCATAATTTCTTTGAGCGTTGTCTAGAGTTTTACTAGCATAATGGATAACATTTAATTTCTTATCAACTCTTTGTCCTAGAACAGCACCAACAGCATAATCACTAGCATCACACATAATTTCAAAAGGTAGGTTCCAATCAGGTGGTTGAACAATAGGTGCAGAAATTAAGGCTTTCTTAAGTATTTCAAAGGCTTCTACACAATCATCATCAAAAACAAACGGAACATCTTTTTGCAAGAGATTGGTAAGAGGTCTAGAAATTTTAGAGAAATCTTTTATAAACCTTCTATAGAAACCAGCATGACCAAGGAAACTTTTTATACCTTTGATATCTTTAGGACATGGCATTTTCTCAATAGCATCAATCTTAGCTTTATCAACCTCAATACCTCTTTCAGAAATTTTATGCCCAAGGACTATTCCTTCATTAACCATAAAGTGGCACTTTTCCCAATTCAAGACGAGATTAGTTTCTTCACATCTCTGCAAAACTCGATCGAGGTTGCTTAAGCAAATCATCAAAAGAAGTTCCGTAAATGGAGAAATCATCCATGAAAACCTCAACAATCTTTTCACAAAAGTCAGAGAATATAGCAGTCATACATCTTTGAAAGGTAGCAGGTGCATTACATAAACCAAAAGGCATACGACGATAAGCATAAGTTCCAAAAGAACAAGTAAAGGTGGTTTTCTCTTGATCTTCAGGTGATACAGGTATTTGAGAGAAACCAGAATAACCATCTAGGAAACAAAAGTGTGTATGCTTAGACAATCTTTCTAACATTTGATCAATAAAAGGCAAGGGGTAATGATCTTTTCTAGTGGCTTTATTTAATTTCCTGAAGTCAATTACCATCCTATAACCAGTTACAATTCTTTGTGGGATGAGTTCATTTTTATCATTAGGAACAACGGTAATACCTCCCTTTTTAGGAACACAATGAACAGGACTTACCCATCTACTATCAGCTATGGGATAAATTATACCTGCTTCCAGAAGCTTTAATATTTCAGTTCTTACCACATCCTTCATTTTAGGATTCAGCCTTCTTTGATGATCAACAACGGGTTTAGCATCTGGCTCCATATGAATTTTATGCTGACATAAAGTGGGACTAATGCCCTTAAGATCATCAAGAGTATATCCAATAGCGGCACGGTGCTTCCTCAGAGTTTTAAGTAATCTCTTTTCTTCATGCTCTGAAAGGTTAGCACTAATAATAACAGGATATATCTTCTTTTCATCAAGATAAGCATATTTAAGGGTATCAGGTAATTGCTTCAATTCAAACACAGGGTCACCCTTGGGTGGAGGTGGACCTCCCAAGGTTTCAACAGGCAGATTATGTTTAAGGATAGGTGCTTGTTTAAAGAATAATTCATCTATTTCATTTCTTTCACTCATATGCATGTCATTCTCATGCTCAAGCAAATATTGTTCTAGCGGATCAGTAGGAGGCACAACAATAGAAGTAAGACCAATAATTTCATCCTTACTAGGCAATTCTTTATCATGAGGTTGTCTACGAAACTTAGAGAAATTAAACTCATGAGACATCTCACCAAAATTAACACAAACAATTTCTTTAGTGCAATCAATCTTAGCATTAACAGTATTCAAGAAGGGTCTACCAAATATAATGGGACAAAAATCATCTTGTGGCGATCCAAGAACAAGAAAATCAGTAGGGTATTTGATCTTACCACACAAGACTTCAACATCTCTAACAATCCAAAGCGGTGAAATAGTGTCTCTATTTGCAAGCTTAATAGTAACATCAATATCTTCAATCTCAACGGGTGCAATATCATTCATGACTTCTTGATAGAGAGTAAACGGAATAGCACTCACACTAGCACCAATATCACATAAACCATGATAGCAATGATCTCCAATTTAACAGAAATAACAGGCATGCCAACTACAGGTTTATTTTTATCTTTAGGGTCTGGTTTAGCAATTCTAGTTGCTTCATCATAGAAGTATATGACATGACCATCAATGTTATCAACCAAAAGATCCTTAATCATTGCAACACTAGGTTCAACTTTAATTTGCTCAGAAGGTCTAGGTGCTCTAATTTTACTTTTATTGACTACAGTTGAAGCTTTAGCATGTTCCTTAATCCTAACAGGGAAAGGAGGTTTCTCAATATAAGCAGTAGGCACAACTGGATCAACATGATAAACAATTGTTTCTTCTTTAATACTAACAAGTTCTTCTTTCAATTCAATAGGTGGATGATATTTAAACCATTTCTCCTTAGGGAGATCAACATGAGCAGCAAAATATTCACAAAAGGTAGCTACTATCTCAGAGTCAAGTCCATATTTAGTACTAAACTTACGAAAAGCATCAGTTTCCATAAAAGATTTAACACAATCAAACTCAAGATTTATACCTGACTCGTTACCTTTGTCGATTTCCCAATCCTAATAATTGCGTTTAGTTCTTTCAAGAAGGTCCCATCTGGATTCAATAGTTTTCTTCATAAAGGAACCAGCAGAAGAAGTATCAAGCATGGATTGATCATTATGAGAAAGCCGAGCATAAACTTTTTGAAGAATTATTTCTCTTGAGAGCTCATGATTGGGGCATGTATGCAACATATACTTAAGCCTCCCTCAAGCTTGAGCGATACTTTCTACTTCACGAGGCCAAAAATTATATATATAATTTCGATCACGATGAACCAAATGCATAGGATAAAATTTCTGCTGGAATTCCAGCTTCAACCGGTTCCAGTCTCATGTATTAGTATCATCACATAGCCTATACCATGTCAATGCCTTTCCCTCCAAAGATAAAGGGAATACTTTATTCTTAACTCCAACTCCAGATAAACCTGCAAGCTTAAACAATCCACAAATTTCATCCACATAGATCAAGTGCATATCAGGATGTACCGTTCCATCTCCTGCATAAGGATTAGCTAGCAATTTCTCTATCATACCCGAAGGAATTTCATAATAAATATTTTTTTCAGTACGTTCAATAGGTAGAGGAGCAACTCTTATTTCTTCCGTTCGAGGTGAAGATACCCCGAACAAGCCCCTCAAAGGATTACTTTCCATAGTGACAAGTGACAATAAATTTCAGCACGTAATATAAATGTTTCCTTACCAAATTCCACTCACCAAAGGCGCTTCACTCCCTGGCAACGGCGCCAGAAAAGAATCTTGATGACCCACAAGTATAGGGGATCAATCGTAGTCCTTTCGATAAGTAAGAGTGTCGAACCCAACGAGGAGCAGAAGGAAATGACAAGCGGTTTTCAGCAAGATATTCTCTGCAAGTACTGAAAGTAGCGGTAACAGATAGTTTTGATAGCAAGATAATTCATAACAAGTAACGAGTAACAAATATAATAAAGTGCAGCAAGGTGGCCCAATCCTTTTTGTAGCAAAGGACAAGCCGTAACGAACTCGTATAATAAGCAAAGCATTCTCGAGGACACATGGGAATTTCATCTAGTCACTTTCATCATGTTTGTTTGATTCGCGTTCGCTACTTTGATAATTTGGTATGTGGGTGGACCGGTGCTTGGGTGCTGTTCTTACTTGAACAAGCCTCCCACTTATGATTACCCCCTCTCGCAAGCATCCGCAACTACGAAAGAAGAATTAAGATAACTCTAACCATAGCATGAAACATATGGATCCAAATCAGCCCCTTATGGAATAGCGCATAAACTAGGGTTTAAGCTTCTGTCACTCTAGCAACCCATCATCTAATTACTACTCCACAATGCCTTCCCTTAGGCCCAAAGATGGTGAAGTGTCATGTAGTCGACGTTCACACGACACCACTAAAGGAAGCAACAACATACATATCATCAAAATATCGAACGAATACCAAATTCACATGATTACTTATGACAAGACTTCTCCCATGTCCTCAAGAACAAAAGTAACTACTCACAAATCATGTTCATGTTCAAGATCAGTGGGGTATTGAATAGCATTAAGGATCTGAACATATAATCTTCCACCAAATAAACCAACTAGCATCAACTACAAGATGTAATCAACACTACTAGCAACCCACATGTACCAATATGAGGTTTTGAGACAAAGATTGAATACAAGAGATGAACTAGGGTTTGAGATGAGATGGTGCTGGTGAAGATGTTGATGAAGATTGGTCCTCCCACGATGAGAGGATCGTTGGTGATGTCGATGGTTTCGATTTCCCCCTCCCGGAGGGAAGTATCCCCGGCGGAATCGCTCCGCCGGAGAGCAAAATAGCTCCTGGCCAGGTTCCGCCTCGAGACGGCGACGCTTCGTCCCAAAAGCCTTCCTTTTATTTTTTTCTAGGGCAAATGGCTTCATATAGCAGAAGGAGGGGGCCAGACGCCAGCTGTGGGCCCCACAAGGCACTAGGGCACGCCCAGGGGGGCCGCGCCCTACTGCCTTGTGGGCAGCTGGTGGGTCCCCTCTATTATCTCTTTTCTCCAGTATTTTTTATATATTCAATAAAAAATCTCAGTGAAATTTCAGGTCAATTGGAGCTCTGTAGAATAGGTATCTCTGATATGGCTATTTCAGGTCCAGAATTCCAGCTGCCGGCATTCTCCCTTTTCATGTAAATCTTGCAAATTAAGAGAGAAAAGGCATAAGAATTGTACCATAAAGTGAAATAATGATCAAAAACATAATAAATAACAGTAGGAAATCATGATGCAAATTGGACGTATCAAATACCATGTTCTCCTCGATGTTCTTGGAGTTCTATCTGATGTAATCTTCTTTTGCGGTGTGTTTGTTGGGATCCGATGAATTGTGAGTTTATGATCAGATTATTCATGAGAAATATTCGAGTCTTCTCTGAACTCTTTTATGCATGATTGTTATAGCTTTGTATTTCTCTCCGATCTATCAATTTGGTTTGGCCTACTAGATTGATTTATCTTGCAATGGGAGAGGTGCTTTGTGATGGGTTCAATCTTGCGGTGCTCAATCCCAGTGAGAGAAAGGGACATGACACGTATTTGTATTGTTGCCATTAAGGATAAAAAGATGGGGTTTAATCATATTGCTTGAGTTTACTTTGTCTACATCATGTCATCTTGCTTAAGGCGTTACTCTGTTTTCATTAACTTAATACCCTAGATGCATGCTGGATAGCGGTCGATGGGTGGAGTAATAGTAGTAGATGCAGGCAGGAGTCGGTCTACTTGTCTCGGACGTGATGCCTATATACATGATCATTGCCATGAATCCATCATAATTATTTGCTTTTCTATCTATTGCCCAACAGTAATTTGTTTACCCACCGTATGTTCTGCGCTCGAGAGAGAAGCCTCTAGTGAAAACTATGGCCCCCGGGTCTACTTTTATCATGTATTAAAAACCAAAAATACCTTGCTGCAATTTATTTACTTTTATTTTATTTAGTATTTTACTTTATCTATCTATCACTATCAGAATTAATCCTTGCAAATAACCGCTAAGAGGATTGACAACCCTCTTATTTGCGTTGGGTGCAAGTGCTTGCTTTTGTGTGTGTAGGTGCTGCTAATGAGGTTCTGTGTGGTTCTCCTACTGGATTGATAACCTTGGTTCTTAACTGAGGGAAATACTTATCTCTACTGTGTTGCATCATCCTCTCCTCTTCGAGGAAATCCCAACGCAGCTCACAAGTAGCACTGCTCACAAGAGAGACAAGAGGAGGTGAGGATTGTGTTGCAAGTGCCCAATGTTGAGTTTGAGAGCAAGTATCTTGGGTTACCGACCCTAGAGAGTTGAATGCATTGTCGTCGATTCGAAAAGTTACAAAAAAGATTGGCGAAGCGGATTCTCACGGGTGATACTCTCTCGAAAGCTGCCAAAGAAGTTATGATAAAAGCAGTTGCTCAGCCTCTTCCAACATACATAACGGGTGTTTTTAAAATCCCTTTCTCTGTTTGTGATGACTTAACGCGACTTGTTAGAAAGTTTTTGTGGGGATCAAAGAAAGGGAAGAGGAAAACACATTGGTCCGCATGGGAGAAGCTCGTGGAGCCAAAACAGCGAGGAGGGTAGGGCCTTTGAGATTTCCGACTCTTTAACCAAGTCCTGCTTCTTGCTCGTCAGGCATGGAGGTTGATTGAGAGGCCGGACTCACTATGCTCCATGCTGCTGAAAGCGAGGTACTACCCTAACGGTGATCTTGTTGACACAGTTTTTTCAGGGAATGCATCATCTACATGGCACACCATCCAGTTGTAACGAACTGGAGAGGGAGGGGATCGACGATCCAAGCGTGGGAAACCGTGTTTGGGGGGGTTTGTGGTAGCCTGTGTCCATCTGGAAGGCAATGTGGGGTGCCTTGCCCCCTAAGGTACGAGTTTTTGTGTGGAGATTGGCGACAAACTCCCTGCCCACCTTGGAGAATAAAGCTATTCGAAATTTAGAGAAATCTGACATATGTGTGCTTTGTGGGATGGGCTGCAAGGATACGTTGCATCATGTTTGAAGGGCATCGCACTCACTTATGAGTGGAGTTTTGAACTGTTCATCCTTGAAACGGATTGTATGGTGGCGGCCAATATGATAATGCAGCCTGAGCAGGACCGTTCACCGGGACAACAACGTCTCCTTCATCTTGATAGGGAGCATGCTATACTCCCTCCGTTCGATAATGTAGTGCGTATAGATTTTTTTCAAAAGTCAAGCATTGCAAACTTTAACCATGTTTATAGGCAAAAATATGTAGTTTACAATAATTTTGCTTAGTTTGATTTTTCAGAAAATCTGCACACACTACATTATCGAACGAAGAGAGAAAAGTATCTTTTATCCCCGGCCCCCTAATTCGGTTGCTTATAGTTTTGCTCAGTTGGGTCATAACAACACTCATACAGCCGTTTGGGTGAAGTCTGTTCCTCAAGAAATTCTATTGTTTTATCAGAACGATTTAATCCCATGATTAAGCAATGAATTTCTTTTTCCCGCAAAAAAAAGATCACACCATTAACTTTTTTTCTTAAAAAAAAAGCTTGTTAGCCCGAGCAGCAGCGTCGGAGTTCCGGGGAAGGGCAAAAACGACAAAATTGACCTGAGGACGAAAAGAATTCACAAACTGAACTGTTTTTGAAAAAATTTCACCCAGCTGACCCTTTTGTGTAGCGCCCGACAACTAGGCACCACACTACACTGTGCAGCGCCTGACTGACAGACGCTACACATCTGGCCAGCGTGGCACCCCGGGGCCAGGCCCGACCCCACCCCTGGTTGTGCAGCGCCTAGATGAAAGGCGCTATGCTATCATGCGCAGCGCCCAGACGAAAGACGCTACAGATGAGAGCAACAGCGGGTTTCTGCTGCCTGGAATTTGCTAAGTCAGTGTGTAGCGCCTGAGAGCTAGGCGCTACACTATACAGTGTAGCGCACATGGTAGATCAGAAGCTACGAGCCTAGGGTTGGGCATGCAGTGCTATTGCAGTAGCTGCTGCATGCCAAGCCATTGTTTACTCCATGTATATGTACTCGGTGGCTCGCCGTCGATCCGTGCCATGCACCCGAGACAGATCAGCAGCAGGCGGCAGTAATGGGGCGCGGCCGTACACAGCTAGCGCTGAAACAGACCTGCACAACTTTCGGAGTACGTATTAACGGCGGCCTCTGTGTTGCCGTGGGTGGCGGCGGTGGAGGCGAGGATCAGGGGAACCAGCTGCAAGAAGAGGAGGAGGAGGAGGAGGAGGACGACGACGACGACGACATGGCGGCGGCGCCCCATTGGGAGGGAGGGAAGGCAGAAGAGAAGTGAAGTGAAGCAGAGTGGAGGACGAGCAAAGGCCCTGCACCACCTGCACCAGATATGTCTACTCTGCAGTCTCCAGCTAGCTTTGGCTGCTCGTCTTTCCACGTTGCATGCGTCGTGTCACTTCACTGGCGCAACTACATGGAGCTACGGAAAAAGCCTACCGCATGCATGCATGTGTATACTAGTACTGGCTCTTGCTCGATCGATCTCCAGCTGCTCCATCGACCGGACCGGACCTTGAGATGACACGGACTAGTGCACTACCTACTACACCAAGGGATTGGAGATGTAGTGGGTGTGGTTCTTAATACGTACTCCGAAAGTTGTGCAGGTCTGTTTCAGCGCTAGCTGTGTACGGCCACGCCCCATTACTGCCGCCTGCTGCTGATCTGTCTCGGGTGCATGGCATGGATCGACGGCGAGCCACCGAGTACATATACATGGAGTAAACAATGGCTTGGTATGCAGCAGCTACTGCAACAGCACTGCATGCCCAACCCTAGGCTCGTAGCTTCTGATCTACCATGTGCAGCGCCTATGCGTCAGGCGCTACACACTGACTTAGCAAATTCCAGGCAGCAGAAACCCGCTATTGCTCTCATCTGTAGCGTCTTTCGTCTAGGCGCTGCACATGGTAGCATAGCGCCTTTCATCTAGGCGCTGCACAACCAGGGGTGGGGCCGGGCCTGGCCCCGGGGTGCCACGCTGGCTAGATGTGTAGCGCCTGTCAGTCAGGTGCTGTACAGTGTAGTGTGGCGCCTAGCTGTCGGGCACTACACAAAAGGGGCAGCTGGGTGAAATTTTTTCAAAAGCAGTTCAGTTTGTGAATTCTTTTCATCCTCAGGTCAATTTTGTCGTTTTTGCGCCGGGAAAGCGGGCTCACCGCTCAAGCCGTCCGTCCACCTGTACGTACGTGTAACGACGAGTCGAAGATTCCGAGTAAAAAAAAAAGAGTCGAAGATTCCCGTTTATGTACAAAAATGTAAATCCAAATCCGCGAGCAAATCTTCCCGTCGAAGTTTTTGGGCTTAATTAAGTTCCGGGGTAATACTAATAGTCGCGGCAACCTCCCCATTTCCCCCCCCAAACCCAAAACCCAAACCCCAAATTTCCCTCTCCCCACAACGTCCCAATCTGCATTTCCTCCCCGCCGATCGCCGGCGCCGGCGCCCGCGGATGACGATGGGGACGTCGTCGTCGAATAGGATCAATGTCGACTGGGTAGATGCGTTCGGCTCCTGCCCCGACGGCGACGCCGACGTCTGCTTCGCCTCCCCTCCCTCGGCGGCCGGGAAGGGGAGGGCGAAGGGGAATGCGTTCGCCCGCTCCTCCCCCGGCTTCGGCAGCGGCGAGGGATTCGTCTCCCCTCCCCGGGCGGCGGCCAAGGGGAAGGGGAGGAGGGATGAGGAGGCGGAGGCGGAGGGGGAGTTCTCGGGGAGATCGAACGACAGCCTGCTGCGGGACATCCCGAATATGTCGGACGACGAGCTGCTGTGGGAGATCGCGTGCGTCCGCAGCACGCACCCCTCATTCGGAGGCCTCATCGACCAGGAGAAGTGGGATCGCCGCAAACGCCTGCTCCCGCTGTTCGAGGAGGCGCGGGGCCGGGGGATCCACACGGACGCCGCCAAGGTTCGATCGTGCACCCGTGTCTGATTGGCCCCTCTGCCCGCTCCCCCTCTCAATCTCCATCCCTCTTACGACGTGTTTGATATGGTGTCGTGGTTATTCGTAGGGTGGTGGTGCTTCCGATCGGGATCCTCGTTCTGATGCGAAGTGTCCGTTCTCATTTGGTAAGGCTTTTTGCTTACTGCACTTTCAGTTATGAGCCTATACCTCTAGCAATGTCGAGAGAGGGATTCACAAATTTTGGGTACATGTGAGCTGTGAATGAAGTTGATACATGAAATGCAATGTATGCAGTTTGGTTGGAACATCTAATGAAAATATGACGACTGTCGAATCTGTTCCAGCTAATTTCCTCACCATTACCGCTAACCATGCTATGCCCAATTTTAAGTGTAGTGTGCCCTTTTTGCAGATGTTGATGATTCGGAGGCGGAACGTGCTCATAGATACCATCTGAAGTCATCTCCCATTCGCTCGACAAAGAAAAACTTTGGAGAGGTATATAGTATGACATGCATGTCTTCTTGTTGTTGATAATCCGTAAAAATCTCTTCTAAATTAGAATGAAATCGTGGTGAATGCAGCTAGGTGTGTTTACATGCAGAAGTTTCAAGCAACCTGGACGAATGAGACCTATACCAGAGGATAAGATGTACTCAAGCAAAACATCTCCAACTACTTTATCTGGGCACAAACAGAGAGTTCGTGCCATTGATCCAAAGGAACATGATAGTGAAAAGCGTCGACAGATTCAAAGCAACTTTTTCAGCAATTATACAAATAGGTATGTGTCAGATTTTCAGAAAATCAGGGCAACAACCTTTATACATTTCTAACAGAAATGAAACATGCCATCCTGTGTTAATCTTCTTAGCACACCACATGAGTGCCCATTTTTTTCTTTTTGACAGTCCCTGTTCCCTGCATCCCTGCCCAACCTGTTTTAGGATCTCCGTGTAACTAATTTACAAAATTTCTGTCAATGTGTATTGCACTTTACTAGTATTATTACTACTTGTGTTTGGCAATTACAAGAGACTCCATTTACAGCTCTTTTATGATTAGTTTCAAATACCAATGAATTTTTAAGCTGCACTTTTAATAGGAAGTCACTGTTTTGTAAGAAAGTATTTTGACGGAATTATGTATATGGCTACTTGGTTCTGTTGTGTTCTGGAATTGTGCAGACTTGGTAGTTGCAATGGGAGTTCTGAGACAGGAATCTTGATCATTTTTAACAAATGATAATAGTATGTTGTATCACTCAAGCATATGCTGTTTTGCTTTGTGCAAGGCCATGATTGTGCCATTCTTTTAGGAAGACAATGCCTTCTCTCTTGTTGTGTAGGTGCACTGTGCACTTATACATGAGCAGTATTAATATCAGTACTCCACTTTGTTAAGACCTGCTTGGCATAAGTTATTGGAAATGTGTGGAATACATATTCTGGTGAAATCTTATATATCTGATTCTGTTATAATAAGCATTGCGTATATTATTCACATATGTCATACAGTCTCTCTCAGGACTTCTACACAATACATCTCAGTATACTATTACATTTAATCAAAATATTAAGCCGGGATTCCTTTTCAATTCTTCGACACAGGAGGAATGTACAGCATGGAGATTCATCTGTTTTATATTCTCGAAAGGTGGGTACGCTGACAAACTGACAATCATCTAGACCAATGAAATTACTATTCTACTCCCTCCGTTCAAAAATAAGTGTTGTGGTTTTAGTTCAAATTTGAACTAAAACCATGACACTTACTTTGGAACGGAGGGAGTAAAAGTTTTCTTACCTTTTGCCCCTGTACAAATGATCCTTATTTCCTATTGCTTGAGTGGTCAAACTACAAAGCTGTCCTATTGCATGCAGTGTGAGTGCATTTGAGCTGTTTACGATTCATGACATTTCACTTGTTACATGATGCTGGCTTCTGCAGAAAACTGGCCTCCTACATTTATGTACACTGCTACACTTTCCATTAATAGTTTGGCAGTGCTAATTAATTCTAACACTGCGTCTGTCCTTTAAGTTAGGCCATCATGAAATAAAACCAGGATATTTCTTGAACAATGTACTTTCAGTAGTAGTTTGATCATAATGCCACTTTTAGATACAAATTTGACCTTACACAGCTACATTATTATATTGTAGGTTAATGATGTGATTCTTGTGGACGACGAAGATGTGCAACCTGATGAACCAGTAGAATGTGGGGTGCCAGAGGAATGGTAAGTAAGGAGCTTCTCCACCAACGTGTTTTCTGTTATGCATACTGAGCTAAAGTTTTGATTTACTCTCTGATAAAACAATGGGGTTTTCAGGAACGAGTCAAAAATTTACTATCCATCAAGGTGAACACTGCATTTTTTTTGAAGACCATCAGTTCATGGCAGTGAGATTTTCTTTAGTTCCGTCATTAACACTAACCATTTGAACAGAGATGATCCAGAAGCTGTAGAGCTCGCCAGTTCGGATATCAGATGTCTTGATCCTGGAGTATATTTGTCATCCCCTGTAATAAACTACTACATTCAGTAAGAATATATGTCCCTATCTTTCAAGTTTTGCTTTGTATCATTCTATGATCTTCTCCTTTTAGAGACTGCTTGAGCACGTCATGTGTCTTTGAATAATACTCCCTCTGTTCACTATTATAAGATGTTGTAACTTCTTTCTAAATCTGATGTATATAGACGCCTTTTAGTGTGTTTGTTCACTCATTTCGGTCTGAATCTAGTCTATACTGAATTATCCAAAACGTCTTACAATAGTAAACGGAGGGAGTAGGAGGCAATCAATTCTTTATGATTTGAGAACATTTAGGTGTTAATGCACCTAGTTGTACTGCCTGTTGGCATTGAAATGTCTGGAACATCATCAAGCTATCTATTTGAGTTGTTATTTTGCTTGCTATGTGAACCTGATGTGTATTTGCTATGGTGTGAACTGTATTTTAGATGCTATTTCAGTTACCCATGTGCCATGTCTCCTATTTTTCCTGTGTATATTATTCAAAATCTGTCAAATTCTAGCCAATTTCAAAAAATGCTTAAGCGCCCATTGCTCTAAGCTGCGGCCTTTCGCTTCGCTTCCGCTTTCCGCTTTTTTGAACATTGCATCCACTTACACAGAGATGGTAGAATTGTTTAAAGTTAGGACTTGTGAATTCTGTTCATAACAACTTTGCCTCTAAATGGATGTTTCTGTTTAACTCTTTGTCTGATATTCTTCTGGCAGATACATCAAAAGAGACAAATTTCAACGTGAAGCTACCAGAAACAATTTCTACATGTTTAATACATATTTTTACAGCAAGCTTCAAGAAGCATTATTTGGGAAGGTAAGATTGTTTTTCTATTGAATGACTCAAATACTGCCACAAAAATATATGTTAATCTTCTCCAAGTTCTATTATTCATGGTACATGAGAGTACTTTGGAGAGAAGCTTTTGTTGTTTGCTTGGTAAAATGTGTTAGTGTAACCTAGTACTCCCTCCGTCCGGAATTACTTGACGCTCAAACGGATGTATCTAGCTCTAGATACATCGGTTTGAGCATCAAGTAATTCCGGACGGAGGAAGTACTATACTGTGTTGTAGTTGTCCTTTCTTAGTATCTTGAGTTCTTGACTCTTATATATCTAATAGTCTTTTTATGATTTATCTTTCTTTTTTATGTAGTGTTGTACTATTTTCATATGATATTTTCTCTGAATCTTATTGTTAGTGATACATGAGTACTCTGGACATATGCTTTTATTGCATCCATGCTAAGATGCGATAGTAACAGGCATATGTCCAGAGTACTCTGAATTTTTGGACAATGTGTTGTAGTTGTCTCGTCTTAGTACTTCACTACTTGTCTCTTATAAAGTACTCCCTCCGTCCCATAATGTAAGACGTTTTTGCAAGCTAGTCTTACATTATGGGACGAAGGGAGTACTGTTTTGATATCTCTCTTATTTCTGAAGTGGTGTCTTCATGTGATAATTTTAGATTGCAATGCTCCACTTTTTCTAGGGTGAGTTTGTGAAGTTGAGAAGATGGTGGAAAGGTGTCAATATATTTCAGAGAGGATACATTATACTGCCAATCCATGGAACGTAAGTTAGTTATTTACTGGAATAGGAATTCTAACATGTTTGTTATTTATATGCTTGCAAATATAATTGACGGCTCATGTTATTGATTACTTTATCCAAATGCACTCTTGGATAAGTTCTATAACTCCATGCTCCATCTGGATCTGCAGTTTCAGATGCCTAAGTATCAATCCTTTAGTAATCTGATGAATTGTTTTACTAGCATTGGGTTGTGGCCTACGAGGTTAATAACATTATGCGTACTTCTTTTGGTATTTCTGCTAAATGCTTTTTTGCCTTTGTTAATTAGGGCACACTGGAGCCTGGTGATTATCTGCATTCCTGCAAAAGAGAGTAATTCAGGGCCAATCGTACTTCATCTGGACTCCTTAGGGATGCATCCTACTGATGAGATTTATCGTACAGTTAGGAGGTAAGTGACATGACGACTATTATCTAACTTTGAGTGCTAGCTGGGAAATTTCTTGGAACTATTATGACTGATGCTTGATGGCTGGCTCACTTGTTGATGAGTTCTATGATTTTGATAGCGAATAAACTCTTCATAACGCTGATGTCATCAACTGTATGTAGATTCCTTGAAGAGGAATGGAAGCATTTAAGGAAGAACCCTCCTTCTGACATTTCTATTTCAGACACAATATGGGAGGATCTTCCAAGGAATATACACAAGGAAAATGTTGAGGTAAGTGTTATGATGGGTGGATACTTTATAGAAGCAGACGATGCAGGTGTGTCTTAAAAGGAATGAGAGTTGATTATGGAGAAATACAGAGTTCATAAGCAAGGAGGCATTTGATAACGAAAAGCGAGTTGTTTCTTCTTGCTTGACTTATCACCTAGGAGGCTAGGACTCAAAACTCTTTAGATCGCTAACTATCCAGGTCATTGAATCTATAGATTCTTTTTTTGTTTGGGATTGGTTCCTGGATTTCTACACTCAAAGTTGTTTAGGTTGTGGCCTGCAATTAAATTACATTTTTACTCTTGGTACATTCTTATAAATTGTTACAACGACCAGGTTCCAGGGCAGAACAATGCGTATGATTGTGGCATCTTCATGCTTTACTATATTCAACGGTTTATAACTGAAGCACCAGAAAATTTCACAAGGGATAGACTTGACATGGTTAGTGGTGCCAACTCCTTTCTGCATTTTTCAGTTCTTATAATGCTTTGTCTGTTTAGCTTAGCAAGTTTCTTTCTTGAGGGTTTAACACTGAGCTTGTATTGGCTTTACAGTTTAGTCGCAGTTGGTTTAGATCTGAAGAGGCTTCTAATTTAAGAAACGAGATACGGAAACTACTGCTGAAAGAGTTTGAAAGTGCGAGAGTTGATGATGTTATGTCTGAGGCAGCTACAGCTGGTGGCTCTGATGATGACTGTTTCATGCAGGAAGGAGAATCAGAGGCACCCACAGCTGATGGCTCTTATGAAGACTGTATGATGAAGGAAGGAGAATCAGAGGCGGTTTCACCCTGTGCCTGTTCAGAAATGGGTGTAGATGATGTTAAGCCAGAGGCAGCAACATCTGATGGCTCTGATGAAATCTTATGGAAAGGAAAATCAGAAGCAGTTGCATCTCGTGACAGATTAGAAATGGTGGTAGGAGGTGGAGACACATTTGAAGGAACGCCTTGGAGCACCCGCAAAAGTGATGGCAGGATCAGAGTATGTGTTCTTTCTGAAGAGGCTACATTGTCTGGTAGCGCCGTGAAGGACGATGAAGATACCATGAAATCAGATCCTGACAGCTCAGAAAGTGAAGAAGTTGTTGAGTTCTTACCTTCTGACAATGACAATGAAGAGGTCATGCATAGAGGAACACGGGCGGATTTATTTTATTGTGATGACAGTGAAGTAGAAGAGGTCACAGATGCTCGGAAGCGAAGATCAAGAACAATGAAGAGGCCAGACAGAGCCGGTGACGTGCGGATCATAGAAGATGGAAAGCCAAGAGCTAGGTGGGAACTTTGCCGCATGACGTGACATGAAGGGCTCATCCACCCATCTCCAGGATGACCGAAAATCAATCCGGGATTTTGGGGTGCCTGTTACCATATGCGAACCGTATAATAGTAGGTGATCAAAAGCATAATGTATTGCCCGACAATGCATGATCGATCAATCTTCCCCTAGCTCTTCTTGCCCTTGGTGGTAAAGTTTTGGTAGTAAGGCCGTGGGCGTTGGCTGGGAGGGGGATTTATAGTGTACAGGTTAAGCATATATATAGAGCATATCCAGACTGCAAGTTCCGGAGCTACCTATACCCAGGACTATTACAAAGTAGCGCACACTCTCTTGCAAATATAAGCTTATTGAAATGCTAACGAAATGTTTGTGTTATCGTTGCATACTGATTAGTCGTATGATCATTTCACAAACAATGTTGTCTGGCGCCAAGAATCGTGTGCTGAAACAAGGAGACGGGGATACCATTGGTCCCTCGCCATTCTTGCACTCCATTTTTTAACCATCGTGTTGCTATAAGTCTTTTTGTTTGTTTAGTTGAGAAGAATCAGCATTTGATGCCATGCCATTTGACGCCCCATCTGGTGATGCTTGCAATGGAGAAGAAGCCACATTGACTGGAAGAAGATGCTTCACCCCAGCGTTGGTCATCCAGTGTTAGTACCTCACATCGCAATTCCACAAGTGCATAATGCGAGTTGACTGAAGTCTAACACTCCTAGGTAATATCCCCTCCGTCTCATAATATAGTGTGCATTGATTTTCATGAAAGTCAAGAACTTAACCATGCTTATAGGAAAAATCATCTACCATATGAAATATAGATATATTCCCGCTCAATCGTAGCCCAAAAACAAACTAAGGGCATTGTAGGATGGTTGATAAGACGGTACATCTTTCCTTGTGCAATGCGTGGCATTTTGCTAGAGAAGACAAAAGCATGTTATACAATAGATTATTTCTTAGTAAATGTTTGCATGTTCATAACATAATGGGATAAATTAAACTAAAAGATATGTAACTACTAGATGACATCTTGACAAGAGAGAATTGTCTTGTCTTCCTTAGTAAGAGGTCATCTCTTAGCTAAGAGAAGGCAACCTCTTTTTCCTATTTCTCTCTGTTCCAACCTAGCAAATAGTTTTATTCATGTTCTTGCTTTAGCATATAGCCCAATAATAGCAAGTAAGTACATCAGCGGACCAACAAACAAAATAAAAACTTAATTTGTACTTATATATATCCAGTTGAACCCTAATCACATAAAAATATTACAACAAGAAGGTATCAAAAGTAACCGAAATCACTCTTAGAAGAAATATAATTGCATTATTGTTGCTTGTGCAATATAGGCAGCAAGGTAGTATAAAAAATTGTGTAAGGATAGAAAATCTTCATACACATGTAGTTTCTTCTAGAAATATTTCTGATTTGCATCGACTCAATCTGGAGCATGAAGTCACCAATCATCGTAGACAGAACAATCACGCTTGTGTCCTCATTACACCCCACCATCAGCACCCTTTTGTGACCACTACACATTCTCCGTGGAAAGAGACCCTCCAGCGGAATGGTTTTCTGCAGTAGCTCCCAACTAGCAACACCATCATAGCTCAATTTCCTCTCCCACAATTGAATGCTCAGTTTGGACAAAACGGCGAGTCTAAGGCTACCATCCTCTGTCCGCAAGAGTTGAAGAGACCAATAGTCGGTATAATTGATCCAAACTTTCGCGGGCGCCTCGATCACACAAATGGCCTCCCTTTCAAAATCAAACTCAAGGATGACGCACCCAACCAACCAACAGAGTGTGTTCCCAACCAGGATGCTGGGTCTTAGCAAACAAATATTATGTCTAGTGGTTGTCGAGACAATATCTCCCCATCCACGAGACTCCGATTCGTAGAGGCAAGCGAATGCATGCCCGCGTCCGACGGAGATCAGGACCACTTTGAATGGGCTCGAGAGGCAATCGCCGTGCACATGCCCATCTCCGGGGTCAGCGCAGAGCACCGCGGCGTGCCAGTACCTCTTCCCGTTGTCGTCGTCAAGCCCCTGTGGGAAAGCCACGCCGCGTTGTTGGTCGGTGAGGGGATCCCACACGATGATCTCGCGCCGTGACTCGTTGATTAGGACGGCGAGCTGTGGCGGCAATCGACGAAGTTCCACTCCTCGCAGCAGCTGTGGCGCCATGGCAGCGGGAAGCGCGCGGCGGGGATGCGGTCGGGCGGGTTGAGGGCAGGGGTGAAGACGTGGTTCCTGCTGTAGTTTCCCCCGGCGAAAAAGCCGAGCAGCGGCGGGTTGCCGTGGTGTCTTCGGAAGCGGTTGAGGAACTGGGGGTCCGAGAGGATGCCACGCCAGTGTTTGCAGACCAGGGAGAGGCGGGGGAGCAAAGATGGCTGTGGAGGGAGGCGGAGAAAGATCTCCTGGAGAAGGTCTTCGACGTCCAGCCGTGGCACAGGCGCCCGCGAGGAACGGCGCCGGCGGCTCATCCGATCAACGGCTGGATCGTGGATTATTCTCAAGTTTCCTGGACGAAGAAGCCACAATCTATGACCGTGGATGGACGATCGATCATATCATCTTCCACTAACAATATATATTATTCGGTGCAAACTCTTTTCTAAATCATGATGCTGGCAACTACTCCGTAGTTAGATGCCATGTTGACCACGAATACTTTGTCCGCTGATCTATAGGTTACCTACCGATTCAATTGCGGCATCAAATATCGGGTGGTATTTATTATCACTGCGGCAGCTCTTGGTGGATGCACGATCATGTGATGAACACATAAACAAATCAGAGATCCATTTGAAATCGCATCTTTGGTTTTAAATTGTTGGGCGCCAAGGTAGATGCTGCGTAGGATATGATTAACAGAGACCGGGTAGCCTGATGCCTTGTTTTTGGCAAAGGCACATTTTCCAGAAGCGGAAAAGAGGCACGCTTATCTTCGATGATGAGGATTTTTTTTTTTTTGAGGGGACGATGATGAGGATGTTAATTAGTATAGTTTTTATGAAAAACTTTCCATCTATTTGTCATGACAGTACAAAGAATATCACAAATAATAAAATTTATATAATCAGGTCCCTGGACCACCCTGCGATGACTACATGCACTGGAGCAAGCCAAAGGCGCGCTGTTGTCATCACCCCTCCCTCACTGGAGCCAGACAATGCTTAAGGACGATTTTTCGGTTGTCTACTACAATAAGCTTTGTCTGAAAATATTATTTATTTGAGGACAACTGAAAATGAACGATTGATTTTCCTTGGCTAATCTGTCTGCAGAGCAACATTATATAGGGCACGTACCAAAATGGACGATTGATTAGCCAAGGAAAATAAATAATATTATACTCCTTCCGTTTCTAAATATAAGCCCTTTTAGAGATTTTAATACAGACTACTTATGAAGCAAAATGAGTGAATTTATACTCTAAAATATGTCTATATAGTCCGTATTGAAATCTCTAAAAATATTTATATTTAGAAACGGAGGGAGTAACACGTAAAACTGATGATAAGGTGCTACCTAATCGTTGTGATCAAGCTGGATTAGTACTGATCACAGGCGGGCAAGATAACGATGAGGCTCCATCCCAAGATTAAAGAACACTACTAGTTGAGGATTACGCACACAACTCATACGTGCACGCATTGAGCAAAGCTTCTCGATAATAGTCGAAGATGACCCGAACCACGACATAGACCTGGAATTAAGGCACCGTGGGCGCGTCCGCGTCCGCGTCCAGGTACAATGAACGTGGCACGTCACGTCCTTGGCCTTCCTCTTGTAGTCTTGTGGAGTATAAGCTGCCGGTTTCCGCGTCAGAGAGCTCATCTTATCACGCACCTTCCGTCGGTTTCGATACGTCCCCGTCCACCTACTTACGTTCCACTTCCACTCATGGCGGCCGGCGATCCGCGGCGCTCTGTAAAAAAAGCGAGTTTTTGGTACGACGACACCGGCCGAAAGTGCCGTTTCTCCTACCGCACCGTCCGTTGAGTCTCTTGGAATCCATGGGAGTTTGTGAATCTTTTGACAGTGCCACTCTACTTATTTTTATTTATGAGGAATCTTTCGAGGAACACGCACGTAGTACGCACGATGATATTTGGATGATGTGGTGGCAGCGGCGGAGTCAGGAAAAATCGATTAGGGGGGCCAAACACGTGTTAGTATTGATGGGAGGGGCCAATTATTAGTAATCTTCACAAAATTTCTTAAAATCTGAAGGAAAATATGGGTATTATACTACACTTCCTGGGTCATGGGGGGGCCATGGCTCCTGCCAGTCCCCCCTAGCTCCGCCACTGTGTGGTGGGGCAGATGGCAGTTGCGGTGTACTGTAGCACGGGCACATGAAATCTGTGCAAGGTGCTGATCGATGACAAACATGGATTGGCGAAACTATAAAAGAATGGTTGTTGGTAGCCGGAAGCAACACAACAAACCTATTATTGTTTTCTTTCTTTTATTTATATACAGAGAGAAAGAACAAAACTAGTATTCAGACAAGCGACATCCGGTGTACCAACTAGGAGGACGGACGTGTTGTTATTCATTTGTGACCGTGGGCTAACAGACTGCTTATCAACTATTTTCCATAATCAAGTGAAACTTTTTTTCATTGAAGGCATAACATGATAACAATTGAACCCTTGAATCAATTTGAAGAACCTAACACAAATTTTGCCGTCACGTATGCACGACGAGAAACCCTAGTCTCACCGTCCGGAGAAGCTGGCAGGAATCTACACCGGACCTATGTCTAATCAGTCCCGACGGACGAACTTGAGGATGAACGAAGCATGGAAGTAGGGTTGATTATTTTGCAACTTTGGAGGGGAGCCATGACACCCCCTAGATTTGCTCCAGCCTTAGGGCGAGCGACACCAATGATGCCATACTCCCCGCGTCTTCTCCAAGACCAACAATGATATCTTTGTGCTTTAGCATATGGTTGTGCTGCCGTTCTTGGCGTCCGTCCATTGACTCCATTTTGCTCAGCTCCCGCATCCGTGCCATGGTACGGGGGATAGGAGATTGAGAACATGTTACATTTTCTACTCGTTCAACCAGTTTGACATGGGAGCAGCTAATTACCCTGGTTTCGAATTATTTAGCCTTAGCACCGGTATTATAGAGTTGGACAACATCACCAAATGACAAATTTACATTTGGTATCGCTATTTGGCGTACACTCTAGTGTGCTGCTTGAAAAAAAAAAAAGTAAGCCAAGTCCGATGATGACAAGATCACGTGGCACGTTTACTTGGATAGGAGAAACTCATGTAAGATAGGGTAGGGTAGGGTAGGGCGGATGACCTAAAAACCCTCTTGCCGTGTCAGCATCAGCTGAACGCACCTCTCCTCGCCTCCTTTGCAGCTGAGGTTCTCTTCTCCCTCCCTCCCTCCTCCGTCCTCTCCCCACTATAAATCTTCCCCAACGCCGCACGCAAAATCCAAAAATCCCCAATCCCAAACCTAGTACACTGCACTGTAGCAGCAGCGGCAGGAGGAGGATGGTGGTGAAGAGCGGAGGAGGCGGCTGCGCGGAGGAGGGGGCCGCGGGCGCGGCGGTGCGGCGGTGGGTGGAGGCTGGCGGCGGGAGGCTGGTGCTGGACGGCGGGCTGGCCACGGAGCTCGAGGCCAACGGCGCCGACCTCAACGACCCGCTCTGGAGCGCCAAGTGCATCCTCTCCTCCCCGCACCTCATCCGCAAGGCAAGCCGCCGCCGCCCAAACACCTTACTATGTACTCTGCACACCGCCACCTTGGCCTTGCCAGTTGGGCGATTCCTTTTTTGTTTTCGCTGATTAGTTCTTAGGATTCACCAGTTTTCTTCTAGCATTTTGATCCTTGCCTGCTGTTCTCTACACGATTCAGAATACTTGTTGGAGTAGAAAGAAATGGTGGTGTCCACCATGATTCTTGGTGAGGCCTAGTAGTAATTTTTTTAGATGGGGAGCCATTAACAATCAGCTCAGCCGAACAAGTCAACATTATGAAATCGTTGGGTCACTAGCTTACAGGGTGGTTGGAAAATGTTCCTTCCTTGCTCCAGGGATGCTGGAAGTGCCCCACGGCCCCATTAGAATAAGGTGCTAGTGTGCTGCATCATGAACAGGGCAACAGCACCTCCCGCGATGCTAGCATAGGCTTAGGCAAAGGAGGATTCGTTTTTCTTTCTTTGTCATGCTCTTGGCAGGTAAAGACCCCCAAAAAGAGAGGAGAATCAGTTCTTTTTTTTTGTGTGTGTCCACTTCTATGCACTGTGATGCTACAGTTTTGATGAGCATCTGAACGACATGACTGGATGGCAAGCTTCAAGTGTACAAAAGATGGTTTAGTGTTGTAGAATAAAGTGTCACTACCGGATGAAAGACAGGGCCACCGGATGGTTTAGTGACAGGTGCCAAATTCGCTGCGAACCTCATACCATCGAGGAATTGGGAACAAAGCTTATCCCACATGCCAAGTTTATTCTGAGTATTCTCAACACAACACAAATAATAGTTATTCCAGCTATTCTAGAATGAAGTCTGGTCATTATTAAAATTTAGTATGATGAAGTCCTTATTATCTAGTCTAGACTTGAGAACTTCAAGCATGGCTTCAGCCTGGAGTTTAGGGCCACTCCCTGTCGTGCCTGATATTATTTTGATTTTTGAATCTGGCTTTGTTGGACCCATCTTGAAGCCACACTGGAAGCATCATGCGACAGTGCTTCACTAGTTCCTTCTTACCTGGCAAATGCACTCGTCTGATCTGGACAAATAGTTTCTACTCTATCACTGAACAAGCGCTAGGATCAGTCCTGGGCTTTTCACATTCAGGGCCCATTTTTGACCTGACATGTGGATACTGGATACAGGCATCCAGGTGACTTCCGATGATAACACTAAACTACAGATTAGTCTGTGTAAATCTATTGGTGAAACATGCAGTTGCTGTTAGGTGCAACCTGCAAACAAAAATCGGAACAGACCTGAATTTGTTATAGTAGCTCACTTTGTTGGGTTTCTTGTGTTTATGAGTTATTTACAATTAGTTTTTGCTGCAATTATTAGATTTATTCACAATTGTTCTTTGTTGCAATTATCTAATAATTGCAGCTCATCGAGCAATTGTTCTCCTGCATGTATAGCCGTTTCCAGATTGACATAGCATGCTAATCTAGGTATGTGTATGATACAGGTCCACTTAGACTACATAGAAGCAGGTGCAAACATTATAATTACTGCATCGTATCAGGTTCCAAAATACAGTTTCACTCTTCCTTTTTTATGTTTCCGTGAAATTTATGATCATACTGATATTCGAATTTGATGTTGCAGGCTACCATTCAAGGGTTCGAGTCCAAGGGATTTTCAAAAGAACAAGGTGAAAATTTATTAACAAAGAGTGTTGAGATTGCACATGAAGCACGTGAGATGTTTCTGAAGCAACATCCAGATCAATCCACTGCATTGCCTCCTATTCTGGTTGCCGCTTCCATCGGAAGTTATGGGGCTTATCTTGCTGATGGCTCTGAGTACAGGTATTTTACTACTTAACATAGCACATGCTTTTCCATTTTACTTCTGGAAAGTCACTTCTCTTTATCCGTTTGTTACTAGTGGGGATTATGGTGAAGCCGGAACACTTGAATTCCTGAAAGATTTTCATCGGCGAAGACTTCAGGTTCTTGCAGAAGCACGGCCTGATTTGATCGCTTTTGAAACAATCCCCAACAAATTGGAAGCTCAGGTATGCCGTCTTTACTGATCGCACAGGGATATGCTACCACAAATTTTACAGTACACTCTTATGAAATAATACCTGATGGTTTGCTCGTGATGTATCTTTTAGGCTTATGTTGAACTCCTTGATGAATGCAACATAAATATCCCTTCATGGTTTTCCTTCAACTCAAAAGATGGAGTTAATGTTGTGAGTGGAGACTCATTAATCGAATGTGCTAATATTGCTAATGCATGTGCAAAGGTTGGTGCAGTTGGTATAAACTGCACGCCTCCAAGATTTATTCATAGCCTGATACTCTCCATTCGGAAGGTAAGAGCATCTTACATTCCGTTTAGTTGTAAACAAATGCAAGTTAGGATTATCCTTTCGTCTGTTTCATGAAATGTGCACGTGCATGTTTTGGTTGCACAAATAAGATCTTACCATGTTAACTGATGAGCAGCAGCAATGTTCTTTGTCTGACTAGCTGTGTTGTATTCTGTTACTGCAGGTCACAGACAAGCCAATTCTGATATATCCCAACAGTGGAGAAAGATATGATGCCGAGAAAAAGGAGTGGGTGGTAAGTTTATCTCAATACACTTATGCCTGTTTTTGATAGAATCCATCTTTTATTTCTGAACACAAAAACCTGTCAACCAAATACCTAACTCTAGTTTTTTGTCCTAGAATTCTAGCTTATATTCTATTCCTTTTCTTTTCATTTTTCCTCCCAGCCTTAGGTAGAACTGTAAAATGTAAATAGAATAGACGAACATCCATAGTGATTGGATATGTGCTAGTGCAAGAAAGAACACTATTGCAGGGGTGGCATAAACTATAGTACAATACCTTATTTGAGTTACTCTGTTGCATCTGATTTATTTCAAGCAGCCATCCTCATCTTCCCTTTGGTTAGCAGCTAAAACTATTTGCATAGAGCCACCCTCTAAGCCTCTGTCCTACTAATAATATAGTATCCTTGAGGTTGTTCTACAACTCAAAACACTAATGATATGCTTCATTTGCTGGGCAGGAATCCACTGGTGTGTCAGACGGCGATTTTGTTTCTTATGTAGGCGAGTGGTGCAAAGACGGGGCTGCCCTTATCGGGGGCTGCTGCAGGACAACTCCAAACACCATCAGGGCAATAAGTAGATCTCTTAACCAATACTACCCTGCACCTTAGGTATTTGTGGCATAGAGTTGTACCCTCCGTCAGACGGGTTACTCCTGGTGTTATGTTGTGAACATGTCCTGGAGATTTAGTAATAGCTGTGTGATGTTCTCCTGCAAAATGAGATAGCTGTGCACTTACATTTGCGAAATGGCGGTGTGTTTCTAGCGAACAGTAAGATGTACTAGGGAGTGATAGCAAGCAGTAACAGCGAAGTTGTACTAAGGAGTGAGCGAAACGATCTGCGGCGAGGTTCATGACCCCTTATTACCTATTAAGAGAGTTTGAGGCAATGTATGTTATACAGATTCTGAGTTGTTATGGAGGTATTAACCTGCAATAAGCTGCTATGTTGTTGTGTGCTAATGCTGTCTTGCGGGTACCCTGTTTTATTGTACCATAAGTTTTATCTGTATGTATTTCCATCTGAAAACGAAGAATTTTCCTGAGGGTTTCTTTCATCACTGATATACAAAATCGCCAACAAAATCATTGATTTTTTTTCTTGTACCATAAGTATTATCTCAACTACTATGCATGTATTTCTCTCTTTGAAAACAAAGAATTCTCCCTAGGGTTTCCTTGCTGATATACAAAATCGTTGACTCGTTTTCACTTCTTTTTTTGACACTTGTTTTCCCTAGATGAAACCGCGGGTTGAAATTGCTCAGGTAGGAATTTTGTATCATGTACAGATTTGACTCTTTTTATGGTATGGCCGTAAACTTTTATGAAAAAACGCATTTCACAGCCCAAGAGAAAACACAAAGCTCAGTGTTGTAAAAGTGCAAGTGTAAAGACAGTAGTTAGTCACTCCAAATGGCAATATGGGGGAAGATATAATTCATGGTTAATATTATGAATAATTGCATAGACTGTATATTTCTTCATGAACCAGAGCTACATGCTAATAATAATCTCCTGTGATGTACTTCTTTAGTTGTTTCACTTCTTGGTGCTGTTGGTCCACAATTGCTCTGACCACATCACCAACGGAGATCATACCAACTACCTTCTCGTCAAAAACTGGGACGTGTCGAATGTGCTCATCTGTTGATGCAGAGAAATCCAAAAATATATATATATCAAATTATAGTAATCAAAGAAATCCAAATTTCCTACAGTTCTTTGTAGCGTGCACGTGTGATAGGACGGTAATGGTGAAATGATTTACCAATTGAATGTTCCATTACCTGTCATTAGCTCCATCGCACGCAGAATATTGGTATTGCTGGATACAGTGATTAGCTTGTTCTGTAACAGAGTAAGAAAACTATTAGGACTAAAGAAATGTGTGATGATATTCAATCTGTTGCAGTTTTTTTGTTTTTCTTCTTTAAGCCCATTCACCTCTTTTGTCATGATATCTTCAACTCTTGTTTCCTCCGAGGGTCGCCCAGGTAAGAGGACCTTCCTAGCGAAATCTGTATCAGATGAGGATAAATTGCGGGATTTTGAAAGGTTAGTCCATGTTGTGTTTTTTTCGAAAAGGGGGATATCCCCTGGCCATCAGGACGATGCATGCAGCCATAGTCCATGTTGTGTTCTGAACTGCTTTTTTTTTTTGTTTCTAAGAAATCCTTTAAACTGATTATATAACGCCATAATTTCCATTTCTACGGAATATTAAAGCTTCCAATTTTCCCATAATGATGTGTTTGTTAGACCGACACACAAATCAAAATATTTTTTGAATCCTAATGTTTTCTTCTGATCAGAATAGAAGAAACTTTTGATCTTCAGATGTTAGTAGATACAAGATTTGGAAAGCGGTACTCTGTTTGAAAACATGTTACAATTTTTTACTGTTTGCATCGTCTCCAACACTAACATTAAGCTACTGCTCTTTGTACTAATCTGTAAATAAGAGATCAAGAAAAGAGCAGAACTATTATCATGACAAATCTACCATTTACAACTGGCTACACTACACTAAATTAAAATAGTTGAGCATCCTCTATTATGTTGTCATATAATAGATGTGAGGGAAATTTTTTACTCAAAAAAGTTTCTAAAGCATCCTCTATTATATTGTAATTATGAATGAAGGGAGCAGTCATCATAGACAATTAGTGGTAAATTGGCTGCTGATTTGTGGTTTACCTCTTTCAGTTACAATTCCTGCAAGCTGCTTGTCGTCCCCTGACTTGAGCACGACTAGAGATCCGACATCATTGGCCGTCATCTACAGATTTAAGCACGATATTC
This sequence comes from Elymus sibiricus, assembly GCA_039707655.1. Taxonomy (NCBI): domain Eukaryota; kingdom Viridiplantae; phylum Streptophyta; class Magnoliopsida; order Poales; family Poaceae; genus Elymus; species Elymus sibiricus. The sequence continues at coordinate 73,096,959 of CM077672.1, read as the reverse complement.
AGTAGTCATTTAGTAGTAGCATTTCACAAGGAAGACGCAAACAGCAGGAAACTCTTACGTGCTTGACGGCTTCATGCACCAAATGGCTGGTGCTGCACCAGTACACCGCCCTCGATTGAGCCTCCCCTTTCGCCCTGAGGATTTCTCGGACGGTGATGTTCTCCAGCCCCATGTGAGGGATGATCACGGCTGGGGATTCGCTCTGTATGCGCGAGATGAGGGTGGCCCATGAGAAGATCCCCTTGTTCATGTGCTGCAGGACCGTAAGCCTCAGCTGCTTCCCGTGCTGGCTCAGCACCTTGGCGATTCCTTGCATCCTGTATGTATGTAATCTTCTCGAGCTACACGATGGCTGTCAGTTCATTTGATTTGCCCTACAATTTGTGCTGAAATGTTTCAGTAAACACCATGCATACCTTGGCAGTTGTGGTGAATAAGATTGCAGCTAGCTAGCAGACGCCCCTTGGATTGAATGGGTCCGTGAAGAAGGTGTTTATGTTCTGAGTTCAGGAATGGGATGCATGGCGACATTGTTGTCTCTTATCATGCAGACCTACCGCCTGGCCGGAACGCAAGAACCGGTGCTTAGCTTCGTCATTCCGAGCGAAGCAAGGAATAACTCAGGTGACACCCTCAGGTATTTCTAGTGTTGCTTCTATCCCTTTCGTGACGCTAACTTTGCCTTGCGGAGGCTCATATTCTTCAGCTGAATGGCAGTGTATTTCCTCCTCGGCTAACGCTATATTTCATTATTTTGCCTAGGCTGTGGAACAGAATCAACCTGCAAAATACCATTGTATTTTCTCCTCGGCTCCTGGATTCGCTCTGTATGTTCAAAAAAATACTAGGAAAAAAAAATCTAGAATTTGGGGATATCAAACATGGGTGCACAATCTACTCCCGTGTGAAGCTTCGTGAAAAAATGACATCCGTGGTATTCTCAGTAAAAAAGACAAAAAATTCCTACGTACAGAGAAACTGTATTTTCTTCACCACAGATACCACGTATGTTATTTCACACGGGAGTAGATTGTGCACCCAGGTTTGATATCCCAAGATTCCAGGTTTTTCCTAATTTTTCTGGTATTTTTTGAATTTAATATTCATATAGGTGCATGGAGCACCACTAAGGGCCCGTTCGGATCTTCTCCAGCTTCACGGAATAGCCAGCTTCCTGAGAAGCCATCCGCCACCAGCTTCCGACGGGAGAAGGATGCGTTCGGCAGCACTGAGCAGCTCCTCTCCGTTAGCATGGGCTGGCAGCCCAGGAAGCGAGCTTGAGGCCCAGTTCGGTGGCTCATAGCAAGAGGAAAACAGTTCGAGGAGAAGAAAACGGTTCGAGGAAGGGCACTTCGGAAGGGCATTCCCCTGTAATTTCTAGCAACTCCCACTTCTAGTTTTGGCGAAGCTGGGCTTCTGCTGCTCCAGAAAAGTGCACCGCGCTGCTCTCGTTCTCCTGAAGCTGGCTTCTCGAAGATAAAGCGTTCGGGGTGGCTTCACTGGGCTCTTTCCGGAAGCTGGCTCGTGGAGAGCTTCCGAACGGGGTCTAAATGCCAATGGCGGTCGACCTCCATGGAGGTGTTTAAAATAAATAAATCAAAAAACATATTTTAAAGTTTCAAAAAATTCTGAACAAAATCATACATATTTACATGGATGTATTCTGCATGTGTGTAAATTTCAAAGATGAAATACATTATGGTTAGGGCTACACAAAAAAGACAAATCGCGATTTTCAAACTAATAAACAGTACAAACACTGTTCACTATTAGAAATGCAGGATTTTCTCTTTTTTTGTGTAGCTCACCACAATGTATTTCATTGTTAGATTTTATACACATGTTGAATATATCCATATGAATGTGTAGAATTTTTTTCAGAATTTTTTGAAACTCCAAAATGTGATTATCTAATTTTTCAAAATAACCACCTCCATGGAGGTTGCCCGCCAAAAGCCCTCACTCGGTGGAGCACCCAGGAGCTCCTGTGTATTTTTCACATGACAACATACTATAGCCAGCAGCTGGCTATATTATTAATCATGCTCATAGGGTCAGATAAGATCTCCACGCTTGTCTTGTTTCTTAATAGCGCAACTAGAGCATCTACGACCGGACCTAAGAAAAGTGAGCTCTCAAACATCCACGGACGCGTCCGGTCGTGTCCGCCGACAACGCCTTGTCACCCTGCATTTTTCACACATTGCAATCACACTTCTCATTTTAAATCCTAATTTTCATACAAAGCCATGCAACATCCATTTATCGATGTCTGAATCCCCATGATAGGATTATTTTATGTTTTGGTTTTCAATTTTAGAAAGTTGTTGAACTCGTTTGTTTCATTCCAGACCACATCCATTCTATTGTCTTAAAAATCACAGCTATAACGAGCAGTGTCTCCATCTAGTTCAAACAAAACCCAAAACCGAACTCAATGCCCGAAATGCTTGTCGGAGAAATGAATGTATCTAGATGTATTTTAGTTCTAGATACATCCATTTTTATCCATTAATCCGATAAATATTTCCGGACGGAGGGAGTACATAAGAGGGGAGGGGTGCTTCGGGCAGCCCAAGGAGGCGGAGGGGGGCTAAGCCTAAAAATTGCATGCAGTCTTCTAACCAAAAACATACGGGCCTGACCCAAAAGTGAGGTGGGACAACACTTATAAATGGCATTCCCTATTTGGCGCTTCAGGCGCCCGTTATAGGCCATTTTGCTAGCGGGCGCTTGAAGTGCCCAACTCCTCCCTGGGCTGGGTTGGCCCACATATTTTTTATTTTTTTAAATCACAAAAACGAAATTCTGGGTGATGGGATTCGTATCGCAAACCTCCAGTTTCAGTAGCAAAGGCAGTAACCAAGTGGACTAGCGATCTGTTTGAGCCTAGTTTTGTTTTCATCTTTAACACAAAAAAACCGCAGTGGTTTTCTGTTATTGGTTTTCTTTTTTCCCGGTTTGCTTTTGGCTGGTTTTCTTCTGTTTTTTTTCGAAATCGATGAACTTGTTTTCAAAATTGTGAACTTTTTTTCAAAACCGATGAACTTTTTTTCGAAATCGATGAACGTTTTTCAAAATCAATGAACTTTTTTCAAAATTGATGAATTTTTTTCAAATTTGTGAATTTGTTTTAAAACTCGATGAACTTTTTTTCAAAATCAATGAACTTTCCTCAAATGGATGAATGTTTTTTTTCGAAATTGATGATTTTTTATTTTTTTGACGAACCTTTTTTTTCTTCTAATTTTTGAACTTTTTCAGAATTTGTGGTTTTCTATATTTTTGTGAATTTCTTTTCAAATAATTAATTCTGGGTATATAATATATCTCTAGAAGAAGGGTCAAATAGATCTCGTTTCTGATAGTTGACAAGCTTGGCAGCTCGGTCTGGTGGTTATGGTGGCAGGTTGCTCTTTGTTTGGTGAAGAGTTTGATTCCTAGTTCTCCCATACATATACGGATATACCAAAATAATGATATTTTTTACTGTTTTTTCTCCGCGAATGGGTCGGCTCACTAGCTTCCATTGCGAGTGCTGTCAACGCCAACCGACATTCCCTATTTGGCGCTTCACGCGCCCGTTATAGGCCATTTTGCTAGTGGGCGCCTGAAGTGCACACATATTTTTCTCCTGATTTTTAAATCGCAAAAACGAAATTGTTCGTGATGGGATTCGAATCACAAACCTCCAGTTTCAATAGCAGAGGCAATAATCAAGTAGACTAGCGACCTGTTTGTGCCTAGTTTTTTTTTTCATCTTTAATGCTAAAAAACCGCAGCGGTTTTCTATTATTGGTTTTCTTTTTTCCCGGTTTGCTTTTGGCTGGTTTTCTCTTCTGTTTCTTTCTTTGGCTTTTCTCTTTCTCTTTTCATTTTCTCTTTCCTTTTTCTAAAATTCATGAACTTTTCTTAAATTCGTATACTTTTTCAAATTCACGAACTTCTTTTTGAATCCAACCACTAATACATGTCAATGAACTTGCGTGAATAATGTAGCAAAACAATAAAAATGCTAGCACACTTGCAACTCTTCGCAATATAACGATATAGATCATGACAGCTATCCTTTTGAAAAATTTCATCATGAATTTGAAAATGTTCATGCAGTGTAAAAAAATTGTTCACACAATTTTTAAAAAATGGTGATAGCATTAAAAAAAATTCGTGACATTTAAAAAAAGTTTACGGGTTTCCAACAAATGTTCGTGGCATTTCAAAAAAATGTTTACATAATGTTAAAAACTGTCTATATATTTTTAAAATATATTTCGTGCCATTCAGAAAAAAGTTAACGTGTTTCAAAAATCTGTTCATCACATTTAAAAAAAAGTTTATGCAACGTAGAAATATATTCACATAGTTTAAAAACAATGTTTTGTACCATTTTAAAAAAACCTGTGACTTTTACGAAATTGTTCACACGGTCCAAAAATATGTTCGTGACATTTAAAAATAAATGTTTGTACAATGTAGAAAATGTTCACGTAGTTAACAATGGTTTCATACCATTGTAGAAAATGTTCAATTCATATATGAAAATGTTTTATACCTATTTATAAAAAATATTCAAATATTTATTTCGAAAAATGTTCATCATATATTTGAGAAATGTTCAACATGTATAAAAAATGTTATGCATGTATAATAAAAATGTATAACATGTATTGAAAAATTTCGACATGCATTTGATGAAAATAAGAATACAAAGAAAGAAAAGAAAATGAATGAAAAAACGAAGACATCCGAAGAAAACCAAGGAGAGACCAAAGAAAACCACCGAAAACCAATAAGAAAAACACAAAGAAAAAACCGCACAAAATCTTTTAAAACCAGACCGAACAGGTCCAAGAAGCTTCCCGGACGTGCTCCATTTTTAAATTCTTGAAGATTTTTTTCATATCCAGGAACATTTTTTCGAATTTGGAAATATTTTTTGCAATTGAAGAACATTTTTTAAATTGACCAACACTTTTCAAGTTTGGGAAAACATTTGAAATCAATGAACATATTTAAATATTCATTAGAAAATAATTTATAAATATTTTTCAAAATTCATGAAGAGTTTTGAAACCTGAGAACCTTTAAAAAATTGGGAACATCTTTCTAAAATTCCTGATAATTCTTTAATAGTTTAGATATATTTTAAATTTTCTACGCCTTTTTTCAAATTCACGATTTTTTAAAATTCCCTGGAAAATTTTCAGAATTTTAATGGTATGCTTAATAGAAAACCACTGAAATAAAATAACTGGCTAAAAATATCAATAAAAAATGCACCAACGTATAACAAACATTTTTTTACATTTAAAATGTATTCTTAATAGGAAACCACCGAAATAAAAAGATAACTGAAAAAAACCGATCGAATTTTTTTGTGGCAGCGCTATACATTTGCTAGCCGTATATGGGTCGGCCCACAGGACCGCTGTGCGGGGCGCTCGAGAGGAGGCCCTTCCGGCAGCCTTGTCTTGCGGTGGGCCGAGTTGGAGGCGCAAGAGTTCCTTCTCTTCCTGCCCTGACCGGAGCTGGGTTGCTGACAACCAAACCAAGGAACCTCGCCAGTGGGCGGGTGCTCCTAATTGGCGCTGCAGGCGCCAATTGGGTAAGCTGGCGCTCACAGCCTCGAGCTCGTGGGCCGGCCCAACAAACAACTTCCCTCATTCGTTTCCTTTCGCTCGATCGCAAACCAGTTCCTTCGCTCGATCGCAACCCAAGTCATCTGTTGATCGGTCAATTTCCCAAAAAAACTGATGATCGGTCAAACCATTTGACCGTTGACTTTTTGAAAATAGATCAAAAAAAAGTTCATCGATTTGAAAAATAGTTCAGAAATTTGAAAAAAGTTCATCGAATTTAAAAAAAGTTCATCGAATCTGAAAAGAGTTCATCGATTTTGAAAAAAGTTCACCGAATTTGAAAGAAAGTTCATCGAATTTGAAAAAAGTTCATCGATTTTGAACAAAAGTTCATCGCTTTGAAAAAAGTTCATCGAATTTGAAAAAAAGTTCATCAATTTTGAAAAAAGTTCATCGATTTTGAAAAAAAGTTCATCGCTTTGAAAAAAGTTCATCGAATTTTAAAAAAAGTTCATAAAATTGCAAAAAAAAAGGTTCAAGAATTTTAAAAAAAAATCCGCGCATTTAAGAAAACAAAAGAAAAGAAAAAGGAAAACCGAATAAACCATGCGAAACAGTAGCAAACCGGAAAAACCTGGAAAAAGATAATAAAACGGAAGAAAAGAAGAACAAAATCACATATACTGCGACGCCCTTGTGGTTAGTGCGGTCTCTTCGAAGCGTGAGGTTGCGTGTTCGATCCCCAGCGAAGCACCTTTTTTGAAGCTTTAACGGAAAAAACGAAGGCAAACTGGGCCGGCCCAAGCGCGGAGCGGGGGTGTGCTCTTCAGGCGCCCGTTAGCAAAATGGCCTGTAACGGGCGCCTGAAGCGCCAAATAGGGATTGCCCCAGTGGGCAGTGGCCACCGTACTCGGAGTCTCAGACACACGAGACGAGTCAGAGATGGATCGAGACCGGGCCACCCGCTTCGGAGTATATATATTGTGGACGGTTCCCCTCGGCCCAGGCAACCCACCGAACAAACTAGACAGCCGCGCGCGCTCGTCCCTCAACAATTTCTTTTTTTTAATAGAGTCGTCATCGCCGGCGCAGGCTCAGCGGAAGACCAGGCGGCTGACGCAGGAGGAGATTCGAGCACGCCATGGCCCTCGAGAGGAGGCCCTTCCGGCCGCCTGGCCTCGACCGGTTCGCGCGGTTGGGGCCGGTCGGCGCGGCCGTCCTGGAGTTGCTGGCCGAGGCCACGGAGAACGTGGAGAGGATGCAGGACATCAGGATGGAGTACAAGGAGAGGGTGCTCCGGGAGTACGCCGCCAAGGGCTACGTGGAGGTCACCATCCACGACGAGGAGGAGGAGGAGGAGGAGTGGCACCGCGATATGATCCTTTAATTGTTATAGTATTAGTCTTAATCCTCTTACAAGTTGAGTACCGACAAATTGGTTCTTGTTTTTTGAGTGAACAAAGTGGTTCCGCTTAGTGAATAGTGATCTTCAGATAGACCGATCATGTGCAGCTTCAGTTGATTTGTTCGGTCTGTTGATGATGCGCTGCGTACGCCCTACTGTTGCTTCTAGCCGCACTTCGACCCAATCGTACTAATATAATTGTTGGAGAACTTCAGGGATCATTCCAAACTAAATCATGCTGCAGTTAGTCGCGTCAATGCATCCTACCTGGAACTAAGCTATGCATAGGCCAGGGCGTCGGCCTCACTTGCTTAGGGCCTGTTCGGAGTCCCTCCCGCTCCGTGACTCCGCTCCCGGAGCAGCCGGAGCCGCAGTTCAAATTTATGGAGCAGGGAAACAAGTACTCCGTGGATCCTTGGATTTGGCGGAGCTGGAGGTTCCCCGAACAGCTCCTTAATCTCATGGTATTCGACTGTCCATTCAACTTACCAGTCCATGCAAAATACAGTGTTCCAAAAGTGAACAGCACAAGTGGCAAATTCCCTGTAGGTAAGCAGCAATCTCAAGCAGTACACTTTTCAGTTTCAACCAGAACGAGCGATCGGCATGTTGTGCAGAGGTGACAAAGCCCCCTGGTAAGACCTCCGACTACCGGTTGCAGGGTGACCGGACTTTTTTTCAGCGGCGGTTCCCCTGGTTTGTCGTTTGATCATGCATGATGCGCTAGTATAGCATCGTGTTTATGGTACGCATAATTTTTTTTTAAGGACCATGCTTGATGTGTGGTGAGATAACACCTCAAGGTAAAAATCTTGGTATTCATACTAAAAAGATTGTATGCATCCCTAATTAGTGCAGAGACAGGAGAAGTGAAATTCCCTCCCAATTTTAATAGAGTTTTCTCCATGTTGTTTTTTTTGACATACCCAGCAGTTGCAGACCGCCACCCTCCTTCGATCTCCTTCTCCCTCAACCCTAGGCGGCTGCCGCCAACCCCCTCCGATCTCCTCCAACTTCCGCTACCCTCCTCCTCCCACGACCCTTGCCGGCCGCCACCACCCTCCTCTCGATCTCTCTCTCCCTCGCCGCTCCCAGAGGATGCTACTGGACAAGGCTGCGCAACGCTCGTGATGGGGACGGCGGGGATTTGATCCCCTGTGGTCTCATGGGCCATCAACAGGGGATCCTCTCCGGGTCTTCATCTACGCTTGTCGCGCGGCGAGTCAAGGATCCGGCCATGTTCTCTAGCGGCTGGGGATCATTGGGCGAGGCACGACAGTGGGACGGAGTTGCGGTGTTGCTGGAGGGCTGGGGTCTGGGTGCCGTTGCTCCTCCCGGGGGCCGCAGCGGCCAGAAACGGTGTCCTGGCTAAGGGGCCTCTCACCATGTTGACTCCCGGCCTGGTGGGCCGGGTTGAGGACCCCTTGTCGGTTCTGACTTGGGCTACATCGGGCGGCCCATGGCGTATAACCAGAAGGTTCCAGAAGACCTGCCGTATACTCCAAGACGATGGATTCGTGGATGATTCTATCTCCTCGTAAGTAGCCGACTAGGATCTTATACCCTATGACCCCCCCCGGTACTTATATAAACCAAGGGGCCTGGCTCGTAGAAAAAACAAGTCAGATCATACAATATCTTGGTAGTCAACGTGTACTCTGCATGTACTCACTCCAACACAATAAACACAAGCAGAATGTAGGGTATTATCTCTTCCGAGAGCCCGAACCTGGGTAAAATCCCTGTGTCTCTATTACCCTCGTTCGAAGACATCTAGCTTAGGATCCCCTAACTCAAGATATGCCGGTTTAGCTTCCGTCAGTGGCAGCCCATGCAGGCCCTGCTAGGTGATCGTCGCAGATCGATGGGAATTAAAATCAACACGAGCTGATCGGTTCCGGGCAGATCTTTGTGCCGGGACATGTTTTCATCTTCTGTGGTGTCACCCTCGTCGCCAACTCGGATGGCCACCTCGGCCATGTTGAGTCCTTTGCTCCATGCCGGACCACCAGGTTTGGCAGCATGGAGTACACCGCGCATTGGTCTTGATTCCCATCGGTCAATGGGATAGCGAGGCCGTGGCAGGGACTCGCGCTGATGGTGGACACTGACACCCGGTTGATCTTTAACTGTTTGGTGAGCATCACTTTAGGGAGAAGTTATCACGCCCCGGCTTGCTGATCGTGTGGACACTAGAATGAAGAATATTAGGGCAGTATCTCAGGCGTTGCTGAATGAGCGTTGGGCCCTGCACATTCAGTCTGAAACTTCCTTCACGGTGCTACTTCAAATGGTGCATCTTCGGCATGCCGTTGCTACGGTTCAGAGGGATAGCGAGGCCCAGGATGTATTTGCGTGGCCTGCTGCATTCTCGGGTGTTTACTCGACAAGGTCTACCTATTCGCGCCTCTGTCAAGGTCCGACTCGATCACCCACCGCGGCTTGCATCTGGCGCAGCTGGGCACCCTTAAAGTGCAAAATCTTGGCCTGGCTCGCGGCACAATACATACTGTGGACCTTGGACAGGCGGGCTCGCCACGGCCTTCGGGATCTTCCATCTGCGTGCTATACCTGTCTGCAGGATGAGGACAACATCGATCATATTCTGGTGCAATGAGTCTACGCGGGAGAAGTGTGGCACACTTGTTTCGACACCCTGCAGCCGAACGTTCTTTTCAGGCTACGATAGATACGTCCACCGATTGGTGGCTAAGGGCCAGATGAGGTTTTCGGGAACATGATGAGCGTGGATTTGATTCCATGGTAATTGGGACCGCATGGTCGCTTTGGAAGCAAAGAAACGCCAGAGTGTTTCATATAGCTGAGTAGTTCAAAGGGCCACTTAGTCTCACCCTACAAATCCTTGATGAGATTAGAGAGTGGAAACTTGCGGGTATCGGTTTAGGTGGCTTAGATCGTTTTGTGAGAAGTTAGATTTAGCTTGTGTTTGTTGGTGTAGGTGTGCCTACGATTGATGTATGCATCTATTATAGGTCTTTTGTAATCTTTTTGCTCCTTTCTATAAAAATATGGTACGCTATTGATGTACCCTTAGAAAAAAAACGATACGTGCATTTCAAGACATTAATTATGCAATGTCGTCATCCAAAATAGCCAATGAATCATGGGTCCAGGCACACCCATATTAAAAAATATATTTGAAAAATAGTAAAAAAGATCAAATAATTCCGTAAGTTTTTTTTAATGAACATGCTTAGTGTTATACTCACGTGTAAAGTTTCACGAAGGAAGGACTCACACGTGGTGAGTCTTCTATGCGAAAAAAATCAGATACTTTTCAAGGCTCCAAAAATCTGCGCCCGCCATTGAAGATACCCAACAGAACCCATATGCCTAAAAGGACATGGTGCTGGCATTGCTGGATCCGCCCTTGGTTGTGTACAAGGTGCTGGCGCTGCTGGCCGTGACGACCAGAGACACGGAACCTGAACCGGAGAAACCGTATCTCGCGGCAGGCATGCTCGCGGGGAGGCTCGGCAGTGGCGCCTCGAACCGCAGCGCGTTGACGGCTTGCCTGGCTGACGGCCTGACGGTCCGGTCAGGGTGCACGCACCAGAGCCCGACGACCAACACCGCCTCCATCTCCCGCTGGTCGAACTCCCCCTCTAGGCGCTTGTCCGCAGCTTCGAGGACGGCTCCTTCGCCGTACAGCTCCCAGACCTGCTGCGAGATGTGCACCGCGGACTTGTCCCGGAGGACGACGACGGGCGTCCGTCCGCAGGCGATCTCGAGGAGGAGGACGCCGAAACTGTACACGTCAGATGCGACGCTGGCCTGGCCAGTGACCATGCACTCGGGGTCCATGTACCCCATGGTTCCGGCGACGACCGTCGTCGTGTGCGAGCCTCGGCCGTGGTCGACGAGCCTGGCGAGCCCAAAGTCGCCGAGCTTGGCGGCGAGGGAGGCGTCCAGCATCACGTTGCTTGGCTTGATGTCCCTATGCAGCACGCACCGATCCCACTCTTGGTGCAGGTACAGGAGGGCCGAGCCCAATCCCAGCACGATCTCATGTCTAGCATTGATCAAGTAAAGAATTTCAACAATCTATGAATTTTTGACGGGAAATGCGACTTTAATTAGTTATTACCTGGCCTGCCACGTCAACACGGCGTTCTTGGCACCGTGGAGATGGGTGTCGAGGCTGCCGTTGGGCATTAGCTCGTACACAAGGAGGAGCTCGCCGCCGGCGTGACACCAGCCAATGAGCTGCACGAGATTGCGGTGCCGAAGCCGGCTTATGATGCTCACCTCGGAAATGTACTCCTTCTTTCCCTGGGTGGAGCCTTTGGTCACTCTCTTGATAGCCACCTCGAGGTTTGATTCCTTGAGGAATCCTCTGTACACTGAACCAAAGCCTCCTTCTCCGAGCTTCTTCTCGTCGGAGAAGTTGTCCGTGGCAACGGCCAGGTCGCTGTATCGGAATCGCTTTGGGCCGGTGCCCTTCTCGAAATCGGCTTCTTCCATGTCCAGATCATCGTCCAAGATATTAGCATACTTTCGCCTTCGCTGTCGCTGCCATATCAACAAGCCCAGAACGATCACAAACAGCCCAGAACCGACGGAGAGGCCGAGGATCAGTCCTGTTTTCGTAGGAGGAGGTGGCGGCGGAGGTGATCGTTCTGTGGGAAATATCCAAGAACAAACGCTATATTCGAATCTGACTTTTTACATAACGTATATATTGCGAGAACTATGGCTTAGCATGGAACTAGAACTGACCTCCGGACGGTCGAGGAGACGACGGCGGCTGCGCCGGCGCAGGCGGCAGAATGATGTCGATCGGTTCCTGCAGCTGGTACAACACGTAGCAGCTATACCCCTTGATGCCGCCTGCAGTGTTGCGGGGGAAATTTCGCGGCAGCTCTTCAACGATGTAGTACGAGAGGCACCTCGTGCACTCGCTCGCCGACAAGTCCCGGGTACCACGGCTAGGAGCAGCAGGAGATTAAGCCGCCGTGAAGAAGCCATTACAAACTGCGCGTTCAAGTTGTATTGATCGATCGTGAGTCACTTGAACGATCAAGGTGATGCGTATTAATGCTGCACTTCTCCCCTTGTGTATGTTTTCTTCTTCCTTTCAGACTGGATTACTGCTATGTACTGTAGGTGAGTAAACGGTCAATGTCCTCGTGTGAATTTTGAGTTGATGAAGTCTCCGATGCCATTACTTCGGTTGGACAAGAAGTCTTCTATGACAATGACTGGACATGATTTTGTTTTCAGACAGGACATGATTTTCTTTTCATTGCAAAGACCACCACAAGAGTACTAAGTTGACTACCAGAATCTGGGTTTTTTGTGACGGCCCAAGACATCTGTGAAGGGCCCGAGTCCCCCTTCACCAATGAAACACATTCCTCACGTGGACGAGGCACCGACGGGAATAGCACGGGTCAATCCTGAAGGTCCCGATGTAACCGTCAGGAAAGCAGTGCCACGTTCGTGAAGGATGCCAATCCACGTCGCCCATGACTCGCTCCGCACATACGTGACGGGTCACCAGCCTTCAGGAGTGTGCACGCGAAATTCCAGCGCCAGTTTTGGCTCGGGAGAGGCTAACGCGCGCGATTTTCCCGCTGCGGAAGAAGTTTCGCGCGGATTATGGGACGTCCGTGACGTGGATGGGCCCAACGTCAGGAAAAGGGTCAAAATCCCTAAAAGATCGAAGACCCAGCAGCCGGTCGTCCTTCTCCCCCATCTGCATCTCGCCCCTCGCCTCTCGCCCCCTCTCGCCATGGATGCCGCCTCCGGTCCGGCGCCGCGGCACCCCACGTCCGGGCCGTGACTCCACACCGCTGCCGCCCGCACTCCACCGGCGTTGTCTCTCGCCCCCTCGCCGTTCAGTCAGTCGAGCCGCGGCGTCGTCTCTCGCCCCCTATCGCCGGTAAGCCGCTCGAGCTAGCCGCCAAATCGACCGGCGCCCCTCGTTGCGGCGCTGCCCGGCCGCCGTCCAGCCGCCCCCTCAGCATCCAGCCGCCGTCGAGCCGCTCCCTCAGCATCCAGCCGCTGTCCCAGCCGCCGTCCCTCACCATCTAGCCGCCGTCCCAGTCGCTCCAGCGCCGCTTCCTTCCTCAGCGACGTCGACGTCCAGCAGCCACCCACTCAAGGACGCCTCGCTTCGCATCGACCTTGTGCAGGGCCTCTACTTCCAGATCTGCGGCGCTGCATTGTCCCCCTATTTCTTCCCTGACCAGCACCTCCAAACCTGTCAAAACAGGTAGCAACTTTCACCTTTCTTGCTATATTGGTGTGGAATCCCTTGTAGACAGTGCAACAATGGTCATTGTTTAGTATTTGAGCACTTCTCTTGATGTTAAAAAGCTGCTTTTTTCTTATTGTTTTGACAAGATTGGAGTGTACCAGCCCTGGAGACTGTGATTACTATATGATTCAGTCATAAATATTTTGTTTTATGATCCCAGTGCAAAGGAATTCATATTTTAGTTGATATAAATATTTTGTTTTATGATCCCAGTGCAAAGGAATTAATATTTTAGTTGATATCTGTCTATGTAGTGTGTTGTGAAGGCCAAGTTTGAGACGTGGTGGTGTCACAGAGCAACCCTCTTCATTGACAGGTACAATGTCCACACTTCAACATGTCTTAGTTTGTTTATGCAATTGCTTCCTTGCCATATTACATCATTAACTGTTGAATATTCCAAATCATACAATGACAGCATTGTTGAATGGCGGAGCGTGGGTGGATGTATAGTGGCTGGACTCACAGTAAATCAACCGATGAGTGGTATAATAAAACAAAAGAATTCATAGATTTTGCTTTCTCTATGCCAAGTGTAGTCCAGAATGGGAAAATTAAGTGTCCGTGTGCTAAATGTCGAAACTATGAGTGGTATAATAAAACAAAAGAAAGGGGAGGACACGCACCCAGCTTAAAAATCCACCAAATGGCGTTCGCATTGCAATTAAACCTGCAGGTGATGATCATTTCACTGGAGATAAGGGGATAGGTGGCCAGATTACTGCTCTTCTCAAACGTGAATACCCTTCTATTATTAAGGAGAAGAATAAGGAAGGTTTGGAAATCAAGCGGCATGCATCTTCATGGGATGATTATTACATTAACAAAATTACCGAAGGGGAGAATATTGGGCAAGCAGCCGCACTCTGTTTCATGTTACAGTTTTGGGTAAGTGCTAATTAAAGCATTGAATCATTCATGGTAGATGCAGTTCTTCTTTTTAGTATGAAGTTGGCATCTCAGTTTTTAAGTATTGAAACAATATTAACCACAAACCAATTCTATTTTTTGTCTGTGTAGAGTATATACAAACTAGCTGATGATGGCCCTGCCCAAAGAATAGAAGCTGATAATGTTCTCGAGAATGCAGCAAGGAGACAATTTAGGCAGATGTGGTACCAAGCCCGCAAGGAATCCGTAAAATTGTATTATCGAACTATTCTTCAGCAGCCCATGAAAGATCATGATGCATGTACCAAACAACTTGCTAAAAGCGAATATAGGCAAGCTCAACTTTATTGGTGCACTGATGATGAAGTGTGGGAAAGCATATGTGACTATTGGTGCTCCTCAGAATACCAGGGGCTAAGGGGGCTTGGCCAACAGTCACGCTTCAAGTCAGAAAGTATTGCACAAAACAAGGGTGGGTCAAGATCATTTGTTCAGACCAAAATCGACTTGGTAAGTAGCATTCGGTTTCGTGTGACTAGTGTGTATGGGTAGTTTGTTAAAAGAGCTTCTTCTCTTATGCAGGGAGAGGAGTACGGGCCTGCAGCAGCAACAAACATGAACACATACAAGTGCATGAAGGCAGGAGTTACCAACTGTACCGAGACCGGAGAAAGTGGCCCCATGAACAATGTTAAGGCCCAAGAGCGTGTTGTGAGTTCATTCACATTTTCTATATCCTAAGAACTACAATACTTGTCAATCTGAAACTAATAGCAAAAATATTGTGACTTGTTTTTTGTTTCAGGATGACTACATAAAAGCTGTTAAAGTTGCACATCCAGAAAATTGGGAGGAACATGATCTGGATCCAGAAATTGTGTACTCCTCTGGTGGTGGCATGCCCCATGGACGACAAGCAATGTGTAATGGCGCTATAAAGAAGGCGGTGGTTTTTGCAAAAGCTAAAGCGAAGGATATAAGGCCATCAAACTCCATGTTGTACCAAGATTTATCGAGGAGAAATGTTCAATTGGAAAAGCGCTGCAAGAATGATTTAATTCTGAGCACACATGTGCAGGTATTGTTCTTCTTTTACACATTTGCTTTGATCGTGTTTTAGATCTTGTTGATGTTTCACACATAAACTTGACCATTTGTTCCAATATAGAATGTGTATGACAAAATGGGATGGGAAATACCTGAAGATCTTCTCACCTTTCATGATGAGTTGGTGGATGATAGTACTGGTGATCCGGTATGTACACCTGGACACTAATATAAACCATGTGTTCCTGTTACCTCTTCATAAGTGCAGACCTACAGTTGGCTTTAAGAAATAAATCTTCACTTGCTTGGTGGATAACATCGTCCATGTGTCATGATCTGGAGTTTTCTTTTGGTTTCTAAACTTGTTCATGTGAACTTGTTGTCATGGATCTGTGTGTGGAGCTATGCGTAAACCTGCTGCCATTAACTCTGCTTGTGTGAACTTTTGCTATGTCATGAATCTCATTAAAATTCTGTGATGTTATATTCTACTGTATTTTTTTGTCCAACTTTTGTCAAAGTGCTTGATTGGGTAACTACATATGTTGAATAGGCAGAAGATGCATCACATATAACCAATTAATCCTGTGTCTATCTTACTATATGATGTGCAACTTCATTTCCTTTGTTCATTGAAATCTGCCACATTTGCTTCCTTGTTCATTGAAATCTGCCACACTTGCTTCCTTGTTCATTTCTAGTTTGTGTATATCGCGGTTTTAACTTTCCCCATTGCTCATTGAATCTGCCACATTTGTTTTATGTAGATGAATTCAATTTCCAAAGCCCAAGAGGATGGTGGTGCTTCGTTGACAGATCCTGTTCGTGCCGAAGACCATGCACATGCTACTCATCTGAATGAGCATGGTACTCCAACACATCTAGGAATGCCACTAGAATAATCAGTGGTTATATTAAACAAGGGTGCATGTGGCCTTTATTTTGTCACTTGCTTCTCCTCGCTCGCAATTTAGGAATCAACTAGCAGTATGTCTCTTTTGGACCTAGTGACAAAGTTCTGTTAAGTTAAGCTTCAGGAATTAATTAGTAGTATGTGTCTTTTGGACATGGTGACAACCTACTCTCCTCTTAAGTTGAGCTTGAAGAATCAAGTGGTAGTATGTGTCTTTTGGACCTTGTGACAACTGGTAAGTTGAGCTGCTATGAAACATGAGTTGAATCCGAATGTGTGAACACTGATATTCAATATAATGGATATATGTTGTGAACTATGAATTGGATGTTATTTGAAAATTGTTTGTGTGACCTTTGTTGTTTGTGTATGATATGAAAGTATCTGCCACGTATCTAATTTTTCGTATATATTTTTGTACTGATTTTAATTATTTTTTGTAGGTCCTGTAGGTGATTCCTCACGGCCACGTGCATTTATTCCTGACAAACTCAGCCTTCACGGATATGTGGCACTTATTCATGAAGGCACACATGTAGCTGTCAGGAGCAGGGGATGCTTCCTGACGGCCAAGCTCCTGACGGTGATTCGTGACGGCAGGTTGTCAGGATGTGGGGTTTGAGAGGCCCGAGTCGTCCGTCAGGGAACGCCATCACAAATGGCTTTCCTGAAGGCTACCTTCAGGAATAATGGGCGTTCCTGACATGATGTTGCTGACGGCGAATGCCTGACGGTACCACCTCATTCCTGACGAAATCAGCACATTCCTGAAGGGTTTTGGCCGTCAGGAAAAGGTCAGTTTGGGGTAGTGGTTGGTCTTCTTCTCAAGGGAAAAAAAATAATCTAAGTTGGCCAAGCGCGGGTGCTACGGCTGGCCAAGCTTTCTCCATGGGGTTAAGTTTTCCATTTTGAATAGGGTGCCGAGAGCGAAACGAGGTTGACAACCGGGGCCACCATGTTCTTGTGGAGGAAGTTTTGTGCATTTTATTAAGAAAATGACGCTAAAAGTGGTGCTTCATTTATCAAATGATTTGATGTTTATTTTGAGGAAAACTATTTGAAGTAGGGAAATTAAAAATGTGCCTAACCACCACGCTTCCTATTTCACTTCAGAGAACAAGTCTAGGTGAGTATCATCTTCTAGCATCTTGTTATAACTATATAGTGTAGTTAGAGATAAAAGGACATATAGATAGAATTTATCTACATCAACAATGTCTTTCCTTGTATTTCAAGTCTCTTTCCCCACATTGTACACTATACGAGACCATAGACCATGAAGTCGCGCCTTGCCGTACTCGTCCATCTTGTGAAAAATAAAATAAAATGTTAAGAGAAAACTTGGACAGTATAATTTTTTGGTAAAATTTATACAAATTTGATCAAACTTAGAGCAGAAAAATCTAACAGTCAACAGACCATACGAAATGCGTCTGCACAAGAGCAAGCACATTTTATGCAGAAGGAATCAACAAACCGTGCATATGGTTTAAAGTATATGCTTATATAAAAGATGTGCTTGCAAACCGTGCCAGAAGGAGTATTTAAGCATTGCATGATATGAGCACGACCGTGCCAACATGGAGCTGGGTTACAAATAAAAGATGGAATTTATCACAATGCCTAGAGCTTTGAACGACTAAAATTAGTAAGATTGACAATATACTTATTGTTTTCTTCTCCTCTTTGCTCCCTTATGCTCCTCCTTGACATTACGGCTTGCTGGTAGTAGAGCATATCCGAAATACTCTATAGTTTTCAGTGAGCCAAAGAAATTGCATAAGCTCCACAAAATAGTTATGCGTTAGTAATACTCAAGGCGAACCATGCTTTTATTTATGATGTAACAATTCTTACCTCCAACTATGAAAAGATAGTGACCTTAATAAAAAAATATTCAACTAACGGTTGCGGGTCTTGTGGACTGTAGGCTTCTTCACCTCCGTTGGTGTCATCTGTCTGCTAACATTTTTTCCTTGGCCGGAACCCTCGCGTCTCGTGGGTCGCCCGTGCGACTCACGGGGCGAACGCCGCCGCCGCTCCAGGAACCCCTCCTCCGTGCTCCTCCCCCTCGCCGCCGATGCGCCTCCTCCACCTCCTCCCCCCCCCCCCCCCCGCTCCCTTCGCGAGCTCCTCTCTCTCCAATGGCGTACGGGACTGGATCTCGCCCTGCTGTCTCCTCCCGTCGCGGCCGGCCGTGGCCGTGCTAGGTGGAGGCACGGCCCTCGGCGGTTGTGGGGGTGAGGTGGGCTGCTCCCACCGGGCCCTGGTGGCGCGGCTCCTTGCGGGTGGCCGGCGGTCGTGGAGGGGGTTCCCGGCCGCCGCCGGATCCAGCGGGCTCCAGGTCCGATCCGGTGGCATCCTTGGGCATGGCCCCTTCCCTCGTGGGTGGCCCTCGTGGCTGCTTCTTCTGGGCGCCCGGTCTTGTAGATCTAGGGTTCGTCTCCGTGCGGGTGCAAAGAGCAAGCTTTGGGGGCAGTGGGTGGCGGATTTGCGCCAGTGCGGCAGCAGGGGCGGCCGGCTGCGTGCTTGCGGTCCACCGCCATGTGGGTGATGGATGAGGGTGGATCCTTTTGGTCGCCGGAGCGGCGGCTCCGGACGGTGGACACGACGACACCTTTTCGACGGGTGTTGCTGTGCGGGTGCTCGTGTGTCGCCTCGGCCGCTTGGGCGGCGAGGTGGACCATTTGGGGGGCGTCCGTCGTGCGGGTGTGTTCTTCACGGACACCTCACCTGTTCTGGGCGTCGTCTACATCTTGCCTTAGCCGACCATGGCTGATGGACCTGGTTGGTGGGGGTCGTATCCCGAGCGAAAGTTTTGCCCGGGGTGTCGGTGCCGATGATAGCGATGCTCCTGTGTGTCGTTTCCCTCCTTGGAGGTGTCATCGTGGGTGACCTCCATCCACCATGGGCTCTGGGTGAAAACCCTTGGTTTGGCATGTTCCAGACCGGGCGGTGGCGGCGTTGTGGCGTCGTTTCCTCCTTGGAGGCTCCATCATGTGAGCAAGGTCTCATTTTGCTTGTTGCTGGGGTGATTTTTGTGGATGACATCTTCTTCTCGTTATGTGACGATCCATGCTTCAACGGTAGCGCACTCTTGAGGAACTATGTTCGACGAGGTGGCTGTGCTCGAAGACCTCCCTCTGTTGTTTTTGTGCCAGCTTCCATCTGCGCTCTAGGGTGGTGAGCACTCCATCGTCCGACGGTGCGGCGCCCTTCGAGCCAGGGCGAGGAGCTGGGGGCTCCTTCTGGCGATGGAACAAGATGGCACTGGTTTGCCGGACGCCTAGGCGATGGCAATGGCATAGCTTCCTCTGCCGTCTGGTCTCCTTCTCGAGTTTTGCTTCCTTCGCAACATTGGTCCTCGGATCATGTTTGAGGGCTCCAATGTCTTGATGTATTATTTTTTGAGCTTTGTTGCTGCTCCTGGGCATCCTTGTATCTTGCCAGAAGTTTTCCCTTTGTTTTTCAGTGTTGCGTTGGTTGTAAGGGCTTCATTAATTTAAGGCCGGGCGCCAGCCTCTTTTCTAAAAAAAAATATTTTTCTCCTTTCAAATTGGGGGGGGGGGGGGAGGGGTCAATTAGTTTGGAGTAGGTTTCATGTTGGTTTGTGCTTGATTTTATGCTAGTTAACTGGGAACAGTCCCCCGGTTTAAAAATATATAAAAGTTTTTCCTACAAGAAGTAAAATTGTAAAGCTAATTCCACCTTTCAAGCAAATTGAGCAAGGCATAAAAAGAATAGGTGGACATATGCTTATAATTAGGACTTGAGATAAAGTTTACAAAAACTACAAAGTTATTAAATAGGTATTAATACTTTGTCTAAAAGCGTTGTATATTGAAGTTCTGCTCATTAAGATATTAGGTCAGAGGAAAGGTGAGAAATGGATAAAATTACTCTCAAAGGAGCACGTCAACCCTTTTCTTGTTCCATATTGGTTCCCATACTGTACATCAAATGATTTCATAAATAAGTTTTTACAAAAAAATTTATTAATGAGATGCTCTGCTCTGAAGCTCAATCAAATTTATTTTTTGATAAAGAGTGGATTTTATTGGCTTAAAATGGAGCATCAAGAGGATACAAAATACTAAGCGCACACCCTACCTCTTCATAGCTAGGATGCACACATCCAACACCAACATGCACACAAAAGCAGGCCATCAAATAAAAAAGTCATATAAGATGAAAGCTATGTGTAGGCGAGAAAAAAAAGCAATCAGATCCGTAATCGGCAAACTACAAAAAAATGACCATATCCGCACCAACCATCTCATGACACCACCCGAACAAGGATGTTCTTCAACAACAACGCCTTCAGGAAGGGAGCGATGCTCAAGCATCGCCGTCACCGGATCCAACCACCCAAAGCCGGAATCTAGGTTTTCACTCTGAAGAACCAGTCCGAGCGTATCCGAGCAATGCCTTCAACAAGGTAACAACGTAAAACATCGCCATTGCCAGGCATAACCAACTCAGGTCAGACCTAGGCTTTCACCCTGAAGCTTGAGACCGGGTGCTCGAGTAGCACCACCATCAAGTCACCCATGTGTTGTCGCCACCATGTTTCCGCGATCCCATCAGCTACATGTGATGTGTGAACTGCACAACCATCCCTCTGCATCAAGTCTTCATTCATAGTTTGCACCTCACTGTCAAAGCCAACCACCAGATCCGGAGGGAGGAACCCTCACGAGTATCTTTCGGTGGCCACTTCAATTCGCAGCGTGGCCGCCGCCGTGTCACACAGACGCTCTAGACGCCTCCTTCCAATCTTCAATCTCTCAGCTCAGTATATCCATCAGAGCCACCAATGAAGTAATTCTCTTCCTTGATTCTCTGGAAGAATTCAGGGCCCTAACTGTGACATAATGGAATGGTAGGGATTTCCTCAAGCAACATCTCCTGAAACATAGTCAGAGAGCACAATGCAAAGGCCAATATACTTCTGAAAGCTTTCAAGAAGAGGCTAAACACTTCTGTGCCAACTTTTAATCCTCTTAATTTGGATAACCTCCTTTACAGAAATGTGGATCTCACTTTGCTTGAAGTACCTTTCCATTCTGAAGCTAGTTCATACTAACCAATATGGTTTCTTAAAAGCCAGGTTTATTCAACACTGCTTGGCTTGGGCTTATGAATTCATTAATCAGTGCAAATCCTCTGGTATGGAGATCATTGTATTAAAATTGGATTTTGAGAAAGCTTTTGATCTTATTGAGCACCAATCCATCAAGGATATTCTTATTGCAAGAGGTTTTGGCCCCAGGTGGCTTATGTGGATGGACATGATTTTCTCCTCTGGTTTTTCATCTGTACTGCTCAATGGAGTGCCTGGTAAGCAGTTCTTATGTTAGAGAGGAGTGAGGCAGGGAGATCCTCTTTCTCCCTTGCTTTTTGTACTGGCTGCTGACCTTCTGCAGTCTATCATGAATGAGGCTATGCATAACAACTTAATCAGGAAACCACTAGAAGCCCACCCCTGCCCTGATTTCCCAGTAATACAATATGCTAATGACACTGTTCTGATAATGCCAGCATGTGAAACTCAAGTAGAGCAACTAAAAAACCTCATTCTACACTTCACTGTTTACACTGGCCTGGGAGTGAATTTTGAAAAATCTGCCATGGTGCCCATCAATACTGGCAATGATAAAATGCAAGCTTTGGCTGCCAGACTGGAATGCAGTATTGGAAGCTTCCCTTTCACTTACCTTGGTTTTCCTCTGTCTCTTTCTAAGCCAAAGATGGAAGATTTCTATCCTATCATCAAGAGGATTGACAAGAGGCTGGCTGGTTGTTCCACTTTTCTATCATATGGAGACAAACTTACTTTGATCAAGTCAGTCTTCACAAGTTTGCCCACTTTCTTCATGTGCACTCTAGATCTGCCAAAGGGGATCATTGAGCAAATCAATAAATTCTTGAGACACTGCTTCTGGAGAAAATATGGCATGGAGGACAGAGGTACATCACTCATCTCCTGGAAAAAGGTCTGCATACCCAAAGAGCAAGGAGGTCTGGGAGTTCTCAACATTGCAATACACAATAAATGCCTTCTTATGAAACATCTGCATAAATTCCTACATAATGAGAATCTGCAATGGGTGAAGCTTATTTGGGAATCTTACTACCCTGAGGGTGTGATCACTGATAGGCCTGTTGGTTCTTTTTGGTGGAAAAGTATTCTTAGGTTGCTGTCTAAATTCAAATTGATAGCCAGAGGACAAGTTGGGAAGGGTAACACCATTGCTTTCTGGCAAGATAATTGGGGACATGGAACTATTAGAGATAGATTCCCAGAGCTCTTCTCATACTCCACTAAAGATCATCTGACTATTAAAGAGTTCCTCCAAGCGCTAGACATTGTGGAAAACTTCCACCTTCCACTCTCAGCTCAAGCTCATCAACAGTTCCAAGAATTGCAAGACATCACCCAGCAGTTGCAGATTAACACGCAGGTTGATAGATGGATATATCCATGGGGTAACAACTATTCTTCCATCAAAATGTACAAGGAGTTGTCTAAAGGAGAACCTGTTGCTCCCATTTTCAAGAAACTCTGGAAAAATGCAGCCATGCTAAGATACAAGATCTTTTTCTGGCTATTGTTGCATGATAAAGTCAATATAAGGAATCTGCTGCATAGAAAGACTTTCTTCTTGCCCTCATATAATTGTGCTCTTTGTCCAATTAGCACAGAAGAAACGGCTCTACATCTGTTCCGGGACTGTAATTTCGCACTAAACTGTTGGCACTCCATCTTGGGTCCTAGAAACAGAGGCATCTCAATTTATGATGAGATCACACTCACTATTCAAGCACTACCTACCCCTATTGCCATGGAAATCATGATCATGGGCTGCTGGAATATTTGGATGCAAAGAAATGGCAAAATCTTCAAGGCAAAAGAGGCATCAGTCCAAGCATGGAGAATCTCCCTCAAGTCAGATCTGCTTCTTCTGAGGCACAGAATAAAGAATAAATTCAAAGATCAACTTTCTAGTTGGATTGATCATTTTTTGACTTAATTATTATGTTACCTTTAGGATTCACTAAAACAGGAGTGGGCTGATCTTCTCTGGTTGAATTGCTTTTGTACCTTTTGTAACTTGTACATTATTTTAATGAAATTTCCGTAGAATAATTGTTCTACGGTTTTGGTTCAAAAAAAAAAAAGAATTCAACGTGGAGTGGCCAAGATCATGTGGTTGGCTTCCAATTTCAAAGTTTCAGTTCAAAACTTCAGTTCACATGTACTTGCATGCGTAATTTCAAAGTTTGAAATATAATCTTGTGGATCTTGCTAACCAAAGAGAGGACTACTGAGCAAGCCATGTGTATTACTCTGCTGGTATGTCCTGAAGTCATGTGGTGCAGGCCGGTTTTGAAGAAAAAATGAGTATATATATGAGTAGTAAATTTTTTACAACCCAAGTTCACAAGGGAGCCGTCAGTGGGATAAATCATATATTCAGGTAATCTGCACATAAGCTATAACCTCTTAGCTCAGCAAGCATCTTTCTGATCGGCGTGCTTATTGCATCTTGATTAATCACTCATGATGCTCCTGAATCCAACAGGATAATCATGTCCTTGTGGACCTCGTCCTTTTTTCTAATCAAAACCCGAAGTCACTGGAACAATGTATCAGATAGCTTGTACATGAACCACTACATCACTCATAAATTTCTAATATCTATATCAGGAGTCAGTAGCATCTAATTGATCAAATTCCATATCAATGGGATCATGATCAAAAAACGGCAATGATGTGCCGTCGACATCGACCTCGTTTTTCATAGAGTCAACAATCATAATATTGACAAATGATTCCTCCTTGAGGGTCGATTCCCCCAAATTCAGAAAATCATCGCTAAATTACAAACATTGCACATTTGCCAACAATTTTGCACAGTCACCTCACATTCAATGGAACAAAAACGTAATAATACAAGGCAAAGTATAGCTTTTTTTACCTCATTGCCATTGCTGATTCGGCGCACGACTGGGAAGCCGCCCTTGTTCCGCCATCTGCAGGGAGGAAGCGAGGAGGGGCAAAGGCACCGGTGCACCCTTCCTTTTCTTCTTCTTCGGTCCATTCAATGAGGATCGTGGCAGCCCCGACAAGGGGGAGGCCGCTTCCTCCACACGGCGGCATAGGCACCTCTGACCGGGACTCTTTGCCGGCAGGATCGAGGTCGGCTATCGGAGGCGCAGGAGGAACAGGCCATTGATGTCACCGGCTCCGACTCCAAAACATTGGGATCAGACGCGGGGGTTGTGGAGGCGACCATGCCGTCGTCGACGAGGACTGGGGACGGCGAGAAGCAGTCAGCGGCGGTGCTACCGTGAGGGAAGGGAAGCGGCGGTGCGGGTTGGAAGAGTAGCGGGAAGGGAAAATGTCTTTCGCACCAATCTGTTTTCTGGACGGTGTGCGCTCCAAATACCCCCCCCCCCCCCCCCCCCCCTCCCCAACTCGCCAAGTATGGAGTCGCATGGGCCGCATATGAAGGGTGCTCCATAAATTATAATGACCTAAGACGGGATGACGACTGTGCTAGAGTGACATTTTGGGTTAAAATCGTCACATTGGTGGTTATTATATCGATCGGGGCGATAATGGTGACTATGCTAGAGTTGCTCTTAGCCACAACTTTCCGTACTCATTATACACTTGAGGCCCATACGGAGAAAGATACGTAGCAGTGCACCCTTCACAAACAATCGCTTTAAGGTATATCTCGAGTTTCCTTTTTCAATTTTTCGTGATAAGATCTACCTCCAGTTGACCGTAAGTCTCCGCTTACCTCATTTCCGTGTGGATGTGATGTTCGTTTCTTTGGAAGAAGCTAGAATAGAGAACACACACTCTTCCCGCTGGAGGCTATCTTGCTGTCAGATCGGAGATAGATATGTGCATGGAGAGATTGAACATCGTTCGAGACGACGTTTCACTCATCTGTGATTAGACCTTCGTAGCAGCATGCTGATCGGAGTCTTCGAAGACGTGGCGGTGGGAGAAAGATTCGTCCGTTGCGTGGTCACATCCCTTGATACCGTGTGAAAGCTGTTTTTTTTCTTCGAAAAAGGAGTGAACTAGCTGTTTACGTCAACGGTATTACCACGAGAAGGTTGTGACAAATAATTTCGTGTCAATTATATCCATGTAAAACTGTGTCTATCATAGTTTACCACAGAACTTTTTTTTTTTTTGCGGGAAAGTTTACCACAGAACTTGTTAAGACTTGCTAAGCTTTTAATGGTTTAGAAGTTAACAAAAAATATGAAATAAATAGTGGAGCATCACTCCAATGTAATAAGATGATCCAACGGAGCGATTGTGAAAATATGCATTTATGTGTCCTCGGCAAAAAAAACAATCATTTCAGTTCAGTGCGACATAAATATATACTGAACTATTTCTTTTTTGGTCCAGAACACGTACTGTCGTATTTTTTCAATCGCTCTGTTGGATCTTGTTATATTATAGATGTGTTGTGTCAGTATTTTTTTCAGAGTTTTTCAGATCCTTTATACCGTCGAAATCTTTAACTAGTTAATGTTATATACGTATCTGTGAACTGTTATTCGGTTTAATGTATTGCTGTATTAAATTTTTCTACACAGCTGGAATGTAAAACGGGGCTATAGATAAATTGTGCATCTCCAAAAATATGATTGTATTTCGTAGAATATTTTCATTGAAGTGTATCAGGCTATTGGTAAGGACTTCAGGGCTATATGTTAGGTTCTGACTTCTGTTGCATGAAACCACAAACTTTTATTTCTGTAGTAACTTGCTTGGTTTTTCATTTTAATTAAGGTATATCTCATGTTTTGCTTTTTCTCTGGAAATATTATTTGACGAACGTTCCCCGAGAGGAGATTGACAAACGAACACATTTTTCTAGCAGTTTTAGTTGCGGTGCGAGATCAAACTGTGGCAGTTTTTAGAATAAAAATGTCTTCCTATGAA
Source organism: Elymus sibiricus (assembly GCA_039707655.1). NCBI lineage: Eukaryota > Viridiplantae > Streptophyta > Magnoliopsida > Poales > Poaceae > Elymus > Elymus sibiricus. The sequence goes on along the minus strand of CM077672.1, from coordinate 73,070,859 downwards.
GAAACTGTCATGCTATTTCGAAGAAAGTGTCATGCGAATATGAAAAAACTGCTAGCAAAAACGTTTGTCAATGCCATCCCTTCCGGCGAATGTTCGCCAGCTATTGGGGTCCATTCCTTTTTCGTGGGAAAGATCTATCTCCAGTTGACCGTGAGTCTCCGCTACCTCATTTCCGTGTGGATGCGAGATTCCTTTTTATGGAAGATGCTAAAACAGAGAGTATACACTTGCCGTTGCAGGCTATCATGCTCTCACATCAGAGATAGACATGCACCGAGAGATTCATACGCCTTAGCTCCGTAGCATCGGAGTCGCCGGAGACTTGGCTGATTGCACAGGTGGAGGGCGAGAGATTCGTCCGTTGGCGTGTGAACTCTTACAGATGATCAAATTCATCTCTTTGGTGGATCTTAGAGGTCGCATTCTAAGATATCGTTGTGCCCCTCGTTCGCACGGAATTATTCAAAGCCAAGGAGAGGGTTAAATCAACGTATTGCCTCGAGACAATTGTGACATGTAGTTTGCTGTCGATCATATCCACTAGGCAAATAATGATTTCGTGGCGGGTATTAAACGTTGCAAATTCCTTACTTTTTTTTTACGAGAAAACTTCCCATTTATTCATCTTCAATTATGATAGTACAGCGAACAGCAGAAATAATAAAAAATATATCTAGATCCGTAGACCACCTAGCGACGACTACAAGCACTAAAACGAGCCGAAGGCGTGCCGCCGTCATCGCCCCTCCCTCGCCGGAGCCGGACAAAACATGTTGTAGTAAACAGTCGGGAAGTCGTCATGCTAAGGCCCCATAGGACCAACGCAGCAGAACAGCAACCGCCATCGATGAAGAGAAGCGTAGATCGAAAGTATCCAACCTTAGAACACACGAACCTAGAAGAACTACGACCAGATCTAGGCAAATCCACCAAGGACAGATCCGCCGGAGACACATCTCTACACGCCCACCAACATGCTAGACACACCACCGGGACAGGGGCTAGGCGGTGAGAAACTTATTCCATCTTCAGGGAGCCGCCACCATCTCGTCTTCCTGAACAGGACACAAATCTTAACAAGACTCGAAGGAACATCTAAAAATAGAGCCCTCCCACCGGCAAGGGCCGAGATGCACCGCGCCGCCATGGCCCTAAGGCCACCGAAGACGAGGCGGACCGGCGACGGCGTTGGCGGGAGGCACAAGAACCCTAGGCTTTTCTTAGGCAAATTCCTTACTTTATGTAGACCTGTAAGTCTATCAACCCCGATATTGCATGATGGCATGATGCATGGCTCAGGAAATAACTAGATGCCGCAAAGGAATGATGTTATTCGTAGTAGTTGCAACGTACCGTAATTTTCGTGCCATATATAATCGATCTACTGTAATACTTCCTCCGTCCCAAAATAAATGTCTTTGATTTGGTAAAACTTCGGTGCAAAGTTATACTAAATCAAAGACACTTATATTTAGACAGAGGGAGTAGATAGCAGGATATATACAAATATATAAAGTAGTTTTTTTTTTGAAAGTACGCCAAAGGCGTACCATATTTTTATAGAAGGAGAAAACATAATTTGCAAGAGTTCGTGGTTGATGCGAACATTATCACGGATACATCAACGCCGACAAGAAAAGAGAAGCCTACTCTCTCACAAATCTAGCTAACCCCTCCGCTCCAACTCCGGCAAGTTTCCACTGTTTGATCTCATCAAAGATGAGCCGTACTAAACTAGTTGGCGTCCTGACTTGCTCACCTCGATTGAACACTCTCGCGTTCCTTTGCTTCCATAGCTGCCAAGCAGTCACGATAACGAACGTGTCGAATCCCCTCTTATCCACTCCCTGATAGGCAGCACGAGCCCCCTCCCACCAATCCATGAAGGAGTCATCTTCCGCCGGGATGATAGTGTTAACATGCAACCACTCAAAGCATCCATGCCACACTTGCCTCGCATAGACACAGTTTGCCAATATATGGTCTACGGTGTCCTCATCCTGGCGAGTATATAGCAAAAAACTACCACATTACAGGCTAGGTCAACAGAAAACTACCACTTTTCTTAATCTTTAAAAAAACTACCACTTTTTTGGTTCGCTGTTCCAAAAAACCCAAATGACCATGTGATTTAGAATTAACCCGGTTTATGACAGGTCGGGCCCACTCCTAAAAAACCCATTTGTTGACTGTTTGTTTGACCATTAACTTACATGTGGGTCCCACATGTAAGCTCTCTCTTCTTCCTCCTCTTTCTTCTCCCTCTCCTTCCCTATCTCTCACTGTCCCGAGCCATGGTCAGCCATAGCAACGGCCGGAGGACCTCGAGCGGCCACAGCCGGCACGGCGGCCGCCACAGGCCGCATGATGGCGCGCCTGCGAGGCTGCACGGAGCCGGCCACCTTGAGCGGCCCCCACGCGCATCTGCAGTGCGCAACTGCTGCTCCTCCTTGCCAGCACAGCCGCCGCCGCTACTCCCTGTCGTGGAGTCTGCCATGGCTGTCTCGCCTAGCTCCCTCACCTCTCGTCGGCCTAGTCCGACGGCCGCCTCGCCATGGACGCCCGACCATAGCACCTGCTCGCGCGGCTCGGTGACCCAACGCAATGCCGACCATGGCGCCACCCCGACCCGGAGCTGCTCAGGGCGCAGCAGCCTCCGCCGTCTTGCCCGCCAGCCCTGCCGCCCTGAATCCGTCTGCCGCCAACCCCCCGCCATGGTCAGCCATGAGCAGCGGAACATCGGGAGCAGTGGGAGCCACCGCGTGCAGCAACGGGAGCAGCGGCTCCGCCGTGTGCTGCAACCGGAACGCCCTCGAGCTCCGCCTCCAGAGCAACGCCGGACGACGCGTACAGGGTCCCTTCGTCGGCTCCGGCGACGAGCTCGCCGGCGGGGACCCGATTGCTTTTTACACTTTTTCGCAGGGACCCGATTGCTTTTTTAAAAAAATACAGGGACCTGATTGCTTTTTTTTGTAGGGACCTGAATGCCTTCCAAAAATATGTGGGGCCCACATGTCATGACCTGTTAACGGTCAACCTAACGGTCAAAGGTAACAGTCAATCTGACGAGTGGACCCAAGCTGTCATAATTACGCTTAAAACTTAATGGTTCAGTCACTAGTGTTTTTTGGAACAGCCAACCAAATTTGTGGTAGTTTTTTAAACATTAAGAAAAGTGGTAGTTTTTTGTTACCCTAGTCCGTAATGTGATAGTTTTTTGCTATATACTCCATCCTGGCAGCAGGTGTAGCAAGCCGAGGTGGCATCCTGCAGGCCATGTCTAGCCCTCCGGTCCGACGTCCACAGCCGATATTGTGATGCCAACCAAGCAAAAAATTTACACTCCAGTGGCGCCCAACTACGCCAGATGCACTTCGCTGCTGCGGATCTCACCAAACCTTGACATAGTCTGTTATAGGTGGACTTTGTTGTATAAACTCCGGATGCATCACACGGCCAGGAGAAAAGATCTTCCTGAAGTTCGTCCCTGATCACGGTTGCCATTGCCTGTTGCAGATGGATGAGCTGCATATGCGCCATAAAGGAGAGCTCTACTCTGACATCAAGCACCCATGTGCCGTCATGTAACGCTTGCTGTACCATTCTTCTCCGCTTGATCCTGGTATCTACCGCGCCGCAAAGCCATGAATCCACCTGTCGGTCCAAAACAGAACCTTGTCGCCAACTCCCACTTGGATGAGAACCATACTGTCAAAGACCGCTCTAGCTTCGTGATCCACCATGAGTGCTAGGCCCTGCCATTGGCGGACCTAGCGTGTGTGCATGGTGTGCCGTGGCACACCCAGAGTTTGTGAGAATTTTTTTATACCATATAATTTTTTAGCTCAGTTTAACTGAGCCAGCCAGCCAGGCCCAACTGCCATCACGTGAGTGACCCGGACAGAGCGAGCGAGATAGGCAGAGCGGCGCGACCTAATCGCCTAATCCCCTCGCGCTCGGCCGCTGCCCAACCAGGACGCGCCGCCGCTCGGCGCTCACCGCCTCACCCACTCGGCCGCTGCCGCTCCCCTTCAAACTTGAAGCAGCGCCGGCCGCCAGAGCTCCTTCCCTTTGGCGAGAACAGCTAGCAAGCGGCAAGCGCCGCGACCCGCGAGCTGCCGACCGGTCGACCCGGACCAGAGGGCCGCCGCCGCCCCGAAGGAGCTCTTCCAGCCCGCGCCTCCCGTCCCGACGGCCGACGCCCTCGACGGCTCGACCCCTCGTCTCCTCTCCTCCGGTCCTCCCCCGCTCGGCCTTTGCTTGATTCGATTCAGGTGAGATACTGCCCAGTACTGTATGTGCCTATATAACAGATAGCTGAATTGCTGAAATGGTCACTGCCTATATAAGTATATAACCATCACATATGCATCAAATTTGCTGAGATGTAACATCGTAACTTCAATTTGCTTATTTGCTAAAGAGATAAATGAATGCCTACAGAACAGTACTGCTACACAAGCATCACTTCTGCATATTTAGCTTGAAATCAAAAGAGCACAGTAAAACGAACAAACTGCACTGTCCAGTATGTAGTAATGTTTGCTGCACTGTTTGTTGATGTTCTTAAACATTCAAAAAGACCATTTAAAACTCGCTGAACCAGTCCAGTTTTCAGCTAGTAAACTGTAAACATAACCATTGATGATGCTTATTTGTGTTGTTCTTTTTGTTGTAATTGTAGAACCGAAGATGAAGAGGAATGGTGACATTAAGTCCTTTTTTTGGAATTATGAGGCTGCTAAAAGAAGGAAGGTTACAGCCGAAGAGCAACCTGAATATGAAGATATAGTGTCAAATATTGAAGATGAAGCAGTCCATTCTCGACCTCCAGTCCATTCTGCAGAGATTGAATTTGATATTGAAGATGAAGCAGTCCATTCCGATGCAGAGATTGAAAGTGACAGTGAAGATGAAGCGGCACCACCCCAACATCCGTGTGCAAGGCCATATAATATTCAAAGGCTTTCTCCTGATCCAGAGGAGAGGATTCCTATTTCAGAGTATGATGTCGATGATCAAGATGAAGTTCGGAGACGATACATTGCAAAGGAAGCAGTCTAACCATATGCACACAACTTTCAAGTCAGGAAAATCTATGGTAAAAGTCGACACTTCAACTTTGTTTGGTTTGAGACCTACAAATGGCTAGAATATAGTGTCAAATATGAGGCAGCATTTTGCTTTGTGTGTTATTTGTTCAAAGGAAAATCGAATGGGGGGCCTAGGGGTGATGCCTTTGTTAATGGTGGTTGGAAAAATTGGTATAAGCCTGATGCATTGGTCAAACATGTTGGTGGTATTAATAGCATTCACAACAAAGCTCAAGAGAAGTTCAATTTATTTGTGGCACCCAATCCATCAATTGGTAATATTATTGTGAGGGTGTCTAAAGAGGATCTACGTATGTACAAGGCTAGGCTAACTTATTCACTTAGATGCTTGAGGTTTCTTTTGAACCAAGGATTGGCATTTCGTGGACATGATGAGAGTGAAGAATCTAGCAATAGGGGGAACTTTCTTGAACTTCTTAAATGGCTTTCGGAAAATGATGAAGAAGTTAATAAACTTGTTTTGAACAATGCTCCTCGGAATTGCATCTTGACTAGTACAAAGATACAAAATCAAATAATTGAATGTTGTGCGGCGCAAACAACTAAAAGAATTATTGAAGATATTGGTGATGACCACTATGCAATCCTAGCTGATGAGTCTAGTGATGCATCTCACAAAGAACAACTTGCTCTCTGCATACGATTTGTTGACAAATCGGGAAGAGGATGTGAGAGGTTCCTTGGAGTTGTTCATGTTGCCAATACAACTTCATTGTCACTTAAGGATGCAATTCAAACTTTGCTTAAAGATCATCATTTGACTCCTAGTCAAATACGTGGGCAAGGATATGATGGGGCTAGCAACATGAAAGGGGAGATTAAAGGGTTGAAAACATTGATCATGAAAGAGTCACCCTCTGCCTATTACATCCATTGTTTTGCACATCAACTTCAGTTGGTTCTTATAGCCGTGGCAAAGGAAAATGAACCATGTTTGTGGTTCTTTGATCATGTTTCTTACTTGCTCAATATTGTTGGAGTTTCTTGTAAGCGCCATGACATGCTTCGAGATGTTAGAGCTCAAAAGGTTTTGGAAGCACTTGAAATGGGTGAGATTGAAAGTGAAAGTGGGCTAAATCAAGAGATGGGACTAGCTAGACCCGGCGATACTCGTTGGGGTCATCATTTAAAACCATTATGCACATTGTTTGCTTGTATTCCACAATCCTTGAAGTACTTGATGCTATTGGAAAAGATCCTTCACAAAAAGGTGAGTGGACAAGAATACATGGAGTTGCTCAAGCCTTTGAATCATTTGACTTTATTTTCAATCTTCACTTGATGCTTGTTATTCTTGGCTATACAAATGAGTTGTCCAAATCTTTGCAAAAGAGAGATCAAGATATTGTTAATGCAATGACACTTGTTAGTTTGGCAAAGAGTAGAATGCAATACATGAGGTCTCATGGTTGGGAAGAATTTCTTGCAAAGCTAACCTTATTTTGCAACAAACATGACATTCAAGTTCCTTTGTGGGAGGATACTTATGAGCCTCATGGAAGATCACATCAGTATTATGAAGTACAAACAAATGATGATCGTTATAGAAGATAAGTATATCTTGGTGTCATTGATCAAACCATTCAAGAGCTTGACAATCGGTTTGATGAGGTTAATACGGAGTTGCTTATTTGCATGTCGGCTTTGAATCCCCTCAATTCATTTGTTTCTTATGATGCACTCAAGGTAATTAGACTTGCTGAATTCTATCTCATGGACATATCAAACACAGATTTGATAAGGCTAGAATTTCAACTTACTAATTTTATTGATGATATGAGACAAGATGATAGGTTTAGAAATGCAAGTAATATTAATGAGCTCTCTATTATGCTTGTTGCAACAAAGAAGCATGTTCTTTATGATTTGGTCTACTTACTCATCAAATTGATATTGATTTTACCGGTGGCGACGACGAGTGTTGAAAGAGTATTTTCAGCAATGAATCTAGTGAAAAGTAAGTTGAGGACTAGTATGGGTGATGATCGCTTGAATGATTGCTTGGTGACATTTATTGAACGAGATGTGTTCATGAAAGTAAGTGAAGATGACATAGTTGATGCTTTCATGGCAATGCAAAAACGTAGAGTTACCTAGTGATGTAATTTTCTACTTGTGCTTCTTTCATGTAAGACTATTCGTATTGTAATTGAGCACATTTGAGATATATTTTGTGAACTAAATTGTTGTGAGATTTGAATTGAGCTATTCATGTTATTATTTTGCCATATTTTGTCTGACACTTGGATTAGGTAATTTTTTTTTAAAGTGTGCACACCCTTCATTTTATTGCTGGATCCGCCACTGGCTCATGGCCGTCGTTGCGTGCCGTCGTCGATAGCATGGCCGACACCCGTCGTCGTCGTGCACAGTCCTCCAGAGCATCATGTCCACACCCGTCGTCGTCGCGCAGTTTTCCGGGGTCAGTACTCGTCTTCGTCGCACGGTCTTAGGTGAGGCGGCTGGAGACACACTAGCAATACCACTGTCTTAAATAGAGGAGCTGCTGCTGCGCTATGCTAACGTATATTTCAGGTTAAAAGGGTTAGCGACGCTAAAGGCCATTTAGTGCTATAGCTAAAAGGCCCGTGCATTGCAACGAGAGGAAAAGAAAACTTCACGCGGGCCTATAACCATATAAGCATGGCTCGAGTCAACCCCCCCTCCCCGGTCCATGTTCTCTATTTTAACATGACATCTCACCCATGTCGCCACTTATCGTCCTTCCTGCCTTCGTCGACGATGGCCCCGGTGTTCACCCAATGCGATGAGCTCAACCACCGCACGTCACATTGAACCATGCCAGCGCAAGGGAACGTTAAAAACTCAACCCATGCACCTGTACGGGCTAGGATTTAAGTAGTAAACATTCATTTTTTGAAATTCATAAGATATCTTTTATGAAAAAAAATATGCACCAAAATCACATTGTAGTATCATTATGTGATAGTTTTTTTTTGCTGTTGTTGCTTTTTTCACAATGTGATTGTTCCACACATATGTCACACCAACTTTATGTTGCCGTTGTTGCTTTTTTCATGATTAAATTAAAAAACATCTTATAGAAAAATATTACAAAATTATGTCTTTCTAAGAAATATATGAGGTATTTATATGGGTGGGTTGTTCCTGGGTGTGTTCTGAAACCAATTGACAACCTAATGTGAAGAACAGTTTGTTAATATAGCAATTACAAAATAACTATTTTTAAGTCAAACAATTACAGAATAAATAAGAGTAAAAAAAACTATGAGATTTAACACGCTAGTACACACCATGCAAAGGCACCATCCCTTTTTTTAGGGTAGCACAGTTATTTATTTATTTATTCAAAGTTCTAAGATATCTCTGAGGAAATAACATGCAAGATACTATTTCTTGCATCGTCATTGAGCATGGTCAATGCTGACTTGTTGTCTAGCTCCACATGAATCTTGGCTACATCCAGTTTCCAATTCCCGTGCGAGTTGCGCTCCCTTCCTCCAGACTCCGTCCCTAGCTAGCACATGGTCGCCAGCCATGTCCTTGCGTCCTCGTTGCCGTCTGCTGCTGCTAGCAGGGTGACATGGTCGCCAGCCGTGTCCTTTCCTTGTTCCCCGTGTTTTCACCCAGCCCTCCTTGTCCACGTCCAATGCGTGCTTTTTCTTCCCACGTTATTATCTCTCTCCCTCCACAGGGCCCTTCCTAGTTCTCTTCCCACATTATCTCTCTGTATCAAGTCTCGAGGCTGCTTGTTGACTTGTTTAACTCGTCCGTATTTAAATTGGTGAGAATTAGTGCAAAGAAGCGAGGTGGGACTAATTATTTGGGAAGGAACCTTGTTTTTTTAGCACAAGCAGAACGGAGTTCAGTTGGTTGCATTCTTCTTGATGGAACGGGAGGTCCTGTGTTTGAAACTTTGAATCCCACATGAGCACCTTCTTTTCATCTTTTTTTATTTGGCTGATCGTGGAAGCCCACTGGGCATATAGGCCCAGCAAAGCAAGGACCAGGTTGCGTGCGAAAGACCGAGCGAGGCACAAACTCAACGAACGGACTGCGGGTTGAAATTAGTACCACCTCGGATAGCAAATTAAAATAACGAAAATTATGGGAGCGAGGTGGACGAACGAAAAACGGACGAAATTATGGTGGTAAGAAGCAATAGCCCCTTTATTAGTATATATATATATATAATTATATTATAGTAGGTATATATATATAGAAATCTAGCCGTTGTTTTTTTTTTGCGGTGTTCTGGCCGTCGTTTAGCGCTACGATATTTCTCACGCCGCGTCGGCTTAATTTTTTCGGGTCCAAACCAAAACCCAGCGCGGTTCTTTACAGTATAACTTCCTGCTATAGTGTAATGAATTGCACTGTTATGTCCTTCTTATTATGTAATGTTACGAACTAGTCATTCTTCTATTTATTTGGCTGGATGATTGTTGATATATGTCAATTGTCAAGTATATGTTAAATTGATGCCTGATTGTCAAGTATAAGGTTTAACGCGCTATTTAAATCTTGGGTCTTTTACATTTGTGTCCCTAACTCGAACCCACTACTCAGATTTACCCCTAATTTCGAAGCATGCTCAAATTTGCTCCTCTGTCGTTAGGTGACCTTATAGAAATGCCCTTCCGTGCCGTTTCCGTCAGGTCAAAGGCCTTTGACCGTCTACCGGACGTTTCCTGGACATTTTGCCCCTGCCTCCATGTGTCACTTACATGTGGGACCCACTCAGAGAAAAAAGAAAAAGAAAAAAACGCTTTCTCTCACCCCCTCTCTCTCACTTACATATGGGCCCCAACTAATAAAAATAAAACTAGATATGGACCGGTCATTGTTCTATTATTTTCTGAAACATTATTTACTGATTTATTTGAGGGCTGGACCCACTGGTCAGCTTCTGTAAAATGAGTGTAATTAGAACTAATAAGAGTTTAGGATAATCTGGGATTAGGCTAATTAAAAACACGCCGGCGCCCGCGCACGAAGACACGACGGCGATGTACGGGAGGACGCCGGAGCAGTCGAGTGGCTGCAAGATCGGGCTTGCGAGGGTGCGGGAGAGAAGCTTCAGTGGCCTGAGGTGGCTTGAGAACGTGGGGTGCCCGGGAGGATGGGCAGCTGCGAGCTTGAGCGGCGGCGACGGGAGGCGCTCACCGGTAGAGGTGCTAGGGGAGGCGAGGATAATCGGGAGTAGGCGGAGGATGTTCAGGAGGAGATTTCGGAGCTCAAGAACCCGAGGTAAGGCGGCGGTGCTCACTGGTGGAGGAGATCGAGCGACGGCGGCATTACACACTACAAGGATCCGGGTCTATTGCAACAAAATCGTTTGTTGCAATACATGCCGATTTGTGGTGATAAGTAACTATTGCCACGAAACGACATTCGTTGGCAGCCGTTGCGACTCGACGCATGGTAATAGGTTATTGCCACGAAAAAGCAACCGTGGCAATAAAGTGTGCTATTGCAACATCCATGTGGGAAGTTGCCACATGTTTTCCCGTGGAAACACTCACCTGGTGCCACAATTTGATTTGTGGAGATAGCTTTAATGCAATATGTACCGAATCATGGCGACTGATAGCTCGTGGGATTGGCGGACCTAGCGTGTGTGCATGGTGTGCCGTGGCACACCCAGAGTTTGTGAGAATTTTTTTATACCATATAATTTTTTAGCCCAGTTTAACTGAGCCAGCCAGCCAGGCCCAACTGCCATCACGTGAGCGACCCGGACAGAGCGAGCGAGCGAGATAGGCAGAGCGGCGTGACCTAATCGCCTAATCCCCGCGCGCTCGTCCGCTGCCCAACCAGGACGCGCCGCCGCTCGGCGCTCACCGCCTCACCCACTCGGCCGCTGCCGCTCCCCTTCAAAGTTGAAGCAGCACCGGCCGCCGGAGCTCCTTCCCTTTGGCGAGAACAGCTAGCAAGCGGCAAGTGCCGCGACCCGCGAGCCGCCGACCGGTCGATCCGGACCAGAGGGCCGCTGCCGCCCCGGAGGAGCTCTTCCCGCCCGCGCCTCCCGTCCCGACGGCCGACGCCCTTGACGGCTCGACCCCTCGTCTCCTCTCCTCCGGTCCTCCCCCGCTCGGCCTTTGCTTGATTCGATTCAGGTGAGATACTGCCCAGTACTGTATGTGCCTATATAACAGATAGCTGAATTGCTGAAATGGTCACTGCCTATATAAGTATATAACCATCACATATGCATCAAATTTGCTGAGATGTAACATCGTAACTTCAATTTGCTTATTTGCTGAAGAGATAAATGAATGCCTACAGAACAGTACTGTTACACAAGCATCACTTCTGCATATTTAGCTTGAAATCAAAAGAGCACAGCAAAACGAACAAACTGCACTGTCCAGTATGTAGTAATGTTTGTTGCACTGTTTGTTGATGTTCTTAAACATTCAAAAAGACCATTTAAAACTCGCTGAACCAGTCCAGTTTCCAGCTAGTAAACTGTAAACATAACCATTGATTATGCTTATTTGTGTTGTTCTTTTTTGTTGTAATTGTAGAACCGAAGATGAAGAGGAATGGTGAAATTAAGTCCTTTTTTCGGAATTATGAGGCTGCTAAAAGAAGGAAGGTTACAGCCGAAGAGCAACCTGAATATGAAGATATAGTGTCAAATATTGAAGATGAAGCAGTCCATTCTCCACCTCTAGTCCATTCTGCAGAGATTGAATTTGACATTGAAGATGAAGCAGTCCATTCCGATGCAGAGATTGAAAGTGACAGTGAAGATGAAGCGGCACCACCCCAACATCCGTGTGCAAGGCCATATAATATTCAAAGGCTTCCTCCTGATCCAGGGGAGAGGATTCCTATTTCAGAGTATGATGTTGATGATCAAGATGAAGTTCGGAGACGATACATTGCAAAGGAAGCAGTCCAACCATATGCACACAACTTTCAAGTCAGGAAAATCTATGGTAAAAGTCGACACTTCAACTTTGTTTGGTTTGAGACCTACAAATGGCTAGAATATTGTGTCAAATATGAGGCAGCATTTTGCTTTGTGTGTTATTTGTTCAAAGGAAAATCGAATGGGGGGCCTAGGGGTGATGCCTTTGTTAATGGTGGTTGGAAAAATTGGTATAAGCCTGATACATTGGTCAAACATGTTGGTGGTATTAATAGCATTCACAACAAAGATCAAGAGAAGTTCAATTTATTTGTGGCACCTAATCCATCAATTGATAATATTATTGTGAGGGTGTCTAAAGAGGATCTACGTATGTACAAGGCTAGGCTAACTTATTCACTTAGATGCTTGAGGTTTCTTTTGAACCAAGGATTGGCATTTCGTGGACATGATGAGAGTGAAGAATCTAGCAATAGGGGGAACTTTCTTGTACTTCATAAATGGCTTTCGGAAAATGATGAAGAAGTTAATAAACTTGTTTTGAACAATGCTCCTCGGAATTGCATCTTGACTAGTCCAAAGATACAAAATCAAATAATTGAATGTTGTGTGGCGCAAACAACTAAAAGAATTATGGAAGATATTGGCGATGACCACTATGCAATCCTAGCTGATGAGTCTAGTGATGCATCTCACAAAGAACAACTTGCTCTCTGTATACGATTTGTTGACAAATCAGGAAGAGGATGTGAGAGGTTCCTTGGAGTTGTTCATGTTGCCAATACAACTTCATTGTCACTTAAGGATGCAATTCAAACTTTGCTTAAAGATCATCATTTGACTCCTAGTCAAATACGTGGGCAAGGATATGATGGGGCTAGCAACATGAAAGGGGAGATTAAAGGGTTGAAAACATTGATCATGAAAGAGTAACCCTCTGCATATTACATCCATTGTTTTGCACATCAACTTCAGTTGGTTCTTATAGCCGTGGCAAAGGAAAATGAACCATGTTTATGGTTCTTTGATCATGTTTCTTACTTGCTCAATATTTTTGGAGTTTCTTGTAAGCGCCATGCCATGCTTCGAGATGTTAGAGCTCAAAAGGTTTTGGAAGCACTTGAAATGGGTGAGATTGAAAGTGGAAGTGAGCTAAATCAAGAGATGGGACTAGCTAGACCCGGCGATACTCGTTGGGGTTCTCATTTTAAAACCATTATGCACATTGTTAGCATGTATTCCACAATCCTTGAAGTACTTGATGCTATTGGAAAAGATCCTTCACAAAAAGGTGAGTGGACAAGAATACGTGGAGTTGCTCTAGCCTTTGAATCATTTGACTTTGTTTTCAATCTTCACTTGATGCTTGTTATTCTTGGCTATACAAATGAGTTGTCCAAATCTTTGCAAAAGAGAGATCAAGATATTGTTAATGCAATGACACTTGTTAGTTTGGCAAAGAGTAGAATGCAATACATGAGGTCTCATGGTTGGGAAGAATTTCTTGCAAAGCTAACCTTATTTTGCAACAAACATGACATTCAAGTTCCTTTGTGGGAGGATACTTATGAGCCTCATGGAAGATCACGTTGGTATTATGAAGTACAAACAAATGATGATCGTTATAGAAGAGAAGTATATCTTGGTGTCATTGATCAAACCATTCAAGAGCTTGACAATCGATTTGATGAGGTTAATACGGAGTTGCTTATTTGCATGTCGGCTTTGAATCCCCTCAATTCATTTGCTTCTGATGATGCACTCAAGGTAATGAGACTTGCTGAATTCTATCCCATGGACATATCAAGCACATATTTGATAAGGCTAGAATTTCAACTTACTAATTTTATTGATGATATGAGACAAGATGATAGGTTTAGAAATGCAAGTAATATTGGTGAGCTCTCTATTATGATTGTTGCAACAAAGAAGCATGTTCTTTATGATTTGGTCTACTTACTCATCAAATTGATATTGATTTTACCGGTCGCGACGGCGAGTGTTGAAAGAGTATTTTCAGCAATGAATCTAGTGAAAAGTAAGCTGAGGACTGGTATGGGTGATGACCGCTTGAATGATTGCTTGGTGACATTTATTGAACGAGATGTGTTCATGAAAGTAAGTGAAGATGACATAGTTGATGCTTTCATGGCAATGCAAAAACGTAGAGTTACCTAGTGATGTAATTTTCTACTTGTGCTTCTTTCATGTAAGACTATTCGTATTGTAATTGAGCACATTTGAGATATATTTTGTGAACTAAATTGTTGTGAGATTTGAATTGAGCTATTCATGTTATTATTTTGCCATATTTTGTCTGACACTTGGATTAGGTAGAATTTTTTTTAGAGTGTACACACCCTTCATTTTATTGCTGGGTCCGCCACTGGGCCCTGCCATGGTCGAATGGGATCCGTTCTTCTCAGCCACTCCCACCTCACTTGCATGGCCAACCCTTGCATCCTTAAGTTCTTAACTCCCAAGCTGCCAAAGCACGTGGGTCTACAAATGGCGTGCCAAGCCACCAGACATTGCCCACCATGCGCGGCTTCTTTCCCGGTCCAAAAAAAAGGCGCGCATCCACTTGTCAATTTCCTCGAAGACCCATTGCGGTGCATTCATGACCAAGAGATGGTGTATTGGTCAGGCTGAGATCACACTCTTGACTAGCACCAATCTTCCAGGTCGCTGAATCATCCCACGCTACCATGCTGGGATGAAGTTCTTTACCCGATCAAGCATGGGCTGCCAGTCCGCTCGGGAGAGCTGATTGATGCCGAGTTGAAGGCCGAGATACTTACATGGGAAGCCACCAAGCTGACAATTAAGGGATTGCTGCACCCTCTCCCCATCTCCTTGCTGTCCATGTATTAATATAGCAGAGGTCTTCCTGTAATTCACTCTGAGGCCAGAGGCATGGCCGAAGGCATGTAGAACACTTCTGACACACGATAGGTCCTGCTGCGTGGGGCGTACAAATAGCGCTACGTCGTCCGCGTAAACAGAGAGCCTCTGGGTGGCCTTGATGCCGTTGAAGGATGACAGAACTCCGTCGCTAGTGGCCTTGCAAATCAGGGCCGACAGCACGTCCATTGCTATAACAAATAGGAGTGGAGAGCTAGGGTCTCCTTGACGCAAACCTCGCGCATGATCAAATCTCCGTCCTTGATTACCATTGACAATAACTCTTGTGGAAGCAGATTGGAGCAGAATTGCAGTCCGTCTCAGAAAATTTTGTCCAAAGCCCTTGGCTCTCAGCACTTCGAATAAGAATGGCCATGAAAGGGTGTCGAAAGCCCGCGAAATATCCAGTTTCAGAAACACACCTTGAGTTTTTCTAGTATGAATCTTCCTTGCCACTTGCCTGACTAGAAGAAAGTTGTCATGAATGTTTCTCCCTTGGATGAAAGCCGATTGATTAGCATTGATTAGCTCTTTCATTCTCAGACGCACTCTAGTGGCCATCATTTTGGAAAAAAGCTTGGAGAAGCTATGAGGCAAGCTGATTGGGCGGTAGTCTCCAATTTCTTCCGCGTCACTTTTATTGGGGATAAGAGCAATATATAAGCGCTCTGTTCAGCTTTGCAAAGCCCCTTCCGTCGCACACATATAATTTCATGATTGCCGCCATGATGTCATGCTTAATTATAGGCCAAGCTCTTTGATAAAACGCTCCAATGAAGCCATCCGGGCCCGGGGCTCTATCCGAGTGGAGCTCCTTGACTACTTGCCAGACTTCCTCCTCTGTGAACATCTCCTCCAGCTCGTATAGGTCTACAGGTTGCACTCCCAGAAAGTCGAGGTCCAGAGAGAAGTCTCTAGCCTGCTCAGAGCCCAACAAGTTCTCAAACGCAGTGGTGAAGGCCTCCTCTTTTTGAGCTTGGTCCATGATCACTTCCTCTCCAACTTTAATGCGAGGTATGAAATTCTTTACCCTCCTGCCATTGGCAAACGCTTGGAACAGCTTTGTGTTAGCATCCCCTTCTTTAATCCATTTCATTCTGGATCTTTGACACTCAATGGTGCGCTCAAGAGAAGCCATGCCCAGCAGTGCTAACTTAAGTGTGCACCGGAGCCATATCTCATGATCAATGAGGATGCGATCCTCCTGAGCCTTGTCAAGACGGCAAATCACAAAAGTTGCCACCGCCATTAGTAGCTTGATGTTTCCTGTAGTCCTCTGCCCCCATGCCTGTAAGGATGCAGCAGTGTTCCTAAAAAGGACATCGAGCCATTTGAAGGGATCCACTATCATGTCACTGCATACCCACGCCTCCCTTGCCGCATCATCAAAACCCTCGAGCTTCAACCAAAAAACTTCAAACCTGAATCTCTTCTTCGGACAACCCACTGCCCCAGTGTTCAGGTGTAATGGCACGTGGTCCGACACGCCAGTGGACAGAGCTTGAAGCAAGCTATCCGGGTACTCCATGTCCCAATCAACGGAGATGAGAACTCGGTCAATCTTAGTCATGGTGGGAGCCTCCCTCTCATTCGACCAAGTGAATCTCCTGCCATGCATGTACAATTCTTTCAACTCGTTGTTATCTATAAAGCTCCGAAATTTCCTCATCATGGTCCTGTTAAAATTGGTGTTGTTCTTTTCTGAAGCACGTAGAAACATGTTAAAATCTTCAAGTATCATCCATGGGCCCGGGCAATGAGCTCTTCTGGCGCTGAGCTCCTCCAAAAACGTTGTTTTGAGTGCATCACCCCGCGGGCCATATGTCGGGGGGATGACCCCCGGGTAGTCCCAAGACGGCGAGCCGGACAGGGTGCCCGCCTGCCCGGGCTGGCTCGCGCCCGCAGCCGGCCGCTCCAGCCAGCCGGCTGCCCGAAGTCAACTGCTGCATCCCGTCGCTGCGTCCCGTCGGACACGTGCGGACGTGACGGCCACGCCCTGGCCACTATTGCTGAACAGGCGCACGCTATTCATCCGTCATCATCATCATCTACAGTGCGTCTTCGTCAGGTACAGTGCCACTTGTCCCCTGGGCACTGATTTATAAAGTGTCCCAGGGGCTCTCCTCACCTCAGTATGCTCGCATCCGCTCGGTCCCTCTCCTCTCGCTACCACCACCAATGGCCGGTCGATCCCCATGGTCAGCACCTCCGTTCCTCTAGCCACTCCACCATTCTTCGCCCTTGTGCCTACCATATTTGGCTACCACCACCGGCTCGCCGTCGCTAGATCTCTCTCTCGATTGTTTTTCTCTTGCCTAGTGAGTAGTGCATACAGAAGAAGAAGAAGAGTAGAATCCCCTGGATGGCAGAGACGCCCCGAGGGTGCTCCGGCAGCCTGGCCACCTGCGCCCGCGCCCTCCCGTCGTCCCACCCCAGCTTCTGGGCCTCCCGTGCAGCCGCGACCGGTCCGCCCCGGCCCCTGCGCCGCCCGCGCGGCCTCGTCCCACCCCGGCCTCGGCTCCGGCTCCGCGTTCCTCGCCCCCACCGCCGTTCGGCCGCGCTCCGGTGGCTCCCCGCCTCGGCCTCCCCCCAGCTCCGGCCTTCCCCCCGCGAGCTTGCGCCGTCGTCCCCGGGTCACCGCGCCCCCGAGCGCTCCCTCCGTCCACACCGCGCCGCCTGCGTGCAAGCCCCGCTCCTCCGGCCCGTGTCGTCCACGCGCCCCCGTGCGCCTGGCCTCCGCCCCGCGCCGGCCTCCGTGCGACCGCGCGGCCGCACGCTGCCCCCCTGCTCTGCCTCCGGGCACCTCCATGGCCGCGCGCCCGCGCCGCCCCGCGGCTCGTCCATCCGCCCGCGTGCAACCCCCTGATGTCTACTACACAACTTATTCTTGTAGACTCGCGTTGGGCCTCCAAGCGCAGAGTTTTGTAGGACAGTAGCAATTTTCCCTCAAGTGGATGACCTAAGATTTATCAATCCGTGGGAGGCGTAGGATGAAGATGGTATCTCTCAAACAACCCTGCAACCAAATACAAGAAATCTCTTGTGTCCCCAACACACCCAATACAATGGAAAATTGTATAGGTGCACTAGTTCGGCGAAGAGATGGTGATACAAGTGTAATATAAAAACAGTAAGGTAGCAAGTGATAAAACGGAGCACAAACAGTATTGCAATGCTTGAAAACAAGGCCTAGGGTTCATACTTTCACTAGTGCAATCTCTCAACAGTGCTAACATAATTGGATCATATAACCATCCCTCAACGTGCGACGAAGAATCACTCCAAAGTTCTTATCTAGCGGAGAACATAAGATAGAAATTGTTGTAGGGTACGAAACCACCTCAAAGTTATTATTTCCGATCAATCTATTGAGCCATCCCTATAAGTGTCACAAACAACCCTAGAGTTCGTACTAAAATAACACCATATGATACGCATCAATCAACTCTAATGTCACCTAGATACTCCAATGTCACCACAAGTATCCGTGAGTTGATTATTCGATATGCATCAAACAACTTCAGATTCATAATATTCAATCCAACAAAAAGAACTTCAAAGAGTGCCCCAAGATTTCTACTGGAGAAAGTAGGACGAAAATGTGCATCAACCCCTATGCATAGATTACCCCAATGTCACCTCGGGAATCCACGAGTTGAGTGCCAAAACATACATCAAGTGAATCAATATAATACCTCATTGTCACCACGGGTATTCATATGCAAGACATACATCAAGTGTTCTCAAATCCATAAAAGTATTCAATCCGATAATAGTGAAACCTCAAAGGTAAAAACTCAATTCATCACAACAAGATAGGGAGGGAGAAACACCATATGATCCAACTATATTAACAAAGCTCGCGGTACATCAAGACCGTGCCAAATCAAGAACACGAGAGAGAGAGAGAGAGAGATCAAACACATAGCTACTAGTACATACCCTCAGCCCCGAGGGTGAACTACTCCCTCCTCGTCATGGAGACCGCCGGGATGATGAAGATGACCTTCGGTGATGATTCCCCCCTCCGGCAGGGTGCCGGAAAAGGGTTGTAGATGAGATCATGGAGGTACAGAGGCTTGCGGCGGCGGAGTCGAAGTTCTAGGGTTATTTCTGTGGGTTTTGGTATTTATAAGAATTTTTGGCGTGTGTGCACCTCGTAAGGCTTCTGGTCCTTCCACGAAGCTTCGGGGGGTCTCTTTTGGTCCAAAAAAAATCGTCAAAAAGTTTCGCTGCATTTGGACTTCGTTTGATATGGATTTTCTAGAAAACCAAAAACAAGCAGAAAACAACAACTGGCACTGGGCACTAGATCAATATGTTAGTCCATAAAAATCATATAAAATCCATATAAAAGTGTACCAAAATCATACAAAACTATAATAAACATGGCATGAATACTTCATAAATTATAGATTCGTTGGAGACGTATCAGCATCCCCAAGCTTAATTCTTGCTCGTCCTCGAGTAGGTAAATGATAAAAGAAATAATTTATGAAGTGTGAATGCTAGCATAGTGCATAAGTATGATCAATGATAATTTCAATCACTTTTCCTAGCATCATAACAGCAACTCTTTCTCATAAAACTCAACATGATAAAGTAGCAATCAATTCACATGTTATGGTTCAAACAATGCATTCTCTTGAAACTTAACAACCTATGTTCTTAGTCACCAAACAATTGCAATTCTACTTATCTTCAACAAAGTCTAAGTAAGAGCTCCATATATTTAATTATCATTTAGTCTTCTATGATTGCTAGTACTCAAAGCATATTTTTAGAACAAATAGCATCCATCGAACACAGAGAAAGATAGGGGCTTAATGTTTCGCCTCCCAACTTATTTATCATAGAGATAATTGTCAACAATAATAATTCATGATCAAATATATTTGAATGGATATATGTGCCTGGATCTATCCCCACCACATGATGCTTGCCAACTATAGAATAGGTTGGAATAAGAAGTTGACTCAACAAAAATAAATAGCATGAAAGTAAATAACATAAAAATAAATAGAATGCCCCTTCGCAGAGGGAAGCAGGGATTTGCAGAGGTGCCAGAGCTCATAGCTTAAAACATAGATGAATACATTTTGAGAGGCATGCCTTTCCTGTCAACGTCACGACCGAGAGTTCTCAATATCTTCCATGCTAAACACATTATAGGCGGTTCCCAAGCGGAAAGGCAAAGTTTACTCCCCCTCAACCATTCAAACACAAGCCATGGCTAGCCGAATCCTCGGGTGCCCTCCATACAATCAACTTTTCGGGGGAGTTTGTTTAATTATATATTTTTGTTTTGCGGGACTGGGCATCCCAATTACCGCTCTCTCTTGTGCAATGACAAGTGAATAAACACTCATCTGAGAATAACCCACTTAACATGGAAGATACTGACCACCCACTGCCGCTTCATGAGCGGTACGGGCACACAAAACAGATGTTTATTTGAAGGCTTTAGAGATGGCACATGCAAATTTACTTGGAACGGCAAGGTAATACCGTATATAGGTAGGTATGGTGGACACTCATGGAAGAAACTTGGCTCAAGGATTTTGGATGCACAAGCAGTATTCCCGCTTAGTACAGAAATTTAGGCTAGCAAAAGATTCTAAACAAGCACCACATGTTGGAGTATCCATAACAATATAACTTCTATGTAAATATACCCAAACATAACTCATTACGTTGTATTCCTTGTCCAATTTCAACTAATTTTCTCAAGTTTGAAAATAATTAATGGGTATTCACAATCATAAAAGATGTCCAAGATAATATATTTATATGTGAAAGTTCTCTTCCATAAACTTATCATTCATGAATTGCTTGGATGACCAATATTATGATTGTCAAATTTCAATAGATTTTACTTTCTAAACCCAATGTGAAATATTACTAAGCATATGGAACATATATAATTTCAGATTTATGATATTCAATTCACTCAACAATTCATTTTTAGGATATAAGTGAAGCACAAGAATGAATGACACACTACTTCAAAAGATATAAGTGAAGATCAATGAGTAGTCAAACAATTAAGTAACTATGTGAAGACTCTCTCCAAATAAAAATTTCAGATCTTGATAATTTTATTAAAACAGCAAACAAAATGAAAATAAAAGGACACTCCAAGAATAGCACATATCATGTGAACAAGTAAAAACTTAGGCTAACCGATAAATGTTGATGAAGAAAGGTGGGATGCCGACCGGGGCATCCCCAAGCTTAGTTGCTTGAGACTTCTTGGAATGTTATCTTGGGGTGCCTTGGGCATCCCCAAGCTTGAGCTCTTGCGTCTCCTTAATTCCTCTCATATCATGGTGTAACACCCCCAGTGTTAAGCCACAGTAATCTCCCTCTAATGGTGGCCATGTCATCATTCTTTACTAAGTCAATTTGCCACTTGTCCAAAATCAAGTCCAATTCCATTCAAATTGCATGTCAAATATTTGCAACTTCAAACATGCCAGCAAAATAGTTCACATTATGGCAAATATTCACTAAGTAATTGTCATGATGAAACCAACCTCATTTGGGTTCCAAAAATGCCCCTGGGAATTATTTGAGTGGTCCAGCAGCAATTACATTGGTCTTTTCAATTTCTAAAAATGGTTAAACATTTCCATATGGCCCCAAACTTTTTGTGCCACCTATTGTTATCATGCCTGTTTTATGTGCAAAGTTTCACTGTTAACAAAAACCATTTTTTAGCTAAAATAATTAGAACGGTAGCTGAAATGGGATACAGAAAAGGGAAAATAGAAAAGGCCGTAGGGCACTGTGCACTTAGCCGGCCCAGGAAGCAGATCAGCCCAATCCATCACCGGTACAGTCTTCTTCCTCCTCGTGTTGCCACCAGGAGCCATCGCCGATGCCACGGCCGTGCGATGGGCGACACCGCGATGCCGTTACCACCGCCTGGGGCTAGATAACCCTCGTCCGCATCCCCTGGACAACCCTAGCGCTCGCCATTTTCCTCCTTTGCCCCTCTTTCCTCGCTTCCGCCGTCGCCGAAGCAGACGTCGCCGCGCCATCGACGTCCTCGCGCTCAGAAGCAACCCCGCGCCGCCATTTGTTGTCCACGAGCTGTGCAATCGTCGGCCACTTCACCTGAGCAGTTCAACCCGAGCTAGGACGCCTCCGAGTCTCGCCATCGTCCTCTTCTTTCCGCCTGCTCCGCCTCGGTCGTCGCCTCGATCCACTGCCTCCCGAGCTTCCCCGGCCTCCCCGAGTTGCTCCTCGCCACCACTGTGAGCCACCGCCTCTTATCCCTCTCTTTTCTGCGCGGATCCGTCGCCGTAGCTAGCCATGGCCGGAGCTGGTCCTCGTTGTTGCCGACGATATAAACCGCCCCAGCCCGTGCCCTTGCCATGCCTGGATGCGGCTCGCCGCCCGCGCTCGACAGAGCCTTCTCCCGGGCCAAACGGTGGCCGGGAGCACCGTCCCCGTGCGCCACCTCCGCCCTGCTGCTCGCCGGCGGGCACGCGCACGCGCGCACGCGTTAAACCACTAATTAACCTAAGCCTAACTCAGACCACCCACTGACAGTGGCCCCCATCATTAACTAAACTAATTTAATTAACTCATTTAGCACTTGTGACTATGACAGGTAGGCCCCACCTGCACTGTTTGCCACTGTAGCAGTCAGCCCAGTCAGCAGCTGACTGGGCTGTTGACTTTGACTCTGGCCCCACCTGTCATTCTAATGGGCTATCTGTCTCTGGGTATAAAAAGGGATTACACTATTTTAATTCGAATTTAATAATTAAAGTAATTTCAGAAATTCCTGAAAATATTTAAAAACTTTGAAAAATCATAGAAAATAATCCGTAGCTCGGATGAAAAAGTTTTCTACATGAAAGTTGATCAGAAAAATGAGACGAATCCGAATATGCCCTCCATGTAGCTGTCACATGCCCACAACACCGCAAACATGGAACCTTCCCCTCCGGATCACCTGTTCGAAAACTGCCTAAGGCCGGGAAAATATCTGGGGATATTTTCCCGCTCCGCCTGTAACGTGTAGCATTGCATTAGGTCAACCCCAGCACTGCATATTGCCATGCCATGCATTGTGTTGCATTTGATTGCTTCGTATTTATTGTTTCTTCCCCCTCTTCTCTTCGGTAGACCCCGTGACCGACGCTGCCCCGGAGGACTGTTACACCACCGACGACCCCTCTTTTGCCACAGAGCTTCGAGGCAAGCAAACCCCTTGATCATGCCTATATCGCCTATTCTTTCTCTCTTATGCTTGCATTAGAATTGCTACAATTGTTGTCCCGATAATAGCTATTCTGATGCATAGCCTATTTTTGTAACTGCCGTTGTTACCATTCTTGTTATCCTAAATGCTTAGTATAGGTTGGTTAGTGAACCATCTGTGGCCCCTCATCCTTGTCCTAGTTGCCCCGCTTTGTTACTGGTGCCCCAATCAATATGATCAGTGGGCAGAGACCGACACATCACCGCACACCCCCTAAGTTGTACGACTCTGCAGAGTTACCATCGAGTGCCGAGGGTGATACCTCTTATCTCACTCCTGATGATGCCTCTGTAGTATAGCTAGTCGGATGTGGGTTACCGAGGGTGATTCCTCTTTCACCACTTCCGATGAAGCCTCTGTCGTGCAACCCCTCAAGTGTGAATCCATCGAGGGTGATTCCTCCGGGTTCACCTTGACGGTTGCATCGAGTGGGAATCCTTCGAGGGTGATTCCTCGGATTACCCCCTTGATGTTACGGACACACGGTTACTTTTACCTGTTGCCCTTTTACTGTTACTGTACCGCAGGACTGAAGGGACAGGCGGTACCACCCCGGTAGAGGTGGCCTGAGTTCCCGACAGTCTCTTGGGAAGTCGGGTTGACTAGGAGGGTACCCGCGAGATGATTACGTGGCACGGCCGGGCATTCCTGGCCCTTGCCGTAAGTGCACGAGACGGGGCAACGGGACCACAGATCGTGGATCGCTGCTTGTCACCCCGAGCTCCCAACACACTAATGGGTTAGGATATGTGATCTGAGTAGGCCTCTGGCCTTTTCGCACTAACCACCACGCGGGAATAGTATGGGCACTCGGCGTTGTATGTATCAACTGAAGTTCTTCAGACGTCAGCGATTGAGCGGCGTGCGCCGGGTTGGACTGGGAACGCCCGCGCTTGTATTAAGGGGGCTAGGTCTGCTCTCGGCCGCCCACGCAACGCGCAGGAGTGCAAAGGGCGATGGGCCCAAGACCCCTGAGTGCTTAGGATGTAGACCGGCGTGCTGTCCTCTCTGTTGAACCTAGGTAGGGCTACGACGTGTCGATCAGCCAAGGCCGGGCATAGACCAAGTAAGTGTGTCCAGCCAGAGTTAATCGAGCGTGTTGGGTAAGTTGGTGCACCCCTACAGGGAAGTATATCTATCCGAATAGCCGTGTCCACGGTAACAGGACGCTCGAAAAATATCCTGATCTTATACAACTAGAAATGGTTACCTGATATGCTAATGGATATTATAGCTCCGGGATCGCTTTCTCGCAGGGAGTCGAGGAAGGATCTCTGGGCCTGGCTGCTGTTATACTTGTTGCTACTACTATGTTTATATACTAATCTGCACTCTTCTAATGCTGCAAGACGCTGAAGATGCTAGTCTTCGATAGGTTAGGTTTTCCCTTCTATTCCGGCATTTCTGCAGTCTAGTCCACAGACACAGCCCTTCATTTGATACCGATGCATAAATAGAATAGATCTGATGTAAGTCTTGCGAGTACTTTGGATGAGTACTCACGGTTGCTTTGCTTCCCTTTTCCCCATACCCGATTGCTGCGACCAGATGACGGAGCCCCGGGGCCAGCTGCCCCGGTCGACGACTACTACTACCCCTCCGGTGGAGCCTACTACTATGTGGAGACCACCGACGACCAGGAGTAGATAGGAGGCACCCAGGCAGGAGGCCCGCGCCTTTTCGATCTTATGTCGTTGTTTTGCTCAGCCTTCTTAAGACAAACTTGTTTAACTCTATGTCTGTTCTCAGATACTGTTGTTGCTTCCGCTAACGCTTGTGCTCAAGCTTATGTATTCGAGCCCTCGAGGCCCCTGGCTTGTAATATAAAGCTTGTATGACTTTTATTTGTGTTTAGAGTTGTGTTGTGATATCTTTAAGTGAGTCCTTAGGCTTGATCGTGTGCATTTGTGTGTATGGTTAGTGCACGATTAAGTCGGGGGCGTCACACATGGCTTCTCCTAAATCTTAAAACTTCATCCACACAAAACTCAACAAGAACTCGTGAGATAAGTTAGTATAAATCAACTCAAAACCATAACATTCTCTACTGTAGCAAATCACAAAAATTATAATTAAACATTGCATACTAAATGCCTCTGCATATTTAATACTCCTATCCACAAATAGAATCATCAAACAAGCAAACATATGCAAACAATGCAACCATAACAGCAATCTGCCAAAACAGAACAGTCTGTAAAGGGGGATTTAAAATTCATACTTCCCTAACTCCAAACATTCTGAAAAATTACCACATGACAGAGAACTCATGCATGCTTACTGTGTAAAAATTTCAGATTTTTATCATGTTCTGACTATTCAGGAATATTCTGGACATAATAGAAAACTTTCTGTTTTTAAACAGCAACACATGAACTTGCAAACTGGGCATGGTAAAGGCTATAATTGGCATTTTATTGAACTAAAAGATACAAAACATGATTATTGATAACAAAAAGCAAATCACAACAAAAGAAAATGACGCTCCAAGCAAAACTCATATCGTGTGACGAATAAAAATATAGATCCAAGTAAGGTTACCGATAATGTTGAAGACGAAAGAGGGGATGCCTTCCGGGGCATCCCCAAACTTAGACACTTGAGTCTTCCTTGAATATTACCTTGGGGTGCCTTGGGCATCCCCAAGCTTAGGGCCTTGCCATTCCTTATTCTCCACATATCGATATCTCACCCAAAACTTGAAAACTTCAATCACACAAAACTTAACGAAACTTGTGAGATAGGTTAGTATGATAAAAATAAATCATCCACTTAGGTACTGTCAAGACAAGATTCATAATTGTTCTCACATAATTCCTACTGTATTCCATCATTTCCAAAATTTATATTACTCAATATAAGCTATGGAAACACTAAAACAAGCAAACTATGCATCGAAAACAGAATCTGTCAAAAACAGAACAGCATGTAGTGAGCGATTTTAAAACCATACATCTGTACCTCCAAAAATTCTGAAAAATTAGGACAACGTAATTTTTTTTAACCCAATGCTCTATAAAAATTTCAGAATTTTCTCACGCTCCAGTAAAAAATAGAAATTCCATCACTGGATGCAAAAGTTTCTTTTTTTTGCACAGAATCGAATCAACAAGTATTCACACTATCCCAAAGGCTTTACTTGGCACATTATTGAAAGAAAACATATAAAACATGATTACCACAGTAGCTTAATCATGTGAACACACAAAAA
The DNA here is from genome assembly GCA_039707655.1 of Elymus sibiricus. Taxonomy (NCBI): domain Eukaryota; kingdom Viridiplantae; phylum Streptophyta; class Magnoliopsida; order Poales; family Poaceae; genus Elymus; species Elymus sibiricus. The sequence continues at coordinate 73,044,493 of CM077672.1, read as the reverse complement.
CAGAAGGTATAAGTGTTGGGTTGTCTCCCAACAAGCGTTTTTCTTTAATGCCTTTTTAGTTAGGCATGATGATTTCAATGATGCTCACATAAAAGTAAAGAATTGAAACACAAAGAGAGCATCATGAAGCATATGACCAGCACATTTAAGTCTAACCCACTTCCTATGCATAGGGATTTTGTGAGCAAATAGTTTATGGGAGCAAGAATCAACTAGCATAGGAAGGCAAAACAAGTATAATTTCAAAACTTTCAACACATAGAGAGGAAACTTGATATTATTGAGATATGTAGAAGCATATATTCCTCTCTCATAATAATTTTCATTAGCATCATGAAGAAATTCAACAATATATCCATCACACAAAGCATTCTTTTTATGATCCACAAGCATAGAAAATTTATTACTCTCCACATAAGCAAATTTATTCTCATCAATAATAGTGGGAGCATCGTATGAAACTCGAATACTATAAATTGTTTCCACATTAAAAGAGTGATGTTCAGTAAAAGGATTTTCATAATCATAACAAGTATTATAATAATAATTATCAGTATTTTTCATAACATAAGTATCATCACAATAATCATCATAGATAGGAGGCATGTCATCATCATAATAAATTTGCTCATCAAAAGTAGGGGGAATAAAAAGATCATTTTCATTAAGCATAGCATCCCCAAGCTTAGGGCAAATGTTATTTGCAGCAAATAAATTCTCAAACATATCATTCCAATCAAACATAGCATCCCCAAGCTTGTTGGTTTGCATATCATTAGCATTATCACTATTATCATCAATAGTATGAATAGCACCAATAGTATAACAATTATTATCATATTCCTCCAAGTTGGTGCCATAAAGATTTTCAAGATCATAAGAAGTATCATTATCTTCCCAATCATAATCATCACAACAAGCAATAGGCATAACAAAATCATCATCAAGTGTATCATCTTCCACAATTATTTTTGATTCATTCTCATGAGGTACAACAATAATAGGAGCAACATTATTTGGGAGGGATACCTCTTTACCTCTACTTTTCCTTCTTTTCTTTTTCTTTACCACATTATGTGTGGGTTTATTTAATTCTTCCGAGCTTCTTATTGAAGAGATTGGTTGGATAGAAAGCTCCTCCTCGTTACCTATTTCATCATGAGAGAAAATAGGAGGGAAAGGGGGGATCTTTACCCTTCCATTAGTATTTCTTTTATATTCTATTTGTTTTCCCCTTTTTCTATAGTTGGCTATATAAGCATTCTCATTGCAATTTACCACACAAAACATATAGATTTCCTCTAAATTGTTTTCAATGTCTTTTGTGAGAATGAATACTTCAAACCAACTATTTTTATATGTCAATTCTTCACACCCCAAAAATAAACAAAGTTCATTATAAAGTTCACGGGTGATCAAATTATTGCAATATTTGGACACGATTCGATTATGAAAAACCATGCATTGGAAATTAAGGTGACCAACTTTATTGCAAAGTTCACAAGTAATAGGATAAAGAGAACATAATTTTGTAGCAAATTCATCTATCACTTTGAGCAAAAAATTGGTTCTATCATGTTTATGATTCTTACAAAATCTATCATCCCTATAAGGCATGTCTTCACAAACTTTATGCACTCCACAAAAATTGACATGCTTATAACAAACATTTTTGTCATGACTAGTGCAATCATCTTTAGTATTTTGGATATTCATAGAATTCATACTAACAACATTGCAATCATGCTCATCATTCAAAGATTTTATGCCAAACATTTTATTGAATTCTTCTTCTATCAATTGAGCACAATTTTCCGCTCCATCATTTTCAAGAAAAACATTATAAAGATGAATAATATGAGGCAACCTCAATTCCATATTTTTTGTAGTTTTCTTTTATGAACCAAACTAGTGTTAAAACAAGAAATTAAAAGATTCAATTGCAAGATCTAAAGATATACCTTCAAGCACTCACCTCCCCGGCAACGGCGCCAGAAAAGAGCTTGCTGTCTACTACACAACTTATTCTTGTAGACTCGTGTTGGGCCTCCAAGCGCAGAGTTTTGTAGGACAGTAGCAATTTTCCCTCAAGTGGATGACCTAAGGTTTATCAATCCGTGGGAGGCGTAGGATGAAGATGGTATCTCTCAAACAACCCTGCAACCAAATACAAGAAATCTCTTGTGTCCCCAGCACACCCAATACAATGGACAATTGTATAGGTGCACTAGTTCGGCGAAGAGATGGTGATACAAGTGTAGTATGGATAGTAGATATAGGTTTTCGTAATCTGAAAAATATAAAAACAGTAAGGTAGCAAGTGATAAAACGGAGCACAAACAGTATTGCAATGCTTGAAAACAAGGCCTAGGGTTCATACTTTCACTAGTGCAATCTCTCAACAGTGCTAACATAATTGGATCATATAATCATCCCTCAACGTGCGATGAAGAATCACTCCAAAGTTCTTATCTAGCGGAGAACATAAGATAGAAATTATTGTAGGGTACGAAACCACCTCAAAGTTATCCTTTCCGATCGATCTATTGAGCTATTCCTATAAGTGTCACAAACAGCCCTAGAGTTCGTACTAAAATAACACCATATGATACACATCAACCAACTCTAATGTCACCTAGATACTCCAATGTCACCACAAGTATCCGTGAGTTGATTATACGATATGCATCAAACAACTTCATAATCATAATATTCAATCCACACAAAGAACTTCAAGGAGCACCCCAAAGTTTCTATCGGAGAAAAGATAATGAAAACGTGCATCAACCCCTATGCATAGATTACCCCAATGTCACCTCGGGAATCCATGAGTTGAGTGCCAAAACATATATCAAGTGAATCAATATAATACCCCATTGTCACCATGGGTATTCATATGCAAGACATACATCAAGTGTTCTCAAATCCATAAAAGTATTCAATCCGATAATAGTGAAACCTCAAAGGTAAAAACTCAATTCATCACAACAAGATAGGGAGGGAGAAACACCATATGATCCAACTATATTAACAAAGCTCGTGGTACATCAAGACCGTGCCAAATCAAGAACACGAGAGAGAGAGAGAGAGAGAGATCAAACACATAGCTACTAGTACATACCCTCAGCCCCGAGGGTGAACTACTCCCTCCTCGTCATGGAGACCGCCGGGATGATGAAGATGGCCTCCGGTGATGATTCCCCCCTCCGGCAGGGTGCCGGAAAAGGGCTGTATATGAGATCGTGGAGGTACAGAGGCTTGCGGCGGCGGAGTCGAAGTTTTAGGGTTATTTCTGGGGGTTTTGGTATTTATAAGAATTTTTGGCGTTGGAATCACACGAAGAGGGGCCACAGGGGGCCCACGAGGTACCACGGCGCTCTTGCCCCCTCCAGGCGCGTGGTGGTGGCTTGTGTGCACGTCGTAAGGCTTCTGGTCCTTCCACGAAGCTTTGGGGGTCTCTTTTGGTCCAAAAAAAATCATCAAAAAGTTTTGCTGCATTTGGACTTCGTTTGATATGGATTTTCTGGAAAACCAAAAACAAGCAGAAAACAGCAACTGGCGCTGGGCACTAGGTCAATATGTTAGTCCATAAAAATCATATAATATCCATATAAAAGTGCACCAAAATCATACAAAACTGTAATAAACATGGCATAAATACTTCTTAAATTATAGATACGTTGGAGACGTATCACCCCCGCACCTGGCCGCTCCACCCCCGTGCACTGCCCCGCCGCGCGCCGGCCACGCTCACCGCCTCGCCCAGCCGGCTTCGCCAGCTCGCCGCCTTCTGCCACGCGAAGACCCGGCTCGCCTCGCTTCCCTCCCAGCGCCGCGCCGCTCGTCCGCCCGCGCTCGGCCACCAGCATCTCCGCCTGCGCGTGCCCCTGTGGCCGTGCATCCCGCCCTCCGCGCGTCCCGTCGCCGCGCTCGCTGGCCGTCGCCGGCTCCCGCATGCCCGCGCGCCTGTCCGGCTCCTGCTCCGAGCGCGGCGGCCGGCTGCCTCGCCCGCGCGTCCCACTCGCCGGCTTCCGCCCCGCGTCCAGCCGCCCGCCGGCTCCGCTCGCATCGCGCCGCCGGCCGGCTCCCGCCACTCCCTCTCACGTCGGCCCGGTTCCTGCTCCGTGGCCGGCTGCTGCACGAAGAATAAAAGAAAGATAGACAAAGGGGGCCGGCTGGAGATATATATATATATATATATATATATATATATATATATATATATATATATATATATATATATGGTGGGTCTATTCTACCAACCCCCTTAAGACCTTATTCTACCATCAACCGGCCTTATTCTGCCAACACCCCCACCCACCCACCTCTGTAGCTACAAAACTAACCACCGAACTGCGCCGGTGCCCCTCCATCCACTCCCCACGACCTCCACGTCCCACCCCGCCGACCTCCTTCCAAACGCCGCCGCGCCACCTCCCTCCATGCGTCGCCGAGCCACCTCTCGCCCCGGGCCACCATACCAGTTCCTCCCCCGTCCACCTTCTACAGGCGCCGTGCCGCCCTTCCCACGCCCCGCCGCCCCGGCCTCGAGCACCAGCTCCACACTCGTTGCCCCGCCCCCAAGCACCAGCACCCCGCCTCCCTGCCCCCTCCCCCGAGCACCAGCTCCAAACCGGCCCGGCGCGCCCCACCTTCTCCGGTGCGCCGCGCACCACCCGAGACGTCGCCCCACCCTTCCCACCTCCGCGCGCGGCGCGCCCCTCCCGAGATGCCGCACCACCCGGAACGGATCCCCGGCGACCCCCGGTTCCGCAACCTGCCCACCACCGTTCCCCGTACGCGGATTCGCACAGCGCCGCCGTCCCCGACCCGCGACGGCCCCGGATCGATGCCGATGATGCCTGACAGCCTCCAACCACCCCGGGCCGGATCCGGGCCCCTCCCTGCTTCTCCCAGCTCCACCTGCCGCGGCCACCGGCCTCCCCATCCTGGGTGCGGGCGGGGCGCCGGCAAGGATGTAGTCCCGGTGGGAGCTGAGGGAGGCGCCGATCTTCCCCGATCTAGCTTCCTCCGGTACCTGCAGTTCTCTGGTTTTTTCGGTGCTACGACCACCAAGACGGCCGCTCCAAGCGCGACAGGAAGGCGGGCGCTGGCTGTCTGTCGCTGCTGATGGCACCGACGCGCCCGGGCTCCCTTCTCTCTCACTACTCTGCTGCTTGAGCTGGGGAGGCCGACTGAGCCACCCACCTCGCCGTGCGGTGCAGTTCCTGAGGCACTGCAGTTCATCCCCTTCTCAGCCGGCAAACTGCGGGACACCCCTCCCTCTCCAAAGCAGGCGGCTAAGCCAGGTGAGAAAAACATCCATGGCCCCTCCCTTCTCCAACTGCAGTTCGCATCGTGCTTTGCTCTGGGTGGTCCGCCGCAGTCCCCTTCGCGTGCGTGCGCAGCTCCCCCGAGCGCGACATCAGTTTACTGGGTTTGGGAAAAACTGCCGTTTGGTTCGCTTTCGGGATACAACCAGTTCAGTTTACTGGGTTCCGATTCAATTTTAGTTGTTGCTTGTTATTCAGTTTGGTTGTTTTGCAGGTTCTACAAGTTGTTTTCAGCTCAGTTCGGCCGCGACAGAGCTCCCCGTCGTGCAGTCCACCTCACACCCACCGGCGGATGGGAGAAAAAAAACTGCAATTCAGTTTGCTGTGTAGAGAAGAAAACTGAAGTGCACTGCAATACAGTTTTTTCAACGGCCACGCCCGTGTCCAAGTGGTGCAGATCGATGCTCATGTCCGTGCACTTCGCAGGTGTATTTGGCGACAACAACAACAAAAACTTGGTCTCCGGCGGGCACTAGTTCACTTTTTTGATTTTGCGATGAAAAATCCAGTGCAGTTCGCTAGTCTCCCATCTGCAGTACCGATGTCTTGAATAAATTTGTTTGAAGAAGAAAAAAAAAGTAGTTCACTCCAATTTGTGTAGCAGCTCATTATCCCTCTGTATGAAGTGCAATTTGTTTCGTGGGTCTTAAAATTCAGTCGACTACATCAACACTTGCAGTGCGTTTCGTCCTCGGATGTGGTTCGCTTTTGAGAGTGATGTTGTTCACTTGCACCCAAACATGAAAGTGCAAAAATTTGTGCGAAAACAACAAAATAGTAATGCGGTTCACTTCGATATATGTCGTGGTTCACTTGCCCTCCTCTCTGCGGTCCACTCTCGTTCATAAACAAGTTAGAAAAAACTTCAACAAAAACTCGTATGATGCAGTTCGCTTACCCGTATGATGCAGTGCGGTTTTAAGTCTGAAGAAGTGCGTTCTTCTGTCTGATGCGGTTCACGCGTCGATTTTGGTTCCGCGAAAAACAGTGTCCGCATTTCGGTAAAATCAAAACTGCTCTTAAACCGTAAGGAATTAGAGAGAGCGTTCTACATGAAAAAGTTGCGCCTCGTCGATATCTTTCCAACGGCGTATCATTTGCAATATTCCGACCAGCGGTTTGTAAAAATTCGCGAAAAAACGGCTGCTGTCACCCGTCGTCCGCCGCACCATTTTCAAAATTAATTTAAAAACGTAAGGAATCTCAAAAACATTTCTACATATGAAAGTTGCGCCTCGTTCGTAGCTTTCCAACGGCGTATCACACGCCTCGTTTCGACAAACGGTTAAAAAACTGGAGCAAAAACAGTACCGAAAATTGCAAAAAATTTGAAAAAACGGAATTCCGCGATTTAGTAAATTTGAAACTGCTATTAAACCGTCACGAATTAGAAAATGAAATATATATGAAAAAGTTGCGCCTCGACGATATCTTTCCAACGGCGTATCATTTGCTTAATTCGGACAAGCGGTTTAGAAGAAATCGCGAAAATACGCTCGCTGCCACTCCTCGTGCGCCGCACCATTTTCTAAACTGCTCTTAAACCGTGACGAATCTCGAAAAAATTTCTATATGGCGAAGTTGTGTCTAATCCATAGCTTTCCAACGGTATATTACACGCCTCGTTCCGACAAACAGTTTAAAAACTGGATCGAAAACAGTACCGAAAAAAACACCATGTGCAGTTTTTTTCGACGAGAAGTTCACTAGTGTTTGTATTGCAGTACCTTTGTTTCAGAAAGTGCAGTGCCCTCGCGTTGAGCATGCAGTTCGGATGTGGGCAAAATAACTATTTTGCCAATATTGGTAGAATAGACGGGCAAGTATTGCATGATGATCCTATTTTCCTGATCATGGGCATGTCTATGCCGGCAATTTTGAGGGCACAATGTTAGTAGAACACTTGTGTTGAATCGACCCGAATTGATGTTATGCTATGAGATACATTCATCACAAGTTAATGGTTAATAACACAGAGATAGTTAATGTTTGCATAATTCCTTAGACCATGAGAGCATCGAGTTCCTTCGTACTTGCTTCGTGAACTTTGGGGTTTGTTAAACGTCATCCGTAACTGGGTGGCTATTACGGCGGCTTACGGGTTCACGAAAAAGTATGACAAGAAACGAGATAGCTCGAGATTGGGATTTGCTCCTCCGACGATGGAGAGATATTCTAGGGCCCTCTCGGTGTTAAGGCATCCATCATCGTCTGACCAGACACATTGTGATTTGATCACTGGGATGCCGGAACACGGAAACGAGAAAAGAGAACAAAACCCGTAACGAGGTAACTTGCATGGTGGACAAGTTGTTGATCCACGGGGATGCAATAAATCTCACCTCGGGTGTTTGTAATATATCGTGAAGCAACAGGAATAGAACACGGCAACTGGAGGTTAACTCGAATATTCATTCGTGTGGGTATAGGGGTCAATATGGGTGTCCACGGCTCCGATGTTGATCATTGATCGGAAAGTGTTCCGGGTCATGTCTATACTTCACCGAACCTTTAGGGTCACACGCTTAAGGGTCATCTATCTGCTGAATACTAGACGGGGAGTCTGAGAGAAAATCACCGGAAAAGTTTCGGACACAACGGAAACGTTCCGGAGAGGACACCGGAATAGTTTCGGTAAAACTGAAAAGTAGTTTCAGGGGATACCATTAAGTCAAATTGGTTTCGGCACATGCCTGGAAATTCTTGGAGGATGCCAGAAGTGTTCTGGAAACTTCTGGGAATTTTCCAGGAAAAAACCCGGAAATGTTCCGGAGCTGCCGGAACCGATTTGGTTGCTTTTCGCAGATGAAAATCACTAATCCGAAATTGTTTCGGAACGCGTCCAAAATCATCTGTGTGGGTACTGGAATTATTCTAATACCCACAGAAATATTTTCGGATTTAACGGTGGCGGAAAATTGGTTCCGTGAATAGTGAAATCACTTTATGGATATTTTTATGGAAAGCCACCTTTTGGGATATTTTCCAAAAGGCTTCTAGAAGGGCTTGGGGGCCAAGGAAGCCCCTCATGGGGGGGCCCCCAAGGGGTGGCCGGCCAAAGGAGGTGGAGTTCCTTGGAGCTCCACATGCCATCCCTTTTTGCTTTATTCTTTTATGTAAAGACATAAAGTGGGGGTACTTTTGGTATTTTTGAATGCCAACTTTACCCCTTGGCTTTCCTATAAATAGAGGTGGAGGGGTGCTCTCCAAAGCTAATCCTTGCTCTCATACACATGCCATAGACTTGTCTGGCTTCTCTCTCCCTCCCAGCGAAATAGTTTCGTAGAGCCGAAAGGCTGTCTGGGTTCCGGCAGGAACTAGTTCTGGACGGCGAAGCCCTGCCGGATAGCTGACACCGTATGTGTGCAACCCCGTAGAGAGGTCGTAGTTTCGATGTTTTGCCCGAGGGGCTGTTCGTGTGTCCTCCCGAAGGGCTGTCCGAGTTACCGTTCGAGTTTCGAGGGTCCTCCCGAAGGGCTGTCCGTGACATCGTCCGAGGGACTGTCCGACCGCCTCCCGAAGGGCTGTCCGACGAGGGAGTACATCCTCGCGGTTGGGAGGTTGTAAATCCTAGCTGTGGGGATCTGCATCGACGATCTACACCGACTCTTCTTCCGCTGCGCTACGAGTCGGTACATATCAGATCAAACCCTGTATGACATCTCCATTGTGGTCCTGGTCGTGCTCGCTGTACTGATTTTTTTTGTTTTCTGTCGCGTTCCCCTACAGTGGCATCATGAGCCGTGCTATGCGTAGATGCATGTTACGATCAAGAATACAAGGAGATGTATGGGTATTGCATAATATAATTTTGGAGTAGATGAGATCTATTGCTGAAAATTATTTATGCGGGTAGCAGATGAAATCTGTTACCCGATGTTCTTGTTGCTTCCCTAGAATTTGCGTATTTCTGATCTCGAGACAGCATGGTGGAATTTGACAAAGTTCTAGCAATGCGCAATCCTGATTGATCAACGAAGTGCTATCAGTTCTTTGGGTTCCGCCATAGTCAAAAGAAAGATGAAATTCGCAGACGAAAGGGCGATGCAGATATGATCTACACGGGGGTCATGCGTATGACGAAGTTTAGTATGGGGCTCGAGATTTTATTATCTCATGTTTCATACACCCCGAGATGTTAATCTAGCGACTTGAATAATCATACTTGATGATAAAATGTTGGTAGCCGCGGTTTAAGTCAAAACCTTAGAAGCCACGTAAAATAAAATTTTGCATAAACCGATTAGAGGCGTCTAACTTGGTTTTGCAGGATGTGCATGTGATGTGGTATAGCAATGCTCATATTAATTCGATTATGTATGAGATAACTATATGATGTAAATTTATTAACATGACCTACGTGTCATGATTCGGCATGATGGCTGGAGCCATATGATTGTCACTTTAATGACATGCGTGTCAACCTTAAGTAATGCACTTATTTTATTAGCTATAGAGATAGCAATATTATCTAGTGCATCGACAAGGTGGTGGCAATCATCGCGAAGGTGAACACCGACGCAAATGCCGAAGACGAAGAAATACTTGACTTCTCCATCAGAAAGGGCTATACCATATCATGCTATTATGAATTGCCTGAGATGTTTATCCCTTATGATGCACCCTTTTGATTGCGCGGTAGTTGCTTTTTATTAGGGTGATCTCTCACTAAAAATATCAAGTAGTTAGTGTTCTCCCAAGTGTAGCGGGTATGAACGATTGGAGAAATGTAAGGCGGGTGAGGTCAGACCTCGCAGCAAGATCACTTGGTTGTCCTGACGTTCATGGCAGGATCGTCCTGAGCTCGGAACACACGCATCGCAAGATGAACAAGAGTCACATAGAGATGTGATCGGCAAGTTAGCCTACCGATTGAAATCCTCGTCATGAGATGATGATTCTATGACGTTGAATTTATATTCGGATCTTGAATCGCTCATAATCAATTTTGAGAGATATTGATTTGAGTGGGAGCGCACTTTAGAATAAAACTGTTTATTCACTAGTGCAAATTAATTATGAACAAAGTCTAAGTGAAACTTGTGTTTTGCCGTTGTAGATCAAATGGCTCGCAACACCGCATTCAACTTAGGCCCGATGTTAGAGAAAGAGAAGTTAGCTGCGACTGGAAATAACTATGCAGACTGGGTCCGTAACCTGAGGATTGTCCTCAGGAGCGCTAAGAAAATGTATGTGCTTGAAATTGCTCTTCCAGCTAAACCGGCGGCCGATGCCCCGGAAGATGAATATAATGTCTGGGCCACTAAGGATGATGATCACAACTTAGTGCAGTGCCTCATGCTAGCTTGCATGAGTGCAGGGCTTCAAAAACGTTTTGAATTCCATAAACCCTGTGATACGATCCGGGAATTGGATGCTCTGTACAAGGAAACCGCAAGGTCTGAACGATTTGATATCATGAAGGCCTTGATGGAATGCAAGATGGCTGAGGGTAGTTCAGTTGGAGAACACGTGGTCAAAATGATTGGCTATGCTGAAAGGCTTAAAACCTTGGAATTTCCAATTCCGCCTGGCCATATGATGGACATGATGCTTTCTTCACTCCCCCCGTCTTACGACGGTTTTGTCATGAACTACAACATGAGTGGGATGGAGAAAACACCGAAAGAGGTGCTCGCCATGCTGAAAATTGCGGAAGGAGGACTGCGAAAAAATCGCAAGCAAGGGTTGCTTGTGAATAAAACCGCCAGTTTCAAAAAGAAAGGCAAGCCAAAGAAGGGCAAGGGCGCCGGTAAGACCGGCTCCCAAAGCAACTCTAAGGGCGGAGCCAAGAATGAAACTGAGTGCTTCTACTGCAAGGGCACAGGACACTGGAAGAGAAACTGCAAGAAGTATCTGGAAGATAAGAAGTCCGGGAAAACCGGAAAAGGTATAATTGTTATACAAGTTAATGACATTGACGTTTTGCTTGCTAGCGAAAATTCTAAGTCTTGGGTATTGATACCGGATTGGTTGCTCACATTTGCAACTCGATACAGGGGCTGCAGAAGGTGCGCAAGTTAGCAAAGAACGAAGTCGTGATGCGCATCGGGAACGGCGCTGGGATCGCCGCTCAAGCCGTCGGCATTATGCCTCTACGTCTCCCTTCAGGATTTATCTTAGAACTAAATAACTGTTATTTTGTTCCACTATTGTGTAGAAACATTATCTCCGGATCATGTTTAGTACACGATGGGTATTCGTACAAGTCTGAGAATAGTGGTTGTTCACTTTATTGTAAGGATATGTTTTATGGATTTGCACCCATTGTTGGGGGCCTTTTCATTCTAAATCTTGAATGTGAAAATGATGTCTTTAACGTGAATGCTAAACGCCTTAAGAAGGCTGATACCACCACCACTTACTTGTGGCACTGTCGGCTTGGCCACATCGGAAAGAAACGCATGCAAAGACTCTAGAAAGATGGAGTTTTACCGTCTTTTGATTCTGAATCATTTGACACATGTGAAGCTTGTCTGATGGGGAAAATGACCAAGACGCCGTTCACGGGTCATCCTGAACGGGCGGGTGAATTATTGGAAATAATACATAGTGATGTATGTGGTCCAATGAGCACAGCCGCACGGGGTGGGTATTTCTACTTCGTGACTTTTACTGATGATTTAAGTCGGTATGGCTATATCTACTTGATGAAGCATAAGTCGGAAACCTTTGAAAAGTTCAAAGAATTTCAGAATGAGGTAGAAAATCATCGTAACAAAAGGATTAAGTTTCTGCGGTCTGATCGCGGGGGCGAATACCTTAGTCATGAGTTTGGCCAACATCTGAGTGACCATGGAATCGTTTCACAGCTTACGCCTCCCGGAACTCCACAGCGAAACGGAGTGTCGGAACGACGTAACCGAACCCTGTTAGACATGGTAAGGTCAATGATGTCTCTTACAGATCTACCGATATCCTTTTGGGGTCACGCACTAGAAACTGCCGCTCACACACTAAACAGAGCACCGTCTAAATCTGTTAAGACGACACCACATGAGATGTGGAATGGGAAGAAACCCAGTTTGTCGCATCTTAAGATTTGGGGATGTGAGGTACATGTAAAACGTTTAGAACTAACCAAACTCGAGCCCAGATCAGACAAATGTAACTTTGTAGGTTATCCAAAAGAAACAGTTGGGTATTCCTTCTACCTACCCTCCGAGCACAAAGTGTTTGTCGCTAAAAGCGGAGTCTTTCTTGAGAAAGAGTTTCTCGCTAAAGAAGTAAGTGGGAGGACAGTACAACTTGATGAGATTAGTGAATCTTCGGCAACCGTTGATATGGCTAAGGAACCAGAAGAAATTCCGCTAATTATCCCTACAACCGAGCCGGAAGTTGTCGCATGTGATGCGGAAGCTTCAGACAATGTTGTAACTGAACCGCGCAGATCAGGTAGGGCTATCCAGCCACCTGAGTGGTTTCATAATGAAATATTCATTCTTGAAGACGATGAACCTGCGCACTACAAGGAAGCGATGGCAGGGCCCAGCTCAAGGGAATGGCACAAGGCCATGAAATCCGAGATGGAATCCATGTACGAAAACCAAGTTTGGAACTTGGAAGAACTTCCAGAAGGCGTAAAGCCCATTGGTTGTAAATGGATTTTCAAAAGAAAGACGGACGCGGATGGTAACATTACTATCCACAAAGCTAGACTTGCCGCGAAAGGGTTCACGTAAGTTCCAGGAGTGGACTACGACGAGACTTTCTCGCCCGTAGCTATGCTTAGGTCTGTTCGGATATTACTAGCAATTGCTGCTTATTTCGATTATGAAATATGGCAGATGGACGTGAAAACGGCTTTCCTAAATGGAAACCTCAAAGAGGATGTATACATGATACAGCCAGAAGGTTTTGTCGTTCATAAGGATGCTGGAAAGGTATGCAAACTTTAGAAAGCCATTTATGGTCTGAAGCAAGCGTCAAGGAGCTGGAACATTCGTTTTGATGAAGTGGTCAAACAGTTTGGCTTCATCAGGAATGAAGAAGAATCTTGTGTTTACAAGAAGTTTAGTGGGAGCGCAAAAGCATTTCTAATCTTGTATGTGGATGACATATTGTTGATTGGAAATGATGTGAATTTTCTTAGCGAAATAAAAGACTCATTGAAGAAAAGTTTTTCAATGAAAGACTTAGGCGAAGCGGCATATGTATTGGGCATTGGGATCTATAGAGATAGATCAAAACGCCTGATAGCGCTTAGCCAAAGCACGTACATTGACAAGGTGTTGAAAAGGTTCAACATGGAGAACTCCAAGAAAGGCTTACTCCCCATGTCACCTGGCACAGTGCTTTGCAAGAATCAGTGTCCTCGGACTCTCGATGAGCGAGTACAGATGAATGATGTTCCATATGCCTCGGCAGTTGGTTCTATTATGTATGCCATGCTATGTACAAGACCGGATGTTTCCTATGCGCTAAGTGTTAGCAGCCGGTACCAAAGTGATCCAGGATTGGAACACTGGGCCGCAGTCAAGGGTATTCTTAAGTACCTCAGAAGGACCAAGGATTTACTCCTTGTGTACGGAGGTGATGAAGAGCTCATTGTAAGTGGTTACACTGATGCAGGCTTCATGACTGACCCAGATGACTTCAAATCTCAATCAGGCTATGTTTTCATATTGAACGGCGGTGCCGTTGATTGGAAAAGTTCCAAACAAAAGACTGTGGCGGATTCTACGACGGAGGCGGAATATGTTGCAGCTTCAGAAGCCTCCAAGGAGGCAGTATGGATCAAGCAATTTCTTGAAGACCTTGGTGTGGTTCCAAGTGCTTTGGACCCGGTGGAGATCTATTGTGATAATAGTGGCGCCGTGGCTCAGGCAAGGGAGCCAAGTTCGCACCATAAGACAAGACATATTGAACGCAAATATAAACTCATTCGACATCATGTCGAAGCGGGTTTAGTGAAAGTACCCAAAGTTCACACGGATCTGAATGTGTCAAACCCGATGACAAAGCCTCTACCACGATCAAAGCATGAGCAGCACCGGATAGCCATTGGTGTTAGGGAAGCCATGTAACTGGATTATGACTCTAGTGCAAGTGGGAGCCTATAGGAGATATGCCCTAGAGGCAGTAATAACAGTTATTTTGTATCTCCGAGTTTGTAATGAATGTTTATTTTCCATGCTATAACTGCAATGATTCTCGAGTCTGCAATACCACGAGGCTCGGAGGGAAACTCATGTGCACGTGTGGTATAATAAACGGTAAAATGTATTCCTGGTCATGCCTCTAAGACTGGCTCAAGTATTGCATGATGATCCTATTTTCCTGATCATGGGCATGTCTATGCCGGCAATTTTGAGGGCACAATGTTAGTAGAACACTTGTGTTGAATCGACCCGAATTGATGTTATGCTATGAGATACATTCGTCACAAGTTAATGGTTAATAACACAGAGATAGTTAATGTTTGCATAATTCCTTAGACCATGAGAGTATCGAGTTCCTTCGTACTTGCTTCGTGAACTTTGGGGTTTGTTAAACGTCATCCGTAACTGGGTGGCTATTACGGCGGCTTACGGGTTCACGGAAAAGTATGACAAGAAACGAGATAGCTCGAGATTGGGATTTGCTCCTCCGACGATGGAGAGATATTCTCGGGCCCTCTCAGTGTTACGGCATCCATCATCGTCTGGCCAGACACATTGTGATTTGATCACTGGGATGCCGGAACACGGAAACGAGAAAAGAGAACAAAACTGGTAACGAGGTAACTTGCATGGTGGACAAGTTGTTGATCCACGGGGATGCAATAAATCTCACCTCGGGTGTTTGTAATATATCGTGAAGCAACAGGAATAGCACACGGCAACTGGAGGTTCACTCGAATATTCATTCGTGTGGGTATAGGGGTCAATATGGGTGTCCACGGCTCCGATGTTGATCATTGATTGGAAAGTGTTCCGGGTCATGTCTATACTTCACCGAACCTATAGGGTCACACGCTTAAGGGTCATCTATCTGCTGAATACTAGACGGGGAGTCTGAGAGAAAATCACCGAAAAAGTTTCGGACACAACAGAAACGTTCCGGAGAGGACACCAGAATTGTTTCGGTAAAACTGAAAAGTTGTTTCAGGGGATACCATTAAGTCAAATTGGTTTCGCCACACGCCTGGAAATTCTTGGAGGATGCCAGAAGTGTTCTGGAAACTACTGGGAATTTTCCGGGATAAAAACCGGAAATGTTCCGGAGCTGCCGGAACCGATTTGGTTGCTTTTCGCAGATGAAAATCACTAATCCGAAATTGTTTCGGAACGCGTCCAAAATCATTTGTGTGGGTACTGGAATTATTCTAAGACCCACAGAAATATTTTCGGATTTAATGGTCGCGGAAAATTGGTTCCGTGAATAGTGAAATCACTTTATGGATATTTTTATGGAAAGCCACCTTTTGGGATATTTTCCAAAAGGCTTCTAGAAGGGCTTGGGGGCCAAGGAAGCCCCTCATGGGGGGGCCCCCAAGGGGTGGCCGGCCAAAGGAGGTGGAGCTCCTTGGAGCTCCACATGCCATCCCTTTTTGCTTTATTCTTTTATGTAAAGACATAAAGTGGGGGTACTTTTGGTATTTTTGAATGCCAACTTTACCCCTTGGCTTTCCTATAAATAGAGGTGGAGGGGTGCTCTCCAAAGCTCATCCTTGCTCTCATAAACATGCCATAGACTTGTCTGGCTTCTCTCTCCCTCCCAGCGAAATAGTTTCGTAGAGCCGAAAGGCTGTCTGGGTTCCGGCAGGAACTAGTTCTGGACGGCGAAGCCCTACCGGATAGCTGACACCGTATGTGTGCAACCCCGTAGAGAGGTCGTAGTTTTGATCTTTTGCCCGAGGGGCTGTTCGTGTGTCCTCCCGAAGGGCTGTCCGAGTTACCGTTCGAGTTTCGAGGGTCCTCCCGAAGGGCTGTCCGTGACATCGTCCTAGGGACTGTCCGACCGCCTCCCGAAGGGCTGTCCGACGAGGGAGTACATCCTCGCGGTTGGGAGGTTGTAAATCCTAGCTGTGGGGATCTGCACCGACGATCTACACCGACTCTTCTTCCGCTGCGCTACGAGTCGGTACGGATCAGATCAAACCTTGTATGACATCTCCATAGTGGTCCTGGGCGTGCTCGCTGTACCGAATTTTTTTGTTTTCTGTCGCGTTCCCCTACATTAGTAGTGTGCACGGTACCGAAGGCCCACTCTTCGTCTCAGCTACTGACCGGCTCCCGGCTGTCCGGCTAGCGAGAGCAAAAGCTGGAGGTCACCCCACGCGAAAAACGTCCGGGGGAGAAAACGGCTTGGGCGACCCGATCATTTCCCTTATGAGTATCTACTCGGTCGAATCTGCTCCTAGAGTCCGAGTACTGTACACTGTACTCCGTGGCCCACTCTTCACCTCAGCTACAGACCGGCTCCCGGCTGTCCGGCTGGCAAGAGCAAAAGCCAAAGAGTGGAGAGGACATGAAAAAGGCTAAAGGGGGCTCGGACGAAACCGAGTCGGCACCCTCTGCATAAAACTTGCACCGCCAAAACCAAACATTTGATATATCTGCGCTGGCTAAACTTTGTCTTTCGCATGATCATTTCCGTGGGGAACCCCCCCTCCTCGCTCGGAGGCTACACCCAGTGGGTGCGCCGGCACGCCCCGCTGGGAAAACGCCACGCCGGTTGCAGGCCCGCCGCCGGCTGCCACCGGCATCCTCGACGCCACCGTCTGCTCCAACAACAGCGAAGACCCTCCGCCCGACTCTTCAAGTCGCCCGGAGGCTCGGAGGCTACACCCAGTGGGTGCGCTATCATGCGGCCATCGGCGAGGAGGCTCAACTTAGGCTGAGGCCATGTGGTGTCTAGCCAGTGCAGGCTGCACGTGCCGACGCAGAGACGTGGTCATGCGGCAATTATGTGTCGGTAACAGTGCCACAAGGCGATGCCGCGACCAAGGGTGGGTGTTTGTTGTCTCGTGCACAGGCAACAACCTACACATGGGGAGGCTCTTGATGCCAGCAGTAGCGTCAGGTGCCGATGAGAAAGGGCCACACCGGCGGCTCCTAGGCGGTCTCTGCCTCGCCTCACTAACGGCGATACCAATTGCACGTTACCCGTAGTGGATGATGGGGCCGCGCACATTCTGGCAGGATATTCTCCATCGAGTTAGTTCACACGGAGGACGTCGTGGCAGCTGCCCCGAGGACGTGATGGATCTGTAGGTTGACTTGCGCTGGTGCGGACTGTGCGTGACCAGTTCCACGCCGCGATATTGGCGCCCCCCAGACGGCTGTGGTGGTGATCTCAGGTGGGAAGACGTCCCACCAATCTGCTAGTGTCATCCCGGCTGGCGCAACTATCGGAAGATCCGTCATCAAAACAGTGACCGGAACACCACTTCATGTCCAGGCTGACAACGCTTGTCCTGGCCTTTATTGATCGGGCAGCGGCACACTTACATTGTTACCTTGTTGAAGGTGTTGTCTCCTTGTTGATGCGCTAGTCTTCGTTGGTGGTTCTCGGCAACAAGGTTATCTAGGCCATCCAAATGTGGCGACGAAGTGCGTGGGCATTTATCCCTTCTTGAAGGCGTTATGGAAGAAGTCGACATAGTCGCAGATGTCCATATTGCATTTGGCCTCGTTGCCTTGCAACTAGTTCAATAAAATGAATATGTACACCACATTGACGTAGAGGTCAAGGGTCTCAATCTCCTTTTCGAAAAGGAAAAAGTTGCACTCGTTAGAGTCGAATTAAATAAGAAAATCTTAGTGGACTTGGGTGCAGACAGTAAGTGGTTAGAAATCAAGTGGATATTGTGGAACTGTTTCCACAATAAAATATTATTTAGCCAAGTGAAAAAGGCTTCTGCTATCCTGAAATATCAGTTTGGTTAGAGCATCTACAGTCGGACTTTGCAAATCTGGCCCCTCAAACGCCCGCGGACGCGCCCGGGCGTGTCCGCGGACACTGACCGGTCACGCCTCAAATAATACATTTCACATCCGGATACCTCAAATTAGAAACCTCAAATCCATATTATTACATGCAACGTGAAACCTAATTTAAGCGGAGCTCGACCGCTTCCGCCGTGTCCATGTCCGGCGGCCGGCTGCACTCCCTAGAGTGTTGGTCCGGTCGCCGGCAAGGTAGAGTAGGGCATGGGACACGAGCGGGCTCACGGGACTCAAGGCGCCGCCATCTTCCATGCCCTACTCTTCCTCGTCGGAGCCCGTAACCCGGACGGTGCCGGTGGACGTCAGGTCAATGATGGATCCGTCTTGGGACGAGCCGACATCCACCACGATGCGGTTGCGGCGCCCGGACTGCACCATACGGGGCACCGGAGAATGCGACTCCGCCTCGCCGACGTCCGCCGCCGCGAGGGCTGCCGCCGCCTCCCGCGCCCGCTCCCTCGCGCGCCGGGCACGCCGCACCATGTTTGCGTCGGACGACAACCATGGCGCGTCCTGCTGCTCCACGCGCCAACGGAGGGGTTGTGCGTCCGCCACCGCGTTCGGACGCCAGGCGGACCGCACCGCCTCCGGTGAGGCAGCGACAGCACACCGAGCGCCGGATCCATGCGCCATTTGGGTGGACGCGATGGATTCCCGACGGAAGGAGTCCGTGCGCTGCCTCGCACGGGCCTCGTCCCGGGAGTGGCGGAGCGCAAGCCGGACAACCATCTCCTCCTCGGGGCCACGTGGGATGAGCTCGGGGTCGACAGATCTGGAGGTGAAGGACTCGGATCCGCTGCCCGCCATGCCGGAGATGGCCGGAGATCGGTGCAAGTGAGCTTTGGTGGCGGAGGGGAGTGGAGTGAAGTGGCTAGGGTTTGGTCCGGCGACCGGATCGGGAGGAATATATGTGGGGTCGAGGCGGGCCAGCGCGGGCCAGGCCGACGTGGCGGGCGTGCCCGGGCGCCCCCATATCCGCCCCATATTTGGGCTGGATATGGGGGGTGCCGGTCAGCCCGGGCGTTTGAGGCCCGTTTGAGGCGCCCGGCTGAGTCGAAATTTCGTGACCGGTCAGTGACCGGGCGGCCCGCCCGGGCATATGAGGCGGGTTTGAGGCGTCCGGCTGTAGATGCTCTTAGCTGGCTTGTTTACATGGAACCAAGAGTCACATGCCCATATATAGGCTGTTGCACGCTGCCTTCAATCTAAGGGGTGAAATGGCCTATTCGGACCCCCCCCCCCCCCCCCCCCCCCGCGGGGGGGCTCACTCTCCTAGGTTGCTACAAGAGCAACACATCCCTGCAAGCACCGGTTTAGGGTCAAGTGGTTTCTAAAAGAAAAAGGAATGTCGTCGTTTTACTGCTTGGGGAGTTGATAAGTTAATTTCCGTGGATGTCTACCTGTCAGACTGCCCGCCTAAACCGGAGGCAGTTATAGATACCCTAACAAAACTTCATAAGAAGATATCACGAGAAATAGTCTAGGATCGAACTCTATTTCAAAATAAAAATAGATGTTTTCCTACCAGTCACGAGCTTTATTTTAGGTGCAGCCACTCATACCGGAGAAAATGCCTCGAGCCGAGGTCCGAGTATCAAGCGCTGAAGTATGAGCTTCGTGGACTAGTGATTGCTTCTTTAGGAGTCTCATACCAGGCGCTACGACACTGAAGTGTGCAACAGATGCCATTCTCCCAGAAAAAGCTCGTGCAACAGATGCCATTCTCCCAGAAAAAGCTCGAACGACGTTCAATGAAAAGGTACATGTACCCGGAATTGACACAGGCGGCCATAATAAAAGCCCAATGGCTCAAAATAAGTCACTCATGATCCAATCTAGAGGACCAAACGTTCACACAAGCCCAACCCGAACATCACTAGAGGAACTTCCTGAATACCAGCTGCGGGTCAACTGCTAGGGATGGCCTACATATATAGCCTTCGTTGCGTTAGAGATTTTAAAAAAAATTATGTTTCACCCCACTTTATAAATAAAGCATCAATCTAAGTTCATACAAAAAGTCATCCTAGTACGAAGAAAGGAAATAATAAGCCCGTTGGGGAGACAACACAAACATGCAAAAAGGCGAAAAATAAAGCGATATAAGACGCCTCAGGGGAGAGGTGTCAACTGCTAGGGGCTGTGGAGAGCTAACAACGACCAACTGCAGGCCATCCAGCATGCACCCATTCGGTCCATGTCCTGCCGCCTATAGAGAGCACACCACTGAGCATACAATGATACAACACAACATTTTAAAGACGGAGCCAGTAGAGTGAATTGCAGAAAACATCGACATTGAAGGCTAGGGTTGCAGAAACCACACTTCTACAGTTTTGTGTCAAAAACCACTAATTCTGAGTCTAATTTATTGCAAAAAATACTAGTCGCCCGATTCGCTCAATTTAAGCTTGTTTATGACAGATGGGACCCGCTGAATAGGGTGATGTGGCACGACATAACGAATCGCAAATAGGCAGCACACGCGTGCGAGCAGGCGGCCGGGGACCCAAGTAGGTGCAGCGGCGGACGCGAGCAGCGGCGCACGAGCGCGAGCAAGCGGCGGCGGACGTGAGCAGTGGCGCACGGGCGCGAGCAGGCAGCACACGGGCGCGAGCAGGCGGCGGCGGACGCGGCGCCGGCGTTGCACCGGAGCAATCCCACCAAACCGGTGGGAGATGAAGGTCCCGATTGCTTTTGTTTTCAGGGACAAGGACCCGATTGCTTTTTTCAGGGTCTTTTTGCAAACCAAAATAGTATCCGGATGTAATTGATTTTTTTTTGCCATGTCACCCTGTCCGCGGGGCCCACCTGTCATAATCGTGCTTAAAACGGCCTAAAGCACCCACTAGTGTTTTGTGCAAAAAATTAGCCTCGGAATTAGTGGTTTTTGGCACAAAACTGTAGAAGTGTGGTTTCTGCAACCCTAGGCTTCAATGTCAATGTTTTTTGCAATTCACTCAAGCCAGTAGCACGTCATAACAAGACCTTCCCGATAACTATACTATTACAAGTCGTCCATAAGTTACAACTCATTGCCACGAACACCCGGGAGGGGGCGTCTTCTTCTTCCGCAAAAGAGAACACTGTTGAAAAAGTGAACAGATGAACTGAACCCTTCAGCACTCCATCATCTTCTGTTGTATCGAACATTTATAGAATCGTGCATCTCACTGGGAGTAGAATTCTGTGGGTGACATTTGCACTGGTGCACTATTTCCACGATAAAACAGTGTTTGGCAAAGTCAAGAAGACGTACACTATTTTAAAACATCATTTTCTTCGGTTCACTTGTTTATGTGGGGTCATGAACCACAATCTCGTGGATACACCACCTTGGTATGTTTTTTCGTACAGGGTGCGATTGATACTAGCAAGGGATTATTAGGAATTCTCTTGATTTTCCGAAGAAAAATTAGTGGCCGAAAATCATGAAGTAGA
This sequence comes from Elymus sibiricus, assembly GCA_039707655.1. Lineage (NCBI taxonomy): Eukaryota > Viridiplantae > Streptophyta > Magnoliopsida > Poales > Poaceae > Elymus > Elymus sibiricus. The sequence goes on along the minus strand of CM077672.1, from coordinate 73,022,787 downwards.
TGGTATGGCACTACTTAGGGCATCTCCAAAGGGGACCTGCAAAGCTCCAGTATGTGTCCGGATTGTGTTGTCCGGATCATTTTTGTTAATTTTTGTCGGGACCCCTATCGATTCGTGGAGCGGTCCGGACGTCCGTTTTTTCACAAATCAGAAACAAAGTGAGGGAGTTATGGGGGAGTCCGGACAAATCTTTGTGTGGTCCTCCTCTTTTTTCTCTCTCTTCATATGCATGATCCTCCTCTCCTCTCTCTCTCCTCCCAATGAAACACCACACCATAATATGCCAACAAAGACAACCGCATGCATGGGCCCCCTTTTCTCTCTTCTTCCAATCGGATAAATAAGGATTAATTTATGAATAGTGTTGGATGACTCTCTTCCGCATCATGTCCGTGGATCACATCCGGACGTAAAAAGAGACATTTACGGGAGATGCCCTTATTACAGCAAAATGATGTTTAGCCAAGTCAAGAAAACCTTTACTATTTCCAGACATCATTTTCGCTAGTTCATTTGTTTACATGAGACAAGGAGCCATGGGGCCAACACCTCGTGGACACAACACCTTGATGAGAATGGTCAGGGCAACGCCTTAGCTATTTAAACACTTGGAGGGTTGTTGTGAGATCACTGCATATCGAAAAGTGAGAGCCACAATCGACCGAGAGTAGTAGTAGTGATGTCGAGGACATTTCAGTTGCTACTAGTTCTTGCTCTACTAGGAATAGTTAGAGTGGGTGGTTCCCCCGCTCATAAGAACGTCACCCACGGCCCGCACAGCTGCGGCGGCGTGGATATCCCCTACCCATTCGGCATCGTTGAGCATGGCGGCGGTAGCGACTACCGCGATGGGTTCGGTGTCATGTGTGACGCCGGTTATCCGGTGCTCCACACCACCGGCGGCCGCAAAAAATCCATTCGGATCGGCAACTTCTCCATCAGGACAGCGGAGGCCCGCGTGTCGCTGCCCGTTGCGTGGCAGTGCTACGACTCCTCCGGCAAGCTGAGTGGGTCAGACTACACGAACCTACAGTTCAACGACGGGGGCGTGTACCGCATCTCCAACGCCAAGAACAACCTCTTTGTCCTGGGCTGCAAAACCACGGGCTACCTCGGGAGCAAGCCAGACCAGGGCTCCGGCGAAAGCAGGTCTTACGCCCAGTTCACCGGCTGCCTCTGCTACTGCAACAACTCCCAGAGCGCGGTGAGCGGTGCCTGCGCCGGGGTAGGCTGCTGCCACGTAGACATTCCGCCGGACCTCACCGACAACTGGGTCAACTTCGTGAGCTACGACAACACCGACAAAGTGAACTTCAGCCCCTGCGATTATGCGTTTGTGGCGGAGAAAAACCATTACACCTTCAACACCACCGACCTCATGAAGGCACTGCGCCAGAACACCTGGGAGATGCCGGTGGTCCTCGACTGGGCCATCCGCGACAGCCCCACCTGCAAGGAGGCCAGGAAGAAGGAGGGGTACGCCTGCATAAGCCCCAACAGTCTCTGCCTCAACTCAACCAATGGATCTGGATACATCTGCAAATGCCGCCGCGGCTACGAGGGCAATCCCTATACTGCCCACGGTTGTAACGGTAAGTTCGTCTTTTTTTTTTTTTTTTGACATTAGTTCGTCTTGTTACTGTGCTACATGCGACGCGAGTAGGACTGAAAATTGAGAACCCTGCAAATTTTAAATCTGAACATATTTGCATGCCATGTAGCTACACCTCTTATCTAGACACTCCATTTTTTTCATCAAACTTTGTCCGTATAAATTTCTCTTTTTAGTTTCTTTCAAATAAGAAAACATTTGAGCTTGAAACTTTGCAATCAACATCACAGACAAAATCGGACATTTTATTCACATAGTGGTGCTTGTGTGGTGTTGACATGCAAAGTTTCAAGGTCAAATGTTCTCTTGTTTGGAAGAGAAAAAAAAAATCTATGTAAAGACAACACAGATCTTGATGCAAAGTTGGGTGACCTAGATAGAAGGTGTAGCTACATGGTGTGATAGAAAATCCACACTCTCTGAGAGCCCTGCAAATTTTAAATCTGAACATATTGCAACATTTGTTTTGGAGATTCTCTGTACTGTATACCGTTGTTCTCATCCAGTGTTATTTTTCCTTCATGCAATGCGAGTAGGACTGAGAAATCAAAGTTAAATCTGAATGTATTTCAAGAATTTTTCATGTTTGGTCTCTTCGGAATTGATTACTACTAGTTTTTCTTTCTGATCTCTAAAACTAGACAAATATGAGAATTAGAATTTATACTAGAACAATCTGGTTCTCTCACCAGTAAAAGCACTACATCACCACGAAAATGATCTAGAAATTAAAGAAAGAAAACAGGGAATATGTAGCTAAAATATCTTTTTTAAGAAAAAGCTTAAATACGATGACATTTGAAATCAACTTTTTTTTATTCATCCCTTTTGAGAACCCTGCTAACCATACAAGCCCTCACAACTTTGGATGGAAACATATTTTTCCTATACACCAAATGCACGGTCAGTTCAATAGTATGTTCTGATTGTTAATGCCGATAAATAATGCAGATATAAATGAGTGTGAGCATCTTGACCTTTACCCTTGCAAGGGAGACTGCAAGAACACACAAGGTTCTTATGAATGCACATGCCCCAAGCACACAAGCAGTGCTGATCCATACAGAGAACGCTGCAACCCAAATTTTCCACTCATAGCGAAGATCATCCTAGGTAATGTATCGTTTGAATTGTAGTCGTGGTTGTAAAATATTTATTCTACATATATTTATACTGTATTTGATTTATCATTTGCTTTGCACGCCTCCAAACGAGATGTGTACTGCCTCTACATATTTGCTGATTGACATATATTCAATTGTTCATATGTCAGTTTTAAAATTACAACGTTTTGAACATAGACACGGTGGAAGATATAACCTTTTTTGTGTGGAACTTATTACTTTGACCGTTAATTTTCATATACGACTCTCTTCTTAATTAATGGATGAGGCAAATATTTTTGCCTCATTTAAAAAAATATTAAGGCGAGACACAATATCATAGTAAATCTATTATTAATAATTATGTCAATCTTATTGACTAGATGGGGAGGTGAATAGGATATTTTTCATATTTTAATCCTGAAAAAAATAACTTGTAAATTATACTATCTTATTCTAGGTAACTCTAGTAAACACAAAGAACATGCCATATAATTATTATTATTTTTATCTATTTTGGCACTAATTGTGACTTGCTTCTCAATTTGCCAATAGCTAACTCTAGTGCTAAAAAAGCCATTGCTCTGTTAGGTGTCCGCTCAATAATGCCACTTGGCACCATTACTATCCAGTCAAAGGTCATTGACCACTCCCTGCAAAAAGAGGTCATTGACCATGTGAATTGACCAAACTATCCTAGATCCACCTGTCAGATGTTACCCCTCACCCTCCCTCTCATAGACAATTCGACTTGCATTGTTAGATCCATCTCCAACCTTCACATCCCTGCCGCAAAATCGTACCACCTCGTGTGCTAGCCCACCTGTCGGCGATAGCCGACATCCCTCCTCCTCCGCCACCCTCTCAACACTAGCAGACGGGGGTGGCGCCAGAGATGTTAGCGGAGGCAGCCAATGAGCTAGCGTACGGCAATGCATCCCCTGCGGCTTTATCCTCGTGCATACCCTCCTTTATTCACCACCTCACCTCAGCCACACACGTCTACATCGAGATCATGACATGTATGTGTTTACGATAAAGAGGTAGAAGAAGCTCCAAACAGCGGGGACCCATGGGCATCTTCTTCTCAACTTGGCATGCACATGGTCAAACTTTAGTTGTCCTGATGGTAACTACGCTGAGTGGCATTTTGCAGCAGACACCTAATGGTGTAGTGATATTCTTAAGCGCCAGAGTTGGCTAATGGCAAATGGGGTAGTATGTCACAACTAGTGGCAAAAATTCTAACAAACAACCTGACAAGTGGTATTTTCCTGGATTTTGGATCATTGGCCTGATCATGCATCTCCCTTATAAATGCTTATGGTCAGAAAACCCGATCATATGGACTTCGCCCATGACATAATTCCCATATATCGACCTAGAGCTTTTGGCCACAAAGACCTAGGCATGTGCTTGTGGAGTATCCGCACCTTGCGGTAGACGGTTTCCAACTCATAAACTTCTAGGATTGACACAACCTTGATGACTCCCAAGCAACCCTAGTCATCTAGGAGGCGCTCACTTCCTAGGGTAACAAGAACTTGGCTAGTGGAAGTGGAGAGTAAACACTCAAGTAGTGAAGCACTAGAATGGTCCACTCAATTATAACCATCATACATCCTACGTTGGGCATTTGGTACCACACACAATATCTTTTCCATGGTGGTGGAATTTGTTACCACAGACGGTGTTATGTAATCTATATTAAGTTGTGGCCATGTCTTTTGATCATCTTTGTAATGAACTTAAATACTTTACAAGAAAATAGTTGTCGCAACAATAGATGCAAAGGCCGGGCCATCTTCTTGGAAGAATGTTTTTCATTGGTGGTACTGCACTGTCTATCTTATGCTCAGTTTTGACTATTAGACTTACGATACTCCATACTTTTATGGTTTTTCTAGATCAAATATTGTCTTGAACACTCCTAATTAAATAGGCCTTCACTTGTGAAGACATATAGTAGTCTGCCTATTTTTAGTACATGCCACACTACAATTGGGTGTTAAGAACTCTATATAATCTTCTTTTAGATATTACAACCTTACTCATTTTTCATAATCAAGCACCAATAACCAATAAATACCATATTGCTTTTACAGTCTACCTTATTTAGCTATTGTATAACCCATTGATAGTGAGAATTTATATATTTCTTTGTCTTATATAGGTTCAATAGGGGGTCTTTTCATCATAGTAATTGTGTTATTTTTCTGGCTTCTTATGGAAGAGAAAAGAAAGGTGAAAGAACATTTTGTAAAGAATGGTGGACCTACATTGGCAAAGCTTAATAATATTAGACTATTCACAAAGGAAGATCTCAAGAAAATTCGAAAAACTAGCAATTTTATTGGAAATGGTGGCTTTGGAAAGGTTTACAAGGGGCACATCGAGGATAGCAATCAGCCAGTCGCAGTGAAAGAGCCCATCAATGGTAATTCAGCTGACAAGGACCAGTTTATAAACGAGATCAGCATTCAGTGTCGAGTCATCCACAAGAACATCGTCAGGCTTATAGGTTGTTGCCTAGAGGTTGATGTCCCAATTTTGGTCTATGAGTTTGTGACCAATGGTAGCCTCCATGAGATCCTCCATGGTGACAGCAGGATGCCCCTCAATATGAGCATGCGTCTACAAATTGCTGCAGAATCAGCAGAAGGTCTAGCTTATATGCATTCAAAAACCACTACCAATATCATGCATGGTGATGTTAAACCAGCAAATATACTTTTAAATGATGTGTTTATGCCAAAGATCTCGGACTTTGGTATATCAAGGTTAATCGTCACAGATATGCAACACACCGGACGTATCATTGGTGACATGAGTTATGTGGATCCAATATATCTGCAAACAGGACTACTGACCAACAAGAGTGATGTCTATAGTTTTGGACTTGTGCTCTTGGAGCTCATTACAAGGAAAAAGGTCTCACACTCTGACAACAAAATCTTACTCAAGAATTTTAATGATGCTTATACAATGGACAAATCTGTGACCGAGTTGGTGGACAAGGAACTTGCAGAGGTAGATCAAGAAATTCTCAGGTCTTTAGCAGGGATGATTATGCAATGTCTCAATCTCAATGTCAGTCAGAGACCGGAGATGACTGATGTCGCAAAGGGTCTTCACGACATGGTGAAGAGGTTTGATAGTAAAGTAGGATGATCGACCGAATGATCTTGTGGTCTCGTGGCAAGTTGATGCATGTTCCAGTTGAGAGAGAAAAAAAGATAGGAAATGAGCATGCATGTAAATACTTATATGCTTTTTTTGGGCTCTACTTTTATCAAGACAAAATTTCCAGAAGTAGAAGTATGGTAGATTTCCCTAGAGATCATGTAATTTTCATATGCTAATCTCCTCCATTAAAATAAGAGGAGGTATTTGCCTTTGCCCGAATAAATATTTCTTTGTACATACAGTTTGGCCTATAATGGTAGTTTGTGGTTGCTTAACTTGATTTGTTGTCTTGATTAATTTCCTAAGTTGACGTGGATCCTGAAAAACACATGGATAGTTTCTTATGTATAAAGCCCATGCACACAATTTACCGACCTGACTGTATGGGAAAAACATTGTATGCCGAGTATTTATATCTTTGCCAATTGTATTTTCTCGAGTTCTCGGAAAATAGGCTCTTTGTTGAGCGCCAAGGAAAAAAAACTCAGGAAACCACTGACACTCAGTAATCAGGTCTACGCCGAGCACACCACAGAATACACTCGGCAAAAACATGTCGCTCGACATAGTTGGCAAAAAGAACTTGGCAAAGAGCGTGTAATCGGCAAATAGGTGGCCACGTGTCCTTTCGGACCGCACTAGACGGTGCTGTTACAGCAGACAAGGTTTGTCAAGTGCCTTTCGTCTCACACTCGGCCAAAAGAATTGTTATGATTGCTTTACGCATAAAATCTTTGTTCGTGCCCAGTTTTTAGCACTTGGCGAACACAATTATTTTACTATTTTTCATTTTTTAATGCACAAAGTATTTATTTTTTTCCTTTTTCTTTCATGTGTTCTTTTATTCTATTTAATTTATTTCCCCTCATTTCTCTCGCTTGCTAGTTTTTCCATGCCCTTCCCCATGTTTCCTGTTCTTTCTTTTCCCTCTACTAGATAAATGCCCGTGCGTTGCAACGGGGTGTACATATTCTAGTGGTTCAACACTAATGGTGTATACTTTTAACATTCTCCGCCACATCATGCGATATTCTTCTTCTTCTCCCTGTCATAGCTATCCCTCTCATCCTCGTTGAGCAGCTCGGCCAACAACGCGTTGTTCTTCTTCTAGACCAAGCTCACGTGCTCCAGCAACTACCTCGTGAAGAGGGTCGTCGTCGTTGTTGTTGTTGATGGGGTGACAACGTCAAGCAAGTCCAAGTGGTTTCTGACACTCTTGATCTCCTCCCCGTTGTCATCGTCACCACTTCTTGGGGTGTCTTCCGTCAACGCCAGAGCCACTGCGAACTCATTCATGTTCATTTCACCTCCTCCTCCTCCTAATACACTGTAATAAATTCATTAGTCAAACCAAGAGAGATTGGATAGAGGTCAATTAATTTGTGGACTGTAGAACCAACATGAGTAAAAAAATCCTCAAAATTACTATTTTTCTTGCGTTCAGACGACATCATGACTAAGCAGTGACATATAACAGCTGATATGCATGTCTTTTATGGGGGGAAATAGGAGCACAAAAATGCATGCATGTGTTGATTCAAGAGAAATAGAGGAGCAGAACATGTGGTATCAACTAAATCACCTTGACAAATGTTTTTCAGCAAATACACATAACATGGACATTGTTGAGAAAAAAGGACTAAAATTTCTAGATTGCCATAATAAGTAGAATGTGTCAAACATCCGCGGCAAAGGAGATTAACAATATAATCCAAAACATCATCATCGCGGTGTTGCCAGAAGAAAGTTGCATCTCTATATATCGTATCACAAAATCTATAGAGCATCTTATTTTTCTCATAGAGAAATTAAAATCCATCCTGAAATTTAATGAATGAATAGACTGAGAATAACATTACATGATGTCTCAAGTAAAACAAGAAACAATTGTAGGGCCAACATCGTTCAAAAAATTTGTAGGGCCAAGGTGTATGCTTTAGTGGTAACACTGAATTAAAAATTGTGGTAATGGAAATGGGTAACCTGTATTTCTGAAGGAGATGCATCCATCCACTGGGAGAACATTTATATTCGCCTCTTAACTTAAACCATAATCTTTAGTAGCTTTTATTCATACAGTTATATCAAGGAAGCCTGTAGCAAAATTAAAAGAAGAGGGTAAGACTCGCATTGGTAGAGCAAGGAAAGACACGAATAAATGAAGCATGTGTCATGCTTTGCAATAATATCAGACGAATGCAGATTTTTTGAGCATATGCACCCGGGCCTCGCTATCCTGGCTGCTCATTGTTGCTTTGAGATCTATGCTACACAACTAACTTACTACATGCAAATTTCTCTTTTTTGTTTCTCTCATATAGAACATGTCTTGAACTTCAAACTTTGCAGCACAACAAAGCTTTCTACCTAGAACGTGGGATAAAACTTTTAGATTTTTTGGTTCAATATAAATACTAAAAAGAGTTTTTTTAATCAAACAAATCTCATTTTGTATATTTATGTTGGATGAAAAAATCTGAAAGTTTTATCCCACATTCTAGTTAGAAAGCTTTGTTGTGCTGCAAAGTTTAAAGTTCAAGACATGTTCTATATTATGAGAGAAACAAAAAAGAGAAAAATACTTGCACGAATCGCGATGCAGAAAATGAGTGGCTAGATTTAAGGGCCCGGGTGCACATGCTCAAAAACATATTTTTGAATATCAGATAACTCACTAGTCACTACTCCGATGGCTACCAATGAATTTAGTCAGTTTAGCTTAGCAATAGTACCTGGCCTAACATACTGCTTTGCATTGAACCCCTCTAAAGACAGAGAGACCATTAAAAACGTCTGGAGGGGTGATACGTCTCCAACCTATCTATAATTTTTGATTGTTCCATGCTATTATAGTATCAATCTTGGATGTTTTTATATGCAATTATATATCATTTTTTGGGACTAACTTATTAACCTAGTGCCCAGTGCCAGTTGCTATTTTCTGCTTATTTTTGGCTTTTCAGAAAAACAGTACCAAATGAAGTCCAAATGCCACGAAACTTTTTGGAGATTTTTTTCTGGACAAAAGAAACCTGGGAAGCTTCGGGAGGAGGCTAGAAGCCTCACGGAGGCTTCACAAGGCACTAGGGCGCGCCCCAGGGGGGGCGTGACGTGCTACCTTATGGGGCCCACTTGACACCGTTTGACCTAATTCCACTTCTATAAATTCACAAATATTGGGAAACCCCCAGAGAGCCAGAAGAGAAAACCTTTCCGCCGCTGCAAGCCTCTGTTCTTCCGCGATCCCATCTGGAGGCCTTTTCCGGTACTCTGTCGGAGGGGGAATCGATCACGGAGGGCTTCTACATCAACCTTGATGCCCTTCCGATGATGTGTGAGTAGTTTACCACAGACCTACAGGTCCATAGCTAGTAGCTAGATGGCTTCTTCTCTCTCTTTGATCTTCAATACAATGTTCTCCTCAATGTTCTTGGAGTTCTATCCGATGTAATCTTCTTTTGCGGTGTGTTTGTTGGGATCCGATGAATTGTGAGTTTATGATCAGATTATTCATGAGAAATATTTGAGTCTTCTCTGAACTCTTTTATGCATGATTGTTATAGCTTTGTATTTCTCTTCGATCTATCGGTTTAGTTTGTCCTACTAGATTGATTTATCTTGCAATGGGAGAGGTGCTTTGTGATGGGTTCAATCTTGCGGTGCTCAATGCCAGTGACAGAAGGGGACATGACACGTATTTGTATTGTAGCCATTAAGGATAAAAAGATGGGGTTTATTCATATTGCTTGAATTTGCTTCTCTACATCATGTCATCTTGCTTAAGGCGTTACTCTGTTTCATACTTAATACCCTAGATGCATGCTGGATAGCGGTCGATAGGTTGAGTAATAGTAGTAGATGCACGTAGGAGTCGTTCTACTTGTCTCGGACGTGATGCCTATATACATGATCATTGCCATGAATCCATCATAATTATTTGCTTTTCTATCATTTGCCCAACAGTAATTTGTTTACCCACCGTATGTTTATGTGCTCAAGAGAGAAGCCTCTAGTGAAAACTATGGTCCCCGGGTCTATCTTTATCATATAAAAAACCTAAAAATACCTTGCTGCAATTTATTTACTTTTATTTTAATTAGTATTTTAGTTTATTTATTTACCTCGATAAGATTTAATCCTTGCAAATAACCGCTAAGAGGATTGACAACCCTCTTATTTGCGTTGGGTGCAAGTGTTTGCTCTTGTGTGTGCAGGTGCGCTTAAACGGGATTTTGCTTGGTTGTCCTACTGGATTGATAACCTTGGTTCTTAACTGAGGGAAATACTTATCTCTACTGTACTGCATCATCCTCTCCTCTTCGGGGAAATACCAACGCAGGCTATAAGTAGCAGGAAGAATTTCTGGCGCCGTTGCCGGGGAGACATCATCAAAATTACCAAGTACCTTCGCACAAATTATCATTCACTTGCATTTACTTTATTTGCCTTTTATTTGCATTTGCCTCTCGTTTTCATCTCCCCACTTCTAATTTTTTTTTACAAAAACACAAAAATATTTTATTTGCTAGTTTGCTTGCTTAAAATTGCCACTATGTCTGATTTTGTTATTGAAAAAGATGAGGATGCTAAAATTCCTAAGATATAAATTCCCTCAAATTTGGACTCAAAATTTTTTGTAGTAGGGAGTGGAAATGTCATCGGGAAAAATATCTTTCAAGAGTTCTTTAATTGCACAGGAAATTTGGTCTGTAATGACACCCCAATTCTTAAAAGAACCAACAGTTATGGGGAGGCTATCTCTGCACTCATTCTTAAACTCGAAAGAAGATTTATCCGTACTCATCCTACCTTACAAAGATTGTTTTATGAGTTGCCGGTTGTAAATAACCCCAAAGCTAAAAAGATAGCTACTCTTATCCTTATGAATGAGTTTGATTACATAGTACGAGAAGCTAGAGAGATCTTTGATTTCTATAATACGAGTCGAGAAAATCCTGTGATAGATGAAATTTTATTTAATGAGGAGTATATGTTGCGATATGTTTTTCATGATCACCATGCCTTTGATGAAAATACTATAAAGAAAGTTCCTCCCATACATATCATCCAATAAGTTTTTAATGGAATTAATCGTAAGTATGCTTGGATCGTAAAAGGGAACCAAGAGGGGTTTGAAGAAGGTAGCCTTAATAACCCTAGTGTTTTGGTTGATGATGTGTTCCCCATTGTTTTTGAGAAACCTCCTAAAAATCACACACCTAAGGATGTCAAAACCAAGGATGACAACACCTGAAACAATGCATTATGCCTAGCTAGGGGCATAAAACAATAGCGCTTGTTGGGAGGCAACCCAATGAATAAAATAATTTTTTGCTTTTATCCACTGTTCTTGAGTGTTTGCATGATTATAGCTTCTGTTATGATTGTGTTTTTGTGTTTTAATTAGTGTTTGTGCCAAGTAATGCCTTTGGGATGATTTGGAAGATAGTATAATGGATGCTGTTTGGAAAACAGAAAGTTTTGCGTCCAGTGCTGTAATTTTAATTCTGTACTGGAGCATCAGAAAAATATGAAATTTTTACACAGTATTGGTATATGAATTTCCCACGTTGTCCTAATTTTTCAGAATTTTTGGAGTTACAGAAGTATGGCTTTTAAATAGATCTTTACAGACTGTTCTGTTTTAGACAGATTCTGTTTTTGTTGCATAGTTTGCTTATTTTGATGAATCTATGGATCGTATCGGGGGGTATGAGTCATGGAGAAGTTGGAGTACAGTATAATTATGCCAATATTAAATATGAATCAATTTAATACAGTACCTAAAGTTAAAGATTTGTTTTTTATACTAACGGATCTCACGAGGTTTCTGTTGAGTTTTGTGTGCTGAAGTTTTCAAGTTTTGGGTGAGACTACGATGGATAAAGGAATAAGGAGTGGCAAGAGCCTAAGCTTGGGGATGCCCAAGGCACCCCAAGGTAATATTCAAGGAAGACTCAATCGTCTAAGCTTGGGGATTCCACGGAAGGCATCCCCTCTTTCGTCTACAATCTATCGGTAACTCACTTGGAGCTATATTTTTATTCATCACATGATATGTGTTTTACTTGGAGCGTCTTGTGAAATAGTTTGTTTGCTTTTTAGTTTGTCACAATCATCTTTGCTGAATACACCTTTTTGAGAGGGACACACATTATTCGTGATTTGTTAGAATACTCTATGTGCTTCACTTATATCTTTTGAGCTAGGTAGTTGCTCTAGTGCTTCACTTATATCTTTTAGAGCACGACGGTGATGAAATTTTAAAGAAATAGTTGCACTCTCATGCTACACTTATATCTTTTTGAGAGTCTTATGATAGCAATGGTAATATGCACGGGTTATGAATTTGGTCCTAATATGATAGGTATTCAAGAGGGATATAATAAAAACTTTCATGTAGATCACTGAATATGATAAGTTTGATTCCTTGCAATAGTTTTGCGATATTAAGATGGTAATATGTGGGAGGTATTAGTAGATAATTTTGGTTTAGTAAGAATATTGGTGTTAAGGTTTGTGATTCCCGAAGCATGCATGTATGATCTGTCGTTATGCTAAGAAGTTGGAGCATGATTTATTATTGATTGTCTTCCTTTGTGTGGCGGTCGGGGGCCCGCGATGGTTAACTCCTACCAACCTCCCCCCTAGGGGCATGCATAGTAGTACTTTGCTTCGAGGGCTAATAAATTTTCACAATAAGTATGTGAGTTCTTTATGACTAATGTCAGTCCATGGATTATACGCACTCTCACCCTTCCGCAGTTTGCTAGCCTCTTCGGTACCGTGCATTGCCCTTTCTCACATCGAGAGTTGGTGCAAACTTCGCTGGTGCATCCAAACCCCGTGATATGATACGCTCTATCACACATAAGCCTCCTTATATCTTCCTCAAAATAGCCACCATACCTACCTATCATGGCATTTCCATAGCCATTCCGAGATATATTGCCATGCAACTTCCACCGTTCCATTTTTTTATGACACACATCATCATTGTCATATTGCTTTGCATGATCATATAGCCGACATAGTATTTGTGGCTCAGCCACCGTTCATCATTGTTATACATGTTACGCTAGCATCATTGCACATCCTGGTACACTGCCAGAGGCATTCATATGGAGTCATATTTTTGTTCTAGTATCGAGTTGTAATGTTGAGTTGTAAGTAAATAGAGGTGTGATGATCATCATTATTAGAGCATTGTCCTAGTGAGGAAAGGATGATGGTGACTATGATTCCCCTACAAGTCGGGATGAGACTCCGGACGAAAATAAAAAAAATAAAAAAAAATATTGAAAAAAAAGAGGTGAAAAATAGCCATAAAAAAATAAAAAATAAATGAGAGAAAAAGAGAGAAGGGCAATGTTACTATCCTTTTCCATACCTGTGCTTCAGAGTAGCACCATGTTTTTCATATAGAGAGTCTCCCATTTTGTCACTTTCATATACTAGTGGGAATTTTTCATTATAGAACTTGGCTTGTATATTCCGATGACGGGCTTCCTCAAATGCCCGAGGTCTTCATGAGCAAGCAAGTTGGATGCACACCCACTTAGTTTTCTTGTTGAGCTTTCATACACTTATAGCTCTTAGTGCATTCGTTGCATGGCAATCCCTACTCCTCGCATTGACATCAATTGATGGGCATCTCCATAGCCCGTTGATTAGCCTCGTTGATGTGAGACTATCTTCTTATTTTTGACTTCCTCCTATTCATCTCTATCACCATACTCTATTCCACCCATAGTGCTATATCCATGGCTTGCTATAACGCTCCGGACACACCCGCCGGTGGTCGTTACTCCTGGCGGGATCTAGACTAGCCCCACAGATCAATACTAGTCTTTCCTGCACACTTTGTCCTCACTTGTGCGTACCCGGGACCAGCTTCCCGGTCGGTCACCCATCCTGAAATTACTCCAAGCTGAGCACGCTTAACTTGGGAGTTCTTTCCGAATGGGCTCCCGAAAAAGAAGGAATTCCTTATTGATATGAGTAGTCTATCATCCCTATTATGCCAGGCTATCACACTTGCGCTCATGTATTGCGTGGGGGTTGAAAAGCTGAAGTGCATTAAAAAGTATGAACCAATTGCTTGGCTAAATTTGGGGTTGTTCATGATAAATATTTTGTGTTAAGAAGATGGAGCATGACAGGATTATATGATTTTGTAGGGATAACGTTCTTTAGCATTTTTATTTTGAAAGACATGATTGTTTATTAGTATGCCTGAGTATTGATGTCTTTATATCAAATTATAGACTATTGCTTTGAATCATTCGGATCTTATTATTCATACCGTAAGAGAGAGATTACATGATGAAACATGATAGGTAGCATTCCACATCAAAAATTCTGTTTTTATCATTTACCTACTCGAGGACGAGTAGGAATTAAGCTTAGGGATGCTTGATACATCTCCAACGTGCCTATATTTTTTGATTGTTCCATGCTATTATAGTATCAATCTTGGATGTTTTTATATGCAATTATATATCATTTTTTGGGACTAACCTATTAACCTAGTGCCCAGTGCCAGTTGCTGTTTTCTGCTTGTTTTTGGCTTTTCAAAGAAACAGTACCAAATGAAGTCCAAATGCCACGAAACTTTTGGAGATTTTTTTCTGGACAAAAGAAACGTAGGAAGCTTCGGGAGGAGGCCAGAAGCCTCACGGAGGCTTCACAAGGCACTAGGGCGCGCCCCGAGGGGGCGCGCCGTGCTACCTTGTGGGGCCCACGTGACTCCGTTTGACCTAATTCCACTTCTATAAATTCACAAATATTGGGAAACCCCCAGAGATCCAGAAGATAAAACCTTTCCACCGCCGCAAGCCTCTGTTCTTCCGTGATCCCATCTGGAGGCCTTTTCCGGTACTCTGCCGGAGGGGGAATTGATCACGGAGGGCTTGTACATCAACCTTGCTGCCCTTCCGATGATGTGTGAGTAGTTTACCATAGACCTACGGGTCCATAGCTAGTAGCTAGATGGCTTCTTCTCTCTCTCTTTGATATTTAATACAATGTTGTCCTCGATGTTCTTGGAGTTCTATCCGATGTAATCTTCTTTTGCGGTGTGTTTGTTGGGATCCGATGAATTGTGAGTTTATGATCAAATTATTCATGAGAAATATTTGAGTCTTCTCTGAACTCTTTTATGCATGATTGTAATACCTTTGTATTTCTTTTCGATCTATCGGTTTAGTTTGGCCTAGATTTATCTTGCAATGGGAGAGGTGCTTTGTGATGGGTTCAATCTTGCGGTGCTCAATCCCAGTGACAGAAAGGGACATGACACGTATTTGTATTGTTTCCATTAAGGATAAAAATATGGGGTTTATTCATATTGCTTGAATTTGCTTCTCTACATCATGTCATCTTGCTTAAGGCATTACTGTGTTTCATACTTAATACCCTAGATGCATGCTGGATAGTGGTCGATGGGTGGAGTAATAGTAGTAGATGCAGGCAGGAGTCGGTCTACTTGTCTCGGACGTGATGCCTATATACATGATCATTGCCATGAATCCGTCATAATTATTTGCTTTTCTATCAATTGCCCAACAGTAATTTGTTTACCCACCGTATGTTTATGTGCTCAAGAGAGAAGCCTCTAGTGAAAACTATGGTCCCCGGGTCTATCTTTATCATATAAAAAACCTAAAAATACCTTGCTGCAATTTGTTTACTTTTCTTTTAATTAGTATTTTAGTTTATCTATTTACCTCGATAAGATTTAATCCTTGCAAATAACCGCTAAGAGGATTGACAACCCTCTTATTTGCGTTGGGTGCAAGTGTTTGCTCTGGTGTGTGCAGGTGCGCTTAAACGGGATTTTGCTTGGTTGTCCTACTGGATTGATAACCTTGGTTCTTAACTGAGGGAAATACTTATCTCTACTGTACTACATTATCCTCTCCTCTTCGGGGAAATACCAACGCAGACTACAAGTAGCAAGGGGCGATGACAGCGGTGCGCCTTCGGCTCGCTCTTCTGCTTGTTGTCGTCGCTAGGTGGTCCATGGACCTGGACGTGATTTTTTACTTCTGGCATTTTTTGCCTCCTGAAGGATCTTCTCGATGATTGTCTTTTTGACTGGAATACTACAGGAGGCCACACGGTTGAAAAAAACTACAAAGGAGGTGGAAATAAAATGATTGCCTTCAGATGGAACAATCTATCTTGTATGCAACAACCGCCGACTAGTCCGACTTGTGGCTTCTACATCTGTAATTACATGGAAGAATTCATATGGTCCGCGAAAACGTTAAAGCAGCATGATAAAATCCTCAAATGGGGTCAAGAAGTACAAAACAATTCGGCCGAAGCTGGCTTAGTGCTCGAAGAACTACAAGTCAAGTTCGCAGCTATCATAAACAAGGAGGTCCGCTTGTCGTCTGGCCTATTCTATAATAACACCAAAGAAGTTGAGTCCAACCAACAAAAGAGCCTAACCTAACTTATTGTAGTGGGCACAACTGAAACCGTGACTAAACATATTTGGCGTCATGCACTATGTTGTTCAACTTGATCAGCATACTATACTTGATGACGATGTATTTTGCGTTACTCATTTATTCTTAATGTACTTCTCGTTCTTTATTCTGAGTTATTACCACTAGTTCTATTCCTGATTTGCTCGCATTTATTGAGAATTGCTCTCTATTTGCATCAGCTAACGCTGTTGTGGCAGCATAATATATGCTGCCATAGCAGCGTTTTTATTCTAGCCTGGTGCAGTGCTACTTGTGAGCTGCGTTGGGATTTTCCCCGAAGAGGAAGGGTGAAGTAGTACAGTAGTGATAAGTATTTCCCTCAGTGAGAACCAAGGTTATCGAACCAATAGGAGACTCAAGCAAACACAAGTGAACAACACCTGCACACACAAAAGCAAATACTTGCACCCAACGCGGGCAAGAGGGTTGTCAAGCCCCTTGAACTTGTTACTTGCAAGGATCAAATCTTGTATAGGTAGATGGATAAATTGCAAAAGAAATTAAAAGGAAATAATTGCAGCAAGGTATTTTTGGTTTTAGCAATATATGTAAAGTAGACCCGGGGGGGCATAGTTTTCACTAGAGGCTTCTCTCTTGAGCACATAACATATAGTGGGTAGACAAATTACTATTGGGAAATTGTTAGAAAAGTGCATAGTTATGATGTTATTCATGGCAATGATCACATATATAGGCATCACGTCCGTGACAAGTAGACCGACTCCTGCCTGCATCTATTACTATTACTCCACCAATCGACCGCTATCCAACATGCATCTATGGTATTAAGTTCATGACAAACAGAGTAACACTTTAAGCAAGATGACATGATGTAGACCAAGTAAACCCAATCAATATGAATAAACCCAGTCATTTTATCCTTAGTAGCAACAATACAATACGTACCCGTCCCCTTCTGTCACTGGATGGAGACACCGCAAGATTGAACCCACTACAAAGCACCTCCCACTAAAGATAAATCAATCTAGTTGGCCAAACCAAACGGATAGATCGGAGAGAAATACAAAGCTATAATAATCATGCATAATAAAGTTCAGAAAAGACTCAATTACTTTCAATGAACAATCTAACTATAAACCCACAATTCATCGGATCCCAACAAACACACCTCAAAAGAAGATTACATCGGATAGAACTCCAAGAAGATCGAGGAGAACATTGTATTGAAGATCAAAGAGAGAGAAGAAGCCATCTAGCTACTAGCTTTGGACCCGTAGGTCTGTGGTGAACTACTCACACATCATCGGAAGGGCAACAAGGTTGATGTAGAAGCCCTCCGTGATCGATTCCCCCGATGGCAGAGTACCGGAAAAGGCCTCTAGATGGGATCGCGGAAGAACAGAAGCTTGCGGCGGCGGAAAAGTTTTTATGTCTGACTCTCTGTAGGTTTGGGAATATTTGGGAATTTATAGAAGTGGAATTAGGTGAAACAAAGCTGTGTGGGCCCCACAAGCTCAGGTGGCGCGCCCTATGAGCTTGTGGCTCTCTCGTATCTCTTCTGGCCTCCTCCCGAAGCTTCTAGGGTCCTTTCTGGTCCAGAAAAAATTAATCTAAAGATTTTTTCGTTTGGACTTCGTTTGATATTGATTTTCTGAAAAGCCAAAAATAAGCAAAAACACAGGAACTGGCACTGGGCACTTGGTTAATAGGTTAGTCACAAAAAATGATATAAAATAGCATATAATTGCATATAAAGCATCCAAGATTGATAATATAATAGCATGAAACAATAAAAAATTATAGATATGTTGGAGACGTATCAGCATCCCCAAGCTTAATTCCAGCTCGTCCTCGAGTAGGTAAATGATAAAAACAGAATTTTGGATGTTGAATGCTACCTAACATGTTTATCATGTAATATCTTTACGGTATAAATATTGAGAAAGAATGAAGTAATAATATCAACATAATAATATCCATGAACATAAGAAACATAATCATTAAACTTTCAAAATATATGATCCTTAACGAGTGTTATCCCTACTCATTTTATCATATTAGCATGGCATGACTCCGCCTTCACCGCATAAATATAAATCATGAGCACCCCGGTGTTAAACCAGGCAATTCGATTGTACTTCTAACGCGCTTCAGCATTTTCAACTCCACGCAATACATGAGCGTGAGCCATGGACATAACACTATTGGTGGAATAGAATGTGGTGGTATAGATCAATAAGGGAAGTCAAAAAGGAAGAAAGTCTCACATCAACTTGGCAGATCAACGGGCTATGGAGATGTCCATCAATCGATATCGATGCGAGGAGTAGGGATTGCCATGCAAGTAATGCACTAAGAGCTATAAGTGTATGAAAGCTCAATGGAAACTAAGTGGGTGTGCATCCAACTTGCTTGCTCATGAAGTCCTCGGGCATTTGAGTAAGCCCATCATCGAAGTATGAAAGCCAAGTTCTATAATGAAAAATTCCCACTAGTATATGAATGTGACAACATAGGAGACTCTCTATATGAAGAACATGGTGCTACTCTAAAGCACAAGTGTGGTAAAAGGATAGTAACATTGCCCCTTCTCTCTTTATCTCTCTTTTTTTGTTTTTTTTGTCCGGAGTCTCATCCCGACTTGTGGGGGAATCATGGTCTCCATCATCCTTTCCTCACTGGGACAATGCTCTAATAATGATGATCATCACACTTTTATTTACTTACAACTTGATATTACAACTCGATACTAGAACAATATGACTCTATATGAATGCCTCTGGCAGTGTACCAGGATGTGCAATGATCTAGCGTAACATGTATGATAATGATGAACGGTGGCTTTGCCACAAATATCGTGTCAGCTCTATATGATCATGCAAAGCAATATGATGATGAACACACAAGTCATGTGACGGAACGGTGGAAGTTGCATGGCAATATATCTCGGAATGGCTATGGAAAAGCCATAATAGGTAGGTATGGTGGCTGTTTTGAGGAAGATATAAAGAGGCTTATGTGTGAAAGAGCGTTTCATATCACGGGGTTTGGATGCACCGGCGAAGTTTGAACCAACTCTCGAGGTGAGAAAGGGCAATGCACGGTACCGAAGAGGCTAGCAAATTGCGGAAAGATACGAGTGCGTATAATCCATGGACTCACATTAGTCATAAAGAACTCATATACTTATTGTGAAAGCCTATTAGCCCTCGAAGCAAAGCACTAACCGCATGCCCCTAGTGAGGAGGTTGGAAGGAGTTAACCATCACACGCCCCCGATTGTAACAGCACTCAAGGATTTCATTTCGAACATATAAATGCTCAAACCTCCCCACCATGCCATGACCAAGACTTAGATGAGAAGTAAATAACAAAATTTAATACCGATATTTCTACTAACTAATGATCATGAACCTATATCCTTTCATATTACTACATTAATAAAATCAAACCATACATTTCATATTTAGTGATCTACATGAAAGTTTTTATTATATCCCCCTTGAATACCTATCATTTCAGGACCATTCTTATAACATGTGCAAATTACCATTACTATTTATTAGACTCTCAAAAATATTTAAGTGAAGCATGAGAGTGCAATCATTTCTATAAAATATAACCACCGCCGTGCTCTAAAAGATATAAGTGAAGCACTAGAGCAACTGCCTAGCTCAAAAGATATAAGTGAAGAGCACATAGAGTATTCTAAAAAATCACGAAAATTGTGTGTCCCTCTCAAAAGGTGTGTCCAGCAAACAATGATTGTGGCAAACTAAAAAACAAACAAATAAAATAAAACTATGGAACAAGACGCTCCAAGTAAAACCCATATCATGTGATGAATAAAAATATAGCTCCAAGTAACATACCGATAGATTGTAGACGAAAGAGGGGATGCCATCCGGGGCATCCCCAAGCTTAGACGCTTGGGTCTTCCTTGAATATTACCTTGGGGTTCCTTGGGCATCCCCAAGCTTAGGGTCTTGCTGCTCCTTATTCCTTCATCCATCATGATCTCACCCAAAACTTGAAAACTTCAGCACACAAAACTCAACAGAAACCTCGTGAGATCCGTTAGTATAATAAACATATCATAACCTTTAGGTACTGTTATAAACTCATTCATAATTGTTCTTACATAATACCTACTATATTCTAAGTTTTCCATGACTTATACCCCCTGATATAATCCATAGATTCATCAAAATAAGCAAATTGTGCAATAAAAACAGAATATGTCTAAAACAGTACAGTCTGTAACGATGGAACATCTGAGTATACTTCTGTAACTCCAAAATTCTGAAAAATTAGGACAACATAAAAAATTTGTATTCCAATACTGTGTAAAATTTCAGCAATTATTGACATTCGAGTAAAGAACTAAAATTCCAGCACTGGACGCAAAAGTTTGTGTTTTCAAACAGCATCAATTATACTATCATCCAAATCATCCCAAAGGCATTACTTGGCACAAACACTAATTAAAAGATAAAAACACAATCATAACAGTAGCTAAAATTGTGTGACACAATAAAAATAAAAATTGCAATAAAGATAAATATTGGGTTGCCTCCCAAAAAGCGCTATTGTTTTATGCCCCTAGCTAGGCATAATGCATAGTTTCAAGTAGCGTAGTAATCATAAGGGAGATCATCCATGTTCATCTCATACTCCCTTCTTTCAGCAGCAAGTTTTCTAATTGGAAGGCAAAAATAATTGAAGGGACTAAATTTATAGGATAAGGATCCGTGAGATCAATCTTTGGAGGACTAGTCTCCTCTTTATGTCCCGAATAAGTAATAGTTATTTCCTCATTATGCAAGTTTCGATAGAGGTATTCCCTTAACTTTTCTTTAAGAACACAATCCAATCCAAGATTTCCTACAACATAGTTATCAGTGTGTTCAGAAATTTTATCAACCAAAACAAGAGTGGGAACCTTTTTCCTAAGATTCTCATTATAAGCAGCACAATCTGTTGATTTTAATTTCCTTATCTACTCTTGATCATAAAGGATTTCTTCTATAGGAGGACATTCACTACTTATCCTATAATGAGCAAATATTTCTCTAGCTTCTTTCATAATATAACCAAATTCATGGACTAGAAATATAGTAGCTAGGCGCTTAGTAGGAGGATCATGAATATTAGAAAATTCTAGAAACAACCATTGCACACGAGGATGCATATGCACAAATTGTCTCTCCAATTCAACTTTGAGCAAAGATATGGCTTCCGCAAGACTAGTGGTTCTAGCAAGAATTGATCCCCCTATCATGGGTAGCGCACCGGCACAAGTAAAGAAATCTTGGATAACACTTTTTCCAATAATATTACCACTACCTATACGATTTTTTTGTATGCATGATAGTGGGTTCTTCTTTATTAGGATCATCATTGGAAAGATTATCTAGTGTTTCTTTAGAAACTTCATCAAAGCATCTTTTAGTGTTATCATTAGAAGGCAAAGCTTGATGATCAATAGGTTCCGCACTAGTGGCTGGAACATCACTAACTTTTTCAAACTCAGACATGATAGCAACTTCAAGCAAAGCAAGCAAACAAGCAAAGGAAAATATTTTTGTGTTTTTTGATTTTTATGAGAAGTGGGGGAGATGAAAAATAGAGGCAAAGGCAAATAAAAAGTAGAGCAAGTAGATGATAGTTTGAGTGAAGGTACTTGTAGTGATTTGATGATATCTCCCTGGCAACGGCGCCAGAAATTCTTTCTGCTACTTGTGAGCAGCGTTGGGATTTTCCCCGAAGAGGAAGGGTGAAGCAGTACAGTAGAGATAAGTATTTCCCTCAGTGAGAACCAAAGTTATCGAACCAATAGGAGACTCAAGCAAACACAAGTGAACAACACCTGCACACACAAAAGCAAATACTTGCACCCAACACGGGCAAGAGGGTTGTCAAGCCCCTTGAACTCGTTACTTGCAAGGATCAAATCTTGTATAGGTAGATGGATAAATTGCAAAAGAAAATAAAAAGGAAATAATTGCAGCAAGGTATTTTTGGTTTTAGCAATATATGTAAAGTAGACCCGGGGGCCATAGTTTTCACTAGAGGCTTCTCTCTTGAGTACATAACATACGGTGGGTAGACAAATTACTGTTGGGCAATTGATAGAAAAGCGCATAGTTATGATGTTATTCTTGGCAATGATCACATATATAGGCATCACGTCCATGACAAGTAGACCGACTCCTGCCTGAATCTCCTACTATTACTCCACCAATCGACCACTATCCAGCATGCATCTATGGTATTAAGTTTATGACAAACAGAGTAACGCTTTAAGATAGATGACATGATGTAGACCAAGTAAACCCAATCAATATGAATAAACCCAGTCATTTTATCCTTAGTAGCAACAATACAATATGTACCCCATCCCCTTCTATCACTGGGTGGAGACACCGCAAGATTGAACCCACTACAAAGCACCTCTCCCACTGAAGATAAATCAATCTAGTTGGCCAAACCAAACGGATAGAACGGAGAGAAATACAAAGTTATAATAATCATGCATAATAAAGTTCAGAAAAGACTCAATTACTTTCAATGAACAATCTGACCATAAACCCACAATTCATCGGATCCCAACAAATAAACCGCAATAGAAGATTACATCGGATAGAACTCCAAGAAGATCGAGGAGAACATTGTATTGACGATCAAAGAGAGAGAAGAAGCCATCTAGCTACTAGCTATGGACCCGTAGATCTATGGTGAACTACTCACACATCATCGGAAGGGCAGCAAGGTTGACGTAGAAGCCCTTCGTGATCGATCCCCCCCGGCAGAGTACCGGAAAAGGCCTCCAGATGGGATCACAAAAGAACAGAAGCTTGTGGCGGCAAAAAAGTTTTTACGTCTAGCTCTCTGTAGGTTTGGGAATATTTGGGAATTTATAGAAGTGGAATTAGGTCAAACGGAGCTGCGTGGGCTCCACAAGCTCAGCCCCCCCGGGGCGCGCCCTGTGAGCTTGTGGCTCTCTCGTGTCTCTTCTGGCCTCCTCCCGAAGGTTCTAGGGTCCCTTCTGGGCCAAAAAAAATTACTCTAAAGATTTTTTTTTGTTAGGACTTCATTTGATATTGATTTTCTGAAAAGCCAAAAACAAGCAAGAAACAGGAACTGGCACTGGGTTAATAGGTTATGTCGTGGTCTTGACACGATAGATGCCCTCATGAAAGGACTTGGAGATGAGGCCATCGCACAAGGGTGGAAGCTTAACGGGGTTGATCGGGAACGAGAAGACACGGGATTACCCAGGTTCGGCCCCTCACGATCGAGGTAAAAGCCTACGTCCTGCTTGATTATATTGTTGTAGATCTCGATTACAAGGATGCAGATTCGCTAACCTAGCTTTCGAGGGATTACAACTTAGTCTTTCTGGCTTAGGCACTGCCCTTTATATAACAGGTGGAACCCTAGATTTACATGAGAGTCTGGGTCATAATCTAACCCGTCTCCTTCACTTATTCTACTTATTCTCCAAGGCAACCTTCCTGCCGCATGTTTGCCTCCTAAGCCGGCCCATAGGCTGAGCCGGCCTTTCTCACCGGGCCTCTGTTAAACTGGCCCACTGAATGTCTTCTTAGCCCCGCAGTGAGATAACCCGCTGAGCCCGCTCAAAGGCCGGGTCATCTTCCTGCCGGGTCTACTCACTGGGAAATATCCCCAACATTAGCCCTCGGTTTGACTTGAATTCATTCATGTTAAACTCCACCCTGAAAAACAGAAATCATTAACAGGGAAAAATATCCACAAATTGCCTCTCAAGCCGGCCCTTTGAAGCACCGGGTCATTCTTCTGGTTTCAGATTTTGCATTTTCATTGCTTTCGTCTCATGACATCACACTCCACTTCCGCAAAATTCGGAATGACATCACAGGGAATCTTTGAATAGATTTGTATTGCCTCGTTAGGCGCGAAAATCGAGGAGCCCTTCCAGCCTCTATTCACTGCGCCGCCTGGGGTTTCGCGAATGCCGCTTCGGGCCCGCCATGCCTATAAGTAGACATGCGCCTTCCCCGCTTTCTTTTTACTGCTCCTCGTCTTCTTCTTCTGTATGTCGCCGCTACGCCTGTTCGAGCTCACCGCCGCCACCCGTTCAGCACCGCCCAAAACCTTCATCCCGTTGCCGGAGCTCATCTGGCCTTAATCGGCCGCATCCGCAACGTTTCTCCATCTGCAGACCTCTCCAACCAGATCTGTCTTTCCGCCATTATTGTGGTTCCTCGGCTATTCTTCTAGTTCTTCTTTCAAACTAGTTGTAGATCTGTTAAATCATCGTAAGACCATGCTTTGTCGTTCACAGAATCGATCCGCAATATTTTCCCGCATTGTAGATCCACTCCTCTACTCCAGATAGATCCCTCATTGCGGTTTATGCCTTACCTCGAAGAACAGCCCTAGATTTATTTTCTATTTTTAGGCCATTTTCCAGATCTGTCAAACCTCTGAATGTATACAGAACCTGTTTACTGAGTCATCGCCCAGTCTGTGTCCAACACTGGTAAAAATCACGCTAAGCATTTTACCGGCTTTTATTCGTCAAGAACCTTGACCCGGATTTTACTTGCATCCCTTCTCGTAACCCGGCAAAATATCTCAATTGCCGGCTCATATACACCATTTATATTAAACCAAGCTCATGTTTTGCCGGCTTATGACACCTTCTCCTTTTCATAGCAGCTGAATCAATGGCTCCCAAACCCAAGATTGTTAACTGGGCAAAATCCAGGACGTCTGAGCTTAGTCTGCAGGCCCTGGTAGATTCCGGGTTGCTGCCATCTAAGGAAACGATTGGATGACGCGCTCCTGAAGAGGAAATCCATCCTCAGCCGGATCAGAAGGAAATCATGGTATTCGCTGATCATGTTTCGAGGGGATTTCATCCCCCAGGCTCAAAGTTTTTCAGAGACGTATTGCATTTTTTCAACATCAGGCCTCAAGATCTGGCCCCCAATTCCATCTTCAACTTGTGCCAGTTCCAAGTATTCTGTGAAGTATATCTGCAGCTTGAGCCATCCATTGACCTATTCCGAGAGTTCTTTTATCTGAACCGCCAAACAGAACATAAGGATGGTCCAAGCGTTGAACTTGGCGGGGTCTCCATCCAACGGAGGAAGAATATAGTCTTTTCTGAAGCCAAGCCGGCCAGCAACCCCAAAGGGTGGCACAAAACCTGGTTTTACTGCAAGGACACCTCCCCCGAAGGGCAACACCCACTGTCGGGTTACAGAGCAAACCGGCTTGCCGCCATTGCAGCTTTCCCGGGTGTTGCTTCCAGGGAAGAGAGGGAGAGAATCTGGAGCCCCTGTATCCAAAAATGAATGCATTAATCGCTCACGGTCTCACCGGCGTCGATCTGACCCAGACTTGGGTTGAGTGGCAAATTCAGCCACTCAGCTTCAGGACCCGTCTTATGCATACCTACACCGGTCATCCGGAAGACCCACTTCGGTTTAGCCGTGTTAATCTCTAGGAGAAAGACGTCCTAAAATTTGCCAAGAAACTTCTTGGTGAAACAAAGGATGACATCAAGCTCGTGGGACTCGCCCCATTTTATGCCAACAACCCGGCTCCTGAGGTAAGCCGTCTTTGTCACCTTTCATTTTGCTAATACTGTTTTATCCTTGTCACAATTTCATCAATTCGTCATATTACAGGAGAACGCTGACTAGTGGTGGGTTGAAGTTCAAGATCCTACCCCTCCTCGAGAAGACGACGAAGAGGACCCGGATGATGATGATGAAAATGAGGTAGAACTTGACTCTCTTGGCCGCCTTTTGAATCATATTGCTGATGCTAACTCCTCACAGGAAGAAGCTGAAATTAGCCACACCGTCAAGCCGGAGGTAACTTTGATTTCTTCAAACTCTGACTCCCCAAAACCTGTTCGAAAGAAATTCCGGGCTGTAGTCCACAAAATCTGAAGAAAACCTCGGGTTACCATCCATAAAGTCCCTTTTTCACACCAAGATGCTCACTTGGATTCCCAATTTCTTTTGAAGAAAACACAGCACGCCGGCACATCCAAAAGAAAGACCCGGAGCAGTGAAGGAGAATTGAGTGGCAGGCTACCATATGAGCCGCCAGCACGTAGAGCGTGGACAGAGGTGCTTCTTAGTCCAACTCCCTCTTTTCCTCTAGCTGGTCATTTCAAAGAGCCCTTACATTTGAATGAATTGGCATATCAGACGTCCCCCTCTTCGGACGAGTCAACCGCTACTCAGGCACCGGCCTTCAACATTAACCCGGGGTGAGCACTTTGATTATTCTTATGTCGCATAACAATCTTGCCCTTTATCCTTTGAATAACTCTTTGTTCCTTGTATAGCGCCAAGGCCATTAAGAAGAAGACCACCGCCGGGTCATCGGACCCGGTCATTCCAACAAGTCCTTCCTGAGAAGAGACAGCGGCTACCTTGGACACCCAGGATGAGCCGGTGTTTCAGAACAGCCCGCCGCCCCAAGACACTACTGTGAACCCGACTCATGCCTCCTCTCCTGTTATTCAGGAGAAGGAAAATTTAACTGAAAAGCAGGCCGCAGCACTGGCTCAAGATGAAGTAGTGGTGATCAGTGAGAAGCAAACCGCTCCACCGAAAATCGCTACTGCTCTAACCAAGATTCCTACCAAGGCTGAGCCGCGCCTTAAGAACAAAGGGAATATGGCTCTTGACTTCTCTGCCTTTGAAGAACAAGACGCCAACATACTGCACCAAGCCGTGCTGACCCGGCTGTTTGAAAGCCGTGATATGGAAATTGCAATGGTAACTTCATTGAAGCGGAAAAATGAGGTAACTTTTGCCCTCTGCCATGATACTCATATATATATATGTAGCCCCCAAGGGCCGGGTCATTATCAGATGATGACCCGGGACTTCAAAACTTTCCTTGCATGCATAACCTCAAACGGCGGCCCCAAAGGCCGGCTCGTCATATTATGACAGGCGGGTCTTCATACGCAATAACATAGATCGAATTACACAATAGCCCCCAAGTTCCATGTGGAATGCCTACATCTGCATGGAACTTGTTATTTTTGATGAAGCGCTGAAACATGTAGCTCCCATGTGCCGGGTCGACCGGAAGGGCGGCTCGGGATATGCTTATATGTCGTATAACTGAAGCTGCCTCGTAGGACATGCTGAATCAAGTGGAGACTCAGGCTTCCTTCTTCCGGAAGGAAGCAAGGAAGGAGAAAAAACTTTGCAAAGAAGCTGAAAAAATTTCTTCAGAAGTCAACAAGTCTCTGCTCCTTGTGAGAAGCACTTTGATGGAAGCCGAGGCAGAAAGAGCCGCCCTAGCTAAGCGTGCTGAGGAGGCTGAGGCCAAACTGGAGCCGGTAACTCGAGAGCTATCCACTCTAAAGGGCCATATCACAGCCATGTGCAAGGCCATCTTCGGGAAGTAAAAAGACTAGCATTAGTCAATTATACCAGCTTAATATGCTAAGCCGGCCTTACTGACCTCGTGCACTTATCCTTGAAGGCCGTAGGAACCAAACCCTTGTTCAGCAGCCACTGGTGAAATTGAAGGCGGTTTATACTTTTGTGGAGCAGCTGTACATAGGCGGCTCCCGTTGCATAATGGCCGCAAAAAATACCAAGGCACCGCCACAGTCGATTTCTGATATGCTGAAGGAATTGTCTGTGGTGCCTGCATGGTGGGAGGAGTGGAAGAAGGCGGCTTGTCATGCGGGAACCCTGACGATGTTGGCGCGCACCAAAGCGTACGTGCCAGAATTGGACCCGGCTCAGATTGTGGGTGGGTATCCTGAGTTCAATGTAGATGACTCCCCCTTTACTGAGAAGGACTTCCGATGTTGCCTAAAGGAAACCCGGGTTGCCGCCACTGCCATTGCCGTGATAGCGAATTTGTCCAAATATCAAGCCGGATACTCTGAAAATTATGAGCGGATCGAACCACCTAACCCGCCGGTAGTTGCTCTCACTCGTGCTTGTAAGCAATCTTTCGCCCCTAATGTTGATCCTTCTTCTGTGATAACCGCCGATGCAATGTTTGAAGCCTTGCGCTCCATCCAGTGGTCGACCGGCGAATCCACAAGCCAGGAAGGGGCAGAGGATGACGACAATCGCGAAGAGCCGGGACAAAGCATCCTCCCGCATTCTTAACATGGCAAACACCGGCTCTTCCTTGTTTGGAGTAGAATTTGGATGAATACCATTGAAGTCTGCAGCCCGATGGGCGACTTGTAATAAGTTAGCGTCCAAAAGTGTTGCTGATGCCAGTGCCATCGTGTACTGTGCTGTTGTTGCCTGTATAAACATTTTTGTGGATGCCTTGCCTGCGCACTTATACAGGCGTTTTTGTCATTGTGAATCCTATTTTCGGCCTCTAGAGCCGGTTTTTGCAATAAGAGTGATTCTGCCCAAACAATAACAACTACAGATAGCAATAGTTTTGATTGATGAATATCAATTAGTAACCTTGTTACTGTTTGTAATGAAACATGAATATCAAATTTAACTAAGGTAGATGTCATGTATGAAATGTATGTATGCATGCAGAGATGAAATGAATGCAAAAAGAGAACATGACTATAACAAGCCGGTTTTTGAAAACACAACTTGAAAGACCGGCTTATAAAACTCAAGTCTGAATCGCTTTCATGAAGCTGGCACTTTGGCCTGTTGGTTTATCCTCGCTTTCTGAAAGCCGGCTCTCACGCGACCAATCGAACGTTTTAACTCTGATGAATTCAGGGTCACCTTTGTGATTGACTCATCAGGCGTACGCCGGGTCACTTTTTTTGTTTGGAGTAGCATCTTGCTAACAGGCAGGTTTAACCAACTTTTGGCCTTTTGCCGGGTTAAAGGGTTTTGTAAGCTAAACTCAATGAGTTGGAAGTCCCCAAATAACCAATGATCAACAAATAAAGACTCAACGCCCAATTTTGAGGCGAAACGACAAACTCTCTTATACAGAGCTGCCGGTCGTTATTTTATTGATCAAAAATATGTATATACATGATAGAAGGTATGCACAAAGATGTAACCCAGTCGATAACTTAGGTGTAGTATGGCCGGAGATGGGCAATGTTCTAGGGCTGGCTTGTCTCCTCTTCAGAGGTACGTGATTTATCCGCCTCACGTATATCAACCAGGTAATACGACCCGTTGTTCAGATTCTTGCTGACCACAAAAGGTCATTCCCAAGGAGGTGATAACTTATGCATGCCTGTCTGGTCTTGTATCAGACGGAGCACTAAGCCACCTTCCTGAAAAGTATGGCTTCGAACTCTACGGCTGTGATAGCGACGTAGGTCCTGTTGATAAATTGCTGAGCTGGAAGCGGCAAGTTCATGTTCTTCTTCCAGAGCTTCAAGAGTGTCTTGTCGAGCTTGCTCATTGTTAGATTCCACATAAGCCACCACCCGAGGGGAGTCATGACGAATATCGCTTGGAAGTACAGCTTCTGCACCATAGACCAGGAAAGACGGCGTATAGCCTGTCGACCTATTGGGAGTAGTCCGTATGCTCCAAAGCACCGCAGGTAACTCTTCTTCCCAGCAACCCGGCGTGCGTTGCAAAGGCACCATGAGCCGGGGTTTGATACCATGCAGTAATTCCTGATTGGCTCTTTCTGCCTGCCCATTGGACTGAGGATGCGCAACCGATGCTAGATCAAGCCGGATGTGTTCCTGTTAACAGAACTGTTTCATGACTCCCTTGGAAAGATTGGTTCCATTGTCTGTGATAATACTGTGTGGATAACCGAAGCGAAATATCAACTTTTTCAGAAACTTGACGGCTGTAGCAGCGTCACAACGGCTGACTGGCTCTGCTTCCACCCACTTGGTAAATTTGTCCACTGCTACCAACAGATAAGTATGCTTATTCTTAGAACGTTTGAAGGGTCCAACCATGTCAAGCCCCCAGACTGCAAAAGGCCAAGTTATCGGGATCATCCTCAACTCTTGAGCCAGCACATGAGCCTGGCGAGCATATTTCTGGCAACCATCACGTTTGCGCACAATATCTTCTGCATCGGCGTGAGCTGTGAGCCAGTAAAACCCGTGCCGGAAAGCTTTGGCGACCAGTGATCTTAAGCCAGCATGGTGACCACAATCACCAGAATGAATCTCATTGAGAATAGCACGGCCTTCTTCGGGTGAAACACAACGCTGAAAAACACCAGTGACACTTCGTCGGTGCTACTTGCCGTTGACGATAGTCATGGACTTGGATCGTCGGATGATTTGTCGAGCGAGGATTTCCTCTGCTAGAAGTTCTCCCTGGCTTAGATAAGCCAAGTAAGGGACTGTCCAATCAGGTATGGCGTGGACAGCAACCACTAGAGCCGCCTCCGGGTCAGGAATAGCCAAGTCCTCCTCTGTTGGCAACTTGACAGACGGGTTATGCAAAACGTCCAGAAAAACAATGGGTGGCACCGGCTTGCGCTGAGAACCCAAGCGAGAGAGTGCATCTTCTGCCTCATTCTGCCGGCGATCAATGTGATCAACTTGATAACCCTTGAAGTGTCCAACAATGTTGGTGACCGCGTGCCGATAAGCCGCCATAAGGGGATCCTTGGAGTCCCATGTACCAGAAACCTGTTGGGGCACCAAATCTGAGCCGCCCAAACACCTGACCCGGCTCAAGTTCATCTCCTTAGCCAGCCGAAGTCCGTGAAACAATGCCTCATATTCTGCTACACTGTTAGTACAAGGGAACATAAGTCTTAAAACATAACAAAACTTATCTCCTTGTGGGGAAGTGATCACCACTCCAGCCCCCGAGCCTTCGAGCTGTCTTGAGCCGTCAAAATGTATGGACCAGTATGTCGTGTCGGGCTTCTCCTTGGGAGCCTGTAACTCTGTCCAATCATTAATGAAGTCCACCAATGCTTGAGATTTGATTGCTGTGCGGGGCACATATTTGAGATGATGTGGACCGAGTTCGATGGCCCACTTAGCAACCCGGCCTGTGGCTTCCCGGTTCTGGATTATGTCCCCAAGAGGTGCTGAGCTGACCATAGTGATTGGATGCTTGTGAAAGTAATGCTTCAGCTTGCGACTAGCCATGAACACTCCGTAGACCAGTTTCTGCCAATGCGGATATCGCTGCTTGGATTCCGTTAATACTTCACTGATATAATACACAGGGTGTTGAACTGGATACTCCTTGCCTTCCTCCTTGCGCTCTACAACAACTGCAATGCTTGCAGCTTTGTTGTTGGCAGCAATATATAACAGCATAGGTTCATTCTCATGAGGGGCAGAAAGGACATGCGGCTCAGACAGTTGTTTTTTGAGGGCTTCGAAAGCCTGATCTGCAGCATCACTCCAAACGAAGCTATCTGATTTCCTGAGCAATTGATACAACGGGATTGCCTTCTCCCCAAGCCAGCTTATGAACCGGCTCAACGCCGCAACCCACCCAGCCAGCTTCTGCACAGCATTAAGATTTGCTGGCTTAGCTAGGGTCGTGATTGCCTTGATCTTCTCCGGGTTAGCTTCAATGCCACGCTCAGAAACAAGAAATCCAAGAAGCTTTCCTGCAGGGACGCCAAAGACACACTTCTCCGGGTTAAGTTTCATCTGGTAGATGCGGAGGTTATCAAATGTTTCCTTAAGATCCTCCAACAAGGTTTCTTTCTTGCGGGATTTAACCACAATGTCATCAACATAAGCACGAACATTCCGCCCAATCTGCTTGTGGAAACAGCTTTGGACACAGCGATGATAAGTCGCCTGTGCACACTTCAGACCAAATGGCATGGTCGTATAACAGAAGGCTCCAAAGGGTGTGATGAATGCCGTTTTTTCCTGGTCTTCCTGCTTCATTTTGATCTGATGATAACCAGAGTAAGCATCCAGGAAGCATAAACACTCACAACCCGCCGTAGCATCGATGATCTGGTTAATACGGGGCAAGGCAAAGGGGTCACTAGGACAAGCCTTATTTAGGTTTGTGTAATCAACACACATCCACCAAGTCCCATTTTTCTTCAGAACAAGTACCGGGTTGGCTAGCCACTCAGGATGGAAGACTTCAACGATGAACCCGGTAGCTAGGAGCCGGGCCACTTCTTCACCAATAGCTTTCCGCCTTTCCCAAAACATGATATAAAATATCATATAATTGCATATAAACATCCAAGATTGATAATATAATAGCATGAAACAATCGAAAGATACGTTGGAGACGTATCATGCAGCAATGAGTGGCGGGCGTTAATAAGCGCCCGCCGCACGTACTTCACACAGTAGTGGCGAGCGTTGCACCTTGCCCACCATTAGTCGCCCACCACTGCTACGAGATTCACTACACTGGCGGGCAAATTACGCTACCCGCCACTGATGCCACTTTAGGAGTGGCGGGAGGTCAGTGGCGGGCGGCCCAAAGAGGCTCGCCCGCCACTGCTGGGTTTAGGCGCCCACCACTGCTAGGCATTCCTGCAGTAGTGTGACTACGACTACACGAGCACAAAGCGACTGCAACTGGGTCGGGGAAAGGTGTTGTTGGGGCCCGTTGCATGTCCACCACTAGACATGCAACTACAAGTGCTGTAATCCGACTGCAACTGCATTGCCACAAAAAGACTACAAGTGGAATCATGAGGGATTTGATAGGGCCAGTTGCATGTCCACCACTAGACATGCAACTCATGTGTTGTAACCTGACTGCAACTGCACAAGCACAAAGCGATCACAACTGGGCCGGGGCGGGGGTTGTCGTGGCCAGTTGCATGTCCACCACTAGACATGCAACTCATGCGTTGTAACCTGACTGCAACTGCACAAGCACAAAGCGACCACAACTGGGCCGTAGCAGGGGTTGTCGTGGCCAGTTGCATGTCCACCACTAGACATGCAACTGCAAGTGTTGTAAAACCGTATGCAACTGCATGGGTCACAATGCAGTTGTAACCGGGGGCGGGATGGGGTTGTTTGGCCATTTGCATGTCCACTAGTAGACACGCAACTACACGCATTGTCACTTGACTGCAACTTCACGGGCCACAAACCGATTGCAACTGGGCTTAGGAGGGTGTTGTCTGGGATAGTTGCATGTTTAGCACTAGACATACAACCGAATGCGTTGTAACCCGACTGTAACTGCATGGGTAGAAAGAGACTACAATTGGGGATCAAGAAGGGGTGTCGGGCCAGTTGCATGTCCATCACCTAGACATGCAACTGCAAGCGTTGTAAGTCAACTTCAATTGCACTGGCACAAAGTAACTACACAAGACACACATATCATGCAACTGCAAGGGAACAACGAGGCTACAACTAAGGCGAGGTTGCAACTTTTTGTCATTTTCTCCCGTGACATGAGAAAGAAGATTCTAAGACGATCCACGTATGAGGGAATATAGTGGTTGTCACCCATATGGTCACCACCAGCCAGTTGCATGTCCACCCCTTGACATGCAACAGCACACGGCACACATACTACCTAATTAGAGGGGCCACAACGTGACTGCACAGGACGATTTTTTATAAATACGTAGTGTATTTTTTAAAACACATGTTGAATTGTTTTACATTGAAATGCTTTTTTCCAAATACAAGTTGAATATTTTTCAAATACACCTTGAAATATTTTTGAAATACATTTAAAACAGTTTTTAATACATAATAAATGTTTTTAACAATATTATACTACATTTTCAGATGCACAATATTTTTTTAATACATGATATGACATTTTTAGATATGCATGAACACTTTTTGTGAAATATCACAACAAATGTAAAATATTTGTTTTCATATTTTATTTCTAAGGAACATGAAAAAATAAATAAAAGAACTCGAATAGGAAATATAAATGAAAAAATGAAACATAGATACTGAACAGAAAACTGGTAGAGAACCGCACATTAGAAATTGTACAAAGAACAAACTTAGGCCGGACATTGCTTGTGACAACGTTGCTACTGGCAAAAAACAATCCCACAAAAGTACAAATCTTACAAACAAAGAAACAAAACTAAGCTAGCATTTCCTATTCGGCGCCTTCAGTGCCCGTTACTTTGTTATCCGCAAACGGGTGCACAACCCCCTCAGTGCTGGACCGACCCATTTAGCTTCTTTCCTTTCTGTTATCCTACAAAAAATCACGCCTGTTCCCATTACTTATGCACGTTTCCTTCTTTTCTTCTTTCTTCTATTAACAAAAGCCTAATTGTTGTTCGACGATTTTTAAAAAAAAATCATTTTAAATTTTTCAAAATGCATGACCTTTTTCAAAATCGATGAACTTTTCCAAATTTATGATTTTTTTTTCAAAATTGATGATTTTTTCAAATATGATGACTTTTTCTTTCAAAATTGATGAAATTTTTTCAAATTTGTGATTTTTTTTTCAAATTTGATGAAATTTTTCTCAAGAACGATGCACTTTTCTTTCAAAATCTATGGATTTTTTTCCAAAATTGACGAACTTTCTTTTAAAATCTATGATTTTTTTTCCAAAAATCGATGGACTTTTTTAAAAAAAATTATGAATTTTTTTGTCAAAATCGAATGAACTTTTTTCAAATTTGTGAACTTTTCTTCAAAATTGATGATCTTCCCCGTTGCCACCTCTCCTCTCTGAAGCGATACCTGAAGTATGTTCTTTCGTACATACATCATTAATCGGCTAGTGTTTGTTGCAAACAAATTGCCCGGAAATTGATACCAAAGCAAAACCTGATGACATGAATGTGGTAGCTTGCTAACCCACAAGTATAGGGAATCGTTTGTACACTTTTTCGGTAAGTAAGAGTGTCGAACCCAATGAGGAGCTAAAGGTAAGATTTATATTCTCTTCAAGTTCTATCGACCACCGATATAACTCTACGCACACCAACGTTTACTTTACCTAGAAACAAGTAATAAGCTACTTTGTAGGTGTAAAGGGATAGGTTTGCAAGATAATAAAGAACATGAAAATAAAAGTTAGGTGTTGTTTTAATAAAAGAACAATTAAGTTGGTATAGCGAGTGTGGAAAAGTGGTGGTAGGATTTGCAAAATTGTCCTAGGCAATTGAGAACAAGATCGGTAGTCATTTGTAACATCCCAAAATTCTAAATTTTGGAATGTTATGTTAATTAAGTAATTATGATTGTTTGATTGATTGATTGATTGAAAGTGAGTGAAATTTGAAACTTTTTGAAAGCTAAATGAGAGGGAATAAAAGGACTTTCCCAAAACTTTCATTCTTGCCTTTGATCTCTAATGAATTGAAATTCATTTCAATACAAACCCAAGAGTGAAGATGACATGAGTTCTTCCATTTAAAGAAATGAAATAGGGATTTGAAAATAATTTGAATTCCAATTGAAATAATTCAAATTCATCAACTTTATGCAACTCAATGATTTTCTTGAGAGAAGATAAAATGACTTATTCAAATTATAAGAAAGATGAGTTGGAAGTTTAAAAGAATAATTTGAAAGTCCCTTTCAAGTTATTTGAAATTCACTTTCATTTGGAAGTTATTTGAATTTCCAAATTTCAACTTCTCTAAAATTTATTAAAAATGAGAGAAGTAATATGACAATTCAAAATTCAGAGACATTTGAAATATATTTGGCCAAGGAAAAACAGAAAAGTTTTGCAAGTGGTTTGAAATCCAAACTCAAACCCAATTTGGAGTTATTTGGTTTTTATTCAAATTATTTTTCTCCTAAAAATAAATATATGGAAATGAAGGTAAAATGATTCCTTCCAAGAAATAATTAGGATAAAATAAATTTGAAATTATTTTGGTATTTTAAAAATGATTTTTCTGATTTTTAATGCAACAATAGCACTGTTTGACTTTTACGTATTTTTGTAGATTTTATTTGGATTTGCAAAATAGTTCATGTTTTAGGAAATATTTTTCTGAACATTTTGATATATTATATGTCTATATAATATTTCTATTTTATTCATTTTCTTTTGCTTTTGTTTCTCTATTTTTACTTTTAAAAGGAAATGTGCCCCTAAGGCCCACTGGCCAGCGGCCCAGCTACTCCCTCGCGCGCCCGAATCCCTTCCAGATCGCCTGACCGATCTCTTTCCCATCTCTCTCTCTCTTTCTGATGCCCGAGGCCCACTGCCCGACTTGAATCGCGCCCGCGCTCCCTTTCCCTAACCTCCCAATTTCTTTCCCTCCGCCGGAGATCGGTGCCACGCCGCGATATCTTGCCGTCTGGGCGCCGCCCCCCTGCCCCAAGACACCCCCCTATAAAAGCCGCCCTCTCCCCTCTCTGTTCCGCCCTAAAAGCCCCCTCGCCCGACGCCTCCTCTCGCCAAATTTCGCCGCCGGAGTTCACCACCGCCACCGCCGCCATTGTCGTCGATTCGCCCCACCTAGCCACCGCCGAGCTTCGCCGTCGCCACCATCCGCTCCGCCAGTGTCGTCTTCATCGCCGGAGCGACTGTCCCGAGCTCAAGGACCCCGGAGCACCGTCACCGACCACACCCGAAGATGTCGCCGTCGTTGACCGTCGCTGGAGATCCCCACTGCTGCTGTGAGCCCCGGATCTCTCCCCCTCCGTCCGATCTAAATCTAGCGGCTTAGATTAGATCGCGGTTTGTTTTTATTTTGCCCAAACCGTTTTTCTTTAGAAATCAGTCGCCCACCCGCTGCTCTCTTTTCGGTCGCTAGCTAGGCCAATTAGAACGCGCCACGTAGCCCCCTGTCTGTTCGGTAGGATTTTTGATTTTCTGTTTTTGTTTTAATTTGCAGAAATAGTTTCTGTTTTAGAAATTGAATATCTTTTATGTTTTTAATTGTTTTTGAGTGATTCTTTTAGCATTGGTTTCAAAATTTTATAAAGTTTCTGTAAATTCAAATAGTTTTAATATTTGAAGTTTTTAAAATTGAATTTGATGAAATTTGTTCAAAACACTAGATTGCTAATATCTTTTAAATAAAAATAGCTTTTTAGGTGATTCTTTTTGCTAGTTGTCACTAGGACTTTTTTGTATCCAGTAGCACTTCACAATTTATTTTTGGTTTAGTTTAAAATTGATTTATTACGAAAACAGTACTGTTCTGAATAGTTTTGCTTTAATTCTTTTTTCCTTTAGTTTTTATTTGTTTTTAAGCATTTTCTTTTTGTCACTTTTGACAAATTTTGTTAGGTTTTCTGTTAGTCAGCAGTCGACAAATTTTAATTTTTAGTTAAAATTGTTTTGCTTTTGTTTTGTGTTAAAAACTTGTATAGGTCATAATTTGAGTTTTATAAAAGCCTTTTAGTTGTTTCCTTTTGCTAATGAAAAATATTATAAAATACTTTCTGTTTATTTATTAGCTTAGTATTTTATTTTCTGTTTATTTCTTTGTATAGTATTTTCTTTACTGTTAAGTTTTTACTTAGGACAAAATTTGTTTTTGTTGTTGTGTAGTTAAGTCATAGAGTTTACTTTAGTAGCTTTCTTTATAGTTTTCCTTTGAAGTTTTCTTTGGGTTTTTCATTTGGTTTTCTTTGATTTCTTTATGTGATTTTCTTTATTTGTTTTATTTGTTGATTGTTATATTGATTGTTAGAATTGCTTGCTAGAGTAAATGCTTATGTGAATGCAATGTTTGACTATATAGATTTTCATCGGAGAGTGACGAGTAATTCTATCAAGTTATTTCTGAGGGCGATATTATCTTCATCAACTATACCATGCAAGTTCACTTTGACCATATTTTTCATACCTATGTTTCATTGCATTTAGTGTCACCTTTTCAACATTTCCTCCAGTAGTATATTGAATCTTGTAGTTGGGTAGAAGCATGAGGTAGGAACCCACACCATTGTTACTGAGCCCCGGGAACGTTATTTATGCAAATGCTACGCTTTAGTAGACGGGGATTGGTATGAGTGCTCGTGAGTGGTGTGAGAAGGAGAACTCTATGTCAATGACGACAACTTCAAGATGGCAACTACAAGGCCTGCATCTACAAGACCTCTAGACTTCAAGACTCGAGACAAGAATTCAATACACACTACTGGGTGGAGGATGGTCTGATGGGAACCCTGGAGCAACCAGTGGATGACTCGAGATGCATGGAGAAGTGCCATGACATCTTGCAGAAAGCTTCATCCAGACTCAAAGAGACGAAAGAATACTTCATGCCCGGAAGCTTACCTATGCAGCCACAAGTCAATATGGGCTCTGGCTTGGTTGACCTTAGTTGTGACTCTGGCTGGGACGGTGCTAGCAGATGTAGACGTGTAGGGAACGCAGCAGAAAACAAAACTTTTCCGCACTACGAACATGCCCAGGATCACTATGGAGATGCATACAAGGTTTTGATCCGATCGTTACCGACTCGTAGCGCAGCGGAAGGAGAGTCGGTGGTGATCGTTGGTGCAGATCCCCGCAGCTAGGATTTACAACCTCCCAACTACGAGGATGTTCTCCCTTTTCTGCTCCTCGGACAGCCCTCTGGGAGGCGGTCGGATAGTCCCTCGGACGGTGTCATGGACAGCCCTTCGGGAGGACCCTCAAAACTCGGACGGTCACTCGGACAGCCCTTCGGGAGGACACTCGAACAGCCCCTCGGGCAAAAGATCGAACCTACGACCTCTCTACGGGGTTGCACACATACGGTGTCACCTATCCGGCAGGGCTTCGCCATCCAGAACTAGTTCCCATCGGAACCCAGACAGCCTTTCGGCTCTACGAAACTATTTTGTGGGAGGGAGAGAAGAAAGCCAGATCATGCATGGCATTTGTGAGAGAGTTGGAGTGAGTGTGGAGAGCTCCTCTCCACCTCTATTTATAGGGAAGGAGGAGTGGCTGAAATTTCAGCCCAAAAGGTGGGTGGCCCCCACATGGAAGTGGCTCACAAGAAGCCACCAAACATGGGTGCACCCTCCCCAAAAAGCCACCAAACATGGGCTCCATCAAACATGAATGCTCCCTCCCCAAAAATCCACCAAACATGGGCTGCCCCCCAAAGGGGGCGCACCAACAAATCAGCCCACGAATCGTGGGATCTTGTCCCCTCACGCTGGGACAAGATGTTTTCCGTGACCGTTTCTTCTGAAAAAATTCATAAAATCCTAGAACATTTCAGGCACCCTCTAAAATAATTCTGGGCACATTCCGAAACATTTTCGGTATGGTGGTTTAATTCAGAAACATTTTTGTTTACTCCGAAACAATTTCGGTTTTCTCTCCGGAACTTTTCTAGTGACTTTCTCTCAGACTCCCTGTCTAGTATTCAGTAGATAGATGACCCTTTAGCGTGTGACCCTATAGGTTCGGTGAAGTATAGATATGACCGGAACACTTTTCGATCAATGACAAACATCGGAGCCGTGGACACCCATATTGACCCCTATACCCACACGAATAAATATTCGAGTGAACCTCCAGTTGCCGTGTGCTATTTCTGTTGCTTCGCGATATGTTACAAACACCCGAGGTGAGATTTATCGGCATACCCGTGGATCAACACATGTCCACAATGCCAGTTACCTCGTTACCGGTTTTGTTCTCTTTTCTCATTTCTGTGTTCCGACATCCCTGTGATCAAATCATAATGTGTCTGGCCAGACGATGGTGGATACTGTAACACCGAGAGGGCCCAAAGAATATCTCTCCATTGTCGGAGGAGCAAATCCCAATCTTGAGCTATAAAGTCCCTTAAAATACTTTTCCATGAACCAGTAAGCCGCCGTAATAGCCACCCATTTACGGATGACGTTTAACAAACCCCAAAGTTCATGAAGCAAGCATGAAGAAACTCGATACTCTCATGGTCTAAGGAATCATGCAAACGTTAACTTTCTCTGTGTTATTAACCATTAACTTGTGACGAATGTATCTCATAGCATAACATCAATTCGGGTCGATTCAACCACAAGTGTTCTTCTAACATTGTGTCCCCAAAGTTGTCGGCATAGTCATGCCCATGATCAGGAAAACAGAACCATCATGCAACACTTGAGCTAGTCTTAGAGGCCAGACTAGGAATACATTTTACCGTTTATTATTCCACACGTGCATATGAGTCTTCCTCCGAGCCTCGTGTTATTGCAGACTCGAGAACCATAGCAGTTATAGCACGGAATATAAACATACTTAGGAACATGGGGATAAATGATAACATTTATTATTGCCTCTAGGGCATATCTCCTACAGACTCCCACTAGCACTAGAGTCAATAATCTAGTAAATGCTAATTCACTTTACACCTATGGCATACTGGTGTAAAATATGCTTCACTTGTGGTATAGCCTGATGTCCAATGAATCTGACAACTTCAGTTCCGTGTGTATGTTTGCATCTCCTTGCGTTTTCACGCTTTCACCAAATTCATATTTTGTGTGGACTTGGCTTTGTATGTATTTGAATCACAGGTCAAACCTTGATTCCTCAGACTGAGCTATGGAGCAACTATCTACAATAGTGTCCCATTGACCAAAGCCATTTTGGAACCATACTAAGTTCATGAATGAACTATATGATTCAACATCTTCTTTGTCACTTCCAAAGTGTCAACATACTTAGCCTTTGTTATAGAAATCGCCACAGTAACCTGTTTGGAACAATTTCCAACTACCGTGCCACCATATTGTGTATTACACAAAGACCCTTAAGTTAAATCGAAAATCGCATGGAGCATTGATGAAGACTGTATTGATGTAATTACTTACAACGAGCACTTCATAATCTCTGCTTGCGAGAAAACTTGTCATCAGTGCTACTCTAGTACACAATGACATTTTTCACTGTTGTCCCATGATCAGCACTTTGATCACTTTGGTATCTATACTCGCAACAACTTGGGAGTATTGGACATATCTGGTTGTCTTACATACCATGGAATACATGATTAATCCAAACACAAAAGTGTGTGGAATCTCCATCATGTATTTTACTCATTAGTGTTTTAGGACACCGAGTCTTGCAAAACTCTTTCCATGTGACTTCGGCAAGAATCACTCCTTGGCGTTTTAATGCTAAAATGTTTTAGCATCTTGTTAATATGTATTTTTGGCTTAGCCTATTAGGCAATTCTATCTCTGTAGATAAATATGCCTAATATCAAGGACACTTAGCCCAAGCACTTCATCGAAAAACTATTTTCAATGAAGTCCTAATTCATGTCAATAAATTTATATTATTTCCAGTCAACAATGTGTCAAGCACACAAAGTTTTTAGAAATATTATTATGCTCCCACTTACTTTCTTGTAACCACAAGCATCTTCATTATCCATTGATGAAATCAAACTCTTTTGACCATTTCATCAAAAACGAATATTCCAACTCCATTTTGCTCTCTTTTGTCCATCGCTGGAACTCTGAAGTTTGCATACTCACTAGCATCCTCTGGATTGACAAAACACCTTGGACTGTATCACATGCAAGTCCTAGGTAGTATTTCCATTTCATGGAAATCCTTTTGGCATCCATGTTTCATATCTGATGATTGAAATATGTATTAATTGCTAGTTTAACCCGATCTGACTTTCACTATTGGAATCAGCAACTTTGCCGTCTGCCATGGCTGATGGCAAAGGCATGCATTGCGGACGGCAAAGATCTTTGCCGTCAGCCAGCAGACAGCACCACATCCGGCTGAACAAGCTCCGGTAAAGGCCACTTTGCCATCTGCTGGCTGACGGCAAAGACCTTTGTATCTTTGCCGTCTGCCAGCAGACGGCAAAGGGCATGGACGGCACACGTGGCAGCTTAGGTCCGTTAAGGGGTTAATGGCGTGCTTTGCCGTCTGCTGGCAGACGGCAAAGATGCAAAGGTCTTTGCCGTCTGCCAGCCGACGGCAAAGCTTCCAAATAGGCCAGCCCAGTGCACCCCAGGTTGCACAGGTAGCTGCCACATGGCAGCTTTGCCGTCTGCTGGCTGATGGCAAAGCTCTTTGCCGTCTGCCAGCAGACGGCAAAGAGCCTGTATAGCCCCTGTTTTTTTGTTTTTTCTTAAATTCATTCAATTTCACAGAATTTCATAGATATATATATATATATATATATATAT
Source organism: Elymus sibiricus (assembly GCA_039707655.1). Taxonomy (NCBI): domain Eukaryota; kingdom Viridiplantae; phylum Streptophyta; class Magnoliopsida; order Poales; family Poaceae; genus Elymus; species Elymus sibiricus. Next base: position 72,980,457 of record CM077672.1, on the reverse strand, counting down.
ATATATATATATACACGTTTGAAAATACTTTCAACAAGCATACCAACACATATCCAACAACAAGTTTCCAACAACATATCCAACAACAAGTTTCCAACAACAAAGTTCATCGTACAAAATCAAAAAAAAAGGAAGCACAAGGAGAAGAGTAGACTCCATCAACGCAAGCTTCCTCATCTAAAGAAAATCTGCAAATTGGGAAAGAAGAAAGTTAGAAGAAGAAGAAGAAGACTAGATAGAAGAAGAAGAAGAAAAAGAAGAAAAAGAAGAAGAAAAAGAAGAAGAATAAGAAGAAGAAGAATTTTTCTTCTCTTTCTTTTTCTCCTCTCCTCTTCTTTATCTTCTTCTTCTTCTAACTAAGGTAGGTAAAAATGCCATTTTTTAGCTAAGCTATGTAAAAATGCTAAGTGTAGGTCATTTTAGAGCTAAGCTAGGTAGTTATGCCATTTTTGAGCTAACCTAGGTAGTTATGCCATTTTTGAGCTAACTAAGCATATTTATAGCTATCCTAGGTAAAGTATGTCAGTTTGGACCTAAGTAAGGTTATTATGTCATTTTCGAGGAAAATAAGCTAAGTATAGGTCATTTTGGAGCTAAACCAAGGTTATTATGCCATTTTTTACCTAAGTGAGCTAATTATGTCATAAATGAACTAGCTAAGCTAAGTATAGATCATTATTGAGCTATCCTAGGTAGTTATGCCATTTTTTAGCTAACTAAGCATATCAAGTCATTTTGGAGGAAAAAATGCTAAGTATAGGTCATTTTATAGCTATCCTAGGTAAAATATGTCATTTTGGAGCTAAGTAAGGTTATTATGTCATTTTCGAGGAAAATAAGCTAAGTATAGGTCATTTTGGAGCTAATTAGGTCATTTCTTAAGCTAAGTATGCATTTGTTAAGCAAAACACTTGGGAAAACTTACCATCATCACGGAGGTGAAGGACCGGTCGGGCTTGCGCCAGTGTGAGATGGAGAAGGACCGGTCGGGGTTGCGACAGACGCAGAAGGATCGGTCGATGCTTGTCGGGAGGCATGCTGCACCAAAGATCATTTGCAATGTCTCGTTAGCATGATGCAACTCAAATGTGAATACTAGTAACTAATGACCATTCAAATGAAACTCACCGTGGGCGCTATACCAATCTGGGGCATCGGCGGAGGGGTCTGACCGTTGTTCTGGCACACGGTCTGCACATTTTGTTTTCACGAGTCAGTCATATTAGTTAGTGATGAAACGAACATTACGTGCATGATTTGGCTAATATGCAGGAGAAACTTACCACGAGGAGCTCGTATAGGGCCCGGTGAGACGCATCGTTCCGGTTCCTCTCCTCCTCCACCAGCCTAGCCGTCCTCTCCTCCATGCCCCTCTCCCTCTCCGCCGCCTGCCTGTTTGCCTCCGCCAGAAGCTCCTGGGCCCTAGCCTCGATGGCGAGCTCCATTGGCTGTGGACGAGGCCTTATCTCAGGATCGGAGCTCGTCTGGCGCTTCTTGATCTCCGGGAGAGTTCTACGACAACGTATCAGTCCATCCCCAATGGCTATCGAGCCATGGGGCGTCCCACCACCAGATATCATCACGAGCTCTGGATCAAAAGGACTCTGGCTCGGGTTGAAGTCCTCCCCTTTCCTCGTCTTCCCCTCATCTCTGTACCTCACCAGCTTGTTGTGGGAGGAGATGTTGCTGAAGCTCTGTGGATGATCGAGGTCATCCTCAGAGAATTCCTTGGCCTTCTTGTACGGGGCAGTATGGGCCATGGCATAGAGGTCGAACAGCGGTGGCACCTCCTTCTTGTATTGTCGCGCCTAAAAGAGAGGAACAAAATATTAGTTAAGGGCTCAAGCTAGCATGAAGAATGAAATTGCATGAATCATGAAGCAAACCACATACCCAGTGATCCCCGAACTCAAACAGGTTGGAGCTCCCTTGATGGTGTGGCACACCTTTCATTTGGGCACGCTTATCCTTGGCCTTGTTGTGGACAGCTAGCCATTGGGGAGAGCACCACTCATCCACTAACGCCTCCCAACAGTCCATCCTATCCGCACACCATCTCGGGGGCTCCTAAGTTAGACAAGAGAAATTTTAGCGCTACACCTACGAATCAAATCAAGGAAACTAAGTACAAGGCCTTAAGAATAGGTAATCTTCATCGTCTATATATGCTCCGGTGTCGTGTCAGGGTGTCGGGGTGTCAGGGGTGTCGTGGTGTCGGGGTGTGGTGTCGGGCTGTCGGGGTGTCGGGGTGTCGGGGTGTCGGGTCGGGGTCAGGGTGTCGGGTCGGGGGTCGGGTCGGGGTCGGGGTGTCGGGTCGGGGTTGGGGTGTCGGGTCGGGGTGTCGTTTTCTTCTTCTTCCTCTTCTTCTTCTTTTCCTCTTTTTTCCTTTTCTTCTTCTTCCTCTTCTTCCTTTTCTTCCTCTTCTTCTTCTTCTTCTTCTTCTTCTTCTCCTCCTCCTCTCCTCTTTCTTCTTCTTCTTCTTCTTCTTCTTCTTCTTTTTTCTTCTCCTCCTCTTCTTTTCCTTTTTCTTCTTCTTCTTCTTTTCTTCTCCTCTTCTTCTTCTTCTTCTTCCTTCTTTTCCTTTTTCCTCTTCTTCTTCTCCTTCTCCTTCTTCTTCTTCTTCTTCTTCTTCTTTTCCTTTCTCCCTCTTCTTCTACTTTTTCTGGTTTTTTTTCATCTTTCTTCTTCCTCTTCTATTTATCTAAACCTAAACCTAAACTTAGCATCTATTATCTACTAAAAGGAAAATATGGAGAAAAATTAAAGAGATTAACTAGAAAATCCCACGTAAATCAGAAAATACCAGCCGTTCGATCTTAGTAACATGTGAAGTTTTAAAAACAATCTCTATTTCACGCTTTCTCCTGTGTCTACCAAGTCGTCGTCGGCCGCACTGATTTCTAAATCTCGCCTCCCGCGTGGGTCATACGGCCGCGAGCGCGACTATCATGCAAGAGCCGCGGGGCTCGATCTTGCCTCTCCCCTTCCGGACGGAAGAGTTCTTCCTCTGGGGTCATCAAGTCAACCAGTATAGAGATGTGAGGTACAACTGTACAAACGTGGGTAGTGCACGGGATCCCCATCATGCATGCAAGAGGCAAACAAAGCCAGCTTCAGAGGACAAGCGAGCATGCAACTCAAGGTGAGCCAGCTACACAGGACGAGCGAGCATGCCCGAGTAACCAATCTAGCATTGGTACAAACTAATACTACTTCAGATCATCAGTTTTTTTTTATGTTGTTAGAATGAATCTTTGCAAAGCAGTCAACTATCCCTTCATAACATGTGTTATCATTGCACGCACAAAGCGAGCATGCCCGAGTAACCAATCTAGCATTGGTATATAGGTCTTTGTTTTGTTTAAAATTTTATTAATATGATTTATGCCTTTAATTGCTTCAATATGATGTGCCCTTGCAGAAGATGTTTCCTCTCCTCTTTTTTCTTCTTCTTCTTCTTTTTTCCTTTTTTCCTTCTTTTTTCCTTCTTTTTTTTCTTCTAGATTTTTTCTTTTCTAACCTAATAAACTAAACTCTAACCCTAACCAAACCTAACCTAATACCTAATAATCTAAACCTAAACTAAAAACAAAAAAACAGAAAAAAGAGGAGAGGGGAAGAGCTCACCAGAGGGGGGCGGGGCAGGGGGCATCGGGGAGGGTTGGGGGAGCGCCGGGGAGGGGCGGGGGAGCATCGGGGAGGGGCGGGGGAGCGCCGGGGAGGGCCGCGGGAGCGCTGGGGCGGCGGTGGCGGCCGGGCGGCGGGGACAGGGGCGCTCGGGCGCCTGGGAGCGGCGGGTGGCAGGGGCGGAGGGGGCGCAGGGGGCGGAGGGGGGCCGCAGGGCTCCGGGGCGGTGGGGCGCGCAGGGGGGCCGGGGCGCGGCAGCGGGGGCGACGGGGCCGCGGTGGCGCCGGGGCGGTGGGCCGATGGGGCGGCGGGGTGATGGGGCGACGGGGCGGCGGCGCGCGTGCGGTGGGCGACGGGGACGAGAGGGAGAGAAACAGAGAGAGAGAGAGGCGGGGTGGGGCGCGGCCGTTAGTTAAGTCAAACCTTTGCCGTCTGTCCCACCTTTGCCGTCTGCCTTTTTGCTCTTTGCCGTCTGCTAGCAGACGGCAAAGAGGGGGGCCGTTAGGTTTTTTTGTAAGCAGCTCGTTACTGGGCCCACCTCCCTCTTTGCCGTCCGCTAGCTGACGGCAAACCTCCTTTGCCGTCTTCTGGCAGACGGCAAAGAAGCGGCAGAAGGCAAATAGCTTCTTTGCCGTCAGCTAGTTCTTTGCCGTCTGTTTTCTGGAAACGGATGGCAAAGCGCTTCTTTGCCGTCCGCCAGCTGACGGCAAAGAACTGGCAGACGGCAAATTAGCTAATTCCAGTAGTGTTTAAGCATCGCTACGGTGAGACAATCTCATCGTAGTCAACTCCTTGAATTTGTTGTTGCAACAAGTCGAGCTTTATGGATAAAACATTTTATCCACATCATTTTATAGTTCCATTAATGTTCGTTAGACTCTAAGTCTTCCGAAGGGTTTATCAAGATCTAGTCTTGAATCATTTATGGAAACTATCTCGGATTGTATTGGCATTTAGCCAATTCCGGAGTCAGGGCCCATCAACGCTTCCTTGTGTATCGTAGGTATACTGTTGTCTAGCAACAATATCTCGTCTGCGCACTTGAAAGGTTTGCACGAGTTTTGCCTACGTGGTTCAGCTGCAAGTTCGACCGAAGTCCATACATCTCATGTAGAGGCCATCCGTATCAGTCGCAGTAGGAAACTCTGGAATCACTTCCAAGGTTCCTTTCCTTTGATCAAATGACGAAGATACGGTTATCTCATCGACTTGCACTGTCCTCCCACTCACCTTTTTTGCAAGAACAATTCTCTTTAAAAGCGTATCGTTCTTTGTGGCAAAACATTTTGCCTCGGTATAGTGGTGGAGGAATTCTCAATAATTTGGGATAACCTACAAAGTAGCACTTGTCTGATTTGGAATAGGTTTGTAAATATTTTACACAAGCCCCATATTCCAAATGATAAGAAAAGATATAACATGGTTGGGTGTACCATACCATGGTGTCATTTCAACAGATTTGATGGCGCTCTTTTCAGTGTAAAAGCCGTAGTCTCTAAAGCATTACTTTAAAAGGGATAATGGCAAATTGATTTATGTCATCTTTGATCTTACCATGTCATAAATGGTTTGAATACATCTTCACAGACATTCCACTCACAGTGGTGTTCCGGGAGGTGTAAGTTATGAAACTCTTTTCACAACTCATCAGACATTCGCTAAACTTGTAACTCAAATATTCCTTTCCGCAATCAAATTGCAGAAACATAATTTTCTTGTTTCAATAATTTCTACTTCATATTGAAAACCTTTTGAATGATTTCAAAAGATCCAGACTTATGTCTCATCAAGTAAATATCCATATATCTACTTGAGTCATTTCTGAAGATAGATAAATCCACTGCTAGCAATAACCTTTATTGGACTACACACATCATAATGTATGATCACCAATAAGTTCGTTGCTCGTTCCTTATGGCCTGTGAACAGTATTTCAGTCACTTCACTTTTCGGACGAAAGTCGCAAGTGTCAGATGATTCATAATCAAATGACTTCAAAATCCATCATAATGGAATTTCTCCATGCGGGTTTCTCCATTGTGACCAAATGCAGTGCCACACATATGTGGTATTCTTTTAGTCTTGTGACATTTAGCATTAGTGTTACGGATGTATCATATTACCATCAATATTCATAACATACGTCCCATCCTTGATGGAAGCATGGCCCTTATGTTATTCATAATATTGAACAACAATTGTTCTTTTATGAACAACACTCTTGCAACAAACATTATGCAAATGGGCTAGAGTGTATAAAACTCTAAAATGAATTATGAAAGTAAATACAGAGGTAATGTATTATTATCAATATTCATAACATACATCTCATTCATAATGAAAGTATGGCCCTTATGTTATTCAATTCATAACACCGAACATCAAAAGTTCTCTTATGAACAACCTTCTTGCAAGATACCTTATGCAATGGACTAGAGTGTATAAAACTCTAAAAATGAATTATGAAAATAAATACATAGGTAATACACCGATGGAAGGTATAGTAACATTTACTATGTTCGCAACGCGTATCTAAACCTCACTCCGGCAAGTCTTTTAGGTCGTAGTAGTTCTTGCATCGAGTCGCAACAGAATGCAATCGAGTGGGTATCTTTGTGAGCAACTCACAATACCCAAGAATTAGTGACTAACAATTTATCACAATTCCCAAGAACTATTTCTTTGACCAGCCTTCTATACATCAATAGCTTGTTTGACTTTCATACATGAGCTGGACATTCCATTCTTCTCTCTTTTTGCCTTTATACTTCTAACAGTTTTACTTCCAATATTTCTCCTACTCTCAAAAGAAGCACCCAACTTAAGAGTGGCGTTAGCCCCGGACTTCCTAGGCGTGAAAGTTTCACTAACACCCTTCAGACACTTCCTTTCTCTTTAAGTTGTTGTTTTATTCACCTTCATATCATATGACAGGCGTTCTTCTGGATCCCTCTCTTATCAGTCCAATGCATAGTAAACACTTTACTAATAATTTGCAAACAAACATTGCTTTGGATATCCCATATCTTTTAGCCTTTGTTTGTATCTGAAACTAATTTTCAGTTCCATGAATATCACATAACTATCCCAAACTTTCGAAGTTCGGGTCTCATGGAAGCAAACATATTGCACTTGACAATAACGGAATTCTAGCTTTTGGATCGAAGGACGAGAGTCACATCATCCATAGCATTAGCAGGAGAATACCGAAAGCATGCGATAGGATAAAATCCTTCTCGGCACTCTTGAGGACAATCCTCACATTACATTACCAACCGTAAAGTTTTAACTAGATATTTAACAGTTATTTAATTTTAATAGGGAAGGTGGAAACGCGAGCCATTATTCTACAACTATTATGCAAATCACACTTAGACAGTGTTCATAATTAATTGCACTGAGAATTAAAAGAATTAATTCTAAAGTGCGCTCCCACTCAAACCAATATCTCTCATAATTGTTTGTGAGTGATTCAAGATCCGAATATCAATTCAACGTCATAGAATCATCATCTCATGACGAGGATTTCAATCGGTAGGCCAACTTGCCGATCACATCTCTATGTGACTCTTGTTCATCTTTCGATGCGTTTGTTCCGAGCTCAGGACGATCCTGCCATGAACGTCAAGACAACCAAGTGATCTCGCTACGAGGTCTGACCTCACCCGCCTAACACCCGTACAATCGTTCATACCCATGCATCCATGGAGCACCCCGAAAGGAAAGATGCTGTGACGGTGCTACACTTGGGAGAACACTAACTACTTGATATTTTAAGTGAGAGATCACCCTAATAAAAAGAGACTACCACGCAATCAAAAAGGGTGCATCATAAGGGATAAACATCTCAGGAAATTCATAATAGCATGATATGGTATAGCCCTTTCTGACGGAGAAGTCTTTTATTTCTTCATCTTCGGCATTTGCGTCGGTGTTCACCTTTGCGAAGATTGCCACCACCTTGTCGATGCACCAGATAATATTGCTATCTCTATAGCTAATAAAATAAGTGCATTACTTAAGGTTGACACGCAGGTCATTAAAGTGACAATCATATGGCTCCAGCCATCATGCCGAATCATGACTCACGGGTCATGTTAATTTTACATCATATAGTTATCTCATACATAATCAAATTAAATATGAGCACTGCTATACCACATCATACGCACATCCTGCAAAAGCAAGTTAGATGCCTCTAATCGGTTTATGCAAAAAATTATTTTACGTGGCTTCTAAGGTTTCGAAACAAACCGAAGCTACCAACGTTCATCACCAAGTATGATTATTCAAGTCGCTAGATTAACTTTGCGGGGTGTATGAAACACGAGATAATAAAATCTCGAGCCCCATACTGAACTTCGTCATATGCATGACCCCCATGCAGATCATATCTGCACTGCCCTTTCGTCTGCGAAATTTCATCTTTCTTTTAACTATGGTGGAATTCAATGAACTGTTAGCACTTCGTTGATCAATCAGGATCGCGGATTGCCAGAACTTTGAAACTCCACCATGCCGTTATCAAGACCAGAAATACACAAATTTCAGGGAAGCAACAAGAACATCGGGTAACAGATTTCATCTGCTACCCGCACAAATAATTTTCAGTAATAGAACTCATCTACTACAAATTATATTGTGCAACACCCATACATCTCTATGTATTCTAGATCGTAACCTGCATCTACGCATAGCACGGCTCATGATGCCACTGTAGGGAACGCAGCAGAAAACAAAACTTTTCCGCACTACGAACATGCCCAGGATCACTATGGAGATGCATACAAGGTTTTGATCCGATCGTTACCGACTCGTAGCGCAGCGGAAGGAGAGTCAGTGCAGATCCCCGCAGCTAGGATTTACAACCTCCCAACCGCGAGGATCTTCTCCCTCGTCTGCTCCTCGGACAGCCCTCCGGGAGGCGGTCGGACAGTCCCTCGGACAGTGTCACGGACAGCCCTCCGGGAGGACCCTCAAAACTCGGACGGTCACTCGGACAACCCTTTAGGAGGACACTCGAACAGCCCCTCGGGGAAAAGATCGAACCTACGACCTCTCTACGGGGTTGCACACATATGGTGTCACCTATCCGGCAGGGCTTCGCCGTCCAGAACTAGTTCCCACCGAAACCCAGACAGCCTTTCGGCTCTACGAAACTATTTAGTGGGAGGGAGAGAAGAAAGCCAGATCATGCATGGCATTTGTGAGAGAGTTGGAGTGAGTGTGGAGAGCTCCTCTCCACCTCTATTTATAGGGAAGGAGGAGGTGGTGGTGGCTGAAATTTCAGCCCAAAAGGTGGGTGGCCCCCACATGGAAGTGGCTCACAAAAAGACACCAAACATGGGTGGTCCCTCCCCAAAAAGCCACCAAACATGGGCTCCATCAAACATGGATGCTCTCTCCCCAAAAATCCACCAAACATGGGCTGCCCCCCAAAGGGGGCGCCCCAACAAATCAGCCCACGAATCATGGGATCTTGTCCCCTCATGCTGGGACAAGATGTTTTCCGCGACCGTTTCTTCTGAAAAATTCCAGAAAATCCCAGAACATTTCTGGCACCCTCTAAAATCATTCTGGGCACGTTCCAAAACATTTCCGGTATGGTGGTTTAATTCAAAAACATTTTCGTTTACTCCGAAACACTTTCGGTTTTCTCTCCGGAACTTTTCCGTCGTCTCCGAAACTTTTCCGGTGACTTTCTCTCAGACCCCCTGCCTAGTATTCAGCAGATAGATGACCCTTAAGCATGTGATCCTATAGGTTCGGTGAAGTATAGACATGACCGGAACACTTTCCGATCAATGATCAACATCGGAGCCGTGGACACCCATATTGACCCCTATACCCACACGAATAAATATTCGAGTGAACCTCCAGTTGCCGTGTGCTATTCCTGTTGCTTTGCGATATGTTACAAACACCTGAGGTGAGATTTATTGGCATCCCCGTGGATCAACACATGTCCACAATGCCAGTTACCTCATCACCGGTTTTGTTCTCTTTTCTCGTTTTTGTGTTCCGGCATCCCTGTGATCAAATCACAATGTGTCTGGCCAGACGATGGTGGATACCGTAACACCGAGAGGGCCCAAAGAATATCTCTCCATCGTCGGAGGAGCTAATCCCAATCTTGAGCTATCAAGTCCCTTGACATACTTTTCCATGAACCCGTAAGCCGCCGTAATAGCCACCCATTTACGGATGACGTTTAACAAACCCCAAAGTTCATGAAGCAAGCATGAAGAAACTCGATACTCTCATGGTCTAAGGAATCATGCAAACGTTAACTTTCTCTGTGTTATTAACCATTAACTTGTGACAAATGTATCTCATAGCATAACATCAATTCGGGTAGATTCAACCACAAGTGTTTTTCTAACATTGTGTCCCCAAAGTTGCCGGCATAGTCATGCCCATGATCAGGAAAATAGAACCATCATGCAACACTTGATCTAGTCTTAGAGGCCAGACTAGGAATACATTTTACCGTTTATTATTCCACACATGCATATGAGTCTTCCTCCGAGCCTCGTGTTATTGCAGACTCGAGAACCATAGCAGTTATAGCACGGAATATAAACATAATTAGGAACATGGGGATAAATAATAACATTTATTATTGCCTCTAGGGCATATCTCCTACAAGACGAATGGTAGGGTTGGATGAGCACCGGAAAGTGGTCAGGGGAACTCTTTGGAAGATCATGTTTCGATCGTCCTGTTCTCAAACACTTTGAAGTGCGAGGACTTAAAGGGAGGGATCGAATCTTGTGGGTAAAGTGCACAACACTCTGAAGAGTTAAAACCTAATCGATTAGCCATGTCCCCGGTTACGGACAAATTGAGCCTATGGACTTGGATCTATCTCTGAACTCTCAACACCGGGCTGATAACTAAATGTGGGCAACTTATAATACTTATGGGCTATGAGACATCAGTTGGCGGAACCATGTCATAGTAGATAACTCTGTAGTGAAGACTCTTGATATTCCTTTGATGTAGGGAAAAATAAACCAGCTTTTATGCAAAAAAACTCAGACATAGAGCCACAAAGCCATATTGCATATAGAATAGTCTTTATCATTCTATTTCTTATTGTGATCTTGCCGGTACATTCAATGGACTGACCTACACGGCTGCAACGTATCATGTTGCAGGTATTTCTACGACGAGTAAAAGTTACGTTGTAGGGTTACGTTCTACACTCAACTTGCCGTTGGCGTTGATGGGACTCCACACCCTTATTGATTTGTTTCTAGTGTGATATATAGAAGGTATACTCTGGATCTACGGTACTTATTATACATGTGATGTTATGGTATTTCATCAAAGTACTGTGTATGCCAGCATGCTGATCCAGGGATGGCACAGAAAGCACAGAGACTTGACCGTATTGGGTCGGGTCGCTACAGAGATGGTATCAGAGCACATGTTGACTGTAGGACGTGACCCTAGAAACTAGAAAGCCCTGGGACAGGATATCTCTAAAACTTTATTTTCAAAAAGATCCCTTACTTCTCATCTTTTTCTGATTTTATCAAAAAGTCCCTCTTACCTCAAATAGTTAGAATACACCCCTTTCCCTTTTGACCACACGGAGGATCAACTAAGACAACTCTGAGAAGGACAAGATATCGGACAACTACTGGCCACTTCAGAGTAAAAGAAGATTTCATCCATGCATTAGAAGAATTGCAGCTACAACAATTGAAGACTTTGAAGACTCGAAGAATTTGAAGACCCTGAAGAATCCCAATATTATTATGACCTTTAAAAAACCAAACCCCTGATGTATACTCCCGTTAGATACGATGATTTGTGAGCTGTCATTTGTGTGTGTTTTTCCGACAGCCACAAATAAAATCTGTTTTCAAAACTATATTGTTTGTATTGTGTGTACCTCTCTATCCCTCTCTCATATCTCATCCCAAAACCCTTGGACCCAATAGATGATGAATGAAGATGGACTTGTATTTCTGAGATCGATGACACAGCTAGAGGTAGCACAGTGGATACAGAAGATGGAAGATCGCATGAAGGAGTACGGTACTGAAAAAGAGTATATGGTTCCATACACCCTACGGTACATCACACAAGGTACTGCAACATGGTGGGAGATACGTCAAGCTATACAAGGATGGAATGGAGCAAAAACTTGGGAAGAATTCAAGATGTCCCTACTAAGATCCCATCTTATACAGAAGCCCTGTGACAGTAAAATGAAGAAACCTTGTGCATGCAAGATATGTGGAGAAATTGGACACACCCATGAAGAACACAAGGATGGATGCCCTCATTGTGAAGGAAATCACCCAGCTGAAGACTGCCCAACTAGGCAGGTTACTTGTTTCTTGTGTGAAGGGACTACCCACTACCCTGCTCAGTGTCACATTTTCCCCATGGTGCAACAAACTATAAAGCAACAGAAAGAAAGTATGAAGGAAGCTCTCAGTAAAGGTATGAAAGTACCAATGATGAAGGAAGATGTACAAGACCCACTTGGAGATACCTCAATGGAGGTCACCACCAAATCATGTTATGCCTGTGGAGAAGAAGGACATATCTCCCAGTATTGCCCGAAGGAGTATCTAGTAGAATTTTCGACAGTGGAAGTGGAGTATGACCCACAGGAAATGGAAGCTCTGGTCAATACAAAGAAATCCAGGAAGAAGAAGAGAAAGTATACCAGGAAGAGCCAAATCCCTGCATAGAAGGACCTGAGTTATATCACATGTTTCAAGTGCAAGACCTTAGGTCACTATGCCAATATGTGCCCAGGAAAGGAGCCAAGAACCCAAGGAGCAGACACAATCACCAAGAAGCCCCGAGACTTGTCGAAAGTCATCTGTTTACTTTGCAAGGAAGTAGGACATGGTGCCAGGGTGTGTTCAGATCAGAAGAAAGCTTGAGCGGAGTACTTCAGATTTTGGTACTGGAATAAGGAATGTAATAAATATAGTAGGAAACACTTTTATTTTCATGAGGATATGTAGTTGAATTATGTAATGGAAGTCTCAGAGATTGTACTGAATTCATGAATCAATGAAATTAATGTGTCACGGTTTCATATGTTGAATTGTATGAGTTGATACTCCATAAACCAAGATTTTTACCATTTTCGGGGATATGAGAAATATGGTCTATGGATGGAATTGTGCAATACGTTTTAAAGGTGGTAATACCCTGTGTGAACACTAGATCAATGGAGAGGAAAATGTTGTTCCATAGGGTGGAGTTTGAACAAAAATAAGTTTGAGTTTTGTAGCTGATATGATGGTTACCCCAAGAATTTGAAGGAATGAAGCACTATTGGATTTAAAGGAGGTGTAATGATGGAATATGGAACAATAGTAACTCCAAGGATGAGTTAAAGCGGTACAAGTAATGAAGTAGGCCCATACCCCACAAGCCCAGGAGTTAATAAGGATCAAACACAACCTTGGTTGAAGGAAGAAAAATTGGAAGAAGTTGTGCTTTGATCAGCAGACATTTCATAGGAGGTTACGCAAAAACCCGAGAGTTGTGAAGAAATGATAGATGCTATGTTTGGCTTGCAGAATCAATGAATTTACCCGAACCCAGTTCGAGGACAAGAGGAATTCTTCAATGCTTGTGAGAATGTCCGAGTGTTAGAAATGCGAGATTCACTAAACCTTATATAGGGTAATGATTTGGCTGCGGAATGGATTGATCACCATACCAACTTACTCTTATCATTCGCTCTTGCTATTTGGAATGGTAAATCTAGAGTGACTTACCCATAGTTGAGAGACAACGATATCAAAACCTTGTTTAAACCTTAGAATGGCAGGACGATTGATCCATGTATAGGCAGCCGTTGCCAATCGTAGGATATACAGTGAGATTTAACCCAGACCAATTTCCTGCAGGAAAACCCTTACATATTGACCACCATGAGATTAACGACCGTTGTTTAGTATTGGCGTCAGACCTGTCAAGCCCCGAAAGAACTTATGCAAGGACTCAAGATTTTGTGAGAAGACAGATTCTGTCAAGGAAAGAAGTACCTGAGTTTCGATGGACCCATGACTTTGATTTTAAGTGTGGTAGCACCCCAAACCTTTCCGATCAATGGATTTGCTAGAAGACCCCCAAACCCTAACCTTTTCTTGCTAGCCTCTTGATACGTCTCCAACGTATCTATAATTTTTTATTGTTCCATGCTATTATAGTATCAATCTTGAATGTTTTTATATGCAATTATATACCATTTTTTGGGACTAACCTATTAACCTAGTGCCCACTGCCAGTTGTTGTTTTCTGCTTGTTTTTGGTTTTTCAGGAAATCGGTACCAAACGAAGTCCAAATGCCACGAAACTTTTTGGAGATTTTTTTTGGACAAAAGAGACCCTGGAGACTTGGAGAGGACGTCAGAAGGTTCACGAAGCCTCCACAAGGCAACAGGGCATGGCCCTAGGGGACGCGCCCTGATGCCTGGTGGGGCCCTCGTGGTTCCGTTTGACCTAATTCCACTTCTATAAATTCTCAAATATTGGGAAACCAACAGAGAGCCACCCTGAATAACTTTTACGCTGCCGCAAGCCTCTGTTTTTTCGCGATCCCATCTGGAGGCCTTTTCCGCTACTCCGCCGGAGGGGGAATCGATCACGGAGGGCTTCTACATCAACCTTGCTGCCCTTCCGATGATGTGTGAGTAGTTTACCACAGACCTACGGGTCCATAGCTAGTAGCTAGATGGCTTCTTCTCTCTCATTGATCTTCAATACCATGTTCTCCTCGATGTTCTTGGAGTTCTATCCGATGTAATCTTCTTTTGCGGTGTGTTTGTTGGGATCCGATGAATTGTGAGTTTATGATCAGATTACTCATGAGAAATATTTGAGTCTTCTCTGAACTCTTTTATGCATGATTATTATAGCTTTGTATTTCTCTCCGATCTATCGATTTGGTTTGGCCTACTAGATTGATTTATCTTGCAATGGGAGAAGTTCTTTGTGATGGGTTCAATCTTGCGGTGCTCAATCCCAGTGACAGAAGGGGACATGACACGTATTTGTATTGTTGCCATTAAGGATAAAAAGATGGGGTTTAATCATATTGCTTGAGTTTACTTTGTCTACATCATGTCATCTTGCTTAAGGCGTTACTATATTTCATACTTGATACCCTAGATGCATGCTGGATAGCGGTCGATGGGTGGAGTAATAGTAGTAGATGCAGGCAGGAGTCTGTCTACTTGTCTCGGACGTGATGCCTATATACATGATCATTGCCATGAATCCGTCATAATTATTTGCTTTTCTATCAATTGCCCAACAGTAATTTGTTTACCCACCGTATGCTATGTGTTCGAGAGAGAAGCCTCTAGTGAAAACTATGGCCCCCGGGTCTACTTTATCATATATAAAAAACCTAAAAATACCTTGCTGCAATTTGGTTACTTTTATTTTATTTAGTATTTTAGTTTATCTATTTATCACTATCATAATTAATCCTTGCAAATAACTGCTAAGAGGATTGACAACCCTCTTATTTGCGTTGGGTGCAAGTGTTTGCTTTTGTGTGTGCAGGTGCGCTTAACGGAATTTAGCTTGGTTCTCCTACTGGATTGATAACCTTGGTTCTTGACTGAGGGAAATACTTATCTCTACTATACTGCATCATCCTCTCCTCTTCGGGGAAATACCAACGCAGTTTACAAGTAGCACCTCTCCGAATCTGAAGGACGAGATTCATTTTAAGTGTGGTAGGTTTGTAACATCCCAAAATTCTAAATTTTGGAATGTTATGGTAATTAAGTAATTATGATTGTTTGATTGATTGATTGATTGATTGAATGTGAGTGAAATTTGAAACTTTTTGAAAGCTAAATGAGAGGGAATAAAAGATTTCATCTCCCCCACTTCTAATTTTTTTTACAAAAACACAAAAATATTTTTATTTACTTGTTTGCTAGTTTGCTTGCTTCGTCGCGATGTCTCAAGAAAATACAAAATTGTGTGACTTCTCCAATACTAATAATAATGATTTTATTAGTACTCCTATTGCTCCTCCCGCCACTAGTGTGGAGTCGTGTGACATTAATGTTGCTTTGCTTAATCTTGTTATGAAAGAACAATTTTCTGGTAGTCCTAATGAAGATGCTGTATCCCATCTAAATACTTTCGTTGAGCTTTGTGATATGCAAAAGAAAAAAGATGTGGATAATGATATTGTCAAATTAAAATTATTTCTGTTCTCACTACGAGACCGTGCTAAAACTTGGTTTTCATCCTTTCCTAGAAATAGTATTGATTCTTGGGATAAGTGTAAGGATGCTTTTATTACCAAGTATTTTTCCTCCCGCTAAGATTATTTCTTTAAGAAATAAAATTATGAACTTTAAGCAACCTGAGCATGAACATGTTGCACAATCTTGGGAGAGAATGAAATTAATGATAAGAAATTGCCCAACTCATGGCTGAAATTTATGGATGATCATACAAATTTTTTATGAGGGACTAAACTTTGTTTCTAGAAATTTCCTAGACTCTGCCGCAGGTGGTACTTTTATGGAAATTACATTGGTAGAAGCTACAAAACTTCTTGACAATATCATGACAAATTATTCTCAATGGTACACTGAACGAACTCCAACTGGTAAGAATGTAAATTATGTCGAAGAAATTAATACTTTGAGTGATAAGATGGATGCTTTAATGAAATTGGTTGCTAGTAAAAATGCTCAAATTGATCCTAATGATGTGCCATTGCCTACTTTGATTGAGCAAATAGTGATGCCATTGATGTGAATTTTGTCTCTAGAAATAATTTCAACAACAATGCTTATAGGGGTAATTTCAATCCTAGACCGTTTCCTGGAAATTCCTCTAATAATTATGGCAATCCCTATGGTAATTCTTATAATAATAATAATAATAATAGGATTCCCTCTGATCTTGAAAGTAATATTAAAGAATTTTTAATTCGCAAAAGAATTTCAATGCTATGATAGAAGAAAAATTGAATAGAGTTGATGAATTGGCTAGGAACATGGATAGAATTGCTCATGATGTGAAAAATCTCAAAACTAAAATTTTGCCACCCAAGCATGATATAAATTAGTCTATTAAATCTATCTATGTCTCCATCAATGAAAGTAAAGAAAGGACCGCTAGGTTGAGAGCTAAGCGAGAATTCCTAGAAAAAGCGATTCCACCCGGTTTCTATCGTAGTAATTATAAAGATATTAAAATGATTGGTGTCACTCCTATTGAATCATTATTTAGTAATATAAAACTTGATGAAAAAGGGACTTAAGAAGAGTCAACTTTAGATAGAAGGAGTCCCAATTGCTTGGAGGGTGATAATATTAATGAAAAAAAATGAAAAAGTGGGTTTGGAGAGGTCAAAACTTTAAATAGCAATGCACCCACTACTTTGGATTACAAGGACTTTATTTATGATAGTTGTTCTTTAATTGAGTGTATTTCCTTGTTGCAATCCATGATTAATTCACCAAATTCATATGAACAAAATAAAGCTTTCACTAAACATATTGTAGAAGCCATGATGAAAGCGCATGAAAAAAACTTGAGTTGAAAGTATCAATTCCTAGAAAATTAAAAGATGAATGGGAACCTACTATTAAAGTCAAAATTAAAGATTATGAATGCAATGCCCTTTTTTATCTTGGTGCTAGCATTTCCACTATACCAAAGTCTTTGTGTGATGTGCTAGGTCTCACCGACATGGATCCTTGTTCCCTTAATTTGCATCTTGCGGATTCCACTATTAAAAAGCCATTGGGTAGAATAAATGATGTGCTTATTCTTGAAAATAGCAATTATGTGCCCGTGGACTTTATTGTTCTTGATATTGAATGCAATCCTTCTTGCCCCATAATACTTGGTAGGCCTTTTCTACGAACAAAAGGTGCTATTATTGATATGAAAGAAGGTAATATAAGATTTCAATGTCCATTAAAGAAAGGGATGGAACACTTCCCTAGAAAGAGAATTAAATCACCTTATGAATCTATTATGAGGGCCACTTATGGAATTAACTTGAAGGATGACAACACTTGAAACTATGCATTATGCCTAGCTTGGGGCATAAAACAATAACGCTTCTTGGGAGGCAATCCAATAAAGAAAATAAATTTTTGTTTTTACTTTCTATTCTTGTGTGTTTACACAATTATAGCATTTGTTATTATTGTGTTTTTATCTTTTAGTTAGTGTTTGTGCCAAGTAATACCTTTGGGATGATGTTGATGATAGTATAATTGATGCTGTTTGGAAAACATAAAGTTTTGCGTTCAGTGCTGGAATTTTAGTTCTGTACTGAAGCGTCAGAAAAATCTGAAATATTTACACAGTATTTATATATGAATTGTTTATGTTTTCCTAATATTTCAAAAAAATTGAAGTTACAGAAGTATGGCTTTTAAATAGATCTTTACGGATTGTTCTGTTTTAGACAGATTCTGTTTTTGTTGCATAGTTTGCTTATTTTGATGAATCTATGGATCGTATCGGGGGGTATGAGTCATGGAGAAGTTGGATACAGTAGCATTATGCCAATATTAAATATGAATCAATTTACAACAGTACCTAAAGTTTAAGATTTGTTTGCTATACTAACGGATCTCACGAGGTTTCTATTGAGTTTTGTGTGCTGAAGTTTTCAAGGTTTGGGTGAGACTACGATGGATAAAGGAATAAGGAGCAGCAACAGCCAAAGCTTGGGGATGCCCAAGGCACCCCAATGTAATATTCAAGGAAGACTCAAGCGTCTAAGCTTGGGGATGCCTCGAAAGGCATCTCCTCTTTCGTCTACAATCTATCGGTAACTCTCTTGGAGCTATATTTTTATTCATCACATGATATGTGTTTTACTTGGAGCGTCTTGTGATATAGTTTGTTTGCTTTTGTTTGCTTTTTAGTTTGTCACAATCATCTTTGCTGAACACACCTTTTTGAGAGGGTCACACATTATTCGTGATTTGTTAGAATACTCTATGTGCTTCACTTATATCTTCTGAGCTAGGCAGTTGCTCTAGTGCTTCACTTATATCTTTTAGAGCACGACGGTGGTTATATTTTAACGAAATAGTTGCACTCTCATGCTTCACTTATATATTTTTGAGAGTCTAGTGAATAGCAATGGTAATATGCACGAATTTGGTCCTGATATGATAGGTATTCAAGAGGGATATAATAAAAACTTTCATGTAGATCACTGAATATGTTAAGTTTGATTTCTTGCAATAGTTTTGAGATATTAAGATGGTAATATGTGGGAGGTGCTAGTAGATAATTGTGGTTTAGTAAGAATATTGGTGTTCAAGTTTGTGATTCTCGAAGCATTCACGTATGATCTGTCGTTATGCAAAGAAGTTGGAGCATGATTTATTCTTGATTGTCTACCTTATGAGTGGCGGTCGGGGACGAGCGATGGACTTGTCCTACCAATCTATCCCCCTAGGGGCATGCGTAGTAGTACTTTGCTTCGAGGGCTAATAAACCTTCGCAATAAGTATGTGACTTCTTTATGACTAATGTGAGTCCGTGGATTATACGCACTCTCACCTTTCCGCAATTTGCTAGCCTCTTTGGTACCGTGCATTGCCCTTTCTCACATCGAGAGTCGGTGCAAACTTCACCCGTGCATCCAAACCCCATGATATGATACGCTCTATCACACATAAGCCTCCTTATATCTTCCTCAAAACAGCCACCATACCTACCTATCATGGCATTTCCATAGCCATTCTGAGATATATTGCCATGCAACTTCCACCGTTCCATTTTTATGACACACATCGTCATTGTCATGTTGCTTTGCATGATCATATAGCTGACATAGTATTTGTGGCTCAGCCACCGTTCATCATTTTTATACATATTACACTAGTATCATTGCACATCCTGGTACACTGCCAGAAGCATTCATATAGAGTCATATTTTTGTTCTAGTATCGAGTTGTAATATTGAGTTGTAAGTAAATAAAAGTGCCATGATCATCATTATTAGAGCATTGTCCCAGTGAGGAAAGAATGATGGAGACTAATGAGTCCTCAAAAAAGTGGGGATGAGGTCCATGAGACCGTTCTAAAAAAAAGAGGCCAAAAAGATCCCACGAAAAAAAAATGAGAGAAAAAAAGAGAAGGGGCAATGTTACTATCCTTTTTCCACACTTGTGCTTCAGAGTAGCACCATGGTTTTCATATAGAGAGTCTCCTATTTTGTCACTATCATATACTAGTGGGAATTTTTCATTATAGAACTTGGCTTGTATATTCCGATGATGGGCTTCCTTAAATGCCCGAGGTCTTCATGAGCAAGCAAGTTGGATGCACACCCACTTAGTTTTTCATGTTGAGCTTTCATACACTTATAGCTCTTAGTGCATCCGTTGCATGGCAATCCCTACTCCTCGCATTGACATCAATTGATGGGCATCTCCATAGCCCATTGATTAGCCTCGTTGATGTGAGACTATCTTCTTATTTTTGACTTCCCCTTATTGATCTCTACCACCACACTCTATTCCACGCATAATGCTATATCCATGGCTTGCGCTCATGTATTGCGTGGGGGTTGAAAAAGTTGAAGCGCGTTAAAAAGTATGAACCAATTGCTCGGTTTGTCATCGGGGTAGTGCATGATAATAATTTTGTGTTAAGAAGATGGAGCATGACAGGATTATATGATTTTGTAGGGATAACGTTCTTTAGCATTTTTATTTTGGAAGACATGATTGTTTATTAGTATGCCTGAGTATTGATGTCTTTATGTCAACCTATAGACTATTGCCTTGAATCATTCGGATCTTATTATTCATACCGTAAGAGAGAGATTACCTGATGAAACATGATAGGTAGCATTCCACATCAAAAATTCTGTTTTTATCATTTACCTACTCGAGGACGAGCAAGAATTAAGCTTGGGGATGCTTGATACGTCTCCAGCGTATCTATAATTTTTGATTGTTCCATGCTATTATAGTATCAATCTTTAATGTTTTTATATGCAATTATATATCATTTTTTGGGACTAACCTATTAACCTAGTGCCCAGTGCAGTTGCTGTTTTCTGCTTGTTTTTGGTTTTTCAGGAAATCAGTACAAAATGAAGTCCAAATGCCACGAAACTTTTTGGAGATTTTTTCTGGACAAAAGAGACCCTGGAGACTTGGAGAGGAGGCCAAAAGGTTCACGAAGCCTCCCCAAGGCAACAGGGCGCGGCCCCAGGGGGGCGCGTCCTGATGCTTTGTGGGGCCCTCGTGGCTCTGTTTGACCTAATTCCACTTCTATAAATTCTAAAATATTGGAAAACCAACGAAGATCCATGATGACCCACAAGTATAGGGGATCAATCGTAGTCCTTTTGATAAGTAAGAGTGTCGAACCCAACGAGGAGCAGAAGGAAATGGCAAGCGGTTTTCAGCAAGGTATTCTCTACCAGTACTGAAATTGTAAGTAACAGATAGTTTTGATACCAAGATAATTAGTAACAAGTAACAAGTAACCAGTATCATAAAGTGCAGCAAGGTGGCCCAATCCTTTTTATAGCAAAGTACAAGCCGGAACGAACTCTTATAATAAGCAAAGCGTTCTCGAGGACACATGGGAATTTCATCTAGTCACTTTCATCATGTTTGTTTGATTCGCGTTCGCTACTTTGATAATTTCATATGTGGGTGGACCAATACTTGGGTGCTGTTCTTACTTGAACAAGTCTCCCACTTATGATTACCCCCTCTTGCAAGCATCCGCAACTACGAAAGAAGAATTAAGATAACTCTAACCATAGCATGAAACATATGGATCCAAATCAGCCCCTTACGGAATAGCGCATAAACTAGGGTTTAAGCTTCTGTCACTCTAGCAACCCATCATATAATTACTACTCCACAATGCCTTCCCTTAGGCCCAAAGATTGTGAAGTGTCATGTAGTCGACATTCACACGACACCACTAAAGGAAGCACAACATACATAGCATCAAAATATCGAACGAATACCAAATTCACATGATTACTTATGACAACACTTCTCCCATGTCCTCAAGAACAAAAGTAACTACTCACAAATCATATTCATGTTCAAGATCAGAGGGTATTGAATAGCATTAAGGATCTGAACATATAATCTTCCGCCAAATAAACCAACTAGCATCAACAACAAGATGTAATCAACACTACTAGCAACCCACAGGTACCAATCTGAGGTTTTGAGACAAAGATTGAATACAAGAGATGAACTAGGGTTTGAGATGAGATGGTGCTGGTGAAGATGTTGATAAAGATTGGTCCTCCCACGATGAGAGGATCGTTGGTGATGTCGATGGCTTCGATTTCCCCCTCCCGGAGGGAAGTATCCCCTGTGGAATCGCTCCACCGGAGAGCAAAATAGCTCCTGCCCAGGTTCCGCCTCGAGACGCCGGCTCTTCGTCCTAAAAGTCTTCTTCTGATTTTTTCTAGGGAAAATGGCTTCATATAGCAGAAGGAGGGGGCCGGAGGCCTGCCAGGGGCCCACAAGCTTGGGGTGCGCGCCCAGGGGGGTAGGGCGCGCCCCCCAGGCTTGTGGCTTCCTAGTGGGTCCCCTCCTATTGATTCTTTGGCCAGTATTTTTTATATATTCCAAAATAATTCTCCGTAAATTTTCAGGTCATTTGGAGTTGTGCAGAATAGCTATCTCTGTTTCACCCCTTTCAGGTCCAGAATTCCAGCTGCCGGCATTCTCCCTCTTCATGTGAATCTTGCAAAATAAGAGAGAAAAGCCATAAGAATTGTACCATAAAGTGAAATAATGATCAAAAACATAATAATTATCAGTAGGAAATCATGATGCAAATTGGACGTATCAACTCCCCCAAGCTTAGACCTCACTTGTCCTCAAGCGAAAGCTGAAATCGATAATCATGACCACATGTTTAGAGAGAGAGGCGTTGATAAAAAAATAAAATACGGACATGGAGCATCATGATGTTTATTATAACAGTAATATATCATCATAAAGCTTCTCATGAAAAAGTGACAATTCGATCACAAGTTAAAGTATGAACCATAAACCAAATTGAAAACTAACAAACTATGATCTCAGTCACTGAAGCAATTGCAATTCATCATATTACCAGAAAGAGTCTATGTAAGAGCTTTGTTTAGTAAGTTCACATACTCAACTATCATTTAGTCTTCTATGATTGCTGACACTCACGACATACTTATGGAGCAAAAGTTTCAATCAAACACATAGAAAGATAGGGGCTTATAATTTCGCCTCCCAACGTATTTATCTCAAGAGTAATGTCAACAATAATAACTCATGATCACCTACATCCAACTGGATATATATGCCTGATCAATCCCCACCATATGATGCTTGCCAAGAGAGAAAATAAAAATAGAATAGAGGAGAATACTATTGACTCTTGCATGAAAGTAAATACATAAAGTAAAAGATAGGCCCTTCACAGAGGGAAGCAGAGGTTGTCATGCGCTTTCTGTTTTTGGATGTGCGAGCTCTTAATGTAAAGGAATGTCACTTTATATTGCCCCTTGTGATAGCGACCTTTATTATGCACTCGGTCGCTTTTATTACTCCACCATCACAAGATCGTACAAAGCTTATTTTCCCTTACAATAAAAGTTCATACATGTTTAGGAGCAATTTTTTATTGCTTTGCACCGATGACAACTTACTTGAAGGATCTTATTCCATCCATAGGTAGATATAGTCTCATGACATGAAACTAGGTTTAAGGGTTTTTGGATGCACAAGTAATATCTCTACTTAGTGCGGAATTTTGGCTAGCAAAAGATAGGGGGCAAGCACCACATGTTAGAGGATCCAAAACAATATAACTTCTATGTGAATATAAGCAAACATAACTCATTATGTTGTCTTCCTTGTCCAACATCGACTATTTGACATAGAATATTTGATGGGGGCTCACAATCATAAAAGATGTCCAAGATAGTGTATTTATATGTGAGACCTCTCTTCCTTTATTACTTTTTCATGAATTTCAACAATGACCAATGCTATGTTTGTCAACTTCCAAAAGTTTTACCAATTATACTTCTTTTATGTGAAGTCATCACTCCCCATGGGATTAGCATATGATCCTACTTTTTATTCTTTATTTTATTTCTAAGATTGGATCATCAAAAGCAAAACACTCAACTCAAACTACTCTTTATTATAAAACTTTCACACACGATTACATAGATAGATATATCACAAGGCAAGCACTCGAAACTAAATCATACTAAAACTTTATTCTTCTAAATCACGAAATAACTAAGGATCGAACTAAGATAGATAATGATGATAAAAAGTGATGGTGATACGATACCGGGGCACCTCCCCCAAGCTTGGCACAAGCCAAGGGTGGTGCCCATACCCATGTACTCAAATCTCCTTCTTGGGTGATGGTGGTGATGAAGTGGTAGGCTTATCCTTCCACTTGAGGATACGAATCTCTTCTTTTAATTTGTCATTCTCTCTTTCGAGATCCCAAATTTTGTGACGTAATTTATCCGAATCTTCCTGCATATGACAAAAAGGAGTGAATTGAACTTTAGGAACCTTCATCGTGTTAGGTAAGCTGGACCTTTTGAACTCAATGTGCATATCTCCTGGTTGAGGCAGTGGAGGATTGATACGTCTCCAACGTATCTATAATTTTTGATTGTTCCATGCTATTATATTATAAATCTTGGATGTTTTTATATACATTTACAGCAATTATATATCATTTTTTGGGACTAACCTATTAATTTAGTGCCCAGTGCCAGTTGCTGTTTTTTGCCTGTTTTTGATTTTCTAGAATATCAGTACCAAACAAAGTCCAAATGTCACGAAACTTTTTGGAGATTTTTTTCTGGACATAACAAACACTAGAAGCTTTGGGAGGAGGTCAGAAGCCAGAGGAGATGGCCACGAGCCACCAGGGCGCGCGCCTGGGGGGGAAGGCGCGCCCTGGTGCCTCGTGGGCCCACCTCTGCCCCTTTTGACCTAATTCCACCACTATAAATTCTCAAAAATCGGGAAACCAACAGAGGAGTCCATGAAATACTTTCTCCGCCGCCGCAAGCCTCTGTTCTCGAGAGATCCCATCTGGAGGCCTTTTCCGGTACTCCGCCGGAGGGGGAATCGATCATGGAGGGGCTCTACATCAACCTTGCTGTCCTTCCGATGATGCATGAGTAGTTTAACACAGACCTTTGGGTCCATAGTTAGTATCTAGATGGCTTCTTCTCTCTTTTTGATGTTCAATACAATGTTCTCCTCGATGTTCTTGGAGTTATATCCGATGTAATCACTTTTTGCGGTGTGTTTGTTGGGATCCGATGAATTGTGAGTTTATGATCAGATTATCCATGAATGTTATTTGAGTCTTCTCTGAACTCTTTTATGCATGATTATTATAGCTTCGTATTTCTTCTCCGATCTATTGATTTGGTTGGGCCAACTAGATTGATTTATCTTGCCATGGGAAGAGGTGCTTTGTAATGGGTTCGATCTTGCGGTGCTCAATCCCAGTAACAGAAAGGGACATGACATGTATGTATCGTTGCTATTAAGGGTAAAAAGATGGGGTTTATTCATGCGTGAGTTTACTTTGTCTACCTCATGTCATCTTGCTTAAGGCGTTACTCCGTTCTTTATGGACTTAATACACTAGATGCATGCTGGATAGAGGTCGATGTGTGGAGTAATAGTAGTAGATGCAGGCAGGAGTTGGTCTACTTGTCTCGGACATTATGCCTATATACACGATCATTGCCTTGGATATCGTCATGATTATTTGCTTTTCTATCAATTGCCCAACAGTAATTTGTTTACCCACCGTATGCTATTTTTATGAGAGAAACCTCTAGTGAAAACTATGGCCCCCGGTCTATCTAAATCATATATTAAAAACCCTAAAAATACCTCGCTGCACTTTTTCTTTATTTATATTATTTTATATTTTAGTTCAATCTATCTATCAATCACATACAATTTAATCTTGCAATTAACCGCCGAGGGATTGACAACCCCTTGTTTGCGTTGGGTGCAAGGATTTGTTGTTTTGTGTGCAGGTGCTGCTAACGAGGTGTTGCGTGATTCTCCTACTGGATTGATAACCTTGGTTTCATAACTGAGGGAAATACTTATCTCTACTGTACTGCATCTCCCTTCCTCTTCAGGGAATTGCCAATGCAGCGCACAAGTAGCAGGAAGAATTTCTGGCGCCGTTGCCGGGGAGACATCATCAACATCTATCAAGTACCTACGCATAAACTTTCACCTCCTTGCATTTATTTTATTTGCCTTTGCCTCTCCTTTTCATATCCCCACTTCTAATTTTTTTTACAAAAACACAAAAATATTTTTATTTGCTTGTTTGCTAGCTTGCTTGCTTATTTTTTATTGCCTTCATGTCAAACACACAAGAACAGAAAGTGAAAGCAAAAATTTAAGATCACTATGGATCCTCATCCACTTGCTAATATTTTCAAAAGATCCAATTACAATGAACCAATTGCTAGTGATTTTAGTGCTATTGATTTTCTCTATGAAGTTTTTCTTGAAAATCATGAATCTGAAAATTGTGATGAAGTGTTAGAAGAAGAAATTTACAAAGTGATTCATGATAGCTCCTTGATTGAAAAGCATGATTGCAATGATGTTACTATAAATTCTATTAATGTGAATTATGCTAATAATATGCAAAACTACAAGCTTGGGGATAATAATTTTGTTATGTCCACTACTTATTGCAATGATCATGATTGGGGTGATAATGCTTCTTTTGATCTTGAAAATTTATTTAAGCCTCATGATGAATATGTAATTGATAATAATGTTTGCAATACTATTATAAGTGGGTTTGGAAGAGCGTCAACTTTAGGTAATAATGATCCCACTACTTTGGAGAATTATCAATCTTATGAATTTTTGGATAAGAGTGGGTTTGAGGTCATGACTTTAGTTGATGTTAATCCCACTATCTTGGAAGATTATAAAAAATTTATGCACGTGGATCTTAGAGAGAATATTTTCTATGATAGCTATATTGTTGATTTTGATTATGATCCTACATATAATTATTATGAAAGAGGAAAATATGGTTGTAGAAATCTTCATGTTACTAAATTGCCTCTCGTTATGTTGAAATTATTAATGCTCCATTCTTCCTATTGGCATATGCTAGATATTGCTTGTCTTGATAATTTGCTTGCTTATAAAATGCCTATGCATAGGAAGTATGTTAGACTTAAATGTGTTTTTCACATGTTTCATGATGCTCTCTTCGTGTTTCAATTACTATCTTTCATGTGAGCATCATTGAAATCTCAAGCCTATCTTAATGGCTATAAAGAAAGAGCTTGTTGGGAGACAACCCAATAAATTTTTATTCTGTTTTTGTGTGTTTTCACATTTATGCTACTGTTATGATTGAGTTTTTATGTTTTAATTAGTGTTTGTGCCAAGTAAAACCTTTGGGATGATTTGGAAGATAGTATAATTGATGCTGTTTGGGAAACAGAAACTTTTGCGTCCAGTGCTGGAATTTTTGTTCTGTACTGGAGCATCAGAAAAATCTGAAACTTTTACACAGCATTGGTATATGAATTTCCCACGTTGTCCTAATTTTTCAGAATTTTTGGAGTTACATAATTATATCTTTTAAATAGATCTCTACAGACTGTTCTGTTTTTGACAGATTCTGTTTTTGATGCACTGCTTGCTTGTTTTGATGAAACTATGGATTGTATCGGGGGGTATAAGCCATGGAGAAGTTAGAATACAGTAGGTATAATGCAACAATAAAATATGAATAGGTTTGCAATAGTACTTAAAGTAGTGATTTGTTTTGTTATACTAACGGATCTCACGAAGGTTTTGTTGAGTTTTGTGTGATTGAAGTTTTCAAGTTTTGGGTGAGATCACGATGGATGAAGGAATAAGGAGTGGCAAGAGCCTAAGCTTGGGGATGCCCGAGGCACCCCAAGGTAATATTCAAGGAAGACTCAAGCGTCTAAGCTTGGGGATGCCCCGGAAGGCATCCCCTCTTTCTTCTACTAACCATCGGTAATTTTACTTGGAGCTATGTTTTTATTCGTCACATGATATGTGTTTTGCTTGGAGCATCGTGTATTATATGAGTCTTTTCTTTGTTTGCTTTTTAGTTCATCACAATCATCCTTGCTGGACACACCTATTCGAGAGAGCCACACGTTCATCATGATTTGTTAGAATACTCTATGTGCTTTACTTAAATTTTTTGAGCTAGGCAGTTGCTCTAGTGCTTCACTTAAATCTTTTTGAGCACGGCGGTGGCTATATTTTGAAGAAATATTTAAACTCTCATGCTTCACTTATATTATTTTGAGAGTTGATAAGACTAAAATTTTGAAGAAATATTTAAACTCTCGTGCTTCACTTATATTATTTTGAGAGTTGATAAGACTAAAATTTTGAAGAAATATATGCGCTCTCATGCTTCACTTATATCTTTTTGAGAGTTGATAATAGTAATGGTAATTTGCACGAGATATGAATTTGGTCCCAAAGTGATGAATATTCAAGAGAGATATAATAAAAACTTTCATATAGATCATTGGATATGATAAGTGTGATTCCTTGCAATAGTTTTGCGATATGGAGATGATAATATGTGAGTCATGTTAGTGAGTAATTGTGATTTAGTAAGAATATTAGTGTTAAGGTTTGTGATTCCCTATGCATGCACATTAAGTCAATAGTTATGCAACGAAATTATATCCTACTTATGGTGCATTATTCGGTGTTAGTTATGTTCAATGCATGTTTATGACCGTTTTCGCTTTTTGGTTGGTTGCTTCTCAATCTATTTGCTAGCCTTCATTTGTACTAAGCGGAAATACTGCTTGTGCAACCAAACTCCTTAAACCCAAGTTGTGCCAAATGAGTCCACCATATCTACCTATATGCGGTATTTCCATGCTGTTCCAAGTAAATTTGCGTGTGCCAACTCTAATTTTTCAAAATAATTATCCGTTTTGTGTGCCCGTACCGCTCATGAAGCGGCAGGGGGTGGCCAATATTTTCCATGCTAGGTGTGTTATTCTCACGATGAGTGTTTATTCAGGGATGCCCAGTCCCACAATGAAATCAAAATTAATAACAACAAAATTCCTTGGAAAGTGTTGGCATGGAGGGCACCCGTGGATACGGCTAGCCATGGATTGTAAAAGAATGGTGGAAAGGAAATAAACTTTACTTTTTGTTTGGGAACCGCCTATGATGTGTCTAGCATGGAAGATATTGGGAATTCTCACTCGTTTTCGTTGACAGGAAAAGCATGCCTCTCAAAATATTGTTTATCTCTCTAATTTAAGCTTTGAGCTCTGGCACATTTGCAAATCTCTGCTTCCCTCTGCGAAGGGCCTATCTATTTACTTTTATGCAATTTTTATTTTTATTTTGAGTCTCCATCTTCTCTTATAAAGCACCAACTAGAGAGCACTATTGTCATACTTGTGCATTGTGCGTAGCTAATATTGAGTGTGTTTCATGAATGGATCAATGATTGAGCATAATGGGCTAGGGATAACATTCTTTTAGCGTTGATATTTTGAAAGACATGGTTGCTTGTCAGTATGCTTGAGTATTTATATCTTCATGTCAAACTATAGACTATTGCTTTGAATCATTCAAGTCCAAATGTCCATGCTATAAAAGAAAAGAATATATGATGAATATGATAGGTAAGCATTCCACATCAAAAATTCTGTTTTTATCATTTACCTACTCGAGGACGAGCAGGAATTAAGCTTGGGGATGCTGATACGTCTCCAACGTATCTATAATTTTTGATTGTTCCATGCTATTATATTATCAATCTTGGATGTTTTTATGTACATTTACAGCAATTATATATCATTTTTTGGGACTAACCTATTAACTTAGTGCCGAGTGCCAGTTGCTGTTTTTTTGCCTGTTTTTGGTTTTCCAGAATATCAGTACCAAACGAAGTCCAAATGTCACGAAACTTTTTGGAGATTTTTTTTCTAGACATAACAAACACTAGAAGCTTCGGGAGGAGGCCAGAAGCCAGAGGAGGTGGCCACGAGCCACCAGGGCGCGCCTGGGGGGGCACGCGTGCCCTAGTGCCTCGTGGGCCCACCTCTGCCCCTTTTGACCTAATTCCACCACTATAAATTCTCAAAAATCGGGAAACCAACAGAGGAGTCCACGAAATACTTTTTCCGCCGCCGCAAGCTTCTGTTCTCGAGAGATCCCATCTGGAGGCCTTTTTTGGTACTCCGTCGGAGGGGGAATCGATCACGGAGGGGCTCTACATCAACCTTGCTGCCCTTCTGATGATGCGTGAGTAGTTTACCACAGACCTTTGGGTCCATAGTTAGTAGCTAGATGGCTTCTTCTCTCTTTTTGATCTTCAATACAATGTTCTCCTCGATCTTCAATACAATGTTCTCCTCGATGTTCTTGGAGTTGCTATTAAGGGTAAAAAGATGGGGTTTATTCATGCGTGAGTTTACTTTGTCTACATCATGTCATCTTGCTTAAGGCGTTACTCCGTTCTTTATGGACTTAATACACTAGATGCATACTGGATAGCGGTCGATGTGTGGAGTAATAGTAGTAGATGCAGGCAGGAGTCGGTCTACTTGTCTCGGACGTGATGCCTATATACATGATCATTGCCTTGGATATCGTCATGATTATTTGCTTTTCTATCAATTGCCCAACAGTAATTTGTTTACCCACCGTATGCTATTTTTATGAGAGAACCCTCTAGTGAAAACTATGGCCCCCGGGTCTATCTAAATCATATATTAAAACCCCTAAAAATACCTTGCTGCACTTTTTCTTTATTTATTTTATTTTATATTTTAGTTCAATCTATCTATCTACCACATACAATTTAATCTTGCAATTAACCGCCGAGGGATTGACAACCCCTTGTTTGCGTTGGGTGCAAGGATTTGTTGTTTTGTGTGCAGGTACTGCTAACGAGGTGTTGCGTGATTCTCCTACTGGATTGATAACCTTGGTTTCATAACTGAGGGAAATACTTATCTCTACTATACTGCATCCCCCTTCCTCTTCAGGGAATTACCAACGCAGCTCACAAGTAGCAGGGATCCTCGTCCTCTTCGCTGGAATGTCCTCGCTTTTCCCTCAAATCAGCATCTTCCTCTTCATCAGTTGTCCAACCATAGGGATCAGTGTCCGCATAGACTCTAGGGTTTGTAACAAGATGAGAAACATAGCTTTCCCCGTCCGAATCCTGAGATGACATGGCGCTTTGCCACGAGAATCTGGCAGAAAACAGCATGAAACAAGAACAGAGGAGAAACTTGCGATACGGTGGTCAAAACACCTGTGAGTATATATAATGAATTTTTCCCGTGCAAAACAAGTAATATGGAAGAAAAACGGAGTCGGGAAAGTCCACGAAGGAGCCACAAGCCTGGTAGGCACGCCCTGGGGGGTAGGGCGTGCCCCCCAGGCTTGTCGCCTCCTCGTGCACTTTTCGGACTGTTTATTATTTTCCTAATTTTTTATATATTCCGAAATGGACAGAAAGTAGTTTTATGGAAGTTTTGGAGTCGGTTTACTTACTGTGCCACATACCTACTCCTTTTCAGGATTCTGGAGCGTTCCGGAAAGTTTCTTCTATGTGCTCTTCCGGTGTCATTGTTTGAATAATATTGGTTTCAACATTAATGGGAGTACCTGAGATATAATGTTTAATTATTTGCCCATTAACCACTCTCGGATTATTGCCTTCGGAGTTGTTTATTTTGAAGGCTCCGGAGCGATAAACTTCTTCGATGATGTATGGCCCTTCCCATTTAGAGAGAAGTTTTCCTGCAAAAAACCTTAAACGAGAATTGTATAATAGAACATGATCACCTACCTTGAATTCCATTTTTATATTCTCTTATCGTGCCATCTTTTAACTTTTTCTTTAAACAACTTGGCATTTTCATAAGCTTGGGTTCTCCATTCATCTAAAGAACTAATATCAAATAACCTCATTTCACCGGCAAGTTTAAAATCATAGTTAAGTTCTTTAATTGCCCAATATGCTTTATGTTCTAACTCAAGAGGTAAATCACATGATTTTCCATAAACCATTTTATATGGAGACATACCCATAGGATTTCTATAAGCTGTTCTATAAGCCCATAATGCATCATCAAGTTTCTTAGACCAATTCTTTCTGGATCTATTAACAGTCTTTTGCAAAATCAATTTTATTTCTCTATTAGTTAATTCAACTTGACCACTAGACTGAGGATGATAAGGAGATGCAATTCTATGGTTAACATCATATTTAGCAAGCAACTTACGGAAAGCACCATGAATAAAATGTGAACCACCACCAGTCATTAAATATCTAGGGACTCCAAACCTCGGAAATATAACTTCTTTAAGCATTTTAATGGAAGTGTTATGATCAGCACTACTAGTTGGAATAGCTTCTACCCACTTAGTAACATAATCAACAGCAACCAAAATATGAGTATACCCATTGGATTTAGGAAAAGGTCCCATATAATCAAAACCCCAAACATCAAATGGTTCAATAACAAGTGAATAATTCATAGGCATTTCCTGACGTCTACCAACATTACCAATTCTTTGACATTCATCACAAGAAAGGATAAACTTACGTGCATCTTTGAAAAGAGTAGGCCAATAAAAACCAGATTGTAATACCTTGTGTGCAGTTCTGTCTCCCGCATGGTGTCTTCCATATGCCTCGGAGTGACACTTACGTTGGATTTGTTCCTGTTCATGCTCAGGTACACAATGTCTAATAATACCATCTACTCCTTCTTTATATATCTGTGGGTCATCCCAAAAGTAGTGTCTTAAATCAAAGAAAAACTTTTTCTTTTGTTGGTATGTGAAGCTAGGTGGTATATATTTAGCAACAATGTAATTAGCATAGTCTGCATACCATGGAGTATTACGAGAAGCATTTATCACAACTAATTATTCATCAGGAAAATCATCATTAATAGAAAGTGGGTCAGCAAGAACATTTTCCATTCTAGACAAATTATCAGCTACGGGATTCTCAGCTCCCTTTCTATCAACAATATGCAAATCAAATTCTTGAAGCAAAAGAACCCACCCAATAAGTCTAGGTTTAGCATCTTTCTTTTCCATAAGATATTTAATAGCAGCATGATTAGTGTGAATAGTAACTTTGGAATCAACAATGTAAGATCTGAATTTATCACACGCAAACACAACTGCTAAAAAATCTTTCTCAGTAGTACCATAATTTCTTTGAGCACCGTCTAGAGTTTTACTAGAATAATGGATAACATTTAATGTCTTATCAACTCTTTGTCCTAGAACAGCACCAACAACATAATCACTAGCATCACACATAATTTCAAAGGGTAGGTTCCAATCAGGTGGTTGAACAATAGGTGCAGAAATTAAGGCTTTCTTAAGTATTTCAAAGGCTTCTACACAATCATCATCAAAAACAAATGGAACATCTTTTTGCAAGAGATTAGTAAGAGGCCTAGAAATTTTAGAGAAGTCTTTTATAAACCTTCTATAGAAACCAGCATGACCAAGGAAACTTCTTACACCTTTGATATCTTTAGGGCATGGCATTTTCTCAATAGCATCAACTTTAGCTTTATCAACTTCAATACCTCTTTCAGAAATTTTATGCCCAAGAACTATACCTTCATTCACCATAAAGTGGCACTTCTCCCAATTCAAGACAAGATTAGTTTGTTCACATCTCTACAAAACTCGATCAAGGTTGCTCAAGCAATCATCAAAAGAAGTTCCGTAAACGGAGAAATCATCCATAAAAACCTCAACAATCTTTTCACAAAAGTCAGAGAATATAGCAGTCATACATCTTTGAAAGGTAGCAGGTGCATTACATAAACCAAAAGGCATGCAACGATAAGCATAAGTTCCAAAAGGACAAGTAAAGGTGGTTTTCTCTTGATCTTCAGGTGAAACAGGTATTTGAGAGAAACCAGAATAACCATCTAGGAAGCAAAAGTGTGTATGCTTAGACAATCTTTCTAACATTTGATTAATAAATGGCAAGGGATAATGATCTTTCCTAGTAGCTTTATTTAATTTCCTGAAATCTATTACCATCCTATAACCAGTTACAATTCTTTGTGGGATAAGTTCATTTTTGTCATTAGGCACAACGGTAATACCTCCTTTCTTAGGAACACAATGAACAGGACTTACCCATCTACTATCAGCTATGGGATAAATTATACCTGCCTCCAGAAACTTTAATATTTCAGTTCTTACCACATCCTTCATTCTAGGATTCAGCCTTCTTTGATGATCAACAACGGGTTTAGCGTCTGGTTCCATATGGATTTTATGCTGACATAAAGTGGGACTAATGCCCTTAAGATCATCGAGAGTATATCCAATAGCAGCCCGGTGCTTCTTCAGAGTTTTAAGTAATCTCTTTTCTTCATGCTCTGAAAGGTTAGCACTAATAATAACAGGATATATTATCTTTTCATCAAGATAAGCATATTTAAGCGTATCAGGTAGTTGCTTTAATTCAAACACAGGATCACCCTTGGGTGGAGGTGGATCTTCCAAGGTTTCAACATGCAAATTATGTTTAAGGATATGTGCTTGTTTAAAGAACAGCTCATCTATTTCATTTCTTTCATTCATATGCATATCATTCTCATGGTCTAGCAAATATTGTTCTAAAGGATCAGTAGGAGGTACATGAATAGAAGCAAGACCAATAATTTCATCCTTATTAGGTAATTCTTTATCATGAGGTTGCCTACAAAACTTAGAGATATTAAACTCATGAGACACCTCACCAAAATTAACACTGACAATTTCTTTATTGCAATCAATCTTGGCATTAACTGTATTCAAGAAAGGTCTACCAAATATAATGGGACAAAAATCATCTTGTGGTGATCCAAGAACAAGAAAATCAGTAGGATATTTGATCTTACCACACAAGACTTCAACATCTCTAACAATCCCAAGCGGTGAAATAGTATCTCTATTTGCAAGCTTAATAGTAACATCAATATCTTCAATCTCAACAGGTGCAATACCATTCATGACTTCTTGATAGATTGTAAACGGAATAGCACTCACACTAGCACCAATATCACATAAACCATGATAGCAATGATCTCCAATTTTAACAGAAATAACAGGCATGCCAATTACAGGTTTGTTTTTATCTTTAGTGTCTGGTTTAGCAATTCTAGTTGCTTCATCACAGAAATATATGACATTTCCATCAATATTATCAACCAAAAGATGTTTAACCATTGCAATATTAGGTTCAATTTTAATTTGTTCAGAAGGTCTAGGTGCTCTAAAATTACTCTTATTAACCACAGTTGAAGCTTTAGCATGTTCCTTAATCCTAACAGGGAAAGGAGGTTTCTCAATATAAGCAGTAGGCACAACTGGATCAACATGATCAACATGAGCAGCAAAAGATTCACAAAAGGTAGCTACTATCTCAGAGTCAAGTTCATATTTAGTACTAAACTTATGAAAAGCATGAGTTTCCATAAAAGATTTAACACAATCAAACTCAAGATTTATACCTGACTCATTACCTTTGTCGATTTCTCAATCTTCAGAGTTACTTTAATTCTTTTCAGAAGATCCCATCTGAATTCAATAGTTCTCTTCATAAAGGAACCAACAGAAGAAGTATCGAGCATGGATTGATCATTATGAGAAAGCCGGGCATAAAAGTTTTGAAGAATTATTTCTCTTGAGAGGGCACGATTGGGGCATGTGTGCAACATATACTTAAGACTCCCCCAAGCTTGAGCGATGTTTTCTCCTTCACGAGGCCAAAAATTATATATATAATTCCGATCACGATGAACCAAATGCATAGGATAAAATTTCTGGTGGAATTCCAGCTTCAACCGGTTCCAGTCCCATGTTTCAGTATCATCACATAGCCTATACCATGTCAATGCCTTTCCCTCCAAAGATATAGGGAATACTTTCTTCTTAACTCCATCTCCGGATAGACCTGCAAGCTTAAACAATCCACAAATTTCATCCACATAGATCAAGTGCACATCAGGATGTACCGTTCCATCTCCTGCATAAGGATTAGCTAGCAGTTTCTCTACCATACCCGAAGGAATTTCATAATAAATATTTTCAGCAGGTTCAGTAGGTTGAGGAGCAACTCTCAATGCTTCCGGGCGAGGTGAAGATACCCCGAACAAGCCCCTCAAAGGATTACTTTCCATAGTGACAAGTGACAGTAAATTTCAGCATGTAATATAAATGTTTCCTTACCAAATTCCACTCACCAAAGGTGCTTCACTCCGCGGCAACGGCGCCAGAAAAGAGTCTTGATGACCCACAAGTATAGGGGATCAATCGTAGTCCTTTCGATAAGTAAGAGTGTCGAACCCAATGAGGAGCAGAAGGAAATGACAAGCGGTTTTCAGCAAGGTATTCTCTGCAAGTACTGAAATTGTAAGTAACAGATAGTTTTGATAGCAAGATAATTCGTAACAAGTAACAAGTAACAAGTATAACAAAGTGCAGCAAGGTGGCCCAATCCTTTTTATAGCAAAGGACAAGCCGGAACGAACTCTTATAATAAGCAAAGCGTTCTCGAGGACACATGGGAATTTCATCTAGTCACTTTCATCATGTTTGTTTGATTCACGTTCGCTACTTTGATAATTTGATATGTGGGTGGACCGGTGCTTGGGTGCTGTTCTTACTTGACCAAACCTTCCACTTATGATCACCCCCTGTTGCAAGCATCCGCAACTACGAAAGAAGAATTAAGATAACTCTAACCATAGCATGAAACATATGGATCCAAATCAGCCCCTTATGGAATAGCGCATAAACTAGGGTTTAAGCTTCTGTCACTCTAGCAACCCATCATCTAATTACTACTCCAAAATGCCTTCCCTTAGGCCCAAAGATGGTGATGTGTCATGTAGTCGACGTTCACACGACATCACTAAAGGAAGCACAACATACATAGCATCAAAATATCGAACGAATATCAAATTCACATGATTACTTATGACAAGACTTCTCCCATGTCCTCAAGAACAAAAGTAACTACTCACAAATCATATTCATGTTCAAGATCAGAGGGGTATTGAATAGCATTAAGGATCTGAACATATAATCTTCCACCAAATAAACCAACTAGCATCAACTACAAGATGTAATCAACACTACTAGCAACCCACAGGTACCAATCTGAGGTTTTGAGACAAAGATTGAATACAAGAGATGAACTAGGGTTTGAGATGAGATGGTGCTGGTGAAGATGTTGATGAAGATTGGTCCTCCAACAATGAGAGGATCATTGGTGATGTCGATGGCTTCGATTTCCCCCTCCCGGAGGGAAGTATCCCCGGCACAATCGCTCCACCGGAGGCCTGCCAGGGGCCCCACAATCTTGGGGGCACGCCTAGGGGGGTAGGGCGCGCCCCCAGGCTTGTGGCTGCCTGGTTGGGCGCGCCCCCAGACTTGTGGCTGCCTGGTGGGTCCCCTCCTATTGATTCTTTCGCCATTATTTTTTATATATTCCAAAATAATTCTCCGTAAATTTTCAGGTCATTTGGAGTTGTGCAGAATAGCTATCTCTGTTTCACCCCTTTCAGGTCCAGAATTCCAGCTGCCGGCATTCGCCCTCTTCATGTGAATCTTGAAAAATAAGAGAGAAAAGGCATAAGAATTGTACCATAAAGTGAAATAATGATCAAAAACATAATAATTATCAATAGGAAATCATGATGCAAATTGGACATATCAGGCCACCCCGAATAGCTTTTACGCCGCCGCAAGCCTCTGTTCTTCCGCGATCCCATCTGGAGGCCTTTTCCGGTACTCTGCCGGAGGGGGAATCGATCACGGAGGGCTTCTACATCAACCTTCTTGCCCTTCCGATGATGTGTGAGTAGTTTACCACAGACCTACGGGTCCATAGCTAGTAGCTAGATGGCTTCATGAGAAATATTTGAGTCTTCTCTGAACTCTTTTATGCATGATTATTATAGCTTTGTATTTCTCTCCGATCTATCGATTTGGTTTGGCCTACTAGATTGATTTATCTTGCAATGGGAGAAGTGCTTTGTGATGGGTTCAATCTTGCGGTGCTCAATCCCAGTGACAGAAGGGGACATGATACATATTTGTATTGTTGCCATTAAGGATAAAAAGATGGGGTTTAATCATATTGCTTGAGTTTACTTTGTCTACATCATGTCATCTTGCTTAAGGCGTTACTCTGTTTCATACTTAATACCCTAGATGCATGCTGGATAGCGGTCGATGGGTGGAGTAATAGTAGTATATCCAGGCAGGAGTCGGTCTACTTGTCTCGGACGTGATGCCTATAAACATGATCATTGCCATGAATCCATCATAATTATTTGCTTTTCTATCAATTGCCCAACAGTAATTTGTTTACCCACCGCATGCTATGTGTTCGAGAGAGAAGCCTCTAATGAAAACTATAGTCCCCGGGTCTACTTTATCATATATAAAAAACCAAAAAAATACCTTGTTGCAATATTTTTACTTTTATTTTATTTAGTATTTCAGTTTATCTATTTATCACTATCAGAATTAATCCTTGCAAATAACCGCTAAGAGGATTCACAACCCTCTTATTTGCGTTGGGTGCAAGTGTTTGCTTTTGTCTGTGCAGGTGCGCTTAACGGAATTTTGCTTGGTTTTCCTACTGGATTGATAACCTTGATTCTTAATTGAGGGAAATACTTATCTCTACTATACTGCATCATCCTCTCCTCTTCGGGGAAATACCAACGCAGTTTACAAGTAGCACCTCTCCGAATCTGAAGGACGAGATTCATTTTAAGTGTGGTAGGTTTGTAACATCCCAAAATTCTAAATTTTGGAATGTTATGGTAATTAAGTAATTATGATAGTTTGATTGATTGATTGATTGATTGAATGTGAGTGAAATTTGAAACTTTTTGAAAGCTAAATGAGAGGGAATAAAAGAACTTTCCTAAAAGTTTCATTCTTGCCTTTGATCTCCAATGAATTCAAATTCATTTCAATACAAACCCTAGAGTGAAGATTACATGACTTCTTCCATTTAAAGAAATGAAATAGGGATTTGAAATAATTTGAATTCCAATTGAAATAATTCAAATTCATAAACTTTATGCAACTCAATGATTTTCTTGAGAGAAGATCAAATGACTTCTTCAAATTATAAGAAAAATGAGTTGGAAGTTTAAAAGAATAATTTGAAAGTCCCTTTGAAGTTATTTGAAATCCACTTTCATTTGGAAGTTATTTGATTTCCAAATTTCAAATTCTCTAAAATTTATTAAAAATTAGAGTAGTAATATGACAATTCAAAATTCAGAGACATTTGAAATATATTTGGCCAACGAAAAACAAAAATGCTTTGCAAGTGGTTTGAAATCCAAACTCAAACACAATTTGGAGTTATTTGGTTTTTATTCAAATTATTTTTGTCCTAAAAATAAATATATGGAAATGAAGGTAAAATGATTCCTTCCAAGAAAATATTAGGATAAAATAAATTTGAAATTATTTTGGTATTTGATAAATGATTTTTCTGATTTTTAATGCAACAGTAGCACTGTTTGACTTTTACGAATTTTTGTAAATTTTATTTGGACTTGCAAAATAGTGAATGTTTTAGGAAATATTTTTGTGAACATTTTGATATATTATATGTCTATATAATGTTTTTTTATTTGTTTTCTTTTGCTTTTCTTTCTCTGTTTTTACTTTAAAAAGGAAATGTGCCCCTGAGGCCCACTGGCCAGCGGCCCAGCTACTCCCTCGCGCGCCCGGATCCCTTTCAGATCGCCAGGCCGATCTCTTTCCCATCTCTCTCTCTCTCTCTCTCTCTCTCTCTCTCTCTCTCTCTGACGCCCGGAGCTCACCGCCCGATTCGAATCTCGCCCGCGCTCCCTTTCCCTAACCTCCCGATTTCTTTCCCTCCACCAGAGATCGCGTCGTGCCGCGAGATCTTGCCGTCTGGGCGTCCCCCCTGCCCCAAGACACTCCCCCCTATAAAAGTCGCCCTCTCGCCTCTACCTAAAAGCCCCCTCGCCCGACGCCTCCTCTCGCCAAATTTCGCCGCCGGAGTTCACCACCGCCTCCGCCGTCATTGCCGTCGATTCGCTCCACCTAGCCACCCCCGAGCTTCGCCGTCGCCACCATCCGCTCCGCCAGTGTCATCTTCATCGCCGGAGCGACTCCACCGAGCTCAAGGACCCCCGGAGCACCGTCGTCGACCACACCTGAAGCCACCGCCGCCGTTCACCGTCACCGGAGATCCCCACCGCCGCTGTGAGCCCCGGATCTCTCCCCCTTCGTCTGATCTAAATCTAGCGGCTTAGATTAGATCGCGGTTTGTTTTTATTTTGCCCGAACTTTTTTTCTTTAGAAATCAGTCGTCCGCCCGCTGCACTCTTTTCGGTCGCTAGCTAGGCTAATTAGAACGCGCCACGTAGCCCCCTGTCCGTTCGGTAGGATTTTTTTGAATTTCTGTTTTTCTTTTAATTTGCAGAAATAGTTTCTCTTTCTGAAATTGGATATATTTTATGTTTGTGAGTGATTCTTTTTGCATTGGTTTCAAAATTTTATAAAGTTTCTGTAGATTCAAATAGTTTTCGTATTTGAAGTTTTAAAATTTGAATTTGATGAAATTTGTTCAAAACACTAGATTGCTAATATCTTTTAAATAAAAATAGCTTTTTAGGTGATTCTTTTGGCTAGTTGTCACTAGGACTTTTGTGTATCCAGTAGCACTTCACAATTTATTTTTGGTTTAATTTAAAATTGATTTATTGCAAAAACAGTACTGTTCTGAATAGTTTTGGTTTAATTCTTTTTCCTTTAGTTTTTTGTTTGTTTTTAGGCATTTTCTTTTTGTCACCTTTGACAAATTTTGTTAGGTTTTCTGTTAGTCAACAGTCACCAAATTTTTATTTTTAGTTAAAATTGTTTTCCTTTTGTTCTGTGTTAAAAACTTGTATAGGTCATAATTTGAGTTTTATAAAAGCCTTTTAGTTGTTTCCTTTTGCTAATGAAAAATATTATAAAATACTTTATGTTTATTTATTAGCTTAGTGTTTCCTTTTTTTGTTTATTTCTTTGTATAGTATTTTCTTTACTGTTAAGTTTTTACTTAGGACAAAAGTTGTTTTTGTTGTTGTGTAGTTAAGTCATAGAGTTTACTTTAGTAGCTTTCTTTATAGTTTTCCTTTGAAGTTTTCTTTGGGTTTTTAATTTGGTTTTCTTTGATTTCTTTATGTGATTTTCTTTATTTGTTTTATTTGTTGATTGTTATATTGATTGTTAGAATTGCTTGCTAGAGTAAATGCTTATGTGAATGCAATGTTTGACTATATAGATTTTCATCGGAGAGTGACGAGTAATTCTATCAAGTTATTTCTGAGAGCGATATTATCTTCATCAACTATACCAGGCAAGTTCACTTTGACCATATTTTTCATACCTATGTTTTATTTCTTTTAGTGTCACCTTTTCAACATTTCCTCCAGTAGTATATTGAATCTTGTAGTTGGGTAGAAGCATGAGGTAGGAACCCACACCATTGTTATTGAGCCCCGGGAACGTTATTTATGCAAACGCTACGCTTTAGTAGAGGGGGATTGGTATGAGTGCTCGTGAGTGGTGTGAGAAGGAGGACTCTACGTCAATGACGACAACTTCAAGATGGCAACTTCAAGGCCTGCATCTACAAGACCTCAAAACTTCAAGACTCAAGACAAGAATTCAATACACACTACTGGGTGGAGGATGGTCTGATGGGCACCCTGGAGCAACCAGTGGATGACCCGGGATGCATGGAGAAGCGCCATGACATCTTGCGGAAAGCTTCACCCAGACTCAAAGAGACGGAAGAATACTTCATGCCCGGAAGCTTATCTATGCAGCCACAAGTCAATATGGGCTCTGGCTTGGTTGACCTTAGTTGTGACTCTGGCTGGGACGGTGCTAGAAGATGTAGACGAATGGTAGGGTTGGATGGGCACCGGACAGTGGTCAGGGGAACTCTTCGGAAGATCATGTTTCGATCGTCCTGTTGTCGAACACTCTGAAGTGCGAGGACTTAAACGGAGGGATCTAATCTTGTGGGTAAAGTGCACAACACTCTGCAGAGTTAAAACCTAATCAATTAGTTGTGTCCCCGGTTATGGACAAATTGAGCCTCTGGACTTGGATCTATCTCTGAACTCTCAACACCGGACTGATAACTAAACGTGGGCAACTTATAATACTTATGGGCTATGAGACATCGGTTGGCGGAACCATGTCATAGTAGATAACTCTGTGGTGAAGACTCTTGATATTCCTTTGATGTAGGAAAAAATAAACTAGCTTTTATGCAAAAACTCAGACATAGAGCCACAAAGCCATATTGCATATAGAATAGTCTTTATCATTCTGTTTCTTATTGTGATCTTGCTGGTACATTCAATGTACTGACCTACACGGCTGCAACGTATCATGTTGCAGGTATTTCTACGACGAGTAAAAGTTACGTTGTAGGGTTACGTTCTACACTCAACTTGCCGTTGGCGTTGATGGGACTCCAAACCCTTA
This sequence comes from Elymus sibiricus, assembly GCA_039707655.1. Lineage (NCBI taxonomy): Eukaryota > Viridiplantae > Streptophyta > Magnoliopsida > Poales > Poaceae > Elymus > Elymus sibiricus. The sequence continues at coordinate 72,938,203 of CM077672.1, read as the reverse complement.
TTGATTTGTTTCCGCTGTGATATATATAAGGTATACTCTGGATCTACGGTATTTATTATACATGTGATGTTATGGTATTTCATCAAAGTAGTGTGTGTGCCAGCATACTGATCCGGGGATGGCACAGAAAGCACAGAGACTTGACCGTATTGGGTCGGGTCGCTACATCATTTTTGCAGTTTTATATGAGGGAGAGGCATGAGCTAACATGCTTGATACGTCTCCAACGTATCTATAATTTATGAAGTATTCATGCCATGTTTATTATAGTTTTGTATGATTTTGGTGCACTTTTATATGATTTTCATGGACTAACATATTGACCAAGTGCCCAGTGCCAGTTGTTGTTTTCTGCTTGTTTTTGGTTTTCCAGAAAATCTATATCAAATGAAGTCCAAATGCAGCGAAACTTTTTGACGATCTTTTCTCGAACATAAGAGACACTAGAAGCTTCGAGAGGAGGCCAGAAGACCCACAGTGGCCCCATGAGCCACCAGGGCGCGCCACCCCCCAGGCGCGCCCTGGTGCCTCGTGGGCCCCCTGTGGCCCTTCTTCGCGTGATTCCAAAGCCAAAAAATCATATATATTCAGAAACCCCCGAAAGTTAACCGAGATGAGTTTTTACGCCGCCGCAAGCCTCGGTACCTCCACGATCTAATCTACAGCCCTTTTCCGGCACCCTGCTGGAGGGGGGAAATCAACACCGGAGGCCATCTTCATCATCCCGGCGGTCTCCATGACGTGGAGGGAGTAGTTCACCCTCGGGGCTGAGGGTATGTACTAGTAGCTATGTGTTTGATCTCTCTCTCTCTCGTGTTCTTGATATGGCACGATCTTGATGTACCGCAAGCTTTGTTAATATAGTTGGATCATATGGTGTTTCTCCCTCTCTATCTTGTTGTGATGAATCGAATCTTTTCCCTTTGAGATTTCGTTATTTTCGGATTGAATATTTCAGATTTGAGAACACTTGATGTATGTCTTGTATATGAATACCCGTGGTGACAATGGGGTATTATATTGATTCACTTGATGTATGTTTTGGCACTCAACTCGCGGATTCCCGAGGTGACATTGGGGGTAATCTATGCATAGGGGTTGATGCATGTTTTCATTATCTTTTCTCCGATAGAAACTTTGGGGTGCTCCTTGTAGTTCTTTGTGTGGATTGAATATTATGATTATGAAGTTGTTTGATGCATATCGTATAATCAACTCACGGATACTTGTGGTGACATTGGAGTATCTAGGTGACATTAGAGTTGGTTGATGTGTATCATATGGTGTTATTTTAGTACGAACTCTAGGGCTGTTTGTGACACTTATAGTAATAGCTCAATAGATCGATCGGAAAGGATAACTTTGAGGTGGTTTCGTACCCTACAAACAATTTCTATCTTATGTTCTCCGCTAATAGGAACTTGGGAGTGATTCTTTATCGCACGTTGAGGGATGGTTATATGATCCAATTATGTTAGCAATGTTGAGAGATTGCACTAGCGAAAGTATGAACCCTAGGCCTTGTTTTTAAGCATTGCAATACCGTTTGTGCTCACTTTTGTTACTTGCTACCTTGCTGTTTTTATATTTTCAGATTACAAAAACCTATATCTACTATCCATACTACACTTGTATCACCATCTCTTCGCCGAACTAGTGCACCTATACAATTTACCATTGTATTGGGTGTGTTGGGGACACAAGAGACTGTTTGTTATTTGGTTGCAGGGTTGTTTGAGAGAGACCATCTTCATCCTACGCCTCCCACGGATTGATAAACCTTAGGTCATCCACTTGAGGGAAATTTTCTACTGTCCTACAAAACTCTGCGCTTCGAGGCCCAACACGACTCTACAAGAATAAAGTTGCGTAGTAGACATCAAGCTCTTTTCTGGCGCCGTTGTCGGGGAGGTGAGTGCTTGAAGGTATATCTTTAGATTTGCAATCGAATCTTTTAGTTTCTTGTTTTATCACTAGTTTGGTTTATAAAAGAAAACTAAAAAAATGGAATTGAGGTTGCCTCATATTATTCATCTTTCTTGAAAATAAGGATTCCGATAGTTGTGCTCAATTGATAGAAGAAGAATTCAATAAAATGTTTGGCATAAAATCCTTGAATGATGAGCATGATTGCAATGTCGCTAGTATTAATTCTTTGAATATCCATGATGCTAATGATATGCAAAGCCATAAGCTTGGGGATGCTATGTTTGATGAAGATGATATTTTTAGTCCCCCAAGTTTTGATGAGAAAATTTATTATGATGATAGCATGCCTCCTATTTATGATGATTATATTGATGAATGTGGATTTGGAGAGGTCATGACTTTATTTAGTGACGAATCCACTATTTTGGAAGAGGTTTCAATTCACTATGATAACAAAGTTGCTATCTATGATGATTATTGTGATGACATGTATGCTATAAAGAATGATGATAACTATGAAACTTGTCATCATGATTTTAATTTTCAAATGGATTATGCCAATCAAGTATCTCATGATAGTTATTTCATTGAGTTTGCTCCCACTACTATTGATGAGAATAAGTTTGCTTATGTGGAGAGTAATAAAATTTCTATGCTTGTGGATCATGAAAAGAATGCTTTTATGTGATATTTATATTGTTGAATTCATTCATGATGCTACTGAAAATTATTATGAGAGAGGAACATATGCTTTTACATATCTCAATAATATCAAGTTTCCTCTCTATGTGTTGAAAGTTTTGAAGTTATGCTTGTTTTGCCTTCCAATGCTAGTTGATTCTTGCTCCCATAAACTATTTGCTCACAAAATCCCTATGCATAGGAAGTGGGTTAGGCTTAAATGTTCTAATCATATGCTTCATGATGCTCTCTTTGTGTTTCAATTCTTTACTTTTATGTGAGCATCATTGAAATCATCATGCCTAGCTAAAAGGCATTAAAGAAAAGCGCTTGTTGGGAGACAACCCAATATTTCTACCTACTATTTTTGTGTGTTCACATGATTAATCTACTGTAGTAATCATGTTTGATATGTTTTCTTTCAATAATGTGCCAATCAAAGCCTTTGGGATAGTGTGGATGATAGTTGACTTGATTCTGTGCAAAAACAGAAACTTTTGCGTCCAATGCTGGAATTTCTATTCTGTACTGGAGCGTGATAAAATTCTGAAATTTTTACAGATTATTCGGTTACAAATTTTTTACGTTGTCATAATTTTTCATAATTTTTGGAGGTACACAAGTATGGTTTTTAAATCTCCTACTACACGCTGTTCTGTTTTTGACAGATTCTGTTTTCGGCGCATAGTTTGCTTGTTTTAGTGTTTCCATAGCTTATATTATGAGATATAAATTGTGGAAATGATAGACTACAGTAGGCATTATGTGAGAACAATTATAAATCTTCTCTTGACAGTACCTAAGTGGATGATTTATTTTTATCATACTAACCTATCTCACGAAGTTCCGTTAAGTTTTGTGTGATTGAAGTTTTCAAGTTTTGGGTGAGATATCGATATGAGGAGAATAAGGAGCGGCAAGACCCTAAGTTTGGGGATGCCCAAGGCTCCCCAAGGTAATATTCAAGGAAGACCCAAGCAACTAAGCTTGGGGATGCCCCGGAAGGCATCCCCTCTTTCGTCTTCAACACTATCGGTAACCTCACTTGGAGCTATATTTTTATTCGTCACATAATATGAGTTTTGCTTGGAGTGTCATTTTATTTTGATGAGATTTGCTTGCTGTTATCAATAATCATGTTTTGTATCTTTTATTTCAATAAAATGCCAATTATAGCCTTTACCATGCTCAGTTTGCAAGTTCATGTGTTGCTGTTTGAAAACAGAAAGTTTTCTGTTATGTCCAGAATATTCCTGAATAGTCAGAACATGATAAAAATCTGAAATTTTTACACAGTAAGCATGCACGAGTTCTCCGTCACGTGGTAATTTTTGAGAATTTTTGGAGTTAGGGAAGTATGGATTCTTATTCAACCTTTACAGACTGTTCTGTTTTGACAGATTGCTGTTATAGTTGCATTGTCTGCATATGTTTGCTAGTTTAATGTTTTGATTTGTGGATAGGAGTATTAAATATGCAGAGGCATTTAGTATGCAATGTTTAATTATAATTTTAGTGATATTCTACAGTAGATAAGGTTAAGGTTTTGAGTTGATTTATATTAACTTATCTCACGAGTTCTTGTTGAGTTTTGTGTGGACGAAGTTTTTAAAGATTTAGGAGAAGTCATGATATGAGAGGAATTAAGGAGACACAAGAGCTCAAGCTTGGGGATGCCCAAGGCATCCCAAGTTAATATTTCAAGAAGTCTCAAGCATCTAAGCTTGGGGATGCCCCGGTTGGCATCCCACCTTTCTTCATCAACACCTATCAGTTAGCCTAAGTTTTTGTCTCTTCACATGATATGTGCTATCCTTGGTATGCCATTTTATTTTTGTTTTGTTTTTCTTGCTGTTTGAATAAAATAATAAGATCTGAAATTTTCAAATGAGAGAGAGTCCTCACATAGCTACCTATTTGCTTAACTACCCATTTGATCTTCACTTATATCTTTTGGAGTAGTTTGTCATACACTCTCATGCTTCACTTATATTACTTTGAGAGTTGACAATAGTAATGGCAATATGCTTAAGATATGAATTTGATCCTAATATGATGGATATTTAAGAAGGATATAATAAAAACTTTTATGTAGACCATTGGATATGATAAGTGTGATTCCTTGCAATAGTTTTGCGATATGGAGATGATGATATGTGAGTCATGTTATTGAGTAATTGTGATTTAGTAAGAATATTAGTGTTAAGGTTTGTGATTACCTATGCATGCACATTAAGTCAATAGTTATGCAACGAAATTATATCCTACTTATGGTGCATTATTCGGTGTTAGTTATGTTCAATGCATGTTTATGACCATTTTCGCTTTTTGGTTGGTTGCTTCTCAATCTATTTGCCAGCCTTCATTTGTACTAAGCGGAAATACTGCTTGTGCATCCAAACTCCTTAAACCCAAGTTATGCCAAATGAGTCCACCATATCTACCTATATGCGGTATTTCCATGCCGTTCCAAGTAAATTTGCGTGTGCCAACTCTAATTTTCAAAATAATTTTCCATTTTGTGTGCCCGTACAGCTCATGAAGTGGCAGGGGGTGGCCAATATTTTCCATGCTAGGTGTGTTATTCTCACGATGAGTGTTTATTCACTTGTCATTGCACGAGAGAGTGGCTGGTAATAGGGATGCCTAGTCCCACAATGAAATCAAAAATAATAACAACAAAATTCCTTGGAAAGTGTTGGTATGGAGGGCACCCGTGGATACGGCTAGCCATGGATTGTGAAAGAATGGTGGAAAGGAAATAAACCTTACTTTCTGTTTGGGAACCGCCTATGATGTGTCTAGCATGGAAAATATTGGGAATTCTCGGTCGTTTTCGTTGACAGGAAAAGCATGCCTCTCAAAATAATTTTATCTCTCTAATTTAAGCTTGAGCTCTGGCACATTTGACAAATCTCTGCTTCCCTCTGCGAAGGGCCTATCTATTTACTTTTATGCAATTTTTATTTTTATTTGAGTCTCCACCTTCTCTTGCAAAAGCACCAACTAGAGAGCACTATTGTCATACTTGTGCATTGGATGTATCTAATATTTGAGTGTGTTTCATGAATGGATCAATGATTGAGCATAATGGGCTAGGGATAACTTTCTTTAGCATTGATATTTTGAAAGGCATGGTTGCTTGTTAGTATGCTTGAGTATTTATATCTTCATGTCAAACTATAGACTATTGCTTTGAATCATTCAAGTCCAAGTGTCCATGCAATAAAAGAAAAGATTGTATGATGATTATGATAGGTAGCATTCCACATCAAAATTTCTGTTTTTAATTGCTACTTTATCATGATGACTTTTATGAGAAAGAGTTGCCGTTATGATGCTAGGAAAAGTGATTCAAATTATCATTGATCAAACTTATGCACTGTGCTAGCATTCACACTTCATAAACTATTTCTTTTATCATTTACCTACTCGAGGACGAGCAGGAATTAAGCTTGGGGATGCTGATACGTCTCCAACGTATCTATAATTTATGAAGTATTCATGCCATGTTTATTATAGTTTTGTATGATTTTGGTGCACTTTTATATGATTTTCATGGACTAACATATTGACCTAGTGCCCAGTGCCAGTTGTTGTTTTCTGCTTGTTTTTGGTTTTCCAGAAAATCTATATCAAATGAAGTCCAAATGCAGCGAAACTTTTTGACGATTTTTTCTGGAACATAAGAGACACTAGAAGCTTCGGGAGGAGGCCAGAAGACCCACAGTGGCCCCACGAGCCACAAGGGCGCGCCACCCCCCAGGCGCGCCCTGGTGCCTCGTGGGCCCCCTGTGGCCCTTCTTCGCGTGATTCCAACGCCAAAAAATCATATATATATTCAGAAACCCCCAAAAGTTAACCGAGATGAGTTTTTACGCCGCCGCAAGCCTCTGTACCTCCATGATCTAATCTACAGCCCTTTTCCGGCATCCTGCCGGAGGGGGGAAATCATCACCGGAGGCCATCTTCATCATCCCGGTGGTCTCCATGACGAGGAGGGAGTAGTTCACCCTCGGGGCTGAGGGTATGTACTAGTAGCTATGTGTTTGATCTCTCTCTCTCTCTCTCTCTCGTGTTCTTGATATGGCACGATCTTAATGTACCGCGAGCTTTGTTAATATAGTTGGATCATATGGTGTTTCTCCCTCTCTATCTTGTTGTGATGAATCGAATCTTTTCCCTTTGAGGTTTCATTATTGTCGGATTGAATATTTCAGATTTGAGAACACTTGATGTATGTCTTGCATATGAATACCCGTGGTGACAATGGGGTATTATATTGATTCACTTGATGTATGTTTTGGCACTCAGCTCGCGGATTCCCGAGGTGACATTGGGGGTAATCTATGCATAGGGGTTGATGCACGTTTTCATTATCTTTTCTCTGATAGAAACTTTGGGGTGCTCCTTGGAGTTCTTTGTGTGGATTGAATATTATGATTATGAAGTTGTTTGATGCATATCGTATAATCAACTCACGGATACTTGTGGTGACATTGGAGTATCTAGGTGACATTAGGGTTGGTTGATGTGTATCATATTGTGTTATTTTAGTACGAACTCTAGGGCTGTTTGTGACACTTATAGTAATAGCTTAATAGATCGATCGGAAAGGATAACTTTGAGGTGGTTTCGTACCCTACAAACAATTTCTATCTTATGTTCTCCGCTAGAGTGATTCTTTATCGCACGTTGAGGGATGGTTATATGATCCAATTATGTTAGCATTGTTGAGAGATTGCACTAGCGAAAGTATGAACCCTAGGCCTTGTTTTTAAGCATTGCAATACCGTTTGTGCTCACTTTTGTTACTTGCTACCTTGCTATTTTTATATTTTCAGATTACAAAAACCTATATCTACTATCCATACTACACTTGTGTCATCATATCTTCGCCGAACTAGTGCACCTATACAATTTACCATTGTATTGGGTGTGTTGGGGACACAAGAGACTCTTTGTTATTTGGTTGCAGGGTTGTTTGAGAGAGACCATCTTCATCCTACGCCTCCCACGGATTGATAAACCTTAGGTCATCCACTTGAGGGAAATTTGCTACTGTCCTACAAGACTCTGCGCTTGGAGGCCCAACACGAGTCTACAAGAATAAAGTTGCGTAGTAGACATCAATGCTTTCCGTACTTGGATCGTATGCACTTATGATTGGAACTCTAGCAAGCATTCACAACTACTAAAGATCATTAAGGTAAACCCAACCATAGCCTTAAGTGCAAAGTGCTCTTTAATCCCATACACAACAACCCACTTATCCGTGTTTAGGCTTCTGTCACTCCCGCAACCGACAATAAGCAAATCATGAACATATTGCAACATCGTACAGCGGGAATCCCACACGTGTGCGCGGCACGGAGAGCACCATAGAACAGCACCAAATAAAGCATGCAACTTAAACAAATCAAGATTATCAATCAACCCATAGGACAAAAAGAATCTACTCAAACATCATAGAATGGCTAGACATCATTGGATAATAATATATAGCATAAAGCACCATGTCCAAGTAGGGGGTACAGCGGGTTGCGGGAGAGTGGACCGCTAATAATAGATGAGAGAAGGTGATGGAGGTGTTGAGGAAGACGGTGGAGTTGTTGGAGTACATCGCCGCCACGATGGTTCCCCCGGTGGGTGCTCCGGCGCCATCGGGAGAGAGGGGAGAGGCCCCCCTCCTTCTTCTTCTTGCTTGGCCTTCCCCCTAGATGGGAGAAGGATTCCCCCTCTGGTCCTTGGCCGCCATGGCACCCGAGGGGCTGGAGCCCCCCTAGATTAGATCTCTCTCTCCGTTTTCTTCTCTGTTTCGCGTTCTTGTTTTCTGGCCGAACACCGTTTCTTAAATATCTGGAGATCCGTACTTCCGATTGGCCTGAAATTTTGAGGGGATTTTTCTCTGGATATTAGCTTCCTTGCGGTCGAAGGACACCCCAACCAACTTACGAGGTGGCCACAAGTGCAGGGGGCGCGCCATAGGGTAGGGGGTGCGCCCCTTGAGCTTGTGGGGCCTGTGGGCACCCCTTCTTTCGATTCTTGTGCGAAAAATCCCATATATTAGATAAAAAAATCACCGTAACTTTTATCGTGTTTGGACTTCATTTGATATGGATTTTCTGTGAAATACAAAAACATGCAAAAAAGACAGGAACTGGCATTGGGTACTAGATTAATATGTTAGTCCAATAAATCATATAAATTGTTGCCAAAAGTATGTGGAAATTGTAGGATAATGGCATGAAACAATCAAAAATTATAGATACGTCGGAGACGTATCATAGTTTTCTACAATTCACTCCAAAACCTGGTTACCTAGCAGTCTCGGAAGTAGAAGGTGGTGGACCTATCAAACTGTGAAGTAGAGTACATCACCGTGAAATCTGCGGCATGCCAGGGAGTGTGGCTAGACAGGCTGCTATTTGATCTGCTGGAAGGTGGTGGCGGAGCTGCCACAGTTCTGGTGGACAACAAGTTTGCAATACAACTCTGCAAGAATCCGGTTTTCCATGACCGGAGCAAGCACATTGAGGTCCGGTTCCATTTCATCCATGAGTGCATCAACGACGGCATGATCTTCGTCGACTACATGAACACCGGTGATCAGCTCATGGATATCCTCATGAAGCAACTCGCTGGTATGCGGTTTCTGGAGGTTGCGCCCTTGCATTGGGATGGTTGGGATCTTAGGTGGAATATGTTGACAAATAAACTAGCGTGACAACAACAGTTTAGTTTCACTATTATGGCAGCGATTTTGGGCTGCCCTGGCAGCGTTTTTAGGCTGCCATGGCAGCGCTAATTAGTCGACACGACAACGATCAGTTATTTAACGTTTTTTGGTTTTCCTGTTAGTACCACCTGAGGATGTGACTTGTACGGTCCCGAGGCATGTTTGTAGGCCTGTTAGACTTGTTCTCGATCATGGGATGGCATGATCCAGTAGGAGAGCTAGCTCTACAACACGTTTGCTTTCTGGTGAGAAATAAAAGGAAGATTGAAAAGCCGCATTCAATGCACTGCACAAAAATTCAGAGTTCTTCCCCTGTTCTTCTTCGAGCGCCAAAAACAGAGAGAGGTATCGAGAGGAGAGAATTGTGAGTGCTAACAGATATGCCTTTTGCCAACGTCATATCTCTCGCCAATAATATTATTTTCCAAGAAATTTGTTTTGGGAGGTTACTCAAAGACCCCCCCCCCTAGTTCGTGCATATGCATGTATTGATTTCCGTTCTGATCAAGATTGTCTAGTTCGCACAACTTTCACGACTTGTAACTAGAGACTATTAAGCATAATGCTAGAATTATCATAGACTCTGATCCCATATTGATTACATGCACTAAACAGTTCACCCAAGCCTAAGCTTGTGGAGAAAAGTGGGATATATATTTCAACACAGGAGACATGTGTTGCAAATGGCCAAATACCACTAATTTATTCGACTTGAATCAATTTTCTAGAAATGTATTGATTGTTCTAGAAATTTATTTCATGAGTCATTACAAATTTATTTCAAGAGTTATGAGTCATGACACATGGAAAACATATCCTAGCTTTTCAAGGAGATGTATCCATTGCTAATCATCCACTCCATACTCCAGTGGTTGTTCACATTTTTTGAGGGTTCAATAGGCCCATCCAAACGTTGCCTTCCCATACACATCCATATGTGCATTTGCAAACATCTGGTACTCTTGCTTCGCTACATTGGGCACCTTCCACTCAGCCACCCATTCTCCTACGGAAAACATGTCATCCATGCCACATGAAATGGATGAACCGAGTACTGGTGACGGATTATCGTCACCAACAATGATCTTAGATGACAAATTGGTCCATCATAGGTGACAGTTTGGCCCGCCGCCGAAAATGGCCGCCAGTAACAAATTTTGATTCGTCGCCTACGACACGAACTTGCGTGACAAAAGAAGTGGTACCGTTAGTGACGGCGCTTCCGTGACGTTGGGGGTGACCACCGAAAAACATCACCAGGCCATTTTGGTGACGATAATTGGTTTTACGTGACACAAGTGAAACGTCATAAAATAGTCCACATTTTGTAGTGAGCTAACCAGCATTTTTTATGATAAAACTAAGCTTCACCTAATGGGGAAGTATGCATGGTTGCGCACCAGACAGGACAAACAAAAAGAACTAGAGCTACCTGGGTATATTGTGGTGAACGGTTCTAGTACACTGTATATGGTTGATCCGGTGAGAAGCATGATTTACTCAATACTAGGCCTCATGATTTATAAGCGAGTTTTTTTTAAGAAAGTCAAATTATGAGTGAACTCCCTTTTTTCATGCGAGCTATGTTTTTTTATGAATGTGCATCTTTAGTTGATACCGTTGTTTTAGCTTAGCCAAGAGTTGAGATGTCTCCACCGTCTCTACTCAACGTTGTTTTCGTCTCATATCGCCTCGCTGGTATATTGTTAAGGTAATAAATTAACAGAACAAAAATGACACTCACTTTCAGCTTTTCATCAAATTTTCTTTAGATGCCTACTCTAAACAATATTTCTTTAAAACAAAATTCTTTATCATCAACTTATACTATGTTTCATAAACTTTCTCACGTTTTTAAACATTAAATTAACTGTTGTTCCCGCAACAACGCGCGGGGTATCAACTAGTTATCATACACTCTATCCCATATCGAATTACATGCACCAAACAGTTCACCCAAGCCTAAGCTCATGGAAAATAGGGGCTATATATTTCAACACAGGAGACATGTGTTGCAAATGGCCAAATACTACAAATTTATTTGACTTGAATCATTTTTCTAGAGATGTATCCATTGTTCTAGAAATTAATTTCATGAGTCGTTACAAATTTATTTCAAGAGTCATGAGTAATGACGCATAGAAACGTATCCTAGCTTTTCAAGGAGACGTATCCATTTTTTATCATCCACTCCATACTCCAGTTCTTGTTCACATGCTTGAGAGTCCAGTAGGCCCATCCAAACGTTGCCTTCCCATACACATCCATCTGTGCATTTGCAAACATCTGGAGCTCCTCCTTCGTTGCATTGCGCACCTGCCACTCAGCCACCCATTCGCCTGTGGAAAACATGTCATCCATGGCACATAAGATATTTTCACTAAATTCTTGCAGGAATGGGGACAAAAAATATCCATGCTCCAAAACCAAAAGGGACCAAAATATTAGTTACACTTACCTACAAAGGTGAGGGGACCATTTTTCCTCGTGAGAGTGCTTAGCTCGCTCGAGAATTTGGTCTTGATGAAATCAATGTTCTGCTGAACGGTGAAAGTATTAAACATGTTGTCGAACAACGTGTAGTAATGCACGTCGATGACAGATCCGGGTAACCCGCCGGCGAGCCCGAGGAGCTCTATTGGGTCCGGGGATGACAGCCGGTTGGACATGATCACGTAGGCCTCTGACGAGTGCTTCCTGACGGCGTTGTACCCGTCGCGATAGTACCTTTCTAGGCTTTTCAGGGATACGCCTGGCGCCCGCGGCTCGTTCATCAGCTCCATCGCGAGGAGGCTTGGACTTGTGGTGTACCTGGATGCGAGGAAATCTATCACTTGCACGGTTTGTTCGATGTTAGCATCGGTGGTGCCCCAGTCCTGCGAGCCGTCTTGGGAGGAGCTGTGCTCGAAGGGGTTTTGCGACCCAGGAGCTGCGTGTAGGTCAATGATGACGCCCAGATTGTACGTCCTGTTCACGCACACAAATTGAGCATTTATAATGCCAAATATTCCAAAAACTAATTAGATGTTTTTTTTCCAAAAAGGAGGATCAATCCCAGGCCAAAAATGTAACTAGATAATGGAAGCCTTAGTTTGCTCAAGACGATGCCAAGATCAACCCCCGGCCTGAAATTTCTGACAGTTGAGCCGATCATTGGTTTCTTACATTTAGCAGAATTAGATTACAAGTTTCTGAAGGTTGCTTACTCTGCCCATTTGAATGCCTTGTCCAAGGTTTCAAGTGAACCTCCAACGTAGGGTACAGGAGGTCTAGGGTCATTAGCGATCCATCATCCCACTGGTATTCTCACTGCGTTCAGCCCGCTTTCGGAGATGAACCTGAAGTCATCTTCCACTATATATGTGCTCCAGTGTTTCTGCCAAACATGTAACATTCCACAAAATTGAGGTGCCAAGAATGATATGCATTCCTAACTTCCAGAGAGAGAAAAATGGTACTTATTCCTAGTTTAGCTATAAACTCTGCCAGCTTTGAGTATCTACCTTGTCAAGACAATAAAATCATACTTCTCGCAAAATAGTAATAATAGAAACACACAATCAGTTAGATAATAATACTATGTTGCGAACAACAAAGACATAGTGTATCTTTTGTCATATGAATAGATTCCATTTCGAGTTGGGTTTTTATGCAATGATTTCTAACTAGGTATATCTGATCAAGTTATTCGCGACTCATTCTTGGTTTCCTTGTGCAAGTGGACAAAGATATAATACACAAGAGAAAAACTGAGTAGGGAAACCACGGAGGACAGTGATCTCCACATCATGCATGATAAGCATAATCTACAAGTGTTGCTCACTATATATAGTTCTGAATTAAAACGGTAGGGGTCAGCAAGTGGAGCAGTGGCCCCAGTGATGTTCAATGTATTTACCCTGAGAATAGGTGTAGCCTTTGCCGTCCCATAGCCGTTGCATATTTGGTACTCCCCTTGGAGCCCAGTAACTCTTGTCACCGCGAACACCGACGGGTCGTTGTCGCCCCAGCTGGTGCTCTGGCCATAGTCCGCCGTCAACGAGCCATCTTTGTTTGCCTGCACGCCATCAACGGAATGTGACTAATAGTTTGGATTATGAAAGAAAATGAGCTTTCTAATTACTTATTTTTTGTGCTAGTCAAAACCCCTAGACAAGTCAACTTTGGAGGCTCGTGTTGAATAATGGAGTATCGGTTTTGAACGCGAATGCAACTTGCTGGCAGACACTTGTTGCCCAGTTGGCAAATAATACGAGTGGTGCAGAGCAGACCAACAAGCTAGGGGAAGTATTTCGTATTATCTTTACCTGCAAGAAGAGCCCGTTGGGCGCCATGATCCGCATCCTTTCCTGGTCGTTGGGGGCCTTGGGGCCGCGCACCAACCGGAACGTCTCCGGCCGCCTCGGCACCGCCGCCGTCGCAACCAGAGAGCCGTCGCTCTGGACGCCCACGAACTGGTTGCCGAACACTTTGAAATTGAATGTCACCTCGTTGATCCGCCACAGCTTGAAGGTCTCCCAGCCAGACGCCTGAGGCCGGTTCGCCACCAGCCCCGCGCCGCCGCCATTCTCCGCGGCCACGTAGGCCTTCTGCGTTACCGACTTGAACTGCAGCTGCGTGCCGTCCTGTACGTACGTCCGCGTGCTAATCCGTCAATCAAGAAACTAAAAACAGAGAGCCATGGCGGCGGCCGGCGTATGCATGTGCAAAGCTACGACGTTAATTACCAGGAGATCCTTGTTGGGGATGCCGTCGAAGAGGGACGGCTGGATCCAACCCTCCGTGACCAGCCACCCGCCGAGGTTCACCGCTCGGACGGGGAGACGAGGAGAAGCCGCCATGGCCACCGCGCTGCCGGAGAGGAAGCTAATGAATGCTTCTTCCGATCCACTGGGCTCGGTTGCTTGGAACGCAATTGCTCGGTGTTGTGCCCTACCCTGCCGTGCTCTGCTCGCTTATATAGCTCATGCTACGTGCCCTGCCGTCATCCACTGGGCTCTTGATTAATTAAGATATATGCTCCACTTGTTCGATTTTTTTCTTTGAACACACTCCACTTGTTCGATGAACACGATTAGAACGGGAGGGTTTGAACTAACAATCGGGGGTCAAATCATGTTCCACTGAGTACCTCCCCCGCCCCAAAATAAGTGTCTCAACTTTATACTAATTTTAGTATAAAGTTGTACTAAGTTTGAGACACTTATTTTGAGACGGAGTATTAACGTGGCCACAACCGATCCCTATCTTGCCCTTTACCGATTCGAAAGCTCATGGCCACTCATCTGGCCTGCGGCCCCGTGATCGTGCTCTTAATTCAAGCCTGGTCACCGCGCTAAAAAAAATCCCGGAGCGACGCTCTTGTAATCTAAGACGTACCGTCCTGTACGTAATCTAAGACGTACCGTCCTTACGTAAGCTCCTGTTAATAATTTCGATCGATCGCGCGCGATGCGATCCTTTGATTAGTTCTTGACTCGGTCCTTTGACGTGAAAACACACGCATGACGCCGACGTGACAAGTCAGTACGTAGTCTCGTCATTGTATATCCAATATATAGGACGTGGATAATGCTCGAACGGGTCTGTGAGGTCCCAGACCGAACGAAACGTTCGCTACGATCGTGCCTCTAGATCGAACGATTTTGTTGGATTCAACGATCTGGCAGTCCGAACACTAAAGTCAGCCAGTCCCTTCTTTTTTTGTTTTTTGACATCAAAGTACTCTTTATTGCAAGGTGATCACCATAGTATTTTTTACAAGAGTATCAACAATCTCTACGGGTGGATTTTCCATCCACCCCGCACACACCTTACTTCTAGCTAGTTTGGCTAAATCATGGACAACACAATTACTCTCTCTAAGAGCATGCTCAAAAATAATATGCGGGAAATCACACGCAAGGTGATATATATCATCAAAAAGGTCGCCGATAGACCAAAAGAGCGACTTCCATTCTTCATTGTCTCTATCACCTCGATGTTGTCGGAGTTCACCTCTATGCGATTACACCCGACTGTAGTTGCCAAACTGAGACCAAACCGTAAGGCCAGTGCCTCGGCCATAAGCGCATCTCCCCATCAATCGATTTCCCTATTTCCTGCCGCGACGAATTTGCCATTCAAGTCTCTGATGACAACGCCATACGAGCCCTTGAGTAAGTCTAGGTCAAAAGCCTCATCCACGTTTAACTTCACATAGTTGTTCCTTGGTCTTTCCCAGTCAGTCCCTTTATAGGCCTGCTGGCCCAATACAATTCTCTTTACAGATAAAAAGGAAAAAAGTGAAAAAACTGTACAAAACTACAGAAAAGTGTGTGCCGTGTAAACTGGCCAAAAAACGGCCCAGTTTTGCAAAACAGAAAAGCTTGGAAAAAACTAAATTTTTTGCACCCGACTTAAAATGAATAAAACACATACAAAATTACCATCCTTTTTGTAATGAAACTACCACATAGCCAACAATTCGAACAAATGTATATTATATGTATTTTGAACACGTTTAGATGATAAAAACTGGCTGCAGAAGTTGCCATGCTTCTTAAAAAAAGTATAGTACAACATAATCTTGATTTCAAGAAAAATAAAAATTGTCGTGGTCCAAACAAAAAAAAAAGAATTGTAAGTGCTTACTACAAGGATATCACCTACAAAGCAACACATATTCTACAACGATTTGACTAGAAGTTGCAAAATTCACAAAAGATACGCATATAACTGTTGCAGCATAGGCATTGTAGACGTGCAACTCATGACCATAGTGTCGTACATAGATTGCAACTGATCTTATTTGTTGTCATGTATGTGTTGCAAATTATATATGCTATAAGACTATGAATATACATAACTAAAATAAAAATTAATTAGACATGCCGGTACACATAAGGAATGTGGCGTGAAAATCTGTGCTAACCGTTCGAGCAAAAACTAAGCAGTCCCTTCCTTTTTTTGAGAAACACCTGTATCTTTATTCATACTCATAACAATTATAGGTACACTGATTTGGACCTCAGATCCAAGAAAATACAAAGTAACTCCTCTGACTAAGAATTACAATGAAATCTCTTGAAAACACCTTCTTCGCGGTATCAATCTCTGCTTGAAGAAATACTCCAAAGACTTCGGTAAAAATGCTGCAATTGGACTGGAGCAACGATGTTGTCACTCTTTCATCCGCATGAACATTACCAATAATGGTTTTTGAAAGCGCCTAGAGTCTCCCATCCAAAAAGATGGAAAGCCTTGATCGATGAACGTACTTGGGCCGGGGATGATCCCCTAGAAGTGCAAGCCGTCGAATCACTATATCTTCACCATGGTGTCGATGAAAGATTTCACCTCCATAAAGAATCAGACCAACAAAAAAAAGCTTGACACAACAACATAAACTCATCAGATCCAAATAACCGGATCTGCGAGGACAGAAAACTCTCTAGCCTCATGGCATCGCCAAAAAGAACGAGAGAAAATGTATTCTCACAAAACTATGATGATCACTAGACGTTGACGAAGAACATAGAGGTCTTGAAGATCCGAGGTCCCCCCACCTCTCAACGCCAAGATGGCAGCCGGAGGCGAGGGGACCTAAATTTCTCAGATGAAGGCGGCGGCGGCGGCGGTGGCACAAGAAACCCTCCTGGAACTGCTCCTATTCGATCAGTGGCGGAGGCATAGGGTGGGCCATGCTCCACCCTGGAATTTTGGCCCGGCATGTATACCACATAGTAATAAGAGATAGGCTTCGAGAAAAAATAAGCCCAGTAACAGCCTACCCTGATTGTTGTCCCGAAGCGAACACAGCCACGCACGCTCGGCCCACTAAAAAAAAGCCACGCACGCTCGGTCAACCCATTTTCTCTAGTCTCACGAATACTCGATCCGTCGCCTGCCTCGCCGTCCCTCTCCGATCGCCCGGAGCCACCAGCAGACCACCCTGTGACTCTGACCGGCCTGAAGGCTGACACCCGCGACCTGCGGCTGCCTGCCCCGCTTGGCGCCCCGCCGGCTGCTGTCCACGCAGGCGCGCACGGCGCACCACCGCGCAGGAGCACGCCCTGCTGACCGGACTGCCGGAGCCACCCACTCCCAGTCCGCTCAGCGCTCGCCTCACCGCTGATCCTCCGGTCCTCCCCAATCCCCATCCCCTCTCAGTTCAGAGAGGTACCTCATCCCGGCGCCCCCGATCTCTAAATCTCTAACAGAGGTTTGCACGTTGATAACCACTAGAAGAAACCAGCCTTGGTGACACATATGTAGCGTGGTTTCTTATCAAATAGAATGGACGTACCGTAGCAGATCAAAGTACCACCGGGCCGGACACTGTAGCAAAACCGACCGAGGTGTATTGTAGCTAGTGCGGGTTTTTTTTTCAATTTTTGAAAATTACTCCTATTTAGGAGCGCTAAAATAGCAGGTTATCCAATCGAGGAGTACATGTTCAGGGGAAGACTTGTATGGGATCTCACATTTAGGTGAGATCGTGAGATCACCTTCAAAAATTCGTATTTGGACATTTAAAAAAATGTGAAATTATTTGACAACATCCATGTGGGGTATGCCTACAACTCCAAAATAATCAGCTCAAAACTTGATGTACATTTAGAGATTTAAAAAAGACAAATTTGGATGTGAATAGTGACAGCTTTGGGTGAATAGTATTTCGACACTATTCACATTCGATTTTGTCTTTTTTGTTTCTATTAATGTAAGTTGAATTAGGAGCTAAAACTTTTTGAGGTTGTACATCAAACATTGATGTGTGTCTACAATAAAATTAAGAATATTTAAACATGTATATTTTTTTCAAAAAAATTGATCATATTAATCTCACCTAATGTGAGATCTCACACAAGTCTCCCCTTGCATGCTAATACCACACAACGACACAAGGTGTACATGGCATTCATTGGCCAGCTAGTAATCACGTATCTGCTGATAGCTCGTTGGTTAGTATTCATGCTTATCCAACCAAAGGATTAGCAGTCGAGTGAGTTCTATGGGGAAATAATCCTATACGACCCAACAAAAACACTTTTAAAAATACGAAATATTTTCAAAATTTGAACTTTTTCTGGAAACGCAAACAATTTTTCAAATATGCGAACCTTTTTATGAAAAATACAAACATTTTTTAACTTTTTAAACATTTTTTCAAATTGACAAATATTTTTTCAGAATTTTCAATATTTTTCTAAAAGTGCGCACATTTTTTCGAATAGACGAACAATTTTTTAAATTTGCGACCATTTCCTTGGAAACGTGAACACTTTTTTAAAATTTACAAACATTTTTTGAAAATGCGAACACATTTTAGAATTTGCGAGCATTATTTGAAAACACAAACATTTTTTCGAATTTGTAAACATTTTTTCAAATTTTACAAATATTTTTTGGAAACTTTTAGGGCCTAAGAATTTTTTTTCTTCTCTATTTTTGTTAATTCATTTTTTTACTTTTTGAACTTTATTGTTCTTTTTGAAACCTGTTCAAAATTTTGAAAAAAAAATAGAATACAAGAAAATGTTTTTGTTTTCAAATACCCGAATACCAGAAGGGTCCGTTTGAAAGCACATGCTTTCAAACAGGGGTTTTCGGATCCATGCTTTTGAATGGACCCTTCTAGTATTCTATTTGAAGAAAAAAAATAGAATACAAGAAAACGTGCTTTCAAATACCCGAATACCATCTGTTGAACATGGTCTATTTTTGAACATTCTTCAAATGATCCGAACTTTTGTAAGAAGGTGGCCAAGCCCATTGTAGGCATCATGCCTAGTTTGAACGACTTTCTACACCATATGTAAGTTGCGACACATCCGGCCTTTTTTAACCTACAAAACTCTAGAAAATGCAAAGTTTATCAAAAACCAAAACATCTTGGAATGGTGCCTTGAATTGGTCATACAAGGACATGAAAAAAAATTAGGTCTATTTCAAGGATGTCGAGAAACAACGTGCTCTTAGACAAAGCCTTCTGGCCTACCCGTGAACATGGTCTAATTTTAGACATTCTTAAATGACCCCAACTTTTGCCAGCAGGTGGGCATACCCATGGTAGCCCATGCCAGGTTTGAACGATTTCCGACACCGTATGCAAAATTGTGTCACGTCCAGCCATTTATCAACCATTTTTCACCGAGAAAACTCCAGAAAAATGTAAAAATTATTGAAAAGTCAAACAACCTGGCATGATGTCTTGAATTGGTCATATAAGCTCATGGAAAAAATTTGGGGTCATTTGACGATGCCGAAAAAACGTGCTCTCATACAGACCCTTCTGGCCTACCCGAACACCCTTCGTTGAACATGGTCTATTTTTGGACATGCATTAAATGACGCCAAATTTTGCCAGAAGGTGGTCATGCCCATGGTAGGCATCCATTCTAGGCTTGAACAATTTCTGACACCATATGCAAGTTGCGTCACGTCCTGCCATTTATCAACCATTTTTCACTGAGAAAACTCCAAAAAATGAAAGAATTGTCAAAAACTCAAAAAAAATTGCATGGTGCATGCCAAAAAACAGATGTTTAGAACACTAGATCTTTCTTGGTAAGAAAGAGAAAAAAGAATGACGTACATTGATTTGTAACAGAGTTAACATGTAATGGAAATAAACATAATAAGTTGAGTTAATGCAAGCTTTATGGCCTGAAACTTGTCGTTGTTATGCTCCGCCTAATTCCTATTTGCCCTCTCAATCTGAGGGGTGAAGTGTATAAACTGGACACGGGTTAAGAAAACAGAAACCTTGCTGATCTGCTAATCAAATGGAAAAAAGTACTCGCTATGGGAAGACTGATAATATATTATAACTTCAAAGCCAAACCACATACTTTTCCTGTTGCAACATCAACTACAGTAGAAAACTCAAGGCTTGGTCTAGCCATTTCTCTTTGATAATCACACTCCTGCAGAGATTAGACAAAAAAGTTCAAGCAATATTTTGTGCATCTTCCACTGTATTAGTCTGGGAGGCATGTCACGTGGTGCCTTGGGGTTTAAACAAACTACCACCACAATAAATAAAAACCTTGAAATGAAATATTGTGGAGAAGACTGATTTAGCTTAAACCTAACCTGACAACCAGAGAAAGGGACAAACCTCTGAACTAAGAAAGTTGTGGAAAACAATTATTCGAGGTGTCCAGCTGATAACTTCAGGCTTCAACTACATATTATAAACACAAAGATTTGCTTAGTAAGAGAAAGAGAAGATGTGCTCTGGACTTAACATTTTGAGTATGAATTGAATGATTGCCAAAGAAGACAGCACAAAGTAAAAAACCATCACACATCATTGACCATACCAAGTGGAGATAGATGGTTACAACCTTACAAGGAAGCACAACATCAACATTTCAGAAGATTCTAACCCTAGTCGAGAGCCAAGAGTTACAGGTCCCAGTACCTACACCCCAAGCTATATGCTATTTATCCAAATATAAAATTATACACCAAGAGTATCCATACAAGAAAGTTCTTCCAGAACTAATAAGCAAGAGTTCAGTTTATAGTAAAAAATGGATTGTGTTGCTTGAGCAACAAGGATTGGAGATTGGTCAAAACTTTATATATTGCCGTGCTGATACCATGAAAGATATGCATATAATTGTTTCGAATCATTCTTTGGTAGGAAATTAGTGCTAAAAATAGGAATAAATGTTCACTAAGGAAGTCTACACATACTACTGGGACAAAAAGTTTCCCTCATCACAGGGAAGAAATGGTAAAATACATATACTATCTTCATGCATCTCTCTTCCATTCATGTTTTGTAATGTAATTCGTGTTTACATTACATATCAAACCTGATTTTTTTAATGTTTCTACTTCACGCCTATTCCAGAATACACTTTTTACTTCGGTGGAGGCTACACCAAATGAACCTATTCTAGCTTTTCGAGTTGAAATGGAAAAAGTACATCAAGAAAAGAAAAACCAAGATGCTAAAATTATGGAACTAGAGGAGAAGATGAGAAGAATGGAAAGACAACCAAATCAGGTAAATTTCTATCAACTGTAACCTTCATTTATTTTGTGGACTAACCATTTTGTATTTCTATCATAGGAAATTTCGGATCCAATGGCTACAATTGGGCTTGAACCTTCGGTTGATGGACATAACTCAAACAGAAAACTTTGTATCTTGTCAAAGTAAACAATAAAATTCCTCAAATTTCACTCCAGAATTATGATCTCAACGAATATTGTTGTTATGCTATCCGTAGAGAGTGCTTGCTCCTTCGGTTGATGGACTCTGACTTGTTAAAAAATGACCAAATAATTTATAGAACAAGCCAAGTGGTTCAAATGGTGTAGATTTGCAAGCATCAAACAACCATTCTATTCTAGATAAGGTTTGTTTGCTTAAATACTCTTTGGAACCTGTCATTACTGACGATTAAGTTGTTACGCTTGCACTTTTTGCAATTACATATACAATACCCAAAACGTGATGTGTATCATTTTATCCTAGAACAAAGAAACTATGGTTCGTTATGGTGGCAGTGCATGACAACTAGAAAAATGTTCTGCTGCACACAAGGTATCTTCATAGTCTCATATACAAAATTATGATCAAACAATAGTGCTCCCATGTTTATTTGTTTACTTGTTGCTATCAGAATGTTGTCCAGAACCAAGAAACTTTGGATAAGAATTTCATTGCATGGCAAGGGGAAATAAATTCTGCTGCACATAAGGTATATTTCCATTACCCTATACAATATGTTCAAAATATATTGCTCCGATGCTTATGTATCTACTAGTCGTCTTGCTATCAGAATGATGTTCAAAACAGAGAAACTTTGCTTGGGAATGTCAGTGCATGCCAGGGAGAAAAAACTTCTGTTGCAAACAAGATGGCATCTTTTCATATTCAAATACAAATTTGTGTTCAAACTATAGTGCTAGGGTGTTTATTTTCTTATTACTTCTTATTTTCTATCATACTATTATCCAAACCAAAAAAACAACAAAAGATGCTAATGCAGGCAGTAAGAGTGCTCAAAGTGGTTCACTGAGTTGGTTGGGTGCCAGTGAACTACCTGTAAGAGTGCTAAAATTCAGTTCCTGTGTTCCCCTATTTTGTTTCTATTTTGTCATGGGTGATGAGGATGATTCTGCCAATGGTTACTTTGATTTTCTCTAACAGGTAGGAACTAAAGTATTCTTGAAGAGCCTGAAAAATCATAACAGGGACGTAGCTCTTTCTTCAATTGTAGGTTGTGATCCTAAATTTAAACTTGATGGTTCTGAAATTAAAAATGAATTCTGTGCGGTGCATGTTGATATGGCACTTGTGAAAATTGAAAATTTGGTACGGAGTCGCAAAAACTGCAATACTCTCGATAATGTAGAAAAAAAAGATTGCATAGCCTTCAACCTTTGTATGTGACTAATATCTTGTCTCTATTACCACTTGCATCATGTCAATGCATTGTGTTAACAGTTCATTTTGTTTTCTTGTTTGTAGATTCAAAAGATAAATGGATAAGTATATGGGTGCATGGAAATTATACTGCAATGATGATGTCGATGTTTCGGTTCATGGTGATGATGATGATGATGATGATGGATGCTTTTAGTTTTAGTTATGTTGTAGGGATGGCATTCCTATTGGATGTTGTTCCTCGGTTAAGTTTTAATTAAGCTGTAGGGATGTTTTTTTAGGAGAAACGACGTGTCCATTAGAGAGAAAGCGAGCTACAAGAAGCAAACACGCCAGCACTCACGCGAAACATCGAGCACCGCCAAGAGAACAGAACATTTGCAGAGACACCCCTGGAAAAAAGAAAAAACAAGAGAAGCCCCTCCAGGACCCTGCAATCGCCAGCTCCACCGCTTGCCGCGACCACCCGCCGTCTCCCCGCCAACGCAGAGAGCAGCAGATCTCCAGAGGTGCTTCGTCGGAGTTGTAGGGATGTTGATGGATGCTTTCAGTTTAAGTTTTGTTGTCAAGAAAATAGTTAGATTATGCATCACATTGGATGATGTTCCGCTTGTAATATCCACTATTGCAATCCAATTTTTTATCTAATATATGATTTTCTTCCTCTCATGAGTATATTCTCTTGTTTTTCCTTCAATTAAAATATATAATTTATCACTTTACATGGAGCATTAATTTAATTGATAGCGATATATATAATATTATTATTATTCGCACCATATATATACCAACACTTCAAGCGTCGGAAATTCTTCGTTGCCAAGCAATGGGATTTCGATTCCTATACATTAAGCACCAACGTATAAAAGTGTTGTAAAAGTCCGTTTTATCTATTGTAGTCTTGCAACGGTCCCTTTTACCAAGGGTAGTATAAGTGTTGTATTATGTGCTAGCAACACTGGAAAAGGTACGCATCCCAAACCGTTGGTAAGACACTAGCAACGCATATATGGACATTTAGATACGAAAAAAGGCGTTGCTATAGGGGGGTTCCTGTTGTAGTGGCTAAAGAAAATAAATTGCCATGGTTTGTATTTAATTTTGAAAATTGTCTAGATATAAATTGTCGTGGTCACAAGAAATTGTCATGGCCTATACACTAAAAATGCCATGATGCATAAAAATAAGTTTTGCCGTGACAATGAAACTAAATTTGTCAGGATCGCATAAAAATGAATTTTTGACAAGTTGCAAAAAGAAAAAAAATCCATGGCAATAAAAACACGCATTGATGGCAAACAAATCTATAAGTTTGCCAATGGTGGCCAAAAGTGGTGCAAATTTGCTGTTGTTTTAAATTTACCGTGTTCACATGACCCACACATTACATGTTTAAAAAAGTGAAATATTTTCGTGAGAGGAATAATTTTGGCATGAGCAATAACTAAAAATATCATGAGACATGAAACTAAATTTGTTAGGATATTTGAACTAAAAATTGCCATGGTCAACTACTAAATTTACAATGATCAAACTTAATTTGCCATGGATATTGAACTAAATTTGCCATGAACAGTAAATTATATTTGCCTTGGTTACTTAATGAAATTTACCATGAATCCTAAACTAAATTTGCCATGTTATTTAGTAAAAATTGTCGTCTTCTTGGCAATGAAAGTAAATTTGACATGGCAATACATGAAACTTAAATTTGTCATGATCTGTAAACTAAATTTGCCATGGTCAACTACTAAATTTACCATGATCAAACTTAATTTGCCATGGATAGTGAACTAAATTTGCCATGAATAGTAAACTAAAGTTGCCATGAATAGTAAATTAAATTTGCCATGGTTAATTAATGAAATTTACCATGAATCATAAACTAAATTTGCCATGTTCATTTAGTAAAAATTGCCGGTGTCTTGGAAATAAAAGTGAATTTGCCATGGCAACACATGAAACCAAAATTTGCCATGATTTATAAACTAAATTTTCCAACACAAGGCAATTATTGGAGTGAAGATAACATGACTTCTTCCCTGTTAAATAAAAAGTTCATAATGTCCAGAATATTATTTGCAGTTCAGCTGATACATTTTGGAAATATTAAAAACTCCAAATGATTTTAGTTGAGTACTATAATGCTCTTTGTGTGGCCTATTGCATAAAAATTAATGTCCAAAATTGCATTAGGGATGGAACTAGTTTTCCCGTACTATATATTAGTAATACTTTTTTCCTGGGTGTTTATAGTATTTTTTTAGGAATTTATCTGGTATTTCATTTAGCCAAGATAATTTCCCGTGTCGTATTTTCTTTTCGCAATCATTACTGTTCATATGGGCCTGCGCAGCCATGGCCTTTTTCTATTTGACGCTCGCGCGCTCCAGGCGGTGTAAGCAGCAGCAGCAGCTGGCGGCCCATTCCGGCTTAGCGAGCAAGCCCACGCCCACAGTTTTTTTTCCTCCGCTCAGCCGCTGATCGGCGTGCCCCGCACCTATCTTCTTCCTCGAACTGGACACGCCCACGCCGCGCCGTGCGCCCGAGGTCGAGCCCGAGTCCAAACCCCACCAAGACGCATCCCGCGCACGCCCCAGGCATCCCACGCGAGGGAAAACCTCTCGAGAAACCCCATCGAAACCTTTTCCTCGTCTTCCCTCGTTCGCACGTCTCTGCTTTGGCGAAACAGATCTCACCAGAAGCTCCGCAATCCGCCGCCTTCGCCGGACGACCTCGTCGTCGTAAGAGCACCTCCATCCACATCGTTTGTTCCCTTCGGTTCCCTTCTCCGCGTCGCATCTTTGTGACACTTTATTTTGGCCCAAATCACAGCAGCGCGAGCAAACCGAGCACGCCAGAGCCGCCGGATCATAGCCGCGTTCACGCTCATCACCGACGCCAACAAAGGATGCCCTCGTCGCTTCTAACGCCATCCAACCAGTGGCGGAGCGAACATCTAGATTATGGGGGTACAGATTTCCACATTTACCACAGTTTTACTAGAGTTTGATTATTTATTTGATGCATACATGTGTATAATACATGGATAGTCAATGCTTTTGCAAGAATAATGGGTGTACATTTGTACACCCAAGTACCCTTCTAGCTCCGCCCATGCACCCAACGCACCGCCATTGAACACCGCATCCGCCCGTCACCTCTCCTTCGCCGGAGGACAACCGGGGGAGTGCCACCGCCCACGCCCCAGACCACCGCCGTTCCCCTGCTCACGGTAAGCACGCGCGCACAGAAACCCTCTTCGACGAATTACGTCATGCCACATGGCACCCACACAGCACAACAACAACATCTCCAAAATGCTGCCATGGCAGAGTTTTTACAGTTTTAGCCCTATTTTCTTTTAGCTATATCTCTTAAACCGTATGCCCAATTTTGGTGATTCTTTTTCCTATGTACTCGTGTTGATCAGTAGAATGCAATGGAACCAAAATTTTACACTTATTTTTCAAATTTTAAATTTACTTTCCAAAGGCCATATCTTTCAAACCGTTTAGCCAAATTAATTGTTTCTTTTTGCTTTGTGGTCCTAGTGGTTTGTAGATGATTTGTACCTACTGATATGCTACTGTTGTTTGGATTTTTAAATGATTTCTTGATGTTGGTTTTATTTGAGTTTCAATGATTTATTTGTTGTTTTGTTTGAAACGTATAGATTGTCCGAAGTGCGACGCAAACTTTTGTCAGGAGTGTGACCTTTTGAACCAGAACCAGGGTAAGTTACATGTTGATCATCCTTCACCTATTATTTTTCTATGCATGTAGTCTATATCACATTATGAATATATGCATGTATAGGAATACTATTATATTATGCTACTCCCTCCATTCCATAATGTAGTGTGCCCGCGCTTCCCAAGATCTAAGTTTGACCATAAATTTAACCAACGAGACCGACTGCGGCGGGATCAAAAATTATATCACTGCAGCGAAATACGAATTCAGTGGTATAATTTTTGCTCCCGCCGTAGTCGGTCTCGTTGGTTAAATTTAAGGTCAAACTTAGATCTCGGGAAGCGCAGGCGCACTACATTATGGAATGGAGGGAGTATGTTATTGAGTTATCTCTTCATCGATGAAGATTGTGGTAGTTCTAGTTTTGCTATGCTATGTAGACGGGGTTGGTTCTTCTATCCACTGAGCTTACGTGAGGATTATATAATATTTTGAGTAGTAACTTAAAATAGAATTCATCTCTGGGCGGAAGTGGTCAAGAACATCATGGTTTCTACCCTCTGATTGTAAGTGTAATGTCGCCCAGGTTCAAAAAGTTCAGACAAACTTAGTGAATAGTAGCTTCCATGTGCTACTTGTAGTCTGCGTTGGTATTTCCCCGAAGAGGAGAGGATGATGCAGTACAGTAGAGATAAGTATTTCCCTCAGTTAAGAACCAAGGTTATCAATCCAGTAGGAGAACCAAGCAAAATTCCGTTAAGCGCACCTGCACACACAAGAGCAAACACTTGCACCCAACGCAAATAAGAGGGTTGTCAATCCTCTTAAAGGTTATTTGCAAGGATTAAATCTTATCCAGGTAAATAGCTAAACTAAAATACTAATTCAAATAAAAGTAAATAAATTGCAGCAAGGTATTTTTAGGTTTTTTATATGATAAAGATAGACCCGGGGGGCATAGTTTTCACTAGAGGCTTCTCTCTCGAGCACAAAAACATACGGTGGGTAAACAAATTACTGTTGGGCAATTGACAAAATAGCAAATAATTATGACGGATTCATGGCAATGATCATGTATATAGGCATCACGTCCGAGACAAGTAGACCGACTCCTGCATGCATCTACTACTATTACTCCACTCATCGACCGCTATCCAGCAAGCATCTAGAGTATTAAGTTAACAAAAACAGAGTAACGCCTTAAGCAAGATGACATGGTGTAGAGAAGCAAATTCAAGAAATATGAATAAACACCATCTTTTTATCCTTAATGGCAACAATACAAATATGTGTCATGTCCCCTTCTGTCACTGGGATTGAGCACCACAAGATTGAACCCATCACAAAGCACCTCTCCCATTGCAAGATAAATGTGACGCCCCTACTCGACACGTGCACTAATCATACACGCAAACGTGCACGCTCGAGATCAGAGACTCACGGGAAGATATCACAACACAACTCTAAACTCAAATTAAAGTCATAAATCAACATAGTACAAACCAGGGGTCACGAGGACCCGAATACATAAGTCATACAACCATAATATCTGGGTACAGACATAGTTAGTCAAGTTTGCCTTAAGAAGGCTAGCACAAACAACGACATAACGATCGAAAAGGCGAAGGCCTCCTGCCTAGGGCCTCCGAACTACTCCTGGTCGGTTGGCTCAACCCAGTAGTAGTGGCCTCCGGGACTCTCCTGGTAGTAGTCTCCTGTGGTGGCATCTGGCTCCTGGACTCCATCGTTTGATTTCAACAAGTGGGTATGGGGGGAAAAAGATAGCAAAGCAACCGTGAGTACTCATCCAAAGTACTCGCAAGACTGACATCAGAACTATGCTAGTTATGCATTGTTATCAAAGGAAGGGGCTGTATCTGTGGACTATACTGCAGAAATGCTGGAACAGAGGGGGAGAAGCCTAGCCTATAGAAGACTAGCATCTTTTAGCGGATCTTGCAGCATCAGAAGAGAATAGAGCAAGATAATATATATCAAACAAAGTTTAGTAAAGCCCTGAGATCCTACCTCGACTACCCTGCGAGAAAGTGATCCCAAGAGCAGTAGTAGCAGTTTATCATTGTGACAGTATCCATTTGTAGTTGTAGCGGATCAAGATACAACTCCGAGCGTCCTGTTACTGTGGACACGGCTATTCAAATAGATAACTTCCCTGCAGGGGTGCACTACTGTTACCCAGCACGCTCGATTACATCTGGCCGGACACACTTGCTGGGTAATGCCCGGCCTCGGGTAATCGACATGACACAGTCCTACCTAGGCTCAGCAGAGAGGTCAACATGCCGGTCTAAATCCTAAGCACTAAGGGGTCTTGGGCCATCGCCCTTCGCACTCCTGCACGTTACGTGGCTGGTCGGGGCCCAAGCGCGACACTGTATACACAGTGACGTAACCAGCTCACCCCAAAGATCAGCCTGCATCTCTGAGCTGCGACGTCTGAAGAGCTTTCGGCTGATACTTCGACGTAGAGGGTCCCATAACCATTATCCCACGTGGTGGTAGTGCGTCTAGGGCCAACGACCCACTCAGATCAAATACCCAAATCCGTTAAGCATGTTTAGTAACTCGCAGAGATGAACAGGGTTCCTGTCGCTCTGACTTGGTAAGACATGTCGCGCGTGTGCTCTTGGAGCCGACCCGTCTTTAGTAGTATTCTCTCGCGGGCACCCTTGGGGCCAGCCCGACTTTAACAGTTGAAGTATTTGCAATAAGTAAACATTTATGTGATCATCACCCAGAGTGATCACGGCCCGGTAACAAGCATGGCAGACGGACAAGGGTGATGGGCTACCGATGAATCAATAGCAAAGCTGACTAAGCACTGTGGGACAACAGGTAGGTATAAACAACAGACGACAAAATCAGGCTATGCATCAGAATAGGAGCTATCGGAACAGTAGCAGGGGCAATTCTAATGCAAGAATAAGAGAGAAGGAATGGGTGATATCTGGATGATCAAGGGGTTTTGCTTGCCTGGAAGCTCTGCTGAAGGGGTCTGGTCGTCGGCGACGTCGTCGTACACTGTAGCGTCGTCGGTAGTCTCGGGGGCTATCGAGAGAGAAGGAGGGGGAAGAAACAATAAATACATGGCAATAATGCAACAGCGATGCATGACATGCCTAAATGTTATGCAGAGGTGATATAATGCCTATCTAAGTGTATTAGTTAATTTAGGAATTTATTTGGATTTATCTCATCAGGGTTATGCACTATTCATCTATCGAATACGGGCAAAAAGTCCCATGTTCAGTATGTTAGAGGGGTGTGGCAGGTAAGTGGGTAGGATATTCGGATTCTTCATATTTTTCTGATCATTTTTCATATATAAATTATTTTCATCCGAGTTACGGTTTATTTTATATGATTTTTCAAAGTTTTAATCATTTTCTGGAATTTCTGAAGTTATTTAATTTATTTAATTTAGAATTATCTCAAACAGTAATGATGACGTCAGCACGACGTAGAGGTGACGTCAGCGGTCAACTCTGGCTGACCAGAGTCAAACGTGACCAGTGGGTCCCACTGGTCAGTGACTGACTTAATTAACAGTAATTAATTTAACTAAACTAACCTAATTAGCAGGTGGGCCCGCCCTATGAGTGGCTGATTAGACTAATTAATTTAATTAACAATTTAATTATCGTTTTATTTATTTTTAAAAATCATTTATTTAGGCGGGACCCACATGTCAGTGACATGGGGCCGCCACGTCAGCGGTTGACCCGGTCAAATGGTCAATCGGGCCCATCAGTCAGCGGCACACGGCGGGGCCCACGGCTGCCACGTCAGCGACGGCCAGCGCCGGCCACCGGAGCTACTCCGGCGAGCCCAAGGCGGCGATGAACTCCGGCGAGCTCGGGATTCGCGTAGGGTGCACCATTTGCGACGCGGTTTGCGGCATTCGATCGGGGAGACCGAGCCGCGGCGATCTACGGTGCTAGCACGAGGTGGGGCGGCCGGAGATGAGTGCTACGATGGCGACGGCGGACGGCGGCATTCGGCTGAACTCGGGATCGGCAAAGCAACGCGCGCGCGAGCGAACAAAACGGCTAGGCGAGGCCTACACAGTGCGGCGAGTCGAATGGACACCTGCGCGTGACCATTTGGTCACCGGACGGCTGCCGGCGACGAGCTACGCGGCAGCGAGCTCGGGCACGTGTGAATCGGCGGCTGCGGCGCAGAGGAGGGCACGGGGAGAGAGGGAGAGGGACTCGGTGCGCACGGTGAGCCTGTAGATGTGCAACGGTGAGCTCGGGGGAGGCTCGAGGCGGCGAATCGGGGCGGCGATCGACGGCGGCCGTACAGGGAAGAAGTCGGCGATCTTGACGGAGGAAGACCTCCTGGCTTTAGCTAGTCGATGCAGAGGAAGTAGCCGAGGCCGGCGAGACGATTTGGCACGGCGGCGAGGCAAGGCGATGGCGGTGGCCGCGAGTTTCAGCGGAGGTCGTTCATGGCGGCGCTCGGGTTAGCTGCGAGAGAGCGAGGGAGGGGAATGGAAGGGCGTTAGGGTTGCCAGGGAGAGAGGGGAGGGTCTTATCCACCGCGGGGAGCCAGTGGATGATCGACAGCGAGGCAGGGCGACGAGCGGACGGCGTGCGCGCGCTCGGCCGCGCCATGGCATTCGGCCAGCGCGACGAAGGAGAAGGCCCTGGCGGGCTGGGCCGTTTTGTACTGTACCACTTAAGCCCAGGGCGCCAGTAGTTCCTTTCCCTTTTTCCTTTTTCTTTTTTGATTTCTGTCCTCACTTCTGATTTGCTAAATGTTTGGCTACCATATGAGTTTTTGTAAAATATGTGAATTGGCATAATAATTACAGTGCAAAATTATCAACCACCAGAAATTGGTTTGGGGGTGATATGATTTCATATGGATTTTAATTAAATAAAAAGGTATTTAATATTGCTGTTTGGTACTGTTTTGATGAGGTTAGAGTCATTTAACTAATTCAATTAATGTGGATTATATTTTTATTAATGCTTCTGAATTATTTGCAATATTATGAACATTTTGGTTTTCAAATTTGAACAACTTCTAATTTCACTTTATATTTGAATTTCAATTTGAATTGGAATTTGAAATGAGATATGATGCAATGATGATCAAGCACTGTTAAGCAGGGTGACATGGCATTATCAAGAGGTGATCACTGTAGCTATTACATGGGGATGTTACAATAAATCAATCTAGTAGGCCAAACCAAATCAATAGATCGGAGAGAAATACAAAGCTATAACAATCATGCATAAAAGAGTTCAGAGAAGACTCAAATATTTCTCATGAATAATATGATCATAAAATCACAATTCATCGGATCCCAACAAACACACCGCAAAAGAAGATTACATCGGATAGAACTCCAAGAACATCAAGGAGAACATTGTATTGAAAATCAAAGAGAGAGAAGAAGTCATCTAGCTACTAGCTAAGGACTGATGACCCACAAGTATAGGGGATCAATCATAGTCCTTTCGATAAGTAAGAGTGTTGAACCCAACGAGGAGCAGAAGGAAATGACGAGCGGTTTTCAGCAAGGTATTTTCTGCAAGCACTGAAATTATCGGTAACAAGTAGTTTGATAGCAAGATAATTTGTAACAAGTGACAAGTAGCAATAGTAACTAAGGTGTAGCAAGGTAGCCCAATCCTTTTGTAGCAAAGGACAGGCCGGAACGATCTCTTATAATAAGCTAAAGGTTCTCGAGGTCACATGGGAATTTCATCTAGTCACTTTCATCATGTTTGTTTGATTCACATTCGCTACTTTGATAATTTGATATGTGGGTGGACCGGCGCTTGGGTGCTGTTCTTACTTGAACAAGCCTCCCACTTATGATTAACCCCTCTCGCAAGCATCCACAACCATGAAAGAAGAATTAAGATAAATCTAACCATAGCATTAAACATATGGATCCAAATCAGCCCCTTACGGAATAGCGCATAAACTAGGGTTTAAGCTTCTGTCACTCTAGCAACCCATCATCTAATTACTACTCCACAATGCATTCCCTTAGGCCCAAAGATGGTGAAGTATCATGTAGTCGACATTCACATGACACGACTAAGAGAATCAACAACATACATATCATCAAAATATCGAATGAATACCAAATTCACATGATTACTTATGACAAGACTTCTCCCATGTCCTTAAGAACAAAGGTAACTACTCACAAATCATGTTCATATTCAAGATCAGAGGGGTATTGAATAGCATAATGGATCTGAACATATAATCTTCCACCAAGTAAACCAACTAGCATCAACTACAAGATGTAATCAACACTACTAGCAACCCACATGTACCAATCTGAGGTTTTGAGACAAAGATTGAATACAAGAGATGAACTTGGGTTTGAGATGAGATGGTGCTGGTGAAGATGTTGATGAAGATTGGTCCTCCCATGATGAGAGGATCGTTGGTGATGTCGATGGCTTCGATTTCCCCCTCCCGGAGGGAAGTATCCCCGGCGGAATCGCTCCGCCGGTGAGCAAAAGTGCTCCTGCCCAAGTTCCACCTCGAGACGGTGGCGCTTCGTCCCAAAAGCCTTCTCATTATTTTTTCTAGGGCAAATGGGCTTATATACCAGAAAATGGGCACCGGAGGCTGGACAGGGGCCCCACAAGCCACTAGGGCATGCCTGGGCGGGGGGTGGCGCGCCCTGGTGCCTCGTGGGCACCTGGGTGGCCCCCTCTGGTACTTCTTTTCTCCAGTATTTTTTATTTATTCCGAAATAAATCTCTGTGAAATTTCAGCTCATTTGGAGATGTGCAGAAAAGGTATCTCTGACATAGCTTTTTCAGGTCCAGAATTCCAGCTGCCGGCAATCTCCCTCCTTATGTAAATCTTGCATATTAAGAGAGAAAAGGCATTAGAATTGCTCCACAAAGTGTTATATTGATTAAAAACACTATAAATAACTGTAGGAAAACATGATGCAAAATGGACGTATCAACTCCCCCAAGCTTAGACCTCGCTTGTCCTCAAGCGAAAGCCGATATCGATAATCATGTCCACATGTTTAGAGAGAGAGGTGTCGATAAAAACAAAATACGGACATAGTAGCATCATGATCATTATTATAGCAGCAACATTCATTATCATAGAACTTCTCATGAACAAATAACAATTCATCACAACAATGAAGTATAAGACATAAACTTTCTTGAAAACTAACAAACTATGTTCTTAGTCAACAATGCAATTGCAATTCATCATATTTTCAGGAAGGGCCTCATGTAGGAGCTTTTTAGCAAGTCCACATACTCAACCATCATTTAGTCTTCAATGATTGCTAACACTCACAACAAATATATGGAGCAAAAAGTTTCAGCCAGACACATAGAAAGATAGGGGCTTATAATTTCGCCTCCCAACTTATTCACCTCAAGGGTAATGTCAACAATAATAACTCATGATCACTCATATCCAACTAGATATATGTGCCTAGATCTTTCCCCACCACATGATGCTTGCAAAAGAGAAAAATAAAAAGGAATAGAGGAGAACAATATTGACTCTTGCATAAAAAGTAAATACATAGAAGTAAAAGATAGGCCCTTCGCAGAGGGAAGCAGAGGTTGTCATGCGCTTTTTGTTTGTTGGATGCACAAGTAGTATCTCTACTTGGTGCGGATTTTTGGCTAGCATAGATATTGGGCAAGCACCACATGTTGGAGGATCTATGACAATATAACTTCTATATGAATATAAGTAAACATAACTCATTACGTTGTCTTCCTTGTCCAATGTCAACAATTTGACATAAAATACTCAATGGGGGCTCACAATCATAAAAGATGTCCAAGATAGTGTATTTGCATGTGAATCTTCTCTTCCCTTATTAATTTTTTCATGAATTGCATCATTGACTAATGCTATGCTTGTTAACTTTCAATAAATTTTACCACCTATACTTTTCTTTATGTAATGTCATTACTTTCCATAAGATTAGCATATGATCTTTTTCATTATTTTCATTGCTAGGATTGAAATATAAAAGTAAAGAAGCAAAAACTCAAACTACTCTTTATTATATAACTCTCAACTCAATTACATAGATAGATAGATCACGAAACTAGCACTCGAAAATAGATCATACTAAACTTTTATTCAACTAGATCACGAAATAACTAAGGATCGAACAAAAAATAGGTAAAGATAACAAAAGTGATGGTGATACAATACCGGGGCACCTCGCCCAAGCTTGGCACAAGCCAAGGGGAGTGCCCATACCCATGTACTCAAGTCTCTTTCTTCGGTGATGATGGTGATGATGAAGTGGTGGGCTTGTCCTTCAGCTTTAGTAGATACTCCATTTTACGGTTGATGCTCCGAAGGGCGATGTTTTGCTCTTCCAACAAAATAACTTCACGAGTGAGAGATGTATTCTGAGCACAAACTGTTTCAAAGACTCTTAGGGCGTCAATTACAGATGGGGAGAGATGATCATAGAGGGGTTGAAGGATATCTCCCTTCACCGCGGTCTCCTCCATGGGAATGGCTTGCCCTCCTTCTGGAGCCTGGGTTTCCGCAACTTCCTCGACCTTGTCCTCCTTGCCATTGTCTTCCTCTCCCGACGACCACTCGTAGTAAACCTTGCTGTAGGGGCGTTTGCCCGGCGATGGTTGCACGATACGGTGCTTGGTACGGAGCCTTTGGGGAGCCATGACGATCTAGATCTGTAAGAAAAATAGCACGAAACAAGAACAGAGGATATTTTTGCGATACGGTGGTCAAAACGTCCGGGAGTATATATAAAGAATTTTTATCTTACAAAACAAGTATTCCAGGAGAAAACGGAGTCGGGAAGGCTCACGAGGGGCCCATGAGCCACCATGGCGCGCCTGGGGGGTGGCGCGCCCTGGTGCCTTGTGCGCACCTCGTGGGTCCCCTCGGCTGTTTCTTATTTTTGTATTTTTTCTAATATTCCAAAACTGACAGAAAGTATTTTTATGGAATTTTTGGAGTCGGTTTACTTACCGTATCACGTACCTCTTCCTTTTCAGGGTTCTGGAGTGTTCTGGAAGGACTCTTTTATGTGCTCTTCCGATGTAATTGTTTCAATAATATTAGTTTCAACATTAATGGGAGTACCTGAAATATAGTGCTTAATTCTTTGCCCATTCACCACTCTCGGATTAGTGCCTTCGGAGTTGTTTATTTTGATGGCTCCGGAGCGATAAACTTATTCGATGATATACGGTCCTTCCCATTTAGAGAGAAGTTTTCCTGCAAAAAATCTCAAACGACAATTGTATAATAAAACATGATCACATGCTTTGAATTCCTATTTTTGGATTCTTTTATCATGCAATCTTTTAAATTTTTCTTTAAACAATTTGGCATTTTCATAAGCTTGGGTTGTCCATTCATCTAGTGAGCTAATATCAAATAACCTCTTTTCACTAGCAAGTTTAAAATCATAATTGAGTTCTTTAATTGCCCAATATGCTTTATGTTCTAACTCAAGAGGCAAATGACATGCTTTTCCATAAACCATTTTATAAGGAGACATACCCATAGGATTTTTATAAGCAGTTCTATAAGCCCATAATGTATCCTCAAGTTTCTTAGACCAATTCTGTCTAGATCTATTGGCGGTCTTTTGCAAAATTAACTTTATTTCTCTATTGCTCAATTCAACTTGACCACTAGATTGAGGGTGATAGGGAGATGCAATTCTATGGTTGACATCATATTTAGCAAGCAGTTTACGGAATGCACCATGAATAAAATGTGAACCACCATCAGTCATTAAATATCTAGGGACTCCGAACCTCGGGAAAATAACTTCTTTAAGCATTTTAATAGAAGTGTTATGATCAGCAATACTAGTTGGAATAGCTTCTACCCACTTAGTAACGTAATCAACAGCAACTAAAATATGTGTATACCCATTAGAGGAAGGAAAAGGTCCCATATAATCATATCCCCAAACATCAAATGGTTCAATAACAAGTGAATAATTCATAGGCATTTCCTGACGTCTACTAATATTACCAATTCTTTGACATTCATCACAAGATAAGACAAACTTACGAGCATCCTTGAAAAGAGTAGGCCAATAAAAACCAGATTGTAGTACCTTATGTGCAGTTCTGTCTCCCGCATGGTGTCCTCCGTAAGCCTCGGAGTGACACTTTCATAAGATTTGTTCCTGTTCATGCTCAGGTATACAACGTCTAATAATACCATCCACTCCTTCTTTATAAAGATGTGGGTCATCCCAGAAGTAATGTCTTAAATCAAAGAAGAACTTTTTCTTTTGTTGGTATGTGAAACTAGGTGGTATAAATTTAGCAACAATATAATTAGCATAGTCTACATACCAAGGAGTATTACGAGAAGCATTTATCACAGCTAATTGTTCATCGGGAAAACTATCATCAATAGGCAGTGGGTCATCAAGAATATTTTCCAACCTAGACAAATTATCAGCTACGGGGTTCTCAGCTCCCTTCCTGTCAGTAATATGCAAGTCAAATTCTTGTAGCTATAGAACCCACCTAATGAGTCTAGGTTTAGCATCTTTCTTTTCGATAAGGTATTTAATAGCAGCATGATCGGTGTGAACAATTACTTTAGAATCAACTATGTATGATCTGAATTTATCACATGCAAACACAACTACTAGAAATTCTTTCTCAGTAGTAGCATAATTTCTTTGAGCATTGTCTAGAGTTTTACTAGCATAATGGATAACATTTAATTTTTTATCAACTCTCTGTTCTAGAACAGCATCAACAGCATAATTACTAGCATCACACATAATTTCAAAAGGCAAGTTCCAATCAGGTGGTTGAACAATAGGTGCAGAGGTTAAGGCTTTCTTAAGTGTTTCAAAGGCTTCTACATAATCATCATCAAAAACAAACGGAACATCTTTTTGCAAGAGATTAGTAAGAGGCCTAGAAATTTCAGAGAAATCTTTAATAAACCTTCTATAGAAACCAGCATGACCTAGGAAACTTCTTATACCTTTAATATCTTTAGGACATGGCATTTTCTCAATTGCATCAACTTTAGCCTTATCTACTTCAATACCTCTTTCAGAAATTTTATGCCCAAGGACTATACCTTCATTAACCATAAAGTGGCACTTCTCCCAATTCAAGACAAGATTAGTTTCTTCACATCTCTGCAAAACTCGATCAAGGTTGCTTAAGCAATCATCAAAAGAAGTTCCGTAAACGGAGAAATCATCCATGAAAACCTCAACAATCTTTTCACAAAAATCAGAGAATATAGCAGTCATACATCTTTGAAAGGTAGCAGGTGCATTACATAAACCAAAAGGCATACGACGATAAGCATAATTTCCAAAAGGACAAGTAAAGGTGGTTTTCTCTTGATCTTCAGGTGATACAGGTATTTGAGAGAAACCAGAATAACCATCTAGTGTGTATGCTTAGACAATCTTTCTAACATTTGATCAATAAAAGGTAAGGGGTAATGATCTTTTCTAGTGGCTTTGTTTAATTTTCTAAAATCAATTACCATCCTATAACCAGTTACAATTCCTTGTGGAATGAGTTCATTTTTATCATTAGGAACAACGGTAATACCTCCCTTTTTAGGAACACAATGAACGGGACTTACCCATCTACTATCGGCTATGGGATAGATTATACCTGCTTCCAGAAGCTTTAATATTTCAGTTCTTACCACCTCCTTCATCTTAGGATTTAATCGTCATTGGTGGTCGACAACTGGTTTAGCATCAGGCTCCATATTAATTTTGTGCTGACATAGAGTGGGACTAATGCCCTTAAGATCATCAAGAGTATATCCAATAGCAGCACGTGCTTCCTCAGAGTTTTTAGTAATCTCTTCTCTTCATGCTCTGAAAGGTTAGCACTAATAATAACAGGTTATATCTTCTTTTCATCTAGATAAGCATATTTCAATGTATCAGGCAATTGTTTCAGTTCAAATACAGGGTCACCCTTAGGTGGAGGAGGGCCTCCAAGAGTTTCAACAGGCAAATTGTGTTTAAGGATAGGTGGTTGATCAAAGAACATCCTATCTATTTCATTTCTTTCATTCATGTGCATATCATTTTCATGGTCTAGCAAATATTGTTCTAACGGATTAGTAGGAGGTACGGCAATAGAAGCAAGACCAATAATTTCATCTTTACTAGGCAATTCTTTATCATGAGGTTGTCTACGAAACTTGGAGAAATTAAACTCATGAGATATACCACCAAAATTAACACAAACAGTTTCTTTAGCGCAATCAATCTTGGCATTAACAGTGTTCAAGAAAGGTCTACCAAATATAATGGGACAAAAATTATCTTGCGGAGAACCGAGGACTAGAAAATTAGTAGGGTATTTTATTTTTCCACACAAGACTTCAACATCTCTAACGATCCCAAGTGGTGTAATGGTATCTCTGTTTGCAAGCTTAATAGTAACATCAATGTCCTCTATTTCAATAGGTGCAATATCATTCATAATTTCTTGATATAAGGTAAAAGGAATAGCACTCACACTAGCACCCAAATCACATAAGCCATGATAACAATGATCTCCTATTTTAACAGAGACAACGGGCATACATACTACAGGTCTGTTTTTATCTTTAGGATCTGGTTTAGCAATTCTAGCTGCTTCATCACAGAAGTAAATAACATGCCCATCTATATTATCGACAAAGAAATATTTAACTATAGCAACTTTAGGTTCAACTTTAATTTGTTCAGAGGGTCTAGGTGCTCTAATATTACTTTTGTTAATCACAGTTGAAACTTTAGCATGTTCCTTAATCCTAATAGGAAAAGGTGGTTTCTCAATATAAGCAGTAGGCACAACTGGATCAACATGGTAAACAATTGTTTCTTCTTTAACACTAACGGGTTCCTCAATCTTTTCTTTAACAGGGGGATGATATTTAAACCACTTCTCCTTAGGGAGATCAACATGAGTAGCAAATGATTCACAAAAGGAAGCTACTATCTCAGAGTCAAGTCCATATTTAGTGCTAAACTTATGAAAAGCATCGGTATCTATAAAAGATTTAACACAATCAAACTCAAGTGTTATACCTAACTCATTACCTTTGTCGAGTTCCCAATCTTCAGAGTTGCGTTTAATTCTTTCCAGAAGATCCCATCTGAATTCAATAGTTTTCTTCATAAAGGAGCGAGTCGAAGAAGAATCGAGCATGGTTTGATCATCATGAGAAAGCCGAGCATAAAAATTCTGTAAGATAATCTCTCTTGAGAGCTCATGATTGGGGCATATGTACATCATGTACTTAAGCCTCCCCCAAGCTTGAGCGATGCTTTCTCCTTCACGAGGCCCCAAATTATATATATAATTCCGATCACGATGAACCAGATGCATAGGATAAAACTTTTGATGAAATTCCAATTTCAATCGATTCCAATCCCACGTTCCAATATCATCACACAGCCTATACCATGTCAATGCCTTTCCCTCCAAACATAAAGGGAATACTTTCTTCTTAACTCCATCTCCGGATAAACCTGCAAGCTTAAACAATCCACAAATCTCATCCACATAGATCAAGTGCATATCAGGATGTACCGTTCCATCTCCTGCATAAGGATTAGCTAGCAATTTCTCTATCATACCCGAAGGAATTTCATAATAAATATTTTCAGTATGTTCAATAGGTGGAGGAGCAACTCTTATTTCTTCCGGTCGAGGTGAAGATACCCCGAACAAGCCCCTCAAAGGATTACTTTCCATAGTGACAAGTGACAATAAATTTCAGCACGTAATATAAATGTTTCCTTACCAAATTCCACTCACCAAAGGCGCTTCACTCCCCGGGAACGGTGCCAGAAAAGAGTCTTGATGACCCACAAGTATAGGGGATCAATCGTAGTCTTTTCGATAAGTAAGAGTGTCGAACCCAACGAGGAGCAGAAGGAAATGACGAGCGGTTTTCAGCAAGATATTTTTTGCAAGCACTGAAATTATCGGTAACAAGTAGTTTGATAGCAAGATAATTTGTAACAAGTGACAAGTAGCAATAGTAACTAAGGTGCAGCAAGGTAGCCCAATCCTTTTGTAGCAAAGGACAGGCTGGAACGATCTCTTATAATAAGCTAAAGTTTCTCGAGGACACATGAGAATTTCATCTAGTCACTTTCATCATGTTTGTTTGATTCGCGTTCGCTACTTTGATAATTTGATATGTGGGTGGACCAGTGCTTGGGTGCTGTTCTTACTTGAATAAGCCTCCCACTTATGATTAACCCCTCTCGCAAGCATCCGCGACTATGAAAGAAGAATTAAGATAAATCTAACCATAGCATTAAACATATGGATCCAAATCAGCCCCTTACGGAATAGCGCATAAATTAGGGTTTAAGCTTCTGTCACTCTAGCAACCCATCATCTAATTACTACTTCACAATGCATTCCCTTAGGCCCAAAGATGGTGAAGTGTCATGTAATCGACGTTCACATGACACCACTAAGAGAATCAACAACATACATATCATCAAAATATCGAACGAATACCAAATTCACATGATTACTTATGACAAGACTTCTCCCATGTCCTCAAGAACAAAAGTAACTACTTACAAATCATGTTCATGTTCAAGATCAGAGGGGTATTGAATAGCATAATGGATCTGAACATATAATCTTCCACCAAGTAAACCAACTAGCATCAACTACAAGATGTAATCAACACTACTAGCAACCCACAGGTACCAATCTAAGGTTTTGAGACAAAGATTGAATACAAGAGATGAACTAGGGTTTGAGATGAGATGGTGATGGTGAAGATGTTGATGAAGATTGGTCCTCCCACGATGAGAGGATCGTTGGTGATGTCGATGGCTTCGATTTCGCCCTCCCGGAGGGAAGTATCCCCGGCGGAATCGCTCCGCCGGAGAGCAAAAGTGCTCCTGCCCAAGTTCCGCCTCGAGATAGCGGCGCTTCGTCCCAAAAGCCTTCTCATTATTTTTTCTAGGGCAAATGAGCTTATATACCAGAAAATAGGCACCGGAGGCTGGCCAGGGGCCCCACAAGCCACCAGGGCTCGCCTGGGGGGGGTGGCGCGCCCTGGTGCCTCGTGGGCACCTGGGTGGCCCCCTCTGGTACTTCTTTTCTCCAGTATTTTTTATTTATTCCAAAATAAATCTCCGTGAAATTTCAGCTCATTTGCAGATGTGCAGAATAGGTATCTCTGACATAGCTTTTGCAGGTCCAGAATTCCAGCTGCCGGCAATCTCCCTCCTTATGTAAATCTTGCATATTAAGAGAGAAAAGGCATTAGAATAGCTCCACAAAGTGTTATATTGATTAAAAACACTATAAAAGTAGGTAAACATGATGCAAAATGGACGTATCATGGACCCGTAGGTCTGTGGTAAACTACTCACACATCATCGGAAGGGCAGCAAGGTTGATGTAGAAGCCCTCTGTCATCGATTCCCCCTCCGGCAGAGTACCGGAAAAGGCCTCCAGATGGGATCGCGGAAGAACAGAGGCTTGCGGCGGCGGAAAGATTTTTTCTTCTGGCTCTCTGATGGTTTCCCAATATTTGTGAATTTATAGAAGTGGAATTAGGTCAAAC
Source organism: Elymus sibiricus (assembly GCA_039707655.1). Taxonomy (NCBI): domain Eukaryota; kingdom Viridiplantae; phylum Streptophyta; class Magnoliopsida; order Poales; family Poaceae; genus Elymus; species Elymus sibiricus. Next base: position 72,896,180 of record CM077672.1, on the reverse strand, counting down.
GGAGTCACGTGGACCCCACAAGGCAACACGGCGCGCCCTGTTGCCCTGTGAAGCCTCCTCCCGAAGCTTCCAAGGTTTCTTTTATCCAGAAAAAAATCTCCAAAAAGTTTCGTGGCATTTGGACTTCATTTGGCACTGTTTCTCTGAAATGTCAAAAACAAGCAGAAAACAGCAACTGGCACTGGGCACTAGGTTAATAGGTTAGTCCCAAAAAATGATATATAATTGCATATAATTGCATATAAAAACATCCAAGATTGATACTATAATAGCATGGAATAATCAAAAATTATAGATACGTTGGAGACGTATCACCATGTACGGCCACTGGCTATATGGGCTCTGCCTTAGTTGATCAATTGTGGGAGCCTTACCCGGATGTGCCAGCAGATGTAATTATGATAGTTGGGATGGGCCTCCTGTGGGACTAGGTGACCGTTTCTGAAAGACTTCCTCTCAATCTTCGAATTGGGTCCAGTGGATAAAGCGTACTAAACTCTGCAGAGTATTAAAACTAATCGATTAGCCGTGTTCCCAGTTAAGGACAATTTGAGCGACTATGCCGTTACAGTTGTTGGATGATCTTGACAGGAGTTACAAATAAAATTTGTTGGGAAACTTAATAATGATAATAGCTTGGTATTGGCATGCCCAATTCAACCATATGTATTTAATTGTAGCAAACAATTAAAATTTGACTATTAGGTAGTTATGAGTACAAAATTAGCTTTTCTACAAAATAATCATCAAGCCATTCTTTTGTTATACTATGCATGTACATGTAGGTCTGATTTATTATTACTCATGTGTAACGTGCAAATACATTCAATGTATTGACCTATACGGCTGCAACGTCTCATGTTGCAGGATATTCAGACGAAGAGTAAGGTACCGTTAGGGTCGCGAGTCTTCACTCAGCATCACCAGTGGGCTATGATGGAACTCATCGTTATTTTTCTGCTACTTTTCTGGTGTTTGATTGAATAAAGCTAGTTATGTGCTACGCGGATTGTATACTTTATAAATTCTGGATCATACGTTGTAATAAATGATGCACTTGTTTCTTTGATATTCATCTATACTGTGTGTGCTAGCGAATCGATCCAGGGACTAGCACAGTAAGCACAAAGACTCAAATCCTTCGAGGTTTGGTCGTTACATGGGCCATCAACGCAGTGTAGCATACTCTATTGAAGTTTCTTTTTGTTTCTTCTGTTCTTCGGTTAGTTTGCGTTCAAAAACTGGTTATTTCAACTTTTCTTATTCAAAATAAAAAAATATTAAAAAAGTTTCATCCTTTATTGAAAAATGTTCAATGTGAATTTAGAAAAAGTTCAGTGTGTACTCCCTCTATTCCCTTATATAAGGTGTATTTGTTTTCTCAGAAAATTCCATAATATAAGGTGCATTTCTTCTCATTCCTCTTAATTCCTTTTTTAGGCCTCCATTGGTTTGGAGGAATTTCATAGGAATTCTATAGGATAGGATTCTTATAGGAATATTTTCTTTAGGGCCCTTTGGTTCATACGAATGGATTCCTATTCCTACATAGGATTGGTTCCTATCCTCCATATTTCAAAGAAAAATAAACATGAGCCTAGACTCAATGGAAAAATTCCTATGATGTGAACCAAATGGCATCCCCTTTTTCTATTCCTACTCATAGAATTTGAGATACTTGTCATCTCATTTCCTACAAGTTTTCTATTCCTATGATAATCCTATCCTATGAACCAAAGGAAGCCTTAGCCTTCGGTGAAAAGGAAAGTATCTCTCTCTTGATTGACTGTATCTCTTCTTCTAGAAAAAAGAGAGAGGAAAGTATCTCTCTGCCGATTGTCCGTATCTCTTCCTTTCCTTGACTAATAGATTTACTTGCCGCTAACAAACAAATTATCCAAGGATAATTTCGTACAAAATTCTCTATAATACCATGCCTTGGTCACTGTGACGAAAAATATACACCTTATATAAAGGAATGGAGGGAGTATTTAAAAGAAGTTCACTATATAGTACAAAAAAGTTATCTATGTATTACAAAAATGTTCAGTTTATATTGAGTAAATGTTCATTGTATATTACAAAAAAAGGTTACTGGGAATTATAAAAAAATGTTCATCATATATTAAGAAATGTTCAAAGTCTATTACAAAAATGTTCGAGGTGTATTTAAAAAATACGCAAGTATATAACAAAAATACTAAATACATTAAAAAAAACCTCCACCTTATATTAAAAAAATGTTCAGTGTGTAATTGAAAAAATGTTCATCGTACATTATAAAAATGTTTAGTGTGTTTTTGTAAAATATTCAAATGAATTGTTCACCATGTATTAACAAAAGACATGAAAAGGAAAGAAAAACCAAACAAACAAAAAACCAGAAGAAATCCTAAAAGAACCAGAAAGAACAAACCAAAAAGAAAAGTACAAACTAAAAAGCAACTGACAAATAAACGAACAAACCAAAGCAACAAATGACGCGCAGCGCATGCTGCCCCAAACGGGCTGACCCACCTGTCGGCGCTATATTTGCCACTCGTAGGCTCCACCGTATCGCTCGTAGCGATGGGCGCCCCTATGTCTATCTTATTGCGAGACAGAGGGAAGCTCTCGCTGAAGGCAGCGGCCTAAATGGGCCGGCCCAGCTCACGCAAGGCCACTGCCTCTTCTTTTTTTGCTTGACCTCTAGTTTTTTTGACTTCTGTTTACATTTCCAAAAATCCTAATTGTATATATTAATCATGCATTTGAAAAATGTTAATAACGCATTTGAAATATGTTGAATGTGTATAGAAAAAATATTGACCATGTCTATGAAAAATGTAAACAAAAATAAATAAAATGGGTGTGAAAAAAGTTCAACAATTATTTAAAATATGCTAAACACGTATGGAAAATCAAGCGTTTGAAAAATGTTGAATGTGTATAGAAAAAATGTTGACGATGTATTAAAGAACTGATGAATTTTTTTATCATGTATATGAAAATATAAATCAGGCATTTAAAAAAAATGTTGAAAAAGTATTTCAAAAATGTTAATCAAGCATTTGGAAAAATCTTAAATGTGTATAAAAAATGTTGACCATGCATTAAAAAAATGTTAATCTTGCATTTGAAAAATGTTGATAAAGCATTTGAAAATTGTTAAATGTTCATAGAAAAAATGTTGACTGTATTAGAAAAATTGTAGGAGATATGCCCTAGAGGCAATAATAAATGTTATTATTTATCCCCATGTTCCTAATTATGTTTATATTCCGTGCTATAACTGATATGGTTCTCGAGTCTGCAATAACCACGAGGCTCGAAAAAAGACTCATATGCACGTGTGGAATAATAAACGGTAAAATGTATTCCTAGTCTGGCCTCTAAGACTAGCTCAAGTGTTGCATGATGGTTCTGTTTTCCTGATCATGGGCATGACTATGCCGGCAACTTTGAGGGCACATTGTAAGAAGAACACTTGTGTTGAATCGACCTGAATTGATGTTATGCTATGAGATACATTCGTCACAAGTTAATGGTTAATAACACAGAGAAAGTTAACGTTTGCATGATTCCTTAGACCATGAGAGTATTGATTTTCTTCATGCTTTCTTCATGAACATTGGGGTTTGTTAAACGTCATCCGTAAATGGGTGGCTATTACGGCAGCTTACAGGTTCATGGAAAAGTGTGTCAAGGGACTTGATAGCTCAAGATTGGGATTTGCTCCTCCGACGATGGAGAGATATTCTTTGGGCCCTCTCGGTGTTATGGTATCCATCATCGTCTGGCCAGACACATTGTGATTTGATCACAGGGATGCCGGAACACGGGAAGGAGAAAAGAGAACAAAACCAGTAACGAGGTAACTGGCATTGTGGACAAGTGTTGATCCACGGGGATGCCGATAAATCTCACCTCGGGTATTTCTAACATATCACGAAGCAACAAGAATAGCACACGGCAACTGGAGGTTCACTCGAATATTTATTTGTGTGGGTATAGGGGTCAATATGGGTGTCCACGGCTCCGATGTTGATCATTAATCGGAAAGTGTTCCGGTCATGTCTATACATCACCGAACCTATAGGGTCACACGCTTAAGGGTCATCTATCTGCTGAATACTAGACAGGGAGTCTGAGAGAAAGTCACCGGAAAAGTTTCGGAGACAACGGAAGAGTTCCGGAGAGAGAACACCGGAATAGTTTCGGTAAAACCAAAAGGTTGTTTCGGAGTATACCATTAAGTCAAAGTGGTTTCGGCACACGCCTAGAAATTCTTAGAGGGTGCCAGAATTGTTCTGGGAACTTCTGGGATTTTTCCGGAGAAAAAACCCGGAAATGTTCCGGAGCTGCCGGAACCGCTTTGGTTGCTTTTCGTTGATGAAAATCACTAATCCGTAATTATTTCGGAACGCGTCCAAAATTATTTTAGTGGGTACTGGAATTATTCTAAGACCTACAGAAATATTTTCGTATTTAACGGTCGCGGAAAATTGTTTCCATGAATAGTGAAAAGCACTTTTTGGTGGCTTCTTGGAGAAGCCACCTTGAGGGCCTTTTGGTATTTTACCCTATTGGCTTCTTGGAGAAGGCACCCTTGGGCTTAGCCTATATATAGGGGTGGAGGGGGCTGCCCAAAACACACTCTTTCTCTCATACATTATGGCATGCAATGATCTGGCTTCTTCTCTCCCTCACACGAAATAGTTTCGTAGAGCCGAAAGGCTGTCTGGGTTCCGGTGGGAATTAGTTCTGGACGGCAAAGCCCTGCCGGATAGCTGACACCGTATGTGTGCAACCCCGTATAGAGGTCGTAGGTTCGATCTTTTTGCCCGAGGGCTGTTCGAGAGTGCCTCCCGAAGGGTTGTCCGAGTGACCGTCCGAGTTTCTGTGAGTGCCTCCCAAAGGGCTGTCCGTGACACCGTCCGGGGGACTGGCAGATGAGGGAGTACATCCTCGTGGTTGGGAGGTTGTAAATCCTAGCTGCGGGGATCTGCACCGACGATCTACATCGACTCTACTTCCGCTGCACTACGAGTCGGTTACGATCAGATCCAAACCTTGTATGCAGTCTTCATAGTGGTCCTGGGCTGGTGCATAGGTCAGAAATTTTTTGTTTTCTGCTGCGTTCCCCTACAGTGGCATCATGAGCCGTGCTATGCGTAGATGCAGGTTACGATCTAGAATACATAGAGATGTATGGGTGTTGCATAATATAATTTGTAGTAGATGAGTTCTATTACTGAAAATTATTTGTGCGGGTAGCAGATGAAATCTGTTACCCGATGTTCTTGTTGCTTCCTTGAAATTTGCGTATTTCTGATCTTGATAACGGCATGGTGGAGTTTCAAAGTTCTGGGAATCCGCGATCCTGATTGATCAACGAAGTGCTAACAGTTCATTGAATTCCACCATAGTTAAAAAGAAAGATGAAATTTCGCAGACAAAAGGGCAATGCAGATATGATCTGCATGGGGGTCATGCGTATGATGAAGTTCAGTATGGGGCTCGAGATTTTATTATCTCGTGTTTCATACACCCCGCAAAGTTAATCTAGCGACTTGAATAATCATACTTGATGATAAACGTTGGTAGCTGCGGTTTGTTCGAAACCTTAGAAGCCACGTAAAATGAAATTTTGCATAAACCAATTAGAGGCGTCTAACTTGGTTTTGCAGGATGTGCATGTGATGTGGTATAGCAGTTCTCATATTAATTTCATTATGTATGAGATGACTATATGAAGTAAAATTAACATGACCTGCGAGTCATGATTCGGCATGATGGCTGGAGCCATATGATTGTCACTTTAAATGACCTGCGTGTCAACCTTGTTGTAATGCATTATTTTATTAGCTATAGAGATAGCAATATCATCTAGTGTATCGACAAGGTGGTGGCAATCTTCGCAAAGGTGAACACCGACGCGAATGCCAAAGACGAAGAAATTAAAGCCTTCTCCGTCAGAAAGGGCTATACCATATCATGCTATTATGAATTGCCTGAGATGTTTATCCCTTATGATGCACCCCTTTTGATTGCGCGGTAGTCGCTTTTATTAGGGTGATCTCTCACAAAAATATCAAGTAGTTAGTGTTCTCCCAAGTGTAGCACCGTCGCAGCATCTTTCCTTTCGGGGTGCGCCATGGATGCATGGGTACGAATGATTGTACAGGTGTAAGGCGGGTGAGGTCAGACCTCGCAGCGAGATCACTTGGTTGTCTTGACGTTCATGGCAGGATCGTCCTGAGCTCATAACACATGCATCGAAAGATGAACAAGAGTCACATAGAGATGTAATCGGCAAGTTGGCCTACCGATTAAAATTCCCGTCATGAGATGATGATTCTATGGCGATGAATTGAAGTCTGGATCTTGTATCACTCAAAATCAATTATGAGAGATATTGATTTGAGTGGGGAGCACATTGTAGAATTAACTTGTTTAATTCTCAGTGCAATTAATTATGAACACTGTCTAAGTGTGATTTGCATAATAGTTGTAGAATAAATGGCTCGCGTTTCCACCTTCCCTATTAAAATTGAATAGTTGTTAAATATCTGGTTAAAACTTTACGGTTGGTAACGTAATGTGAGGATTGTCCTCAATAGTGCAGAGAAGGATTTTGTCCTATCGCATGCTTTCGGTATCCTCCCGCTAATGCTATGGATGATGTGACTCTCGTCCTTCGATCCAAAAGCTAGAATTCCGTTACGGTCAAGTGCAATATGTTTGCTTCCATGAGACCCGAACTTCAAAAGTTTGGGATAGCTATGTGTTATTCATGGAACTGAAAATTATTTTCAGATACAAACAAAGGCTAGAAGATATGGGATATCCAAAGCAATGTTTGTTTTGCAAACTATTAGTAAAAGTGTTTACTATGCATTACACTGATAAGAGAGGGATCCAGAAGAACGCCTGTCATATGATGAAGGTGAATAAAACAACAACTTAAAGAGAAAGGAAATGTCCAAAGGGTGTTAGTGTGACTTGCACACCTAGGAAGCCCAGGGCTAACGCCACTCTCAAAGTTGGGTGCTTCTTCTGAGAGTAGGATAAATATTGGAAGTAAAACTGTTAGAAGTATAAAGGCAAAAAGAGAGAAGACTGGAATATCCAGCTCATGTATGAAAGTCATACAAGCTATTGATGTATAGAAGGCTGGTCAAAGAAATAGTTCTTGGGAATTATGATTAAACATGTTAATCACTGATTCTTGGGTATTGTGAGTTGATCACAGAGATACCCGCTCGATTGCATTCTGTTGCGACTCGATGCAAGAACTACTATGGCCTAAAAGACTTGCCGGAAATAAGGTTTGGATACGCGCTGGGAACATAGTAAATGTTACTATACCTTCCATCGGTGTATTCCCTATGTATTTATTTTCATAATTCATTTTTGGAGTTTCCTACACTCTAGCCCATTGCATAAGGTATCTTGCAAGAAGGTTGTTCGTAAGAGAACTTTTGAAGTTCGGTGTTATGAATAACAAAAGGGCCATACTTTCATTATGAATGAGATGTATGTTATGAATATTGATAATAATACATTACCTCTGTATTTACTTTCATAATTCATTTTAGAGTTTTATACACTCTAGCCCATTTTGCATAATGTTTGTTGCAAGAGTGTTGTTCATAAAAGAACAATTGTTGTTCAGTATTATGAATAACATAAGGGCCATACTTCCATCATGGATGGGATGTATGTTACGAATATTGATGGTAATATGATACATCCATAACACTGACGCTAAATGTCGCAAGACTAAAAGAATGCCACACATGTGTGGCACTGCATTTGGTCACATTGGAGAAACCCGCATGGAGAAATTCCATAATGATGGATTTTGAAGCCGTTTGATTATGAATCATCTGACACTTGCAACTTTCCTCCGAAAAGTGAAGTGACTGAAATACCGTTCACAGGCCATAAGGAACGAGCAACGAACTTATTGGTGATCAAACATCATGATGTGTGTAGTCCGATAAATGTTGTTGCTGGCAGTGGATTTGTCTATCTTCTGAAATGACTCGAGTAGATATATGGATATTTACTTGATGAGACGTAAGTCTGGATCTTTTGAAATCATTCAAAAGGTTTTCAAAATGAAGAAGAAATTATTGTAACAAGAAAATTATGTTTCTGCAATTGGATTGCGGAAAGAAATATTTGAGTTACAAGTTTATCGAATGTCTGATGAGTTGTGAAAAGAGTTTCATAACTTACACCTCCCGGAACACCACTGTGAGTGGAATGTCCGTGAAGATGTAATCAAACCATTTATGACATGGTAAGATCAAAGATGACATAAATCAATTTGCCATTATCCCTTTTAAAGTAATGCTTTAGAAACTGTGGCTATTACACTGAAAAGAGCGCCATCAGATCTGTTGAAATGACTCCATGGTATGGTACACCCAACCATTGTAACACCCCTGGGTAATGCACTACAGTGATCCTTCATGATTAAGCCAAGCCACCTTGTTTTGCAAAGCTTAATCATCTTTGAATCATATCTCATTTCAAATTCCAATTCAAATTGAAATTCAAATATGAGGTGAAAATAAAAGTTGTTCAAATTTGGAAACTAAATAGTTCATAATTTTGGAAATATTCCATAACTAATTTTGTTCAGGAAAACAACATCACCTAAATTACCAAATTGCCCCTGGAAATTCAAAACAGTACCAAAACAGCAATATATAATCCATTTTCATTTAATTAAAATTCAAATGAAGTCATTAGGCCTCCAAACCTTTTTCTGACAATGCCAGATATTGCATGGTATTTATTGAGCCAAGTCTCATATTTTACAAAAGTGAAATGGTGGCTAAACATTTTTCAAAAGAGAGAAAGAAATAAAAATAGAAGAAAAGAAAAAGGAAGGGCCTGGGGACACTGGACTTAAGTCCACAGTGCCGGCCCAGCCCGGCCAGCTCTTTCCCCCACCTCCCGCTCTCCTCTCTCCTCGCTGTCGCCCCCTGCACGCACGCGCCCGTGTCCGCAGCCAGCCCCCTCCTCACGCTCGACAGCGCGCTCCCGCGCCCGTTCCTGGTGTATAAGGGCAGAGCCCCGCGCCCCCTGAGTCCCCCCTCGTCTCACTCCTTCCCTTCCCTCGCTCTCTCCCTTCCGTCCCGAGCGCCGCCATGGCCGTACCCCCGTGAAGCTCACGGCCACCCTCTCCCTCTCATCGCCGCAGTCTGTCCTGAGGCTCCGCCGGCCACCTCCTCTTCGCCTGGTGCCCTTAGCTAGAGCCGGACTGCACCGTGGCTGCCGAAACGTCCACGTCCCCGTCTCCGGCCACCGCGATCTCTCCGGCGGATTCCGCCGCCCTCTTCTGCTACTAATCTGTCAACGGCCTGTCTTGTGCCACTTGGTGAGCTCCGCCTCTCCTCACTCCTCTTCCTGCTCGCCTTCGGGCCTGTGCGCAGCCGCCACCGATCCGAGCTCTGGCCGCCGCCATGGCTGGCCAACTCGTGCTCCCCGTGCCGCTCGGCTCGAGCTAGCAGCACCAATGTGCTCCTGGTGAGCTCTGGCCGCCGCCCTTGCCGACCACCCCCGCCCGTTCTGACGCCACCGTTGGACGCGCGGCGAAGTGCACGTTCGAAAGAACCCACCCGCGCGCGTTTTGGACCACCGTAGCGGTTTTCCGACCAACTCCGGCGCGGATCCGCCGCGGGGATGGTCGCCGGCGCAACTCCGGCGCCGCCCGCCGATGTGGCACCCACGTGGCCCCTCCCTGAGCCACTGACCGCTGAGCCCCATGGCCACGTTGACCGGGTTGACCTGGTCAATCCTGCTGACTGGGCTTCCACAGTCACTGACATGCGGGCCCCCATGTTTAATTAAATGTTTTTATAAATAATAAAACTGCTAATTAATCTATTAATTAGGCTGAGTCAGTGACAGTGGGACCCATTAGCTAATTAAGTTAGTTAGATAAAATAAACCCCTGTTAAATAACTCTGTCTATGACAGATGGGGCCCACCCTCTAATTAATCTTTAATTAGTTTAATTAATCCCTAATTAGCTCACTGTGTATGACATGTGGGTCCCAGTGGTCAGGTTTGACCTGGACCAGCTAGACTTGACCAATGACATCACCCTAACGTCATGCTGACATCACAGGTTACTGTTTTAGATAATTCAAATTTAATAATTAAAACAATTCTAGAAATTCAATAAAACTTTGAAAAATCATATAAAATAAACCGTAGCTCGGATCGAAAAGTTTTCTACATGAAAGTTGATCAGAAAAACGAGACGAACCCGAATATGCCCTCCATGTAGCTGTCACATGCCCACAACCATGCAAACATGGAACCTTCCCCTCCGGTTCATCTGTCTAACAGATGCCCAAAGCCGGGAAAATATCCCCAGATATTTTCCCGCTCCGTCTGAAACGTGTAGTGCTGCATTAGGTCACCCCTAGCACAGCATACTGCCATGCCATGCATCTGTGTTGCATTGTTTGCTTCTATTTATTGTTTCTTCCCCCTCTTCTCTCTGGTAGACCCCGAGACCGACGCTGCTGCCGAGTACGACTACGCCCCTGACGACCAGACCTTTTCAGCAGAGCTTCCAGGCAAGCAAACCCCCTTGATCATTCCTATATCACCTATTCCTTCTTCCCCGTGCTTGCATTAGAATTTGCTACCGTATTTGATTGCTCCTATTCTTCCCCGAGCTTATGTATTCGAGTCCTCGAGGCCCCTGGCTTGTAATATAAAGCTTGTATGACTTTATTTGTGTTTAGAGTTGTGTTGTGATATCTTCCCGTGAGTCCTTAGGCTTGATCGTGCGTATTTGCGTGTATGATTAGTGCATGATTAAGTCGGGGGCGTCACAACCATGTTATATCTTTTCTTAACATTTGGAATATGGGGCTTGTGTAAAATATTTACAAACCTATTCCAAATCAGACAAGTGCTACTTTGTAGGTTATCCCAAGTTATTGGGTATTCCTCCATCACTATACCGAGGCAAAATGTTTGCCACAGAGCAGTATGATTTTGAAGAAAATGGTTCTTGCAAAAAGGTGAGTGGGAGGACAGTGCAATTCAACGAGATAACAGTATCTTTGTCATCAGGCCAAGGGAAAGAAACCTTGGAAGTAATTCCAGAGGTTCCTACTGCGACTGATATGGAAGCCTCTACATGAGTTGTATGGACTTCGGTCGAACTTGCAGCTGAACCACGTAGGCGAAACTCGTGCAATCCTCTCAGGTGCGCAAATGAGATATTGTTGTTAGACAACAGTATACCTACGATACACAAGGAAGCGTTGATGGGCCCTGACTCCGGAATTGGCTAAATGCCAATAAAATCCGAGATAGTTTCCATATAAATGATTCAAGATTAAATCTTGATGAACCCTTCGGAAGACTTAGAGTCTAACGAACATTAATGAAACTATAAACTGATGTGGGTAAAATGTTTTATCCATAAAGCTCGACTTGTTGCAATAAACAAGTTCAAGGAGTTGACTACGATGAGGTTGTCTCACCGTAGCGATGCTTAAAGTCGTTTCGGGTTAAACTAGCAATTAATACATATTTCAATCATGAGATATGAAACATGGATGACGAAAGAATTTCCATGAAATGGGAATACAAACTAGGACTTGTATGTGATACAGTTCAAAGTATTTTGTCGATCCAGAGGATGCTAGTGAGTGTGCAAACTTCAAAGTTCCAGCAATGGACAGAAGAGAGCAAAAAGGAGTTGGAATCTTCGTTTTGATGAAATAGTCAAAAGAGTTTGATTTCATCAATGGATAACGAAGATGCTTGTGGTTACAAGAAAGTAAGTGGGAGCATAATAATATTTCTAAAAACCTTGTGTGCTTGACACATTGTTAATTGGAAATGATATAAATTTCTTGACACGAATTAGGACTTCATTGAAAAATAGTTTTACGATGAAGTGCTTGGGCTGGGTAGCCTTGATATTAGGCATAATTATCTGTGAGATAGAATTTCCTAATAGGGCTAAGCCAAAATACATATTGACAAGATGCTAAAACAGTTTAGCATTAAAACTCCAAGGAGTGATTCTTGCCGAAGTCACATGGAGAGAGTTTTTGCAAGACTCGGTGTCCCAAAACACTGATAAGCAAAATACATGATGGAGATTCCACACACTCTTGTGTTTGGATTAATCATGTATTCCATGGTATGTAAAACAACCAGATATGTCCGATACTCCCAAGCTGTTGCGAGTAAAGATACCAAAGTGATCAAAGTACTGATCATGGGACAACAGTGAAAAATGTCATTGAGTACTAAAGTAGCACTGATGACATGTTTTCTCGCAAGCAGAGATTATGAAGTGCGCGTTGTAAGTAATTGCATCGATATAGTCTTCATCAATGCTCCATGCGATTTTCGATTTAAGTTAAGGGTTTTTGTGTAATACACGATATGGTGGCACGGTAGTTGGAAATTGTTCCAAATAGGTTACTGTGGTGAATTCTATAACAAAGGCTAAGTATGTTGACGCTTTGGAAGCGACAAAGAAGATGTTGAATCATATAGTTCATTCATGAACTTAGTATGGTTCCAAGATGGCTTTGATCAATGGGACACTATTGCAGATAGTTGCTCCATAGCTCAGTCTGAGGAATCAAGGTTTGACCTATGATTCACATATATACAAAGCCAAGTCCACACAAAATATGTATTTTGTGAAAGCGTGAAAGCGCGAGGATATGCAAAGATACACACGGAACTGAAGATGTCAAGTCTGTTAGACGTAGACTATACCACATGGCGAAGCATATTTTACACCGGTATGCCATAGGTGTAAAGTGCATTAGCATTGACTAGATTATTGACTCTAGTGCAAGTGGGAGTCTGTAGGAGATATGCCCTAGAGGAAATAATAAATGTTATTATTTATCCCCATGTTCCTAATTATGTTTATATTCCGTGCTATAACTGCTATGGTTCTCGAGTCTGCAATAACCACGAGGCTCGAAGGAAGACTCATATGCATGTGTGGAATAATAAACGGTAAAATGTATTCCTAGTCTGGCCTCTAAGACTAGCTCAAGTGTTGCATGATGGTTCTGTTTTCCTGATCATGGGCATGACTATGCCGGCAACTTTGAGGGCACATTGTTAGAAGAACACTTGTGTTGAATCGACCCGAATTGATGTTATGCTATGAGATACATTCGTCACAAGTTAATGGTTAATAACACAGAGAAAGTTAACGTTTGCATGATTCCTTAGACCATGAGAGTATTGATTTTTTTCATGCTTGCTTCATGAACTTTGGGGTTTGTTAAACGTCATCCGTAAATGGGTGGCTATTACGGCAGCTTACGGGTTCATGGAAAAGTGTGTCAAGGGACTTGATAGCTCAAGATTGGGATTTGCTCCTCCGACGATGCAGAGATATTCTTTGGGCCCTCTTGGTGTTACGGTATCCATCATCGTCTGGCCAGACACATTGTGATTTGATCACAGGGATGCCGGAACACGGGAACGAGAAAAGAGAACAAAACCGGTAACGAGGTAACTGGCATTGTGGACAGGTGTTGATCCACGGGGATGCCGATATTTGTAACATATCGCGAAGCAACAGGAATAGCACACGGCAGCTGGAGGTTCACTCGAATATTTATTCGTGTGGGTATAGGGGTCAATTTGGGTGTCCACGGCTCCGCTGTTGATCATTAATCTGAAAGTGTTCCGGTCATGTCTATACTTCACCGAACCTATAGGGTCACACGCTTAAGGGTCATCTATCTGCTGAATACAAGACAGGGAGTCTGAGAGAAAGTCACCGGAAAAGTTTCGGAGACAACGGAAGAGTTCCGGAGAGAGAACACCGAAATAGTTTCGGTAAAACCGAAAGGTTGTTTCGGACTATACCATTAAGTCAAAATGGTTTCGGCACACGCCTGCAAATTCTTAGAGGGTGCCAGAATTGTTCTGGGAACTTCTGGGATTTTTCCGGAGAAAAAACCCGGAAATGTTCCGGAGCTGCCGGAACCGCTTTGGTTGCTTTTAGCAGATGAAAATCACTAATCCGGAATTGTTTTGGAACGTGTCCAAAATTATTTTAGTGGGTACTGGAATTATTCTAAGACCTAAAGAAATATTTTCGGATTTAACGGTCGCGGAAAATTGTTTCCATGAATAGTGAAAATCACTTTTTGGTGGCTTCTTGGAGAAGCCACCTTGAGGGCCTTTTGGTATTTTACCATATTGGCTTCTTGGAGAAGCCACCCTTGGGCTTCGCCTATATATAGGGGTGGAGGGGGCTGCCCAAAACACACTCTTTCTCTCATACATTATGCCATGCAATGATCTGGCTTCTTCTCTCCCTCACACGAAATAGTTTCGTAGAGTCGAAATGCTATCTGGGTTCCGGTGGGAACTAGTTCTGCACGGCGAAGCCCTGCCGGATAGCTGACACCGTATGTGTGCAACCCCGTAGAGGGGTCGTAGGTTCGATATTTTTGCCAGAGGGGCTGTTCGATAGTGCCTCCCGAAGGGCTGTCCGAGTGATCGTCCGAGTTTCTGTGAGTGCCTCCCGAAGGGCTGTCCGTAACACCGTCCGGGGGACTGTCCGACCGCCTCCCGAAGGGCTGTCCGAGGAGCAGACGAGGGAGTACATCCTCGCGGTTGGGAGGTTGTAAATCCTATCTGCGGGGATCTGCACCGACGATCTACATCGACTCTACTTCCGTTGCGCTACGAGTCGGTACCGATCAGATCCAAACCTTGTATGCAGTCTTCATAGTGGTCCTGAGCTGGTGCGTAGGTCGGAAATTTTTTGTTTTCTGCTGCGTTACCCTACAAAAATGCTAATCTTGTATTCGAAAAATATTAATCAAGCATTTGAAAAAATGTTGACCATGTATACAAAAAATGTTAATTTTGTATTTGAAAAATGTTAATCAAGCATTTGAAGAATATTGAAAATATGTATAGAAAAAATGTTGACCATGTGTTAAAAAATGTTAAATTTGTATTATTATTTTTTGAAATTATTAGAAAAATGTTGTTCATATATACAAAAAATGTAGAATGAAAAAGCAAAAGAAACAAAGAAAAATGAGAAAACAATGAAATAAAAAATAAAAAAAATAAGAAAGACTATGAAAAATAAAACCGAAAAAACAAATGCAAAAAAATTTGAAAACAATAAAGAAACAAAGAAAAACAAACCATATTGAAAACCAAGAAGGAAAACAAAAAACCGAAGGAAAAGGAAAAAAAAGAAAGAGATGAAAAATGGATTAAAAAACCATGAAAGAAACTAAGAGACAAAAAACAAAAGGAAAAAAATATAGAGACGAAAAAAACAAGAGAAGAAATAAGAAAACCAAACAAAAAAAGTAAAAAAGTAAAAAAAAACAGAGAAAAAAAGATCCGAATGATTTACCTCAAGTTGATCGAGCCTCCCGTCTTAACACGAACACGAGGATGGCGCAATAGCCAGAATCACCACACACCATCGAATCCACCAAGGACCGATTCCGTGGGAGCTCCCTTTTCCCTCCCTAATTTTCTTGCTGTATGTCCGTTAATGGGCCTCCCCGATGCTTCAGCGAGAGCTTCTTCTGTCCCACTTAACGCGAGATATAGCTCTCGCGCGTAGCGATCGCTACAGTTCGTGTTGTTCGCTTGGCCCAGCGAGTGTGAACAGAGGTAGCGAAGAGCGCGCACATCTTTTTTTTTTTTGGTTTCTTCTCCTTTCGTATTTTTGTTTCTTTCATTTTAATTCACTTTGGAAAAAATATAAGAATACAAAAAAGTTATGAATTTGATAAAAATCCCATAATTTTTTGGAAAGTTCATGAATTCAAAAATGTTCTTGAATTCAAAAAACCTCCACGAAATCCAAATAGAAAATATTATTAGGAAAAAGTTCATTAAATAAAAATTGTTCGGAAATTTCATTTTTGTGGCGAATTTAAAAATATTTTTGGATTCGAAAATGTTTGTGAATTCAATAAATGTTTGCTAATTCAAACAAATTTTCGTGCATTCAAAAAAATCACGAATTCAAAAAAATCCACGAATTTGGGAAGATGTTCATGAATTCAAAAATTGCTTGAAAGTTGAAAAAACGTTCATGGATGTGAAAAAATGTTTGTGAATTAAACAATAATCATGAATTCCGGAACAAATTTGAGAAAATTCAAATAATTTTTGAGTAATTTGAGAAATTTTTAACTTTGAGATCATTATTTTAAATTATGAACAATATTTGAAATCTGAACGTTTAAAAAACGCAAACATATATTTTGAAATTGTTGACATTTCTTACAAAATGTGAGCAATTGTTGGAATCCTCGTATATATTTTGAGAAAATGAACAATTTATCAAATTTCAAATAATTATTGGATATTTTAAACATTTTTGAAATTAGGGATTTAAAATGATAATAGGAAAAAAGAAAGAAAAACAAGAAAGAAACGAAAAGAAGAAACATAAAAAAATTGTGGAAAAAGCATGAAAATAAAAAAAACCCGATGGAGGAACCTTCTAGAAGGTTCCCAAATGCGGTCAGGAACCATCCAGAAGTTTGCTAAAGCTGGTCATCATCTCTCCCAGCGGTTCGGCACTCTCTTCTATGCGATTACTAATGGGCCGACCCATCTACCAATGCTATTGGGTGATTAGCTTAATGCTGACAACAAGCGATACATAGCATTTGGGATATCTCGCCAGCTGCAAAACGCTATAGCTTCTCACCTTCAGCGCCGCGGGTGGGTTGGCCATTCTAACAGGTTTCTAGTTAGCACGTTGGCTCCGTCGGTCGATGTACGTTATTTTTATTTCTTGTTGTTGTCTACTGGCTTTTTACCATTACAAATGTGTTTAACTACGATTCATTTACTTTCACCGCATCTGGGAATTACCAAAGCCTATATAAGCCGAGATGTGGCTAGGATTTACGATATGTTTGAATTCCCCTTTGGTCGAAATGGTAGGAACATGATACTTACTCATACATACAAGTACCCCCGATTTCGCCTCGTACTGTCTATACTTGTTGATTTTCTCACAAATTGGCATCCGATCACTCGATAGAGCGGCTAGGATCGGATAGACGAGGTGGGACGTGTGGGTGGGAATCTTTTGTATCAGATATATTTTTTCGGCCTCGTCGTCTCAGCCCAAGCGCGCAAGGTAGATTCGATAGTATGAGTCAAGACCATGCGGTGTGGGAAAAGTAAGTCATAATGTCGATCAACCGAGGGCAAAACGTTCGCGCCTTCACATGGACTCGCGACCGGGAGCCTCAATCCAAGCGTTACCGTCGCATGGTCGTCGGACCTGACGGCTGGCCGCATGTTGCGCATGAAAATTCTTATTGGGCAGGTGCTCGATCAATCGGTGTTGCATTTGAAATCTATCTGTAGGGCAAGATACACATAGATCATCAATTTTCTGGCATCAAACAGCCAACGTCCGGATATGGAAGGAGAGTGAACATTGGGTAGTTAACAACGGTGAAGAAGTCAGTTGAATTGAGGAAATGAAGCATATTGGTCTAATTCTAAGAAAAAGAAATGAAGAATAGTCTGAATAAACTACAAAGAAATTGCATACGAGGGAGGTATTGATTCCAGGACCTCCTTCCACGTATATACGGATATGTAGACACTGTTTTTTTTTTCGAAACGGAGGCAAAAGATTTTAGAGTTTAGTGGTCCTGAGCTGGTGCGTAGGTCGGAAAATTTGTGTTTTCTGCTGCGTTCCCCTGCAAAAATGCTAATCTTGTATTCGAAAAATATTAATCAAGCATTTGAAAAAAGTTAAAAGTGTGTATAGGCAAAATGTTGATCATGTATACAAAAAATGTTAATTTTGTATTTGAAAAATGTTAATCAAGCATTTGAAGAATATTGAAAATATGTATAGAAAAAATGTTGACCATGTGTTAAAAAATGTTAAATTTGTATTATTATTTTTTGAAATTATTAGAAAAATGTTGTTCATATATACGAAAAATGTAGAATGAAAAAGCAAAAGAAACAAAGAAAAATGAGAAAACAATGAAATAAAAAATAAAAAAAATAAGAAAGACTATGAAAAATAAAACCGAAAAAACAAATGCAAAAAAATTTGAAAACAATAAAGAAACAAAGAAAAACAAACCATATTGAAAACCAAGAAGGAAAACAAAAAACCGAAGAAAAAGGAAAAAAAAGAAAGAGATGAAAAATGGATTAAAAACCCATGAAAGAAACTAAGAGAAAAAAACAAAAGGAAAAAAATATAGAGACGAAAAAAACCAGAGAAGAAATAAGAAAACCAAACAAAAAAAAGTAAAAAAGTAAAAAAAAAAGAGAAAAAAAGATCCGAATGATTTACCTCAAGTTGATCGAGCCTCCCGTCTTAACACGAACACAAGGATGGCGCAATGGCCAGAATCACCACACACCATCGAATCCACCAAGGACCGATTCCGTGGGAGCTCCCTTTTCCCTCCCTATTTTTCTTGCTGTATTGTCCTTTAATGGGCCACCCCGATGCTTCAGCGAGAGTTTCTTCTGTCCCACTTAACGCGAGATATAGCTCTCGCGCGTAGCGATCGCTACAGTTCGTGTTGTTCGCTTGGCCCAGCGAGTGTGAACAGAGGTAGCGAAGAGCGCGCACATCTTTTTTTTTTTTGGTTTCTTCTCCTTTCGTATTTTTGTTTCTTTCATTTTAATTCACTTTGGAAAAAATATAAGAATACAAAAAAGTTATGAATTTGATAAAATTCCATAATTTTTTGAAAAGTTCATGAATTCAAAAATGTTCTTGAATTCAAAAAACCTCCACGAAATCAAAATAGAAATATTATTAGGAAAAAGTTCATTAAATAAAAATTGTTCGGGAATTTCATTTTTGTGGCGAATTTAAAAATATTTTTGGATTCGAAAATGTTTGTGAATTCAATAAATGTTTGCTAATTCAAACAAATTTTCGTGCATTAAAAAAAATCACGAATTCAAAAAAATCCACGAATTTGGGAAGATGTTCATGAATTCAAAAATTGCTTGAAAATTGAAAAAACGTTCATGGATGTGAAAAAATGTTTGTGAATTAAACAAAAATCATGAATTCCGGAACAAATTTGAGAAAATTCAAATAATTTTTGAGTAATTTGAGAAATTTTTAACTTTGAGATCATTATTTTAAATTATGAACAATATTTGAAATCTGAACGTTTAAAAAACGCAAACATATATTTTGAAATTGTTGACATTTCTTACAAAATGTGAGCAATTGCTGGAATCCTCGTATATATTTTGAGAAAATGACCAATTTATCAAATTTCAAATAATTATTGGATATTTTAAACATTTTTGAAATTAGGGATTTAAAATGATAATAGAAAAAAGAAAGAAAAACAAGAAAGAAACGAAAAGAAGAAACATAAAAAAATTGTGGAAAAAGCATGAAAATAAAAAAAAAAACCGATGGAGGAACCTTCTAGAAGGTTCCCAAATGCGGTCAGGAACCATCCAGAAGTTTGCTAAAGCTGGTCATCATCTCTCCCAGCGGTTCGGCACTCTCTTCTATGCGATTACTAATGGGCCGACCCATCTACCAACGCTATTGGGTGATTAGCTTAATGCTGACAACAAGCGATACATAGCATTTGGGATATCTCGCCAGCTGCAAAACGCTATAGCTTCTCACCTTCAGCGCCGCGAGTGGGTTGGCCATTCTAACAGGTTTCTAGTTAGCACGTTGGCTCCGTCGGTCGATGTACGTTATTTTTATTTCTTGTTGTTGTCTACTGGCTTTTTACCATTACAAATGTGTTTAACTACGATTCATTTACTTTCACTGCATCTGGGAATTACCAAAGCCTATATAAGCCGAGATGTGGCTAGGATTTACGATATGTTTGAATTCCCCTTTGGTCGAAATGGTAGGAACATGATACTTACTCATACATACAAGTACCCCCGATTTCGCCTCGTACTGTCTATACTTGTTGATTTTCTCACAAATTGGCATCCGATCACTCGATAGAGCGGCTAGGATCGGATAGACGAGGTGGGCCGTGTGGGTGGGAATCTTTTGTATCAGATATATTTTTTCGGCCTCGTCGTCTCACCCCAAGCGCGCAAGGTAGATTCGATAGTATGAGTCAAGACCAAGCGGTGTGGGAAAAGTAAGTCATAATGTCGATCAACCGAGTGCAAAACGTTCGCGCCTTCACATGGACTCGCAACCGGGAGCCTCAATCCAAGCGTTACCGTCGCATGGTCGTCGGACCTGACGGCTGGCCGCATGTTGCGCATGAAAATTCTTATTGGGCAGGTGCTCGATCAATCGGTGTTGCATTTGAAATCTATCTGTAGGGCAAGATACACATAGATCATCAATTCTCTGGCATCAAACAGCCAACGTCTGGATATGGAAGGAGAGTGAACATTGGGTAGTTAACAACGGTGAAGAAGTCAGTTGAATTGAGGAAATGAAGCATATTGGTCTAATTCTAAGAAAAAGAAATGAAGAATAGTCTGAATCAACTACAAAGAAATTGCATACGAGGGAGGTATTGATTCCAGGACCTCCTTCCACGTATATACGGATATGTAGACACTGTTTTTTTTTTTCGAAACGTAGGCAAAAGATTTGTTAAGAGCTTCTTCCATTAATTAAGAAGAGAGTTTAGAGTTTGTTACAACCAGCCCACAAATCCACATGGTAATTACTCGCGTTCAATGAGCGACCCTAGTTTTTTTGCCCCCGCAATGCTCCAAAGCTTTGCTTCTTCTAGGATGATGTCGAGTAGAATCGTCGGCGGAGCACTCTTATTGCGGAAGACCAGGGAGTTTCGTTCGTTCCAAATTGCCCAAGAGACGAGCATGGTGAGGGAGGCCGTGGCCTTCCGGTTTGGAACGGACATCCCGGTCCGGTGATCCCACCAAGCTTCAACGGAGTCCTCCAAGTGCCATGTCGAGATGTCCATGTAGTGTAGCCCAAGCTTCTCGGTGACCAAATTCCATAGTCTAATGGTAAAACGACACTTGTAGAATAGATGCCTACCCGTTTCTTGTTCCCTCTTGCACAACGTGCAAAGGCCACAATTTGGCCATCCACGTTTGGCCAATCTATCGGCGGTCCAAATACTGTTTTTGGGTTGTACGTGGTGACACCAACCAATGTAAAATGTACACTCTACCAGACCGGGTTTTTTATCCAAAAAATTTAACTAGAACACCAATTTCTTTACCCAAAAAAACTATTAACTACAAGCTATACTGTATAGCCTATACATGAAGCTTGATCAACTGTAACAAGAACACTATGCTGTCGGAGGCATCCTTGCCGGCCAAGCCCGGCTCCAGTCCAGTCTCCAGTGTAGCAAATCTTCTAAGGATCCTTGCCGGCCGTCTGCAAGAAAAGCAACATGAAACAAACAGAAAGATTAGTATCCGTGCCGCGGGTTAAGCAGCAGCAGCAGCAGCTAGCAAGCGGTGGGCAGAGCAAGCAAAGGCAGTGCCGCGCGCACCGTAAGCGGCGAGCGCGGCGCATCAAGTTGCCCTCGCTGCCGCTCTTGTCGGCACATCCTCGAAAACCTGCGCCCTTCTCCACGAACGCCTCCGCAACGGAATTTCCTATTTGACTTATTCTGCCTTAAATTGGCGGAGCTTCGCAGAGGCGAGCGACGCGAAGACCTCAGTGGCTGGGCCCATTTTAGCGGTTAGCGTAGCTATTGCTGGCGGGTGGTTTTCTCCTGGTTTTGGCAACCTTCTAGGTTCCCTGTAACGGTTTTTCTTTTTCCTGTTGTTTTTTGTGGCTGGTTTTCTTTTCGGGTTTTTTTTTTCGTTTTTTCCTTTCTGTTTCTTTTCTTTTATTTTCGTTTTCGTTTTTATCCTTTCTGTTTCTTTCTTCTTTTTTCTTTTCTTTCCTTTTCTGTTTCTTTTTTCAAAAGTTCGCAAATTTCAAAAAGTTCAGAATTCAAAATAGTTCGCAAATTTGAAAAATATGTTCGGGGTTTTAAAAAAAAATGTTCGTGTTTGCAAAAAATGTTCACAAATTTGAAAAAATGTTCGGGTTTTCAAAAAATGTTCCCAAATTTAATAAAATGTTTGCGTTTTAAAAAATTTCGTAAAGTTAAAAAATATTCACATTTTCAAAAAATGTTTGTATATTTCAAAAAAAAACATGTTTTTCAACATAATGTTCGCAATTTGAAAAAATGTTCTTCTTTCTGAAAAATGTTCGCGCTTTCAAAACAATGTTTCCTATTTCGAAAAATGTTCAAAAATTTGAAAAAATATTCGCAAAAATAAAAAATGTTCAAAGTTTTTGAAAAAAGGTTCGCATATTTGAAAAAATGTTTGCGTTTTCAGAAAAATATTCAGCTTTTGAAAAAAAATTCATATTTTAAAAAAAAGTGTTTGTGCTTTCAAAAAACTTGAATTTTGGAAAAGGTTCGTTTAAAAAAAATGCAGTAGTACCTCTACATTATCGTTTTACTCAGCTACAGCATGTCCGTACGAGTAGATAATTCTTAAAGTACTGCGCTACCTATGTTCC
This sequence comes from Elymus sibiricus, assembly GCA_039707655.1. Taxonomy (NCBI): domain Eukaryota; kingdom Viridiplantae; phylum Streptophyta; class Magnoliopsida; order Poales; family Poaceae; genus Elymus; species Elymus sibiricus. The sequence goes on along the minus strand of CM077672.1, from coordinate 72,873,661 downwards.
AGAAAACCTTCTTTGGTCTGTTGCCTATCGTCGCACGCACGACCGCTGGAGGTTCAGGGTTCGATTCCGAGCATGCTCTCGCGTTTTTTTTTTTGTATTTTTTATCCCGCGCTACAGTGCACTCACTGCTGGGCCGGCCTAGGTCAGACTCTCCCCTGTGCGTTTGCTCGACAGTGTGTCACAGAACGCGATACATAGGAGTTCCTGCAGCACCGAGGTGGCCGGACGTGGGGATCTTCCAGGGCCGGCCCATAGGCCGGACAAAGGGGGCAACCGCCCCGGGCCCCAAGAGGAGGAGGGCCCCATATACTAAATACAGTACAAGCCACTATACTATTATGTATTATCCCCTAAAAAAATACTATTATGTATTAAGTCCAAAAGATTATTGCATATGTGTAAAATAAAATCCTAATTTTGCAAGAACAAATCTACAACCAATCTGAGAATAGATTAGTGAACCTGATAGACAATGAGCTTAGTTAGCCTGCTATTCTCTCTCTCCCCCCTCCTCGACACACGTCATGCAGACGGTAGCGAAATCTATGCAAATTAGATTCTGTTTAATCCGCACATAACCTTTTATTTTAGAAACTGGTATGAGCTCTTGTATACAACAGATGAAAGCAAACGTCTAGATGAGTATACCAAAAAAAAAACTGAATGCAATCATAATTGAATCAGCGGTATGTTTATGTTCGTCAATGATCGGCGCTATTTCAATATCATGCATATGTTAAACTTATTACTGGATCTAACTTGCAACACATTCATAAACGGTACAATTTATACTCTACAAGGTTCTATAAATATGCACACCTAATAACACACTAGAAATCAATATTAAGATATTCGTTGGACATTATTCTTTACAAACCTCTAACATGATATGTATACATACAAATATGTATATGCGAACTATATAATTTGTGAAATTGCACAAAATAATTGAAAGATATTTTCTGCTACATCGCTTAATCTAAATTTAGCATAAACAAAGTGATTAGTGATGTACTTCCTCCGTCCCAAAATAAGTGACTCAAGTTTGTACTAACTTTGTACTATGCTTTAGTACAAAGTTGAGTCACTTATTTTGGGACGGAGGGAGTAAATTATAACTTAGAACAAAGAAAACTGATTAACTGTACCAAATAAATTATGTGGTTAACTATACCAACAAATAATAAAATATATTTCTAGTATTTTAGTGTAATAAAAATAAATAAATAAATAAGTTTGGTATAAAACTTTATTTTTTTCGCCCCGGATCCCAAATTTGTTTGGAACGTCAGTGTGCCCTTCTTGTTCTTGGAGGAGCACTTCCCTGCCATCCCTATGAAGCTAAACGAAGATTCTAGAATGTTCGGGATGAGGAAGCAAACGGAAGGATTCTTGGCTAGTGTCTTGGCGGCGGCGCGGCATACCAAAACCGGCCGGGATCCACCCTCCGCTCGTCTGCGACCTCCGTTTTCCTACCATCGCCGCGCGTTCTTGGGTTCTTGGACTTCTTTCTACGCAACGCGACAAACATGAAGAAGGAAGGAGGGGCGTACTAGGAGGCAGGAGCGCTAGCGAGTGGGAGTTGTCGATCCGCGCGCCGGTGAAGAGTAGTACCTCTGGACCGCGATGAAAAGAAAGAGGGGGGCGATGGCGCCCACGACCAAGACGAAGACGAGGAAGAGGCGGCGAACTCCACACCCACGGCCACTGTGACGCCGCCGGCCCGACCGTGCACTAATCATACACGCAAATGCACACGATCAAGCCCAAGGACTCACGGGAAGATATCACAACACAACTCTAGACACAAAATAAAATAATACAAGCTTTATATTACAAGCCAGGGGCCTCGAGGGCTCGAATACAAAAGCTCGAGTTATACAAGAGTCAGCGGAAGCAACAATATCTGAGTACAGATATAAATAGACAAGGATGCCTTAAGAAGGCTGAGCAAAACAACGACATCTGATCGAAAAGGCGCAGGCCTCCTGCCTGGGAGTCTTCGAATCTACTCCTGGTCGGCGGGCTCAACGTAGTAGTAGTAGCCTCCGGGGATCTCCTGCTCCTGGGCTCCGTCGTCTGAACGTAGCAACCGGGTATGGGGAAAAGAGATAGCAAAGCAACCGTGAGTACTCATCCAAAGTACTCGCAAGACTGACATCGGAACTATACTAAATATGCATCGGTATCAAAGGAATGGGGCTATATCTTTGGACTAAACTGCAGAAATGCCAGAACAGAGTGGGAGAGGCCTAGCCTATCGAAGAATAACATCTTGAAGCAATCTTGCAGCATCAGAAGAGAGTAGAGTACAGCAACACATAATAGCAATTATATTTTAGAAATGCCCTGAGATCCTTCCTCGACTACCCTGCGAGAAAGTGATCCCGAGAGCAGTAGTATCAGTTTATCATTGTAACGGTATCCATTCATAGTTGTAGCAGATCAGGATACAACTCCGAGCGTCCTGTTACCGTGGATACGGCTATTCGAATAGATCACTTCCCTGCAGGGGTGCACTACTGTTACCCAACACGCTCGATTAACTCTGGCCGGACACACTTTTCTCGGTCATGCCCGGCCTCGGCTGATCGACACGACGTAGTCCTACCTAGGCTCAGCAGAGAGGTCCCCGCCGGTCTACATCCTAAGCGCTCAGGGGTCTTGGGCCATCGCCCTGTGCACTCCGGGTCGTTGTGCGCAAGGTGGATCCAGGCACCACCTCTGGGGCGCCGATCCGGCCCGGCCACAATGCTGAACTGGACATCTGACAGAGCTTTCGGCTGATACATACGGCGCCGAGGGTCCCATAACCATTATCCCACGTGGTGGTAGTGCGTATAGGCCAGTGGCCAACTCAGATCAAATACCCAAATCCGTTAGGCGTGTTTAGTAACTCGCGAAGACGAACATGATCCCTGTCGCTCCGACTTGGTAACACGCGGACCCGACCAGGCCCACCTCCCTCCTAGGTGGTCTCCGCCTGCCCTGTCGTTCCGCCACAATATCACTCGCGGGTGCTCTTGGAGCCGACCTGTTGGGGATATAACCCCACGGTATGACCCGCCCGTTCAGGGCCGGGTTATCCAGTGGCGGCTTAAAGAGAGCTGCGACTATCAAGACTCCAAGGCCCATTAGGGCGACTCATAAACGGGCCAGCAGGGCGGTCCAGTACCTGAGGCGACGGCTTACCTAAGGACGCAATAAGTTTTCCTTTACTTGGGGAAGACGATGAGTAGGAAATAGATTAGGGCACGGGTCATGTTACGAGCCGGACTCTGTTGTAAACCTGGGGTCTCGATCTGTATATAAAGGCGAGCCCCTGAGGTGAAAAGGGACCAAGTTACAAGCTCTCGAGTACTAGGTTAGCCAAGTTGCATCCTTGTAATCGAGATCACCATCATCATCAAATAACAATCAAGCAGGACGTAGGCTATTACCTCCACCGCGAGGGGCCGAACCTGGGTAAAACTCGCGTCTCTCGATTCTGACCAACCCCGTTCAAACTACGACCTAGCTGCAATGGCCTCACGACTAAGTCCTTTCACGAGGACATCTGCCGTGACAAAACCACGACAGTTGGCGCCCACCGTGGGGCTATCGCTCGGTGGTGTTGAGTACTTGAAGGGAACTCCCGCATGGATCGAGGGATACGCGATCGGCCGCATGACCAAGAGTCACCGTGGCAAGCTCTACATCAACGATTCAGGCCGGGGCCCCGAGGCCGACCCAATCGAGTACGGGTACCGGGTCCCCTTCGGCAAGATCCACGTCTTCATCGGCAAAATTGGCGAGCCAGGACCCGAGCCGGACATCTGCACCGACATCGTCGAACCGGCTCGGGGCACGCAACCCGCCCGGGCTCAAGCCGGCCGGAAGCACGTCTTCATCGGTTTCACTTAGGGGGCCGACCTCGCGGATAACTCCGTGTCCGGCGGCGATACCCTTGTCTACTCTGATGGCGAGTCCTCGGTCGGTGAAACCGAGTCGATCCTCCCGCTTTACGATGGTAAGCTTGGGGCTACTCCGATGATGAGCCGGCCGAGGACCCTTTGGATGGGCCCCTCCGGGCTATCATCTATATGGCGGGCACTGCTCCGGCTCTTAAACTCCACACGCTGGCTGCTGCATCGATCGAGAGGACGTTCACGTGGCTCAAAACAAAGGAAATCAAGCCGGCTACACCCGAAGACTGGATCGGGAGCAGCGCACAGGTTCCCGATCGGAGTCAAAAACAAAAAGGATGGGTTGATCTGGCGAGTCTCATTAATCATACATCCTGGCGGACGTACACACGGATCATCTGTCGTCTAGAAAACATCAGGTGCTATCCTTCCTATGTATTTTATCAGCACATATTAATTCATCCGAGAACAATTACTCTGGCCTGTAATATTTTTACGCAGGACAATTATTCATCACAGAAGTGGCGTTATACCACGGATACGGAGTGCGCACCAGCATCATTCTACACTGGCGTTCGTTCGTGCCGCACTGCTCGACGGACACGCGTGTAAGCCGCCGCTTCCGCGGTTCAGTCTACATCAACACGCCAGGCGACTCCCTCGTCCGCGCCGGCTTACAACGCCGCGGCCGACTCGCGCGCCCCCGCCGGCTTACAACGCCACGGCCGACTCGCGCGCCCGCGCCGGCTTACAACGCCGCGGCCGACTCGCGCGCCCCCGCCGGCTTACAACGCCGTGGCCGACTCGCGCGCCCACGCCGGCTTACAACACCGCGGCCGACTCGCGCGCCCGCGCCGGCTTACAACGCCGCGGCCGACTCGCGCGCCCCCGCCGGCTTACAACGCCGCGGCCGACTCGCGCATCCGCGCCAGCTTACAACGCCACGGCCGACTCTCGCGTCCAATTTACATCAACACACCGAAGCATGCCAGAGTCCACTGTCGACTGGCCCACGCCAAACTATCCGGCAAAACACGCAGCTCACCATCCTGCGGTCTGATCTAATTCACCACATCAAAAGAAACAGAAGTCAGCCATGGAGGAAACGTCCCCGAAAGAGCAAAGAGAGCCGGTCTCAGTAGAGCCTGAAATTCAAAAACCGGCAATTCAAAGCCAGCAAAGAAAAAAAATGGCCCTGGAGAAAACAGGAGAGCCGGACCAAGAGAGAATAGCAAGGAATGGGAGGACACACGACGAGCATCACAAAGATCATCAACTCGCCACATTGCCTTCGGTTTCCATAAATTCCAGTTTTCAGCTGTCAACTATACGCCTGCTTATACATCAACCAAGCATGAAGAATATCAAGCCGACTCCTCAAGTCCTCTTAAGACTTGGGGGTTACACAGACATGACTCGGCAGATTTGACCAGTTTTAACAAATAAAAGAACCCCGGGTCGTTGCAGGGAAGACAACCCGGACCCGGAGGCTGCTGTCTTGTTGGCGAAAAATTAAAGGTTGCCAAAGAGGACTAGCTGCCATGATGCGTAGTTCAAACATAGGTATCCTGCCATATTGGCAAAACATAAAAAAAGGGGGGGGGTACCAAAGAAGACTAGTTGCCATGATGCGCAGTCTAAACATGGGTATCCTGCTAAAAATGATCAAAGGAATAAAGCCGGCTTATCTGGACCCCAGATGTTTTGCAGTAGTAGCATTGTCTCCTGTATATCCTATTCTGAGCTTTTCCATGATCATATGGTCACTTGGGGGCTTCCAACTCACCGAGTTTAGCTATCTCACCCTCTTGACCCGGCAAATGATGCCACATTATCTTGGTTAAACCTGCCTGTCTGCTTGATGCTACTCCGATTAGGTGACCCGGTGTACTCTTGACAAGTCAATCATCTCTATGACCCTGAACTTGTCTTGGTTAAAACATCGGATATGTCACATGAGAGCCGGCTTACAGAGAGCAAGGATAAACCATGGGCTATCACGCCAGCTTCATTGAAGCAAGACTCGAGCCTCGAAAGCCGGTCTATATTGTCGTGCCTCAAAAGCCGACTTAACATTGATATCTATTCACGATTTCTGTTCAATTTTTTACAGGGGTTATCTTTGTTTCCTTTTGGCCATGAGCCGCCGGATCATGGACAAACTGGTTTAAAACAAAAGACAGTTGCCTATTGACCATGAGTCAACAAAAATCATAGCAGTCTATTTCAGACTTGTGCTAACCACAAGCCATACAGCTATTAAGCGCCCCGGGTTATTCTAAACCTGTGTTATGCAGAGAAGGATAAACTATTGATGGTTCATACAAATATGACTCGCCACACTGTTACTCAACGAAGCGTAGATTTTTTCAACGGAGACTGGGCGGGTTAACATACAACCACACAGTGCAGCTGTTTCATCCAAAATACTGCCTACTATTTAAGTGTGCGAAGGCACGTTAGCGCACCCAAGTGTTTCCAACTATCCTATTACAAAACCCTTTTAAACCGGCGAAAAGCCAAAATAGACTTGGTTAAACCTGCCGGTTAGCAAGATGCTACTCCCTAAAGGCGACCTGGCGTACGCCTGATGAGTCAATCACAAAGGTGACCCTGAATTCGTCAGAGTTAAAACGCTCGATTGGTTGCGTGAGAGCCGGCTTTCAGAGAGCTAGGACAAACCAAAAGAGCCAGAAAGCCTGCTTCCACAGGAAGCAAAACCAAGACTCGAGCCTTGAAAGCCGGTCTTATGTCGTGCCTTGAAAGCCGGCATTTTTATACTCTGTTATCATACACATACATCATCATACATTCCATCATCATACATTGCATCATCATACAATGCATCATATATACATGTCTATATTTGTTTATGTCGCAGGAGCTGGTTTTCAAACCGGGTTACATTGTAACTCTGCAGGAACAAGCAAATCTTTGATAGCCAAATTGGCCGGGTCTTATATGGTTCATCAAAACCAGTTTCAAATAACATGGCTATCAAAGCCGACTTTGAAACAATTGCAGGTGCATATTTACTACATCTACAAAACCGGCTTACAATTGAGAGCCGGGTCTTCATCATGGTTTCTCAGAACTAGTATTATATGATTGAGGTTTTCAATGCCGGCTCAGAGAAACGACTATTCTTTTTAAATCCAAAAATGCTGGCTTACAGTAAGGAGCAGGGTTTAATAAATTACCAGTGGCAATTCACAATTTGGATTATTCTGATACTGCAAAAGAGAACAAAATTCAAACAAGGATATCATGGCAACCGGATTTATTAAAGGCAATGAAATATGAAGTGTTATGCAAGGCAGCACTCTTGATGGATTTAGCAACAAATTCAGCGTTGATATGCAAAGTACCCAGCAACATCATCCAGACAAACTGTCCATCAGACTCAGGCAAGTTTTTCTCCACAATTGTCGAATGCCGGGTCTTCAAGACTTGTTTTGGGCCGGCTTTGCTTGGTTTTCTCCTTAAGTCCTGGGGGCTACAGTGGGTCTGATTTTATTCTACAATGGAAGGAATAGTCCCGAGTCGCCGCATGCACCCGACCCGGCACTTGGGGGCAACATTATTCAAATCAAGATTACATTAAATATGAAAGTCCCATGTCGCTGCAAGCATGCACCACGGCACTTGGGGGCTACATTGTTCAAGTTTCTGAAGTCCCAAGTCACCGCAGGCACACGACCCGGCACTTGGGGGCTACATTAGTCAATTTTGATCTACAAAACATCAAGTCCCATGTAGCTGTGAACACTCAACATGGCACTTGGGGGCTAATGTTCTGTCGTTTTCAAGTTAAGGGATCATACGACGACCCAGCCCATCATATAAAGATGAGCCGGACCTTGGGGGCTACACTATTTGCAGCTATATATCTAAAACATTCAAGACTAAGTTCAAAGTCGCAGGTTGCTGCATGCAAGACAACCCGGCACTTGGGGGCTACATTGTTCAGTTGTTTCAACAGATCATAAGGTCCAAATTGAAGACCCGGCCCATCACATGCTGATGAGCCGGCCCTTGGGGGCTACACATGTGAAATACAAAAACATTCAGTTTATGACTGGTGACTCGGATGAACAACATGGATTTTCTCCAAAATTGCAACATTCGTATTTAAGCAAGTCTTAAGCTATCACTACGTTTCTACTCTTAAGACTTGGGGGCTACAGGTAATATGGATATAAGGGAGGAGCACCTTCAAGTTCTCAGTGTTGAGCGAACCGGGTCTCATATTCCTGGCGGAGAAATTTGCAAAGTTTATCTCCCCTAAGCTATTCATAGAAGGGTCCGGAAAGCCGGCTCAACGTCATATGGTTTTCTTATTCCCGAAATTTTTCATCAAGCCAAAGCATTGGAAACCGGCTCAATAACGGATGGGTTATTATTCCCAATATTTTCCTGCAAAAGACACGCACCGGCAAGTTGATTGTGAAGCCGGCTCGTTGATATGAAGAAACCCATATTTTCCAGAAGCAGGTTCATTGAATAAAGGCGGCCTTTTGAGCAAGCCGTTTTCTCTTTAACATATTAATTATTCTTTACCTTAGCGTTCCTCGATTCTCGTGCCTAACAGATATACATCCAGATTTGCTATGACGTCACACTTAAGCATCGTTGATTCCGGAAGATGACGTCCTGACACGAGGGAGCGAGGAACGCTAAGGTAAAGAGGTATTATGAGCCGGCAAATTCATATGACCCGGAAGTACAACAAGACTGAAGATTGACGTGAATGAATCCACATCACTCTGGGGGCTAATGTTGGGGATATAACCCCACGGTATGACCCGCCCGTTCAGGGCCGGGTTATCCAGTGGCGGCTTAAAGAGAGCTGCGGCTATCAAGACTCCAAGGCCCATTAGGGCGACTCATAAACGGGCCGGCAGGGCGGTCCGGTACCTGAGGCGGCGGCTTACCTAAGGACGCAATAAGTTTTCCTTTACTTGAGTAAGACGATGAGTAGGAAGAGGTCCGTCAAGCACGTACACTTTCTTAGCACTCCTGAGGACAATCCTCAGGGTACGGACCCAGTCCGCATAGTTGTTTCCATTCGCAGCTAACTTGTCTTTCTCTAACATCGGGCCTAAGTTGAACGCGCTGTTGCGAGCCATTTGATCTACAACGGTAAACACAAACATCCACTTTAGACTTTGTTCATAATGATTTTGCACTAGCGAATAAACAAATTTATTCTAAAGTGCGCTCCCACTCAAAACAATATCTCTCATAATTGATTGTGAGTGATTCAAGATCCGCATTTCCATTCATCGTAACGGTTCGAGATGAACTCAAATGGCGTGAACTTCAATTGGTAGGCAAACTTGCCGATCACATCTCTATGCGATTCTTGTTCATCTTTCGATGCGTGTGTTCCGAGCTCAGGACTGTCCTGCCTGAACGTCAAGACAACCAAGTGATCTCGCTGCGAGGTCTCAACTCACCCGCCTCACACTTCTCTAATCGTTCGCACCCATGGAGATCATGTGATGCCCCGATGAGATAGGTGCCGTGACGGTGCTACACTTGGGAGAACACTAACTACTTGATATTTTAAGTGAGAGATCACCCTAATAAAAAGCGACTACCGCGCAATCAAGAAGGGTGCAACATAAGGGATAAACATCTCAGGCAATTCATAATTAGCATGATATGGTATAGCCCTTTCTGACGGAGAAGTCAAGTATTTCTTCGTCTTCGGCATTCGCGTCGGTGTTCACCTTCGCGAAAATTGCCACCACCTTGTTGATGCACCAGATAATATTGCTATCTCTATAGCTAATAAAATAAGTGCATTACATAAGGTTGACACGCAGGTCATTAAAGTGCAATCATATGGCTCCAGCCATCATGTCGAATCATGACACGCAGGTCATGTTAATTACATCATATAGTCATCTCATACATAATCAAATTAATATGAGACTTGCTATACCACATCACATGCAAACCATCCTGCAAAACCAAGTTAGACGCCTCTAATCGGTTTATACAAAAATTTATTTTACGTGGCTTCTAAGGTTTTGACTCAAACCGCAGCTACCAACGCTCATCATCAAGTATGATAATTCAAGTTGCTAGATTAACTTTCCAGGGTGTATGAAACACGAGATAATAAAATCTCGAGCCCCATACTAAACTTTGTCATACGCGTGACCCCCGTGCAGATCATATCTGCATTGCCCTTTCGTCTGCGAAACATCCATCTTTCTTTAACTACGGTGGAACCCAAAGAACTGTTAGCACTTCGTTGATCTATCAATCAGCATACTCAGGAGCAGCATGAAAGGATCGCGGATTGCCAGAACTTTGTGAGATTCCACCATGCCGTCAAGATCAGGACTACGCAAATTCAAGGGAAGCAACAGGAACATCGGGTAACAGATTTCATCTGCTACCCGCATAAATAATTTTCAGTAATAGATCTCATCTACTACAAAATTATACTATGCAATACCCATACATCTCATGTATTCTAGATCATAACATGCATCTATGCATAGCCTGGCTCTTGATGCCACTGTTGGTGAACGCGACAGAAAACAAAAATTTCCGGTATAGCGAGCACGCCCAGGACCACTATGGAGACTGCATACAAGGTTTGATCTGATCCGTACCGACTCGAAGCGCAGCGGAAGAAGAGTCTGTGGAGATCGTTGGTGCAGATCCCCGCAGCTAGGATTTTACAACCTCTCAACCGCGAGGATGTACTCCCTCGTCGGACAGTCCCTCGGACGATGTCACGGACAGCCCTTCGGGAGGACCTTCGAAACTCGGACGGTCACTCGGACAGCCCTTCGGGAGGACCTTCGAAACTCGGACGGTCACTCGGACAGCCCTTCGGGAGGACCTCTCAAACTAAGACCGAAACTACGATCTCTCTATAGAGTTGCACACATACGGTGTCATCTATCCGGTAGGGCTTCGTCGTCCAGAACTAGTTCCTGCCGGAATCCAGACAGCCTTCCGGCTCTACGAAAAACTCTTTTCGTGGGAGGGAGAGAGAGAGCTAGAAAAGCATAGCATGTGTATGAGAGCAAGGGATAAAGATATGGCAGCCCTCACCCCCTCTATTTATAGGAAAGCCAAGGGGTAGGATGGTCACACAAAGTACCAAACTACCCCCACTTTATGTCACACATAAAAAACCATAAGAGGGAAAAGGGGTGCCATGTGGAGCTCCATGGAGGAGCCCCACCCTTGGCCGGCCACCCCTTGCCCCCCCCCCATGAGGGGCTTCCTTGGCCCCCAAGCCCTTCTAGAAGCCTTTTGGAAATATCCCAAAAGGTGACTTTCCAAAAATATCCCAAAAAGCACTTTCACTATTCACGACGACATTTTTCAGCGTCCGGTCGAACTGAAAATATTTATGTGGGCTTAGAACATTTCCAGTACCCACAAAAATAGTTTTCAATGCGATCCGAAACAATTCCAGATTAGTGATTTTCATCTGCGAAAAGCATCCGAAGCGGTTCCGGCAGCTCCGGAACATTTCCGGTTTTTCTTCCGGAAAATTCCCAGAAGTTTCCAGAATGATTCTGGCACCCTCCAAGAATTATCAGGCATGTGCCAAAACCAATTTGACTTAATGGTATCCCCTGAAACAACTTTTCAGTTTTACCGAAACTGTTCCGACGTTCTCTCTGCGGAACTTTTCCGCTGTCCGAAACTTTTTCGGTGATTTTCTCTCAGACCCCCTGTCTAGTATTCAGCAGATAGATGACCCTTAAGCGTGTGAACCTATAGGTTCGGTGAAGTATAGACATGACCCAGAACCCCTTCCGATCAATGATCAACATCGGAGCCGTGGACACCCATATTGACCCCTATACCCACACGAATGAATATTCGAGTGAACCTCCAGTTGCCGTGAGCTATTCCTGTTGCTTCGCGATATGTCACAAACACCCGAGGTGAGATTTTCTACATCCCCGTGGATCAACAACTTGTCCACTATGCAAGTTACCTCGTTACCGGTTTTGTTCTCTTTTCTCGTTTTCTTGTTCCGGCATCCCTGTGATCAAATCACACTGTGTCTGGCCAGACGATGATGGATACCGTAACACCGAGAGGGTCCGAGAATATCTCTCCATCGTCGGAGGAGCAAATCCCAATCTTGAGCTATCATGTTACTTGCCATACTTTTCCGTTAACCCGTAAGCCGCCGTAATAGCCACCCAGTAACGGATGACGTTTAACAAACCCCAAAGTTCACGAAGCAAGCACGAAGGAACCCGATACTCTCATGGTCTAAGGAATTATGCAAACATTAACTATCTCTGTGTTATTAACCATTAACTTGTGACTAATGAATCTCATAGCATAACATCAATTTGGGTCGATTCAACACAAGTGTTCTACCAACATCGTGCCCTCAAAATTGCCGGCATAGCCATGCCCATGATCAGGAAAACAGGATCATCCTGCAATACTTGAGCCAGTCTTAGAGGCAAGACTAGGAATACAATTTACCGTTTATTATACCACACGTGCACATGAGTTTCCCTCCAAGCCTCGTGGTTATTGTAGACTCGAGAATCATTGCAGTTATAGCATGGATCATAAACATTCATTACAAACTCGGAGATACAAAATAACTGTTATTACTGCCTCTAGGGCATATCTCCTATAGACTCGCGCGCCCCCGTCGGTTTACAACGCCGCGGCCGACTCGCGCATCCGTGCCAGCTTACAACGCCACGACCGACTCTCGCGTCCAATATACATCAACACACCGAAGCATGCTAGAGTCCACTGTCGACTGGCCCACGCCAAACTATCCGGCAAAACACGTAGCTCACCATCCTGCGGTCTGATCTAATTCACCACATCAAAAGAAACAGAAGTCAGCCATGGAGGAAACGTCCTCGAAAGAGCAAAGAGAGCCGGTCTCAGTAGAGCCGGAAATTCAAAAATCGGCAATTCAAAGCCAGTAAAGAAAAAAAATGGCCCTGGAGAAAACAGGAGAGCCGGACCAAGAGAGAATAGCAAGGAATGGGAGGACACACGACAAGCATCGCAAAGATCATCAACTCGCCACATTGCCTTCGGTTTCCATAAATTCCAGTTTTCAGCTGTCAACTATACGCCTGCTTATACATCAACCAAGCATGAAGAATATCAAGCCGACTCCTCGAGTCCTCTTAAGACTTGGGGGCTACACAGACATGACTCGGCAGATTTGACCAGTTTTAACAAATAAAAGAACCCCGGATCGTTGCAGGGAAGACAACCCGGACCCGGAGGCTGCTGTCTTGTTGGCAAAAAATTAAAGGTTGCCAAAGAGGACTAGCTGCCATGATGCGCAGTTCAAACATAGGTATCCTGCCATATTGGCAAAACATAAAAAAAGGGGGGGTACCAAAGAAGACTAGTTGCCATGATGCGCAGTCTAAACATGGGTATCCTGCTAAAAATGATCAAAGGAATAAAGCCCGCTCATCTGGACCCCAGATGTTTTGCAGTAGTAGCATTGTCTCCTGTATATCCTATGCTGAGCTTTTCCATGATCATATGGTCACTTGGGGGCTTCCAACTCACCGAGTTTAGCTATCTCACCCTCTTGACCCGGCAAATGACGCCACATTATCTTGGCTAAACCTGCCTGTCTGCTTGATGCTACTCCGATTAGGTGACCCGGTGTACTCTTGACAAGTCAATCATCTCTATGACCCTGAACTTGTCTTGGTTAAAACATCGGATATGTCACGTGAGAGCCGGCTTACAGAGAGCGAGGATAAACCATGGGCTATCACGCCAGCTTCATTGAAGCAAGACTCGAGCCTCGAAAGCCGGTCTATATTGTCGTGCCTCAAAAGCCGACTTAACATTGATATCTATTCACGATTTCTGTTCAATTTTTTACAGGGGTTATCTTTGTTTCCTTTTGGCCATGAGCCGCTGGATCATGGACAAACCGGTTTAAAACAAAAGACAGATGCCTATTGACCATGAGTCAACAAAAATCATAGCAGTCTATTTCAGACTTGTGCTAACCACAAGCCAGACAGCTATTAAGCGCCCCGGGTTATTCTAAACCTGTGTTATGCAGAGAAGGATAAACTATTGATGGTTCATACAAATATGACTCGCCACACTGTTACTCAACGAAGCGTAGATTTTTTCAACGGAGACCGGGCGGGTTAACATACAACCACACCAGTGCAGCTGTTTCATCCAAAATACTGCCTACTATTTAAGTGTGCGAAGGCACGTTAGCGCACCCAAGTGTTTCCAACTATCCTATTACAAAACCCTTTTAACCCGGCGAAAAGCCAAAATATACTTGGTTAAACCTGCCTGTTAGCAAGATGCGACTCCCTAAAGGCGACCCGACGTACGCCTGATGAGTCAATCAGAAAGGTGACCCTGAATTCGTCAGAGTTAAAACGCTCGATTGGTTGCGTGAGAGCTGGCTTTCAGAGAGCTAGGACAAACCAAAAGAGCCAGAAAGCCTGCTTCCATAGGAAGCGAAACCAAGACTCGAGCCTTAAAAGCCGGTCTTATGTCGTGCCTCAAAAGCCGGTGTTTTTATACTCTGTTATCATACACATACATCATCATGCATTCCATCATCATACATTGCATCGTCATACAATGCATCATATATACATGTCTATATTTGTTTATGTCGCAGGAGCTGGTTTTCAAACCGGGTTACATTGTAACTCTGCAGGAACAAGCAAATCTTTGATAGCCAAATTGGTCGGGTCTTATATGGTTCATCAAAACCAGTTTCAAATAACATGGCTATCAAAGCCGACTTTGAAACAATTGCAGGTGCATATTTACTACATCTACAAAACCGGCTTACAATTGAGAGCCGGGTCTTCATCATGGTTTCTCAGAACCAGTATTATATGATTGAGGTTTTCAATGCCGGCTCAGAGAAACGGCTATTCTTTTTAAATCCAAAAATGCTGGCTTACAGTAAGGAGCAGGGTTTAATAAATTACCAGTGGCAGTTCACAATTTGGATTATTCTGATACTGCAAAAGAGAACAAAATTCAAACAAGGATATCATGGCAACCGGATTTATTAAAGGCAATGAAATATGAAGTGTTATGCAAGGTAGCACTCTTGATGGATTTAACAACAAATTCAGCGTTGATATGCAAAGTACCCAGCAACATCATCCAGACAAACTGTCCATCAGACTCAGGCAAGTTTTTCTCCACAATTGTCGAATGCCGGGTCTTCAAGACTTGTTTTGGGCCGGCTTTGCTTGGTTTTCTCCTTAAGTCCTGGGGGCTACAGTGGGTCTGATTTTATTCTACAATGGAAGGAATAGTCCCGAGTCGCCGCATGCACACGACCCGGCACTTGGGGGCAACATTATTCAAATCAAGATTACATTAAGTATGAAAGTCCCATGTCGCTGCAATCATGCACCACGGCACTTGGGGGCTACATTGTTCAAGTTTCTGAAGTCCCGAGTCACCGCAGGCACACGACCCGGCACTTGGGGGCTACATTAGTCAATTTTGATCTACAAAACATCAAGTCCCATGTAGCTGTGAACACTCAACATGGCACTTGGGGGCTAATGTTCTGTCGTTTTCAAGTTAAGGGATCATACGACGACCCAGCCCATCATATAAAGATGAGCCGGCCCTTGGGGGCTACACTATTTGCAGCTATATATCTACAACATTCAAGACTAAGTTCAAAGTCGCAGGTTGCTGCAGGCAAGACAACCCGGCACTTGGGGGCTACACTGTTCAGTTGTTTCAACAGATCATAAGGTCCAAATTGAAGACCCGGCCCATCACATGCTGATGAGCCGGCCCTTGGGGGCTACACATGTGAAATACAAAAACATTCAGTTTATGACTGGTGACTCGGATGAACAACATGGATTTTCTCCAAAATTGCAACATTCGTATTTAAGCAAGTCTTAAGCTATCACTACGTTTCTACTCTTAAGACTTGGGGGCTACAGGTAATATGGATATAAGGGAGGAGCACCTTCAAGTTCTCAGTGTTGAGCGAACCGGGTCTCATATTCCTGGCGGAGAAATTTGCAAAGTTTATCTCCCCTAAGCTATTCATAGAAGGGTCTGGAAAGCCGGCTCAACGTCATATGGTTTTCTTATTCCCAAAATTTTTCATCAAGCCAAAGCATTGAAAACCGGCTCAATAACGGATGGGTTATTATTCCCAATATTTTCCTGCAAAAGACACGCACCGGCAAGTTGATTGTGAAGACGGCTCGTTGATATGAAGAAACCCATATTTTCCAGAAGCAGGTTCATTGAATAAAGGCGGCCTTTTGAGCAAGCCGTTTTCTCTTTAACATATTAATTATTCTTTACCTTAGCGTTCCTCGATTCTCGTGCCTAACAGATATACATCCAGATTTGCTGTGACGTCACACTTAAGCATCGTTGATTCCGGAAGATGACGTCCTGACACGAGGGAGCGAGGAACGCTAAGGTAAAGAGGTATTATGAGCCGGCAAATTCATATGACCCGAAAGTACAACAAGACTGAAGATTGACGTGAATGAATCCACATCACTCTGGGGGCTAATGTTGGGGATATAACCCCACGGTATGACCCGCCCGTTCAGGGCCGGGTTATCCAGTGGCGGCTTAAAGAGAGCTGCGGCTATCAAGACTCCAAGGCCCATTAGGGCGACTCATAAACGGGCCGGCAGGGCGGTCCAGTACCTGAGGCGGCGGCTTACCTAAGGACGCAATAAGTTTTCCTTTACTTGAGGAAGACGATGAGTAGGAAATAGATTAGGGCACGGTTCATGTTACGACCCGGACTCTGTTGTAAACCTGGGGTCTCGACCTGTATATAAAGGCGAGCCCCTGAGGCGAAAAGGGACCAAGTTACAAGCTCTCGAGTACTAGGTTAGCCAAGTTGCACCCTTGTAATCGAGATCATCATCATCATCATCAAATAACAATCAAGCAGGACGTAGGCTATTACCTCCACCGCGAGGGCCCGAACCTGGGTAAAACTCGCGTCTCTCGATTCCGACCAACCCCGTTCAAGCTACGACCTAGCTGCAATGGCCTCACGACTAAGTCCTTTCACGAGGACATCTGCCGTGACAAAACCACGACACGACCCGTCTTTAATATTATTCTCTCGCGGGCACTCTTGGAGCCGGCCTGACTTTAACAGTTTAAAGTATTACAATATGTAAACATTTTCGTGATCATCACCCCGAGTGATCACGGCCCGATAACAAGCATGTCATACGGACAAGGGTGAAGGGCCACAGATGGATCAATAGCATAGCTAACTAAGCATCATGGGACAGCAGGTAGGTATCAACAGCAGACGACGAAATCAGGCTATGCAACAGAATAGGAGCTATCGGAGCAACAATAGAAGCAATTCTAATACAAGCATAAGAGAGAAAGAATGAGCGATATCTGGATGATCAAGGGGGTTTTGCTTGCCTTGAAGCTCTGCTGAAGGGGTCTGGTCGTCGGCGACGTAGTCGTACTCTGCAGTGTCGTCGGCTGTCTCGGGTTCTATTGGGAGAGAAGGAGGGGGAAGAAACAATAAATACACGGCAACAAATGCAATCACTATGCATGACATGCCTAAATGATATGCAGGTGTGATATATTGCCTCTCTAAATATTTTAGATGATTTAGGAATTTATTTTACCAAGGTCATGCACTATACATTTATCAAAATTGGGCAAAAAGTTCCATGTTCATCTAGTTAGGAGTGATGGTCAAGCATTTTGATCACATATTCGGATTCTTCATATTTTTTGATCATTTTTCATATATAAATTATTTTCATCCGAGTTACGATTTATTTTATATGATTTTTTAAAGTTTTAATCATTTTCTAGAATTTCTGAAATTATTTAATTCGAATTATCCAAAACAGTGTTCTGTGACGTCAGCATGACGTCAGAACGACGTCAGCAGTCAACTGAGTCGGTGGACTGGTCAATCTGACCAGTGGGTCCCACTTGTCATACACAGTAGTTAATCCAGTGAGTTAATTTAACTAAAAAGGATTAATTAACATGTGGGCCCCATTAGTCAGTGACTAACCTAATTATCAGATTAACTTTTAAATTTGAATTAACTTAATTACTCGCAGGGCCCGCACGTCAATGACCCTGGGTAGCCCAGTCAACGGGCCAGTGGGGCCCAGCGGTCAGTGGCTTAGGGTGGGGCCTAGAGGCACCCACGTCAGCGCCACGTCGGCCGGCCGGCGTTTAAACGCCGGCGAGCGTGTTTTTGCGGCGGAGGCGCACGGGAGGTGGTCGGGTTTCGTCTACGGTGGGTCTCCGGACCCGTGGTTGGGCTTGTTCGAACGAGGGCGTCAAGCCGCGTCGAATGGCGATGGTGCCGTGGCCGGAGAGGCCCTATATCGACGACGGCCAGCTCTTCGGCGGCGGCCGGAGTTCGGGCAGTGGCGAGATCGGCGAGGCGGGGCGCAAACAAGCGAGCGAAACGGCTAGCGGGACGCTACGCGACGCGGCGATGACAACGGGCACAGCCCCGTGACCAAAAGGTCACCGGAGTCACGCCGGCGACGAGCTCGCGCGGCGATGCGTTCGGCCATGTCAAATACGGCGGCTACGGGCTCGATAAGAGGCAGAGGAGAGGGAGATCCGGTGCGGGTGCTCACCGGGCTCCTGCAGATGTGCTCAAGTGGGCTCGGGGAAGCTCGACGGCGGCGAATCGGCGACGGAGACGGAGACGGCGACGCCCGAGGAGGAAGAAGAGCTCGTGGCGCTCGCTGTGGTGGCTCCCGGCTCCAACGGCTTGCACCGAACGGCGTAGCGGACGACGGCGGTGAGCTACGACATGACGGCGCTGCACGGGGACGACGGAGGACGCGGGATCGACGGCGACGGCGGAGGGAGCTCTCGGGCGCGAGAGAGAGTGGACGAGCGAGCGAGAGGGAGAGGGGAAAGTGGGCTAGGGTTTTCGCCAGGGGGTCGCGGGAGATGCTCTTACCCATCCCACGGCAGCAGCGGCGCTGGCGGATGGCCGACAGCTGCCCATCGGCGCTCGGGCGCGCGCACGCGCTGACACGGAGGCGGGAGGAGGGAGACGACCTCCTGGTGGGCTGGGCTGTGCACTGTGCACTCACAGCCCACCAGCACAGTAAGTTTTTACTCTTTTCTTTTTATTTTTCTGTTTCTTTATTTCTTTACTGTTTTGCAAAATGTTTAGCCACAATTTGACTTTGGTAAAATATGTGACTTGGCTCAATAAATACTAGGCAATATTTATCACTACCAGAAAAAGGTTTGGAGAGAAAAAGATTTCATTTGAATTTTTATTAAATGAATTGGCAATTTAAATTGCTGTTTTGGTACTGTTTTAGGATGTTAGAGTCATTTAAATAATTCAATTAATGTTGATTTTATTTTTATAATTGCTTTGGGAATATTTGCAATATTATGAACATTTTAGTTTTCAAATTTGAACAACTTTTATTTCCACTTCATATTTGAATTTCAATTTGAGTTGGAATCTGAAATGAGATATGATGCAAATGATGATCAAACACTGTTAAGCATGGTGACTTGGCATTATCAGAAGGGTGATCATTGTAGCTTAATACATGGGGATGTTACAACCACTTGTTGCGGCATGTCCGCATCCGCGTTCCGGTCCGCGTCGCCTGCGACTTCGGTGAGGGGGTTGCACGGCTGCGCCCACGTGCTGCTCGATGTCCTCCTCGTTGCTGCTATTGGACTCGGTGGCGGTGGCGGCGCCGACGTGCTCCCCGTCAACATCCTTGTCAGTGAGCACCAAGAACTTGTTGTGGATACCCGAGGGCATGAACTTCACATTCTCCCGTCCTACCGCAGGCCCGTTCCTCCCATTCGGGGCGGTCAGATTGCCGGTGGGCGGAACAACGTACGCGGGCGCGACCATGGATGCTGCGCCTGCGCGGCGATGAGAAGGATCGCGAGAAAGAGAGAAGAAGGGGAGGAGATGGGTGATGCTATATAGCGCCCGCTGCGCTCGGGTGGCTCACACGCGCCTCTCCTGGGCCAGCCCAAGCAGCGTGGTTTCTTTCTTTTTCTTTGGATTTTTTTTTCTTTTTGTACTAGTACAAATGCCCGTGCGTTGCAACGGGCGAAAAAAATTCGCAAAACCTGCTCCGCGTGCCATTACTCACCATTCCTTATATCCATTTTTGATAAACGTCGATAATAAGTTTAAACTAATTATCACTTTACGAAGCATGAATCGTGGACGTGAAGAAATCGCCCTGATGTTCTTCATTTGATGGAAGAGTAGTGGTGTGTGGATTAGTTTGTCAATCACTTGTATCTTTTGCTCTTGAAAAAACCGTGCGTTGCAGCGTGTGAAGAAAAATGTATCAAATGTCCTTCTCACAGTAAGCATGACTCAAGACCCCCACAAGCCCACGCCCCGCCCATTCGTATTGCCACTTACTGCCCTTGCTGCCCATGGCCTTCGAAGCGTTCTGCATGACTAAGCTTAGCCGATCACTCGACCTCGTTGGAGCGTCCGCGTAGTCTGTCTGTCGACCCTGCCGGCATATTAACCCTGCAAGCTATTCCTCAAACCTCATCGGCTAGTTTCGGTGGCTCCTAATTGTTGTTTCAAATAATACATAATTATAATCAAGATTATGCTGCATTATTTTTGATTCAAGTGTCCTTTATGAATATTGATTTAAAATTAATGTTAAAGTCATTTAAAAATCCATAATAAATTTTAATCAAATATTTTCTTCATCATACAAACTCTAAATAAATATTTTAAACTTCCACGTTAAAGATTAAACTAAAGCATTAAGTATATACAAGTCACCTTAAATTCAACCAGAATATAGTTTTCAAAGTCAAGTAATTCTAATATTTTTAGAACAATAGTAGCTTAATTTTGAGGTAAAATAAGTAGGATAGTTTTCCTAGTATCTAAGAGAATTCGTGTATTGCTGGCTTGATGCTGATTTACATGGTGATGACTGATGGGATCGATGTACGTATCTGTAGTTAATCTATATTAGCACACGCGCACACATGTACCTTGGGTGTTTTCAGGCGGCACCATACCTTGGCGGAGCTAGACTTATAAGACCACGTTGAGGTAGAGCATCGTAGCCGTCGAAGACAGACGGCGATCAGAGTGACGTACGGAATTACATATGCCTGAAACCAAGACATCCATTGTAGAGTGAAATCTCTCTCTCTTTTTTTCTTTTTTTTTTTGCGGGAAATCTCTGATTGTAAAAACAGTGGGGAATACTGACAATCACACAAAAAGAGCAAAACCGTATTGCATACCTGAGTGTGTGGATGTGACCACGAATTCACAAATCAGGGTGCATGATCATATAGGTTCTTGTTCACAAATCAACATGGGTGCGAAAGCATATAATGAGATAAAGCTTGGAAGTAGGAAATATCCGACCAGCAAGGAGCAGTCATTATTTTTGCTACTGCCTTTGCAAATGTAACTGAAAGTGAGATCGGTACAAAGAATCTTCTGACAATAGCAGTCATCAAGGAAACATAACTTGGCTATTAGCCTTGGCACAAATTGATTAAAAGTGTGATTAGTAAGACACTTAAGTGCTGATGAATTAAGCTACTCTCTAAAAAAAAGTATTGGTGAGGTCCTCGAAGGGGGCCAGCCTGCGGGGAGGAGCATCAAACAACAGTGTACTGAATAGATGAATATAGCCCGTGGTGGGGGTTGTCGTTACTGGGGCGCCGGAGTATGGGGCCGTCGGGGGGTGGCGTGCTGCTGGGAAGGTATGTGGGTGCGGGCGGCTGGTCTGGGCCCCGAAACTGGGCGGCAGCGGCGACGGGTGGGGCAGCCGGGTGTGCTAGTTGTCGATGGGAGGAAAGGGAATGGCCAATGTGCCACCGACTGGCGGGTCCGGGGGAGGACAAGGGCGGGCGTCGCGAGCGTCCGCTGCTTGTCCGCGTCGACGCAAACACGGCCCAAATTTGGGCTCAAATGAATCGCGCGCGGACAAAATGCGGACGCTGGTCCGTTTGCGTCGACGCGTTGGGCCGGCTTTTATGTCTGTTTCAACCCAAACGAACACGCACGGACCGTTTGGGTCGGCGCGTTGGAGTTGCTCTAAGAGCATGACTCGGATTTCGAACTTCTGTCCAAATCAGATCAGGTCATTGTCTTTTTTTTTTTTTGCTTGTTGTTATTTAACGCTTGTTAGTATTTCCGATTTGGACATTCTGTACTAACCTATATACCTATTATGATATAGGAGCGTCTACAGCCGGGTGCCCCAAAGCCGCCTCAAACGCCCGGACGGACGGTCCGTTCACGAAAATGCAACCCGGGCACCTCAAACGGGTTTAAAACGCCCGGGCTGACCGGCACCCCTCATATCCAGCCCAAATATGGGGCGGATATGGGGCGCCCGGGGGCGTCCGCCACGTCGGTCCCGGCTCATGCTGGCCCACCCGACACCACATATATTCATCCCCATCCGCTCGCCGGACCAAACACTAACCACTTCACTCCACTCCGCTCCGTCACCTAAGCTCCCGTCCAGCGATCTCCGGCCTTCCCCGACATGGCGGGTAGCGGATCCGAGTCCTACACCTCCAGATCCGTCGACCCCGAGCTCATCCCAAACGGCCCCGAGGAGGAGATGGCCGTCCGGCTTGCGCTTCGCCGCTCCCGGGAGGAGGCCCGTGCGAGGCAGCGCTCGGACTCCTTCCGTTGGGAATCCATTGCGTCCGCCCAAATGGCGCATGGCTCCGACGCTAGGTGTGCCATCGCTGCCTCACCGGAGGCGGTACGGTTCGTCTGGCGTCCGACCGCCGTGGCGGACGCGCAACCCCTCCGTTGGTGCGCCAAGGCCATGGACGCACCATGGGCGTAGTCCGACGCAAACATGGCGCGGGAGGCGGCGACAGCCCTCGCGGCGGTGGACGTTGGTGAGGCGGAATCGCATTCTCCGGCGCCCCGTATGGTGCACCACTCCGAGCGCCGAAACCGCGTCGTGGTGGTTGTCGCCGGCTTGTTGCAGGATGGATCCATCATCGATCTGACGTCCACCGGCACCGTCCGGGTTACGGGCTTCGACGAGGAAGAGTAGGGCATGGGAGACGGTGGCGCCTTGATTCTCGTGAGCCGACTCGTGTCCCATGCCCTACTCTACCTTGCCGGCGACCGGACCACTTTGGGTAGTGCAGCCGGCCGCAGGACATGGGCACGACGGAGCCGAACGAACTCGGCTTAAAGATCGGTTTACGTTGCATGTAATAATATGGATTTGAGGTTTCTAATTTGAGGTATCCGGTTATAGAATCAAATATTTGAGGCGTGATCGGTCACTGTCCGCGGACGCGCCCGGACGCGTCCACGGGCGTTTAAGGGTTCGGATTTGCCATCCAGCTGTAGATGCTCTAAGGGTGCATTAATATGAGATCACAAGAGCATTATCTAAAACTTGCGAGGCCATCATCTTTTAATGTGTCAAAAATATATGTTTTTTGCACTGTGGGGGGTGGGGGGTGGGGGGAGCTTCCCCACCTGAATATATTACCACTCAAACAGGGTTACGGGGAATATTACAACATTGCCTCATGTAGAGGGAAATCTAGAGGAGAGGAATAAAAGCCATTTCCTAGCATTGTCCCTAAGTTCAATGTTTTTAAGCGATAAATCCAGAGAGAGAAATCAGCTACAATGTTTCTCAGCGTGTTTCGAGAACAGTGAAAATCATCTCTGAAAACAGTAGCATTTCTTGAGTCCCAAATTTTCCATAGAATGGACAGAGACATAGTAGGCCAGATATTGGGGTTTAGCCCAGCCGGAGAAGGAGCACCTAGCATCAAGTCTGGGTTTTGCTGGTTGTATGCCCGTAAGCAGTGATGGCTTAAGTGGTGGCATACCTTTGTTTTGTTCGAAGGAGGTGGGGGGCAGTTTAAATAATGTGTCAGGTCAACATATTGATGCAAATGTAAAGAATGTTCGTGGTTTTATGTTGAGTAGGAGATTCCATGCTTTTATGCCAAAGCTCGTAGGAGTGAGCGTGCCCAGAGTTGGGATAATTTGAAATAGTGTTAATAAGACAAAGTGATCATGCATGTCTCTATGGAGGTGATTTAATGAAACTCGAAATATTTCGGAGTATTTTGGCTCTAATGAAAGGGCCGAATAGCAAATGGAGGGACTATGAGAAGTTGTCGACTTTTGTGACTTCCAAGAGCTTGGTTATCATGGACTCCCCTTTACTTGGGATAATAGATAGGATAGGGAGGCGAATGTCAAGGTTCCCCTTGGCAGTTTTTTGGCTAATCCGGCGTTTGTGCAAAACTACTAGGATACTTTGGTCAAACATGTGCCGCCATCCCCACAATTTGTTTCATGGGGATACATGCATGTAAACTGCATGAGATGGGTGGTCGAGGCCCGATGTATTTTATGTATGAGCAAGCTTAGCAGAGAGAAGATTCGTACAATGACGCGGTCATTGATAGCTGGTAGAAGGGTGTAGGGGCGGATAACCTTCTCGGCATCAATAATGCGTTAAATTACACGCAGGCCCAACTGACCGACTGTAAGAACAAAAAATTTCGGGGATGTTTAGCGTAATATAAAGAAGATCCGGAAGGAATTTGAGAGGGAGAAAGCGAACTCTTTGTTCAAAGGTTCGTCGCGACGTGAGAATGAGCTTGCTAAGAAAATAAACGAGCTACTTCTTCGCATGACAAAGCAGAGATCACGTATGGACTGGCTTCATGAGGGGGGGGGGGGGGGGGGGAGGGGGGGGGGGGAATACGTATTTTTCCCAGGCAAGGGCAGCGGCAGGGAAGAGTCAGAATAAGACCGTGGTGTTGGAGAATGCACAAGGTGTTGTGTGAGAATAAATAAGAGGTGTAGAATGATATACAAGGATTCTAAATGAACCTATATAATGCACGCCTGCACAAGTAGTGGATGTGGAAGAAGTGCTTACCATGGTCCAGAAAAGGTTTCTCAGGCTATGAATGAGAGACTTATGCGGCAGTTCCAGTCAACCGAGGTGGAATGTGCCCTTTTTGCAATGGCGCCAAATAAGGCCCCAGGATATGATGGATTCTATCAGCGCAATTGGGATTTGATCAAAGATGGTGTTACAAACGCGGTTCTAGATTATCTAAACGGTGGCCATTTGTTGAATATGTTAAAAAACAATAATTGTCTTGATTCCGAATGTAAAACACCCAAAGAATATCACCCAATACAAGCCTATTTCTTTATGCAATGTTATATACAAGCTATGTTCCAAGATTTTGGCTAGCCGACTTCGTAAAATTCTTGATGAGATCATTGTTGAGGAACAAAGTGCTTTGTACCGGGGAGACTTATCAAGAATAATGTGATTGCGGCATATGAGTGCATTCGTTCAATGAAAAGAAAGAGGGGCAAGTAGGAATGTGGTGTGCAGTGAAATTAGATATGATGAAAGCGTATGATCGCATGAGTGGCCCTATCTCCAAGGGATCATGCTTCACTTGGGATGGTTGAGATCTTAGGGGGAGTATGTTGACAAATAAACTAGCGTGACAGCGGTAGTCTAATTTCGCTGCCATGGCGGCGATTTTGGGCTGCCATGGCAGCGCTATTTAGTTGACATGGCAGCGATCAGTTAATTAGCATTATTCAGACTTTCTGTTAGTACCGCCTTAGGACGTGACTTGTACGAGCCCGAGGGTCGTTTGTAGGCCTGTTAGACTTGTTCTCGGTTGTGGGATGGCACGATCCAGTAGGAGAGCTAGCTCTACATAACGTTTGCTTTCTGTTGAGAAATAACAAGAAGAAAGAAAATCAACATTCAGGGCGCTGCACAAAAATTCAGAATTCTTCCTCTATTCTTGTTAGAGTGACAAAAACAGAGAGAGGGATCAAGAGGAGAGAATTGTGGGTGCTAACAGATATGCCTTTTGCCAACACCATATCTCTTAACAATAACTTTATTTTTTAAGAAATTTGTTTTTGGAGGTTACTCAAAGACAGTTCGTGCATATGCGTGTATTGATTTCCATTCTGATCGAGATTGTCTAGTTCGCACAACTTTCATGACCTGCAACTAGAGACTGTTAAGCATAATGCTGGAGTCTATAAAATCTAAATAGTTGATCCCCACTAACTCTAATTAATTCTCTCAACATGCATCCCTCCACATCACCAAATGTGCCACATCATTATCCATTACAACCATTTTGTAGCACATGCATACCCCAAATTTAACTGTTCCATCCCCAATGGTCCAGCGTACATGCATACTCTTTGTTCAGACACAATTGCTTCCAAAATAACAAATTTTGATTTAGGTCATTTCATGCATACAAATTTTATCCAAAGTTAATCTTTAAAATCCCGCAGCAACGCGCGGAGAAATCACCTAGTTATCTGACTCTGAACACATATTAAATTACATGCACCAAATAGTTCACCCAAGCCTAAGCTTATGGAGAAAAGTGGGGTATATATTTCAACACAGGATAAATGTGTTGCAAATGGCCAAATACTACTGATTTATTCGACTGGAATCATTTTTCGATAGATGTATTCATTGTTCTAGAAATTTATTTCATTTGTCGTTACAAATTTATTTCAAGAGTCATGAGTAAGGACACATAGAACATATCCTAGCTTTTCAAGGAGATGTATCCATTGTTGATCATCCACTCCATACTCCAGTGGTTGTTCACATTCTTGAGAGTCCAATAGGCCCATCCAAACGTTGCCCTCCCATACACATCCATCTGTGCATTTGCAAACATCTGGAACTCTTGCTTCGCTGCATTAGGCACCTTCCACTCAGCCACCCATTCTCCTGCGGAAAACATGCCATCCATGTCACATGAGATTTTTTTACTAAAGTCCTGAAGAATATGATAAAAATCCATGTTCCAAAACCAAAAGGGAATAGTTCCACTTACCTACAAAGGTGAGGGGACCATTTTGCCTCGTGACAGTGCTAAGATCGCTCGAGTAGTTGGTCTTGATGAAATCAATATTCTGTTGCACGGTGAAAGTATCAAACATGTTGTTGAACAATGCGTAGTAATGCACGTCGATGACGGATCCGGGTAACCCGCCAGCGAGCCCGAGGAGCTCTGTTGGGTCCGGGGATGACAGCCGGTTGGACATGATCACGTAGGCATCCGACGAGTGCTTCCTGACGGCGTTGTACCCATCGCGATAGTACGTTTTCAGGCTCTCCAGGGATACGCCGGGCGCCAACGGCTCGTTCATTAGCTCAACTGCGAGGAGGCTTGGGCTTTTGGCGTACCTGGATGTGAGGAAATCTATCACTTGCACAGTTTGTGCGATGTTAGTGTCGGTGGTGCCCCAGTCCTGCGAGCCGTCCTTGGAGGAGCTGTGCTCGAAGGGATTTTGCGACGCATGAGCTGCGTGTAGGTCAATGATGACTCCTAGATTGTACTTCCTGTTCATGCAGACAAACTGAGCATTTATAACGACGAAAAACTAATTAGAATAAAAAGGAGGGTCAACCCCAGGCCAAAAGTTAATTAGATAACGGAAGCTTTAGTTTGCTCAAGATGATGCCAAGGTCAGCCCCTGGCCTAAATATTCCGACAGTTGAGCCGATCGTTGATTTCGTACATTTAGCAAAATTAGATTACAAGTTTCTGAAGGTTGCTTACTCTGCCCATTTGAATGCCTTGTCCAAGGTTTTAAGTGAACCTCCAACGTAAGGAGCGGGAGGTCTGGGGTCGTTAGCGATCCACCATCCCACTGGTATTCTCACTGCGGTCAGCCCGCTTTCGGAGATGAACCTGAAGTCAGCTTCCACTATATATGTGCTCCAGTGGTTCTGCCAAACATGCAACATTCCACAAAATTGAGGTGCCAAGAATGATACGTATTCCTAACTTCCAGAGGGAGAACAATGGTACCTATTTCTAGCTAAGTTATAAACTCTGCCAACTATAAGTATCTACCTTGTCAAGACAAGAAAAGCACACTTCTCGCAATAATAATAAAATAATAATAATACTAATGATGATGATGATGATGATGATGACACACATTCAGTTAGATAATATTACTATATCGTGAACACCAAAAACTTGGTGTATCTTTTGTCATATGAATAAATTACATTTTCAGTTGGTTTTTTATGC
Source organism: Elymus sibiricus (assembly GCA_039707655.1). Taxonomy (NCBI): domain Eukaryota; kingdom Viridiplantae; phylum Streptophyta; class Magnoliopsida; order Poales; family Poaceae; genus Elymus; species Elymus sibiricus. Next base: position 72,845,642 of record CM077672.1, on the reverse strand, counting down.
AATGATTTCAAACTAGGTATATCGATCAAGTTATTTGCGGCACAATGATCGGCACTACTCTTTCTCGTTTCCTTGTGCAAGTGGACAAAGATATAATAAACAAGAAGAAAATGAGGAGGGAAACCACTGAGGACAGTGATCTCCACATCATGCATGATAAGCATAATGTACAAGTGTTGCTCACTATATATAGTTCTGAATTAAAACAGTAGGGGTCAGCAAGTGGAGCAGTGGGCACAGTGATGGTTCAATGTATATACCCTGAGAATTGGTGTAGCCTTTGCCGTCCCATAGCCGTTGCAGATTTGGTACTCCCCTTGGAGCCCAGAAACTCTTGTCACCGCGAACACCGACCGGTCGTCGTCGCCCCAGCTGGTGCTCTGGCCATAGTCCGCCGTCAACGAGCCATCTTTGTTTGCCTGCACGCCATCAACGGAATGTGACTAATACAGTTTGGAACATGAAATAAAACGAACATTTCTTATAATTACTTGTTGGTTGTGCTAGTCAAAATCCCTAGACAAGTCAACATTGGAGGCTCGTGCTGAATAATGGAGTATCAGTTTTGAACGCACATGCACCTTGCTTGCGAGCAGACACTTGTTGCCCAGTTGGCAAATATAGTAGTACGAGTAGTGCAGAGCTGACCAACATATGCAGTATTTCGTATTATCTTTACCTGCAAGAAGAGCCCGTTGGGCGCCATAATCCGCATCCTGTACTGGTCGCCGGGGCTGCGGACCAATCGGAACGTCTCCGACCACCCCGGCGACGCCGCCGTCGCGACCAGCGAGCCGTCGCTATTGACACCCACGAACTGGTTCCCGAACACTTTGAAATTGAATGTCACCTCGTTGATCCGCCACAGCTTGAAGGTCTCCCAGCCAGACGCCTGAGGCCGGTTCGCCACCAGCCCCGCGCCGCCGCCATTCTCCGCGGCCACGTAGGCGTTCTGCGTCACCGACTTGAACTGCAGCTGCGTGCCGTCCTGTACGTACGTCCGCGTGCTGATCGGTCAAGAACTAAAAACAGAGAGCCATGCATGGCGGCGGCGTGTGTTGGTGTGTATGCATATGCAAAGCTACGACGTTGATTACCAGGAGATCGTTGTTGGGGATGGCGTCGAAGAGGGACGGCAGGATCCATCCCTCCGTGACCAGCCACCCGCCGAGGTTCACCGCTCGAACGGGGAGACGAGGAGCGGCCACAGCCGCCGAGCTTCGGGAGAGGAGGCACAGCACGAGGAGCGAGGAACAGTGGAAGAGGCGGCTCCTCATTTCGCAGCTAATATAAAGCTTCTTCCGATCCACTGGGCTCGGTTGCTTGCAAGTTGCAACGCAATTGCTCGATGTTATGCTCTTCCCTGCCGTGCTCTGCTCGCTTATATAGCTCACGGCTGATGATTAATTAAGATATGATCGACTACGGTGGATGAACACAGGATTAGAACGGGAGGGTTTCCACTAACGATAACAATCCGGGGGTCAAAACTAATGGCTAGCACGAACTACGGCGGTTTCGCACTTGGCTAGTATTGCTCCGTGCGCTGTACTATTCGAAGTTTTAGGTTTGCTTTAAGTCAAAAAACATTTTTTTTAGTATGAGCACACTTTATTGGCTAACATAGTCAGGAAAATACAAGAAATCTGGCTTAGCAAGAAGCCACATGTGGCGGCCAGTATCTAAAAATGTAGATGCCCTCGCCAGATTGTGTGCCTCCATGTTGTGCTCCCTTCTCTCATGGAGTATTTGCGCCTCCTAGAACTCCTTTTTCTTCTCTTTGATATCATCAATGACCACACTGTTGCGCCCCAAGTAAGGTTCCTGAAGATGTTTAACCGTTGAGATGCAATCAGTCGCCAGCTGAAGTTTGTGTATAGATAAATCGTTGGCCAAATCAAGTCCTTCGCTGCAAGCTAGAGCCTCCAAAGTCTGTGGGTCCACTTGATCTCTTATAATTCTCACCGAGGAACCAAGATAGGCTCCATCGGCAGTCCTGCATACAGCAACAACTGCTCCCCTGTCCTCATGGCGTGCGATCGCTGCATCAACATTTATCTTATGAAAACCTTGTGCAGGAGCAATCCACTTTGCCCCAGTTCCCCGAGCAGCCAATGAAGAAACTCTAGTAGACTTGGTAGGGAGCAGAGCTAGATCACTCAGAAATTTTGTGATAAAAGCAAAAGTGGACAGGGGTGACTGAAATTCTCCTTCATGCAAAGCTCTTCTTCTCGCCCACCATATGGCCCAGAGGGTTACCAGTACTCTTGCAAAATCCTCCTGGTTCATAGAATCTTGCAAATCCAACAGCCAAAGCTTAGCGTTGGGATTGTTCGATGCTACCAGATGATCCACTAAATCCTCGTCTACAAGGCACCAGACCGCCTTAGCCATGTTCCAGTCTACAAGTGCATGCCTCCAAGTGTCCTCAGCAGCCTGGCATATGGCGCACTGACTTAACTCTGTCATCTTCCTCGCACACCGAACATCTTCTGTAGGAATAGAATTCCTGGCCAATCTCCACGCAAAGTGTTTCAGCCTAGCAGGGACAGTTGTCTTCCAAAGTCGACACCACTGCCTCTTCGATTCATCAGTGTTGGACATTCCTGGCCTCCCCTCCAACCAATCTTCCCTTCTTCTCTTCGTGTCGACAAGTAGTCGGTAGGCTGAACGAACACTGAAATTGCCTGATCGTTCATAGTGCCATGCCCAAGAATCGTCGATATTTCTAGAGCTCAGAGGGATCTTTAAAACAGAAGATGCATCGGGGGCCTGCATATGCTCCAGTACAAGTTCACGGTTCCAACTTTTGTCTGTGCCATTAATTAAATCAGCAACTAATTCCGGCGGATTTAAGCTTCTTGGGTGAAGAGCTCTCAGCATGTGATCCCAAGGGATCCATCCATGTTCCCAGATCCGTGTTGTTTGCCCATTTCCTATCTTCCGGATTAGCCCCTGTCGCAACACCATTGTCCCTTCACAGATTGCCCTCCACACCTGAGATGGGTGACTCCCCACTACAGCATCCAGCAGGTCACAGTCAGGGAAATAAACAGCTTTTAGCAATCTAGCACTGAGTGAACTCGGGTCTTGCATGATTCTCCACGACTGTTTTGCAAGCATAGCGAGGTTAAACAGTTGAGTGTCTCGGAAGCCCAATCCACCCATATACTTTGGCATAGTCATCACCTCCCATGAGACCCAAGCTACCTTCCGCTCGCCATTCTTACTCCCCCACCAAAACTTGCGAAGCAACGCATCAATTTGTTGACAAAGTCCTCGAGGCAACAGAAAGCAAGACATGGAATACGTCGGTATTGCCTGAGCAGTCGATTTAATCAAAACCTCCTTGCCGGCCGCTGAAAGGCACTTCTCTATCCACCCCTGAACTCGTTTCCATATTCTGTCCTTGATATATTTAAAAGAGTGATTCTTCGATTTTCCAACCTCCGAGGGGAGGCCAAGGTATTTCTCAGATAGAGATTCATTTGGGACATCTAGGATGATCTTGATAATGTTCCTCTTCCCTTCTGGACAGCCCTTCCCAAAGAAAATGCTCGATTTCTCGTAGTTAACACTCTGCCCCGAAGCTGCACAATACTTCTGAATAGTTTCTTTTATGATATGCGCCCCTTCCTCATTTGCCTGAAACATGAGAAGACAATCATCGGCAAACAAAAGATGATTTATCGTCGGCGCTGTTGGTGCCACCACCACACCTTTCACATTATCATTTGACGCCCGTGCTCTCAGCAAGCAAGACAATCCCTCAGCTGCAATAAAAAACAAGTGTGGGGAAATGGGGTCGCCCTGCCGAATCCCTCTCGTGGGTCTGAATTCTTCCTGTTTGCATCCATTCAGCAATAATACAAATGCCACTGACCTGACACAGTTCATAATTAACATGTTCCACTTACATTAACGTGGCCAAAACCGCCCTTTTCCGATTCGAAAACTCATGGGCCACTAATCTGGCCTGCGGCCCTGTGATCTGCTACTAATTCAAATGCAGCTCACAACCTGGTCTCCGCGCTAAAAAAATCCCGCTTTCCACTAAACTTGACGGTGTTGAACTAGGAAAACCCTATTTGCTGCATTCTACAGCAAGTTGTCGACGTATCGCACACGTTCGATGGTACATGCACCGGCCCAGTTAGCTTTTTTTCATCCGGTCATTTTTCAGTTTTCGAGCCTTTCAGAAGGTTCCTGAACTTGTTTTTCTGGTTTTCTCTTTTTGTTTTTTTCGTTATTCCTACTTTTCTTTTTATTTTTTTCTGCTTCTGTTTCTTTTTCCCTTTTTATTTTTTTTCTGTTTATTTCCTTTTTTCCTTTCTTCAAAACAATTTCAATTTTTTTTCAAATTTCAAAAAATGTTCAAATTTTGTTTCCCTCTCCAAAATATGTTCGGATTTTTCAAAACATGTTCTCAAACAAAAAATGTTTGAAGATTTCAAAAATGTTCCGGTTTTCAAAAAAATCACGTATTGAAAAAATGTTTGTGCTTCCAAAATTTATCAGGATTTTCAAAATTGTTCTCCATTTCAAAATTTGTTCTCAATATTCAAAAAAGTTCGTGCTTTAGAAAATTGTTCCTGTTATCAAATTTTGTTCACAAATTCAATAAATTTCCATGTTTTGGAAATAGTTCGGGATTTCAAAATTTGTTTGTGATTTCAGAAAATTGTTCGGGCTTTTCAAAAATTGTTCATCAGTTCACAAAATTACTCAAATTTTGGAAAATTGTTTTTTTTTTCAAATAGTGTTAGATACTGCCATTAATTCTTTAAGTGTTGCGATGTATATTTGTCGCCAGATCACTTTGGTCATATTGGCTAGCAGCGAGCACGCATGAGTAGGCAGTCGTGGGTTCTGTTCCCAGCGACCACGCGCTACCATTTTGCTATTTTTCACCTTCGCATTCGTGGCGCACCACAGTGGGCCGACCTAGTCGGGTGCACCCTGTGCGATGGGCGTGTATTTGCCACAGAATGCAGCAAAATAGGAGCTCACATTGATCTATCCCTGTCCAATACGCGGGAATAACTGCAAATCGGTAATCTGACTACTCAACCTCGTTGAGGAATCTAGGTTCCTCTCCGATTAGGAGATCAAACCCCAGAAAACGGTTATCCTTGTGCTTCAATGTACGGCCTTGAGAAAGTCCAATACTATCGAAAAAGGCTTTTGCCCCGTTATATATACTAGCAAAAGAACTTGTGCGTCGCAACGGAAGAAGAAAATACCACACTCCCCTAATCAATAAACATGACTCAAGACCGCAATAGTTCCACGCCATTTATTTTCACACATGGCATCTCATCTGTGTCGCCATTTATCCCCCTTCTCACCCTCGTCGATGGTGGCCTCATTGCTCACACAATCACAACGCGTTTGAATATTGTCAATCCTAAAGCGTCTCTTTCTCGGCATAATATGAGAAATCTGTTTTTTTTCTGTGAGGTTTTGGCGAGGCGTGCATGCGTGGTTATAAGGATTTTTTGGTGTCCAATCCTAGTTTTGTTGAGATGTTCATTTCCAATCCAGATCGGCACTAGTATGAAAGAAAGACGGGTCATGCGCTATTGATTAAGATTGTACCCTAAATAGCATTGTTTAAATGGTTAACAGGTAAGATAACATCATATTCAGATTCCGCGTATTTTTTAATCAAATTACATATATAACATGTTAAATTTGGAGTAAGAGCTTAAAAGATATGAATGTTTTTTAAAAGCATTTGATATGTGCTGCAGGTTGATTAACCCAATTTTCAGGGGTTTACTACAAAAGTGAAAATCTGACTTAAAAGTGAACTGCAGGTTGATTAACAGAAACATCAGGAGGTTTTCTGCAAAATAGTATGACGGACTAAGAATGCCTATTTCCTTTATTAGTAGGTATAGATAAAGGACATACCAACAACAACATCCAGGAGAAGCAACATGTTAAAGAGAGATAAACGAGAAGAAGAAGAAGAAGAAAAAGTAAGAAAGAGAGCACCATAAGTCGAAGGAGGCAAATAAGGTTATGTTGAGGGCACCAGCTCAACAAGCCCTAAAAGAAGAAAAAAAGAGGGAAAACAAGCCGCCGATAAACGAGTCAGGATCCGGAGAAGGAGGAGGTAGCGGTAGCGCCAAGTGGAGAGCCAAAGATCTGAATCTCATGAAGTAAGAGCGTCAATGGCGACGTACTCCTGGTCGCGGCTGAGCGGCTTCCATGGCTGCAAAATCCCACACATTTTATATATAGCGTCAAAGGAACGCCACAAAGGGGAATGCCTGATAACTTGGTTGTTGCGAATCGTCCATAGCGTCCAAGAAGAACATTGATGCCCAACCATCTAATATGGCGGGTGGCCACAGATCCCGCGAGTAATTCCCCGAACAAGTCAGGGAAGTTCGTGTGACACCACCCACTGTCGACAACATCCCTGAAACAACCCCAAAGGAATTGAGCCGAAACACATGAGAAGAAGATGTGGTTGGAATCTTTTTCGGTGTTGCACTGCAGGCAACGGCCGTCCCGGGGCCATGCCGCTTTAGGACCTCCACCCCTGAAGGAACGCGACCACGGATCCATTACCATAGGAAGATCCCAATCTTGAGGGGGGAGCCTAACTGACCATACCTGCGAGAGGGGCTCCGGCCTAGGCAGAGCAGTAATATCATGGTATAGCGACCTAGTGGGGAACCTGCCACTATTCTCAAGATGCCAGGATCCCTGGTCACGTTCAAGGGAGGGAGAGTGGAGTGCAACACACTCAAGAAGATCCTCCCAGGGCGCCTGCTGGGAAGGACTGAAGGCACGCCGAAAGGCGAGGCTCCCAAGATCAAGGAAGGTAGCCAGGACAGAAATATAGGGCAAAACGCAAATGAATATTAGTTCCAGGGAGCAAGCTGCGAACAGGCAGTCGCCCGCCCAACGATCAAACCAAAACTGGGTCGATGCCCCAGACCAAGCGAGCTGCAACATGTGTACTGGCCAGCATCGTCTCGTACATCAGGGCCCATCACATCCACTCGATGTCTCACTTTTGTACTTGACTCACCCTGACTCGCTAGAAACGACCAATTCGAATGTTCCTAGTGAACCTGGCTGAGTGGTGCTTTAGACATCGTGCAAGCCAAGAATTGGTTCAGAATAGGCATTGAAACGCACATTGTTTGCACTGCGCGAACCTGGTTAGGCCTCCTACCAAACGCCCCCTATGTGTACTAGAATCATTCTAGATTGATGCGTGTGGAGGCAGGAATAGGTGTGGGAGCGGGATCGCATGAGAAGAAGGTCTGTGAAATGGAGTGTTGCTAGATGTTGGGTCAACACGGATTGCCACAACAGATCCATGAGCATAAGGTGTTCAAGGAAATGCCACACTAAGATAATCCCTGTTGACCAAACATCTAGCAAAAGACACCTCTAAAAAATTAGCCAGGTTTTTTTTTGGAAAAAAAAAAAAGCTGAGTCAGCGGGACACCTCAGCTCCTCGGGTATGTGACATGTTTGCTCGTAAAATGGAGTGTTGTGACCGGTTCATCATGTTTTAAGACAAGACTGGCCAAAGTGCTCATCTCGTGAGAGTTTTATGAATTTTAGTGCGTTTATATTCACAAAATTATTTTTGACATTATAAAAAGGTTGCTGCGCATTTTCACATACGCTTGAATCGATCGAAGATCCATGAATTCCTTAATGTAGGATTAATAGGGCAAGGGCGCAGCCAGCGTTGATGGGTTCGGTTTGAAGTTTGAACCCCGCAAAATTTGTCAAACTTAATTCTTGATAGTCGCTAACTCTGACCCACGAGATTGTCAATGGAAACTGGAAACCCTCCCGTTCTGATCCTGTCTCCACCGAAGAAGTCAAATATCCTAATTAATCACAGGCATCATCGCCTATATAAGCTTGCAGAGCACAGCAGGGCAGGGCACAACACCGAGAGCTCTTGCGTTCCGAGTAACCGAGGCCGGTCGATCGGAAGCAGCAGTGCGCAGCAGCCAAATGAGGAGCCGCCTCTCCCGCTGCTTCTGGCTCCTCCTGCTGTGCCTCCTCTCCCGGCGCGCGGCGGCTGCTCCTCGTCTCCCCGTGCGAGCGGTGAACCTCGGCGGCTGGCTCGTCACGGAGGGCTGGATCCTGCCGTCCCTCTTCGACGGCATCCCCAACAAAGACCTCTTGGTAATCAACGTAACTTTGCAAACGCATACGCGCCAACACATGTGGATGTGGGAGGTCGCCGCCGCCCGCCACCGCCGCCATTGCTCTCTGTTTATAATTTCTTGACCGATTAGCGCGCGGCGTACGTACGTACAGGACGGCACGCAGCTGCAGTTCAAGTCGGTGACGCAGAACGGCTATGTGGCCGCGGAGAAGGGCGGCGGCGCGGGGCTGGTGGCGAACCGGTCCCAGGCATCTGGCTGGGAGACCTTCAAGCTATGGCGGATCAACGAGACGACGTTCAATTTGAAGGTGTTCGGCAACCAGTTCGTCGGCGTCCAGAGCGACGGCTCGGTGGTGGCCACGGCGACGTCGCCCGGGAAGTCGGAGAAGTTCCGGTTAGTACGCAACGCCGGCCAGAACAGGATGCGGATTATGGCGCCAAACGGGCTCTTCTTGCAGGTATGATTAAATGAAATATAGTATGTCTCTCGCTACTCATATTTGCCAAAGAGGCAACAAGTGTCGGTCTACAAACATGTAAAATATTCGCGCCTCACTACTCAGTACTCATATTAAAATGGAAACCAAGTGAAAACTATATTTCAGATGTCTTAAAAATTCTGAAAAAAAAAAAGCATGGCAGAGAGTTAACGTTCTACAAACATGTACGCCCTCTGTTCCTAAATGTAAAACGTTTTTGCAGTTCAATTTTTGAACTGCAAAAACGTCCTACATCTAGAAACAGAGGTAGTAAAATTGAAATTTAGTGCTAATCTTCGAGCATATCTCAACAAAATCGCAACAACATACATTCATCGTTATTAATCCACCCTAGAAAGAATGATCCAACGCCTGCATAAGAAAGAAATTATTCAATGATTTACATACAATTGCTTAAACATTTAGTCAGCATGTATAAACATTCAAAACCGGTACTGGACTCAACATGCGCCTTCAATATTGACTTGTCTAGCCGTCTAGGATATTTGACGAGTACAACAATAAGTTAGAAAGCTCATTATCTTCCACATAAACTACAAGTCAAATTCCATTGATGGCAGGCAAACAAAGACAGCACAGTGACAGCGGACTATGGCAAGAGCACAAACTGGGGCGACGACGACCCGTCGGTGTTCGCAGTGACCAGAGTGACAGGGCTCCAAGGGGAGTACCAAATCTGCAACGGATATGGGACGGCAAAGGCCACACCAATTCTCAAGGTAAAGACATTGAACATGCATGTGCGCACTTGCTGATTGCTACTGTTTTAAATCAAAACAATATGGTGCACAGCAGCACTGGCAGAGTTATGCTTATCATGATGTGGATATCACTGCCCTCGGTGGTTCCCCTCCTCGTTTGTTTCTTGTGTATCATGTGACTCATGTCTATGCATGCCCACTTGCACAAGGAAACAAGAAAGAGTGGTGGCCACGATACTACAGCGAATGACTTCACCAGATATACCTAGTTTCAAATAATTGCATAAATACAATTTGGAAAGGAATTTATTCATACGAAAAAAGAGATACAAAGTGTTTGGTGTTCGCAGTATAGTTAACATTATAAACTGATTGTGGTTATAGCTAGAAATAAGTGCTCCCTTCTATCCATATTACTTGTCGCTCAAACGGATATAGCACATCCGTTTGAGCGACAAGTAATATGGATCGGAGGGAGTACCATTTCTCTCTCTCTCTCTGGAAGGAATAAGTGTCATCATTTTCTGGCACGTTACATGTTTGGCAGAACCACTGGAGCACATATATAGTGGAAGATGACTTTAGGTTCATCTTCGAAAGCGGGCTGACCGCAGTGAGGATACCAGTGGGATGGTGGATCGCTAGCGACCCCAGTCCTCCAGCACCTTACGTCGGAGGTTCACTTCAAACATTGGATAACGCATTCAAATGGGCAATGTAAGCAGGCTTCATGTTTGATCTTGGCATAATCTTGAGCAACATAAATAAAGCTTACATAATCTAATTATTTCTGGAATAAATGCTCAATTTTTCTGCATGGACAGGGAGTACAATCTGGGCGTCATCATCGACCTACACGCAGCTCCTGGGTCACAAAACCCCTTCGAGCACAGCGCCTCCAAGGATGGCTCGCAGGACTGGGGCACCAGCGCCGCTAACATCGCGCAAACCGTACAAGTGATAGATTTCCTTGCATCCAGGTACGCTGCGAGCCCGAGCCTCCTCGCAGTGGAGCTGCTGAATGAGCCGCTGGCGCCTGGCGCGTCCCTGGAGAGCCTGAAAACGTACTACCGCGACGGGTACAATGCCGTCAGGAAGCACTCGTCAGAGGCCTACGTGATCATGTCCAACCGGCTATCGTCCCCAGACCCGACGGAGCTCCTCGAGTTCGCCGGCGGGTTACCCAGGGCCGTCATCGACGTGCACTACTACGTGTTGTTCAACAGCATGTTTGATACTTTCACCGTGCAGCAGAACATTGATTTCATCAAGACCAACTACTCAAGCGCTCTCAGCACTGTCACGAAGCAGAACGGTCCTCTCACCTTTGTAGGTATGTGTAACTAATATTTTGGTGCCTTTTGGTTTTGGAGCATGGAATTTTTTTTTGGTTCCCATTCCTGCAAGACTTCAGTGAAAATGTCTGATGTGTCATGGATGACATTGTTTTCCACAGGCGAATGGGTGGCTGAGTGGCAGGTGCCCAATGCAACGAAGGAAGAGCTCCAAATGTTTGCAAATGCACAGATGGATGTGTATGGGAAGGCAACGTTTGGATGGGCTTATTGGACTCTCAAGAATGTAAACAACCACTGGAGTATGGAGTGGATGATCAAGAATGGGTACATCTCCTTGAAAAACTAGGATGTGCTTTCTACGTGTAATGACGCATGAAGTAACTTTGTAGAACAATCGATGCATCTCTAGAAAAAATGATTGAAGGTGAATAAATGAATTTGTAGTATTTGGCCATTTGCTACACATGTCTCCTTTCTTGAAATATATGGCCAACTTTTGCCCAACACCTAGGCTTTTGGGTAAACTGTTTGGTTCATACAATTCCATATGGTATCCGCGCTTATGATTATTCTAGCATTATGCTTAAAAATCTCTAGTTGCAAGGTGTGGAAGTTATACAAACTGTTATCTACTAGACAATCTCAATCAGTACAGGAACCAATGCGCGCATATGCATGATCTAGGGGCATATTTGAGTAACTTCTAGAAAAAACATTTTCTTGGACAACAAAATTATTCGTGAGAACACTAATGTTGGCAACATGTATAATATCATTTGGTACGGGTTGATTGTCACACTCGCAACCTCTTCATGCTTGAGGGAGAAGTAAGAGCTCACATGTGTACTTGCTTGTTGTGGACAGTTGGCGACATGCAGTGTGAGTGGTAGAGATTGGTTTGGGAAGGTTGCCTCATGCTCATCCTTGGAGTTGGGCACCACTATACATACCTCGGTATATACCGGTAAGATTACATGTGATAGCTGTAGGAGATATGTCCTAGAGGCAATAATAAGTGTTATTATTTATCTCCATGTTTGTAGTTAAGTTTATATTCCGTGCTATAACTGCTATGGTTCTCGAGTCTGCAATAACCACGAGGCTCGGAGGAAGACTCATATGCACGTGTGGAATAATAAACGGTAAAATGTATTCCTAGTCATGCCTCTAAGACTAGCTCAAGTGTTGCATGATGGTCCTGTTTTCCTGATCATGGGCATGTCTATGCCGGCAATTTTGAGGGCACAATGTTAGGAGAACACTTGTGTTGAATCGACCCGAATTGATGTCATGCTATGAGATTCATTCGTCACAAGTTAATGGTTAATAACACAGAGAAAGTTAACGTTTAAATAATTCCTTAGACCATGAGAGTGTCGAGTTTCTTCATGCTTGCTTCATGAACTTTGGGGTTTGTTAAACGTCATCCGTAAATGGGTGGCTATTACGGCGGCTTACGGGTTCATGGAAAAGTATGTCAAGTGACTTGATAGCTCAAGATTGGGATTTGCTCCTTCGACGATGGAGAGATATCTCTGGGCCCTCTCAGTGTTACGGTATCCACCATCGTCTGGCCAGACATATTGTGATTTGATCACAAGGATGCCGGAACACGGAAACGAGAAAAGAGAACAAAACCGGTAACGAGGTAACTGGCATTGCGGACAAGTGTTGATCCACGGGGATGCCGATGATTCTCACCTCGGGTATTTGTAACATATCGCGAAGCAACATGAATAGCACACGGCAACTGGAGGTTCACTCGAATATTCATTCGTGTGGGTATAGAGGTCAATATGGGTGTCCACGGCTCCGATGTTGATCATTGATCCGAAAGTGTTCCGGGCCATGTCTATACTTCACCGAACCTATAGGGTCACACGCTTAAGGGTCATCTATCTGCTGAACACTAGACAGGGAGTCTGAGAGAAAATCACCGGAAAAGTTTCGGACACAACGGAAACATTCCGGAGAGGACACCGGAATAGTTCCGGTAAAACTGAAAAGTTGTTTCAGGGTATTCCATTAAGTCAAATTGGTTTCGGCACATGTCTGGAAATTCTTGGAGGGTGCCAGAATCGTTCTGGAAACTTCTGAGATTTTTCCGGAGGAAAAACCGGAAATATTCCGGAGCAGCCGGAACCGCTATGGTAGCTTTTCGCTGAAGAAAAACATTGTTCCGGAATTGTTTCGGAATGCGTCCAAAATTGTTTTAGTGGCTACTGGAATTGTTCTAGGCACACAGAAATAATTTGGGATTTATCGGACGCAGAAAAATGTCTTTGTGAATAGTGAAAGTGCTTTTTGGATTACTTTATGGAAAGCCACATTTTGGGATATTTCCCAAAAGGCTTCTAGAAGGCTTGGGGGCTAAGAAACCCCCCTCGGGGGGCCCCCAAGAGGGTTGGCCGGCCACATGAGGGGCTCCTCCATGGGGCCCCACTTGCTCCATTACATCCCTTTTATGCCCTTGTGGAGGATTCCATACATGGGCATTTTTGGGTTTTTGGAAGTGCCCATCCTACCCCTTTGTTTTCCTATAAATAGAGGTGGACGGGGTGCTCTCCACACTCATCCCTTGCTCTCATACACATGCCATAGACTTGTCTGGCTTCTCTCTCCCTCCCAGCGAAATAGTTTCGTAGAGCCGAAGGGCTGTCTGGGTTCCGGTGGGAACTAGTTCTGGACGGCGAAGCCCTGCCGGATACATGACACCGTATGTGTGCAACTCTGTAGAGAGATCATAGTTATGGTCTTAGTTCGAGAGTGCCTCCCGAAGGGCTGTCCGAGTTTCGAGGGTCCTCCCGAAGGGCTGTCCGAGTGACCGTCCGAGTTTCGAAGGTCCTCCCGAAGGGCTGTCCGCGACACCGTCCGAGGGACTGTCCGACCGCCTCCCGGAGGGCTGTCCGAGGGGCAGATGAGGGAGTACATCCTCGCGGTTGGGAGGTTGTAAATCCTAGCTGCGGGGATCTGCACCACCGATCGTCATCGATTCTACTTCCGCTGCGCTATGAGTCGGTAACGAAAAGATCAAACCTTGTATGCAGTCTCCATAGTGGTCCTGGGCTGGTGCGTAGGTCGGAAATTTTTTGTTTTCTGTTGCGTTACCCTACAGTGGCATCATGAGCCATGCTATGCGTAGATGCAGGTTGCGATCTAGAATACATAGAGATGTATGGGTGTTGCACAATATAATTTGTAGTAGATGAGTTCTACTGCTGATAATTATTTGTGCGGGTAGCAGATGAAATCTGTTACCTGATGTTCTTGTTGCTTCCCTGGAATTTGCATATTTCTGATCTTGATAACAGCATGGTGGAATTTCAAAGTTCTGGCAATCCGCGGTCCTGATTGATCAACGAAGTGCTAACAGTTCATTGAATTCTATCATAGTTAAAAAGAAAGATGAAATTTTACAGACGAAAGGGCAATGCAGATATGATCTGCACGGGGGTCATGCGTATGACGAAGTTCAGTATGGGGCTCGAGATTTTATTATCTCGTGTTTCATACACCCCGTAAAGTTAATCTAGCGACTTGAATAATCATACTTGATGATGGACGTTGGTAGCTGCAGTTTGTTCGAAACCTTAGAAGCCACGTAAAATGAAATTTTGCATAAACCGATTAGAGGCGTCTAACTTGGTTTTGCAGGATGGTTTGCATGTGCATATGATGTGGTATAGCAGTGCTCATATTAATTTGATTATGTATGAGACGACTATATGATGTAAAATTAACATGACCTGCGTGTCATGATTCGGCATGATGGCTGGAGCCATATGATTGTCACTTTAATGACCTGCGTGTCAACCTTAAGTAATGCACTTATTTTATTAGCTATAGAGATATCAATATTATCTAGTGCATCGACAAGGTGGTGGCAATCTTCGCGAAGGTGAACACCGATGTGAATGCCGAAGACGAAGAAATAAAAGACTTCTCCGTCAGAAAGGGCTATACCATATCATGCTATTATGAATTGCCTGAGATGTTTATCCCTTATGATGCACCCTTTTTGATTGCGCGGTAGTCGCTTTTATTAGGGTGATCTCTCACAAAAATATCAAGTAGTTAGTGTTCTCCCAAGTGTAGCACCGTCACGACACCTATCTCTTCGGGGTATCACATGGATACATGGGTACAAACGATTAGAGAAGTGTGAGGCGGGTGAGTTGAGACCTCGCAGCGAGATCACTTGGTTGTCTTGACGTTCATGCATGAAAGTCACGAGCTCGGAACACGCGCATCGAAAGACGAACAAAAGTCACATAGAGATGTGATTGGCAAGTTGGCTTACCGATTGCAATTCTCGTCACTTGAGACTGATACATCCTTGGCGTTGAATTGTAATATGGGTCTTGAATCACTCACAATCAATTATGAGAGATATTGATTTGAGTGGGAGCGCACTGTAGAATTAAATTGTTTAATTCTCTGTGCAATTAATTATGAACTTTGTCTAAGTAAAATTTGCATAATAGTTGTAGAATAATGGCTCGCGTTTCCACCTTCCCTATTAAAATTGAATAGATGTTTAGTATCTGGTTAAAACTTTACGGTTGGTAACGTAATGTGAGGATTGTCCTCAAAAGTGCCGAGAAGGATTTTGTCCTATCGCATGCTTTTGGTATTCTCCCGCTAATGCTATGGATAATGTGACTCTCGTCCTTCGATCCAAGAGCTAGAATTCCGTTACAGTCAAGTGCAATATGTTTGCTTTCATGAGACCCGAACTCCAAAAGTTTGGGATAGCTATGTGATATTCATGGAACTGAAAATCATTTTCAGACACAAACAAAGGCTGAAAGATATGGGATATCCAAAGCAATGTTTGTTTTGCAAACTGTTAGTAAAAGTGTTTACTATGCATTTGACTAATAACAAAGGGATCCAGTAGAACGCCCATCATGTGATGAAGGTGAATAAAACAACAACTTAAAGAGGAAGGAAATGTCCGAAGGGTGTTAGTAAGACTTTCACGCCTAGGAAGTCCGGGGCTAACGCCACTCTTAAGTTGGGTGATTCTTCTGAGAGTAAGAGAAATACTGAAAGTTAAACTGTTAGAAGTATAAAGGCAAAAAGAGAGAAGACTGGAATATCCAGCTCATGTATGAATGTCATAAAAGTTATTGATGTATGGAAGGCTGGTCAAAAGAAATAGTTCTTGAGAATCCTGATCAAACATGTTAGTCACTAATTCTTGGGTATTGTGAGTTGATCACAAAGATACCCGCTCGATTGCATTCTGCTGCGACTCGATGCAAGAAGTACTACGGCCTAAAAGACTTGCCGGAGTGAGGTTTAGATATGCGCTGAGAACATAGTAAAAGTTGCTATACTTGGTACATTACCTATGTATTTATTTTCATAATTCATTTTAGAGTTTTTATACGCTCTAGCCCATTGCATAAAGTATCTTGCAAGAAGGTTGTTCATAAGAGAACTTTTGATGTTCAGTGTTATGAATAACATAAGGGCCATGCTTCCATCATGGATGGGATGTATGTTATGAATATTGATAATAATATATTACCTCCGAATTTACTTTCATAATTCATTTTAGAGTTTTTACACACTCTAGCCCATTGCATAATGTTTGTTGCAAAAGGGTTGTTCATAAAAGAACAATTGTTGTTCAGTGTTATGAATAACATAAGGGCCATGCTTCCATCGTGGATGGGATGTATGTTATGAATATTGATGGTAATATGATACATCCATAACACTGACGCTAAATGTCGCAAGACTAAAAGAATACCACACATGTGTGGCACTGCATTTGGTCACATTGGAGAAACCCGCATGGAGAAAGTCCATAATGATGGATTTTGAAGTCGTTTGATTATAAATCATCTGACACTTGCAACTTTCCTCCGAGAAGTGAAGTGACTGAAATACCGTTCATAGGCCATAAGGAACGAGCAACAAACTTATTGGTGATCATACATTTTGATGTGTGTAGTCCAATAAATGTTGTTGCTGGCAGTGGATTTATCTATCTTCATAAATGACTCAAGTGGATATATGGATATTTGCTTGATAAGACATAAGTCTGGATCTTTTGAAATCATTCGAAAGGTTTTCAATATGAAGTAGAAATTATTGTAACAAGAAAATGATGTTTCTGCAATTTGATTGCGGAAAGGAATATTTGAGTTACAAGTTTAGCGAATGTCTGATGAGTTGTGAAAAGAGTTTCATAACTTACACCTCCCGGAACACCACTGTGAGTGGAATGTCTGTGGAGATGTATTCAAACCATTTATGACATGGTAAGATCAAAGATGACATAAATCGATTTGCCATTATCCCTTTTAAAGGTAATGCTTTAGAGACTGCGGCTTTTACACTGAAAAGAGCGACATCAGGTCTGTTGAAAAGACGGCATGGTATGGTACGCCCAACCATGCTTTGTCTTTTCTTAACACTTGGAATATGGGGCTTGTGTAAAATATTTACAAACCTATTCCAAATCAGACTAGTACTACTTTGTAGGTTATCCCAAGTAATTGGGAATTCCTCCACCACTATACCGAGGCAAAAAGGTTTGCCACAAAGAACGGTATGCTTTTAAAGAGAATGGTTCTTGCAAAAAGGTGAGTGGGAGAACAGTGCAACTCGACGACATAACAGTATCTTCGTCATCAGATCAAAGGAAAGAAACCTTGGAAGTAATTCCAGAGTTTCCTACTGCGACTGATACGGAAGCCTCTACATGAGATGTATGGACTTCGATCGAACTTGCAACTGAACCACGTAGGCAAAACTCGTGCAAACCTCTCAGGCGCGCAAGCGAGATATTGTTGTTAGACAACAGTATACCTACGATACACAAGGAAGCGTTGATGGGCCCTGACTCCGGAATTAGCTAAATGCCAATATAATCCGAGATAGTTTCCATATAAATGATTCAAGATTATATCTTGATAAACCCTTCGGAAGACTTAGAGTCTAACGAACATTAATGGAACTATAAACTGATGTGGATAAAATATTTTATCCATAAAGCTCGACTTGTTGCAATAACAAATTCAAGGATTTGACTACGATGAGATTGTCTCACCATAGCGATGCTTAAAGTCAGATCGGGTTAAACTAGCAATTAATACATATTTCAATCTTGAGATATGATACATGGATGCCAAAAGGATTTCCATGTGATGGAAATGCAACCTAGGACTTGCATGTGATACAGTCCAAGGTATTTTGTCATTCCAGAGGATGCTAGTAAGTATGCAAACTTCAGAGTTCCAGCAATGGATAGAAGAGAGCAAAATGGAGTTGGAATCTTCGTTTTTGATGAAATAGTCAAAGCAGTTTGTTTTCATCAATGGATAACGAAGATGCTTGTGGTTTCAAGAAAGTAAGTGGGAGCATAATAATATTTCTAAAAACTTTGTGTGCTTGACACATTGTTGATTGGAAATAATATAAATTTCTTGACACGAATTAGGACTTCATTGAAAATAGTTTTTTGATGAAGTGCTTGGGTTAAATAGCCTTGATATTAGTCATATTTATCTACGAGATAGAATTTCCTAATAGGCTAAAGCCAAAAATACATATGACAAGATGCTAAAACAGTTTAGCATTAAAACGCCAAGGAGTGATTCTTGCCGAAGTCACATGGAAAGGGTTTTTTGCAAGACTCGGTGTCCCAAAACACTGATGAGCGAAATACATGATGGAGATTCCACACACTTTAGTGTTTGGATTAATTATGTATTCCATGGTATGTAAAACAACCAGATATGTCCAGTACTCCCAAGGAGTTGCGAGTATAGATACCAAAGTGATCAAAGTAATGATCATGGGACAACAGTGAAAAATGTCATTGAGTACTGGAGTAGCACTGATGACATGTTTTCTCGCAAGCAGAGATTATGAAGTGCTCGTTGTAAGTAATTGCATCGATACAGTCTTCATCAATACTCCATGCGATTTTCGATTTAAGTTAAGGGTTTTGTGTAATACACGATATGGTGGCACGGTGTTTGGAAATCGTTCCAAACAAGTTACTGTGGCGAATTCTATAACAAAGGCTAAGTATGTTGCCGCTTTCAAAGCGACATAGAAGATGTTGAATCGTACAGTTCGTTCCTGAACTTAGTATGGTTCCAAGATGGCTTTGGTCAATGGAACACTATTGAAGATAGTTGCTCCATAGCTCAGTCTGAGAAATCAAGGTTTGACCAGTGATTCACATATATACGAAGCCAAGTCCACACAAAATATGAATTTTGTGAAAGCGTGAAAACGCGAGGATATGCAGAGATACACACGGAACTGAAGTTGTCAGATCCGTTGGACATCAAACTATACCACAAGCGAAGCATGTTTTGCACCGGTATGCCATAGGTGTAAAGTGCATCAGCATGGACTAGATTATTGACTCTAGTGCAAGTGGGAGTCTGTAGGAGATATGCCCTAGAGGCAATAATAAGTGTTATTATTTATTTCCATGTTTGTAGTTAAGTTTATATTCCGTGCTATAACAGCTATGGTTCTCGAGTCTGCAATAACCACGAGGCTCGGAGGAAGACTCATATGCACGTGTGGAATAATAAACGGTAAAATGTATTCTAGTCATGCCTCTAATACTAGCTCAAGTGTTGCATGATGGTCCTGTTTTCCTGATCATGGGCATGTCTATGCCGGCAATTTTGAGGGCACAATGTTAGGAGAACACTTGTGTTGAATCGACCCGAATTGATGTTAGGCTATGAGATTCATTCGTCACAAGTTAATGGTTAATAACACAGAGAAAGTTAACGTTTGCATAATTCCTTAGACCATGAGAGTGTCGAGTTTCTTCATGCTTGCTTCATGAACTTTGGGGTTTGTTAAACGTCATCCGTAAATGGGTGGCTATTACGGCGGCTTACGGGTTCATGGAAAAGTATGTCAAGGGACTTGATAGCTCAAGATTGGGATTTGCTCCTCCGACGATGGAGAGATATCTCTGGGCCCTCTCGGTGTTACGGTATCCACCATCGTCTGGCCAGACACATTGTGATTTGATCACAGGGATGCCGAAACACGAGAACGAGAAAAGAGAACAAAACTGGTAACGAGATAACTGGCATTGTGGACAAGTGTTGATCCACGGGGATGCCGATGTTTCTCACCTCGGGTATTTGTAACATATCGCGAAGCAACAGGAATAGCACACGGCAACTGGAGGTTCACTCGAATATTCATTCGTGTGGGTATAGGGGTCAATATGGGTGTCCACGGCTACGATGTTGATCATTGATCCGAAAGTGTTCCGGGTCATGTCTATACTTCACCGAACCTATAGGGTCACACGCTTAAGGTTCATCTATCTGCTGAACACTAGACAGGGAGTCTGAGAGAAAATCACCGGAAAAGTTTCGGACACAACGGAAACGTTCCGGAGAGGACACCGGAATAGTTCCGGTAAAACTGAAAAGTTATTTCAGGGTATTCCATTAAGTCAAATTGGTTTCGGCACATGTCTGGAAATTCTTGGAGGGTGCCAGAATCGTTCTGGAAATTTCTGGGATATTTCCGGAGGAAAAACCGGAAATGTTCCGGAGCAGCCGGAACCGCTATGGTAGCTTTTCGCTGAAGAAAAACATTATTCCGGAATTATTTCGGAATGCGTTCAAAATTGTTTTAGTGGGTACTGGAATTGTTCTAGGCACACAGAAATAATTTGGGATTTATCGAACGCAGAAAAATGTCTTCGTGAATAGTGAAAGTGCTTTTTGGATTACTTTATGGAAAGCCACCTTTTGGGATATTTCCCAAAAGGCTTCTAGAAGGCTTGGGGGCTAAGAAACCCCCCTTGGGGGGCCCCCCAAGAGGGTTGACCGGCCACATGAGGGGCTCCTCCATGGGGCCCCACTTGCTCCATTACATCCCTTTTATGCCCTTGTGGAGGATTCCATACATGGGCATTTTTTGGTTTTTGGAAGTGCCCATCCTACCCCTTGGTTTTCCTATAAATAGAGGTGGAGGGGGTGCTCTCCACACTCATCCCTTGCTCTCATACACATGCCATAGACTTGTCTGGCTTCTCTCTCCCTCCCAGCAAAATAGTTTCGTTGAGCCGAAAGGCTGTCTGGGTTACGGTGGGAACTAGTTCTGGACGGGGAAGCCCTGCCGGATAGATGACACCGTATGTGTGCAACTCGGTAGAGAGACCGTAGTTTCGGTCTTAGTTCGAGAGTGCCTCCCGAAGGGCTGTCCGAGTGACTTTCCGAGTTTCGAGGGTCCTCCCGAAGGGCTGTCCGAGTGACCGTCCGAGTTTCGAAGGTCCTCCCGAAGGGCTGTCCGCGACACCGTCCGAGGGACTGTCCGACCGCCTCCCGGAGGGCTGTCCGAGGGGCAGATGAGGGAGTACATCCTTGCGGTTGGGAGGTTGTAAATCCTAGCTGCGGGGATCTGCACCGCCGATCGTCATCGACTCTACTTCCGCTGTGCTACGAGTCGGTAACGAAAAGATCAAACCTTGTATGCAGTCTCCATAGTGGTCCTGGGCAGGTGCGTAGGTCGGAAAAATTTTGTTTTTTGCTACGTTACCCTACAATAGCTACAACAACTATGAGAGTGTAGGGGAACGCAACAGAAAACAAAAAATTTCCGACCTACGCACCAGCCCAGGACCACTATGGAGACTGCATACAAGGTTTGATCTTTTCGTTACCGACTCGTAGCGCAGCGGAAGTAGAGTCGATGATGATATGAGGTGCAGATCCCCGCAACTAGGATTTACAACCTCCCAACCGCGAGGATGTACTCCCTCGTCTGCCCCTCGGACAGCCCTCCGGGAGGCAGTCGGACAGTCCCTCGGACGGTGTCGCGGACAGCCCTTCGGGAGGACCCTTGAAACTCGGACGGTCACTCGGACAGCCCTTCGGGAGGACCCTCGAAACTCGGACGGTCACTCGGACAGCCCTTCGGGAGGCACTCTCAAACTAAGACCGAAACTACGATCTCTCTACAGAGTTGCACACATACGGTGTCATCTATCCGGCAGGGCTTCGCCGTCCAGAACTAGTTCCCACCGAAACCAAGACAGCCTTTCGGCTCTACGAAACTATTTCGCTGGGAGGGAGAGAGAAGCCAGACAAGTCTATGGCATGTGTATGAGAGCAAGGGATGAGTGTGGAGAGCACCTCTCCACCTCTATTTATAGGAAAGCCAAGGGGTAGGGTGGTTTTACAATAAAACCCAAAATGCACATGAAAGAAGTCCTTCACAAGGGCATAAAGGTGAAGCCATGGGACAAGTGGGGCTCCATGTAGGAGCACCACATGTGACCGGCCACCCCTTAGTGGGTCCCCCCATGAGGAGCTTCCTTGGCTCACAAGTCCTTCTAGAAGCCTTTTGGAAAATATCCCAAAAGGTGCTTTCCAAAAAATATCCATAAAGCACTTTCACTATTCACGAAGACATTTTTCTGTGTCCGTTAAATCCCAAATTATTTCTGTGTGCCTAGAACAATTCATGTACCCACTAAAACAATTTTGAACGCCTTCCGAAACAATTCCGGAACAATGTTTTTCATCAGCAAAAGGCTACCATAGCGGTTCCGGCTGCTCCGGAACATTTCCGCTTTTTCCTCCGGAAAACTCCCAGAAGTTTCCAGAACGAATCTGGTACCCTCCAAGAATTTCCAGACATGTGCCAAAACCAATTTGACTTAATGGAATACCCTGAAACAACTTTTTAGTTTTACCGGAACTATTCCGGTGTCCTCTCCGGAACGCTTCCGTTTCGTCCGAAACTTTTTCGGTGATTTTCTCTCAGACTCCCCGTCTAGTATTCAACAGATAGATGACCCTTAAGCGTGTGACCCTATAGGTTCGGTGAAGTATAGACATGACCCGGAACACTTTCCGATCAATGATCAACATCGGAGCCGTGGACACCCATATTGACCCCTATACCCACACGAATGAATATTCGAGTGAACCTCCAGTTGCCGTGTGCTATTCCTGTTGCTTCGCGATATGTTACAAATACCCGAGGTGAGAAACATCGGCATCCCCGTGGATCAACACTTGTCCACAATGCCAGTTATCTCGTTACCAGTTTTGTTCTCTTTTCTCGTTCTCGTGTTTCGGCATCCCTGTGATCAAATCACAATGTGTCTGGCCAGACGATGGTGGATACCGTAACACCGAGAGGGCCCAGAGATATCTCTCCATCGTCGGAGGAGCAAATCCCAATCTTGAGCTATCAAGTCCCTTGACATACTTTTCCATGAACCCGTAAGCCGCCGTAATAGCCACCCATTTACGGATGACGTTTAACAAACCCCAAAGTTCATGAAGCAAGCATGAAGAAACTCGACACTCTCATGGTCTAAGGAATTATGCAAACATTAACTTCTCTGTGTTATTAACCATTAACTTGTGACGAATGAATCTCATAGCATAACATCAATCGGGTCGATTCAACACAAGTGTTCTCCTAACATTGTGCCCTCAAAGTTGCCAGCATAGTCATGCCCTTGATCAGGAAAACAGAACCATCATGCAACACTTGAGCTAGTCTTAGAGGCCAGACTAGGAATACTTTTTACCGTTTATTATTCCACACGTGCATATGAGTCTTCCTCTGAGCCTCGTGGTTATTGTAGACTCGAGAACCATAGCAGTTATAGCACGAAATATAAACTTAATTATGAACATGGAGATAAATAATAACATTTATTATTGCCTCTAGGGCATATCTCCTACAGAGAGAGAGAGAGAGAGAGAGATACAGGTAGGATTACAATGGGAGGTTATAACTGAATAACCAAAAGAATCTGCCTTATCCTAACGTTTCACAGCCCCTCTCAATCTCAGCTCCTTGAGGTAGAGATTATGGCGAAACTTATGAAGTAACTGAACGAAAGTCTTGGTAAAGCCATCCACCAGGTCATCTGGCCGAACAAACCTGACATCAAATGTTTTTCCTTGCAACCTGCTCAAGCACAAAGTGAAAGTCAATTTCTATGAATTTTTTCCTTGCATGCAAGACTGGGTTTGTTGAAAAATATGTGGTGCCGAGATTGCCGCACCTAGTAATGATTGCAACCAGATGATCTTTGTTATAACATTGGCCATTGCTTTGTACTGCTTGTTTCCTTGCACTCCAAGAGATCATATTTTTTCCAAAGAACACTGCAAAGCCACCTGTGGATTGTCCATCATCTAGACAACCTGCCAATCAACATCAGAGAATGAACTAACAAGAGAAGATGGTGATCTCGTAAAGGACAACCCCATCATAATAGTGCCACTCAAATATCTCACAATTATCTTGGTTGTGGTCCAATGAATTGTGTTTGGAGCATGGATGAACTGACATACCATATTAACCGAATAGGATATGTTAGGCCATGTCAATGTGAGGTACTGCAAGGCACCTACAATGTTGCGGTATCTGGTTGCATCTTCAATGTCAAGTTTTCCCCCTTTAACCAGAGATAGTTTCTCTATTGTGGACAATGATGTAGCACCTTGCTTACACTTCACTATGTTTACTCTAGCTAAGATTTCACTGACACTTGGCTTAAGAAAGTTGCAGCCCCTCTATAGCCCTATGTACCTCAATACCAAGGAAATAGTGAAGCTCCTCTATATCCTTCAGTGCAAATTGTGATTGAAGTCCATGAATCAAGGTTGCAACAACTGATGAATCAGACCCTGTAATAATGATGTCATCTATATATACTAAGATATATATTAGTATCCTCCATCCTTTTTTACAAAAAGTGAGGTGTCAGACAGAGATGATGTAAATCCTAGTTCTTGAAGCCTGGAACTGAAACTGGAATACGGAGCTCTAGGTGCATGTTTGAGTGCATACAAAGCTTTCTCCAATTTACAAACAAAATTGTGGGTACTCCTTTTCTTCATAACTTGGTGGTTTTCTCATGGACACTTCCTCCTCAAGAATACCATGATGAAATGCATTATGGACGTTAAGTTGTTGAAGACACCAACCTTTGGAGATAGCAAGAGACAATATATACAAAATGTATGGTGGCAAATTTTATAACTAGACTGAAGTTGTCTTCATAATCTATCTCATATCTTTGTTTGAAGCCCTTGGCAACCAGACGAGCCTTGTAACGACCAACCGTTCCATCAGCTTTCTTCTTTATCTTGTACACCCATTTACAATCAACAATATTTTGGCCCTTCATAGGAGCAACGAGGCACCACATATGGTTTTTTTCTATCAAGGCACCAAATTCTTCATCCATGGCTTACTTCCACTTGGGATCATGAGCAGCTTCCACATGTGACCTTGGTTCAACTAGAGCCAAAGAACTTGATGCAATCGTAACACACCATGTCATTGGGAAGCGCCTTTGGTTTTGATATACCATGTTGCAACCGTGTACGGACACCAGGCGGTGTAGATGTGCCTCCAGCTGCAGAAGGCCCGGTGCAGTCCGGTGTGCCATCCACCCGAGCAGAGGCATATCTGCCTGGCGCGTCAGGATCCTCGGCATCATGAGAGCTATATCTCGCTTATAGCGAAATACATGCCCCCCTCGCCTGAGGCTTTTATCCCTCACGTAGGTATTGGGCCGGCCCATTTCATTTTTTCTATTCGCTCACTCCTCACCCGAAAGAAAGACCCTCATTGACTGTACTATTTCGTTGGTTTTCTGTAGGTTTTTCCAGGGTTTGCTTTTTTCAAATAAAAATCTATTTCCTCTGTTTCTCTTTGGACATTCTTCATTTTCTCCGGTTTCTTTGTTTCTTTCTCGTTTTCACTGTTGTCACTCTGCTTGCATTGGTTTTCTTCGGTTTTTATTTTTCATTTACTTTCTTTCTGTTTTTTCTTTGTTTCTTTCTCGGTTTACATTTGTTTTCTTCCTTTTTCTTTGATTTTCATATTTTTCTTTCCCGATTTTCACTAATTTGCACTTTTCTGCATTAGTTTTTCTCAGTTTTTTTTCTTTGTTTTAGTTCAGTTTTCTTTGTTTCTTTCTCGGTTTTCTTCCTTTTTATTTGGTTTTCGTCACTTTTCTTATGTTTCTTTGTCGGCTTTCATCGGTTTTCCTTTTTTACCACATGTCTACTTTTTTCAGTACATTGTGAATGTTTAGCGTACATGTGAAAGATTTTTTTTCATCCACGTTGAACATTTTTCAAATACACAATGTACATTTTTCTTAAATACATGTTCTGAAGATATTTTCGAATACATGGTACTCATTTTTTAAATACACATTGAACATTTTTAATGGCAATAAAAAAAGTTCACACACAACTTACATTTTTTGTATACATTAGGAACATATTTTGTATACACATTGAAAAAAAATTAAATACATAATTAACATTTTTTAAATAATTTTTGATGTCTACTTTATTCATCTAAGTTTTACATTTTTTGTATACATCAGGAACATTTTATTATACATGTTTAAACAAAATTAAATACCTGATCAACATTTTTTCTATTTATTTTTCTTTTTCTTTTTTCAGTTTTCTTCTTCTTTTTCTCTTCGGTTTTCTTTATTTCTTTCCGTTTTTCATTGGTTTTTTACCATTTTTCATACACATCGTACATTTTTCGTACACAACAAGAACATTGTTTTATACACGTTTATCATTTTTTTAAAGTACATGATTATTTTATTAAAACAATATATGTTTTGAGGTCTAATATTTTTTCATACAGATTGTACATTTTTTGTATACAGTAGGAACTTTTCTTTTATACTCGTTTAACATTTTTCAAATACATGTATATAATTAACATTTTCTCAGATGTATGCTTTGATGTCTGCTATTTTTCATATAGATTGTACACTTTTCCTATACATAAGAAACATTTTTATTATACATGTTTAACATTTTATGAACACATGATTAACACTATTTCGGATATATGTTTTGATGTCTTCTTTTTTTAATATAGACTGTACATTTTTCATATACATAAGAAACTTTTTTATTATACATGTTTAATATTTTTCAAATAAATAATGTACATGTTTCTAAATAGATGTTTTGAAAAAAAATTGATATACATTGTAAATATTTTTAAATACATGTCGAACATTTTTTTAGTGCCATACAACATTTTTTAAACTACGCTAACATTTTTTACATTGTATAAACATTTTTCAAATATGTCATTAACATTTTTTTGAAACACGCGAACATTTTTCTAAGTGTCACATACATTACATTAATGGTACGAAACAATTTTTCTGAATTATGCGAACATTTTTTTAAGTGTCACATACATTACATTTAATGGTTTGAAACAATTTTTCTGAATTATGCGAACATTTTCTTACATTGTGTAAACATATTTTAAACTAGCTCGCGACATGTTTTTGATTTTTCTTTTTTTAATACACATTGTACATTTTTCATATACACGTGGAACTTTTTTTGATACACATTAATATTTTTCAAATACTTTTTTGAACATCTTTTGATATAGATTAATAAAACATTTTCTTAAGACATTTTTAAATACACTATGTGCATTTTTTGATTACTAATACATTGATATACTATGAACATTTTTCTATCTAATATAATTGTTGATGTAAATTTTAAGTGCTACAAATAAAAAAAATTAATTCACAATGAACATTTTTCTATTGAACAGTGAACTTTGTCGTAACACTTGGTGAACGTTTTTTCAAATAGATAACTAACATTTTTCTTATTAGATTTTTAAATACACAATGAGCAGTTTTTATAATGCAAATACAATTTTTAATACTTGGTGAATATGTTTTGAGAGAAAAGCGTTCTTGAATTAAGTTTTCATGTATATCTAAAGTATACATGAATATACGGTTTATGAGAGAAAAAAAAGTTCTTGAAAGAACCCGAAAAAAAACGAACGTACCAAAATGGAGTGAACAGAAATAGGGAAAGAAGAAAAGAAGAAGAAAAAGTGAATGGAGGTGTGAACGAAAAGGAGGGCCGAAGAAAAGAAGAAAAAGAGCGAACGGGGGGAACTCGAAGTTATCCTACGGGCCCAATACACGTTTCGTTGTGGGCGAAGCGAGGAGAGACATTTTTCTCGAAAAAAGAAAAAAAAAGCAGTGAGCTGTCCGTGCGCATCACTCACTTAAACGCGACGCGCACGAAATGCGTTATCTTGTCCGGATCAGACATGGAGACATCGCCCTATATACGTGTAAGGCTGGTTGTAGTGGTAGTATCATAGCTGGTATCATGCATGCCAACTAGGCAATTTTGATGAGGTGGCGTAAAATTAAATAAAAAAAGAGAGGGTTGAGTATCATATTATGATACCGTATCATAATAAATTCTATGCTACTAGTATGTGTCATGCATCGCAATAAATGAAACCTCGTATAATACTACTCTATGATACTATGCACTACAGATGTAGTATCATACACTAGTATCATATGCATGATACCAGTATATGATACTTCCCATTACGACCAGCCTGATGCTACACCTACTTAAGGACTCTTACGTACCTTATGTAATGGCTGATTTGGCAGTTTTTCATTAATCATTAGTTGGGGGCACGGGCCCACCCCAGAAATCAGGGGGTAGGTTTGATCAGCGTTTTAGCAAATTACGTAGGTTACCTAACTGCTGTTCGTAGGTTTAGCATTTTCGCCCTATATACATATGCCTACATCCTCTCGTACTTCGCGCGTCTACACGTCCGCCGTCGAGAAAAAATCTGAAGCCAGCTCCAGCCTACGTGCATTTCTCGCCGCCGGCCGGCCGACCCAGCTCGTTCTAGGCGCACGTGCTGAGCCCATATCGACGACGGCAGGCGCACGTTCTGAGCTCATGCCGACGGCCACCCGCAAGCGCCCGGCGGCGGAGCGCGTCGCCAACGGCGGCAAGAAGGCTCGATACTCGTTCGGGAGCATCCGCGACTACGAGACGCTGGAGGTGCTCGGGGAAGGCGCCCACGGGCAGGTGTTCAAAGGCGCGGGACCGCCGCACCGGCAAGAAGGTGGCGGTGAAGTGGATCCGCGCGCCCGACATGCTGGCCGTGACCCGCGAGGCCGGCTGCCACGCCGCGTGCCGAGGCCACCCGTCCATCGTCGACATCCTGGACGTGGCGACGGACGCCGACATGGGGGACATGTTCCTCGTCATGGAGCTCGTCGCCGGCGGCCTCACCCTCCGCGAGCACCTCTACAAGCCTCTCTCCGAGGACGTGGTCCGCGTGATGATGCGGCAGCTCCTGGACGCGGCCAAGAGGATACACGGAGCCGGCGTCGTCCATCGGGACATCAAGCCCGAGAACGTCCTCGTCACCATGTTCGGCGAGCTGAAGATGGGCGACTTTGGGTCGGCGACGCGGCAGAAGCTGATCTACACCATACGAGGAGTGCCGCGTCGGTGCGCTGATCTACACCTCGCCGGAGCAGCTGGAGGGAAACCGGTACTACGGGCAGGCCGTGGTCATGTGGGCGCTCGGGTGCGTCATGGCTGAGCTCTTGGCCGGCGAGACCCTGTTCCTGGGAGACACGGAGGAGGGCATGGTCGCCAAGATGTCCAAGCTACTTTGTTAAAAGGGATAGAGAGTAATTGGTGAAATCGTTGATATATTACTTGAGCCTAATGGCGTATATATAGGAGTACAATGATCTATTTGGAGTACAAGGCAAGGTAGAATAAATACTACGCTATCTTATGTTTCCTAAATAATCAATATACTCAACATTCCCCCGCAATCACAACGGTAGCGACGCAGACGGTGAGACTGGAGAAGAATCCGAAGGTGAGCCGACGGACATCCCTCCACAATCGTAACGGCCGACGCATCGCGGGAGTCGTGGCTGGAGTGGAAACCGACGAGGTTGCTCAAGCAAGGCGATAGTCCTTTGTGCCGATGTCGATGTAGCCGAGAGCGTAGGGTGGTGTAGCCATGGTCGAGGTAGCCGTGCGAAGAACGCCATGGTCGATGTCGAGTCGGGGTTTGCCGGTGTCGAGGTAGTCGCTGTGGAGCCGCGGAAAAAGAGCGGCGGCGGCGGCGGCCTGAGGAGGCGGCGGCGGCGGCGGCGGCTAGGGAAGGAGCGCGGCGGCGGTGCTCGAAGTAGGCGAGGAAGAACCCGACAGCGTGACGAAGACCGGCGCGGATGGTGACGTTCCCGCGCCAGGAAGGCGGCGCAGGGCATATCACGTGGAAGTCGACGCGCGGGGACGGCGGAGTGGACCGCGTGCCGCGGCGCTACGGCCCGAAGGAGCGACGCAGCGGCAGCGTGCGAGTCGGGGCGACGGCGGGGAAGACCTCAGGGCGGTTGCAGGGACCGCGTACCACGCTCGCTACGGCCCTACGGGGCGACGCAGCGGCAGCGCGAGGGTCGGTGCAGCCTCGGGGACGGCCTGAAGCGAACGGCCTCGGGCGACGGTTGACCGCGGGTCGCGGCACTACGGGCCAAAGGGGCGACGCATCACCCTACAGGGAAGATGGACTTGGAGTTGTTTGAGGATCTTTCGGAAGCAGGGCGCAACCTCCTGACAAGCCCGCTTGCCTTCAACCCCGACGAAAGGCTCATGCCGGTGGAAGCGCTTGACCATCAATTGTTAAACAGGCCTCTAATGCTTCCAAGGGAGCACAACACAATGACTTCGTGACTGTAGTGTCCCAGAGTTATCTTAGTTATTCTTCAATCCTTCTGCAGGTTTGTTTTGGGGAAAAGTTTTGGACTGAACCTTACTTTCACACTCCCTATGATAAATTTAAGCGTGTACGTATTTTTTAGACAAAGGATGAATTTTATTGGCTCAAAATGCAGCATCCAGAGGATACAAAACACAACGAGCACACACCTGGCTTCTGCATTGCTAGGATGCACACAGCTAATATGAACACACGCACACAAAAATACGCCAGCAAAATAGCAGTCACATAAGACCAAAGCTATGCGTAGGCGAGGAAAAAACGAAAGTGATCAGATCCGCGATTGGAAAACTACAACAATGACCATATCCGCATCAACCATCTCATGGCATCACACAAACGATGATGTTCTTCAACACTAACGCCTTCAGGAAGGGAGCGGCTCTCAAGCGCCTTCGTCACCGCATCCAACCACCCAAGGCCAGTTTCTAGGTTTTCACCATGAAGAACCAGTCCAAGCATATCTGAGTGATAGCCTGCAAGCCAAATAGGGTGGTGTATCACTTTCACGTAAGTATCCCAATTAGTAATCATCCCAACGAAGAGTGGAGGAGAGTATTTATAGATGACGTTTCTGTCACACACAAGTTGTCACAGTTCTTATGCGAAGTAACTGCTTGTGATTCTGCAGATGTTGTTATTGTCCCAAGAGGCAAATGAACCGGAGTAGTAAATATAATGAGTTTGTGGCAGCAAGAGTAATAACAATTAAAAGTAAAGAACATAAATAAAATGGAAAGTAGAGATGTTTTTCCTGCAATGGAGAAGTTAGGCGCGGAGAGAATTCAGTTCATGGTACACATCAAGTGTGCCAGTGCGACGGTAGTACCAGTTACCTTGTATCATGGATATAGTATTTGATTTGTTTCTTAGGTAGGTGGATCACCCTAAGGTTATAGAACTCCTCCTCGCGGGATTATATTCCTTTCTATGGTTCTGCACCTACCTTGCCATAGAGTGGTCGTCTCCACAATTAAGGTCATTAGACTGGAACCAAGCATTAAGTTTGATGGATCACCGTTATCTCATATTGGCTTTGGTCTTCATAGATGTCTCCACCTGTCACGTCAGAGGTCACAGATTTCCTAAACAATATGTATTACCTATGTAGGTCTTGAGATCATGTTGCCTTGGACATTAAATTGGACAACGCGTATAGAGTTCACCACATAATAACAACTTACTAGACAGATCATAAGACTACAAATGACGACATATAGAATGGGCACAAATGAATCTTACCACTCACCTACATCTCCCACGCCTAGGGGGAACTACTCACACATCAAAAGAGAATAACCAATCATCTTGGAGAATAAACCCATGAAAACCATATCAATATTACCATGAAGACCCACAATAAGATGAATGATTCAACAAGTCTCAATCTCCAGATGAGTATGAATAGAGTTTACAACCCGATTTTACAACTTGGAATTCCTCTTACAATAGTGAAGGGTGAAATGATGATGGAGATGAAAGGACCAAAACTACGACGATCCTTAATGGTCACCCTAAGGGTTCTCCATTGTGTGTCACTCATTCACAAAAGTGTCTTGTATTGATAAGGTGGAGCTCCAGGCACTTCATACGACCATCCATACGAGCACGCCCGCTCGTATGGAAGGTCGTCTTTCACTCTGTTTCGCCTGGTGGCTAAGCCTTCAATATGGAACTTGCTCCATTTGGTTTGATTTGCAGTAAGTCTTCTTGGTTTCCTTCTATATATGATATTTCCTGCCGAACAATGGAAAAACAGATTTTCTTCTCTCTTGAATGATTAGTGTTATAAATAACCGAGAAGCGGTTTAAATCCGGTGAAAACCAAATGAAAACTCCTCACAAATAATCATAAATTCTCGAGCCATCAACTCCCCCAAGCTTAAGACTTGCTCGTCCTCGAGCAACTATGAAATTAAGAGAATGAAAGGGAGTTTGACATGAGTAGAAAGAAGTTTACCAGCTCGCAAAGATCCGGTGATGGTAGTACCAAGACCACCGCATGTATGTTAGGACGGAAGCCATCCACAAATCAAGTAAGGAAGAAATATGGGTGAGTCGGTGTATGCAATCAAATGATTCAAGATTGATTCAAATTGCTCAATGGAATGCACTACAAGTGTGGTTTCTTTGATAGCACAGAACTGGCGTATGAGCATTTGGTGTTTATCCCTCCCGAATCGAGTACATAATGAAGCAATGAACGAATCGCAATCCATGCCCACTAATTTTTTTCTCAACTGACTGCAACCATATGCAGACAAGTCATGTGAAGTTCAGGATCACCATGGAAACGCGACAGGAATCGTGCACTGTGAACATGTGGAAGTATTGCTCGCAGAGCGTCATCCATAGATGTTGTGTTTCCCCGGTGAAGGTTAGGAAACTCATGGATGGGGGCTGCTGCCCGAGAGCGGTGAGAACTGTACGAAACTGGAGCAACAGGGGCTAGGAACAAGTGTGTACCCTTGGTCGGGAGTGCCGTCGGCGACTCGAGGGTCATCGATGGGAGCCCCCCAGTGTGATTGGCATCGTCGTGGCTGAATATCTCGTAGAAGGATCCTCGCATCACAGGATGCGACGGAGGGGAGAGATCGGTCGTTGTTCCACCCGACTAAGAGGGCGTTACCACCTGCAGGCTTCGCGAAGCGGGCCTCCCGACCAGGCTTCCAAGGAAGCAGATCATCAATCTACGTCTCTTGGGCCTGGAGCTGCTTGAGCACACTAGCGGTGCCGTTATCGGGTTCTGGTGGAGTTTGTTGAGGTAGTCATTGAGAGCTGGGTCCATGCTGGTGAGAAGAACTTGCCGATCGTGGATGCACTTCTGAGTTTCCAGGGTGTTGGTGGCGGAGGAGGAAGGGTGGTCTCTGATACCAGGATGTTAGGGTCGAGATCGAGAGCACAGGCTTAACATACCCACACACACACAAGTACTGTAGTAGGTGAGATATGTTCTAGAGGAGGAAGAAAGGAAAAGCCACAGTGTTGTTCTGATCTACTAGATGTCGATCTCCCCCCGGAACCCTTCGTGATGACATGGCAGCACGTGTTGTGATAGTATTGATCCAATCAGACCGATGTACCTCCTATTGGGTTGCACGATCCGAGCTTAGCCTTATGGCGACACGGTTGATTCCTTGGTTGGTCCTAGAGTCCAGTTTCGCTTTGTTGGAATCAACGATGAGAAACAATAGTGAACCAAGGTGGAAGACGATTGTTTTTTCTGCCCCTGGCTTTGTGCCACTACGATCCTCAATGTCCGTGCCATCACACAAACAGACCAATAGACCTCGAGCTAAACTCGCTAACCTGCTAACTGACGAAATTGAAAGAAAAAAAAACAGAACACTACCGAAACGGCTGCCATGGTAGCGAAATCTACTGAACTCGCAAGGTTTATTCTAACAATCTCCTCTTAAGCCTTGCAGTTCCTACTTTATTTTCTCGATACCAATCCTAGTCCTCAGCTCTTGGAACTTGACTCTGCCCAAAGGTTTTGTCAGAATGTCCGCGAGCTGATGATCAGAGCTGACGAAGTCCACCGCGATCTTGTTCTCCTCCACTCAGTTCCTGATGAAATGGAACCGCGGGTCAATGTGTTTGCTACGATAGTGGTGAACAAGATTCTTGGTTAGGGCAATGGCTGAATTGTTATCCATCTTTAGAACTGACATGTCTGCTTCTTTCCCATCAGATCCTTCAGCAGACAGGTCAGCTAAACGTCCTAGCACACCGCCGCCGTGGCTGCCATGTACTATGCTTCACAGGACGAGAGCGCCACCACCTTTTGCTTTTGCGATTGTCAAGAAACTGGGTTGTCACCGAAGTACCAGAGAACGCTCGGTGAGTTCTTCGACAGAGAGTGTGTCTAGATCAACCAAAGTTTCGATTGACAGAGCAATTTGGGAGTACCTTGCTACTTGTGAGCTGTGTTGGGATTTTCCCCGAAGAGGAGAGGAGATGCAGCATAGTAGACATAAGTATTTCCCTCAGTGAGAACCAAGGTATCAATCTAGTAGGAGAATCATGCAAAGCCTCGTGAACAATACCTGCACACACACAAAAGCAAATACTTGCACCCAACGCGGGCAAGAGGGTCGTCAATCCCCTTGAACTCGTTACTTGCAAGGATTAAATCTCATAGTGGTAGATAGATAAATTACAAAACAAAATAAAAGAAAGAAAATTGTAGCAAGTATATTTAGGTTTTCTTTTTATGATTAAAGTAGACCCGGGGGACATAGTTTTCACTAGAGGCTTCTCTCACGAACACATAGCATACGGTGGGTAGACAACTTACTATTGGGCAATTGATAGAAAAGCGCATAGTTATGACGGATTCATGGCAATGATCATGTATATAGGCATCACGTCCGAGACAAGTAGACCGACTCCTGCCTGCATCTACTACTATTACTCCACCCATCGCCCGCTATCCAGCATGCATCTAGGGTATTAAGTTAATGAAAACAGAGTAACGCCTTAAGCAAGATGACATGATGTAGACAAAGTAAACCCAATCAATATGAATAAACCCCGTCATTTTACCCTTAATGGCAATAATACAAATATGCGTCTTGTCTCTTTCTGTCACTGGGATATAGAACACCGCAAGATTGAACCCATTACAAAGCACCTCTCCCACTAAAGATAAATCAATCTAGTTGGCCAAACCAAATGTGGCGCCCCGCCTGAATACCACTGTAGTCAGACGGTCACCGCACATACCAGCCCAGGAAATCACTCTGGCATGCGCTTTTACAACAAGTATCATGAACACAAGCTTTTCTATTAATGGATATATAAGCCTTACATGAGATATGGCAGCGGAAAAGCTCTATCTAAGGCAGCATAATCCTGGTGCGGCTCCAATCCACAGGGATCTGACTGGGTTACTCTTCTAGCCCGCGAACACTCCGGCTCCTCGCTAGAGGACGTCGAATCCTTAGGTGAACCTGGCCACATTGAAGGCCGCTGAGTACTTTTGAATGTACTCGCAAGCAAACCAAACCAACATATACACCAAGCAATGCAATCCATGGCATTCAAGCATGCAATTATTATCTTAACAGTATTAACTATCATAATATGGCAGGATTATCTTGCAAAAGTAATCATTTAGCAGCATTAATCATCATGTCATAGCAGGATTATCTAGCATGATAAGTACTGAAGTAAATGCAGTAAAGTAAAGTATATCCAGTAAATGATCCGAACTCCGAATATGCTCACGATCCAAATCTGATCCAAGCTTTGCGGTCATCCAACCGCTCATCTCATAGCCATCACATGGCTAGCAATCATACCTCTGACATCATCCGATGTCCATGCCTCTGTACTGCAAGTCTGACAAATCATACCTTACTCTGGTTCATTATTAACATCTTATGGTTTGTTCCTCCACACTCGACACAGACCAAATAGGGGCCTATACGAACTGTCCATGACCGAGGACGCGGCTATTCGAATAGATTTACACTCTGCAGAGGTTGCGCACTTTACCCACACCATGGAGCCTCTGGCCTCATGATCCCATTCGGGTGGACCAGTGGTGCTCCAACAAAACCTGGTCTATTGCCTGACACTCTTACGGTCCCACCGACAATCATACCCTCCCAGGGTCATGTCCTGGGTGGCCCCTGTGTCACCCCGTGACACCTTCCACCGTCGTGGCCAAACACTGTCCCAAACGGGGACGCCGGCAAATAACTCAACTTGGGCTCACAAGGTTATCGCCGCCTACCGGGCCAGGGTAGCGCGCACGCATAACCTTCCCTATTTGGTGGTACCGACAAGAGGCAGGACAATAGACCAAGCTAGGGCCGTCCCATACCGGCAAATGTGGCTGCACGGGTATGTCCGGATAGGTGGCACTATGACTCGATCCAGTCGACGGAGGAGGTTGTTATTATTAATAACTCACATTTCATAATTTTGCAGTATCAATGGTAATGCATGTTGTAATCACTATGGAAACATAACAACCTATCTCCATATGCATTACAACGAGTCACTAGTGCTATAATATGATGAGCATTAGCAGGTAATGCAAACAGCAAATCCAAACTAGCAGGAGTTTAACCATTTCTAACACAGGCATAAACATTAATTAAACACGCAAGAATAACAAAGAGCAATGCTTCAGGGCATATATCAGATGGTCGGCTTGCTTGGGGGTGAAGGAATACTCCGGGAGAA
Organism: Elymus sibiricus; assembly: GCA_039707655.1. NCBI lineage: Eukaryota > Viridiplantae > Streptophyta > Magnoliopsida > Poales > Poaceae > Elymus > Elymus sibiricus. The sequence continues at coordinate 72,809,155 of CM077672.1, read as the reverse complement.
GTGCAATCACCTCGCGGAAGAATTCGCCGGAAAGGATTCCCTCTCGGAGGGGCTGAATAAGGGCAGGGGCAAAATGGGTATTTAAGAAAGTGTCAACATGGTGGAAGTGACATCATCGGAACGGGCTCGACGAACTGAAGAAGTGGGCTTTGGATTCACCTCGATCGGAGTTACGGTCGCAAATTTACGGGCGTTCGTTCGTTAGGCAGAGAACGATCAGAAAACTGTTCGTTTCTGTCCTTAACCGGTGAACGTCCACAACTTAAGGCTTTCGGCGCCGGGCTGGAGAGAGGAAACGGCTTTTTGTGAATACGCTTTTGATAAGTGAAAACGTACTTAGCCCGTAGCTGCACTGAAGTACGTTTTCTCTCAACTGAAAGCGTAATCTGCTGGGGGCGCCTCCACTTATCAGCGCGGGCCCGGGCCGCAGCCACTTACAGCTGGGCCCCACCGGTCCTCTCTCTCTCTCTCCTCCATGCTTCGTCTTCAAGCCCCGACAGAGAGACAGGGGAGGCGCCGACGGCCGTGGTTCCGGCTGCTCCGTTGTGCGAGGGGCCAAGCTGACGGCCGGAGCTGATGCCCCGCTCCACGCCGCGCCCGTTGGTGGTCATCTCGGCCACGGGGACCGCTGGAGGCGAGCGGCGCGATGGCAGGGTAGACGGCGGCTACGGCGAGCTCGGGGCTAGGGCTACGGTATGCCCAGGAGCAAAACAAGGGCGGGGAGGGAGCCGTGGGGATGGTGGTGGTAGGCTGCAGCGGCTAGGGCAGCAATGGGGGCCGGGAGTGGGCAAATTTGGCCGAGGCCGAGCCATGGCCGTGGTGGAGCTCGCCGCTGATTCGGGCACCAGGAGGCGCGACCGCTTGGGGGCTGGGCTTGGGAGGTTTCCAGGGAGGGAGAGGGGAGTGGGGTGAGCTCGAGAGGGCTCGGGAGAGGCTATTTATAGCCCGGCGAGGTGAGGAGATAGGGTCGGCTGCCATGGCGTCCTCATCGGCGCACTGGCGCTCGGGGACACGCGGAGGGAGAGGGAAATGTTGGCAGGGTCTCTAGGAGCGAGGAGAAGTCGGCAGCGCCTTCGGGAGAGCTCGGAGAGGAAGAGGACAGAGGAAGACGACGATGGCGGTCACGGGCAGAACAGCAGCAGGGCGAGGTTCGTCGCGGCGCGGCGAGGAAAGGAACGAAGGGGGAAGTGACCAAAGATGAGGGTGCGGACGACGGGGAGTCAGGTCGGCACCAGCGGACAAGCTGCGGCTGGCCGGAGCGGTCGGCAGAGGCGACGCACGGCGCAGAGCGCCAGTTCTGCATTCGGGTTACGCGGTCACCACGTGCACTACGTGCTCTGGCGCGCACCTGCTTGCCATATCTTGTCCAACAGGTGGATCACTGATCAAATAGATGATATGGATCAATGGATGGACCAGGATGGCTCTAGATATATCGAGGGGACCCAAAACAGTTTCTGGTCAGAAACTTGGGGAGGAAGTTGTGGTCAAATAGAGGTGCCAATGAGCTGGGAAAGTTGTCACAGGGAAATGGGGTAGGAAGGACTAGATGCTGGCAAAATTTGAAGGCATTTGGACCTCATTTGCATATACTTCCTTTGCAATGCCAAATTCTGGTCCAGAAACTGAATCTTGAAGCTGCACTCAAATGGCTAGTTAAATGAACTGAATTTTGGTGTAGGGTGATTATTTGGAGATATAAAGGTGCTGGAAAAATTTCAGCTCAGTTGGATATACCAAAATGGTACTTCCTTCACAGAGCTAGAATCTGGACAGAAACTAGATGGAATTTTTGAGAGAAAATGGCTAGGTAAAATGATGTGAATTTTGGCATACTCACATCATATATGGAATGTGAGGTCCTGGATTAATTTGAGAATTTTTGAAGCAATATAAAATATAGTTGCTTCACAACCTCAAAATAAGTCCAGAAACAAGAATTGGAAGATGCACTCAAAATTTGATCTGTGGAACTTGGGATCTTGATGGAAATAGTGAAGATATGGATAGGAGAAGCTCCACAAATTATTTGGGATATTTCCTGGCTACCAAAATGGTAGTTCCTTTGGAAAGTGCCCAAGATGCGATATTGGCTTTAAATAGGAAAAGGCAATTTCCCTTATTTAATTATGGCCAATATTTTTATGGGAGCTCAATATGATCACAAAGAATATCTCCACAAGTTTTCATGAACTTTGGAGATGGAGAGATATTTTCCTGGATTTAATTCCTTTAACTGGCAGAAAAAGGAATTAATTTTAAATGAAATATCCAGGGTTTAAAAAGATAGGATGATCACTGGGAGAAATTTGGGAGGCAAAAGATCAAAGGAAATTGGGGTTCCTTTGTAATGGAAGGAATTAGGGTTTCCCTTCCGGTAGATCGGAGAGTAGGGTTTTGGTGGCAGAATCCTGAGAACAAATCCGGGATAGCAAGGTTGGGTTGGAGAGAGTCTCTGGCTGGATAGGGAAGGCAAGGCTAAATGACCATCATCATATACCCAAAGGCAAGAAAAAATTCAATAACACCGAAAAAAGAAGGGAGTCAAATCCCGTGAAGGAAAAAAAACAAGGAGCGAAAACCAGGGTGTCACAAACCTACCCCCCTTAAGAAAATCTCGTCCTCGAGATTTCCGGGCTTACCTCCCGGCTAAGGGGGACTTACCTGCGTGCGACTTGGATCCATCAGTTGTCTTGTCTTCATTTGTTTACTGACCTTCTAACTGCCTCTTCTGATGGCTCAGGTGCTGTCTTTTTCAGACGGCTGTATTGAATCCTTCTCTTTCCTGTCAGGCAATCTCTTTGTGTTGGTAGTTTGTTGGCTGGGGTTGGTGGGTAGCTCCGAGTATCGACAAATGGTCTGGTTTCCATGGCCTGGGACTAGTTGCTTCAGGTTTTATTGCGATACCTCTTACACTGATTGCCAAGGGCGAGACATTCTTTCTGGGTACCGGACTCACGTGCTCGGATGGCCTGGAGTGGCTATGAGTGGCTCTCTTTTTGCCTTATCATAATACTCAATCTGGCTATGGGTTCTGTACGGATGCTTTCTTCCTGTCTCTTGCATTCTGACTTCGTTCTCAGGAGGTTCCCAGTTGAAATGTCGGGCATGATCACAAAGTAATCATAGACGGTAATCTCTGAGGTGACTCTGCCCTATATAGCCTCTGTAGTCCTTGCTATGACCACTGAGCTGACATAATATGGCTATCATCCGGTGTATCTTTCGGAGCATAGCTTCTTATCTTGGCTGATGGCCCGTATTCACGATGACATGCTGGCTGCATTGTTGTGGCCGTATATGCAAGAGTCTGACAAGGATTGGCAACATCACCTTGTCTGTGGAGCTTTTCTTCATTGACCATCGCGGAGATTGTTTATTCAAGACTTCCTTGTTCTTGGGGGTTCCTTTTTGGGGAACTTGTCATGACCTACCATCATGGCTCCTTGGTCATATCCCAGCTTGTTGGGCTTGTATTCACAATTTACTCTTGCATATCTCGTAGGGACTGCTGTGTTCACATCCTTCTTTGAAGTATGTGGCCGACGTTTCTCTTGAGCACAGTCATTCCCGTGTACGAGTGGCTCGCATGAACTGATCCCCTGGACTGCATGCTCACAACATATGCAAAGTAGGATAAATCTTTTTATAACCACCGAGTTCTGAAGCGGACGTGTGTCTGGACTAATTCGTGCTTCTGGCAAGATTGTTGTGGACACGGTGGTGTGTTGAAAAAGGCTGAATTCCTTATGCTCGAAGCTTTTGCCAGGGTAGTGTGCCAAAGAAGGCCGGGTGTCGTATCTCAGAAGCTTTCCCTCATGTGGCTTACCGCGGAAGGTCAGGTGCCTTATGCTGGAAGCTTTCAGCGGTAGCAGACTGAGGAGGATGGAAGTGCCGTACCCCAGAAGCTTTTCTCGCCAAGGGGTGTAGCGAGAAAGGTTGGGAGTATTGCATTGCAACACGCGGTCGGATCTATGGCCGATTCTGGCTTCCTTCCGGAGTACCCGAAATTTACTCATAGCGGTGTCAGAACTTGGTATAGGCCATACCTTGTCTGAAGATATCCTGTTGGTCATGCACACCGATAGTCCTTCTGCTGGTCTGATCACTGCTGCTATAGAGGTTGCACAACTGATGCAGACTTAATGTTGGCCATTAGTCCGAAATACCCTTTGCATTCAAACCAAGTGTTGGTGAGCAGTTGGCGGATAATTCCATTCAATTAGCTGAACTTCCACGTGTTTGAAATCCTCATTGATTCTGGGCAACTGTGAACTTATCCATATTCATCGCAAACCTTGTTCACAGGGCCCGGCAAATTTTGCATATGCACCGGTGAATTCTAGAATATGCTTTGAAATTTATATTCACATACCAGAATTCTGGGGTTGCTCTCGGCACATTCACATTCTTGAAATATGTCTTCTATGGGCGGTAAATGATTCTTAAATCCATTGAGAAAAGACTCAAGGTTCACCTCACTGGCTGAAATAATCCTTGTGTCGAGGATGGAATAATTTGCTCCTTAGGTGTAATCCATTCTGCGGCAAACTCCCTTGGCTATAGTCTGGCTTTGTCGGTTGCACTCCGATTCTGCTTCTGACCCATTCCTCATTCCTGACCGATCCGGTGATAATGCTTCGAATATCGGGTAGTTGGCTTGACTTGACTCTTACTGGATTTGGATTATTGGGTACTATCCAAGTTGTGTGTTGGTCTTCTTTGATAGCTCTTGCAGATGGATCCAGTCGGGCGACAGAACGGAATCGAGAAAAGAAACAAGAACCGCGAAAAACCAAAAAGCAAATAAAGCTCAAATTTTGCGGACCTTACACATGTGGCCAAAGATTCACTAATATAACTAGTATAGCGCACTCGATGTACCTCTAAGGATTTAGAAGCAAAACCACACAATGCTCCTGGTAGCAATTGGTGTCAAGCTCCTACTACTTCCTTAGGGAACACCAAACTTGACACACGACCATAGCCAAAGTGGCTTAGTCAACGATCCTAAGGTTGTCGGGGAAAGATGGAGTTTATATGCGTTTCCCAAAGGAAACTAGATTTGAGAAGAGAAATGCCATGGCTAGCAAGCAAGGTAGGGATATCTGGTTTACCTAGGGGTTCAGGGCTCACGGGTCGATGCCTGGGCGGACATTTCGTACCGGAGGCAAAGGACACGGGAGTTGGGGTCTGATGGAGCCAAAAGCCTAGGGGTTTGCCTTATGATCAATAGTAGCCATGCCGGTTTGGCGAAGATGGCTGAAATCCATCGGGGCCTTCTACTGATCAAGAGGCAATCAAATCTGGCTAGGGTAACCTACAGTCAGCCTGGCTCTGATACCATCCGTTGTGGCGCCCCGCCTGAATACCACTGTAGTTAGACGGTCACCGCACATACCAGCCCAGGAAATCACTCTGGCATGCGCTTTTACAACAAGTATCAGGAACACACGCTTTTCTATTAATGGATATATAAGCCTTACATGAGATATGGCAGCGGAAAAGCTCTATCTAAGGCAGCATAATCCTGGTGCGGCTCCAATCCACAGGGATCTAACTGGGTTACTCTTCTAGCCCGCGAACACTCCGGCTCCTCGCTAGAGGACGTCGAATCCTTAGGTGAACCTGGCCACATTGAAGGCCGCTGAGTACTTTTGAATGTACTCGCAAGCAAACCAAACCAACATATACACCAAGCAATGCAATCCATGGCATTCAAGCATGCAATTATTATCTTAACAGTATTAACTATCATAATATGGCAGGATTATCTTGCAAAATTAATCATTTAGCAGCATTAATCATCATGTCATAGCAGGATTATCTAGCATGATAAGTACTGAAGTAAATGCAGTAAAGTAAAGTATATCTAGTAAATGATCCGAACTTCGAATATGCTCACGATCCAAATCTGATCCAAGCTTTGCGGTCATCCAACCGCTCATCTCATAGCCATCACATGGCTAGCAATCATACCTCTGACATCATCCGATGTCCATGCCTCTGTACTGCAAGTCTGACAAATCATACCTTACTCTGGTTCATTATTAACATCTTATGGTTTGTTCCTCCAGACTTGACACAGACCAAATAGGGGCCTATACGAACTGTCCATGACCGAGGACGCGGCTATTCGAATAGATTTACACTCTGCAGAGGTTGCGCACTTTACCCACACCATGGAGCCTCTGGCCTCGTGATCCCATTCAGGTGGACCAGTGGTGCTCCAACAAAACCTGGTCTATTGCCTGACACTCTTACGGTCCCACCGACAATCAAACCCTCCCAGGGTCATGTCCTGGGTGGCCCCTGTGTCACCCCGTGACACCTGCCACCGTCGTGGCCAAACACTGTCCCAAACGAGGACGCCGGCAAATAACTCAACTTGGGCTCACAAGGTTATCGCCGCCTACCGGGCCAGGGTAGCGCGCACGCATAACCTTCCCTATTTGGTGGTACCGACAAGAGGCAGGACAATAGACCAAGCTAGGGCCGTCCCATACCGGCAAATGTGGCTGCACGGGTATGTCCGGATAGGTGGCACTATGACTCGATCCAGTCGACGGAGGAGGTTGTTATTATTAATAACTCACATTTCATAATTTTGTAGTATCAATGGTAATGCATGCTGTAATCACTATGGAAACATAACAACCTATCTCCATATGCATTACAACGAGTCACTAGTGCTATAATATGATGAGCATTAGCAGGTAATGCAAACAGCAAATCCAAACTAGCAGGAGTTTAACCATTTCTAACACAGGCATAAAAATTAATTAAACACGCAAGAATAACATAGAGCAATGCTTCAGGGCATATATCAAATGGTCGGCTTGCCTGGGGGTGAAGGAATACTCCGGGAGAAGTGCAATCACCTCGCGGAAGAATTCGCCGGAAAGGATTCCCTCTCGGAGGGGCTGAATAAGAGCAGGGGCAAAATGGTTATTTAAGAAAGTGTCAACATGGTGGAAGTGACATCATCGGAACGGGCTCGACGAATTGAAGAAGTGGGCTTTGGATTCACCTCGATCGGAGTTACGGTCGCAAAGTTACGGGCGTTCGTTCGTTAGGCAGAGAACGATCAGAAAACTGTTCGTTTCTGTCCTTAACCGGTGAACGTCCACAACTTAAGGCTTTCGGCGCCGGGCTGGAGAGAGGAAACGGCTTTCTGTGAATACGCTTTTGATAAGTGAAAACGTACTTAGCCCGTAGCTGCACTGAAGTACGTTTTCTCTCAACTGAAAGCGTAATCTGCTGGGGGCGCCTCCACTTATCAGCGCGGGCCCGGGCCGCAGCCACTTATAGCCGGGCCCCACCGGTCCTCTCTCTCTCTCCTCCTTGCTTCGTCTTCAAGCCCCGACAGAGAGACAGGGGAGGCGCCGACCGCCGTGGTTCCGGCTGCTCCGCCGCGCGAGGGGCCAAGCTGACGGCCGGAGCTGATGCCCCGCTCCACGCCGCGCCCGTCGGTGGTCATCTCGGCCACGGGGACCGCCGGAGGCGAGCGGCGCGATGGCAGGGCAGACGGCAGCTACGGCGAGCTCGGGGCTCGCGCTACGGTCTGCCCGGGAGCAAAACATGGGCGGGGAGGGAGCCGTGGGGATGGTGGTGGTAGGCTGCAGTGGCTAGGGCAGCAATGGGGGCCGGGAGTGGGCTAATTTGGCCGAGGCCGAGCCATGGCCGTGGTGGAGCTCGCCGCTGATTCGGGCACCAAGAGGCGCGACCGCTTGGGGGCTGGGCTTGGGACATTTCCAGGGAGAGAGAGGGGAGTGGGGTGAGCTCGAGAGGGCTCGGGAGAGGCTATTTATAGCCCGGCGAGGTGAGGAGATAGGGTCGGCCGCCGTGGCGTCCTCATCGGCACACTGGCGCTCGGGGACACACGGAGGGAGAGGGAGATGTCGGCAGGGTCTCTGGGAGCAAGGAGAAGTCGGCAGCGCCTTTGGGAGAGCTCGGAGCGGAAGAGGACAGAGGAAGACGCCGATGGCGGTCACGGGCAGAACAGCAGCAGGGCGAGGTTTGTCGCGGCACGGCGAGGAAAGGAACGAAGGGGGAAGTGACCGGAGATGAGGGTGCGGACGACGGGGAGTCAGGTCGGCACCAGCGGACAAGCTGCGGCTGGCCGGAGCGGTCGGCAGAGGCGACGCACGGCACAGAGCGCCAGTTCTGCATTCGGGTTACGCGGTCACCACGTGCACTACGTGCTCTGGCGCGCACCTGCTTGCCATATCTTGTCCAATAGGTGGATCACTGATCAAATAGATGATATGGATCAATGGATGGACCAGGATGGCTCTAGATAGATCGAGGGGACCCAAAACAGTTTCTGGTCACTTGGGGAGGAAGTTGTGGTCAAACAGAGGTGCCAATAAGCTGGGAAAGTTGTCACAGGGAAATGGGGTAGGAAGGACTAGATGCTGGCAAAATTTGAAGGCATTTGGACCTCATTTGCATATACTTCCTTTGCAATGCCAAATTCTGGTCTAGAAACTGAATCTTGAAGCTGCACTCAAATGGCTAGATAAAATGAACTGAATTTTGATGTAGGGTGATTATTTGGAGATATAAAGGTGTTGGAAAAAATTCAGCTCAGTTGGATATACCAAAATGGTACTTCCTTCACAGAGCTAGAATCTGGACAGAAACTAGATGAAATTTTTGAGAGAAAATGGCTAGGTAAAATGATGTGAATTTTGGCATACTCACATCATATATGGAATGTGAGGTCCTGGATTAATTTGAGAATTTTTGAAGCAATATAAAATATAGTTGCTTCACAACCTCAAAATAAGTCCAGAAACAAGAATTGGAAGATGCACTCAAAATTTGATCTGTGGAACTTGGGATCTTGATGGAAATGGTGAAGATATGGATAGGAGAAGCTCCACAAATTATTTGGGATATTTCCTGGCTACCAAAATGGTAGTTCCTTTGGAAAGTGCCCAAGATGCGATATTGGCTTTAAATAGGAAAAGGCAATTTCCCTTATTTAATTATGGCCAATATTTTTATGGGAGCTCAATATGATCACAAAGAATATCTCCACAAGTTTTCATGAACTTTGGAGATGGATAGATATTTTCCTGGATTTAATTCCTTTAACTGGCAGAAAAAGGAATTAATTTTAAATGAAAAATATTGCAAATGACTTGGCAATATTTTTGCATATCCAGGGTTTAAAAAGATAGGATGATCACTGGGAGAAATTTGGGAGGCAAAAGATCAAAGGAAATTGGGGTTCCTTTGTAACGGAAGGAATTAGGGTTTCCCTTCCGGTAGATCGGAGAGTAGGGTTTTGGTGGCAGAATCCTGAGAACAAATCCGGGATAGCAAGGTTGGGTTGGAGAGAGTCTCTGGCTGGATAGGGAAGGCAAGGCTAAATGACCATCATCATATACCCAAAGGCAAGAGAAAATCCAATAACACCGAAAAAAGAAGGGAGTCAAATCCCGCGAAGGAAAAAAAACAAGGAGCGAAAACCAGGGTGTCACACCAAACGGATAGATCGGAGAGAAATACAAAGCTACCAAAATCATGAATAATAAAGTTCAGAAAAGACTCAATTACTTTTCATGAATAATCTGATCATAAACCCACAATTCATCGTATCCCAACAAACACACCGCAAAAGAAGATTACATCGAATAGAAGTCCAAGAAGATCAAGGAGAACATTGTATTGAAGATCAAAGAGAGAGAAGAAGCCATCTAGCTACTAGCTATGGACCCGTAGGTCTGTGGTAAACTACTCACACATCATCGGAAGGGCAACAAGGTTGATGTAGATGCCCTCCGTGATCGATTCCCCCTCCGGCAGGGTGCCGGAAAAGGCCTCCAGATGGGATCGCGGAAGAACAGAAGCTTGCGGCAGCGGAAAAGTTATTCGAGGTGGTTCTCTGTTGGTTTCCCAATATTTGAGAACTTATGGAAGTGAAATTAGGTCAAAAGGAGCCATGAGGGGCCCACAAGGCATCAGGGCGTGCCCTGTTGCCTTGTCACCGCCTCGCGGGTCTTCTGGTCTCCTCCCGAAGCTTCTAGGGTCTCTTTTGTCTAGAAAAAAATCATCAAAAAGTTTGGTAGCTTTTGGACTCGTTTGGTACTGATTTTCTGAAAAACCAAAAACAGGCAGAAAACAGCAACTGACACTGTGCACTAGGTTAATAGGTTAGTGCCCAAAAATGATATAAAATGACATATAATTGCATATAAAACATCCAAGATTGATACTATAATATCATGGAACAATAGAAAATTATAGATACGTTAGAGACGTATCATACCTCTTCGGGGCGACTGACAGGAATTTGCGGACGAAGCGCTTCTACGGTGCGGTCTCCCCGAGCTGCGACATCTGAGCCACCATGCTGGTGATGCGCATGGCAAAATCGTCGATAGTTTCACCATCGGTGAAGTGGATGTCACTATACTGCTTCGAGATGGCCGCGAGCTTCGCCTCACGGACGTGCGCCACACCGAGCCGCATCGTCTTCACGGTGTCCCAAGCCTCCTTCGTCATGGACTTGCTGGCGAGACCGGGTGCCATCTCTAGCGGTAGACCACGCAGGATCGCCTCGAGGGCAAGGCGATCGTCGTTGCACTCCGTGGTGCCCGTCTGCACGGCCTCCCGGAGTTGCCGCCCCTCCAACATGACCCGCATGAGGACGGCCTAGTTAGTGTAGTTCGTCCTCGTCAGTTGTGGCCACGACGTCCCATCGGTATCACGCGCCATGGGTCTCCCTACCACGGTCAGCTCTGTGTCGTCGAAGATCCGTGCACACGGCGCCGATGGTGACTTGCTGCCGCCGGTGTCGTCCTTGCCGGTCATCTCCCGATTCGGGAAACGGCTCTGATGCCAATTGTTGGAATCAAGGATGAGAAACAATAGAAACGGTCCTTGAGTATGAGGCGGCGCTCCGTGATACGTCTCCGTCGTATCTACTTTTCCAAACACTTTTGCTCTTGTTTTGGCCCCTAATTTGCATGATTTGAATGGAACTAACCCGGACTAACGCTGTTTTCAGCAGAACTACCATGGTGTTGTTTTTTGTGCAGAAATAAAAGTTCTTGGAATTGGATGAAACTTTTTGGAGATTTTTTATGAAATAAATAAAAAATACTAGAACCAAGACCCACCGGAGGGGGCCACCCAGTGCCCATGATGCACCAGGGCGCGCCACCCGCCCCCCTCCCCCAGGCGCGCCCTGGTGGCTTGTGGGGCCCACGTGGCTCCGCTGACCCTAATCTCTGGCCTATAAATTCACAATTCTAGAGAAAAAATAAGAGAGGAAGTTTTATTGCGTTTCACGATACGGAGCCGCCGCCACCTCCTGTTGTTCATCGGGAGGCCAGATCTGGAGTCCGTTTGGGGCTCCGGAGAGGGGGATCTTCCGGCATCGTCATCATCAACCATCCTTCATCACCAATTTCATGATGCTCATCGTCGGGAGTGAGTAATTCCTTCGTAGGCTTGCTGAACGGTGATGAGTTGGATGAGATTTATCATGTAATCGAGTTAGTTTTGTTAGGGCTTGATCCCTAGTATCCACTATGTTCTGAGATTGATGTTGCTATGACTTTGCTATGCTTAATGCTTGTCACTAGGGCCCGAGTGCCATGATTTCAGATATGAACCCTTTATGTTTTCATGAATATATTTGTGTTCTTGATCCGATCTTGCAAGTTGTATGCACCTGCTACGTGTTATGATCCGCATACCCCAAGGTGACAATAATTGGGATTCTTTCCGGTGATTGCCGTAGTTTGAGGAGTTCATGTATTCACTAAGTGCTAATGCTTTGTTCCGGTTCTCTATTAAAAGGAGGCCTTAATATCCCTTAGTTTCCTTATGGACCCCGCTGCCACGGGAGGGTAGGACAAAAGATGTCATGCAAGTTCTTATCGCAAGCACGTATGACTATATACGGAATACATGCCTACATTACATTGATGAATTGGAGCTAGTTCTGTGTCGCCCTAGGTTGTGACTGTTACATGATGAATGTTATCCAACAATATCACCGATCCAATGTCTACGAGCTACCACTTCGATTATTACCCAGACCAGGGATGGCGATGACCAAGCTAGGCCAAAAGCCTAAGCTTGGGGGAGTACGTATCTCTCACCGACATTTCATTCATGTCCACACATTTCATTCCAGTTGTCGGTGTTCATACTTTTTCATTGTATAATCCATGTTAATTTTATTTTTCTCGCTTTCTTCTTGTGTGTTTGAAAACTTTGAGAAAATCCAAAAATATTTCTCCTTTCTTTTCGGTTTTTCTTTCTAGCTTAGTTAGTAGTAGTATTAAAAGAAAACCCAAAAAAGATTTCCCGTTTCTTCTTTTGCTTGTTGGGAGTTCCCCCGTGTAAATAGTTTTCTTTTCTCGTTTTCGCTTTTCTTCTTTAATTTGCTTTCTTCAGAAAAACTAAAAACTCCAGAAATATTTCAGTGTGTTTCTCTGAAATTCTTTTCTTTTGTTGAGTCATTGTAAGGAGAAGACCACGATGAAAATGTTGAGTGGCTCTCATATGCATTATGGTTTATCTGACAAAGAGCCAATATTACCTTGTCTTCTCCTTTAAATAAAATGCTTACAGATTCCAGCTTAGTCCACGGCACACTTGCACTATTTTCATTCTCATATCATTTGGTCGTGCAAGTGAAAGGCAATAATGACGATGACTTGATGAAGTGACTGTGGCAAGGAAAAGCGGGTATGAACTCAACTTGTTCTTTGTTTTTGTAAATATGTTTAACTCAGTATCCATGATTCAGCATATTATGATTAAACATGTTTATGATGACAATTAGAGATTATAGTTGCTCATGCCATGCTTAAGTAGCTAGGAGTGGATAATGATTTATCTTGGGTGTCAACATGCATTAAAATGATTGTGATGTAGTATGATGATATGGTATCCTCGTCTGAATGCTTCGAGTGGCTTGACTTGGCACATGTTCACGCATGTAGTTGATTCAAAACCAACATAGCCTCCACGATATTTATGTTCATGGTGCTTATATCCTACTCATGCTAGTATTCAATGTTGATTATTCATAATGCATGATTATGACCGTTTTCTCTCTCTAGCTGGTCGCTTCTCAACCTATTTGCTAGCTTTCGCATGTACTAAGCGGGAATACTGCTTGTGCATCAAAACCCCTAAACCCAAGTTATTCCAGATGAGTCCACTATATCTACCTATATGCGGTATTACCCTGCCTTTCTAAGTAAATTTGCATGTGCCACCTCTAAATATTCAAATGAACTTCTGTTTTGTGTGCCCGTACCGCTCATGGAGCGACAGGGGCGGTCAGTATCTTCCATGCTAAGCGGGTTATTCTCATGACGAGTGTTTACTCACTTGTCCTTGCACGGGAGGGGCTGGTAATCGGGATGCCCAGTCCCACTATTAAAATTGCAAAATAATAAAACAAACTCCCCCGGAAAGTTGTTGGTATGGAGGGCACCCGAGGATTCGGCTAGCCATGGCTTGTGTTTGTTGGTGGAGGGGGAGTAAACTTTACTTTACCGCTTGGGAACCGCCGCTAATGTGTTTAGCATGGAAGATATTGAAAACTCTCGGTCGTGACGTTGACAGGAAACGCATACCTCCCAAAATTATATTTATCTCTGATTTAAGCTTTGAGCTCTGGCACCTCTGCAAATCCATGCTTCCCTCTGCGAAGGGCCTATCTATTTACTTTTATGTTATTTTACTTTTATTGTTGAGTCATCACCTTCTCAAACAAACACCAGACCTGAGAGCACTATTGTCATTCTCATGCATTGTGAATAGTTAATGTTGTGTGCATCATGAATGGATCTCTGCTACCATGAATTACAATGTTTAGTCGCTGCTTGAACTTTGGAGGTGCTCTGCATTTATGTTTTGCGGTCTCAGAAAGGGCTAGCGAGATACCATGTTGTCATATTATATCATGATTGTTTTGACAAAGTGTTGGCGTTTGAGATATTTTATTATTGCTCGCTAGTTGATTATGCCATTAATATGAGTGAATATAATTTCTAAGAGTTATTATTTGCATGGTTAGTTATAATCTTTGCTGAAAACCTGGGTATTATTTAAGCATATATACATATACAAGAACAAAAGAGTTCGTAAAAGTTTTTCTTTATCACTTTCAGTTTGTCAACTGAATTGCTTGAGGACAAGCAATGAGTTAAGCTTGGGGGAGTTGATACATCTCTGTCGTATCTACTTTTCCAAACACTTTTGCTCTTGTTTTGGCCCCTAATTTGCATGATTTGAATGGAACTAACCCAGACTGACGCTGTTTTCAGCAGAACTACCATGGTGTTGTTTTTTATGCAGAAATAAAATTTCTTGGAATTGGATGAAACTTTTTGGAGATTTTTTATGGAATAAATAAAAAATACTGGAACCAAGACCCACTGGAGGGGGGCCACCCAGTGCCCATGAGGCACCAGGGCACGCCACCCCCCCCCCCCCCCAAGGCGCGCCCTGGTGGCTCGTGGGGCCCACGTGGCTCCGCTGACCATAATCTCTGGCCTATAAATTCACAATTCCAGAGAAAAAAATAAGAGAGGAAGTTTTATTGCGTTTCACGATACGGAGCCACCGCCACCTCCTGTTCTTCATCGGGAGGCCAGATCTGGAGTCCATTTGGGTCTCCGGAGAGGGGGGATCTTCCGGCATCGTCATCATCAACCATCCTTCATCACCAATTTCATGATGCTCACCGCCGGGAGTGAGTAATTCCTTCATAGGCTTGCTGGACGGTGATGAGTTGGATGAGATTTATCATGTAATCGAGTTAGTTTTGTTAGGGCTTGATCCCTAGTATCCACTATGTTCTGAGATTGATGTTGCTATGACTTTGATATGCTTAATGCTTGTCACTAGGGCCCGAGTGCCATGATTTCAGATCTGAACCCTTTATGTTTTCATGAATATATTTGTGTTCTTGATCCGATCTTGCAAGTTGTATGCACCTGCTACGTGTTATGATCCGCATACCCCAAGGTGACAATAATTGGGATTCTTTCCGGTGATTGCCATAGTTTGAGGAGTTCATGTATTCACTAAGTGCTAATGCTGTGTTCCGGTTCTCTATTAAAAGGAGGCCTTAATATCCCTTAGTTTCCTTATGGACCCCGCTGCCACGGGAGGGTAGGACAAAAGATGTCATGCAAGTTCTTATCGCAAGCACGTATGACTATATACGGAATACATGCCTACATTACATTGATGAATTGGAGCTCGTTCTATGTCGCCCTAGGTTGTGACTGTTACATGATGTATGTTATCCAACAATATCACCGATCCAATGCCTACGAGTTTTTCACATATTGTTCTTGCTAAGTTACTACTGTTGCTACTGCTGTCACAATTGCTACTACTATTGTTGCTACCGTTACTGTTACCGTTACTCTTATCGCTACTGCTACCAAACTATCATACTACTGTGCTACTGATCACTCTGCTGCAGATATTTAGTCTCCAGGTGTGGTTGAATTGACAACTCAACTGCTAATACTTGCAAATATTCTTTGGCTCCCCTTGTGTCGAATCAATAAATTTGGGTTGAATACTCTACCCTCGAAAACTGTTGCGATCCCCTATACTTGTAGGTTATTGTTGGGGAACGTTGCATGGAAAACAAAAAAATTTCTACACACACGCAAGATCTATCCATGGAGATGCATAGCTACGAGAGGGGGAGTGTGTCTACGTACCCTCGTAGACCGTAAGCGGAAGCGTTAGAACAACGCGGTTGATGTCGTCGAACAAATTCACGATCCAACCGACCGAGTACCGAACGTACAGCACCTCCGCGTTCAGCACACGTTCAGCTCGGTGACGTCCTCGACTTCTTGATCCAGCAAGACGGCGAGGTAGTGGATGAGTTCCGGCAGCACGACGGCATGGTGACGGTGATGGTAATGCTATCTCCGCAGGGCTTCGCCCAAGCACTGCGAAAATATGACCGAGGGACGGAACTGTGGAGGGGGGCGCCGCACACGGCTAAGACAATGTTGTGTCTCCTTTGGGGTGCCCCCTCTCCTCTATTTATATATGTGTAGGGGCTTGGAGTAGAAGGAATAGTGCCACGTGAACAGTAACCGTGAATAGTACACACGTGGACTTGGACTCCAAAGTCCAATCCTATTCCTACTAGGACTCTCCCTTTTTTTCCTTCCCTAGCTGCGTGGGCTTTTGAGGACTTGGTGCACCTGGCCCAATAAGGCCAGGGCGCCTCCCCTTATCCCATGCCAGCCCTTGGGACATGGTGGACCCACTTGTGGACTTCCGGACCCCTCCGGAATCCTCCGGAACCTTCTGGAAGCTTCCCGGTACAATACCGAAAAAACTGCACTTTTTTCCGGAACCAAAAATATGACTTCCCATATATAAATCTTTACCTCACGACCATTCCGAGACTCCTCGTGACGTCCGGGATCTCATCCGGGACTCCGAACAACATTCGGTTACCAATTCACATAACTCATATAACACTATATCGTCAACGAACGTTAAGCGTGCGGACCCTACGGGTTCGGGAATGATGTAGACATGACCGAGACGCCTCTCCGGTCAATAACCAATAGCGGAACCTGGATGCCCATATTGGTTCCTACATATTCCACGAAGATCTTATCGGTCGAACCGCAATGACAACATACGTAATTCCCTTTGTCCGTCGGTATGTTACTTGCCCGAGATTCGATCGTCGATATCTCCATATCTAGTTCAATCTCGTTACCGGCAAGTCTCTTTACTCGTTCCGTAATACATCATCCCGTAACTAACTCCTTAGTCACTTTGCTTGCAAGCTTTCTATGATGTGCATTACCGAGAGGGCCCAGAGATACCTCTCCGAAACACGGAGTGACAAATCCCAATCTCGATCCATGCCAACTCAACGGACACCTTCAGAGATACCTGTAGAGCATCTTTATGATCACCCAGTTACGTTGTGACGTTTGATAGCACACAAGGTATTCCTCCGGTATCCGGGAGTTGCATGATCTCATGGTCTGAGGAACATGTATTTGACATTCAAGAAAGCAGTAGCAATAAACAGAACGAGCATATGCTAAGCTAACGGATGGGTCTTGTCCATCACATCATTCTCCTAATGATGTGATCCCGTTATCAAATGACAACTCATGTCTATGGTTAGGACCTTAACCATCTTTGATCAACGAGCTAGTCTAGTAGACGCTCACTAGGGACACGGTATTTGTTTATGTATTCACACATGTATTTAAGTTTCCGGTCAATACAATTCTAGCATGAATAATAAACCTTTATCATGAACAAGGAAATATAAAATAATAACAACTTTATTATTGCCTCTAGGGCATATTTCCATCAGTCTCCCACTTGCACTAGAGTCAATAATCTAGATTACATAGTAATGAATCTAACACCCATGGAGTCTTGGTGTTGATCATGTTTTGCTCGTGGAAGAGGCTTAGTCAACGGGTCTGTCACATTCAGATCCGTGTGTACTTTGCAAATTTCTATGTCTCCATCCTTGACATATTCACGAATGGAGTTGAAGCGTCTCTTGATGTGTTTGGTCTTCTTGTGAAACCTGGGCTCCTTGGCTATGGCAATTGCTCCAGTGTTGTCACAAAAGATTGTCATTGGACCCGATGCACTAGGTATTACACCTAGATCGGATATGAACTCCTTCATCCAGACTCCTTCATGTGCTGCTTCCGAAGCAGCTATGTATTCCGCTTCACACGTAGGTCCCGCCACGACGCTCTTCTTAGAACTGCACCAACTGACAGCTCCACTATTTAATATAAATACGTATCCGGTTTGTGACTTAGAGTCATCCGGATCAGTGTCGAAGCTTGCATCGACGTAACCCTTTACGACGAGCTCTTCATCGCCTCCATAAACGAGGAACATGTCCTTGGTCCTTTTCAGGTACTTCAGGATATTCTTGACCGTTGTCCAGTGATCCACTCTTGGATTACTCTGGTACCTCCCTGCCAAACTTATGGCAAGGCACACATCAGGTCTGGTACACAGCATGGCATACATAATAGAACCTATGGCTGAGGCATAGGGAATGACTTTCATTTTCTCTATATCTTCTGCCGTGGTCGGGCATTGAGTCTGACTCAACTTCACACCTTGCAAGACAGACAAGAACCCTTTCTTTGACTGATCCATTTTGAACTTCTTCAAAACTTTGTCAAGGTATGTGCTTTGTGAAAGTCCTATCAAGCGTCTTGATCTATCCCTATAGATCTTGATGCCCAATATATAAGCAGCTTTACCGAGGTCTTTCATTGAAAAATTCTTATTCAAGTATCCCTTTATGCCATCCAGAAATTCTATATCATTTCCAATCAACAATATGTCATCCACATATAATATTAGAAATGCTATAGAGCTCCCACTCACTTTCTTGTAAATACAGGCTTCACCGTAAGTCTGTACAACACCATATGCTTTGATCACCTCATCAAAGCGTATATTCCAACTCCGAGATGCTTGCACCAGTCCATAGATGGATCGCTGGAGCTTGCACACTTTGTTAGCACCCTTAGGATCGACAAAACCTTCTGGTTGCATCATATACAACTCTTCTTTGAGAAAACCATTAAGGAATGAAGTTTTGACATCCATTTGCCAGATTTCATAATCATAAAATGCGGCAATTGCTAACATGATTCAGACAGACTTAAGCATCGCTACGGGTGAGAAAGTCTCATCGTAGTCAACCCCTTGAACTTGTCGAAAACCTTTCGCGACAAGTCGAGCTTTGTAGACAGTGATATTACCATCAGCATCCGTCTTCCTCTTAAAAATCCATTTATTCTCAATGGCTTGCCGATCATCGGGCAAGTCCACCAAAGTCCACACTTTGTTCTCATACATGGATCCTATCTCAGATTTCATGGCCTCAAGCCATTTGTCGGAATCCGGGCTTTATCATAGCTTCTTCATAGTTCGTAGGTTCGTTGTTGTCTAACAACATAACTTCCAGAACAGGATTACCGTACCACTCTGGTGCGGAACGTACTCTGGTCGACCTACGAAGTTCAGTAGTAACTTGATCTGAAGTTTCATGATCTTTATCATTATCTTCCTCTCTTATTGGTGTAGGCATCACGGGAACAGTTTTCTCTGATGAGCTACTTTCCAATTCGAGAGAAGGTACAATTACCTCATCAAGTTCTACTTTCCTCCGACTCACTTCTTTCGAGAGAAACTCCTTCTCTAGAAAGGACCCATTCTTGGCAACAAAGACCTTGCCTTCAGATCTGTGGTAGAAGGTGTACCCAATTGTTTCTTTAGGGTATCCTATGAAGACGCACTTCTCCGCTTTGGGTTCGAGCTTATCAGGTTGAAGCTTTTTCACATAAGCATCGCATCCCCAAACTTTAAGAAACGACAGCTTAGGTTTCTGGACAAACCATAGTTCATATGGTGTCGTCTCAACGGATTTAGACGGTGCCCTATTTAACGTGAATGCAGTTGTCTCTAATGCATAACCCCAAAACGATAGTGGCAAATCGGTAAGAGACATCATAGAACGCACCATATCCAATAAAGTACGGTTACGACGTTCGGACACACCGTTACGCTGTGGTGTTCCAGGTGGCGTGAGTTGTGAAACAATTCCACATTTTCTTAAATGAAGGCCAAACTCGTAACTCAAATATTCGCCTCCGCGATCAGATCGTAGAAACTTTATTTTCTTGTTACGATGATTCTCTACTTCACTCTGAAATTCTTTGAACTTTTCAAATGTTTCAGACTTGTGTTTCATCAAGTAGATATACCCATATCTACTCAAATCATCTGTGAAGGTTAGAAAATAACGATACCCACCGCGTGCTTCAACATTCATTGGACCGCATACATCGGTATGTATTATTTCCAACAAATCAGTAGCTCGCTCCATTGTTCCGGAGAACGGAGTTTTAGTCATCTTGCCCATGAGGCATGGTTCGCAAGTATCAAATGATTCATAATCAAGAGATTCCAAAAGTCCATCCGCATGGAGTTTCTTCATGCGCTTTACACCAATATGACCTAAACGGCAGTGCCACAAGTATGTTGCACTATCATTATCAACTTTGCATCTTTTGGCATCAATATTATGAATATGTGTATCACTACGATCGAGATTCAACAAGAATAGACCATTCACAAAAGGTGCGTGACCATAAAAGATGTTACTCATATAAATAAAACAACCATTATTCTCTGACTTAAATGAATAACCGTCTCGCAATAAACAAGATCCAGATATAATGTTCATGCTTAACGCTGGCACCAAATAACAATTATTGAGGTCTAAAACTAATCCCGAAGGTAGATGTAGAGGTAGCGTGCCGACGACGATCACATCAACCTTGGAACCATTCCCGACGCGCATCGTCACCTCGTCCTTAGCCAATCTTCGCTTATTCCGTAGCTCCTGTTTCGAGTTACAAATATGAGCAACCGAACCAGTATCAAATACCCAGGCGCTACTGCGAGCATTAGTGAGGAACACATCAATAACATGTATATCAAATATACCTTTGCTCACTTTGCCATCCTTCTTATCCGCCAAATACTTGGGGCAGTTCCGCTTCCAGTGACCAGTCCCTTTGCAGTAGAAGCACTCTGTTTCTGGCCTGGGTCCAGCTTTGGGTTTCTTCGTGGGAGCGGCAACTTGCTTGCCGTTCTTCTTGAAGTTCCCCTTCCTTCCCTTACCCTTTTTCTTGAAACTAGTGGTCTTGTTAACCATCAACACTTGATGCTCCTTCTTGATTTCTACCTCCGCTGATTTCAGCATCGCGAAGAGCTCGGGAATTGTCTTCTCCATCCCTTGCATATTATAGTTCATCACGAAGCCTTTATAGCTTGGTGGCAGTGACTGAAGAACTCTGTCAATAACACTCTCAACCGGAAGATCAATTCCCAGCTGAGTCAAGTGGTTGTGGTACCCAGACATTCTGAGTATGTGTTCACTGACAGAACTGTTCTCCTCCATCTTACAGCTGAAGAACTTGATGGAGACTTCATATCTCTCAACCCGGGCATTAGCTTGAAATATCAATTTCAGCTCTTGGAACATCTCATATGCTCCGTGGCGTTCAAAACGCTTTTGTAGTCCCGGTTCTAAGCCGTAGAGCATGGCACACTGAACTATCGAGTAGTCATCAGATCGAGCCTGCCAGGCGTTCACAACGTCTGCAGCAGGTCCATCACCTAGCGGTGCATCAAGGACATAATTCTTCTGTGCAGCAATGAGGATAATCCTCAAGTTACGGACCCAGTCCGTGTAGTTGCTACCATCATCTTTCAACTTAGCTTTCTCTAGGAACGCATTAAAATTCAACGGAACAGTAGCACGGGCCATTTATCTACAACATAGATATGCAAAAACTATCAAGACTAAGTTCATGATAAATTAAGTTCAATTAATCAAATTACTAATGAACTCCCACTTAAATTAACATCCCTCAAGTTAACTAAGTGATACATGATCCAAATCAACTAGCCCATGTCCGATCATCACGTGAGATGGGATAGTCATCAATGGTGAACATCTCCATGTTGATCATATCTACTATATGACTCATGTTTGACCTTTCGGTCTCCAGTGTTCCGAGACCATGTCTGTACATGCTAGGCTCGTCAAGTTTAACCCAAGTATTCTGCTTGTGTAAAACTGGCTTACACCCGTTGTATGTGAATTCCATCTAGTCACTTTCATCATGTTGGTTTGATTCGTGTTCGCTACTTTGTTAATTTGATATGTGGGTGGACCGGTGCTTGGGTGCTGTTCTTACTTGAACAAGCCTCTCACTTATGATTACCCCCTCTCGCAAGCATCCGCAACTACGAAAGAAGAATTAAGATAACTCTAACCATAGCATTAAACATATGGATCCAAATCAGCCCCTTACGGAATAGCGCATAAACTAGGGTTTAAGCTTCTGTCACTCTAGCAACCCATCATCTAATTACTACTCCACAATGCATTCCCTTAGACCCAAAGATGGTGAAGTGTCATGTAGTCGACGTTCACACGACACCACTAAGGGAATCAACAACATACATATCATCAAAATATCGAACGAATACCAAATTCACATGATTACTTATGACAAGACTTCTCCCATGTCCTCAAGAACAAAAGTAACTACTCACTAATCATAATCATGTCCAAGATCAGAGAGGTGTTGAATAGCATAATAGATCTGAACATATAATCTTCCTCATACTACTGTGCTACTGATCACTCTGCTGCAGATATTTAGTCTCCGGGTGTGGTTGAATTGACAACTCAACTGCTAATACTTGCAAATATTCTTTGGCTCCCCTTGTGTCGAATCAATAAATTTGGGTTGAATACTCTACCCTCGAAAACTGTTGCGATCCCCTATACTTGTAGGTTATCACTCCGGTCTAAGCTCGAGGCCGAGTGGGCTTCACGCGAGCAAGTCGCTCGGGAGCGTGAGGCGTGGGCGGCTGGGCCTGAATGGCTGCAGCGCGATGAGCGCAATCGTGAGGCGGCGGCCGTGGCGGCGATGGCGGCTGGATCTAGCGCGTCGGCGGCGGCTCCTCATGCTGCTCCTTCTTGGGGTGCTCCTTCTCGGGACCTCTGGGAGGTGGCGGCGGCGGGATCGGTGGCTACCTTGGGGTGTCCGGCCGCGGGCCCTGGGCGCGGACCTGCTCCTCCACCCCGGCCGGTGGCGCGTCCGCCTCCTGGTGGTGCGGCCTTCGGCGGTCGGCCTTCCGGTGGCGGCGGCTCCAACTACGGCAGTGGGGCTCCTAGGTTCGCGGGCCGGCAGCAGCAGCGCAATGGCTCGGGCTATTGTCCCTACAAGGCTCGCCGATACAGTCCTTCAGATCCGGGCTCATCCTCCGTTGTGGGTGATGGCATCCTTCCTCCTCCTCCACCTCTCCCTCAGAGATTCTCCCCTCAGAGTGTTCGTCCTTCCCCTACCCTCAACTACTTCGTGTGTCACCGGCCGGGTCACTTCCAGTCCAAGTGCGAATTCCCTCCCTTCTTCCTCATCTGCCGTGCTGATGGCCACCTCACTGTGGACTGCCAAGCTCGCTCTAACCCCCCCCTGTCTTCAAATAGTTTGGCATGGGCTTGCCGGGCTGCTCCTTCTTCGCCCTGGACGGTGATGCTGATTTACCTGCTGTGGCTCCAGCCTTCTCCAATGCCGCCGTCATTTCGGTCCTCTCCAAGCCTGTCTCCCCTGAGATTATACTGAGTGAATTGAAGGAGTGGGGTGTGGAAGGTTAGGATTGGCAGCTACAGCCTGTTTAGGACTCTGAGTTTGCGGTGGTGTTCCCTTCCAAGGAAAGTCTCAAGATGGTTTCTGCATGCACGAGCTTTACCCTCCCCATTAATCAAGTTGTGATCTCTGTCAAGGCCGCGGAGGCTGGTGCACGGCCTTTGGGTTCTCTTTCTGATGTCTGGGTCCTTCTTGATGACGTGCCCACGGTTCTTCGCTCTAGCTCCATCCTTATGGCCTTTGGTGAACTGATCGGCAAGCCCCAGGAAGTGGATCTTTCCTCCCTAGACCGTCTCGGTCCCGCCCGCGTGCGCATCTGGTGTCTCACGCCGCATCGTGTCTTTGGATCCGTAGATGTCTTCCCCTCGTCCAGCTCGTTCCGCATCCGGGTCCACGTGGAAGGCCAGGGCGCCCAACAGGTTCCCCCTTCGCCCCCTCCGGCGCCCTTGATGACCCACAAGTATAGGGGATCAATCATA
Organism: Elymus sibiricus; assembly: GCA_039707655.1. Classification (NCBI taxonomy): domain Eukaryota; kingdom Viridiplantae; phylum Streptophyta; class Magnoliopsida; order Poales; family Poaceae; genus Elymus; species Elymus sibiricus. Next base: position 72,785,412 of record CM077672.1, on the reverse strand, counting down.
GTCCTTTCGATAAGTAAGAGTGTCGAACCCAACGAGGAGCAGAAGGAAATGACAAGCGGTTTTCAGCAAGGTGTTTTCTGCGAGCACTGAAATTATCGGTAACGAGTAGTTTGATAGCAAGATAATTCGTAACAAGTGACAAGTACCAATAGTAACAAAGAGTGCAGCAAGTTGGCCCAATCCTTTTTGTAGCAAAGGACAAGCCGGAACGATCTCTTATAGTAAGTAAAGCGTTCTCGAGGACACATGGGAATTTCATCTAGTCACTTTCATCGTGTTTGTTTGATTCGCGTTCGCTACTTTGATAATTTGATATGTGGGTGGACCGGTGCTTGGGTGCTGTTCTTACTTGAACAAGCCTCCCACTTATGATTACCCCCTCTCGCAAGCATCCGCAACTACGAAAGAAGAATTAAGATAACTCTAACCATAGCATTAAACATATGGATCCAAATCAGCCCCTTACGGAATAGCGCATAAACTAGGGTTTAAGCTTCTGTCACTCTAGCAACCCATCATCTAATTACTACTCCACAATGCATTCCCTTAGGCCCAAAGATGGTGAAGTGTCATGTAGTCGACGTTCACACGACACCACTAAGGGAATCAACAACATACATATCATCAAAATATCGAACGAATACCAAATTCACATGATTACTGATGACAAGACTTCTCCCATGTCCTCAAGAACAAAAGTAACTACTCACAAATCATAATCATGTCCAAGATCAGAGAGGTGTTGAATAGCATAATAGATCTGAACATATAATCTTCCACCAAATAAACCAACTAGCATCAACTACAAGGTGTAATCAACACTACTAGCAACCCACAGGTACCAATCTGAGGTTTTGAGACAAAGATTGAATACAAGAGATGAACTAGGGTTTGAGATGAGATGGTACTGGTGAATATGTTGATGAAGATTAGTCCTCCCACGATGAGAGGATCGCTGGTGATGTCGATGGCGACGATTTCCCCCTCCCGGAGGGAAGTTTCCCCAGCAGAATCTCTCCGTCGGAGAGCAAAAGTGCTCCTGCCCAAGTTCCGCCTCGAGACGGCGGCGCACCGTCCCGAAAGTCTTCTCTATATTTTTTCTAGGGAAAATTCACTTATATACCAGAAAATGGGGGCCAGAGGCTGGCTAGGGACCCCACGAGGTACCAGGGCGCGCCTGGGGGGGTGGCGCGCCCTGGTGCCTCGTGGGCACCTGGGTGGCCCCTCTGGTACTTCTTTATTCCGGTATTTTTTATTTATTCCAAAATAATTCTCCGTGAAATTTCAGCTCATTTGGAGATGTGCAGAATAGGTATCTCTGACATAGCTTTTTCAGGTCCAGAATTCCAGCTGCCGGCATTCTCCCTCCTTGTGTAAATCTTGCATATTAAGAGAGAAAATGCATTAGAATTGCTCCACAAAGTGTTATATTGATTAAAAACACTATAAATAACAGTAGCAAAACATGATGCAAAATGGACGTATCAACCCTCTCCGCTCGCTGATGATGACCATGATGACAGTAACGCCAACGATGGTTCTGCGGCCAAGTTCACCAGGTCGGAATGGGTTGCGCTGGGCTCAGATTTCCGGGGCGAGCTCAAATCCAGTGCTTCCTCGGACAGCCCGGCGGCTAAAGGCTCTCAGGTGGGGGCTGAGGACGTGGCGGCTACTGTTGCTGGGGCTAAGGCAGCTCTGGGGGGGGGGAGCAGCTGGTTGTGGGTGACCTCGGTACACACCCTTCTCTGCGGTTTGCTCCAATGTTCCGGCCCGCCCCGCCTTCCCGTCCCTCTCTGGCATCATCGACGTTCCTCCGCCTCGGGACCCAGAGGTTTCCGACCCGGTGTCGTTGTGCAAGAAGAAATCATCGGTGAAGAAGTTCTCGGCCAAAAGCAGGACTCCGTCGGGCTCCAAGCAGTCGGTGGCTGGGCTATGCAGGCGTTTGGATGCGGACCTGGGGAAGGAGGTGGCAGGTACCTCGGGTGGGGCGGCCACGCCTTCCTCTGCTCTTTCCCTGCCTGTCCGTTCCCCGGTCTCCACGGCCCGCAAGAGCCAGCGCTCCAAGGACGCGGGGCTTTCTGTGGTGGAGAAGGCCGCTCGCCGCGCGGAGGCTAAGGACGCTGCTCCCATAGGTACCACTGCTACCCTCTCTCTGATTCGTTTGGTCCTCCCTGCCGTCTTTGATGATCATTTAGTTAAGGTCCTTTCCGATTCAGGTATTGTTCTTGATTTGAATGTGGGTTCCTCATCCTCTCTTCTCGCGGTGATTCGTGCTAATGAGGTAGCACAGGCCGCTATTGCCAAGGCCAAAGAGGTTGCGGCCGCGGCTGCCTCTGCAAGGGATGCTTCGAATGTCGTGGAAGACAGGGATACTGAGATTGTTGTTGGGCCGATGGAGGGTGGTAGTGGCCACCCTGCCACGGCGCCGTCAAAAAGGGGCACTGCTAAACATGTCAAAGCCTGCAGCGCCCCGTGCAGGTCGAGCCTTCGCATTAAAAACCTGTCATTCAAATGAGATCCTTATTCTGGAACATTAGGGGTTTTGGCGCTCGGGGGCGCAGAGACCAAATCAGAGACTGTGTTAGGGCTAGCAATGCTGATCTCATTGGGCTTATTGAGACCTTTAAGGCTTCCTTCTCTCATAATGAACTGTCTTCGATCGCTGGGGCGGATCGGTATGCGTGGCGTGTTCTGCCGGCCTCGGGCCATTCTGGAGGCATCCTCATTGGAGCCAAGCTGGACACCTTTGACTTTGTTGCCTTTGACCATGGTGTCTTTTGGGCTAGTATGGTGGTCTTCCACAAGCATCTCAATCTATTATGGGAGGTGATGGTGGTCTATGGCCCTGCGGATCATTCACTCTCCCCTCTTTTTCTTGATGAGATGTCCAACAAAATTGAGTCATGCAACCTTCCCCTTCTTATTGGAGGCGACTTCAACCTGCTGCGCACTCCCTCTGATAAGAATAACCACAACTTCTTGTGGCCGTTAGCTGATTCCTTTAATGAGTTCATCTCAGACTGTGTCTTAAGAGAAATCCCTAGGGCGGGAGCTAGGTTCACCTGGTCCAACCATCAGGCTGACCCTGTCCGTTCGGTTCTTGATAGGGTGTTTGTGAATGTTGCTTGGGACTTTGCTTTTCCTCGTGCTTCTTTGGTGGCCCAACCCCACATTGGTTCTGATCATTCCCCCCTCATTCTGGACGCGGGGCTGGAGCCACCCTTTGTCGCCAGACGTTTCCAGTTCGACGCCTCCTGGTTTCTAGTTGAGGGTTTCACGCCTATGCTTTCTGATAAGATCACCTCTTTCTTAGCCCATGTTCCTAGATCCTTCGGGCCGATGGATGATTGGCACTTATGTTCGTACCAGTTGAGGAAATTCCTGAAGGGTTGGGGCAGTAACAGAGCGGCGGAGGCCCGTAGATCCAAGCTAGACCTTCAGTCTAGGATCTCGGCCATGGATATGGAGGCTGATTTGCTGGGCACGCCTGCTGGTGGATGGCAGGCCCGCTATGACCTAGAAGACTTACTTATGTAGTTGCACCATCAAGAAGAGTGGTATTGGCGTCAGAGGGGTACTATTAACTGGACGTTGAAAGGCGATTCCCTGACTGCATATTTCTTTGCCGTTGCGAATGGTAGGCGTCGACGCTGCCTCATTGATTCCCTCCTGATCCAGGGCACTCGCTCTTCCGACCCGTCTGCTATCATGCAACATGTGCGCGACTTCTATCTCAACCTCTTGTCTGCGAGACCTCCCTCTAGTTTTTCCATCTCTAGCTCACTCTGGGAGGGTGCGGCACGGGTGTCCGATGCTAACAATGCTTACCTTTCCATTCCTTTATCTGACAAGGAAATTGAGTCCGCGGTCTTTTCCTCCAAGTCTAACTCAGCCCCCGGCCCGGATGGGTTCTCCGCTGCCTTCTTTAAGAAATTCTGACCTATTTTGAAACACCTCGTCTGTGCGATCGTGCAGGGTGATACGTCCATTTTGCATCATGTTTTCCTATTGTTATGTATAGTGTTTTTAATCAATATAACACTTTGTGGAGCAATTCTAATGCCTTTTCTCTCTTAATATGCAAGATTTACACAAGGAGAGAGATTGCCGGCAGCTGGAATTCTGGACCTGAAAAAGCTATGTCAGAGATACCTATTCTGCACATCTCCAAATGACCAGAAATTTCACGGAGATTTATTTTGGAATAAATAAAAAATACTGGAAGCAAGAAGTACCAGAGGGGGACCACTCAGGTGCCCATGAGGCACCAGGGCACGCCACCCCCCCAGGCGCGCCCTGGTGGCTCGTGGGGCCCCTGGCCAGCCTCTGGCCCACACTTTCTGGTATATAAGCCCATTTGCCCTAGAAAAAATAGAGAGAAGACTTTTGGGACGGTGCGTCGCCGTCTCGAGGCGGAACTTGGGCAGGAGCACTTTTGCTCTCCGGCGGAGCGATTCTGCCGGGGATACTTCCCTCCGGGAGGGGGAAATCGGAGCCATCGACATCACCAACGATCCTCTCATCGTGGGAGGACCAATCTTCATCAACATCTTCAACAGCACCATCTCATCTCAAACCTTAGTTCATCTCTTGTATTCAATCTTTGTCTCAAAACCTCAGATTGGTACCTGTGGGTTGCTAGTAGTGTTGATTACATCTTGTAGTTGATGCTAGTTGGTTTATTTGGTGGAAGATTATATGTTCAGATCTATTATGCTATTTAATACCCCTCTGATCTTGGACATGAAGATGATTTGTGAGTAGTTACTTTTGTTCTTGAGGACATGGGAGAAGTCTTGTCATAGGTAATCATGTGAATTTGGTATTCGTTCGATATTTTGATGATATGTATGTTATTGATTCTCTTAGTGGTGTCATGTGAACATCGACTACATGACACTTCACCATCTTTGGGCCTAAGGGAATGCATTGTGGAGTAGTAATGATATGATGGGTTGCTAGAGTGACAGAAGCTTAAACCCTAGTTTATGTGCTATTCCGCAAGGGGCAGATTTGGATCCATATGTTTAATGCTATGTTTAGAGTTATCTTAATTCTTCTTTCGTAGTTGCGGATGCTTGCGAGAGGGGGTAATCATAAGTGGGAGGCTTGTTCAAGTAAAAACAGCACCCAAGCACCGGTCCACCCACATATCAAATTAACAAAGTAGCGAACACGAATCAAACCAACATGATGAAAGTGACTAGATGGAATTCCCATGTGTCCTCGAGAACGCTTTACTTATTGTAAGAGATCGTCTCGGCTTGTCCTTTGCTATAAAAAGGATTGGGCCACCTTGATGCACTCTTTGTTACTATTGCTACTTGTCACTTGTTACAAATTATCTTGCTATCAAACTACTCGTTACCGATAATTTCAGTGCTTGCAGAAAATACCTTGCTGAAAACCGCTTGTCATTTCCTTCTGCTCCTCGTTGGGTTCGACACTCTTACTTATCGAAAGGACTACGATTGATCCCCTATACTTGGGGGTCATCAAGACTCTTTTCTGGCGCCGTTCCCGGGGAGTGAAGCGACTTTGGTGAGTGGAATTTGGTAAGGAAACATTTATATTACGTGCTGAAATTTACTGTCACTTGTCACTATGGAAAGTAATCCTTTAAGGGGTTTGTTCGGGGTATCTTCACCTCGACCGGAAGCACAAATAGTTGCTCCTCAACCTACTGCACCTACTGAAAATATTTATTATGAGATTCCTTCGGGTATGATAGAGAAACTGCTAGCTAATCCTTATGCAGGAGATGGAACGGTACATCCTGATATGCACTTGATCTATGTGGATGAAATTTGTGGATTGTTTAAGCTTGCAGGTTTATCCGGAGATGGAGTTAAGAAGAAAGTATTCCCTTTATCTTTGGAGGGAAAGGCATTGACATGGTATAGGCTATGTGATGATACTGATACATGGGACTGGAACCGATTGAAATTGGAATTCCACCAGAAATTTTATCCTATGCATTTGGTTCATCGTGATCGGAATTATATATATAATTTTTGGCCTCATGAAGGAGAAAGCATCGCTCAAGCTTGGGGGAGGCTTAAGTACATGATGTACACATGCCCCAACCATGAGCTCTCAAGAGAAATTATCTTACAGAATTTTTATGCTCGGCTTTCTCATGATAATCAAACCATGCTCGATTCTTCTTCGACTAGCTCCTTTATGAAGAAAACTATTGAATTCAGATGGGATCTTCTGGAAAGAATTAAATGCAACTCTGAAGATTGGGAACTCGACAAAGGTAATGAGTCAGGTATAATACTTGAGTTTGATTGTGTTAAATCTTTTATGGATACCGATGCTTTTCGTAAGTTTAGCACTAAATATGGACTTGACTCTGAGATAGTAGCTTCCTTTTGTGAATCATTTGCTACTCATGTTGATCTCCCTAAGGAGAAGTGGTTTAAATATTATCCCCCTATTAAAGAAAAGATTGAGGAACATGTTAGTGTTAAAGAAGAAACAATTGTTCACCATGTTGATTCAGTTGTGCCTACTGCTTATATTGAGAAACCACCTTTTCCTGTTAGGATTAAGGAACACGCTAAAGTTTCAACTGTGGTTAACAAAAGTAATATTAGAGCACCTAAACCCTCTGAACAAATTAAAGTTGAACCTAATATTGCTATAGTTAAAGATCTATTGGTCGATAATATAGATGGGCATGTAATTTACTTCTGCGATGAAGCAGCTAGAATTGCTAAACCAGATCATAAAGATAAAAACAGTAGGCATGCCTGTTGTCTCTGTTAAAATAGGAGATCATTGTTATCATGGCTTATGTGATTTGGGTGCTAGTGTGAGTGCTATTCCGTTTACCTTATACCAAGAAATTATGAATGATATTGTACCTGTTGAAATAGAGGACATTGATGTTACTATTAAGCTTGCAAACAGAGATACCATTACACCACTTGGGATCGTTAGAGATGTTGAAGTCTTGTGTGGAAAAATAAAATACCCTACTGATTTTCTAGTCCTTGATTCTCCGCAAGATGATTTTTGTCCCATTATATTTGGTAGACCTTTCTTGAACATTGTTAATGCCAAGATTGATTGCGCTAAAGAAATTGTTAGTGTTAATTTTGGTGGTATGTCTCATGAGTTTAATTTCTCCAAGTTTCGTAGACAACCTCATGATAAAGAATTGCCTAGTAAAGATGAAATCATTGGTCTTGCTTCTATTGTTGTACCTCCTACTGATCCGTTAGAACAATATTAGCTAGACCATGAAAATGATATGCATATGAATGAAAGAAATGAAATAGATAAGATGTTCTTTGATCAACCACATATCCTTAAACACAATTTGCATGTTGAAACTCTTGGAGGCCCTCCTCCACCTAAAGGTGATCCTGTATTTGAATTGAAACAATTGCCTGATACACTGAAATATGCTTATCTTGATGAAAAGAAGATATATCCTGTTATTATTAGTGCTAACCTTTCAGAGCATAAAGAAAAGAGATTACTTAAAACTCTGAGGAAGCACTGAGCTGCTATTGGATATACTCTTGATGATCTTAAGGGCATTAGTCCCACTCTATGTCAGCACAAAATTAATACGGAGCCTGATGCTAAGCCAATTGTCGACCACCAACGACGATTAAATCCCAAGATGAAAGAGGTGGTAAGAACTAAAATATTAAAGCTTCTGGAAGCAGGTATAATCTATCCCATAGCTGATAGTAGATGGGTAAGTCCCATTCATTGTGTCCCTAAGAAAGGAGGTATCACCGTTGTTCCTAATGATAAAAATGAACTTATTCCACAAAGAATTGTAACTGGTTATAGGATGGTAATTAATTTTTGAAAATTAAACAAAGCTACTAGAAAAGATCATTACCCCTTACCTTTTATTGATCAAATGTTAGAAAGATTGTCTAAGCATACACATTTTTGTTTCCTAGATGGTTATTCTGGTTTCTCTAAAATACCTGTATCACAACCCGATCAAGAGAAAACCACCTTTACTTGTCCTTTTGAAACTTATGCTTATAGACGTATGCCTTTTGGTTTATGCAATGCACCTGCTACCTTTCAAAGATGTATGACTGCTATATTCTCTGACTTTTGTGAAAAGATTGTTGAGGTTTTCATGGATGATTTTTCCGTTTACGGAACTTCTTTTGATGATTGCTTAAGCAACCTTGATCGAGTTTTGCAGAGATGTGAAGAAAATAATCTTGTCTTGAATTGGGAGAAGTGCCACTTTATGGTGAATGAAGGTATTGTCTTGGGGCATAAAATTTCTGAAAGAGGTATTGAAGTTGATAAAGCTAAGGTTGATGCTATTGAGAAAATGCCAAGTCCTAAAGATATTAAAGGTATAAGAAGTTTCCTTGGTCATGCTGGTTTCTATAGGAGATGTATTAAAGACTTCTCTAAAATTTCTAGGCCTCTTACCAATCTTTTGCAAAAAGATGTTCCATTTGTTTTTGATGCCGATTGTCTAGAAGCCTTTGAAACACTTAAGAAAGCCTTAACCACTGCACCTATTGTTCAACCACCTGATTGGAACTTGCCTTTTGAAATTATGTGTGATGCTAGTGATTATGCTGTTGGTGCTGTTCTAGGATAGAGAGTTGATAAGAAACTAAATGTTATCCATTATGCTAGTAAAACTCTAGACAGTGCCCAAAGAAATTATGCTACTACTGAGAAAGAATTTCTAGCTGTTGTGTTTGCATGTGATAAATTCAGATCTTACATAGTTGATTCTAAAGTAACTGTTCACACCGATCATGCTGCTATTAAATATCTTATGGAAAAGAAAGATGCTAAACCTAGACTCATTAGGTGGGTTTTATTGCTACAAGAATTTGACTTGCATATTATTGATAGAAAGGGAGCTGAGAATCCCGTAGCAGATAATTTGTCTAGAATGGAAAATGTTCTTGATGACCCACTTCCTATTAATGATGATTTTCCTGCTGAACAATTAGCTGTCTTAAATGCTTCTCGTAATACTCCTTGGTATGCAGACTATGCTAATTACATTGTTGCTATATACATACCACCTAGTTTCACATACCAACAAAAGAAAAAAAAATTCTTCGATTTAAGACATTACTTTTGGGATGACCCACATCTTTATAAAGAAGGAGTAGATGGTATTATTAGAAGTTGTATACCTGAGCATGAACAGGAACAAATCCTACGGAAGTGTCATTCCGAGGCTTACGGAGGACACCATGCGGGAGACAGAACTGCACATAAGGTATTACAATCTGGTTTCTATTGGCCTACTCTTTTCAAGGATGCTCGTAAGTTTGTCTTATCTTGTGATGAATGTCAAAGAATTGGTAATGTTGGTAGACGTCAGGAAATGCCTATGAATTATTCACTTGCTATTGAACCATTTGATGTTTGGGGATTTGATTATATGGGACCTTTTCCTAAATCCAACGGGTATACTCATATTTTAGTTGTTGTTGATTACGTTACTAAGTGGGTAGAAGCTATTCCAACTAGTAGCGCTGATCATAACACTTCTATTAAAATGCTTAAAGAAGTTATTTTCCCGAGGTTTGGAGTCCCTAGATATTTAATGACTGATGGTGGTTCACATTTTATTCATGGTGCATTCCGTAAATTGCTTGCTAAATATGATGTCAACCATAGAATTGCATCTCCCAATCACCCTCAATCTAGTGGTCAAGTAAAATTAAAAAATACTGGAAGCAAGAAGTACCAGAGGGGGCCACCCAGGTGCCCACGAGGCACCAGGGCGCGCCACCCTCCCCCCCCCCCCAGGCGCGCCCTGGTGGCTCGTGGGGCCCCTGGCCAGCCTCTGGCCCCCATTTTCTGGTATATAAGCCCATTTGCCCTAGAAAAAATAGAGAGAAGACTTTTGGGACGGTGCGCCGCCGTCTCGAGGCGGAACTTGGGCAGGAGCACTTTTGCTCTCCGGCGGAGCGATTCTGCCGGGGATACTTCCCACCGAGAGGGGGAAATCGGAGCCATCGACATCACCAATGATCCTCTCATCGTGGGAGGACCAATCTTCATCAACATTTTCAACAACACCATCTCATCTCAAACCCTAGGTCATCTCTTATATTCAATCTTTGTCTCAAAACCGCAGATTGGTACCTGTGGGTTGCTAGTAGTGTTGATTACATCTTGTAGTTGATGCTAGTTGGTTTATTTGGTGGAAGATTATATGTTCAGATCTATTATGCTATTTAATACCCCTCTGATCTTGGACATGAAGATGATTTGTGAGTAGTTACTTTTGTTCTTGAGGACATGGGAGAAGTCTTGTCATAAGTAATCATGTGAATTTGGTATTCGTTCGATATTTTGATGATATGTATGTTGTTGATTCTCTTAGTGGTGTCATGTGAACGTCGACTATATGACACTTCACCATCTTTGGGCCTAAGGGAATGCATTGTGGAGTAGTAATTAGATGATGGGTTGCTAGAGTGACAGAAGCTTAAACCCTAGTTTATGCGCTATTCCGCAAGGGGCTGATTTGGATCCATATGTTTAATGCTATGGTTAGAGTTATCTTAATTATTTTTTCGTAGTTGCGGATGCTTGCGAGAGGGGGTAATCATAAGTGGGAGGCTTGTTCAAGTAAGAACAACACCCAAGCACCCGTCCACCCACATATCAAATTAACAAAGTAGCGAACGCGAATCAAACCAACATGATGAAAGTGACTAGATGGAATTCCCATGTGTCCTCGAGAACGCTTTACTTATTATAAGAGATCGTTCCGGCTTGTCCTTTGCTATAAAAAGGATTGGGCCACCTTGCTGCACTCTTTGTTACTATTGCTACTTGTCACTTGTTACAAATTATCTTGCTATCAAACTACTCGTTACCGATAATTTCAGTGCTTGCAGAAAATACCTTGCTGAAAACCGCTTGTCATTTCCTTCTGCTCCTCGTTGGGTTCGACACTCTTACTTATCGAAAGGACTACGATTGATCCCCTATACTTGTGGGTCATCACAGGGCTTCTGCTTAGGATCGGTGGACATCTCTCGTCTGAATTATGCAGTTGAAAGATCGTGGATGTCGCCTAGAGGGGGAGGGGGTGAATAGGCGCTTTAAAATAATTACGGTTTAGGCTTGAACAAATGCGGAATAAAACTAGCGTTTAATTAGTCAAGCACAAAACCTAAATCGACTAGGCTCACCTATGTGCACCAACAACTTATGCTAAGCAAGATATACAACTATGTGATAGCAAGATATATAACATGAAACACTATGGCTATCACAAAGTAAAGTGCATAAGTAAAGGGCTCGGGTAAGAGATAACCGAGGCACGCGGAGACGACGATGTATCCTGAAGTTCACACCCTTGCGGATGCTAATCTCCGTTTGAAGCGGTGTGGAGGCACAATGCTCCCCAAGAAGCCACTAGGGCCACCGTAATCTCCTCACGCCCTCGCACAATGCAAGATGCTGTGATTCCACTAAGGGACCCTTGAGGGCGGTCACCGAACCCGTACAAATGGCAACCCTTGGGGGCGGTCACCGAACCCGTACACTTTGGGAACCCTTGGGGGCGGTCATCGGTACCCGTCAAATTGCTCGGGGTGATCTCCACAACCTAATTGGAGACCCCGACGCTTGCCCGGAGCTTTACACCACAATGATTGAGCTCCGACAACACCAACCGTCTAGGGCACCAAGGCACCCAAGAGGAACAAGCTTGGGCACCCAAGAGTAACAAGCTTCTCAACTTCACTTCCACGTATCACCGTGGAGAACTCAAACCGATGCACCAAATGCAATGGCAAGGGCACACGGAGTGCCCAAGTCCTTCGCTCCCAAATCCTACCAAAGCAACTAATGCTAGGGAGGAAAATGAGAGGAAGAACGAAGAAGAGAACACAAAGAACTCCAAGATCTAGATCCAAGGGGTTCCCCTCACATAGAGGAGAAAGTGATTGGTGAAAATGTGGATCTAGATCTCCTCTCTCTTTTCCCTCAAAAACTAGCAAGAATCCATGGAGGGATTTAGAGAAAGCAAGCTCGAAGAAGGTCAATAATGGGGGAAGAACACAAGCTCAAAGGGTTAGAACGGGGAGAAGACCCCCTTTTATAGGCCCCCCCCCCCCCAAATCCAACCGTTATGTGCACAGGCCGTGCACAAGCGGTACTACCGCTCAGAGGAGCGGTACTACCGCTGGGAGCGGTAGTACCAGCCGACCACTGCGTGTACATGAGTACAGAAGCGGTAGTGCCACCGGAGCGGTACTACCGTTCCCATGGGCGGTACTACCGCCTGGGTACGCAGGGTACAGAAGTACTAGCGGTGCAAGAGGGTAGTAGGACGGAAGTACCGCACAGAGCGGTACTACCGCTACCAAGTACCGCTCTAATACCGCTCAAGAAGAAAACGCAACAGCAGCACGAAAATAAGCGGTAGAGGCAGCGGCAGTAAAAAGGCGGAAGTACCGCGCAAGCGGTACTACCGTGTTCTACTACCGCACTACTGCCGCCCATTTACAGGAGCACAAAAACAAGCGGAAGAGTCCGCGGTAGCTCATAGCAGAAGTACCGCATTAGCGGTACTACCGTGGAGTGGAGCGGTACTACCGCTTGGGAACTGAAATACTGCCCAAGTAAAATAGATGCAGTCAAGAAGAACGAAACTGCGATAACTACTGCAAATGAACTCCGAATCCAGCAAACTCAAGCTTGTTGGATAGATGACGACAAGTACTATCCAACAACAACTGGTTATATTAAGAACCAGCAAAGGAGAAGAAATGCCAATAGGATAAGGAAGAGGAACTTCCCACAATATGAACCGGCAAAAACTCCAACATCGAAAACATCATAGAAGATGCATATGAACTCCGTTTTCGATGAACTCGAGCTAGTCAAGAAGATGACCATAAGCTCTAAAACTCACACAGAGAAAGACCAAACAAGAACCAAGAAAGATGATGCAAGGATGCAATGGTTTGAGCTCTCTACGAATGATACGATCAAGCTACTCACTCGAGAGCCCCCTTGATAGTATGGCTATCGATCCTATAACCCGGACTCCCAACTACCACCATGCGACCGGCAAAATAGAAAACCTATCAAGGGCAAACCTTTGAGTTGCACATAGTCCACTTAAGCTAGATGATGACGATCTTGACTTCCTCAAGTTGGACCACCTTTCTTGATTGTGTTGGCTCGATGAAGACTAGTTGATTGCTCCCCCATACTCCACTATGGGTGAGCCACTCTTCGGCACATCTTCACAAGTCCATTGTCACCACAATGGACGGCAAGCTTCAAGCATGATCTCTTCGTGATGCTCCACTTGAACTTGCACACCGCAATCTTGATGACGATCACCACTTGATGTCATCCTCCATGGGTTGAATGAGATCTTCCTCTTGACGCAAGCCCATGGAAACATACCTAACCCCACATAGAAATCTCACGTAGACAATGGGTTAGTACACAAAGCGTAATGGACAATGCTTGCCATACCATGGGATCACTTGATCCCACTCGGTACATCTTCTACACTTTGTGTGTTGATCAACTTGAATCACTCTTTGTACTTAGTCTTGATCAACCTTGAATCTTTCCAACTCTCTTCATTAGGATGATGTCTTGATGGTAAACATGAATGTTCACACAATCTTCTTCTTCAAGACATGCTTGCAATAGGCTCAACACTCACATGACCAATCTTTGGATAAATCCTTGAATAGCACCTTGGTCATCACATAATCTCCTTGAAACCAACAAATGGACTTCAAGAAATGCCTATGGACAAACCCTTCAATATAACTCATGGCAACCATTAGTCCATAGAGATTGTCATCAATTACCAAAACCAAACATGGGGGCACCACATGTTCTTTCAGCAGTCCTTACGCTCATCCCTAAGGTTAAGGGGGCCGATGTCATTTCCCAGTTTCGCCCTATAGCTCTTATTAACAATCTTGCCAAGTTTCCGGCGAAAGGGTTCGCCACTAGGCTCTCTCCGGTGGCCCACAAAGTCCTGAGCCCGATGCAATCTGCCTTTGTGAAAGGCAGGTTCATTTTGGATGGTATCATGAGCCTCCATGAGATTGTGCACGACCTCAAAGTCAGGAAGACTAGAGCTTTGATCCTTAAACTCGACTTGGAGAAAGCTTACGATTCTATCAGCTGGGATTTCCTTTGCAAAGTTTTGCTTGCCAAGGGTTTTGATGGGGCTTATGTGCACCGGCTGATGCAGTTCGTGTCCGGTGGGCACACTGCTGTGGCCGTCAATGGGAATGTTAGCACCTTCTTCGCTAATGGTAGGGGCCTCAGGCAGGGTGACCCGTTTTCTCCCCTCCTCTTCAACTTCGTGGCTAACGCCCTCTCCTGTATCCTGTCTCGTGCTGCCCGGGCGGGTCACATCTCCCCAGTCTCTTCCCGTATTATTCCCGAAGGGGTCACTCACCTACAATATGCCGACGATACTATCATCATGGTGGAGCTCAATGAACATTCCATTACTAATCTCAAGTTCCTTCTCCTTTGCTTTGAGGCATTGTCGGGCCTTAAAATCAACTTCTCCAAGAGCGAGGTCCTGGTCACAGGGGTGCCCACCTCAGAGGCAGTGCGTGTCTCCCAGCTTCTTAATTGTCAGCTTGGGACGTTCCCTTTTAAATACCTTGGATTACCTATTGCCCCCTTTAAGCTCCATGCTAAAGATTTTAGACCTCTCGTGGCCAAGGTTGGCAACCGCGTCATGCCCTGGCGGGGCCGCTACAACACGAACGCGGGCAAAGTTTGCCTTACCAACGCTTGCCTTTCCTCCTTACCTATGTTCACTATGGGCTTTTATCGACTTACGGAGGGGACGCACAAAGGATTTGATAAGCATCGGGGTGCGTTTTATTGGAATGCTGTTGACAATCGCCGCAAATACAGACTGGTTAAATGGCAATACATTTGTCGCCCTAAGACCCATGGGGGGTTGGGTATCCTTAACACCTCTATCATGAACAAATGTCTTATCATTAAATGGTGGTGGAAAATTATGTCCACTGGGCTCGGTACGATGTGGTACGACATCCTGAAAGGCAAATACTTTCCTAATTCTAGCCCCATGTTTGCTTCGGCCTTGGGTGGGTCCCAATTCTGGCGTGACTTGGTCAAAGTCAGAGATGAGTTTAGAAAACACGTTAAGTTTGTTGTTGGGAATGGTTCCTCAATTCGTTTCTGGCTGGACTGGTGGTCTGGCGACGCCCCTCTGGCTATTTCCTTCCATGTCATGTTCTCCTACTGTCCGGACCCGGAGATCTCAATCTCTGAGCTTGCCGGGGCCGGCTGGGATCTGGGCTTCAGAAGGACCCTTTCTCCTAAGAGTTGGGTCAATGGCACCTCCTTGCTGCTCGTTTCCCGGTACTCTCGGAGGAAGGGGATTCTGTTTCCTGGCCTCACTCCTCCTCGGGTAGATTTTCGGTCAAGTCCCTTTACTTAAGACTGATTCCTGGTGCACCTACCAACAGATTTAAACCCATTTGGCATGCTAGGGTGCCCCCCAAAATTAAGATCTTCATGTGGCAGGCCTTCAGATGCAAATTACCTGCTGCCGACCAAATCCGGAAACGGAACGGCCCTGGCTCTGGCCATTGTGCTCTTTGCTCGGCCTTGGAGGACTCGGACCATATCTTCTTTGGGTGCGTCTTGGCTAAGTTGGCCTGGTGCTGTATCAGAACCTGGTTTGGGGTCTCCTGGGCTCCTAATTCCTTTGCTGAGCTTAGGCCGTTGGCGGCTAGTCTTATGGGGCAAAATAGACACATCTTTTGGGTGGGCTTCTCAGCGCTATGTTGGGCGCTGTGGACCATTAGAAATAAATTCACTATCGAGCATATCTTTCCTAACAGACCGGCTGACTGCTTTTTCAAAATGATCATATTCTTGCAGCAGTGGAAATTATTGACTAAGGATGCTGACCGGACGGCTCTGGAGGAGTTGATTTCGAGGGTGCGATCTTCTGCCACTTCTCTGGTCCAGCCCCAGCGCGATATTGGATGATTTCTCCTTTTGGGCTTCTTCTTATTTAGGCTCAGTAGGTTGCGTACCATGGTTTCTGGCCTGCGCGCCACCTAGCTATCCTACCGTACTTATTCTCTGGCCATCGTCCTTGTTCTTGATACTTATGTTTGGGTTGTTTGACTCTGACTGGTGGCTTTATTTATAAAGTCGGGCGCATGCCTTTTATCTAAAAAAAAGTGAATCGAGGTTGAAGACGATGGTTTGCCTGCTCAAACTCCCACAGCTTTTCTGCTTTCTTTCACTGGATTTATTCAGAGCTACAACGAAGGAAATGGTCTCACGGCCCCTGACTTTGCGCCACTACGATCCTCGACGTTTGTGCCATCCCACGTACAGACCAGTAGGGCGTAGGACTCGGTCCTGTTGGTTTAAACCTCGAGCTAATCTCGCTAACCTGCTAACTGACGAAACTGACAGAGAAAAACATAACACGATCGAAACGGTTGTCATGGCAGCGAAATCTAACTGAACTTTTTGAACCTCCTGAACACGCAAGGTTTATTCTAACACGCTTTGCCGCCATGGCAGCACATTGGCAGCCGGGTCGCTGATAGTCTGAGACCCTGAGTTGCCATGAGATGAGTTGTGACATTCGTTGCACCAAATCCTTTCTCGAAAAGAAACAGCCGCGACACTCTGCTGCTGAATACAGATGGCAGAGTCACGCCTGACGGCGTCCAAAGACTTTGATCCCAACTACTATGCTATGCAGTCTACAGTACACTTACTTTTGGCCAGATCCAGCAGTATTATATTTGCAGTCTACACACAGTAACACCACGGCTTTGACCACATGTCGAAGCTTGCCCTCATTTTTTATCTGAACTTGATAGGAACTTGCGTGCAGGTTCAACGACGGTGACTTGTCTGGACTTTGTTCTGACGTCCGATCACAAGGTTTGGTCGGTGCATCATTAAAATAGAATGATTTGACGCGGTCCACAGTCCAAATTCATTTCATCTGCTTAAGACAGATTCTTAGCAGCAGAGGATAAGTCGCCAATCTTGACTTTCAACCTGTTCTTGAAAATTCTGCAGCCGAGACGGCAGAGAGAGGCAGGTGATTGATTAGGAGAGAAAGCAATTTGATCGTCCTGGCAACGGCGGTCCATCCCCGGCCGGCTACCGTCGATGGCCTCCCGGCGCGTACTTGTGCTCCTCGCCGTCGTCGCCTCGCTCTGCCGCGCGGCGGTTGGTCAGGGTGCCAAGCCCCTGCTGCCGGGCGGGCCTAGCTGCTCAACTGCTGATAACTACACGGACGTCAGTCCGTACAAGAAGAGCCTCGACGAGCTCCTCGCCGGCCTCCCGGCGGCCGCCTGGGGCAATGGCTGGTTCTACAACGGCACGGCTGGGGCGCCGGGGACGCCCGACCAGGTCTTCGGCCTCATCATGTGCTACGCCGACCGCAACGCGACGCAGTGCCGGGAGTGCCTGGACGGAGCTCCTGCGGGGATCACCACGGCGTGCCCGGGGAGCCGGAACGTGCGCGCGGCCTACGACGCGTGCGTGCTCCGGTACTCGCCGCCGCCCTCCTTCTTCTCCACTGCCGACCTCGACGTGAATTTCTTCGTGCGCACCATCGCCGTCGCCGTTGACCCGGAAAAAATGCTCAACGCGTGGCTCACGCTCATGACCGACCTCACGGGGCGCGCCTCGAGCTCGCCGTCGCGGGTGGCGAACGCGACCACGCCGTACGACGGCGACCCGGCGACGCTGGTGTACGGGCTGGCGCAGTGCACCAGGGATCTCAACGCCACCGAGTGCACCAGGTGCCTTGTCTCGGTGGTCGGGCAGCTCAGGAGGCGTTTCACGAACGAGACCGGCGGCGCAATCAAGGCGTTCAGCTGCTATGTCAGGTACGAACTCGGTGCTTTCGACATCACCCTCCCGCCTGAACAGCCGCAGCCGCCGCCGCCGTCGTCTCCACAGCCGGGAGGTCAGTTTCCCATCATACTCGCATCTTTCTAGCTAGCTACGCAGTCAGTCAGTGTTATTCATGGATTTCTTTTTCCTGCAGGATCATCGTCTTCCTCAAGAACAGCGCTGGTGGTTGGCCTCTCTGTCGGCTCTGTAGCATTGTTGGCCATTCTAGGCTCGATTTGTCTCTCTTTACGACGGCGACGGCGAAAGCGAGCTAAAATCCTTGAGCAGGAAAGGGAGCAGCAGCTGGAAGAGGGCAGCTTCTTCGACGGCGACGACCCGGCCATGGAAGACGACTTCGAGAAAGGGACCGGGCCGAAGCGGTTTCGCTACGGCGAGCTGGCCATCGCCACCGACAACTTCTCCGACGAGAAGAAGCTCGGGCAAGGAGGATTCGGCTCGGTTTACAGCGGACACCTCAAGGAAATGAACCTTGATGTGGCCATCAAGAGAGTCTCCAAAGGGTCCAAGCAGGGGAGGAAAGAGTACGCCTCGGAGGTGCGGATCATAAGCCGGCTCCGGCACCGGAACCTGGTGCAGCTCATCGGCTGGTGCCACGGCGGCGGCGAGCTCCTCCTCGTCTACGAGCTGATGCCCAACGGCAGCCTCGACACGCACCTCTACGGCCGCAACAACGCCGCCGTGCTCCCATGGCCGGTTAGGCACGAGATCGTGCTGGGACTGGGCTCTGCCCTCCTGTACCTTCACCAGGAGTGGGAGCAGTGCGTGCTCCACAGGGACATCAAGCCAAGCAACGTCATGCTGGACGCCTCCTTCGCCGCCAAGCTCGGCGACTTCGGGCTCGCCAGGCTCGTCGACCATGGCCGAGGATCGCACACCACGGTGCTCGCCGGCACGATGGGGTACATGGACCCAGAATGCATGATCACCGGCAAGACGAACGCCGAGTCCGATGTCTACAGCCTCGGCGTCGTCCTCCTTGAGATCGCCTGCGGCAGGCGCCCTCTGGTTACAGCTGAGCACGAGGATGACACGACGCACCTGACTAAGTGGGTCTGGGACTGGTACGGCAGGGGAAGGATCCTCGACGCCGCCGACGAACGGCTGCAAGGAGAATTCGACGGCAAGGAGATGGAGTGCGTGATGGTGGTCGGGCTCTGGTGCGCCCGCCCCGATCGGAGCCTGAGGCCGACGATCAGGCAGGCCGTGAACGCGCTGCGGTTCGAGGCGCCGCTGCCCAGCCTCCCGTCGAGGATGCCGGTGGCGACCTTCATGCCGCAGGTAGGCACTTTCACTACATCTTCGGCTGCCACAGGCGGCACCAGCAGCACTGGCACATCTTCAGTTGCAACAGGCGTCGGCAGCAGCACTGGCACTTCTTCAGTTGCAACGGGCGTCAGCAGCAGCAGCGCCGGCACCACCCTAGCAGCAACCTCGACTGAGACGTCCTCCCTGCTGAAATGAGGAGCAGATCAACATGTTCTGTTGCATCAGATGATTTTGACAATTTTGTACAGGTGTATCGTAGATTCATAGTAATACAGAATTCGACTCGTAGAAGTTACAAAAAAAAAAAAAAAGAGACAGCTGCAGAAATGCAAATCACGTCTAAATACTGGTAGCGGAATTTTGCTATTTATTACTCCCCTCGGCACGGAAAAGAGGACACAGAAAGGTGGATCATCAACTACTGATTCACACAGTATATATTCAATTTTTCTCTGTTTCGATAATTTACAATGAAAACGCCGAACAGCATTCGCTTCCACAACCTTACACCCACCGATACTCTTCGGTTTCCTTTGCCTTCTGACCTTCATACATCGCTGAGAAGTGGGGGTACAAAAGATGGTCCTCCATACACGGCGCGTGAGACTAAACAGCAGTAGCAACTGGAGTGTCGGGGTGAGCACCCCATTCAGTCCATGATCCATCATACACGGCAACATCAGTTTTGCCGAGGCGATGAAGGCCCTAAATCGGGAAAGTTAGGTTAAGCAACACAACTTAGCATCGTCAAAGTAAATCTTGCGATCTCAAATCCCAGGAGAACTTACCAAAGCTAATACACATGCTGTCACACCAGTACCGCAAGAGGTCACAATGGGTTGATCAAGTGATATACCTGATTCAAAACCACACCAGAACAATTAGAAAAAGACTCCACTAAAACAAGCATAAACATGAGCCACCGGGTACCACACACAATTATGCTGGACATTTGAAGAATATCATCGAGCTTTACAATAACACAAATAAGAAG
The DNA here is from genome assembly GCA_039707655.1 of Elymus sibiricus. Taxonomy (NCBI): domain Eukaryota; kingdom Viridiplantae; phylum Streptophyta; class Magnoliopsida; order Poales; family Poaceae; genus Elymus; species Elymus sibiricus. Next base: position 72,765,236 of record CM077672.1, on the reverse strand, counting down.
CTATGCTAACATTTGGAATGACACAAGATTAGTTTAGCAGTTAACATGCACAGATATTTTCAGAAGGGGCGAGAAAAAGACTTCCAACCCGGACAAACACAGCCTGGAGGGCATCACTAGCAGAGAGGAAGTGTTCCGAAAATCTACATGGATAAAGTACATACCTTCTTGCTCGAATCGCTTACGGAGCTCATCTGCAGGCAATAGCTTTTGTGTACTGTCAAGCACCTGCAGAAAGTCAATGAAGACTTAGCAACATCTATGCACAATGCAAATTTAACCAAAGTATCATGTTAAAAATAAGAGTACAAAACTGAATCGATTATTCCAACTTCCAACCTGAGGAAAAGGAACGCATTTGCTCCCAGGCACATGCCCGCTTCTTATTCCCTTGCGTGGCTCTGGAACTGCACCATCAAATCTGGCGTACATTGCATGTCAGAGTATGTAACTGATAGGCATCACATACAGCTCAATGAAGCATTCCACCTTTTTCAGGAGGTAACAAACAAGAAGCACAAGTCGATATCATAAACCACATCAAGTATTTACAGTTGGACAGGACAAGACAACAACAAAAATATACTCAAAATGCAAAAAAACTGTGCCTACTTATTGACAAATAAATATTCTAGACTTCGAACCAGCCTCCTTGCAGGATTATTATGCAAGGTAAGGCTGTCTAGAAACTCCCTTCCCCAAACCCCACCTCGTGTGGGAGCTTCTGGCACTAGGTACGCCCTAGAAGGATAGTATGATGAGTCTGACTATGAAGATTATCCAAATAATTTGTGCTGAATATAGCCACTTATTAGGGTCACTTTGTCATTTCTATGAGGTGCATTACAGTGCCACAGTATGCAGTTATTTAGTTACTGAATGTCTACCAAAATCAAATATTTTTCTGTTGCAGCTCCGGAAAAAAAAAACGTTTTAACATGTTTGATAGTTACAACGTTCCAGAAAAAACAGAACTGCCTCTTAAAAGCCAGCATAATACATATACAAGCCTTAAAAGAATAAAGATGAAGGACAAGACTATGTACAGAATAAAGAATAAAGTATAATTTTCCAGAATAAAATATTAGCATTACCTAGGCTTCCCTCGAGCATCTATAACTTGATGTGTCTGGGCCTCGATGTTCTCTTTCACCTGAGCAAATTACGTACCATCAGTTATATCCAACATGCAGTATGAATTTAGTGAATGGTGACACAGTGGGAAATAACACCACTAACCTGACCAAGATTCCAAAGAAGATGAGGCTGCAACTTTGCTTCAAATGTGGTGGGACCAACCTACATCGAACAGATAAATGTAAGTTATTTTATATAACTAAAAATGAAGAATAGAACCCATCACAACAGCTAATAATTACTTAGGTATCGCAATTAAGAGGTTGGTAAATCAGTAGTACTAGTAAGACTCACTGAGATTCCAGATGTAGTATTGCCAAAACAAAAAGGAGAGGTGTAAGAAAATTTACCGATTGCCCCTGATAAACTTTCTCGATTGCTTCACTAGCAGCACTGGCTTTTAAGATAGCATCACTAGAGGCACTTGATTCGACATCATACCCAGAAGCACGCCATTGGGGCAAACCTCCATCCAAAACCCAAACTTTGTCATGTCCATAAGCACGAAACATCCTGTTATCAAGGTAACAAACATCACGCACATGCAGTTAAGTACAAAACCTTTACAAATGAAGCATATCGCACATGCACTGGTAACAAAACTATAATCATCTAAGAATAACAGGAAACAAGAATTGTCTCTTGTTTCTTACGGAATTCTAGTCTATCTTGTTTTGCCTGGTTCTGAGGAAGGAAAAAAATAGTGAACTTACCACCAAACACGAGCAGCGCTAAATAGACCCTTTCCATCGTAAACTACTATTCCATCTTTGTTGTAGATGCCAAGGGAAGACACAGCGGCAGAAAATGCTTTTTCAGATGGCAGCATGTGTGGCAGCTGAGTCAAAAAATAATACATTAAGTTCATGTGAAGGTTGAAGACAGGAAAGGGAAGAAGATACTCCCTCCGTTCCTAAATATAAGCCCTTTTAGAGATTCCAATATGGACTACATACGGAGCAAAATGAGTGAATCTACACTCTAAAACACGTCTATATACACCCGTATGTAGTCCGTATGGAAATCTCTAAAAAGGCTTATATTTAGAAACGGAGGGAGTAGAAAACAAGAATAGAAACAAAAACGTTTGTACTATCACACCAAGTATGTTAAGCTCGCTCGTGTAGCTATAAGAAACCAAACTTCACTAACTCAGTGACTTTAAATCATCAAGTAATAGGGGGTTAAAAATAGGAATCGTCAGATCACAACTAAAAAAAATTATCTGAGTGTGTTCACTGTCTTGTGGCATGACGGTTGCTGTTTTAGTGCCCCTTTTTCCTGAGGTGTTTTGGTTCAATCTATTAGGCGAACTGATGCTGCGAACATGCCCTTGTTAAAGCAAACTGATGAGACTCGGTTAATTCTCTACCTTGTGTTCTTGCCTACTATTGTAATGCATAATGCACAGCAATGCTGTGACTATTTATGGTAAGAGATATCAATAGAGAAGTATAGAGAAAAGCACATATGTCCGAAGTAAAAAAATGCAGAGTGATGTAAACATGCAGTATACGAACAAAGTTCATACAACTAATCTGCAATTTATGAGCAGAACTTACACTAGATGCTCGAAATGCACAGTGATGTAACGTGTAAAGAAATAATAAAGTTCATACGACTACTTTGTAATTTGCGAGCAGAACTTACACTAGATGCTCTGTCAGATATTCCATCAACATCAAAGAATAAGGCACCAGGGATATGAGCGACCTAGAGAGATTGAAGTAAATATTAGGGTCCTTAAATAAATAAACAAGAATAGTAAGCATATAGAGCCATCAGCGAAGTGCAATGGCATAAGATTGAGCTGTAAAAATTTCCAAATTTCAAACCAGGAACTTAACACATGTAACCATTACCTGGTACTCCTGAAGTGGATTCCTTTGCTCTGCAGGCATATACCAAGAGGCATCCAGTACCTAGACAAAAAGTAAGGGCATAAGACACAACGTATGCCAGTGGACATATTTAACAGCAACAAAACTATCCTATGAATAGCATAGTTAAATGTGATTCCTCCTAGTAGTATCTGTTCTATTATTCATAGTGAAGAGAGCCCAAGACTAATTTCAATAATGTCCAGAAAGAAAAGGCCTCCAAAATGTACCATTTTTTCAGTAACAAAGTTTTTTTTTGGGAAATAGGTTTATCCGGAATGTGAATGCAGTGTAAATTGTTGAGACGAAAAATGGCAACCAAGGGGCGTTGACTTTCGGCGAACTGTAATATAGTCACTTCAATTGTTTTTTAAAGACTTGAGATTACTACTAGTGCTAAAACAACACCCATCAAAATCCTCTTTCAGCTAAAATATCAATTCACGTACTAGCTAACATCACTACTTTAGCAAACAGATTTATCACTTCTAGCAAGGCTGACCAAATTGCCACGGCAGCAGAACCCCAGCCAGATGAGTGCTCAGAACCGAAGCCAGATGAGTGCTCTGTCTTAAATCTATACTAATTGCACAGCTGACATTCAGATTTCAGAGGGCGGGCGCAGCAGAATAGCAGGTGCTATACCTTCACATCGGGGTCCCTGAGGTTGGCGTGCAGCCACTCGGCGGACACGACAGGCTCGGTCCGCGGCACCGCGTGGACGCCCGACGTGGCGGCGGCGGCGGCGGCCTCCGACACGGCCGATGACGTGGCGTTGAAGCGCGCGGCGATCCCGAACCGCATCATCGACGGCGACGCCCCGCACCCGACCTCCGCCGCGCGCGCCCATCCGACCCTGCCCTGCACGTTTCCAAAAAAAAACAAAGCACCGTCAGACCTGGTGGATCGAGGCGGGGGTTGCAGCGGCAGGGTTACGACCGCGGGGAGCGTGCCGGCGGCGGTGGCGATGAGGAGAAGTAGGAGGAGAGGAGGAAGGGGGGTTTCCTTGGGGAGGAGCCGGGCGCCGCCGCGGAGGGCGAAGGCGGCGGAGGCGGCGCGCGAGAGGAGCGAGGCCGCCATGGGGTAGGGTTCTGGCCTCTGGGGGCTCTAGAAGGTTCGGGGGAGAGTGATGGGTGGGAGTGGGGGACGGGAGGAGAAGAAGAGGCGGCGATGGGCTGGCTGCCGTGGAGGTGGGGTGGGCGTTGATGTTGACGTGGTGGAGTAAAACCGTGGTTAATCCGGCCGGAAAGGAACCCCTGTTTACGCGGCGGCGCCCAATGGCCGTGGGTGTTGGCCGCGGTTTTCCGGTGGTTTTTCAGCCTCTTCCTTTTTTTTCCCATGGATTTTAGCCTTTTTTTTTTCTTGTGTGCTGAAAAGATTACTACTCCCAACATTTAAAAGTTAGATGGAGTAGGAAAAAAAAAGTTAGATAGGGTAGGTATCAAGATGCACCGTCACCCATGCCAAACAATAAAAGACTGAGCTTTTTTTAACACAGTACAGACGCATACGTCCATTTTTACACTCATACACTCACCATATAAATACACGCACGCACACCACCTCCGAGAGACTGAGCCAGAACAACAACTGTTGTCGATGAAGAGAAGCATGAATTGGAAGGATCCAACCTAAAGATACACGAACAAAGACTGGTTCCACATTGATCCACTAAAGACCAACACCGACTAAATCCCACGATATCAACGTAGACACATCTCCACACGCTCTCCGACGACGCTAGACGCACCATCAGGTCAGGGGCTAGGCGGGGAGAAGCTTATTCCATCTTCTGGGAGCCGTCATCGCCTCGCCTTCCTGAGAAGGACACAAAACCTAGTCAACCTCAAAAGAACACCTAGAAACGGAGCAGGAATCTTCCCACCGGCAAGGGCCAAGGTCCATTGCGCCTCAATGGCCCTGAGGCCACCGGAGACGAGGCGGATAGGCGCCGACGCCGATGGAAGGCGAAGAAACCCTAGTGCGTGGGCAGCCGTTAGAAAGGCGAAGGGGTACGTCCATGAAGGAAAATTGACTTAGCATGGATCGTCAACTATTGACAGGACGGTGGGGGTTCGAGTTGAAGAAAGTAAAACATCGCAGAGGTGAGAAATATGACTAACAGAAGTCATGGAGCAAGAGTGTGTGTGAAATCGTTTCCTCCTCCCCACGAGACGACCCCCGGGCGATTAGGTTTTCCCTCCTCCTGTCAGCGCCATCGTTGGTCTGTCTCGCCTCTGATGGCCTTCGGGTCGTGGAGGTGCGGCGAACCTTGCCCCCTCCCCCCCCCCTCCCCCGGCCGATGGCAAGGACCCCACTCTTGTTTTTTGTTAGGTTCAATGTCTTAGTTGGGGCTATGTGGCGGCGATCCCCATCCCAATTGTGCATCTAGCGTTGTCGAAGGGCATGTGGAGGTGTGTCTCTGTCGTATCTCACATGATTCGATTAGTGCTGGTCTTCGGTGGATTTGTTTGGATCCAGTCTTTGTTCATGTGGTTACATGTTTGATACTTTCGGTCTACAATTCTCTTCATCGGCGATAGTTATTGCTCTGGTGCGCTGGTCCTACGGGGTCTTAGCACGACGACTTTCCGACTGTCTACTATAACAAGGTTTACCCAGCTCCTGTGAAGAGGAGGTGATGACGGTGGCGCGTCTTCGACTCGCTCCGATGCTTGGAGTCATTGGTAGGCGGTCCACGAACCTGTTTGTAGTTTTGTTAATTCTGATGTTCTCTGTACTGCCACGACAGATTATGAGTAGATTGGAAGTTTCTTCGAAAAAAGTGTGTGTGTGCACTTGTGCATGCACGCGCGTGCTGTGGTGCGTGTGTCTGTCATATTTGATGTTAAATCATCGTGTAAAACTAGCTAGTTTAAGTTGAATTTGGATGAATGGATGAGTTAAATTGCTGGTGATAATTTCAAAGCGAAATGAGTTTTTTGTGTGTGTGTGTGTGCGAAGTATCACATAGTTTCATAGAGCATGGATCATCGTTGAAGGACAAAAAAGTATCACCTCGCATCATTAGATTTGAGGCGCAACTTGCAATTTTCGCATAGAAAGGTTACAACTCATAAAATGAAGATCGTAAATGCATACCACAGGTATAGCGCTCAGGAACTCATATCTGTGATCTTCATTCACCATATGATAAAAAAAATGAATTACTTACATTTTCTTTGAGTGATGATAGCTGCACCACGGATGCCCGTAGGTTCAAGAAGTTCATACTTCATATAATAGATGAAAGATCAAAGAGAACTAGAGCACTTGAAACGAAAACAAGATGTACAACAGCACTGCATTCAGTCAATCTTATAACAAGCATATGCAACACAAGTCTTATTTGAACCCACTTTATATATATCCTCTGCTTGTTCCTCCTCCCTATGTCACAATAAACAGTTACGGTGCCAATATCGATTCCGCCACGGGAAGATTTTCACCTAATCATTGTGTTGAAAACCAGGAAGAAGCGACGCGATGAACCCTACAACGACCAGCTGGACCTCTTTCAAGATGCCGCCGAGCCAGCTGCGCCGGTTTGCTTCTCCCTCTGCCCCTTGCTGGTTCTCGTTGCCCGCTGCTGCTCCTGGTTCCTGGTTCTCCGCAGCTTGGTCAGGGTTTGCAGGATCTGCGAGGTTTCCACCTGAGAAGCAGACAGTGAATTGATATACGAATTAATTACATCGATACTGCCAACTAAATGAAACATATATCGATCATTGGTGCCCCTTCAAGAAATATCTAACATATTGCAGCAAGATACTGCCAACTAAAAAGATATTAGTAATTGGAGTAAATGCCTGACAATCAGAGAATATCTAACATAGTGCATCAAGAAATATCATTTCATGAGCCAAGGGGTCAGCATGACAAGATTACTTCCACATCCATCCTATTTATTGGTGCTACCGATGGCCACTTTGTGATATTTATACAACTTTAGTTCATGCAAGTGCTAGGAGACTTTCAGCCTTGCAGACCATTAAGAAACAAGTATCAACCTCCACTTAAGTGATAGTGGTGAAAAGGATAATTATAACATTATGGTCATGTTTAGAGATTCACAGGAGTGGATCTGGTGTTTGAAATACAACACACAAAGTGCATAGAGGCAGATTATGGAGAGTAAAGGACCGCTACCAGGTGGTTGATCGTTGCCATCATTCTGGGCAGCCAGAGGAGCACGGTTTGCAGGAGCCTGTGGTGGACGAGCGGCCACACCTCCCGCTCGCTGGAGCCATCTTAAGAAAGGTGTAATTGCTCCAGTTTGATATCTGGAAGAAATGAAACCCCATGGTTATCTAGCAACAAAAGAGAGGCTATACAAGAATATAGCAAGCAATGAAGCATCAAGGTCATAGTAAGCCAAGAACTCACAGGTAAATCATGGATGCAAACAGTATGAGAAGAAACAGCCTTTGTTTTGATCCTTCTTGGCTAAACAAAAAGACCACTGCTGCTAACTTGATGATCAGAGCCAGGTCAAGCTGAAAAGCAAAGTGAAACCTCCTCACAACAACTTGTCTTTGAGGGCCATTTTGCTGCCTAGCATCCTGTCCTTGTTCCTCACCAGCCAATGCGCCAACGCTTTCACTTCTAACACAAAGCAATGGAAGAAATAAGTAAAGAAAGTACAACTATGGTGCTTTTAACTGGTCACAGATAATCCTGGATCAGGATAAGAAGACAATTTAACATAGTAGAGAACTGCATAGGCTTTGCCAACCTATCAACAAAAGAGTTCATCTTCATGAAACCTCTCGTATATGCAGGGCGGACATGTCTAAATTTTCTATGGATTAACTTAAACTTACAGCATCAAAAGCAATACTTAAGAAAGGTTCAAGTAAATTTACTTGACCAAATAGGATATTGCCATGCTGCTAAAATTCTAAAGCAAATTAATCAATTATGGAGAGCACCACTGTAATTAACGCAAAAGATGCCTGCTATTCTTGGAGTCGTGTTATTATGGCTTATGTCTATTCAACAACGAAGTCGCTATATGTGCTATAACAGAATACAACCTTCTCTTGATGCCCCTAGATAGAATAAGAAAGACCACTGAAGTTTGCACACTGCCTCCGATTTTTTATGACAACTTAAGGGATTTGTGTGCATGCCGAATTGGCAGGGTTGTGCACCAACCCAAGCTTGAATAAAACAGAAGAATGGGTAAAGGATTTCATGGGAAAACATAACCAAAAATCCAAGACTTAATCAACTCTTTCATGAATCTCTTGGCTCGCCACTGTCACCCTTAAAACATAACGTTTTATTCTGTAGTGTTGTCACAGATCTGCTTTTGTTCCGAAAACAATAAAACATCTACACAAGTCAACAGATTAAGTATGTGGAACCCAAGATAGATTTTGCAAACCGTTTATCGCACTAATTGCATTCCGACCTTAACATGTTCAAGCGAGCAAATAACTCACGTTGGTATATGATCACATTATGACTTTCACATAAATTACTACCATAGGACAAACAACTCACGTTGGTATATTGTAAGCGAGCGGTATGAATGTCTTTGGAGCGTAACCTCCCATCGCCCCCATGAACTGATTCTCCTGTATGGCATATATCCCTGGACCCTGAGCCTGATCATCCATACCCTGCTGGGAGAACATCCCTGGTACGAGCATCGGGTACATGAGCGGAAACGTCGGAGAAGAGGCACTTGGAGCCCCTACCTGCATTATAACAGGCAGAAACAATGCCAAATATCACCACAAGGCAGCATACGATAGGGGACATGATGTTTCAGAAAGAAAAAAAACAGTGTGTATAAAGATAGGTTAATGCATTCAGCACAACTAATTCAACCAATTCACTGAAACTACAAAGTGTTCCCTGGAATCTTGAGTCGAGCGAGTCAAATCCAACACAGACGAGACCAAAACGAGCTTTAACTCGTGCATCAGCTGCAAGCCTGCAACGAAACCTTGACCGGATCGCCACCGGGACGACCCAAAAAGGGGCGGAGATTCCCCCAGGCCGCTGGCCTTCCCCACGGAACCCACGAAAACCACGCCTAAGAACACCCTAATTCCGCATCGAGAACACGAGCACGACCTGAATCTAAGCGCCGTGGGGCAAAGACCCGGCGTCCCGCTACGATACAGCTGCACGCGCTGGGCACGGACGAAAAGAAGAGCGCATAAAATCGAAGGGACGGGGAGAAGGGTGCTGACCTGGGGCGACCGGATCGGCTCGCCCGACGCCTCCGCCGGCGGCGAGGAGTGCGCGTTGCTCTGGGTCTGGGCGTCGGCTTCCGCCATGGGAGACGAGAAGGGGGGAGAGGTCTGTCTGTCTGTGGGTGGGGCCTGACTGCCTGCCGGTGCGACACCGATACGATCTGAGGGAGGAGCACCCTCTTGTTGGTGGGCGGATGGACGGCCCGGATTTGCGGGTGCACGTCACTGGAGAGGCGCACGCCGTCCGTTGGGGGTGATGGTCTCGATGGTCTTCTCGCTTCGGCGTGAACCAACACGCCAGTCTGGTCTGTGAGACGGTGATACTGTGCTACTCGCTCGTGCATGAGGTAGAAAGTTTAAGGTAAGAGCAACTCCTGCGCTATAATCGTGATCCGCAAAAACAGTTTACGGCTCCGTAAAACTGATTTGCGGTTATGGTACGGGTTTGCGTCATCTGTTCTATTCGACGCCACGCGGTATCGCAAACCAGTATCGAAAATCATGATTTTTATTCATATAATCTTTACCTAATAATATTAAAGGGAGAATTCTTTCTCCATTTTTTGGTCCACATAATTGATTTTTGTTTTTTCGTACGTCCGTCCGCTTTTTTCGTACGTCGTCCCCCGTCCCCGTTTTTCTTTTCGTTTTCCATTGCACGTAAAAGAAATTCGCGTTGAAAAAAAATGCGTTAGCAGGGACTCAAACCCAGCCCGCGGGGAACAAGGCCACACGCACTAACCGGTTCACCTAGCAATGCGTTGTTTGAGACAGAGAAGGAATATATCCTTTTACTTGGTATAGATATGAAACCGGCCCAGGCAATAAAAAAGGTTTGTATTCCCGTACTGGGCCACCTCTTTTGGGCCGCAAGCCATATGGGGCTTGAAGAATTAGCGAAAAATATTACGATTCACTAAAGGATCAAACTTTTCGCTCAAAAAAAAAAAACGAAAGGATCAAACTCCCCCTAAAAAAAAAACCTAAAGGATCAAACTGAACAACCAACTCGATCAAGTGTTATTTCTGCTTAGAAACTTGACCGGGACAATGAAGAGCTGATATTGCCTAGACTATAGCCGTGCTGCTCAGCCGTACTTTGGTTACATGCACTGTTCAAGAATTCATACAAAATTTGTTTCTCTTGAGTTTAAAATTACACGGATTAATGGTTGACCGATTAATCCAGTTAATAGGCCGATTCAGCGATTAATCGCTACTCCCAAGCCGAGCGAGCAGCTACCAGTTAACGATTTCCTCAACATTAGTAACTTACATGTTTGTTGGTCTTCTTAGATGCAGAGCCCTGGAAGATCATGGTCTTCTCTCATTTTCTTTTTTTGGGTGTACATTCTTTTTTTTTTTCGAGAAACTTCCAATCTATTCATCTTCAATCATGGCAGTACAAAGGACAACAGAGGTAATAAAAATTACAACCATGTCCGTGGACCACCTAGCGACGACTACAAGCACTGGAGCGACCGAAGGCGCGCCGCCGTCATCGCCCCTCCCTCACCGGAGCCGGGCAAACCTTGTTGTAGTAGACAGTCGGGAAGTCGTCGTGCTAAGGCCCCATAGGACCAGCGCACCCGAGTAGCAACCATCGCCGATGAAGAAAGTCGTAGATCAGAAGGATCAAACCTGTAAACACCCAAACGAAGACGAACGGAGACCGGATCTAAACAGATCCACCGAAGACCAGCACCGACCGAATCCCGCGAGATCCGACGGAGACAAACCTCCACACGCCCTCCGACGATGCTAGACACACCATCGGGACGGGGATAGAATGTGAGAGACATTATTCCTACCAAGGGACATCGCCGCCGCCACACAGCCCCAACCAAGACGTCGAATCTAACAAGAACGAGAATGGGGTCCCTCCCGCCGGCGGGGGGCCGAGATCCTCCGCACCTCCATGGCCTAGAGGCCATCGGAGATGGGGCGGACCGGTGGCGGCGCCGACGGGAGGAGAACAGCTTTTCTTGTGGAGGAGGAAAGAGAAGAATTTGCGGCGGAGCCGGGCAAAAATACATTTACTTTTTCTGTGTATATTCTCTTCTAAACAATATATACATTGCAGGTAGGGGGGAGAAGCAGGGCCGGCCCTGAGGGGGGGCAGGGGGGGCGGCCGCCCCGGGCCCCCGAAACCAAGGGGCCCCCTCTCCAGGTATATGTGTGAGCATTGGTACCCTAAATTCAGCCATTGAAGGCGCTCCAACTGTTGTTCTGTGTGTCAATGAAGAAGAAAGACGATACGTTATGTTTGCTAGTTTAGTTAAAACATCAATACATATCAAACTTATTAATGTTTTACCCAAATGATAAGTGCCACAGACGAAGCACTCTGGCCCAGACGTTTTTTACAACTAAAGTTGTCATCTAAAAAAACAAATCCAAAAAATAAACTGACACTTGCCATTCGAAAAAAAAGTTGTCATGCTTCACAACTAAAGTTGCCATCCTCGCGTCACTAAACTTGCCATAAAAAATGTTCGGAGTTGCCATTTGTTCGTGCCACACGTGTGGCGCTTATTAGGGTCCATGTTTTAACATCATACAATACAATAATCCTCTTAATTACAATAAACGTTCAAATCCGAAAAATTAAAACAATAACAAATGATTCGGAATTAAAAGAATTGTTCACATCACACATGAATACAAATAAGATCAAATAAATAAAATGAGAGACTATTCCCCATATAGTTGCCACCGGTGCTTAATGAGATCATTGCAGAGCTGGTGGTGTGTGCCATGGTCTTCGATCTGCCGGTAGGTCTCAAGGAATGCAGTGATCTCATCGGGTTCCTGTCAGCCTTGACACGGCTACCAATATTGCCATAGAAAAACTCTAAGTTTAAATCCTTCTCATCCTCAATGATCATGTTGTATAGAATTACAAGTGCAGTCATGATATTTGTGAGGGATTTCTTATCCCAGAAGCGAGTTGGACCTCAAACAATGGCAAACGGAATACCCGGATCAATGGGAGCTCGGAGGTACTCGGGACCAATACCCGGATCAATGTCTTGGCAAACATCCGCACGCATTTGGGCGTGGTGGAGAAGATACTCATCGGTGTAATCGGTCTGAATGCCATATGCTATCACTCTCATTGTCGCCGATATTTTTTGGTATGCATTAAATCCAAGCAAACCGGCAGCATTCCTCCGGCGAGTGAAGAGACGACAATTTTGCTCGCAAGCTTCCACAATGCGAACGAAAAGAGACCTATGCAAAGGCCTACCAAAGAGATGAGCCGGATAGATTGGTACCTTAGCGAAATAATCTTCCATGAGCATATTGTGGCCGAGATCTCGGTTGGGCGGAATGCAAAGGCGGCCGACCGTTGATCCGCGGTGTTTCTTCTTCTTGCCAGCTTCTGATTTGTCGACGAGATGCAACAAGAGGAGGTGCTCGACATCGTCGTCAAAAAGCATCACCTTTATGTCAGAATCATCCGACTCCGACGAGGAGGACAAATTCCAATCATCCATTGCTCAATCGTGGCCGAAGCAGCCGTATCCGGCCGCAACGAGGCTCTCCACGTAGCTACTGGTCGGATCCATGGCGACGGAGGCTGCTGCCCGCCCGCGGCAAGAAATGGGCATCCCGAGCTTCAATCTTGATGGAGAAGACGCGGGCGGGGACGGTCGAAGCTCTCCACGGCGCGGGATGGCCGGACGTCGCAAAAATCGCCGGAGATTTGAGGGGGAGGGGGGGCGGAACGACGTGCACGAGCGGAAATTTCCCTCCCGCCAAGACGCGCGTGGGATAGAGGGAACCGCAAAGGAGGAGGGGAAAACCAGAGATTTGGTAGCTGCGGGCAAAAACTTAGAGGTCGCCGCAAAAAAATTGCGGGTCCGAACCCGCCGGTGGTCCGCCGGCCGCCCAAGCCAACCTCCGGCAGCCCGCCAGCCGCGCCGCCCAAGCCAACCTCCGGCAGCCCGCCAGCCGCGCCGCGCCACCGGACGGGGAAGCCTCACCAGGGCGCCGCCGCCCCAGATCCATGGATCGCAGCCGAGCAGCCAGAGAAGGCCTCACCGCCGCCTTCCCCAGAGCCATCCGGACTTTGCCGGAGGACGCCTCGGGCGGCAGCGAGGGGAGGAAGGTGCGGCGGGGGAGGAAGGTGTGGCCAGGGGAGGTGGCAGAGGAAGAAGGATCCGACGGCGGTGTAGGGTGGCGACTGCACTAGATCGGGAGCCCCAGGTCACGCTAGGTCGGTAGCCCCCCAATCGCCCTCCAGGCTCCAGCATTCATATTCACTAGTGGTAGGGGCGCGCCTCTTGGGCGTGTCTGAGCGTACTTATCTAGCTTCATTAGTTGTGAACGTGCTTGTGTGATGTAAAATAGGCCAGGAAGCGTATATAAGTAAAGTACGGTGAATAGAAAAGTGCACTGTAGAGAAAGCTACTACAGCAGCAATAACGGAACACAGGCACAACTTTCACGAACATCCATTTACCTTGCTACGTTCAGATAATGAAAATATACAGTAAACGAATCCATTGATTGAAACCCATCCGCGAACGAAATGAGATCTAGAACCGCTCCAAGACGCCTTACCCATGCCCATGGACGAGCTTCTCGGCGGCGCCAGTGTTGGTGGCTGGAGCGACGTCTCCACCTCACGGCGGGCAGCATCGCGACCATATCGTGCCTTTCCCGCAGACGTAAGGAGAAACCAATCAAAATGCATACCAAGAATATTCCATTGATGATGGGGATCAAGCTTGCAAGAATGTTGTTATCTGCAAGAACAATCACCATGATTAAACTAAACTAAGTAAGATGCCAACAGGGAAAGACCGATTGAGAGTGTGTAGCATTCGGCACTACATTACCGTTCAGAGTAAACACACCCAGGTTTGTATCGATCCTTATCAATTTATTTCGGACAGTGGAGGCTGAACCATATACTTCCATTAACCACAAAATTAAGGAACTGGACCATTTTGTCTTGTCCATCCATATTCCATTATGGCAACTCTGATCTGTATATACATATTAATTACTAATATCAATTTTTCTTCAGCAGATAAATCAGATCATCAAACTGTAAAGATTGACATCCAACCACATGTATAAAACTTACTATCATGTAAATTAATATCAAACCAGTTGGAAAATAAACGACAATAGAACATGCATGATGGTGAAACCTCCATACTACAATATGAAAGACGAATTCAGATTAACAATCGATGCAAGAAAATATGAGAGATGCAGTCTTGGTCATTTTTCCTTTGTGGCATCCCCTCAAAATAAATAAATAAAGATGTTCTTATTTTAGCAAGGATACACTGAGCTGGGACGATTCAGTCTGAAATAAAATATGATGACTACGTAGGATTCAGAAGACAAGACATTTGCTTCATTCCAACAAACATGGTCTGCTGAACTGAACTTCATTTCAGCCAGCTTTGGTAAAAATCTATATCTGAATTTGTGGTGTTGTGGAGCGACTTGCAGCTGAGGGAGGACTGCAAACATCAAACTTGTATGCCCATCCCACATCAAACTTTAAACACGCTGAATTAAATATTCCAGTTTAGGCTCCGATCAATGTACTTTATGAGGGTTAAGTGTACTTTCTAAATACCAGAGAAATCATACCATGTAAGCACAACCTAGCAGCTTGTACAAACTAACATCCAATCTGAAAGAGGAAATTGTCGACAACAGATGAAAGGTAATATGGTCCACGACTGAGCATGGTTATCTATAATCCTCGGTGAACATCGTAAATTGGGAACCAACAATGCTGACAAGCTAAGAGTAACTTTACGATCTATAATCCACACCAAAACTCCTGCATATAATCCGAACAATAAAGTAAAGAAAATGGTGTGACCTGGCTCTTTATTTATGAAAATGCTACATAATTTGGCAGTCAGGTTATATAGCAGCAACCATCTAAATAAAATAACTCAACAGAAAAACTGTGCCACTGTCAGATCACTGATATTGTGTTTGTGTTACAACGTGAAGGATGCTAAGGGTGAGTGATTCCTAAATTAAGAGGTACAATTTTATATTGTGAATCAGTGTTTTGTATAAAGAGGGATCTTCTAGATTAGATGGGAACTTGAAGGACGTGTGATGCTAATTAGTATAGGTGCAGTGTCGAGCAGCAGATGGCATATTAGACCTAGGAACCTATATATTCATCAAGTATTACCATTTGGTGTGGTTCCAGAGTGGATCGAGTGGCATAGTTAAGAGTCATGAAAGAAAGGCTTTCAAGTGCATCTAGCGAACGAAACGATAGAGTTGAGTACTTGATCTCTTGTGACAGTGAAGCTCGTAGTTAGTATGAAAATTAGCTTTAGCATACTACTATCGGCATCTAAGGCATGTATGAATGTACCAAAATTTGCACTAATAAGGAGCATTATCATATTTGTTTAGCAAGCAAACAGCGATAATTATTGCAGCTGAACACTTCTGAATAAATTCAATGCCGAAGAGTGGTGTTACCTTCTTAGCACTCGGGTAGCTGTCCTTGAGTAGCGCGCGGTATTTTTCCAAGCTGAAGTTCTTGACCTGGTGGTCCGTGGTGCAGCATCTGGTGCTGATGCAATCAACAGACTGCCCCATCATTATGTCTCCTATTGATCCAATAAACAAGCTGAACATAACATAGTCCAAAGCTTTGTAACATATTAAAAGTAAAGAACCCTGATAATAAGCTCTATAATACATTAGTGATAGAGAACATAATATGCCACTAACCACATTACCCAAAATGCAGTTCACCAAACCAGCTGCAACAAAGTCATACCTTTTGGGTCAAGTTCCCATGAAATCTTGATAGCATCGGAAGTTGTGATTGCCTGGAGAAACAGACAGAATGGTATAGCTGGGCTGAGAAAACAACAAAACAGTTGTTGTTTACACAGTGCATTGCACCATAATTCTAAATAAAAAAATGCTACTACATGGGATATGGCTGAGAACAGAGCATGTTAGACCAAATATGCATAACATAAATACTAAATTTTTTACATAAAAAAATAAATCACCATCTTATCCAGTCAAAACAAGCATGCTAAGCGATGATAAAGAATAAATATTGAGGAGCAACATTTACGCAAGTTACACTAAAAATACCTTTTCGATGACTGCTCGAACCATGTTTCACTTTCCTCAACAATAATCTCCGGCTGACCCTCTAACAAGCATAAAGACAATAGCAAATAAGAGAATGAACATCTTAAAACATGAATAACAGAAGAACGATGCCTCATAAGTTAGTCACTTACCAACCGCAACGCACGGAGTAGTAACAATGAATGGTCTGCACCTAGCCTTGTGCATCTTCTGTTTTGCTGAAGCTAGTGTTGTTCGCCCTCAAGGGAAACATGCTTTTGCTAAATCAGTGTTCTCTGCTGGTATGTGTTTCATGGCAAATTGTCAGTCAGATGAGGTCCTGGAGAAAGGGTAAAGATTCAGATGGCACAACAGTAGGTGTAAAGTGCTAAACCGATTACTGATGATCCTAATCTTCTGTCATGTCAACTACTCCCTCCGTCCCAAAATAACTGTCTCAAGTTGAGACAGTTATTTTGGGACGGAGGGAGTATATATATATAACCTAAGTTTGGTTCGTTAAGATTCTCTTTAGATTTCTCTGAGTAATTTGAGAATACAATAGCATATGGAACATGATACATATATGGTTACTCGCAATAGGGGAGAACAACTAAATTATGCTGGGGAAGATGAACCAACATGGATCCGACACCCGCTGCTCACGTAATCCACCACAGGGCAAGGCGGACAGGGAGGTCACAGGTGGCCAATGAGGGCGAGGCCCTGACATGGATGAGAGGAGAGGTGGCGGCGACAGGAGAATAGGGGAGAGGAGAGGTCCGATCTTCTCTAGCAGCCACCCCTACAGCACACGACCCCTACATCCGCCGTCTCTTCCCCACCTGCCCACACTACACAGGCAACCGATCCGAGCGGAGCCAGCGCCTCTCCCGCTTGCCACACCCTGCTCTGCACGCCCAGAATTCAACTTGCAAAGAATGGAGTTGGATATGTGCAGCAGTCATGTAAATATCAACAAAAATATAACAGAAGCTTATTTCAAATGTAATACCTGCTGCAGTCCCTATACCCATCAAAGACGACCCTGCATTTCACATTATGACTCGCACATAAGCAAAATCAATATTCACCAGCCTAGTAACCTGCAAGAAGAAAGAGGACACTAAATTTCTGTAAGTTATATATCTCTGATATGCTTAAATTCATTCCCCCGCCTTTCGTGATAAGAGCTTCAAATGCATACATCAGTTTACTTACCGTAAGGATATCAGAGATGCCGCGAATTCCTTGCCAAAGAATATCATCAGCCAAGTTGAATGCTTCTGTGACAGGAGTGTTTGGAGAAACAGCAGACAACAGCTTTCATTTGGGATAACAATGAGAGTGTCCACACTATTTCTCAAGGCTGATATTCCTTCTTGAGCCTGTATACTCCATCGTCGTTGACACCAGATCCACTTTCCTACACCTCTACAGCAGCAGGTGCCAGAGAGAGATCCGTGGGAGGTGGTGGCCGTCGTGGTCTGTGGAGGGCCGGCCTGAACCAGCCAAGCGCCCGCGGCCAAAATCCCGTCCAACTCGAACCACTGTTGGCAGCTGGTGAAGGAAGACGACGGCGTACATGAGCGACAGCACAGAAAGGGCTTCCAGCATGTCGTACATGAGCAGCACGAGCACGGCCCCCGTCATCGGAGGGGGCTGCGTCGGCTCAGATTGAAAGGCTGAGAAGCGAGGCATCGACATCGGGAAGAGCAGGGGTTGGGAAGAGGCGAGGAGGAAAGACGGTGCCGCGGAGACGAGGATGTGGAGAGGAGAGGAGAGGAGGCGGCACCTTGGGGAAGACGGAGGGAGACGCAGGGGCGGCGGCAGGGAGGGGAGAGGAAGCAGGCGGCGACAAGAGGGAAGACCCGGGCTAGGTCATGCCCAATCCACACTCGGTTATTTTTCTTTCCTATCGCTATATGCGCTCCGACACAGTAAAAAGTGATGAAGTGGCTAGCCCCCGCATCCGCCCAGGAGTTCGCTCTTGAAGAGTGTAATGAGCTTTTCTAGTTTGGTTCTAGATTTTTCAATCTCCCTAGTGACGTCGCCAAACTTCGTTTTACTCCAAGCATGCAAAGAGCTCAAAACTTTTCCTAGTGCTACATTTGATATCACCCAAAGATTGCTTCGGTTCTGCCTCTTCCTAGAGATTAAACACCAGCCCAGGGAGGCAAGGTTCCCGTCCCCATATGATTTCATATCGGTGGCAACCAGCCTTGGGTTTAGTATCGGTGTCCACCTCCCCTACGATCAGCAAGGGGCAATCGCTACGTGGAGATGTAAGATGTTTAACCGAAGCACTGCAAATATGTCTCTCCATGAGTTAGTGGCCACCCCCTATATCTTGACATTTCGATCGCTCCCATCTACTCCTCTGTCCCATAATATAAGAGCACTAGTGGTTGGGGCCCGCCATTGCGAGCCTCCTCAGAGGAAGTTGAGGCGGTGCCTGGTAGGGATGCTCCCCTTACACTTTCTTATTTGTACCACAGGGTGTTATTCCATCACTCAAAGTACATGCATATTTAAGTACTGATACGTGTAAGTTCAAACTTTAAGATAGAGTCGTGCAAAAGCAGCGCACTCAAAGAATGTATTCTTAGTTACATGAGCGATGATAGTGGTTCAAGAGCAACGGATGGCACATGGCAACGTCCAAATGTAGAGGTGCCTTCAGAATGTCAAACCAACAACCAAAATTAGCATATATGAAATATAACAAAACCAGGAGAAAATGTGAAGGGAAATTAGCATGGTTAGCTAACCTAACAACAAACCTTAACAAAGTATTGATACATTCAGTGGCTAGCAGGCATGCAAACACAGAGCGGTCACTGGATCTCATTCAGTCATGAATCGATGGTTCGGCTGGCACCCATGCTTCTGCAACCAGTCCGGCCTATGCTATGCACCCATGCTTCTGCATAGTGTACGTTGCGGCGGTGACAACACTTGCCGCGGAGTCCCGTGCTTCAACCAGATGGCCCATGGTCAGGCTACTTGGTGACTTCACCTTTTGGTCGCTAGCCATTCCCATCGACACGTACGTCGCACATGACAAGGTTGTGTCGTGGTTCTCATCCAGGCCCTCGGCAACAAAATTCATTCCCTCACCACAGCTGAAAACCTCGCATTTGTTGTAAGCATTTCCCATCATTCATAAATTATCCAATGAGCATAGTATTTAAAACTAACCTTTCTTACCTAGTATAGGAACTTCCTGGAAAAATAACATTTAACGAATACGTACACCTACACTACACTGAGGGATGATTCCATTTATGAGAACACCAGAACATAGATGGCCTCAAAATTACCATTCATAGTAACTGTGCACATGCCATGATTTGTAGGAAATAACATTTAAAGGAAGTTTGTGCACACATGCTCTTGATTTAATCCAAATCTTGCTAATACCTCCAAAGTAGCATATATCCCTAGAACTCTATATTTTTACGACAATTTTGTTAGACAAATCTCTTTTTTAAGCACCCTGGAGACCTTATTCACTTCAATAGCATAACTACATGGACAAAACACCATTTTTTTAGTTTCTACTAACCTGTGGCGTTGGAGATGGAGGTGCAGCATCCATTAGAGAGAGTGTTGCAGCTTTGTTTGGCTAATTTGTATAGTGCTACTGAACCATCCTTTTGATGTTTCGAGCTCACTGAAACCAGAAGATCAAGAAGCAAGTCAAGACCTGAATCAAGCCAGAATTTAATCCCTGGAGAACAAAACACAATTGAGACAAGGAACACTTAAGATGTCGAATGTTCATACCATTACTATCAATAAAAATTGTTCGTTAATCTTCAGGGGCGCTGAGATGTAAAGCAGATTCCAAAGCCGCGTGATATTACAATACTGTTCACACGAGAATTTGTGATGCAGTGTCAATCATGAAGAACATATAATTACCTCAACAGAGATGGTAAACTGGACGAATATACTACTGGTGTACATCATCAGGGTTGCTTCAAACGTCATCGGAGCAAATCTTCATGGCAGGGGTGTCATCTAATAATTCTTGAAGTGTACTAAACCTCTTTTTTTTTATAGAAATAAGGAAATCTGCAACAACAAAAAAGAAATTAAGGTTCCAAGCAAGCAATCAAACCTCTTACTCTGAACAACTTTCCTCATTAACATGTTTGTGCTGATGATTCTATTGATTATTGACTCACTTTCCTCCCATTATTTGTCAGATCCATAGGCATTTAAATGACAACAATGGAAATTAGAACTTAATTGAGAAAAGGATTAAGAGGGAGAAGGGGACATCTTACCAGTTGAAAGAGACGCAAGAGTGAGGGACGGCGGAGACATGCAAACAGCAGCACATTTGTTATTATTCAGTACTGCTACCAAAGGGCTATTTTATGACAAAGAACTCATTAGGAAACACCAGTTGCGCTGAGTTACCTGGTATAAGTCCAACATATTGTTCCCAAAAATAAACATAAGTTGCAATTTTGTAGGATGGAAAAGCATACAAAATACAAGAATGAGTTGGGATATACATTCACACGGGTTGCTAAATAAAGTGTATGCACAATTAGTCAAATTCATCTCCAATATTGTAATGCAGATTCCAAAGCTGTCGAGTTATAGTACTCGTACATTCCAAAATTGTTCGTTGATATTACAATATTGTTCTATCAGCTTCCATTACTTTCACGGGTTGCTAAATAAAGTGTTCGTACCATTACTATCTGAATTACAATATTGTTCTATCTGCATTACAATATTGTTCTATCAGCTACAATTGAGTAAAAACTAAAGCATGCAGAGAGCAAGACAACTTGTGACATAATTAACCTAACCTACAGTCTACTTGTGATGTATTTAGGGCAGTGCAAGAGGCCTCTTTCCCTTGCAATGAACAAGGCCCAACTTTGAAAGCGGGGATACAAAATTTAATGTAATGATCAAAAAACGCAATTTGGAGATCACTTAGATTCCACAAATCAAGATAGATAGAAGCAAGACAAAAGAAAACATGGTCTGAATTAAAGAAGTCCCGGTCGGCGACCACTAGGCCCGACCTCCCTAGCCTCCACTCTGGAGTCTTGGCAACACCGGTCTAGGACCTTGTTAGGGCTATATGATTCTACTTGGCAAAAATATTTGCTTCGTGAACAATAAAAGTTCATTTACCAAGTAAGAGAGATGCATACGAGTGGCAAGTAGCAACTGCAAGTAATTTCAGACTGCAGTACAGGTTAGGAAGATGAAGTATAGCACTGACCCCATTGGATGCCCTGGCCTTGTCCTTCTTGGAGAAGGCCCGATGCACCTGCCCTTGCCATTGACCATGGGCAGACCAGACTGGGTGGCAAAGAGTGCGTCGATCCCTGCCAGACATCACCTCCTCGAGCGTCACCATGCGGCTCATCTGCAGTAGACCAAACCCAATCCCGATTCAATCCCCATAAACCGTCAGATACACGAGTATGTATGTGTGAGCTTCAGTTACAAACACCGGCCCGCTGCAGCCGCCTCCGGTCGCCCTCCAACACCAATGACGGGCCACCACGGACGACGCGCACCTCTGCAGCCACCTCCGGTCGCTCTACAACACCCACGGCGGGCCACCACGGATGACGCGCACCTGATTCCGCCAGGAAGCCGATCCAGGGCCGTCACCACGCATCGCTCGAGCCGTCGATTTCGTCTGGGTCTCCTCTTCTTCCTCCAGATCGTCTGACATCCACTCCTCCCCTCCTTCTCCGCGCTCCGGCCGTAGACGGGCGAGACGGGCAGCGGCAGAGCACGGGGCGGCCGCATCTGGGCCACGACGCGACACGGACGAGGCGCGCCTGGCTGCTGCCCCCCTCGAGCTCAAGGTGGCCAGGGCGACGAGGCGGAGAAGGAGGGCTGGGAGGTCGCCGGTGGCCGGTGAGGGCGAGACCCTGGCGAGGAAACGAGAGGAGGCGGCGGCGGCAGGAGAGGAGGAGGCGCCTGCGGGGGTCAAAACGAGACGCTCTTTTCTTTCTACCTTTTAATGTTATTTCTCCACCGAGCAACTGCTCCAAGTGCCACGTGGACCATGCGAGCGGACGCTCCTTCCGCGTACGTTGATGTGTTGGATTTTTGACACTAGCTGAGAAGTGCTCAAAGTCCCACAATACCTCATTGAAATCGCTGACGTCAGCCACAGTAAATCGGACTGCACTTTTAAATCTCGAAGCAAAGTCCACATCAGCTGTCTATTCTCCGTTCACGGCTCGCCATAAACACATGTGACCATGGCTCCCCTGTAGCACAGTAAACATGAACATTGATGCACCTCACGTTCACAAACTAAAAGCAACTCCAACGCGCGGACCCAAACGGACGCGCGATATGTCCACTTTTCGTCCGTTTGACACATCAGCTGTCTATTCTCCGTTCACGGCTCGCCATAAACACATGTGACCATGGCTCCCCTGTAGCACAGTAAACATGAACATTGATGCACCTCACGTTCACAAACTAAGAGCAACTCCAACGCGCGGACCCAAACGGACGCGCGCTATGTCCACTTTTCGTCCGTTTGGGTCGCCCGCCCACCCGTCGTCCGCCCTGTTTTTCGTTTAGGTTGACAGTGCGCCCAACGCGCCGACCCATTTTCGTCCTCGCGGCCGGCTTGCCATTCAAACTAAATAAAAACATTTTACATAGTGTCACAACGAAAGAAAATATTTCATAGTTCACATGCCAAATAAATATATCATGATTTACAAGACAAATAAAAATTAAATTGTCTCAAATACATTTAAAAAAGATACATCTATTGATTGCCAGCATGAACCCACATATGCTCAACCAAATCATTTTGCAACTGAATGTGAATTTGCCAATCACACATTTGATGATGAAATTGGGTGAATTGTGCAAATGTTGCCGCTCCTCCATGCTCAGGCACAACATTGTCACCCTGAAACTGAAACCCTTGGTCGTAGATACGTTCCGGCCGCTCATCCTTTACGATCATATTGTGCATGATCACACAAGCAGTCATCACCTCCCACAACTTCTGGGTGCTCCAAGTTCTAGCAGGATACCGAACGATGCCCCATCTAGACTGAAGAACACCAAAGGCACGCTCCACATCCTTCCTAGCACTCTCTTGCTCTTGTGCAAATCTCCTCCTCTTCTCTCCTACATGATTGGAGATTGTTTTGCCAAAAATAGTCCACTGAGGATAGATACCGTCAGCTAGGTAGTATCCTTTGTTGTAATTGTGGTCGTTGATGTTAACATTCACCGGTGGGCTGTTGCCTTCGGCAAGCCTTGCAAACACCGGAGAACGTTGAAGCACATTGATATCATTGTGCGATCCGGCCATGCCGAAGAAAGAGTGCCAGATCCAGAGATCTTGTGAGACCACGGCCTCAAGTATGACAGTGCAAGCCTTGACATAGCCCCTATACTGCCCCTGCCAAGCAGAAGGGCAGTTCTTCCACTCTCAGTGCATACAGTCTATGCTACCAAGCATCCCCGGGAAGCCCCTGCTGGCATTCATCGCCAACAAACGGGCTGTATCTTCTTCATTTGGCTCTCTCAAGTACTCAGGGCCAAACACTGCAATCACAGCCTTGCAGAACCTGTACATGGAGTCCAGGCACGTAGACTCGCTCATACGGACGTACTCATCAATGAGATCACCGGGAACTCCGTATGCAAGCATCCAGATAGCTGCAGTGCATTTCTGATAAGAGGAGAAGCCAATCTTTCCAAGGGCGTCCTCCTTGCACTCGAAATACTTATCGTACCCGACCACCCCCTCCCGAATACGGTTGAAAACATGCCTAGCCATACGGAAACGACACCGGAATTGGGGATGTTTGAAGAGCGGGTTCGGTGTCTCGAAGTAGTCCTTCCAAAGAAGAAAATGGCCGCTCTCTCGGTTGCGATTCAATGCCGGAGTGTGCCCTGATACGTCTCCAATGTATCTATAATTTATGAAGTATTCATGCCATGTTTATTATAGTTTTGTATGATTTTGGTGCACTTTTATATGGATTTTATATAATTTTCATGGACTAACATATTGACCTAGTGTCTAGTGCCAGTTGCTGTTTTCTGCTTATTTTTGGTTTTCCAGAAAATCCATATCAAATGAAGTCCAAATGCAGCGAAACTTTTTGACGATTTTTTCTGGAAGGAAACAGACCCATGAAGTTTCGGGAGAACAGCAGAAGATCCATAGGGCCCCAACAAGCCACGTGGGCGCGCCACCCCCCAGGCGCGCCCTGGTGCCTCGTGGGCCCCTGTGGCCCTTCTTCGCGGGATTCCAATGCCAAAAATTCTTATAAATACCAAAACCCCCAGAAATAACCCTAGAACTTCGACTACGCCGCCACAAGCCTCTGTACCTCCACGATCTCATCTATAGCCCTTTTCCGGCACCCTGCCGGAGGGGGGAATCATCACCGGAGGCCATCTTCATCATCCCGGCGGTCTCTATGACGAGGAGGGAGTAGTTCACCCTCGAGGCCGAGGGTATGTACTAGTAGCCATGTGTTTGATCTCTCTCTCTCTCGTGTTCTTGATTTGGCACAATCTTGATGTACCGCGAGCTTTGTTAATATAGTTGCATCATATGGTGTTTCTCCCTCTCTATCTTGTTGTGATGAATTGAGTTTTTACCTTTGAGGTTTCACTATTATCGGATTGAATATTTTTATGGATTTGAGAACACTTGATGTATGTCTTGCATATGAATACCCGTGGTGACAATGGGGTATTATATTGATTCACTTGATATATGTTTTGGCACTCAACTCGCGGATTCCCGAGGTGACATTGGGGTAATCTATGCATAGGGGTTGATGCACGTTTTCGTCCTACTTTCTTCGGTAGAAATCTTGGGGCACTCTTTGAAGTTCTTTGTGTTGGATTGAATATTATGAATGTGAAGTTGTTTGATGCATATCGTATAATCAACTCATGGATACTTGTGGTGACATTGGAGTATCTAGGTGACATTAGGGTTGGTTGATGTGTATCATATGGTGTTATTCTAGTACGAACTCTAGTGCTGTTTGTGACACTTATAGGAATAGCTCAATAGATTGATCGGAAAGAATAACTTTGAGGTGGTTTCGTACCCTACAACAATTTCTATCTTATGTTCTCCGCTAATAGGAACTTTGGAGTGATTCTTTGTCGCACGTTGAGGGATTGTTATATGATCCAATTATGTTAGCATTGTTGAGAGATTGCACTAGTGAATTATGAACCCTAGGCCTTGTTTTCAAGCATTGCAATACCGTTTGTGCTCACTTTTGTTACTTGCTACCTTGCTATTTTTTTTATTTTCAGATTACAAAAACCTATATCTACTATCCATACTACACTTGTATCACCATCTCTTCACCGAACTAGTGCACCTATACAATTTACCATTGTATTGGGTGTGTTGGGGACACAAGAGATTTCTTGTATTTGATTGCAGGGTTGTTTGAGAGAGACCATCTTCACCCTACGCCTCCCACAGATTGATAAACCTTAGGTCATCCACTTGAGGGAAAATTGCTACTGTCCTACAAAACTCTGCGCTTGGAGGCCCAACACGAGTCTACAAGAATAAGTTGTGTGGATCGAGCCCTGGAACAACGGCCGCTGCCTCCTAAGGTGGTCATGGACGACCAACACAGCAGCCACCATCTCCTCATGGTCGGATGAAGAATCATCCGAGTCGCAAAGGAAATTATGGAAGAAAAACTCATCGGCCAGGTCCATTTGTACCTTGCGGGCAAACCGTCGAACGGCTTGCGGGCGTCGTCAAAGAGGCAGGCCTGCGAAGAGCCATGCGCCTTCCCTGGAGCAGGTAGGTGGCCTGGCGGCGTCCGGCGAGCGTGGCGACGAGCGTGCCGGCGTTGTCAAAGGAGCTGGCCGGGGTCGCGGTTGGGGCCGAGGTGGTGCTCACGCCGGCCTCTAGGGTGGGAAGCTGCGGTGGCCCGACGGCGAGTCGGTGGTGGCGGCGACATGGGAACGTGTCGTGCTGCGGGGGAGCTATGTGGGCGCTGGCTGCTGGTGAGGGCACCGGAACTGGTCGGCGGCGGCGACGGGGTGGGGCGGTAGGGGCTTGCTGTCGATGGGATGAAGGGGGTGGACCGTGTGCCACCGACAGGTGGGCCAAGGGGAGGAGTATGCGGGCGTCGCGCGCGTCCTTTTCGTGTCCGCGCCGACGCAAATGAAGCCCAAATTTGGGCCGGGAATGGGTCGGCAGGCGGACGAAAAGCGGACGCACGTCCGTTTGGGTCGGCGCGTTGGACCGACTTTTGTGTCCGTTTTGACCCAAACGGACTCGCGCGGACGAAATGGGTCGGCGCGTTGGAGTAAAGCAACTCCAACGCACCGACCCAAACGGACGCGCGCTTTGTCCGCTTTTTGTCCGTTTGGGTCGGCCAAGCGGACGCCCGTGTCCGCTTTTTGATTTGGGTCGATGTGTGCACCCAACGCTGGCCTGGCCCATAATTTGTAAACGTGGGCTAAAAAATAATATAAAAAATACACAGAATTTAACATAATTAAACATTAAAAACACCGGTCAATAGCCGGCCAAAGTCCACATTGACAATAAAATACATTAAATAAACATAAAAAAAAGTCTGTGTCACGCCGTCCCGACCCGCACGCTGCCCTAGGCGTCCTCGTCGTCGTCCGAGCCGGGGCCGGTGAGGTCGACGAGCTCCGGCGCCGAGCCAGCCCATGGGAATGCGGCCTCCCACGGCCGGGTGTAACAGCCCAAGTGTAATTCTTGCCTTATTTGTAATCATTCTCATGTGGACCTTCATGTTTTGCCATTGTGTTTGATTATCAACCTTGCCTCATGGTCATTTCATGCATCATGCCATCATGCTCATCATACCAAGTGCATATTAATTATTGCCATGCTTATGGTTGTGTTTGTTGTGACGTGAGGTGGTGTTGATGGGAGTGTATGTGATGTGGAGTGAGTGCATGTGTTTCTTTGTTTGGAGTGCTACTCCCTCCCATCTAATAAACTATCCCCTCTTCTTTCTTATTCAAAATATGCCCATGATAATAATTTACTTTCTGTTTTCACATATTAAAAATGTTGCTCATTTTCTAAATATTCAGTTGAGTTTTGTGTGTAGTCTCAAGCATGTTCTACTGGTTTTGAATATTTTTTTTAACAATTGCAAACAGATTCCAATTCTAAATATATGTGATTGTTTTATTTGTTCAAAAAATGCCAACTCCATTTTTTTTAACTAGGCTACAATTTTCTGTTTCCAAAACATATTTTTCTTCCTCCCCAATTATTTTTTTAAACCTGCATGGTTTTATTCTTAGTTTGCTGATTTAATTAATAGGGAAGGCCTGTGTGTTTTGTTTTCGCTGAGAGAGAGTGGCCGGCCCATCTGGGCCTCCTCCTCCTTCCTTCCTTCCCGCGGCCCAGCTAGCCCGTGCGTTGGTTCCCTCCAGCGTGGCGCGCGTTGGGCCCGCGCGTCAGCCTCTCTCTCCCTCCTTTCTTCCTCCTCCTTTCCAGCTCCCTCTCAGAGCGAGAGCGAGCAGGGCCCCGCCGTGGCCGAGGTGGCGAGGCTAGGGCGTGCCTCCAGGGCTATAAAGCCTCGGCGTCCGCGCCCCTCTAGCTAGGGTTCCCCCCTGTCTCTCCGCGCCGCCGCCACCTCCATCTCCTTCCTCCTCTCCCTTCTCCTTTTTCTTCTTCGTCAGGTAAGTTCAGAGAAGAGAGAAGTTCAGTTTCGTCAGAGAGAGCAGAGAGCCGCCGTCGATTTCGTCGTCTCCTTCATCGCCGGTGGCATCTCCGTGGCATCCGAGATGTCCGCGGGGTTTCTGGTGCATTCGGCGTCCCGTTCCCGGCGCTAGGGAGGCCGGAGCGTCCCCGCGTCGTCTTCCCGTCGTCACGTCGCGTGGTTGGAGCTGCGCGTCGTCAGGCAGCGCCAGCTTCGTCGTCCTCGCCTCGCCGCGTCCTCGAGCAGCCCGCAGTGAGCATCAGCTCCTCCTTCCCCCTCTCTTTATCGCGCGTAGCCGCCTAGTCGCGTCCTGGTCGTCGTTTCGCCGTCGCCTCTTTCTCTGGTTCGGGAAGAAGGAAAAACCGCGCCCTTTGTCTGCATTTAACGAGCAAGGCCCCTCTCTGTTCAGACGCGCGCGTGTGGCGCAGTGGTCGACCGATCGCTGTATACACAGGAGGTCTCGGGTTCGATCCCCCCCCGAGCCCTTCTATTTTTCCCTGTATTATGTGTGTGTGTGTGTCTCTGTGGCTTGTGTGTGTGCTGTGTGTGTGTGTGTGAGAATGACAGTGGGCCTGGCCCCACTTGCCATCCTCAGGGGGGTCCTGGTGTGTATGCCAGTGGGTCCCCCCCTCTGTTTGATTGTTTTTATTTATTGTTTTACTTATTTATACTGCTGTTTTGTTTCTTTCCATTTTTGGAAAGATCCAGATCTGGACATGGCCATTTTTGGCAGTAGCCAAATAGGGCAAGATTCCACTTATAAGTGCATGTGTGGTTTTTCAATTGTGGTTTTGGGCATTTTATCTACATGTAGATATAAGTATGATATATGTTTTTAGGGTAGAATTTCCCAAGGAATCCAATGGTGTAATTTGTTTTGTCATTTGAGCAAGTTTGCAAAAATTTCATTTTGTCCCAACATGCCATTTTGTCATTTTCATATGATTTAATCTATACAATATATGTGAAACTTGTCAACATGAATATGCTAGTGTTTGAAGGGTACTAGGCCCTGGTATTTTTGTTTGGCATCATAAACTTGTGGATAAGTGGGTTCCTTGCTGTTAATATGCTAAGATAATAACCCTGGTTGCATTTCTCAATATTGCCAAGTGTTGGATCTGTTATTTTCTTGCTATGTTTAGATGATGGTTCCCACGGATGTGTTGGTCCTTTGAGTTTGGGACTTGAACATGTTTTGTTGTGCCCAGCATGCTCTACTAAATTGTGCTAAAAACTTGAGCATTAAGCTCTTGCATCATATTTAAAACATGCTGTCAAGTTGCTATTCTGTTAACATGTGCCCAGTTTTGCCCTTGCTAAATATTTCTAAATCTGAGAATCTGTTAATATTTTTATGCCATGAAGAGTGGATGCTACAAAGTTATGTGTTGTGTTCTAGCTCATGCTCAGTGCTAGTGTTTTGTTATATATGTTGCCCTCTACCATCCTGTTAATTTTCATGCCATGAAAGATGCTGTAGCATATATAAACCATGCTGTCAATAAGCCATCAGGTTAACTCAGATTCCAGAAAACTGGAATTTTCACTAAGTCCTAAAATCTGGTTCAACATGCCCTCTTGTGATCTTCAGTGCTATTGATCTATGCTTCCTTTCAAGTTTGTGTAGATATATTAATTGTTAAGCTTGCTGTAAAGTTTCTGTCCATGCCTTGGTTTTGATTTAAGACCTGCTGTAGCCCTGGCTATGTGAGTGACAAGATGCCATGTTGCTGATTTTGGACAGGATGTGTGTTTGATTGTTTTGTGACTTGTGAGAGCTATACTCCATTGTTTTGCTTGATCTTTAGCTCTATTCTTGTTAGATTTTCATTACCTATCCAGTGGCATCCTTGGAACACCAAGGTATAGCCCAGAGATTGCCTCATGTTGTGTTTTGTCTCCGTTAACGTTCGTACCTTGCCGTGAGCAGACCGTGAGCTACGTTACTCCGTTTGCAGCGTTCTACATATGCATTTGCATCGTTTTTGCATGAAGCATCCATATTTTCCATGATCATGCACGTCCAAATAAGTAATATTGAGGTTCTGTCCAGAATACTAATAACTTAATAGATGCATGTGAAACATGACTAGCATAGGATTGCCATGCTATATTTCTTAACATGACCATGCATCATCTTGTTTGTGCATTGCACCTTGCTGTTTGTTTATTTGGTGCTGTTCTCTTTGGGTAGACGCGAGTGTTGAGCCTGAGTACGAGGATTCCGGAGAGTACAACTACGAGGAACCAGCTCTTTGTCCCTCTGAAGATCCAACAGGCAAGATGATCATACCCGGATCCCGACACTATTTTTGCCTTGCTAGATGTCTCGTTTTTACCGTTATGTTCCGTTACCTACCACTTAACTGTCAGCCTCCTAATTTGCCATGAAAGCCTCTAACCTTTCCACTACCTAGCAAACCTTGATTGGCTATGTTACCGCTGCTCACCCCTTTTTCTTATAGCGTTGCTAGTTGCAGGTGCAAGTTTCCCATGTGTCAACATGGATTTTGTTTATCTCACTCTATTTGTTGTTATTTAAATTAATGCACATATATATCTGGCAACGGTGGAAGGCTTAGCCTTTTGCTCAGTGTTTTGTTCCGCTTTTGCCGCACTAGTTCCGAGTTCCGGTGTTATATTCCATATTTTGCGCTCCTAACATGCTCGGGGTTGTTATGGGGACCTTCTTGATCATTCGTTTTAGATTAAAACTTGTCTGGCAAGACCCGACATTGGTACTACATTTGCTAACAACTTAATAAAATTGCATAGGGCATAGCTACCCCGAGGATAAATTAATCAACCACCCGGGCCAGTGCTCCTCATGAGTGTTGGTCCAACCCAGAGCACTGTGCGGGGCCAACCCGGGGCAACTCGGGAGATCTCTATCAGGCCTCCGTACGCGTAGCTTATCCGTCGTGTCCTGAGAACGAGATACGCGGCTCTTATCGGGTTCGTCGACACGTCGGGCGGTCTTGCTGGACTTGTTTTACCTTTATCGAATGTCTTGCGCGTGGAATTCCGGTTTTTCTTCGGGCTATCTCGAGGTTGCGGTTTTCCAGTGGAATGGCCTAGGACGATCACGAGATTCGTGGTCGAGGTTATTCTCGCGGAGTGTGGTTAGTTTGTGATGGATGAGTTGGAGCACCCCTGCAGGGTTTAATCTTTTCGGAGAGCCGTGCCCGCGGTTATGTGGCAACTTGGAATTTTTTTTAACACCCGGTAATAGTTAACTTGAAGTAAACTCCAATAAAATACACCAACTGTGTGCGTAACCGTGATCGTCTCTGCTCGTGAACATATCCGAGAGAGAACACGGTGGGGTTATGATTGACGTAAGTAGGTGTTCAGGATCACTTAGTGATCATGCTAATTCACGATCGTCTTACGTATGCCACCATATTTACATTCATGTTCTCGTAAGTTAGCCACCCAAACATATGCTTAGCGCTTGCTGCAGCCTCACCACTTAACCAATTCCTTACCCAATGGCTTACATAGTTTCGGTACCCGGGTTATGAGATTGCTGAGTCCCTGTGGCTCACAGATTACAACAATACAGGTACAGGTGTTGATGAGAACGTGCCAGATGATGTGACTCAGCTCCAGTGGGAGTACGACGAGGAGAGTAGACGTATGTATGTTACGTATCCAGACGAGTAGGGAGCTTCATGGTGGTGATCCTGGGATAGCAAGGCAGTTTTCATTGCTTCTTTTATCGTTTGTTTTTCGTCCGTAGCCGGACCCTGTCTTCTGGATGATGTATTGAATTATTGTGTGGACTTGTAATTTAGCTTGTGGCGAGTGTAAGCCAACTCATATACTCATCTCTTCCTACATGTATTGCAATGTTTACTGTGCTTGCGAACGACGAGATGCGCTTCTATCCCCGTCGAGGCCACAAGCCTTAATAGGGATAGGACCGCATCTTGGGCGTGACACCGGGCCACGTCGACCTCCTACGCCGGCTGCACCGCCGGTTCGGCTGCGGCACGGCGGTCCTCCCGCTCCCGCTCGCGCCGCTCCTCCTCCTCTCGCTCGCATGCGGTAGTTGGCCGACTTACACGTGGGGCCGCGGCGGACACTGAGAGGACGCGCGGCACGTCCGCGCCGACACAGTTCAGGCCCAAATTTGGGCCGGAAATGGGTCGGCGCGGACGCGAAGCGGACACGTTTTGGGTTTGGGTCGGCGCATATGGGCCGGCGTTTTTGTCCGCGGTGACCCAAACGGACGTGGGCGGACGAAATGGGTCGCCCCATTGGAGTTGCTCTAAACATCTACTTCAACAATTCATGTCAATATAGAGCCAGACCTCCGTTGTTTCCCTTCATTGTTGATTCCCTCTGAGACCAAGCATCTTTCGATATTTTTTCATCTTGTCCTTAGGTTGCCTTGTCTCGCATTGAAAACTAAAACTTGGTATGTGCGCTGACTAAGAGCAACTCCAACAGTTCCTCTATCTCTAAAATAACCGTTGTTTACAGAAAATTGGGGCAAAAAAATCTCTCCAACGGTTCCCGTAAACTAGCTTTATCTTTAGAGGATCCCGTAAAAGAGGTCCTTTCTCCCCGCTCATTTACGGAAAGATGGCCTTCCCGTATCTTTTTGGCGGGATTGCAACCGCCTGAAACTTCTGCGCGCGGCCCGCTGGAACGCCGCCGCCCCGGCGGAACTTCACCGGAAAGCCGTCGCACCGCCGCCGCCGCCCGCGCCGCTCGACGCCCGATGCCACCTCGCTCGCATGACCCGCCGCCTGCCCGCTATTGCCGCTGCCGCCACCGCCTGCGCTGCTCGCCGCCCGACGCCATCTCGCCTGCGCTGCCCGTCACTGCCGCCATGCCCTTCGTCGGCGCCTACACCCACCGTCGCAACCATGCCATCCGCCGCCGCCTGCGCCCACTGTCGCCACCATGCCCTCCGCCGCCGCCCGCGCCCACCGCGGCCGGCACGCCCGCTGCCGCCCGTGCAGCCCGAGCCGCCGCCCGCCGCCACGCCACGCCCCTCGCCGGCAGCCACCGCATGGCCCGCCGGTGTCACTGACTGGAGGGTCCTCACTAGTAGAAAACAGGGCTTTGGTTCTGGCCAGATCAGAGCAATAGTCCCGGTCATGTTACGAACCGGGACTAATGTGAGCATCAGTCCCGGTTCGAGCGACTAGGACGCCGGCCGGGCCTCGGCAGGCATCAGTCCCGGTTTGACTGGGACCTTTAGTCTCGGTTCCAGACACCAAACGGGACTAAAGGGCCTCGCTCCCTTTAGTCCCGGTTGGTGTCTCCAACCGGGACTAAAGGTTAGTCTTCAGTCCCGGTTCTAGACACCAACCGGGACTAAAAAAATGTCTATATATATCCTCGCCCCTGCCCGCCCTCTCCTCTGTTTTTTGTCCGTAGAAGGTGGGAGGTGTGTGTGCTACTCTGTTCTCACTTCTTATGCACATGAGGTGTTCGATGAAATGCCCGAGCCACACTTAAGCTTTCTCCTCTGTTCTTCCTCCAAGCTCCATTTTCCCCAAGATTTGTCTAGATTTGGCGGTGCACCAACTATCCAAGTGTTCTAAAAGGTTAGCAACTTCATCCTTTCATCTCTCACTGCTAGTTTAGCTCATTTCATATGCTCTAGAAGTAGAGTGGTTTGTGGGTTTTAGTGGAGGAGTGTATGTGGGAGTTTATTTGATTTAGATGCAATATTTGAGCTCAAATTAACTTCTTAGTTTGCACATGTGTAGGGTGCCGTCCCGTCCCCGTCCCCGTCCTCACCGCCGTCGATCGCCCGCGCCGATCTCGTCGCCGGCACCACCGTGGTGAGCCTCTTGTTCTTATCTTTTTTTAAAAGAACAAATTCTTACTTGTATGATTTAGATAGCTACTTGTATAATTTTCTTACTTGTATTATTGTTTGTTATTATATAGTGCCATGGTTTTGGTATCCGCCCCCGTCGGCTCTCGTCCGGTCTATGATTCGGATGTGGTATATTATCTTTTATAACTATTTGTTTCATTTAGTCTTTATGACAATTATGCCGACCAACTTGACATAGATGTTTTTATCTAGGAGGTATGTGAACCGGAAATTCCAACAGTCCCTCTTGTCGAGAGGTTAAATTTAGTTGAAAAAGAAAACAATTATTTGAAAGAAAAATTGAAAAGAATTGAAGAAGAGAAGATGAAATTGGAGTTGCATGTTGCCGATGTCGTCGATCTACACAAGATCCAGATGGATGCAATGCGCTTGAAGATTAGAAAGATTAGAAAATATGCCATTGATAAAGAGGCTTGGTATCATTATGCTGTTGGATCAATTGTTACCTTAGTTGCGATTTTGATCGCATTTGTTGTTGCATTTAAATGTTTTACATAGTTGTATGTTGTTTTATGAGAACTATGTATGAACTTTATGTATTTATTTTTGCAGTAATAACATTTGATCACTACTGTACTTTGGTTTTAATGTGATGATGAACTTGTATTAATTTGGTCATTTCTCTATTCATGATGTTCTGTAATGGTTTTTGATATACTTAATTACATAATGCAGATGAACCGGCAATGGATGTACGGTGACCGACGCACTTCCGAGTACATTACTGGCCTGCATAATTTTATCGATGTGGCTGAGGCAAACAAGCAGAATGGTTTTATGTACTGTCCATGTGTTGTCTGTGAGAATACGAAGGATTACTCTTCCTCGAAAACCCTTCACTTCCACTTGCTTGAGAAGGGTTTCATGCCCCACTATAATTGTTGGACCAAGCACGGAGAAAGAGGGGTTATGATGGAAGACAATGAAGAAGAAGAGGATGATGACAACTATCCTATGTTCCCTGAATACGGTGATACTTCAACGGGGGAAGCTGAAGATCAAGAGGCACCAGATGTGCCCGCTGATGATCTTCACCGGGTCATTGTTGATGCACAGAGAGAATGCGAAAGTGAAAGGGAGAAGTTGAAGTTCGATCGCATGTTAGAGGATCACAAAAAACGGTTGTACCCAAATTGCGAAGATGGCAACACAAAGCTCGGTACCACACTGGAATTGCTGCAATGGAAGGCAGAGAATGGTTTATCCGACAAGGGATTTGGGAAGCTACTGAAAATAATGAAGAAGAAGCTTCCAAAGGATAACGAATTGCCTGATAGTACGTACGAAGCAAAGAAGGTTCTCTGCCCTCTAAGATTAGAGGTGCAGAAGATACATGCATGCCCTAATGACTGCATCCTCTACCGCGGTGAGGAGTACGAGAATTTGAATGCATGCCCGGTATGCGGTGCATTGCGGTATATGATCAGACGAGATGACCCTGGTGATGTTGAGGGCGTGCGCCCCAGGAAGAGGGTTCCTGCCAAGGTGATGTGGTATGCTCCTATAATACCACGGTTGAAACGTCTGTTCAGAAACAAAGAGCATGCCAAGTTGTTGCGATGGCACAAAGAAGACCGTAAGAAAGACGGGATGTTGAGAGTACCCGATGATGGGTCGCAGTGGAGAAAAATCGAGAGAAAGTGGCCGGAGTTTGCAGGTGATGCAAGGAACTTATGGTTTGGTATAAGTGCAGATGGCATTAATCCTTTTGGGGAGCAGAGCAGCAATCATAGCACCTGGCTTGTGACTCTATGTATCTATAACCTTCCTCCTTGGTTGTGCATGAAGCGGAAGTTCATTATGATGCCAGTGCTCATCCAAGGCCCTAAGCAACCCGGCAATGACATTGATGTGTACCTAAGGCCATTAGTTGAAGAACTTTTACAGCTGTGGGATATAAAAGGTGTACGTGTGTGGGATGAGCACAAACAGGAGGAATTTGACCTACGAGCGTTGCTGTTTGTAACCATCAATGATTGGCCTGCTCTTAGTAACCTTTCAGGACAGACAAACAAGGGATACAACGCATGCACGCACTGTTTAGATGAGACTGAAAGTATATATTTGGACAAATGTAAGAAGAATGTGTACCTGGGACATCGTCAATTTCTTCCGACCATGCATGCCTTAAGAAAGAAAGGCAAGCATTTCAAAGGTGAGGCAGATCACCGGAAGAAGCCTGTCCCCCGTACTGGTGATGATATATTTGATATGGTCAAGGATTTAAAAGCAATCTTTGGAAAGGTTCCTGGCGGACAATCTGTTCCGAATGACGTTGACGGACACGCACCCATGTGGAAGAAGAAATCTATATTTTGGGACCTACCCTATTGGAAAGTCCTAGAGGTCCGCTCTGCAATCGACGTGATGCACATGACGAAGAATCTTTGCGTGAACCTGCTAGGCTTCTTGGGCGTGTATGGGAAGACAAAAGATACACCGGAGGCATGGGAGGACCAGCAACGTATGAACGAAAAAGACGGCATGCATCCAAAGCAGTATCAAGGTCCTGCCAGCTACGCTCTTACCAAAGCAGAGAAGGAAATCTTTTTTGAATGCCTGCTCAGTATCAAGGTCCCGTCTGGCTTCTCGTCGAATATAAAAGGAATAATAAATATGGTAGAGAAAAAAATTCCAGAACCTAAAGTCTCATGACTGCCACGTGATTATGATGCAATTGCTTCCGGTTGCATTGAGGGGGCTTCTACCAGAAAATGTTCGATTAGCCATTGTGAAGCTATGTGCATTCCTCAATGCAATTTCTTAGAAGGTAATCGATCCAGAAATCCTACCAAGGTTACAGAATGATTTGGTCCAATGTCTTGTCAGTTTCGAGTTGGTGTTCCCACCATCCTTGTTCAATATTATGATGCACGTCCTAGTTCACCTAGTCGACGAGATTGCAATTCTGGGTCCTGTATTTCTACACAATATGTTCCCCTTTGAGAGGTTCATGGGACTCTTAAAGAAATATGTTCATAACCGTGCTAGGCCAGAAGGAAGCATCTCCAAGGGCCACGAAACAGAGGAGGTCATTGAGTTTTGTGTTGACTTTATTCCTGACCTTAAGCCGATTGGTGTTCCTGAATTGCGGCATGAGGGGAGACTAGGTGGAAAAGGCACGCTAGGACCGAAAGCAATAATATGTAGGGACGGGCATTCCTGGGCGCAAGCACACTACACAGTTCTACAAAATTCTACCTTGGTGGCCCCGTATATCAATGAACACAAGAATATTTTACGCTCCAAACACCCGGAGCAGTCTGATGACTGGATTACACATGAACACATGGGGACTTTCGGCGGTTGGTTGCAAACACATCTCATGGGTAACACCACTGTTGGAGATGAGCTGTACTTGTTGGCCAGGACACCATCTTCGACTGTATTGACTTTCCAAGGGTACGAGATAAATGGGAATACATTTTACACGATCGCCCAAGATAAAAAGAGCACCAACCAAAACAGTGGTGTCCGCTTTGATGCAGCAAACACCAATAGGGCAAAGGACACATATTATGGTTACATAGAGGAGATATGGGAACTTGACTATGGACGTGATTTTAAGGTCCCTTTGTTTCGGTGCAAATGGGTCAATCTGACAGGAGGCGGGGTATAGGTAGACCCGCGGTACGGAATGACAACAGTGGATCTCAACAGTCTTGGGTACACAGACGAACAATTCGTCCTAGCCGTGGCGCAGGTTTTTTATGTGAAGGACATGTCTACCAAACCGAGAAAAAGAAAAGATAAGGAAGCAAATACATCATACGACGAGCCAAAGCGCCACATAGTTCTTTCAGGGAAAAGAAACATTGTGGGAGTGGAGGACAAGACAGACATGTCAGAAGATTATGAAAATTTTCATGAAATTCCTCCCTTCACAGTGAAGACTGACCCAAGCATCCTGTTAAATGATGAAGATTATCCATGGTTACGGCGCAATAAGCAAGGGACACACGCGAAGAAATAGTTTTATACCCCAAAAGATCCCACTCTGGGATGTGACCGGCTTCACCGCCATCACTTTCTCTCTACTGTGAGTTTCCGGACTTATAGCTGGAAAGTGCCACTTCGGACAAACCGGAGGGAATCTTTGTAAGAGCTAGCTAGGGCATTTTGGCATTTGAAACATGATTTTAGAATAATTATTTATTAAGTTATGAAATTTCAATTATTCATATCCTTTTAGTATTTTAATTATACAGAGGAGTTTATCAATGCAAATATTTAGACCATTTTAGCAGGTGTACCAAGTTTGAGCTCATTTGGACATGTTTAGCAATGTTAAGTTGCTCAAATTAGAAAATGGACAGAGATGGTTTCGAGGGAATTTGATGATGTTATCTTGTTCTCCAAGCCATGAGACTTGGCAAGATCATCAAATATGGCATTTGTGACATGCTAGAATTTTAGTTATGATCAACTAAAACAAAACTATAATATTCTTCAATAGCAAAAAGAATCAACTAAAAAGCTTTTATAAAACTCTAGTTATGATCAAAATAATATTAACTTAAAACTATATAAAATTTATGCAACTAAAATTTTCATAAAGTATTTTTTGTTAAAAACTTTAATAGCAAAAAGAATTAAATGAAAACTAGGCATGTATGCTACTGTTTTTGAATCTGTTTAAATGAAAACTAAAACTAAAATATCCTAAAAAGTGGCCCGAACAAACACCGTATCAGACCGCGGCCCTTAAAAATTTTGCGGGGCGCGGCAAATTCTCCCCCTCAACCCTTAGAAACACGGGGCGGGCTGCCCTGATGCGCCCACCTGGCGTACGTAGCTTGGTCGGCAGCTGGACGCATGTGGAGTGGGCTGGGCATGAGCACTTGGTGAGCCATGTGTAAACTTCATTATTGTTGAAATTTCTTTCATAATCATGTTTATTACATGTAAGTGAGCATGTACAAAAATTTTGGGGTGATTTGGAGATGGTCCAAAAATAAACAGCTGCCATATGCAAAAAAATAAAAAAATTGCCCACCTACTAACACAAGATTTTCACTCTGCACGGCCTGCATACGACTAGAAACCCAACATATGGGCCAGGATGCAGGCCCATACAACATGAATACCTCATGCTAGTAGGACCCACAGGGCAGAGAGGTGATCGGATTGGCGCGTTGCTATCTGGGTGAGAGAGGCTCATGCTTGCTCTCTCTCGCCCGCGTATATAAGCAGGTGCGGGCGCCCCTCGCTTGGCGAGGTGGGACTAAACTCCCACCGCCAGTCAGCTCTGCCCGGTGCGGCTCTGCCAGGTTTGTCCCGGTTGGTGCCCCCAACCGGGGCTAAAGGCCTACCTTTAGTCCCTGTCCGAGCCACCAACCGGGACTAAAGGCCTGGGTTTCGCGCCTTTTGGGCTACTGAAATTTAGCTTTAGTCCCGGTTGGTGGCTCGGACCGGGACTAAAGGTAGGCCTTTAGTCCCGGTTGGAGCCACCAACCGGGACTAAAGCTCGGGCTATATAAACTTAGCGAAATTTTTCCTCCCCCAAACTTCTCCATCGCCTCTCCTCGCCTGGACGCGCTGCCCCGACGCCGTCGCCGACGCCTCCTCGCTGTGAGCGCCGCCCCGATCCCCTCCTCCTCCTCCTATTCCCCCCCCCCCCGCCGTCGTCGGCCCCTCCCCACGCCTGATCCACGGCGACCCGCCGCCCCTCCCCACCGCCGCTCCACCGCGGCGATTCACCGGCGCCCCTGCTCCACCGCGGTGCCCCCCTCCTCCACCGGCGCCCCCCTCCACCACCGCCGCGGTGCCCACCTGCTCCACGTCGGTTTCGTTGTCTCCTGCGCACGATGAGCTTCCACGCCAATTTTTTTTTGTTACTATGAATTTTGTTTGTAGTATCATTTTATTTGTAGTATGAATTTGGTTAATTAGATAGATTATTAGATAGCTTCATATAGCTTAATTAGATAGTTTTTTTTAAATAGTTTCATATACGTTAATTAGATAGGTTAATTACATATTTTTTTAGATAGTTTCATATCGGTTAATATGTATAGTTTCATATAGGTTAATTAGATAGTTTTTTAGATAGTTTCATATAGGTTAATTAGATAGGTTAATAGATATTTTTTTAGATAGTTTCATATCGGTTAATATGTATAGTTTCATATAGGTTAATTAAGCTTTTTTTATTTTTTGGATAGGTTAATTGGATAGGGTTTTTTAGTTTAATATGTATAGTTTTATGTAGGTTAATTTTTTTAGATAGTTTCATATGCCAGGGATTGCGCGGTTAACACCACATTAACTGCCGTGACTAAAGATACTTAACTTTTTCTTTCATTCCTTTTTGCCCGGGTCATGCTATCGATATGGGGGTGGGCCGTTATTGACCGGAGAGGCGTCTCGGTCATGTCTACATCATTCCCGAACTCGTAGGGTCCGCACGCTTAACGTTCGTTGACGATATAGTGTTATATGAGTTATGTGAATTGGTAACCGAATGTTGTTCGGAGTCCCGGATGAGATCCCGGACGTCACGAGGAGTCTCGAAATGGTCGAGAGGTAAAGATTTATAGATGGGAAGTCATATTTTGGGTTCCGGAAAAAATGCAGTTTTTCTTCGGTATTGTACCGGGAAGCTTCCAGAAGGTTCCGGAGGATTCCGGAGGGGTCCGAAAGTCCACAAGTGGGTCCACCACGTCCCAAGGGCTGGCATGGGCTAAGGGGAGGCGCCCTGGCCTTATTGGGCCAGGCGCACCAAGTCCTCAAAAGCCCACGCAGCTAGGGAAGGAAAAAGGGAGAGTCCTAGTAGGAATAGGATTGGACTTTGGAGTCCAAGTCCACGTGTGTACTATTCACGGTTACTGTTCACGTGGCACTATTCCTTCTACTCCAAACCCCTACACATATATAAATAGAGGAGAGGGGGCGCCCCAAAGGAGATACA
This sequence comes from Elymus sibiricus, assembly GCA_039707655.1. Lineage (NCBI taxonomy): Eukaryota > Viridiplantae > Streptophyta > Magnoliopsida > Poales > Poaceae > Elymus > Elymus sibiricus. Next base: position 72,724,419 of record CM077672.1, on the reverse strand, counting down.
ACATTGTCTTAGCCGTGTGCGGCGCCCCCCTCCACAGTTCCGTCCCTCGGTCATATTTTCGCAGTGCTTGGACGAAGCCCTGCGGAGATAGCATCACCATCACCGTCACCACGCCGTCGTGCTGCCGGAACTCATCCACTACCTCGCCATCTTGCTGGATCAAGAAGTCAAGGACGTCACCGAGCTGAACGTGTGCTGAACGCGGAGGTGCCGTACGTTCGGTACTCGATCGGTTGGATCGTGAAGTTGTTCGACGACATCAACCGCGTTGTTCTAACGCTTCCGCTTACGGTCTACGAGGGTACGTAGACACACTCCCCCTCTCGTAGCTATGCATCTCCATGGATAGATCTTGCGTGTGCGTAGAAAACTTTTTGTTTTCCATGCAACGTTCCCCAACAGTGGCATCATGAGCCAGGTCTATGCGTAGATGTTAGGCACGAGTAGAACACAAAGAGTTGTGGGCGGTGATCGTCATACTGCTTACCACCAATGTCTTATTTTGATTCGGCGGTATTGTAAGATGAAGCGGCCCGGACCAACCTTACATGTCCACGTACATGAGACCGGTTCCACCGACAGACATGCAACTTGTTTTGCATAAAGGTGGCTGGCGGGTGTCTGTTTCTCCTACTTTAGTTGAATCGAATTTGACTGCGGCCGGTCCTTGTTGAAGGTTAAAACAGCAAACTTGATAAATCACCGTTGTGGTTTTATGCCGTAGGTAAGAACGGTTCTTGCTAGAAGCCCGTAGCAGCCACGTAAAACTTGCAACAACAAAGTAGAGGACGTCTAACTTGTTTTTGCAGGGTATGCTGTGATGTGATATGGTCAAGACATGATGTGATATACGTTGTTGTATGAGATGATCATGTTTTGTAATTTATCGGCAACCGACAGGAGCCTTATGGTTGTCTCTTTATTGTATGAAATGCAAGCGCCATGTAATTGCTTTACTTTATCGCTACGCGTTAGCAATAGTTGTAGAAGCAATAGTTGGCGAGACGACAACGACGGAACGATGGATATCAAGGTGTCGAGCCGGTGACGATGGAGATCATGACGATGCTTTGGAGATGGAGATCAAAAGCACAAGATGATGGCCATATCATGTCACATATTTTGATTGCATGTGATGTTTATCCTTTATGCATCTTATTTTGCTTAGGACGACGGTAGAATTATAAGATGATCCCTTCACTAAATTTCAAGATAAAAGTGTTCTCCCCAAGCATGCACCGTTGCTAAAGTTCATCGTTTCGAAGCACCTCGTGATGATCGGGTGTGATAGATTCTACGTTCACATACAACGGGTGTAAGCCAGTTTTACACAAGCAGAATACTTGGGTTAAACTTGACGAGCCTAGCATGTACAGACATGGTCTCGGAACACTGGAGACCGAAAGGTCGAACATGAGTCATATAGTAGATATGATCAACATGGAGATGTTCACCATTGATGACTATCCCATCTCACGTGATGATCGGGCATGGGCTAGTTGATTTGGATCATGTATCACTTAGTTAACTTGAGGGATGTTAATTTAAGTGGGAGTTCATTAGTAATTTGATTAATTGAACTTAATTTATCATGAACTTAGTCTTGATGGTTTCTTTGCATATCTATGTTGTAGATAAATGGCCCGTGCTACTGTTCCGTTGAATTTTAATGCGTTCCTAGAGAAAGCTAAGTTGAAAGATGATGGTAGCAACTACACGGACTGGGTCCGTAACTTGAGGATTATCCTCATTGCTGCACAGAAGAATTATGTCCTTGATGCACCGCTAGGTGATGGACCTGCTGCAGGAGCTGCTGCAGACGTTGTGAACGCCTGGCAGGCTCGATCTGATGACTACTCGATAGTTCAGTGTGCCATGCTCTACGGCTTAGAACCGGGACTACAAAAGCGTTTTGAACGCCACGGAGCATATGAGATGTTCCAAGAGCTGAAATTGATATTTCAAGCTAATGCCCGGGTTGAGAGATATGAAGTCTCCAACAAGTTCTTCAGCTGTAAGATAGAGGAGAACAGTTTGTCAGTGAACACATACTCAGAATGTCTGGGTACCACAACCACTTGACTCAGCTGGGAATTGATCTTCCGGTTGAGAGTGTTATTGACAGAGTTCTTCAGTCACTGCCACCAAGCTATAAAGGCTTCGTGATGAACTATAATATGCAAGGGATGGAGAAGATAATTCCCGAGCTCTTCGCGATGCTGAAATCAGCGGAGGTAGAAATCAAGAAGGAGCATCAAGTGTTGATGGTTAACAAGACCACTAGTTTCAAGAAAAAGGGCAAGGGAAAGAAGGGGAACTTCAAGAAGAACGGCAAGCAAGTTGCCGCTCCCACGAAGAAACCCAAAGCTGGACCCAGGCCTGAAACAGAGTGCTTCTACTGCAAAGGGACTGGTCACTGGAAGCGGAACTGCCCCAAGTATTTGGCGGATAAGAATGATGGCAAAGTGAGCAAAGGTATATTTGATATACATGTTATTGATGTGTTCCTCACTAATGCTTGCAGTAGCGCCTGGGTATTTGATACTGGTTCTGTTGCTCATATTTGTAACTCGAAACAGGAGCTACGGAATAAGCGAAGATTGGCTAAGGACGAGGTGACGATGCGCGTCGGGAATGGTTCCAAGGTTGATGTGATCGCCGTCGGCATGCTACCTCTACATCTACCTTCGGGATTAGTTTTAGACCTCAATAATTGTTATTTGGTGCCAGCGTTGAGCATGAACATTATATCTGGATCTTGTTTATTGCGAGACGGTTATTCATTTAAGTCAGAGAATAATGGTTGTTCTATTTATATGAGTAACATCTTTTATGGTCACGCACCTTTTGTGAATGGTCTATTCTTGTTGAATCTCGATCGTAGTGATACACATATTCATAATATTGATGCCAAAAGATGCAAAGTTGATAATGATAGTGCAACATACTTGTGGCACTGCCGTTTAGGTCATATTGGTGTAAAGCGCATGAAGAAACTCCATGCGGATGGACTTTTGGAATCTCTTGATTATGAATCATTTGATACTTGCGAACCATGCCTCATGGGCAAGATGACTAAAACTCCGTTCTCCGGAACAATGGAGCGAGCTACTAATTTGTTGGAAATAATACATACCGATGTATGCGGTCCGATGAATGTTGAAGCACGCGTCGGGTATCGTTATTTTCTAACCTTCACAGATGATTTGAGTAGATATGGGTATATCTACTTGATGAAACACAAGTCTGAAACATTTGAAAAGTTCAAAGAATTTCAGAGTGAAGTAGAGAATCATCGTAACAAGAAAATAAAGTTTCTACGATCTGATCGCGGAGGCGAATATTTGAGTTACGAGTTTGGCCTTCATTTAAGAAAATGTGGAATTGTTTCACAACTCACGCCACCTGGAACACCACAGCGTAATGGTGTGTCCGAACGTCGTAACCGTACTTTATTGGATATGGTGCGTTCTATGATGTTTCTTACCGATTTGCCACTATCGTTTTGGGGTTATGCATTAGAGACAGCTGCATTCACGTTAAATAGGGCACCGTCTAAATCCGTTGAGACGACACCGTATGAACTATGGTTTGGCAAGAAACCTAAGCTGTCGTTTCTTAAAGTTTGGGGATGCGATGCTTATGTGAAAAAGCTTCAACCTGATAAGCTCGAACCCAAAGCGGAGAAGTGCGTCTTCATAGGATACCCTAAAGAAACAATTGGGTACACCTTCTACCACAGATCCGAAGGCAAGGTCTTTGTTGCCAAGAATGGGTCCTTTCTAGAGAAGGAGTTTCTCTCGAAAGAAGTGAGTGGGAGGAAAGTAGAACTTGATGAGGTAATTGTACCTTCTCTCGAATTGGAAAGTAGCTCATCAGAGAAAACCGTTCCCGTGATGTCTACACCAATAAGAGAGGAAGATAATGATAAAGATCATGAAACTTCAGATCAAGTTACTACTGAACTTCGTAGGTCGACCAGAGTACGTTCCGCACCAGAGTGGTACGGTAATCCTGTTCTGGAAGTTATGTTGTTAGACAACGGCGAACCTACGAACTATGAAGAAGCTATGATAAGCCCGGATTCCGACAAATGGCTTGAGGCCATGAAATCTGAGATAGGATCCATGTATGAGAACAAAGTGTGGACTTTGGTGGACTTGCCCGATGATCGGCAAGCCATTGAGAATAAATGGATTTTTAAGAGGAAGACGGATGCTGATGGTAATATCACTGTCTACAAAGCTCGAGTTGTCGCGAAAGGTTTTCGACAAGTTCAAGGGGTTGACTACGATGAGACTTTCTCACCCGTAGCGATGCTTAAGTCTGTCCGAATCATGTTAGCAATTGCCGCATTTTATGATTATGAAATCTGGCAAATGGATGTCAAAACTGCATTCCTTAATGGTTTTCTCAAAGAAGAGTTGTATATGATGCAACCAGAAGGTTTTGTCAATCCTAAGGGTGCTAACAAAGTGTGCAAGCTCCAGCGATCCATCTATGGACTGGTGCAAGCATCTCGGAGTTGGAATATACGCTTTGATGAGGTGATCAAAGCATATGGTTTTGTACAGACTTACGGTGAAGCATATATTTACAAGAAAGTGAGTGGGAGCTCAGTAGCATTTCTAATATTATATGTGGATGACATATTGTTGATTGGAAATGATATAGAATTTCTGGATGGCATAAAGGGATACTTGAATAAGAATTTTTCAATGAAAGACCTCGGTGAAGCTGCTTATATATTGGGCATCAAGATCTATAGGGGATAGATCAAGACGCTTGATACGACTTTCACAAAGCACATACCTTGACAAAGTTTTGAAGAAGTTCAAAATGGATCAGTCAAAGAAAGGGTTCTTGCCTGTCTTGCAAGGTGTGAAGTTGAGTCAGACTCAATGCCCGACCACGGCAGAAGATATAGAGAAAATGAAAGTCATTCCCTATGCCTCAGCCATAGGTTCTATTATGTATGCCATGTTGTGTACCAAACCTGATGTGTGCCTTGCCATAAGTTTGGCAGGGAGGTACCAGAGTAATCCAGGAGTGGATCACTGGACAGCGGTCAAGAATATCCTGAAGTACCTGAAAAGGACCAAGGACATGTTTCTCGTTTATGGAGATGACGAAGAGCTCGTCGTAAAGGGTTACGTCGATGCAAGCTTCGACACTGATCCGGATGACTCTAAGTCACAAACCGGATACGTATTTATATTAAATGGTGGAGCTGTCAGTTGGTGCAGTTCTAAGCAGAGCGTCGTGGCGGGATCTACGTGTGAAGCGGAATACATAGCTGCTTCGGAAGCAGCACATGAAGGAGTCTGGATGAAGGAGTTCATATCCGATCTAGGTGTAATACCTAGTGCATCGGGTCCAATGACAATCTTTTGTGACAACACTGGAGCAATTGCCATAGCCAAGGAGCCCAGGTTTCACAAGAAGACCAAACACATCAAGAGACGCTTCAACTCCATTCGTGAATATGTCAAGGATGGAGACATAGAAATTTGCAAATTACACACGGATCTGAATGTGGCAGACCCATTGACTAAGCCTCTTCCACGAGCAAAACATGATCAGCACCAAGACTCCATGGGTGTTAGATTCATTACTATGTAATCTAGATTATTGACTCTAGTGCAAGTGGGAGACTGATGGAAATATGCCCTAGAGGCAATAATAAAGTTGTTATTATTTTATATTTCCTTGTTCATGATAAAGGTTTATTATTCATGCTAGAATTGTATTGACCGGAAACTTAAATACATGTGTGAATACATAAACAAATACCGTGTCCCTAGTGAGCCTCTACTAGACTAGCTCGTTGATCAAAGATGGTTAAGGTTTCCTAACCATAGACATGAGTTGTCATTTGATAACGGGATCACATCATTAGGAGAATGATGTGATGGACAAGACCCATCCGTTAGCTTAGCATATGATCGTTCTATTTATTGCTACTGCTTTCTTGAATGTCAAATACATGTTCCTCAGACCATGAGATCATGCAACTCCCGGATACCGGAGGAATACCTTTTGTGCTATCAACCGTCACAACGTAACTGGGTGATCATAAAGATACTCTATAGGTATCTCCGAAGGTGTCCGTCGAGTTGGCATGGATCGAGACTGGGATTTGTCACTCCGTGTTTCGGAGAGGTATCTCTGGGCCCTCTCGGTAATGCACATCATAAGAAGCTTGCAAGCAAAGTGACTAAGGAGTTAGTTACGGGATGATGTATTACGGAACGAGTAAAGAGACTTGCCGGTAACGAGATTGAACTAGGTATGGAGATACCGACGATCGAATCTCGGGCAAGTAACATACCGACGGACAAAGGGAATTACGTATGTTGTCATTGCGGTTCGACCGATAAGATCTTCGTGGAATAAGTAGGAACCAATATGGGCATTCAGGTTCCGCTATTGGTTATTGACCGGAGAGGCGTCTCGGTCATGTCTACATCATTCCCGAACCCGTAGGGTCCGCACGCTTAACGTTCGTTGACGATATAGTGTTATATGAGTTATGTGAATTGGTAACCGAATGTTGTTCGGAGTCCCGGATGAGATCCTGGACGTCACGAGGACTCTCGGAATGGTCAAGAGGTAAATATTTATATACGGGAAGTCATATTTTGGGTTCCGGAAAAAATGCAGTTTTTCTTCGGTATTGTACCGGGAAGCTTCCAGAAGGTTCCGGAGGATTCCGGAAGTCCACAAGTAGGTCCACCACGTCCCAAGGGCTGGCATGGGCTAAGGGGAGGCGCCCTGGCCTTACTGGGCCAGGCGCACCAAGTCCTCAAAAGTCCACTGAAAGCACATTTGCTCCCTTGGTGGTTTTGTTAATTTATGCCAACATACATGTTGTTGGACTAATGCTTTTATCTAGTAAATTTCAGACAAGTTCAACAATGGCGTGGCATGGACAAGAGGACGTGGAACCCCTTCAAAATGCTAAGGACAAGAATTGGCAAAGATCAAGACTCTACATTTTTGGTTTAGTGATCCAAGATCACATTGAGTCCATAGGAAAGCCAATACTATTAAAAGGGGATGAGGTGTTGCTTAATGATCTTTTTGCTCAAGTGCTTAGTGACATTATTCCTAAACCCTCAACCACTATCTCAATCCCAAATATGTCCTAAACCCAAAGTCCAACTCGGCCCCACCGAAATTTCCAATCCGGCCCCACCGAGTTCATCCAAGACTTAGCCACTGCCAAACCCTAACAAATCGGATCCACCGAAATGGATCTCGGTCCCACCGAGATGGCCTTGCCAACTCTCTGTAATCGTTTGCAATTACTTCGGTCTCACCGAGTTTGCAAATTGGTCTCACCGAGATGGCTTGCCAAGTCTCTGTTGCCTTATTGCTTCACTTCGGTCCTACCGAGTTGATGCAATCGGTGCCACCGAGATGAGGATTGCCCTAAGCCATTGCACTTCGGTCCATCCGAGTTGTTCATATCAGTCCCACCGAGATTCCTAAAGTTCATATCTTTTACACAGTTCGGTGCTACCGAGATGATCGTTTCGGTGCCACCGAGTTGGGTCAAAAGTGTGTAACGGTTGGATTTTGTGTGGAGGCTATATATACCCCTCCACCCCATCCTTCTCAGTAAGGAGAGCCATCAGAACGTGCCTACACTTCCACCATACATTTTCTGAGAGAGAACCACCTACTCATGTGTTGAGATCAAGCTATTCCATTCCTACCATTTGAACCTTGATTTCTAGCCTATCCCAAGTTGCTTTCCACTCAAATCCCTCTTCCACCATAGCCAAATCTGTGAGGAGTTGTTTGAGTGCTGGGAAGACTATCATTTGATGCACAAGAGCAAGGAGTTCATCAACAACACACCGTCTATTACCTTTTGGAGAGTGGTGTCTCCTAGATTGGTTAGGTGTCACTTGGGAGCCTCCAACCAGATGTGGAGTTGAACCAAGAAGTTTGTAAGGGCAAGGAGATCGCCTACTTCGTGAAGATCTACCTCGAGTGAGGCTAGTCCTTTGTGGACGTAAGCCATGGTGGAATAGGCAAGGTTGCTTCTTCGTGGACCCTTCGTGGGTGGAGCCCTCCGTGGACTCGCGCAGCCGTTACCCTTCGTGGGTTGAAGCCTCCATCAACGTGGACGTACGATAGCACCACCTATCGGAACCACGCCAAAAATCCACCGTGTCTTCGTTGCGTTTGATCTTCCATACTCTACCCCTTTACTTTCCGTACTATTGCATGCTTTACTATTTCCGCTGCTCAATCTCTAGATATGCATGTGTAGAAAGTATTGGAGTGATCTTAACTTGTGCCAAAATCTGCCTAAGTTCCAAGAGAAATTAAAAACTGCACCTTTGGCTGGTTAGGAGTCTATTCACCCCCCCTCTAGACCTATCTCCTCGATCCTACAATTGGTATCAGAGCTTTGGTCTCCATTGCTTTGGTTTCATCACCATTGGAGGGAGATGGATATGTCTACGTTCGGGAGTATTAGACGTAGAGTGCCTATTCTCAATGGGGAGTATTACAACTTTTGGAGGGATGAAATGCTTGATATCTTTGATGAATTTAACTTGAGCAAGTATATTCATAGTCCTTATGTGCCCCCTATTGATCCCTTGCATCCTACTCATGAAGAGGAAATTGACATGCTTCGTAATCTTAGAACTGTCAATCTTATCATTAGAGGATTACCTAAGATTGTGCTTGGTTGTATGCGAAACTTTGCATGTGCTTATACTCTATGGCATGATTTAGAAAAGCGATATCCCGATTATTCTCTAAAGAGTCTTGATAAGATTCTTCATAAGGTTGTTGTTTTTCACAAGATGAGTCCTAATGATCCTAAGTTTGATGATTGCTTGTTTGAGCTTCGTGATCTCATGCGTGCCAAAGGAGATGTTAGAACTATTAGCAATATTATCATGGAAACTATTAGAATCCATAAACTTGAACATTGTCATGATCATGAAACTAATAAATCTATTGCCCTAGGTAATGATCAAATGCATGATGATGATGATGATGTTGAGCACGACTATTATGATGAAGACGAAGACTTTGATATTGAATTTGAGAAGACCATGAGGAATCTCAGTCTTATGGCAAATCTTCGAGATTATATGGCCGGAGGAAAAGAGTGGATTCTTGATAGTGGATGTACCGATCACATGACCGGAGATAGAGACATGTTTCGTGAGCTTACTAAAAATGATGGTCCACGCAAGTATGTGACTTTTGGAGACAAATCCAAGGGTAAGGTACTTGGCCTTGGTAAGGTGGCCATATCCAATGATAGCTCCATACAAAATGTTATGCTTGTTGAATCTCTTGGTTACAATCTTCTTTCCGTATCTAGACTAGCTGATTTTGGCTTTAATGTTCTATTTACCAAAGTAGATTGCCAACTGTTTCGCCAAGATAATCATAATGTAGTCTTTACCGGCATTCGTAGAGGTGATCTATACATTGTTGATTTCACTAAGAGAGCCCAACCTCGTACTTGTTTAATTGCTAAATCTTCTAAAGGTTGGTTATGGCATAGAAGACTTGGACATGTTGGTATGCGTAACCTAGATAAACTTGTTAAAGGAGATCACATTCTTGGAGTGAAAGATGTTATATTTGACAAAGATCGACTTTGTAGTGCTTGCCAAGCAGGAAAACAGGTTGGAGGAAGCCATCCCGTAAAGAACATTATGACCACGAGAAGACCACTCGAGCTACTTCATATGGATCTGTTTGGTCCCAACGCCTATAAGAGTCTTGGTGGTAACTCTTTCGGTTTGGTCATTGTTGATGATTTTACCAGATTTACGTGGGTGTTCTTTCTTGATGACAAATCGTAGGTACAAAAGATCTTCAAGAACTTCGCAAGAAAGGCTCAAAACCAATTTGAAGTCAAGATCAAGAAGGTTCGGAGTGACAATGGAACGGAGTTCAAGAACGCCAATGTGGACACCTTTCTTGATGAGGAGGGTATTTCACATGAGTTCTCGGCTACGTACACACCTCAACAAAATGGAGTTGTTGAGAGGAAGAACCGTACACTTATTGAGATGGCAAGAACAATGCTTGATGAATACAAGACGCCAAGACATTTTTGGGCAGAAGCGGTTGAAACATCTTGTCATGCAACAAATCGACTCTATCTTCACAAGCTTCTTGGTAAAACGGCGTATGAACTGCTCACCGGTAACAAACCACAAGTTGGATACTTTTGAGTATTTGGCTCAAAATGTTACATTCTTGATAAGCATCGTCGTTCAAAATTTGCTCCTAAAACTCATGAAGGCTTCATACTTGGTTATGGATCGAACTCTCACACTTACCGTGTCTACAACAACTTCACTCGAAAAGTTGAAGAGACGGTAGATGTGAAGTTTGATGAGACTAACGGCTCGCAAGTCGAGCAATTGCCACTTGAAGTAGGAGATAAAGAACCATCGGAAGCAATCCAAGACTTGCCCATTGGCAAGATTCGCCCAGTGGAAGTAAAGGAGAGTACCTCGTCTATTCAAGTGGAAGCCCCAACCTCACATCAAGGTGAACGACAAGCTGATATGGAGGCATCCACAAGTGGAACACGTCAAGACGATGGGAATGAGGAAGTGCAACAAGATGATCCACCTCAACCTCCCTCTCCACCTCCACAAACAGACAACGACAACATCAACGAAGAAGAAGAAGATGATGATGATGAGGAAGCCTCACCACAACCCAAGAAAAAGCTACCTCGAGTTAGAGCAAGAATCGACAAGGATCATCCCGTCGAACAAATACTTGGAGATATCCAAACCGGGAGAATTACTCGCTCTAAATTTCGTTTAGCTAACTTTTGTGAGCATTACTCATTTATCTCTAGTGTTGAACCCTTGAAGGTAGAAGATGCTCTCAAGGACCCCGATTGGGTAAATGCAATGCACGAAGAGCTACACAACTTTGAGAGGAACCAAGTGTGGACATTGGTTGAGAAGCCTAAGGAAGAGCAAAACATCATTGGAACCAAATGGGTGTTTCGGAATAAGCAAGATGAAGATGGACAAGTTGTACGCAACAAGGCTCGTCTCGTAGCACAAGGTTACACACAAGTCGAAGGTATGGACTATGGTGAGACCTATGCCCCCGTTGCAAGACTTGAATCCATTCACATTTTACTTGCTTATGCCAATCACCATGATATCACTCTTTACCAAATGGACATTAAAAGTGCCTTCTTAAATGGTGAAATAGAGGAGGAAGTATATGTTAAACAACCTCCCGGCTTTGAGAATCCCAAGAAACCTAATCATGTGTATAAACTTCGTAAAGCTCTTTATGGTCTCAAGCAAGCCCCTAGAGCTTGGTACAAATGCTTGACAAAATTTCTTCTTGAAAAAGGTTTTGAAATTGGGAAGATTGATTCAACTTTGTTCACTAAGAGGGTTAATGGAGAATTATTTGTATGCCAAATTTATGTTGATGATATTATCTTTGGTTCTACTAACCCCTCTTTTAGTGAAAAGTTTGGAAGGTTGATGTCGGAGAAGTTTGAGATGTCTATGATGAGTGAACTCAAATTCTTTCTTGGCTTGCAAATCAAGCAAACTAGGGAATGTACCTTTGTCTCTCAAACAAAGTATACCAAGGACTTATTCAAGAAGTTCAACATGCAAGAGAGTAAAGGTATGAAAACTCCCATGCCCACGAGTGGACATCTTGACTTGACCAAGGACGGCAAACCGGTTGATCAAAAGGTTTATCGATCTATGATTGGTTCATTATTATATCTATGTGCCTCTCGTCCTGACATTATGCTAAGTGTGTGCATGTGTGCACGATACCAAGCGGCACCAAAAGAGTGTCACCTTAAGGCCGTGAAAAGAATTCTGAGATACTTGATACATACACCAAACTTTGGCATATGGTATCCCAAAGGATCTTCTTTCAATCTTGTTGGCTACTCCGATTCGGACTATGTCGGAGACAAGGTTGACAGAAAATCCACTTCGGGTACATGTCAATTTCTTGGTAGATCTCTTGTGTCTTGGACCTCCAAGAAACAAAATTCCATATCCCTATCTACTGCCGAAGCGGAATACATTGCCGCGGGATCATGTTGTGCTCAATTACTATGGATGACACAAACTCTTAAAGATTATGGTGTGCATGTGATACATATACCATTACTTTGTGATAATGAGAGTGCTATTAAGATAGCACACAATCCCGTGCAACATTCTCGAACTAAGCATATTGAGGTTCGTCACCATTTCATTCGAGATCATGTTGAGAAAGGAGATATTAACCTTAAACATGTTCGTACTGACAAACAATTGGCGGACATCTTTACCAAACCCCTTGATGAGAAAGTGTTTTGTCACTTGAGAAGTGAATTGAACATCATTGATGCTTCAAACGTGAACTAGAGGTTCATGAGGATGCATACAAGGGCATGAGCTTTCTTGACTAATCCATGATATCCTTCATGATCATCTTATATCTTGGACATTTTGCTCCCTTGTATGGTCTCTAACCTTTTGTAGGTACTTGGACAAGCTTCATGTCACAAGATTGCATCTCACTCTAATCTAGAGCAATCTTGTATAATCCAAGTATCAACAATTGATGGAGTAACAAGGAACAAGACAACCTAAACATATCCTTTGACAACATTTGAGTTATGCTTCATTCTTGTCATTTTGGATACACATGTTGTTCCTTGCAAATCTAACCCATGTAGGAAGATGAACTACAAATGATAGGACAGCTCCAAACATCAATTCATGAGCATCCACTTCAATTTCAACTACATGATGGACTTCACCAAAACCCCAATGTAAGTTGTCACATCTTAGAGAAGCTTTACTCAAGGACATGAGCTAAAGCAACTCAACAAGATGTGAGTACATTGAAATGCTTAAAGGAAAAATGGCAACCCCATTTTGAGCTTAAACGATGAGTATGACCTATGATCAAGTGTTCTCACTTGACTCCTAAGTCAATATACTCTAACATAGGTGACCTAGTCGCCGACCCATCTAGATGAAGTTAAAAAAAACTTCATCTAGACGTTTCTTTGCCTCTTTTCTGTTTCTTTTCTTTTAGCTTGATTCGAAGTTAATTCTTTGCAAATCCTTGTGAGATTTCCTTGCCTAGTGAGCTGAGTTGACAAAAATTCCATTGCATCAAACTCGGTCCCACCGAATTGTCTCAACTCGGTGCCACCGATTTTGACTTCTCTAAGGAACCTTCTGTCAAATTTGTCCTGAGTTTTAATGCTCCAGCTCCACTCAATGATTCTTATCCTCTACTTGCATCTAGATGTGTTTCTCAAGGACCAAACCCACTTATTCAATAACCTTGAAGTCCCTTCTTGGAAATTGATGTCAAAGGGGGAGAGAGGAATACACATCAAAGCTTATGAGAGGAATACACATCAAAGCCTATCACTATAAAAGAGATGCACCTTACAAGAGGAGAGAATGTTACATGTTTCCTTTAGGGAGAGAGAAACATGATAAGTCTGTGTTTTGGTTGTTCTAGTTTTCTCACCCTACCTACTCCCAATATCCATGTCAGATTCAGGGGGAGAGGAAGTTCTTTAAGGGGAGACAACTATTTCTTTTGGGGACATGTCTGCTTCAAAGAAGTATTCACCTAGTGATACTCTCTTCTACATGTCATCCCAATCTTGGTTTCTTGTTGATCTTGTGTCTTTTTCTTGAAGAAATTATCTTGTGTTATCTAACCCTATTTTCTCAAGTGTATTTCTTCAGGTACTTGATCAAGAACTTCAAGGTAAGTATATGCATCTCACTCATGTACATGGTTGACCTCTTGCTAAGTATATATTGTTTGCAAGGAGAAAATCTTGTACATGTGGATACTCCAATGTCATATATATTGCTCTGATGCATATAGCCAAGATACATGTTGCATGTATATTTCCCATAAGGTATCATCATGTTATGCACATCTTCAGGGGGGGTTCAAGGAAGCTCATACATGTTACATGTTTCCTTCAAAGCTTTCATACATACCTCTGCTAAATCTTTATTTAAAGCTTTGATGTATGTTGTCATCAATTACCAAAAAGGGGGAGATTGAAAGCACATTTGCTCCCTTGGTGGTGTTGGTAATTTATGCCAACATACATGTTGTTGGACTAATGCTTTTATCTAGTAAATTTCAGACAAGTTCAACAATGGCGTGGCATGGACAAGAGGACGTGGAACCCCTTCAAAATGCTAAGGACAAGAATTGGCAAAGATCAAGACTCTACATTTTTGGTTTAGTGATCCAAGATCACATTGAGTCCATAGGAAAGCCAATACTATTAAAAGGGGATGAGGTGTTGCTTAATGATCTTTTTGCTCAAGTGCTTAGTGATAGTATTCCTAAACCCTCAACCACTATCTCAATCCCAAATATGTCCTAAACCCAAAGTCCAACTCGGCCCCACCGAAATTTCCAATCCGGCCCCACTGAGTTCATCCAAGACTTAGCCACTGCCAAACCCTAACAAATCGGATCCACCGAAATGGATCTCGGTCCCACCGAGATGGCCTTGCCAACTCTCTGTAATCGTTTGCAATTACTTCGGTCTCACCGAGTTTGCAAATCGGTCTCACCGAGATGGCTTGCCAAGTCTCTGTTGCCTTATTGCTTCACTTCGGTCCTACCGAGTTGATGCAATCGGTGCCACCGAGATGAGGATTGCCCTAAGCCATTGCACTTCGGTCCATCCGAGTTGTTCATATCGGTCCCACCGAGATTCCTAAAGTTCATATCTTTTACACAGTTCGGTGCTACCGAGATGATCGTTTCGGTGCCACCGAGTTGGGTCAAAAGTGTGTAACGGTTGGATTTTGTGTGGAGGCTATATATACCCCTCCACCCCATCCTTCTCAGTAAGGAGAGCCATCAGAACGTGCCTACACTTCCACCATACATTTTCTGAGAGAGAACCACCTACTCATGTGTCGAGATCAAGCTATTCCATTCCTACCATTTGAACCTTGATTTCTAGCCTATCCCAAGTTGCTTTCCACTCAAATCCCTCTTCCACCATAGCCAAATCTGTGAGGAGTTGTTTGAGTGCTGGGAAGACTATCATTTGAAGCACAAGAGCAAGGAGTTCATCAACAACACACCGTCTATTACCTTTTGGTGAGTGGTGTCTCCTAGATTGGTTAGGTGTCACTTGGGAGCCTCCAACCAGATGTGGAGTTGAACCAAGAAGTTTGTAAGGGCAAGGAGATCGCCTACTTCGTGAAGATCTACCCCGAGTGAGGCTAGTCCTTCGTGGACGTAAGCCATGGTGGAATAGGCAAGGTTGCTTCTTCGTGGACCCTTCGTGGGTGGAGCCCTCCGTGGACTCGCGCAGCCGTTACCCTTCGTGGGTTGAAGCCTCCATCAACGTGGACGTACGATAGCACCACCTATCGGAACCACGCCAAAAATCCACCGTGTCTTCATTGTGTTTGATCTTCCATACTCTACCCCTTTACTTTCCGTACTATTGCATGCTTTACTATTTCCGCCGCTCAATCTCTAGATATGCATGTGTAGAAAGTATTGGAGTGATCTTAACTTGTGCCAAAATCTGCCTAAGTTCCAAGAGAAATTAAAAACTGCACCTTTGGCTGGTTAGGAGTCTATTCACCCCCCCCCCCCTCTAGACCTATCTCCTCGATCCTACACCCACGCTGCTAGGGAAGGAAAAAGGGAGAATCCTAGTAGGAATAGGATTGGACTTTGGAGTCCAAGTCCACGTGTGTACTATTCATGGTTACTGTTCATGTGGCACTATTCCTTCTACTCCAAACCCCTACACATATATAAATAGAGGAGAGGGGGCGCCCCAAAGGAGATACAACATTGTCTTAGCCGTGTGCGGCGCCCCGCTCCACAGTTCCGTCCCTCGGTCATATTTTCGCAGTGCTTGGGCGAAGCCCTGCGGAGATAGCATCACCATCACCGTCACCACGCCGTCGTGCTGCCGGAACTCATCCACTACCTCGCCGTCTTGCTGGATCAAGAAGTTAAGGACGTCACCGAGCTGAACGTGTGCTGAACGCGGAGGTGCCGTACGTTCGGTACTCGGTCGGTTGGATTGTGAAGTTGTTCGACGACATCAACCGCGTTGTTCTAACGCTTCCACTTACGGTCTACGAGGGTACGTAGACACACTCCCCCTCTCGTAGCTATGCATCTCCATGGATAGATCTTGCGTGTGCGTAGAATTTTTTTTGTTTTCCATGCAACGTTCCCCAACAAAACATAACCCCGATAACTTCGGTATAACTTCGACATGAGGGGGGGGGGGGTCGTTAAAACATAACCCCAATAACTTCGGTATAACTTCGACATGAGGGGGAGGAGGCCCCGACAATCGCCGGAGGAGTCGTCCCCGACGATCGCCGGAGGAGTCGTCCCCAACGATCGACATGAATAATTGATGATGAAGCTTATTTTGCAATTTGAGATGTTGTTAAAATCTATATGATATGTGATGGTCTAAATTTTTAAATCGGTACAATTTACAGATTTGTGGTGTTGCATCTCCGAGGAGTGTTTATCGACGTCGGAGCTGTTGGTCCCCGATCTTCCCTCCGCTGATCAACTACTTCCTCTACAGCCGAGGGTGAGCTACGAATCCCCCTTCACCTCCTCTTCTTGTTTTTTGTCACTAGATTTCAAAAATGTGAATCGTGTATTTGATAGGTGTATAAAAAATATAGACATGTGGTGAGAGAAAAAAAGAAAAATATAGAAATCGTGTATTTGTTTTCATAGGAATTTGTTCTCAGCGACGATGCCCGGCCCGCATCCTCGTCGTCGACTCGGCGGCGACAACCAGTTTGAGAGGCGCCATGTCCGGGACTGGGCTCCGCCGGGCTGGCACTGGGAGGTGCTACCTTCCGGGGCGCGCAGCTTGGTGAGGAATCGGGGTCTGGTCGTCGACCCGGAGCTTCTTTGGTGGCGGTCGCGTGGGCCACTATCGGTGCAGAGGGAGCCGGCCCCCGAGAGGGTGGTACGTCGCCGTGTCAGGGAGGAGGACGAGCACGTCCGTCGCTACATGGTTGCGTTGGACGACAGCTTCTCCAATACCTGGCAGTTTCTTCAGGGATCTCACCCGAGCTATGATCCTGTGATGGTTCCTTCTCTTTGGGTGTTCACCGCCCGTGGCTCAGGAACAGGGAGTCGACGTCCAGTTTGCTTGGGCGAGATGTTTAGTGATATTATGTGATATTATTGTTGCATTAACTGGATTATTCGAGATGTATTAGTGATATTATATGATAATATTATTGCATTAACTGGATTATTCGAGATGTATTAGTGATATTTTGTGAATTTGTTTTAATAATGTGATTTTTTTAATCGAGATGCAAATAGACATGGAAATGTGAATTTGTTTTAATAATTTGTTTATAGCATTGAAATAACTTGCAAGTCTTTGCAGAAACTATGGAACATGACAGAGACTTAGAACAAGAAGAGATGTTGGGGGAAATAATCCGCGACGTAGATGATGATATCACCTCACAGTTTCTCAACGACGACTCCGATGGTGAGGGAAGAGAAGATGACGGCTCCGGTGATCGAATGGAGGGAGAAGATGACGGCTCCGGCGGTGTTGGAGCCTTAACTGTTGCAAAGTCCGGCGAGGTATATTAATTAAGCCTCTGCTGACTAGATGCATTAATTGATTTGTATGTACATATATTAACGCTTCTTTCTTCTTTTAGCCCTTCGGATCGAGCGAAACTTCTATAAAGAGACGAGGCCCGAAGAAAAGGTTGGGCAAGAATGAAAGGTTCACGATCGAAGAAATCGCTGCAGATGGCAAACCGACTGCTCCCAAGCGGACCGCAAACCGATTTATAAGTCAGTGCGGAGTTGTTGTTAGGGACAGCATCCCGATCAGCATTCAAGAATGGAATAAGCCAAAGGCGGACGATGGAGTTTCTTATGTCGACGATAGATCCAAAGATGAGCTTTGGAATACGCTCATGACAAATTTCAGCCTACAGCCAGAGGTGGATCCAAATAGCAATGTTGTAGAGCGAAAAGTCAAGGCGTGGGCTCTTAAGAAGATGGCCGAACAATTCAAGAACTGGAAGAAAAGATTGCACGAAAAGTTTGTCCTGAAAGAGAAGACTCCAACATTCACCGGTCAATATGAGAAGATGAAAGATCACTGGCCCACATTTGTGGCGTACAAGACATCGGAGAAAGGTAAGAAAAGGTCACTGATAAATAAGCAAAATGCTGCAAAGAAGGAATATCACCATGTTACGGGGTCAGGTGGCTACAAGGTTGCCCGGCCTATGTGGGACAAAGCTGAGAACGACCTGCTTGATAAAGGGATCCATCCAGAGACATTGAACTGGCCCGAACGGACAAGGACTTGGTTCTTCGGGCATGGGGGAACTTTGCACCCAGAAACAGGGAAGTGTGTTTATACGAAAGCTCAACTTGCAACACCCGTCAAAAACATTCAGGATTCAATCCAGGCCGTGCAGGAAGGGAAGTTCCATCCCGACAGAGAGAAGGACGAGCTGTCACGCGCCCTCGGGAATCCTGAACACCCTGGACGAACACGAGGCACATCAGGCTCCGTTCCGTGGAAGGTTGGGTTTCCCGACAGCAGAGACACTTACAGAAGCCGAGGGAGAAAGAAGAAACAGGATGCAGACCGGCTGCAGAAGGTAGAAGAAATAGTAGCGTTGCAGCAGAAGCAAATAGAGGCACTTACCAGCCAGCGAGCTACTGGCCCATCATCTCAGCGGCACGAAGATCCTTCATTCGATACTGCCCACGGAGCTACCCCACCATCTCAGCGGAAAAGCAGCGTGGCTTCCACGGAGCTCGTTCGGCCGCCCATAGATGATATCACGGCTCCTGATCGCTACCCCGTGGATGATATCACGGAGAGGGAACATTGTGATCTACATGCGAAATGCATGAACATGACCTTGAAGGTGGCGGTCGGCTATGCCTTACCTCGTGTACCTGATGGAACTTACCATTGCTCTCCGATTCCAGATGGCTATGCTGTTGTCGGGGTGGATGAAGTTACCAACGGATTTGAGCAGCTGGAGCTTGAGTACCCTACAGGTGAAGGGGAGACTCATCTGGGAGATGCCATAAGGACTACCATTCTATGGAGAAAGGAACACATCGTGCTTCCATACTGGACGCCGCATCAACAGACTCAGCCGGAGGAGGCCCCTCAGCAGACTCCTGACAGTCCAGCTCTATCTCCGCTGCCTCAGCCGTCTCCGCCGCGTCAGCACACTCCGTCGCCTCAGCTGTCTCCGTCGCGTCAGCAGACTCCGCCGGAGGAGGCCCCTCAGCAGAATCCGCCGCGTCAGCTGACTCCGCCTCCTCCGCTGCCTCAGGACCGGCGGAAGAGATCCGCCGCCGCTCCGGCGGCTAGTAGTACAACAGCGAAGAAATCCAGAGCAGGTAGCGTTAAGAAGGCTCCTGCCAAGTTACCATACGACATGACTGAGGAGGAAACCAAGGAGACCGTGGCTGCCGACGTGAAACGCCAGCTTGCACCGACCCGTCCAGATCCAACGGAGAAAATAGATCCGGTAAAAGCGAGGCGCTTGCTGGAAAACCATACAAAACCACCGCCGCCTCCGCTGCTATCAAACTATGACCGCTCTATTGTAAAGTCATATAGAGATCCACAGCAGCGGTCGGGAAGTAGCAGTAGTGCAAGGGGGAAAACAATTCCCCAGCTCGGCGAACAGAAAAACCAATCGTGCCCCCCGCTCAAGGTGTTTACCGATATCGCTAATGATCCGAGGGTAGCGGCCGCTGATCCTGGTTTCACTCTTGGTGATTACTTAGGCGATGAGGTACAGTTCGAAATGGCTGAGTTAGCCTTTAAATTCGAGCACGGGAAGCCTCTCGTCAGACCTGAGGAGCTCCCGCATCTACCAACGATGATGTGAAGATTGCATGACTGGTACTTGGAAGCCTCAAAGCAAGGGAGCAACTATATCATTGCGGGAGTTAAAGATGAGCATTACTTCAATGGGGACGAGGACATTTACATTGAATTTGAAGAATTATTTCAGTTTTACAATCAAGACGCTGTCGACAAATCTATCGTTCAGTTGCTATTGTCTGTAAGTATCATTTATGTAATTAAGTCTCTAGCTCAGCTCATTCATTGCATGTATAATTTTCCTCACTATATTATGCAGAATGAAGATCCTCGAATGCAAAAGAGGACAAATCTATGACATTGGGTTCATTAACCCAAATACTATTCATGAAGTTACGGTACAAATGAACGCCAAGGATACAGAGAAGATCTTGCTAAGGGCGTTAATTGAACAACAAAACAAAAGGGAAATACTATTTCCTTACAACTTCAAGTGAGTGTTATACTGTCTTGTACACATTCCGTTTCGCTTACTCGATGTTAAGTGTAATTGATGAGTTATGTTGTGTGCGCAGGTTCCACTTTATTCTGCTAGTCATTCGGGTTGACTCAGGAAGCGTACTTGTCATGGACTCGCTACGTAAAGACCCTAAGATGTGGGCGGACCTGCGTGATATGCTCCAGAGGTAATTTCAATCATTATCGCACTATATCGGTAACTTTCGTTCATTTCCTGATATCAAGTAATTAATAACTTCTTTATTTATTTTTCTTTGCCGGGCAGGGTTTGGAAACGGTTCACCAAGAAGGCTAGGGGTGAATGGAAAGAGGAGCTGCAATTTCGACAACTCACTGTAAGTAGTACTAGCTAGGTCCGCGCATCTATTTGATTCTAGTTAATTTCAATACCATTATCATGCTTGATTATTATTTTGATTGAACTCTACTCTCGTAAAGTGCTTGAGGCAGGAAAGGGGGACTAATTTATGTGCATACCACGTTTGCGAGTTCATTCGCATGACGACCAGTGAGACTGGCAGAAATTTATAACAACTTGAAGTACGTAAATAATATTCACAATTTTATTTTATTACCATCAATTGTGTTGAGTTTCATTCATATATATTGACCCCCTTCTTTAAATTAGATCCAACGGATGCGGGACGATCTCCTACCAAAGAATCGCGTAAAGGCAATTCAAGAGGAATTGGCGGAATTCTTCCTTAAAGAGATCATAGCTACAACCGGAGAATACCATCGGAAATTGGTAGTGAATGTTGGTAATTAGATATTAGGGATCGTAAGAGATGTTATTTTGTATATATGCATGAACGTGTACTATATGTAGTGGCGTCGAACATATATACGAAAACTTGTTGTTCGACCAAGCACGGAGAAAGAGGTCACTTCTCTATATTCATGACGATGTTGAATAGAGGTTCCTTCATTGCTATTAGTAACTAGCGTCGAGTTGAATAGAAAACATAAAATAAAAATGAAACCCCTAAACCCTCCAAAACCCCTAAACCCCTAAACCCTAAACCCCTCCTTTCAAAAAAAAACAGCGCTTGGCAGGGGCTGACGCGTGGCGGCCTTTTAGTCCCGGTTGGTGTTACCAACCGGGACTAAAGGTCCTCCTGCCTGAGCGCTGCGCAGCGGCCACGTGGAGACCCTTTAGTCCCGGTTGGTGTTACCAACCGGGACTAAAGGTCCTCCTGCCTGAGCGCTGCGCAGCGGCCACGTGGAGACACTTTAGTCCCGGTTCATAACACGACCGGGACTAAAAGTGGGGGCCTTTTGTCCCGATTCCTTTGTCCCGGTTGCACAACCGGGACTAAAGGCCCTTACGAACCGGGACTAATGCCCTGTTTTCTACTAGTGCCTAGCAATCATCTACTTTTTGTTTAATTAAAAATAAAATAAAAATGCATTTAGGGGAAGAAGATTAGGGGAACTGACAAAAGTTGCTTTCAAAAAACTTCCCCTAACTTTTCTGGGAAGGCAAAAAACCACTTTTATTGGAAGATTTCTAGAGGAACTGTCGGAGTTGCTCTAAAGCACGCATATCACGAATTGTACGGTAATTTCCCGCTCCTCGACAATTCCAGCTGATTAGGTTCATCTTCCAGAGTTCCCAGCCTTCAGAATCCTTAGACGAAAAACCAGCAACAGAACTTCAGAGATCAGCCGCCAAGACCCTTAGATCATACAAAGTCAAACCAAAGGGAAACCCTAACACCCACGAGGCCTACCAGTACCAGATGCCCTAGTCAAGGCTGCGAGGCGCTGCGAGAGTGCACCTTAGTCGACCCTAACGAGGAGCATCGGAGGAACGTGGTGAAAAAAATACTTGAAGTCTCACCATAAGGGAGGGAAAAAATTGTCAAGCCCTAACTAACAGAGATTATTTTGTCTGCCAGACTTACAAAAGTTTCTAAGATTTATCGTTAAACATTTTTGTTGTTGTGTACATGTAGTTCACCGTAGTGAAACAAACTTGTTTCATTGTCTAAGGATCTCACTTCTACCTTAATAAAGTTGTGAACCACATATATACCCGTGAATGGCCATGTCGTAGTCTACCTACGACCTCCGCCGTCGGAGAGAGAAGGGAACAACTGCCACTGCCAACATTCCAAGAGAGCACCATCGCATGCTTCATTGCCTTTTGAACCGATGAAAAGATCCACTGCACGCGGCGAGAACAAAACTTGGTGGCATGTCGGCCATGGATCTTCCCCATGCCTTCCTAACCTAGTGTGGCCGTCTTCATCCAACGACCGACGTTGTCGAACAAGAAGAACGCCATCACTTGTCGTCAACCGCACACCTCTTGTCGAAATGCCCCAACATTAGCAAAGGCTACTACCATCGCCACCCAAGGAGACACCAAGCGTCCACCGCCAATTTGCTGTACAAACCACACTGACCTCAAGACAAGACCAACGGTCGCCAAGGCGGGAGGTCAAAAATAAAATGGAGTTATGGCCTGGCTATGACATACTATAAGATGCATACTTGATTAGGATGGTAGATTCATCTTTGACAGCAAGGGAGGAATTACCAAATATCCCCTCCCAATTTAAAGTAACAATGTTAGTCGAATATGTCGAGAAGCGACGGTATTCTCACCGGAGGAGAAATTTTACATGCATTTACTTTGTGCGTACGGGTCTTCTTACGGTCCTGGCAATGTGTGAATTTTACATGCATTTACTTTGTACGTACGGCTCTTTTCTTAACAATGAAGTCTTAACAGTTTATTTTTAAATTTGCAAGTGGTAAGAGGACTCTTTTCTTAACTGCCAAATCCAGGTTATCCATGTTAGTTTTCGATAGGAAGTCTCCTTTAGCATTTTCATCGCAAGGTACAAGCAGTTCATCACAGTGAAACCACACTTGTTTCATAGCCCAATGATTCCAAATTCAACATGTTTTTCTCAATTTTTAGATACTAGAGAATGAGCTCTGGCCATACTGAACTAGTAGTAGGATATAACAATTGCAAGGCTGCAAGGTACACAGGTAGTTCATCATAACCAAAATAAACTTGTTTCTTAGTCTAAGGTACTACCTTAATTCTGCCTAACGGCTAACGTTGGCTACTCCACCATGTCTTTTTCAGTTACACACAGTTCCTTAATTCGGAGAATGATCTCTGGCAATAGAGCACACTGCTCGTTACAGAAAAAGAGTGGCAACTTGACACCATTGCAGAATTCGATCACAACAAGAACCATGGAAAGCAACCAGGCTGGTGCATACTCCATGACTCCATGAGTCGAAGATCTCAGTTGCGATGCTTGCCAGCTTGTGACTTCTGCTGGTGAGTCACCGCCTCGCCGGGCCTACAGCTGATACGCACGAAGGCATAACAAAAGACAGCCTGATTAGGAGTGAAGCAGACAAGTGGTCTAGCAACATAGTAGAACAGAAAAATTGAGGATGTATATCTAAATGCAAACTTAAGGTCTTGTCAATGTGTGAATTTTGCCAGCAAGTGGGGCGTATTGCATAACGGCTAATATGATGGCCTGTTAGTGGCTAGTAATTTAGCTAGTGGAAACAACATGCACCCATGCATCATACTAGTTTTGTGCAAAATCAAAACTGAGAAACATGCATCATAGTTTAAGTAAATTCATGCCTATATTAATCAACCTAGCTGGCATAGCTGCACACAAAGATTCACATTTCATACTGGAATAACTGTAAAATGAAGCACTACAGAATAATTATATATGTATGCTAGATGGTCATATTGTACAGCACTACTAAATTACTTCACCAATATATTCAAACTAAACATGTTAGCACAGCCTGGAGGAATGCCCAATCTTCAGATAACACATACTGACAATCTAAAACAGTGTGCCATACGTAGAAATGTAGATACTGCAAAACAACACTAACCCGCATTGTGATGAATTTAACCGGTGCAATAGGGTCGTCGTCGGAAAGGTCTGCTCCTCGCTGAAAAGTCCAAGGACTCAATCCTTCAGGACCAATACTCCGAAAGACAGCAATTTGAAATTTGCTGACCCATTTCTCATGAGCCATATTGTTTATGGTGTAGGTCATCTCATCTGCTGACTGTGAAGTGAATCTTGGATTGATCATCTGAATCATTACATTCTTGAGCACCCTTGCATTCTGGAAGATGTACTGGAGGAAGGCAATCTCATCTTGCCTCCCATGGTACTCACGAAACGTGATCACCTTGAGGCGCAAGAGCACACTTACGATGGGACCGACCTCTTCCCAGAACTTGAGGTCGAACGTGCCAGCAAGGTGATCACATTTTTCAGACTGCAAATTATTTGATTTAATGAACATTTCAGCAAATAATAGATCATACAGCAGCAGCAACAATATGTATGAGAAGAGAATGCAATGCTGGTACCGTCATATGCAGCGCCTCAACATTAGGAAAGAATCTGAGGAAGGCGGGCACCATCTTGACATCATCGTAGACTCCAAACCGCACCCTCAAACTAAGGACCTTCACGGTTGTGATCATCATGCTTGGACTTATCTTAATCCCAGCCTGAAATGGACCAAATTCAGCAAGAGAGACGGCACATTGAACTACACCTGTTTGCAAATTGAACAAAGTTGAAAGATCGTACCCTGATGACAGTGTCTCGGATCTCTAGTACGTATTTTCCTGGATCCAGGTACCCGAATATTCTCAGCTTGGGGACGTTGCCAATCCTGACTCTGGTGCACGATCCGCCGGCGGGGTCGAGACACTCCGACAGGATGAGGCGGTCCAGACACGGGGCGTTCACCACCTCGATGCTCTCCATGACGAAAGAGCAGATCTGCACGCACCGGAGGCTGTGGCTGACGAGGCGGAGACGCACCCCCTTCATGCTCCCTTGGATGTTGAGGATCTCCAGGGCGGGGCTCCTGGCGACGAAGGCGTCGATGTCCCCGTCCTCCACGGCGACGCTGCAGATGCCGAGCTCCCGGAGATGGGGGAAGGAGGCACCTTGGAGGCCGGCCGAGTCCGGGAACTTCCAGACGCCGATGTAGAGGCGGGTGAGGGTGGAGATGGTGAAGAGCGTCTTGGGGAGGGGCACCTCGCGTAGCCACGGGCGGTTGACGAGGACGAGATCCTGGACGCCTCTGGCGGCGAGGAGACGGATCCAGCGCTTGATCTGGGCCTGGTACGCACCCATGCGGCTGCAGGTAAGGTGGACGCAGCGGAAGGGCCCAGGGTGCGCGGCCAGTATGCGGGAGACGGCCGCGGTGACGTCCGGCGTGCTAGCGCGCGCGGGGGTGCGGCCGTTGGAGATCAGCTGGGTGTCGATCAGGACGAGCGGCGTCGAGCGCCAGACCCCGCACCAGCGCGCGGTGAGCACGGCGGTGCGGGCGGCGTCCTTGACGGGGAGGCGGGAGACGATGTCGCGGAGGAGCGCGTCGGAGAGACGGCTGATGCGGTCCATGCGGTCGGAGGGGCGGGCGCGGAGGGCGGTGAGGCGAGCGGTGGTGGAGACGGGCGGGTCCGGGAGGTTCTCGTGGATGAGCGACATGAGCTGGTCCGTGCTCCGGTCCAGCTCGTGCGGATCGAGGCCCTGGCGCCGCATGTCGGCCGCCGTCGCCGGGTCGACGTTGGAGAACCGGCTGGCCTTCGCCGGCGGCAGATGATTAGGTGAGCACGGTCGCGGCTAAGCTAGGGTTTGCTGGTAGCTGGAGTGAGTGAGAGTGGGTGAGTGGCTAGGGACGGCGGCGGACGGTCGTTTTGTAGGGTTCGGTGGGGGTGGTGGGGGGCTGTTTCCGGGTGGGCCAAATGTCGGGATCTGACTGCACACGGGCCCATGAGAAGTTGATCCCTAGAATAAGTGTTACTCCACTACTATTAAATGGGAACTACCCCTAAAAAAAAATTACTATTAAAAATGGAAACTTGATCCGAAAATGCTCAATGGAGCCAGCTCGGGCTCCATGGATCCCGGGTTTGACTTGATCAAAATTCAATTTTTTGCGTTTCAAAAAAATTTGAAAAAAAATACACATATACTTAGAGACATAAAGCATAAGTGTGTAAATTTTCAGGACGAAATACCTTAAAATGAGTGCTACACAAAAAGAACAAATCTGAGGCTTTTTAGTAGATGCACTATTCATCCTCAAAGTTCATGGATTTGTCTTTTTTGTGCAGGTCGCATTTCAACGTATTTCATCCTGAATTTTTGCACACATATACATTTCATCCTTGTTTACTTGTATATTTTTTTTAGATTTTTTTGAAATCGGAAAGTTTGAATTTTGATTTTTTCAAAAATTCCGGGCTCCATGGAGCCCGAGCTCCAAAACGCTCTACTCAACTTGATCACTCTAAATAGACCTTTTTTTGGCGGGGGGCTATAAATAGACTAATAGAGTGGTACTCATTATAGCTAACCTAATGCAACTGCCCAAGATAAACTAAGAGCATCTCCAACCACACTTGCCTAATTTAACCCATATGTCCACGGACACGTTCGGACGTGTTCGTAAACAGAAGTGGGTCGACCCCATTTGTCCGCCCGGGCAATCGCAACCCCATATTCGAAACCTTAAATCAATAAACAAAAACATGCACGTGGATCATTCGACCAATATAGCACACACAAAAATCAGCACAAGCGGAAATAATCCATGACAAATAATCCACAACAAATCGTCTTTATTGCGCACGTTGATATCCTTCTCTTGGTTGATGAACCACTTCTTGCAATGGTCATGCATGAGACTGGTGTCGGTCAACATGATCCTCGCTAGCCTCACATTCTCTTTATCAAGCTCAATTGTCTCAAACGCCTTCTCCTTCTCAAGCTCCATTTGTTCATTTTCTTCATGTCTACCATCTGCCTCTCAATCATCATCCTAACTCACACCCTCTCCCGGTCGAAATCCATCCTCTCCCTTTGCACATACAAGAATAGCTTGTACCTCTCCTCCATTTTCTTCACCGCCCCTTTGTTGGAAAAGATGTCTATCCATGTGGGCGAGATCTTGCTCGTCCCGTCGTCATCAGGGCCGGTCCTGAGATTTTGGGGGCCCGGGGCGAGACTAAAATCCGGGGCCCTTAATATAGACATCATAAGAACAAAAATTAATATGCATATATATAAAATATTATCAATAACACTGAAATGCATCCAAAATCAGTATATATATCAAATAATTTATACATATTACCTAAAAATGCCCTTATCCATCATGTGCTAAGGGTCTTTGATTCCTGCTAATGGTAGACTTGAAGATCTTACTGTAGAAACAAAAAACTTTGTCGACATCTTTTGAATAAACTCGTACTAATGGTAGACTTGAAGATCTTACAACAGAAGCAAAAAAATCTTTGTCGACATCTTTTGAATGAACTAGTCATTTTTTATCATGTTCCTCCCCATTGCTTAATTTCATATGATAATGAGCATATGAAAAATGTCTTCCTGCATCGTCTAGATGGTATGCCATCTTTTGTGCTCTCTCATAGACCCTTTCTCAACTAAGATGTCTCTTGCTTTATTACCAAGTTTATCCCAATTTTTTTTCATAAATATCAGCAGTATAAACTGGTTGTTCATGATCACTAGCTGACTATGCATGTGCATCCGATGAATTACCTACATGGTCAGAGCCACTTACGTTGTTATCATTGATGTTGGTGTCGACATTTTCTTCTCGCTAAACAAATTCTGAATTGCCATTAGTTGGTTGCCCTTCCTCTATGGCAACTATCGCCAACTCTCTTAGAAAAAATTATGAATATTTTTGCGCCGTGATTGTGCTAATTCATCCACAACTTTCTTCCTTTTCCTTTCGTTGCTACCAGATGGATACTTCCTTATGGATGACAGGATAAGACACAATGCTGAAAATAAATTAAAAATTGTATCAAATGACAATTGTTGAACAGTGCTGACGTGCCGGCTATTCATCTAGGAGATTACGAACCTTAATATGATTAGAAGATATACCTCGGATGGTCGAATCGTTGATGGACGGAGAGCAAATCAGGGTTCAGACGGCCACCATGGAATTGAAATCGATGGTCGATCTGAATTAGGGAGGAAACTTCGATTTAGAAGAAAAGGGAAAAGGAGAGCCGAACTTGCTGTCGTGAAGAGATGAAGCGTCGGCAGCCGCTGAGAAATTGGGAATCGCTGCGTGAAATCCGTGCGTGATGGAATAGGAAGGGATCGATCAGTTCCTTTTTTTGACATGCACGTACTAACCTAGGAACGAATCGGCGGAAGGGATCAATCAGTTCCTTTCTTTTCGACGTCCACATAGTAAATAGGAAAGAATGAATCGATCGCTGGCTCGCTTCCTCGCTAGATGTGTATGTTCCATCGTGTGCTGCGTGAGGCCCAACCGTCCAGTGCATAGAATTTTTTTGATGACCGAAAATATGTTGGGCCATAGTTGATACGTCTCCAACGTATCTATAATTTTTTATTGTTCCATGCTATTATAGTATTAATCTTGGATGTTTTATATGATAAATTTTTTTTGGGACTAACCTATTAACCTAGTGCCTAGTGCCAGTTGCTGTTTTTTGCCTGTTATGCACATATGGTCTGTCGTTATGCTAAGAAGTTGGAGTATGATTTATTCTTGATTGTCTTCCTTTGCGTGGCGGTCGGGGGCGCGCGATGGTTAACTCCTACCAATCTCCCCCCTAGGGGCATGCGTAGTAGTATTTTGCTTCGAGGGCTAATAGATTTTCGCAATAAGTATGTGAGTTCTTTATGACTAATGTGAGTCCATGAATTATATGCACTCTCACCTTTCTGCAATTTGCTAGCCTCTTCGGTACCATGCATTGCCTTTTCTCACATCGAGAGTCGGTGCAAACTTCGCCGGTGCATCCAAACCCCGTGATATGATAAGCTCTATCACAC
Organism: Elymus sibiricus; assembly: GCA_039707655.1. Taxonomy (NCBI): domain Eukaryota; kingdom Viridiplantae; phylum Streptophyta; class Magnoliopsida; order Poales; family Poaceae; genus Elymus; species Elymus sibiricus. The sequence goes on along the minus strand of CM077672.1, from coordinate 72,695,130 downwards.
ATAAGCCTCCTTATATCTTCCTCAAAACAGCCACCATACCTACCTATTATGACATTTCCATAGCCATTCTGAGATATATTGCCATGCAACTTCCACCGTTCCGTTTACATGACACACATCATCATTGTCATATTGCTTTGCATGATCATATAACTGACATTTTATTTGTGGCTCAGCCACCGTTCATCATTTTCATATATGTTACGCTAGTATCATTGCACATCCTGGTACACTGCCAGAGGCATTCATATAGAGTCATATTTGTTCTAGTATCGAGTTGTAATTTTTTGAGTTGTAAGTAAATAGAAGTATGATAATCATCATTATTAGAGCATTGCCCCAGTGAGGATATATATATATATATATATATATATATATATATATATATATATATATATATATATATATATATATATATATATATATATATGGCACAGCTGGGTGCTAGAATAGTAGTTGATAGAAGTTCTAGTCACTTAAAAAAATAATAACCACTGCTTAACTTAATTAGATCGTAGAAGATAAGCAAGCGGGTTCGGGCAGTTAGTCCTATTTGAAGGTAAGAAGTTCGGGTAGTAAGGGCTAGGTTTATATAGGGGCTATATTTTTGATAAACATATGGTCTTGCTCATTTCTCATCAAGGAATGGAGATTGGGTTGGTGTTTGGAAGGGGGATTCAGTAAACTGACCTTGGCCAGCAGGCAGAAAAAGGACTGACGTCTTGGGGCTATATATATATGATGCAAAATAAGTTATTCTTCACCCGAGGTAATCTTACGATCATTTCATAAATAAATTAGATTTGAAATACAAATAATTACATTCATATTGATTCACTGCGTAAAATTTGGCATAAGGAAAAAAATACATGTCATAAGACCAAAAAAATTACATCTTATGTACATTTTATACTATGTTTTTACATTTATAATTTTACGAAACATAAAATATTTTTTACGGTGATTATATATTTTCTTACGTTCTCTTTTTACGTCTGAAATAAGACAAAATTTACGGAACGTAAAATTACGGTGCATTGACGTTAAAATAGAGGGGGGTGAAGAATAACTATTCCTCACCCAGAGTGACGAATAGTCAATATATATATATATATATATATATATATATATATATATATATATATATATATACTATATCAATATTCGGGCTGCATCAATATTCATATTCGCTTATCAATTTTTCAGGCGTGGAAGACCTCCCCGAATATTGATAAGCGAATATGAATATTGATGCAGGCCGAATATTGATATAGTATATCAATTATATTGGCGGGGAAGACCCCTCACATAAAAAATAAAAAATAAAAAAAGAAAGAGTTGTCATGCATCAGATGCCAGAATATTGCATCGAAGAAGAAGGCGGAGTTCAAGATCAAGCCAACGGTGTGAGCAATCTGTGCATATTGCTCATATGTTAGAAGACACTGGAGTCAAGCCAATTATCCACCGAGAGACAATGCCCACGTGAAAAAAGAGAAGATTCCTGAAGATTGAAGATTGTCGGGCACTCTCTCTCGCACTTATCCATACCCTAGAAGGACACGCATGTACCCTAGTAGGACACACGTGCATGCTACCGTATGTAAAATAATTAAGTGAAGGCAGGCTCTCGAAGGCTCCCTCGCAGCCATCTCTCGCCTATAAAAGGAGACGATGGCCAAGAGAGAAACAGGCGGCGACACACTGCGAGCACTTCAGACGTGAAGCACTCGAGCGAAGCAAGCCAGAGCACTCCCTGCTTAGTAGTAGTTTAGCCACCACCACTTGTAGTATAGCCAAGAAGGCGCTGAGATCGCCAAGCATATTAAGGTAATTTCTTAGTTTGTGTAATCCCTTCGGGGTTTCTCGAAAGGGAAAAACTATATGTAAATTATATTGTTGAAATGATGTAGTTTCTTGGTTTCACTTGATATTTTTATTTATGAATTTATGGGAAGAGTTTTTATGCTAGGGATCCTATAGGAGAAACCTTTGCGTGTGTAGTTCTCTGTGTAGCCCAGAGTGGCGTTGTATGAGAACCTTGTGGCCGTAGAGAAGTGTTCCCTTCGGGTGGAACTGCCTGGGAAGACGATAAGAATTTAACCTATAAATTTGCAATTAAAACCGTCAAATGAACGTAACTAGCTACATATGATGCAACATAATGATAAATATGGTGAGTATCGAGTAGGACTTCACAACCTTCGCAGCACAAACAGGCCTCGCCAGCCCTTAATAGATCCTGCATATTGGCTTAAGTTAAGCAAATATTACCCAAATTGATAGCCAGACAAGCGCCAATAATTGGAATAGTATCGAATAGTATACCAATTATTTGAATAGTACTGAATAGTAAAGCAAATAGTTAGCTGAATATTAAGCTTACCATATCCGCGTACACTGACATTGTACGCGATATATCCGCATATACTGAAATAAGACCGCAAATATTGTTTAATAAGAATATTGTAAATATTTAATTTATTCCCTATAGTTGGTATCAGGTCCAGGATATAATCATTGAAAGATTAAGATATTTAAATTTAGAAGTTAGTGCAGGTAAGGTTATAAATACTAAAGAGAATATTAATATAAGGTGCAGAATAAATCCCTCTGAAGAGCATATTTGGCATACATCTCATAGCCAGCTAAATATAGTTGTCAATTTGATATATAACTTTTATATATCTTGGGAAAAAAGGCAAGATATACTTGACCAAAAATTTGAAAACATATTCAAAGAATATCAAAAACTCGCAGACAAGTGCTCCGGGTTAAATAGCAAAATAGATATCATTCTGCATAAGCTTGAAGAAGCAAAAGCAAGACAGAATATAATCTGCAAAAATAACGACTATATTAAAGAAGAAGTGTTGACAATAGGCCGTTACCTAGGTAAAGGCAAAGACTCGCTCCCACACTCTGAATCAAGACAAGATATTTTTGAAATAAAAAGGTTAGTACAAGAGGTAAAAACTCTTATGCTCTCATAGTTATATGAGTGAATATAACCAACCATTAGAAGAAAGTAGTAGTATCACATTCATGAATTATAAATCTGCATCTATAGAAGTAATAGATACAGAATCTTTTATGTCAGAAACAGATATTAGCAATGAAAAGAATAAAGGTGTAACCGAATGCATGGAAAAAACTAATATAGATGATGAAATTATACATTGGGAAAAGAAATTAAAGCACATAGAATGGGAATATAGTCATTCTTATACAACAGATTGGCCTAAAATAAGAGAAAGAGAATTATTTTTCATTAGAGAGATTGCTAGATTAAAAAGGCTAAAAAGCGAGAAAAAGCAAGCCACTAGTTGTTCTCGCGTGATAAATAAAACTATATCATCAGAAGAAAAGAAAGACAATAATAACAGTAATAATATTGTTACCACCGATAATAATGATAAAAATAAGAATATTGCTCAGAGCCACAAAGATGAAATTGTGGATGAAGAAGAGCAATGGGATATAAATAATAAGCTATTACTAGAAAGTTACGAAGAGGAAGAAGAAGAAGTAGAGCTAATGAAAGAAATGATGATAGAAGATAAAAATTATGATTCAGAACAAAATAATGATTTTCTATAACTCACTAGATGATGTGGGACTACATAATTTAGATAATGCGATGGAAGCCATGGAAGTAGAAAGTAGTAATAAAAGAAGAAAGGGATATGGGGAATCTTCAGTAAAAAGAGATGAAGAAAGGGAGAGACCTACCAGATCAGTTGGACAATGGCCCCCAGAAAAACATGACTACCAACCCACATATATCCCTGGACAATATAAATATATGGGTACTAAAAGAAGAGATTTTGAAAGGCCAGTACAATTTCAAAATTATAAAAATGATGGTGCTATATTAAATTTAGCAGCCCATGACCCGATAGATTGGCCGAATATAATTAGTATATGGAAAGGTTTAATAGTTCAAAAATATATACAAAACCAGCATAATATAGGCACTGGTTGAAGATATGATAACATATCTTGAAACATTTTTAGGAGAATCTGTAAAAGTCCTATGGGAACAATGGGTAGAAACGTGCCCAAATCAATATCAAGAATTAAAAAGAGCAGGAAGTAATCCGAATAACTTTGCAAATGTTATTTCAAATATGATCATAGCAGAAGATCCAGAATTAGGACATACCTCTTTACAAAATGAAAGATTGAGAGAAATAGAAAAATTAACGCTGACAAGCTGGAAAGGCATAAAAGAATTCTCTCAGCGTTACTTATATAATGCTACCACCGCTAAGCAAGGCTTTAATGTAGGGGTAGTAGAAAAATATTTTAATAAGCTACCTGACCCTCTAGGATCAATAATATTTGAGGAATATAAAAAAGAATCAACAGGAAATATTGTAAACATATCCCAAGCCATAACATTTGTCTTCAAACAGCTAAGAAAGGTATGTACATGTATACAAGCTCAAAGATCTATGAAGAAAACAGATTATAATTTCTGCAATAACATTGTCCAATACCATTAACATATGGAGAAGAAAGGTATAAGAATAAAAAATATTATAAATCTCAAAGAAGAGATAATAGAAATTTTAGAACAAAGAAAAGGTTTTTCTTAAGAAGGTCAGATAATAGAGCTCCATTTCTACATAAAAGAAATGTAAGAAGATATAATCCTAGAAAAAATTTATGATAAGACATGCAGGTGTTTTATATGTAACTCTCCAGATCACCTAAGTAGAACCTGCCCTAATAAAGACCAGAAAAGATACTCTAGTAAATATAAAGAGCAAGAAAGAGTTTTAATTATAGATAGTGTTAATGACAATCTTTTAGTATGTGATGATGAAATAAAAGATGATGAGTCAATATATTGAATCATCAAAACAGATGAAGTAGAAAATGAGACTCAAGAATATGATTCAAGTGAAGATGAGATAGACCTAATAGATGAATTAGCAGGTTTAAAAATAGAAATGATGAACCAAGTAGATTGTGAGCATGATTGGATTAAAGGAAAAGGTGATTATAATATCAAATGTGCTTTTTGTATATATTATCCAAGCCAAGATAATAGGTCCACATGTAGCATATGCCTAAGACAAGCCTGTGCCTCCTGTCTAAAAGCCAAAAATCAAATATGGAGACAGGAAATAGAATTTGAACCAGAAGAAAGAATATTATATAGTAGAGTTAGAAATCTAGAAAATAGGATAAATATACTAGAAGCAGAGCTAGAAATATTAAAAGATAAGCTAAAGGATAATAAAGAAGAAGAATATGGTGCTGCTGGAAGCACGGAAATAAAGGAAGGAATGGTTATAAAGTAATATTTGAGCATATTTGAGCATATTAAAGAATAATATTGTATCTGATATATCCTCTCGATCATCAATTTACAGATATGAAGAAAGGACTTCACCCCCATGGGTTTGAAGCAATCAGCTTTGGGGCTGAGAATAGTCTGAAAATATTTGAGCCAAATACCTTTAATTTCAGGCCCAAAAAGCATATCATTCTAGATGAAATTCAAGAATGCATACTTGATAATTTCTGGAATCAATATAATAACAAAAGAGATGATTAAGGATATATGCTGTCAATCCTGAATAGTTTAGCAGAATATTTCAATATGCTAAATAAAGGAAAGATGATGAATAAAGGATAAACGTCCGTAGAAAATATGGAATATCCAGAACACAAGATGCTATATGTCTTGTTTGAAGGAAAAAAGCCAGGAATATATACTTCATATGAAGAAATAAGCATAGAAAAGCTAATGGCAAAGAAAAATGGAGATAGCATAAATTGGAAAAGTTATGCCTGTGTAGAAGAAGCTTTGAAAAATGCAAAGGCTGTCATAGGACCCAAATATTATATACAGCCATCAGCCAAAGAATATATCCAAAAGGTCAGCGGAATAAATAATGCCAATCCGGCAACAACAGTTCTCAGGAATTTGAAAATAGAAGAATCAAGCTCTAAATATGAAAAAGAAGATACTTCTCCAAAATATAAAACATATAAAGAATGCCTCGTCAAAGGAGTGGATCCTTTGGATGGAGAATATATAGATATGAAAATTGAAGAAAAATGGGAAGATACATCAAAAGTCTGGAAAGAAGAATTGAAAATAGAATTGAAAGAAGAAATATTAAAGGAATTAAGACAAGAAATAGTTGAAGAAATAAAGAAAGAATGTGATCGAAAATATGATTCTCATTTGCCTGACGATGATCACATGGACATCGCTGGGCATGGACAGCCTATTGATTAGCAATTATTGATACGTGAATATTGGTATTAATCAATAGGCCATATACTTGAATTGATATTGCTATCAATTTTTCGGGCGCGGAGGACCTCCCCGAATATTGATAAGCGAATATGAATATTGATGCAGCCCGAATATTGATATAGTATATCAATTATATTGGCGGGGAAGACCCCCCACATAAAAAAAGAAAAAAAGGAAAAAAAGAAAGAGTTGTCATGCATCAGATGCCAGAATATTGCATCGAAGAAGAAGGCGGAGTTCAAGATCAAGCCAACGGTGTGAGCAATCTGTGCATATTGTTCATATGTTAGAAGACACTCGAGGCAAGCCAATTATCCACCAAGAGACAATGCCCACGTGAAAAAAGAGAAGATTCCTGAAGATTGAAGATTGTCGGGCACTCTCTCTCGCACTTATCCATACCCTAGAAGGACACGCATGTACCCTAGTAGGACACGCGTGCATGCTACCGTATGTAAAATAATTAAGTGAAGGCAGGCTCTCGAAGGCTCCCTCGCAGCCATCTCTCGCCTATAAAAGGAGACGATGGCCAAGAGAGAAACAGGCGGCGACACACTGCGAGCACTTCAGACGTGAAGCACTCGAGCGAAGCAAGCCAGAGCACTCCCTGCTTAGTAGTAGTTTAGCCACCACCACTTGTAGTATAGCCAAGAAGGCGCTGAGATCGCCAAGCATATTAAGGTAATTTCTTAGTTTGTGTAATCCCTTCGGGGTTTCTCGAAAGGGAAAAACTATATGTAAATTATATTGTTGAAATGATGTAGTTTCTTGGTTTCACTTGATATTTTTATTTATGAATTTATGGGAAGAGTTTTTATGCTAGGGATCCTATAGGAGAAACCTTTGCGTGTGTAGTTCTCTGTGTAGCCCAGAGTGGCGTTGTATGAGAACCTTGTGGCCGTAGAGAAGTGTTCCCTTCGGGTGGAACTGCCTGGGAAGACGATAAGAATTTAACCTATAAATTTGCAATTAAAACCATCAAGTGAACGTAACTAGTTACATCTGATATAACATAATGATAAATATGGTGAGTACCGAGTAGGAATTTCACAACCTGCGAAGAACGAACAGGCCGGATATTTGGTCTCGGCAACCAGCTAATTGATCCTGCATATAAACGAATATTAGCCAAATTAATAGCCAGACAAGCACCAATAATTGGAATAGTATCGAATAGTATACCAATTATTTGAATAGTACCGAATAGTATACCAATTATTTGAATAGTACCGAATAGTAAAACAAATAGTAAGCTGAATATTAAGCTTACCATATCCGCGTACACTGACTTTGTACGCGATATATCCGCATACACTGAAATAAGACCGCAAATATTGTTTAATAAGAATATTGTAAATATTTAATATATTCCCTATAGTTATATATATATATATATATATATATATATATATATATATATATATATATATATATATATATATATATATATATATATATATATATAGCCCGTCTATTCTGCCAATATTGGCAGAATAGTTATTCTGCCCACACTTTCGAACTGCACGCTCAACGCGACGGCACTGCACTTTCTGAAGCAAGCGCACTGCAATACAGAGACTAGTGAACTTCTCGTCGTAAAAAACTGCACGCGGTGTTTTTTGGTACTGTTTTCGCTTCAGTTTTTAAACCGTTTGTCGGAACGAGGCGTGTAATATATACCGTTGGAAAGCTATGGATTAGGCGCAACTTCGTCATGTTGAAAAAGTTTCGAGATTCCTCGCGGTTTAAGAGCAGTTTCGAAAACGGTGGGCGTCCGACGAGTGGCAGCGAGCGTATTTTCGCAAACCGCTTGTCGGAATGAAGCAAATGATACGCCGTTGGAAAGATATTGTCGAGGCGCAACTTTTTGATATATATTACTTTCTCTAATTCCTTACGGTTTAAGAGCAGTTTCAAATTTACTAAATCGCGGAAGTCTGTTTTTCAAATTTTTTGCAATTTTTCGGTACTGTTTTCACTCTAGTTTTTTAACCGTTTGTCGAAACGAGGCGTGTTATACGTCGTTGGAAAGCTACGGACGAGGCGTAACTTTCATATGTAGAAATTATTTTGAGATTCCTTACGGTTTTAAATTAATTTTGAAAATGGTGCGGCGGACGACGGGTGGCAGCGGCCGTTTTTTCACGAATTTTTACAAACCGCTGGTCGGAATGATGCAAACGATACGCCGTTGGAAAGATATCGACGAGGCGCAACTTTTTTTTATCTAGAACACCCTCTCTAATTCCTTACGGTTTAAGAGCAGTTTTGATTTTACCGAAATGCGGACACTGTTTTTCGCGGACCCAAAATCGACGAGTGAACTGCATCGGGCAGAAGACCGCACTGCTTTAGACGAAAAACCGGACTGCAGCAGATGGGCAAGCGAACTTCATGTTTTTTTTGGTCTTTTTTCTTTAAGTTTTTTATGAACAAGAGTGGGCCGCATACGCGAGGGGCAAATGAACCGCGACATGTATCGAAGTGAACCACATAATTTTTTTTGTCATTTTTTAAGTTTTTCTTTGTAAATTCATCTGGACTACATCTGGACTACATGGTCAATGTTAGTGAGCTGCATGAATAGGGCGAGTGGACTGCATTTAAAATTACATTTTTGCAACAACTGAATAGCAAACTGGATATAAATGTAGATACTGCACTTTTCTTTTTCCCTTTTTCAACGTTCTTACCTCTCCTGCAAAAAAAAATAGAAAACCGAACGCAAGAGCAAGAATAGCAAACTGCAGTGCGCTGATTTTTTTTGAAGCAGTACACAACAAAATCTACGAGCACATACATGACATGAGATGAACTGCACATACACGACGAGCCTGAACACTTTGTTTTTTAAAAGAGAAAAAAGGAAGTGAACTGCACCGTCGTTCCCGGCCAACTACTTGTCGCGCCCCACCAAACTGCACAACATCATGCACGCACACGCTACCTGAATTGCAGCTGCACGCCGCGATGACGAAATTGCACCCGCACGCAAAAACGCCCAAGGCTGCAAGTGCGTGAGTACTGAACCGCATCATGCGCGCCTCTGAGCTGCACTATCATGGTCGCCGAGCTGCACATTTTTTTGTTCCACGAGGAGCGATGGTGCTCGGCGACTTGGGGCTCAACCGGGAGAAGGGGCCCTCATCGTGTGTGAGCAGGGAAAGGAGTGGGATGGTGAGCCTTCGTCGGGACGTACCACCCGAACTGCACGGGAGCGTCACCTGAGCCGCATTGGGCACGACGCCGGCACCGGAAGGAGCGCACCAATGGCAGACGAACTGCATCTGGGCAGCAACCGAGCTACATGGGGGCGGAAACCGAGCTGCACTGTTGTCGACCGTGCAGCGTGCCGGACGGCGGATCTGGCGGTCAGAGGCTGGATCCGACGCGAGAAGAACAACAAAGGCCAGATCCAGAGCGGCGACGGGGAGGGCAAGGTTCTGAGATGGCCATGGCGGCACCTGTGGCACGAGCAAGATGAGAGGGTAAGGTGAGGAGGAAGAAGGAAAGGAGAGAGGGGAGGACGGCTCGGATCCGGTGCTGCAGTGGCCGTCCGGCGCGGTGGCGAGCCAGATCGGCGTCCGGCGCGGTGGGTGGTGGTGGCCGTGCGACGCGATGGGAAGTGATGGCCTGGCGGTGGGCGGCGTGGTGGGAGGTGACGTCCGGGCGGCGCGCTGGGAGGTGGTTGTCAGCCCCGCGCGGATCTGGGTGGTGGTTGGTGGTTGCTCTGGCCGGCGTGGATGGAGAGCACGGTGGTGGGGCGGCGCGTGGGGGGTGGGGGATTGGAAGACAGAGTTGGTGCGGCAATGTCGTGGGCTAGCGGCGGGAGAAGGTGGTGGGGAAGGGGGTGGACGCCGGCGCAGGGAAGTCTGGCCGGCGGGTGGGGAGCACGGTGGTGGGGATGGCGTCCGCCCGCGCAGGAAGGTGGGGGGATCGCGGGTGGGCAGAGAGGTGAGGTGTGTGTGTGTGTGTGTGTGTGCGCTGCGGATTTTTTCTCTTTTCTCTCGGGTAGTTTGTCTGGTTCGGTTCGAGGCGGGGTTAGGTGTTGGCAGAATAAGAAAAAAATGATAGAATAAGGTCTTAAGAGGTTGGTAGAATAGACCCACCATATATATATATATATATTATAGGGTGAGACTATTCTGCAACCCTCCTCTAAAGTTTCTAAATAAGCTTATTCAGGAACCATCCCCTCCTAACCTGTTTATTTTCCCGAAGGGGGCGAGCGAGCGAGCGAGCGGCGCGCTAGCGACGCGAGGGAGCGAGCGAGCTCGGGTGTGCTGTCACCGCCGCCGTGCTCTGTGTGCAAGGAGCCCCCAACCACCACGCACCACCCATATCTCCGTCGGGGTCCCACCAACCTCGCAGCCGACCACCCACGACCCACCACCACCAACCCACTTCCTCTCTGCATGAGCTCCCACCTATCCCAGCTTCCTCTTCGCACGGACACGACCCAACCACCCCCATCTTCAGCCAACGCCGCCGCACCCACCACCGCAACCAGTCCTGCCTTCGAGCTCCCTCGCCGTTGACCCACCCGCCTCCATCACCGTCGTTCCTCTCCTCTCGTCCCTAAACCAAAAATCGAGCATCGCCCTCATTGGATCCGGGTGAGATCCGGAGGTGAGCTCCACCCCCAGCCCATGGGGCGTTCGGATCCAGTCCGTCGAGCCTCCTGGTCCTCGTCATCTCCGGCAACAGCTGCCCCGATCTCCCATCTCATGGTGGCTCTGGGTCTCTGCACCGGTGGCACCGTCCCTTGATGTGCGGGCAACAAAAGCTGAGGCAGCTCCTCGCCCGTGCAACTTTCCCAGCCTGCGGTCATAGCCTACACCGCCGCCGGTCGTGCGTCCCCGGCCGCTCAACTCCACGGCTGCAGTTAGCTCGCGTAGAGAACGACAAAAACAAAGTGCAGTTTTTCCTACAATTGGTCATGGGGTTTCTTTCTCTGCAGTTATGAATTACCAAGAGAAGGAGTTAGCTGTTGGAGATGCAACAGTTCTTGCGTTTCTTTCCTGCTCGTTTTCAGGGCTATGCCGCTAACTCCAATCCTTCCTCCCACGTGCGGGTCGACGGCAAGAGGTGAACTTCTTCCTGATGGCCGCCGGCCTCCCCCGCGCAAGCAGGCCTGTGGCTGGCCACCCATCCCGCCCACCCCCAGGTCACCACCCCCACCATGGTCCTGCTCCTGCGTGCGTGGGTCGCCAACAATGGCTGCTGGTTGGTTGATGCCCTTTCCTCTGCAAAATCAATTCGTTGCAACAACAAACAGTAGTTAACTGCAAGTCTGCTCTTAGTTAATTGGAGGTCAACTGCAAGTCTGCTCCTAGTTAACTGCAAGTCTGCTCCGGTGCTCCCGCGCAGCAGGCGCTTCCAGAAGACAACCACCCATGGAGTTCATTTAATTCAGTTTCTGTAGTACAATTGAGACTTGAGAGTATTAGTGCTTTCAGTTATGAGTACAGAAAAAGGATAAGGCAAGCAAAGTGAAAGGATGAGATTACGTGTGGTAGTGAAAAATCAAGTTAACTCGTCCCAGTCCAGAAGTTTGCAAAAGGAGACATTCGGTAGTTGGCAAAATTGAAAAAAAAGACCGTCATGTTAACCTTATCTAACTACTATATTTTTTTTAGGATATAACACTACCTTAGTGTTTCTAAAAAGGGAGCAGTTATACATAAAAAAAAGTTAGTTATCTACTAAGATGACAGCGATTCATTGGAAAAACTGGGAGAAAAAACAACAAGAAGTTGACTTTGAAAATTTTGCCAGCAGTTGATTTTTTGATAATATAACAATTAACTTTGGACGCATCGACGGATAAAATTTAAACAGTTAATTGTAACGATTGAGGTAGTTTACCTGGTTTTAAAAATTCTAAAAAAAAAATCGGTGCAGTTAGCTATGGGAGCATCAATAGTTAACTCGGCTCGACCAACCATTAAACAAAAAAATTAAATAAAAAATAAAAATATAATACTCCCTCTGTAAACAAATATAAGAGCGTTTATATCACTATTTTAGTGATCTATACGCTCTTGTATTTCTTTACGGAGGGAGTACTTTAATTATAAAAATGTCAGTTAACAAATGACCATAGCAGTTTTACAAAGTTATAGGAGTTAACTGCGACAACTGAATTAGTTCAGAATAAAAAAAACAAAACTTCATCAAATGTGGCAGATAGCATCCGCCGGTGTGGCGGTTAACAACGATATTCATGGCACTTAGTGTGACCTCCGACAAAAAATGAACGATGCAAAAAAAAATAGTATCACCTCGGCAGTTAGCTTGCTCATCGCGGGACAGTTAGCTATTTCATTCCCGACAGGTAGCGTGACCAGGGTGAAAAGGAAATTAAAGAAAAATTTATATCTTTAATCTCGACAGTTAACTCGGTGTTAACTGCTGCAATCCCCGACAGTTAGCTATTTTACCCCCAGCCGTTAGCTTGAACCGGGCAAAAAAACAATGAAAAAAAGTATTTTCAATCCTGGCAGTTAACTTGGTGTTAACTGTCGCAGCCCCGACAGTTAGCTATTTCAATCCCGGTGGTTAACTTGACCAGGGAAAAAATAGAAAAAAAGAATAAAAACAAAAGAAGCAAAAAAAATAGTATTATCAGCCCTGGCAGTTAGCTTGCTCATTGCCGGGCAGTTAGGTATTTCATACCCGCAGTTAGCGTGACCCAATAAAAAAAAAGAAAAAGAAACATTTTTAGTCCCGACAGTTAACTTGGTGCTAACTGCCGCGATTCCTGGCAGTTAGCTATTTCACTCCCGACGGTTAACTTGACCTGACGATAAAAGTATAGAAGAAAAAAAACAATTTTCTTCGGTCTCAGCAGTTAGCTTGTCAGCATATGTCAGTTAGCTATTCCGCGTGAGCAGTTAGCGTGTATTGTAGTAGTTCGGGCAAAAAATGTCGAAAATGATGTTACTTTTTTGAAAACTGCTCTTAAACCATAGCAAATCTGAAAACATGTTACATATGCCAAAGTTCGGGCTAATCGGTAGCTTTCTAATGGTATATCATACGCATCATTCCGACAAAACGTTTGAAAATTCCTTTCACAAAAACACTGAAAACTCGTTTGATGAATTTTCAGTTTTTTGAATTTTGTTTAAAAACAGAATCGATTTTGGAAAAACGATCAACATGAGTTTTTTGCTCCTTTTCAATAGCTATCCAACGGTATATCATTTGCATCATTCCGATTAACGGTTCAATAATTACGACCAAAAAACAGTGCAAAAAAACGGTGCCAGAAAAAGTCCGCCCGACAGTTAACTAGTATAGGTCGCACAGTTAGCTGTCTGTTCCCGGGAAGTTAGGAAGGGTTCCTGAATAGCTTATTCAGGAATGGGTTGCAGAATAGCTGGGACGTATATATATATAGACACACACACACACACACACACACACACACACACACACACACACCGAGTCTTATTCTACCATCATCTACCTTATTCTGCCAACACTTCACCCCGTGTCCGTCCCCACCTTCTTTCTTCCCGAACCCCGCACCCCTGCTTCCCCACCTTCCCCGCCGGGACCCTCGCACCCCCACGCGCCGCCAGAACCCCCGCTGCCCCGTCTTCTTCCTCGTCGGGGCCACCGCGCCCCTACGCAACACCTCCACATCTCACACCTACTTCTCCCGTAACCTCCACCCGCTCCACTTTCTCTCTCTGTAGTCCGATCCAGATCATGATCCAGGCCCGACGTGAGCCACCATCCAAGCTCCACGCCGGGGCGCCGCCTCCCTCCACCACCTCCTTCGCGCCGCCCTGAAACCGGCCCACGCGATGCCCATGACCGGTTGTTCCCGTGCTGCCGCCCTGGCGCTGCACCTCCCTGACTAGGGCCGTCGCCGCCCCTCCCATCAGATCGAGCAGGTCTCCCAGATCAGAGATGACCGCAACCACCTCTACCTCCGGGAAGGGCTTCTTCTACCTGGGCCTCGACGGAGGTCAAGGACGTCGTCTGTCTGCTGCTGCTTCCCGTGACGCCATGGAGCTCCCTCTGCTCTGCAAGGTCCATGGGGGGAGCACCTCGATGCAGGGGCAGCGCCAAGGAAGGCTTGAGCTCTTCCGCTCCTCAACAAGCAGCAGCAGCGTGACGTTGAGGTTTTCCCCCATGGAAGGCCATCGACGGAGGTCCAACCCTGTTCGATTTCAACTATCTCTTCCCCTCCTCTTGGATTTAGTAGGCTAAATGGTTACTATTTTTTTGCACCAGGCCGAGTGATGGTGGTGGCCGAGTGATGGTGCTGGTGACGGCATAGAGGCTGCTGCTGTGTGGTATGGTATGAATCCCTCACCCCCTTGTCCTCTTCTTGGCTACTGCTGCACCAAGATCCTCTGCATGCGGGTGTTGTGGTCATGCAGCTCGGAGACGCTCGCCATGCGGTTCGGGGCTTGTGCGCGTGCAGTCCGGTGAGCGCCATGTCTTCCCTTCTGGTCGGTCGACCATGGCCGTGCAGCTCGGAGACGCTCGCCATGCGGTTCAGAGCTCGTGCGCGTGTAGTCCGACAAGTGCCATCTCTTCCCCTGCAGTCCGTTCGACCATGCCATGCAACTCAGAGACACTCGCCATGCGGTTCAGAGCTGGTGCGCGTGCAGTCCGGCGAGCGTCCGTGCATGTGCAGTCCGGCGAGCGTCCGTGCACAGCAGCGCCTTTGCCACAGCATTCAGAAGAGGATTCCCTAGTTTGGAAAATGCTAACTTTTGGATTCTAAAACCAATTAGGTACCTTAATTATGATGAAATGTTGCTAGACCAATTAGTGTCCGTGCACAGCAGCTTCTAAGACCAATTTTGAATTAACTTTTGGATTCTAAGACCAATTAGTGTCCATGCATATTGCTAGACCAATTAGGTCCCTTAATCCAAAAGTTTTTGATTCCGTGTCTGTTGTTCTCTTGTTGTTCAGTTTACCTTCTAAGACCACATGTGTCCGTGCATGGATTAACTTTTGGATTCTAACACTAATTGGTCCGTGCACAACAGCTTCTAACATTTTTCCTTCGTGTGATGTTGCGCTAGCAGTATGTATTCTAGGACCATATGTTCAATATTCTCTGGTCTTTTATTTTTTAGTGAAAGATGGAACAGGGCTGTGGGCATTTGCTCAATTTTTTTCTTATCCCTTGCACATTTTGCTGAAGAGCACCAAGATCCTCTGCGTGCACCACCAAATGACTGACATGCAGTTCACTATTTGTGTTCTTTAAAAACAAAATCAAACTGCACTGCCGTTCGTTGTTCTCTTGCTGTACAGTTTTACCTTTTTTTCAGGTGAAAGACAAACATCAAAGTAGCAGTCTCTTGTGGTTCAGTTTACTTCTTTTTCAGGTGGAAAGAGGAACATCAAAGTACAAAAAAAATGCCCAACATTGGCTGGCCCTCAAATGCAGTTCTGCTGGCTGCTAGTGTTGATTTTATGTGTATGTATGTGTGTGGCTGTAAAACAACGAATGGATGTATGTGTGTCTATGAGCATCATCAGCGGCTATAGACAAAGGCACAAAACAAAATGTGCGCGCGCAGTTTGGTTAGCTTGGTCGTGCAGTACTTTGTTTTTGTTTTGTGTGGTTCGCTTGTTTGTTAAAAAAATTCAAAGAATTAATGTTGGTGGGAGGTAACATTCTTTTGATGCAAAATGTAATTTTAAATGCAGTCCACTCGCCCCATTCATGCAACTCACTAACATTGACCATGTAGTCCAGATGAATTTACAAAAAAAAGTTAAAAACTGACCAAACAATTATGTAGTTCACTTGGTAAATATCTGAAAAGAAGCTCGCTTCTTATTAGATGTAGTTCACTCGTTCAGTCCATGCGGTCCACTTGTCGGTCTATGCCCATAAAAAATAATGAATATAAAAAAAAGACAACAAAAAGTCATGCAGTTCACTTTTGGTAGTGTCGAGATTCACTTTCGGTAGTGTCGCGGTTCACTTACTCCAAACAGATAGTGCAGAAAGAATGTTACAGAAACGACAAAAAAAAAGTAATGTGGTTCACTTCTCAATAGTGTTGCGGTTCACTTACGCCCGTTGTGAAGCGTAGTGCACTTCCTCGCGTGAGAAAATTTACGTCTGAATAAAAGAAATCATGCAGTTCGCTTACCCGTCTGATGCAGTGCGGCTTTCAGTATGAAGCAGTGCGTTCTTATGTCTGATGCGGTTCACGCGTCGATTTTGATGTCGCGAAAAACAGAGTGTCCGTATTTCGGTAATTTCAAAACCGCTCTCAAACCGTAAGGAATTAGGGAGAGTTTTCTACATGAAAAAGTTGTGCCTCGTCGATATTTTTCCAACGTCGTATCATTCGCATCATTCCGACCAGCAATTTGTAAAAATTCGCGAAAAAAACGGCCGCTGCCACTCGTCGTCCGTCGCACCATTTTCAAAATTAATTTAAAACCGTAAGGAATCTCATAATAATTTCTACAGATAAAAGTTGCGCCTCGTCCATAGCTTTCGAACGGCGTATCACACGCCTCGTTTTGACAAACGGTTAAAAAACTAGAGCGAAAACAGTACCAAAAAATTGCAAAAATTTGAAAAACAGAATTCCGGGATTTAGTAAATTTGAAACTGCTCTTAAACCGTAAGGAATTAGAGAAAGTAATATATATCAAAAAGTTGCACCTCGACGATATCTTTCCAACGGCGTATCATTTGCTTGATTCCGACACGCGGTTTGTGAAAAAACGTGAAAATACGCTCGCTGCCACTCGTCGGGCCCCCACCGTTTTCGGAACTGCTCTTAAACCGCGAGGAATCTCGAAAAAATTCAACATGGCAAAGTTGCGCCTAATCCATAGTTTTCCAACGGCGTATTACATGCCTCGTTCCGACAAACGGTTATAAAACTGGATTAAAAACAGTACCGAAAAAACACCGCGTGCAGTTTTTTGCGACGAGAAGTTCACTCGTCTCTGTGTTGCAGTACTCTTGCTTCAGAGAGTGCAGTGCCCTCGCGTTGAGCGTGCAGTTCGGAAGTGTGGGTAGAATAACTTATATATATATATATATATATATATATATATATATATATATATATATATATATATATATATATATAGGGAAAATACATCCTACCACCCAGGGGTAGTTACCCCACATGTCCCATATACTACAATGTGGTACTATATATATTACTTTATCATTTTAAGTATGTTCATATGCTATATATAAGATATTCCAAGGTGAGTTACATGAAAAAATGGCAAGTTAGCCCATGATTTTTATTATATTTATAAAATACGTACATATTTGTACGTAAAAAGAAGCATACTCAAAATACGATACATACTACCAAAAAAGTAGTAAATATATTATCTAAACATAATTATATACTACATACTATGCATACATACTCTCCGATTTGATAGATACTACATACAACATACAAAACGCAAGTGGTGGTAACTACCACCGGGTGGTGGGAAACATTTGTCATATATATACAGCCGGTCTATTCTCCTAATATTAGAAGAATAATTATTCTGCTAACACTTCCGAACTGCATCCTCCACGCAAGTGCACGTCATTGAAAAACTAAGTGCACTGCATTGCTGACAGAGTGTACTGTTTGTTCGGTGGAGCGTCCTTCGTGTAATCAGGTGTTGCGGGTCGTTTTTAGGTGTCTTTTGATGCCCGTGGACCTTTATTATTTGACATTTAATGTAATCCGCATTCGAATCTTCATAAATCGAGCGATTTAGTGGGATGAGCTTCCTCTGTTCGTTCGTGTTCGTCTCTGATGCGGGTGTTCTTCGCTTTGATTCGTTTTTGCAGGTAAGAATTTGTCTCTTGTGTTTGTTTAATTGCTTCTAATTTGCTTCAATCTGTGCCCTTACGAGTTATCCGGTGTCAATTTTACCCAGATCGATTTGGCTGTCGGGATGTGCTTCGTGCGCTCCTCTGCATTTTTTTGATTTTTGTTCTTGCGCGTTGATGCGGTTTGAATCTACAAGTTAGTTTCTTTCTTCTGTTTCAAATCTTCAGATTTGCCTTTCAATCGATTTTTTTACTAATAATTTAGAGAATGGCGTGTTTTGTTCACCCGTTGGTTTTTTGTACCCGTGATGGTTGAATGTGTTGGTTGCGCCATCTGTTTTGAAATTGAGTAATTGCACTAATATTTTGTGTGTGCGATCGATCTGCAACTTAATGTGTGAAGCATGATTGGTTCCCTGTATGTTTCATCATCTGTTGTGTTTTAATTTTTGCACTTCTTTCGTTTTTTTGAAGCGTACTGCATGTTCGAAGATAGCGGACTACACCTGTGGAACTGCACTGTAGTTTACAAGACAACTTCTTTGGTTTGCATCTTTGAAACTGCATTTTGGTGTGTAGTGAACTGCAAATTATTGATCCGCGTACTGCATTAATGTTTATAAGAGAACTGCATAGATGTCAAGTTTTCGAGCTTTGCTTATTTCGGATGGTTATTGCAAAGTTTTCGAACATTCGCACTGCATTGATATCACTAAGAGAGCTGCAATACTTAGTATAGTGCACTGCACTGCAATATATGTAATGTATAAACTGCATTTTCTATGGCAACTTGTAGCATGGTTGTAAATTTTTGCAAATGAGCTCACATGCACTAAAAAAGGGTCCGTTCTGACAGTCTAAAGAACATAGAGTTGTAGCGTCTGGTAGACATAATTTAAAAAACATACATCATAAGCAAACATTTGCATAGATGGCACATGCGACTTTGCTTGAACTTAGACAGCCTATAGTGCAAATATTCTAAACAGCAGAGATCCTTTTTCCCTATAGAACATCACCATTACCACTTTTCCGGCCTCGAATCCGTTCTCGGAGACAAACTTCTTCCAGCCAGCAGTTATGTTAATGCAGCCATCAGAGTCAATGTGGTAGTCAGCTTGCATATAGTCATACCCATTCTTGTGCACTGTCTCCAGAATAAGCTTCCCTGAACTTGCAGCAGCAAACCTTATTGTGGACGGCACTTTCTGCAATTTGGCATGCATTTTGAACGAAAAAGTAAACACCTGACAATTTTGTTATATCTGAACATAATCTATATACCTGAACTGAAATATGCATGGATATATGACTACTAGTAAGAAAAACAGGTTCAATATATGAACTAAAATATATATGGACCTGAATAGTAACTTTACTACAATATATACTATTTTGCTAACACTTTCGCACTGCATGCTCAACAGTACTGCACTGCTTTAGGAAAGCAAGAGCACTGCAATGCTGGGTGAGGGAACTACTTTTTTGATTTGGGTGTTGCTGATTGTTTGTTCAGGTTCGTTCAAACTAGTGCACACCTGACCCAGACTGAAGAAATATACGTAGAACCATGTAGTGTTTAATTACTGACTAATCTGAACAAAAATGCAGATCTGGGTATTGATAAGACTAAGCTAACTGACGGAAACATACGTTCAGATGTGGATTTGGAACCTAAAAAGTAAATAAGACCAGGAGGGGAAACACACACCCATGATTCCTCGAGGTCTGCAGGCGTGAGGCGATATAGAAATGGTGCCCGAAACCCGCGGTTGGTGGTCAGCAGGCACTCGAGCTAGCTGCGCCGCCGAGTCTCCGTAAGCTCCACACCTTCATGGTACACGCATGCCTCTGCTATCGGCACCATCCTTGCCAAGCAGCTGCATGAGCAGTCCATGGCACGACAGGGCAGAGGCAAATAGGAGGAGGAGAATGGGCGGAACCCTAAATCTTGATTTGAAGATAGGAAGGAGACGGATTAGTTCTGTTAGTTGGGAGCCCGGATGGATAGGTTTTATGGAGCGAGTATGGCTGGCTGATTAGTCAACAATAATAAAACGTAATAAGTGGTGTGGTAGGTGGTAGGCGGTAGATGTAATCTGATCAATATACTGTACTGCATTTTTTGTTAACAAGAGCACTGCTTCTTTGATGTTAACGTACTGCATTATTGAAGTTGGCGGACTGCATTTCTGTTGTGATATCTGGCGGCCTGCATTTTTTATGTGAAAGAACTGCGGTTGGGGGGGTGGGGGTCCCCCCCCCACATTTTTTTGTTGTGGTTATGCATTTATTTTTATTTTTTATTTTTGTTATTGGTGATAAACGCATTGTAATGGTATTCTTTTTTATTTTTCGAGTGTTTGTTTTTTTATTGGGCCGTGGAATGTGAGAGTCTGTTGGGCCTTTTGGGTGGTAAGTCACATCCGGCCCAAGTCTACCTACCTGCACGGCTGCTTCGCTCAGTGCAGTCGGTATGCGCTAAAGTTTACTCCCACCTCGCCCGCCGAGGGCGGGCACGACCGGTTTATAAGCCCAAGCGAGGCAACCCTTCCGAACTCCTTGTAACACTTATTGTGCGCTCACACACGACGCTCTCTCCCCCATCACTATGACCTGTGGGCCCTGATGTGCCTATGCCCATGCATGCTGACTCAGTACGAGACTCGCTGGGACCAAGTTGCACCTAGGCGGTCATTTTTTTTCATATGTTCCATGCGTGTGTGCACTGCTTTGTTAGGTCGTTGTGCACTTCATTTAAGAACATTCTGTACTGCATGTCCCTTCATGATGGTTGTGCACTGCATGGATCTTCATTTGTGCACTGCATGCTCATCCGTTTGTGCACTGCTATGTGCACCTGCCTTGTGCGGTACCCTAATGACATACTATCGCTGCTATGTTTATATTTTTAGTGCACTGCAGTATATTCTAACAGAGAACTGCAACAATGTACTGGAAATATACTTGTTCATAAGATAAGCAAACTGCATTATTACAAAGCAAATTGCATGATTTCAAAGCAAACTACAACACAAGGAAACCTAAATTTACCACAAGCAAACTACAAACTTGAGAGAGGGGAAATCTGATGAGAAATCTAAAATGGCACGAGCAATCTTCTAGATACATTCTTGGTCGGCAACACCTCCTTCAGTAGTCGTAGTCGCCCCAGGTCCTGGCGCGCTTCCTGGACTGTTGCTTCTCGAGCTTTGCCCGGCGAAGCCCTTCCTGGATGATGGTGAGGCGGCTCCATATCTCGTACGCGGCGTAAGCGTCCTTTGCCGCGTACTCGATGTGCCTCATGGTCAGGGGCATGCACTGCCAGAGGCTGTGTTCTGTGTTGGTCAGCTTCTTCTTCATGTTGTTGTAGTAGTCGTCGACGAGGATGCCGGAGACGTCTGCAAGGGAGTCCAACGGCTTGGTCGCTGTAGGCACCCTCCATTCCTTCTGGATGTCGATGAAGTGGGCGATGTGCAGCCCGACGTGGTCGAGCATCTCTATGTCGCCGTCGATGGAGAAGCCAGCAAACATGTACCTGGGGTCGGCGACGAAGTTGTCGAACCTGATGCAGTTGTTGGCGGCGGCGCTCAGTTGGAAGAGCAGCACCGGATGATTCTTGCCGGCGGAGAGCTGGACGAGGGCGGCTTTCTGCTTCGCGTCATCCTCGTTGGTGTACTCCACATCAATTTCGACGATCTTGTGGCGCTCGAACTGGAGGTGGCGCTCGTACTGCTCGATGGTGGTCGCCGCCTTCTGCAAGTCGTTGGTGTGGATGACGTGCAACTTAGTGTTGCCGTGGGACTCCATGTCCTTGAACTCCTTGATGAACCCCATCGGCTGGAGAACTTCTTCCTCCTTGAACTTGGTCTTTTTGTGGAGATCGATGAGTGGTAGGGAAGTAGTGGCAGCACAATGGCAATTTCGGTTGTTGTGGATGAGAAAGTGCTGGCGGAGGTCTGAATTTAAGGGCGGGATGGCGGCAAAGGATGAACTGCACGATCTCCTTGACGATGCGGTTCTGCAGATCGTGGATTTGGTTGCGTATGTGATCGTGGCATTTTAGCGATGCAACCGCTCGGAGTGGTGGTCTTCTGTGATCGTGGGTTTTTGATCGTGTTTTTTTTAAAGGGCCAATTCCATTTCCCCCCTAACTTTGTCCCGAGCTCATCTTTACCCCTAAAAAAAACAGTGCTCAACTATACCCCTCTTCCGTTAGATGGCATTATGGAAATACTCCTCCGCGCCGTTTCCGTCCAGTGAAAGGCCTTTAACCGTCTCCGAACCGTTTTCTGGACATTTTTACCCTCAATCTGTCTGTCACTTAAGGGTGGGACCTGTATTTAGAAAAAGCAATCGGATCCCTGTAACTTTTTAAACAAAAGCAATCAGGTCCCTTTATCATTTTTAGAAAAAGCAATCGGGTCCTTGTAATTTTTTGGAAAAAACCAATCGGGTCCTTGTGGCCATGGCGGCACCGGCCATGGTGGTGGCCGGCCGTGCTGCTGTTGATTGCGGCCATTGCTGCTTGCCGCACAGCTGCTTGCACCGCTAGTCGTCGCTGCTACTTGCGCCGCCCGCTACCGCTGCTGCTTGCTATCGCCCCGCCGCTGTAGCTTGCGCCACCGCAGCACTGCTGCTTGCCGGCGCTACTGCCTGCTGCTGCTACTTGCCCCACTGGCCGCTGCTGCTTGCGCCGCCATCGGACTGCTGCTGCTTGCCCTACTGGCCGATGCTGCTTGCGCCGCCGCCGGACTGCTGCTGCTTGCGCCGCCTCGGAACTGCTGCTTGTCGTAGCGGCCATGGCGCGCGAGAGTGCTAGCTCTGTAGTAGCGGGCGGAGGTGAAGAAGATGGGCGAGAGTGCTAGCTCGGGGGAGGACCGCGCTGGGAGATCGCGACACGATGGCAGCTAGCCGGAGGTGAAGAAGACGGCCATGGCGCGCCCTAACGGAGGCAGGGAACTCCTCGCGGTGGTCGGCAGGGAGAAAAGGGGAAGGCACGGAGGCGGGCAGGCGGGCAGGCTACCGCAGGCGGGCTGCTGCCGGCGGGCTACTGCCGGTGAGATGAGGTTGGGAGAGAGATCGCCGGAGGGGATAAGGTCGTGAGTCAGAGAGATAGAGAGGAGAGAGAGGGAGAGAGATTTTTTTCCTGTTGGGTCCCATGTGTAAGTGGTAGAGGTAGGAGAGAGATTTATTTTTAATTTTTCATTTAGTGGGTCCCTATGTCAGTGACAGATGAATAGAGGGGCAAGAATGTCCAAACAATGTCTAATAGACGGTCAAAGGCCTTTGACCAGACGGAAACGGCACGAAAGGGTATTTTCATAAGGTCATGAAACGGAAGAGGGGCAAAGTTGAGCACTGATTTTTTTAGGGGTAAAGATGAGGTCAGGACAAAGTTAGGGGGAAAATGTAAATGTCCCTTTTTTAAATTTTCATAATTAATATTGTTCACCACCGCTATATATCCAGACGTGTATGTTTTTGGTAAGTGGTAGTCCATTTAAATAACCTGATTCAGATGGCGAACTGCATTTTAGATGTAACCGCACTTCTTTGTAGAAAAGCCCGCACTGCATTATTGAATAATGTGGACTGCATCCTTTATCTGAACGAACTGCCGTTTTTGGCCCGGGGGGTGGGGGGTCCCCCCCTTTTATTTTTTCTTTTGCGGGTATTCATTTAGAGGAAGTCTTTTTTTTGGACGCGCTATGTCCACGGGCGGACTGTTTTTTATCGGCGGAACTGATTTTATTTACTATGTGTACTGCATCATGTGTTTGCCCGAGCGTCATTAACGTGCGGAGCGAACTGCATCTTGTTTCATGCATTTTTTACTTAAAATTTTTATGAAAAATGTGAACTGCAAGTGTTTCCATTGTATACAGGTGGACTTCTACTTCCCTGCAAGTGAGCTTCAATTATTTTGGCTTGGCCTGTCATTTCGGCTTTTGTTGATGGGCTGGGTACGGCTCCTTGTAAATTAGCCGGGACGTTACGGGCCGGGCCGTTTGTGCAGCTCTTCCGAAGTGCCTCTCACACGCGTCCCTCCCACGCGCTCCTGTAGGGGAACGCAACAGAAAACAAAAATTTTCCGACCTACGCACCAGCCCAGGACCACTATGGAGACTGCATACAAGGTTTGATCTTTTCGTTACCGACTCATAGCGCAGCGAAAGTAGAGTCGATGACGATCGGTGGTGCAGATCCCCGCAGCTAGGATTTTACAACCTCCCAACCGCGAGTATGTACTCCCTCGTCAGCTCACCGGACGGATCTCCGGGCAGCCCTTCGGGAGGCCTCGGGATAGTCCCTCGGATAGTCCCACCGGACGGATCCTCGGACAGCCCTTCGGGAGGCCTCTGGACAGTCCCTCGGATAGTCCCACCGGACGGATCCTTGGACAGCCCTCCGGGAGGCCTCTGGACAGTCCTTCGGATAGTCCCACCGGACGGATCCTCGGACAGCCCTCCGGGAGGCCTCACGGATAGCCCTTCGGGCGGGTCACTCGGATAGCCCTTCGGGAGGACCCCCGAAACACGGACAGTAACTCGGACAGCCCTTCGGGAGGACCCTCGAACAGCCCCTCGGGCAAAAAGATCGAACCTACGACCTCTCTACGGGGTTGCACACATACGGTGTCATCTATCCGGCAGGGCTTCGCCGTCCAGAACTAGTTCCCACCGAAACCCAGACAGCCTTTAGGCTCTACGAAACTATTTCGCTGGGAGGGAGAGAAGAAGGCCAGATCATGCATGGCTTGTGTATGTTGAGAAAGAGTGTGTCTTTAGGCAGCCCCCTCCACCCCTATTTATAGGCCAAGCCCAAGGGTAGCTTCTCCAAGAAGCTAAGGGGAAAAGTACCAAAAGGCCCTCAAGGTAGCTTCTCCAAGAAGACACCCAAAAAGCACTTTCACTATTCACGGAACCATTTTTCCACGACCGTTAAATCTGAAAATATTTCTGTGGGTCTTAGAATAATTCCAGTACCCACACAAATGATTTTGGACGCGTTCCGAAACAATTTCAGATTAGTGATTTTCATCTGCGAAAAGCAAACAAAGCCGTTCCGGCAGCTCCGGAACATTTCCGGTTTTTTTCTCTGAAAAATCCCAGAAGTTCCCAGACCAATTCTGGCACCCTCCAAGAATTTCCAGGCGTGTGCCGAAACCATTTTGACTTAATGGTATACTCCGAAACAACTTTTCGGTTTTACCAAAACTATTCCGGTGCTCTCTCTCCGGAACTTTTCTGCTGTCTCCGAAACTTTTCCGGTGACTTTCTCTCAGACTCCCTGTCTAGTATTCAGCAGATAGATGACCCTTAAGCGTGTGACCCTATAGGTTCGGTGAAGTATAGACATGACCGGAACTCTTTCCGATCAATGACCAACATCGGAGCCGTGGACACCCATATTGACCCCTATACCCACACGAATGAATATTCGAGTGAACCTCCAGTTGCCGTGTGCTATTCCTGTTGCTTCGTGATATGTTACAAACACCCGAGGTGAGATTTATTGGCATCCCCGTGGATCAACAACTTGTCCACTATGCCAGTTACCTCGTTACCGGTTTTGTTCTCTTTTCTCGTTCCCGTGTTCCGACATCCCTGTGATCAAATCACATTGTGTCTGGCCAGACGATGATGGATATCGTAACACCGAGGGGGCCCAGAGATATCTCTCCATTGTCAGAGGAGCAAATCCCAATCTCGAGCTATCAAGTTACTTGACATACTTTCCCATGAACCCGTAAGCCGCCGTAATAGCCAACCATTTACGGATGACGTTTAACAAACCCCAAAGTTCATGAAGCAAGCATGAAGAAACTCGATACTGTCATGGTCTAAGGAATTATGCAAACATTAACTTTCTCTGTGTTATTAACCATTAACTTGTGACGAATGTATCTCATACAATAACATCAATCGGGTCGATTCAACACAAGTGTTCTCCTAACATTGTGCCCTCAAAGTTGTCGGCATAGTCATGCCTATGATCAGGAAAACAGAACCATCATGCAACACTTGAGCTAGTCTTAGAGGCCGGACTAGGAATACATTTTACCGTTTATTATTCCACACGTGCATATGAGTCTTCCTCCGAGCCTCATGGTTATTGTAGACTCTAGAACCATAGCAGTTATAGCATGGAACATAAACATAATTATGAACATGGAGATAAACAATAACATTTATTATTGCCTCTAGGGCATATCTCCTACAGCTCCCACTTCTCCCTCTCTTCCAGTGCCGCCCGGAGCAAACCCCCACCCCCGTGGAAATCGCCGTCGCGCGCAGCAACCGCCATCGCCCGCGGCAACCGCCGTCCTCCACAGCATCCGTCCATGCCCGGGTTTCCTTTTATCGGTACGTTGCTTCAGATTCTTCTATTTCGCGTCCCCCTTCGCTCCCCCTCCCCCCCACTCCCCGCTCCGCCGCCGCTCATCCCCATTGGTTGTGGTCCGCCTCTCATCCCCTCGTTCGTGATCGTCCCCCATCTAGTTGTTCCATTCTCTTAGTGGCTGTGCTTTTTGCTGATGTAGTTCATTGTCGCAAGCAGTCGATTTCTTCTTGATTTGAAGCCGGTACTCGCGTGGGCTTCGTGGGCAGAGCAAGGTGTATCTAGGGTTTTGTCGGATTTCCTCCTTTTTGTTGCTGGTATTCGTCACGCCGTCCTTGCTCGCGACGCAAACACCATGTCTTCGCCAAGCAAAGCACATGGAGGAGACCAAGGTATGTGGACTGCTTGCTTCCCCTTGTTTATTTTGTGTCTTTTTTATCTAATTATCTTGGTCATCATGTAGATTCATTTTTTTGTGTTAGTTCTCTTTATTCTCATGATGTAGATTCTAACATTTATTTAATTATGTTTCTGCTTTTTTGAATCCACTAGGTAAAAATGTTGGCACTGGCCCTAATGATGCTGTTTATGATTCGCCGATTGGCTCGCGTTGTCCTGGTGGTAAGGATCATGGTGGTCAGGCTAGCCCTCAAGTGAATTCACCAATTGAAACCTCCCCTATTAGTGTGGCTCCTCCTTCTGGTATGTTCTTGTTTTTTTTTCCTTATTTTAGTTTTGGCAACTTGTTTGTATCGTTGTGTTTCTTGTAAACTACAGTCCTGTGTATGAATTGTGAACTGCTTTATTGTTCTCTTTATGTACTTGCTATTTTTGATGTGTATTATTTTGTTTATTGTATGTTCTGCTTATTGATGTTGTGCGAACTGCAAAATGATTGTGTGTGTGAATTGTGAAGTGCATTATTATTTGATTTATATACTAGCTATTTTTGATGTTGTACAAACTGCTGATGGCTTTGTGAAGTTAGTCAGCCTTTTTTTGTGATCAAACATGGACTTGGTGATTTTTTCAAGGATATTTTTTCCTTTATTATGTTTTTTGTATGAAGCACTGCATTATATGGATAGGTGAACTGCATTTTGTTCGTTTGCGCTCTTCTTGCTGACCATAGTTAAACTTCATTCCGACGCAGCGACTGATTTTTCTGCTGGGGCGCCTGGGTTTGAGGAGGTTACTCACTTGATTGACCATTATTTCGCAGAGGGTGTCGTTGGTGTGAGCTCTGACCAGAGCTTTAGGCGGCCCGTGTTGTCTGAAACACAGTCACAATCTGTTGACGATACAGAGGAAGTTACGTAGGATTGGATGGTCCAGGCACAGCTCCATGCTTATGAATCGAAGCAACGCAAGAAGTTGTTGAGGTTTGAAAGTTATACAAAGAAGTATGAGGGGAGGCAAAAGCAGAGGAGATCTGCAGATGCTGCCAAGAGTGTGAAATTTGATAATGCCAAGCAACATGTTGTGCAGAAGAAGAGTCTGAGTTCTGTTGCTGAGCAAGGTAGTACTCCTCGGCGTAGTCCCCGTGTCGCTTGCATGGAGAAGAACCTCAGTAAGAGAACTGTTGAAGCTGGTGGGGAGGATACGCAACGGAAGCGGGCATATGTTGATGATGAGCCCGAGTCCGACGACGATGACTTTGTTCTTGCTGATGTTGTGAGGAATGCTAAGTCCGGGAGACGGAAATATTGTGGTCCATCTAAGAGTCAACATAAGCGGCCGCGTGTTGTTGCTGATGAAGATGAGGATGCTGTCTCGGGTGGGGAGGCGGATGTTGTTCCAAAGGTTTGTTGAAGTGCTGCCTTTTTTTCTTCCATTGTTGTTTTATTTACCTTTTTTGTCTCTTATCTACCTAATTTATTAATGTGGACTGCATCTTCCTTTACACAGAAGAAGAAGACTAGTAAGAGGAAGAGAACCGAAGATGACGGTGAGGAAGGAGATGATGTTCGATTTAACAAGACCGTACGTTTGTCACTCCCCAATGTGTGCAAAGCTGCTGGATTATTGAAAGATCCACACCGTAATCGTGTTCGTGACGCTGGTTTTGGTGCTGTCTTCAACTTGACAGTACATAAAAATGTGTCCCGCATTCTTATGTGCTATTTGATGGGAATTATTGACCCTGCCAAGATGGAAATAAACTTTGGTCCTGACAGGGTTCTTCGAATCAATCGTGGTGCTGTTCATCAAATATTTGATTTTCCTATGGGACCTCACACTGCTCCCACGCCTGCTACCAGTGGCCATGATGACTCTTTGTCGGCCCTCAAGGATGAGCTTGGCTTTGCCCGTTCAAAAAGTATAGGTGTTAAGGACTTGCTTGCACTGTTGGCGGTGTTAGTGGAGAGCGAGGACACCGAGACAGTTGATCTTGATGTCAAGGTTTTCTTCCTGATACTTTATCAGAATTTGCTATGCCCTGGGCCTGCTGACCGTTTGGGAAAGGTCGTTGCCATGGTTGAGAACATGGATTATGCTGCTATGGCCCAGATGGACTTTTGTCAGCTTGTTGTTGACGAGCTCCAGGTAGGTGTGGTGAAGTGGCAGTCGGAAGGTAGCATGCAGAATTGCGTTGAGGGTTGTGCTATTGTCCCACTGATTATGTATTTGGATTGCCTGAACCTTCGCAAATTTTCATTTATGCACACGTTGACGCCACGTGCGTCATACCTGACGAACAAAAACTTGTTGAAGATATACAACGAAGATATGATTGTCAAGGGAAAGATTTATCTGGAAACTTACAGATTTGGGAAACTGCCGGTTAGTGCATTCGTTTTTTAAATGTTTTTTTTGTTCCTGTTATCCTTGTTTTATGAACAACGTCTTTCTATTTTTGCTGTCTGAGAAATCTGAACCTCCTAGTATTCACATGTGGACTTCTTTCCCTTCTTTCCTTTTTTGTAGTGGAAGGCGTCCGGTGATATTGTCTACAATCGTCCAGTTGCACT
This sequence comes from Elymus sibiricus, assembly GCA_039707655.1. Taxonomy (NCBI): domain Eukaryota; kingdom Viridiplantae; phylum Streptophyta; class Magnoliopsida; order Poales; family Poaceae; genus Elymus; species Elymus sibiricus. Next base: position 72,665,735 of record CM077672.1, on the reverse strand, counting down.
TTTATGTGACCGCTCTGGTGCAGGCCCTAGCAGTCCTGCTAGGTTCCATGAGCCTATCTGTAGCCAACCGCCGCCTACCTGGGGTTTCACGGCTGGTCGGATCTCTAATACTAGAAGCACTTCTGATCAGACGTTTGTTGGCGGCAGAAGACACGAGGAGATTGATGAGCTTCTTCAGAAGGTTATCAAGTTAACAGAAGATTTGCCAACCTCTGGTGATAGGTTGAGGATAGTTGCTGGATTTTTCCCTGTTGGCCACAGCCCCCCTGAAGAAGAAATTGTGGCTGCACACAACTTTGATCGTGGTGTGGTTGAAGGCTTAAAGATTGCAGTGACGAATATTCGGTCTTCGTATGCTCAGTTGAAGCAGTCGCAAGATGAAAAATGCGCTCGGTTTGAGAAGGATGTTGAGCACATTTTGAAAGAAACGGACCGACAGGATGCTGGTGCTGATGCTGAAAATGTACGTTTTCCCTTTATTTGTCCTTTGTACCTCATTTGTGTATTATGTGTACTGCTCCTGAATCTGTAGTTTTTTCGCCAGTTATATATTTTCCTATATTGTGTGTGTGATTTTTTTCTGTTGTAGGCTGGAGTAGAATCTTCTGATGTTCATGCATCTCAGGACGATGGGACTGATCAGGACGATGGGACTGGAGCTGCAGATTGTGATGCGCACCAGGATCCTCACGATGGCTTTGGGAAGGACGATCACTTGGCTGATGCGTCGTCCCCTCCAGATGTTGTAGCTGAGAAGGTTCAGTGGAATGACTTTTTGTACTACTGTTTTGTAATCTATGTATCTTGTTGGTCTAATGCATTTGTTTTACATAAGTGAGCTGCATTATTTGGCATAAGTGAGCTGTAATCTTTGACATATGTGGGCTGCATTCAGTTAGTGAACTGCATTGGTTTACATGAGTGAGCTGCATTCTTTGGCATAAGTGAGCTGCAGTCTTTGACATATGTGGGCTGCATGTTGTTCTGTTGGTGAACTGCATTGTTTTAGAGAAGTGAGCTGCAATCTTTTACACAAGTAGGCTGCAGTCTTATTTTTGACATTAGTGGGCTGCATGTTGTTCAGGTTGTGAACTGCATTGTTTTACATAAGTGAGCTGCATGTTGTCACGTTAATTTCATCTCACGCTCATTTGTGTTATCGTTGGCTTATTTTTTTAAATGTTTTGGCAGTCTGGAGAGGGAAATGCAGAAGTTCATGAGTCGGTTGGCGTTGTTCGTGTTGATGTGAACCAGGAGGACCGCGTTGTTGCTGGTGGTGACGGTGTAAGGATTTCTGTATCAGCAGCTTGCGAGAGCGCGGAAGCTTCTGTAGCTCAGGAATCTGATCCGGCTGTTGCCCCTAGTCGTCATGAAGATGTTGATGTTGATATTGAAAAGCTACACGAGAATGACGTTCCTGTTGATAGTGTTGTTGGTTCTCCTGTTTGTCTGGCTGCCGATGATGTTCCTTGTGTTTTCAGTGTGGAGCCTCGTGTGGGCGAGTTATCTAAGGACGTTGCGGTTGCACGGACTGCTCAAAATGCAGACAACGCTGATGTTGACGCAGTAGGTCAGTCTAGTGAGGCTACGGTGCTTTCAGCGCAACCTACTGGTGGAACTGTTTTGATCTCATCTGAAGAGCAAGAGCACGAAGAGTCTAACACTGAAGGCAAGTATTTTGTTTCGAAAAGTGAACTTGACGTTTTTGTCAGTCATTTTAATTACTATGGTAGCTACATATCACATGTTTTATGATAAAATGAACTTCTTCTTTGTTAATGCTTTCAAAGTAGTTGCTAGCTAGCATTTTTTCATTTTCTTTACAAGTGAACTTCATATTTTTTTAAATTCTTTTTCTTAATATACCATCTGTATGGAATATATCATTTTTTGATAAGTGAACTTCATTTTTTTACTTGTTTCTTATTTTTTAATATATTTTGTAGATGACGAACTTGCTGTTGTGGCTCCGTCGAGCATTGATCCAGCTCTTCTCAAGAGATACAACGAGCTGTACAATGCTGTTACCAGGGCTCGGAAGGACAGAAAGAAGAAGTATGACATTTTTTGAATTCTTAAATTGTTATGTTAATATGTATTTTCTAATCGCAGACTTTTCCCTTTTTCATTCTTTTTTATTTTGATAGTATCTTATGTTGCAGTTTTTCAACAAAATTTCAGGGGCCTGATTGCTTTTGTAACTGAGTTGGGCGATATTCCCATTGCCAAAGTTGGTGAATCTTTTTGGACGAAGGGGATGCTCACTACCTGCCTTGTTGATTTAGGGGTTTCTTTGCTGGTAGATAAGTTTAAGGGATCTTCGACGATGGTTGTCCCGTACCATATTTGTGTAAGCATGCATAACTTTTGTTTGTTGTTTTATTCTCTTTTTGTATTTCGTGTGATGACCTGTATGCTTTTCCACCCTTTTCCTGCCTTGATTTGTTTGGCAGACAAGTATTTGGAATGGCGGTAGTGTAGGCAGGGCGGTGAAATTGATGTTCTCGTCAAGAGCTGAGGAGCGTGTCGATAAAAAAGATATGGTGAGTAATGTTTTATGTGTCCAGAATTATTTTGTGTGTGTCGGTTTTATAGTGTTCTGATTTTTGTTTTTGTAATGCATAAATGGCTGAGAGGATAACATATATATATATATATATATATATATATATATATATATATATATATATATATATATATATACATTTTTTACTTCCAACAGATCTTGTTTGCAACATTTGATCCTCCAGACACGAATGAAGGAGGAACTGTTGGCCATTATTGTGTAGTCGCCTTGAATCTGATTGAAAGATGGTTTGAATTTCTTGACTCGCTCAATAAACCTGGCAGTGTTGAAGCAAACATGGTTTTTAGGAGGATGGTTAAAAATATCAAGCGTGCATGGAAAGAAGGTAGAGCAAGTTGTGATGAGCCGCTAAATCCTCTGACACTTGATGGCTTTACGTTGAAACATGTGATTGTCCCAATTCAGCCAAATGGGTATGTTTGTTGTAGCCCCCCTCCCTTGCTATTCCTCAACTATTCTTTTATATGAATGTGAAACTTATGGTTTTGTTCTTTTGCAGGCATGATTGTGGATTCTATATGTTCCAATTCTTGCAGACATGGGATGGGATTCGAGTTGCTCAGTTTGGGGTGGAGCACATCGGCTACATCAGGAAGGCCATGCTCTACAACTGGCTCACATCATCGAAGTGTTCCTTGGATCTATCTTTGCTTTTAATCTTTGAAGATAAAGGTTGTGTTTGTGAACTGCTTGATTCCCCTCCTTTTTTTGTGTACTGCTTGCTTCCCTTTCTTAGGCATTAGTTTTTAGTGTGCCAGTGGACTGCGTTTTTTTGAGAGTGGCGAGCTGCGTATTTTGTTGTGTTACTGAGCTTCAAATTCTGGATGAGTGAGCTTCAGTTTCTGTATAAGTGAGCTACATTGTTTTGGATAAGTGAGCTGCATTGCTTTTGCTGAGTGAGCTGCACTCCCTTTATGTGAGTGAGCTGCATCATGTTCTTTAGTGAACTGCATTTCTGTACATTAGTGAGCTGCGTTTGACTTTTCTGGTGTTGTACTTGGGTAGTTCGTCGGCGCTGGACAAGTTAGCTGAGTGTTCCCGTGTTTTTTCCCATCTCTTTTTCAGGTTTTGATGGAGGCCTTCATGGAGGCTGTACATCACTTTTCGAGACCCAGGTTTCTGAAGCAGTTATGGAGGATTGTGTTGTTGAAATCTCTCCTGATAAAACTGGTTCTTTGGCTGGAGTTGGTGTGAACACTGGTGTTGCATCTAGACCTGTTGGTGGAAAGGAAGCTGCACTTGGCTCTTCACGTGAGGTATTAAATCTTGATGATGATGATGATTTCGTGACGCCGGTTGTGCCACCCATCAGTAAGAGGACTAGGAGTGCAGCGATCAATCGTCCCACGGGTGTTGAGTGTGTTGTAGTTTCGAACAAGAGGGCAGTAGAGAGGCCTGTTAAGCTTAGATGCTCTATGGAGAAGTTGAAGCCTTCCAGGTTCAGACATCTTAATGAGGCGAGGCAAATAAAGGATCTCATTCTCAGCCAAGATTTCAGGACCAAATACAAAGAGTGAGATCTATGTGCCTGTCCTTCATCATTTTGTGTGTTTAGTTTTTGTTTTGAACTTTATTTTTTGACCCCATCTGTGTTTGTGTCTCTTGTGATATCTTTTCCGCAGAAGCTCACTCTTCATGGTCAAAAGTCCTTTTAATGATCTTGAATCAACCAATGTTGACTATATGTTTCAGACATTTGGGAAAGGAGCTTTCATGGACTCGTATCTCATGGATTTTGTCATTAAGTACTGGAAGCAAGATCCTGACATGAGTTTAGTTTATCGTTCTGGCGATCGTGTGCTACTTACATCTTTATTCATCACGGTAAATGTGTCTGCTGTCATATTTTTTTTTGCTTTTGTGCACTTTTTTCTTGAGTACTGAATTTTTTATGTCCATGCGTGCATGCATCTTTTTTTACATGTCCCCATTTTTTTCTTTTTCTACGCAGTATGTTCTTCAAATGGAAACCGCTGTGAAGAAAAATGAAGACGGATATCCTGTGTTGCCGGTTGTGCATAACCCATTTATTTTAGAACATGCGGCTGAGCAGTTCAGGTTTTTTGTTGGTGATGATAACCTGCTCGACGCAAAACTAGTAAGGCCACTGTGTCTATCATTTTCTTCTTCTTCCTTGTTGCATTTCCTCTGTAGTTATTTTCAGCAGTGGTCCTAGTGCTATGTGTGGAATGAACTTCATTGATTTTTTTGTTGTCCACTTTCCCGTATGTATCTCCCCCCGGCAGATTTTGATGCCGCGCTCTAAGGACGGACATTACTCCCTATACACGATGAACCGCCATCGCGATACCATTGATATCCATGATACGAGGAGGTACACTGGCAATGCTGATGAAGTGCTAAAGTGGCGCAGGTCTGAGTACCACGCAGACTGCACTGAACTGGTATGGCAAAGTTTTGACCATTCTGACTACATTATTACCTCTCATAGAACTACACTTGCTAGTACAGTGGACTGCAGTATCTGTGTTATAGAACTGCATTTTCTCGCAGCACCAACCTGGTTAAACGAGTGATAACCCAATCCTGACTACGTTGTTAGTACTCATAGCACTGCACTTGTTAGTACAGTGCACTGCTATATCTGTGACATTGAACTACATTTTCTCAAACCACCTACCCTGGCTAAAAGAGTGATAAAGCCATTTTTTGTAGATGAGCTCGCATCCATTAAAAGAGGGACAGTTCAGATTGTGTGGAGAACATATAGTTTCATTGTCTTAATAGAAATAACTTATTAATATAACATCTCTGTTTTTTGTTTTACGTTTCTTTTATTTGATCTGTAACGTGTGTTTTTGGCTCTTGTGGCTGCCTTTTTCCTTTTGCCAGATGACCAGAATGACTCTAGTGATGAAGGCGGTTTATGGTGAAAAGTTGTATAACTCGAAGAAGCACCCTGACTGGGTTAAATTGTCAGAGAAGCCCTTTTTTCCGGTCACGCCAGAACAGGGGCCAAATGAGTGTGGATTCTATGTTCTGAGGATGTCACAGCAGTATGACGGCACGCGTATGGTCGAAAAAATTGCTAAACAAGATGTAATACTTTTCTGTTTCTCCCTTTTTGGTAGTGTTTTTTCTTTTACGTTTCAATTTTTGTTTTACGTCACGTCCTTTAATCATCTATCTGCATTTTCAATTTTTTCAGCCTGCTGTCGAAGATTGGAAGGCGGAGTACATTTACCAGCTGATTTTCCATCCTTCCAACATGTTGTGTATTGAAGACATGCCGCCTGAGCTCCGCGAGCTCATCGATAGCCTTGGGCTTTCTTCCCAATCGCAGTCGCGTTCACAGTAACAGTGTTAGGCATAAACATGTTAATGATTTGGACAAAAGCTAGGTTTTAGGGTGTGTACTGTGTATTGTCTAACGTATATCATGTTTTGCAAATAATTTGTATGAAGGCTACAATTACGGCATGTGTAGCGTCTGTTTTTATTTATGTACATGATTTTTTTATGTGAAATCTGGTTCTTCAATGTGTGTTCTGCGTGCATCAGTGCTGTTGTAGCCGTCTCTTTTTATTTATCTTATTTTTATCGGTGAAAAAACTTGCAGAATGGCACTACATTCCATGTTGTTTTTTTAACTGCACTTCATTTCTGTATATAAGTGGACGGCAGTCTCCCCTCTTGGCTGACTTCTTTTTTTCCGCCGCAACTTTTTATTTTTGATTTTATGTTTTTTAATCTAGCGTTTGCGTGATGGGATGGGGTAGAAATTGAACCGCACTGCTCCTGTCAAGCAAGCGCATTGCCGCGTTAGCGCGAGGCCGAGCCTGGAACGAGCCAGAGCAGACGACGACGCGGCGTGCCGCGGCGTCGCATGCGGAGGCGAGTCCGTCACATCCGTGACCCCACTATCTATCTTAGGGGTGTTGCGGGGCGTGCGGTTGTTCGGGAGGGGGGGACAGAATAACCGCACTGCGCCTATCAAGCAAGTGCACTGCCGCATTAGCGCGAGGCCGAGCCGCGAGGCCAAGCCGGGAACGAGCCGGAGCAAGCGACGACGCGGCGTGCCGCGGCGTCGCATGCGGAGGCGAGTCCGTCACATCCGTGACCCCACTATCTATCTTAGGGGTGTTCGGGGGGTGAGGTTGGTTTCTGGGGGGAAACAAAATAACCGCACTGCGCCTGTCAAGCAAGCGCACTGCCGCGTTAGCGCGAGGCCGAGCCGGGGGTGGGGGAGGGGGGTCGGGACCCCCCTCCCCCACCCTTGGCGAGGCCGAGCCAGGAATGAGCCGGAGCAGGCGACGACGCGGCATGCCGCGGCGTCGCGTGCGGAGGCGAGTCCGTCACATCCGTGACCCCACTATCTATCTTAGGGGTGTTGGTGGGTGCGGTTGTTCGGGGGGGGGGGAATAGAATAACCGCATTGCGCCTGTCAAGCAAGCGCACTGCCGCGTTAGCGCAAGGCCGAGCCGGGGGTGGGGGAGGGGGGGTCGGGACCCCCCTGCCCCACCCCCGATGAGGCCTAGCCAGGAACGAGCCAGAGCAGGCGTGAAAGCACATTTGCTCCCTTGGTGGTTTTGGTAATTTATGCCAACATACATGTTGTTGGACTAATGCCTCTATCTAGTGAATTTCAGACAAGTTCAACAATGGTGTGGCAAGGACAAGAAGATGTGGAACCCTTCAAAATTCTAAGGATATGGATTGGCAAAAGCTCAAGACTCTACATTTTTGTTAAGTGATCCAAGATCACATTGAGTCCATAGGAAAGCCAATACTATTAAAAGGGGATGAGGTGTTGCTTAATGATCTATTTGCTCAAGTGCTTAGTGACATAGCTCCAAAACCCTCAACCACTTTCTCGATCCAAATATGTCCAAAACCTACATTCCAACTCGGCCCCACCGATTCATTCCTATCCGGAGCCACCGAGTTCATCTGGACTTAGCCACTACCAAAACCCTAACAAATCCGATCCACCGATATGGATCTCGGTCCCACCGAGATGGCCTTGCCAACTCTCTGTTACTTGTTGCAATCATTTCAGTCCCACCGAGAATTGCAATCGGTACCACCGAGATGGCTTGCCAACTCTCTGTTGCCTTATTGCTTCACTTCGGTCCCACCGAGTTGATGCAATCGGTGCCACCGAGACGAGGTTTGCCCTAACCATTACACATCGGTCCATACGAGTTGTTCCAGTCAGTCCCACCGAGATTCCTAATGTTCATATCTTTTACACAGGTCGGTGTCACCGAGATTTCTGATCGGTGCCACCGAGTTGGGTCAAAAGTGTGTAACAGTTGGATTTTGTGTGGAGGCTATATATACCCCTCCACCCTCTCTTCCTCAGTAAGGAGAGCCATCAGAATGTGCCTACACTTCCACCATACATTTTCTAAAAGAGAACCACCTACTCATGTGTTGAGATCAAGAGATTCCATTCCTACCATTTGAACCTTGATTTCTAGCCTTCCCCAAGTTGCTTTCCACTCAAATCCTTCTTCCACCATAGTCAAATCTGTGAGAGAGAGTTGAGTGTTGGGGAGACTATCATTTGAAGCACAAGAGCAAGGAGTTCATCAACAACACACCGTCTATTACCTTTTGGAGAGTGGTGTCTCCTAGATTGGTTAGGTGTCACTTGGGAGCCTCCGACATGATGTGGAGTTGAACCAAGGAGTTTGTAAGGGCAAGGAGATCGCCTACTTCGTGAAGATCTACCCAAGTGAGGCTAGTCCTTCGTGGACGTAAGCCATGATGGAATAGACAAGGTTGCTTCGTCGTGGACCCTTCGTGGGTGGAGCCCTCCATGGACTCGCACAGCCGTTACCCTTCGTGGGTTGAAGTCTCCATCAACGTGGACGTACGATAGCACCACCTATCGGAACCACGCCAAAAACCTCCGTGTCTTCATTGCGTTTGATCTTCCATACTCTACCCCTCTTTACTTTCCGTACACTTGCATGCTTTACTATTTCTGCTGCTCAATCTCTAGATATGCATGTGTAGGAAGTATTGGTGTTATCTTAACTTGTGCCAAAATCTGCCTAAGTTCCAAGAGAAATTAAAAACTACTACTTTGGTTGGTTAAGTGTCTATTCACCCCCATCTAGACCTATCTCCTCGATCCCACAAGGCGACGACGCGGCGTGCCGCGGCGTCGCATGCTGAGGCGAGTCCGTCACATCCGTGACCCCACTATCTATCTTAGGGGTGTTGGGGGGTGCGGTCGTTCGGGGGGGGGGGGAAACAGAATAACCGCACTGCGCCTGTCAAGCAAGCGCACTGCCGCGTTAACGCGAGGCCGAGCCGTGGGTGGGGGAGGGGGTTGGGACCCCCCTCCCCCACCCCCGGCGAGGCCGAGCCAGGAATGAGCCGGAGTAGGCGATGACGCGGCATGCCGCGGCGTCGCATGCGGAGGCGAGTCCGTCACATCCGTGACCCCACTATCTATCTTAGGGGTGTTGGGGGGGTGCGGTTGTTCGGGGGGAAAACAGAATAACCGTACTGCGCCTGTCAAGCAAGCGCACTGCCGCGTTAGCGTGAGGCCATGCCGGGGGTGGCGTTCCCACTGTTATTATTTTTATAAGAATTTTGTAATTAATTTTGAATAATTTATCTAAGTTATTTAATTGTACCTTTGTGATAGTATTGATTGAACTGATTGTCTTTAATGTTTATTTTTTATGCACTATTTCAGTTATTGTTTTTATTGTATTTAATTAATATTATTATGTTTTAGTAACTGCCCCGAGATCGTGGGCTTTCGCCGTTTTTTTTTTCTCCCACGGTCGTGGGCTTTGGGCGTACGGTTTTCTCTCACTCTCCTCTTAACTTCCCCTCCTCTCCCCTCATCTCCCCTCCGCTCTTCCGTCTCCTCTGTACTGAAAGTCATTTGTTTTTCCTTCCCCTTTCCTCTTCGCCACAGGAACCTGCTTCTCCACTATCACCGCGGGAGTATCGTCCGGCGGCTGGAACTTCAGGAGTAGTTTTGTGTGGCGTGTTGTTTCATTTCCTCTCCCCTCCACTCCCCTCTCCCTCCCACCGACTCTTGATTTTGCTGGCTTCTAACTTTTTCCTCCCCTGCATTCTTGTTAGTCTTCGCGAGGAGAAGTTTCTTGTGTTGTGGTTTTTCCGGCGAGGGGCGCGCGGGTATCTTGATTCGGTGGCGGATTTCCTGCTTGGTGGTAACATTTTTGCTTGTTCGGTGTGCTTGCTTTCTAAGCTGTAAGAAACCTAAGTTTTCCTCGTGTGATTTGCAGGTCTGGATCGGCGGTTGCCTGGTTTGTAGATCTCGATGGGTACGCCACCGAGTCGCAAGAATGTGGACGCAGGTAATTAGTTGTGCTAAGCCTAAGTTTTCTTTTTTGTTAGGTGCTTGGTCTTTGCTAGATCTTGTGTGTAATAAGTTTTTTGTCCCGTGATTCATATAGTTGTTATATGGATATTGCTAGTTGTTGATTTTGCCCTGGATTGTGTGGTATGTGTATTTTTTTAGGCCGGTTTAACCTCCACCTATATTGTAGTACTGAACATCATGTACAGTTTGAACTGACTAGTGCCATCTGAATAGTTTGTATTAGTTTGAGAAGAACTGCTAGCATGTTGAAACGGTGCACATTTTGAACTAGGTTATGCCAGTTGTGCTGTTGTATGATTTACTTTTTGCTGGTCATGTTCATGAACTGATGTAATGTCATGTTTGTGCACTTGTATGGTTCATAGGATTGAACTGAGTGCTTGATCATATTTTTGCATACTAGTTTTTTTTGCTAACTTTTATGTTGTTGCAGATGTTGGAGTGCCAGTACCTCCTGATTCTGACAAATCAGATCCCCTTCAAGATCTTGGGAATGCTATTTTTGAGAAATCAAATCCTCTAGAAGAACTTGCGAGTGTTGCTGGTCTTACTCTGTTATTTGATCTTTTCAATAGTGTTGTTTACATAAATGTGTTGATTTACACCAGTTTTTCCTTTTGTTTGCGTGTGTTGTCATGCATCTTATGTATTTGTTTCTGTAGTGTTATTTGTTTTTTGTGTGTGCTTATGTTATTTGGTTGATGCAGTGAATGATAGCCATCGTGCTCCTGAGGACATTAGTGATGTTGTCAAAGATATTAATGATGAGATTTATTCTGTCAATTTTGGTGATGGAGATGGGAGTTTGCAGTTGTCAATTACTCAGTCTCAAAGTGTGGATGGCACTGAGCCTGTTACTCAAGCTGATGATGTTGGTCTGCAACTACAATTGGAGGATGAAAGGGTAAGAAAGAAAAAGAGTGATTTTCTTAAGAGAAAGGAGTTGGAATGGTGTCAAAAGGCTGCTTGCGTTCATCCACGTGCTGAGGATGGCGCGGAAGCTGGGCATGATGAAGGTGTTGTCGAGGCTGGTGGTACTGGTCATCCTGAGGCTGGTGGAACTGAGATGCCTGCCAAGATGAACTTGTTGCAAACTCGGTTGACTCAAGTGTTTCCTCGTGATGCAGTCAAGGTGAAAAGAATTGTTTTGAAGAGGAAGTTGGTAGATCAAAATTCAGATGGCATGCCGAGGCGTAGCCCACGCGTGAAAGCTCCTTGCCAGGCTGGTGATAGCAAAGCCGATGCAGATAATGTTGCTGTCAAGATTGGTCCAAGCACTATTGGTGGCTCCCCTGTTCGCCGGAGTCCTCGAGTTTTGGCATATAATAAGCCTTCTTCGTCTCCTCTTCCCGAGCGCTCTTCTTTAAAGGAAAATAAGAAGCGCAAAGTTCCCCCCTGCAAAGGTTAACAAAGGTGTGAAGAAGCGTGCTCATGTGGAGGCTAAAGATCCTGCATTTGAAGGAGATGATCTTGAAGTTAATTCTAAAGATGAAGATGCATTGGTATGTATTTTTTTGTGTGTGTAGTATTTGAGATTTTGCTACATTTATTAGTTGTCGTGATTAAGTTATATTGCTTTGTTCTAGTTTGGCTGAAGTAGGGTACATAGTGAATGTGTTGATGTCTGGAAGCGGTGTGATCTCTATTATCTTTTTATTAGTATTTAGTTCAACTTTTTTTTGGTACTCACATGATTTTTGTTCAACTTTTACTAGTTCAACTTTTCTTATATATGTGTTTGTACTGTATGTGATGTACTAGTTGTACTTCAAAGCATGAGTTGTGGCCTGGTAGGGATGTTGGCCAGGTGAGGCTTGATGCATTTTCTGAAATTTGTGTTAGTGGTTTTGGTCTTTTTGTCTTCTGGTCTTGTATATCTATTTGTACTGTAGCTGGTTTATTAGTTCAACTTGTTCATGCATATTTTTTGCCTTTGTAGTTTTCTTTTGTTTTTTAGATTCATTTACCTAAATCATGCTTTCTTTGATTTCCTTTTCAGCCTGTTAGCGTGAGGAGTCCGGTCAAGCAGAGAAGAGGAACAAAGCAAAGTGTTGCTGTGGATGAAGGCGACTCACAACGTTTGAATGTAACTGTGCGATGTTCGCTGAAAGAGATAGATATTTGTGCTCGTTTGCTCAAGGAACACCATGTGGCCCGAGTTCATGCAGCTGGTTTTGGTTCTATCTTTGATTGGAAGGTGAAGTCTAACATTTCGCGCCCTCTGATGGGAGTCTTGTATCTGAAGATAGATCCTGATACAATGACTCTTGACATGGGTGAGGCGAATAAGAAGCTTCGCATCACTAGTGATGGCATACATCAGCTGTTTGGGTTCCCTCGTGGTGGTCGTTCTGCACCAAGGCCGTTCAAGGACGGATACGACGATGCTCTGAGGAAGTTAAGATCAGATCTTGGCATCGGCAGAAGCCAGGATATCAAGACGAAAGATTTGAGGGATAAGCTCAGGGTGCTTGTCAATGATCCTAAAAAAGATGACCTGGCTCTGCGGGTGTTCTTCATTGTTGTCTTCATGAAAGTCGTGTTGCCTAGTCCAGCCACTCGGGTTTCCAGGGAGGCAGCAATGTTTGAGAACCTCGTCATGAGGACATGGCTAATATGGATTATTGCCAGCTGATGGTTGATGAGCTTAGAAGGGTTGTTGTGAGGTACCAAAATGGTGTTACCTTGGGGAAGGCAATCACAGGCTGTGCTATAGGGCCTGTACTAATGTATCTTGACTGCCTCATCCGTGGCAAGGCTCCGGACATTGACATGTGAGTCCCCCGCATATGTTTCATGAACCAGGACAAGCTTGTTGATCTTGCTGATGCAGATTTAATAAGAAAAGGCAATGCAGACCCAACGACGTGGGTGTTTGGGAAGCTTCCGGTGAGCTTTGTTTCTATCCTGGTATTTTAGTCATTTTTTTTAAAGTGCAGCTGTTTTGGTGGACGTACATGTGTAGTACATAGTTATCTGCTTAGTCTGGTCAGTCTGAAGCTTGTGAGTTTTAAATTTGTTCTTCAGGACTGACTTGCCTTTTTCTGTTGAACTGACGTTCTTGTTTTCATCATATTACCTGTGTATGTAAACATTTGGCACTGCACTGACTGTGAAAGCATGTTAGTACTGAGGCTTTAAATATGTTAATTAGGTGATATTTTTTCTGTTGGTTGCATTGATTAGTTACATTTTTCTCTCGTTCCCAGTAGAAAACTCATGAGAAAGTGGTATTTTTTCGGACCTATAAACGGCCAGTCCTGGAGATGCCGTCTCAGGTTCCCAGGATTGCATCACCGCAGGATCAGTTGAGAGATGGTCGCCGTGTTGAGGGCGCTGGTGATATCCCCCTGGCCCTAGTAAGGCTAGTACTTCCCAGAGGCCAGGTTTTGGTATTGATGTAGCTGTTTCTGCGTTGGAGCGCGTCGAGCATATTTTTATTAATGTGCGTTCTGAACTGGAAAAGGTCCCAACTATAGTTGAGCGTCTGAGCCGTATTCATGGCATTCTTCCTGATGGTCATGGATTTAATGCTGATGAAGCGTCGGACTATGTTGAGATGGAGAAAATTTTAATTAGCGATATGCGTGATGGTGCTGCTCACCTTATTCAGAGCTCGGCATGCCTGTTGAACACTGTCAAGCGTTTCAGAACCATGCAAGACTCTCGCTGCAAGCCGTATGAAGAAGATGCTGATGTTGTTATCAAGCAGATGGAGCAGAACGAGGCTGCTGCCGGGAGGACTGCTGATGATACCGAAGCTAATGTTTCTGACCACCATAAGAATGATGTTGGTTTCGACTCTCCTGTTCTTGAGGTGAGTCGGTTTTTGATCTTTGACTTTTTACTAGGTTGTTCTGTTGTCAGTACGGTAGTTGAACTTGCTCATCTGCTTTTTGATTATGTTTGATGCAGGAGACCACTCATGGTGTTGAGGCTGATGTTGTTGACTGTAGAGTGAACGATTTGTCTATTGATAAGAGCAAGGTTAGTTTTATTTTTACTGTTTAGAAAGTTTATTAAATTTTCATGCGCACCCCCTTACCTGTTCATTTTTCCTTTGTTACTATCATTCAGGATCCTGTTGATGGTGATGAGTCTCATTCGCCCATCGGTGATGTTCCTTTGAATGTTAGCAGCATCAACGTTGGTGATGATGCTGCAGATGCTTCTAAGGTTTGTTATATGTTCTTGCATTATTTTTTATGCATCTTTCCCTGCTGTTTCTTGTAGTTTTAAAAGTTCCTTTTGTGCACCTCTTATGGGCTTTTTTGGTTGTTAGTTTTGCTCATTTTATTTACTGTCTGATTTTTTTCTTTTTTAGATTCCTGATGTTGAGCGTGAGGCGACCGGTGCTGGTGATGCTGGTGGTGTTCCACTTAGCACTGATTGTGACTTGGGTGGTAAGGTTGCTAATGAGGATGTTGGTGGTGCGAGCATACTTTATGGCAAATCTTCTGGTGTTGGTAGCGCTGAGAATGATAATGGTTCTGATTCTGAGGATTTGCCTCCGGAAAATTTCCCGCCTGGAGGGCTTTACTATGGTAATGCATTGGAAGACGCTGTGGTGTCTAGCGTGGAAGAGGTGCCATCCGAAGATGATGATTTACTTATGTCAATTTCTTCCGCCCCCTTGACGCAGGAGGCGCTCCTGTCATCGCAGGATTTTCTATCGTCAAATCCTGACAGTGCAGTCAACTTGCTGTCGTCACAGGACTTACCGTCGTCGAACCCTGAAAGTGCAGGTAAGAATTTGTGTTAGTGTTTGGTGCCCCTTTTTGTTTGTACTTCTCATATATGATGTGGTGGCCGTGTTTCCCCTGTAGTGTTTGAACTTATTTGTTTGTTCCTTTCTTTGTGTAAGCAGATGGTGCTAATGCTGCCAAGGTTGATTCGTTTTTCTTCGCTGTTACAAGGTTGCGTACGAACCGTGGGAAATGGTTAGTGATGGATTTTTGTATCTTTATTGTGCCTGTATCATTTTTGTTTATTTTCCTTTCTCTGCTCAGATTATTGTTGACATCGCACTTGTTTTGATTCTTCGCATCCTCTGTTTTTGCTCAGTGATAAGCCAATGTTTCAAAATGAGGAATGTGATGCCAGTGTTGGTAAGGTGGCTTCTGCGTTCATCCTCGGTGGCATGCTCAACTCGGATTCTGCTGATGTTGTTCTATATTGTCTGCGTGAAAAGTACCGAGGCACTGACAAGCTGATTGTTCCCAGATGGGTGACGGTGAGCATTGCTTGTTTAAGTTTTATTTTTGGTTTGATTGTCTTTACTGTTCTGCGTCATGTTTGATAAGTTATTTGTCAATTTTCTGACTGTTTTTGGTGTTGCGTACAACAGACAAAGATACTTGATAGAAATATCAATGGCAACGTGAGGCAGTGGTTCACTAGATCAGGGGCTGATAGTTATGACTTTGTACGTGACTCATCCTTTGTTAATCCTTTTTTTCCTGAACTGATAAAAGAATGTTTGCTCTTGTTCAGAGTTGGACTCATTGTAGTAATGAAGTTGAACTGATATGTTCCTTGCAATTTTGGTTGTCAAAATAAACTTTTGTAGGCTGCTTTTATTTTTTGTTTGTACTGAGGTTCTTACTCAATTAGAACTTATGTTTTGGTGATCTGCTACGACTAATGAATTTCCTTTTCGCGCTTGATTATTTGTTTGAAGGCTGTTTATGAGTTTCATTTATAATTCTTGAATTCATTTTCTTCTGCACTTGTTTTTTTTCAGCTTCTTTTCCCTACTTTTGATCCGTCGGCATTTGTGCCTGGCATGGTACCTGGTGAAGATGTTGGCCATTGGTGCTTGGTTATTCTCAATTTGAAGTGTCGTCACTTTGAGTTCCTGGATTCACTCCGTGATGAAACCTGGGATGACGCGGTTAGATTTTTTAGGACCATGACAGATAATATTAAGAGGCTCTGGAAGGAAACCGGTGCGTGTAGATGATTTCTCTAGCGAGTTTGTTCGTGTGCCACGGCAGGAAAACACGTGAGTATCCCTTTTCATGAAATTTATTAGTTGTTTTCTTTTCCTGTTATTCGTAGTTTCGCAATTTTTGACGTGTTCATGTATTTTTATTTTTAATGTATGCTTTGTTTTTTCTGGTTAACAGGCATGATTGTGGATTTTTTATGCTACAAAGCTGCAAGTCTTATCATTGCCATGATGATGGTGTGGTTGAAATGTTGGATTACACATTTGAAGATATTGCTGACATTAGAAAGACTCTTCTGTATACTTGTTCGACTAGCGATGTGTTTGAGGTTGACTTCCAGGGTTTGTTTGACATTGAGCCTTGTACGTATGAATGTCTTTTTGTCTTTTGTTTCCAGCTTGCCCTCTTGACTAGTACTCTTATGAATTCTGTAGTTGAACTTACCGTTTGTGCTCCTCCTTTTTTGTTGTAGGTGAGTGGTTGGATCTTGGGGAGCATGACTACATGATCTTTGGCAGCCAGTTCTTGGAGCTGGAGCGTGTGGCTGTTGATTTGAGCCAGGGGCGTTCTCCTCAGAAGACAAGATCTGGTGTTATCAAGGGTCGGTTGGGAGCTCTCAAAGGTTCTAAAGCTGCTGATTTAGAGAGCCCCGTTACACCCAAGAAGCCCATGGTCGAGTTGATAGACAGTGATGATGACGCGTTTGACAAGATTGCTGGGATGGGAAGGGTCGCCAGGAGTGCTGCTGCCAAGGGCGTTTCCCCTCTTGCTGGAATAGTGCGGCGTAGAGCCGGTGTTGCTAGGAAGGATCCTGCGTTGGAGTTTGGCAATGTTACAAGCACGAAGCGTGCACCCAGAGCTCCGATTAAGTTTTGCTCCCCCGTGCAGGAGCTACACTCTTATAAATTCCCTCACCTGGAGAAGGCTCGCAAGTTGTATGATATCCTCCTTAGTGATGAAGGACGTGAGAAGTATGCTGAGTGAGTATCCCTCATTATGTTTCATCTTTTTTCTTTTTCTATTTTTCTCGCTGCTATATATAGAACTTCACCTGTTAAGTATATTTAACTTGAACTGCTATGAATGTCTTATCTCCTTTTCCATGCTTTTGTTTTGTGTGTGCTGCAGGACTACATTCTCATTGATACCTTAGCCCGATGATAGTGTAACTTCATTCACTGGCAATCGCATCTGGGAAGTTTTTGCACCTGGACAGCTGATGGAGGGGGATGTAATGGACCTCCTTATCGATGAATGGAAGAAAGATCCCGAGAGAAATGTTTATTTAACATCTAGTGATAGGATCTTGCTGAGTCCATATTTCATGACGGTAACGAATTAGACCATTTCTTGTCTGAAATACTTTGAGTTTTTCACCTGTTCAGTATATATAGAACTTCTCACTACTATATATATATAGAACTACACATGTTCAGTATATTTAACTTGAACTGCTATGAATGCCTTATCTTCTTTTCCCTGCTTTTTGTATAGTGTTTTTTGAGTTTTTTCAATACTTTGGTTACTGATATTTTTTCCCTGTGTATTTTCTTTTTTGCCTTTTTGCAGGTTGTGCTTGACTGTTCGTTTTTCGGTGATGAAACCGATAACTTTAATGTGGAACGGGCAGCGAGAGAGTTCAAGAGCTATGTTCGAGATGGGGAAGATTTACTCACTGCGAAACTTGTCATGATGCCTTTATACAAACCTATGATTATAACAAAGGGCAAGAGTTTGTCACACTATTCCTTGTACACCATGAATCGGTACCGAAAGTCCATTGACATCCTTGACCCATTACCATACGGGAAGAATCATCGTCCTTCAAAGAACACCTACCATAAAGATTGTGAGAAAATTGTGAGTGTTGTTGATTTCCGCTAGCTAAAGCTTTTATCTCCACTAGATGAATCTTTGCTATTTTTTTGTTTCTGCTTTTGTGAGACCTGAAATGTGTAGTTTTGGTGCTTTTTAATTTACAGTTCACTAGATTGGTTAAAGTCATGAAGGCTGTGTATGGCGAGGCTCAGTATAATGCAAGCAGTCAGCCCAACTGGAGTGTTATTGCAAAGAGACCAAGGTTCGTCACTGTTCCCTTCCAAGGGCCGAATGAGTGTGGACACTATGCTCTCCAGTTTGCGGCAACCTATGATGGTGAAAAGGTTGTCGAGAATATTCAAAATAATGACGTGAGTTCTAGTTCAGCTTTTCCTTGCTTTCTTTTGGCTGGTTGTCTTTTCCTTTTTCCCTGTTATCATTTTCATCATTTTCTTTTGTTTGCAGCCCTGTATTGTAGATTGGAATGCTGAGTATCTGTATTCAATCGTGTTCAACCCAAGTAACCAGATCTTGGTGACGGAGCTTCCTGGGGAGATTCAAGCTTTGGCTCCTGGTGCATGAAAGAATTGATGATCATTGTGTAGGGATTGGATACTTGTGCGATTTATCTCTTGAAAACATTGTAGGCTTATGTTTTTTTGTTGGATTTGGATGTCTTGTCAACTATGTAATAACCATTGCGGCATTGTGATGTTTCTCAGTGTGGCGCATCATTTTATAAACTATTTTGTGTGATGACAATGTGTTTGAATAGTTGTTTCACTTTTATCTATTACTCGGGGATTGGTTTTGGTTTAGTCTATTCGCACCAAAGGCTTTTACATCAGTTGAACTGAACACTTGTTTCACTGCATTGGGAGTTGTTTCTCAACAGTGGGACTGATTTTATTTTCATCTGTCTTAACCTAAGTGGGACTTGTATTTTTTTTGTATCCTATTTTTGTACTGATGGTATAGTAATGTGAGGACTGAATTGTTTTTCATACAGCAGAGGGCTTTGAAAAATATTGATGTCTCAGTACTATGTGGATGCAGCATGAGTGGACTTTTGCTTCCTGGTTTTCTAGTACGGTTGTCTTATATCTGTTCGAACTGAAGTCAATTCGCATTGAAATTATTTACCACAAACAAATTTAATTGAGGTCTAGCCAGTTTTTATTTAAAGAATAAATTAAGCAGACTATACAATAAATATGTCTGGAACTTCTCGAATATAAGTAGTTGAACTTCAAAGTTAAAATTAATTGCCTGTTTTAAATTACCTACATTTAACAGATAGCTTATTAAGGTCTCCTCTTTTAAAGTATCATTTTTTGTAGCGTTTTTAAATTCCTTTGGTCGTGCTGAAGAGCTAAATTCATTTTTTTTTAAAAAAATTATTGCCTGTGAACATGTATTTGAACTTTTCTATATTCCGTTTTTGAACTTTTTTGTTGTAGTTCATAATTCATTTTCCCTGCTCTAGTTCCTTCAATGGGCCTTATGTGGTGAGTGTAATTTGTAGGCGAGGCAGGCTTCCAATGCGCAGGCGTATTGGGCCCTTTTTCGGCCCAAATAGCTCGTCCGTTCGGCTATGCACTGGCGTCTGCTCGTGCGCTGCGAGTTTAGTCCCACCTCGCTAGTCGAGGGGGCTCTCGACCGATTTATAAGCGCTGCCGAGGCTTAGGGGTCGAACTCCTCTGTATACTTACTTGAGCGCTTATACACGGCGCTCGCTCTCTGTTTCATGACCTGTGGGCACTGGTCGGTTGGCCCCGCGCAGTGTGGTTTGCGATGGATTCGCCAACGGTTCGCTGTGGGCTTGAGTCCAAGTATCCTCCTGCGTAGGGCCGGCCTGTACCTTGGCCGTCAATTTTTTTTTAAAAAAAACTAGTACTTGGTTGGTCCAGTAATGCGGACTGATTCTTCTTAGCATTTTTGTTGTAGTGCTTATGAATTTACTCCCCTGATAGAAGCATTATAGTACTAAATGTTCTCCTCGGGTTGAACTGACATCCCTATAGTGTGTTTTTGTCTCTTTTTTGTTGTGGTCATTTTCAGTGTTCTTCTGGTACTATTTAGTATGGAAGTACTTACGTACCAACTAATTTGTACTGAGCTTTCTAGTGTTCTGGTACTGTTATCCTTAGCATGTCAGTGCTCATGAAATGCGAACTGAAGCTTCTTAGCCTTTTTGTTATAGTACTTGTTAAATTTCTAGCCTAATTAGAAAGCATGATTTTATTAGTATTGAATGTTTTCCTCGGCTGGAACTTACTTTTTTAGTGCGATGGCACCTTTTTTGTTGTACTTATTTTCAGTGTTCTTCTCGCACTATTTAGTGTGATAGTACTGGCGTACACAACTAAGCTGTACTGAGAGTCCAAGACTACTAGTATTGTTGTTCTTAAGACTATGTGGTTGGTTGCTCCATAACTAGTGCTGAAGAGCAGCCATAAAGTTTCATTCACAAGCTACTTCAACTTCACATGATGGATAAACAAAATAGCAAGCTAGCAAACTTGTTCAACCACATAAGCAAACAATGTACTTGACATAAGCAAACTTGTTCAACCTGACACACATGACATAAGCAAACTGGTTTAACCTAACAAAAGCAAACTACGAACTTGAAACAAAAGAAAGGACAAGCACAAGCGCAAGCAACACGAAGGCAGATTTTGATGTTTCCTCATCCCTAAAAGTCGTAGTGGTAGTAGGGGTTCTCTGCCTCCTCTTTTGCCCTTTCCAGACCTTGTTTGATGTTGTCGATTTTCTTCCATGACTCGTAGGTGGCGTACGCATCTATTGCTGCGTACTCGATGAGTTTCTCTGGCAGCGGGCTGATCGCCCACAGTTTATGGTCTTCCTCCTTGTTGATCTTCTTCTTCATCTTGTTGTAGAATGGGTGGATCACGCTGGATGCAACATCAGCCAAAGAGTCATACTTCTTTCTGGTGTATGGAACTCTCCATTTGCGCTGGATGTCGATGAAGTTTTTGGGGTTGATCTCCAAACCAGAGTTCTTCAGCATCTTTTTGTCACCTTCAATGCTGAAACCAACAAAGGTGTACAACTTCTCCTCCTTCAGGAGCGCGTGGAGGCGCTTGGGCCTGCAAGGGGAGAGACATATTGAAGATTAGTGTTTTTTTCATGATTTAATTCTTTAGTTCTGGTTTACAATTGATGAATCCATGAAGTAGATGCTTATATACTATAATTCATGGATGAATGTAGTTCAGAAACTAGTACACAAAGTTCATAAATTAAATTCAAGTACACCATGTTATTTTTCTTTTGGTATCTACAGTTGAGTCAATGATCTATCTGCTGCTTAGTACTAGTTTAGTTTTCTTTGTTGAATAAAAAAACATATACTAGTGCTTCACCAAGTTCTTACTTTTTTTGCTGATGAAACTACTTTACTACATCAAATTCAGAAACTACTTTTACTACATCAAGTCCAGAAACTACACTAGTGCATCAAGATCAGAAACTACACTAGTACATCAAGTTCAGAAATTAATCTGTTGCAAGAATTTCAGATACTAATCTAGTGCATCAGGTTCAAAATCTATTCTAGTGCATCTACTTGAGAAACTGCACTAGTACATCTAGTTCAGAAACTGCACTAGTACATCTAGTTGAGAAACTACACTAGTACTAGTTTAATGAAATTTCAGGATGCAGTACTAATTAAACAGATGCATGAAGAGGTTCAATGAGTAGGATGGTTCACCATTCTTTGGCCACGGTGATGTGGTACACCAGGTAGAGTTCCTCCACGCATAATTTCAGAACTACTACCCTCTGCAGAGGTTCGTCTTCCCTGGTAAACTCCACATCAACGCCGATGAAGCTAGGATACAAGCCGCCGCCCCTCATCCTCAGCCTCCTGATCATCTCGTCCGCTTCGTCTGGATTGCTGGTGCAGTCGACCTCCAGCGTCTTTGAGCTTGGTGGTGTAGTCGTACTTCCCACCGGGGACCTGGACGTCGTCGACCTTGCTGGTCTGGTCGGACGTCTCACCATGGTGTCTCTTGGCAGACGGTTCCTCCGCCATTGTGCTCCTCCAGCGATGGCGGTCTTGAGACAGAGGTGTTGTGGGGAGTTGCTAGTGGAGTTTGAGCGGCAATGGTGGTTTTTGGAATGAGGCAGAGATGGAGGCGAATGGGGTTTTTTAGGGCGTGGTTTGGGACGTGGGGGAGGCGGTTGAACGCGGGCCCGCCGTTGTTATGGGGGGTAGTGGACGTGGGCTCGCCGTTGCAGTCCGTCGTGGCAACCGCCCAGTGGGTGGCGCGGGCGGTGGCCTGGGAAAACCAACCGTCCAAGCCTCATATTTTTGCAGGGGAATCAATGATGGCATTTGTACCACGCGACTATCTATATTTGGACGGATGGTTGAACCCAGGCTGCACTTACCAGTGCGCGCCTAGCAGATAATGGCAGCGTGGTGACGAGGTTTATTTTAGTGCCACCTCGGTAGTTTTGTTCTTGATGAAGGTGTTCATAAGGTGGGATATTTAGCCCAGAGTATCTTGTTCCCTTGAGGGCACTCATACATGGGCCTGCTCCAACCATCTGCACAGGGCCGTCCTGGCACACTAGGCATCAAGTTTGTCACGCCAGCCCTGTGCCGTTGGTTGGAGCAGATTTACTCTTTTTTTGTGTGTGCTGCTATTTTTTTAAACCTTATTTTTTGAAATGATTGTTTAAATCAATATAACTTTTGAAAATATTTTTACATGTAATAAATATTTAATTGTACTGCATCGGTAATTAATGTTGAACTTCTCCACAAATTTAGGGGTGTTTCGTACAAATTCAAGTGCACTGCTTTTTCATGGACCGTGTATATATTTTTAGTTTTTGTAAGTAACAGCTATCTAAATTTGTGGGGTTGTCTTTTAATTTTTAATATCAATCTTGGGAAGAAAAATATAGCTCAAATATAGTAGTCAATTTTTGTTGGTAACCGCACTGCAATTTAGTTGAAAACGGACTGCGATGTTTAACTGACAGCACATCTTGCTTCAACATACCGCACTGCACTGTTTGACGCCGCGGACTGCATCCCTTTTGTGACTTTGCAGCTTCCTGCATTTTTTTATGTGAGCGAACTGCAGTTGCTCGCTATGTGTGTGGTGGGGGGGGTGGGGGGTTGGGGGTTTGGGCCGTGAGAATGTGTTGGGCCTGTTGGGGTGTAAGTCACATCTGGCCCAAGTAGGCCTACCTGCACGGCTGCTTTGCTCTGCGCTGTGTGTATGCGGTGGTAAAGTTTAGTCCCACCTCGCCTACCGAGAGCGGGCAGGACCGGTTTATAAGCCCTGGTGAGGCAGCGCTACCGAACACCTCTTGATACTGATTTGGCGCTTACGCACGGCGCTCGCTAACCCATCTCGTTGACCCGTGGGCCCTTGTGTGCCTGGGCCAAAGCATTGTGGCTCAGAACGGGCTCGCCTATGGTTCCTCTGTGGGCCTAGTCTTAGTACGAGACTGGCTTGGACCAGGTTGCACCTGGGTGGTCACCATTTTTTCATTTAGTATGCAACTAATTTTCTTTTAGCACTTCATTTAATCATGTACAGCGCTGCACGCATCCATAGTGTGCACTGCGTTAGCTAGTATCGTGAACTATATAGGTGTTTAGTCTTTTATTGAATTATATTAAAAAATATATATATATATAATATGTCCTTGTGTACTGCTTTTACAAACATTTCGCACTGCACTGCGTGTACAATTGTTTTTTGAGTACTTCATTTAAGCATGTACTGCGCTGCACGCACCCATAGTGTGCACTGCATTAGCTATAATGGTGAACTGCATGTACCTTTCGGCATTGTCGCGTTTGCGGGGTGTGGGTTGCAGAATTTCATTGAGCAGTCAAGGCACATTGGTTTCTCGTCTTCCGTTTTTCTTGGGAATGTAAGTTGTATTGATTGTCCTCTTTTTTTGGTAACGTAACTTACATTAATTTTTCTGTTTTTTCTCGGTGTGCCTAAACCTTTTGCATTCCTCTTCTATATATTTAACTCTCCTTTGCAGTTCATTTCCCCTGTAGCCGCATCCACACTCCCTTTCAAAGCACCCTTTCTATCTTTTCGATTTCTAGGGTTTTTTTGCCATGGCGCCAGGCCCCTGTGCGAACCTCTCCTGCTGTGGCCATGGCTGTGGTGTGCCGACGCACTGCGACTGCTCAGCCTGCAGTGAGGCCCGGCGTGCTCGCCGGAGGGGCAAGGTCCTGTGCCAATCTAGGCGAGCGCAGCAGCTTGCGTATGGCACGGTTTTCACCGAGGGATTGGATATGGACGATATCAATGTCGTTCAGTTCCATTCTGCTCTGCTTCGCCGTGGCCTTGGGCGCACCAGCCCATTTGTCCATCGCCTCACGCCCACAGATGTGGAGACTCATTACAAGATGGTAACTTTCGTTTGATCTGATTATTATTTTTGTCTTTTATTATTAGGTATAATTCCCACATGAGTCTGAACTGCTATCACTTTAGAAGCGTACCTCTTTTATCTAATGAAGTGTATTGCACGATGTTGTTGTATCTTGTTTTTAGGTTTTGCTAGTGTAGATAGAGTTGGTTTTTTTTGTATGTACTACATGGTTAGAAGATGTGGACTGCCTAGATATGTGATGAGCACTATTGGTTTGCACCATTTGTTTTTATATCAGATACGCAGTACATGCATCCTTGTGTGAACTGCATGTAAATGAGACTTGTACTGCATATTACCATGTTCCACACTGCATCTACTCCTTCTATGCACTTCGTATAAGAGGGTCACGAGCTGCATGTACGTTTTCTCTGTACTTCTTATGGCTCCACTATGCACTTCATCTATCTTGCGTCAGCACTGCATAGTGGTTCGTACTGCTGTTCGTCCTCTAATAGTTTTATTATTATTTCTGTAGAAAATCCCCCATCAAGCTATTAGGTATCTCAGGCTTAAGAAGGCGGGTATTCTCCAAGTTGTTCTCGGCGAAGGTCACCCAAAACCAGCTGAGTATCATGTTGGCGTTGATGGGCGGTTGTATCTGCAGAGAGGCTGGAAGGAATTCGTCATTGAGAGTAGCCTGAGGTCTCGTCAAGTTGTTGTCCTAAACTTTTTTGAAGTTGGGGATCGTACTATTGAAATCGCGTTTGACGTGATTGGTTAAGATTTGAGGTGGATTGTAATAAGTACTTTTTGCGTATCGAATGCTTCATCCTACTCTGTTATGTGGACTGTAATAAAAACTCGTATTTGTTTTCTATCTATGAGACATGCGTATTTTTACCTAATCCGAACTTCCTGGCTTGCATGACTGAACTTCCTGGCTTGTATGACGGAACTTCCTGACTTGTATTTGTTTTAGTTGGTTACCGAACTGCACGCTCAACTACAATGAACTGCACCTATAGGGAAAGCGAACTGCATTTGCCAGGAGAGAGAACTGCTTTGTCGCTTGCGTTCTGCATGCAGTCGGGTGCCGCGGGATGATTTTAGTTGGTTCTGGACATCCGTTGTCCTTTGTTTCTTTTTTATTTACTGGGATCCCGACTAAAATCTGCAGTAATCGACCGATTTGGCGGACGAGCTTTTCCTCTGATCATTCGTGTTCGTGTGTAATAGAAGCTTAAAGTCAGCGTGTAATTCGTGTTTATATAAGTCTTACAGATATGCAAACTGGTATATGATTACTATAGTGAACTGTATCTATTTTGTCGTTAACCTGCTGCTTCTTCTTGGCGACTGGAGCGCGTCTTTTGTTGCCGTTTGCCGTGTTGTTCTTGGCGGTGTTGCAGTTTCTTCTCTTCGCACTGTGGTGTTTATAGCGCCTTGCCTGGTGGTTGATTGCAGTCTTTGTTTTCCACGGTTGTGAACTGCAGTCTTTGTCTTTCCTCGCGTGCTGGTTGATGGCGGTGCTGGTTTTGTACCACTTTGAACTGCATCCTTTCGTGCTCGTAACCTGTTTTTTGTATGTGGTGTCGTCGTTGCTTGTTTCTGTACAACTTTCCCTTCAGTTTTTTGTCTTTTGTTTGGTGGTGTTATTGGCATTGTTTCTTCAGGTTCTTCATCATCTTCTTCTTCTTCATCCTCTTCTTCGTCTTGATCTTCTTCAGAAACAAATTGCTCCTCTTCTTCGGTTGCATCACTATTTTCTTCTCCAATATCATGTTCATCCTCTTCTTCATTTTCTGATCTTGTTCTCTGTGGGCAAGTTCTCGCATTGTGTCTCTGCCTCTTTTTGCAGATGCTGCAGAGTCTCGGTTTTGTCAAATTTTGAGTTTTGCCAGTAGAACTGGTATGGCTATTATTCTGCTGCCTTGGTGCAGCATCCCTGTTTTGTTACGCATCTCCAGTGCCAAGGTTTTCTTGTTCATGTTTTTTTACATGTCCTGGAATTGTGTCCGTTGATGACATTACATGTCAGGCACCTTCTTATTCCCAGCGGCCTACCATCACCGTCCAGCTCAGACTGTGGCTTACTATTTGTTTCAGCATTTTTCTCCTTGGATGCAGCCTTTTTTTGAGCTGCATCGCCCCCTTTCTTCCTCCCTTTTGTGTTTGAAACAGGAGGTGGAAGGATTGTTTCCTTTTTGATTTGAGCAGTAGCAATGTGTTCAGCACCTTCCGCTTGCTCGGTATTGTTGTCACCCAAGGAATTCTGTGCTTGCTGAATTTTCGCTGCTTCTTCTTCTTCATTCAGCACATCAACCTCCTTGATCAGTGCCCTCATACCAGACATCGCCCTGTGGTACCCGGCGTCGGACCTTGTCCCTCTATTTGCCAGGTCCATTGCTGTTTCTGCCAGCGTTTTTCTACGGCAGAATAGTGAAGTTCCATCTGGTGCTGTTTGTTCGTAGTCTCTAAGGTCAAACGTTGGATTTGATGTTGCGTTTCTGGTGTATCTTTTCAAGATGTACACTTCAGGAATCTTGTCTACCCTCAACTGATGGAGCATGAATATCACATGGACGCAAAAGAGCCCTGTAGACAACACAGAATTCTTTTTTTTGTAAGTGAACTGCATGAAATTAATAGACCATACTTTTCTTTGTTGTTTTTTCTTTTTAAGCAAGTGAGCTTCATGCATAACTTGCTGAAATTAAGCTTTTTGTGCTAGCGAACCGTACCTGTGTGTGTCCACAGTTTGCATTCGCATTCGTAAACATCGTTCTCGACATCGGCGACCACTTGGAATTCATGCCTTGCCCAATCAAATGCATCTGATCAGTTGTAGTGGCGAACGAGGTATTTTGTTGGGTTGTCAGGGCACTGGTCTTCTCTGAATGCTGTGCTGCGGTAATGTGTCTCCTTGAAATCTGCAAAAACCGCCCTTGTGTATATTTTGGATAGCTGGACTTCAAATCCAAATTTGGTGGTTGTCTTTACCTCTGACTGCGTGATCAGAAAATTAGTGTTAGACATCACAAAACTGGAAATATTGTTTGTTTTTGAAATTATTACTAGTTTGATGAACATTTTATGTACCTCATTCCCGATTATCTCTGTGTGCTCGACGGTCCTCCTGGTCTGAATGCACTTGTCCACCTGTTGAGCAAACAGATGGAGATCATGCTTCTCTTTGACCAAGTTTTTCTTCAGTATACGGTTCATACTCTCGCTTCTCTGTGTGGAAGTCATCCGCGCACAAAATATTTCCTTGTAGTAAGCTGATATCCACTCTTGTCAGTCATCCCACAGCGAATTCATCACCTCATCGTTTTGCAAGTTGTATTTCTGCATGAGATCCTTCCATGCTCGTTCAAATTCTGACGGCATTAGTGGATGGTTCAGCACCGCGGTGAGGTCAGCCTTGAATGTGTCGTACGCCTTATACAGCAAGGCGAGGTGGTCTTTGTACTTCTTCATGATGTGCCACCGACACAACTTGTGCAATGTATCCTTGAGGCTAGTTTTTAATGCTGCCTTCATCGAAGAACATTGGTCTGAGAGGCACAAGTAGTGTATTTTTATTAAGTTGTCCATGTGCAAGAAAGACGGAAGAAATAGAAGTGGACCAAACAAATGTAAGTATACAGGTGTTGTATTGTACCTGTGAGCATGCAGATTGGCAGCTTGTAGTTCATGCACCTCAAGAATGTTTTGAAAACCCATTCGAACGACGGGATCGTTTCATCTCGCACAAGGGCGACAGCAAAGATTGTGCTCTGGAGATGATGGTTCACTCCCACAAATACTCCCAGCGGCATGTGGAACTTATTCGTTTTATATGTCGTGTCGAATGTCACGCAGTGTCCGAAATCTTCATACGATCCTCTGCAACTTGCGTTGGCCCAGAAGACATTTCTTACACGTTTATCTGCATCGACGTCGTAATCATAGAAGAACTCTGGGTTGATCTTCTTCATCTTCTCGAAGAAACCTAGAAGTTTCTTGACGTCATCTTGAGACTCCTCTCTTGCAAACTGCTGTTTTCTGCATTTCAAACACAATGCAAACTTATCTTATCAAAATGGTAAATAATTACCTAAATAATGCTCAAGGGAGATGTTTTGTGGTGTGCTTACTTGTTCACCCAGTCGCGGCTAGTATGTGCCATGAATTGCAGACCACCGGACATACGCGACAGTGTTGACATCATCTGTGCGTGTGTGTGGTTGTCCAGCTGCATGTCCTTCACCAACTGGTCAATCAAAGGATCATCTCTTTTGTGTGAGTGCATGTGCAAAAGCATCCTGGGGCTTTCAATCATCTTGTGATTGTGCTTGAGCTCAACCTTGTGTATCACAAAGCTCCCATTCTTCCCCTCTTTCACTCTAATTCTTGCTAGGCAACCAGTCCTTTTTGATGTCTTGCCACGTTTCCGGTCATATTCTGCCACAGTTGACTTGTGCTTCCCTTCTCTGGAGCAGACAATGTAGTGATTTGTCTTGTGGCGCGCATTTTTCCGTATGACAAACCCTGCATGTCTTGCATAAGTGTTGTAAAACTCCCATGCGTTGTCGTACGAGCTGAACTTCATTCCAGCAGCAGGTATGAGTTTTGGCGGCATGTTTTCATTCTGCAAGATAGCGTTGTGGTAAACCATGTTAGGAAAAAATTCCATCATCATCTTTTGAATTTGTTTCTGACAGAATTTCCTTTTGTCACATTATTAGAGACTAAGTGCACTGCACTACGAGACTAAGTGTACTGTTCTGTTTTAGAAAAGAGGACTGCATACGAGGTAAGAAAGCACTGCATATTATTTAGATTTTTTCGAAGAGTCAACTGCATTAGATATTGGACCAAACTTCACATGGAATTTAACTGCACTGCTTTTCTCAATGGACTGTAATATTTATATTTTTTGGGGCCAGCAAACTTACATGCGTGTACTGTCTTTTATCTGATGGCGTTTGCAGCTCGCCGGGTTGTATTGGACACGGTGGGGTTATAGCAGAACTATGTAGTTGAGGATCTCGTGGTGGCAGCAGTGAGGAAGACTTGTTCCTGCCGTTGACTTCTGGCCGAGGCACCCTTGGTGATCGTTGCATTGAACTTGATGCAGCAGGTGCACGCGGAGCTCTGTTTTTTGCAGCAGGTGCACGCGGAGCTCTGTTTGTGCTGCAGGTGCACGCGGTGGTAATCCAGTGTTGTGGTGATGTCTCACTAGATTGGTTTGAAATTGTCGGGGCGGCGGGACATCATCATCATCATCATCATGGTCAACAGCATTATCGTTGTCTGTTCGGACATGCTGTCCAAATGTAGTGAACTCGTGCTTGTACTCTGGCTTAAGAACTGTTATTGGCTCATCGTCATCGTCATCATCAACACCATCCTGTTGGTGAGTGCCCTCCTACATGAAGGTGACATCGTCGCCATCTTCCACTACATCTTCTTCCTGGGAAAAATCTTCTTCCGGAGAGTATTGCACCCTGTTGGTGGTAGTGTAGAATCCTGGAGGTATCTCAGGAGTTACCCATCCAGTGTTTCCAGAAGCTTGACTCACCATGTAGTTCAGAGGCTCTGGGTTGGGATTTATCCGCGGCATTTTTTGTCCGGTGAACTGAACTTCCTGCACAAAACGGCCGAGCTGCATTGTCAGGCGAAATGAACTGAATGATGCGAACTGCATTGACTTAAAAAGGGGATTGCGAAGTAATGCAGGCGGACTGCATCATTGCGCAGGTCGAACTGAAGCAACCGCACTGCATCATTACTCAGGGTGAAGCTATGCAACTGTACTGCATAACCGAGCGACCGCACTGCAGTTTTACTAACGGCGAACTGAAGTAAATGCACTGCAACGGCTTTGAAGACATACTGAACTTCATGTACTGATGGCAAATGAGAAGTGAACTGCTTACCTCATGTTGAAGTGTGTCTTTGCGTTTGCAGGAAGTTCCCTTCGTTTCCGTCTGCAGCTCTCTTGCATTCACCCGTGCAGTCCACTTTTCTTTACGCTTCTTCAGTAGCTCATGGGCGATTTGAACTTGACTCAATGTCAGTGGAGATGGAATTTTTGAGCCGAACCTCGCAGAAGCTTGCATCCAGGTACTAGCGGTGGAGGAAGGAGCCTTGCGAGCACTTCTTTTTCGTCTGACTGGTGCCATGTCGAGGCAACAAAAAATCGGATCTGGCGAAGGATGGAATGCAATGGATCCTGACGCGACGCTGATCTGCGAGGCCGATGCCGCGGAAGAAGAAGGTCGGGTGGAGCGAGGCAGCGGCGCTCCGAGACCGCTGCCGCGGAAGAAGGCCTGGATGGGTGGGGTGACGGCGCTGCGAGGCCGCTGCCGCGGAAGAAGGCCTAGAGGGGTGGGCGGCGGTGCTCCCAGGCCGCTGCCGCGGGAGAAAGCGGGGAGGGGAGGGACGGCATCACTGCCGGCCGCTCCCGCGGAAGGAGGCGGGGAGGGGAGGGGCGGCGGCGTGGAGGTGGGGGTGTTATGAGAATAAGCGTTTTTGTTAGGAGAATAAGACTCTTAAGGGTGTTAGGAGAATAGACCCACCCTATATATATATATATATATATATATATATATATATATATATATATATATATATATATATAAGGCAGGACTATTATGTTACTAGTAACATAATATTATTCTGTTACTATTCTGTTACTTCCGGCTCTATATAGAAGCGATCTACACTAACAAAGAAGAAAAACGTGCTGGCCCAATTCTCCCGAGCCCAGCACGACCACTCCTCTGCCTCCCCACGACCCGCCACAACCCTCACCTTCGGCCGACTCGCCGCCCCCTCCACCTCCGGCCGACGCGCCGCCCCCTCCACCTCCCGCCGACGCGCCGCCCTCTCACCTCCCGCCGACACGCCACCCCCTCACCTCCCGCCGACGTGCCACCCCTCCACCTTTCGGAGACGCGCAGCCGGGCCTCCCGCCGATGCACCGTCCCTCCACCTCCCACCGACGAGCTGCCCCCTCCACCTCCCGGCGACGCACAACCCCCTCATCTCCCGCCGACGCGCCTCCCCCTCCACCCCCGGTGACGCGCCTTCGCTACCTCCCGGCGACGCGCCTCTCCACACATCCCGACGTCGCGCACCCCCTACTCCGGTCTGGTTATGCTCCGATTTCTGGGCACGATAGCGGCCTGCAGGTAAGCGTTCATCTGAACTGCCCGTACTCTCTCTCATGGCCTGGATCCGGCATTGGTCGTCACCCTGTGGTTATCTAGAGTGCCCGTCCTCCCCATTCTAAACTGCCACCTGCTGCCGCTCTTTTCTGCTCGCATCTTCTACTAACTGGTGATGCCTCTCTGATTAGTTGCAAACAGCTAATGTTCTTCTTTTTAGTTGACATTAGATGGATCTTTGCATGGCAGTTCCCCAGTATATGAAGTAAAACAAATGTAGGGGGTGGGATTCGTCATGAAAGTTCAAAGTTCATATGTTGTTAGAAGTTTGATGAATTGTACACTCGTCAGTTCGTTTGTGTTGTTATTCAGTTCAGTCTGTGTCTGTTACTCCATTGGATGTGACTATAAATTTACTTTCTCAGTTCAGCTAGTCTTCCTCTTCAAGTTCAGTAACTATTTGTGACGAATAGGTTCCCTGTATTCATGATGAATAGTTTGGTAAACTACATAGTTGTATTTTGGCATAGAAATGTTGTTCATGTGACTTTTCCATTTTGGTTGTTCACAAATAAGTCGATTTTGACCTTAAAAGACAGCAGCACCAGATCACGATTTTTATTTCTTATGAATTTGGCAAGCAGAGGCACCAATTACAAGTCGATGGTGTGTGAAATTTTGCATGTTATGAAATTCTGAAATCTGAATGATTGTATGCTTTTTTCAGATCGAACCGCGGACGTTGCACCAAATCGATGCCTTCATCTATGCTTGTATGCTTTTTTCAGTTCACTCTGTAATAGCATCTCTAGCAGACCCCTTATATCGCGCCGACCCACAAAATAACCGCCAGTTTACGGTTTTGCGCCAAAAAAGTGGCCCGAACAGACCCCATATCGGGCCGCTGCCTGTAAAAAAATTTGCGGGGCGCGGCAAATCTTCGCCCTCAACCTTTAGATTCACGGGGTGGGAGGCCGGCCCGAGCTTGACCCCTATCGGCAGCGGTTTTTGGTGGGGGGGGGGCATTTCCGTGCGGCAAGCCCCCGCTTCCCCTTCCCTCCGCCGCCGTTGCTCTCCCTCCGCCCACTCCGGACCACCTTCCCATGCTTTGCGTCGCCGCCATGGAAGCCTCCCAGCCCTCGCCCGTCACCGTGGATGTCAGCCACACGTCAACCCCTCCGGCAGATCTCGTCGCCGGCCATGTCGCGCCCGTCGCCGTTCAAGGCTCCACCGCGCAACCCTCAAGCGGCAGGGCAACGTCGTCGTCCAGGGCAACGCTCCCGCAGCCCCCGCCGGGAAGGCATGCGCGCCCGCCGCCACCGCCGCCTCCGCTGCCAATCCGGTCCGGCCCGCGCCGGTGAAGAAAGGGAAGGTTTCGGGTGTGAAACGCAAGAGGCCGACCGCAAGAGCTACCCCGGCAACACCTTCCCCGATTGCTCTGGCAAGAGCTAAGCTGAGGATGCCCGCCGAAGATGCTGCTGCCTCCACCCCCGAGGTGTTCGACGAAATGAGCGCAAGGTATGACGACTTCGATTTCTTCTAGTTGTTTCAATTTTCGCCATTGCGCTTGTCCGTGACTTGTTGAGCGAAATTGTAGCGCCGGTATGCATGATGCGACTGCCGAGTTTGTACACTTGTCGAACGACAACACCGTCGACATCGATCAAGCATCGATCGGTGATTACGGTTACAATGAGATGGATGGTGGCGTGCACGGTCACGGTGAGGAAGAAGATGAGGTGGAGGAGGTTGAGGAGGGGGCGTTCGAGCAAGCGCAAGCAAAAGTGCGCGCAAGATCGAAGAACTACACGCAATTCGAAGATCAAATCTTGATCAAAGCTTGGGAATCGGTGTTTCTTGATGCGTGCACCGGCACTGACCAAACCGCCAAGCGGTATTGGCAAAGGATAGAGGATCAGTTCTTCCGCATGATGGCAAAGTATCTCAACAGGACGCCACGCACCTTTAGGTCACTCCAATGTCGTTGGGACGTGATCAAGCCGATTTGTAACCGTTGGGCTGCTTGTTTGGAGCAAGTCCGCAACGCACCTCCAAGTGGTACCGTTGAATCCGATTATGTGAGTTTTTTTTATGTCCCAAGTTGTGCAAATCATTTGTAGCCGTCGGAGTGGTTGCATAATTTGACATTGTTTTCATTTTGTAGGACAAGATTGCGCAAGAAAGGTACAAGGACATGGAAGCTTCCCGGTGGCAAGCCATTTCAACTAGAGCATTGTTGGAAATTTCTTAAAGAAAGCGAGAAGTGGAAGTTGATTGAGAAAGAATCCCCATCGAAGAGAGGTGCACTCACAAAGATGGATGATGATGATGAAGATGATGATGGCACAAGAAATAAGAACAAGCCCGATGGAAACAAGAAGGCCAAGGACAAGATCAAGAGGGAAGCGGAGGCATCAAGCTTGCGGGACAAGATAGATCACATGGTCAAGTCCAATGAGGCATTGGTGATCAAGACATTGGAGACAAAGAAGGAGTTGGCCGAGAAGAAGGCTCAAGAAAAGCAAGAGAAGTGGCAACTACTCAAGGAGAAGACCATGCGCAAGGCCGCCATTGAGGAGAGAAGAGCCATGGCCGAGGAGAACAAAGCCATGGCCAAGCTCCTTCAAGAGGAGAACAAGATCATGATGATGAATCGAAATGACGTGGACGAGCTCACCAAAGAATGGCATGACATAGCAAGGTTGGAGATCTTGGAGAGGAGGAGGCTAGCCGGAAGAGGCCATGCGGTGCCAAGGTTCGGTGAGCAAGGTGGTTCGGCAAGTGGTGGTGGCAATGGTGGCGGTGGCGGCCGTGAAGATTTCATCTTGTGATGATGATGATGGAGGAGTGATGATGGATGCGATGTCTTTTGGGTTGTGGCGCGAAAACTATGTTCAAATGTCGCGAAAACTATGTTTGAATTATCACAATTTGTGTTTTATTTGTCAAAATCGCGGTCAATTGCTTTGTGTGGGTTTACGGTTTGAGGGCCGAAATCGTCAGCGCGCGGAACAGAGCCCGCAAACCAGAGCGGTAAAAGAGAATATTGGGGCGGCCGCAGCCGATTTCGGCCTTTAAACCGCGTTTTCCTCGGCCCTTATAAGTGGTTTAAAGGTCACGGCTTTAAGGGGTCTGCTAGAGATGCTCTAAGGTTTTTTCAGCTCATATTGTAGCTTTTTTGGGTTCAATGAATTCCAAGAAAGAAAAAACTGCGGCTGGGTGATGAGTCAACTTCCTGTACTGCTGTGCCACAAGCACTCGACGACCCCGACCACCGGCACCACTGCTTCCCTACCTCACCACTGCCGTTTGTCTACCCCCTTCCCCGGTGAGCCCATGCTCTTCTGCTCTTGACGCTCGAGCTGCCTGCACTTCTTTTCTCAGTTCTAAAATTCCCAAAAGCATCAGTCCTATGTATCAGGATACACCATGTTACTACTGCAAATTTCTCTTATGCTTGTATGTCTAAAAAATGTACAATTGCTGCTTTTGATGTCTTGTAGTGCAGAGAAGGCTTCAAAAAAAATATATCATGTTTCTCTAGTTGAAATTTTTGATGCTATATAGGTGCTTGTTAGGACTCGGGCACGAGCTCGTCCACCAGGAGTGTTGGCAGCCGTCCAAGTGGAGCGTTAACGCCAGTACAAGTAGAATCAAGGGTCGCGGCCACCATCTTCACCAAGCGCTGCACATCCGTCCAAGTCGAGCACACACACAGGGAGAACACCAGTGCTTTTGTTTTGCACATCGCTTGGTCATGCATGATTGCTGAAGGATGCAGCAAGCGTTTTATTAGTTTGATCTTTTGCAAGACTCAATTTTGTCTCAGTTTTCATGGGTGCTAGCCAGCGCCCACCACTAAGAGCATGTTTAATAATATAGCCAGTTGCTGGTTATAACATGTTGTCATGTCATTTATACTCAATGTAGTAGTCAACATGTATAATAGTTGGCTATAAGAAAGTACTACTTTGTCAACATACGGCCTATCTTTCACTCACAAAATTTCTTGGAGCTTGTGCTACACTCGGCTGTAAGTCTACAGCCCGCTTCTCTTCTCTCTTGTCTTCTCTCTCTTCCAATTCAGCCATAATATAATATTTAAATCCTTACAGCCCGTTTACGTCACCCTATTATACTTGCTCCAAGGCCATTTGCGTCTAGCACACGAGCTACATGCTCGATGGCTGCACATAAACCTGGGCATTCCTCGGGCCGGGCCGGGCTTGCAAAAGCCCGATGGGCAAAGTCTAGGCCCGAGCCCGGCCCGGCCCGGGTGAAAAAACGAAAAAGTAGGCCCGAGCCCGGCCCGAAGGGACTAAAAAGAGCAGTTTCGGGCCGGGCCGGGTCGGGTCTCCATGTAAACTGCCTAATTTCTCAGGCCCGAGCCCAGCCCGAAGTGCATGACGGGCCAAAAATTCAAGCCCGAGCGCGGCCCAAACACAAAGCCTGACCCGGCCCGGCCCGGGTTTTTCGGGCCGGGTTCGGGCTGGGTCGTCGGGCGGGCTGCCCATGCCGAGGTCTAGTTGCACACTGCCGCCATGGACATGCACACTGCCGCCCGAGCGCGCCGCCGCCGAGCCTCCTCCCCACGGCGCCGCCGGCCGGCCTCCTCCCAGCACTCCTCCGGCCAGCCTCTCCTCGAGCGCGCCGCCGCCCGACCTCCTCCCCACCGCGCCGCCGCCCGGCCTCCTCCCCACCGCGCCGCCGCCCGGCCTTCTCCCCGAGCGCCCCGCCGCCCGGCCTCCTCCCCACCGCGCCGCCACTCGGACTTCTCCTCGAGCGCGCCGCCGCCCGGCCCTCTCCCCATCGCCGGCAGCGTCTTTGTTCTGCTCCGGTCACCTCCCTCCCTCCAACCTCCCGCATCTCGCACTGCCCCGATGTCCCCCGGCTCCCACACCACAACGCCATCTCCTCCCGGTGGGGCTCCGCCGCCGGAGCGCCCTGTCCGTTCACAGCCACCACTCCAGGCCGTTCAACGCCACCACCCGAAGCGGTTCACCACCTCCCTTCGCCGCCGCCCCTCCTCTGCTTGGTGTAGCCAGCGGTGCTCTGCCCCTCTTCTGCTTCTGTCCATCTCCGCAACTCCTCGCAGGTGGTTGCTCGCCCATCGTGTGATGGCGTGTACTCAATTGAATGCTCACCACTGTTCGAACTGTAGGGCTAAGAATTTGTTCTCTCTTCTCTGAAATTTGTTACATGTTCGCTTTCCTATCTTCTTTCTGCAGTATTCTTCGGCTGGATCATGCTGGAGATTTCTCACAGACTGTTTGTGTTTGTAAATTGTGATTTGCTGTGGTCATGGCACGACGAGGATACTACTGACTTTGATCCCACACTTCCGGGAGGTGAGCTAGAACTACTGTTCTCTCTGTATCTGTGGAGAAAGCTGCCTGTTTTGATTTGAGATAGGTGTTGAAAATTGCCTTTGTGAATCTGCAGGTTGTTCTGATGGCCTTCGAGTGACCACATAGCAGCGAAAGGTAATGCGGCACAAGTGTAGAATTGTTGTTTATCTAGTGTAAAGTATAACTCTGGTGTGACTGTGTGCTAGGGAACAATGAGGTTCAAGTTTTGCTAGCAAAAATATATTTGTGTCAGTTCAATATAAAAAGTGAAATCAGTTAGCTGATGGGAAATAATTCAGTTATATATGTGTACACCACAGTAGCAGTTCGGTACAAAAAATTACATCAGTTCGTTAAACAAAAATAGAAACACATTTTCTGGTTTAGCGCCTATATACTAAAAAACAGTTCAGTAGCTAAAAAACTTTTAATAAGTTCCCTGTGCGAAATGCAGAAAATTCAATTAGAACAATCGTGGAAGTTGGAAAATATATAAACCCATGTGGCTCCCCTACATATTCTATGTAAAAAGCAAACACTGTATTCTATGGGTGCTAGAGAATCAGCTAAGTTCAATGGGTGCCCAGAACCTGTTTGTTGTAATGTTTCTAAGAATCTGGACTTCATTTTAGGTTCTCTTTTTGGCTAAATTTATTTATTTCACATGAAATCAAACCTAGCTATGTACGTATTGCTGCATCCAGCTGTAATGAGTTTGCTATGGAGCAGTACACGTATTTAAACTTTCATATAGTTGCAAAAAACATGAATTCTCATTCCCAAAAACCTACAAAAAACATCAATTTATATTGATAGTTGTTCTAGTCCTTATGTTACAACAGTGCAATGACAAAAAACTCATCAGTTCAAAAGCATGGACATGCTAATGCTGTAGAGATCTTGTGCGCGGCCACAAGGATGTCGACTGCAATGATGCGAAAGTGACGAGCTATCTACGTGCTGCCTGGCTTCTGTTCATCTACATCTGCTGCCGTGGTGCGTCACCAGCGGCATCGTCCCTGACCAGGGCACCAAGCTGAGGGACTTGCTACTACTGCCCACTACATTTGACGCATAAAGATGGAAATGCAGTAAGCTGCAGGTTACTGTGGAGCTCATGTACACCAAATTTTTGCTGAAAAATGCCGCAGTACAACTGAAGGTAAGCTTGCGCATGTACTTGTCTGAGCAATCAATATTTTTGATTAACCAGGAATTGTAGATTCTGGAAAGGGAGACTCCCACAATTCAAAAGTAGTCAAGTCCAACTTGCAAACCGGTAGCAGTCCTATAATGCAACATGCATCAAATTAAAAAATAGCAAACCTGACTCGAAGCAAATTCGCATCTGGTTGTTTATTTTGTAGCTCATCATTTCTAATATAAGCCAATGCTTCTATTCTAATCTAGTTGTTTATTTTGTAGCTCGCTTTTTCTAATATAATGTTAAAAGTCCACTAGATGAAAAATTCTCTGTGTTAGCTAGATCAGTACTAGTGCTCATCAGTACGACAAGTAGCAGTACTGATCAGTACGACTTACACAATACTAGTACTGATCAGTACTATTCTTAATGTTAAAAGTAACATCCATATAGGAAAAATGCTTCTATTCTAACACAGAGTTTTTTGGAAAAAGAGCACTAGTACTGATGAGTCGTACTGACAAGGATGCGGTCTACAATTCTGAACTTATTGTTGAGTTGTACTAGTACTGATGAAATGGGAAGCAAGTGTCACATGAATCCTCAATTGAATGGGAAGCAAGGTTGCAATGAGACTCTGGAAAATCACTATTTATTCTATCCTCGGTTCTTAGAAAAACATGGAAACAATTCTCTGTGTGTTAGAATATCAGTTCATGTGGAGAAGAACATGTTTCCTATATGAAAAATTAATACATTATTATCAGTTCAATGTGTATTTTGCCATTAGTTCATACAGAACAACCGTAAAAATATTTTGATGTGTGTAGAGAGTTCGACTTTATATTATATGGTAGCTCACTCCCTCCGTGATTGCACAGCAGTTTGGCAAGAAAATTCACATCAGTTCAGGGACGCCCGCATCATGACCTCACCATGCCACCGCAATCTCTCCTTGATACGCCACCGGACGAGCCCCTCCTCACACTTTGGCAAGCTATTACTTCTTGCTCCTGTGCGTGGATCCTGTGTGAGGGCTGCTTAGATCTTGGTCGGGCGAAGGCCATGTAGGTTGCAAATTGCTCTTCTGGTGGAATTAGTTATGTTGGGGGTGTGGCTAGGCCGACCGCTTCAGATTTGTTTTGTGTTAGCTAGATTCTAAGCTAGAATGGTCTGATTTAAGCAATTGGAATTTGAATAGTCAAGTTGCCATCTGCCCTGCTGTCACAAAGAATCTATTTTTTACCAATGCTGTACTTTTAGGTAGTTCTTTTAGGCATATCAATAAATCCCCTTATGGTAATTATGCAGGTGCGGAACCTCCCGAGCGCACGGCAGCCTCCTCCGTCCAAGTTGAGCAGAGTAGAGCACTGCGCCCCATCCAAGTTCCCATCTAATGTTGAACGTTCAATTTTGTCATGTTGAATAATATACCGCTGAGTGCTATTGACAGTCAGTTACTTCTTCCTTTCATGCTGCACATGTGAACTGAAAACTGTAGAAACGAGAATTTAGGATAGTGTGGTTCCAGTAAGTACATGAGTACTATTTAGCATGTTTGATTGCTTCTGAAAACTGAAAATGTCAGCGTGTACTGATGCATTTCAAAATTGTGCTGTGTGTTTTCAGGAAAAAACATTTGTCAGGTTTTTGGTGGCCAAGTGTTATTGATATGGAGATGAATAACTATGTGGATGCGCTCCCGCTGTTTTTGCATCTCCTTCGCGATGACCTATTGCGTGCCCATGAACAAAAGAGCAAAGCCCGTCTTGCAGCCTGAGCTATTCATCGCCTCGTCTCAACGAATCAGAGTTCATGGAAAAAATGTTTGGCATCCTTTAGTAGTTATAGTCCTTAAGTTACAACAGTTCGATCACAAAAAAACATCAGTACGAAAAGTATGGAGCTTCTAATGTTGTAGCAATCTCGTGCGCGACCACAAGGATCCTTCCTGGAAGGTTGTCGGTGGGTTGTGTGCGTGATGTGCATACATCCATGCTAGCCTGCTGCGTGCGTGCGTCCTTCATGTGTGTTCATGTTCATGCCGATGCAGTGTGAATGCAGGGCGAGCTGGACAATGTGTCGTGTGTGTGTGGTGTATGCTTGCCATGAGAGTGCTGCTAATTGCCAGTGTTTCTGTTTGTTTTCTCTACAAGGAAAGATTAGCTGCTGCTGTTCTGAAGTTTCAGGAATTGAAGAATTCTTTTAGGAAGAAATAGCCTTTTGAGCTACTGTTGATGGCTGGCATTTGTGCCCCGAAGGTATTTGTGCTTATTCCTGAAAGAGAAAAATTGCATTTCATAATTCACCTATCTAAATCTGATTTCACTCACTTATGTTACTATGTTCTTTCTAGCACACAAGATGTTGTGTTAATCTCTATGAGAGCATAGGATGTCTAAATGCAGAAGTAGTTCCATAAAATGTCATTGTGTTAAAAAATGCACAAACTATTCTATTTTTGGGTACCTCACGGCAGTGTGTAGCTCTTTTATGTCTTCTGAATACTGATGCATGATGTTCTTCAGTACGAGTTTGGAAGGCCAGGAAGTTCTACTACTGGCATACGCCAACGGAGCATCAGTCGAAGAAGGCCGAGGTGCCTCGTGCTAGCTCCGGGCGCCGCTAGAGGCCCTAACTGTTCTTCCACCTCCCTGTGCACTCACCGTCGAGCCTCTCCATGCACAGCTCTGGCAGCCCAGCGTCACAACACAGTGGCTGGTGGAGCAGCTCCCTCCTCTCAGCTGCTCTATGGCTTGCAGAGGCATGAGATTGCTAGCAGTTCAACCCGTGCATGTCCATGTTCCTGCACCTCCAGGCAAACTCCAGTGAAGGTGTGACCAGTTTGGTGAGAAACAAATAAGCATTTTTCAGATTATTAATTCTGTGCAGTTCTCTGTAGAATACAATAGTTCAACTTTGCTATATTTCTGTAGTTCTATGGTTGGAAAAGTTTGAGTTTGGTATATTTTATTGAACTGCAGTTGAAAATGCCAAAAGGTGTCTGCTTGCTGTAAAAATGAAATGTTTGCATTATTTAACATGTATGCGCGATGTATTAAATGCCAGTGTAATGGATGCCAGGGTTTATTTCTTTTTCTCATTTGTATTGCTTGGCAGTACACTACTTATATCGGGAGCTACATGTACTAATATTAGAAAAGTTCAGTCCAGTTCCTAGTTTTAGTTCAGCTCGATTTCCAATTTTAGTTCAATTTAATTCTTATTTTTAGTTTACTTAAGTTAAATTCTTATTTTTGGTTTGCCTATAACAGAACTGATAGATATTGCAGTGAAGAATTGATTATCTTATGCCAAAGGCGGGCCAAGAATGATGAACTAGTTGAGAAAATGGTACAGATATGTGAGAAAAAGAGAGAGCTTTCATGGAGAAACAAAGAAGATGTTGATGAATCATTGATGTGTCCCATAGAGAGAGGTACATGTTTTCTTCCCTGTATGTATCTCCCAAACATACATTAGCTAGAGTGAGTGTTAGGAGAAAATATACAAGTATTCAGCCTTGTTTGACACAGTACAAGAACAGTGTTCTTTCATTTGTGTTGATGCAGTGTCCTTGATTTCTTGTCGTTTCTTCCTTGT
Organism: Elymus sibiricus; assembly: GCA_039707655.1. Classification (NCBI taxonomy): domain Eukaryota; kingdom Viridiplantae; phylum Streptophyta; class Magnoliopsida; order Poales; family Poaceae; genus Elymus; species Elymus sibiricus. The sequence continues at coordinate 72,624,401 of CM077672.1, read as the reverse complement.
TTGACAGAATTGATAGTTCATCACAGATTCACAGGAAGGTAAGCATCAGCAGTGATGCCAGCAGCGGCCAGGAATAATGCCTCCAATGCGCAAGCCTAGGATGACGAGGCTGATAACTAGCACGAAGGACACCAGCAGGTTGAGGATGAAGTACATGACGCAAGCAATGAGGACGATCAAAACATGGAATCCGTACACATAGCAGCAGATGCAAGTTCAAATTTTCTGTCTATGATGATAAGATTGCTACTTCTTAAAAGAAAGTGTACATGACAATTCGATGTTTGTACAAGAAAGGAAAAAATGGTTTGAAATGATCAGTTCAATAGTGCTCTCTCCTGCCTATTTGGTTGATGTCCACGAATGGACAAAAAATTGAATGGGAATGTTCAATTATTACTAGCATATAAGTTAAAAAAATGAAACGCAGTCGGTTCGTCTTTGGAATTTGAGAAAGTGTCTATGGACCCGAGGAATATATGCTCAAAGAAAAACAAAGAAAAAACACAACACATTTATTGGGGAAAAAGTTTATTTTAGTTCATCTATATAAACCATGCAGGTTCGATGATGATGATACCATAAGTTCGTACTAGAAAACAAATTTGAATTCAAACAAAAAACTTTCACTTCTATAAGTTCAAGTGCTCATCCAACAAGGTTAAAAAATCTGCTCCGTTCGTGTATGAAAAGTTCATGTATTACTAGCATATAAGTTTCAAAAATTAAACGCGCTTACTACGTCCATGGAATTCAAGAAAGTCCTAAGAAAAAAAAAACACAAAACATTTCTTGGGGGAAGAAATTCTACCAATTCAACTATATAAACCATGCAAGTTCGGTGATGATGACACGTCGAAACACATTTTAAAATTAAACCTAAAAGTATCACTTCTATTAGTTCAAATGCTCAACCCCTAAACTTTTTGGACTATGAAAAATACCTCAGTACAAACACACATACAGATCAGTATGAGTACTCTGTTTTTCGGACGGGAAAACAACACGATTGGTATCACCGTAATCCAAATTACTCTTCAACATTCGAGAATTTGAGAAAACGTTCAACATGACAAGTTTTGCATTTTTCGATAGCTATCCAACGATATATTATTTGCCCCATTTCGACAAACTTTTTAAAAAAATCGCATTCGAAATCAACTTTGACCGTATTCGAATTCGAATTTAAACCATAAGGAATTTGTAGGGGAACGCGACAGAAAACAAAAAATTTCGGTACAGCGAGCACGCCCAGGATCACTATGGAGATGCATACAAGGTTTTTGATCTGATCGTTACCGACTCGTAGCGCAGTGGAAGTAGAGTCGATGTAGATCATCGGTGCAGATCCCCGCAGCTAGGATTTACAACCTCCCAACCGCGAGGATGTACTCCCTCGTCTGCTCCTCGGACAGCCCATCGGGAGGCGGTCGGACAGTCCCCCGGACGGTGTCACGGACAGTCCTTCGGGAGGCACTCACAGAAACTCGGACGGTCACTCGGACAGCCCTTCGGGAGGCACACTCGAACAGCCCCTTGGGCAAAAAGATCGAACCTACGACCTCTCTACGGGGTTGCACACATACGGTGTCATCTATCCGGCAGGGCTTCGCCGTCCAGAACTAGTTCCCACCGGAACCCAGACAACCTTTTGGCTCTACGAAACTGTTTCGTGTGTGAGAGAGAAGAAAGGCAGATCATGCATGCCATTTGGTGAGAGAGTTGGAGTGAGTGTGGAGAGCTCCTCTCCACCTCTATTTATAGGAGAAGGAGGGGTGGAGGGGCTGAAATTTCAGCCACAAAAAGGGGTTCCTTCCCTCCCAAGCCTTCTCCAAGATCTTTTGGTAAAAGCCCCAAAAAGTGGCTTTCCAAAAAGCAACCAAAAAGTGCTTTTCACTATTCACAGAAACATTTTTCCGCGACCGTTAGATCCGAAAATATTTCTGTAGGTCTTAGAACAGTTCCAGTACCCACTAAAATAATTTTGGACGCGTTCCGAAACAATTCCGGATTAGTGATTTTCATCTGCGAAAAGCAACCAAAGCGGTTCCGGCAGCTTCGGAACATTTCCTGTTTTTTTCTCCGGAAAAATCCCAGAAGTTCCCAGAACAATTCTGGCACCCTCTAAGAATTTCTAGGCGTGTGCCGAAACCATTTTGACTTAATGGTATACTCCGAAACAACCTTTCGGTTTTACCGAAACTATTCCGGTGTTCTCTCTCCGGAACTTTTCCGTTGTCTCCGAAACTTTTCCGGTGACTTTCTCTCAGACTCCCTGTTTAGTATTCAGCAGATAGATGACCCTTAAGCGTGTGACCCTATAGGTTCGGTGAAGTATAGACATGACCGGAACACTTTCCGATCAATGATCAACATCGGAGCCGTGGACACCCATATTGACCCCTATACCCACACGAATAAATATTCGACTGAACCTCCAGTTGCCGTGTGCTATTCCTGTTGCTTCGCGATATGTTACAAACACGCGAGGTGAGATTTATCGGCATCCCCGTGAATCAACAACTTGTCCACTATGCCAGTTACCTCGTTACCGGTTTTGTTCTCTTATCTCGTTTCTGCGTTCCGGTATCCCTGTGATCAAATCACGATGTATCTGGCCAGACGATGATGGATACCGTAACACCAAGAGGGCCCAAAGAATATCTCTCCATCATCGGAGGAGCAAATCCCAATCTTGAGCTATGAAGTCCCTTGACATACTTTTCCATGAACCCATAAGCCGCCGTAATAGCCACCCATTTACGGATGACGTTTAACAAACCCCAAAGTTCATGAAGCAAGCATGAAGAAACTCGATACTCTCATGGTCTAAGGAATTATGCAAATGTTAACTATCTCTGTGTTATTAACCATTAACTTGTGACGAATGTATCTCATAGCATAACATCAATCGGGTCGATTCAACACAAATGTTCTTCTAACATTGTGCCCTCAAAGTTGCCGGCATATACATGCCCATGATCAGGAAAACATAATCATCATGCAAACACTTGAGCTAGTCTTAGAGGCATGACTAGGAATACTTTTTATCGTTTATTATTCCACACGTGCATATGAGTTTTCCTCCGAGCCTCGTGGTTATTGCAGACTCGAGAACCATAGCAGTTATAGCACGAAATATAAACTTAATTACAAACATGGGGATAAATAATAACATTTATTATTGCCTCTAGGGCATATCTCCTACAGACTCCCACTTGCACTAGAGTCAATAATCTAGTCAATGCTAATGCACTTTACACCTATGGCATACTGGTGTAAAATATGCTTCGCATGTGGTATAGCCTGATGTCCAACGGATCTGACAACTTCAGCTCCGTGTGTATCTTTGCATATCCTCGCGTTTTCACGCTTTCACAAAATACATATTTTGTGTGGACTTGGCTTTGTATATACGTGAATCACAGGTCAAACCTTGATTCCCCAGACTAAGCTATGGAGCAACTATCTGCAATAGTGTCCCATTGACCAAAGCCATCTTGGAACCATACTAAGTTCATGAATGAACTATATGATTCAACATCTTCTTTGTCGCTTCCAAAGCGTCAACATACTTAGCCTTTATTATAGAATTCGCCACAGTAACCTGTTTGGAACAATTTCCAACTACCGTGCCACCATATCGTGTATTACACAAAAAACCTTTAACTTAAATCGAAAATCGCTTGGAGCATTGATGAAGACTGTATCGATGTATTGCATTACAATGAGTACTTCATAATCTCAGTTTGCGAGGAAACATGTTATCAGTGCTACTTTAGCACTCAACGACATTTTTCACTGTTGTCATATGATCAGTATTTTGATCACTTTGGTATCTTTACTCGCAACTCCTTGGGAGTACCGGACATATCTGGTTGTTTTACATACCATGGAATACATGATTAATCCAAACACAAAAGTGTGTGAAAATTCCATCATGTATTTTGCTCATCAATGTTTTAGGACACCGAGTCTTGCAAAAGCCTTTCCATGTGACTTTGGCAAGAATCACTCCTTGATGTTTTATGCTAAACTGTTTTAGCATCTTGTCAATATGTATTTTGGCTTAGCCCTATTAGGCAATTTTATCTCCATAGATAATTATGCCTAATAACAAGGCTATTTAGCCCAAGCTTTTCATTGAAGAAACTATTTTTCAATGAAGTGCTAATTCGTGTCAAGAAATTTATATTATTTCCAATCAACAATGTGTCAAGCACACAAGTTTTAGAAATATTATTATGCTCCCACTTACTTTCTTGTAACCACAAGCATCTTCGCTATCCATTGATGAAATCAAACTCTTTTGACTATTTCATCAAAACGAAGATTCCAACTCCTTTTTGCTCTCTTCTGTCCATTGCTGGAACTTTGAAGTTTGCACACTCACTAGCATCCTCTAGATCGACAAAATACTTTGGACTGTATCACATACAAGTCCTAGTTTGTATTCCCATTTCATGGAAATTCTTTCGTCATCCATGTTTCATATCTCATGATTGAAATATGTATTAATTGCTAGTTTAACCCGAATCAACTTTAAGCATCACTACGGTGAGACAACCTCATCGTAGTCAACTCCTTGAACTTGTTTATTGCAACAAGTCGAGCTTTATGGATAAAACATATTATCCACATCAGTTTATAGTTCCATTAATGTTCGTTAGACTCTAAGTCTTCCGAAGGGTTTATCAAGATCTAATCTTGAATCATTTATATGGAAACTATCTCGGATTATATTGGCATTTAGCCAATTCCGGAGTCAGGGCCCATCAACGCTTCCTTGTGTATCGTAGGTATACTGTTGTCTAACAACACTATCTCACTTGCGCACCTGAGAGGTTTGCACGAGTTTTGCCTACGTGGTTCATCTGCAAGTTCAACCGAAGTCCATACATCTCATGTAGAGGCTTCCGTATCAGTCGCGGTAGGAAACTCTGAAATCACTTCCAAGGTCTCTTTCCTTTGACCTGATGACGAAGATACTGTTATCTCGTCGAGTTGCACTGTCCTCCCACTCACTTTTTTGCAAGAACCATTTTCTTCAAAGGCACACCGTTCTTTGTGGCAAAACTTTTTGCCTTGGTATAGTGGTGGGGGAATACCCAATAACTTGGGATAACCTACAAAGTAGCACTTGTCTGATTTGGAATAGGTTTGTAAATATTTTACACAAGCCCCATATTCCAAATGTTAAGAAAAGATATAACATGGTTGGGGTTACCATACCATGGCGTCATTTCAACAGATCTGATGGCGCTCTTTTCAGTGTAAAAGCCGTAGTCTCTAAAGCATTACATTTAAAAGGGATAATGGCAAATTGATTTATGTCATCTTTGATCTTACCATGTCATAAATGGTTTGATTACATCTTCACGGACATTCCACTCGCAGTGGCGTTCCGGGAGGTGTAAGTTATGAAACCCCTTTGACAACTCATCAGACATTCGTTAAACTTGTAACTCAAAATATTCCTTTCCGCAATCTAATTTTAGAAATATAATTTTCTTGTTACAATAACTTCTACTTCATTTTTGAAAACCTTTTGAATGATTTCAAAAGATCCAGACTTACGTCTCATCAAGCAAATATCCATATATCTTCTTGAGTCAATTTTTGAAGATAGATAAATCCACTGCTGGCAACAACATTTATCAGACTACATACATCAAAATGTATGATCGCCAATAAGTTCGTTGCTCGTTTCTTATGGCCTGTGAACGGTATTTCAGTCACTTCACTTCTGGACGAAAGTTGCAAGTGTCAGATGATTCATAATCAAATGACTTCAAAATCCATCATAATGGAATTTCTTCATGCGGGTTTCTCCAATGTGACCAAATGCAGTGCCATACATATGTGGTATTCTTTTAGTCTTGCGACATTTAGCATCAGTGTCACGGATGTATCATATTGCTATCAATATTCATAACATACATTCCATTCATAATGGAAGTATGGCCCTTATGTTATTCATAATACTTAACAACAATTGTTCTTTTATGAACAACACTTTTGCAACAAAAATTATGCAAATGGGCTAGAGTGTATAAAACTCTAAAATGAATTATGAAAGTAAATATAGAGGTAATGTATTATTATCAATATTCATAACATACATCTCATTCATAATGAAAGTATGACCCTTATGTTATTCATAACACCGGACATCAAAAGTTCTCTTATGAACAACCTTCTTGCAACATACTTTATGCAATGGGCTAGAGTGTATAAAACTCTAAAAATGAATTATGAAAATAAATACAGATGGTAATACACCGATGGAAGGTATAGTAACATTTACTATGTTCCCAACGCGTATCTAAACCTCATTCCCGGCAAGTCTTTTAGGCCGTAGTAGTTCTTGCATTGAATTGCAACGGAATGCAATCGAGCGGGTATCTCTGTGATCAACTCACAATACCCAAGAATCAGTGATTAACATGTTTAATCATAATTCCCAAGAATTATATCTTTGACCAGCCTTCTATACATCAATAACTTGTATGCCATTCATACATGAGCTGGATATTCCAGTCTTCTCTCTATTTGCCTTTATACTTCTAACAGTTTAACTTTCAGTATTTCTCCTACTCTCAGAAGAAGCACCCAACTTTAAGAGTGGCGTTAGCCCCGGACTTCCTAGGCGTGCAAGTCACACTAACACCCTTCGGACATTTCCTTTCTCTTTAAGTTGTTGTTTTATTCACCTTCATTTACATGACAGGCGTTCTACTGGATCCCTCTCTCATCAGTCAAATGCCCAGTAAACACTTTACTAATACTTTGCAAACAAACATTGCTTTGGATATCTCATATCTTTTAGCCTTTGTCTGCATCTGAAAACAATTTTTAGTTCCATGAATATCACATAACTATCCCAAACTTTTGAAGTTCGGGTCTCATGGAAGCAAACGTATTGCACTTGACCGAAACGGAATTCTAGCTTTTGGATCGAAGGACGAGAGTCACATTATCCATAGCATTAGCGGAAGAATACCGAAAGCATGCGATAGGACAAACTCCTTCTCGGCACTCTTGATGACAATCCTCACATTACGTTACCAACCATAAAGTTTTAACCAGATATTTAACAGCCAATCACATCTCTATGTGACTCTTGTTCATCTTTCGATGGGCTTGTTCCGAGCTCAGGACGATCAAGCCAGAACGTCAAGACAACCAAGTGATCTCGTTGCGAGGTCTCAATTCACCCGCCTCACACTTCTCTAATCGTTCGTACCTATGCATCCATGTGATACCCCAAAGAGATAGGTGCCGTGACGGTGCTACACTTGGGAGAACACTAACTACTTGATATTTTTGTGAGAGATCACCCTAATAAAAAGCGACTACCGCGCAATCAAAAGGGTGCATCATAAGGGATAAACATCTCAGGCAATTCATAATAGCATGATATGGTATAGCCCTTTCTGACGGAGAAGTCTTTCATTTCTTCGTCTTCGGCATTCGCGTCGGTGTTTCACCTTTGCGAAGTTTGCCACCACCTTGTCGATGCACCAGATAATATTGCTATCTCTATAGCTAATAAAATAAGTGCATTACTTAAGGTTGACACGCAGGTCATTAAAGTGACAATCATATGGCTCCAGCCATCATGCCGAATCATGACACGCAGGTCATGTTAATTTACATTATATAGTCATCTCATACATAATCAAATTAAATATGAGCACTGCTATACCACATCATATGCACATCCTGCAAAACCAAGTTAGACGCCTCTAATCGGTTTATGCAAAAATTTATTTTACGTGGCTTCTAAGGTTTCAACCAAACCGCAGCTACCAACGTTTATCATCAAGCATGATTATTCAAGTCGCTAGATTAACTTTGCGGGGTGTATGAAATACGAGATAATAAAATCTTGAGCCCCATACTGAACTTCGTCATACGTATTACCCCCGTGCAGATCATATCTGCATTGCCCTTTCGTCTACGAAATTTCATCTTTCTTTTAACTATGGTGGAATTCAATGAACTGTTAGCACTTTGTTGATCAATCAGGATCGCGGATTGCCAGAACTTTGAAACTCCAGCATGCCTTATAAAGATCAGAAATACGCAAATTTCAGGGAAGCAACAAGAACATCAGGTAACAGATTTCATCTGCTACCCGCACAAATAATTTTCAGCAATAGAACTCATCTACTACAAAATTATATTGTGCAACACCCATACATCTCTATGTATTCTACATCGTAACCTGCATCTACGCATAACACGGATCTTGATGCCACTGTAGGGGAACACAACAGAAAACAAAAAATTTCGGTACAGCGAGCACGCCCAGGATCACTATGGAGATGCATACAAGGTTTTTGATCTGATCGTTACCGACTCGTAGCGCAGCGGAAGTAGAGTTGATGTAGATCGTCGGTGCAGATCCCCGCAGCTAGGATTTACAACCTCCCAACCGCGAGGATGTACTCCCTCGTCTGCTCCTCGGACTGCCCTTCGGGAGGCGGTCGGACAGTCCCCCGGACGGTGTCACGGACAACCCTTCAGGAGGCACTCACAGAAACTCGGACGGTCACTCGGACAGCCCTTCGGGAGGCACTCTCGAACAGCCCCTCGGACAAAAAGATCGAACCTACGACCTCTCTACGGGGTTGCACACATACGGTGTCATCTATCCGGCAGGGCTTCGCCGTCCAGAACTAGTTCCCACTGGAACCCAGACATCCTTTCGGCTCTACGAAACTGTTTCGTGTGAGGAAGAGAAGAAAGGCAGATCATGCATGCCATTTGGTGAGAGAGTTGGAGTGAGTGTGGAGAGCTCCTCTCCACCTCTATTTATAGGAGAAGGAGGGGTGGAGGGGCTGAAATTTCAGCCACAAAAAGGGGTTCCTTCCCTCCCAAGCCTTCTCCAAGATCTTTTGGTAAAAGCCCCAAAAAGTGGCTTTCCAAAAGCAACCAAAAAGTGCTTTTCACTATTCACAGAAACATTTTTCCGCGACCGTTAGATCCGAAAATATTTCTGTAGGTCTTAGAACATTTCCAGTACCCACTAAAATAATTTTGGACGCATTCCAAAATAATTCCGGATTAGTGATTTTCATCTACGAAAAGCAATCAAAGCGGTTCCGGCAGCTCCTGATCATTTCCGGGTTTTTTCTCCGGAAAAATCCCAGAAGTTCCCAGAATAATTTTGGCACGCTCTAAGAATTTCCAGGCGTGTGCCGAAACCATTTTGACTTAATGGTATACTCCGAAACAACCTTCCGGTTTTACCGAAACTATTCCGGTGTTCTCTCTCCGGAACTTTTCCGTTGTCTCCGAAACTTTTCCGGTGACTTTTTCTTAGACTCCCTGTCTAGTATTCAGCAGATAGATGACCCTTAAGCGTGTGACCCTATAGGTTCGGTGAAGTATAGACATGACCGGAACACTTTCCGATCAATGATCAACATCGGAGCCGTGGACACCCATATTGACCCCTATACCCACACGAATAAATATTCGAGTGAACCTCCAGTTGCCGTGTGCTATTCTTGTTGCTTCGAGATATGTTACAAACAACCGAGGTGAGATTTATCGGCATCCCCATGAATCAACAACTTGTCCACTATGTCAGTTACCTCGTTACCGATTTTGTTCTCTTATCTCGTTTCTGCGTTCCGGTATCCCTGTGATCAAATCACGATGTGTCTGGCTAGACGATGATGGATACCATAACACCGAGAGGGCCCAAAGAATATCTCTGCATCGTCGGAGGAGCAAATCCCAATCTTGAGCTATCAAGTCCCTTGACATACTTTTCCATGAACCCGTAAACCGCCGTAATAGCCACCCATTTACGGATGACGTTTAACAAACCCCAAAGTTCATGAAGCAAGCATGAAGAAACTCGATACTCTCATGGTCTAAGGAATTATGCAAACGTTAACTATCTCTGTGTTATTAACCATTAACTTGTGACGAATGTATCTCATAGCATAACATCAATCGGGTCGATTCAACACAAATGTTCTTTTAACATTGTGCCCTCAAAGTTGCCGGCATAGACATGCCCATGATCAGGAAAACATAATCATCATGCAAACACTTGAGCTAGTCTTAGAGGCATGACTAGGAATACTCTTTATCGTTTATTATTCCACACGTGCATATGAGTTTTCCTCCGAGCCTCGTGGTTATTGCAGACTCGAGAACCATAGCAGTTATAGCACGGAATATAAACTTAATTACGAACATGGGGATAAATAATAACATTTATTATTGCCTCTAGGGCATATCTCCTACAGAATTAGGAAAAAAATCTATACGCAAAGGTTGCGCATTTTCCATAGCTTTCAAACGCCGTATAATTTACGTCATTCCGATAAACCGTTTGCAAAAAATCGCGAAAATACGTTTCGCCCAGAATTTCACCGTTTTTCAAATTACTTTTAAAATATATAGAATTTGAAAAACCATTCTATATATGGAAGAAGCGGATTTTCACCAGCTTTTCAACGCCATCTCATTTGCTAAATTCCGACAAACCGTTTGAAAATTAAGTCCTAAATACGATTCGCGTTTTCGAATTTGAAAAAAAGGTTTTTTCAAAACTGCTCCTAAGCCGTGAGGATTTTGCAAAAAAGTTCTATATGACTTGTAATCTAACTGTCAAGAGCTTTCCAACGATATATTACACGCCCCGTTCCGACAAAAAAAATCGTAATTTTTTTTGAACTAAGAAGTCGATCAGTTCGACGAGACGAAAAGCAGCAGTACAACCGCTCTAACTCGTAAGTTCGAGAATAGTAACAAAATAATATTATGTTACGCGTAACAAAATAGCTCCTATGACTTTAGTCCGGCCCGCCGAACTTTTTCTTTCAAGCTCCGCCGCTGCCAGGTGGTGGCCTGAGAAAAGAGGAAATATGCCTAGTCAGGCCAACTCCAACACACGACCCCAAACAGACGTCCGTTTTGTCTGGATTTTGTCCGTTTGGGTAGGGCAATGGGGCGGCATCTAGGCGTTTTCCTGGATGCGCCGGCCGTGCGCCCAACGCACGGACGCATCTAGCCCACCACGGCCGCTGGAGGCCCTATGTATGAACTGTAGACATTGTAAAATATTTTTGACAACCAAATAAATAAAACATTGCAAATAGTTTTACAAACAAATAGTTCCACATCCGAAAAAAACACACAATCAAATAGTTTTACAACCCAATCAAAATTGTCTTCAATAGATGGAAAGAAAATGAACCTATGCATCTACTGGTTGCCAATGTGATTCCACATGTGCTCAACCAAGTCATCTTGGAGCTGCATATGAGTATGCCAATCACGCATTTCACGATGGAATTGGGCAAACTGTTCAAACGTTGCCGGTTCTTGGTACTCAGGCTCAACATTTTCACCCTGAAAATCAAACCCTTGGTCGTAGATGTTGTCATCATGCTCATCCTCCACAATCATGTTGTGCATGATCACACAAGAAGTCATCACCTCCCAAAGCTTCTCGGTGCTCCATGTCAGTGCAGGGTTTCGAACGATACCCCATCGAGATTTAAGCACACCAAAAGCACGCTCCACATCCTTCCTAGCACTCTCTTGCATTTGGAAAAATCCCTCTCTCTTCTCTCCTTGCGGATTGGGTATTGTCTTCACAAGAGTTGACCACTGAGGATAGATACCATCAGCTAGGTAGTATCCCTTGTTGTAATGGTGGCCATTGATCTCAAAGTTGACCTCTGGGGAGTGGCCTTCTGCAAGCCTTGTGAACACTGGAGAACGCTGAAGCACGTTGATATCATTGTGAGAACCAGCCATGCCGAAGAAAGAATGCCATATCCACAGATCTTGTGAAGCCACCGCTTCTAGTATGACAGTGGCACCTTTCACGTGCCCCTTGTACTGCCCCTGCCAAGCAAATGGACAGTTCTTCCACTTCCAGTGCATACAATCTATACTACCAAGCATGCCCTGAAAGCCCATATCGGCATTGATCGCCAACAACCTCTCTGTATCAGCGACAGTTGGCTCTCTCAGGTACTCAGGGCCAAACACTGCCACCACATCCTTGCAGAAATTGTGCATTGATAAGAGGCATGTGGACTCACTCATACATACGTACTCATCCACAAGATCGCCCGGAATTTCATATGCAAGCATGCGAATAGCCGCAGTGCATTTCTGATAAGAGGAGAAACCAAGCTTGCCAAGGGCATTCTCTTTGCACTCAAAGTATGAGTCATATGCTACCACTCCCTCCCGAATATGATTGAACACATGTCTCACCATATGGAAGCGAATTGATGTGGTTTGTAGAGCGGGCCATTTTCAAAGTAATCGGCATAGAGCAGGGCGTGGTCGCTCTCCTTATTGCGGTTCAAGGCCGGAGCATGACGCGGGATTGATCCCCTGAACCAAGGCCGTTGCCTAACAATGTGGTCATTGACGACCAATGCAGCCATCACAAGCTCTTCGTCATCCGAGGACGAATCATCCGATGAACAAATGAAGTTGTGGAAAAATACTCATCCCCACTATCCATGGTACCAAAGTGTCGAACACCTTGCGGTCGTGGTGAAGACGCGGCCGGGTAGAGCACCTCGAGCTCCCCTCACAGGCAGCATGCAAAGGTTGGCGTTGGCGGCCGGTGCCTGCCGGAAGGTGTTGGGGTCGATGGGCGTCGTAGCTTCTCTCGCACTGGATGCGGCGAGAAACAACCACGAACGCTGGCAAAAAACTCCTCCGAAACGCGGGCGTGGGGCGGCTATGGCGTGGTCATGGTGGCAGGAAAGCGAGGAAGGCGGCTGGGAAAATGGTGACGACGGGTGACGAAGGAAGGACAGGGGAAGAGAAAAGGGGGGTGTGTCCCCGACGGGCGGGCCAGGTGAGGACAAGGGCGCGCATCCCGCCCGTCCGCGCGCTGTCCGATTCGACGCAAACATGGCCCAAACTAGGGCCGGGAATGGGTCGAAAGCGAACAAAAAAACGGACGTCTGTCCGTTTGCTCTCACGCGTTTGTCCGTTTGAGCCGGCCGGACCATTTCAGGTTGTGCATTGGAGTTGGCCTCAGGCGTGCTGTGCACCCGCTGTTTGGTTAGACGCCTGGCCTGGCACGCATGCGTACGCAATAAAAAATTAAGATGTCAGGCTGAGTTGACCGGTAATGAGCATCAGAACCATAGATAATGAAGCGTAGGTGTACTAATCAGTCCAGAGTGACATTAGCCTGGAAGCCAGGCGTCTGTATTCATCGGCCTGAGCCAGGCCAATTGAATTGCCTGCCAGGCTGCCAGTTCCAGGTCAGGGAGGCATCCGGAATTCCAGGCCTCTAACCAAACAACATCCAGGCACATCTCAGTCAGGACTAACCAACGAAACCATATTAGAAGTATTAACCATGCCAACAGTATGCATGTTAGATGCATTAGCAGCATCTGACATATATAGTTCAAGATGCTCTGATACAATATTTAACTTAACATCCACAAATAGTTGCATAATTATTCATTTATGATCCATTCAGAACAACGCAAGTGATGCAGGAACCATTTCAGAACATAGTTTTGATGCGCCTGCTGTTGTTGCATTCCCCTATCATCAGACCCTGTCAGAAGAGGTTAAAGCGTGAACAACGGTTCTTTACAACCAAATGCCATGTTACAAAAAAAAAAGTTGGAAAATTGAAGGCTTTGATTAACAGTTACGGAAGCAAAATACATGTACAAATATACGAAATAGGAACTTCACAGAAAAGCAGTAAACAGTGCAACAAGCCAGTGCGAATGAAGGGACCTGGAATACTTACGAAAAGGAAAATGTCATGTCAACCGGGAAAACAAGCCACAACATATGGAAGTAGTATGAAAGTAGTAGTATTAATATTAAACCACCATTTATTATACTACAAAAAATGGTGTAATAAAGACACTCATCAAACATGTTTTGGGGATTAGATAAGCATGTGCACTAAGATACATTCTTCATTATATCCCTAAATTTAGTATGAGGTCATTTTACACAGGCTGTCGAGAAAACTTATTAGGACCAAAGTATACAAACTACGCTGGTTTGTCAACACATACTCCCTCCGTCCCAAATTAAGTGACTCAAAAATTACTCAAGTTTGTACTAACTTTAGTACAAAGTTGAGTTATTTTTGAGTCACTTATTTTGAGACGGAGGGAGTACTTTTTACAATTTCGAACAGAAATACGCAATTCATAATCAATTACAGGCTACTATTGTTGCACTATTGGCCGTACAGGGCAGCAGAAAAGAATGGTTACAATGCAAACCCAACTGCAAATGGTTGACAAAACAAAGTTTGACATGATACACAGGACAGCACTAGATGGATAATAAGTATATAAAAGTGGACCGACAAAAACATAAGAAACAAAGTGCTACGGTAATATTGAGCATATGGCAGAGCCACAATCAAGATAAATAACTAAAATTCATACTGACGAAACAGCATGCTTCGCTGTGCCCTGGTATAATGACATTTGATACATGCGAACAGAATTTACGTTGGCATAGGTTAGTGTGCATTTATGTACTTCCTCTGTACACAAATGTAAGACGTTTTTGCAGTTTAATTTAAACTGTAAAAATGTCCTACATTTGTTTACAGAGGGAGTATTTTTTACTTGGGAGATAGACTGGATGGGTTGGTTAGCAGTACGTGGCTAAACGTCTGTGAGACAGGCAAAACTCCCAATGATATGAATGCACGGACGACTGAACCACTTCTCAGCAAACCAGTAACCAACCCTTGCATACAGTGAACAGCAACGGATGCACAGCCGGGGCACAAGTTCGGCCACCACATCGCTTAAGCAGGCGACCCCACGGAGCAAACAGACCAAAAAATTCCTTGCACACATATCACACATCCACGCACCTAGCGACAGCCATAACAGGGGCCCACAACCCATCCTATAGGCCCAGGCACAGCCAAACAAGCTGAAGGAGCAACCTTTCCGAGAGAATAACCACGCGCATGACACAACCCAAGGCCCACCATCCAGCAGTCCAGCCTCGTCAAAACACCAGACCCTCTGAGAGATGGCCTGGCTAGCCACGCTTAAACTTGGAGGTGATTTTGGTTACATTTCATTAAGGACAAATCACCTGAACATTAACGAGTTCTACACAGGGTTCATGTAGTTAATACATGCAGATAAAAATCCCAAACAAAGCTAGGTTATACAGTTGGTTGCGCATCAACTTGTTTCAAAATTAAAGAATCCGTAGGTGTTAGAGGGGTTTTCTGTGTTCACGAACAATTGAATGTGTCCTAATAAAAGTAGGACAGCTAGTCAGCTAAGCCAACGGAAGCACAGGCCAACTCCGGAAAGGACCAACATAATTAATCAGGAAAATACATGGTATGAGTTCAGCAGTGCTACAATAACATGGTAAGAGTGACTTGACCTGCTCTACAAAATAAACATTTAGTGTGGATAATTTGGTCAAAAGATTTTTAGGGCAATGCAGAATTGCATTGACTAAATATATATTGTCCATTTAAAGGATGTGCTTAGAAGTTAGCTAGATGGCACAAATTGTTCTGCAATTTTTTAGGACTTCCATATAATCATTGACAAAGGGTAAGCTACATAATTATTGAAAAAATGTGTCATTTTAACTGCCATCTATTGTTAATACTTCAGCAATAAATGTGATAATGGCTGCAGACCTAAGATGCCACATTTTGTAAATGAAGAAGTGTACTGGAATAATTGCTACTCCCTCTGTGAAGAAATATAAGAGCAGTGATCTAAACGCTCTTATATTTTTTTACAGAGGGGGTAAAACTTAAGAGTAAACTCAAGTCTGAGACGCCTAACTTTTTTAGGTCAAAACTATCTAACTTTTTTTTTTCTTAAGTTGTATAAAACAACAGTCCAAACTGCAGCTTACTCACGAGTATAAACAAGTGTACCTTGAAATATGTTGTATTGTTGCAATGCAAACTTAGAAAACAGAGGTTGGGATTATACTACACCCTACCAGGAGGAATTCTTCATCCCTTCAGCCTCAGGTTCTTCTCCTTGGCACCTTGAGCCTTCTGCTATCTTTGGTTTCTTGCATTCCAGTTCTTCATCAACAGGAGCGTGTGGTCGTTTAGTGATATCGGGTTTCTTTTCATCGCCTAAGAGCTGATCAGAAGCAGATATTAGCCCAAGACAAAATTCGCCCAATACAAAATTAGATATTTTAATACATGGATCGGAAAAGTTTGTTACCAGCTTCACCACGTTTTCATCGGCCTCGTCCTCATCCTCAGACTCTTCCATATATTCATCCTCATACTCATCCTCATGCTCACCCTCGCACTCGCTCTCGACCTCGCGGAATATGTTATCATGAGCACGTTTGAAAGCACTCATTTCCTGAATAGATGTTAGGGAGAGGATTAATTGAGGTTTACAGATCCAACGCGTGATGACGAATCGATCTTGAGGCAAAAGTGAGATCTGAAATCTGAATGGGAGAAAAACTAGAATAGAGAAGGGATTGAGCGCACCTCGCGTAAGTTGTCGATCTTTTGTTCGAACGTCTTGTCAGAACTGCTCATGATATCCTGGACCTTGCCCATGTCGAAGTGTTGGAACAGGTAGATCAGGCGAGGAGGAAGAGGCGGCAACGGTGCATGGGGTGCGCGAAACAGACGACAGCTGCCTACGCCGTCGAGGGGTTTGCCTTTGCAGCGTGGTGCCATGTCTGCCATGATTACCAGAGGGGAACGTCGGCGTCGGCGGCGGCGTGCGGATGGATGGCTAGGGTTTCTAATTTTTTTTATGATAATAATACGTATCTCATTTATATCATAAGGATCATTGTACAAGTTACGTACATACTGACCTGGCAAAACTGAACAAATAGCAGAACACTAACCTTTGCACAAATGAACTTCAACCAAGAAGTAAAACTACGAACAAGACCGAATAAACCTCTGAGCTTCACACCAACACCCATCACTTGCGTCTGGCACCACCACAGCAGCCACAAAAAGAAAAAATGATGAATCACCTCCACACCTGAGCTCGACGCGGCTCCATCGCTGATATGCAGCTTTGCGGACCTCCAAGGTGGCTCGCCAAAGGCGAAACCATTACCGTTGAAAGAATCAGACCGGGGCAACACCCCGGACATGCCATCGAACTCCAGATCTGATAACCCCACACGACTAAGATGTCGGAGGACGAAACCATACCTGCCATCCACGTACCACGAACCCAGCACACGATCTACCATCTTCTAGATGCCGCTGATGCAGACCACAATCTGCATCCGCTCCTGGACTACCTCCCAAGCTCCGCGCCGGCGCTGGAGCAAATGCCGTCGCAACGACGGAGCCCGAGGACACAGGTCCACCACGAGGATGCCGCCGCCGCACCATCCTTGCTTGAACAAGTTGGATTCCAAATCCACCCCCAACCATAGGACCGATCGCCTCATCGGAGTAGGATCTGAAGAAACTTTATTGAGCGCCGTCATCGCCGTCGCCGAAGCCAAGACGATGAACAGCCTAAAAACTAAGCTACTTTGGCTTAAAACTATCCACACGCGTGGATCCGGCGACCCCCCTCACCACCGACGACCGAGGTCGTCGGCGGAGGAGAGCCGCCGGAGGGCGGCGGCGGAAGAAGCGCTCCTACATATAAGCTCCTTCCCAGGCAAATTATCGTACCATGAATGGGCCATAACAGGCCCAACTTGATCATTGCGAGATTTTAAACCGGTGCAACTTGGCACCTCATTTATGAATAGCTTGCCTTGCCTCAAAAAAAAATTATGAATAGCTTGCCTCAAAAAAAATATGAATAGCTAACAAAAAAAAACATACGAACAACTTGCCATCCTTTTGAGAATAAACCTCGCCAATGAATGTGAATTTAGACAAATATAACAAGACACAAAACAAATTGCCATGATATATATAATAAAATTGTCATCATGTTCATATGGATCATGTATTCTAATCCCAAAAAACATCATAGAAAAATGAAAAATGACTCAATATCTCGTGCGGATGAGCGTGGAGGTTCGAGTCCTCTTCAAGGCATAAAGTATTCCAAAAATCTGGGCCTGACACTCTCCTCTCTATCTTGTGTGGTCCTTAACTATCTTCTTGAGAAAAGTAGATAGTTAAAGCCAAAATAAACTAAATATAGCCTGAACGATCCTAAAAATCCATCAAAGGAGATAATAAAGAACCCAAAGCAGATGGTATCCTACTGCAAGTCTTTCTTCCATTCCACTAGCCAAGAATAAGAAGAGTGGTTTTATATTTTGAACCTCTTAATATGACTTGAAAAAAAAGTGGTACACCCCTCAGAGATATAGGGACCGCCATGCTCGACTATAATCTGCACATGATGACGGTTTTATTATAGATGCCAGATCAAATACTTCCCGTTGAAAATTGTATGTATATCATAATGCCATTTTCCACCTAGACACCATAATAGCTACAAGAGAAAATCTAAAATATGGTGGTATAACCTAGTGGTGGAACGAAATGGACTGTAATGTGCAGCAACAGTTGTTTCATATGCATGACTACTATACTAGGTGGCAAGTGTTTGCTAAACTAGGTGGGCTACCATGGTTGCATATTTTTGCTAAACTACAGGACAATACTAAAAACAAAAGGATGACAACATATTCATCTTTTAAAAAAGAACTCCACCCATTTGCACATAGATCTTGTTCAGGAAAAAAACTGAAAACACGATGATACATGGTAATAACCAACTAGAAACAACAACAATCGAAAAAAAATGTAATTAATAAAAAAATAGAAAAATACGCAAAAATTATGCCATACCCGAGCTAATCACAACACAAATATAAATGTACTACAAAAATTAGCAAAAGCCATGTACCTCCACTTTGGGGATCTGGTGGATGCTAGGAGTTAGGACAAAGCCACCTCTTCCTACACCATAATTTGCCATGGCAATCAAATATGTAGTCAGCATGGCAATACATCATAATTTGCCATGGAGGCACACCATGATTTGTCATGACAATACATCATAATTTGCTATGGCAAAATGCATGTTAAGCCACCCAAAGTGGGAAAAATAGTTAGCCATATGAAGAAAAATATATTGAAAAGACACCATGACAAAAATGCATCTTAAAAAGTCACCCAGGGGGGTTAGTTGCAATGGTAACACAAAAGGTTTCAAGATGCCTCCTTCATAAATTTAATCCTTCAGAAAGGTAAGATACAACCTTTTCATTTCGGCAAAGAAATCTCCTTGGGTCTTTCTTAAAACCTTCTTGTTGATGTTTGAATTTGCTCATCGCCTCGTTGAGTTCATCTTCCTGCTGATAGATACTAAAGAAATATATCTTTTCTTATTTAACTTGCTAGATGGGTTTACCATTCTCTTGGGTTACCTTTCTGAATTCATCCATGTTTTCAACATGGTAAACTTTTCCTGGGAACTTAGCTAGTTCTTTAGTACACCATCGTTCTCTAGCAGTCACGATCTTATGTATCATCTCCTTTCCTACCTCTAAGGTTAAAGACATAAATGTTCCACCTGCACTAATATCAAGGACGGGTTTAGATTCATCATATATCCCGTGATAAAACAAATGGAGTATAACATATTCAACGAAGCCATGGTTAGGACAGAGATTTAAAAGTTTAGGGTATCTCCCCCAAGCTTTGTATAAGCTTTCTCTGAGTTTTTGTGCAAAGGAGGTTAAGTCTCGTCGGAGTCTCACTATCTTGGAGAGCGGGAAAAACTTGTTCATAAATTTATCTGTACATGCTTTCCAGCTGGTTATACTACTATATGGAAGCCGATTATACAATTCTTCAGCTTTGTCCTTCAAACAGAATTTAAAGAATTTAAGCAGGATAAAATCTATAGGCACATCTTTAATTTTGAAAGTACCACATAGACATCAAAGAACATGAGATGTGCTCGACGGTCTTTGTCGGGGTTACAAATACGGGGTAGGCCCAAGTATACGAATGGCCCATCGGAGGCCCACGACTCGTATAAAATACGGCCCAGAAGGTAATGGGCCAAGGGGCTCCACCGTTAGCCCATCAGAGACAAGGAGGGTGACATGAGACCGCACTAACTCCCAACAATCGGATACCAAGCCACCCGACTGTCGACCATCAGCACTCGGCCGAAGACGAGGGGAGCAGTCGGCTAGGCCATCAGTCGACGGCTACCTAGGATACCTCTCGGCCACGACACCATAATGACGGTAGTTACCCAACGACGGTATAATCTAGTTAAATACGACAGTTACCAGTAGTAAATGCCATGAAACAGTCGGCCACACCTGAGGCCATGAATAGCATTAATACCAGCCCATTATGTACCCCTACCTGGCGCACTATATATAAGCCAGGAGGGAAGCCACAGGTTGAAGGTTGAACATCCACACATTGTCCCCTACGCCAAGAGCAAAGAGCACCACAGGAGTAGGGTATTACCTCCACCATAGAGGGCCCGGACCTGTATAATTCCTTGAGCGTACTCCCTACTGCACCATTCGCAAGATACGATTGCCTCTACATTCATACCCCCCTAGTATTGTCAATATTATATCCATGGCAGTTGGCGCCCACCGTGGGGCAAGCGTCTAACGATGGTATGGTGTGTTTAGCTTCACCATCTGTTCCAGCTGGCAGCATCTGCTTCGGGGTTCTCGAGTTCCCCATCGATGGGTCGGCATGGCATCCTGATGCCCCGCTGAATAGCGATGACCTGCTGGCTCATGGGAGCATACACAACCGAGCCACTGACTCGGGGTTTTTTGGGCTTACAACTCCCATCGTCATACCAGTCGGCGCAACTGGCATCGCGTCGTCGCCGAAAGCGATCCGGCAAACCTCGTCCTCAGTTCCGTCGTTCCACGAGTCGGCGATACGTCTCCGACGTATCTATAATTTTTGATTGTTTCATGCTATTATAGTATCATTATTAGATACTTTTTATGCAATTTTATATCATTTTGGGGGACTAACCTATTAACTCAGTGCCTAGTGCCAGTTGCTGTTTTCTGCTTGTTTTTGGTTTTACAGAAAATCTTTACCAAGGGGAGTCCAAATGCTACAAAACTTTTTGATGATTTTTTCTGGACATAAGAGACCCTAGAAGCTTCGGGGGAGGACTAGAAGACCTACGAGGAGACAACAAGGCAACATGGCGCGCTCTGGGGGGTTGGCGCGCCCTGATGCGTTGTGGGCCCCTCGTGGCTCTATCTGACCTAATTCCAGCGCTATAAATTCTAAAATATTACAAAACCCCTAGAGAGCCACCCAAAACAATTTCTTCGCCACCGCAAATCTCTGTTCTTCCGAGATCCCATCTGGAGGCCTTTTCTGGTAATCTACCGGAGGGGGAGTCGATCACGGAGGGCTTCTACATCAACCTTGCTGCACCTCCAATGATGTGTGAATAGTCCACCACAGACCTACGGGTCCATAGTGATTAGCTAGATGGCATTCTCTCTCTCTCTCTCTTTGATCTTCAATACAATGTTCTCTTCGGAGATCGATCCGATGTAATCTTCTTTTGCGGTGAGTTTGTTGGGATCCGATGAATTGTAGGTTTATGATCAGATTATTCATTGAAAGTAATTGAGTCTTTTCTGAACTTTATTATGTATGATTGTTATAGCTATGTATGGCTTTTCGATCTATGGGTTTTCTTTGGCCAAGTTGATTCGTTGATCTTCAGTTGAAGCGGTGCATAGTAGTAGGTTCAATCTTGCGGTGTCCTCACCCAGTTATAGCAGGGGTAGTGAGGCACGTATTTGTATTGTTGCTACTAAGGGTAAAACGA
Organism: Elymus sibiricus; assembly: GCA_039707655.1. Classification (NCBI taxonomy): domain Eukaryota; kingdom Viridiplantae; phylum Streptophyta; class Magnoliopsida; order Poales; family Poaceae; genus Elymus; species Elymus sibiricus. The sequence continues at coordinate 72,602,592 of CM077672.1, read as the reverse complement.
CGGGGTTTAATCATATTGATTGGTTTTATTCTATCTACATTATGTCATCTTGCTTAAAGCGTTACTCTGTTCGTCATGAACTTAACACCATAGATGCAGGCAAGAGTCGGTCGATTGGTGGAGTAATAGTAGTAGATGCAGAATCGTTTCGGTCTACTTGTCACAGACGTAATGCCTATATACATGATCATGCCATGGATAACGTCATAAGTATGCGCTTTTCTATCAATTGCCCAACAATAATTTGTCTACCCACCGTGTGCTATTTTTATGAGAGAGATGCCTCTAGTGAAAACTATGGCCCCCGGGTCTACTTTAATCACATTACAAAAACTAAAAATACCTTGCTGCAATTTATTTACTTTTTATTTACTTTGCAATTTATCTATCTACCACTACCAGATTTAATCCTTGCAATTAAGGAGTACAAGGGGATTGACAACACTCTTGCCCGCGTTGGGTGGTTCTCCTATTGGTTCGATAACCTTGGTTCTCTACTGAGGGAAATACTTATCCGCTACTATATTGCTTCACCCTTCCTCTTCGGGGAAAATCCCAACGCAGCTCACAAGTAGCAGCCGGATCATGGGAATGATGGACTCTGAGTCTATTTATCCTCTCTTGGAGTCCGTCTTCGAGGGAGAAGAGAGCTGCGGATCACAGACATCCATGGCAGAAGTCTTCATGGCTGGCACACCACCGCCCGAGCCGAGTCGCGAGAAGGCTGCGACCAACCCAACCACGGCACTGGGGGGAAGCACAACTGATGAGGACCCGGACACCCGAGAACAGCGTGAGGCGACCGAGTGGGTCCTTCACACCCCAATTCTGAGTGATTCGCCGGCTGACAGGGCCCTTGAGGCCGCTTGCCAGGAAACTTTGGTGGAACGCGCCCGGCTGGCTCAACTTGAGCACAACCTCATCGTTCATGAGCAGGAGCTGTTGGACACCAGTCGGCCGCGGCGTCCCGATCCTTCAATCGTCCAACGGGGGCGGTTCTTAAACAACAATTTTGTAGTCGGAGGCCCCGGTGATATTTGAATCCTTCGCACCCCGATTGACAATGTTCGGGCGGCGACCAGGCTGGCTGATGCTATCCAACAACCTGGTGACGGGGTTGTCGCAGATGACATACGATACTTGTCCACCTTCCTGAAGGCAGCGGTCGCACAGAATGAGCTTATCTCATAGTCTCGCAACTGGCTGGCTTCTTGCAGTCGGATCTCGGGAGGGACCAAGAGCCACATTCCCACCATGGCATCGTCGCACACTCGTCACACGAATGGACAGAGGGCTACCACTCGGATGGATAGGCGGCGACAGGAAGACCGTGATACATCTTCGACGTGTCTATAATTTTTATTGTTTCATGCTATTATATTATCAATCTTGTATGCTTTATATGCCATTTTATATCATTTTTGTGGACTATCCTATTAACTTAGTGCCTAGTGCCAGTTCCTGTTTTTTTGGCTATTTCTTTGTTTCGTAGAAAAACCATACCAAACGAAGTCCAAACTTGATGAAACTTTACTGTTATTTTTTGGGACCAGAAGAGACCCTAGAAGCTTCGGGGAGAGACCAGAAGACACAAGAGGAGGCCACAAGCTCAGGAGGCGCGCCTTTGGGGGGGGGGGCACAGAGCTCCGTTTGAACTAATTCTTGACCTATAAATTCCCTAAAATCCTGAAACCCCGAGATTGAGACCCGAAACAATTTTATCGCGGCCGCAAGCCACTGTTCTTCCGCGATCCCATCTGGAGGCCTTTTCCAGTACTCTGCCGGAGGGAGAAACCATTGGGGAGGCAATCTTCATCGACCTTGTTGCCTCCATGATGATGTGTAAGTAGTTTCCACAGGACCTACAAGTCCATAACAGGTGTTAGATGGCTTTCTCTCTCTATTTTTGATCTTCAATACAATTATCTCTCCGGAGATCTATTCGATGTAATTCTTGCGGTACTGATGAGTGGATTTTATGCATACTTTTTAGAGTATATTCTAGTGCAAAAATCCCTCACAACATATCCATATAACACTTATACATGTCCCCAATGCATAGTTTTTGGTACTTACTCATTTTACCAAGCTTGTTGCACTACTTTTATTTTAATTTAGTTTTTATTAGTTTTCCTTTGTTTTTCGGTCTTTGTAGGTGTATTGGCATGTTCAAGGACTTGGCACATAAAAAAGAACCAAGTTGGGAGTCAAACCGGAGAAGTTCCAGGCACTAGATGAAGGCCCTATGGAGTATTTGATGTTTTTACATTTATTAAAGTGTCCAAATTGAATATCCAAGGCCACATACGCATCGGAATTTTCTCTAGCAATCCAACGAGCCCAAGAAACGTCAAAATCGGAGTTCGTATGAATAAATGGCGACCAAAATACGAAAGTGCTCCTGGAGTCCAGAACGGATGACGGCCTGATAACCCACAAGTATAGGGGATCAGTTGTAGCCTTTCTTGATAAATAAGAGTGTCGAACCCAACGAGGAGCTAAAGGTAGAATTAATATTTCCTTCAAGTTCTACCGACCACCGATACAACTCTACGCACACTTAACGTTTGATTTACCTAGAACAAGTATGAAACTAGAAGTACTTTGTAGGTGTAATGCTAGAACTACTTTGCAAGAATAAAACTAGGAGTACTTTGCAAGAATAAAACTACGAGTAATTTGCAAGATAATAAAAGTTAGTTGTTTAGTAGAAAGCTTTTGTAACACAAGAGAAGGATTTGTCCCTAGGCAATCGATAACTAGATCGGTAATCATTATTGCAACTTTATATGAGGGAGAGGCATGAGCTAACATACTTTTCGTACTTGGATCATATGAACTTATGATTGGAACTCTAGCAAGCATCCGCAACTACCAAAGATCATTAAGATAAAACCCAACCATAGCATTAAGTAACAAGTCCTCTTTACTCCCATACGCAACAACCCCCTTACTCGGGTGTAAGCTTCTGTCACTCTAGCCGCCCACTATAAGAGAATTATGAACGTATTGCAAACCCTACAGCGGGAATCCCTCACGCTTGCACGACACGGAGGGCACCATAGGACAGCGCCAAAATAAAACATACAACTCAAACCAATCACGATCATCAATCAACCCATAGGACAAAAGAAATCTACTCAAACATCATAGGATTGCCATACATCATTGGATAATAATATATAGCGTTAAGCACCATGTTTAAGTAGAGATTACAGAGGGGAGAAGAGGTGTTACACCACTGCATAGAGGGGGAGAGAGTTGGTGTTGACGGCGGCGAAGTTGTTGGTGTAGATCGCCGTCACGATGGTTGCCCCGGCGGCGTTCCAGCGCCACCGGGAGAGAGGGGGAGAGAGCCCCCTCCTTCTTCTTCTTCCTTGGCCTCCCCCCTAGATGGGAGGAGAGTTTCCCCTCTGGTCCATGGCCACCATGGCTCCCGGAGGGGAGGAGCCCCTCCGAGATTGGATCTCTCTCTCTGTTCTCTTCTGTTTCGCGTTCCTGTTTTCTGGCCGAAAACCGTTTCTTAAATTCCCGGAGATCCGTAACTCCGATTGGGCTGAAATTTTGAGGGTATTTTTATCCAGATATTATCTTCCTTGTGGCAGAAGGATACCCTCAACCGACCTACAGGGGAGCCACAACTCCCCCTAGGCGCGCCCAGGGGGGCCCGCGCCCTCCAGGCTTGCCGTGTCCTCGGGCATCGTCTCGCGTTGATTCTTTTTCCCAAAAATCACATATATTCCAAAATAAATTTCCGTAAATTTTTATCGCGTTTGGACTTCGTTTGATATGGATTTTCTATGAAACAAAAAAATGCAACAAACAAGAACTGGCACTGGGCACTGGATCAATATGTTAGTCCAAGAAATCATATAAAAAGTTGCCAAAAGTATGTGGAAATTGTAGGATAATGACATGAAATAATAAAAAATTATAGATACGACGGAGACTATCAGCATCCCCAAGCTTAATTCCTGCTCGTCCTCGAGTAGGTAAATGATAAAAAAGATAATTTTTGATGTGGAATGCTACCTAACATAATCTTGATCATATAATGTATGAATATTAAGATACGAGTGATTCAAAGCAATAGTCTATAATTTGATATAAAGACATCAATACTCAGGCATACCAACAAACAATCATGCCTTTCAGAATAAAAATGCTAAAGAACGCTATCCCTACAAAATCATATAGCCTTGTCATGCTCCATCTTCTTAACACAAAATATAAATCATGTACAACCCCGATGTTAGCCAAGCAATTGGTTCATACTTTTTAATGCGCTTCAGCTTTTTCAACCCCCACGCAATACATGAGCGCAAGCCATGGATATAGCACTATAGGTGGAATAGAATGCGGTGGTAGAGATCAATAAGGAGAAGTCAAAAGGGAGAAAGTCTCGCATCAACTAGGCGGATCAACAGGCTATGGAGATGCCCATCAATCGATATCAATGCGAGGAGTAGGGATTGCCATGCAACGAATGCACTGAGAGCTATAAGTGTATGAAAGCTCAAACTGAAAACTAAGTGGGTGTGCTTCCAACTTGCTTGCTCATGAAGACCTCAGGCATTTGAGGAAGCCCATCATCGAAATATACAAGCCAAGTTCTATAATGAAAAATTCCCACTAGTATACGAAAGTGACAACACAGGAGACTCTCTATATGAAAAACATGGTGCTACTCTGAAGCACAAGTGTGGTAAAAGGATAGTAACATTGCCCCTTCTCTCCTTTTCTTTCTTTTTTCTTTTTTTTCTTTTTTATGGGCTCTTTTTGGCCTCTCTCTCTCTCTAGAACAGTCTCATGGACCTCGTCCCCACTTTTTCGAGGACTCATTAGTATCCACCATTCTTTCCTCACTGGGACAATGCTCTAATAATGATGGTCATCACACTTTTATTTACTTACAACTTGATAAAAACTATACAAGATGACTCTATATGAATGCCTCTGGCAGTGTACCTGGATGTGCAATGATCTAGCGTAGCAAAGATACAAAAAACAGACAAGCCATGAAAATATCATGCTAGCTATCTTACGATCATGCAAAGCAATATGACAATGAATGCTCAAGTCATGTATATGATGATGATGGAAGTTGCATGGCAATATATCTCGGAATGGCTATGGAAATGCCATAATAGGTAGGTATGGTGGCTGTTTTGAGGAAGATATAAGGAAGCTTATGTGTGATAGAGCGTATCATATCACGGGGTTTGGATACATCGGCGAAGTTTGCATCAACTCTCGAGGTGAGAAAGGGCAATGCACGATACCGAAGAGGCTAGCAAATTGCGGAAAGGTGAGAGTGCGTATAATCCATGGACTCACATTAGTCATAAAGAACTCACATACTTATTGCGAAAGTCTATTAGCCCTCGAAGCAAAGTACTACTACGCATGCCCCTACGGGGGAGGTTGGTAGGAGTTAACCATCGCGCGCCCCCGACCTCCACGCAAAGGAAGACACTCAATAATAAATCATGCTCCAACTTCTTAGCATAACTAAAGATTATACGTGCATGCTTCGGGAATCACAAACCTTAACACCAATATTCTTACTAAACCACAATCATTCACTAGTACCTCCCACATATCGCCATCTTAATATCGCAAAACTATTGCAAGGAATCAAACTTATCATATTCAGTAATCTACAAGTTTTATGTAGGATTTTATGACTAACCATGTGAATGACCAATTCCTGTTGACTCTCTAAATAGATATAAGTGAAGCATGGGAGTTTAATTCTTTCTACAAAAGTCTTGGCCGCATTCTAATAAATATAAGTGAAGCAAAAGAGCATTCTACAAATAACGGTTTTCTATATGTAGAGAAACAGGCATCCAAACTTCAACTGATATAAGTGAAGCACATGAAGCATTCTATAAAGCCATACTCAAAAGATATAAGTGAAGTGCATGAAGCATTCTATAAATCAACCAAGGACTATCTCATACCAACATGGTGCATTATTAAAAGAAAAATAAAAAGCACACGACGCTCCAAGAATTTACGCATATCATGTGAACAAAACAAAAACCGAAACATACCGATAATTGTTGAAGAAAGATGGGATGCCTTCCGGGGCATCCCCAAGCTTGGACGCTTGAGTCTCCTTGAATATTTACTTGGGGTTCCTTGGGAATCCCCAAGCTTGAGCTCTTGCCTCTCCTTATTCTCCTCATATCGATACCTCGTCGATCTTCGAACACTTCATCCACACAAAACTTAACCGAACTTTTTATTAGAGGGGTTAGTACATATAACATCAAATCCCATCATGTCCTGCTGTAAAATTATTGTATAATTATAATAAACCATTACCCACTATATGCTATCACAATTTTATGGCTCCCAAGTCAATGGGGCTCAACAAGATTTCAAACATACGCAAATAAAGAAACTATAACAGCAATCTGTGAAAACAAGACAGTCTGTAAAGATGCAAATAAAACATATACTTCTGTAACTTACAAAATTCTGAAAAATTAGGAAGAGATAAAAAATTTGCATAGCAGTACTGTGTAAAAATTTCAGAATTTTTTCATGTTTCAGTAAATTATAGAAATTCAAACACTACAGGAAAAGTTTCTATTTTTTTACAGCACACAACAAACAAGCAATTTAAACATCCTAAAGGTAAATCTTGGCACATTATTTTTATAATACAATGGATTTTTACAAGGGGATAATTATTTTTGTGAGAAACTTCCATAAAAAATTCTACATTGTTTCCATGAGCATGAACACAAGTGTTCAAGGTCGACCCTCTCTTCTCCAATGCATAACCTTCCAATCGCTTCTCTTTTTGAAAAAGTTTTTAGGTTCCCCTCTATATTTTTTTGTTTTTAAACTTTTTAAAAGCACACAATAGAATAAAATGACTCTATAAAACTTCCGGGTTGTCTCCCAGGCAGCGCTTTCTTTAAAGCCATTAAGCTAGGCATAAAGTGCTCAAGTAATCGATCCACCCAGATCGCAAGGTATATCAAAGCCAATTTTAATTAACAATGATTTATAATTTAGTAGTGAGCACAAAGCAACATATATCATGCAATGCCGAAGTCTAACTCTCTTCCTATGCATCGGCATGTCATAAAAGAACAATTCATGCACACATAATAAAGGCCGATACATAGCATAAACAGTTTCTTGTAATTTTATCATATTAGAAACATAGAGAGGTGGAGATGTAGTTCCTCTCTCATAATAATTGCAAGTAGGAGCAGCAAGCACATGCATATCATATTCATCAAAATCATCATGTGTAGTAGTAAAATGCAACCCATCAATGTAATCCTTAATAAGTGCAAACTTCTTCGATATAGTGTAGTTGGGAGAATTCAAAAAGATAATAGGACTATCATGTGTAGGTGCAATAGCAACAATTTCATGTTTAACATAAGGAACTATAGCAAGTTCATCTCCATAAGCATCATTCAAATTGGCATCATGGCCACAAGCGTAGCAAGCATCAATTTCATCAAAAAGGGATATTTCAAACGAATCCAAGGGATCATAGCAATCATCATATCATTCATCCTTCGGTAAGCACGAAGGGAAATTAAACAATGTATGAGTTGAAGAGTTACTCTCATTAGAAGGTGGGCACGGGTAGCTAATCCGCTCGTCCTCCCTTTGTTCTTCACTCTCCTCGTCATCTTTTTTTATCTAATGAGCTCACTGTTTCAGCAATTTCTTCTTCCATAGGTTCGTCTCTTCTTCGGCAGCGGAGACTTTCTCAATAAATTCATCAATATAGGCATTGTATTCATAATTCTCATAGCAATATTTTAGTATAGCATAATTTTCAGATCTATAAACAACATCATCATAGTTTTCATACTTTTCAAACAAAGATTCAATTTCATAAGCACCCTTAAAAGCAACAAATTCTTCTGTTTGTTCCACATCATAGTAATCATATACACCATTAGCATAAGAAGCCAAGGTTTCATTATCATTAAATTTACATGAAAAGGGAAGGTGTGGAGCCTTCATCTTAGAGCAACAAGTATAATCATATCTTAAGCATAAATTTTGAGCATACCAATGCAAATAATCAATTTGATCCCATAAGAGTTTCCCTTTTTGAGACAAGCGATAATCCCTAAAGTATTCCCGTTGATCCAAAGTATATCCCATTATCAAGTTGAATGGAGATTTATCAGGATTATCAAAGTAGTAATTAATATTTTCCACATAACTAGCATCGAGGGTTTTTGGAGGTTCCCCATCTCCATGAGTAGTAAGTACAACTAATTTTTTTGGTATTTCGTGTTCCATATCCATAACTAAAGATATAAAACAATTTAGAACAGAAAATAAAAAATACTTAGTGATAAAGCAAACAAGCACACACGAGAATATCAACCCCACGCCATTGCTCCCCGGCAACGGCGCCAGAAAAAGGTCTTGATAACCCACAAGTATAGGGGATCAGTTGTAGCATTTCTCGATAAATAAGAGTGTCGAACCCAACGAGGAGCTAAAGGTAGAATTAATATTCCCTTCAAGTTCTACCGACCAACGATACAACTCTACGCACACTTAACGTTTGCTTTACCTAGAACAAGTATGAAACTAGAAGTACTTTGTAGGTGTAATGCTAGAACTACTTTGCAAGAATAAAACTAGGAGTACTTTGCAAGAATAAAACTACGAGTAATTTGCAAGATAATAAAAGTTAATTGGTTAGTAGAAAGCTTTTGTAACACAAGGGAAGGATTTGTCCCTAGGCAATCGATAACTAGATCGGTAATCATTATTGCAATTTTATATGAGGGAGAGGCATGAGCTAACATACTTTCCCACTACTGCAGGCGACCGCTAACGCGACACATGAATTAGAGACCCCGCGACCAAACTGTGTGCGATGCATGAATCACAAATGGTGTCGTAAAAAAACCGTCCCCAATAAGACGGACTATTTGCGATGCCGGAGACATCAAAAACGATTCAGATTAGAGATGCGTGTGCGATACATGGCATACAGTTGATCCATACGAACTATTTGCGATAAGCCAGAACAGCAAACACGGTCAGCCAGTTCATGGTGTGTGTGATACACGGCATATAGTTCACTCGGATGAACTATTTGTGATTACGCGACACAACAGAAATGGGCAGGCAGATCAAGGTGTGTGCGATATACGGCATGCGGTTCACTCGGATGAACTGTTTGCGATTACCCAGCACAACATAAACGATTCAACTTAACAAGATGTGTGTGATACATGGCAAACAGGTCAGTAATCCAAAATGTGTGGGAAGACGGATAACAACACAAACTATTTCTGCTAATAACCCGTGTGTGTTGTGGGCAAACGCTTGCTGGTATACAATTGTCAGCGATTGATGAAATCATCACTGACGGGTTCCCTAGATTAGCCTGTGGGCGATGTGATTTGCTTAATCTACAGAAGAACAACATATATAACCAAATTAAACAACCAATTACATAGGTGACTATACAAAACATTCACACAGACGTCAATAAACAATTACATGCATTCTAAACTAGGAGAAACGATCATCTAATCATCTACTTCTTGTGACGCTGCCGCCACTACTCTACTTGTGGCTTGATCCCTCGTCGTCCACGGGAAGGAGGCACTCCCTCATGTCAACGATCCGCATGTACATCTCGTAGCTTGTGTACGCGTCCTTGGCCGCATACTTGACGTGTTCTTCATCCAGTCTCTGCACCCAGGCCTCGTGCCAGGCATCCTTGTTCTTTTTGCACTCATCCTTCATGCCTCTGTAGTAGGGGTCGATGATGGCCACGGCTAGGTAAACTAGGGAGTCCTTCGCCTTCTTTCTGCCCCAGACCCTGTACTGGCCTTGGATGTCGACAAGATTCTGGCAGGCCAAGCCCGTAGTCTCGAGCACCTTTAGATCGTTGAAGGTGTCCACCGTAGCGAACCTGTAGTCGGGGCTGTTGATAAACCTGGCGAAATGCTCGCAAGGCCTTGTGGCCAGGGAGTAGTGGTAGACGAGGACGTGATGGCGCACGCACAACTGGGCGACGGCAACCTTCTGATCATACCCGGCATGACCGCCGGTGAACTCGAGGTCGACGCCGACCACTTGGTACTCGTCCTCAGCAAGCAACTGCTCCATAGTGTGGATGGAGCTCTCCACCGAGACCGGCTCGTTGGTGTACACCACCGAGAGGTCCTTCCTCCTCACGTGGGTGTCCACTACGTGAGGCGTGGTGAACTATCGCCCGTCATCGTCGTCAGCCGCTGGGAGCGCCATTGGAGCTGGGTGCGCCATTGGAGCCGCTGGATATCCTCTCTGTATGTGTCGTCGTGGGGCGTGAGAGGTGAAGGTAAATGGCCGCGGGAATAAATGAGGGCCGGGCGGCCGGGATTCTCGGCACGTCCGCAAGGCAGTTTTTGCCACACGTAACTGCGTCGTGGCGCCGCGTCCGGCGTAACCGCATGCATAAGGCACCCCGAACGTAAGTGATCGTGCGCCAGCCCGAAACGCTTGCAGTGCGCGTGGCGGGACGCGAGCAGAGCGCGCCGCGGCCGCCTCAACCACGAGCAACCACACGCATAGAGTAGTTGAACACGCAGGGAATGGCCGTCTACAAGCCGGCTGGCAGTTGCAAGCCGGCGGTGTGATGTGAAACTACGTCGCGTTCCACATCACACAGTGGGCGAACAATCGTTCGCGATGCTGCATAGAGAGCGGCTGTGTGCTAGGTAATTAAATCGCAAATGTTTTTTTATTAACCATTTGTGTACGTGTCATTTCGTCCTCCTCTCACACGTCTTGTCACCGCGCTGCCGCAGAAGGCTTAGAGCGCAAGCTTGAGCACCGCACAGGCATTCTTTTGGCCAAACGTTAGCTCGAGGAGGCACCAATGAATCATCGGTGAGCCCGTTCTCGCGCAACCGCGCAGTTTCCCGCGCAAGCTTCCCTCCCGACTCGGCAAAATCCCAAAAAAAACAAGTGCTTACCGGCCTTCTTTATAAACAGTCACGGCCGGCGAGTCGGCATCGCATTTTCTCCTCCCTCCCCGTAGCTTATCTCGTCTGCTTCTCCCACCATCACCAATGGCACCGGTCTGTCGTCGTCGCTCAGCCACTCCGCTGTCGTCTGAGGACAGCTCCAGCTGGGAGGCTACACCGCGGCGGCGGCGCAGTCCCCGGCGGCGTGTACTGCTCGTGGCGTCCCTGTTGGGTGTGCACACAACACCCGCCACACGCTCCGCCGCCGCTGCCCGACGACAACTGTTGCCGGCAGCCGTTGCCGCCACCCCACCGTGGGCAGCCGTGGCCGCCACACCACCAAAGCCCGCCAGGGCCATCGCCCGCTCCGCAACAGCGGCCCGAAGGTGAGTGGTGGCCATCTTGGCCGCCACCCCACCGTTGGGCGCCGTGGCCATCACCCGCTCCGCCACCGTGGCCCAAAGGCGGGAGGTGGCCGCCACCCCACCGTCGGCCGCCGTGGCTGCCTCCCCACCGTCGACCGCCGGGGTCATCACCCGCTCTGCCACCGCGGCCCGAAGACGGGATGTGGAGGCCCGCACGAGCATCAGCGACCTTGCCGCGCGCTACATCGAGTTCCTGCGGGAGGAGAAGGAGCGCCTAGTCGAGCACGCTAAGCGTCTTACCGCCGCCGTGGCCGCAGGAGAAGCCGCTATAGTGGCACGGAATGAGGAGATATACGAGGAGTCCTGCCGCTTCGAGAGGGATCGTCTGGAGCGGCAGCGGGCATTCGAGCTGGGCGTCGCTAAAGGTGCAGTAGTGGCAGGCGCCGGATTCTGCTTCTCCAGCTCGTCGGTAGGCTCCTTCTCCTCGGCGTCTTATTGAGTGCGCTCGGCAGAGGAGAAGCTACTGGAAGTAGTACAAAGCCCCTCCGTAGTAGTAGTATTTAGGGGCTATTTTGTTCAGTTCATCTGACTATAGATATGGTTGAACTGTACTACGTACTTAAATTTAGCTAGTATATATAGTTGAACTAGCTATTTCAGTACATGGTTGGCAACAATTGGGTAAAAGTTTGTTTGGTTCATCTATTGAGTTGAACTATTTGTATAAAGAACGACTGCTTAATCTATGAATGAAATCTATGCTTACCGAATTTCATTTGCAAAAATTACAGTACTAGTGATTTTTAGCTGCAAAATTTGACAAATGGCAGTGTTTTTTTTTCTGAGGATCACAAATGGCAGTGTTACTAGGTTGACAAATGGCAATGTTACTAGATTGACAAATGGCAATGTTACTAGATTGACAAATGCCAAATTTTCCAATATGACAGATGCAAATCTTACCACATTGTTTGTATGTCATTGCACACGGGTCATCATGCAAAATCGTTTGCGATGAAGAAATGCACAAAACCTGCGCGCCACATTTTCCCTTGGCTTAGCTGCGAAGGAACCCATCTCTCGCTTTGCATACGGGTGTTCAGTCTGAAACGCTTGCGATGAAGAGATGCAAAAAAAAACTGCGCGCCACATTTTTCCCTTGGCTTAGCTGTGAAGAAACCCAGCTCTCGCTTTGCATACGGGTGTTCAGTCTGAAAACGTTTGCGATGAGTGTTTTATTCAAAGTAAGATGTTGATGTTTTTTTTACTTTGGTAAGTCTGTACATTTAGAGAAAAAATTCTAAGTTGATCAAAACCATAGATTTCATTCAGTGACACTTTGGTTTTACATTCATACGATCGGGATACAATATTAAACAAAAAAACTAATTGCAGCGGCGGCGGCGGCGTGCTGCGCCGGTGTTGTCGCCGTCCAGGACGCCATTGTTCAAGTCTTCAAGCCATCCTAGAATGTTATGGACTTCCAAATCCAAGAGCCGTTCGTCGCGTGATCGACGGGCGGGACGCGGGGGGACGGTGACTCGTGGTGCATGAGCACAGGCGGAAGCGCTGGCGCTGGTACGTACACGAGCTCACGTGGGTCCGCGGGGACCTCGCTGATGCTTGCGGCTTCCAGCTCCGCGATGGTGCTCGGCGACCAGCCCGTCAATGCCATGCGGATGGTCGCTGGCGCGGGCACGGGGATGGGAGCTGGGACGGGCGCGGGGGCAGCATCCGCCGCGGCCAGCTCGTTCAGGGCCATGTCCTTGAGGTCCCATTCCTCCTTATTTTCTATCTCCTCCAGCTCGGAGTTGACTTCACCAAACCGGAAGACTAGTGGCAGATGATCCTTGTGCGCCATGGAGTAGGTGGAGCTCTAGAAGATAGGATTCGGGCGAGAGGGGAATGGGAGGCGAAGAGAGATCAGTAAGGCCGCCTATTAAACAGTGGCTCGGGCGCCATTAATGGAGAACTTGAGAGCGAGGTGGGCGGAGATGGAGGTCAAAGGGATCACTTCCCGGTGATCCTGCGCAGCGTACTGCTCGCACGCCTCCCAGTGAGCCTGCGTAGCGGAGAACTGGTCACATGCCTCCCGGTCAGCCTGCGCAGCGCAGGACTGGTCGCACGCCTCCCAGTCAGCCTGCGCCGCGGACTTCGCTCGCACGCCTCCCGTCTACTCAAACAGCTGCCCGGACGGCACCTCCTTGCCATTAAAAAAGTGGGACGCGTGGCGGCACGTAAATGGTCAGTAGAACGCCCACGATTGAAATAATACTGTACAACCGTTTGTGATGATAACGCGACAGCTATTTGTTGGCTATTAATTTGTGCGCCTTCTCTCATATTGGACAATTTTTTTACCACAGCATGTTGGTGCCATTCCATGACACCATGCCAAGTCTCATGAATTTCAGACGAGTTTTGGATTTACTAGAATTTCAAAACCAAGTTCTCAAGTTTGCGGCCGAGCCACGAAGAGCCTAGGTGTTTGAAATTCATTCCCGTTTCTTGCATGGGACCTAAACATGCAACCAAGGACACATATATGATTTTTAAACCCATTTTGGTGCACAGGAGCATGTGCATGCAGTTCAAATTTGAATTATGCACATAAAATGCCTAGAAAACTCAGTTAAAGTATAAAAATGTCCAAACGAACCATGAATAATTCCAAAATTTAAGACGACACTCCAATTTGTCTATGTTACCTCTAAAAAAATCAAGGCAAGAAGGGGCAACGAATGTCGTTTCGTCCACAAAGGTGACACGTTCCCTACCGGAACCATGAGTGTTCTTGTGAGAAGTTCTGGTTTGTGAGAAGCTTATACCAAAACCTGCCCCAAATGGGACAAAAATTTTACCACAGCATGTTGGTGCCATTCCATGATAGCATGCCAAGTTTCATGAATTTCAGACGAGTTTTGGATTTACTAGAATTTCAAAACCAAGTATCTCAGCGTTTGCGGCCGAGCCACGATGCCGAGGTGTTTGATATTCATTCCCATTTGTTGCATGGGACCTAAGCATGCACCCAAGGACACACATATGATTTTTCAACCCATTTTGGTGCACCGGAGCATGTGCATGTAGTTCAAATTTGAATTATGCACATAAAATGCCTAGAAAACCCAGTTAATGTATAAAAATGTCCAAACGAACCCTGAATAATTCCAAATTTTAACACGACACTCCTGTTGGTCTATGTTGCCTCTAGAAAAAAATGAAGGCAAGAAGAGGCAACGAATGTCGTTTCGTCCACAAAGGTGACACGTTCCCCACCGGAACCATGAGGCTTCTTGTGAGAAGCTCTGGTTTGTGAGAAGCTTATACCAAAACCTACCCCAAATGGGACAATTTTTTTTACCACAACATGCTGGTGCCATTCCATGATAGCATGCCAAGTTTCATGAATTTCTGATGAGTTTCGGATTTACTAGAATTTCAAAACCAAGTATCTCAACGTTTGTGATGGAGACACGATTCCGAGGTGTCTGAAATTCATTTCCATTTCTTGCATGGGACCTAAGCCTGCACCCAAGGACACATATATGATTTTTCAACCCATTTTGGTGCACCGGAGCATCTGCCTGTAGTTCAAATTTGAATTATGCACATAAAATGCCTAGAATACTCTGTTAATGTATAAAAATGTCCAAACGAACCCCGAATAATTCCAAAATTTAACACGACACTCCTATTGGTCTATGTTACCTCTAGAAAATAAATCAAGGCAAGAAGAGGCAACGAATGTCATTTCGTCCACAAAGGTGACACGTTCCCTGCCGAAACCATGAGGCTTCTTGTGAGAAGTTCTGGTTTGTGAGAAACTTATACCCAAAACCTGCCCCAAATGGGACAAAATTTTTACCACAACATGTTGGTGCCATTCCATGACAGCATGCCAAGTTTCATGAATTTCAGACGAGTTTTGGATTTACTAGAATTTCAAAACCAAGTATCTCAGTGTTTGCGGCCGAGCCACGATGCCGAGGTGTTTGAAATTCATTCCCATTTCTTGCATGGGACCTAAGCAAGCACCCAAGGACACACATATGATTTTTCAACCCATTTTGGTGCACCGGAGCATGTGCATGTAGTTCAAATTTGAATTATGCACATAAAATGCCTAGAAAACTCAGTTAATGTATAAAAATGTCCAAACGAACTCCGAATAATTCCAAATTTTAACATGACACTCGTATAGTTTTATGTTCACTGCAAACAAATGTTCTAGCAATTCAAACACCGTCCCTTGCCGCTGTGACCCCATTCCGTATTTCAAATCAAGACGAAAAATCAAGTACATCACACACAGTTTATTATCACCAACCGTGTGAGATGCAGTACAAAATATCTTGGAGCACCGTCATATATGGCTTACGCGAGAAGGTTTGTCGGCTATAGTCCACAGCCGGCGCGTCAAGTAAATTAGCCCCCCAAATATCATATCACTATTCAATCGTCGCCGGTCAAAGATGGGGACATGGACCTGCGTCGTGAGGGCAACTTCGGCGGCCCACTCCGGCGAGAGTGCGACCGCAGCTGTGGCACCCCGGCTCAGAGAAACCGGAACACCTCGTATTCCAGCCCAGAGATCAAGTCTTCTGGAATACGACACTGCTTAGCATAGAACAAATCAGCTCTTTATTACAAATAAACGAGGTACAAGGGTCCGATATAACAAAGAATTACATCGGCATGCCGATACTACGCCTGCTAAGGTAGCTCTATGCTAGCAGCGAAACAACTCGTAGCAAAATAACTTCTAGCAGCAGAACAACGACGACGGTGATGGACTCCACTCCGCAGGGACTCTGGCTGGGACGCATCCTAGAGCGCAACCTCGGGATCCTCGACAAACAATCAATCACGGCATCACCTGCAATCTGGCATGACACGCCAGGTGAGTACTTTGAATGTACTCGCAAGCTCACAGCAACCAAAGCAATCAAGACAAACAACAACATGGCATTTACAGGTTAATCATCAATGATGAACACAACACTCCTAGAACAACATGAGCATGGCAGGTACATATAATTCAAGATAGGAACATGATGATACTAGCACTAGCATGCAAGGGGGTCGACATTTAAGGTCTCATGGACCAACTTACTCTGCTCGGAGGTTATCTCGTAACCACCATATGTCTCAGACTTACTATCGTGAACATCACACGATCACCTCAGGATCAACCAAGCTCGGTATCAACTATACCATCGTGATCATCACATGACCACACGGAGCTTGATCTCTACCTGTGATCATCGCATGACCACATAAAGATCAACCAACTTCTTTCCTCATGGAACCGGGGTTGTTTATTATCCAGGTTATTATTTCTGTTGACCCATAGTGTGACCTACTACGAACTGTGTCCATGATCGAGGACGCGGCTATCGATAGATTATACACTCTGCAGAGGTTAGTACACTGTACCCACACTACGGAACTCATGGCCTCGTGCTCCCATTCGGGTGGACCAATGATATTCCGACAAAACCAATCTATTGCATGACACTCTCCCGGCCACTCCGACAAACTCCCCTTTGGGCTATGTCCTGGGTTGCCCCGATGTCAACTCGTGACATCCGCCACCTTTGTGGCCGTCACCGTCATGGCCAAAACAAACTCGTCCCAAATGGGGACACCCGGGTACAACACAACTCGGGCACACAAGGCTTATGGCCGCCTACCTGATCAGGGTAGCGCGCGCCCATAACCTTCCCTAGTTGGAGGCACCGGCGAGAGGCATGACAATAGACCGAATTAGGGCCTCCCCATCCAGGCAAGTGTGGTTGCACTGGTGGGCTCGATTCGGTGGCACCATGACTCAGCCAACAGATTTGTTCAAGTTCGATTAATGTCAGGTTTAACTTGAATGGTGATGAGCTGAGTCATAATGAAATAACAATGCATATGAGCATGATATCAGTGTAACCATGGATGGGAAACATAACCTTTTAACAACATAACATCAACAATGATAACTCATTTATTCTACAGGATGCAAATGAGCATAGCATCACGGTGATCATGTATATCACAAGTAGTTTCATATCAAACCGTAACTACTCATGTGAGCATATCATTATCACTAGCATCGGAAGTGATTACAAGAATAAAGCAGGAGAATAACCATAGCACTAATAATGGAGAAGAATCACATATGCACAACATAGCATAAGCATGGACATGGATTCACGAGCATATATTATTCACAAAATAATTAAATGAGCAGACAATTACTTAAATATTCAAGTGAAAACCATGGCTACTGCAAGGCCATCATGCAAGTGGCTGTCGTGGCTTGCCTTGGGATGGAGGAACCATCGGGAAGAAGTGCGAGAGCTCGCGGAAACATTTTGCCAGAAAAGTTTCTCTCTCGGAGGGGGCTGAATAAGGGCAGGGGCAAAATGGTCATTT
This sequence comes from Elymus sibiricus, assembly GCA_039707655.1. Classification (NCBI taxonomy): domain Eukaryota; kingdom Viridiplantae; phylum Streptophyta; class Magnoliopsida; order Poales; family Poaceae; genus Elymus; species Elymus sibiricus. The sequence goes on along the minus strand of CM077672.1, from coordinate 72,584,831 downwards.
TCAGAATGTTACAACATGGTGAAAATGATGCCAACAGAACGGGCTCGATGAATAGAGAACGTGGGCTTTGGAATCACCTGATTCGGAGTCACGGTTAAAAAGTTGTGGCCATTCGTTTGTTAGGCAGAAAAACAAATAAAAAGTGTTCATTTCTGCTGTTAACGGACAAACGTCCGCAAATTAGCAGTTTCGGCCGGTGACTGGAGATAGAAAGCGCCTTTCAGGGAAATACGCTTTTTAACATAGAGAAAACGTATTCTGCCCTGGAGATACGCCGGAGTGCGCTTTCAGATTTTGAAAGCGTATTTGACCGAAACCGTTTCCACTTAAGATGTGCGGGCCCGGCCGCTGGGTTTATGACGTGCGGGCCCCGCGTTGACCTTCTCTCCCCTCCCGCCTCCTCCTTCCTCCTCCCGACGAGCAGAGGCAGGGGAGGGATGGCGCGTGCGCTTGCGACGATGCCGGCCGCTCCTCCGCACCTGAGGGTGAGGCGCGGGTCCAGGAGGAAGGCCCACTCCGCGCTGCGCCCACTGGTGGTCTCGCTGCCCGTGAGGGCGGCCGGAGATGAGTGGCGCCAAGACAAGCGGACGGCGAGCTTGGGGAGCACGGTGTGGTGGAGGAGAGGGTGGACAGAGGGGTTGGGGAGCTTCGGGGAGGCTAGGAGAGCTCCGTGGTGAGGTGAGGAAGGAGGGAGGGGCTCGGCATTGCACGAATTTAAGCCGAGGGAGGCAATGGCCATGGCGGCTGTGGGCGGGCAGGGAGGCTCCTCGAGCTCGGTAGGGTGACTTGGGAGGCTTAGGGAAGAGTGGTGAGGAGGCTTGAGAGCTCGGGGACGCGTGGGTGTGGCTATATATAGCCCAGGGCAAGATGCCCGAGCCGAATGCCGCCATGGGCACTCGGGGGATGCACTCGCGCGACCGCGTGCGCGTGCGCACGCGCGGAGGGGGAGAGAGGCCAGGGGTAGTGCACGTGGTGTGGAGATGCCACGGGGGGGGGGGGGGAGAAGACAGGGGCAAGACGCCGGCGGCCGCGGGCACGCGGTGCGGCGTGGCGCACCGGGGAGGAATGAGGGGGAAAGAGGAGGGGGCAAGGGCACGCGTGGACGCAGGAGAGCTCAAGCATCGCCGTAGACAAGGTGGTGTTGGAAATATGCCCTAGAGGCAATAATAAATTGGTTATTATTATATTTCCTTGTTCATGATAATCGTTTATTATCCATGCTATAATTGTATTGATTGGAAACTCAAATACATGTGTGGGTACATAGACAACACTGTGTCCCTAGTATGCCTCTAGTTGACTAGATCGTTGATCAAAGATGGTTAAGGTTTCCTAGCCATTGACATGAGATGTCATTTGATAACGGGATCACATCATTAGGAGAATGATGTGATGGACAAGACCCAAACTGTAAACGTAGCATTTGATCGTGTCAGTTTATTGCTATTGTTTTCTGCATGTCAAGTATCTGTTCCTTTGACCATGAGATCATGCAACTCACTGACACCGGAGGAATACCTTGTGTGTATCAAACGTCGCAACGTAACTGGGTGACTATAAAGGTGCTCTACAGGAATCTCCGAGGGTGTCTGTTGGGTTGGCATGGATCAAGACTGGGATTTGTTACTCCGTGTGACGGAGAGGTATCTCAGGGCCCACTCGGTAATACAACATCACAATGAGCCTTGCAAGCAAAGTGACTAAAGAGTTAGCCACAGGATCTTGTATTACGGAACGAGTAAAGAGACTTGCCGGTAACGAGATTGAACTAGGTATAGTGATACCGACGATCGAATCTCGGGCAAGTAACATACCGAAGAACAAAGGGAACAGCATACGGGATTAACTGAATCCTTGACATAGAGGTTCGACTGATAAAGATCTTCGTAGAATATGTAGGAGCCAATATGGGCATCCAGGTCCCGCTATTGGTTATTGGCCGTAGAGGTGTCTCGGTCATGTCTACATAGTTCTCGAACCCGCAGGGTCTACACACTTAACGTTTGGTGACGATTAGTATAATTGAGTTATTATGTCGGTGACCGAAAGTTGTTCGGAGTCCCGGATAAGATCCCGGACATGACGAGGATCTCCGGAATAGTCCAGAGGTAAAGATTGATATATGTGATAATAGTGTTTTGATCTCAGGAAGGGTTCCGGAGTTCACCGGAAGGGGTTCCGGATGTTTACCGAAGTGTTCGGGTGCAGCAACACTTTATATGGGCCAAAGGGATAAAGCCCACGAGGTATTGGAAAGTGCAAAAAGTAGTTTTGCTGCCGCGTAAGCGGTACTACTGCTTGTGTGAAGCGGTACTACCGCCCGAGCGGTACTACCGCTTGTGTGAAGCGGTACTACCGCCCAAGCGGTACTACCGCTTGTGCGCGGCTGTGCACGGTTCGGCAGGGATCCGAGTTGGACTCTTTTCCTGCGGGCCAAACCGACCTTGTGCGGGCAAAACCGACCTAGAGGAGGCTTTTACTCCAAGTTTAGACCCCAAGGCTCAACATATAAATAGAGGGGCAGGGCTAGCACACGGGAGACATCAAGATTTCCCCAAGCCGTGTGCGGCAGCCCTTACCCTCTAGTTCCTCCGTCATAATCTCCGTAGTGCTTGGCGAAGCCCTGCAGAGATTGTTCCTCACCACCATCACCACGCCGTCGTGCTGCTGGAACTCAACCACTACTTCACCATCGCTCGCTGGATCGAGGAGGTGAAGGCGTCATCAAGCCGTACGTGTGTTGAACGCGGAGGTGCCGTCCGTTCGGCGCTAGTTCGTGATCGGATCGAGGGACGACTTGCGATTTGGATCGCGGAGACGTTCGACTACATCAACCGCGTTTCTTAAATGCTTCCGCTTAGCGATCTACAAGGGTATGTAGATTCACTCTCCCTCTCGTAGATGCTCATCACCATGGATAGATCTTGTGTGTGCGTAGGAAAATTTTTGTTTCCCATGCAACGTTCCCCAACAGTGGCATCATGAGCCAGGTCTATGCGTAGATGAGATCTCGAGTAGAACACAAACGAGTTGTGGGCGTGGGTGTATACATATTGCTTGCCGTTACTAGTTGATATTTGATTCGGCGGTACTGTGAGATGAAGCGGCCCGGACCGACATTACGCGTACACTTACGCGAGACAGGTTCCTTCAACTGACATGTAACTTCGTTGCATAAAGATGGCTAGCGGGTGTCTGTCTCTCTCACTTTAGTTGAATCGATTTCAATGAAGAGGGTTCTTTTAGAAGATCAAAAAGCAATCACTACACCACGTTGTGGTTTTGCGTAGGTAAGAACGGTTCTTGCAAACCCGTAGCAGCCACGTAAAATTTGCAACAACAATTAGAGGACATCTAACTTGTTTTTGCAGGGTATGTTGTGATGTGATATGGCCAATTTCATGATGAGATATATGTGATGTATGAGATGATCATGTGTTGTATAGAATATCACGACTTGCATGTCGATGAGTACGGCAACTGGCAGGAGCCATAGAGTTGTCTTTAATTATTGTATGACCTGCGTGTCAATCATTAAGCGCTATGTAATGCTTTACTTTATCGCTAAACGTTAGCAATAGTCGTGGAAGCAACAGTCGGCGCGACAACCTTATGGCGACACGTTGATGGAGATCAAGATGATGGAGATCATGGTGTCATGCCGGTGACGATGGAGATCATGCCGGTGCTTTGGAGATGGAGATCAAAAGCACAAGTTCATGGCCATATCATGTCACTTATGATTTGCATGTGATGTTAATCCTTTTATGCATCTTATTTTGCTTAGGACGACGGTAGCATTATAAGGTGATCCCTCACTTAAATTTCAAGATAAATTGTGTTCTCCCCAAGTGTGCACCGTTGCGAAAGTTCGTCGTTTCGAGACACGCCGTGATGATCGGGTGTGATAGACTCTACGTTCGCATATAACGGGTGCAAGCCATGTTGCACGTGCGGAAACACTCGGGTTAAACTTGACGAGCCTAGCATGTACATACATGGCCTCGGAACACAAGAGACCGAAAGGTCGAACATGAGTCATATAGTAGATATGATCAACATGAAGATGTTCACCATTGAAACCACCTCAACTCACGTGATGATCGGACTTGAGTAGGTGGATTTGGATCATGTTACACTCGAATGACCGGAGGGATGTCAATTTGAGTGGGAGTTTTTTAAGTAATATGATTAACTAAAACTCATTATCCTGAACAATAGTCTAAGTTGTCTTTGCTATATTTATGTTGTAGATCATGGCTCGCGCAGTAGCACCCCTGAATTTTAATGCGTTCCTAGAGAAAGCTAAGTTGAAAGATGATGGAAGTAACTTTGTGGACTGGGCCCGTAATCTAAGGATTATCCTTACGGCTTCCCAGAAGGCTTATGTCCTTGATGCACCGCTTGGTGATCCACCCGCTCCAGTTGAGTCTCTAGACGTTGTGAACGCCTGGCAGGCTCGTTCTGATGATTACTCAATAGTTCAATGTGCAATGTTGTATGGCTTAGAACCGGGACTTCAAAGACGTTTTGAACGTCATGGAGCATATGAGATGTTCCAGGAGTTGAAGTTTATCTTTCAGAAGAATGCCCGGATCGAGAGATATGAGATCTCCGATAAGTTCTATGCTAGCAAGATGGAGGAGAACGGGTCTATCAGTGATCACGTGCTCAGAATGTCTGGGTACTCCACCCGTCTGGCTGAATTGGGGATGCCCCTTCCGCCAGAGGCTATCACTGACAGAGTTCTTCAATCATTGCCACCTAGCTACAAGAGCTTCGTGTTGAACTATAACATGCACGGGATGAACAAGTCAGTCGCCGAGATGTTTGCGATGCTGAAAGCCGCTGAGTCTGAAATTCAGAAGGAGCATCAAGTGTTGATGGTCAATAAAACCACTAGTTTCAAGAAAAATGGCAAGGGTAAGAAGGGTAACTCCAAGAAGAGTGGCAAAGCAGTTGCTCCTCTCGTGAAGAAACCCAAGGCTGGACCCAAACCAGAAACTGTGTGTTTTCATTGCAAGGGAACTGGACACTGGAAGCGGAATTGCCCCAAGTATTTGGCTGACAAGAAGGCGGCCAACAACAAACAAGGTATATATGATATACATGTTATTGATGTGTACCTTACCAACTCTCGTTGTAGTGCCTGGGTATTTGATACCGGTGCGGTTGCTCATATTTGCAACTCAAAACAGGAACTGCGGAATAGACGGAGGCTGGCAAAGGACGAAGTGACGATGCGCGTGGGAAATGGTTCCAAGGTTGATGTGATCGCCGTCGGCACGCTCGCTCTTCGATTACCGTCGGGATTAGTGATGAACCTAAATAAGTGTTATTTGGTGCCTGCGTTAAGCATGAACATTATATCTGGATCTTGTTTATTGCGAGACGGTTACTCATTTAAATCAGAGAATAATGGTTGTTCTATTTATATGAGTAATATCTTTTATGGTCATGCACCCAATGTGAGGGGTTTATTCTTATTGAATCTCGATAGTAATGATACACATGTTCATAACATTGATGCCAAAAGATGTAGAATTGATAATGATAATACCACTTTCTTGTGGCACTGCCGTTTAGGTCATATTGGCGTAAAACGCATGAGGAAGCTCCATGCTGATGGACTTTTGGAGTCACTTGATTTTGAATCACTTGACACATGTGAGCCATGCCTCATGGGCAAGATGACTAAAACTCCGTTCTCTGGAACAATGGAACGGGCAAGTGACTTATTGGAAATCATACATACTGATGTGTGCGGTCCGATGAGCATTGAGGCGCGCGGTGGTTATCGTTACTTTCTCACCTTCACTGATGACTTAAGTAGATATGGGTATATTTACTTAATGAAACACAAGTCTGAAACATTTGAAAAGTTCAAACAATTTCAGAGTGAAGTTGAGAATCATCGTAACAAGAAGATTAAATTCCTACGATCTGATCGAGGAGGAGAATATCTGAGTTATGAGTTTGGCAGTCACTTAAGACAGTGTGGAATTGTTTCACAATTAACACCGCCTGGAACACCACAGCGTAATGGTGTGTCCGAACGTCGTAATCGAACCTTATTGGATATGGTGCGATCTATGATGTCTCTTGCCGATTTGCCACTATCGTTTTGGGGTTATGCATTAGAGACAGCTGCATTCACTTTAAATAGGGCACCATCGGAATCCGTTGAGACGACGCCTTATGAACTTTGGTTTGACAAGAAGCCAAAACTGTCGTTTCTTAAAGTTTGGGGATGTGATGCTTATGTCAAAAAGCTTCAGCCTGAAAAGTTGGAACCCAAAGCGGAGAAATGCGTCTTCATAGGATACCCAAAAGAGACAGTTGGGTATACCTTCTATCTCAGATCCGAAGGCAAAGTGTTTGTCGCTAAAAACGGAACATTTCTTGAGAAAGAGTTTCTCTCGAAAGAATTGAGTGGGAGGAAGATAGAACTTGATGAGGTTGTTGAACCTTTACTTCAACCTGAGAGTAGCGCAGCGCAGAAAGTTGTTTCTGTGGAGCCTACATTAGCTGAAGAGGAAGTTAATGATGATGATCATGAAGCTTTGGATCAAGTTGCTATCGAACCTCGTAGGTCGACAAGGACGCGTACTACTCCTGAGTGGTACGGCAACCCTGTCTTAGAGGTCATGTTGTTAGACAACGATGAACCTACGAGCTATGGAGAAGCGATGATGGGCCCGGATTCCGAGAAGTGGTTAGAGGCCATGAAATCGGAGATGGGATCCATGTATGAAAACAAAGTATGGACTTTGGAAGTATTACCTGAAGGGCGTAAGGCCATTCAGAACAAATGGATCTTTAAGAGGAAGACGGACGCGGACGGTAATGTAACCGTCTATAAAGCTCGACTTGTGGCAAAGGGTTTTTCACAAGTTCAAGGAGTTGACTACGATGAGACCTTCTCACCCGTAGCGATGCTTAAGTCCGTCAGAATCATGTTAGCAATAGCTGCCTTTTTCGATTATGAAATTTGGCAGATGGATGTCAAAACAGCGTTCCTTAACGGTTACCTTAAGGAAGAGTTGTATATGATGCAACCAGAAGGTTTTGTCGATCCAGAAAATGCTGACAAAGTTTGCAAACTCCAGCGATCCATTTATGGACTGGTGCAAGCATCTCGGAGTTGGAATCTTCGTTTTGATGAGGTGATCAAAGCGTTCGAGTTTATACAAGTTTACGGAGAAGCTTGTATTTACAAGAAAGTGAGTGGGAGCTCTATAGCGTTTCTAATATTATATGTGGATGACATATTACTGATTGGAAACAATATAGAAATGCTGGAAAGCGTGAAGGAATATTTGAACAAGAGTTTTTCAATGAAGGACCTAGGAGAAGCTGCTTTCATATTAGGCATCAAGATCTATAGAGATAGATCGAGACGCTTAATAGGACTTTCACAAAGCACATACCTTGACAAAGTTTTGAAGAAGTTCAAAATGGATCAGTCCAAGAAGGGGTTCTTGCCTGTTTTGCAAGGTGTGAAGTTGAGTAAGACTCAATGCCCAGTGACTGCAGAAGATAGAGAAAAGATGAGTGTCATCCCCTATGCTTCAGCCATAGGCTCTATTATGTATGCAATGCTGTGCACAAGACCCGATGTCAGCCTTGCCATAAGTATGGTCGGAAGGTTTCAAAGTGATCCAGGAATGGGACACTGGACGGCGGTCAAGAATATCCTGAAGTACCTGAAAAGGACTAAGGACATGTTTCTCGTTTATGGAGGTGATCAAGAGCTCGTCGTAAAGGGTTACGTCGATGCAAGCTTTGACACTGATCCGGATGACTCTAAGTCGCAAACCGGATACGTATTTATTCTTAATGGGGGTGCGGTTAGCTGGTGCAGTTCCAAGCAAAGCGTGGTAGCAGATTCTACATGCGAAGCGGAGTACATCGCAGCCTCGGAGGCGGCGAAGGAAGGTGTCTGGATGAAGGAGTTCATGACAGATCTTGGAGTAGTGCCTAGTGCACTTAACCCAATGACTCTGTTTTGTGATAATACTGGTGCCATTTCTCTAGCCAAGGAACCAAGATTTCACAAGAGGACCAGACACATAAAGCGACGTTTCAATTCCATCCGCGATTACATCAAGGAGGACGACATAAATATTTGCAAAGTACACACGGATCTAAATGTTGCAGATCCGATGACTAAACCTCTTCCAAGGGCTAAACATGAACAACACCAGAACTGCATGGGTGTTCGATTCATAACAATGTAAATCACATAGTGATGTGAACTAGATTATTGACTCTAGTGCAAGTGGGAGACTGTTGGAAATATGCCCTAGAGGCAATAATAAATTGGTTATTATTATATTTCCTTGTTCATGATAATCGTTTATTATCCATGCTATAATTGTATTGATTGGAAACTCAAATACATGTGTGGGTACATAGACAACACTGTGTCCCTAGTATGCCTCTAGTTGACTAGATCGTTGATCAAAGATGGTTAAGGTTTCCTAGCCATTGACATGAGATGTCATTTGATAACGGGATCACATCATTAGGAGAATGATGTGATGGACAAGACCCAAACTGTAAACGTAGCATTTGATCGTGTCAGTTTATTGCTATTGTTTTCTGCATGTCAAGTATCTGTTCCTTTGACCATGAGATCATGCAACTCACTGACACCGGAGGAATACCTTGTGTGTATCAAACGTCGCAACGTAACTGGGTGACTATAAAGGTGCTCTACAGGAATCTCCGAGGGTGTCTGTTGGGTTGGCATGGATCAAGACTGGGATTTGTTACTCCGTGTGACGGAGAGGTATCTCAGGGCCCACTCGGTAATACAACATCACAATGAGCCTTGCAAGCAAAGTGACTAAAGAGTTAGCCACAGGATCTTGTATTACGGAACGAGTAAAGAGACTTGCCGGTAACGAGATTGAACTAGGTATAGTGATACCGACGATCGAATCTCGGGCAAGTAACATACCGAAGAACAAAGGGAACAGCATACGGGATTAACTGAATCCTTGACATAGAGGTTCGACCGATAAAGATCTTCGTAGAATATGTAGGAGCCAATATGGGCATCCAGGTCCCGCTATTGGTTATTGGCCGTAGAGGTGTCTCGGTCATGTCTACATAGTTCTCGAACCCGCAGGGTCTACACACTTAACGTTTGGTGACGATTAGTATAATTGAGTTATTATGTCGGTGACCGAAAGTAGTTCGGAGTCCCGGATAAGATCCCGGACATGACGAGGATCTCCGGAATAGTCCGGAGGTAAAGATTGATATATGTGATAATAGTGTTTTGATCTCAGGAAGGGTTCCGGAGTTCACCGGAAGGGGTTCCGGATGTTTACCGAAGTGTTCGGGTGCAGCAACACTTTATATGGGCCAAAGGGATAAAGCCCACGAGGTATTGGAAAGTGCAAAAAGTAGTTTTGCTGCCGCGTAAGCGGTACTACCGCTTGTGTGAAGCGGTACTACCGCCCGAGCGGTACTACCGCTTGTGTGAAGCGGTACTACCGCCCAAGCGGTACTACCGCTTGTGAGCGGTACTACCGCTTGTGCGCGGCTGTGCACGGTTCGGCAGGGATCCGAGTTGGACTCTTTTCCTGCGGGCCAAACCGACCTTGTGCGGGCAAAACCGACCTAGAGGAGGCTTTTACTCCAAGTTTAGACCCCAAGGCTCAACATATAAATAGAGGGGCAGGGCTAGCACACGGGAGACATCAAGATTTCCCCAAGCCGTGTGCGGCAGCCCTTACCCTCTAGTTCCTCCGTCATAATCTCCGTAGTGCTTGGCGAAGCCCTGCAGAGATTGTTCCTCACCACCATCACCACGCCGTCGTGCTGCTGGAACTCAACCACTACTTCACCATCGCTCGCTGGATCGAGGATGTGAAGGCGTCATCAAGCCGTACGTGTGTTGAACGCGGAGGTGCCGTCCGTTCGGCGCTAGTTCGTGATCGGATCGAGGGACGAATTGCGATTTGGATCGCGGAGACGTTCGACTACATCAACCGCGTTTCTTAAACGCTTCCGCTTAGCGATCTACAAGGGTATGTAGATTCACTCTCCCTCTCGTAGATGCTCATCACCATGGATAGATCTTGTGTGTGCGTAGGAAAATTTTTGTTTCCCATGCAACGTTCCCCAACAGGTGGGACGCGCGGGAGCAGCCGGGAGGGCAGTGCCCGGAACTAGCCGACGCTCAGAGCGCGCCAAACGCATGCCAACAGCGTGGTCACCACGTGGCATGGCGAGGAGAGGGCACGAGGGTCTGCCAAAAGATGTCTAGCATGTTGTCCCTCCAACCTACACCCCCACTGATGTGATGGCTCGATCAAAAAGACTATGAGTTGATGGGATGGATCAGCTAAAGTTTGCTGTAGCAAACTTGAGCAGGAAGGTGTGGTCAAATGAGATGGGTAAATGGAGAAGCAAGTTGTCACAGATGTCTAGGGTAGGAAGGGAAGCTTTGGACCAGGATTTAACATAGTTGCTTTACAACTACACAATTTGGTCCAAAAACTAGATCATGAAGTAGCACTCACATAGATGATTGGATTTAGCTGAAATTTGGTTTAGGATGATGATTTGGGCATATGAAGGCACCATAAAAATTTCATACCATTTGGATGAATAAAAATGGCACTTCCTTCACAATGCTCCACACTGGACAGAAACTTGGGGGAATTTTGTGGAGAAAATGACTTGACAAAATGATATGAATTTGGGCATGCTCAAAGGATATAGTGAGGATTGGGTCCTATATTAATTTCATAATTTTTTAAGCAATATAAAATATAGTTGCTTCACAAACTAAAATTATGACTAGGAAGCAAGATTTGAAGGTGTGCTCACATAGATTGTTCGATGGAGATTAAATTTGGCGGAGAGTAATTATTTGATCATATGAATGATCTACCAAAATTTCAACTCATTTGGATTAGCCTAGCTAGTACTTCCTTCACAAAGCTTCTCCCTGGACAGAAAATTTGGGAATTTGCTGAGGAAGATTTACTAGGAAAATGAAGCTGAATTTTGGCATGTAGCAATGATTTGGGTGTGATAGATTGCCCAAAAAATTTGAAGGCAATCAAGCAAAGATAAATAGCACTTCCTTCACAAAGTGCCATACTGGACAAAATAGGAAATGAATATTCTTGAATTATTTTTGAACTAGGCAAGGATGGGTTTTGGCATATTAGTGGAAGATATGATCCAAAGAATTTATGAGAATTTTGTGGGAATTTTGGGAATGACAGAAATATAGGTTGCTTCACAACCTAGGGCAAACAGGGTTATTCCTTTAATAGAAAAAGGAATATTCCCAAGAAATAAAAATTGGGGTTGGGCTAAGATGGAAATGACTTGGCCTTGGAATATATTTGAGAATGACAAGCCACTTAGAAGTGGCAGGAGAGAAGATCTTCCCAGGTTTCAAGACCACAGAGCCACGAAAAAAGGAACTCCAAATAAAAATTCGGAGAAATCCAAAAGAAAAAGAAAGAGCCAAAAATCGGGGTGTTACAAACCTACCCCCCTTACGATAAATCTCGTCCTCAAGATTTGGTTGCTCAGGGAACAAGTATGAATATTCTGACTTAAGGAAACCGTTTCCAACTCGGGTATCCTTTTTCCTTTATATGATGTTCCCACTGAATTTCATATGACCTGATTACCTTGCTCTGGGGTGGTTTGCTTCACCGTATCCAACATTCTGACAGGTCTTCCTTCATATGTTCATCCTTGTTTTGACATTCAATTCTTTTATGTCTGCTGGCTTGTCTGATATTATCATGACTGGAATTTCCATAAGTCCGGGAGTGATTTCCAATTGACGTGACACTCTTCCATCCAGCACCAATAGTATTCAATGGAGTTATGAACAAGTTTCCTCGGTGGACACAAAACATTTACTCCTTGCATCGGGTTACTCGAGTAGATGCATGTCCTCCGGGTTCAAAACAATGCTGAGAATCATAACCGTTCTCTTGGCGGAATCTGACTGCTAGCAGGGATCTTCTGAATCATCTTGGCTCACTTCTTTGTCTCAGATCCGTGCCAACAATTCAGCTGTCACCTTGATATGAGGTCCTTACATCCAGAGTAGACCCCTTGGGTGTGTGTTCATGGTGATTAATACGGAATCAGACTGTCTTGGGTATCCGTACCATGTTGTTCATGCAACAATTATCATACCTGGATTGCCGGTCTTGCTTCTTCATTAATGTTCTCTTTTTTTTGGATATTTTGCTGCAAGAGCTTGGCCTTGTATACCCATAATTCTTCGTGTGACCATAGGTGTTATCAGGTGCAATATTCCAGCAAACATACCTTATCCTTATCCTTATCCTATGACCATGCAACAACGCTTAACTGGCAAGTTCATCATCTCACAAGCTCTAACTGTAGGGCAATGATCATCCGAACCTTTGCAAGAAATCGGCAAATAAACCAGTAGCCACCAGAACGGTCTTTACAACTCAGATCTGGGACATTACTGAAATAACTCAACCATGGCCCATGATGGCTGAAAAGCAGCTCAGAACATGAGGTAGTGTTGTTAAGAAGAATGTAGCAGTTCCCTAAGACGGCCGAAAAATAGCTCAGAGCATAGGGTCACTGCCACAAAAAGAAACTCAACAGCTGCCCGAGACGGCCGAAAAACAGCTCAGAACACGGGACAGTTGTTAAAAAGAGAAATATAAAGTCGGCATCCACCCCGGACGGCCGAAAGCAGCTCAGAACATAGGCGTGGTGCCGTTACCAAGGAAAGGTAAGCAAGGGTTCATCATGATCATATACCAGGTTCACAGTTACTTGTATAGAGCTCACTGCTGTTGTCAATCATACATGACAGTGACAGAGGTTAATGATATCACTTTGTCGGGTGTGAGGAAGCTGGCCTTGATATCCACTGTCAGGATTGTTGTCCCAACATTGTCTTGCTTCATAGCTTGTCAGACATTGCATCACACTGAGGTGTATACTGGCTTTCTTCCTCTTACATAATTCATGTGGTTGTTGGTTTCTCACCATGCTTGCATCATCGTACGAGTGACTTGCATGACCTTGGCAGCATGCTCACAATATATATGGAAGCATGTGTATCTGAGCATTTGATTTCCAAGGCATATGAAGGCACCATAAAAATTTCATACCATTTGGATGAATAAAAATGGTACTTCCTTCACAATGCTCCACACTGGATAGAAACTTGGGGGAATTTTGTGGAGAAAATGACTTGGCAAAATAATATGAATTTTGGCATGCTCAAAGGATATAGTGAGGATTGGGTCCTGGATTAGTTTCAGAATTTTTGAAGCAATATAAAATATAGTTGCTTCACAAACTGAAATTATGACCAGGAACCAAGATTTGATGGTGTGCTCACATAGATTGTTGGATGGAGATGAAATTTGGTGGAGAGTAATGATTTGATCATATGAATGATCTACCAAAATTTCAACTCATTTGGATTAGCCTAGCTAGTACTTCCTTCACAAAGCTTCTCCCTGGACAGAAACTTTGGGAATTTGCTGAGGAAGATTTACTAGGCAAATGAAGCTGAATTTTGCATGTGGCAATGATTTGGGTGTGATAGATTGCCCAAAAATTTTTAAGGCAATCAAGCAAAGATAAATAGCACTTCCGTCACAAAGTGCCATACTGGACATAATAGGAAATGAATATTCTTGGATTATTTTTGAACTAGGCAAGGATGGGTTTTGGCATATTAGTGGAAGATATGATCCAAAGAATTTATGAGAATTTTGTGGGAATTTTGGGAATGACAGAAATATAGGTTGCTTCACAACCTAGGGCAAACAGGGTTATTCCTTTAATAGAAAAAGGAATATTCCCAAGAAATAAAAATTGGGGTTGGGCAAAGATGGAAATGACTTGGCCTTGGAATAGATTTGAGAATGACAAGCCACTTGGAAGTGGCAGGAGAGAAGATCTTCCTAGGTTTCAAGACCACAGAGCCATGGAAAAAGGAACTCCAAATAAAATATCGAAGAAATCCAAAAGAAAAAGAAAGGGCCAAAAATCGGGGTGTTACAGCAGCCTCCATGAGCGTGCTCACAACATGCTTGAACGCGGCCGCAATCTGCGACCGGGCATCTGCGGCAGCTGACACAACCGCTACTGCAGCTGAGATGGCGGCAGCAACATCTGCGGTGGGGATAGCAAATGGCGAGAGCGGGACAAGAGCTGTCCGTTCCGCGGCGGCCGCCTTAGCCCTGATGGAGGCTGCCTGCGCCCAGCTCCTGGCGGTTGATACGTCCATTTTGCATCATGTTGTCCTATTGTTATTTATAGTGTTTTTTATCAATATAACACTTTGTGGAGCAATTCTAATGCCTTTTCTCTCTTAATATGCAAGATTTACATAAGGAGGGAGATTGCCGGCAGCTGGAATTCTGGACCTGAAAAAGCTATGTCAGAGATACCTATTCTGCACATCTCCAAATGAGCTGAAATTTCACAGAGATTTATTTTGGAATAAATAAAAAATACTGGAAGAAAGAAGTACTAGAGGGGGCCATCCAGGTGCCCACGAGGCACCAGGGCGCGCCACCCCCCCAGGCGCGCCCTGGTGGCTTGTGGGGCCCCTGGCCAGCCTCCGGTGCCCATTTTCTGGTATATAAGCCCATTTGCCCTAGAAAAAATAAGGAGAAGTCTTTTGGGACGGAGCACCACCGTCTCGAGGCGGAACTTGGGCAGGAGCACTTTTGCTCTCCGGCGGAGTGATTCCGCCAGGGATACTTCCCTCCGGGAGGGGCAAATCGAAGCCATCGGAATCACCAACGATCCTCTCATCATGGGAGGACCAATCTTCATCAACATCTTCAACAGCACCATCTCATCTCAAACCCTAGTTCATCTCTTGTATTCAATCTTTGTCTCAAAACCTCAGATTGGTACCTGTGGGTTGCTAGTAGTGTTGATTACATCTTGTAGTTGACGCTAGTTGGTTTATTTGGTGGAAGATTATATGTTCAGATCCATTATGCTATTCAATACCCCTCTGATCTTGGACATGAACATGATTTGTGAGTAGTTACTTTTGTTCTTGAGGACATGGGAGAAGTCTTGTCATAAGTAATCATGTGAATTTGGTATTCGTTCGATATTTTGATGATATGTATGTTGTTGATTCTCTTAGTGGTGTCATGTGAACGTCGACTACATGACACTTCACCATCTTTGGGCCTAAGGGAATGCATTGTGGAGTAGTAATTATATGATGGGTTGCTAGAGCTTAAACCCTAGTTTATGCGCTATTCCGTAAGGGGCTGATTTGGATCCATATGTTTAATGCTATGGTTAGATTTATCTTAATTCTTCTTTCGTAGTTGCGGAAGCTTGCGAGAGGGGTTAATCATAAGTGGGAGGTTTGTTCAAGTAAGAACAGCACCCAAGCACTAGTCCACCCACATATCAAATTATCAAAGTAGCGAACGCGAATCAAACAAACATGATGAAAGTGACTAGATGAAATTCCCATGTGTCCTCGAGAACGCTTTGCTTATTTTAAGAGATCGTTCTGGCCTATCCTTTTCAACAAAAAGGATTGGGCTACCTTGCTGCACTCTTTGTTACTATTGCTACTTGTCACTTGTTACAAATTATCTTGCTATCAAACTACCCGTTACCCATAATTTTAGTGCTTGCAGAAAATACCTTGCTGAAAACCGCTTGTCATTTCCTTCTGCTCCTCGTTGGGTTCGACATTCTTACTTATCAAAAGGACTACGATTGATCCCCTATACTTGTGGGTCATCAAGACTCTTTTCTGGCGCCGTTGCTGGGGAGTGAAGCACCTTTGGTGAGTGGAATTTGGTAAGGAAACATTTATATTACGTGCTGAAATTTACTGTCACTTGTCACTATGGAAAGTAATCCTTTGAGGGGTTTGTTCGGGGTAGCTTCACCTCAACTGGAAGCACAAAGTGTTGCTCCTCAACCTACTGCACCTACTGAAAATATTTATTATGAGATTCCTTCGGGTATGATAGAGAAACTGCTAGCTAATCCTTATGCAGGAGATGGAACGGTACATCCTGATATGCACTTGATCTATGTTGATGAAATTTGTGGATTGTTTAAGCTTGCAGGTCTATCCGGAGATGGAGTTAAGAAGAAAGTATTCTCTTTATCTTTGGAGGGAAAGGCATTGACATGGTATAGGCTACGTGATGATATTGGAATGTGGGACTGGAATCGATTGAAATTGGAATTTCATCAAAAGTTTTATCCTATGCATCTGGTTCATCGTGATCGGAATTATATATATAATTTTTGGCCTCGTGAAGGAGAAAGCATCGTTCAAGCTTGCGGGAGGCTTAAGTACATGATGTACACATGCCCCAATCATGAGCTCTCAAGAGAAATTATCTTACAGAATTTTTATGCTCCGCTTTCTCATGATGATCAAACCATGCTCGATTCTTCTTCGACTGGCTCCTTTATGAAGAAAAGTATTGAATTCAGATGGGATCTTCTGGAAAGAATTAAACGTAACTCTGAAGATTGGGAACTCGACAAAGGTAAAGAGTCAGGTATAACACTTGAGTTTGATTGTGTTAAATCTTTTATGGATACCGATGCTTTTCATAAGTTTAGCACTAAATATGGACTTGACTCTGAGATAGTAGCTTCCTTTTGTGAATCATTTGCTACTCATGTTGATCTCCCCAAGGAGAAGTGGTTTAAATATCATCCTCCTGTTAAAGAAAAGATTGAGGAACCCATTAGTGTTAAAGAAGAAACAATTGTTTATCATGTTGATCCAATTGTGCCTACTGCTTATATTGAGAAACCACCGTTTCCTGTTAGGATCAAGGAACAAGCTAAAGTTTCAACTGTGGTTAACAAAAGTAATATTAGAGCACCTAGACCCTCTGAACAAATTAAAGTTGAAACTAATGTTGCTATGGTTAAAGATCTCTTGGTCGATAATATTGATGGGCATGTTATTTACTTCTGTGATGAAGCAACTAGAATTGCTAAACCAGATCCTAAAGATAAAAACAGACCCGTAGTAGGCATGCCTGTTGTCTCTGTTAAAATAGGAGATCATTGCTATCATGGCTTATGTGATTTGGGTGCTAGTGTGAGTGCTATTCCGTTTACCTTATATCATGAAATTATGAACGATATTGCACCTATTGAAATAGAGGACATTGATGTTACTATTAAACTTGCAAACAGAGATACCATTACACCGCTTGGGATCATTAGAGATGTTGAAGTCTTGTGTGGAAAAATAAAATACCCTATTAATTTTCTAGTCCTCGGTTCTCCACAAGATAATTTTTGTCCCATTATATTTGGTAGACCTTTCTTGAACACTGTTAATGCCAAGATTGATTGTGCTAAGGAAACTGTTAGTGTTAATTTTGGTGGCATGTCTCATGAGTTTAATTTCTCCAAGTTTCATAGACAACCTCAGGATAAAGAATTGCCTAGTAAAGATGAAATTATTTGTTTTGCTTCTATTGCCGTACCTCACACTGATCCGTTAGAACAATATTTGCTAGACCATGAAAACGATATGCACATGAATGAAAGAAATGAAATAGATAGGATGTTCTTTGATCAACCACCTATCCTTAAACACAATTTGCCTGTTGAAACTCTTGGAGGTCCTCCTCCACCTAAAGGTGACCCTGTATTTGAATTGAAGCAATTGCCTGATACATTGAAATATGCTTATCTAGATGAAAAGAAGATATATCATGTTATTATTAGTGCTAACCTTTCAGAGCATGAAGAAAAGAGATTACTAAAAACTCTGAGGAAGCACCGTGCTGCTATCGGATATACTCTTGATGATCTTAAGGGCATTAGTCCCACTCTATGTTAGCACAAAATTAATATGGAGCCTGATGCTAAACCAGTTGTCAACCACCAATGATGATTAAATCCTAAGATGAAGGAAGTGGTAAGAACTGAAATATTAAAGCTTCTGGAAGCAGGTATAATCTACCCCATAGCTGATAATAGATGGGTAAGTCCCGTTCATTGTGTCCCCAAGAAAGGAGGCATTACCGTTGTTCCTAATGATAAAAATGAACTCATTCCACAAAGAATTGTAACTGGTTATAGGATGGTAATTGATTTCAGAAAATTAAATAAAGCTACTAGAAAAGATCATTACCCCTTGCCTTTTATTGATCAAATGTTAGAAAGATTGTCTAAGCATACACACTTTTGTTTCCTAGATGGTTATTCTGGTTTCTCTCAAATACCTGTATTACCTGAAGACCAAGAGAAAACCACCTTTACTTGTCCTTTTGGAACTTATGCTTATCGTCGTGTGCCTTTTGGTTTATGTAATGCACCTGCTACCTTTCAAAGATGTATGACTGCTATATTCTCTGACTTTTGTGAAAAGATTGTTCAGGTTTTCATGGATGATTTCTCCATTTATGGAACTTCTTTTGATGATTGCTTAAGCAACCTTGATCGAGTTTTGTAGAGATGCAAAGGAACTAATCTTGTCTTGAATTGGGAGAAGTGCCACTTTATGGTTAATGAAGGTATAGTCCTTGGGCATAAAATTTCTGAAAGAGGTATTGAAGTTGATAAAGCTAAGGTTGATGCGATTGAGAAAATGCCATGTGCTAAAGATATCAAAGGTATAAGAAGTTTCCTAGGTCATGCTGGTTTCTATAGAAGGTTTATAAAAGACTTCTCTAAAATTTCTAGGCCTCTTACCAATCTCTTGCAAAAAGATGTTCCATTTGTTTTTGATGATGATTGTGTAGAAGCCTTTGAAACACTTAAGATAGCCTTAACCTCTGCACCTATTGTTCAACCACCCGATTGGAACTTGCCTTTTGAAATTATGTGTGATGCTAGTGATTATGCTGTTGGTGCTATTCTAGGACAGAGAGTTGATAAGAAATTAAATGTTATCCATTATGCTAGTAAAACCCTAGACAGTGCTCAAAGAAATTATGCTACTACTGAGAAAGAATTTCTAGCAGTTGTGTTTGCATGTGATAAATTCAGATCTTATATTGTTGATTCCAAGGTTACTGTTCACACTGATCATGCTGCTATTAAATACCTTATGGAAAAGAAAGATGCTAAACCCAGACTCACTAGGTGGGTTATATTGCTACAAGAATTTGACTTGCATATTACCGATAGGAAGGGAGCTGAGAATCCCGTGGCAGATAATTTGTCTAGAATGGAAAATGTTCTTGATGACCCACTTCCTATTAATGATGATTTTCCTAATGAACAATTAGCTATGATAAATGCTTCTCGTAATACTCCTTGGTATGCAAACAATGCTAATTATATTGTTGCTAAATTTATACCACCTAGCTTTACATATCAACAAAAGAAAAAGTTTTTCTTTGATTTAAGACATTACTTTTGGGATGACCCACATCTATATAAAGAAGGAGTAGATGGTATTATTAGACGTTGTGTACCTGAGCATGAACAGGAACAAATCCTATGTAAGTGTCACTCCGAGGCCTATGGAGGACATCATGCGGGAGACCAAACTGCGCATAAGGTACTACAATCTGGTTTTTATTGGCCTACTCTTTTCAAGGATGCTCGTAAGTTTGTTTTATCTTGTGATGAATGTCAAAGAATCGGTAATATTAGTAAACGTCAGGAAATGCCTATGAATTAATCACTTGTTATTGAACCATTTGATGTTTGGGGATTTGATTATATGGGACCTTTTCCTAAATCCAATGGGTATACACATATTTTAG
The DNA here is from genome assembly GCA_039707655.1 of Elymus sibiricus. Taxonomy (NCBI): domain Eukaryota; kingdom Viridiplantae; phylum Streptophyta; class Magnoliopsida; order Poales; family Poaceae; genus Elymus; species Elymus sibiricus. The sequence continues at coordinate 72,565,092 of CM077672.1, read as the reverse complement.
TTGCTGTTGATTACGTTACTAAGTGGGTAGAAGCTATTACAACTAGTAGTGCTGATCATAACACTTCTATTAAAATGCTTAAAGAAGTTTTTTTCCTGAGGTTCGGAGTCCCTAGATATTTAATAACTGATGGTGGTTCACATTTTATTCATGGTGCATTCCGTAAACTGCTTGCTAAATATGATGTCAACCATAGAATTGCATCTCCCTATCACCCTCAATCTAGTGGTCAAATTGAATTGAGCAATAGAGAAATAAAATTAATTTTGCAAAAAACCATTAATAGATCTAGAAAGAATTGGTCTAAGAAACTTGACGATGCATTATGGGCTTATAGAACTGCTTATAAAAATCCTATGGGTATGTCTCCTTATAAAATGGTTTATGGAAAGGCATGTCATTTACCTCTTGAGTTAGAACATAAAGCATATTGGGCAATTAAATAACTCAATTATGATTTAAAACTTGCCGGTGAAAAGAGGTTATTTGATATTAGCTCATTAGATGAATGGAGAACCCAAGCTTATGAAAATGCCAAACTATTTAAAGAAAAAGTTAAAAGATGGCATGATAGAAGAATTCAAAAACGGGAATTCATAGTGGGTGAGTATGTTCTATTGTACAATTCTCATTTGAGATTCTTTGCAGGAAAACTTCTCTCTAAATGGGAAGGACCGTATATCATTGAAAAAATTTATCACTCCGGAGCCATCAAAATAAAGAACTCTGAAGGCACTAATCCGAGAGTGGTGAATGGGCAAAGAATTAAGCATTATATTTCAGGTACTCCCATTAATGTTGAAACTAATATTATTGAAACAATTACCCCGGAGGAATACGTAAGAGAGACCTTCCAGAACACTCCAGAACCCTGAAAAGGAAGAGGTACGTGATACGGTAAGTAAACCGACTCCAAAAATTCCATAAAAATACTTTCTGTCAGTTTTGGAATATTAGAAAAAATACAAAAATAAGAAACAACCAAGGGGACCCACGAGGTGCACACGAGACACCAGGGCGCGCCACCCCTCAGGCGTGCCCTGGTGTCTCGTGGGCCCCTCGTGAGCCTTCCCGACTCCGTTTTCTTCTGGAATACTTGTTTTGCAAGATAAAAATTCTTTATATATACTCCCGGATGTTTTGACCACCGTATCACAGAAATCTCCTTTGTTGTTGTTTCGTGCTATTTTTCTGACAGATCCAGATTGCCATGGCTCCCCAAAGGCTCCGTACCAAGCACCGTATTGTGCAACCATCGTCGGGCAAACGCCCCTACAGCGAGGTCTACTACGAGTGGTCATCGGGGGAGGAAGACAATGGCAAGGAGGACAAGGCCGAGGAAGTTGCGGGAACCCAGGCTCCAGAAGGAGGGCAGGCCATCCCCATGGAGGAGACCGCAGAGAAGGGAGATATCCTTCAACCCCTCTATGATCATCTTCCCCCATCCGTAATTGAAGCCCTAAGAGTCTTTGAAATAGTTTGTGCTCAGATTACATCTCTCACTCGTGAAGTTATTTTGTTGGAAGAGCAAAACATCACCCTTCGGAGCATCAACCATAAACTGGAGTATCTGCTAAAGTTGAAGGACAAGCCCACCACTTCATCACCACCACCATCACCGAAGAAAGAAACTTGAGTACACGGGTATGGGCACTCCCCTTGGCTTGTGCCAAGCTTGGGGGAGGTGCCCCGGTATCGTATCACCATCACTTTTATTATCTTTACCTGTTTTTAGTTCGATCCTTAGTTATTTCGTGATCTAGTTGAATAAAAGTTTAGTATGATCTATTTTCGAGTGCTAGTTTCATGATGTATCTATCTATGTAATTGAGTTGAGAGTTATATAATAAAGAGTAGTTTGAGTTTTTGCTTCTTTACTTTTATGTTTCAATCTTAGCAATGAAAATAATGAAAAAGATCATATGCTAATCTTATGGAAAGTAATGACATTACATAAAGAAAAGTATAAGTGGTAAAATTTATTGAAAGTTAACAAACATAGCATTGGTCAATGATGCAATTCATGAAAAAATTAATAAGGGAAGAGAAGATTCACATGCAAATACACTATCTTGGACATCTTTTATGATTGTGAGCCCCCATTGAGTATTTTATGTCAAATTGTTGACGTTGGACAAGGAAGACAACGTAATGAATTATGTTTGCTTATATTCACATAGAAGTTATATTGTCATAGATCCTCCAACATGTGGTGCTTGCCCAATATCTTTGCTAGCCAAAAATCCGCACCAAGTAGAGATACTACTTGTGCATCCAAAACCCTTAAGCCCAGTTTCATGTCATGAGAGTCCACTATATCTACCTATGGATTGAATAAGATCCTTCAAGTAAGTTGTCATCGGTGCATAAAGCAATAAAAATTGCCTCTAAATATGTATGAACTTTTATTGTAAGGGAAAATAAGCTTTCTACGAACTTGTGATGGTAAAGAAATAAAAGTGACGGACTGCATAATAAAGGTTGCTATCACAAGGGGCAATATAAAGTGACGTTCCTTTGCATTAAGAGCTTGTACATCCAACAACAAAAAAGCATGACGGTCACCGCACAAATCACAAGAAGCTTCTCTGACGGTGTCCTGGATTAGGGGGTGCTAACCGGGCCGACCCGTCTCCTCGGTTGGGCCGATGTACCCCCGTACGTGACCAAGATGGACTCCGAAGGCTGTACGAGGGAGGCGTGATCAATGCTGTCTCTGCCGAAGACTTGTAGTACACTTCAAGATTTGTCCAGCCGCCTTATTCCTAGATACCGACATTGTAACCCTAGATACCCTCCCTAGCGTGTATATAAGCCATAGGGTTTAGCCCGTAGAGGGGACATCAACACAACATTGCTTACCTAGCCTTAGAAGTTGGAATCACATTATGATCTCGAGGTAGATCAACTCTGTACTCGATACATCTTCATCAATATAACAGAAGCAGGACGTAGGGTTTTACCTCCATCAAGAGGGCCCGAACCTGGGTAAACACCGTCTCCATTGTCTCTGTTACCATCGACCCTAGATCCGCAGCTCGGAACCCCCTACCCCGAGGTCTGCCGGTTTTTACACCGACACTGGTGCTTTCATTGAGAGTTCCACTGCGCGATCACCGGAAGGGTCGATGGCTCACCTATGGATCAATCACACTAACGGCTGTGGGGACGTCTACGTCCCCGTACAACTCTTCGTCTTCGGCAGCATGATGTTCTGCGCCGATTCGACGGGAAACTTGACTTCCGTCGAGAACTACACGCCAGGACGGGTCATAACCTTTGGTGGCCTCGAGTACACTGCCGATTCCCACGGCGACTCGTCCTATCGGGATGGACGCCTGGCCTGATCGAAAGCTCGGCCGGTTCTGGAGGCTCGACCCCAGAATCGAACTCTGTCATGACGTCTTTTGAGACTACCAACGCCGCCACTCCGGAGGATCGCCCCTCAACCCCTGGTTCGGAGAGAGATCTGGCTCCCACTCCCGAAGCGGTGCCAGAGGTGATTTCGAATCAAAACTCCGAACTACGTTCAGATTCCCTTCGCTCCGAAGACACGCCTGGTCACATACCGGATGAGCTTCGAATCAGCCCTGCCTACGGCGCATCCATGGATCCCGAAGAGTTATCCCACCTTGATGAGATGCTTTGCCTTATCCAGAGCATGTCCATCTCGTACGGCAAGACTTCGGTTTACGATCAGATCGGACATAAAGCCGACGATAGGTAAATTTACATTCCACCTACCACCCACCTAGTCGCCACGATCGATGATTTAACCAACGTGTTGGACTACGGCGAACCCTCAGATATGGAGGAGGACGCCGACGGCCGCATCGAGAACACCTTGCCCTCGGTCAACACGGGCAGGTGGACCGCCACATCCACCTACGATGTCTATATGGTGGACACCCCCAACTCCCCTCCCAGACGCCGGCGACGGCGCCGAAGGGGCAATAATGGGGAACCTAGTGGCAACGACGCAACAGCCAATGACGGCAATGACGAGGACGGCAACGCCGATAACCCTGAGGAGGACATTGAAGCCTCCCCAGTAAGGAACGGCACACCAGACCAACCTCTTGTGGACTCTGATCCCGATGACCTCTTCGAAGGGGCCGACGACAATTACATGCTGGAGTCTGAGGAAGATGACAACCTCGGTACCGAGGACTTCATCATACCCGAGGACCCCTTCGAACAAGAACGCTTCCGGTGATGCCTCGTCGCGATGGCCCGGAGCTTAAAACGCAAGCAGCAGCAGCTGCAGGAAAATACCGACACGCTAAATGAAAAGTGGGTTGAAGTGCTTTCTGCCGAGCAAGATATGGAGGACCGACGCCGTAGTGCACCGAAGTCTTACCCACGCAGGCGCCTCCTACCAGAATTCGACGAAGAGCTTGCTGACGACCTTGACCGGCCCCCTAGAGGCCGGGACAGGCCAAGACGAGAAGACCATGGTGAAAGGCCACCCCCACGCCGTCATGGTAAAGAACCCGTGGACCACCTGGATCCTCGCGACGCTAGACGTCGTATTGAAGAAAATAGGGCTCCCCCTCGGTCCATCTATGGATCCAGGGGACGCGCCCCCGCTGGGCCCAACGGCTACGATGCCTGGGTGGACAGGAACGACCGTGCCCGAGATCAAGCTTACTCATGGCTCTCTCCCGAGACCCGACGAGATCCTCCTCGGTCCCGAGGTCCAGCTCACCCAATCTGTTTTACAGACAGGGTGATGGAGCATCAGTTCCCGGAAGGGTTTAAACCCATTAACATAGAATCATACGATGGTACCACGGACCCAGCAGTCTGGATCGAGGATTTCCTCCTACACATACATATGGCCAATGGAGATGACCTCCATGCCATCAAATATCTGCCGCTCAAATTAAAGGGGCCGGTGAGACACTGGCTTAATAGCCTCCCTCCTCACTCTATCGGCAGCTGGGAGGCCCTAGAAGACGCTTTTCGGGCAAACTTCCAGGGCACGTATGTCCGACCTCCGGACGCTGATGACCTCAGCCGTGTTACCCAGCAGCCAGGCGAATCAGCCCAGAAATTCTGGAATAGGTTCCTCACCAAGAAGAACCAGATTATAGACTGTTCCGATGCCGAGGCCATCGCCGCCTTCAAAAATAATATTCGGGACGAATGGCTAGCCCGACAGCTCGGCCAGGATAAGCCGAGGACTATGGCCGCCCTGACATCTCTGATGACCCGCTTTTGCACGGGTGAGGATAGCTGGCTCGCCCGAAGTACTCATAATGGCGAGGCAGGCACCTCGGAAACCCGCGACGCCAATGGAAAACCGAAGCGCAATAAAAATAAGCGCAGGTATAAAAACGGCGGAAGCGACACTGAGGACGCCGCGGTCAACGCTGGATTCGCCGGACCTAAATCCGGGCAGAAGAGAAAACCCTATAAGGGGAGCAAAGACGGACCTAGCCAGCTTGACAGGCTCCTGGACCGCCCATGTGGGATTCACGGTACTCAGGAAAAACCAGCAACACACACTAATAGGAATTGCTGGGTCTTCTAACAAGCTGGCAAGATAGCGGCAGAGGGTCAGAATAAAACCCAACGCCGCAGCGACGACGAGGATGAACCTCGGCAGCCCAATAATGGAGGGCAAAAGAAATTTCCAAATGAGGTAACAGAGGTCAATATGATCTATGTCACCCACATCCCTAAACGGGAGAGAAAGCGTGTGCTTCGGGACATATATGCGTTGGAGCCAGTCGCCCCGAAGTATAACCCATGGTCGGCCTACCCGATCACCTTCGACAAGCACGATCATCTGACCAGCATCAGGCATGGCGGATCTGCGGCGCTCATTCTGGACCCTATTGTTGATGTTTATCATCTAACACGCGTCCTGATGGACGGGGGAAGCAGTCTTAACCTCATCTACGAGGACACGGTTCGGAAGATGGGCATTGATTCATCTCGGATAAAGCCGAGCTCTACGACCTTTAAAGGTGTCATTCCGGGCATCGAAGACCGTTGTACCGGGACAGTCACCCTCGAGGTAGTCCTCGGTTCGCCCGAGAACTTCAGAAGCGAGGAGTTAATCTTCGACATCGTACCCTTCCGGAGTGGATACCATGTGCTCTTAGGACGCACGGCCTTTGCACGCTTGAACACAGTCCCCCATTACGCCTACCTCAAGCTCAAAATGCCGGAACCCAACGGTGTCATTACAGTCAATGGTAACACCAGGAACAGACCGCGGCTTTTGCAGCCGAGGTCCAAGCATCCGAGGAGGCAGCTCGCAGCGATAAATGCGCCGCTCACTCTTTGAAGCGCGCCCGGGTTGCACAAGTCGACCTCGGCCAGCTACCCCCGCACCTGAAATAGGGATGTGGGCTCCTCGCGTGCCCTAGCTACGGGCACTACGTCCCCAGGGTGCACAACTTCGCACTCAAAATTCCCTGGGACACCGAGGAGCCAGTACAACTACTCACGCGTCACGCGCGGATCAACCACGCGAGGACAAGGCTTAGCGCCCCTGCATAGACAGGCATCTGTAAAAGAAGTAGCCGAGCGTCACTACGTCTCTGTGGCCTTAACCACAGAACAATGCCGGCAAACACCTCCCTTTGGGGAACTCGGTTATTAAACACTTTGAGTGTATAAAGGGCCGGTCAGGCATCAGCCTTCGCAAATCAGCCGTCGCCAATTAAGAGCGATCTGTTCAACAGTTCGGAAACGCAGACGTGCGGCAGGCTTCGGTCCGGATCCTTTAAAATCCGCCAGTAATTATCCGACCTGTTTTTTCCTCTTTCTTCCTTACTATTAATGTTGTACTCTTTCGATTACTCTCGTCACAACCGGGCTTGTACATAATTGACATTATGATATACAGAAACCGTGCCCTTTCAAGGTCTTTATTGTATTTCTTTATCAGCATAGCTCCGGGACGATGAAGTATTTAAAAAATATGCAATTGTATATCAAAGTCCGATGTATTCGGCGTCCTGGATTTTTGGCCTTATATGCATCAGTTTCGAACCTAGATTTCGGTCAATAGTTGGGTTGCCCGGCTCCTATGTGTACCCCTTACATTCCCGATGTATTCGACTAAGGGTGTAATAGGAGAACCACTGCGATTGCGCCGCCAGGTTAATTGGCATGGTGCCTCAGTGGAGAAAGCCGAAAACTGACTATCTGGGTGAGCGCAAACTGGTCTGCCATCCGGCGACCGCGTCAAGCGATGTGACGATAGAGATCACCCATGTCAAACGAAGGGCTTTTATTTCTAGCCGAAGTGTGCCACGGCCTAGACCTCGGCCGCGTTAGCCGCACACTCCCTACGCCGGGGGCTGGTCCTCAGCCCCCGCAGTCAAACTCCTATGACTAAATGAAAGTTGTCAAGCCACTATAGTCCGATTGCCTAGTTCCTTTAAGTCATTGACCGCCTCTGGGTACCGAGACATCGGCCAAGGGTCAGATATGCCTTAAGGAGCACCCTCTGTATAACCTACACTGGGGCTGAAGCCGACGACTGGCCACTCTCATTTTGAACAGTCATATTGGAGGCATAATTGAATTATAAAATAAAATCATATGGAATCTCAAACCATCTTCATTCAAACACGGGATAACATCTTTACATTATACACTCCGGCATTCTGACGCATCACCTAAAAATACAGAGTGTCCTTGGGGCACATGGCCTCAGTCGCCCGAGCTCCTACCTCAACCTCGGCGAAGAACTGCCTGGCGGTCCACGGCTTGTCGGCAGGAGGGCCAGCGACACACGTCTCCGTGTCAACCTTGCGGAAGTGAGTCTTCACGCAAGCGTATGCCCTCTGCGCCCTTTCGAAGCATGCGAACCTCTTCCAACGCTCAACGCAGGGCATGACATTTTGGAGACGGGCCATCAGGCCGAAGAGACTCTGTGGCATGGCTTCGGCAGGCCACAAAGCGACGCAGAGGTCCTGGAGTGCCGGCCTTGTCATGCAGAACAGCTCGACCAGCTGCTTCACTCGATGATTCAGCAGCTGCCTAGACGGCGACCCCGGGAATTGACCCCAGAAGGCTTTCTCCGCCTCATGGCCTGCCAGTTGGCCGAAGTATGCCACCGCATCCTCCGCGCTCTGCGGGAGATCCTTGAAGACCTCTGCAGAATGCCATAATTGGGTGAGCTCGACACACCCTTTGCTGCCAAACATACACTGCAGCAAAAATTTCTTACCCGAGGCAATTTGCTCCACTTGCTGGAGCACCTCGCGATCCGCTCGGGCCGAGGTCTTGAGCTCGGCGTGGGCGCGCTGCAGCTTTTCGTCCGCTGCCCCTCCTCCTGAAGTTTGTCACGTGCTTCAAACACGCCCTTCAGGGTCTCTTCTACTTCTAGCACCCGTGCCTGATGCTTCTCTCCGGCCGCCTTCTCGGCAGCCCAGGCCTTCTCGGCCGCGGCGGCAGCATTCTCCTGCTGCCGCACTTCTTTCCGAGCTCTGTCAAGATCGGCCTTGAGCATCTCCAGCTCCGCTGTCAACACAGTTCGGCCTTATTTTGTTTTCCTTCACGCATATTACATATATATAGTAAATATGCACGGCAAGTTTTAACTTGCTTACCTTGAGACTGCTCAAGTTTCCGGTTCAGCTCCGCCATCTCTTCGGAGACGGAGTCCGGGGTCGAGGTCGAAACCTGGAACAAAACGGATCCTTATTGTAAAGGGAATAATTAAGATCCCTCATCGGCTCCTACTACATCAAGCGACCCCGATGCCGGTTTCTTGAAACCGACTTCGGGCTCGGGGGCTACTCACTCACTACGCCGTTTGGAAGGCTATACTCTTATGTCCTCGGACAAAACTCACAAAAACAAAAAGCTTAAATAAACAACATGAATGCGCAGAAATCATACCTCGAAACCGGCTGCGAGGTTCTTAAAAACCTCATGCAGGACGGCCCTTGCGGACCGGTAGCCCTCCAGCGCCGTGCCCATCAAGGCACGGTGCTCCTCCTTGATGGAAGCACCCCTCAGGGTCTCCTCCACCTCCTCGGTCCGCCCCACGCCAGCCCGTCCCGGGGCAGTGGCTGGGGCGACGGAATGACCTCGGGTGTCTCCATCCGAGTGGCCTCCGCCTGTTGTGATGGAGCCAAGGTAGACTCCGGCTGGGCCAACGACTGGCCCAGCAGTTCTTTGATGACCTCGGGGCGCTCTGTCCCCGGGTCTTGTCGGGCCGAGGTCTCATCCTCGGCCGTGGTCACCGCCTCGTCGGCCCCCGTCAAGTTGACTTCGGGGACCTGGGTGTACGTCGCCTCCCCCAAATTGTCAGGCTTTGGGGGAGAAGCAGCGGGCTCTGGAGTCCCGCTGGCTGATGGCAGCCCGTCTTAAGAGCCGCTGGGGATTACCCTCGGCGGACTGCACATGAAACACTACTTGTGTAAGATCCCCCCTTGCTGAAAAAGTGACTTAAGGAAAGACGATAGAGACAAGGGCTTACCCTCGAGGTGCCGGTTTCTTCCTCCCCATTGCGAGGGGGTCTTCCTCTGAGTCACCGGAGAGCTCGGCCCTCTCCGATGACTTGTTGGCGGCCTCGGATGAGGCTCGCCTCGGCCTCTTTGAGCCTTTCGGAGGCATAACCACGTCGGCGTCTTCTATCGCCAGCCTCTTCCCCTTCGGGAGGGGGGGGGGGGGGATCTCCTCCTCGCCTTCCTCGGCGCCGCCGTCTTGAGCGGCGGAGGTGTGGGTCTCTTCTGACTGGGTGACCGAGGCCCCCCTGGTCCGAGCACTGGACCTCCCTGTCTGGGGCTTCGTCCCTTTGGAGGCCACCACATGTGGCTCCTCGATCAGAAGCTGAGAGCAGGGGAGTTGGGGGCTGCTCCGGCAGTGGGGCTGGGCATCGTACCCCTTTTACCCAGGCCGATCACTTCTGCAAAATGTCAAAACACAACGATTCGAGTAAAAACTTTGATCCTCGACACAATTAACAAAGCACAGAGATTAAAGGGCAAAATTACTTACCGGGGGGGCCTCATAGCCGTGCTCGAGGCTGCGGTCCTCTCCCGCATGGGAGGATCTTATCCTTGGCCAGCTTCATGAGCTTCGTCCACATGGTGGCCAAGGTGGATCGGAAGAAGGTATTGATGGTGTCCATGTCTTCGGGCTTTTGTGCCCACATCGGTTTAGCCCGAAACTGGAGGGGAAGTATACGGCGATTGAGCATGACATTGATGACATCGGCCAGCTCAACCTTCCCCATCGTGGACCACCACAGGACCCTGTCGATCAGGGTCTCCACCTCTTCTGGCTTCCCCCAAGCAACGCCCTTCTCCTTCCAGGACTTGAGTTTCTTGGGTGGCCCGGCCGAGAAGGCCGGGACTTCGGTTTGACCAGGGGCAAGAGGTTCAGTGATATAAAACCACTCCCTCTGCCATTCCTTCACCGTTTCGATGAAGGTTCCTTTGAACCAGATGGCCCCCTGGTTCTTGCTGGCCATGGCTCCCCCGCACTACGTGAGATCCTGTCCGCTGGATTTCGGTTTGATCCCGAAAAGCTTCAGCCACAGGCCGAAGTGTGGCTCTCAGCGGAGGAAAGCCTCACAAACTGTGATGAAAGCGGCGAGGTGGAGAATAGAGTTGGGGGCCATGTGGTGGAAGTCTAACCCGTAGTAGAACATTACCCCGCGCACAAAGGGGTGCAGCGGGAACCCCAGGCCTCGGATGAGGTGGGGGACGAAGACTACCCGCTCCCCGGCGTTGGGAACGGGCACCAGTTGGTCGGCCGATGGAGCGCGGGCAGCGATGGTGGGGGCTAGGTACCCCGCGTCGCGCAGCTCGGCGATAGTCGCCGCTGTCACCGTGGAGCCGCCCCAGTGCCCCTTGAGGGTGTCGGCCATGGCTGGTTGAGAAGACTGAGCTCGTGAAAAAGGCGGGCATGCTGGTTGGATCTGGGCATTGGAGCTAGACGGCGTTACAGTAGGGAAGGAATGGGAGCGTGCGTCGTTGCGCTGCTCTCCCTTTGGTTCTTATAGGCCTATAAAAGGCCCAGAGTCCCCTGCTGCGCCGATAAATTCGCGACCGCTATCAAAAATGCCGTTGGAACACATGGGGGAAACAAAATCTTGATGATATCCCTGAGAAAGCGGGCACGATCTCTGTTTCGAACGGACGTGCCAGTAAACAAGTTGCCTCGAACCGCGATTTGAGGATGGGGTAGTAACTGCTCAACTCATCATGGAGCGAGCCTCTCCGTTAAAGTTGTCAGGCAGGATTGGATTGTTCATACCTGTACGACCATCCTTCGAGGCTAAGATACTTACACCCCTCGGACAGGGTACCAGCTCGATTGGACCACGGATATCGATCTCCTGTTAAAGAGAATCCGAAATGTAAAGTGGAACTCGTCTGTCAAGCCAAAGACTCCGGATCTGAAGTGATATCTGTCGACCATTGTCCTCGACGTAGAAGACCAGTTCGGGGGCTACTGATGGTGTCCTGGATTAGGGGGTGCTAACCGGGCCGACCCGTCTCCTCGGTTGGACCGATGTACCCCTGTACGTGACCAAGATGGACTCCGGAGGCTGTACGAGGGAGGCGTGATCAATGTTATCTCTGCCGAAGACTTGTAGTACACTTCAAGATTTGTCCAGCCACCTTATTCCTAGATACCGACATTGTAACCCTAGATACCCTCCCTGGCGTGTATATAAGCCATAGGGTTTAGCCCGTAGAGGGGACATCAACACAACATTGCTTACCTAGCCTTAGAAGTTAGAATCACATTACGATCTCGAGGTAGATCAACTCTGTACTCGATACATCTTCATCAATATAACAGAAGCAGGACGTAGGGTTTTACCTCCTGGGTAAACACCGTCTCCATTGTCTCTATTACCATCGACCTTAGATCCGCAGCTCGGGACCTCCTACCCCGAGGTCTGCCGGTTTTTACACCGACATTCTCCAACAACGGTCGGCAACCCACGGCTGAAGAGTTGGCAATCGCCGAGAGCGTTCGAGCAGCCGTCCGTTCATTCGCAGCATACATTGCCGCGATGGAGCCCGTCCAAGCCCAGACCGTGGCCGCCCACGCCCAGCTCGTGGCGGCCTTTTCCGAAGAGACAGCGGATGCGGATGGCGAGATGCTTGCCGAGTATGGTGCGATGGATGCCATGGTGCCCCTTCCCCAGGAGATCGTTGGGCGCGAGTTGGACATGGAGGAGGCGGCGGAGATCGATGAGCGCCAGGCGGAGTAGTAGTCTTTGTTTAGAGCGCCGGTCTTTTGTTAGAGTAATGTTTAGGTCAGCTAGCTCTATTTAATTGGTAAACTTGCTCGATTAAGAAGTGTGGGTGTTCTGTAGGCTCTTTTGTGTACCCAAATTATGCAATGACGTGGATGACCACTGTAACCAGGGAAATTCGAACCAAAATTTGCACGTTCAAACTCATCACACACGGGGTAAACCATATGAATCATTTGTGATGTTCAGATATCGTTAATTCCTGCTCGTCCTCGAGTAGGTAAATGATAAAAGAAATAATTTATGAAGTGTGAATGCTAGCATAGTGCATAACTTTGATCAACAATAATTTCAATCACTTTTTCTAGCATCAATATATATCATAATCAGTAGCTCATCTCATAAAACTTCTCATGATCAAGTAGCAAGCTATTCACATGTTTAAAGTATAGGCCATAAACTTTCTTGAAAACTAACAAACTATGTTCTCAGTCATCAAACAATTGCAATTCATCTTATTTTCAGGAAGGGTCTATGTAAGAGCTTTGATCTAGCAAATTCCACATACTCAACTATCATTTAGTCTTCCATGATTGCTGACACTCAAAGCATATTTTTAATACAAACCGTTTCAGTCAAACACATAGGAAGATAGGGGCTTAATGTTTTGCCTCCCAACTTATTTATCTCAGGGATAATGTCAACAATAATAACTCATGATCACCTATATTCAACTGGATATATGTGCCTGGATCTTTCCCTACCACATAATGCTTGCCAACTAAAGAATAAATAGAGCGGAATAGGGATGAACATTAATGACTCTTGCATAAAAGTAAATATAGAAAAGTAAAAGATAGGCCCTTCGTAGAGGGAAGCAGAGGTTGTCATGCGCTTTTTGTTGTTGGATGCACAAGCCCTTAATGCAAAGGAACGTCATGTTATATTGCCCCTTGTGATAGCAAACTTTATTATGCAGTACATCGATTTTATTTCTTTACCATCTCAAGTTCATACAATGCTTATTTTCCCTTGCAATAAAAGATCATACATATTTTAGTAGCAATTTTTATTGCTTTTTGCACCGATGACAGCTTACTTGAAGGATCTTATTCAATCCATAGGTAGATATAGTGGACTCTCATGGCAAGAAACTGGGTTTAAGGGTTTTTGGATGCACAAGTAGTATCTCTACTTAGTACGAATTTTTGGCTAGAAAAAGATCCTAAGCAAGCACCACATGTTAGAGGATCCATGACAATATAACTTCTATGTGAATATAAACAAACATAACTCATTACGTTGTCTTCCTTGTCCAACGTCAACTACTTGATCAAGCTTGAAAATAATTAACGGGGGCTCACAATCATAGAAGATGTCCAAGATAGTATATTTATATGTGAAATTTCTCTTCCTTCAAAATTCTTTCATGAATTGTTCAAGTGACCAATGCTATGTTTGTTAACTTTCAATAAATTCTACAACTTATACTTCTTGTATGTGAAGTCACTACTCCCCATGGGACAAGCATAAGAAGCATATAAATTTCAACTTTATGATATTCAATTCATTTCAACAATTTACTCATAGGATATAAGTGAAGAACAAGAGTAAATGACAAACTACTCCAAAAAAGATATAAGTGAAGACCAAATGAGTAGTTAAGTAAATAGGTAGCTATGTGAGGACTCTCTCTCATTTAAAAATTTCAGATCTCAAGTATTTTATTCAAACAGCAAAGAAAACAAAATAAAATGACATTCCAAGAATAGCACATCTCATGTGAAGAAGCAAAAACTTAGGCTCAACCAAAACTGACCGATAGTTATTAAAGAAGAAAGGTGGGATGCCTACCGGGGCATCCCCAAGCTTAGATGCTTGAGACTTCTTGAAATATTAACTTGGGATGCCTTGGGCATCCCCAAGATTGAGCTCTTGTGTCTCCTTAATTCCTCTCATATCATGGTTTCTCCTAAATCTTAAAAACTTCATCCACACAAAACTCAACAAGAACTCGTGAGATAAGTTTGTATAAATCAACACAAAACTTTAACATTCTATACTGTAGAAAATCATTAAAATTATAATTTAACATTGCATACTAAATGTCTCTACATATTTAATACTCCTATCCTCAAATAGAATCATTAAACAAGCAAACATATGCAAGCAATGCAACTATAACAGCAATCTGCCAAAACAGAACAGTCTGTAAAGGGGGATTTAAAATTCATACTTCCCTATCTCCAAAAATTCTGAAAAATTACCACGTGACATAGATCTCATGCATTCTTACTGTGTAAAAATTTCAGATTTTTATCATGTTCTGACTATTCTGGAATATTCTGGACATAACAGAAAACTTTCTGTTTTCAAACTGCAACACATGAACTTGCAATCTAAGCATGGTAAAGGCTATAATTGGCATTTTATTGAACTAAAAGATACAAAACATTATTATTGATAGCAGCAAGCAAATATCAACAAAATAAAATGACGCTCCAAGCAAAACTCATATTATGTGACGAAAAATATAGCTCCAAGTGAGGTTACCGATAATGTTGAAGGCGAAAGAGGGGATGCCTTCCGGGGCACCCCCAAGCTTAGTTGCTTGGGTCTTCCTTGAATATTACCTTGGGTTGCCTTGGGAATCCCCAAGCTTAGGGTCTTTCCACTCCTTATTCTCCTCATATCGATATCTCACCCAAAACATGAAAACTTCAATCACACAAAACTTAACGGAACTTCGTGAGATAGGTTAGTATGATAAAAATAAATCATCCACTTAGGTACTGTTAAGACCAGATTCATAATTGTTCTCACATAATTCCTAATGTATTCTATCATTTCCACAATTTATATTAGTCAATATAAGCTATGGAAACACTAAAAGAAGCAAACTATGCACTGAAAACAGAATCTGTCAAAAACAGAACAACATGTAGTGAGCGATTTAAAAACCATACTTCTGTACCTCCAAAATTGCTGAAAAATTAGGAAAACGTAAAAAATTTATAACCCAATACTGTGGAAAAATTTCAGAATTTTTTCACGCTCCAGTACATAATAGAAATTCCATCATTGGACGCAAAAGTTTCTGTTTTTGCACAGAATCAAATCAACAAGCATCCACACTATCCCAAAGGTTTTACTTGGCACATTATTGAAATAAAACATATAAAACATGATTACCACAGTAGCTTTGTAACATCCCAAAATTATAAATTTTGGAATGTTATATTAATTAAATAAATATGATTGATTGTTTGTTTGATTGATTGACTGAAAGTGAGTGAAATTTGAAACTTTTTGAAAGTTTAATGAGAGGGAATGAAATGACTTTCCCAAACTTTCACTTTGCATTTTTGTTCTCAATGAATTCAAATTCATTTGATCACAAAACCCTATAGTGAAGATAATATAACTTCTTCCATTTAAAGAAATGAAAAGTGGTTTTGAAAAGATTTGAATTCCGTTTGAAAACATTTCAAACTCAGAAACTTTATGCCACTCAAGGATTTCCATGAGAGAAGATAATAGGACTTCTTAAAAATATATGAAATAGAGTGGGAAGTGATGAGGACCATTTTCAAATATGGGAAAGCACTTTCAACTTTTTCCATATGAAGTTTTTCCATTTGAAACCCTATTCAATTCTGAGTTTTAATCTTTTCAAAATTCTCTGATAAAAGAAATATTTGAGTGAAGGAAACATGACCCTTCAAAATTCAGAGAAAGATTTGAAAAGTATTTGAAAAAAAACTATTTGCAAAAGATTTGAAAATCAAATTCAAATCCATTTTGAAGTTATTGCAAAAATAATTTTTTTTAAAGTATTTTATTTGTCTCTGAAAAATAGTTCATATTTTGCTTTGTTTTATTCTAAGAATTTTGGTATATAATATGCCTAAGGAAAAGTTTATTTTTTTTATTTTATTTCTTTTGTTCTCTGTTTGAAAAAAAAAAAGAGAAGAGCCCAGCGCCAGGCCAGGCGCTAGCCGCTGGCCCAGCTAGGGAAACAGGCCCACGGCCCACTCCCTCGCCGAATCGGTACGCCTCGGGCGCCCGATGTCTATGCCCCTCCCTCGCAGTCACCGACATGCGGGACCCACCTTGTCATCCTCAACCTGGCGCCGTGTTCTTCCTGGAGACCGAACCCGATCCCTAAATCTCACATGATTCGGTCCGATTCTTTGCCCCTCGCGCACGCCCGCCTCCCTATAAATAATTCCCTCTCTTTCCTCGTCCGGTTTTCGCAAAAATCTCGATCTCCCGTGCCCGTTTCACCCTGATCCGATCTCACCGGAGTTCACCGTCACCTGAAGCTTTCGCTGGATAATTCCGACGCCCCTGAAGGTTCCCGAGCACCC
This sequence comes from Elymus sibiricus, assembly GCA_039707655.1. Lineage (NCBI taxonomy): Eukaryota > Viridiplantae > Streptophyta > Magnoliopsida > Poales > Poaceae > Elymus > Elymus sibiricus. The sequence continues at coordinate 72,548,532 of CM077672.1, read as the reverse complement.
TGGCCCTCTGATTCTTTCTCCCTCGATCCGCCGCATCTCTCTGACCCTTTTTCTCACACAGCTCCGCACGGGAAAGGGCTTCCCGACGACTTCCGCATCTCGCCGGCGACGCCCTCTGCTCCAGCCGGTCATCACCGTTGCAAGAGTACACCCCCGACGCTGAAGAGGTCACCCCCGAGCTCGCCTTCACGCGACGCGCCCCGTCCGACCCTTCCCCGAGTCCGACGATCACCAGGACGAGCAGTACGTCCACCTCCAGACGCCGCGGTCATCTTCTTCTCCGGCGACGTCCCCGACCACCACCGCTGTAAGCCAGCCCCACTCCCCTCCGTTAGATCTCGAAGCAACGGTCCAGATTAGATCCACCATTTTTTTTTATTTTGCCTAAACGTTTTTCGTTACGCACCGGCCGTCCTCTAGTTATGCTACGCAGCGGACACTTCCGCAGCCGTCCGATCTAGATCTGACCGTCAGGGTAGATTTGTTTTTTCCTCGAACCGTTTTCTGTTAACTACTGGCCGTCCGCTGCTTAGCTCCGCAGCGCCCACCCTCCGGCCACTCATTTATTGCCGCGTGTACCGTAGCCGACCCGTAGCTTAGTTTTTTTTTCCTGTTTTGTTTTTAATTTACAGAAAAAGTTCTGTTTTTAGACTGTTAATATCTTTTAGGTTTTAAACCCTTTTTGAGTGATTCTTTTTGCATTAGATTAAGATTTTCATCTAGTTTCTGTATATTACAAGTTTGTCCATATTTGAATAGTTTAAATTTGAATTTGCATGAATTTGCTTCAAACCTTGTTTTGTGAATAACTTGAGTTTAAAAATATATTGTGACTTGATTATTTTTGCTACTGGTCACTTGTGATGTTATTTAGCAGTGGGTTTGATTTGGGAAATTTTATAAAATTTTAAATTAGGGTTTTGGCGAAACAGTACTGTTTTAGTTATAGCTTTGTTTTAATCTTTTCTTTGTTGTTTTAATAGTTTTAAATTATTTTTTTGTCACTTTTGACAAATTAGTTTATGTTTTTGTTAGTCAACAGTAGACAAAATTTATTTTATTTTAAATTTTATTTTCTTTATTTTGTAGTGACACTTGTATAGGACATAAATTGAGTTTCTTAAAAGCTTTTTATTTGTTTCTTTTTGCTAGAAATTTTTTATGAAAAATACTTTCTGTTAATTTAGTTCTTTGTAGTTTCTTTTCTATTAAATTATTAGTTTAGTATTTTCTTTACTGTTAAGTGTTACTTAGGACAAAATTATTTTGTTGTTGTTGAAAAGATAAGTCCAGGGTTTTCTTTAGGGTTTTCCCTATAGTTTCCTTTGAAGTTCTCTTTAGACTCTTATGTGGTTTTTCTTATTGATTTCTTTATTGATTTTACTTGTCGATTGTTATTTTTATTGTTAGAATTGTTTGCTAGAATGTATGCTTATGTGAATGTCATGTTTGACTATATAGATTTTCTCGGAGTGACGAATAGTTCTATCAAGTTCATTTTCCGAGAGCGATAATATCTTCATCAACATACCAGGCAAGTTCACTTTGACCATTTTATTCATACCTATGTTTTCATTGCATTTAGCGACACCATTCAACAATCCCTCCAGTAGTGATATTGAATTCTTGTAGTTGAGTAGAATGCATGAGGTAGGAACCCACCACCCTGTTATCAAGCTCGGGACGTTATTTATTTTAATGCTACAGCTATAGTAGACGGGGTTGGTATGAGTGTTCGGGAGAGGTGTGAGAATGGAGGACTCTACGTCAATGACGACAACTTCATGATGGCAATTTCAAGACCGGCATTCTTCAAGGCCTGCATCTTCAATGCCTCAAGATTTCGAGACTCGAGACAAGATTTCAATACACACTACTGGGTGAAGGATGGTTTTGATGGGCACCCTGGAGTAACCAGTGGATGGCCGGGATGCATGGAGAAGCGCCATGACATCATGCGGAAAGCTTCACCCAGACTCAAAGAGACGGAAGAATACTTCATGCCCGAAAGCTTACCTGTGCAACCGCAAGTCATTATGGGCTCTGGCTTGGTTGACCCTAGTTGTGACTCTGGCTGGGACGGTGCTAGCAGATGTAGAACTACGGTAGGATTGGATGAGCACCGGACAGTGGTTAGAGGAACTCTTCGGAAGACCATGTTTCGGTCGTCTTGTTCTCAAACACCCTGAAGTGCGAGAACGTAAAGAGAGGGATCAAATCTTTTGGGTAAAGTGCACAACACTCTGCAGAGTTAAAACCTAATTGATTAGCCGTATCCCCGGTTACGGACAATTTGAGCCTCTGGACTTGGATCTATCTCGGAACTCTCAACACCGGATTGATAACTTAATTGTGGGCAACTTATGATACTTTTGGGCTATGAGACATCGGTTGGCGGAACCATGTCATAGTAGATAACTCTGTAGTGAAGACTCCTGATATTCCGTTGATGTAGGGAAAATAAAATCAGCTTTTACGCAAAAACTCAAACACAGAGCCACAATGCCATATTGCATATAGAATAGTTTTATCATCTGCTTTTCTTATGGTGATCTTACCGGTACATTCAATGTACTGACCTACACGGCTGCAACGTATCATGTTGCAGGATTTCTACGACGAGTAAGAGTTACGATATAGGGTTACGGTCTACACTCAACTTGCCGATGGCGTTGATGGGACTCCACACCCGTTTGACCGTTTCCGCTGTGACTTATGAGGTATATATCAGTTTTACGTTATTTATACATGTGATTGCACTTTGATATATACATTGATGTACTGTCTGTGCCAGCATACTGATCCAGGGATGGCACAGATACACAGAGGCTTGGCCGCTTGAGGTCGGGTCGCTACAAGCTTAATCATGTGAACACAAAGAAAACAGTAGGGGTAAATGTTGGGTTGTCTCCCAACAAGCGCTTTTCTTTAATGCCTTTTTAGCTAGGCATGATGATTTCAATGATGCTCACATAAAAGTAAAGAATTGAAACACAAAGAGAGCATCATGAAGCATATGACTAGCACATTTAAGCCTAACCCACTTCCTATGCATAGGGATTTTGTGAGCAAATAGTTTATGGGAGCAAGAATCAACTAGCATAGGAAGGCAAAACAAGCATAACTTCAAAACTTTCAACACATAGAGAGGAAACTTGATATTATTGTAACACCTACAAGCATATGATCCTCTCTCATAATAATTTTCAGTAGCATTATGAAGAAATTCAACAATATATCCATCACGCAAAGCATTCTTGTCATGATACATAAGCATAGAATTTTTATTACTCTCCACATAAGCAAAATTTTTCTCATTCATAATAGTGGGAGCAAACTCAACAAAATAACTATCATGACATACTTGATTGGCATAATCCAATTGAAAATTAAAATCATGATGACAAGTTTCATAGTTATCATTATTCTTTATAGCATACATGTCATCACCATAATCATCATAGATAGCAACTTTGTTGTCACAATCAATTGGGACCTCTTCCAAAATAGTGGATTCATCACTAAATAAAGTCATGACCTCACCAAATCCACTTTTATCATTATAATCATCATGAATAGGAGGCATGTTATCATCATAATAGATTTTCTCATCAAAACTTGGGGGACTAAAAACATCATCTTCATCAAACATAGCATCCCCAAGCTTGTTGCTTTGCATATCATTAGCATCATGGATACTCATAGAATTCATACTAACAACATTGCAATCATGCTCATCATTCAAAGATTTTATGCCAAACATTTTATTGAATTCTTCTTCTATCAATTGAGCACAATTTTCTGATCCATCATTTTCAAGAAAGACATTATAAAGACGAATAATATGAGGCAACCTCAATTCCATTTTTTTGTAGTTTTCTTTTATAAACCAAACTAGTGATAAAACAAGAAACTAAAAGATTCGATTGCAAGATCTAAAGATATACCTTCAAGCACTCACCTCCCCGGCAACGGCGCCAGAAAAGAGCTTGATGTCTACTGCACAACTTATTCTTGTAGACTCGTGTTGGGCCTCCAAGCATAGAGTTTTGTAGGACAGTACCAATTTTCCCTCAAGTGGATGACCTAAGATTTATCAATCCGTGGGAGGCGTAGGTTGAAGATGGTATCTCTCAAACAACCCTGCAACCAAATACAAGAAATCTCTTGTGTCCCTAACACACCCAATACAATGGTAAATTGTATAGGTGCACTAGTTCGGCGAAGAGATGGTGATAAAAGTGTAGTATGGATAGTAGATATAGGTTTTTGTAAACTGAAAATATAAAAACAGCAAGGTAGCAAGTAACAAAAGTGAGCACAAACGGTATTGTAATGCTTAGAAACAAGGCCTAGGGTTCATACTTTCGCTAGTGCAATCTCTCAACAATGCTATCATAATTGGATCATATAATCATCCCTCAACGTGCGATAAAGAATCACTCCCAAGTTCCTATTAGCGGAGAACATAAGATAGAAATTGTTTGTAGGGTATGAAACCACCTCAATGTTATCCTTTCCGATCGATCTATTGAGCTATTCCTATAAGTGTCACAAACAGCCCTAGAGTTCATACTAAAATAACACCATATGATACACATCAACCAACTCTAATGTCACCTAGATACTCCAATGTCACCACAAGTATCCGTGAGTTGATTATACGATATGCATCAAACAACTTCATAATCATAATATTGAATCCACACAAAGAACTCCAAGGAGCACCCCAAAGTTTCTATCGGAGAAAAGATAATGAAAATGTGCATCAACCCCTATGCATAGATTACCCCAATGTCACCACGGGAATCCGCAAGTTGAGTGCCAAAACATATATCAAGTAAATCAATATAATACCCCATTGTCACCACGGGTATTCATATGCAAGACATACATCAAGTGTTCTCAAATCTGAAATATTCAATCCAACAATAACGAAACCTCAAAGGGAAAAGATTCGATTCATCACAACAAGGATAGAGAGGGAAGAAACACCATATGATCCAACTATATTAATAAAGCTTGCGATACATCAAGATCATGCCAAATCAAGAACACGAGAGAGAGAGAGAGATCAAACACATAGCTACTAGTACATACCCTCAGCCCCGAGGGTGAACTACTCCCTCCTCGTCATGGAGACGGCCGGGATGATGAAGATGGCCTCCGGTGATGATTCCCCCCTCTGGCAGGGTGCTGGAAAAGGGCTCCAGATGGGATCTCCTTGTTATAGAGGCTTGCGGCGGCGTAAAAACTCATCTAGGTTAACTTTCGGGGGTTTCTGAATATATATGATTTTTCAGCGTTGGAATCACGCAAAGAGATACCACAGGGGGCCCACGAGGCACCAGGGCGCGCCTGGGGGGGGGGGGGGGCAGGCACGCCCAGGTGGCTCGTGGGCCCCCTGTGGCTCTTCTTCTGCTCCTCCGAAGCTTCCTGGGTCTGTTTCCTTCCTGAAAAAATCATCAAAATTTTCGCTGCATTTGGACTTCATTTGATATGGATTTTCTGGAAAACCAAAAACAAGCAGAAAACAACAACTGGCACTGGGCACTAGGTCAATATGTTAGTCCATAAAAATCATATAAAAGCCATATAAAACTGCACCAAAATCATACAAAACTATAATAAACATGGCATGAATACTTCATAAATTATAGATACGTTGGAGACGTATCAATCGTACACAGTGCTGAATAAGGGACCGTGTCTGATGACACTTCGCGCGCCAGTTTTTCGCTGCACGGAGCGAAAAATTTCGGCATCCGCGGAAATATCTTCCTCCCATGGCCCGCTCCTCCTTACCAAAAGCCACATTTACCCTGTTTCCATCTTCCATTCCCAGTTCAAACCTTCACTGCTTGCTTGCAGCGCTGCCGCCTCGCTGGCCACGCGCCTTCCTGCTGCTCGGCCTCGTCAATCTAGCCAGGTAATCCACACCCGACCCCCATCCTCCACCTCCTTCTACATCCCACATGCCCCGACCGCCGGCGCGACACCTTCCACCTAAATCACCGACCCATCCTCCAAATAAGCGCCACCCTAAGCCATGATGCACGCAGTATAGCCAGGAGTTCAAGGAGCATCTGGCAGCGGAGAAGCAAATCGCGGCCGCACGCGCGGATGAGGTCGTGATGGCTGCCATGCGTGCCGACCCCGAGATCTTGGAGGAGCACCTCGCTGGCGAGGCCACCATTGATGCCTCGCGCGTGGACGCCGCCACGCGGTTGGCTACTTTAAACGATAGTTCATGGCGTTTTCTCGAGGCCACCGTCGGTGCCTTCGACGAAGACTACGAGGTGTTTTCTCAGTGTGCCCGTGCTTACCTCAACTCCAGAGCCAGCAAGTTGGTACCCGGAGCAGCTCAGGCGACTCACCAGTATGAGGAGGGCACCCACGATGTGGAGGCCTCGCCCTCTTCCAAGTCTAAGGAGCCCATCGTCATCGATATCTCCGACGATGAGGAGTAGCTTGTCTTTTTAGCTCAGTACAAGGACCTATGTTCAGCTAGCTAGCTACGCCAGTTAAGCATGTTCGGTTTACCTTTTGCATGTGCTGCTCCTGCCTTTCCTTTACAAATTCTAGTGAATTGTCCTATGTACTCTTACTATGCAATCTGATCCTCTAGTATATATGTTCTATATATTGTGCAATGTGGTGCTGAGTTAACTGTTTGGTTATGTTTTTGTTATGTTCAGTTAAATGTTTAGTTCAATTCTGCAAGGTGAAGCTCAATTCTTGTAGGTGCAATTTTGTATTCTCTTGCATGTGAGAAATAATCGAATTTGGCTGTACAAAATACATGAGATACAAATACAATTGCTATATTTCCAAGTTGTTAAGCATACTAGGTTTGGTTAACTGTCTGATCTTGTAGTATGTTCTCTTGTGCAATGTGGTGCTTAGTTAACTGTTTGGTTCATTTGTTGCGGTGCTTAGTTAACTGCTTGGTTCAATTCTGTAATGCGATGTTCAATTGTCGTGGGTACAGTTTTATATTATTATGCACGTGAGAAATACATCGAATTCGGCTGTACTAAATACATGAGAAACCTATACAATTGCTATATTTCCTGGTTCTTAAGCATGCTTGGTTTGGATAAATGGCTTTTCCATGTGGCTCGAATTAATCTGCTGAATCTGCAATGTGTTTATTTTTCATCAACATATTTTACTGATAGTATGCCAACCCTCACTTAGCCTGATCAATAACTACCTTATATGTGTTGCAGGGAAACAATGGGAGGCACTGAGGTTTACCATCGAGGTTTGCACATGCATGGTCCTTTGTCTAATAGCACATTATTGTGCAATTGCAGGAACCATTCTAGTATTTAGGTTTTTAACAATTTGGTCTTGCACATGTAGGTCCTGCTGTTAGAGGTTTTGACCCACTTTTCGACCCATTTTGCATATGGGGAAATGAAATGTCCATGAATATCAGTGAAGTCAAGAAACTCAGAAAGATTGTGAGGATAAAGAAACTAGCGACGAAAAACAACAAGATCTTTGTCTGCACAATGAAGAAGACATCATTGAACTGTAGGATGGTACTAACTCTTATACTCCCTCCGGTCCTTTTTAGTCTGCATATAAGTTTTGTTCGAAGTTAAAGTATCTCTACTTTGACCAAAGTTATAGAAAAAAGCAACAACATTCAAACTGCAAAATCATTATTTTTAGATGCATTATGAAATACAATTTTATAGTTTACATATTTGGTATCGTGGATGCTGATATTTTTTAAAATAAATTTGGTGAAACTTTACAAAGTTTGACTTGATACAAATCTAATGCGCGGAGTAAAAAAGACCAGAGGGAGTACCTTGTTTTTTTATTCCTTTGCGCCATTTCAAAATTCAGAGAAGATATTTATGCATATCTTTGTTTTCATGCCTTTCCAAAGCAGTTCACAGATGATTACCTCTCAAACCAATTGTATGGTCAAGAGGCGAGGAAGGTGTTCATACAACACCCACGGTACAATATTGAAGTCTTCCTCAAGAGGACGAAGGATGGGCGGTCAATCATCCACACGCACTGGCCTAAAGTTGCTAGGACATTCAACATCATTGAAGGCTTAATATTCGCCTTCCGCTTCAGCAGTTTTCCAGATGAGATTCATCTGCCTATCTACCGTCTATGATGCTAATTTCCGAAGGTTTTAGATGTTGCATGTGAAACTTGGTGCTGTTGTGTAATGGGGTAGCTAGCTATATGCCTATATGGTGTGAGTGAGTGCTGAAGCTATATGATGTTGTACTCTGATGTATTTCAATTATGAAATCCTGGTTCCGTAATACGAAAATGAAATATATTGTGTTTTTATTATGAAATGTAAATTTGATTACTAAATGGATTAATAATAATAGGCCAATTAGCCTGCTTATTGGTTTTTTCTAGTGCAAACGGTTATTGAGACAACACCGTGGGCGATGATCTCAGACAACCCACACAGTTTATAGGAAGTAAACATGTTGGATCAATGAACAATCACACACGACTTCCTCTGGACAACTGTTTGCGTTAGGCCACCTTACACAAACGTTTTCCACATAAAAAGTGTGTGTGATGGATAGCCTATGCCACATAGTTTCTTCTAGACACCGTGCGTGATGCATTCAATAACACAAACGATAAAATTATTACTATCATCTGCAATGGCAACACTATCACAAACGATGTGATGCAGAAAACTGTCTGCTTTGTATATACGAACGGAAACGTTTGTCTGGGATTCACTGTGTGGGATGTATATACAAACGGAAATGTTTATCTTGGATTCACTTTGTGGGATGTACATACGAACGGAAATGTTTGTCTGGGATTCACTGTGTGGGATGTATATACAAACGGAAATGTTTATCTTGGATTCACTTTGTATATACGAACGGAAACGTTTGTCTGCGATGGCTCACCCGATCGCACACGAGCTCTTTTTGCCCCGCATGTGTGACCAGAGGCCCTATCGCGGACGGGTTCTGGGTCATGTGAAAAGGACCCCCCTATCGCACACACAGGCAAGGCGACGGTTTAAAACTCTGTCGCTAAAAGGGCGTAAAAACCGTTTGTATAGCAGTGATACGTCTCCAACGTATCTATAATTTTTGATTGTTCCATGCTATTATAGTATCAATCTTGGATGTTTTATATACACTTACAAGCAATTATATATCATTTTTTGGGACTAACCTATTAACTTAGTGCCCAGTGCCAGTTGCTATTTTTTTGCCTGTTTTTGGTTTATTAGAATATCAGTACCAAACGAAGTCCAAATGCCACGAAACTTTTTGGAGATTTTTTTCTGGACATAAGAGACACTAGAAGCTTCGGGAGAGGGCCAGAAGACAGAGGAGGTGGCCACGAGCCACCAGGGCACGCCCCAGGGGGGGTGGCGCGCCCTGGTGCCTCGTGGGCCCACCTCTTCTCCGTTTGACCTATTCCACCTAAATACTCTAAAATCGGGAAACCAACAGAGGAGTCCACGAAATACTTTTTCCGCCGCCGCAAGTTCCTGTTCTCGAGAGATCCCATCTGGAGTCCTTTTCCGGCACTCTGCCAGAGGGGGATTCGATCACAGAGGGGCTCCACATCAACCTTGCTGCCCTTCCGACGATGCGTGAGTAGTTTACCACAGACCTTCGGGTCCATAGTTAGTAGCTAGATGGCTTCTTCTCTCTTTTTGATATTCAATACAATGTTCTCCTTGATGTTCTTGGAGTTCTATCCGATGTAATCACTTTTTGCGGTGTGTTTGTTGGGATCCGATGAATTGTGAGTTTATGATCAGATTATCCATGAATATTATTTGAGTTTTCTTTGAACTCTTTTATGCATGATTGTTATAGCTTTGTATTTCTCTTCGATCTATTGATTTGGTTTGGCCAACTAGATTGATTTATATTGCAATGGGAGAGGTGCTTTGTGATGGGTTCGATCTTGCGGTGCTCAATCCCAGTGACAGAAAGGGACATGACACGTATGTATCGTTGCTATTAAGGGTAAAAAGATGGGGTTTATTCATGCGTGAGTTTACTTTGTCTACATCATGTCATCTTGCTTAAGGCGTTACTCCGTTCTTTATGAACTTAGTACTCTAGATGCATGCTGGATAGCGGTCGATGTGTGGAGTAATAGTAGTAGATGCAGAATCGTTTCGGTCTACTTGTCTCGGACGTGATGCCTATATACATGATCATTGCCTTGGATATCATCATGATTATTTGCTTTTCTATCAATTGCCCAACAGTAATTTGTTCACCCATCGTATGATATTTTCAAGAGAGAAGCCTCTAGTGAAAACTATGCCCCCCGGGTCTACCATTATCATATATTGAAAATCCTAAAAATACCTTGCTGCAATTTTACTTTATTTATTTTATTTTGTATTTTTGTTCGATCTATTTATCTATCACCATACAATTTAATCTTGCAATTAACCGCCAAGGGATTGACAACCCCTTGTCCGGGTTGGGTGCGAGGATTTGTTATTTTGTGTGCAGGTGCTGTTAACGAGTTGGTGCGTGATTCTCCTACTGGATTGATAACCTTGGTTTCATAACTGAGGGAAATACTTATCTCTACTGTACTGCATCATCCTCTCCTCTTCGGGGAAATCCCAACGCAGCTCACAAGTAGCAAGCAGCTCGCTATACTAGTGTCCGTACTTGGATCATATGCACTTATGATTGGAACTCTAGCAAGCATCCGCAACTACCAAAGATCATTAAGGTAAAACCCAACCATAGCATTAAGTAACAAGTCCTCTTTACTCCCATACGCAACAACCCCCTTACTCGGGTGTAAGCTTCTGTCACTCTAGCCGCCCACTATAAGAGAATTATGAATGTATTGCAAACCCTACAGCGGGAATCCCTCACGCTTGCATGACACGGAGGGCACCATAGGACAGCACCAAAATAAAACATACAACTCAAACCAATCACGATCATCAATCAACCCATAGGACAAAAGAAATCTACTCAAACATCATAGGATTGCCATACATCATTGGATAATAAATATAGCGTTAAGCACCATGTTTAAGTAGAGATTACAGTGGGGAGAAGAGGTGTTACACCGCTGCATAGAGGGGGGGAGAGTTGGTGTTGACGGCGGCGAAGTTGTTGGTGTAGATCGCCGTCACGATGGTTGCCCCGGCGGCGTTCCGGCGCCACCGGGAGAGAGGGGGAGAGAGCCCCCCTCCTTCTTCTTCTTCCTTGGCCTCCCCCCAAGATGGGAGGAGAGTTTCCCCTCTGGTCCATGGCCGCCATGGCTCTCGGAGGGGAGGAGCCCCTCCGAGATTGGATCTCTCTCTGTTCTCTTCTGTTTCACGTTCCTGTTTTCTGGCCGAAAACCGTTTCTTAAATTCCTGGAGATCCGTAACTCCGATTGGGCTGAAATTTGATGACCCACAAGTATAGGGGATCAATCGTAGTCCTTTCGATAAGTAAGAGTGTCGAACCCAATGAGGAGCAGAAGGAAATGACAAGCGGTTTTCAGCAAGGTATTTTCTGCAAGCACTAAAATTATCGGTAACGAGTAGTTTGATAGCAAGATAATTTGTAAAAAGTGACAAGTAGCAATAGTAACAAAGAGTGCTACAAGGTAGCCAAATCCTTTTTGTACCAAAGGACATACCGGAACAATCTCTTATAATAAGCAAAGCATTCTCGAGGACACATGGCAATTTCATCTAGTCACTTTCATCATGTTTGTTTGATTCACGTTCGCTACTTTGATAATTTGATATGTGGGTGGACCGACGCTTGGGTTCTGTTCTTACTTGAACAAGCCTCCCACTTATGATTAACCCCTCTCGCAAGCATCCACAACTACAAAAGAAGAATTAAAATAAATCTAACCATAGCATTAAACATATGGATACAAATCAGCCCCTTACGGAATAGCGCATAAACTAGGGTTTAAGCTTCTGTCACTCTAGCAACCCATCATCTAATTACTACTCCAAAATGCATTCCCTTAGGCCCAAAGATGGTGAAGTGTCATGTAGTCGACGTTCACATGACACCACTAAGATAATCAACAACATACATATCATCAAAATATCGAATGAATACCAAATTCACATGATAACTTATGACAAGACTTCTCCCATGTCCTCAAGAACAAAAGTAACTACTCACAAATCATATTCATGTCCAAGATCAGAGGGGTATTAAATAGCATAATGGATCTGAACATATAATCTTCCACCAAATAAACCAACTAGCATCAACTACAAGATGTAATCAACACTACTAGCAACCCACATGTACCAATCTGAGGTTTTGAGACAAAGATTGAATACAACAGATGAACTAGGGTTTGAGATGAGATGGTGCTGTTGAAGATGTTGATGAAGATTGGTCTTCCCACGATGAGAGGATCATTGGTGATGTCGATGACTTCGATTTCCCCCTCCCGGAGGTAAGTATCCCCGACGGAATCGCTCCGCCGGAGAGCAAAAGTGTTCCTGCCCAAGTTCCGCCTCGAGATGGCGGCGCCCCATCCCAAAAGTCGTCTCCTTATTTTTTCTAGAGAAAATGTGCTTATATACCAAAAAATGGGCACTGGAGGTTGGCCAGGGGCCCCACAAGCCACCAGGGCGCGCCTGGGGGGGGGTGGCGCGCCCTGGTGCCTCGTGGGCACCTGGGTGGCCCCTTCTAGTACTTCTTTCTTCGAGTATTTTTTATTTATTCCAAAATAAATCTCCATGAAATTTCAGCTCATTTGGAGATGTGCAGAATAGGTATCTCTGACATAGCTTTTTCAGGTCCAGAATTCCAGTCGCCGGCAATCTCCCTCCTTGTGTAAATCTTGCATATTAAGAGAGAAAAGGCATTAGAATTGCTCCACAAAGTATTATATTGATTAAAAACACTATAAATAACAGTAGGAAAACATGATGCAAAATGGACGTATCAACTCCCCCAAGCTTAGACCTCGCTCGTCCTCAAGCGAAAGCCGATATCGACAATCATGTCCACATGTTTAGAGAGAGAGGTGTCGATAAAAACAAAATACGGACATAGTAGCATCATGATCATTATTATAATAGCAATATTCATTATCATAGAACTTCTCATGAGCAAGTAACAATTCATCACAACAACGAAGTATAAGACATAAACTTTCTTGAAAACTAACAAACTATGTTCTCAGTCAACAACGCAATTGCAATTCATCATATTTTCAGGAAGGGTCTCATGTAGGAGCTTTTTAGCAAGTCCACATACTCAACCATCATTTAGTCTTCTATGATTGCTAACACTCACAACATATATATGGAGCAAAAAGTTTTAGCCAGACACATAGAAAGATAGGGGCTTATGATTTCGCCTCCCAACTTGTTCACCTCAAGGGTAATGTCAACAATAATAACTCATGATCACTCATATCCAACTAGATATATATGCCTAGATCTTCCCCACCACATGATGCTTGCAAAAGAGAAAAATAAAAAGGAATAGTGGAGAACACTATTGACTCTTGCATAAAAAGTAAATACATAAAAGTAAAGATAGGCCCTTCGCAGAGGGAAGCAGATGTTGTCATGCGCTTTTTGTTATTGGATGCACAAGCTCTTAATGCAAAGTAACATCACTTTATATTGCCCCTTGTGATAGCAACCTTTATTATGCAGTCCATTGCTTTTATTTCTTTACCATCACAAGTTCGTACAAAGCTTATTTCCCCTTACAATAAAAGTTCATACATATTTAGAGGTAATTTTTATTGCTTTTTGCACCGATGACAACTTACTTGAAGGATCTTATTCAATCCATAGGTAGATATAATGGACTCTCATGACATGAAACTGGGTTTAAGGCTTTTGGATGCACAAGTAGTATCTCTACTTGGTGCGGATTTTTGGCTAGCAAAGATATTGGGCAAGCACCACATGTTGGAGGATCTATGACAATATAACTTCTATGTGAATATAAGCAAACATAATTCATTACGTTGTCTTCCTTGTCCAACGTCAACAATTTGACATAAAATACTCAATGGAGGCTCACAATCATAAAAGATGTCCAAGATAGTGTATTTGCATGTGAATCTTCTCTTCCCTTATTAATTTTTTCATGAATTGCATCATTGACCAATGCTATGTTTGTTAACTTCCAATAAATTTTACCACTTATACTTTTCTTTATGTAATGTCATTACTTTCCATAAGATTGGCATATGATCTTTTTCATTATTTTCAATGCTAGGATTGAAACATAAAAGTAAAGAAGCAAAAACTCAAACTACTCTTTATTATATAACTCTCAACTCAATTACATAGGTAGATAGATCACGAAACTAGCACTTGAAAATAGATCATACTAAACTTTTATTCAACTAGATCACGAAATAACTAAGGATCAAACTAAAAATAGGTAAAGATAATAAAAGTGATGGTGATACGATACCGGGGCACCTCCCCCAAGCTTGGCACAAGCCAAGGGGAGTGCCCATACCCATGTGCTCAAGTTTCTTTCTTCGGTGATGGTGGTGATGATGAAGTGGTGGGCTTGTCCTTCAGCTTTAGCAGAAACTCCAATTTATAGTTGATGCTCCGAAGGGCGATGTTTTGCTCTTCCAACAAAATAACCTCACGAGTGAGAGATGTATTTTGAGCACTAATTGTTTCAAAGACTCTTAGGGATTCAATTACGGATGGGGGAAGATGGTCATATAAGGGTTGAAGGATATCTCCCTTCTCCGCGGTCTACTCCATGGGAACGGCTTTCCCTCCTTGTAGAGTCTGGGCGCCCGCTACTTCCTCGACCTTGTCTTTCTTGCCATTGTCTTCCTCTCCTGACGACTGTTGGGGAACGTTGCATGGGAAACAAAAATTTTCCTACGCACACATAAGATCTATCCATGGTGATGAGCATCTACGAGAGGGAGAGTGAATCTACATACCCTTGTAGATCGCTAAGCGGAAGCGTTAATAAACGCGGTTGATGTAGTCGAACGTCTTCGCGATCCAAATCGCCGAGCGTCCCGCGATCCAATCACGATCCTTCCGATCTAGTGCCGAACGGACGGCACCTCCGCGTTCAACACACGTACGGCTTGATGACGCCTTCACCTCCTCGATCCAGCGAGCGATGGTGAAGTAGTGGTTGAGTTCCAGCAGCACGACGGCGTGGTGATGGTGGTGAGGAACAATCTCTGCAGGGCTTCGCCAAGCGCTACGGAGATTATGACGGAGGAACTAGAGGGTTAGGGTTGCCGCACACGGCTTGGGGAAATCTTGATGTCCCGTGTGCTAGCCCTGCCCCTCTATTTATATGTTGAGCCTTGGGGTCTAAACTTGGAGTAAAAGCCTCCTCCGGGTCGGTTTTGCCCGCACAAGGTCGGTTTGGCCCGCAGGGAAAGAGTCCAACTCGGATCCCTGCCGAACCGTGCACAGCCGCGCACAAGCGGTAGTACCGCTTCACACAAGCGGTAGTACCGCTTGGGCGGTAGTACCGCTTCACGCAAGCGGTAGTACCGCTCGGGCGGTAGTACCGCTTCACCAAGCGGTAGTACCGCTTACGCGGCAGCAAAACTACTTTTGCACTTTCCAATACCTTGTGGGCTTTATCCCTTTGGCTCATATAAAGTGTTGCTGCACCCGAACACTTCGGTAAACATCCGGAACCCCTTCCGGTGAATTCCGGAACCCTTCCAGAGATCAAAACACTATTATCACATATATCAATCTTTACCTCCGGACTATTCCGGAGATCCTCGTCATGTCCGGGATCTTATCCGGGACTCCGAACAAATTTCGGTCACCAACATAATAACTCAATTATACTAATCGTCACCAAACGTTAAGTGTGTAGACCCTGCGGGTTCGAGAACTATGTAGACATGACCGAGACACCTCTACGGCCAATAACCAATAGCGGGACCTGGATGCCCATATTGGCTCCTACATATTCTACGAAGATCTTTATCGGTCGAACCTCTATGTCAAGGATTCAGTTAATCCCGTATGCTGTTCCCTTTGTTCTTCGGTATGTTACTTGCCCGAGATTCGATCGTCGGTATCACTATACCTAGTTCAATCTCGTTACCGGCAAGTCTCTTTACTCGTTCCGTAATACAAGATCTCGCGGCTAACACTTTAGTCACATTGCTTGCAAGGCTCATTGTGATGTTGTATTACCGAGTGGGCCCTGAGATACCTCTCCGTCATACGGAGTAACAAATCCCAGTCTTGATCCATGCCAACCCAACAGACACCCTCGGAGATACCTGTAGAGCACCTTTATAGTCACCCAGTTACGTTGCGACGTTTGATACACACAAGGTATTCCTCCGGTGTTAGTGAGTTGCATGATCTCATGGTCAAAGGAACAGATACTTGACATGCAGAAAACAATAGCAATAAACTGACACGATCAAATGCTACGTTTACAGTTTGGGTCTTGTCCATCACATCATTCTCCTAATGATGTGATCCCGTTATCAAATGACATCTCATGTCAATGGCTAGGAAACCTTAACCATCTTTGATCAACGAGCTAGTCAACTAGAGGCTTACTAGGGACACAGTGTTGTCTATGTACCCACACATGTATTTGAGTTTCCAATCAATACAATTATAGCATGGATAATAAACGATTATAATGAACAAGGAAATATAATAATAACCAATTTATTATTGCCTCTAGGGCATATTTCCAACAGTCTCCCACTTGCACTAGAGTCAATAATCTAGTTCACATCACTATGTGATTTACATTGTAATGAATCGAACACCCATGCAGTTCTGGTGTTGTTCATGTTTAGCCCTTGGAAGAGGTTTAGTCATCGGATCTGCAACATTTAGATCCGTGTGTACTTTGCAAATATTTATGTCGTCCTCCTTGATGTAATCGCGGATGGAATTGAAACGTCGCTTTATGTGTCTGGTCCTCTTGTGAAATCTTGGTTCCTTGGCTAGAGCAATGGCACCAGTATTATCACAAAACAGAGTCATTGGGTTAAGCGCACTAGGCACTACTCCAAGATCTGTCATGAACTCCTTCATCCAGACACCTTCCTTCGCCGCCTCCGAGGCAGCGATGTACTCCGCTTCACATGTAGAATCTGCTACCACGCTTTGCTTGGAACTGCACCAGCTAACCGCACCCCCATTAAGAATAAATACGTATCCGGTTTGCGACTTAGAGTCATCCGGATCAGTGTCAAAGCTTGCATCGACGTAACCCTTTACGACGAGCTCTTGATCACCTCCATAAACGAGAAACATGTCCTTAGTCCTTTTCAGGTACTTCAGGATATTCTTGACCGCCGTCCAGTGTTCCATTCCTGGATCACTTTGAAACCTTCCGACCATACTTATGGCAAGGCTGACATCGGGTCTTGTGCACAGCATTGCATACATGATAGAGCCTATGGCCGAAGTATAGGGGATGACACTCATCTTTTCTCTATCTTCTGCAGTCACTGGGCATTGAGTCTTACTCAACTTCACACCTTGCAAAACAGGCAAGAACCCCTTCTTGGACTGATCCATTTTGAACTTCTTCAAAATCTTATCAAGGTATGTGCTTTGTGAAAGTCCTATTAAGCGTCTCGATCTATCTCTATAGATCTTGATGCCTAATATGAAAGCAGCTTCTCCTAGGTCCTTCATTGAAAAACTCTTGTTCAAATATTCCTTTACGCTTTCCAGCATTTCTATATTGTTTCCAATCAGCAATATGTCATCCACATATAATATTAGAAACGCTATAGAGCTCCCACTCACTTTCTTGTAAATACAAGCTTCTCCGTAAACTTGTATAAACTCGAACGCTTTGATCACTTCATCAAAGCGAAGATTCCAACTCCGAGATGCTTGCACCAGTCCATAAATGGATCGCTGGAGTTTGCAAACTTTGTCAGCATTCTCTGGATCGACAAAACCTTCTGGTTGCATCATATACAACTCTTCCTTAAGGTAACCGTTAAGGAACGCTGTTTTGACATCCATCTGCCAAATTTCATAATCGAAAAAGGCAGCTATTGCTAACATGATTCTGACGGACTTAAGCATCGCTACGGGTGAGAAGGTCTCATCGTAGTCAACTCCTTGAACTTGTGAAAAACCCTTTGCCACAAGTCGAGCTTTATAGACGGTGACATTACCGTCCGCGTCCGTCTTCCTCTTAAAGATCCATTTGTTCTGAATGGCCTTACGCCCTTCAGGTAATACTTCCAAAGTCCATACTTTGTTTTCATACATGGATCCCATCTCGGATTTCATGGCCTCTAACCACTTCTCGGAATCCGGGCCCATCATCGCTTCTCCATAGCTCGTAGGTTCATCGTTGTCTAACAACATGATTTTTAAGACAGGGTTGCCGTACCACTCAGGAGTAGTACGCGTCCTTGTCGACCTACGAGGTTCGATAGCAACTTGATCCAAAGCTTCATGATCATCATCATTAACTTCCTCTTCAGCTAATGTAGGCTCCACAGAAACAACTTTCTGCGCTGCGCTACTCTCAGGTAAAGGTTCAACAACCTCATCAAGTTCTATCTTCCTCCCACTCAATTCTTTCGAGAGAAACTCTTTCTCAAGAAACGTTCCGTTTTTAGCGACAAACACTTTGCCTTCGGATCTGAGATAGAAGGTATACCCAACTGTCTCTTTTGGGTATCCTATGAAGACGCATTTCTCCGCTTTGGGTTCCAGCTTTTCAGGCTGAAGCTTTTTGACATAAGCATCACATCCCCAAACTTTAAGAAACGACAGCTTTGGCTTCTTGCCAAACCAAAGTTCATATGGCGTCGTCTCAACGGATTTCGATGGTGCCCTATTTAAAGTGAATGCAGCTGTCTCTAATGCATAACCCCAAAACGATAGTGGCAAATCGGCAAGAGACATCATAGATCGCACCATATCTAATAAGGTTCGATTACGACGTTCGGACACACCATTACGCTGTGGTGTTCCAGGCGGTGTCAATTGTGAAACAATTCCACACTGTCTTAAGTGACTGCCAAACTCATAACTCAGATATTCTCCCCCTCGATCAGATCGTAGGAATTTAATCTTCTTGTTACGATGATTCTCAACTTCACTCTGAAATTGTTTGAACTTTTCAAATGTTTCAGACTTGTGTTTCATTAAGTAAATATACCCATATCTACTTAAGTCATCAGTGAAGGTGAGAAAATAACGATAACCACCGCGCGCCTCAATACTCATCGGACCGCACACATCAGTATGTATGATTTCCAATAAGTCACTTGCCCGTTCCATTGTTCCAGAGAACGGCGTTTTAGTCATCTTGCCCATGAGGCATGGCTCACATGTGTCAAGTGATTCAAAATCAAGTGACTCCAAAAGTCCATCAGCATGGAGCTTCTTCATGCGTTTTACGCCAATATGACCTAAACGGCAGTGCCACAAGAAAGTGGTATTATCATTATCAATTCTACATCTTTTGGCATCAATGTTATGAACATGTGTATCATTACTATCGACATTCAATAAGAATAAACCCCTTACATTGGGTGCATGACCATAAAAGATATTACTCATATAAATAGAACAACCATTATTCTCTGATTTAAATGAGTAACCGTCTCGCAATAAACAAGATCCAGATATAATGTTCATGCTTAACGCAGGCACCAAATAACACTTATTTAGGTTCATCACTAATCCCGACGGTAATCGAAGAGCGAGCGTGCCGACGGCGATCACATCAACCTTGGAACCATTTCCCACGCGCATCGTCACTTCGTCCTTTGCCAGCCTCCGTCTATTCCGCAGTTCCTGTTTTGAGTTGCAAATATGAGCAACCGCACCGGTATCAAATACCCAGGCACTACAACGAGAGTTGGTAAGGTACACATCAATAACATGTATATCATATATACCTTGTTTGTTGTTGGCCGCCTTCTTGTCAGCCAAATACTTGGGGCAGTTCCGCTTCCAGTGTCCAGTTCCCTTGCAATGAAAACACTCAGTTTCTGGTTTGGGTCCAGCCTTGGGTTTCTTCACGAGAGGAGCAACTGCTTTGCCACTCTTCTTAGAGTTACCCTTCTTACCCTTGCCATTTTTCTTGAAACTAGTGGTTTTATTGACCATCAACACTTGATGCTCCTTCTGAATTTCAGACTCAGCGACTTTCAGCATCGCAAACAGCTCGGCGACTGACTTGTTCATCCCGTGCATGTTATAGTTCAACACGAAGCTCTTGTAGCTAGGCGGCAATGATTGAAGAACTCTGTCAGTGATAGCCTCTGGCGGAAGGGGCATCCCTAACTCAGCCAGACGGGTGGAGTACCCAGACATTCTGAGCACGTGATCACTGATAGACCTGTTCTCCTCCATCTTGCAAGCATAGAATTTGTCGGAGATCTCATATCTCTCGATCCGGGCATTCTTCTGAAAGATAAACTTCAACTCCTGGAACATCTCATATGCTCCATGACGTTCAAAACGTCTTTGAAGTCCCGGTTCTAAGCCATACAACATTGCACATTGAACTATTGAGTAATCATCAGAACGAGCCTGCCAGGCGTTCACAACGTCTAGAGACTCAACTGGAGCGGGTGGATCACCAAGCGGTGCATCAAGGACATAAGCCTTCTGGGAAGCCGTAAGGATAATCCTTAGATTACGGGCCCAGTCCACAAAGTTACTTCCATCATCTTTCAACTTAGCTTTCTCTAGGAACGCATTAAAATTCAGGGGTGCTACTGCGCGAGCCATGATCTACAACATGAATATTGCAAAGACAACTTAGACTATTGTTCTTTAGATAATGAGTTTAGTTAATCATATTACTTAAAAAACTCCCACTCAAATTGACATCCCTCCGATCATTCGAGTGTAACATGATCCAAATCCACCAACTCAAGTCCGATCATCACGTGAGTTGAGGTGGTTTCAATGGTGAACATCTTCATGTTGATCATA
Organism: Elymus sibiricus; assembly: GCA_039707655.1. Classification (NCBI taxonomy): domain Eukaryota; kingdom Viridiplantae; phylum Streptophyta; class Magnoliopsida; order Poales; family Poaceae; genus Elymus; species Elymus sibiricus. The sequence goes on along the minus strand of CM077672.1, from coordinate 72,527,621 downwards.
TCTACTATATGACTCATGTTCGACCTTTCGGTCTCTTGTGTTCCGAGGCCATGTCTGTACATGCTAGGCTCGTCAAGTTTAACCCGAGTGTTCCGCACGTGTAACATGGCTTACACCCGTTGTATGCGAACGTAGAGTCTATCACACCCGATCATCACGGCGTGTCTCGAAACGACGAACTTTCGCAACGGTGCACACTTGGGGAGAACACAATTTATCTTGAAATTTAAGTGAGGGATCACCTTATAATGCTACCGTCGTCCTAAGCAAAATAAGATGCATAAAAGGATTAACATCACATGCAAATCATAAGTGACATGATATGGCCATGAACTTGTGCTTTTGATCTCCATCTCCAAAGCACCGGCATGATCTCCATCGTCACCGGCATGACACCATGATCTCCATCATCTTGATCTCCATCAACGTGTCGCCATAAGGTTGTCGCGCTGACTGTTGCTTCCACGACTATAGCTAACGTTTAGCGATAAAGTAAAGCATTACATAGCGCTTAATGATTGACACGCAGGTCATACAATAATTAAAGACAACTCTATGGCTCCTGCCAGTTGCCGTACTCATCGACATGCAAGTCGTGATATTCTATACAAAACATGATCATCTCATACATCACATATATCTCATCATGTAATTGGCCATATCACATCACAACATACCCTGCAAAAACAAGTTAGACGTCCTCTAATTGTTGTTGCAAATTTTACGTGGCTGCTACGGGTTTGCAAGAACCGTTCTTACCTACGCAAAACCACAACGTGGTGTAGTGATTGCTTTTTGATCTTCTAAAAGAACCCTCTTCATTGAACCGATTCAACTAAAGTGAGAGAGACAGACACCCGCCAGTCACCTTTATGCAACAAGTGCACGCAGCGGTAAAACCAGTCTCGCGTAAGCGTACGCGTAATGTCGGTCCGGGCCGCTTCATCTCACAATGCCGCTGAATCAAGTATCAACTAGTAACGGCAAGCAATATGTATACACCCACGCCCACAACTCGTTTGTGTTCTACTCGAGATCTCATCTACGCATAGACCTAGCTCATGATGCCACTGTTGGGGAACGTTGCATGGGAAACAAAAATTTTCCTACGCACACATAAGATCTATCCATGGTGATGAGCATCTACGAGAGGGAGAGTGAATCTACATACCCTTGTAGATCGCTAAGCGGAAGCGTTAATAAACGCGGTTGATGTAGTCGAACGTCTTCGCGATCCAAATCGCCGAGCGTCCCGCGATCCAATCACGATCCTTCCGATCTAGTGCCGAACGGACGGCACCTCCGCGTTCAACACACGTACGGCTTGATGACGCCTTCACCTCCTCGATCCAGCGAGCGATGGTGAAGTAGTGGTTGAGTTCCAGCAGCACGACGGCGTGGTGATGGTGGTGAGGAACAATCTCTGCAGGGCTTCGCCAAGCGCTACGGAGATTATGACGGAGGAACTAGAGGGTTAGGGTTGCCGCACACGGCTTGGGGAAATCTTGATGTCCCGTGTGCTAGCCCTGCCCCTCTATTTATATGTTGAGCCTTGGGGTCTAAACTTGGAGTAAAAGCCTCCTCCGGGTCGGTTTTGCCCGCACAAGGTCGGTTTGGCCCGCAGGGAAAGAGTCCAACTCGGATCCCTGCCGAACCGTGCACAGCCGCGCACAAGCGGTAGTACCGCTTCACACAAGCGGTAGTACCGCTTGGGCGGTAGTACCGCTTCACGCAAGCGGTAGTACCGCTCGGGCGGTAGTACCGCTTCACCAAGCGGTAGTACCGCTTACGTGGCAGCAAAACTACTTTTGCACTTTCCAATACCTTGTGGGCTTTATCCCTTTGGCTCATATAAAGTGTTGCTGCACCCGAACACTTCGGTAAACATCCGGAACCCCTTCCGGTGAATTCCGGAACCCTTCCAGAGATCAAAACACTATTATCACATATATCAATCTTTACCTCCGGACTATTCCGGAGATCCTCGTCATGTCCGGGATCTTATCCGGGACTCCGAACAAATTTCGGTCACCAACATAATAACTCAATTATACTAATCGTCACCAAACGTTAAGTGTGTAGACCCTGCGGGTTCGAGAACTATGTAGACATGACCGAGACACCTCTACGGCCAATAACCAATAGCGGGACCTGGATGCCCATATTGGCTCCTACATATTCTACGAAGATCTTTATCGGTCGAACCTCTATGTCAAGGATTCAGTTAATCCCGTATGCTGTTCCCTTTGTTCTTCGGTATGTTACTTGCCCGAGATTCGATCGTCGGTATCACTATACCTAGTTCAATCTCGTTACCGGCAAGTCTCTTTACTCGTTCCGTAATACAAGATCTCGCGGCTAACACTTTAGTCACATTGCTTGCAAGGCTCATTGTGATGTTGTATTACCGAGTGGGCCCTGAGATACCTCTCCGTCATATGGAGTAACAAATCCCAGTCTTGATCCATGCCAACCCAACAGACACCCTCGGAGATACCTGTAGAGCACCTTTATAGTCACCCAGTTACGTTGCGACGTTTGATACACACAAGGTATTCCTCCGGTGTTAGTGAGTTGCATGATCTCATGGTCAAAGGAACAGATACTTGACATGCAGAAAACAATAGCAATAAACTGACACGATCAAATGCTACGTTTACAGTTTGGGTTTTGTCCATCACATCATTCTCCTAATGATGTGATCCCGTTATCAAATGACATCTCATGTCAATGGCAAGGAAACCTTAACCATCTTTGATCAACGAGCTAGTCAACTAGAGGCTTACTAGGGACACAGTGTTGTCTATGTACCCACACATGTATTTGAGTTTCCAATCAATACAATTATAGCATGGATAATAAACGATTATCATGAACAAGGAAATATAATAATAACCAATTTATTATTGCCTCTAGGGCATATTTCCAACAACGACAACTCGTAGTAAACCCCGCTGTTGGGGCGTTTGCCCGGCGATGGTTTCACAATACGGTGCTTGGCACAGAGCTTTTGGGGGGCCATGGAGTTCTAGATCTGTCAGAAAAATAGCACAAAACAAGAACAGAGGAGATTTCTGCGATACGGTGGTCAAAACGTCCGGGAGTATATATAAAGAATTTTTATCTTGCAAAACAAGTATTCCAGAAGAAAACGGGGTCGGGAAGGCTCACGAGGGGCCCATGAGCCACCAGGGCGCGCCCTGGTGCCTCGTGTGCACCTCGTGGGTCCCCTCGGATGTTTTTTATTTTTGTATTTTTTCTAATATTCCAAAACTGACAGAAAGTATTTTTACGGAATTTTTGGAGTCGGTTTACTTACCGTATCACGTACCTCTTCCTTTTCAGGGTTCTGGAGTGTTCTGGAAGGTCTCTCTTATGTATTCCTCCGGTGTAATTGTTTCAATAATATTAGTTTCAACATTAATGAGAGTACCTGAAATGTAGTGCTTAATTCTTTGCCCATTCACCACTCTCAGATTAGTGCCTTCGGAGTTGTTTATTTTGATGGCTCCGGAGCGATAAACTTCTTCGATGATATACGGTCCTTCCCATTTAGAGAGAAGTTTTCCTGCAAAGAATCTCAAACAAGCATTGTACAATAGAACATATTCACCCACTTTGAATTCCCATTTTTGAATTCTTTTATCATGCCATCTTTTAACTTTTTCTTTGAACAATTTGGCATTTTCATAAGCTTGGGTTCTCCATTCATCTAGTGAGCTAATATCAAATAACCTCTTTTCACCAGCAAGCTTAAAATCATAATTGAGTTCTTTAATTGCCCAATATGCTTTATGTTCTAACTCAAGAGGTAAATGACATGCTTTTCCATAAACCATTTTATAAGGAGACATACCCATAGGGTTTTTATAAGCAGTTCTATAGGCCCATAATGCATCATCAAGTTTCTTAGACCAATTCTTTCTGGACCTATTGACGGTCTTATGCAAAATTAATTTTATTTCTCTATTGCTCAATTCAACATGACCACTAGACTGAGGATGGTAAGGGGATGCAATTCTATGGTTAACATCATATTTAGCAAGCAACTTACGGAAATCACCATGAATAAAATGTGAACCACCATCAGTCATTAAATATCTAGGGACTCCAAACCTCGGGAAAATGACTTCTTTAAGCATTTTAATAGAAGTGTTGTGATCAGCACTACTAGTGGGAATAGCTTGTACCCACTTAGTAACATAGTCAGCAGCAACTAGAATATGAGTATACCCATTGGATTTAGGAAAAGGTCCCATATAATCAAAACCCCAAACATCAAATGGTTCAATAACAAGTGAATAATTCATAGGCATTTCCTGACGTCTACTAATATTACCAATTCTTTGACATTCATCACAAGATAATACAAACTTACGAGCATCCTTAAAAAGAGTAGGCCAATAAAAACCAGATTGTAATACCTTATGTGCAGTTCTGTCTCCCGCATGGTGTCCTCCGTAAGCCTCGGAATGACACTTCCGTAGGATTTGTTCCTGTTCATGCTCAGGTATACAACGTCTAATAATACCATCTACTCCTTCTTTATAAAGATGTGGGTCATCCCAGAAGTAATGCCTGAAATCAAAGAAGAACTTTTTCTTTTGTTGGTATGTGAAACTAGGTGGTATAAATTTAGCAACAATATAATTGGCATAGTCTGCATACTAAGGAGTGTTAGGAGAAGCATTTATGACAGCTAATTGTTCATCAAGAAAATCATCATTAATAGGAAGTATGTCATCAAGAACATTTTCCATTCTAGACAAATTATCTGCTACATGATTCTCAGCTCCCTTTCTATCAATAATATGCAAGTCAAATTCCTGTAGCAATAGAACCCACCTAATGAGTCTAGGTTTAGCATCTTTCTTTTCCATAAGGTATTTAATAGCAGCATGATCAATGTGAATAGTTACTTTAGAATCAACTATGTAAGATCTGAATTTATCGCATGCAAACACAACTGCTAGAAATTCTTTCTCAGTAGTAGCATAATTTCTTTGAGCACTGTCTAGGGTTTTACTAGCATAATGGATAACATTTAATTTCTTATCAACTCTTTCTCCTAGAACAACACCAACAGCATAATCACTAGCATCACACATAATTTAAAAAGGCAAGTTCCAATCAGGTGGTTGAACAATAGGTGCAGTGGTTAAGGCTTTCTTAAGTGTTTCAAAGGCTTCTACACAATCATCATCAAAAACAAACGGAACATCTTTTTGCAAGAGATTGGTAAGAGGTCTTGAAATTTTAGAGAAGTCTTTTATAAACCACCTATAGAAACCAGCATGACCTAGGAAACTTCTTATACCTTTAATATCTTTAGGACAAGGCATTTTCTCAATTGCATCAACTTTAGCTTTATCAACTTCAATACCTCTTTCAAAAATTTTATGCCCAAGGACTATACCTTCGTTAACCATAAAGTGGCACTTCTCCCAATTCAAGACGAGATTAGTTTGTTCACATCTCTGCAAAACTCGATTAAGGTTGCTTAAGCAAACATCAAAAGAAGTTCTGTAAATGGAAAAATCATCCATGAAAACCTCAACAATCTTTTCACAAAAGTCAGAGAATATAGCAGTCATACATCTTTGAAAGGTAGCAGGTGCATTACATAAACCAAAAGGCATACGACGATAAGCATAAGTTCGAAAAGGACAAGTAAAGGTGGTTTTCTCTTGGTTGGCTTGTGATACAGGTATTTGAGAGAAACCAGAATATCCATCTAGGAAACAAAAGTGTGTATGCTTAGACAATCTTTCTAACATTTGATCAATAAAAGGTAAGGGGTAATGATCTTTTCTAGTGGTTTTGTTTAATTTTCTGAAATCAATTACAATCCTGTAACCAGTTACAATTCTTTGTGGAATGAGTTCATTTTTATCATTAGGAACAACGGTAATACCTCCTTTCTTAGGGACACAATGAACGGGACTTACCCATCTACTATCAGCTATGGGGTAGATTATACCTGCTTCCAGAAGCTTTAATATTTCAGTTCTTACCACTTCCTTCATCTTAGTATTTAATCGTCGTTGGTGGTTGACAACTGGTTTAGCATTAGGCTCCATATTAATTTTGTGCTGACATAGAGTGGGACTAATGCCCTTAAGATCATCAAGAGTATATCCAATAGCAGCTCAGTGCTTCCTCAGAGTTTTTAGTAATCTCTTTTCTTCATGCTCTGAAAGGTTAGCACTAATAATAACAGGATATATCTTCTTTTCATCTAGATAAGCATATTTCAATGTATCAGGCAATTGCTTTAATACAAATACAGGGTCACCCTTAGGTGGAGGAGGGCCTCCAAGAGTTTCAATAGGCAAATTGTGTTTAAGGATAGGTGGTTGATCAAAGAACATCCTATCTATTTCATTTCTTTCATTCATGTGCATATCATTTTCAAGGTCTAGCAAATATTGTTCTAACGGATCAGTAGGAGGTACGGCAATAGAAGCAAGACCAATAATTTCATGTTTACTAGGCAATTCTTTATCATGAGGTTGTCTACGAAACTTGGAGAAATTAAACTTATGAGACATACCACCAAAATTAACACTAACAGTTTCTTTAGCGCAATCAATCTTGGCATTAACAGTGTTCAAGAAAGGTCTACCAAATATAATAGGACAAAAATTATCTTGTGGAGAACCGAGGACTAGAAAATCAGTAGGGTATTTTATTTTTCCACACAAGACTTCAACATCTCTAATGATCCCAAGCAGCGTAATGGTATCTCTGTTTGCAAGCTTAATAGTAACATCAATGTCCTCTATTTCAATTGGTGCAATATCATTCATAATTTCTTGATATAAGGTTAACGGAATAGCACTCACACTAGCACCCAAATCACATAAGCCATGATAACAATGATCTCCTATTTTGACAGAGACAACAGGCATGCCTACTACAGGTCTGTTTTTATCTTTAGGGTCTGGTTTAGCAATTCTAGCTGCTTCATCACAGAAGTAAATAACATGCCCATCTATATTATCGACGAAGAGATCTTTAACCGTAGCAACATTAGGTTCAAATTTAATTTGTTCAGAGGGTCTAGGTGCTCTAATATTACTTTTGTTAACCACAATTGAAACTTTAGCATGTTCCTTAATTCTAACAGGAAACGGTGGTTTCTCAATATAAGTAGTAGGCACAACTGGATCAACATGATAAACAATTGTTTCTTCTTTAACACTAACTGGTTCCTCAATCTTTTCTTTAACAGGGGGATGGCATTTAAACCACTTCTCCTTAGGGAGATCAACATGAGTAGCAAATGATTCACAAAAGGAAGCTACTATCTCAGAGTCAAGTCCATATTTAGTGCTAAACTTATGAAAAGCATCGGTATCCATAAAAGATTTAACACAATCGAACTCAAGTATTATACCTGACTCATTACCTTTGTCGAGTTCCCAATCTTCAGAGTTGCGTTTAATTCTTTCCAGAAGATCCCATCTGAATTCAATAGTTTTCTTCATAAAGGAGCCAGTCGAAGAAGAATCGAGCATGGTTTAAATCATCATGAGAAGGCTGAGCATAAAAATTCTGTAAGATAATTTCTCTTGAGAGCTCAAGATTGGGGCATGTGTACATCATGTACTTAAGCCTCCCCCAAGCTTGAGCGATGCTTTCTCCTTCACGAGGCCAAAAATTATATATATAATTCCGATCACGATGAACCAAATGCATAGGATAAAATTTCTGGTGGAATTCCAGTTTCAATCGGTTCCAGTCCCAAGTATCTGTATCATCACATAGCCTATACCATGTCAATGCCTTTCCCTCCAAAGATAAAGGGAATACTTTCTTCTTAACTCCATCTCTGGATAAACCTGCAAGCTTAAACAATCCACAAATTTCATCCACATAGATCAAGTGCATATCAGATTGTACCATTCCATCTCCTGCATAAGGATTAGCTAGCAGTTTCTCTATCATACCCGAAGGAATCTCATAATAAATATTTTCAGTAGGTGCAGTAGGTTGAGGAGCAATACTTTGTTCTTCCGGTCGAGGTGAAGATACCCGAACAAACCCCTCAAAGAATTACTTTCCATAGTGACAAGTGACAGTAAATTTCAGCACGTAATATAAATGTTTCCTTGCCAAATTCCACTCACCAAAGGCGCTTCACTCCCCGGCAATGGTGCCAGAAAAGAGTCTTGATGACCCACAAGTATAGGGGATCAATCGTGGTCCTTTCGATAAGTAAGAGTGTCGAACCCAATGAGGAGCAGAAGGAAATGACAATCGGTTTTCAGCAAGGTATTTTCTGCAAGCACTGAAATTATCGGTAACGAGTAGTTTGATAGCAAGATAATTTGTAACAAGTGACAAGTAGCAATAGTAACAAAGAGTGCAGAAAGGTAGCCCAATCCTTTTTGTAGCAAAGGACAGGCTGGAATGATCTCTTATAATAAGCAAAGCGTTCTCGAGGACACATGGGAATTTCATCTAGTCACTTTCATCATGTTTGTTTGATTCGCGTTCGCTACTTTGATAATTTGATATGTGGGTGGACCGGTGCTTGGGTGCTGTTCTTACTTGAACAAGCCTTCCACTTATGATTAACCCCTCTAACAAGCATCCGCAACTACGAAAGAAGAATTAAGATAAATCTAACCATAGCATTAAACATATGGATCCAAATCAGCCCCTTACGAAATAGAGCATAAACTATGGTTTAAGCTTCTGTCACTCTTGCAACCCATCATCTAATTACTACTCCACAATGCATTCCCTTAGGCCCAAACATGGTGAAGTGTCATGTAGTCGACGTTCACATGACACCACTAAGAGAATCAACAACAAACATATCATCAAAATATCGAACGAATACCAAATTCACATGATTACTTATGACAAGACTTCTCCCATGTCCTCAAGAACAAAAGTAACTACTCACAAATCATATTCATGTCCAAGATCAGAGGGGTATTAAATAACACAATGGATCTGAACATATAATCTTCCACCAAATAAACCAACTAGCATCAACTACAAGATGTAATCAACACTACTAGCAACCCACAGGTACCAATCTGAGGTTTTGAGACAAAGATTGAATACAAGAGATGAAATAGGGTTTGAGATGAGATGGTGCTGTTGAAGATGTTGATGAAGATTGGTCCTCCCATGATGAGAGGATCGTTGGTGATGTCGATGGCTTCGATTTCCCCCTCCCGGAGGGAAGTATCCTCGGCGGAATCGCTCCGCCGGAGAGCAAAAGTGCTCCTGCCCAAGTTCTGCCTCGAGACGGCGGCGCCCCGTCCCAAAAGTATTATCCTTATTTTTTCTAGGGAAATGGGCTTCTATACCAGAAAATGGGCACCGGAGGTTGGCCAGGGGCCCCACAAGCCACCAGGGCGCGCCTGGGGGTGGTGGCGCGCCCTGGTGCCTCGTGGGCACCTGGGTGGCCCCCTCTGGTACTTCTTTCTTCAAGTATTTTTTATTTATTCCAAAATAAATCTCCGTGAAATTTCAGCTCATTTGGAGATGTGCGGAATAGGTATCTCTAACATAGCTTTTTCAGGTCCAGAATTCCAACTGCCGGCAATCTCCCTACTTGTGTAAATCTTGCATATTAAGAGAGAAAAGGCATTTGAATTGCTCCACAAAGTATTATATTGATTAAAAACACTATAAATAATAGTAGGAAAACATGATGCAAAATGGATGTATCAAAATTTTGAGGGGATTTTTATCCGGATATTAGCTTCCTTGCGGCAGAAGGATACCCTCAACCGACCTACAGGGGAGCCACAAGCCCCCTAGGCGCGCCCAGGGGGGGTGCCCTCCAGGCTTGCCGTGTTCTTAGGCATCGTCTCGCGTTGATTCTTTTTCCCAAAAATCACATATATTCCAAACTAAATCTTCGTAAATTTTTATCTTGTTTGGACTTCGTTTGATATGGATTTTCTGCGAAACAAAAAAACATGCAACAAACAGGAACTGGCACTGGGCACTGGATCTATATGTTAGTCCAAGAAATCATATAAAAAGTTGCCAAAAGTATGTGGAAATTGTAGGATAATGGCATGAAACAATAACAAATTATAGATATGATGGAGACGTATCACGGCCTTCCATGCGAGCATAGCTGCTCGTATGGGCACCCATATGTTCTCTAGATAGCTTTGTAGATTGGCCAGAACTTTCCCGATCGTGCTCCGATTTCGTCGCAGTTTGTTCCTATGGGATCCTTGGCAGATAAGGCATCATTTGGGCATGGATTTGACTCCTCTAGAGCCCTTGGATGAAGGGGGAGGCTACATCAACGGAGGAGAACCGAGGAGGCCTCCTATATGAAGAGCTCCAACCCTAGCCGCCGGGATCATCATCCTCGTTCCACCACAAGCCCACGCAGCTGCCGGGAGGCTCTCCCATCTCATCTAGAGGGAGGCCTCTCCCTCCATCACCATCACTATCGTGGCTTTGTCATGGCAGATGTCCTCATGAAAGGACTTAGTCGTGAGGCCATCGCAGTTGTATGGAAGCTTGAACGGGGTTGTTTAAAAAAGAGAGACACGAGTTTACTCAGGTTTGGCCCCTCACGGCGGAGGTAAAAGCCTACTCCTGCTTGATTGATATAGCTCTAGATCTCGATTACAGGGGTGTGGATTCACTAACCTAGCTTTCGAGAGATTGCAACCTAGTCTTTTCGTCCCAGGGGTTCCCCTTTATATAATAGGTCGAGTCCCTAGTTGTATAGAAGATTCTGGGTTGTCTTGTTAACCTATATCCTACTCTAATTCTCATCTATCTTGCCTTCCAAGTCACGTAGCTTTCCCCATCTGGGCCTTCTTGAGAGTCGGCCCACATGGTCCATGAGAGCCGGCCTGTCGGGCCTGTTTCCGGAATAAATCACAGAATAGCCCTAAGTCACACCAGCCCCAAGATCAGAATAACTGGTGGACTCCCTTGATATAGATAACCAGTACATACATAATATTACACAGGGTTGAGCCAGAGTGCTCAACATTTATTACAAACTTGTTAATATATGATGGTGGCGGAATATGACAGTGGCGTGGTGATAGTACAAAGCTGATACAATAAACTAGAGTCAAGCGTCCGTGTGAGACTTGACTATCTTATTGGTGTAGCGGAAGCACTGCGGATGATACATGTGGTAGACTTCAAGACCACAGTTGACTGACTGGGAACAACTCTAAGCGTTGGGCTCGCTAGCGCAATCTTCCTCCACAAGCTTGTCTTCCTTCGGGTCTGACCAAATTAACAAGCCAGGGACAAGCCTGTGAGTATGTTGGAATGTACTCGCAAACATTATGAACAAAAGATATACCGAATGCATATGCTCATGATGGATTAAATTACATGCATATGCTGACCGAAATTAAAGCATGGCATGTTAAATATAATGTAGTGCGGAAGAATAAATTTATTACTTCGTAATAAACCAAGAAAAAATAAAACAGAACATCGGGCACTGGACCGCCTGAGAAATTCCAAGCAGAATGCCAAACGGGTGTCTGAATGCGACGCCTCGAGAGGTCTTGAAAAGAAATGAGCATCCAGGTGGACTAGCCATCCCAAGTGATACCTAGAAAAATGTAAAAGAGTATCCAGGTGGACTAGCCATCCCAAGTGATACCTAGAAAAATGTAAAAGAGTATCCAGGTGGACTAGCCATCCCAAGTGATACTCAGAAAATAAAAATGAGTATCCAGGTGGACTAGCCATCCCAAGTGATACTAAAAAAAAGAAGGAGTATCTAGGTGGACTAGCCATCCCAAGTGATACCCAGAAAATAAAATAAAACTGAGTATCCAGGTGGACTAGCCATCCCAAGTGATACCCAGGTTGCACATAAAAGAACAGGGTTAGTCCACAATAATATTCATGATAACAATGATATTCATGATAGTCTCAGTAGTGACAATAATTATCTTGCAAAATGAATCATGCTCAATTTAATTATTTCCTCTGAAGACCGACACCGGGACCGACACTTGACCCTTCCCAGCTAACGTTTTTAACCGTGGACACGGCTATTCAAATAGATATAACTCTGCAGAGGGTGTACTCTTTACCCACAAGCAAGAGATTTCTTTAATCAACACCGAAACACTGACTAATGCCCATTATGGATTTTGGGTTGAAAACACACCTGACCAGCACACACTAGATTAACTTTCCGGATGCCAGGAATCACCCAAAGCATCGTTCAAGAAAAACTCGAAGTCGGGGAGACCATCGTCTCGAATAGCATTGGATCACTATTTATACGCGCGGATTACAAGGGGTGCCCCGCTCTCGGCCCAACCGGATACACCCATGCCCCCTGACCCGATGACTGGCATTAGTCCATGGCCATGGAACCCTGATCATGGCCCCTCTATGTGGTGTGCACACGGACAGGGGTTAGCAACTTACTAAACCGCACTCCCCTCGCGGGAAGACTAGTGACAGCACGGTATTTAGCTAGGCTTGACGGAACGAGACTCGATCTAGGTTGACTCAGGAGGTGTTGTTATTATGACTGGCATACTTCGTATGTGTAACACCCCAAAAATTTAACCACAATTTTATTAAGAAAAAATTGGGCCAGAAATATTTTTTTAATTATATTAGGTCTTTTATTATTTCAGAGTATTTTCTGTTTTCTATTTTCCAAAATTCTTCCCTCCATATAGAAATTTTTGTAAAATATTGTGAGCTTTGGTAGTTTTCTTAAATCATTTCATTTATACTTTAATAACAGTAGGAAATATTTTCATAATAAAATTTGCCCCAAAATAATTCTTTTAATAGCATTTTCAATGTCTGAAATGCTTCTGTTGCACTGCCACTATTTTAAATAATTCTTTTAAAATTGCACAAAATTTATGAGGGGTCATGTGATGCCTATAGATCACTTTTATGCAAAAACCCAACGTGGTCTTTTGAAAATTTTGAGTAAAACATCCTCTTTTCCATTCTGACCCATTCTTAGGTTATAACTGCAACCCCAATTTATCTTGCCCCAAAAATTCTGAAATTGTTCCACCTTATAGTCCATCCAACCAAACCCTTAAGTCCAGAAGCTCGCATACAATTGCTTCATTTAAGTCCTCCAGATAATTTCCTCAATATTTGGTCCAGAATTGAAATTCAGTAAAACTTGCACTTGCAAGTTTTTCCTTTTGGTCAAACCAACCCTTCCATCCTCTTTGTCATCTAAAGAGACACCATCCTGCTAAATCTCACTTCCAACAAAGTTTTCTAGATAGCCCTTGCATTTTGTCAAATACCTGGTGAGCATGACTGAAATTTTGCAACTTTCCAAGTTGCATCAGAAACTTGCTCTCTTGACCAAACCAACATGTCCATCATCCTTTCCATCCTTGTCAGTGTCACCTTTCCAAAAACCAGCTCATTTGGAGCACCCTAGGAAGCTCTGGCAATTAGTCGAGCACTTAGCGTCCGTGCACTGGGCATGGCCAGAGCGCCCGTATTGCAGGCGGTGGCACCCGAGCCGCTGCGGCTCCTCTGCTACCTCCCCTAGCTTGCCCCGCTCCCCTGCTGGCCGCCTGCACCAGCCGCAGCCTTCCCCGCACCGGAGCTCTTCCCCTGGCGCTGCTCTCCACCAGCCAGCGCCACCACCGACATGCGCCCGTCGCTGTCAATCACCGGCCATGCCACCTGGCCCGCTCCAGAGCCAGCCAGCGCACCCTAGCTCTAAATGCCTACTGGCCGAGGTCAGCCGCCCTCAAACCACCTCGTCGCCGACCACTATTCGCCATGAATGGCCGCCGCTGCAGTCAGCTCGGGACTGTGCCGCCCAAGCCGTCGGAGCCCTCTGATCCAACCAGCTCACAGGGAGCATAACTGCGGACCACCTACCTCTCCACCGGCCTCAGCTACCCTGCCACCGACCACGGTTCCTCATCAATGGCCGCCACTGCCCACCGCTGCCGTATCTACCTTCTGTTCATCGCGAACCGCCGCTCTGGTGCTATAAAAGCCACCCCCGAGCTCTCCTAGCTCATCACTACTCCTCCTCCTCCCTCTGAGAACCTCCCCAAGCAAAAGAACGACCGGAAGAGGTCGTCTTCCCCGTTTCCGGCCGAGATGACTGCCGTCACTTCCTCGTTGATTCCGACGCCACCCGGCCCTCCCTCTCCTCGCTTTCTTCACCAATAGCCCTCTGGAGCACCCACGAATCCATCCCCGCGCTCAATTTTGCTCAGGAGCCGCCGTAGGCAAAGGCCCCTTCCTGCCCGACGCCACCGTCCGCCGGGAATATCGCCGTCGGCGACTCCGTCCACTCCAGCGACCAAGGAGGGTACCCAGAGAACCGCCTCAGTCCCCTGGTCACGCTCGTGGCCTCATTTCACCGCGGGGCGCCGTCGTTCGCCGGCGAGCATCACCGGAGCTCTGCCTCCATTCGGCCAGAGGAGAGAAGGCGGGATGGACCGCGGTCAAACCTGACCAGTGGGCCAGGTAGGGCCCACTGTCAGTGACCCACATCCTCGCCACGCGGATAAGTGGAGGCGGCTTCACCAGAAGTTATCTTCACGCAGGGAAAGCGTATTTCCCGAATACGCCTTCGACGTCGGTGACCTCTCGCGCGGCCGTGCGGCTGGGCCTGGCCCAGTGAAGCCAGGCGACTAAATCGCGCTCAGGCGCACTTCTGCCCTTTCCTCTTTTCTTTTACCAGCAAACCTCAATTAAATTCCACAGCACTCATTTCAAACCCAAATTTGATGATTCAAATTTTGTATATTCATAAATTCATGATCTATTAATCTAGCTAGGGTGAACATTTTTCCTAAGCATTGTCTCTACTGGATCCTTTAAATAGTCCATTTCCTTAATTATCTCAGCTTAGAAAATTCCTAGGAAATTCATATGAAGTCCAAATCAATTGATTCTTTTTATGTAATTCCTCATTTTTCCTCTAGTTTATGTTAGTATTTATTTCAAAAATTTCCAAACAACTTTTTAATACTGTTTTAGCTCTATGTGGTAATTGTAATATTTTTGAAAATAGGAATAATGGAGGGAAGATAATTTTCAAAACTTTTGGAGTGCACCCAATATTTCTGCATGATCAAGGCAAGCATCTTGAACACTTGATATGGTGATTGCATGGTTAAATGTTTGCAAGATTAATTGAATCATGCATATGTTGAATTCAAACAAAGTTTGCATGCATGTAGTGTTGGCATGTTTCCTCGTACCGTGCAACGTGTGCTTGTCATGACTAACTTGCAGGAGCAGGTATAAGAGAAATACCGTTACCGGCAGAAGGGTGATCACGTCGGAGCGTGATCATGCCTTGTTGGTTATGCATGTTGGGACATGCAAGGGCTGTGACCCTGTTTTGGTGTTACTGTTGAAAGAACATTTTATTGTGCTAACCACTGCAGGAAATACATAAGCCTCCTGAGTCGACCGTAGATCGAGTCTTGTTCCGTTAACCCCCATACTTGATCCGTGCTACCACTTGTCCCTGCCACAGGTAGGGTATGGTTCAGTAAGTTGATAACCCCTTTCCGTGCACCCACCGTACAGAGAGGCCATGGTGAAAGATACCAGAGGCCTCTGGTAGGCATGTCACCTTGTCAGGGGGCATGGGTGTATCCGGCTGGGCCGAGAGGGGGGCACCCCTTGTAATATGCGTGTATGAATAGTGATCCCATGCTATTCGAGATTGTAGTCTCCCCGACTTAGAGTTTTTCTTGAACGATGCTTTGGGTGATTCCTGGCATCCGGAAAGTTAATCTGGTGTGTGCTGGTTAGGTGTGTTTTCAACCCAAAGACCGTAATGGGAATTAGTCAGCGTCTTGGTGTTGGCTAAAGAAATCCTTTACTTACGGGTAAAGAGCACACCCTCTGCAGAGTTATATCTATTCGAATAGCCGTGTCCGCGGTTAAGGACTACAGTCTGGGTTGGTCAAGTGTCGGTCTCCGGAGGAAATAATTAAATTAAGCATGAGTTATTTTGCAGAATGATTATTGCCACTACTGATATTGTCATGAATATTATTGATGATATGAATATTATTGTGGACTAACCCTGTCATTTTATTTTCTTTTTTGAGTGTCTCATGGGATGGCTAGACTACCCGAGATATTCATTTATTTTCAAGACCTCTCGTGGCGTCGCTTGAGTTCTCGGGCGGTCCTGTCTCGCCCGATTCTCTTTTAGACACCCGTTTGGCATTTCTTTTCAAGACCTCTCGTGGCGTCGCTTGAGTTCTCGGGCGGTCCTGTCTCGCCCGATTCTCGTTTAGACACCCGTTTGGCATTTCTTTTCAAGACCTCTCGTGGCGTCGCTTGAGTTCTCGGGTGGTCCTGTCTCGTCCGATTCTCTTTTAGACACCCGTTTGGCATTTCTGTTGGATACTTGGGCAGTCTTGTATCGCCCGATTCTCCACTTTATATTTTCTTTTGGATTCTCGGGCGGTCCTGTCTTGCCCGATTATCCACTTTTAACTTTCTTGGTCTGTCACTAACATTTTATATACTCATTTTTCTGCACATGCTAATATTTATCATGCCGTAATTTAATTTCAGTCATCATATGCATATAATTTGACCCATCATGATCATATGCATTCGGTATATCATTTGTTCATAATGTTTGTGAGTACATTCAAACGTACGCACTGGCTTGTCCCTGGCTATATAATTGGCCAGGTCAGGATTTCAACAAGGAGTTTTACCACGACATCTGTGCGGAGCCTAGGATAGCAGCCATGCGGGATAGGAATTATCCGGATCAGCTGTGCCTGTGGGAACGGAGCCCCATCGGCGTTGGAGAACCACGAGTCGCTTCCGTCACCCGTCACTAGAAATCATTGTTGTATCATTAGACCTTTACGGTCTTGTATCCAATTCTTGTAATTGCTTGGTAATCTGTAACAAGGACGTGTCCACCAGTAACAGTAATCCTGGGGCTGGTGACGACACGAGGGGTTAATTTCGGGGATATCTTGTCCCGTAAATCCGGCCCCGACAGCCTTGGTATCAGAGCCAGGCTGACCATTGGCTAATCCTATCTTAGCCTGGTAGCTATCCCTAGGTTTCCACACCACATCATTACCATCCGGGTCACGCCGAGGAGAAAATTTCTCAAGGGCCATTATCGCAGGATTTTCCAACATAAGTTTTATTCGCCTGCCGTCACGGCATCCGGCTCACAGCCACACTCGCTCTGCTACATGCCCTAAGCACAGTAACCACACACACCCACACTTAGCAACTAATCAACCGCCTCGCTCACTGGATTACTCTCACCCCCACCACAGTTTTTCCGAAGAAAAACTCATGGGTTTTTATTTCTACGAAGACTGCTGCAGAGCGCACTAACAGACACCCGTACCCGACACCGATGCCTAGTCTCCATGATCACTGCCACCTCGGAGAGCCACCACCCAAGCCACGGCATCACGGCGATCGTCGAGGATCATCGCACACAGTAGCAGCGAGGAGCCGACCAACGCCGCCAGCAGACCGACCAGGAGGATCGTGATCAACTCCGAGCCCACGTCCTCCATTGCCGCCTCATCTCGAGCTCCTGCAACCTGAAGGAGAAGGAGAAGAGCAGGAAGAGGTGAGGCGAGGTGCGAGGTAGATAGAGAAAGAAAACCGCGGTCGTTTTTATAGCTCGAGCTAGGTGCACGGTGAGCGAAGTCCACCAGCGCCGCTCATCGCCCGATCGCCGGTGTTCGGAGGCGAATCCGTGAGCAGTACCGACAGGGTACTGGCCCGTGAGGTGAGTGCACGCTGCCGGCGACAAGCACGCCGCGCACTATCGCGGTACGGCCTAGATGCCCTACGCGCTAAACGCCGCAGGTGGAGAAAGTGCGGGAGAGCACGCGAGAGAGAGAGGAAGAAGAAGAGCCGGAGGAAGAAGAAGGAGACAAAGAGACTGACAGTGGGCCCTGGACCCACTTGTCAGCCGGAGAGAGTACTGTGCACTGGAGTATGGCGAGCGAAATTTGGAATTAGAAATTATACTTTTTCCGAATTTGTCGTACAGTAGACCCACAACACCAGTACCTCACTGTAGTTGCACCAATTATCAGTAGCCCCGCATCAACTGTGCCTAATTAGGTTATTTAAATAATTAGTTCAGAAAAATTTCCTCGAAAAGGTGGGTTCAATTTTAATGACCACCTTAAAAAATCTCGAGGACGGGATTTTCTTAAGGGCGGTAGAGTTTGTAACACCCCAAAAATTTAACCACAATTTTATTAAGAAAAAATTGGGCCAGAAATAATTTTTTTAATTATATTAGGTCTTTTATTATTTCATAGTATTTTCTGTTTTCTATTTTCCAAAATTCTTCCCTCCATATAGAATTTTTTGTAAAATATTGTGGGCTTTGGTAGTTTTCTTAAATCATTTCATTTATACTTTAATAACAGTAGGAAATATTTTCATAATAATATTTGCCCCAAAATAATTCTTTTAATAGCATTTTCAATTTCTGAAATGCTTTTGTTGCACTGCCACTATTTTAAATAATTCTTTTAAAATTCCAAAAAATTTATGAGGGGTCATGTGATGCCTATAGATCACTTTTATGCAAAAACCCAACTTGGTCTTTTGAAAATTTTGAGTAAAACATCCTCTTTTCCATTCTGACCCATTCTTAGGTTATAACTGCAACCCCAATTTATTGAATTTTCGTCAGAAAGGACCACATACGTTTTTGTATTAACAGAAAGGACCACTTGCTCATTGTATCGACAGAAAAGACCAGCTACACTATGGCGGCAGGTCCGGTAGCCGACACGTGGCACCTGCCGCCACATCCGAAGGCGGCAGGGCCTGCCGCCATAGCCCACGGCGGCAGCCTGGCCATAACAGGAAATCAAGGGAGGCTGGGGGCTTGTAACGGAATGGCGACGCCACGTGGGGCCTGCCGCCACACCTCGTGGCGGCAGGTCCTGTTGCTGCTACGCGCGTCTCCACCATGTTCTTCCTTCAGTCGTTTACTCCAAAAAAGTGCATGCATTCCATAATCTGCCTATTTGCCATGTTCTTTCAATGTGTGGCACTAGGCGAGCACTACAGACACTATATGACATGCAATCTGAAAACGCAAACTCTGGCCACGCGCTACATTGTTCATAAAAGCTGACCTACAAAACGGGTTCCTTGCTAGTAGTGTACGAAGTGCTAAGGGAGCTGCTAAGCGACTGACATGTTTCTGTTTCTCTCTCTCTCAAGTTAGCTGCAATAGTCAGGGCATGCACTATTCCTTCTTTGTTTATCACTGGCAAATAGTACCCAAGCAGCAGCTAATAGTGGCTGCCGCCACATCCTCTAGCGGCAGGTGCCACATCGCCCACTCCGTTCAGTTGCAGTGCCTGATTCCGGTTATGTCCGGGCTGCCGCCGTGGGCTGTGGCGGCAAGCCTTGCCACCTCCAGCTGTGGCAGCAGATCCCACGTGTCGGCTGCCAGACCTGCCGCCACGGCGTAGCTGGTCTTTTCTGTCAATACGTTGAGCAGGTGGTCCTTTCTGCTAATACGAAAATGTATGTAGTCCTTTCGGGCAAAAAATCCAATTTATCTTGCCCCAAAAATTCTGAAATTGTTCCACCTTATAGTCCATCCAACGAAACCCTTAAGTCCAGAAGCTCACATCCAATTGCTTCATTTAAGTCCTCCAGATAATTTCCTCAATATTTGGTCCAGAACTGAAATTCAGTAAAACTTGCAGTTGCAAGTTTTTCCTTTTGGTCAAACCAACCCTTCCATCCTCTTTATCATCTAAAGAGACACCATCCTGCTAAATCTCACTTCCAACAAAGTTTTCTAGATAGCCCTTGCATTTTGTCAAATACCTGGTGAGCATGACTGAAATTTTGCAACTTTCCAAGTTGCATCAGAAACTTGCTCTCTTGACCAAACCAACATGTCCATCATCCTTTCCATCCTTGTCAGTGTCACCTTTGCAAAAACCAGCTCATTTGGAGCACCCTAGGACGCTCTGGCAATCAGTCAAGCACTTAGCGTGCGTGCACTGGGCATGGCCAGAGCGCCCGTATTGCAAGCGGTGGCACCCGAGCCGCTGCGGCTCCTCTGCTGCCTCCCCTAGCTTGCCCCGCTCCCCTGCTGGCCGCCTGCACCAGCCGCAGCCTTCCCCGCACCGAAGCTCTTCCCCTGGCGCTGCTCTCCACCAGCCAGCGCCGCCACCGACATGCGCCCGTCGCTGTCACTCACCGGCCAAGCCACCTGGCCCACTCCAGAGCCAGCCAGCGCACCCTAGCTCTAAATGCCTACTGGCCGAGGTCAGCCGCCCTCAAACCACCTCGCCGCCGACCACTATTCGCAATGAATGGCCGCTGCTGCAGTCAGCTCGGGACGGCGCCGCCCAAGCCGTCGGAGCCCTCTGATCCAACCAGCTCACAGGGAGCATAACTGCGGACCACCTACCTCTCCACCGGCCTCAGCTACCCTGCCACCGACCATGGTTCCTCATCAATGGCCGCCGCTGCCCACCGCTGCCGTGTCCACCTTCTGTTCATCGTGAACCGCCTTTCTGGTGCTATAAAAGCCACCCCGAGCTCTCCTAGCTCATCACTACTCCTCCTCCTCCCTCTGAGAACCTCCCCAAGAAAAAGAACGACCGAAAGAGGTCGTCTTCCCCATTTCCGGCCGAGATGACGGCCGTCACTTCCTCGTTGATTCCAATGCCACCCGGCCCTCCCTCTCCTCGCTTTCTTCACCAATAGCCCTCTGGAGCACCCACGAATCCATCCCCGCGCTCAATTTTGCTCAGGAGCCGCCGTAGGCAAAGGCCCCTTCCTGCCTGACGCCACCGTCCGCCGGGAAGATCGCCGTCGGCGACTCCGTCCACTCCGGCGACCAAGGAGGGTACCCAGAGGACCGCCTCAGTCCCATGGTCACACTTGTGGCCTCATTTCACCGCGGGGCGCCGTCGTTCGCCGGCGAGCATCGCTGGAGCTCCGCCTCCGTTCGGCCAGAGGAGAGAAGGCGGGGTGGACCGCGGTCAAACCTGACTAGTGGGCTAGGTAGGGCCCACTGTCAGTGACCCACAGCCTCGCCACGCGGATAAGTGGAGGCGGCTTCACCAGAAGTTATCTTCGCGCAGGGAAAGCGTATTTCCCGAATACGCCTTCGACGTCGGTGACCTCTCGCGCGGCTGGGCCTGGCCCAGTGACGCCAGGCGACTAAATCGCGCTCAGGCGCACTTCTGCCCTTTCCTCTTTTCTTTTACCAGCAAACCTCAATTAAATTCCACAACACTCATTTCAAACCCAAATCTGATGATTCAATTTTTTGTATATTCATAAATTCATGATCTATTAATATAGCTAGGGTGAACATTTTTCCTAAGCATTGTCTCTACTGGATCCTTTAAATAGTCCATTTCCTTAATTATCTCAGCTTAGAAAATTCCTAGGAAATTCATATGAACTCAAAATCAATTGATTCTTTTTCTATAATTCCTCATTTTTCCTCTAGTTTATGTTAGTATTTATTTCAAAAAATTCCAAACAACTTTTTAATACTGTTTTAGCTCTATGTGGTAATTGTAATATTTTTGAAAATAGGAATAATGGAGGGAAGAGAATTTTCAAAACTTGATATGGTGAATGCATGGTTAAATGTTTGCAAGATTAATTGAATCATGCATATGTTGAATTCAAACAAAGTTTGCATGCATGTACTGTTGGCATGTTTCCTCGTACCGTGCAACGTGTGCTTGTCATGACTAACTTGCAGGAGCAGGTATAAGAGAAATACCGTTACCGGCAGAAGGGTGATCACGTCGGAGCGTGATCATGCCTTGTTGGTTATGCATGTTGGGACATGCAAGGGCTGTGGCCCTGTTTTGGTGTTACTGTTGAAAGAACATTTTATTGTGCTAACCACTGCAGGAAATACATAAGCCTCCTAAGTCGACCGTAGATCGAGTCTTGTTCCGGTAACCCCCATACTTGATCTGTGCTACCACTTGTCCCTGCCACAGGTAGGGTATGGTTTAGTAAGTTGATAACCCCTTTCCGTGCACACACCGTACAGAGAGGCCATGGTGAAAGATATCAGAGGCCTCTGGTAGGCATGTCACCTGGTCAGGGGGCATGGATGTATCCGGCTGGGCCGAGAGGGGGGCATCCCTTGTAATCTGCGCATATGAATAGTGATCCCATGCTATTCGAGATTTTAGTCTCCCATACTTAGAGTTTTTCTTGAACGATGCTTTGGGTGATTCCTGGCATCCGGAAAGTTAATCTGGTGTGTGCTGGTTAGGTTTGTTTTCAACCCAGAGACCGTAATGGGAATTAGTCAGTGTCTCGGTGTTGGCTAAAGAAATCCTTTACTTGCGGGTAAAGAGCACACCCTCTGCAGAGTTATATCTATTCGAATAGCCGTGTCCGCGGTTAAGGACTACAGTCTGGGTTGGTCAAGTGTCGGTCTTAGTGTCGGTCTCCGGAGGAAATAATTAAATTAAGCATGAGTTATTTGGCAGAATGATTATTGCCACTACTGATATTGTCATGAATATTATTGATGATATGAATATTATTGTGGACTAACCCTGTCATTTTGTTTTCTTTTCTGAGTGTCTCATGGGATGGCTAGACTACCTGAGATATTCATTTATTTTCAAGACCTCTCGTGGCGTCGCTTGAGTTCTCGGGGGGTCCTGTCTCGCCCGATTCTCTTTTAGACACCCGTTTGGCATTTCTTTTCAAGACCTCTCGTGGCGTCGCTTGAGTTCTCGGGTGGTCCTGTCTCGCCCGATTCTCTTTTAGACACCCGTTTGGCATTTCTTTTCAAGACCTCTCGTGGCGTCACTTGAGTTCTCGGGTGGTCCTGTCTCGCCCGATTCTCTTTTAGACACCCGTTTGGCATTTCTCTTGGATACTCGGGCGGTCTTGTCTCGCCCGATTCTCCACTTTATATTTTCTTTTGGATTCTCAGGCGGTCCTGTCTCGCCCGATTATCCACTTTTAACTTTCTTGGTCTGTGAGTAACATTTTATATACTCATTTTTCTGCACATGCTAATATTTTTTATGCCGTAATTTAATTTCAGTCATCATATGCATATAATTTAACCCATCATGATCATATGCATTTGGTATATCATTTATTCATAATGTTTGCGAGTACATTCAAACGTACTAACGGGCTTGTCCCTGGCTATTTAATTGGCCAGGTCAGGATTTCAACAAGGAGTATTACCACGACATCCGTGCGGAGCCTAGGATAGCAGCCATGGGGGATGGGAATTATCCGGGTCAGCTGTGCCTGTGGGAATGGAGCCCCATCGGCGTTGGAGAACCACGAGTCGCTTCCGTCACCCGTCACTAGAAATCATTGTTGTATCATTAGACCTTTACGGTCTTGTATCCAATTCTTGTAATTGCTTGGTAATCTGTAACAAGGACGTGTGCACCAGTAACAGTAATCCTAGGGCTGGTGACGACACGAGGGGTTAATTTCGGGGATTTCTTGTCCTAGAAATCTGGCCCCGACAGTATGCCACAGTGACACCATCGTGTCATGATGTGACCCGAGCCCACCGGCATGTCAAAGGCAGGAGGTACACTTCTGATTTCTCACCACTTCTCCATGCTAGGAAGATTCTTTGATGCATGCAAGAAATGCTCGAAATGATAAGACCATGCATGCACTTGCTATTTTACTACATGTCCGGTGATATTTTGAACCGATGGAACCATGCATGCAATCACCATATCCCAAGTTCAAAAATTCTTGCCTTGCTCAAAGTAGTCAGAAGGTGATCCCTCGAAATTCCCGGCAAAGTTCCCCTCCTCGGTTTCTATAAAAATGCAAATTCAAATTTGAATCAAAATTTTGCAACTGTACAAAAATTTGTCTCAAAATATTTATAAATAAATACTAAAAAAACTAGAGTGAAAAAGAAAATTTTCAAAAAAAGAATCAATTAAAATGGAGTTTTGGTTAAAAAGTTATTAAAGTTTTAAAGCCAGGGACTTTGCTTTAAAAAAAAGTTTGCCAGCGGGTCCCGGAGCGGTAAAACAGAAAACGTCTCGGGAAGAATACGCCTTCCAGTGCAGAAAGCGTAAAGTAACAGAAGACGCTTTCTGAAATAACAGAAAAGAAGAAAACGTTGACGGGTGGGCCCCACCCGTCAGGTTTGAATTCAAACGCGCTTCGCACGCGTATACAGAGGTGGTGCGGCGATCACCGGCGACGGTCACTGGCGTTCCAGAGGGCGGCGATGGTCGGGATGTGCTCGGGGAGAGATTCCACGTCGGTGGGTGGAGGTGGTGGTCGCCGGCGAGCACCGGAGTGACGGCGAGGTCAACTCCGATGGACGGCGGCGTCGAGCGAAGATGAATCTCGTCGGGGAGGCCGGCAACCGTCAAATTGATGTGCGGTTCCGATGAGAGGGAGCACTAGGAGGCTACTGGCGGAGTTTGGGAGGTGGAGGTGGTCGAATGGTGTCGGATTCTTCTCGGGACCCGAAGCGGATCGGGCGGCCGTAGCCGGAGAAGAAGACCCCGTCGGGGCCGATGGAGTGGTGTCGGGGTGGATTGGAGGGGAGGTGGAGTGGTGCAGGTGATCGGTGATGCTTGTGGAGCCCTTTTATAGGCGATTCGATGATGGCCGTGACGGTGCGGATCACGCCGGAGTAACTGGGGACGGCGGAGGTAGCTAGGGCCGATGAGCTCGGTTGGTGGTCATCAGTGTGGTCGGTGGAACCCTCCCGAAGCGCCAGCGCGGACGAACTCGAGCGTTATCCAACTCCTCCACACAGGAGCTCGGTACGGCCATGGCGGGCGGTGTGTGGCTTCGGCGACTGCCAGGCGGGGTCAGGATGGCTTGGACGGTGCAGGGAGGCCGCAGAGAAGGGCGACGCGTGCCAGGTAGGTGGAGGGAGTGGTGAGATGGAGTGATGGCGCTGGTCGGCCGAGCTGATCGGCTCGGTCCGCCATGGATCATGGCGGCAGCTGTTGCCCCGGCCAGTCGCTGTTCTGTCGGCGGTGAGGGACTGACGAGGGGGTCCTTGACGGCATATTGATGGCAAGCAGGGGTGCGGATGAGGAGGAGATGGAGTGGAGTGCATCGCACGGCGCCGATCGCCCCCGCTTCTGCACTTCTCTGTTAACTGAATTTTTTGACAGTAGCTACAGTGTGCACATGAGGTGTTTGACAAAATGCTAGATGGCTCTAGGCATATGTGGAATTTTTGAGAATTTTTGTGGTGAGGTACTGAGGTATAACAGAGATGCTGGCAAAGATTCAGAATTTTTGGAGCAACTAAAATTAGGTTTTGATCAGAGAGATTGAATCTGGTCCAAATTTCAACTGAATGAAATTTGAAAATTTTGAACTATGGAATAGAATGTTTTTGGTGAAATGGAGTGTGGGTACTGTCAAGTAGCTGGGATAATTTTTGTGGGTGCAGAAGAGTTGGAAAAAATATAGTTCCTTTGTAAATCAAAGAAACTAGGAATAAATGAAATTCCAACTTTGAAATTTATTAAATATGATAAAAATATTTTTATGGAGAGGAGATATATTGGGTACTGTCCTAGGGTGTGAGAATGACTTGGGTGATAATTTAAAAGTGACAGAAAATTTTTGTGAGAATTTCTAAGTGTTTGAAAAGAATGAAATGGGCCATTTCATTTGAATAATTTTAATTATTCAAAAACTTTTCTGAAAGAAAATATTTTTTATCCTTCAAAAATAATTACCCAAGTAATAAACCATCAAATTAGAACTATTTAAAAAAAATTGAAACCCAATTGAAAACTAAAAATGATTTTCAAAACAGAAGGAAAGAGGAATGGTGCCATAATGATCCAAAGAATTTTATTTTGGATAAAAGATTTTAAAATTCAAAGAAAAATATTTTGGGGTGTTACACGGCCCTTCCGCCGAGTCATGCTTCCGGGCAGCCACTTTGTCTTGAAAGGCCTGGTAACGATGTGACCCACTGAGCCTCACAGCCCAGGGTCGGGTCACCATCTTGCCGGGTCTCAATGCTGGGAAACATCCCCAATATTATCCCCCAGTTTGACTTGGATTTATCCATGTTAAACTCCATTCTGAAAATAAAACAAAGGAAAATCATGAAGGTTGTGTCCTAGCTCTGATTTCTCTTTTAAACCGCCATTCACCCGTCTCTTGGGTCCTCTCTTTAAGTTACTTCATCCGGGTCAAATAATTGCTGGGTCTCGTAGACCTTCTACACTTAACAATTTCCGCTTCCTCATCTCATGACGTCACTTTACTTGTCTTTAGAATATATGCGTGACATCATAACGGATCTCTGAATGGATATGTCAAATCTTGTCAACACGGGAATCGATGCAATTTTTTGGGCCTAAAATTACTGCGCCCCCTGGGGTTTCGCCCCTGCCGTTTTGGGTTCCACCTTGACTATAAATGGGTCGGCGCCCCTCGAGGCTCAATTTTTACCCCTTCACCTCTCGCTCATCTTCTTCCTCTGCCTCCTGATGCCACCGCGCCCCTTCGAGCTCGTCACCGTCGAAGACCACGCCCGCAACAGCACTATCGCTGTCGTCGGACCTCGTGAAGGACACCGCGGCCGCATCAACGTCAAGGGCCTCATCAAGAACCCTAGCACATAGATCCGTGGGTACCTCATTCTCCCTTTACATTTTTTGTCATTGATGTTCTTAGCTAGTTCGTCAGTGTTCTTCAAAAAGCATAGCCGTAGATCCAACTTATCCCCAAACTGCCATTTATAAGATGTGATATTGCCTCCGCTGCATCCCTGACATTTTTTCAGATCTCCTGTCACTGGGATTGATTCCTTTTCATAATAACCTTATACCCACTGCTGTAGCTAGGTCTTTTTATTTTCCTTTTGTGGCTATTTTATAGATCTTAAACTGCAATTGAATTTGAACAGTGATTGTTTGTGATGTCTTAACCCGATCCTGGTCCTTATAACTTTTCGCCAAACCTTAGGCTATCTTCAGCATATATGCCAGGTCATCTTTGATCCATAGTTGTCACTGCTATAATTGTTTTGACCTGGCAATTTTGCCTTGACTCTCCTGCCGGTTCACTCTTTCAATAGTGTTTTGCCGACTCTCAGGCATGCTAGCCAACCTTTAGATTATAATACCCCATGAATGCTCCATGTTTTGTAAACATCAATTCTGCGTTCACAAACCACACGTTAGAACCAACTTGTAATCCATTTCCCTTATTTCTGTAGCTGAACTTTTGCCACTAATCCATGGCTCCCAAAGTGAGCAAGGCTGCCAATTGGATCAAATCATGCATGACTGAACTTATGCTTGAGGATCTGGTGAATACCAGGTTGCTCCCACCTAAGGAACAGATACAATGGCGAGCCGCCCATGAAGAGTCCCGGCCAGCTCCAGGCCCAGATGAGATTGTAATCTTTGGTGATCAACAGGACAGAGGCTTTCGGCCACCGGGTTCTAAATTTTATCATGATATCCTTCACCACTTTGGCATCCGACCAGAAGTCCTTGCTCCCAACTTGGTTCTTAATCTGAGTAACTTCCAGGTCTTCTGCGAAGTGTATCTGCAGATTGAGCCAACAGTCAGTCTATTCCAGGAGTTCCTTTATTGCAACCGTCAAACAGAACACAAGAGTGGACCAAGTCTGGAATGTGGGGGAGTCACAATACAACGAAGAAGGAACTCCGCATTTCCTGAGGTTGCTTTGGCGAGTCACCCGAAGAACTGGCACATGACCTGATTCTATTGCAAAGACACATCTCCAGCTCAACAACACCCACTGCCGGGTTATAGACCAGAACGACTTGCAACTTCAATAAACTTTGATCTGTATGCCTTTGCTGAGGAAAGGGTGGCTTTAAAGCCCCTATACACAAAGATCAATGCCCTAATAGCTCATGGCTTGACTGGGGTCGATCTGACCCGGTGCTGGATGAGCTGGCGGATCCAGCCACTAAGCCTCAGGACCCGCCTCATGTACACATACACCGGCGAGACAGATGACAACTTGCGTTTCAACAAGCAAAACTTGTCTTCTGGTGATTTTCTGAAGGCCACCAAGAAGCTTCTCGGCGAGACCCGGGTAAAGATTGCCATGGAGGGCCTCGCCCCTTTCTTCGATGGTAACCCGGCTCCAGCTGTGAGTCGCCTTTTGCTTCCATAGTTAAACTAATTTGTGCAATTTTCATTCCTGCTTTTAGCTAATATGCCGACTCATGATTTTTAGGAGGATTCTGAATGGTGGGAGATTGAGCCGGAAACGCCCACTCCTCCTAAGGACCGGAACCAGGAGGAGATAAAAGATGACAATGAAGATCATGAGGTAGAACTTGACTCCCTTGGCCATCTATTTATCGAACTTGCTGACGCCGACTTATCCCAGGATAAGGCTGAGACGAGCAGAGCTGGCAGAGCAGAGGTAAACTTGCTTTCATCAGACTCAGACTCAGAAATAGTTGGTCAAAAGAAAACCCGGCTTGCGGTCTGCAAAGTTCCATTTTCCCATCCATCTGCTTACTTGGACTGTAATTTATCTTTGAAGAAAATGCAGCATGCCGCTAACCTGTAGAGGACCCGGAGTAGTTCAGGTGAATTGTCTAACGGGTTATCTTATGAAAGATCTCCTCGTCGAGCTCGTCATGACGTTCCAACAAGTCCCACAGCCAGTCACCCACAAGCTAGCCTTTTTAAGCAGCCGCTGCCATGGGACGACTCGGCTTATCAGACTTTGCCTTCATCTGATGAGTCCAGCGCCACCCAACTACCGGCTTTCACCATCAACAAAGGGTAAGAACACCAAAGAACTTGTCTTTATTGTTGATCATATTTCGTTGCCTCTATTGAGCTGTTGTTTCTTACCTTAATATAGTGCCAAAGCCATTATAAAAAAGAAAGCTGGCGAATCCTCTTATCCCATGGTAGAGACTGAGGGAAACCCTTCTCGTGATGCTATAATGGACAAACCTGAGATCCAGGACAACCCGACTGGTCAAGATGAGCCGCCACTCCAAGACAACCCAGCAAATCCCATTCGTGCCTTGATACGTCCATTTTGCATCATGTTTTCTTACTGTTATTTATAGTGTTTTTAATCAATATAACACTTTATGGAGCAATTCTAACGCCTTTTCTCTCTTAATAAGCAAGATTTACATAAGGAGGGAGATTTCCGGCAGCTGGAATTCTGGACCTAAAAAAGCTATGTCAGAGATAACTATTCTGCACATCTCCAAATGAGCTGAAATTTCACAGAGATTTATTTTGGAATAAATAAAAAATACTGGAGAAAAGAAGTACCAGAGGGGGCCACCCAGGTGCCCACAAGGCACCAGGGTGCGCCACCCCCCAGGCGCGCCCTGGTGGCTTGTGGGGCCCCTGGCCAGCCTCCGGTGCCCATTTTCTGGTATATAAGCCCATTTTCCCTAGAAAAAATGAAGAGAAGACTTTTGGGACGGAGCGCCGCGGTCTCGAGGCGGAACTTGGGCAGGAGCACTTTTGCTCTCCGACGGAGCGATTCCGCCGGGGATACTTCCCTCCCGGAGGGGGAAATCGAAGCCATTGACATCACCAACGATCCTCTCATCATGGGAGGACCAATCTTCATCAACATCTGCACTAGCACCATCTCATCTCAAACCCTAGTTCATCTCTTGTATTCAATCTTTGTCTCAAAACCTCAGATTGGTACCTGTGGGTTGCTAGTAGTGTTGATTACATCTTGTAGTTGATGCTAGTTGGTTTATTTGGTGGAAGATTATATGTTCAGATCCATTATGCTATTTAATACCCCTCTGATCTTGGACATGAATATGATTTGTGAGTAGTTACTTTTATTCTTGAGGACATGGGAGAAGTCTTGTCATAAGTTATCATGTGAATTTGGTATTCATTCGATATTTTGATGATATGTATGCTGTTGATTCTCTTAGTGGTGTCATGTGAACGTCGACTACATGACACTTCACCATCTTTGGGCCTAAGGGAATGCATTTTGGAGTAGTAATTAGATGATGGGTTGCTAGAGTGACAGAAGCTTAAACCCTAGTTTATGCGCTATTCCGTAAGGGGCTGATTTGGATCCACATGTTTAATGCTATGGTTAGATTTATCTTAATTCTTCTTTTGTAGTTGTGGATGCTTGCGAGAGGGGTTAATCATAAGTGGGAGGCTTGTTCAAGTAAGAACAACACCCAAGCACCGGTCCACCCACATATCAAATTATCAAAGTAGCGAACGCGAATCAAACAAACATGATGAAAGTGACTAGATGAAATTCCCATGTGTCCTCGAGAACGTTTAGCTTATTATAAGAGATCGTTCCGGCCTATCCTTTGCCTACAAAAGGATTGGGCTACCTTGCTGCACCTTAGTTACTATTGCTACTTGTCACTTGTTACAAATTATCTTGCTATCAAACTACTTGCTACCGATAATTTCAGTGCTTGCAAAAAATACCTTGCTGAAAACCGCTTGTCATTTCCTTCTGCTCCTCGTTGGGTTTGACACTCTTACTTATCGAAAGGACTACGATTGATCCCCTATAATTGTGGGTCATCAAGACTCTTTTCTGGCGCCGTTGCCGAGAAGTGAAGCGCCTTTGGTGAGTGGAATTTGGTAAGGAAACATTTATATTACGTGCTGAAATTTATTATCAATTGTCACTATGGAAAGTAATCCTTTGAGGGGTTTGTTCGGGGTATCATCACCTCGACCGGAAGCACAAAGAGTTGCTCCTCAACCTACTGCACCTACTGAAAATATTTATTATGAGATTCCTGTAACACCCTGGTTTCCGCTCCTTGTTTTTTTCCTTCGCGGTATTTGACTCCCGTCTTTTTTTCCGATGTTATTGGATTTTCTCTCGCTCTTGGGTATATGAAGATGGCCATTGAGCCTTGCCTTTCCTATCCAACCAGAGATTCTCTCCAGACCAACCTTACCACCCAAGATATTTTCTTAGGATTTTGCCACCGAAAACCTACCTTCCGAGTTACTGGAAAGGAAACCCTAAGTCCTTCAGTTACAAAGGAACCCCAATTTCCTTTGATCTACGGCCTCCTAAACTTTTTCCAGAGACTCTCCTATATCCATAAACCCTGGATATGCAAAAATATTGCCAAGTCATTTGCAATATTTTTCATTTAAAATTAATTCCTTCTTTTGCCAGTAAAAGGAATTAAATCCAGGAAAATAGCTATCCATCTCCAAAGTTCATGAAAACTTGTGGAGATATTCTTTGTGATCATATTGAGCTCTCATAAAAATATTGGCAATAATTAAATAAGGGAAATTGCATTTTCCTATTTAAAGCCAATATTGCAATTTGGGCACTTTCCAAAGGAGATACCATTTTGGTAGCTAGGAAAAATCCCAAATAATTTGTGGATCTTATCCTATCCATATATTCACCATTTCCATCAAGAACCCAAGCTCCACAATTCAAAGTTTGAGCACATCTTCCAATTCTAGTTTCTGGACCTATTTTGAGGTTATGAAGCAACTATACTTTATATTGCTTCAAAATTCTTGAAATTAATCCAGGACCTCACATTCCCTATATGATGTGAGCATGAAAAAATTCACATCATTTCATCTAGCCAATCTCTCTAAAAAATTCCATCTAGTTGTTGTCCAGCAGAAAGCTTTGTGAAGGAAGTACCATTTTGGTACATCCAAATGAGCTAAAAAATTTCTAATATCTCCATGCATCTAAATAACCTCTCTACCAAAATTTAGCTCATTCCATCCATCCATTTGAGCACAACATCAAAACCTAGTTTCTGGGCCAAATTTTGCATTACAAAGGAAGTATATGCAAAACTGGTCCAAATGACTTCAAATTCTGCCAGAACCTACTCCTTTCGACTACATTTCACCATGGCAAGAATCCAACTCCATTACTTTAGCACTTTCTCTAGAAAACTCCAGCTAAGTTTCCATCCAGAAACTGTTTTAGACAAGATTGAACCACCCAGGCCCATCCTAGCCCTTCCAATGACATAACCCATCTATTCGAGTGCTGAGTCACACACCAGACATGGTTTCATGTCAAAGACGTGGCCTGGAAACCATATGCACGTGGTGACCACGCTGAGAGCAGGTGAACTGGGTGCCCTGTGCTCTGACCTCGTCGGGTAGCTCGCTCCGGCCAGCTCCGACGTGTCTAATGGCTTCGCGGAGTCCACATACCCTCGCTGGAACCTTCTCCCCCTTCTCTTTCCCTCTCGTTGCGCCACGGCAAGCGCCGCCGCGGCCACTGTCCCGCGCGTGAGCCACCGTCGTCCCCACCACCGATGGCCTCTTTCTCTCGAGCCGTCGCATCTCGTCAGGTGGTAGCTTCCCGACGCCGGGAACCGGCCAGCCACGTTGCCCGCAGGCTCCAGAACTCCGGCCAGCTCATCGAGCGGCCGAGCTTATCACCTCGTCTCGGCCGGCTATAAATAGCCACGGCCGAGCCCTCCCCGAGCATCCCCAACCCCCTCAGCCTCCTCCCCTCTCCCTCTGGTTCCCTCCCACAGCCTCGCCCGGCCGAACCCCTCGCCGGAACCCTCCTAGGGCCGAAGCTCAGCCGCCGGCCTTCTACTCAAATTTGGGCACCACGGCCATCCCGACTCCGTCCAAGATCACCACCGAGCGCGCCATGCCCCGGGTACCCTTCCCATCCCTCGCCCAGCCTCAATGCCCACCGGAGCTTCGCCGGCTACCGGGGCAGCCGCTCTCTTCCGCTGCCCGTCGCCGCATCTCCAGCCCTTCCCGTGGCCTGAGTCACCCATCGGTGGATGCGGCGCACGCTGGCGACCCCAACCGTGCCGTCGCCTGCCCCTGGATCCTGCCGGAGCACCGGAGCCACGCCGGAGCCAAGGCCAACTGCGGCCATCGGGGAGAGAGGATGGATGGAAGAAGAAGAAAGGGAGGGAAGAGACAGAGAGAGCTGACCGGTGGGGCCCGGGCCCACCCGTCAGCGAGTCAGAAGCTGCCAGCTCGGATAAGTGGACACGCCCCGGTGGTTTACGCTTTCGGTTATCGAAAGCGTACTCTAATGCTATGTGCTTTCACTCAAAGAAAGCGTGCCCGAGGCATAATACACTTTCCCTACTGGAAAACGTATCCCTAGAGAAGGCGCCAGCCGCTGTGCTGTCACGGACCCAGATGCAATTCTTTCTTTTGCTGATCAGTCCCTGGCAGTCAACCTCCCTAACTTCTTGCTCGTAACTCTGATTCAGGTGAATCCAAAGCCCACTTTCTCAGTTCGTCGAGCCCGTTCAGATGACATCACTTCCACCATGTTTACACATTCTGAAAATACTCATTTTGCCCCTGCCCTATATCTAGTGCCTCCAAGAGGGAATCTTCTCCGGTGAATTTTCCGCGAGGTGATCGCACTTCTCCCCGGTGAATCCGTTGACCCCCAGGCAAGCCGACCATCTGATATATGCCCTAAAGCATTGCTATGTGTTATTCTTGCGTTTTTAATTAATGAATATGCCAGTGTTAGAAATAATTGAACTCCTGCTAGGTTGAACTTGCTATTTACATTACTTGCTAATGCTCATCATATTACCGCACTTGTGACTCGTAGGTGACAGTGTGGAGATAGGTTGTTTTGTTTTCGTCGTGCATTACCGTTGTTATTACAATAATTAAGAATGTGACTTAATAATGATAATCTCCTCCGTCGGCTGGATCGAGTCATAGTGCCACCGAACCGAGCTCATCAGTGCAGCCACATTTGCCTTTATGGGAAGGCCCTGACTTGGTCTATTGTCTTGCCTCTTATCGGTACCACCAAAGAGGGAGGTTATGCGTGCGTGCTACCCTGGCCCGGTAGGCGGCGATAACCTTGTGAGCCTAGTTGTTTGTTTAGCCCGGGGTCCCTGTTTGGGACAGTTTGTTTGACCACGACGGTGGCAGGTGTCAGGAGTGACACAGGGGCCACCCAGGACATGACCCTGGGAGGGTATGATTGTCGGTGGGACCGTAAGAGTGCCAGGCAATAGACAAGTTTTGTTGGAGCAGCACTGGTCCACCCGGATGGGAGCACGAGGCCAGGAGCTCCATAGTGTGGGTAAAGTGCGCAACCTCTACAGAGTGTAAATCTATTCGAATAGCCGCGTCCTCGGTCATGGGACACAGTTCGTACTAGGTCACACTATTTGGTCTGTGTCGAGTCTGGAGGAACAAACTACATAATATTTTTGCTAAGACTAAACTAGAGAATGGTAAGGTTTGTCAGGCTTGTAGTACAGATGCAGGGACATCGGATGATATCAGGTATATGAGATGTTAGCCATGGGATGGCTAAGAGAGAAACAGTCGTATGACCGAAAGATTTGGATTGTATTTGGATCGGATTCGGATTCGGATTTGGATTTGGATTTGGATCGGATTCGGATTCGGATTTGGATTTGGATCGGATTTGGATTGGATCGTGGGAATATTCAGAGTATGGATTATTTACTTGATATGTTTTACTTTAGTAGTTATCATACTGGGTAATCCTGTTATAACATGGTAATTAATATTGCTAGAGAGGTATGCTATGCTATGATAATTAATGTTGTTGTAATAACAAATGCATGCTTGAATGCCATGGATTACTTTGCTTGGTGTATATGTTGGTTTGGTTTGCTTGCGAGTACATTCAAAAGTACTCAACGGCCTTCAATGTGGCCATGTTCATCTAAGGATCCGACGTCCACTAGCGAGGAGCCGGAGTGTTCGCGGGCTAGAAGAGTGACCCAGTCAGATCCCTATGGATTGGAGCCGCACCAAGACCCTGCTGCCTTAGATAGAGCTTTTCCACTGCTATCACCCTTGTAATATATCATGTAAGACTTATATATCCATTAATAGAAATGCCTGTGTTCATGATACTTGTTGTAAAAGCGCATGCCAGAATGATTTCCTGGGCTGGCATGTGCGGTGACCGTCTGACTATAGTGGTATTCAGGCGGGGTG
Organism: Elymus sibiricus; assembly: GCA_039707655.1. Taxonomy (NCBI): domain Eukaryota; kingdom Viridiplantae; phylum Streptophyta; class Magnoliopsida; order Poales; family Poaceae; genus Elymus; species Elymus sibiricus. The sequence continues at coordinate 72,492,698 of CM077672.1, read as the reverse complement.
CCACAACGGATGGTATTAGAGCCAGGCTGACTGTAGGTTACCCTAGCCAGATTTCATTGTCTTATGCTCAGTAGAAAGCCCAGATGGATTTCAGCCATCTTTGCCAAATAGGCACGGCTACTATTGATCATAGGGCAATCCCATAGGTTTTTGGCTCCATCAGACCTCAACTCTCGTGGCCTTTGTCTCTGGTGTGAAATGTCCGCACCAGGCAAGGACTCGCGAGCCCTGAACCCCTAGGTAAACCAGATATCCCGACCTTGCTTGCTAACCATGGCATTTCTCTCCTCAAATCTAGTTTCCTTTGGGAAACGCCTATAAATTCCATCTTTCCCCGACAACCCTAGGATCGTTGACTAAGCCACTTTGGCTATGGTCATGCGTCGAGTTTAATGTTCCCTAAGGAAGTAGTAGGAGCTTGAAACCAACTGCTACCAGGAGCATTGTGTGGTTTTGCTTCTATGTCCTTAGAGGTGCATCGAGTGCGCTAGGCTAGTTATACTAGTGAATCTTCGGCCACGTGCGTAAGGTCCGCAAAATTTGAGCTTTATTTGCTTTTTGGTTTTTCGCGGTTCTTGTTTCTTTTCTCGATTCCGTTCTGTCGCTCCAACTGGATCCATCTGCAAGTACTGCTAAGAAGACCAACACACAACTTGGATAATACCCAATAATCCAAATTCAGAAAGAGTCAAGCCAAGCCAGCTGCCCGATATTCAGAACAGTATCACCGGATCTGTCAAGAATGAAGAATGGGTCAGAAGCAGACTTTGCGTGCAATAGACAAGGCCAGAATATACCTGAGAGAGTTTGCCTCAGAATTGATCACACTAAAGGAACCGTGAGATGAGCTATCAAGAATGGACATCAGCAAGAGCAAATTATTCCGTCCTCGACACAAGGATTATTTCCCTCAGTAAGGTGAACCTTGAGTCTTGTCTCAATGGACTCAAGAATCATTTATTTCCCACGGAAGACATATGTCAAGAATGTGAACGTGCCGAAAGCAACAACAAAATTCTGGTATGTTGATACAAGCTTTAACACATATTTTGGAATGTACCTGTGCATACACAAAATTTCCGAGCACTGTGAACAAGGTTTGCGAGACATATGGATAAGTCCACGGCTATCCGGAATCAATGAGAATTTTAAATAGGTAGAAGTTCAGCTAAACCGAATGGAATTATCCGTCAGCTGCTTGCTACCGGCAACATCTGGTATTCCGGAGTAATTACCAACATGAAGTCTGCATCAGTTGTGCAACCTCTATAGCAACAATGATCAGACCAGCAGAAGGACAAGCGGTGTGCCCGACCAACGGAATATCTTCAGACAAGGTATGGCCCATACCAAGTTTTGGCTCTGCTATGAGTAAATTCTGGATACTTCGGAAGGAACCCAGAACCGGCCACAGGTCCGTTTACGTATCACAGTGCAAGGCTTTTGTTACAAGGAACCTAGCCTTCATCCGCAAGCTATCGTAAGGAGCTTACGACGGAAGACTCCCAACCTTCCTCGCTACACCACTTGGTGAGAAAATCTTCTGGAGTACGACACTCCAATCTTCCTCAGCGTGCTACCGCGGAAAGCTTCCGGCATAAGGCACTCAACCTTCCTCAGTAAGCCACATGAAGGGAAGCTTCTGGGGTACGATATCCAGCCTTCTTTAGCACGCTACCTTGGCAGAAGCTTCGAGCGTAAGGAATTCAGCCTTCATCAACACGCCATCGTGCCCACAACAATCTTGTCAGAAGCACAAACTAGCCCAGACACACGTTTGCTTTAGAACTCAGTGATTATGAAAAGATTTATCCTACCCCTGCATATGTTGTGAGCATGCAGTCCAGTGGATCAGCTCATGCGAGCCACTCGTACACGGGAATGACTGTGTTCAGAGAATCATTGGCCCCACACTTCAAAGAAGGATATGAACGCAGCAATCCCTACGAGATATGCAAGAGTAAGTTATGATATGACCAAGGAACCATGTTGGCAGGTCATGACCGGCCCACAAAAGGAATTCTCAAGAACAAAGAAGTGTTGGATGAACAGTCTCCGCAATGGTCAATAAAATGAAATTTGGCAAGGAGATATTGCCAACCCTTGTCAGACTTTCGCATATACGGCCACAACAATGCAGCCATCATGTTGTACTCCTCATGAGCATGGGCCATCAACCAAGATCAGAGGTTATGCTCCAAAGAATGCACTGAATGATAGCCACACCATGTTTAGCTCAGAGGTTTTCACAAGGACTACAAAGGCTATATATGGCAAGGCCACCTCAGTACTTGACAAAATTTGATAGTCTGAATCCACTTGGAGATAAGACATTCAGATAAAATGGCTGAAAGCACATACACGTCGGCATCCACGGTTCCTAGATGCCACGGAGTCATTGGAGTAAGAGATTACTATCAATGATTACTTTGTGATCATGCCTAACATTGTAGTTGGAGATATAGCAGCAGTAGCTCGGTCATGTTGTCCCTTGGATTGTGGATCACCTAAGGACAAAGTCCAGAATGCATAAGAAAGAAGGAAACATCAGTACGGAACCCAGAGCCAGACTGAGCCTTCTGACAAGACAGAAAGAAGGCCACCCCTAGTCACCCAAGGCCATACGAGCACGTGAGCCCTGTACCCAGAGAGGATGTCTCGCCCTTGGCAGTTTGTGTATGAAGTATCGCAATAAAACCCGAAGCGGCTACTTCCAGGCCATGGAAACCGAGCTGCTTGTTGGCATTACCCGCTACCCACCGATCCTAGGCGACATACCACCAAGGTAGAAGGATTGCTTGACAGGAAAGAGAAGGATCAAATGCAGCCGTTTGAAAAGGCAACACCTGAGCCACCAGACAAGATAGTTATAAGGCCAGTGAACTGACGAAGACAAGACAGCTGATGGATCCAAGTCGCACACAGGTATGTTTCCCCTAGCCGGGAGGTAAGCCCGGAAATCGCGAGGACAAGATTTTCTTAAGGGGGGCTGGTTTGTAACACCCTGGTTTTCGCTCTTTGTTTTTTTCCTTCGCGGGATTTGACTCCCGTCTTTTTTTTCCGGTGTTATTGGATTTTCTCTCGCTCTTGGGTATATGTAGATGGTCATTTAGCCTTGCCTTTCCTATCCAATCAGAGATTCTCTCTAGACCAACCTTGCCACCCAAGATATTTTCTCAGGATTTTGCCACCGAAACCCTACCTTCCGAGTTGCCGGAAAGGAAACCCTAATTCCTTCAGTTACAAAGGAATCCCAATTTCCTTTGATCTACTGCCTCCTAAACTTTTTCCAGAGACTCTCCTATATCCATAAACCCTGGATATGCAAAAATATTGCCAAGTCATTTGCAATATTTTTCATTTAAAAATAATTCCTTTTTCTACCAGTAAAAGGAATTAAATCCAGGAAAATATCTATCCATCTCCAAAGTTCATGAAAACTTGTGGAGATATTCTTTGTGATCATATTGAGCTCTCATAAAAATATTGGCAATAATTAAATAAGGGAAATTGCATTTTCCTATTTAAAGCCAATATTGCAATTTGGGCACTTTCCAAAGGAGCTACCATTTTGGTAGCCAGGAAAAATCCCAAATAATTTGTGGATCTTCTCCTATCAATATATTCACCATTTCCATCAAGAACCCAAGCTCCACAATTCAAAGTTTGAGCACATCTTCCAATTCTAGTTTCTGGACCTATTTTGAGGTTGTGAAGCAACTATACTTTATATTGCTTCAAAATTCTTGAAATTAATCCAGGACCTCACATTCCCTATATGATGTGAGCATGAAAAAATTCGCATCATTTCATCTAGCCAATCTCTCTAAAAAAATTCCATCTAGTTGCTGTCCAGCAGAAAGCTCTGTGAAGGAAGTACCATTTTGGTACATCCAAATGAGCTGAAAATTTTCCAGTATCTCCATGCATCTAAATAACCTCTCTACACCAAAATTTAGCTCATTCCATCCATCCATTTGAGCACAACATCAAAACCTAGTTTCTGGGCCAAATTTTGCATTACAAAGGAAGTATATGCAAAACTGGTCCAAATGACTTCAAATTCTGCCAGAACCTGCTCCTTTCTACTACATTTCACCATGACAAGAATCCAACTCCATTACTTTAGCAATTTCTCCAGCAAACTCCAGCTAAGTTTTCATCCAGAAACTGTTTTAGACAAGATTGAACCACCCAGGCCCATCCTAGCCCTTCCAATGACATAACCCACCTATTCGTGTGCTGAGTCACACAACAGACATGGTTTCATGTCAAAGACGTGGCCTGGACATCATATGCACTTGGTGACCACGCTGAGAGTAGGTCAACTGCGTGCCCTGTGCTCTGACCTTGTCGGGTAGCTCACTCCGGCCAGCTCCGGCATGTCCCGACGTGTCTAATGGCTTCGCGGAGTCCTCGTACCCTCGCTGGAACCTTCTCTCCCTTCTCTTTCCCTCTCGTTGCGCCACGGCGAGCGCCGCCACGGCCACTGTCCCGTGCGTGAGCCACCGTCGTCCCCACCACCGATGGCCTCTTTCTCCCGAGCCGTCGCGTCTCGTCAGGTCGGCAGCTTCCCGACGCCGGGAACCGGCCAGCCACGTTGCCCGCAGGCTCTAGAACTCCGGCCAGCTCATCGAGCGGCCGAGCTTATCACCTCGTCTCGGCCGACTATAAATAGCCTCGGCCGAGCCCTCCCCGAGCATCCCCAACCCCCTCAGCCTCCTCCCCTCTCCCTCTGGTTCCCTCCCGCAGCCTCGCCCGGCCGAACCTTTCGCCGGAACCCTCCCAGGGCCGAAGCTCTGCCGCCTGCCTTCTACTCAAATTTGGGCACCACGGCCATCCCCGACTCCGTCCAAGATCACCACCGAGCGCGCCATGCCCCGGGTACCCTTCCCATCCCCTCGCCGTGCCTCAAATCCCACCGGAGCTTCGCCGGCCACCGGGGCAGCCACTCTCTTCCGCCGCCCGTTGCCGCATCTCCAGCCCTTCCCGCGGCCTGAGTCACCCACCGGTGCATGCGGCGCACGCTGGCGACCCCAACCGTGTCGTCGCCCGCCCCTAGATCCTGCCGGAGCGCCGGAGCCACGCCGGAGCCGAGGCCAACTGTGGCCGTCGGGGAGAGAGGAGGGATGGAAGAATAAGAAAGGGAGGGAAGAGAGAGAGAGCTGACCGGTGGGGCCCGGGCCCACCCGTCAGCAAGTCAGAAGCTGCCACCTTTGATAAGTGGACACGCCCCGGTGGTTTACGCTTTCGGTTATCGAAAGCGTACTCTAATGCTATGCGCTTTCACTCAAAGAAAGCGTGCCCGAGCCATAATACGCTTTCCCTACTGGAAAACGTATCCCCAGAGAAGGCGCCAGCCGCTGTGCTGTTAGGGACCCAGATGCAATTGTTTCTTTTACAGATCAGTGCATGGCAGTCAAACCTCCCTAACTTCTTGCTCGTAACTCCGATTCAGGTGAATCCAAAGCCCACTTTCTCAGTTCGTCGAGCCCATTCTGGTGACATCACTTCCACCATGTTTACACATTCTGAAAATACCCATTTTGCCCCTACCCTATATCCAGCCCCTCCGAGAGGGAATCTTCTCCGGCGAATTTTCCGCGAGGTGATCGCACTTCTCCCCGGTGAATCCGTCGACCCCCAGGCAAGCCGACCATCTGATACATGCCCTAAAGCATTGCTCTGTGTTATTCTTGTGTGTTTAATTAATGAATATGCCAGTGTTAGAAATAATTGAACTCCTGCTAGGTTGAACTTGCTATTTACATTACTTGCTAATGCTCATCATATTATCGCACTAGTGACTCGTAGGTGACAGTGTGGAGATAGGTTGTTACATTTTCATTGTGCATTATTGTTGTTATTGCAATAATTAAGAATGTGACTTAATAATGATAATCTCCTCCGTCGGCTGGATCGAGTCATAGTGCCACCGAACCGAGCTCATCAGTGCAGCCACATTTGCCTTTATGGGAAGGCCCTGACTTGGTCTATTGTCTTGCCTCTTGTCGGTACCACCAAAGAGGGAAGGTTATGCGTGCGTGCTACCCTGTCCCGGTAGGCGGCGATAACCTTGTGAGCCCACTTGTTTGTTTAGCCCGGGGTCCCCATTTGGGACAACTTGTTTGGCCACGACGGTGGCAAGTGTCAGGAGTGACACAGGGGCCACCCAGGGCATGACCCTGGGACCGTATGATTGTCGGTGGGACTGTAAGAGTGCCAGGCAATAGACAAGTTTTGTTGGAGCAGCACCGGTCCACCCGTATGGGAGCACGAGGCCAGGAGCTCCATAGTGTGGGTAAAGTGCGCAACCTCTGCAGAGTGTAAATCTATTCGAATAGCCGCGTCCTCGGTCATGGGACACAGTTCGTACTAGGTCACACTATTTGGTCTGTGTCGAGTCTGGAGGAACAAACTACATAATATTATTACTAAGACTGAACCAGAGAATGGTAAGGTTTGTCAGGCTTGTAGTACAGATGCAGGGACATCAGATGATGTTAGGTATATGGGATGTTAGCCATGGGATGGCTAAGAGAGAAACGGTTGTATGACCGAAAGATTTGGATTGGATTTGGATCGGATTCGAATTCAGATTTGGATTTGGATCGGATTCAGATTCGGAGTTGGATTGGATCATGGGAATATTCGGAGTATGGATTATTTACTTGATATGTTTTACTTTAGTAGTTATCATACTGGATAATCTTGTTATAACATGGTAATTAATATTGCTAGAGAGGTATGCTATGCTATGATAATTAATGTTGCTGTAATAACAAATGCATGCTTGAATGCCATGGATTACTTTGCTTGGTGTATATGTTGGTTTGGTTTGCTTGCGAGTACATTCAAAAGTACTCAGCGGCCTTCAATGTGGCCAGGTTCATCTAAGGATCCGACGTCCACTAGCGAGGAGCCGGAGTGTTCGCGGGCTAGAAGAGTGACCCAGTTAGATCCCTGTGGATTGGAGCCGCACCAAGACCCTGCTGCCTTAGATAGAGCTTTTCCGCTGCCATCACCCTTGTAATATATCATGTAAGACTTATATATCCATTAATAGAAATGCCTGTGTTCATGATACTTGTTATAAAAGCGCAAGCCAGAATGATTTCCTGGGCTGGCATGTGCGGTGACCGTCTGACTACAGTGGTATTCTGGCGGGGTGCCACAATTCCTTCGGGTATGATAGAGAAACTGCTAGCTAATCCTTATGCAGGAGATGGAACAATACATCCTGATATGCACCTAACCTATGTGGATGAAGTTTGCGGATTATTTAAGCTTGCAGGTCTACCCGGACATGAAGTTAAGAAGAAGGTTTTCCCTTTATCTTTGAAGGGAAAGGAATTGACATGGTATAGGCTATGTGATAATATTGGAACGTGGGATTGGAATCGATTGAAATTGGAATTTCATCAAAACTTTTATCCTATGCATCTGGTTCATCGTGATCGGAATTATATATATAATTTTTGGCCTCGTGAAGGAGAAAGCATCGCTCAAGCTTGGGGGAGGCTTAAGTAAATGATGTACACATGCCCCAATCATGAGGTCTCAAGAGAAATTATCTTACAGAATTTTTATGCTCGGCTTTCTCATGATGATCAAACCATGCTCGATTCTACTTCGACTCGCTCCTTTATGAAGAAAACTATTGAATTCAGATGGGATCTTCTGGAAAGAATTAAACGCAACTCTGAAGATTGGGAACTCGTCAAAGGTAAAGAGTCAGGTATAACACTTGAGTTTGATTGTGTTAAATCTTTTATGGATACCGATGCTTTTCATAAGTTTAGCACTAAATATGGACTTGACTCTGAGATAGTAACCTCTTTTTGTGAATCATTTGCTACTCATGTTGATCTCCCTAAGGAGAAGTGGTTTAAATATCATCCCCTTGTTAAAGAAAAGATTGAGGAACCCGTTAGTGTTAAAGAAGAAACAATTGTTTACCATGTGAGGGTGTCCCGGACTAGGGGGTACTCAGGCTGCCAGCTTAGTTCTCGTAGGCCGGACTGGTGGGCCGCCCTTTACTCATCAAAGGAAGGCCGGATAGTAGGCGACCCTGTGCACCAGAAGGAAACCTCCGAAGGCTTGGCGTCTTCCCCAAGAAATATTTAGCATAACCGGCATGCTTATCGCCTGATGGCAAACGACCATGTGTAACACTAGGTCCCTCTGGTGTCTATATAAACCAGAGTATTTAGTCCGTAGAAAGGGAGAATCATCATAACCAACTAGGGTTTAGCCCATCCGATCTCGAGGTAGATCAACTCTGTAACCTTCGTGCAATCACATCAATATAATCTAGCAGGACGTAGGGTTTTACCTCTTCGATAGGGCCCGAACCTGGGTAAATGTGGCGCCCCGCCTGAATACCACTTTAGTCAGACGGTCACCGCACATACTAGCCCAGGAGATCACTCTGGCATGCGCTTTTACAACAAGTATCATGAACACATACATTTCTATTAATGGATATATAGGTCTTACATGGGATATGGCAGCGGAAAAGTTCTATCTAAGGTAGCATGGTCCTGGTGTGGCTCCAATCCACAGGGATCTGACTGGGTTACTCTTCTAGCCCGCGAACACTCCGGCTCCTCGCTAGCGAACGTCGGATCCTTAGGTGAACCTGGCCACATTGAAGGCCGTTGAGTACTTTTGAATGTACTCGCAAGCAAACCATACCAACATATACACCAAGCAAAGCAAACCATGGCATTCAAGCATGCATTTGTTATCTTAACACTATTAACTATCATGTTATGATAGGATTATCCAGCAAGATTAAACATCTAGCAGCATTAATCATCATGTTATAGCAGGATTATCTAGCATGGTAATTACTGAAGTAAATGCAGTAAAGTATATCAGGTAAATGATCCGAACTCCGAATATGCTCACGATCCAAATCTGATCCAAGCTTTGCGGTCACCCGACCACTCATCTCATAGCCATCTCATGGCTAGCATTCAAACCTTTGACATCATCTGATGTCCATGCATCTGCACTGCAAGTCTGACAACCCTTACCATTCTCTGGTTTAGTTTTAGCAATAACATTATATAGTTTGTTCCTCCAAACTCGACACAGACCAAATAGGGGCCTATACGAACTGTCCATGACCGAGGACGCGGCTATTCGAATAGATTTACACTCTGCAGAGGTTGCGCACTTTACCCACACCATGGAGCTCCTGGCCTCGTACTTTAGTACATGTTCCCATTCGGGTGGACCAGTGCTGCTCCAACAAAACCTTGTCTATTGCCCGGCACTCTTACGGTCCCACCGACAATCATACCCTCCCAGGGTAATGTCCTGGGTGGCCCCTGTGTCACCCCGTGACACCTGCACCGTCGTGGCCAAACACTATCCCAAACGGGGACGCCGGCAAATAACTCAACATGGGCTCACAAGGTTATTGCCGCCTACCGGGCCAGGGTAGTGCACACGCATAACCTTCCCTATTTGGTGGTACCGACAAGAGGCAGGTAAATAGACCAAGCTAGGGTCGTCCCATACCGGCAAATGTGGCTGCACGGGTAAGTCCGGATAGGTGGCACTATGACTCGATCCAGTCGACGGAGGAGGTTGTTGTCATTATTAAGTCACATTTCATAATATTGCAGTAACAGTAACCATGCAAGATGTAACAATTATGAAAACCTAACAACCTATCTCCATACAATATCACAACGAGTCGATAGTGCGATAATATGATAAACATTAGCAGGTAATGCAGATAGCAAATTCAAACTACCAGGAGTTTAACTATTTCTAACACAGGCATAAACATTAATTAAACACGCTAGAATAACATAAAGCAAAGCTTCAGGACATATATCAAATGGTCGGCTTGCCTTGGGGTCGAGGTATACTCCGGGAAGAAGTGCGATCACCTCGCAGAAGAATTCGCCGGAAAAGATTCCCTCTCGGAGGGGCTGAATTTAGGGCAGGGGAAAAATGGGCATTTCAAAAAGTGTCAACATGGTGAAAGTGACATCATCGGAACGGGCTCGACGAACTGAAGAAGTGGGCTTTGGAATCACCTGAATCGGAGTTACGGTTGAAGAGAAATGGCTGTTCGTTCGATAGGCAGAAAAACAAATAGTGACTGTGCTTTTCTGCTCTTATCTAGTGAACGTCCGCAATATAGTGGTTTCGGCCGGCGGCTGAATAAAGAAAACGTAAAGCACGAAATGCGCTTCCACTTATCCACGTCACTAGGTCAGCTGAGTCAACGCGTGAGGCCGACAAGCGGGACCCACTGGCCGGCTGGAGGTCGTCGTCTTCCCCTTCGCGCCCGCACCTGCTTGCCCGAGACTGGAGCATCTCACGCCGGCGGTTGCCGGCGACTCCGGCCACCGTTCAGGACGCCCAGCCTACCGCTGTGCTCAGGAGGCCGAGGCGGTCCCGTTCGTGCAGGGCACGGCCGCCGAGGAGCGCTCAACCGAGCGGGACGCCAGCCGCGGCGGACGGCGGACACGACGACTTCGGGTGCGGCGCCCTGGGCCACCGGAGAGGAAGGGAAAGGGCGGAGGGGCTCCGCTGGACGTCGGGGTTCTACTGGTGGTGGTAGGAGGGAGGGAGGGGGCTCGGCTCGCCGGAATCCGAGCGAAGGCCAGCGGCTGCCATGTCGGCGATGTGGAGAGATTAGGAAGGGAGAGCTCGAATGGGTCATCCAGGAGGGAGCTAGAGGGAGAGGAGAGGTTTCTGGGGTGGGGACGGAGCTCGGGGAGGCTCGGGGCATGGGCTATTTATAGCCAGCCATGGCTTGCAGACGAGGACAACCGCCGTGGCGAGCTTATCGCCGCACTGGAGCTCGGGGGAGACGTGGCTGGAGGGTAGCGGCGTCGAGTGGCTTCGCGGTGAGGGCAGAGGCCTCGTGAGCGCTCGAGAAGTCTTGGGAAGGAAGCTAGGGAGAAGACGACGACGGACACGGATGAGCAGTGTCACGGCGGCGCTCGTCGCAGCGCGGCGAGGAAAGATACGAAGGGGGAAGTGACCCGAGAGGAGGAAGTGGACGACGGGGAAGCTGCTAGACATGAATGGACAAGCCAGGGCAGCTTGAGCTGGCTGGCCCGACGCGACGAACACGCGGTGCACTGTTTTCTGTGTGCAGCTCACGCGGTCACCACGGGCACGTCGTGATCTGGCCCTCCTCTGGGTGCCAAATCTTGTCAAACACGGAAGGCATTGATCATATAGATGAGATGGGTCATTGGATGGACCAGGATTGTTGTAGAGTGATCAAGAGGATCCAGAGCAGTTTCTGGTCAGAAACTTGGAGAGGAAGTTGTGGTCAAACAGAGGTGCCAATGAGCTGGAAAAGATGGCACAGAGAAATGTGGTAGGAAGGACTAGGTGCTTGCCAAATTTTAGGTCATTTGGACAAGTTTTGCATACACTTCCTTTGTAATGCAAATTCTGGTCCAGAAACTTGACTTTGAAGCTGCACTTATATGGCTTAGTGGAATGATCTGAATTTTGGTGTAGGGTGATGTTATGGAGATATAGAGGTGCTGGAAAAATTTCAACTCAATTGGAAATGCCAAAGTGGTACTTCCTTCACAGAGCTGGAATCTGGACGGAAACTAGATGGAATTTTTGGGAGAAAATGGCTAGGTAAAATGATGTGAATTTTGGCATACTCAAATAATATAGGTAATGTGCTGTCCTGGATTAATTTCAAGATTTTTTAAGCAATATAAAATATAGTTTCTTCACAACCTCAAAATAACTCCAGAAACAAGAATTGGATGATGCACTCAAAATTTGATCTGTGGAACTTGGGATCTTTATGGAAATGGTGAATATATGGATAGGAGAAGCTCCAAAAATTATTTGGGATTTTTCCTGGATACCAAAATGGTAGTTCCTTTGGAAAGGGCCCAAAGTGCAATATTGGCTTTAAATAGGAAAAGGCAATTTCCCTTTTTTAATTATTGCCAATATTTTTATGAGAGCTCAATATGATCACAAAGAATATCTCCACAAGTTTGCATGAACTTTGGAGATGGATAGATATTTTCCTGGATTTAATTCCTTTAACTGGTAGAAAAAGGAATTAATTTTAAATGAAAAATATTGCAAATGACTTGGCAATATTTTTACATATCCAGGGTTTAAAAAGATAGGATGATCACTGGGAGAAATTTGGGTGGCAAAAGATCAAAGGAAATTGGGGTTCCTTTGTAACGGAAGGAATTAGGGTTTCCCTTCCGGTAGACCGAAGAGTAGGGTTTCGGTGGCAGAATCCTGAGAATATATCTTGGATGGCAAGGTTGTCTGGAGAGAGTCTCTGGTTGGATAGGAAAGGCAAGGCTAAATGACCATCTTCATATACCCAAGAGCGAGAGAAAATCCGATAACACCAAAAAAAAGACGGGAGTCAAATCCCGCGAAGGAAAAAAACAAGGAGCGAAAACCAGGGTGTCACAAACCTACCCCCCTTAAGAAAATCTCGTCCTCGAGATTTCCGGGCTTACCTCCCGGCTAAGGGGGATATACTTGAGTGCGACTTGGATCCATCAGCTATATTGTCTTCATTTGTTTACTGACCTTTTAACTGCATCTTTTGATGGCTCAGGTGCTGTCTCTTTCAGACGGCTGCATTGAATCCTTCTCTTTCCTGTCAGGCAAACCCTTTGTGCTGGTAGTTTGTTGGCTGGGGTTGGTGGGTAGCTTCGAGTATCGACAAATAGTCTGGTTTCCATGACCTGGGACTAACTGCTTCGGGTTTGATTGCGATACTTCGTACACTGACTGCCAAGGACGAGACATTCTTTCTGGGTACCGGACTCATGTACTCGTATGGCCTGGAGTGGATAGAGGTGGCTCTCTTTTTGCCTTGTCAGAATGCTCAGCCTGGCTGTGAGTTCTATACGGATGCTTTCTTCCTGTCTCTTGCATTCTGGCTTCGTTCTCAGGAGGTTCCCAACTGAAATGTCGGGCATGATCACAAAGTAATCATAGACGGTAATCTCTGAGATGGCTTTACCATATATAGCCTTTGTGGTCCTTGCTATGACCACTGAGCTGACATAGTATGGCTATCATTCCGTGCATTCTTTGGAGCATAACCTCTGATCTTGGCTGATGGCCCGCATTCACGATGACATGCTGGCTGCATTGTTGTGGCCGTATATGCAAGAGTCTGACAAGGATTGGCAATATCACCTTGTCTGTGGAGCTTTACTTCATTGACCGTCGCGGAGATTGTTTATTCAAGACTTCCTTGTTCTTGGGGGTTCCTTTTTGGGGAACTTGTCATGACCTACCATCATGGCTCCTTGGTCATATCCCAGCTTGTTGGGCTTGTATTCACAATTTACTCTTGCATATCTTGTAGGGATTGCTGTGTTCACATCCTTCTTTGAAGTATGGGACCGGCGTTTCTCTTGAGCACAGTCATTCCCGTGTACAAGTGGCTCGCATGAACTGATCCCCTGGACTGCATGCTCATGAACTGACCCCCTGGACTGCATGCTCACAGCATATGCAAAGTAGGATAAATCTTTTTATACCGAGTTCTGAGGCGGACGTGTGTCTGGACTAGTTCGTGCTTCTGGCAAGATTGTTGCGGGCACGATGGCATGCTGAAGAAGGCTGAATTCCTTGCACTCGAAGCTTCTGCCAGGGTAGCGTGCTGAAGAAGGCTGGGTACCGTACCTTAGAAGTTTCCCCTCAGGTTGCTTACTGGGGAAGGTCAGGTGCCTTATACTGGAAGCTTTCCGCGATAGCTTGCTAAGGAAGATTGGGAGTCTTGCGTTAGAAGGTCCCTCTGGTAGCTTGTGGAGGAAGGTTGGGTTGCTTCTACCAGAAGCCTTTTTACTGTGATATGCAGCCGGTCCTATGGCCGGTTCTGGCTTCCTTCGGAGATATCCGGAATTTATCCATAGCGGAGCCAAAACTTGGTATAGGCCATACCTTGCCTGGAGATATTCCGTTGGTCATGTATATCGCTTGTCCTTCTGCTGGTCCGATCATTGCTGCTATAGAGGTTGCACAACTGATGCAGACTTCGTGTTGATAATTAATTCGGAATACCCTTTGCATTCAAACCAAGTGTTGCTGGTAGTGAGCAGTTGACCGATAATTCCATTCGGTTTAGCTGAGCTTCCAGGTGTTTGGAGTCCTCGTTGATTCTGGGCAGCCATGAACTCATCCATATTTCTCGCAGACCTTGTTCATCATGCCTAGAAAATTTGTATATGCATTGAAAAATTCCAGAATATGCTTGGAAATTTGTATCCACATACCAGAGTTCTGTTGTTGCTCTCGGCACATTCACATTCCTGTAGTATGTCTTCGGTGGGTAATAAAAGATTCTTGAGTCCATTGAGAAAAGACTCAAGGTTTACCCCACTAACTGAAATAATCCTTGTATCGAGGATGGAATATTTTGCTCTTATTGGTGTCCATTCTTGGTAGCTCATCTCACTTGTTCCTTTAGTGTGATCTGTTTCTGAGTCAAGCTCTCGCAGGTATAATCTGGCCTTGTCGGTTGCACACAGATTCTGCTTCTGACCCATTCTTCATTTGGCAGATCCGGTGTTGGTGTTCTGAATATCAGGCAGTTGGCTTGGCTTAACTCTTACTGAATTTGGATTATTGGGTATTATCCAAGTTGTATGCTGGTCTTCTTGACAGCACTTGCGGATGGATCCAGTCGGAGCAAGAAGACGGAACCGACAAAAGAAGCAAGAACCACAAAAAACCAAAAAGCAAATAAAGCTCAAATTTTGCGGACCTTACACATGTGGCCGAAGATTCACTAATATAACTATTATAGCGCACTCGATGCACCTCTAAGGACTTAGAAGCAAAACCTCACAATGCCCCTGGTAGCAATTGGGGTCAAGCTCCTACTACTTCCTTAGGGAACATCAAACTCGATGCACGACCATAGCCAAAGTGGCTTAGTCAGCGATCCTAGAGTTGTCGGGAAGAGATGGAATTTATAGGCGTTTCCCAAAGGAAACTAGATTTGAGAAGAGAAAGGCCATGGCTAGCAAGCAAGGTAGGGATATCTGGTTTACCTAGGGGTTCAGGGCTCACGGGTCATTGCCTGGTGCGGACGTTTCCCACCGGAGGCAAAGGCCACGAGAGTTGGGGTCTGATGGAGCCAAAACCAATGGGGTTGCCTTATGATCAATTGTAGCCGTGCCTGTCTGGCAAAGATGGCTGAAATCCAGCTGGGCTTTCTACTGACCAAGAGGCAATGAAAGCTGGCTAGGGTAACCTACGGTCAGCCTGGCTCTGATACCATCCGTTATGGTGCCCCGCCTGAATACCACTGTAGTCAGACGGTCACCGCACATACCAGCCCAGGAGATCACTCTGGCATGCGCTTTTACAACAAGTATAATGAACACAGACATTTCTATTAATGGATATATAAGTCTTACATGGGATATGGCAGCGGAAAAGTTCTATCTAAGGCAGCATGGTCCTGGTGTGGCTCCAATCCACAGGGATCTGACTGGGTTACTCTTCTAGCCCGCGAACACTCCGGCTCCTCGCTAGCGAACGTTGGATCCTTAGGTGAACCTGGCCACATTGAAGGCCGGTGAGTACTTTTGAATGTACTCGCAAGCAAACCATACCAACATATACACCAAGCAAAGCAAACCATGGCATTCAAGCTGCATTTGTTATCTTAACAGTATTAACTATCATGTCATGATAGGATTATCCAGCAAGATTAAACATCTAGCAGCATTAATCATCATGTTATAGCAGGATTATCTAGCATGGTAATTACTGAAGTAAATGCAGTAAAGTATATCAGGTAAATGATCCGAACTCTGAATATGCTCACGATCCAAATCTGATCCAAGCTTTGCGGTCACCCGACCACTCATCTCATAGCCATCTCATGGCTAGCATTCAAACCTTTGACATCATCTGATATCCATGCATCTGCACTACAAGTCTGACAACCCTTACCATTCTCTGGTTTAGTTTTAGCAATAACATTATATAGTTTGTTCCTCCAGACTCGACACAGACCAAATAGGGGCCTATACGAACTGTCCATGACCGAGGACGCGGCTATTCAAATAGATTTACACTCTGCAGAGGTTGCGCACTTTACCCACACCATGGAGCTCCTGGCCTCGTACTTTAGTACATGTTCCCCTTCGGGTGGACCAGTGCTGCTCCAACAAAACCTTGTCTATTGCCCGACACTCTTACGGTCCCACCGACAATCATACCCTCCCAGGGTCATGTCCTGGGTGGCCCGTGTGTTACTCCGTGACACCTGCCACCGTCGTGGCCAAACACTGTCCCAAACGGGGACGCCGGCAAATAACTCAACTTGGGCTCACAAGGTTATCGCCGCCTACCGGGCCAGGGTAGCGCACACGCATAACCTTCCCTATTTGGTGTTACCGACAAGAGGCAGGACAATAGACCAAGCTAGGGCTGTCCCATACCGGCAAATGTGGCTGCACGGGTAAGTCCGGATAGGTGGCACTATGACTCGATCCAGTCGACGGAGGAGGTTGTTGTCATTATTAAGTCACATTTCATAATATTGCAATAACAGTAACCATGCAAGATGTAACAATTATGAAAACCTAACAACCTATCTCCATACAATATCATAACGAGTCGATAGTGCGATAATATGATAAACATTAGCAGGTAATGCAGATAGCAAATTCAAACTACCAGGAGTTTAACTATTTCTAACACAGGCATAAACATTAATTAAACACGCAAGAATTACATAGAGCAATGCTTCAGGGCATATATCATATGGTCGGCTTGCCTGGGGGTCGAGGAATACTCCGGGAAGAAGTGCGATCACCTCGCGGAAGAATTCGCCGGAAAAGATTCCCTCTCGGAGAGGCTGAATTTAGGGCAGGGGCAAAATGGGCATTTCAAAAAGTGTCAACATGGTGAAAGTGATATCATCGGAACGGGCTCGACGAACTGAAGAAGTGGGCTTTGGAATCACCTGAATCGGAGTTACGGTTGAAGAGAAACGGCTGTTCGTTCGATAGGCAGAAAAACAAATAGTGACTGTGCTTTTCGGCTCTTATCTAGTGAACGTCCGCAATATAGTGGTTTCGGCCGGCGGCTGAATAAAGAAATCGTACTTATGGGAATACGGTTCCCTGCACAGAAAACGTATTTCAGCTTTAAGCCGTAGGGAAATGTGCTTTCAGTTACAGAAAACGTAAACTACGAAATGTGCTTTCACTTATCCACGTCACTTGGTCAGCTGAATCAACGCGTGAGGCCGACAAGCGGGACCCACTGGCCGGCTGGAGGTCGTCGTCTTACCCTTTGCGCCCGCGCGTGCTTTGCCGGGACTGGAGCATCTCCCGCCAGCGGTTGCCGGCGACTCCGGCCACCGTTCGGGACGCCCGGCCTACCGCTGTGCTCAGGAGGCCGAGGCGGTCCCGTTCGTGCAGGGCACGGCCGCCGAGGAGCGCTCAGCCGAGCGGGACGCCAGCCGCGGCAGACGGCGGACACGGCAACTTCGGGCGCGGCGCCCTGGGCCACCGGAGAGGAAGGGAAAGGGCGGAGGGGCTCCACTGGACGTCGGGGTTCTACTGGTGGTGGTAGGAGGGAGGGAGGGGGCTCGGCTCGCCGGAATCCGAGCGAAGGCCGGCGGCTGCCATGACGGCGATGTGGAGAGATTAGGAAGGGAGAGCTTGAATGGGTCGTCCAGGAGGGAGCTAGAGGGAGAGGAGAGGTTGCTGGGGTGGGGATGGAGCTCGGGGAGGCTCGGGGCATGGGCTATTTATAGCCAACCGTGGCTTGCAGACGAGGACAGACGCCGTGGCGAGCTTATCGCCGCACTGGAGCTCGGGGGAGACGTGGCTGGAGGGTAGCGGCATCGAGTGGCTTCGCGGTGAGGGCAGAGGCCTCATGAGCGCTCGAGAAGTCTTGGGAAGGAAGCTAGGGAGAAGACGAGGACGGACACGGGCGAGCAGTGTCGCGGAGGTGCTCGTCGCGGCGCGGCGAGGAAAGGGACGAAGGGGGAAGTGACCCGAGAGGAGGAAGTGGACGACGGGGAAGCTGCTAGACATGAATGGACAAGCCAGGGCAGCCTGAGCTAGCTGGCCTGACGCGACGAACACGCGGTGCACTGTTTCTGCGTGCAGCTCACGCGGTCACCACGGGCACGTCGTGATCTGGCCCTCCTCTGGGTGCCAAATCTTGTCAAACACGGAATGCATTGATCATATAGATGAGATGGGTCATTGGATGGACCAGGATTGCTCTAGAGTGATCAAGAGGATCCAGAGCAGTTTCTGGTCAGAAACTTGGAGAGGAAGTTGTGGTCAAACAGAGGTGCCAATGAGCTGGAAAAGATGTCACACAGAAATGTGGTAGGAAGGACTAGGTACTTGCCAAATTTTAGGTCATTTGGACAAGTTTTGCATACACTTCCTTTGTAATGCAAATTCTGGTCCAGAAACTTGACTTTGAAGCTGCACTCATATGGCTTGGTGGAATGATCTGAATTTTGGTGTAGGGTGATGATATGGAGATATAGAGGTGCTGGAAAAATTTCAGCTCAATTGGAAATGCCAAAGTGGTACTTCCTTCACAGAGCTGGAATCTGGACGCAAACTAGATGGAATTTTTGGCAAAAATGGCTAGGTAAAATGATGTGAATTTTGGCATACTCACATCATATACGGAATGTGAGGTCCTGGATTAATTTCAAGATTTTTGAAGCAATATAAAATATAGTTGCTTCACAACCTCAAAATAACTCCAGAAACAAGAATTGGATGATGCACTCAAAATTTGATCTGTGGAACTTGGGATCTTGATGGAAATGGTGAAGATATGGATAGGAGAAGCTCCACAAATTATTTGGGATTTTTCCTGGATACGAAAATGGTAGTTCCTTTGGAAAGGGCCCAAAGTGCAAGATTGGTTTTAAATAGGAAAAGGCAATTTCCCTTATTTAATTATTGCCAATATTTTTATGAGAGCTCAATATGATCACAAAGAATATCTCCACAAGTTTTCATGAACTTTGGAGATGGATAGATATTTTCCTGGATTTAATTCCTTTAACTGGCAGAAAAAGGAATTAATTTTAAATGAAAAATATTGCAAATGACTTGGCAATATTTTTACATATCCAGGGTTTAAAAAGATAGGATGATCACTGGGAGAAATTTGGGAGGCAAAAGATCAAAGGAAATTGGGGTTCCTTTGTAACGGAAGGAATTAGGGTTTCCCTTCCGATAGACCGAAGAGTAGGGTTTCAGTGGCAGAATGCTGAGAATATATCTTGGATGGCAAGGTTGTCTGGAGAGAGTCTCTGGTTGGATAGGAAAGGCAAGGCTAAATGACCATCTTCATATACCCAAGAGCGAGAGAAAATCCGATAACACCAAAAAAAAGACGGGAGTCAAATCCCGCGAAGGAAAAAAAAACAAGTTGCGAAAACCAGGGTGTCACAGTAAATCGCTGTCTCTACGTTCCCTGTTACTCATTGATTGCTAGATCCACAGTTCGGACCCCCTACCCGAGATCTGCCGGTTTCGGTACCGACATTGGTGCTTTCATTGAGAGATCCACCGTTGGATCACCAAGGATCAATGGCTCGCCTTGTCATTAGCGATGGCGTCTGCAGCGGGGACATCTTCGTCCCGGGTCAGCTCTTCGCATTCGGCAGCATTGTGCTGCACGCCGATCCGACCGGTCACCTTGACTAGGTCGACAGCTTCGCCCCTGAGCAGGAGATCAGGTTCGGCAACCTGGAGTACGTCACTGACTCTCGGGGCGATCTGGTCCTTACTAGGTTCTCCGCTTTACCTGAGGAGCCTAATAATCCCGAGGCCTTAACCTCGGATTCTCTCCTCGGCCCCGTCTCCGGGCCGGTCCTCAGTTCGGATCTGGCCTTGTGTCCGGATCCGACTCCGGCATCAGAAAACCAAGGGTCACCCATGGCCGAGCACACTTCCGACGCCGGCACGCCGGAGTTCGACTCCGTAGTATGCCCAAGGATGGGTCCGGCGGACCTCTCGATTTTAAGCGAGATGTTAGATCGGATCCAGAAGATGAGTATCGCGGATGGCCCGCCTTCAGCCTACGAGCAGATCGGACTTGAGGCCGACCGCGGGGAATTTTGCGTCCCACCCACCACCCACTTAGTAGCCAATGTCGAAGACTTAACCGACATGCTGGACTACGCCTCCGAGGAGGCTGACGACATGGACAAGGATATCGACGTCCCACCTTAGATGGCTCCCTCCCTTGCCACCTCCAACACCGGAAACTGGACCGCCACGTCCACCTACGATGTTTACATTGTCGATACCCCCAAGAAGGATGATGACACGACCAAGAAGGACGGCGACAGCCCTCCGAGGAACCACCGAAACGCCGACGAAGGCGAGCAAGAGGGCGAGGAAAGGGCAAGGAAAATAACACAAACATGAACGTCACCGGAGATAATGACACTCCGGATAACATGGGGGAGCTCGGCGACAACACCCCCAAACAGCACCACGACGCCCCTGAAGGGCACGAAGACCAGGGTAACCCTGAGGACCCCGAGGATTCCGAGGACAGTAACTACCTCCCTCCGTCCGAAGAGGAGGATAGCCTCGGACCCGAGGATTTTGTCGTCCCAGAGGACCCCCTGGACCAGGAGAGATTCAGGCAGCAGCTTATAGCCACCGCCCGAAGCTTGAAGAAGAAGCAGCAGCAGCTCAAGGCCGAACAAGACACCCTTAATGACAGGTGGACAATGGTCTTAGCAGCCGAAGAGGGCTTCGACAATCAGCGCCAGGATCAATACAAAAGCTATCCACGACGGCGTTTGCTACCTTCATTCGAGGATGAGGCCCTTGGGCCCATGCCTCCCAGACGAACTTACACAAGCCAGCCCGACCGCCCCCCTCGAGGACGGTATAGGACGGCTGGGGAAACCGAACACCCACCCGCGCCCCCTCGCCGGGCGGGCAAAGACCCGGTTCAACCTGAGGACCCACGCGATCTGCGGCACGACCTGAACGCCAGAGGGACGCAGTCAAGATCCATCTATGGATCCAGAGGTTATACACCCGCTGGACGGGACGGATACCAAGCCTGGCGCGACAGGAACGATAGAGCTCTGGAGCAGCACCGTGCCCGGATGACAACCGATCTCCGACACGATGTAGCCCGGGTCAGGGGCGCCGCACACCCGATGTGTTTCACAGATGAGGTGATGCAGCATCAGTTCCCCGAAGGGTTTAAACCCGTGAATATAGAACAATATGATGGGACAACTGACCCAACAGTGTGGATCTAAGATTTTCTTCTCCACATTCATATGGCCCGAGGAGATGACCGCCACGCCATTAAATTTCTACCATTGAAGCTCAAAGGACCAGCGAGGCATTGGTTGAATAGCCTACCCGAAAACTCCATCGGGAGCTGGGAGGAGCTCGAGGATGTATTCCGAGCTAACTTTCAAGGCACCTATGTTCGGCCGCTGGACGCCGACGACCAGAGCCACATGATTCAACAGCCCGGGGAGTCAGCTCGGCAATTCTGGAACTGGTTCTTGACTAAGAAGAACCAAATTGTCGACTGTCCGGATGCCGAAGCAATCGCCGCATTCATGCATAGTATTCGGGACGAGTGGCTTGCCCGCCAGCTCGGCCAGGATAAGCCAAGAACAATGTCGGTTCTCACCTCCCTAATGACCCGCTTTTGCGCGGGTGAAGATAGTTGGTTAGCTCGTCAAACCAACCATCCCGAAGACCCCGGCACTTCAGAAGCCCAGGACGGGAACGGGAAACCCCGGCGCAACAAGAATAATAAGCGCGGCACACTAACAATGGCAGTGAAGCCGATGATGCAGCGGTAAACGCCGGGTTCAGCGGCTCGAAGTCAGGACCACGGAAGAAACCTTCTAAAGGAAACCTGGACGGCCCGTCCGCACTAGACAGAATCTTGGACAGGCCCTGCCAGATCGACGGTACCTCGGATAAGCCCGCCAACCACACCAACCGCAACTGTTGGGTAATTAAACAGGCCGGCAAGATCACAGCCGAGGAGCAGAGCAAGGGTCCCTGCAGCGAGGATGACGATGAACCTCGCGGGCCGAACAATGGAGGCCAAAAGCAGTTCCCTCCAGAGGTAAAAACCGTGAACATGATTTACGTCACGCACATACCGAAGAAGGAGCGGAAACGCGCACTCCGGTATGTCTACGCCTTAGAGCCTGTAGCCCCGAAATTCAACCCGTGGTCGGCCTACCCGATCACTTTTGACCGTCGACACCATCCGATCAGTATCCGTCATGGAGGAACAGCGGCTCTGGTGCTCGACCCCATCGTGGACGGATTTCACCTCACCAGGGTCCTTTTGGACGGAGGCAGTAGCCTCAACCTGATTTACTCAGATACAGTGAGGAAAATGGGGATCGACCCGGCAAGGATTAAACCCAGTAACACCACCTTTAAAGGTGTAATCCAGGCGTCGAAGCACGCTGCTCGAGATCCATGACGTTGGAAGTAGTCTTCGGTTCGCTCGATAACTTCCGCAGCGAGGACTTGATCTTCGACATTGTCCCCTTCCGCAGCGGTTACCACACACTCCTCGGCCGGACATCGTTCGCCCGCTTTAACGCCGTCCCACACTACGCATACTTGAAGCTCAAGATGCCAGGACCAAAGGGCGTTATTACCGTCGATGGCAATTCTGAACGCTCGCTCCGAACAGAGGAACACACGGCGGCTCTAGCCGCCGAAGTCCAAGCCGCCGAAGAAGCGTCGCAGGCCCAGTCTACTGCCAAGACACTGGACGCACGCAAACGCGCCCGGGCTATAGCCTCGGTCCCAGAGCACTCCCGTGCTCACCCTAAATAGGAATACGCGCCCCACAGCAAGACTCACCCAGCCGTAAAATATGTGCCTCGAATGCACAACTTCGCGCTCAAGATTCTGTGGGCAGCTGTGGGGGCAAAACAACTCAAGGGCCGAGAGCTCGGTTCGACCAAGCCACGGCCGAAGATGTTCTCGGAACAATACTAAACTAAAGGTACCATCTAGGGCCTGATCAGCATTAAGCTGACACAGTGCAGCGATCTCTCAAAACCCTTTCTCAAGGGCTCGTCCACCAAACATTACTACTTCCGCCGAGCACACAGTCGACAACTTCACTCACACGGAAGCTTCATAAAGAGCAAAGGCACAGACGTGCAGCAGGGCGTAGTAGGGACGTCAAACCACTCATGAAGGCCCTGTGTAAACCTTTCCTCTAATGCTTTTTTTAAAGTATCTGTAAAAGTTACTTCGGCAGTTCGGACTGTACGGATAGACATCACGAATTTAAAGGAAATAACGACCATTTTTTCCGGTCACACCGCGAGTACTTATGTTGCACTTTCCTTTCTGCTTTTCGGCCGAAGTAATCTATTACGATACATTCCCTTTGTTAGATGTGATCGGCTAATATACCGGGGGCTTGCATCTTCATCTAGCCCTAAACATCAGTCCGGCACCAATTTTATTACATGTGCTCGGCATCACGGATATTGCATTATATGAATCAGTTCCGAATTGTGTCTTTGGTCAATAGTTGGGTTACCCGGCTCTTGTGTTTGCCCTCTTACGTTCTGCATTGTTTGGCTAGGAGGGTAAAGGTAGAACCACTGCAATTGTGCTTCTAGCTAGCCTGGTTAAGTACCTCAGTGGATAAAGCCGAAAACTGACTATCATAATAAGCGAGAACTGGTCGGCGAACTGATCACTAGTGTTAAACTAAAAATCGTTGGAGGTTAGCCCGTGTTAAATGAAGGGTTCTCTGTCACAGGAACCACGTAATGATGGTGTCAATCGCGGTTCATCCGGATATCACAAACACTGGGGGCTAGTCACCAGCCCCGGCAGTTAAGCTCCTATGGCTAAGTGAAAGCACAAAAACCGCATAGTCTGATTGCCTTGTTTTCCGTACATATAACCGCCTCCGGGCACCGAGACGTCGGCTAAGGGTTCAGGTATTACGAGAAAACACCCCATGTAGTATCTGCAAGGGGGCTGAAGCCGATGACTGGTAACTTTCAGTTTAAAAATGGCCGCACAGGAGTCAAAATTAACATTGCAGGCATTGTATTTACAGCCAACAACTTGCATTGCAACAAAACAAAAGTTTCAACTCCTCGGTTACAAGGAAAATAAATCTACTCATAAATTATATATTTTGAGCATTGGGCCTCTATTGCCCGAGCACCATCCATCACGATGGGAAAGTACTGCTCGGGGCGCCTATGCTCCTTCCCTGGCGACGGAGGTCCGGTGGCCACTTCGGCTGGCTTTATCTTCGGCCAGTGCACCATTGTTTTGCCGAAGCCATCTGAGCCCCCTCAATGCACACGGAGCGCTTCCAGGCATCGATCCGGGGAGTGGCGTCGTACAGCCTCTGCACCAAACCGAAGTAGCTGCTCGGCTGCGGCTCCGAAGGCCATAGCTTGATGCAGAGGTCCTTCATCACTGGCTCCGCCATCCGATGCATCTCCATCAGCTGCTTCATCTGGTTGTTGAGGAGGGGAGGGTGTTTGGGTGTCCCGGACTTGGGGGTATTCGGGCTGCCGGCATGTCCCTCGTTGGCCGGGCTAGTGGGCCGCCCTCTGCTCATCAAAGGAAGGCCGGATTGAGGGCGACCCCATGCACCAGAAGGAAAGCTCCGAAGACTTGGCGTCTCCTCCAAGAAATATTTAGCGTAACCGGCATGTTTATCCCCTGGTGGCAACCGACCATGTGTAACCCTAGGTCCCTCTGGTGTCTATATAAACCGGAGGGTTTAGTCCGTAGAGAGACAGAATCAACATAACCTCCTGGGGTTTAGCCCATCTGATCTCGAGGTAGATCAACTATGTAACCTTCTTGCAATCACATCAATACAATCTAGCAGGACGTAGGGTTTTACCACTTCGAGAGGGCCCGAACCTGGGTAAATCGCTGTCTCTACGCTCCCTGTTACTCATTGATTCCCAGATCCACAGTTCGGACCCCCTACCCGAGATCTGCCGGTTTTGGTACCGACATTGGTGCTTTCATTGAGAGTTCCGTCGGTGGGTCACCAAGGATCAATGGCTCGCCTTGTCATCAGCGATGGCATCCGCAGTGGGGACATCTTCGTCCCCGGTCAGCTCTTTGCATTCGGCAGCATTGTGGTGCACGCCGATTCGACCGGTCACCTTGACCAGGTCGACAGCTTCGCCGCTGAGCAGGAGATCAGTTTCGGCAACCTGGATTATGTCACCGATTCCCGGGGCGATCTGGTTCTTAATAGATTCTCAGCTTTACCTGAGGTCCCTAATAGCCCCGAGGCCTTAACCTCGGATTCTCCCCTCGGCCCCGTCTCCGGGCCGGTCCTCAGTTCGGATCCGGCCTTGAGTTCGGATCCGACTCCGGCGCTAGAAAACCAAGGGTTGCCCTTGGCCGAGCACACTTCCGACGCTGGCACACCGGAGTTTGACTCCGAAGTATGCCCAGGGATGGGTCCGGTGGACCTCTCGCTTTTAAGCGAGATGTTAGATCGGATCCAGAAGATAAATATCGCGGATGGCCCATCCTCAGCCCATGAGCAGATTGGACTTGAGGCTAACCGCGGGGAATTTTGCGTCCCACCCACCACCCACTTAGTAGCCACTGTCGAAGACTTAACCGACATGCTGGACTACGCCTCCGAGGAGATTGATGACATGGACGAGGATATCGACGTCCCGCCTTATATGGCTCCCTCCCTTGCCACCTCCAACACCGGAAAGTGGACCGCCACCTCTACTTATGACGTTTACATGGTCGATTCCCCCAAGAAGGATGGCGACACGACCATGAAGGACGGCGACGGCCCCACCGAGGAACCGCCCAAACACCGACGACGGTGAGCCAGAGGGCGAGGAAAGGGCAAGGAAAATAACATAGACACGAACGGCACCGGAGATAATGACACTCCGGATAACATGGGGAAGCTCGGCGACAAAACCCCCGAACAGCACCATGACGCCCCTGAAGGGCACGAGGACCAGGGTAACACCGAGGACCCTGAGGATTCCGAGGATAGTAACTACCTCCCTCCGTCCGAAGAGGGGGACAGCCTCGGACCCGAGGATTTCATTGTCCCAGAGGACCCCCTGGAACCGGAAAGATTCAAGCAACAACTTATTGCCACCACCCGAAGCTTGAAGAAGAAGCAGCAGCAGCTCAAGGCCGAACAAGACACACTCAACGACAGGTGGACAATGGTCTTAGTAGCCGAAGAGGGCTTCGACAATCAGCGCCAGGATTAGTACAAAAGCTATCCACGATGGCGTTTGCTACCTTCATTCGAGGATGTGGCCCTTGAGCCCATGCCTCCCAGACGAACTTACACAAGCCAGCCCGACCGCCCCCCTCGAGGACGGGATAAGACGACTGTGGAAACCGAACACCCACCCGCGCCCCCTCGCCGGGCGGGCAAAGACCCGGTTAAACTGGAGGACCCACGCGACCTGCGGCACGACCTGAATGCCAGAGGGACACAGTCAAGATCCATCTTTGGATCCAGAGGTTATGCACCCGCTGGATGGGACGGATACCAAGCCTGGCATGACAGGAACGATAGAGCTCGGGAACAGCACCATGCCCGGATGACAACCGATCTCCGACACGACGTAGCCCGGGTCAGGGGCGCCGCACACCCAATGTGTTTCACAGATGAGGTGATGCAACATCAGTTCCCTGAGGGGTTTAAACCCGTGAATATAGAACAATACGATGGGACAACTGAACCAGCCGTGTGGATCGAAGATTTTCTTCTCCACATTCATATGGCCCGAGGAGATGACCTCCATGCCATTAAATATCTACCATTGAAGCTCAAAGGACCAGCGAGGCATTGGTTAAACAGCCTACCCGAAAAACTCCATCGGGAGCTGGGAAGAGCTCGAGGATGCATTTCGAGCTAACTTTCAAGGCACCTATGTTCGGCCACCGGACGCCGACGACCTGAGCCATGTGGTTCAACAGCCCGGGGAGTCAGCTCGGCAATTCTGGAACCGTTTCTTGACTAAGAAGAACCAAATCATCGACTGTCCGGATGCTGAAGCAATCGCCGCATTCAAGCACAGTATTCGGGACGAGTGGCTCACCCGCCAGCTCGGCCAGGATAAGCCGAGAACAATGTCGGCTCTCACCTCCCTAATGACCCGCTTTTGCGCGGGTGAAGATAGTTGGTTAGCTCATCGAAGCAACCATCCCGAAGACCCCGGCACCTCAGAAGTCTGGGATGGGAACGTGAAACCCCGGCGCAACAAGAATAACAAGCATCGGCACACAAACAACGGCAGCGAAGCCAATGACGCAGCTGTAAACGCCGGGTTCAGCGGCTCGAAGTCAGGACCACGGAAGAAACCTTCTAAAGGAAACCGGGACGACCCGTCTGCACTAGACAGAATCCTGGACAGGCCCTGCCAGATCCACGGTACCTCGGATAAGCCCACCAATCACACCAACCGCAACTGTTGGGTAATAAAACAGGCCGGCAAGATCACAGCCGAGGAACAGAGCAAGGGTCCCCGCAGCGAGGACGACGATGAACCTCGCGGGCCGAACAATGCAGGCCAAAAGCAGTTCCCTCCAGAGGTAAAAACCATGAACATGATTTATGTCACGCACATACCAAAGAAGGAGCGGAAACGCGCACTCCGGGATGTCTATGCCTTAGAGCCTATAGCCCTGAAATTCAATCCGTGGTCGGCCTGCCCGATCACTTTCGACCGTCGAGACCACCCGACCAGTATCCGTCATGGAGGAACGGCGGCTCTGGTACTCGACCCCATCATGGATGGATTTCACCTCACCAGAGTCCTTATGGACGGAGGTAGCAGGCTCAACCTGATTTATTCAGATACAGTGAGGAAAATGGGGATCCCAGGCGTCGAGGCACGCTGCTCGGGATCCGTGACATTGGAGGTAGTCTTCGGTTCGCGCGACAACTTCCGCAGCGAACACCTAATCTTTGACATCGTTCCCTTCCGCAGTGGTTACCACGCACTCCTCGGCCGGACAGCCTTCGCCCGCTTTAACGCCGTCCCGCATTATGCATATCTAAAGCTCAAGATGCCAGGACCGAAGGGTGTTATTACCGTCAACGGTAACACCGAGTGCTCGCTCCGAACAGAGGAGCACACTGCGGCTTTGGCCACCGAAGTCCAGGCCACCGAAGAAGCATCGCAGGCCCAGTCTACCGCCAAGGCACCGGACGCAGGCAAACGCGCCCGAGCTACGGCCTCGGCCCCGGAGCACTCCCGTGCCCACCCTAAATAGGGATACATGCCCCATAGCACGGCCCACCCAGACATGAAATACGTGCCTCGAGTGCACAACTTCGCGCTCAAGATCCCATGGGCGGTTGTTGGGGCACATGACACAAAGGCCGAGAGCTCGGTTCGACCGAGCCATGGCCAAAAGATGTTCTTTCAACCGCCTCGAAACCCAGCAACACCACCTTTAAAGGTGTAATCCCAGGCGTCGAGGCACGCTGCTCGGGATCCGTGACATTGGAGGTAGTCTTCGGTTCGCGCGACAACTTCCGCAGCGAAGACTTAATCTTCGACATCGTTCCCTTCCGCAGTGGTTACCACGCACTGCTCGGCCCGGCAGCCTTCGCCCGCTTTAACGCCGTCCCGCATTATGCATATCTAAAGCTCAAGATGCCAGGACCGAAGGGTGTTATTACCATCAACGGTAACACCGAGTGCTCGCTCCGAACAGAGGAGCACACTGCGGCTTTGGCCACCGAAGTCCAGGCCACCGAAGAAGCATCGCAGGCCCAGTCTACCGCCAAGGCACCGGACGCAGGCAAACGCGCTCGAGCTACGGCCTCAGCCCCGGAGCACTCCCGTGCCCACCATAAATAGGGATACACGCCCCACAGCACGGCCCACCTAGCCATGAAATACGTGCCTCGAGTGCACAACTTTGCGCTCAAGACCCCATGGGCGGCTGTGGGGGCACATGACACAAAGGCCGAGAGCTCGGTTCGACCGAGCCATGGCCAAAAGATGTTCTTTCAACCGCCCCGAAACCCAGCAACACCACCTTTAAAGGTGTAATCCCAGGCGTCGAGGCACGCTGCTCGGGATCCATGACATTGGAGGTAGTCTTCGGTTCGCCCGACAACTTCCGCAGCGAAGACTTAATCTTCGACATCGTTCCCTTCCGCAGTGGTTACCACGCACTCCTCGGCCGGATAGCCTTCGCCCGCTTTAACGTCGTCACGCATTATGCATATCTAAAGCTCAAGATGCCAGGACCGAAGGGTGTTATTACCGTCAACGGTAACACTGAGTGCTCGCTCCGAACAGAGGAGCACACTGCGGCTTTGGCCACCGAAGTCCAGGCCACCGAAGAAGCATCGCAGGCCCAGTCTACCGCCAAGGCACCGGACATAGGCAAACGCGCCTGAGCTACGGCCTCGGCCCCGGAGCACTCCCGTGCCCACCCTAAATAGGGATACACGCCCCACAGCACGGCCCACCCAGCCATGAAATACGTGCCTCGAGTGCACAACTTCGCGCTCAAGATCCCATGGGCGGCTGTGGGGGCACATGACACAAAGGACGAGAGCTCGGTTTGATCGAGCCATGGCCAAAAGATGTTCTTGGATTAACATCAATTACAGGCACCACCTAGGGCCTGATCAGCGTTAAGCTGGTACAGCGCGGCGACTTCTCGAAAACCCTTCCCCAAGGGCTCATCTGCCGAACATTATTACTTCCGCCTAGCATACATTCAACGACCACACTCATCCGGACACTTCATAAAGAGCAAAGGCGCAGACGTGCAGCAGGGCGTAGTAGGGACGTCAAACCACTCATTAAGGCCCTGTGTAAACATTTCCTCTAATGTATTTATTTCTTAAAGTATCTATCAAAGTTACTTCGGTAGTTCGGATTGTACGGTTGGACGTCACAAATTCAAAGGAAATAAAGACCAATTTTTCTTTGGCAATTGTGCAGTCATTCGTGTTGCACTTTCCTTTCCGCTTTACAGGCCAAAGTAAACTATTACGATACGTTCCTTTTTTATATGTGACCGGCTAATAGACCGGGGGCTCGATCATAAATCTTGCCTCGAACATCATTCCGGCACCAATTTTTATTATATGTGCTCGGCGTCATGGATATTGCATTATATGAATCAGTTCCGAATTGTGTCTTTGGTCAATAGTTGGGTTGCCCGGCTCCTGTGCTTACCCTCTTATGTTCGGCATTCTTCGGCTAGGAGGGTAAATGGAGAACCACTGCAATTGTACTTCTAGCTCGCCTGGTTAAGTACCTCAGTGGAGAAAGCCGAAAACTGACCGTCATAATAAGTGAGAATTGGTTGGTGATCTGATGACTAGTGTTAAACTAAAAATCATTGGAGGTTAGCCCATGTTAAACAAAGGGTTCTCTGTCATAGGAACCACGTGATGATGGTGTCAACCGTGGTTCGTCCGGATATCACAAACACTGGGGGCTAGTAACCAGCTCCCACAGTTAAGCTCCTATGGCTAAGTGAAAGCACTAAAACTGCATAGTCTGATTGCCTTGTTTTCCATACATATAACCGCCTCCGGGCACTGAGACATCTGCTAAGGGTTAAGGTATTACGAGAAAACACCCCATGCAGTATCTGCAATGGGGATGAAGCCGACGACTGGTAACTTTCAGTTTACAAAACGGCCACACAGGAGTCAAAATTAACATAACAGGCATTATATTTACAGCCAACAACTTGCATTGCAACAAAGCACAAGTTTCAACTCCTCGGATACAAGGAAAATAAATTTACACATAAATTACATCTTTTGAGCATTGGGCCTCTATTGCCCAAGCACCATCCATCACAATGGGAAAGTACTGCTCGGGGCGCCTATGCTCCTTCCCAGGCGGCGGCGGTTCGGTGGCCAATTCGGCTGGCTTTATCTTCGGCCAGTGCACCATTGTTTTGCCGAAGGCCATCCGAGCCCCATCAATGCACACGGAGCGCTTCCAGGCATCGATCTGAGGAGTGGCGTCGTACAGCCTCTGCACCAAACCGAAGTAGCTGCTCGGCAGCAGCTCCGAAGGCCATAGCTTGACACAGAGGTCCTTCATCGCCGGCTCTGCCATCCGATGCAACTCCATCAGCTACTTCATCTGGTTGTTGAGGAGGGGAGGGTGTTCGAGCACTTGAAATTGTGCCCAAAATAGCCTCTGCTCGGCGCGACCCTCCTGGGCGGTGAAGAACCTGGCCGCGTCAGCCGCACTCCTCGGGAGGTCCGCAAAGGCGCCTGGGGAACGCCACACTCGCGTGAGCAAAGTGAACCTGTTACCACCAAAGACACTTTGCAGCAAATACGGCTTACCATCCGCAATGAGCTTCACTTGGCGGAGTTCTTCCTGGTAGCGGCACGCCTCTGTCCGCGCTTCCTTGGCCATCGACCCCAACGAGATCAGCTCGGCGGTCTGCTCTTTATTCTTCTGCTCAAGGGCCTCACACTTTGTGACGGCATCCTTGAGCTCCTGCTTCTTACTAGCGGTTCTCACCGTAGCCAGTTCGGCAGCTGCTTGTTCGGCTGCCGACCTCTGCTCCGCCGCTTCCAGCTGAGCCGTCCTCAGCACGGCCTTGAGGTTCTCTACCTCCGCGGCGGCAGTTGTAGACATATCAGTTGACTCCATTTAGGCTACTTTAAGCCTTACTTAAGAAAAAAGAAATAGCTATAATATATACTACAGTTCGGACTTGCCTTGTGCTTCATCAAACCTCTTGTTTACTAGGTGAGGTCATCCTCGGAGTTCCTGAGCTTCCGATTCAGCTCAGCCAACTCCTCGGCATTGGCGGCTGCTGCCGAAGATGACACCTGCGCATCACTCTACGCACGTTAGAATCCAAGATATGGATTTTTGATCCTCAGACCGGCTTTGTTCAAGCCAGTCAGAGTCTCGGGGGCTACTGTGTATGAGGCTATACATTTATACAAAAGAAATTTTGTAAGGTAAAAACATTACTTGGCTCACCTTGAAGCCTGTTAGAAGGCCACTGAAGGCCTCCTTCAGTCCGTTATCCACGGACCGTAGTCTTTGCAACACCGCGCCCATAAGGGCACGGTGCTCTTCAGCGATAGAGGAGCTGGTTAAAGCATCCTCCAACTCGTCCGGCCACCCAGTCGATGCCCGCTCTGGGGCGGGCGGGGGTGGCGGGGGCACTTCGGCTTCTCCCCTCTCGAAGACCGGAGTGCCCAACTCTGGATGCCATGACGACTCCGGAGCCACCCTCGGAGAGAGCTCGGATCATCCGGGCTCCTCCTCTTCATTTACCAGAGGGCCCCTCCCCTCCTGGTCTTCGGCGGCCGAGGTATTCACCTCGGCCATGACGGTGTCGCCCCCTCCCCCTGTGTGCGGCGCGGGAGGGGTCCTTCTCGACAGGACCTCCTCGGCCTCCTCGACGATTGGCGGAGGTGAGGCGTGCGATTCGGTCCTGCTCTCCGCCAGCGCGGCCGGCGGAGAATCCCCCTCCGAGACTCGGTCGGTGGGGAGGTCGCGCAGCGGGCTGCGATGTTACAAGCAAAAGTGTGGTCAATATTAAACCCAGTTCGGCCGAAAGCACTTAAGCGGGTATTAGGATGCGTACCTTTGGGCCTGCGGTTTGACCTTGGGGGCCCTCCGAGGAACTTCTTTGGAGGCCTCGGAGTCCTCGGTAGATGCCGAGTTATTGTCGGACAGGGCCACCTTGGCCCTGCATGGTCTCTTGGGGGAGGGACGAAGCGGCTCCTCCTCGACGTCCTCGGATGCCGCCCTCTTCTTTGTTCGGGAGGAATCGCTTTTCTCACCCTCCTCTCCCTGTTCCTTCTCCTCCTCTTGTGCGGAGGGAGCATGGGTGTCCCCGGATCTAGTGTCCAGGGGTCCTCGGGAGCGGAGGCCCTCCCTGGCCTCCCTCTTCTTCTCTTTCTTATTGTCCTTCCTCTCTGGAGCCTCGTACGGCTCCTCCGCCAACATGGCCGTTAGCAAGGCCGTCCGAGGACCCTCGGGCAGCGGGGCCAGGCTGTTGATCCGCTGGGCCATCTTCAGCCAGTTCTGTGGATGAGGAGCAAGGGAATTGAGTACCTTATCAAAAGGGAATAATCCGGATACAAAAGTAAAACTTAGCGTACCTCCCGAGGGGGGTGTGCGGCGTCGAGCCGATGTCTTCCGCCTCGGCCGGCCAGTCCTTTTGCGGCTTGAATAGCACCTTCCACAGTTGAGCGTGGGAAGTGCGGAAAAAGCTGAGCACGGTGGCCGGGTCTTTGGGCTTGTAGGCCCACATGGGGGAAGCCCGGTCTTGGAACTGGAGGATTCAGCGGCAGAGCATGATCTGGATCATGTTGGGCAGTTCGACGCCCCGCTCTATCATCTTGGCAATCCGGCTCTGCAGCAGCGCCACCTCCTTGTTTGACCCCCAGTCGAGGCCTTTCTTGGTCCATGAGACCAGCCTCGTGGGGGGTCCGGATCTGAAGGCGGGAATCGCCCCCCAATCCGCGCTCCCCGGCTCCGTAATGTAGAAGCATTCCTTCTGCCAGATCTTGATGGTCTCGATGAAGGTGCCCTCTAGCCACTCCACCCGGGGAAGTTTGCTGACCATCACTCCCCCGCAGTCCGCCTGCTGGCCGTCGACGATCTTTGGCTTGATGTTGAAGATCTTTAGCCGTAGGCCGAAGTGTGGTCGGACCCGAAGAAAGGCCTCGCAAATGATGATGAAGGCCGAGATGTGCAGAAAGGAGTTTTGGGCGAGATCTTGGAAATCAAGCCCGTAGAAGAACATGAGGCCCCTGACGAAGGGGTGGAGGGGAAAGCCCAAACCTCGAATGAAATGGAGGAGGAACACTACCCTCTCGCCCTGCCGCGGCGTGGGGACGACTTGGCCAGCCTCTGGAGCACGGTGGGCGACGTCGGCGGGGAGGTAGCCTGCGCTCTTCAGCTCCAAGATGGCACTTTCAGTGATGATGGACGCCTCCCACTTTCCCTTGGACCTAGAACCCGCCATTATTGGATTGAGCAGGTGGCTGGAGAGGCTCTTGGAAGGGAGAGCGGATCTAGGCGCTGGAGCTCAACAGATGGGGAAGGCAACGGCGAAGGAAGAAGTGAGAGCGTGCAAAGGAAATGGAGGCCGTTCCCCTTTTATGGGCTGTAAAAACCTAGGGTCCCTTTACTGCGCCACAGGCTTCGCCATTTCCCCGTATAAATCGTGCCATTATGCGCGCGTGGGATAGAGCAAGTTATTGATCATATCCCTTAAAAACAAGGCACGATCTCCATATCGATGGGACGTGCCAATGAAAACCGCCTCGAACCGCGAATCGAGTTTTTGATAAACCAACTCGCGGTCGTGGCAGGTTGTGGCCCTTCGGTAAAAGCTGTCAGATGTGGGTACTGTTCACACCAAAGCGACTAGCCTTCGGGGCTAAGTTATCAGTGCACCTCGGCGACCGAAGAATAGTTCGGCGCGTGTGCGGCTGGGCAACACTCGAGAGCTCGATTCAGAGGAGATGCAGGCCTGTCACCGGTATCATGGAAGGAAGGGAACTGGTCCATGAAGCCGATGGTGTTTGGTGTCTACCTCGGCTTCGAAGACTAGTTCGGGGGCTACTGAGGGTGTCCCGGACAAGGGGGTACTCGGGCTGCCGGCCTGTCCCTCATTGGCCGGGCTAGTGGGCCGCCCTCTTCTCATCAAAGGAAGGCCGGATTGTGGGCGACCCCGTGCACCAGAAGGAAAACTCCGAAGACTTGGCGTCTCCTCCAAGAAATATTTAGTGTGGCACCCCGGCTCAGAGGGACCGGAACGCCCCGTATTCCAGCCCAGAGATCAAGTCTTCTGGAATACGACACTGCTTGGCATAGAACAAATCAGCTCTCATAACAAATGATAAGGGTACAAGGGTCTGATGTTACAAAGATTACATCGGCACAGTGACACTGCGCCTGCTAAGGTAGCTCTATGCTAGCAGCGAATCATCTTGAAGTAGCGGAATAACTTCTAGCAGCGGGACAGCGACGACGTTGATGAACCCCACTCCACAGGGACTCTGGCTAGGACACGGTCTAACTCGCACGATCGGAATCCTCGACAAACAATTAATCACGGCATTACCTGTAATCTGGCATGACACGCCAGGTGAGTACTTTGAATGTACTCGCAAGCTCACAACAACCAAAAGCATCAAGGCAAAACAACAACATAGCATTAACAAGTTAACTATTAACAACTACTATGATGTGGAAGTAAATATTAAGCAAGATATGGTAACGCTAGAATTACTGAAGAACCAACATCTTGGGTCACATGGAACCATCTCACTCTTGGCTACCCAGCCAAGCAACATATCATCTCGATCACCTCGTGATCAATACCTCCTCGTGATCACCGCGTGATCACATCACAAACTGAATGATCATCCTCAAGATCATCCCAACATCATCATCGGCATTCTGCCAAACTGTTACTGCTCACATAGAAATCATCTCATAAGTCATTCCGTCATCGTGAGTGTTGATCGAACGGTGTGACCTACAACGAACTGTGTCCATAACCGAGGATGCGGCTATCGATAGATTATACACTCTGCAGAGGTTAGTACACTGTACCCACACTACAGAACTCATGGCCTCGTGCTCCCATTCGGGTGGACCAACGATATTCCGACAAAACCAATCTATTGCATGACACTCTCCCGGCCACTCCGACAAACTCCCCTTTGGGCTATGTCCTGGGTGGCCCCTGATGTCAACTCGTGACATCCGCCACCTCTATGGCTGCCACCGTCGTGGCCAAAACATAACATCGTCCCAAACGGGGACCTCGGATATCCATACAACTCGGGCACACAAGGCTTATGGTCGCCTACCTGATCAGGGTAGCGCGCACCCATAACCTTCCCTAGTAGGAGGCACCGGCGAGAGGCATGACAATAGACTGCATTAGGGCCTCCCCATCCAGGCAAGTGTGGTTGCACTGGTGAGCTCGATTCGGTGGCACCATGATCAACGAAATGACGGAATTTGTCCCCAAAATCCATCTGTGACAACTGTTACTCCAATATTATATCAACCTGTGATTCAAGTCAAAGCAATGCCCATCCAATAATCCAAGGAATAATATATCCATATCATTATTATGAACTCCAATAAGTGATAAAACTCAATATGATCGTGAAGAAAGCATAACCATTATCACTAGTAATCCCGTAGTAACATGTCATCCTCAGTCTGCAAATTATTAATCCTAGAAATCCAAGCATCATCATGGCAGCAACCAGATTAAATATAACTCCAAGAAAGGCCGTGAATAAATCATATTTAACCAATGAATATGTTAAGCAAATTATTTAAATAAACCATGGCATTGCATTGCAATCATGCAAATGGAGGTTGTGGCTTGCCTTGCTCCAAGGGAAAGGGTGGAAAGTACTCCTGGTCTTCATCCAGCAACCAAACA
Source organism: Elymus sibiricus (assembly GCA_039707655.1). NCBI lineage: Eukaryota > Viridiplantae > Streptophyta > Magnoliopsida > Poales > Poaceae > Elymus > Elymus sibiricus. The sequence goes on along the minus strand of CM077672.1, from coordinate 72,456,231 downwards.
CTCTGGAAAAATATTTTTAAAAGCATTTGCAAAATGCACACAAAGCAATTTCCTCTGTCTAGAAATTCTAGACAGCAGAGAAAAATACCAAAATCTACTAGAAAATAAAGGAGCTCAAAATAAAAATAATGCAAAAAGAATCAGCTCATTTGGACTTGTGGTTTAGAAGAAATTCATGGTCAAAGTTGTGGTCAAACTGGAATAAAAATGGATTTAAACTGAATTTCTGGAAAACCTCCAGGGGCTGACGTCGAAAGCGTAAAACAGAAGTACGCTTTCACTTGAAAACGGTTCGGCATGGCCTGGGTCACTTACTAGTGGGCCCCTTCGGTCAGTTTTAACAGGAACAGGGAGGGAACATGGGACCGCGGCTGTCCAGCGATGAAACGGCGATGAGGAGACCACGGCGGAGCTGGGAGGCTGCGGTGATGGAACGAGCAGACTGAGGCGAGCACGCCCGTACTCATGGCTCACCAGGAGGTGGTCGGACGGCGTCGGCATCTTCCTCTCCGGCGGAGGCGCGCCACGGTGGTCGTCGGAGTTGGGCGCCCGGGCTTCCATTGGCTCACACTGGTGGCCAGGAGGGGTAAGAGGTGTAGCAGAAGCTCGAGGGAGAGGCTGCTTGGGGCTGGGATCGACCAGAGTAGGCGGGCAGCGGCGGAGGCCGAGTGGCGGAGCTGTGGCTCGATCCGCGGTCAGAGGCTTCCCCGGCCTTCCTCTTGCTGCTAGGAGGGGAATTGAGGGTGGAGGAGGGCTAGTGGTGAGGAGTGCCGCGGCTGGGTATGGCTTAAATAGCCAGGGCAAAGATGCCCGAGCCGGAAGCCGCCATGGAGGAGCAGGTGATGCTCCTGGCGAGGGTGAGGCACGCGTGGCCAGTTGAGGCAACGGGAGAGGGAGAGTGGAGGTGTAGTGATGCAGAGGGGCGGCGCTAAGGACGCGAGGCAAGGCGACGCGGGATCAGAGGCGGTCGGCCACCGAAGCGGCACTGTGCTCGCGCGTGCGGCGATGGCTGGGGCCGGTGGCAGGCGCTACAGGAGGGGGAGAGGGGCCAGGAGAATACGTGGAAGAAGGACGAGGATGCACGGCACCAGCGGACACGCGGGGGTGGACGAAGGGAACGAGCCCGACGCTCGGCGACACCCAGAGCGCGTCCATAGCACGCAGAGCACGCGCACAGGCGTGCCCACAGCGTGGTCACCACGTGGCAAGGTGAGGAGAGGGCACGAGGGCCGGGAAAAAGATGTCCAAGGTGTTGTCCCTTCATCCAGTGACCCCTTTGAAGCTTTGGTTCGATTAAAGGGTCTCTGGTATGATGTGTAACATCAAATGAACATTGCTGCAGTAAGGTTAGACTAGATGTTGTGGTCAAGGGAGTTGATGAATGAGATAAACAAGATGTCACAGAGGGTTAGGGTAGGAAGGACTACAATCTTGTGAAATCTGGAGCCATTTGGACCAATTTTTATGATAGTTGCTTCACAACTGACCATCTGGTCCAGAAAATAGAACTGGATGATGCACTCGCGTGGAGTGTTGGGTAAGGCTGAAACTTGGTGGAGGATAATTATTTTGGCATAAGAAGGCACTGGTAAAATTTCACACCATTTGGATAAGTACAAAGGATACTTCCTTCACAATGATTCACACTGGACAGGAACTTGGGGGAATTTTGTGGAGAAAATGGCTTGGCCAAATGATGTGAATTTTTACATGCTCAAATGATATAGGGACTTTTAGGTCCTCGATTAATTTCAGAATTTATGAACCAAATAAAAGTATAGTTGCTTCACAAACTGAAAATATTACCAGAAACCCAGATTTGAAGGTGTGCTCACATAGTTTATTGGATGGAGATGAAATTTGGTGGAGAGTAATTATTTGATCATATGAATGACCTCCCAAAATTTCAACTCATTCGGATTAGCCTAGATAGTACTTCCTTTACAAAGCTTCTCTCTGGACAGAAACTTTGGAAATTTGCTGAGGAATATTTACCAGGCAAATGAAGCTGAATTTTGGCATGTGGAAATTATTTGGATAAGAGAGAGTGCAAATTTTTTTTAAGGCAATCAAGAAAAGATAAATAGCACTTCCTTCATAAAGTGCCATTCTGGACAGAATGGAAAATGAATATTCCTGAATTATTTTTGAACTAGGCAGGGATAGATTTTGACATATTTGTGGAAGATATGATCAAAAGGATTTATAGGAATTTTTTGGGAATTTTGTGGAAGACAGAAATATAGGTTGCTTCACAACCTCGGTCAGACAGGGTTATTCCTTTAATATAAAAAGGAATATTCCCAAGAAAAGAATTTGGGGTTGGGCTAGAATAGAAATACCATGATCTTGAGAAAGATTCAAGGATGATGCACCACTTGGGAGAAGAAGAAAGGATGATCTCCCAGGTCTCAAGTCCACAGAACTGCTCCAAAAAGAAAACCAGAGCAAAAACCAACGAAAACCAAAAGAAAAAGAAAGGGCAAAAAATCGGGGTGTTACAAACCTACCCCCCTTAGAAAAAATCTCGTCCTTGAGATTTGGTTGCTCAGGGAACAAGTATGACTTAAGGAAACCATTTCCAACTCGGGCCTCCTTTTCCTTTGTATGTTGTTCCCTCGTGAATTTCATATGATTTGATTACCTTGGTCTGGGTGATTTGTTTCACCTTTCCCAAAATTCTGACAGTTCTTTCCTCATCTGTCAAACCTGACGCTGACTTTGATTCGTTCATATCTGCCAGTAATATCAAGGAATCCGAGCATAAATTTCCTATGGCCAGGAAGACTTTTAACTTATTCCATCGGGTTGCTCAAATAAATGTGTGTCTTCCGGGTTCAAACAATGCTGAGAATCATGGCCATTTCCTGACAGGGTCTGACTGCCCGTAGGTGGTACCGAACCATCGGTGTTTGTTTCTTTGTCTCGAGCTTGAAATCTGTACCAAAGATTCAACTGTCTCCTGTCGGGAGCAGTGTAAAGGGGCAAAGCCTTATAGCTGTGGCACTCCTCAAACAGTAGCATCTGGAGACTGGACTGACGGTCGTTAGGGCGATAACATATTTTTCATGTTAGGCTGTCCGTGCACTCAGTTTCACCAGTGAGTACACATGATCTGAGCTGATTGTTCGGCTTTTGACTTACCCATGCTGTCGGTATATCCATCTGTCGTAATAGACTGTGGGATGCTTTAATACCGTCGCTGAAGTCAAACTACTGTGGTGGCAAAGGAATCTTGGATCTAACGGGATAGACTCGGATATTCCATACTGAACATACTAAGCATGTACGGTTGGACAAACGGGCTAGCCGGACATGAGGTCCTTCTGGAACAGAGTAGGCCTCTGAGTGTATGCCCATGTCAATCCATATGGGATCACGGTCTCAAGCTGACTGGGGTATCCGGACCATGATGGTCGGGCAATTACCACCATACCTTTGTTGCCAGTCTTACTCCTTAGTTGTCATTATTTTCTTTAGCGACATCCCTTGTTGAAATAGCTTAGCCATATATATCCTTGATCCTTCTTGCGACCATAGATGTTGTTGGTGTAATATTCTGGTGTCATACCTTGTTCTTGTTCCTGATATGGTTCCTCATACATGTGACATGTACACAGGGCATATAGTTGTACAGAGCTCGTGGTTTTGGCCGACCATACAAAATAGTGACACGGTTGAATGAGGTCACTTTGTCGAGTATGGGAAAACTGACTTTGGTAGCCACTGTCAAGACTGTTGTTCCAAGATTGTCCGTTTCACAATTTGCTGATTCTTGCATCACCTGAGATGTATATCTGCTTATCTTCCTTTGGCATAACTCATGGGGTTGTTGGATTTTTAACTTCCTTTGGTAGATCCGCTTGAACATAATTGCATCTCCGGACGAGTGACTTGCCTGACCTGGGCTGCATGCTCACCATATGTATGGAAATATATGTAGCCGAACACTCCCTTCTTGAGGCAAGCTGGGGTCTTGACTGATTTATGCTTCTGACAAAAATTTTGCGAATCTGATTCTTGGGCTACACGGTCATATACTGCCAACTCACTATGTAATATCTAGTAGCAATACTGATGACGGTGTATAGTGCCGTACTGAAGAAGGTTGGGTATCTTATGTTGGAAGCAATCCGAGTAGCTTGCTGAGGAAGACTGAACATCTCACGCTCGAAGCTTTTGCCTTGGTACCGTGCTGGAGAAGGTTGGGTTCCGTACCTGGGAAGCTTCTCCTCTGGTTGCGTATTGCGGAAGATTCGTTTCCTTATGCCGGAAGCTTTTACCGAGGTATCTTGCTATGGAAGACTATGTATCTTGGGCAGAAAGCTGTCCATATGTCGTACAGAGGAAGATTGAGGAGCCTTGCATCATAAGCTTCTTCCGATAGCGTGTGGATGAAGACTGAGTTTCTCATACCCGAAGCTTCATACTGTGATCTGCAGACTAAATGCCATACACACCCATAATATTTTGCTGCTAGTTACTTGCCTGATAAGAATTGTGTGACGGTCTTCCTTGCTGATCGCTGAACTCATAGCATATTCTGGCTTTCTTCTTTGACGAAAAATACACCATCGGCCTTGCACCTGACTTGTCTTTGTTGGAAATATGCCCTAGAGGCAATAATAAATTGGTTATTATTATATTTCCTTGTTCATGATAATCGTTTATTATCCATGCTATAATTGTATTGATTGGAAACTCAAATACATGTGTGGGTACATAGACAACACTGTGTCCCTAGTAAGCCTCTAGTTGACTAGCTCGTTGATCAAAAGATGGTGAAGGTTTCCTGGCCATGGACATGAGATGTCATTTGATAACGGGATCACATCATTAGGAGAATGATGTGATGGACAAGATCCAAACTGTAAACGTAGCATGTGATCGTGTCAGTTTATTGCTATTATTTTCTGCATGTCAAGTATCTGTTCCTATGACCATGAGATCATGCAACTCCCTGACATCGGAGGAGTAACTTGTGTGTATCAAACGTCGCAACGTAACTGGGTGACTATAAAGGTGCTCTACAGGTATCTCTGAGGGTGTCTGTTGGGTTGGCATGGATCAAGACTGGGATTTGTTACTCCGTGTGACGGAGAGGTATCTCAGGGCCCACTCGGTAATACAACATCACAATGAGCCTTGCAAGCAATGTGACTAAAGTGTTAGGCACGAGATCTTGTATTACGGAACGAGTAAAGAGACTTGCCAGTAACGAGATTGAACTAGGTATAGAGATACCGACGATCGAATCTCGGGCAAGTAACATACCGAAGAACAAAGGGAACAACATACGGGATTAACTGAATCCTTGACATAGAGGTTCGACCGATAAAGATCTTCGTAGAATATGTAGGAGCCAATATGGGCATCCAGGTCCCGCTATTGGTTATTGATCGTAGAGGTGTCTCGGTCATGTCTACATAGTTCTCGAACCCGCAGGGTCTACACACTTAACGTTTGGTGACGATTAGTATAGTTGAGTTATTTTGTTGGTGACCGAAGGTTGTTCGGAATCCCGGATAAGATCCCGGACATGACGAGGATCTCCGGAATAGTCCGGAGGTAAAGATTGATATATGTGATAATAGTGTTTTGATCTCCGGAAGGGTTCCGGAATTCACCGGAAGGGGTTCCGGATGTTTACCGAAGTGTTCGGATGCAGCAACACTTTATATGAGCCAAAGGGGTAAAGCCCACGAGGTATTGGAAAGTGCAAAAGGAAGTTTTGCTGCTGCCTTAAGCGGTACTACCGCTAGTAAGGCAGTACTACCGCGTAAGCGGTACTACCGCTCATGTGAAAGCGGTACTACCGCTCAAGCGGTACTACCGCTCGTGAGCGGTACTACCGCTTGTATGCGGTACTGCTGGAATCCGAGTTAGACTCTTTCTATGCGGGCCAAACCGACCTTGTGCGGGCAAAACCGACCTTGTGGAAGCTTTCTCTCCAAGTTTAGACCCCAGGGCTCAACATATAAATAGAGGGGTAGGGCTAACACACGGGACACATCAAGATTTCCCAAGCCATGTGTCGGCAACCCTAACCCTCTAGTTCTCCTGTCATAATCTCCGTACTGCTTGGCGAAGCCCTGCAGAGATTGTTCCTCACCACCATCACCACGCCGTCATGCTGCCGGAACTCATCTACTACTTCACCATCGCTCGCTGGATCAAGGAGGTGAAGGCGTCATCAAGCCGTACGTGTGTTGAACGCGGAGGTGCCGTCCGTTCGGCACTAGTTCGTGATCGGATCGAGGGACGACTTACGATTTGGATCGCGGAGACGTTCGACTACATCAACCGCGTTTCTTAACGCTTCCGCTTAGCGATCTACAAGGGTATGTAGATTCACTCTCCCTCTCGTAGATGCTCATCACCATGGATAGATCTTGTGTGTGCGTAGGAAATTTTTTGTTTCCCATGCAACATTCCCCAACAGTCTTCCTGCGGGTTTGATCATTACTGCTGTGAAGATTAAGTACTGATGTAGACTTGATGCTGATAGTCAATTTAGGATACCATTTGTATCCCGAGCAGATATTCCCAATACAATGCAGTTAACTGAGAATGCCCTATTGTTTAGCTGAGCTTCCAAATCTTTGGGATCCTCATTGCTTCTTCGAGTCCAGTGTCGGTTGATGAGCAACTTTCATAAGGGGAAATAAGGTAACACCGACGGCCCAAAGAAAGAAGCAAAGGAAACGACTCAAACAAAAGCACACAAGGCATCCAGATCACATACAAGCAATATCACATTTCACAGCTATTCACCTCACTATGCATGCCTACTTAAGCACACAATTCTCGAGGAAACTCTGGTACTACGATCTAATATGCTGTGATGGTGTGCACGATGGTGGATCAACGTGTGGAGAGGTTGGTGTAAACAGAGCTACACCAAGCACGGGCTCAGCACCGATTGCATCTGGACGGGCTCAAGGGTGAGGACGGACTCGGTGATCATGTAGCGGAACACGGATGTCATGGCCACATCATCATCAAGCGTACGGAAGGGAACCGTACTCGTCCAAGGTACGATATCACTGGAAAGCAGGGTCTGCTGGCATTGCCCTTTCCTGGTAACAAAGAGCAGTAAGGGTTGCCCAAGCGGCGGGTTAGATGGCAAGATCCGGGGTAGAAACATGTCTACCACCGAAACAAAAAGTCTGGCTGAAGATAATAAATTGGTGCGATACCTGTGCATCAATCCTGCAAGTGATCAACACCACTAGGTACCTCAGCATCACTCCGCTGGGACAGAGATGACACCAAACACCAACGAGTGAGTATGCAAAACTGGAGGGTGCAGGTAGTGGATCGAAACCAATACCACCTACACTCACAAGATAAACCGTTAGCGACAAGATAATAAGTCTATATGCATGCTATGCAGCAAACAAATGCAACAACCAAATGCAGCAAACTGACTAGACTCTGAACTACCGGTTTCTAACGCTCGCGCGGGCTAGGGCGTCCTACAGCCAGACCTACTCTGATACCAAAGCCTGTGGCACCCCGGCTCAGAGGGACCGGAACGCCCCGTATTCCAGCCCAGAGATCAAGTCTTCTAGAATACGGCACTGCTTGGCATAGAACAAATCAGCTCTCATAACAAATGATAAGGGTACAAGGTCTGATGTTACAAAGATTACATCGGCACAGCGACACTGCGCCTGCTACGGTAGCTCTATGCTAGCAGCGAATCATCTTGAAGTAGGGGAATAACTTCTAGCAGCGGGACAGCGACGACGTTGATGAACCCCACTCCACAGGGACTCTGGCTGGGACACGGTCTAGCTCGCACGATCGGAATCCTCGACAAACAATCAATCACGGCATTACCTGCAATCTGGCATGACACGCCAGGTGAGTACTTTGAATGTACTCGCAAGCTCACAACAACCAAAAGCATCAAGGCAAAACAACAACATATCATTAACAAGTTAACTATTAACAACTACTATGATGTGGAAGTAAATATTAAGCAAGATATGGTAACGCTAGAATTACTGAAGAACCAACATCTTGGGTCACATGGAACCATCTCACTCTTGGCTACCCGGCCAAGCAACATATCATCTCGATCATCTCGTGATCAATACCTCCTCGTGATCACCGCGTGATCAGATCACAAACTGAATGATCATCCTCAAGATCATCCCAACATCAACATTGGCATTCTGCCAAACTGTTACTGCTAACATAGAAATCATCTCATAAGTCATTCTGTCATCGTGAGTGTTGATCGAACGGTGTGCCCTACAACGAACTGTGTCCATAATCGAGGACGCGGCTATCGATAGATTATACACTCTGCAGAGGTTAGTACACTGTACCCACACTACGTAACTCATGGCCTCGTGCTCCCATTCGGGTGGACCAATGATATTCCGACAAAACCAATCTATTGCATGACACTCTCCCGGCCACTCCGACAAACTCCCCTTTGGGCTATGTCCTGGGTGGCCCCTGATGTCAACTCGTGACATCCGCCACCTCTGTGGCTGCCACCGTCGTGGCCCAAACATAACATCGTCCCAAACGGGGACCTCGGATATCCATACAACTTGGGCACACAAGGCTTATGGTCGCCTACCTGATCAGGGTAGCGCGCACCCATAACCTTCCCTAGTAGGAGGCACCGGCGAGAGGCATGACAATAGACCGCATTAGGGCCTCCCCATCCAGGCAAGTGTGGTTGCACTGGTGAGCTCGATTCGTTGGCACCATGATCAACGAAATGACGGAATTTGTCCCCAAAATCCATCTGTGACAACTGTTACTCCAATGTTATATCAACCTGTGATTCAAGTCAAAGCAATGCCCATCCAATAATCCAAGGAATAATATATCCATATCATTATTATGAACTCCAATAAGTGATAAAAGTCAATATGATCGTGAAGAAAGCATAACCATTATCACTAGTAATCCCGTAGTAACATGTCATCCTCAGTCTGCAAATTATTAATCCTAGAAATCCAAGCATCATCATGGCAGCAACCAGATTAAATATAACTCCAAGAAAGGCCATGAATAAATCATATTTAACCAATGAATATGTTAAGCAAATTATTTAAATAAACCATGGCATTGCATTGCAATCATGCAAATGGAGGTTGTGGCTTGCCTTGCTCCAAGGGAAAGGGTGGAAAGTACTCCTGGTCTTCATCCAGCAACCAAACACTCTGGAAAAATATTTTTAAAAGCATTTGTAAAAAGCACACAAAACAATTTCCTCTGTCCAGAAATTCTAGACAGTAGAGAAAAATACCAAAATCTACTAGAAAGATGCCTGAGCCGGAAGCCGCCATGGACGAGCGGGTGATGCTCCTGGTGAGGGTGAGGCACGCGCGGCCAGTTGAGGCGATGGGAGAGGGAGAGTGGAGGTGCAGTGATGCAGAGGGGCGGCGCTAAGGACGCGAGGCAAGGCGATGCGGGAGCAGAGGCGGTCGGCCACCGAAGCGGCACTATGCTCGCGCGTGCGGCGATGGCTGGGGCCGGTGGCAGGCGCTACAGGAGGGGGAGAGGGGCCAGGAGAATACGTGGAAGAAGGAGGAGGATGGACGGCACCAGCGGACGCGCGGGGGTGGACGAAGGGAACGAGCCCGACGCTCGGCGACACCCAGAGCGCGTCCACAGCACGCAGAGCACGCGCACAGTCGTGCCCGCAGCGTGGTCACCGCGTGGCAAGGTGAGGAGAGGGCACGAGGGCCTGGAAAAAGATGTCCAAGGTGTTGTCCCTTCATCCAGTGACCCCTTTGCAGCTTTGGTTCGATTAAAGGGTCTCTGGTATGAAGTGTAACATCAAATGAATATTGCTGCAGTAAGGTTAGACTGGATGTTGTGGTCAAGGGAGTTGATGAATGAGATAAACAAGATGTCACAGAGGGTTAGGGTAGGAAGGACTACAATCCTGTGAAATCTGGAGCCATTTGGACCAATTTTTATTATAGTTGCTTCACAACAGACCATCTGGTCCTGAAAATAGAACTAGATGATGCACTCACATGGAGTGTTGGGTAAGGCTGAAACTTGGTGGAGGATAATTATTTTGGCATAAGAAGGCACTGGTAAAATTTCAGACCATTTGGATAAGTACAAAGGATACTTCCTTCACAATGATTCACACTGGACAGGAACTTGGGGGAATTTTGTGGAGAAAATGGCTTGGCCAAATGATGTGAATTTTTACATGGTCAAATTATATAGGGACTTTTAGGTCCTGGATTAATTTCATAATTTATGAAGCAAATAAAAATGTAGTTGCTTCACAAACTGAAAATATTATCAGAAACCCAGATTTGAAGGTGTGCTCACATAGTTTATTGGATAGATATTAAATTTTTTGGAGAGTAATTATTTGATCATATGAATGACCTCCCAAAATTTCAACTCATTTGGATTAGCCTAGATAGTACTTCCTTTACAAAGCTTCTCTCTGGACAGAAACTTTGGAAATTTGCTGAGGAATATTTACTAGGCAAATGAAGCTGAATTTTGGCATGTGGAAATTATTTGGATAAGAGAGAGTGCACAAAATTTTTTAAGGCAATAAAGAAAAGATAAATAGCACTTCCTTCATAAAGTGCCATTCTGGACAGAATGGAAAATGAATATTCCTAAATTATTTTTGAACTAGGCAGGGATAGATTTTGACATATTTGTGGAAGATATGATCCAAAGGATTTATAGGAATTTTTTGGGAATTTTGTGGAAGACAGAAATATAGGTTGCTTCACAACCTCGGTCAGACAGGGTTATTCCTTTAATAGAAATAGGAATATTCCCAAGAAAAGAATTTGGGGTTGGGCTAGAATAGAAATACCATGAGCTTGAGAATGATTCAAGGATGATGCCCCACTTGGGAGAAGAAGAAAGGATGATCTCCCAGGTCTCAAGTCCACAGAACTGCTCCAAAAAGAAAACCAGAGCAAAAACCAAAGAAAACCAAAAGAAAAAGAAAGGGCCAAAAATCGGGGTGTTACATTTAGCGTAACCGGCATATTTCTCCCCTGATGGCAACCGACCATGTGTAACCCTAGGTCCCTCTGGTGTCTATATAAACTGGAGGGTTTAGTCCATAGAGAGACAGAATCATCATAACCTCCTAGGGTTTAGCCCATCCGATCTCGAGGTAGATCAACTCTGTAACCTTCTTGCAATCACATCAATACAATCTAGCAGGACGTAGGGTTTTACCTCTTCGAGAGGGCCCGAACCTGGGTAAATCGCTGTCTCTACGCTCCCTGTTACTCATTGATTCCCAGATCCACAGTTCGGACCCCCTACCCGAGATCTGCCGGTTTTGGTACCGACATCGGGCGCTTGAAATTGCGCCCAATATAACCTCTGCTCGGCCCGACCCTCCTGGGCGGCGAAGAACCTAGATGCATCAGCCGCACTCCTCGGAAAGTCCGCAAATGCGCCTGGGGAATGCCACACTCGCGTGAGCAAAGCGAACCTGTTACCACCAAAGACACTTTGCAGCAAATACGGCTTACCATCCGCAATGAGCTTCACTTGGCGGAGTTCTTCCTGGTAGCCGCGTGCCTCCGTCCGTGGTTCCTTGGGCACCGACCCCAATGAGGTTAGCTCGGCAGCCTGCTCTTTATTCTTCTGCTCAAGAGCCTCACATTTCATGACGGCATCTTTGAGCTCTTGCTGCACTTCCAGCACTCTGGCCTCGTGCTTCTGACTAGCGGTTCTCACCGTAGCCAGTTCGGCAACTGCTTGTTCGGCTGCCAACCTTTGCTCTACCGCTTCCAGCTGAGCCATCCTTAGCGCGGCCTTGAGGTTCTCGACCTCCGCAGCGGTAGCTGTAGTCATATCAGTTGACTCCGTTTAGACTACTTTAAACTTTACTTAAAAATAAAAAAGAGGAATGGCTGTAATAAACACTACTATGCGGACTTACCTTGCGCTTCGTCGAACCTTTTGTTCACCAGGCTGAGGTCGTCCTCGGAGCTCTTGAGCTTCCAATTCAGCTCGGCCAACTCCTCGGCGTTGGCGGCTGCCGCCGAGGATGACGCCTGCACATCACTCTACGCACGTTAGGATCTGAGATATCGATTTTTGATCCTCTGACCGGCTTTGCTCAAACCAGTCAGAGTCTCGGGGGCAACTGTGTATGAGGTTATACATTTATTTTCTAAGGGAAAAACATTACTTGGCTCACCTTGAAGCATGTGAGAAGGCCACTGAAGGCCTGCTTCAGTCCGTTGTCCAGGGACCGAAGACTTTGCAACACTGCGCCCATAAGGGCACAGTGCTCTTCAACGATAGAGAAGCTGGTTAAAGCATCCTCCATCTTGTCTGGCCACCCAGTCGACGCCCGCTCTAGGTCGGGCGGGGGCGGCGGGGGCACTTCGGCTTCTCCCCTCGCGGAGGCCGAAATGCCCGACTCCGGATGCCTTGACCGGCCTCCTCCTCTTCATTTACCAAAGGGCCCCTTCCTGCCTAGTCTTTGGCAGCCGAGGTATGCACCTCGGCCATGACGGTGTCACCCCCTCCTCCTGTGTGCGGCACAGGAGGGGTCCTCCTCGACAGGTGAGGCGCGCGATTCGGTCCCGCTCTCCGCCAGCACGGCTGGTGGAGAATCCCCCTCCGAGAATCGGTCGGTGGGGAGGTCGTGCAGCGGGCTGCGATGTTAGAAGCAAAAATGTGATCAATATCAAACCCAGTTCGGCCGAAAACACTTAAGCGGATCTTAGGATGCGTACCTTTGGGCCTGCGGTTTGACCCTGGGGGTCCTCCGAGGAACCTCTTCAGAGGCCTCGGAGTCCTCGGCAGAAGCCGAGCTATTATCGGACAGGGCCACGTTGGCCCTGCATGGTCTCTTGGGGGAAGGATGAAGCGGCTCCCCCTCGGCGTCCTCGGACACCGCCCTCTTCTTTGTTCGGGAGGAATCGCTTTCCTCCCCCTCCTCTCCCTGCTCCTTCTCCTCCTCTTGTGCGGAGGGAGCATGGGTGTCCCCGGATCTAGTGTCCGGGGGTCCTCAGGAACGGAGGACTTCTCTGGCCTCCCTCTTCTTCTCCTTCTTCTTGTCCTTCCTCTCTGGTGCCTCGTACGGCTCCTCGGCTAGCATGGACATCAGCAAGGCCGTCCGGGGACCCTCGGGCAGCGGGGCCGGGGTGTTGTTCTGCTCGGCCTTCTTCAGCCAGTTCTGCGGATGAGGAGCAAGAGAATTGAGTACCTTATCAAAGGGGAATAATCCGGATACAAGAATAAAACTTAACGTACCTCCCGAGGGGGGTTTGCGGCATCGAGGCCGATGTCTTCCGCCTCGGCCAGCCAGTCTTTCTGCGGCTTGAACAGCACCTTCCACAGCTGAGCATGGGAAGTACGGAAGAAGCCTAGCACGGTGGCCGGGTCTTCGGGCTTGTAGGCCCACATGGGGGAAGCCCGGTCCTGGAAGGGGAGGATTCGGCGGCAGAGCATGATCTGGATCATGTTGGGTAGCTCGACGCCCCGCTCTATCATCTTGGCAACCCGGCTCTGTAGCAGCGCCACCTCCTTGTTCGACCCCCAGTAGAGGCCTTTCTTGGTCCATGAAACCAGCCTTGTGGGTGGTCCGGATCTGAAGGCGGGAATCGCCCCCCAATCCGCGCTCCTTGGCTCTGTGATGTAGAAGCATTCCTTCTGCCAGATCTTGACGGTCTCGATGAAGGTGCCCTCTGGCCACTCCACCTGGGGAAGCTTGCTGACCATCGCTCCCCCGCAGTCCGCCTACTGGCCATCGACGATCTTTGGCTTGATGTTGAAGATCTTCAGCCACAGGCCGAAGTGTGGTCGGACCCAAAGAAAGGCCTCGCAAATGATGATGAAGGCCGAGATATGCAGAAAGGAATTCGGGGCAAGATCGTGGAAATCAAGCCCATAGAAAAACATGAGGCCCCTGACGAAGGGGTGGAGGGGAAAACCTAAACCCCGAATGAAATGGGGGAGGAACACCACCCTCTCGCCCTGCCGCGATGTGGGGATGACCTAGCCCGCCTCTGGTGCGCGGTGGGCGACGTTGGCAGGGAGGTAGCCCGCGCTCTTCAACTCCAAGATGGCGCTCTCGGTGACGATGGAAGCCTCCCACTTGCCCTTGGACCCGGAACCCGCCATTGCTAGATTGAGCGGGTGGCTGGAGAGGCTCTTGGGAGGGAGAGCGGATCTGGGCGCTGGAGCTCAAGAGATGGGGAAGGCAACGGCGAAGGAAGAAGTGAGAACGTGCGAAGGAAATGGAGGTCGTTCCCCTTTTATGGGCTGTAAAAACCTAGGGTCCCTTTACTGCGCCGCAGGCTTCGCCGTTTCCCCGTATAATCGTGCCATTATGCGCGCGTGGGACGGAGTAGATTATTGATCATATCCCTTAAAACAGGGCATGATCTCCATATCGATGGGACGCGCCAATGCAGGAACCGCCTCGAACCACGAATCGAGTTTTCATGAACCAACTTGTGGTCATGGCGGGCAGTGACCCTTCGGTAAAAAGTTGTCAGATGGGGTCACTATTCACACCTATGTGACTAGCCTTCGGGGCTAAGTTATCGGTATACCTCGGCGGGTGGAGCACAGTTCAGGGAACATGCGGCTAGGCAACACTTGAGAATTTGATTCAGAGAAAGTGCAGGCTTGACACCAGTATCACAGGAGGAAGGGAACTGGTCCACGAAGCTGATGGTGTTCGGCACCTACCTCGGCTTCGAAGACTAGTTCGGGGGCTACTGAGGGTGTCCCAGACTATGGGGTACTCGGGCTGCCGGCTTATTTCTCGTAGGCCGGACTGGTGGGCCGCCCTTTACTCATCAAAGGACGGCCGGATAGTAGGCGACCCCGTGCACCAGAAGGAAACCTCCGAAGACTTGGCGTCTCTCCCAAGAAATATTTAGCATAACTGGCATGCTTATCCCCTGATGGCAACCGACCATGTGTAACCCTAGGTCCCTCTGGTGTCTATATAAACCAGAGGGTTTAGTCCGTAGAAAGGGAGAATCATCATAACCTCCTAGGGTTTAGCCCATCCGATCTCGAGGTAGATCAACTCTGTAACCTTCGTGCAATCACATCAATATAATCTAGCAGGACGTAGGGTTTTACCTCTTTGAGAGGGCCCGAACCTGGGTAAATCGCTGTCTCTCTGTTCCCTGTTACTCATTGATTCCTAGATCCACAGTTCGGACCCCCTACAAGAGATCTGCCGGTTTCGGTACCGACACCATGTCGATCCAGTTGTGCCCACTGCTTATATTGAGAAACCCCCTTTTCCTGTTAGGATTATGGAACATGCTAAAGTTTCAACTATGGTTCACAAAAGTAATATTAGAGCGCCTAGACCCTCTGAACAAATTAAAATTGAACCTAATGCTGCTATGGTTAAATATCTCATGGTCGATAATATAGATGGGCATGTTATTTACTTCTGTGATGAAGCAGCTAGAGTTGCTAAACCAGATCCTAAAGATAAAAACAGACCTGTAGTAGGCATGCCTGTTGTCTCTGTTAAAATAGGAGACCATTGTTATCATGGCTTATGTGATTTGGGAGCTAGTGTGAGTGCTATTCCATTTACTTTATATCAAGAAATTATGAATGATATTGCACCTATCGAAATAGAAGACATTGATGTTACTATTAAGCTTGCAAACAGAGATACCATTACGCCGCTTGGGATAGTTAGAGATGTTAAAGTCTTGTGTGGAAAAATAAAATACCCTACTGATTTTCTAGTCCTCGATTCTCCACAAGATAATTTTTGTCCCATTATATTTGGTAAACCTTTCTTGAACACTGTTAATGCCAAGATTGATTGCGCTAAAGAAACTATTAGTGTTAATTTTGGTGGTATATCTCATGAGTTTAATTTCTCCAAGTTTCGTAGACAACCGCATGATAAAGAATTGCCTAACGAAGATGAAATTATTGGTCTTGCTTCTATTGCCATACCTCCTACTGATCCGTTAGAACAATATTTGCTAGACCATGAAAATGATATGCACATGAACGAAAGAAATGAAATTGATAAGATGTTCTTTGATCAACCACCTATCCTTAAACACAATTTGCCTGTTGAAACTCTTGGAGGCCCTCCTCCACCTAAGGGTGACCCTGTATTCGAACTGAAGCAATTGCCTGATACATTGAAATATGCTTATCTAGATGAAAAGAAGATATATCCTGTTATTATTAGTGCTAACCTTTCAGAGCATGAAGAAAAGAGAATACTAAAAACTCTGAGGACCGTGCTGCTATTGGATATACTCTTGATGATCTTAAGGGCATTAGTCCCACTCTATGTCAGCACAAAATTAATATGGAACCTGATGCTAAACCAGTTGTCGACCACCAACGACGATTAAATCCTAAGATGAAGGAGGTGGTAAGAACTGAAATATTAAAGCTTCTGGAAGCAGGTATAATCTATCCCATAGCTGATAGTAGATGGGTAAGTCCCGTTCATTGTGTCCCTAAGAAAGGAGGCATTACCGTTGTTCCTAATGATACAAATGAACTCATCCCACAAAGAATTGTTACTGGTTATAGGATGGTAATTGATTTTAGAAAATTAAACAAAGCCACGAGTTTATTGATCAAATGTTAGAAAGAGTGTCTAAGCATACACACTTTTGTTTCCTAGATGGTTATTCTTGTTTCTCTCAAATACCTGTATCACCTGAAGATCAAGAGAAAACCACCTTTACTTGTCCTTTTGGAACTTATGCTTATCACCGTATGCCTTTTGGTTTATGTAATGCACCTGCTACCTTTCAAAGATGTATGACTGCTATATTCTCTGACTTTTGTGAAAAGATTGTTGAGGTTTTCATGGATGATTTCTCCGTTTACGGAACTTCTTTTGATGATTGCTTAAGTAACCTTGATCGAGTTTTGCAGAGATGTGAAGAAACTAATCTTGTCTTGAATTGGGAGAAGTGCCACTTTATGGTTAATGAAGGTATAGTCCTTGGGCATAAAATTTCTGACAGAGGTATTTAAGTTGATAAAGCTAAGGTTGATGCTATTGAGAAAATGCCATGTCCCAAAAATATCAAAGGTATAAGAAGTTTCCTAGGTCATGCTGGTTTCTATAGAAGGTTTATTAAAGACTTCTCTAAAAATTTCTAGGCCTCTTACTAATCTCTTGCAAAAAGATGTTCCATTTGTTTTTGATGATGATTGTGTAGAAGCCTTTGAAACACTTAAGAAAGCCTTAACCTCTGCACCTATTGTTCAACCACCTGATTAGAACTTGCCTTTTGAAATTATGTGTGATGCTAGTGATTATGCTATTGGTGTTGTTCTAGGACAAAGAGTTGATCAGAAATTAAATGTTATCCATTATGCTAGTAAAACTCTAGACAGTGCTCAAAGAAATTATGCTACTACTGAGAAAGAATTTCTAGCAGTTGTGTTTGCATGTGACAAATTCAAATCCTACATAGTTGATTCTAAAGTAATTGTTCACACTGATCACGCTGCTATTAAATACCTTATGGAAAAGAAAGATGCTAAACCTAGACTCATTAGGTGGGTTCTATTGCTACAAGAATTTGACTTGCATATTACTGATAGGAAGGGAGCTGAGAAC
The DNA here is from genome assembly GCA_039707655.1 of Elymus sibiricus. NCBI lineage: Eukaryota > Viridiplantae > Streptophyta > Magnoliopsida > Poales > Poaceae > Elymus > Elymus sibiricus. The sequence continues at coordinate 72,438,653 of CM077672.1, read as the reverse complement.
CCCGTAGCAGATAATTTTTCTAGAATGGAAAATGTTCTTGATGACCCACTTCCTATTAATGATGCTTTTCCTGATGAACAATTAGCTGTGATAAATGCTTCTCGTAATACTCCTTGGTATGCAAAATATGCTAATTATATTGTTGCTAAATTTATACCACCTAGCTTTACATATCAATAAAAGAAAACGTTTTTCTTTGATTTAAGACATTACTTTTGGGATGACCCACATCTATATAAAGAAGGAGTAGATGGTATTATTAGACGTTGTGTACCTGAGCATGAACAAGAACAAATCCTACATAAGTGTCACTCCGAGGCCTATGGAGGACACCATGCGGGAGACAGAACTGCGCATAAGGTATTACAATCTGGTTTTTATTATCCTACTCTTTTCAAGGATGCTCATAAGTTTGTTTTATCTTGTGATCAATGTCAAAGAATTGGTAATATTAGTAGATGTCAGGAAATGCCTATGAATTATTCACTTGCTATTGAACCATTTGATGTTTGGGGATTTGATTATATGGGACCTTTTCCTAAATCCAGTGGGTATACTCATATTTTAGTTGCTATTGATTACGTTACTAAGTGGGTAAAAGCTATTCCAACTAGTAGTGCTGATCATAACACTTCTATTAAAATGCTTAAATAAGTTATTTTCCTGAGGTTCGGAGTCCCTAGATATTTAATGACTGATGGTGGTTCACATTTTATTCATGGTGCATTCCGTAAACTGCTTGCTAAATATGATGTCAACCATATAATTGCATCTCCCTATCACCCTCAATCTAGTGGTCAAGTTGAATTGATCAATAGAGAAATAAAGTTAATTTTGCAAAAGACCATCAATAGATCTAGAAAGAATTGGTCTAAGAAACTTGACGATGCATTATGGGCTTATGGAACTGCTTATAAAAATCCAATGGGTATGTCTCCTTACAAAATGGTTTATGGAAAGGCATATCATTTGCCTCTTGAGTTAGAACATAAAGCATATTGGGCAATTAAAGAACTCAATTATGATTTTAAACTTACTGGTGAAAAGAGGTTATTTGATATTAGCTCACTAGATGAATGGAGAACCCAAGCTTATGAAAATGCCAAACTGTTTAAAGAAAAAGTTAAAAGATGGCATGATAAAAGAATTGAAAAACGGGAATTCAAAGAGGGTGAATATGTTCTACTGTACAATTCTCATTTTAGATTTTTTGCAGGAAAACTTCTCTCTAAATGGGAAGGACCGTATATCATCGAAGAAGTTTATCGCTCCGGAACCATCAAAATAAACAACTCTCAAGGCACTAATCTGAGAGTTTTGAATGGGCAAAGAATTAAGCACTATATTTCAGGTACTCCCATTAATGTTGAAACTAATATTATTCAAACTATGACACCGGAAGAGCACATCAAAGAGTCCTTCCAGAACACTCCAGAACCCTGAAAAGGGGTAGGTATGTGATACGGTAAGTAAACCGACTCCAAAAATTCCATAAAAATACTTTTCGTCAGTTTTGGAATATTAGAAAAAATACAAAAATAATAACCAGCCGAGGGGACCCATGAGGTGCACACGAGGCACCAGGGCGCGCCACACCCCCAGGCGCGCCCTGGTGGCTCGTGGGCCCCTCGTGAGCCTTCCTGACTCCGCTTTCTTCTGGAATACTTGTTTTGCAAGATAAAAATTCTTTATATATACTCCCAGACGTTTTGACCACCGTATCACAGAAATATCCTCTGTTCTTGTTTCGTGCTATTTTTCTGACAGATCCGAAAGTATGTCGTCTCAACACTCAGATGGACAGAGCTTCGTATCACACTATGTTACAAATCCAAGGATATATGGGGATATAGACCCCTATGGATGGTCCGCGGAGGAGGAGCGAGATGCCAACATGAAGGGAACAGAAGATGCGAGCTCGGATGAAGAAGATGCCCCTCTACCTCAACCGGGAGATATGCATGTGGAGTTCAAGAAGTCGAGCCTCCCAAACACAGTAAACAAATCTAAGATCCAATTTATCCCTTTCCGTCTTCTACAGGAAAACAAGAACGTATTGCGTGAGAAGATAGTGGAGCTTGAGCAAGAAATTAGTAAGTTGAAGGAAGAAAACTATGTTCTCAAGCGAAAACTGAAGGACAAGCCCACCACTTCATCACCACCATCATCACTGAAGAAGGAAACTTGAGTACATGGGTATGGGCACTACCCTTGGCTTGTGCCAAGCTTGGGGGAGGTGCCTCGGTATCGTATCACTATCACTTTTATTATTTTTACCTATTTTTAGTTCGATCCTTAGTTACTTCATGATTTAGTTGAATAAAAGTTTAGTATGATCTATTTTCGAGTGCTAGTTTCGTGATCTATCTATATATGTAATTGATTTGAGAGTTATATAATAAAGAGTAGTTTGAGTTTTTGCTTCTTTACTTTTATGTTTCAATCCTAGCAATGAAAATAATGAAAAAGATCATATGCTAATTTTATGGAAAGTAATGACATTACATAAAGAAAAGTATAAGTGGTAAAATTTATTGAATGTTAACAAACATAGCATTGGTCAATGATGCAATTCATGAAAAAATTAATAAGGGAAGAGAAGATTCACATGCAAATACACTATATTGGACATCTTTTATGATTGTGAGCCCCCATTGAGTATTTTATGTCAAATTGTTGACGTTGGACAAGGAAGACAACATAATGAATTATGTTTGCTTATATTCACATAGAAGTTATATTGTCATAGATCCTCCAACATGTGGTGCTTGCTCAATATCTTTGCTAGCCAAAAATCCGCACCAAGTAGAGATACTACTTGTGCATCCAAAACCCTTGAACCCAGTTTCATGTCATGAGAGTCCATTATATCTACCTATGGATTGAATAATATCTTTCAAGTAAGTTGTCATCGGTGCAAAAAGCAATAAAAATTGCCTCTAAATATGTATGAACTTTTATTGTAAGGGAAAATAAGCTTTGTACGAACTTGTGATGGTAAAGAAATAAAAGCGACGGACTGCATAATAAAGGTTGCTATCACAAGGGGCAATATAAAGTGACGTTCCTTTGCATTAAGAGCTTGTGCATCCAACAACAAAAATCGCATGACAACCTCTGCTTCCCTCTGAGAAGGGCCTATCTTTTACTTTTATGTATTTACTTCTTATGCAAGAGTCAATAGTGTTCTCCTCTATTCCCTTTTATTTTTCTCTTTTGCAAGCATCATGTGGTGGGGAAAGATCTAGGCACATATATCCAGTTGGATATGAGTGATCATGAGTTATTATTGTTTACATTACCCTTGAGGTGAATAAGTTGGGAGGCGAAATTATAAGCCGCTATCTTTCTATGTGTCTGGCTGAAACTTTTTGCTCCATATATATGTTGTGAGTGTTAGCAATCATAGAAGACTAAATGATGGTTGAGTATGTGGACTTGCTAAAAGCTCCTACATGAGACCCTTCCTGAAAATATGATGAATTGTAATTGCATTGTTGACTGAGAACATAGTTTGTTAGTTTTCAAGAAAGTTTATGTCTTATACTTCGTTGTTGTGATGAATTGTTACTTGCTCATGAGAAGTTCTATGATAATGAATATTGCTGTTATAATAATGATCATGATGCTACTATGTCCGTATTTTGTTTTTTTCGACACCTCTCTCTCTAGACATGTGGACATGATTATCGATATCGGCTTTCGCTTGAGGACAAGTGATGTCTAAGCTTGGGGGAGTTGATACGTCCATTTTGCATCATCTTTTCTTACTGTTATTTATAGTGTTTTTAATCAATATAACACTTTATGGAGCAATTCTAATGCCTTTTCTCTCTTAATATGCAAGATTTACATAAGGAGGGAGATTGCCGGCAGCTGGAATTCTGGACCTGAAAAAGCTATGTCAGAGATACCTATTCTGCACATCTCCAAATGAGCTAAAATTTCACGGAGATTTATTTTGGAATAAATAAAAAATACTGGAGAAAAGAAGTACCAGAGGGGGCCACCCAGGTGCCCACAAGGCACCAGGGCGCGCCACCCCCCCCCAGGCGCGCCCTGGTGGCTTGTGGGGCCCCTGGTCAGCCTCTGGTGCCCATTTTCTGGTATATAAGCCCATTTGCCCTAGAAAAAATAAAGAGAAAACTTTTGGGACGGAGTGCCACCGTCTCGAGGCGGAACATGGGCAAGGGCACTTTTGCTCTCCGGCGGAGTGATTCCGCCGGGGATACTTCCCTCCGGGAGGGGGAAATCGAAGCCATCGACATCACCAACGATCCTCTCATCGTGGGAGGACCAATCTTCATCAACATCTTCACCAGCACCATCTCGTCTCAAACCCTAGTTCATCTCTTGTATTCAATCTTTGTCTCAAAACCTCAGATTGGTACCTGTGGGTTGCTAGTAGTGTTGATTACATCTCGTAGTTGATGCTAGTTGGTTTATTTGGTGGAAGATTATATGTTCAGATCCATTATGCTATTCAATACCCCTTTGATCTTGGACATGAATATGATGTGTGAGTAGTTACTTTTGTTCTTGAGGACATGGGAGAAGTCTTGTCATAAGTAATCATGTGAATTTGGCATTCATTTGATACTTTGATGATATGTATGTTGTTGATTCTCTTAGTGGTGTCATGTGAACGTCGACTACATGACACTTCACCATCTTTGGGCCTAAGGGAATGCATTGTGGAGTAGTAATTAGATGATGGGTTGCTAGAGTGACAGAAGCTTAAACCCTAATTTATGCGCTATTCCGTAAGGGGCTGATTTGGATCCACATGTTTAATGCTATTTTTAGATTTATCTTAATTCTTCTTTCATAGTTGCGGATGCTTGCGAGAGGGGGTAATCATAAGTGGGAGGCTTGTTCAAGTAAGAACAGCACCCAAGCACCGGTTCACCCACATATCAAATTATCAAAGTAGCAAACGCGAATCAAACAAACATGATGAAAGTGACTAGATGAAATTCCCACGTGTCCTCGAGAACGTTTATCTTATGATAAGAGATCGTTCCGGCCTATCCTTTGCCTACAAAAGGATTGGGCTACCTTTCTGCACCTTAGTTACTATTGCTACTTGTCACTTGTTACAAATTATCTTGCTATCAAACTACTTGCTACCGATAATTTCAGTGCTTGCAGAAAATACCTTGCTGAAAACCGCTTGTCATTTTCTTTTGCTCCTCGTTGGGTTCGACACTCTTACTTAACGAAAGGACTATGATTGATCCCCTATACTTGTGGGTCATTAGCATGGCAGTTGCAGGTGGTTCCTGGCTCGATCAGACGACAACGAATGATTGATGATCGTTCGCACGTACCGGACGTGTTGTTTCGCGGAATACAATCACAGTCACTGCATGGTCTTTGACCAGGATCCCAGCTTCTTTGGGCCTTCAGGAATTTTTGACTGGAGGCCGGTAACTAGCCTCGGCACACACTCTCTGTTTCTCGGACTGAATTATCCGATTAACCAGGAGATCACCAACGTCAAGGATCCTGATGACAGCACGGTTCCGTTCATCAGGCAAAACTGTGTGTACACAGCGTACCATGCGTCTCTCCATGCACCATATCCTGATATGTGCCGCCATGCTCTGCAGCCCAAAGTAGGAGAGAGGGTCGCATGTATCAGACTTCGACCTGCTGGCTGGAATTTCCCCCGTCAGGCACCCATCTGTTTCAAGCCTTCAGCCAATCTCCACAGCTTAATAAATAGTAACGTCTAACTGAGCCAGTTAGTTAGATGCGTACACTTGGTGTAGTAGGATCTTTATTAAGTTTGATGCATACACTTGGTTTTTTTGGTAGCCCTTCTGTAATGTTGGCTGATGTTTGGTTGGAAGAGAGAGCTACGTCTTTACTCTTCTGGGCTTTTTACTACTTCTGTTGCACCCCAACCCCTGGTGGTATCTTCAATCCCAAGGCTCCTTTGTAGGGCTCTAGTTTGCTGTGAACCTCTAGTGGTTTCTATTAACGGAAAATTGGGGGCAAACCCCTTTTACTAAAACAATATAGAGCCATGGATGTTGCTGGTGTTTTCAATGTACAATGAGTAATATATTTTGTCTGTTGGTTGAATAAATAGTGGTGTTAGAATGATAAAAACAATGTTTTGGAAGTCGTTGCACGCTCCGATCCTTTAGTGCCCCGTACGTTTTTTGAGAGGTTAGTGCCCCGTACGTAGCACATACTATTTTTTTCTAGGGAACAAATCTTCCACTTGTCGAGGACCCCTAGTGATTTAGGCCCAATAGAAGAGCCCATAATTAGCTAGGAGGGAGGCTCTCACATGAATTTGGCCCAGCTACATGCTCATGCTCCCCTAAATAAATAAATAAAGCTAAATGTTCATGCACATGTTGTTTAAATTTATGATTTGAAAAGTATGATTTTAAATGGAGGATATTATTTTCCTATGAGAGTATCTTTACATTCAGTCGATATTATTCTTAGGCAAAGATAGCGACCAGTCTTTTTTCTCACACCATTTTCTTCGTGCAACCAGAGGACTGTTATTTGGTACCCACCAGGTTCAAGCCGATGCAAATCGTAGTCAACATGGTCAACATCTGACAATTATTAGCGGCAAGTTGTAATAAATATCACAATTTTTTTCCATTGTATTTGTATGTTTATGGATTGTGCTGCCCAGGTCTCCCGTTCAAAACCAGGTACCACAAGTTTTTTGACAAGCCGAGTTTTTTTTATGATAAAAAGTTCCAGCCCAACATTATTTTTCGATAAGAATGCCCAGCCCAGCCCAACACATGTGGCGACCCCACTTTATCCCAAGGCTTCTGAGTGTGCTCGGCTTCACACCTAAAGAAAAAAGTGCTCGTCTTCATTTTACAATAAGTTGTAGCCATGTAAAATTAATTCTTATTATCGAGCATGCTGAGTTTTTGGTTCTGACCGATCCAAGTGCCAAAACCAAACCAGCGCCGGCGGGATGGCATGTTCCCACCTTCCATGGCTGGTTGCGGTGTCATGCCTAGAACGCCGCCCCGTCGTACCATGAAATGCTGGCCAGGCCATCCCTCTACTCCCACAAACATCTTATTCTTCTCCGGCGACGGCAGCTTACCCCGCACCAGAACCAGTCAACCCTCATATTCCCCACCGCCTACGACCACACTGCCGCATCTTCCCCGGCTCCTGTTCATTCCTGTCCGAGGCATCGCCGTCATCCTCCACCTTGGTGCGCTCACTGCGGTGCCGCCGTCTGGCCTTGTCAACATGGTCAACATGGTGAATCGGGGGAGGACTGTACTTGAGAGTATGACAGTAGGGACCCACCAGGTCCACTGCCGAACGCAAGCAAGTGCCTCCTTACTACTCAGATCCACCCCTCAATTTTTTTTACTCATATCCACCTTGCTGATATCTGGGACCGACATCATTGTCAACGTATAGTCAATTAACGACAGAATTGCACAAGGAACGGCTAACACCAGGGATCCAGCAGCTCGAGCAGTTTTTTTGGTTGTTCAGATGGAGCAACGTATAAACTGGGTTGTGCAGTGTCTGTGGCCCGTCTAATAACTTGAGTTTTTAAATGGTTGTGGGGTACATATCGGGGCAGCAACGAATAGTATCTCTGTCTACTATCTGCTTAATCTCGGGTGTCTACTATGTGTTTCATGTTGGGTAGGAAACAAACAGTAAAGGAGCCATTGCTACTTGTAGACTGCGTTGGTATTTACCCGAAGAGGAGAGGATGATGCAGTATAGTAGAGATAAGTATTTCCCTCAGTTAAGAACCAAGGTTATCAATCCAGTAGGAGAACCACACAAAACCTCGTTAGCAGCACCTACACACACTGTCGGTGTATAAAACATGGGTATTTTATACCCTGACTTATGCACAGACAGTGGCAGCTTCCCTGCCAGCCAAGGCTTGCCGGAAACTGCCAAACATCAAGATTCAAGACCCAGTTGTAGAAGCCACTGGAGAGAAGATCAAGATGAAGCATCAAGTTCTAAACCAAAGATAACCTTCGCCGGCAAGGCCGAGCCGGCAAGGTGAAGGCCTGGCAAGCTCCGTGCCGGCAAGCTCTCGCTAGCTGTTAGCGCTCCACCTCATCGAGCAGCCAGTCGCTAATCGATGAGGTGTCGAGCTCACAGGCAGTTAGGTGAGATTTGTCGGGCACGTGTCAGCATGCTGGAAGGAAATTTGCCTTTAATGACACCCATCCAGAAGGCGTGTCAAGTTAATAGGAGGTAGCTGGGCGAGCGGTGCAGAATCCTTGCCGGGGCTTCTCCTCCACTTGCCACCTAACAGAGCATTTATTGCTTTTGTCCTAAACTAGCAGAGTTAGGTATGATAGCACTGTTTGCTATCTAATCAACTTGTAATGACTGTTTTGCCAGTGTGGTGACCCCTTGATCTATAAAAGGAGGGCCAGGGCAACTATTACGGGGATCGCTCGATCGACCTTTTGCACAATTTGCATGCATAGCTGCTCTCTCTGCACCTTGCCGGGAGAAGCGCTCCTTGTACTTGTGCTCATACACATCCAATATACAAAGCAGGAGTAGGGTTTTAGGCTTCACAGCGGCCCGAACCTGGGTAAAATCCTTGCGCCCCTCGCGTACGACCATCTATGGGGCCATCTAGCCCCTTTTTGCAGTTCGGCTAGGGAGATCGACGAGCACAAAGAGCAGAACCAGCAGAGGGGTGCAAGGATTTTACCTAGGTTTGGACCGCTGTGAAGCATAAAACCCTACTCCTGCTTTGTATATTGGATGTGTATGAGCACAAGTACAAGGAGCGCTTCTCCCAGCAAGGTGTAGAGAGAGCAGCTACGCATGCAAATTGTGCAAAAGGTCGAACGGGCGATCCCCGTAATAGTTGCCCTGGCCCTCCTTTTATAGCTCAAGGGGTCACCACAGTGGCAAAACAGTCATTACAAGTTGATTAGATAGCAAATAGTGCTATCATACCTAACTCTGCCAGTTTAGGACAAAAGCAATAAATGCTCTGTTAGGTGGCATGTGGAGGAGGAGCCCCGGCAAAGATTCTGCACCGCTCGCCCAGCTACCTCCTATTAACTTGACACGCCTTCTGGACGGGTGTCATTAAAGGCTAATTTCCTTCCAGCATGCTAACACGTGCCCGACAAATCTCACCTAATTGCCTGCGAGCTCAACACCTCATCGATTAGCGACTGGCTGCTCGATGAGGTGGAGCGCTAATAGCTAGCGAGAGCTTGCCGGCACGGAGCTTGCCGGGCCTTCACCTTGCCGGCTCGGCCTTGTCGGCGAAGGTTATATTTGGTGTAGAACTTGATGCTTCGTCTTGATCTTATCTCCAGTGGCTTCTACAACTGGGTCTTGAATCTTGATGTTTGGCAGTTTCCGGCAAGCCTTGGCCGGCAGGGAAGCTGCCACTGTCTGTGCATAAGTCAGGGTATAAAATACCCATGTTTTATACACCGACAGGAGCCCCAGGGCATGGGCCATACACGCGTCCAAAGCATCGTTGGGCTAGGCCCAAACAATGCACAGACACACAGTGGAAAAACTGCCGCTGTAATTTCAATCATGATAGTTTCTGTCTTCTGAGATTTTCTTTGCTTCTTCATTAATCTGGATTTGCGTCTGCTCTCGGCCATCCTCCAGCAAACCTTGCCATTGGGAAGAAGCCCTTGCCGCCACTCTCCGCTGCAAAGATGAAGAAATTGAGAAACTCCTTGAGCAAAGGACACAAGAGCTGGAAAAGAACCACAAGGATACTATTGAAACCCAAGCTCGAGATAGCACCGCCAAGCTCAAGGAGGCTTCCGACAAGGTTGCCACTGCCACCGCTGCCAAGACAGAATTAGAATCCCAAATGGCCAAATTAAGGGAAGACCTTGCTGGTATTGGCAAAGAGGTTGAGACTCTTAAGAATGAAGCGCTGAAGGCAGCCCGCACTCTAGGGGATTTGCAAACGCAGCTGTCGTCTAAGAATCAAGATCTTGATGCCGCCGCCAAGATAATTGAAGGTCTAAAATCACAATTAGCCACCTTGGTAATAGATTTGGAATCCACCAAGGAAAGGGAGAGAGTCTTGACGGAGAAAGTGGAGAAGGAAGAGGCCTTGAAGAAGGATGCTGAAAACAACTACACCCAACTGCATGATAACCATTCCCTCTGGACCGGCAGGCTTGTCAATGCTGCTGAGCACATCACTTCCCAGATTGCCGATATGGATATGAAGAGCTGGGGCTTCACCGTCAATGACAAGGAGGCCACCAGCGTCAGGCTGACCAAGTTCTTCGAGGGCCTCATTTATGCCTTGAAGACATATCATGAGGACAGGTCTGCCGCGTTTGTTGATGAATCCTGGAAGTTTGCGCGTGAAGTTGTATATAAGGTGCTACTTAAACTTGCTCATCGCAATCCCAGCCTTGATCTATCCGGGGTCTTCAGGAAGCTCCGGAGAATACTAATGTTACTGCTGCCAACAAGATCGCTGCTCCTCTTGCCGACAAGGTTCTCCAAGTTCCCAGGATCCAGGGTGATCGTCAGGATTAAGCTTGTCATTATATCCATCGCTGTGCTGTCATGTAAAAAATATATTTAATCTTATGTCAGACCGGCACTGCTTTTGTGATGTAATATAACTTGAGCTGATGGATGAATGTATGCCGTTTCCCCTGTCTTTCTTTGTCTTTGTATGATTGTGTTCCCCACGCTGTTTGGAAACTTGCCGGTGCGCACACTTGCCGCGAGTGCTTGAGGAACCGGTCCTTAGCAGCCTGCTGGAAGTGCCGCCACCGGCAAGGTAGCTTGTCGGTCATAGTGCAGCTATAGACCTTGCCGAGCGGACTCGAGGCAAAATCAGAGCGCGAATGATCACGACTAGGTTCCTTCGCGTGCAGGTTTTTCATAGAAACACATAATCGTTCAAGGGAAATTGCAAATATGACAAGGAATTTGTTTCAAAGTTTTTCAACTTAGCAAGGAATTTGTTTCAAAGTTTATCAACTTAGCTTTTCCTTGCACTGTCTCTCTTGTCGCACGAAATGATCACTTGAACGTCATTAAATGGTACCCCCATCGTCACTCCCCTCGGGAAACTTGCACGCGAGAGATGCTTCTATCCTTTGAGAAAAAGAAAGAAGAGAAAAGAGTGGTTTGGGAACCTTGACGGTTCATCAGCCATTTCATACAAATCAAAGCGTAATCACAACATCACATGCATTTATACATAAATGAATATGTACAAAAAGTTGCGAAACACTTAACTTTATTTTATGCACAGGATCCGTGCCTGGCTTTGTACAAAGGGTTACATGTCTTGCCGACAAAGCTTGTACAAAAGGGGTTGCCGGGAGCCCCGGCAACTGCGCCTTATGGGTAGAACTTGCGAAGATGCTCAATATTCCATGAGTTTTGCACTGGGATGCCATCTTCGGTCTCCAGACGGACTGCACCAGGTCTGGTGACTCGTGCTACCCAATAAGGGCCTTCCCACTTCGGCGTCAACTTGTTTGATTTCTTGGCGGACTGAACGCGCCAAAGAACAAGGTTGCCTTCCTCAAGGCTTCGGGCATGCACTTTGCGACTATGATAGCGGCTCAAAGCTTGCTGGTAGCATGTAGCCCGCACAGCCGCTCGAAGATGATCTTCCTCAAGGAGCACTGCGTCATCTTGCCGCAACTGCTCTTGCTTTGCCTCATCGTAGGCAAGCAATCGAGGTGACCCGTATATGAGTTCCGTGGGGAGCACCACTTCTGCACCATAGACTAGGGAGAAGGGTGTTTGGCCGGTAGCTCGATTTGGTGTTGTTTTGAGTGACCAAAGAACTGCCGGCAACTCATCAATCCAGCGTCTCCCGCATTTATGCAGCCTATCAAAAGTTCTTGTCTTGAGGCCTCGCAGTACTTCAGCATTTGCCCTTTTCGCTTGACCGTTGCTTCTTAGGTGAGCAACAGATGCAAAACAGATTTTCCTGCCAAGGTCTTGGGTGTACTGCATGAAGGTGCGGCTCGTGAACTGTGTACTGTTGTCGGTGATGATTCTGTTAGGAACCCCAAAATGGCAAACTAATCCTTTGAAGAACTTGACGGCTGATTGCGCTGTCACCTTCCTCACTGGCTCCACTTCAGGCCACTTTGTGAACTTGTCGATGGCGACGTACAAGAACTCAAAGCCCCCGGTAGCACGGGGGAAGGGGCCCAAAATATCAAGCCCCAGATCGAAAAAGGCCAGGAGAGAGGGATTGTTTGAAGAGCTTGAGCTGGTTGATGTATGTTATTCGAACGGAACTGGCATGCTTCACACTTGGTTACTAGCTCAGTTGCTTCCTGGAGGACAGTGGGCCAATAGAAGCCTTGCCGAAAAGCTTTGCCGGCAAGTGCTGTTGATCCTATGTGAGAGCCACATATGCCTCCATGTATCTCCGCCAACAACTTTAGTCCATCTTCCCGGCAAATACACATCAATTTCACACCATTTGGTCTCTTTCTGTATAGCGTGTTATCCACAAACTGGTACATACTTGAATGACGGGCTACTTTCTCAGCTTCTTCTTGGTCATCGGGAAGTTCTCCTGTTTGAAGGAAATGAATTGTTTGTTGTGCCCAAGTTGGAGCCTGCGGCTCGACAACAAGGACTAAAGGCATTTCTTCAGTCGTGGGAGCGCTTGCTTCAGCGGAAAGAACCTGAGGTTCTGCGCGAAGCAGCTGCTCACCAGCGATCGTGTCATTGTTCCCGGCAACTTTCTTGCCTTCGACTTCTGGGAGCCCTGCCGGAAAATATTTGCCGGTATTCAACTTTCTTCTTTTACTGGCCTGCGTTGATGGAGTGACTGATGGTTGATTCAAATGGAGCACAAAATTTTGCTGGTTCCACAGGTAGCTTTTGAGCGGCACACTTTGACATACTATCAGCAATGCTATTTTCCGTACGAGGAATGTGCTCTGTTTGCAATCCGTCAAAGTGCTCATCCAATTTCCTCACTTCTTCCACATACGCTTCCATCAACGGGCTCTGGTAATCTTTGTTTACTTGTTTCACAACAAGCTGCGAGTCGCCACGGACGATCAACTTTCTGATCCCGAGGTCCACTGCGATCCTAAGACCGGCAAGGAGCCCTTCGTACTCTGCAGTGTTGTTTGTTGCTTTCTCCCTGGGAAAGTGCATTTGGATTACATACTTGAGGTGCTCTCCGGTGGGCGCAACAAGCAGCACTCCGGCACCGGCGCCTTGAAGCGAAAAGGCACTGTCAAAGTACATGATCCATTCCTTAGCTGTTTCTTTGCTGGGGAGAGCTGATTCTTGAATTTCTTCGTCTTTCGTTGGCGTCCATTCTGCGATGAACTCCGCCAAGGCTCTGCTCTGAATAGTTGATGTGCTTTCAAACTTGAGTGCAAAGCTTGACAATTCCAACGCCCACTCCACTATCCTGTCAGTTGCATCTGGATTCCTCAAAATACGCTGCAACGGAAAGCGAGTGACGACGGTAATTTCATGTGCTTGGAAGTAGTGACGTAACTTTCTCGAGGCCATAAGAAGACCGAAAAGCAACTTCCGCACACCAGAATATCTTGATCTAGCCCCCTGTAGAAGGGAACTAACAAAATACACCAGTCGTTGCACCACCTTCCTCTTCGGCACCACTTGCTGATCAACTTCATTTTCTTGTGCTATTTCTGATTTGTCGGCACCAGACCTTGCCGGAGAAGATTCCGGTTTGTCGCTGGATGGTCTTGCCGCTGCTACTTCTCCGTCATTAGTTTCTCTCTACGCCACTAATGCATCACTGACCACTTGATTTGTTGCCGCTAGATATAGCAGCAATGGCTCTTGTGGTTTAGGCGCAACTAGCGTTGGCGTGGAAGAGAGGTATCTTTTCAAATCCTGCAGCGCGGCCTCCGCTTCCGAAGTCCATTTCATTGGTCTTGCCTTTTTCAAAATCTTGAAAACGGCAAGCCGCGCTCAGCAGATTTTGAAATGAACCTACTTAAGGCAGCAACACAACCGTCAAGACGCCACACATCCTTGACGCTTTTTGGTGCTTGAATCTGCTCAATTTCTTTGATCTTGTCGGGGTATGCTTCGATTCCACGTTGAGATACAAAGAACCCGAGAAGTTTGCCGGATGGAACACCAAACACACACTTCTCGGGGTTGAGCTTCAAATTGATCTTGCGCAAGTTTGTAAATGTTTCTTCTAAGTCTTGAATGAGGGTTGATTTGTCCTTGGTTTTGACCACTATATCATCCATATATGCTTCCACATTTCTGTGCAGCTGGGGCTCAAAACCAATCTGGACTGCTCTTGCGAATGTTGAACTAGCACTCTTTAATCCGAAAGGCATACGCACGAAGCAGTATGTGCCACATGGAGTAATGAATGTGGTTTTCTCCTCATCTTCCTTGGCCATGAATATCTGATGGTACCCAGAATATGCATCAAGGAAGGAGAGTAAATCACAGTCGGCAGTAGAGTCTACAATTTGATCAATGCGCGGCAAAGGGAAAGGATCCTTTGGACATGCTTTGTTAATATCAGTGTAGTCGATACAAAGTCTCCACCTTCCATTTGGTTTACGCACCACAACTGGATTTGCTAACCAAGTTGGGTGTAGTACACCTCTAACCAAGCCTGCTGCTTCAAGTTTTTTGATTTCTTCGGCAATGAACTGTTGCCGCTCCAAAGCCTGCTTCCTGACCTTCTGCTTGACGGGCCGAGCATGGGGACAGACAGCAAGGTGGTGCTCAATTACCTCCCTGGGAACCCCGGGGATGTCAGATGATTGCCATGCAAACACATCAACATTCACCCGCAGGAAGGCAACGAGCGCGCTTTCCTATTTGCTGTCGAGGGTGGCGTTGATGGTGAAGGTACCGTCAGTGCCATCCTCCCTTGCCGGCACCTTCTTCGTTGCTGGTGGAGTAGCTTTGGATTTCTTGCCGGTAGAGCATTCCGGCAAGTCTTCAATAGGCGCACAGCACTCCAAAGAGGTGCGCTTCCTGGAATTCTTGTTAGATGTCTTGCCGGACGTCTTGCTTTTCTTTTCCTTGGTGGGAGCTGGTGCCTTGGCGGCCTCTGCTGCAACCGCATCTCTGTATAGCTTGTCGACGCATATGACTGCATCTTTCTTATCTGATTTGATGGAAATGACACCCATCGGCCCTGGCATATTCAACGTGTTATAGGCATAGTGGGATGCTGCCATAAACTTAGCCAAAGCTGGGCGGCCAAGAATTCCATTATACGGCAAAGGGATCTTAACAACATCAAACACAATTTTCTCTGTTCTGTAGTTCAATTCCCCGCCAAACGTAATTGGCAATGTGATCTTTCCCTTGGGCTGGCTCCTTCCTGGATTCACTCCTTAAAACGTGCCCGTTTTCTCGAGTTCCTCATTGGGAATCTACAGCCTCTTGATTACTTCTGGAGAGATCAAACTTAAGCCAGCCCCACCGTCAACTAACATTTTCGTGAATTGGAGGTTGCGAATTGTCAGTGAAACCAACAATGGCAAACACTCAACCGCGGTTGTGCGATCAGGGTGATCCTAGGCATCGAAAATGATAGGCGTGTGTGACCATTTGAGTGGCTTTTGGGTGCCTATTGCCGGTTCTGCTGCATTAACCTCATGTGCCCACTGCTTGAGTTGGCGGTGAGAGGAGTGCAGAGATGCACCTCCGTCAATGCACATGGCTTCAGTTGCCTTCTGAAATTCTTGTTCACTGGACTCGTCGTCATCCTCTTCTTCACTTCCATCGTCTTCCTCTTTCTTTTCACGGCCTCTAGCAGGCTTCTCTTTGTGCTGCTTGGCCTTGCCGCGACGGCCTCCTCGACCACCACGACCATTTTTGCCAGATCTACCAGCACCATCCTGACCCTTCTCCTTGTCGCATTTTTCATATTCAACTTTCTGCTTTTCTGCGAGGTGCTCGACTTGTCGGCACTCTTGGAGATCATGGCCCTTGGTGCAGTGAATCTTGCAATATGGCCCATCAGATTTGCCAGCCTTCTCGTTTAGCGCTGCCTCTTGACAAGCGGCGCATATAGCAGCCTCCTTGCCGGAGTTTTCCGTCTTGGCTTTCTTGGCGGTATTAGAGTTGCCGGACCCTTCGACAGCCATCACAGTTTTGCCTTTGCGCTTCCTGTTGCGCTTTCGGCCCTTCTTCTTTGGGGTGGCAACATCGTCGTCCTCGGAATCCACCTTGGCACCAGCATCCTCCCTGGGAAGCCTCCTTCCTTCCTTAGCATGAGCACACTTATCCGCCAATGTGTAGAGTTCGTGACGGTCTTCAGCAACTTGACATTCATCTTCTCCCACATCCTTCGATTGCGCACGTTCGTGTGGAAGGCGGCAATCAAAGCTGCGGGGTGCACGTCTGGGATATTGCGTTGCACACGACTGAATCTCTGGATGTACTTGCGCAGAGATTCACCATCTCTTTGCGGGATCACTTGCAGGTCGCTGGGCTAACCGGGAGCCTTGTGGCCTCCGGTAAAGGCACCAATGAACTCATTGCAAAGATCTGACCACGAAGAAATGGAGTTCTCCAGCAAGTTCATCAGCCAAGATCTCACGTTGGGCTTCAGCACCAATGGAAAGTAGTTGGCGAGAACCTTCTCGTCTCTTCCTCCGGTAGCTTGCACGGCAATCGTGTAGATGCCCAGAAACTCTGCCGGGTTCAGCTTGCCATCGTACTTTTTTGATACTTATGGCTTGAAGGCCCGGACGGACAGCCAGCGGACTTGCCGCAACTCACAAGTGAAGGCTGGACATCCAACCTCGTAAGGCAGATATCCACCAACCTCGGGCACAGGCTCGTCAACGACTGGGCCGTTGCGCGCGTCGGATTGACGGCGCGCCTCCCGGTGCCGTTCAATGGTGGTGCGGGCATCCTCTACCCATCTGTCCTGCAGCATGCAGCTGATCTTGTCGTGCTCGTGAATCTGAAGAGGCCATCAACATCTCGTCGGGCTCAAAAGATCGCTGAGTTTGCCGCGGTTGCTGTTGACGTTGTTGCTGTTGTCGCGGAGGTGACTGCACCGCTGGCGCACCACCTTCAACACAACCACCAGTTGGAACTACTGGTGTTGTTCGTGGGCGCCGAGATGGCTCCACTTGCTGTGATCTGCTCGACTCGGCAAATCCAATCTAGCTCTGAATGGTGGCTCTCCACTCATCAATCTTTTCTGCTGCCGGAGGAAAGTTCAGCAGCATTTGGGCTCGCGCCATTGCCTCTGCCGCTGTGGCTGGCATGCCCGGAAGCGAAAAACACGACGTCGCTCTACTTCTGGCAGAGCCAGTAGGAGCGCCATTGCGATCTCGCTGCCACGGCGCATGTTCAGCAGCAGGCTATTGTGGTGGAGGTGGAGCTTGAGGATCTGGGACTTGATCGACGGGTTTCTTGCCATGTGGTTGCAGCCGCCCGGAGTCGTCGAGGCCGCTCGGAGTCACATTGCACCCATCATGCGACGGGCGCGATGTGTGCCTTGATGCAGCATCTCTGGACGTCGCCATGGCAGGGTCTTGGCTCGCGCCTGCCCGGGCATTGTCGCTCCGGTGGCTGCGCTCATCGACGCGGCGAGGAGGAGGAAGACGTCCATCCGTTCCGCCCACACCGTTACGGCCTTGCTCGCCAGAGGGTCGAGGAAGTCGACCGCCTCCAGCGCTTCCGCCTCCTGCTCCGACCACGGTGGGCACGGCGACCGTGCCGCCTGCGCTGGTCATGCCAACCGCGGTGTCCGCACCGCCCGCGCCGGCTGCGCCACTTGCGCCGCCTGCAGATACATGCAAGGGAACCTTGGAAGTGGAAGGAGCCATCATCGTGATGCCCTTCTTCTTGGGGGCCATCGACAATGACGAAGATGAAATTGACGTGCAATCTGCTGATTCAGGTTCGCGCAAGCGATCCCCCTACCTGGCGCGCCCCTGTCGGTGTATAAAACATGGGTATTTTATACCCTGACTTATGTACAGACAGTGGCAGCTTCCCTGCTGGCCAAGGCTTGCCGGAAACTGCCAAACATCAAGATTCAAGACCCAGTTGCAGAAGCCACTGGAGAGAAGATCAAGACGAAGCATCAAGTGCTACACCAAAGATAACCTTCGCCGGTAGCCGGCAAGGTGAAGGCCCGGCAAGCTCCGTGCCGACAAGCTCTCGCTACCTGCTAGCGCTCCACCTCATCGAGCAGCCAGTCGCTAATCGATGAGGTGTCGAGCTCGCAGGCAGTTAGGTGAGATTTGTCGGGCATGTGTCAGCATGCTGGAAGGAAATTTCCTTTAATGACACCCGTCCAGAAGGCGTGTCAAGTTAATAGGAGGTAGCTGGGTGAGCGGTGCAGAATCCTTGCATGGGCTCCTCCTCCACATGCCACCTAACAGAGCATTTATTGCTTTTGTCCTAAACTGGCAGAGTTAGGTATGATAGCACTGTTTGCTATCTAATCAACTTGTAATGACTGTTTTGCCACTGTGGTGACCCCTTGAGCTATAAAAGGAGGGCCAGGGCAACTATTATGGGGATCGCCTGATCGACCTTTTGCACAATTTGCCTGCGTAGCTGCTCTCTCTGCACCTTGCCAGGAGAAGCGCTCCTTGTACTTGTGCTCATACACATCCAATATACAAAGCAGGAGTAGGGTTTTACGTTTCACAGCGGCCCGAACCTGGGTAAAATCCTTGTGCCCCTCTACTAGTTCTGCTCTTTGTGCTCGTCGATCTCCCTAGATGAACTGCAAAAAGGGGCTCGATGGCCCCGTAGATGGTCATACGCATGACACACACAAAAGCAAACACTTGCACCCAACGCAAATAAGAGGGTTGTCAATCCCCTTAGCGGTTATTTGCAATGATTAATTCTGCTAGTGATAGATAAAAGGTAAATTGCAAAATAAAATAAAAGTAAATAAATTGCAGAAAAGTATTTTGGATTTTAATATGTGATAAAGATAGACCCGGGGGCCATAGTTTTCACTAGAGGCTTCTCTCTCGAGCGCAGAACATACGGTGGGTAAACAAATTACTGTTGGGCAATTGATAGAAAAGCAAATAATTATAACGGATTCATGGCAATGATCATGTATATAGGCATCACGTGCGAGACAAGTAGACCGACTTCTGCCTGCATCTACTACTATTACTCCACCCAGCGACCGCTATCCAGCATGCATCTAGGGTATTAAGTATAAAACAGAGTAACGCCTTAAGCAAGATGACATGATGTAGACAAAGTAAACTCAAGCAATATGATTAAACCCCATCTTTTTATCCTTAATGGCAACAATACAAATACATGTCATGTCCCTTTCTGTCCCTGGGATTGAGCAACGCAAGATTGAACCCATCACAAAGCACCTCTCCCATTGCAAGATAAATGAATCTAGTTGGCCAAACCAAACGGATAGATCAGAGAGAAATACAAAGCTATAACAATCATGCACAAAAGAGTTTAGAGAAGACTCAAATATTTTTCATGAATAATCTAATCATAAACTCACAATTCATCGGATCCCAATAAACACACTGCAAAAGAAGATTACATCGGATAGAACTCCAAAAACATCGAGGAGAACATGGTATTGATGATCAAAGAGAGAGAAGAAGGCATCTAGCAACTAGCTATGGACCCGTAGGTCTATGGTAAACTACTCACACATCATCAGAAGGGCAGCAAGGTTGATGTAGAAGCCCTCCGTGATCGATTCCCCCTTCCACAGAGTGCCGGAAAAGGCCTCCAGATGGGATCGCAGAAGAACAGAGGCTTGTGGTGGCGGTAGGGTTTTCTTGTCTGGCTCGCTGATGGTTTTCCGAATATTTGAGAATTTATAGAAGTGGAATTAGGTCAAAAGGAGCCACGAGGGGCCCACAAGGCATCAGGGCGCCCCCCCGGGGCCGCGCCCTGTTGCCTTGTGGCCTCCCCGTGAGGCTTCTGGCATCATCCTGAAGCTTCCAGGGTCTCTTTTGTCCAGAAAAAAATCGCGAAATTTTTTCGTGGCATTTGGACTTCGTTTGGTACTGATTTCCTGAAAAACCAAAAACAGGCAGAAAATAGCAACTGGCATTGGGTAATAGGTTAATTGGTTAGTCCCAAAAAATGATATATAATTGCATATAAAACATCCAAAATTGATACTATAATAGCATGGAACAAACAAAAATTATAGATACGTTGGAGACATATCAACCATTACTTGTATTTTTTAACTGAAGCTATTATCTGTCTGCTATCATTGGTTTTGGGTCTATCCGCTGTTTGTTACCATCACTCTGGATTTCTACATGCATTCCTTACATAATCTCACTATGTTTTATTCCTATGCATGTCAGTTATTGTACACAATGGTACTGAACATGTAGAGTAAAAGAGAAGAGCCTTGCGTGGCAATATAATGTCATGCAGACGTCGCTCCATGGTGGCCGCAATGGCAGCCCCACTCTCCCCATTCCATATTGTAATCAAGAGGAAGATAACTATTCAGAGGGGGATTTAGAGGGAGCAGACCACTCCTATTTACCCCCTGAGGTCTTTGCTCTAACTTGGCATGCTGATGTTGGTCATATCATGCATATAGCGCCTTGCATTGCTTACTTTATACATCATATATGTCATCTGCTTAGTTTAGACATGTTTTGTGTGAATGCCATCTGTTTAGTTTGTTTGTCATATATGTGAATTATGCAATGCCATCTTGTTTAGACAGACATCATATATGGGAATTTTGCAATGCCATCCTGTTTAGCCAGTCATCATATATGTGAATTATATCATGCCATCCTTTTTTTTCATTATGTATTACATTTGTCAACAATGTTAGTACATTCAACTACTCTTCCTGTGCATCAGCCATTTGACACGATGATGGAAAAATCTGGAGTGAAAACAAGGTCTTCAGAGTAGACAGTGCTATCTGACAAAGCGCATATCTTGCCGGTTACAGATAGCTCCTTAGAGGAGGATTCAGAGACAGATGACCAGCCCTATTCCCCCCCCCCCCGAGGTGTATGCTCTAACTTGGTAGGGTTATATTGCTCATATCATGCATATGGTGTCTTGCATTGCTATGTCATTTGCTTAATTTAGACATGCTTTGTGTGAATGCCACCTGTTTAGTGTCTAATTACCATATACGTGAATTATGCAATGCCATCTTGTTGCAAGGCATTATATATGTGAATTGTGCAATGCCATGCTGTTTAGCCAGGCATCATATGTGTGAATTATATCATGCCATCCTTTTTTTATATTACGTATTCCATTTGTCGACAATGTTTGTATATTCAACTACTCTTCCTATGCATCAACCATTTGAATTGGTGATGGAAAAATCTAGAGTGAAAACAAGGTCTTCAGAGCAGACGATGCTACCTGCTAAAGCAGATATCTTGCTGGTTACAGATAGCTCCTCAGAGGAGGATTCAGAGACAGATGACCAGTCCTATTTTCCCCCTGAGATGTATGCTCAAACTTGGCAGAGTTATATTACTCATATCATGCATATGTTGTCTTGCATTGCTTAGTTTAGACATCATATACACAATATTGAATGCCATCTGCTTAGTTTAGACATCATATATGTGATTGCCATCTACTTACTTGCTTAGTATATAAAGCATATACGTGAATTATATCATGCCATCATGTTTACATAGACAGCATGTATGTGAATTATGGCTTGCCAACCTATTTAATAAAGACATCATATAGTTATATCATCTCATCCTATTTACATAGTCATCATATTTTGAATTATGTCATTCTATCCGTGAATTATATCATCCCATCATGTTTCCATAGACAGCATGTATGTGAATTATGGCATGCCAACCTATTTAATAAAGACATCATATAGTTATATCATGTCATCCTGTTTACATAGTCATCATATTTTTAATTATGTCATTCTATCATGCTTAGTTAGCCATCATATATGTGAAATTGTGTCATGCTATCCTGTTTAGTTAGCCATCATATATGTGAAATTGTGTCGTGCTATCCTGTTTGGTTAGACAACATATATGTGAATTATTTCATGCCCTCTTTTATTCCCCACTATCCATTGCACCTGTCTATCATACAATGTTTGTACATTCAATTACTTTTCTTGTTTATCAGCCATTTGAATTGGAGGTGATGGCAGTATCTAAGGGAGTAAAAACACGGTCTTCATAAAATACAGTGCTACCAGTCGATGCAGATAGAACCACGGTTGTACTTCCCAAGAACCAGCCCCACCACACATAACCCAGACTCTCGCAGATTGTACCCCTACCTAGTTGGACAGAGAACCGGCTACACCCCATCTAACCCCAACCCAACGGATAGTAACCCAGTCCACTTGACACAACACCATCTCCACCACAGAGCACCCAAACACGAGCAGTTAGTAAGGCAACTGCAATGCCCAAAGCATGAGGACCAGCACTGCGAACCCCAACTCAACGCTTAAATTAGAATAACAACTGTTCTTAGGTCAGATTCCGTAGCTATGGTGCATACTCCTTTGCTCTTGCATCACTGTATTTACTCATACCAACTAATTTCAAATTTGATGGATCCAATTGAAACTCCAATGGCGCAACAGGTATGTTATAAGCCTGTTTCTTTAACTAGTTTGTTGTTGTAACTTCTTGCTCTATGTTGATTTCAGCTTCAATTGTATAAATAGTTATGTTCTCATGTCATGCACATTACAAGTGTTGTTAGTGCTGTGTAGTTTCCCACACTTATATTCAGTCTATGCTGCTTTGTCTTAAACAGATATGATTTGAACTGCGTCTCTATCATGATTTGGCAACATAAACTAGGATGATAGACAATATAGTGACCATAGTACATAAATATATGTTTGTTTCATGTTGTTATCCTGTCTACATTACTACTGAACTGGTTTACCAAAATGAGTTTCATATACTACATGCTAAACCTGTGATGTGTCTGCTTGTTCCTCTTTTAGAATGCCGGCAGAATGTTGGAGAAGAGTACCCCATTATGCAATGGTAAAGGAAGTAATGCAGATAAGGTTGAAGATAGTGAGACAACCCTGTTGGTCTCCAAGAAAGCTGATAAAAATTATCTTGAAGACAGTGAGACAACCCCAAAGTCCTGCCTTGATGTAGTGTTCGAGTTACTGGCCACTACCGCTCACACAAGCTCTTCGAACTCGATGCCTGAATCAGTTCAGCTTCTTGAGTCTCAACTACAAGTTGAAAGACAACGATCAGCTATGCTGCGACAAGAAGCCAAAGGACTGAGGAAGTCCTTGCAGAATTCAGATGCACACTTTCTGGTGCAATAGCAAGAGTTGGAGGATTTTAGCGCCAAACAAGAGAAAGCTAATAAGCTTGCTAAACTTCTTGCCAGCATGGTGGGTGCCCAGGATATCGTTTCTTGAGCTCTTCTGAAGTGGTTTCATTTCTAGACTTGTTTTGCTGCCGCATTTATTTGCACTGGTGGCCAACTTAGATGCCCAGTGTTTGTAATAGGCTACTTTGTTGTTCCCTATATTTGCACCGGTGGCGAACTTTGATGCCCAGTGGATGTAATGTGTGTAATCGCCGTAATAGCCTAGCATTAGTTGCTTGCTTATTTATTTACTTGTAGTCTTGTTTATTTGTTTGCATGTAGTTCTTTTTCCTCGGTTTGCTAGTGGCCGCAATAACCATGGGCCACATACGGGCCGTGGTAACCATGGGCCTCCTACGGGCCGTAGGATTCATGGGCCTCCTACGGGCCGTAGGATCCATGGGCTTCCTATGCACCGTAGGATCCATGGGCCGTACTGTTCATGGGCCAAAACTGGACCACAATATGGACTGTAAACCGGCCAAAATCAGAACCGTCCGTTTATGGGCCCAGACCATAACGGTCCGTTAACAGGCCGGAAGACAGCACATGCTTAATTCTATCAACAGGCATGATGGGTCATTAATGGGCTAGATTACATGACAGGATGAAAGCGGCCCAAGGGTTTAACAGGCCACAAACGGACCGATTGTTACCACGGGCTGAATTTGGCCCATTAGCATAACAGGCTAGTAACAGACCGTAAGTAATTGAGGGCCGGAAATGAGCCCAAGAATGTATGGGCCCTTAGAAGGCTGAAAGAAAACACGGGCCGGAAACTGCCCAACTGAATCATGGGCCGTTAATGGGCTCAAAGCAGTTTACTGTTCATGATGGGCCAGAATCACCACGGGCCGTCAATGGGCCCATAGATACAAAAGGCCTCATATGGGCCAAAAGACATCACGGGCCATAGATGGGCCGAAAGTGACAACGGGCTAGAATCATATGGGACGCCCCACATGACGCTACTGGGCTGAATTTTGAAAGGCCATAACAGGCCGTGAGTACCCGGGCCGTAAATGGGTTGTATGCGAACAGGCCGTTAACAGGCTTTCCATGGGCCAGCCCGCTAACTTTTGACCAAGCCAAACGGGCCAGCCTTTTTAACCTAAATGGGCCACTATTGGGCCGTGCCACATGTCGACGTATCATAGGCGTCTCTCGTCCAATGAATGGATGACATCTGTCCCAATGCCGAGCAGACACGTGGTTCCATTGGCGAATGAGAATTTTACACGTGGAAAATTGCCATTGGTCCGGGCTGATAACGGGTTATCAGATCCAAACCCGCACCCGATAGCTTAACGGCGACCTGTTACGATGGATGCCACGTGTCGGTTACCCTTGACGAAAACACTTCCATGACGCAACATTTATCGTCACGGAAGTGGACACTTCCGTGATGATAATTTCAGTATTGTCATGGAACACTTCTACGACAGCACAGGTATGACTATCTTGATTCTGTCATAAAATCATCACGGATGTACATGCATGACAGAAAATGTGACCTACTGTGACAAAGACGTATCATCACAGAAGTGTTTTTTTTTGTAGTGACAGCTGCCTGCGCCAGGAAGGGGACGAAGGTCGAATGACTAGCCCTTGCGCATGGGCTCCGCCAGGACCCGTGCGGACCAAGTCATCCATAGCAACTACAGTAAGATTCACCTACTGCTTACACTGCTATAGTGGCGGTACCTCACCACCGCCCGACGAATACCGAAGGAGGCATGTAAGTATCCGGGGGGTAACCCGCTGCCCCGGAAGGACGTCATCATCACTCGAACAAGCATGCTAGGGGCGACCATGCCACCGAAGTACAAGCTATGCTAGCCTACCCCAATGTATATTCAGCCAATCAGAACCCCCGGCAAGGCCTCTCTCCACACTATAAATGGGGGAGACCGAAGCCTCATAGGGGGTCGATCTTTTCACCTTGTAACAGGCACATTGTAGCTCTCTACCATTGAAATACAAACAAGGCAGGAGTAGGGTATTACACCAAGAAGGTGGCCCGAACCTGGGTAGTTCTTTGTGTTCATCTGTAGTTTATCCACACATTTCATCCATGACTTAGGATTGCTGGACATGTTCAGTCCCTAGCCGAACTCTCAAAGAGTTGTTGCTCACAACTCATATGTAGGTTCTTAGAAACTGACATTCGGTGCACCAGGTAGTGGACTGAGGCGTTTCTAGCGATCTTGGTCCATTTCTCTCATTCACCCGGGCACCTGATTCGGCAAGCGCTTCACTGAAGATGGTCCGGGGCAGGATCCCTTGTCCTACAGCGCGCGCCCAGGTGCATCAACCTGGGCAGGGTCCCTTCCCGCTGTGCCGTGGCAATGCGCTGCCCACCTGGGCGGCGCGCGGTGAGATTCCCGCACCCGAGGAACCACGGGCCGTTGAGGCCCACACAGACTTCCCTCCTACATCTCCGGCAGAGGGCTGGGGAACAGCTCAGGAGCTACGTCGCTCGTTTCCGCCAGCTTCACGCGCAGACCTGAGGCATTCCAGAGGCTGTAGTCATTGCAGCGTTCTTTGAGAACGTCAACCGCTGATGTCTACTACACAACTTATTCTTGTAGACTCGTGTTGGGCCTCCAAGCGCAGAGTTTTGTAGGACAGTAGCAATTTTCCATCAAGTGGATGACCTAAGGTTTATCAATCCGTGGGAGGCGTAGGTTGAAGATGGTATCTCTCAAACAACCTTGCAACCAGATACAAGAAATCTCTTGTGTCCCCAACACACCCAATACAATGGTAAATTGTATAGGTGCACTAGTTCGGCGAAGAGATGATGATAAAAGTGTAGTATGGATGGTAGATATAGGTTTTTGTAATCTGAAAATATAAAAACAGCAAGGTATCAAAAAGTAAACGGGCATAAAAACGGTATTGCAATGCTTAGAAACAAGGCCTAGGGTTCATACTTTCACTAGTGCGATCTCCCAACATTGTTGACATAGTTGAATCATATGTAAATCCCTCACGTGCGACAAAGAGTTCACTCCTAAGTCACAAATAGCGGAGAACAAACGAAGAAATTGTTGTAGGGTACGAAACCACCTCAAAGTTATCCTTCCCGATCAATCTTATGAGCCATCCCCATTAATTGTCATGAACAGCCCTAGAGTTCGTACTAGAATAACACCTTAAGATACACATCAACCAAAATCCTAATGTCACCTAGGTACTCCAATGTCACCACGAGTACCCACGGGTTTGATTATACGATATGCATCACACAATCTCAGATTCATCTATTCAAACCAACACAAAGAACTTCAAAGAGTGCCCCAAAGTTTCTACCGGAAAGTCAAGACGAAAACGTGTGCCAACCCTTATGCATAAATCCCCAAGGTCACGGAACCCGCAAGTTGATCACCAAAACATACATCAAGTGACTCAAGTGAATATCCCAATGTCACCACAGATATCCATATGCAAGACATACATCAAGTGTTCTCAAATCCTTAAAGACTCAATCCGATAAGAAAACTTCAAAGGGAAAACTCAATTCATCACAAGAAGATAGAGAGGGGAAAACTCCATATGATTCATCTATATCAACAAAGCTCGCGATGCATCAAGATCGTGCCATCTCAAGAACATGAGAGAGAGAGATCAAACCCATAGCTACTGGTACAAACCCTCAGCCCCGAGGGTGAACTACTCCCTCCTCGTCATGGAGACTGCCGGGATGATGAAGATGGCCTCCGGTGATGCCTTCCCCCCTCCGGCAGGGTGCCGGAAAAGGGCTGTAGATGGGATCTCTCTGGTACAGAGGCTTGCGGCGGCGTAAAAACTCATCTAGGTTAACTTTCGGGGGTTTCTGAATATATATGAATTTTCAGCATTGGAATCACACTAAACGGAGCCACGTGGGCCCCACGAGGTACCAGGGCACACCTGGGGGGGTGGCGCGCCCTGGTGCCTCGTGGGCACTGGGTGGCCCCCCTCCAGTGGGTCTTGGTGCCAATATTTTTTATTTGTCCAATAAAAATCTCCAAAAAGTTTCAGCTCATTTGGAAAACTTTCATTTCTGCACAAAAAACAACACCACGGTAGTTCTGCTGAAAACAGCGTCAGTCCGGGTTAGTTCTGATCAAATCATACCAAAACCATATAGAATTGTTATAAATATGGCATGAATACTTCATAAATTATAGATACGTTGGAGACGTATCAGCATCCCCAAGCTTAATTCCTACTCATCCTCGAGTAGGTAAATGATAAAAGAAATAATTTATGAAGTGTGAATGCTAGCATAGTGCATAAGTTTGATCAATGATAATTTCAATCACTTTTCCTAGCATCATAACAGCAAATTTCTCTCATAAAAGTCATCATGATAAAGTAGCAATTAAAAACAGAAACTTTGATGTGGAATGCTACCTATCATAATCATCATATAATCTTTTCTTTTATAGCATGGACATTGGACTTGAATGATTCAAAGCAAGATTATTATTATAATAGCAATATTTATTATCATAAAACTTCTCATGAGCAAGTAACAATTCATCACAACAATGAAGTATAAGGCATACACTTTCTTGGAAACTAACAAACTATTCTAGTCAACAATGCAATTGCAATTCATCATATTTTCAGGAAGGGTCTCATGTAGGAGCTTTTTAGCAAGTCCACATACTCAACCATCATTTGGTCTTCTATGATTGCTAACACTCATGACATATATATGGAGCAAAAGTTTCAGTCAGACACATAGAAAGATAGGGGCTTGTGATTTCGCCTCCCAACTTATTCTCCTCAAGGGTGATGTCAATAATAATAACTCATGATCACTCATATCCAACTGGATATATGTGCCTAGATCTTTCCCCACCACATGATGCTTGCAAAAGAGAAAAATAAAAAAGAAGTAGAGGAGAACACTATTGACTCTTGCATAAAAAATAAATTCATAAAAGTAAATGCATAAAGGTAAAAGATAGGCCCTTCGCAGAGGGAAGCAGAGGTTGTCATGCACTTTTTATTTTTGGATGCACAAGCCCTTAATGCAAAGGAACGTCACGTTATATTGCCCCTTGTGATAGCAACCTTTATTATGCAGTCCGTCGCTTTTATTTCTTTACCATCACAAGTTCGTAGAACGCTTATTTCCCTTACAATAAAAGATCATACATATTTTAGGAGCAATTTTTATTGCTTTTTGCACCGATGACAACTTACTTGAAGGATCTTATTCAATCCATAGGTAGATATAGTGGACACTCATGGCAAGAAACTGGGTTTAAGGGTTTTTGGATGCACAAGTAGTATCTCTACTTAGTACGAATTTCTGGCTAGCAAAGATATTGGGCAAGCACCACATGTTGGAGGATCTATAACAATATAACTTCTATGTGAATATGAACAAACATAATTCATTACATTGTCATCCTTGTCCAACTTCAACAATTTGACATAAAATACTTAATGGGGGATCACAATCATAAAAGATGTCCAAGATAGTATATTTGCATGTGAATCTTCTCTTCCCTTATTAAGTTTTTCATGAATTGCATCATTGACTAATGCTATGCTTGTTAACCTCCAATAAATTTTACCACTTATACTTTTCTTTATGTAATGTCATTACTTTCCATAAGATTAGCATATGATCTCTTTCATTATTTTCATTGCGAGGAATCACACTTATCATATCCAATGATCTATATGAAAGTTTTTATTGTATCCCTCTCGAATATTCATCATCTTGGGACCAAATTCATATCTTGTGCAAATTACCATTACTATTATTAACTCTCAAAAAGATATAAGTGAAGCATGAGAATTAATGACAAACTACTCCAAAATATATAAGCAAAGATCAATGAGTAGTGAAACAATTAAGTAGCTATGTGAGGACTCTCTTTCATTTAAAAAGTTTCAGATCTTGATATTTTATTCAAACAACAAGCAAAACAAAAAACACAACCAAGTATAGCACACATTATGTGAACAAGCAAAAACTTGGGTTCAATCGAGACTAACCGATAGATGATGAAGAAAAGTGATGGGATGCCTACCGGGGCATCCCCAAGCTTCAATGCTTGATACTTCTTGGAATATTAACTTGGGGAGCCTTGGGCATCCCCAAGCTTGAACTCTTGTGTCTCGTTAATTCTTCTCATATAATAGTTTCCCTAAGTTTCAAAAACTTCATCCACACAAAACTTGACAAGAACTTGTGAGACATGTTAGTATAAATCCACTCTAAACCTCAACATTCTCTACTGTAGCAAATCACTAAAATTATAATTAAACATTGAATACTAAATGCTTCTGCATATTTAATACTCCTATCCTCAAATAGAATCATTAAACAAGCCAACATATGCAAACAATGCAAACATAACAGCAATCTGCCTAAACAGGACAGTCTATAAAGGATAATTAAGAATCCATACTTAGATAACTCAAAAAATTCTGAAAATTTACCACACTGGAAATAATTTATCAAAGTTGACTGTATCAAAATTTCAAGATTTTATCACATTCTGACATTTCTAGGCAATTTAATCAATAGCAGCAAACTTTCTGTTTTGAAACAGCAACTCATGAACTTGCAAAATAAGCATGGTAAAGGCTATACTTGACATTTTTATTGAAATAAAAGACACAAAACATGATTATTTATAACACCAAGCAAATATCAACAGAAGAAAATGACGCTCCAAGCAAAACTCATATTATGTGACGAATAAAAATATAGCTCCAAGTGAGGTTACCGATAGTGTTGAAGACGAAAGAGGGGATGCCTTCCGGGGCATCCCCAAGCTTAGTTGCTTGGGTATTCCTTGAATTCTACCTTGGGGTGCCTTGGGCATCCCCAAGCTTAGGGTCTTGCCACTCCTTATTCTCCTCATATCGATATCTCACCCAAAACTTGAAAACTTCAATCACACAAAACTTAACGGAACTTCGTGAGAACGGTTAGTATGATAAAGAATAAACCATCACTTAGGTACTCTCCAAGACAAGATTCACAATTGTTCCCATATAATGCCTACTGTATTCTATCATTTCCACAATTTATATCTCATAATATAAGCTATGGAAACAGTAAAACAAGAAAACTATGCATTGAAAAACAGAATCTAGGTTAACTTTCGGGGGTTTCTGAATATATATGATTTTTCAGCATTGGAATCACGCTAAACGGAGCCACGTGGGCCCCACGAGGTACCAGGGCATGCCTGGGGGGGTGGCGCGCCCTGGTGCCTCGTGGGCACTGGGTGGCCCCCCTCCAGTGGGTCTTGGTGCCAATATTTTTTATTTGTCCAATAAAAAATCTCCAAAAAGTTTCAGCTCATTTGGAAAACTTTCATTTCTGCACAAAAAACAACACCACGGTAGTTCTGCTGAAAACAGCGTCAGTCCGGGATAGTTCTAATCAAATCATATCAAAATCATATAGAATTGTTATAAATATGGCATGAATACTTCATAAATTATAGATACGTTGGAGACGTATCAGCAGCCTTGGGGACCGCACGGAGCTTGCGGCACAGGCGATGATGACTGTGGCGGATCTCTACCGCGTGCCGCGTCAGCGTGTTCGGTCCCTAGAGGCCGGTATCCCTACTGGATCCCACCGTTTTTGTTGCACTGAGCCAGTTCTCCCAGGAGCGGTCGTTCCTGCAAGTGGGATTGAGCAGGCCCAGTCAGCATTGCGGGAGGGACCCGCCGTCTCTAGTGCCCCTGCTCGAGCCGGATCGGTTGCCACGCCGGCCTCCCCGACAGGACCGGCTGTGGCGGCACCTCTTAAGGAACCGTAGAAGACTTTGTTCGCCGTCGAGATCGCCTTTGGCGGGGACAGATACGTCTCCAACGTATCTATAATTTATGAAGTATTCATGCCATGTTTACAACAATTTTATATGGTTTTGGTGCACTTTTATATGATTTGAATGAAAATAACCCGGATTGACGCTGTTTTCAGCAGAACTACCATGGTGTTATTTTTGTGCAGAAATAGAAGTTCTCGTATTGGGCTGAAAATTTACGATGATTTTTTATGGACAAGAAGAGACCCCCGAAGCCTAAGAGGTGGACTAGAAAAAGTCCAGGGGGAGCAAGCTCAGGGAGCGCGCCCTCCCCCCAAGGGCATGTGGGCTGAGCTTGTGGGTCCCTCGGGACTCCCCCTGATGTGAAACCAACGCCAAAAATTCTTATAAATATGGAAACCCCCGGAAAGAAACCTAGAACTTCCATGCCGCCGCCGCAGGCCTCTGTTTTGAAGTGATTTCAGCCGGAGCCCTGTTCCGGCACCATGCCAGAGGGGAAAATCATCACCGGAGGCCATCTTCATCATCCCGGCAGTCTCCATGGCGAGGAGGGAGTAGTTCACCCTCGGGGCTGAGGGTATGTACCAGTAGCTATCTGTTTGATCTCTCTCTCTTGTGTTCTTGATTTGGCACGATCTTGATGTGCCGCGAGCTTTGTTAATATAGTTGGATCATATGGAGTTCTTCCCTCTCTATCTTGTTGTGATGAATTGAGTCTTTCCCTTTGAGGTTTCATTGTTATCGAATTGAATATTTTGGATTTGAGAACACTTGATATATGTCTTGCATGTGGATACCCGCGGTGACAATGGGGTATTCTATTGAGTCACTTGATGTATGTTTTGGTAATCAACTTGTGGATTCCCGAGGTGACATTGGGGTAATCTAGGCATAGGGGTTGATTTACGTTTTTGTCCTACTTTCTCCGATAGAAACTTTGGGGTACTCTTTGAAGTTCTTTGTGTTGGATTGAATATTATGAATCTGAAATTGCTTGATGCATATCGAATAAAGACTCACGGATACTTGTGGTGACATTGGAGTATCTAGGTGACATTAGAGTTGATTGATGTGTATCATATGGTGTTATTTTTGTACGAACTCTAGGGCTATTTGTGACACTTATAGGGATGGCTCAATAGATTGATCGGAAAGGATAACTTTGAGGTGGTTTTGCTACCTACAACAATTTCTTCTTATGTTCTCCATTTGCTAGGAACTTTGGAGTGATTCTTTGTCGCGCGTTGAGGGATTGTTATATGATTCAATTATGTTAGCACTGTTGAGAGATTGCATTAGTGAAAGTATGAACCCTAGGCCTTGTTTTCAAGCATTGCAATACCGTTTGTGCTCACTTTTGTTACTAGCTACCTTGCTATTTTTATTATTTCAGATTACAAAAACCCATATCTACTATCCATACTACACTTGTATCACCATCTCTTCGCCGAACTAGTGCACCTATACAATTTACCATTGTATTGGGTGTGTTGGGGACACAAGAGATTGCTTGTATTTGATTGTAGGGTTGTTTGAGAGAGACCATCTTCCTACACCTCCCACGGATTGATAAACCTTAGGTCATCCACTTGAGGGAAATTTGCTGCTGTCCTACAAAACTCTGCACTTGGAGGCCCAACACGAGTCTACAAGAATAAAGTTGTGTAGTAGACATCAAGCTCTTTTCTGGCGCCGTTGCCGAGGAGGTGAGTGCTGGAAGGTATATCTTTAGATCTTGCAACTGAATCTTTTAGTTTCTTGTTTTATCGCTAGTTTGGTTTATAAAAGAAAACTACCAAAAAATGGAATTGAAGTTGCATCAAATGCTTTACCTTTATGATGTCTTTCTTGAAAATGATGGATCGAAAAATTGTGCTAAGATTGTAGAAGAAGAATTCAATAAAATGTTTGGCATAAAATCCTTGAATGATGAGCATGATTGCAATGTTGTTTGTATGCTTTCTATGAATATCCATGATGCTAATGATATGCAAAGCCATAAGCTTGGGGATGCTATGTTTGATGAAGATGATCTTTTTAGCTCCCCTACTTTTGATGAGAAAATTTATTATGATGATCGCATGCCCCCTATTTATGATGATTACAATGATGAAAGTGGGTTTGGAAGAGTGTCAACTCTAGGTAACAATGACCCGACTAATTTGGAGGGTGTTGAACCTTATCGCAATAATTATGAAAGTGGATTTGGAGAGTTCATACCTTTATTTAGTGATGATACCACTATTTCGGAAGAGGTTTCAATTGATTATGACAACAAAGTTGCTATCTATGATGATTATTGTGATGACATGTATGTTATAGAGAGTAATAATAACCATGAAACTTGTCATCATGATTTTAATGTTCAATTTGGTTATGTTAATCAAGTATCTCATGATAGTTATTTTGTTGAGTTTGCTCCCACTATTATTAACGAGAAGAAATTTGCTTATGTGGAAAGTAATAAATTTTCTAAGCTTGTGGATCTTGAAAAGAATTCTTTATGTGATGGTTATATTGTTGAATTCATTCATGATGCTCCTGAAAATTATTATGAGAGAGGAACATATGCTTATAGATATCTCAATAATATCAAGTTTCCTCTCTATGTGTTGAAAGTTTTGAAGTTATACTTGTTTTGCCTTCCTATGCTAGTTGATTCTTGCTCCCATAAATTGTTTGCTCACAAAATACCTATGCATAGGAAGTGGGTTAGGCTTAAATGTGCTTATCATATGGTTCATGATGCTCCATTTATGTTTCAATTCTTTACTTTTATGCGAGCATCATTGAAATCATCATGCCTAGCTAAAAAGGCATTAAAGAAAACCACTTGTTGGGAGACAACCCAATATTTATACCTACTGTTTTTGTGTGTCCACATGATTAAGCTACTGTAGTAATCATGTTTTATATTTTTTCTTTCAATAAAGTGCCAAGTAAAGCCTTTGGGATAGTGTGGATACTTGTTGATTTGATTCTGTGCAAAAACAGAAACTTTTGCGTCCAGTGCTGGAATTTCTATTCTGTACTGGAACATGATAAAATCCTAAAAGTTTTACACAGTATTGGGTTACAAAGTTTTTACATTGTCCTAATTTTTCAGAATTTTGGGAGTTACATAAGTATGACTTTAATTCAGATCATCACAGATTGTTCTGTTTTTGACAGATTCTATTTTCAATGCATAGTTTGCTTGTTTTATAGTTTCTATGGCTTATATTGGTCAATATAAATTGTAGAAATGGTAGAGTACAATAGGCATTATGTGGGAACAATTATGAATCTTCTCTTGGCAGTACCTAAATGGATGATTTATTCTTTATCATACTAACCTACCTCACGAGTTCTGTTAAGTTTTGTGTGATTGAAGTTTTCAAGTTTTGGGTGAGATGACGATAGAAGGAGAATAAGGAGTGGCAAGAACCTAAGCTTGGGGATGCCCAAGGCACCCTGTCATTGTTTTGCCATGGCAAATGCCCTCGTGAAAGGACTTAGTGATGAGGCCATCACACGAAGGTGAAAGCTTAACGGGGTTGATTGGGGAGCGAGAGACACGAGTTTACGCAGGTTCGGCCCCTCATGATGGAGATAAAGGCCTACGTCCTGCTTGATTGTTATTGTTGTGGATCTCGATTACAAGGATGCGGATTTGCTAACCTAGCTTTCGAGAGATTGCAACTTAGTCTTTTTGCCCTAGGTGCTCCCCTTTATATAACAGGTCGAGCCCCTAGGTTTACATCAGAATCCGGGTCGCACTGCTAACCCGTATCTTATTCTAACTCTGTTCATCTTATTGTCCAAGGCAAATCTTTCCTTGACTGGTTTTTTTTCTTCATGAGCTGGCCCACACGATGAGCCGGCCTTTGCGCCGGGTCTCTCCCAAGCCGGCCCATTATGGATCTTCAAGGCCCGGCAGTGAGATAACCCACTGAGCCTCATGGCTCTATGGCCGGGTCATCTTCCTGCTGGGTCTCCACACTGGGAAATATCCCCAACATTAGCCCTCAGTTTGACTTGGATTTATCCATGTTAAACTCCATCCTAAAAATCAAAGTAGAAGGAATAATTGTGAAGAATTTCAATCTCCAAATCTGTTTCCTGAGTCGGCCTTTTCTGCATCCTTCCCATTCCCATCCTTTGTCTTCAAATATATTTCCCGGGTCAATCATTTTTGCTGGGTCATTCACTTTCCTCAGACTTAGCACTTCCACACTACTTTTCTATATGACATCACAGTCCACTCCCACAAAATCCGGGCATGACATCATAACGCATCTTTGAATCAGATTGTGTTGTCTTGTCAGGCGCAAAAATCGAGGCGCCCCCTTAGTCGAAAATTATTGCGCCACCTTAGGGTTCCACCCCGCCGCTTCTGTTTTATCCTGCCTATAAACAGGCCGGCAGCCCCTAGGGCTCATATTTTACCTCTTGTGCTTCTTCACTCTTATTCTTCCTCCCACTCCCAACGCCGCCGTGCCAACTCGAGCTTGCCGTCCCGAAAGCAGCAACAACATCAACTGCAGCATCGTCACCGGGACTCGTCGGAAAATGCCGCGGCCGTGCTCGTGACCCCAACACCTTCAAATCTCCTCTTCTGTGGATCTGTAAGTACCTCATCCATCCCCATTGTTTTGTTCGCCATAGTTCTTGCTAGTTCGTCGGTGTTCTTCACGAGTGGCAGTTTGTAGATCTGAGATATCCATGAATCCTCATTTGTTAGGTCGTAAAACCATTCCGCAATATTTCCATCACCTTATAAATCTTTTACATTGCTCCAAATGAACCTCATTGCAGTTTTGCCCCCATTCACCGAAACAAACCTAGGTTTTTATTTCCTGTTCTAGCTATTTTTTAGATCCAGACAATCTTTCAATCCGTTTGAATACTGTTTGTAGACTCATAACCTACACCATATTTGTCACTTGTCAAAATCTGTGACTAGTAACTGCTTATTCATGCCGGCTTGAACTGTCTTGGTAGC
The DNA here is from genome assembly GCA_039707655.1 of Elymus sibiricus. Taxonomy (NCBI): domain Eukaryota; kingdom Viridiplantae; phylum Streptophyta; class Magnoliopsida; order Poales; family Poaceae; genus Elymus; species Elymus sibiricus. The sequence continues at coordinate 72,402,551 of CM077672.1, read as the reverse complement.
CATAACCCGGTATAATACCAGCTTGCCATCTATTTTGTGGTAACCCAGCAAACTTCTGAATTTTGCCAGCTTATATTAGTTTCTTACTTTCTTTGTAGCTGAATCCATGGCTCCAAAAACCAAGAAGATTGTCAATTGGGCCAAATCCAACATGTCAGAGCTCAAATTGCAAACTTTAGTAGATTCCGGGTTACTCCCAACCCAGGAGGAGATTGAATGGCGAGCCCCTGGGGAAGAAATCCATCCTCAGGCGGCTGAAAATGAGATTGTTGTATTCGGTGATCATCTGGACAGAGGCTTCCGTCCCCCGGGTTCCAAATTCTTCCGAGATGTGCTGCACTACTTTGCCATCAGGCCTCAGGACTTGGGCCCTAATTCCATCGTGAATTTGAGCCAGTTTCAAGTATTTTGCGAGGTTTATCTGCAAATTGAGCCATCTATCAGTCTCTTCCAAGAATTCTTCTATCTGAACCATCAAATAGAGCATAAAGGTGGACCCAACATAGAGCTTGGCGGGGTATCTATTCAAAGGAGAAAGAACTCAGCCTTTCCAGAAGTGAAACTAGCGAGTCACCCCAAGGGATGGTATAAATCTTGGTTCTATTGCAAAGACACCTCCCCAGAACAGCAGCACCAGCTTCTGGGTTACAGGGCAGACCGGCTTGATGCCTCTACTACATTCCCGGGTTTCACCTCCAGGGCTGAAAGAGAAGCACTACAACCCTTATACTCCAAGATCAATGCCTTAATTGCCCACGGCCTCACTGGCGTTGATTTAACCTGGACCAGGGTGAGCTAGCGGATTCAACCCCTCAGCCTGAGGAACCGGCTAATGCATACATACTCAGGCGAGCCAGATGACACATTGCGGTTTAGCCGGGTCAACCTTCCTCAGAAAGATCTTATAAAGTCCACCAAGAAACTCCTTGGCGAGACCAAAGATGATATTGAAATTGTGGGACTGGCTCCCTTTTTTACTGGCAACCCGACACCCGCAGTAAGTCGCCGTACAAGTCTTTTTCTTGCCTACTCATAACTGCCTTACCATTTTATTCAATCTTACTGATCTTTTATCACTTGTCCAGGAACATGCTGAATGGTGGAAAACTGAACCCCAAGTTCCCACTCCTCCCCAAGACAATGATGGAAAAGAGCCGGAGGATGAAGAAGAACATGAGGTAGAACTTGACTCCCTTGGTCGTCTTTTTAACCAACTTGCTGATGCCGACTCTCCTCAGGAACAAGCTGAAACCAGTCAAGCCGGTAAGGCAGAGGTAACCCTGATTTCCTCAGATTCCGACTCAACAATTCTTGTCCCAAAGAAATTCTGGGTTGCAGTCCGCAAAGTCCCATTCTCACATCCAGACGCTCACTTAGATCCACACTTTCTTTTGAAAAAACTCAGCATGCTGGCACTTCAAAACGGAAGACTCAGAGCAGCGAGGGAGAGCTAGCGGCGGGTTACCGAACGAGCCGCCTGCTTGAAGGGCGCGTACTGAAGTACCACACAGCCCTACTGCTTCTCTGCCTCAGGCCGGTCTTTTCAAAGAGCCGTTGCCATGAGATGACTCGGCTTATTTGACCCCCCCCCCCTCTTCCAATGAGTCCAGCTCTACTCAAGCACCGGTTTTTAACATCAACCGCGGGTATAACCCACTACTTGCCTTTCAAGCTTGTACTTTCCTTTTATCCATTGACTAAATGATTCTTTACTTTGTGCAGTGAAAAAGCGATCAAGAAGAAACTTGCTGCCGGGTCTTCCAACCCCATTGCTGAGAAAGGTCCTTCTCAGGAGGCAACGGCAAACAACCCGGATATTCCGGATGAGCCAGTCATCCAAGAAGAGCCGCCACACCAAGACACAGCAGTGAGCCCTGCTCGTGCTTCTCCTCCCCTTGTTGATCAAGAGGAGGATATGACAGAAGAGCAGGCCGTTGAGAAGGCTCAGGACAAGGTAGTGGTGACTGGTGAGAACCAGAACCCTCTACCAGAAACTTACACCGCCTTGGCAAAAATCCCCGCCAAGGCTGAGTCGCCAATTAAAAATAAAGGGAAGGCGGCTCTTAATTTCCACTTATTTGAAGATCAAGACGTCAACTTATATATATATATATATAGGTCATTATGAAATGATGACCAGGGACTTCTATAAATTTGCGTTCATGTAGTTGAACAATTGGTAGCCCTCAAGAGCCGGCTCAACATCATATGATGGGCCGGGTCTCTGCATGTATTGATGAAATCATTACACATTAGCCCCTAAGTGCCATGTTGAATGCCTGCATCTTGCATGGGACTTGTTATGTTTAGGAGAGAGCTTTGATAGATGTAGCCCCCAAGTGCCGGGTCGACCACCACGGCGGCTCGGGACTATTATGTATATCCTATAATTTTGTAAAACTGTCATGCAGGACATGCTGAATCAAGCTGAGTCACAGGCGGCCGACTTCCAAAAGGAAGTGAATAAAGAGAAGAAACTTCGGGAAAAAGCTGAACGCTTATCTTCTGATTTTCACAAGTCCTTGCTCACCATGACAGAGACCCTAAGGAAGGCCGAGGCAGCATTTGAAGATGAGAAGGCTAGCCTGACCAAACGTGCTGAAGAGGTCGAAGCGAAGCTTGAGCCTATGACTCAAGAGTTGTCCACTTTAAAAGGCCATATCACCACCATGTGCAATGCCATCTTTGGTAAGCAAAAAAAATCGCAAGTCTCCAAATGTACCGGCTTATTATGCTGAGCCGGTTTTCTGATATATATTGATCTGTATTTGCAGGCCGAAAGAATCATAATCTTGTGGCACTTCTTCTAGTGAAGCTGAAAGTCGTTTATACTTTTCTGGAGGAGCTGTACATAGGCGGCTCACGCTGCATTATGGTCGTGAAGAACACAAAGGCACCGCCTCAACACATCATGGACATGCTGAAGGAACTATCAGTGGTACCCCAATGGTTCCAGGAGTGGAAAAAGGCGGATTGTCATCACGGAGCGTTAACAGCCCTTGCACATGCCAAAGCGTATGCACCAGAATTTAATGGATCCGGCTCAACTGGTGGATGGGTATCCCAAATTCAACACTGATGACCAGCCATTTACCAAGAAGGAGTTTCTGCGATGTGTGAAAGAAACTCGGGTTGCTGCAACGGCGATGACAGAAGAAATAGACCTCACCAAATACCAAGCCGGATATTCTGAAGCCGGCGAGCGCATTGAGCCGCCCAACCTGAAGCCTACGAATCTGACATGCCCGCGTAAGCAATCTATCGCTCCTGACGTCGACCCTTCAACTGTGATAACGGTCGACTCAGTGTTTGAAGCTTTGCGATCCATCCAGTGGCTGGAGGACGACCCCCAGACCGCAGAGGCAGAAGAGACGGCACATGATGACCAAGGAGCATAAGCATGGACTTGATCCAGTATTCAGCACTAGGAAGATCAACCCTCCGTATTGTGTTGCCGGCTCATGGCTGTAAAACTCTTGACTCTGAAGTAGCGAAAAAACACCTGATCTGATTTTGGCCCTGATGTGGCTTGTAATAGCTTAGGCATAAAACTTTCTTCTGCTGGTGCTAGTGCCATCGTGCACTTTATTGATGTGCTTTGTAAAACTGTGGTATTTGCAAGTGTAGGACAATCCTTTCCTGCCTGGAAAAACCAAGTAGCAACCGTGTGTGTGTATAGTACACAATAGATAACCCGGCTTCTGGAGCCAATCTGGCGATACTGGTCATTTTATATGATTTGCCATTGATAACACCTAGGCCAATATTTGAAACCTGGCTATGCTGGCAACTTAAACCCAAAACACCAATGGTGCAGATTGCTATGACAGAAAACCTATTTGCAAGTCAACCCAACAAGTCTTGCTGACGGCTTAATAATCAAGAAGAACTTAGTTCAAAATATTTATGCAATATATGGATGTATGCATGCATGCCAAAGATAAAAAACAATGCAGATATGCAAAAGTAAAAAAGCCGGCTTTCAAGGCATGACCTAAAGACCGGCTTTCGAGGCTCGAGTCTGGTTCGCTTCTGTGAAGCAGGATTTTTGGCCTCTTTTGGTTTATCCTAGCTTTCTGAAAGCCGGCTCTCACGTGACTTAACCAGTGTTTTAACTATGATAAGTTCAGGGTCACCTCTGTGATTGACTCATTAGGCGTACACTGGGTCACCTTTTCGGAGTAGCATCTTGCTAACAGGCAGGTTTAACCAAGTAAATGGTGGCATTTTGCCGGGTTAAGAGGGATGTTAATAGCTAAACTAGATGAGTTGGAAGCCCCCAAGTAACAAATGATCAAAGAATAAAGACTCAACACACAATTTGAGGTGAAATGACAAACGCTCTTATACAAAGATGCCAGCTTTATTTCATTGATCATAATATTTATATACATGATAAAGGTATGTACAGAGATAGCACCAATTTTGTGACTTAGGTATAGTATGGCCGGAGATGCGCAATATTCCAGGGTCGGCTGCCCTCCTCCTCAGAAGTACGTGACTTATTTGCTTCACGTATGTCAACAAGGTAATATGACCCGTTGTTGAGATTCTTGATGATGACAAAGGGTCCTTCCCAAGGAGGCGAAAGCTTATGCATGCCTGTCTGGTCTTGTATCAGATGGAGCACTAAGTCACCTTCCTGAAAGGTACGGCTTCGAACTCTACGGCTGTGATAGCGACATAGGTCTTGTTGATAGATTGCAGATCAGGACACAACAAGTTTGCATTCTTCTTCCAGAGCATCAAGAGCATCCTGGCGAGCTTGTTCATTATCAGCCTCCACATAAGCTGTGATTCGGGGAGAGTCATGACGAATATCGCTTGGAAGCACAGCCTCTACACCATAGACTAGGAAAAATGGCGTATAGCCTGTCGACCTGTTGGGAGTAGTCCGTATGCTCCAAAGTACTGCAGGCAATTCCTCTTCCTAGCAACCAGGGGTACGTTGTAGAGGCACCATGAGCCTTGGTTTTATTCCTCGTAGCAAATCCTGATTAGCTCTTTCCGCCTGTCCATTGGACTTTGGATGTGCAACAGATGTTAAGTCCAGTCTGATGTGTTCCTGCTGACAGAACTGCTTCATGACTCCTTTGGAGAGATTGGTGCCATTGTCCGTAATGATGCTATGTGGATAGCCAAAATGGTAGATCAGCTTTTTGAGGAATTTGACAGCTGTAGCAGCATCACAATGGCTTACTGGCTCTGCTTCAACCCACTTGGTGAATTTGTCAACTGCAACCAATAAGTGAGTATGCTTATTCTTAGATCTCTTGAAAGGTCCTACCATATCAAGTCCCCAGACTGCAAAGGGCCAGGTTATCAGAATCATCCTCAACTCTTGAGCTGGCACGTGTGCTTGATGAGCAAATTTCTAACAACCATCACACTTGCGAACAATATCCTCTGCATCTGCATGAGCTGTAAGCCAGTAAAAACCATGTCGGAAAGCCTTCGTGACCAAGGATCTTGAGCCGGCATGATGTCCGCCATCACCAGAATGGATTTCATTGAGAATGGCACGACCCTCCTCAGGAGAAACACAACGCTAAAAAATGCCTGTGACACTTCATCTGTGTAATTCGCCATTGACTATGGTCATGGACTTGGACCTCCTGATAATCTGTCGAGTGATGATTTCCTCTGCTGGGAGCTCACCACGGCTTAAATAAGCTAGGTAAGGTACTGTCCAATCTGGTATAGCATGAACCGCGGCCACCAGTGTCGCCTCTGGATCAGGAACAACAAGGTCCTCCTCCGTTGGTAACTTGAGTGACGGGTTGTGTAGAACATCAAGGAAAACATTGGGTGGAACAGGCTTTCGCTGAGACCCCAAACGAGACAATGCATCTGCTGCCTTGTTAAGCCGGCGATCAATATGATCAACCAGATATCCCTTGAAATGCCCAGCGATGTTTGTGACCTCACGTCTGTAAGCCGCCATGAGGGGATCCTTGGAATCCCAAGTCCCAAAAACCTGCTGAGCCACCAAATCTGAGTCGCCCAGGCATATGACTCGGCTTAAGTTCATCTCCTTAGCCATACGGAGCCCATGAAGCAAAGCCTCATATTCAGCTACATTGTTAGTACAGGGAAACATAAGCCTCAAAACATAACAAAACTTATCACCTCGTGGGGAAGTTATCACAACTCCAGCCCCCGAGCCTTCCAATTGCCTGGAACCGTCAAAGTGAATTGACCAATATGTGGTATCTGGCTTCTCCTCCGGAGCCTACAACTCAGTCCAGTCATTGATGAAATCCACCAAAGCTTGAGATTTAATAGCAGTCTGTGGCATATATTTGAGATGATGCAGGCCAAGCTCAATGGCCCACTTTGCAACCCGGCCAGTGGCCTCCCTGTTCTGAATTATGTCTCCAAGAGGCGCTGAGCTGACCACAGTAATTGGATGCTCATGGAAATAATGTTTCAATTTGTGGCTTGCCATGAACACACCGTATACCAGCTTTTGCCAATGCGGATACCGCTGCTTGGACTCTGTTAAAACTTCACTGATATGATACACAGGGCGCTAAACTGGGTACTCTTTGCCTTCTTCCTTACACTCGACAACAACTGCAACACTGACGGCTTTGCTGTTGGCCGCGATATATAACAATATTGGCTCCTTCTCCTGAGGGGCAGCAAGGATAGGCGGCTCATACAACTGCTTCTTTAGGCCTGATCCGCGGCATCGCTCCAAGTGAAATTATCTAACTTTCGGAGCAATTGATAAAGCGGAATCGCTTTTTCCCCAAGCCGGCTGATGAACCGGCTCAACGCCGCAACCCGCCCCGCCAGCTTCTGGATAGCATTGATATTTGCTGACTTGGCCAGGGTCGTGATCGCTTTGATTTTTTCTTGGTTGGCCTCAATCCCACACTCAGAAACTAGAAAACCCAGTAACTTCCCAGCTGGAACACCGAAGACACACTTTTTCGGGTTGAGCTTCATCTTGTCAATTCGAAGGTTATCAAACATATCCTTGAGATCATCAAGCAAAGTCTCCTTCTTCCACAATTTGACCACAATATCATCAACATACGCATGAACGTTACTACTACTTGTGAGCTGCGTTGGGATTTCCCCGAAGAGGAGGGGATGATGCAGTACAATAGAGATAAGTATTTCCATCTGTTATGAAACCAAGGTTATCAATCCAGTAGGAGAATCACGCAACAACTCATTAGCAGCACCTGCACACAAAATAACAAATCCTCGCACCCAATGCGAACATGGGGTTGTCAATCCCTTGGCGGTTAATTGCAAGATTAAATTGTATGGTGACAGATAGATAGATCAAACAAAAATACAAAATAAAATAAATAAAGTAAAATTGCAGCAAGGTATTTTTAGGATTTTCAATATATGATAAAGGTAGACCCGGGGGCCATAGTTTTCACTAGAGGCTTCTCTCTTGAAAATAGCATACAGTGGGTGAACAAATTACTGTTGGGCAATTGATAGAAAAGCAAATAATCATGACGATATCCAAGGCAATGATCATTTATATAGGCATCACATCCGAGACAAGTAGACCGAAACGATTCTGCATCTACTACTATTACTCCACACATCGACCGCTATCTAGCATCCATCTAGAGTATTAAGTTCATAAAGAACAGAGTAACGCCTTAAGCAAGATGACATGATGTAGACAAAGTAAACTCACGCATGAATAAACCCCATCTTTTTACCCTTAATAGCAACGATACATACGTGTCATGTCCCTTTCTGTCACTGGGATTGAGCACCGCAAGATCGAACCCATTACAAAGCACCTCTCCCATTGCAAGATAAATCAATCTAGTTGGCCAAACCAAATCAATAGATTGGAGAGAAATACGAAGCTATAACAATCATGCATAAAAGAGTTCAGAGAAAACTCAAATAATATTCATGGATAATCTGATCATAAACTCACAATTCATCGGATCCCAACAAACACACCGCAAAAAGTGATTACATCGGATAGAACTCCAAGAACATTGAGGAGAACATTGTATTGCAGATCAAAAAGAGAGAAGAAGCCATCTTGCTACTAACTATGGACCCGAAGGTCTGTGGTAAACTACTCACGCATCATCGGAAGGGCAACAAGATTGATGTAGAGCCCCTCCGTGATCGAATCCCCCTCCGGTAGAGTGCCGGAAAAGGCCTCCAGATGGGATCTCTCAAGAACAGGAACTTGCGGCGGCGGAAAAAGTATTTCGTGGACTCTTCTGTTGGTTTCCCGATTTTAGAGTATTTATAGAGGTGGAATTAGGTCAAACGGAGCAGAGGTGGGCCCACGAGGCACCAGGGCGCGCTACCCCCCCTGGGGCGCGCCCTGGTGGCTCGTGGCCACCTCCTCTGTCTTCTAGCCCTCTCCCGAAGCTTCTAGTGTCTCTTATGTCCAGAAAAAAATCTCCAAAAAGTTTTGTGGCATTTGGACTTCGTTTGGTACTGATATTCCGAAAAACCAAAAACAGGCAAAAAATAGCAACTGGCACCGGGCACTAAGTTAATAGGTTATTCCCAAAAAATGAAATATAATTGCTTGTAAATGTATATAAAACATCCAAGATTGATACTATAATAGCATGGAACAATCAAAACTTATTGATACATTGGAGACGTATCAAGCATCCCCAAGCTTAATTCCTGCTCGTCCTCGAGTAGGTAAATGATAAAAACAGAATTTTTGATGTGGAATGCTACCTATGATATTCATCATATACTCTTTTCTTTGTCGCATGGACATTTGGACTTGAATGATTCAAAGCAATAGTCTATAGTTTGACATGAAGACATAAATACTCAAGCATACTAACAAGCAACCATGCTTTTCAAAATATCAATGCTAAAGAAAGTTATCCCTAGCCCATTATGCTCAATCATTGATCCATTCATGAAACACACTCAATATTAGCTACACACAATGCACAAGTATGACAATAGTGCTCTCTAGTTGGTGCTTTGTAAGAGAAGATGGATACTCAAAATATAAATAAAAATTGCATAAAAGTAAATAGATAGGCCCTTCGTAGAGGGAAGCAGAGATTTAGAGAGGTGCCAGAGCTCAAGGCTAAAATTAGAGAGATAAAATTATTTTGAGAGGCATGCTTTTCCTGTCAATGAAAACGACCGAGAATTCCCAATATCTTCCATGCTAGACACATTATAGGCGGTTCCCAAACAGAAAATAAAGTTTATTTCCTTTCCACCATTCTTTCACAATCCATGGCTAGCTGTATCCACGGGTGCCCTCCATAACAACACTTTCCAAGGAATTTATTATTATTATCATATTAATTTTTTTCATTTCAGGACTGGGCATCCCTATTACCTGCCACTCTCTCATGCTATGACAATTGAATAAACACTCATCGTGAGAATACCACACCTAGCATGGAAAATATTGGCCACCCCCTGCCGCTTCATGAGCGGTACGGGCACACAAAACGGAAAATTATTTTGCAAAATTAGAGTTGGCACATGCAAATTTACTTGGAACGGCATGGAAATACCGCATATAGGTAGGTATGGTGGACTCATTTGGCACAACTTGGGTTTAAGGAGTTGGATGCACAAGCAGCATTCCTACTTAGTACAAAATGAAGGCTAGCAAATAGATTGAGAAGCGACCAACCAAAAAGCAAAAACGGTCATAAACATGCATTGAACATAACTAACACCGAATAATGCACCATAAGTAGGATATAATTCCGTTGCATAACTATTGACTTTATGTGCATGCATAGGGAATCACAAACCTTAACACCAATATTCTTACTAAATCACAATTACTTACTAACATGACTCACATATTATCATCTCCATATTGCAAAACTATTGCAAGGAATCAAACTTATCATATCCAATGATCTTTCATGAATTTTAATGATCTTTCATGAATTTTTTTATTATATACCTCTTGAATATTCATCACTTTGGGACCAAATTCATATCTTGTGCAAATTACCATTACTATCATCAACTGTCAAAAAGATATAAGTGAAGCATGAGAGTGCAAATATTTCTTCAAAATTTAATCTTATCAACTCTCAAAATAATATAAGTGAAGCATGAGAGTTCAAATATTTCTTCAAAATATAGCCACCGCCGTGCTTAAAAAGATTTAAGTGAAGCACTAGAGCAACTGCCTAGCTCAAAAGATTTAAGTGAAGCACATAGAGTATTGTAACAAATCATGATAAACGTGTGGCTCTCTCAAATAGGTGTGTCCAGCAAAGATGATTGTGACAAACTAAAAAGCAAACAAAGCAAAGACTCATATAATACGCGACGCTCCAAGTAAAACACATATCATGTGATGAATAAAAATATAGCTCCAAGTAAAATTACCGATAGTTGGTAGAAGAAAGAGGGGATGCCTTCCGGGGCATCCCCAGGCTTAGATGCTTGAGTCTTCCTTGAATATTACCTTGGGGTGCCTTGGGCATCCCCAAGCTTAGGCTCTTGCCACTCCTTATTCCTTCATCTATCGTGATCTCACCCAAAACTTGAAAACTTCAATCACACAAAACTCAACAAAACCTTCGTGAGATCCGTTAGTATAACAAATAAATCTTTAACTATAAGTACTGTAGTAAATTGATTCATATTTAATATTGGCATAATGCTACTGTACTCCAACTTCTCCATGACTCATACCCCCCGATACGATCCATAGATTCATCAAAATAAGCAAACTATGCAACAAAAACAGAATCTGTCTAAAACAGAACAGTCTGTAAAGATCTATTTAAAAGCTATACTTCTGTAACTCCAAAAATTCTGAAAAATTAGGACAACGTGGACAATTCATATACCAATACTGTGTAAAAATTTCAGATTTTCTGACGCTCCAGTACAGAATTAAAATTCCAGCACTGGACGCAAAACATTCTGTTTTCCAAACAGCATCAATTATACTATCTTCCAAATCATCCCAAAGGCATTACTTGGCACAAACACTAATTAAAACATAAAAACACAATCATAACAGTAGAATAATTGTGTAAACACACAAGAACATATTTTATGTATGGTTGTCTCCCAACAAGCTCTTTCTTTATAGCCATTAAGATAGGCTTGAGATTTCAAGGATGCTCTCATGAGAGATAATAATAGAAACACAAAGAGAGCATCATGAAGTATATGAAAAACACACTTAAGTCTAACATACTTCCTATGCATAGGCATTTTATAGGAGAAAAAATTATCAAGATAAGCAATCTCTAGCATATGCAAGGAAGAAGAATGGAGCATTAACAATTTGAACTTCAAGAGAGGTAATTGAGTAACATGAAAATTTCTACAACCATATTTTCCTCTCTCATAATAATTACATGTAGGATCATAGTCAAATTCAACAATATAGCTATCATATAAAATATTCTCTTCATGATCCACATGCATAAAAGTTTTATAATCTTCAGAGATAGTGGGATTAACATCAACTAAAGTCATGACCTCTCCAAACCCACTTTTAATAGTATTGCAAACATTATTATCAATAACGTATTCATCATGAGGCTTAAATAAATTTTCAAGATCATAAGAAGCATTATCACCCCAATCATGATCATTGCAATAAGTAGTGGACATAACAAAATTATCATCCCCAAGCTTGTAGTTTTGCATATTATTAGCACAATTCACATTAATAGAATTTATAGTAACATCATTGCAATCATGCTTTTCAATCAAGGAGCTATCATGAATCACTTTATAAATTTCTTCTTCTAACACTTCATCACAATTTTCAGATTCATGATTTTCAAGCAAAACTTCATAGAGAAAATCAAGAGCACTCAAATCACTAGCAATTGGTTCATTGTAATTGGATCTTTTGAAAAGATTAGCATGTGGATGAGGATCCATAGTGATCTTAAATTTTTGCTTTCACTTTCTGTTCTTGAGTGTTGTCATGGCAATAAAAGCAAGCAAGCAAATAAAATATTTTTGTGTTTTTGTAAATTTTTTAGAAGTGGGGGAGATGAAAATGAGAGCCAAATGCAAATAAAAGGCAAATAAAATAAGTGCAAGGAAATGAAAGTTTATGCGTAGGTACTTGATAGATGTTGATGATGTCTCCCCGGCAACGGCGCCAGAAATTCTTCCTGCTACTTGTGAGCTGCGTTGGGATTTCCCCGAAGAGGAGGGGATGATGCACTACAGTAGAGATAAGTATTTCCCTCAGTTATGAAACCAAGGTTATCAATCCAGTAGGAGAATCACGCAACAACTCATTAGCAGCACCTGCACACAAAATAACAAATCCTCTCACCCAACGCGAACAAGGGGTTGTCAATCCCTTGGCGGTTAATTGCAAGATTAAATTGTATGGTGATAGATAGATAGATCGAACAAAAATACAAAATAAAATAAATAAAGTAAAATTGCAGCAAGGTATTTTTAGGATTTTCAATATATGATAAAGGTAGACCCGGGGGCCATAGTTTTCACTAGAGGCTTCTCTCTTGAAAATAGCATACGGTGGGTGAACAAATTACTGTTGCGCAATTGATAGAAAAGCAAATAATCATGATGATATCCAAGGCAATGATCATGTATATAGGCATCACGTCTGAGACAAGTAGACCAAAATGATTCTGCATCTACTACTATTACTCCACACATCGACCGCTATCCAGCATGCATCTAGAGTATTAAGTTCATAAAGAACGGAGTAACGCCTTAAGCAAGATGACGTGATGTAGACAAAGTAAACTCACGCATGAATAAATCCCATATTTTTACCCTTAATAGCAATGATACATACGTGTCATGTCCCTTTCTGTCACTGGGATTGAGCACCGCAAGATCGAACCCATTACAAAGCACCTCTCCCATTGCAAGATAAATCAATCTAGTTGGCCAAACCAAATCAATAGATCGGAGAGAAATACGAAGCTATAACAATCATGCATAAAAGAGTTCAGAGAAAACTCAAATAATATTCATGGATAATCTGATCATAAACTCACAATTCATCGGATCCCAACAAACACACCACAAAAAGTGATTACATCGGATAGAACTCCAAGAACATCGAGGAGAACATTGTATTGAAGATCAAAAAGAGAGAAGAAGCCATCTAGCTACTAACTATGGACCCGAAGGTCTGTGGTAAACTACTCACGCATCATCGGAAGGGCAACAAGGTTGATGTAGAGCCCCTCCGTGATCGAATCCCCCTCCGGCAGAGTGCCGGAAAAGGCCTCCAGATGGGATCTCTCGAGAACAGGAACTTGCGGCGGCGGAAATAGTATTTCATGGACTCTTCTATTGGTTTCCCGATTTTAGAGTATTTATAGAGGTGAAATTAGGTCAAACGGAGCAGAGGTGGGCCCACGAGGCACCAAGGCGCGCCACCCCCCTAGTGCGCGCCCTGGTGGCTCGTGGCCACCTCGTCTGTCTTCTCGCCCTCTCCCGAAGCTTCTAGTGTCTCTTATGTCCAGAAAAAAATCTCCAAAAAATTTCGTGGCATTTGGACTTCGTTTGGTACT